>CM067278.1:10000000-12747500 GCA_033220335.2 Troides aeacus
AATTGAGACTGGCGGGGTTATTATGTGCCTAACAAATAGAGACAGCGATAAATGTATCATGTTTGCTGTTTTACGTTACGAAGAGAATTGAAACATTTTTTCATTATTTTCATTGAAATAAATTGGTTTTGTTCGTACATCTACTCCAGAACAAACCGAGGCTTCATATGATGATACACACTGCACGATATAAATAATAAAATAATATTGTTACTCCAGTAATTTCATATCTGATAGGAACAGGGTGATGTTTGCATACTATTCTTTTATTTTTCATGATAATATGGAAGGCCTTTACTACATTCTCTTCTGATGTTTTGTAGTCTTAAGAAGTCTATTCACTGTTCGTTAAGTATTATCTTAAGCTTTGAGGTTTGACGCTTTCAGTTAGTCTCTTCATGCTTCTCCACCGAGTCCAAAACAGTCACTTGATAGTTGGCAACGTGTCATAATGTGGCAGTACTAGATTGGACCCCGACGGAAGAGACCAGGAAAGTAGTAAAATTCTGTCGGTCGCTTGTATGAAGCACGATAATTTCGCGAATATTGCAGATTGCATTTATATGTAATAACACCGCCGGACGTGAAAGTACTTCGAGGAAAACACATTAAAAGACTTTCCTCGAAACGCCACTGTCCATTTTCCGAAGGAATATGTAAGGTTGCCATGTTAGGAAGAATGAGATTTTCTTGGAAGCTTTCACATTAACGTTATTTCCTTCCGATTCTCTTTTTTTTTTTAAATGTTAAGACGTAACAATATAAGCTCTTATTTTTCTTGCAACTTTATATTTTATGTGTAGATTTTTAGTTTTAGTTTACGATATATTATCTCCCTTAAATATAATTAAATTAAACTCTAAATGTTATATGTAACATTATATGATATAAGAATACAATAAAAAAATTCCTAAGCTTTTATAAACATTCTTTGTATATAAAATAGGTTTCGTATAAAGCTCATAATACTAATTAATATAAGGAAAGGTAACAAACGGAAATATTTGTTTTGAAATAAATAATACAGATCTTTTATTAACATATATTTATTTAATATTTGATATTTATAGTAGCTGTTCCTAGTATACTTCGTTGGGCGTAAGGTCCTTCAAACTCTGTGGTGAATTAAATTTTGACTGTATACATATACTTACAGTCAATGAATATTTGGATAGTTCCTATATATAGAAAATAAATAATTAATTCTGCATACATATCCTACTCTTTAAAATATAATGTACTAGATGAAGTTATTATATTGAAGTTATATTATATATTAAATTACTTAATCTATATCAAAATATATTGACTATACACTAAAAATTGACTGTCACATAGGTCTATCAAGGGACGCCTGATGTCCTTAAAAATCGCTATAATCATCACTTTAACCTATCACTATCCATTTACACATGCTTCTTGCATTCCTGAGATCTTCATCAGGTCTTTAGTTCACTTGGAGGCTTCAATAATAGTTATGTCATGTTAATAAGGTTTCAGTGCTTATAGTGCTTATAATGCTTACTATAATTAATTTCATAAATGATACGCAATCATTGTGAAATATTGAGTAGAGTATTGGCTGTAATTATTTAAATTCATTGAAAATGTACATTTGTGTTACACTTTCCTTTGTTCATTTGCGTGTAATTAAAGTCGAAACTGTACAGCGTCCGCTCTGACCGAGGCGAGGGAAAGGAGTGGAGAGTGCCAATTGCTTCCAGCCCTGGGAGCGTTCAAGTGATCACAGATTATCAACGTTTCGCAAAACAAAGGTCCGTAAACGGCGAACGGGAGGCTTCCGGTGCCTCGCAACATATCGAATACCCGCCCGCCCCCGGCGACGTGCAAACATTACGTACCCTCGTAGACGTGACAAGAGGGTAGAAAACAGTTTGCTTGAAAAAAGAGACTACTACAAAGCATTTGATATCATGACACAATCAAATTTAAGACAAATATTTCAAAATATTTATTGAAATACGTAAAATTAGTTTACAATGGGCCAATCCGCATTATCTATCAATTAATCTAAGTAATGTAGGGATGCTGTAATAGCTGAGGAGATTTAGAAGAGGAAGAATTATACCGAGCAAAAATATATCTAAAGTTATGTGAAATTGTAAGAGACTTAACAATTATATTTTATTTTTGATGGTACAATGTACCTTTTAAAAGGGCTCAAGGCCTTCAAAATCAAAGATCTGTTGATCAGCTGATGATGATAATATTATATTTATCGAAATGCTATATAATTCTTAAGATAAAGATTGCTAGATTTAAGTGGCAGTGGGCAGGGCACATTGATCCAAGGACCGACGGCCGATGGAGCAGTAAGGTCTTCGAGTGGAGCCCGCGTATCTGTAGACGTGGTGTGGGAGGTTAACACAAGGTGGACCAACGATCTGGTGAGAATAGCGGGAACCGGCACCCATCGATGTGGAGATCTATGAGGGTTCACAGTTGGACATAAGCCTTTATGTCCAACTGTGAACGTCTATCAACGGATGATGATGATGCTATAATTCTTGGAGCTTGAAATCAGATTAAAACACAAGAACATCTTACAATATTCTTATCGCGTTGTACCTCAAGGGAAATTGTTGTTGAATTAAAAAATATGTCAAGATTATTCAGGGAATAATCTATATCATATTTGTCACAAAATTAATCGGAATAAATAGTTCGCTAATTAATATATAAAGAATTTAAACTATGTTGGATCTATGTATGTTTTTCAGTTTGGAAATAATTCCAAGTATATTGGAAGAAATTGGAACCGTTGTTATTTACAACTGTTAATAACTTATTGTATCAATGTAATTGCTAAATTTATGCCTGTAATTGATATAATTTTGCTAAAAACTTATTCATTATCATCAGCCGATAGAAGTGCAAAATTGTTATTGTTTAATAAATTACTTTTTGTCTTAAACTTCTTCGTCGGTCTCTAACCAATGAGAACCGTGACCACAAATTTCACGTCTTCATTGAGTGCGGTCATATGCAAAATGAACCACAAAGTATATACTACCAACCAACCGCTTTCCTGTTGTTTACTATCCACATGGTTAGTGCTTCTCCTTGAACATGACTACCGTCTAGTCTGCCCAAAAAAACTTGCCTTTCCAGACAGGTCTTTGGGTAACCCAGGAGGAGAGCCTAGTGGCTGTTTTAAATTGAATTGGATTGATTTGTAAACAGAGAAATGTAATAATATGCTTAATCTCATGTCTGATTTTTCAGGGTGTAATATTCGTTGAGGGGGCGGAGCGGGGCGCAAGTTAGCAAGCCTTGGTCAGTGCCCCGCGCGCCGTCTTTTCACTTGGTTGTGTTCTGCTGAGTTCACAACCATCGTGCATATCTATTTAATAAAAAAAATTAATGTTTATAAATTTGCTATAAACATTTGAGAAGATTAAAAACTCCTTACATTTAAATTAAAGTCGTGTAATTACTTTCTGTTAGGAATGTGCCAAGGTCTAGGTTAGACGAACAAGGCGTTTTATCATGTAAGTTTATAAAGTATTATTCAATTATATTGTAATTTTTTTAAGGATTCATTTTGTTCGTTTTCCTATATTTTGTACTATAGTTATAAAACCGGCTCATTATCATGTTGTTTTCAGTAGAACGTCGATTGTGTGCGGCTGTAGTAACAATAATGTTTAAATAGCGTCTCCAGTTCATCATTATTATTGTTATCGCTCATACCAGTGCGACTCCATACATGAGCAACAATATAATAACATACGAAGTACAGTTTATTTATTAAATTAGGAATATATTTTCTTGATGAGAAATACTCATCTTGTACATCTTCTGGTTAACATTATTTATCAAAATTTGTGTTACTATGATAAGACTCATTATTAATTAGTAACGAGTCCTTTCATTGTTATATATATAGCTTGTTGAAATAAACAAGATGTCTCCTCGCATTCGGTTTAATGATTTTTTCTTTTAATTTACTTTGCCTTCGCTTCGCTGAATCTGTGAGGTTTGTTTGTGAATCTTTCCAAAGGCGGGCGGCTCTTTGTAATTATTATCAGATTCACGGAACAGCCCTCGCTTTGTTCCAACTATAGCCGATTACATCTTAGAAAATGGCAGTAGCTATTTTTAAAAACGTTATTAACTTCGGCATTTTTGTTAAACGATATTTAGCAAATTAAAAAAATTCTGAGTTTGTTGAAAATTAATTTCTGTATCAAATATTATATGTAAGGTCCTTGATGAACTTCGACTGGATTGAAAAAGAAGTTACGGTTTCTTTACCATAAAATGAAAATGTAAACATACCTGTGTTCTGGTTTCGTGATCGCTGTGGGCGGTTTGATTGTGTCTCGAAGTTCTGCTGAGGATTAGAGATCGAGTGTGTCACTTTACCAGACCAGAAAGGCAGTAGGTTTACGAGTTAAACAAACCCTGGGTAGTAAAATAACGGAAATGGAACATTGTCGGGATTGTAGTTTGTGTAAGTCCGACATGACTTCTCTTTGTCATGACAGATAAACGAAAGCATTTCTATATGTAGAAATAACACCGTAATTGGTGTCATCCTCATCAAATATGAAAGACGATGATAGATATGGTGTTCAGACGTTGTCACATTGCAAATTCTTGTATAAAAGTTAAAAATTTAGCAGCATAACGACTAAAGAAAATAAGTTCCGGTAAACAAAATATTACTTATATGGTCTGCGGCAGGGTTTAGCCATATCATCAAAAAAAGTTTCCAAAGAGTGGATACGTATAAACGTAAACTATAGTATCAAATCTAGAGTAGAGGGTAGATGTAGAATGCAAGGTATAGACAGACATGGAAAAATGAAGAGGAGGCCTTGTCCGAAGGCTGACACAGCATGGCTGATATAGATATAATAGAATCATATCTATATAAAAAAATTACTCGTGTAAGACTTACTTTCGAAACGTTTGCTCAATAATTTGCAAACGGTTCCGTATAATCAGTGGGTATGATTGGCGTTCCACTTCACTTGCTTATTGTATTGTACATTTGACGTCACAATGAAATTAACGTTCGGATATCGTTGAATAAGCTGATGTGGATATTATCGTACAAAACGCACGGTTAAATAACAATTTGCTTTTTTCAAACAGCAAGCATAATCATTTCTGTAGCGTGCGGTAACCAAGCGTATAAATGATGACGTATAAATCGGTAGCACAGTTAATTTCGGGTTGGTATACCTCGCAGTCTAAGGATACCTACTAATATAAACGAATATATCTAAATACCTCATCTTGATAGGCGTCTTCCGGTCGATAATGATACTACAAGTCTAACGACTAAACGTCGCAGAGACCAATGGAGAAATCTATGGTCGCCATTTCCCTAAGAGACAAGATTTGAAACAAAGAAATTCGACGAAGAACAAAAGTAGGCGCAGTTCCCAAAATATTCATGCTTTAGTAGCAATGACTGCAGATGGAGAGGAAAGTAATGACGTCGACGCTAACGTCCAGGAAGAAGCGGTGTAGGACGCAATATATTCTATGTGGATTGACGTCATTGTAAAAACTGTCGGTTGTCGAAAGCAAGTGGAAAAACAAAAGACTAGTAGTATTAGTATTTAGTGAAATGCATTTTGAAAAGTCTATATTCAGTAGTGGATAAATGATCATGATGATTAATGCCGATGATTATTTACATTTTACCAAAGAGAAATTATAGCAATTGGATTGTTAGCTACCACCTAGCTACCATTTTTGAAGCTGCTTTCATAAGTTTTTTTTTTATATATTGTCACGCCTTTTTCCCAGTAGGGGTAGGCAGAGGTGAATAAACACCCACTTTTCGCCAGATGTGGTCTGATTAGGTCCCATGTAACAGGGCGAGCTTGTTGCCACTTTATTGGGACCACCACACGCACACACACAAAGATGATTTCAGTGTGCGGGTTACGTCACGATGTTTTCCTTCACCGTTTGTATCTCGCTGTTGTAACTAAAGTTCACAAACGTACATAACTTAAATATTAAGTCATTGGTTCATGTCGAGGTTCGAACCCGCGACCTTCCGAATGAAAGCCGCACGCTCTAACCATTAGGCCAGCGAGCTACTCATAAGAGTATTAGATTCTTCTCTGGAATCAGCTATCAAATTTACTGTATCACATACTGGTTGGTCTTTCGTGAACCGATGATACTATTTGAAGAATTATGATTATTTGAAGTCATCGATTGGTTTATAAATTGCAAAAGTGTTAAGGGAAATGGTATAACATAAAATAATGGTTTTCAGCAAAACTCTAAGTTTGCCAATCCGAATAAAAGCTTGAGAAGAAAGCTGTCCCGCACATACTGACCCCTACGGAATTGATGCAATCGATCGCTGTCTTTTGTATATGCACAGTTCGACATGACCCTCAATTTTTGGGTCAGGTCAGACTTTTAGGTCAAAGCTGCTGCATTAGCATTGCCGAAATTTTATTGAATCGCTTTAAATTCTGAGAGAAATTTAATATTTGAAAGTACTTTCCTAGACCTACTAAAAATCACTTCAACAGAATCGAGAAGCATAGTTTGATTGATGAAAACTAAGTTATAATGATGATTATCTTTAAATTATTAAAGGACGTTACTACAACAATCGCAACTTTGTTAGGATATTTACATTGCTTCTACTAGCATCATTATTACTGCTATAGGTGCAGTAAAAACTTGCCACAAGACGGAAGTCTTGTTAGACTTGGTGCTTAGTCGAATTTTAAGGATTTTAATCCTATTGATCAAATTTCAGTATAAATTTTTCATTAACGAACTTTTTGAAATAATCTTCACTGAAAGTGATAAACGAAATAATCTTGATATTACAAACTACCACAGTATTTCAAAATATAATTAGTTATACAGAAGATGCTTTGATTGTACATAGACAATATTCAGTAGACAATATTCACAAGAATCTCCCGTATTATCTCATGTACAGATAAATGTTTTTATACATTAGAAAATATATATCACGGGAAAAATTTTCTATCCTGTTACTGTCTCTCTACGATTTCAAGAGGATTTTCCGTAATAATATAGTATCTGAATTTAAATTGACCCTAAACTACCAGAGGCCGCGGTTAGGATTGTGGTTTACAGTGGACAGTGCTTACTACTAGAATATAAATCCATAACGAACAACTGAATAACGTTTGTTAAGTAAAATGTTCAGTAAATGGATTATTGAATTGTAAACCTTTATGATTGTATATTTATGTAACTCTAAACTTACCACAAACTATTGGATGTCTGGAAGCAATCAGTGTAGAGATTCTTAGCTATCTCCAGTAGCGGCCATCTTACGCAAGATATTGATAATGATGGTGTATTTAACTTTGGGTAGTCTGTATAGATTTTTGTAAAGTTTAATAATTTTGGAATCATTCATTCATTATAAACTATACCGGCATATTTTCGAATTGTTCAGTGCTTTGTGTCATTGAATTTATAAATCGGATATAATACTATACATACATGCTGCATGCTATAAAATAGATGCTTACTTCTGGACATGAGCCTTCCTTAGTACGCTAATACTTTACATTTTATATTCCACTATACTATACTTTACATCCCATATGGTGTCAAGAGAGCTCCCATATGTTGACTGCTGATATACACGAAAACTATTATGTCAGATTCACAATACGGACGCGGAAACTATTTAGCTGCTGTCCTCATATTGCAAATCAATCTACTCGGGTTCATATTGGAAATCAATTCAAGCGAGTTTTAAAAAAACCTGCTACAAACCAAAATAACCTAGTATGAGGTTCTGTGAATTACTTTCAAATTGGTTGTAATAATATAATTACAATACTGCCAATGTGAATACTGTGTAACTATACGAAACCAAAGAGCGATGCAAACGAGCCGTCGTCTGCTAATATTATAACCGTAACAAAGTTACTGTCACACACGAAACGCGTCTTAATTGATAAAGTTTGAAACATGTACGTTAAGTAAATTTAAGCATAACTTCATTAGTTCACTGTCTACTTAAATACATGCTTAATTATTATTATTTAATTTATTTAAAATCTATATTTTTCCTATATGCTGTGCTATTTCTACTTCCGTATATTAAGTAAACATTAATTACTACATATTATACACTACACATTAATACATTAAAAAAAATTAAATTTAGAGTAAAGGAAAGGTTTCAATTCAAGTACTGTTGTTGTCAGAAAGGTGTTTCAAAAGTAGAATTGCATCATCACCCAAACAAACACCAATTATAAACCTAATTACTAACAATGTTAATTATTAAAAGTTTTCTGGATATATTACTTCAATCAGGAATAGCACAGCTGTTTGTTAGTGACAATATCACTAACAGATAAACAGGTACAAGTCGGTCCTTGCTTTTTAAGACGTTGATCCCTAGATCGATTTGGAGGCCACAAGCTGCAGAGTTTGTACTACCAATAATAATGTTCTCATCCCTGGCTACCATAATACTGTTATCCATACATGAGAGCTTAAATCTTGAAGAACACTTTTCTCTATTCATGATGTGTCACTTAATATATGTAAATTTAAGGACATATGTTAGCCATTGGAGAAAAAAAAGTTAAGGCAACCTCCTTATTATTTGGAAGTAAAGAAAATCCCGCGTTACTCGCATCCAGCGGTTTACAGCAACCTTTACCATATCGTTGTTCGTGCTTAGGAGAGGCCTCCCAGAACTACATCTATCGGTACACAGTCACCACACGAAAACTTTTCTGCCTCATCGGTAGTGTCCTTTAAGCAATGTGCTTATATATTCTTAAGTCTACCAATCTTTGGAATGATCGGCGTAGTGCTCTTTTGGGACCTGTGTCCAGTAATGTACGTCTATCGGTGGATGACGTTGGTGATGAAAAAGGCTGTAACCTTGGATTATATATCTTCTTTTTCTTCCTGCCCTTTTCCCAACTATGTGGGGTGTGTGGGGTCGGCACATTATGTACTTCTCTTCCATATTCCTCTATCAGCCGTTATATCTGAATTCACATTCTTTTTACACATGTCATCTTTCACACATTCCATTCACAATTTCTTCGGTCTTCGTCTACCTTTATAACCATCCACGTTAATTCTCATTACTTTCTATGTTATATGTGCTTCATCCCTTCGCATAACATGCCCGTACCACACTAACCTCTTGTTCCTCAATTTCTCTGTCACTGCAGCAACTTTCAGACTTCCTCTGATATACGCATTCTTAATTTTATCACACCACACATCCATCTTAACATTCGCATCTTGGCCACATGTCCTTTCATCCGAACACTTGATGGCCCAACACTCAGTTCCATCAGACAGGTCTAACGAGCGACTTGTAGATCTGTCCCTTAAGTCTAAGGGGCTTCCGTGGATCACAAGTTGTTCCAGTGACCTTGGATTATATATAAACTTGTCAATAATGGACACATGAAGTAAAATAACAAATATCAGTGCTTTTATTAATTATAGTTTCTCTATGTCTAAAAAAGTTTGATAGA
The DNA here is from genome assembly GCA_033220335.2 of Troides aeacus. Lineage (NCBI taxonomy): Eukaryota > Metazoa > Arthropoda > Insecta > Lepidoptera > Papilionidae > Troides > Troides aeacus. The sequence goes on from CM067278.1 coordinate 10,009,510, forward strand.
CTCATTAACAATTTAATAACTAGTAATGAAAATTCTTGTTTAGACACTACAACCAGTATTTAGTCAACAAATAGAGCAATTACTCGGCAATCATCGCATTTGTAATGGGATACACGAACGTTCGTGCATTAGGCCGATTATGTGAGGCGTTGACCTAAAGAAATTTGTGTCACAGTTATATCATTACCCCTAATCAGTGTTTGTTTAGTATACTTTTTTTATTAATTTTTATTGCTTTTAATTGGAGCAGATCGAGGCTTAGTTAGGCATTGTTCGTGGCACTTTGGTTTATTTTATTTTATTCTAAAGTAGGCCAAAATACAATTTCCTCAACTAGCTCTAATCCCTAGACTACTTGAAGCCTTGAAAGTTTACATATTTTATACAATAAGACTTTAAGCAAGAGATTTATTTCGTGGTGAATATTACGACTGCCCATAAGTTATTTACACTGCACTACATTATGTTCATCGCCTTGAGACCAGTAACACTTAAAATTAAACCACGTTTCATTAATTTATTAATTATAGTGCTCTTTAATAACTATTCACATTTGATTACTATGAACTATACAGATTTGATTTTTAGTAAAACATTTAAATTGTAGTAACTACATTACGAATTCATATTCTATCTTTTTGTGAATCCTAAAAGTTCTACTCCATCACACAAAACAAATCTCGCATCGGAAAGTGTAACGCTACACTGACTGCTCGCTAGGGTAGACTTTTTTATGGTTTCAGGGGATGAAATCTTCGTAAAGATACTGTGTCTTCTGGGGGAAAGTCCGAGTTATGTGGAAGTTTTTAATTAGTAAAATCCTCTCGGTTGTCATCTTCAGCATTTGAAGAAGTCATAGGGTCTCCCTTTGGATCTCAATCGCAGCCTCTAATACTATGCTGATATCTCCCGTCCCGATGTCTGTTTTATGCAGTCCCTACCACCCTTACCAGTACTATTTCAATAGCATTAACCACGTGCTGCCATTGTCTTCCTCAAGGAACATGAGAAGGCAATGACAACCTTTACCCAGATCGCCAACGATCTCAAAGGCCCCTTAAGTTAGAGGAACATCATTCACCGGTGCGCTGTGACGACGCGCAACAGTACCACGTCGACTTCGTCTCGGAGCAAAATCTGTTATCTCTCGATCTTACTCAGCAGCTTTCTTTTGTACTATAAAAGTTCCACAAAATGACGCTACAGCCCTCCAAGTCATTTGGGTAGACAACGTCAACTCTGCACTCAATGAGTTAAGACCGTGTTTTGTAGAATACACCACAGGAAATCTATGTCCAAAAGAGGAAGCCCATCAGTTTAGGTGACGAAGATGGTACTGAGTGATTACTAAATCTGTATGGTCTCGGTCTCGGTTAGCAACTAGGATATGTATTAACATATCCTAGTTGCTAACCGAGGGTTTTTGATATTCTATTGTCTTTTTAACGCATGATCGGTCAATGTAGAGACCTTTGAGGGAGGTCTATGTCCAGCAGTAGATGTCTGTCGGGTGATGATCATGACGTCTCTATTGAATGTATTATTTTCTTTATCGTTAGCAATAATTTTAATTATAAACTTGTCTATGACTTTCTTCTCTATCTCTCTTTTTTGGGTCTTCTTTACCCTTGACTATCAATGTAGTTTTATTTCTCAAAACAGTTGTTACATGCACATCTTACACTTTAACGTACACGCAAGAGCAAGAGGATCTTCTTAGTTGGAATCTCGTTCAGCTGCACAGTGTTATTAATTTTGGGGTTATGTTGTATTTGGTTAAGTTTATGTTATTTGCCAGGTGATTTTTTTGATAAATCTTTTATTGTCTGTCGGAGCTTTAAGTCTGTAAGAAATAAAAAAGGTAAGCGGCCGCCGGTTCATTTGAACACGATTCAATTATGGCGGCCCTCGAGTCTCCTCCAATTAACAGGCGCCGGTTCGCAAACTACAACGTTATTTCACTGCGATACAGCGCTATTATTTACTTTATTATGGTATAATTTTGGCATCGACATTTACTAAATCATTTTTCATTAAATAACATTATAATATTATATTTAATTTAAAAGTTACATACGTACGTGAAGTATGATTTTATTTGCACAGTAGAAATATTTGATATTTGTTGAATGTCTTCAACATCACATTTTTCATGGACAATTTAGTTGTTAATATAAAGGGTAAATGTAGTTAATTCAATATTAATTTCTCATAAACAAACTTTTCATTCAATAACAATAATAAACTCGTACATTTAACTTTCCGACACATATTACAGCTACTTTGTTCCCGAGATGAACTTACTACTTATCATATTATATACATATAAGTAGTGTATATCATCCATTACTAATGTTACATTGTTAAAGGTATATATATATACATACCATTTGGTCATCACGTCCGTTTCACGAAATAAAAAATCTTGCTTGTAAAGTCCGTGTTAAAATGTACTGAAAATGTATATTTCCTGTAGGTATAAAATATTTATGGTCTACAGGATACTGGCTCAAATATTGAACGCTTCACACAAAGTAATTGACAGTATACGGGGCTCCATTAGGCCGTAAGTGAATTAGTGATTGATGTGGAGACTTGTAAGCGGCTTTTAGCGGGGAGGCTGCGACCCTGAAGGTAATTGGGATAAGTGGAAATGTGTTTGTTGGTGTTTATACAAGCGCACGGAACAAAATATACTCGAATAGTGCACGGCTCTGGGTTTTTTAAAAATACTATTTAAATCTATATAAAATAACTATACTATAAAAAGTGCTTAAACCAATGTTCCAGATGGTCTACCAGATATAAAACTCAGTCATAATTGACTGTATAATGGGAATGTTTCGGATACTCAAACCCATACCAAGGAACGTCTCTGATTAATTTGATGTTATAGTCTTGTCCGTTATGTTTAACAAAAATATATTTATAGATGTTTATTAGTATGCCTTTGTATAAAAATCCACTGCATATTTTACATTTCTTCTACTAGTATTAGGATTGAGAGAAAATTACTAAAGAATGTTACATAGAAAAATTAAAACACGTATAATTATCACAAATGACAAGTTTACATTTCTCTTTTAAAAGATACAGTAGAGAGTTAAAACAATGTATAAATATTACAAATTTGAGATAAAACATATATTTTTTTTTTTTTTATATAGTCACGCCTTTTTCCCAGTAGGGGTAGGCAGAGGTGAATAAACCACCCACATTTCGCCAGATGTGGTCAGATTAGGTCCCATGTAACAAGGGGCGAGCCTGTTGCCACTTTTATTGGGACCACCACACACACACACACACAAAGATGATATCAGTGTGCGGATTTCCTCACGATGTTTTCCTTCACCGTTTTTGTATCTCGCTGTTGTAACTAAAGTTCACAAATGTACATAACTTAAATATTAAGTCATTAGTACATGCCGAGGTTTGAACCCGCGACCTTCGGAATGAAAGCCGCACGCTCTAACCATTAGGCCAGCGAGCTACATATATTTTTTGTACATTTATATTTATTTATAAAGGCACTTTTACTTTCTCTTCACTTTGATCTTTCGCTACTCTAATTGGCCGACTGTGAAAAGGATTCCTTTGACTTCGTGCCTTGCGATGTCATTTAAAAGAAATAAAAGTAGATTTACGATATTTTCTATAGGAAAATATATTGTTTACTGATGGTAGACACTTGTCGCCGGAGTCTTTCTAGATATTTACTGGTGGTAGGTCTCTGTTACAGTAGACTGTGCGCTTAATTTTCCCGCCGAACATTACTGCGTTACGGTTTGAAGTGCGATGTGGCTAGTGTGATTACTGGGATAACTAGACTCAATATGTTATGGCCACGAGCGCAAAGTGGTGCAGTATACCTAGTCCGGCCATATGTTCTGATACAAATAAAATGCATTTTTTTAATGAAGTAATGTAATATTAAAATTTATACCTACATATTTATTAGTCTCACCAAAAAATAAAAGAAAATATTTATTCAAAATGGCCACCTTTGGCTTTTATGTGTTTGGCTACCATTCTATGGATTTACGCACTGTTTCCTAAGGAAGTTTCGTAACTGCCTGCTCCAAAGATTTTTTAAGAGACTCAATGCCGCCGTGTCATTTAGAGCAGATCATGTCCTTTAAAACTGACCATAATTTAAAGTTTAAAGAGTTGAGGTCTGGGCTAGATGAGGGCTAGTCTTTAGGTCTTATAAAGTCCGCAACGTTGGTTGCAAGCCAGGCTTGGGTAGTATGAGCCCTGCTGGAAAGTCCACGGTATTTTTTTAAAGTGTATTGCTGAGAGGTTTCACGCAATTAGCGAAGACTGTATTTTGATACGCTTTGGCTGTACTTTTCACTCGTTTTTCACAAAAACGTAGTTTTGTGACTCCTTGATATGACACGCCCCACCAAACCGTCACTGACGCAGGATGACGATCACGTTTTACCTTTCCGACCACTTGAGCAGCTTCTTTAGACCTCTGAGCGTACACTTTATTATTTTGCTTATTGTAGTGTTCTTCAATCATGTAATTTTTTCATCTGTAAAGAAGACATTTCTGTGTCTTTCACCTGTGGATCGATCCACTCTCTTTAATTGTAACGGTCGATTTAAGACATGTCATGTATATCAACGATAAGCACCGACCTTTAGGTCTTGTTTTATAATACGCGACAGAGTCCTAGAAGGAGTCTTCATTTTTCGCAATAAGATTTTTTGCTTCCTAATGAGGTTTCGATGAATTCTGACTTTAACAATATTAACAGCCTTTGTAGTTTTATCAGCACGCGACCGCCCTGATCTTTTCTGGTATTCGACAGAGGAAGTGTTGTTGTATCTGTTGATAGATATACGAACATACGGGTGATACCAAGCTTTTGAAGTGTCTGGAATATGAGTGAAGGTTCCATACCCACTTTGTGCAAGGCGATCACTGCAATACTTTTTTCTTTAACACCCCATTCCATATTGTAATTTGATAATGAACACGAAGAAATAGGTAAGATGGCGCAAAATCGAAAATGGAAAAAAGAGTAGTTTTTATGTAACAGTATTTATGGTCAGACTAGTTATATCATCCTAATTAGCGCCACGTCTTCATGGATAGGCGTATCACAAAATATAGAATGTGTATATATAGTTAGTTAAAAATTTTAATGAGCTCTAAAAACAGTTTGTATTTTAAAAAAAAGATACGTTGTTATCCAATTCGTGTAGAACGTTTATTCATTTCATCCCTTTAACAAGTACTATCGTACATTGTGAAGTGAGGGGGTAGTAGGCGTACAGTGTTTACCCCTCGACAATTACTCACGTCGACCTACATTCGTCGTCAATGGTTTATAACGGTTTCGTACGAAGTGAAACAATACGTATTCAAACGTAGACATCGCATTCGTGTAGTTACAGAATATAATAACAAAAATTCCTAGTAAACATTAATTAGCTGAAAGTAAGAGTGGAAGGTGTCTACGGGATCCAAGCCAACTTCGTCACCTCGTAGAGCACCTTGCTAATTAATAAACGAGGCTCTAGCTCTCTCCAACCCGTATTGAGACAGCCTAATGGGAAATGGCGAAATCCTTCTATATGAATCCCTACCCGATTTATGTGGGAATCTTTGGGGGACGGCAATGTCCAGCAATAGACGTCTATTGGAAGATAATGATGATGATGAAGAAAAGGTTATACGCAAAGAAAGTAATTATAATTAGAATAGACTTTCGACAGACCGTAACAGAAAATGATTTAATTATATCTTATCTATTGTTGTTGCATATAAAATCAATTTAATGTATTTTTTTTCATTAAACGTCAAAAGAAACGTTCACCTAATGGTAAGTGATACGTCCGCCCATAACGTGGCACTAGACAGAATGATATACACGACAGCACATTAAGCTCGTCGCCTGGAACATAACATGTTGAGTCTCTTTACCCCTGTAATTTAACTGGCAACAGCGCCTTTCGAACCGGAACACAGTAATTGCACATTACTGTTTGGTGGGTACAATCGACGCTGCGGTGGTACCTGTACCAACAGAGACCAACCACCGTAACGAGTGAGTTCGTAGTATTAGAGAAATATTTTAATATTAGTTTGCAAAGGCTTTGATAAAATATTATACTATTAGATGAAATACTAAACTATCGAAATTACTGATATTAAATTAATCTAAGAGTTTAAGTAGGAGTCCACGAAACATAAATCAAATCCTTTACTAGTAGTGGTTTTTTTTATTTGATATGTTCAAATTTGACATATAAAAATTGTAAAATAAAACATTTCCTCGAGTACATATGTAAAGAGAAAATCATTCACAAAAATTTCCCATGAACGTCTGTCTATACTAAAACAACACAGAAGAGGCATTTATCAAGAAGGTCAGATCTCATTGAGATTATGAGGCTGCATTCGGACCTCAAATTATAAACATCAAAAGTATACATACACCTGCACTGACTATGAACGAAGTAGAAACTTGAAAGCGACCTTAAGAAACATCTAAACTCTTTGCGGGGCATCCAGAAATAGAACTTCAATTAAAGAAAAACACAAAGGCACTGGTCTCTAGGTCACTTAAGTTTTACATTACAACCTTTATTCACTCTGTACCTATACAGTGAAACAAAAGAAAGAACTTTCTAGAAAAACTTGTGTGTATTGTTTACTCATATCAACGAATAAGAACGTATCGGTCTAAGGTATAATTTACGATAAGTGATACGATTGCCAATAACAACGTGGCGCTAGTTAGGATGTGTGAAGACGTAGGAAGTTGAGTCTTGTTATTCCAGTAATTACACTAGCTGCAGCACCTTTCAAATCAGAACACAGTAACGTTTGGAACCTACTGTTTGGCGTCAGAAATAACCGCTGCGGTGGTACCCACTTAAACGGTCTCCCGAAAAAGAGACCTTTTTTTGGTAATCAAGGACATATATCTCTTAAAAAGATACCTTACTTCTGGGGGGAAGACAGGGTTATGTCGGATTTTTACCTACTAAGACCCCTTGGTAGTCATCTTCAATGCGTTGCGGGAGGTCCCGGGTTCTCTTACTGAACGCATCGGTACCACCGGCTCTACGACTGAAATGCGTCTCAGGGAGGACTGCAGTGCAACAAGAACAAGACCGCCTCATACTTGTGGTTCCGACATCCCGGGCTCAGTACACCACGAGGGCACCCAGCTTCAAAACCCGTCCGAGAACTCTTTTAGCCGCCTTCTACGAGAGGCAGGGCTTACCTTAGTCCTATTTTTAATAGCCTATGACTATAGGGCAACAAATAAATATGGTCAAGTTGTGCTTTAACCAATCTGTGTTTCATAATTCTCAAAGGGAGTGCTAAACGTCTATCCTTCTAATAGATCTCCGGAAACAGATCTACAGCCAGTGACACCACATATATTTAAACACGAAATATATGCGGTGTCTATATAATATTAACGAACATTAATAAAACTACATAAAATATTATATATGATTGTTTTAGACTGTCCTCCAGTTTGAAAATTATAGATGAGTAAGACATTAAATATAACTATTAATCAATATACAATGAAATATATTCAATACTGCAATAAAAATATCCTCGCTTTCCTGTACTTATTACCCCGACGCCTCCTGACAGCCCGACGCCATTTTCGTACGGGCGTCCATTCCGTGCCGCCATATTCTAAATGTTGCCAACTTATAATTAACAAAACTAATGCTACAAATATAAAATGCTTATTACTATTATTTTTTTTGATAACGCTAACAATTGTTTTAATAGAGTTTATTGATAGGTATTCAAGTTAAGAAAAGAGCATATTATTCCCTTAAAGGTCGGCAACGCAGCCGCGACTCCTCTGATGTAGCAACTGTCCATGGGCGTCAGTGATCACTTATCTCCAGGTGAACTGTTCGCTCATTTACTCATCCTTCCTATAAAAAAAATTAAATAAGTCGTCACTGCAACAATACTATTGCTTCATTGTATAGAATAGTTATTTTTCCTACTTTTAAATTTCCATTTGAATATTTGCATTCATTGTAATCAAAGGCCCGCGCAACCCTTACTTAGGGTTGGATTCTGAATACGTATAATTTAACGCTTGCAATATGGTAATTGTATGCATAAAGAGAGTTTTAATTAAAAAACTTTTATGATCTCAAAGCGGTCTGTTTAAAAATCCGTGAAAGCTTTTATAATGTCCGCTAATATTTATGTTTCATATTATGCTTAATACTATTAATACTGATGCTTAGTGAAAGTAAACTTCGTGAAGAAACCAACACGTTCTAAGAACAACAGTTTTTTGCGATATGCAATTTTTTTCATAATTATCCACCCCCCCCCCCCCCCCCCACACACGGTGAACGGCAATTTGCTTCTCCCTTCTTTTAGTGTCTTGACTCTCTATTTATGGGAGAACATCCCGTATCTCAGCAGAAGAAACATCGAAAGGGCTGTTCAAAATTAATTATATATTTTAAGGGTGAATGCACCTGATAATAAGTGACTGAATAACCTTTTTTAATATTTTAAATTATAGTTAATGTTAATATTATTATTACTGAGTGGTAGGTCCCTGTTCAATAGTAGATTCTGTTGCTAGAGACGGTCTAGGTAAGAATCAGCGCAGCTTCTATTTATGCCGCCAAACGGTAGTATGCAAATATTACTCTATTTCGGTTTGAAGGGCGTTGTAGTTAGTATAATTACCTGTGTAACGAGACTATACATTTTATCTCTTAGGCGACGAGCGTAATATAGGTTAACTAGTGCCACGTTGCTATGGGTAGGCCTATCACTTACTCGTATCATCAGGTAAGGTCGTTTCAGCTCTTAATAGTTGAAGAAAAGATAATATAGATAAATCATCCATTTTGTTACGTCCGTTTTTATACATTATTATTATAGAAATGTTTACATCCAATTAATACATTGGAACTTTTAAGAGATGATTGAAAAGGCTTCTTTTAGACGAGTGTACTTCAACAATGTGGACTACAACAACCAGGTCTTGTAATGAGGTCAATTTATGATTTATAATATAATAGAAACGAAATATTAATCAGTACGGGTCACAAGTGGGCCCGGTCCTGCAAAGTATACTCGAGTGTGAAGTCCTTAGCTCTGCGAAATGGCTCGTCATTTCCCGGCTAACGTTTTAATTGCGAATTTTCAGCGAGGTCCGTCGGTCCAACCGCTTGTCTAAATTGCCAAACCATAAAAGCACTCAAATTCACGTGTTTGCTATCTATAACGTTTGTGGTCTTTTATTTATATGGTCTTTTAATACGTTCGCCTGGCGGAATATACGCACGTCCGCAAAAATGGAGTGCTATTTAATACATGAGGTTATTCTCATACCTTTAACGGTTATTAAATTCTCCCCTTTTGCTGTCGCTCATTCCCATTTCTCTAATTTAGTCTGATTACCCTCTACTCTTCTGTTAACTATTATTTTTAATATACTTAATACAAATTAATTAATAATTTTGTAATTTGGTAATTTTTTATTATATATCGCGAATTTCAAATCCATATACATACGAATCAACGGCAGAGATCTTTCAGCAAGAAAGAGCAACTCACAATTTAACCCATATAAATAATTTTGGAGGTTTTAAAAGGTTAATAAACAATAGAAGAAACAATTTTTTTTCAACAAAAATTGCTTTTTTAAGGCTATGAGGAATAGACGCAAACGTTTCATAAGCTATAGCCTCATTGTCACTGCGTCATGTGAAATTTAAATCAAGCGTTATCCAATATACTACTTCAGATAGGATCCTTCAGATAAACTTATTCGTTTTTTTTATTTAATTAGTTGATGGGACGAGCACCACTTTCAACTGATGATAAGCAATACGTCAACCCATATAAACGTGGCGCTAGTTAGGATGATATTTACGGTACCACATTGCGTTCCTCGGCTTAGACATAAGATGTTGAGTCTCGTTACTCCAGTAATTACACTAGCTACAGCCCCTTATAAAGCTGAAGACAATGATCTATGCTTAGCAGTTGACGTTATCTGTAGTGATGATGATAAAGAAGTCTCGGAAAATACTACCATTTATTACTGGTATACCGGACCGTCTAGGATCCTTGCAGCGTTTTATTTAACTATTAAATAGTAGTCTAACATTAGGTGAACGTTTTTCTGGTCTTTTCGTTGCGATACATAAAAAAAATATTTTCGAAGTCTTAATTTTGGAAATGTAATGCCATTTTAAAACGAGGTATCCTGATAAAACTGGTAACGTCGACTTATGCGGGTAAACAAAGCCGACAAAACAAAAGGCAGGCAGACAAAGTGGAAAAATTGAAAGAGCAACCCAAAATTGCCGGTCGCGAGTGACGTGAGTGCACGCAGCCGGTCGAGCACACTCAACTGTCGCACAGCGGCTGAATGACTTTTTCCGCCGGGGTTTTTCAAATTTCGAATTCGCCGAAGTGTTATTTAGTTTCAAAAGGGCGCTACAATAAGAGGCTTTTTAGAAATTTTTAGAAAAATATAATGGCTAATTTATGCACAATATTAACATACAGTGACCAATTTATGCACAAAATTTTCACAGAGTGGCCAGTTTATACACTACATTTATATGTTAGTTGTCAGTTTATGCACAGTATTTACATGTAGTGGCCAGTTTATGCACAATATTTACATGCTGTGACCAGTTTATGTACATACAGGTAGTCGCCAATTTATGCACAATATTTAATATTAATTTATACATATGGTGACTAGTTTAGGCACAATATTTACATGCAGTGACCAGTTTATGCATAACATTGATATGTAGTTATCAGTTTATGCACAATATTTACATATAGTGACTAGTTTATGCACAATATTTACATACAGTGGCCAGTTTTTACACAGTATTTACATATAGTGGCCAGTTTATGCACAATATTTACATACAATGGCCAGTTTAAACACTACATTGATATGTAGTTGTTAGTTTATGCACAGTATTTACATACAGTGGCCACTTTATACACTACATGGATATGTAGTGGCCAGTTTATGCACAATAATTACATACAGAGTCCAGTTTACACACAAGACTACATAAATAAAGTAATTAAGTGTTATTTTTTTAAATGTTAATAAATGGTTAACTAATATGGTCAAAAAAATGTGAAAGTTTCATAATGCGGCTAATGTCTACAAGTAAATTAGAAGAAAAAAACTAGAACAGGCAACGTACGAACAAGTCTTGGGCATTAATTATTCCTAAGTCAGGCTGAAGCGTATGTTCTAATTTCTTAGCCTTAGACCTGTTACGGGGGAAATGACCTGGAATGTAGGTTATACCTGGGTGATTCTCTGGATTGATATTGTTATGTATCTTGTGTACTGTATTCTTTGAATAAATACTCTGAAATGTTTTAATGAGATTTAATTTTTTTTTATTATTGTGAACTGTTTTCAGATTTATTAGATAGTACTCTGAATGATTTACCCAAATGACTGTTTATTGTTGCATATTGTTATTGTTTTAAAACCTCAAAACTTAAATCAGATAAGAAAATAAAGATAAATACTTTAGTTATAACGCTCATTATAAAGATGATGATATTCTCTGAAGTTACTTTAAACCACAATAGGCTATGCTTTGAGCTCGATGTAGCATCATGCTAAGTGAAAAATCTGTAAAATATAAAAGGTACTCATTCAGAATACACTGTCTTTCATAAATTGACGGCTATTACGATGGTATAATGATGAGGGTAGTAGACCGGCGTTTTCCATAAAACTTAACCATGATCCAAACTCCACGTGATGTGCTCCCGGGTCGTAGAACCAGGGTCCTTCATGTTACAGAGAAAATGTTCAACTACTGAACCACGGCAATAGTTACACTCTAAAGACATTGTAACATTAATAGTCTATTAATTTTAGTTCACATCTTCGTTTTAATGGTCCAACATGGTACATAGGCTTATAAGGTAATACGGAAACTGTTGTCTCTTTAATTTTCCAGGTATTATTTAATAATCTATGATTTTCTCCAACGCACGATTGTGATAGAATTAATGGACACAGGTTAAGCTATATAGTTTAATCTAATATAGACAAAATCTTGGAATTTATGATATTACTGTAAGAATATACATACATGTAATATGTATTGCACACGGACGAGAATTGAACAATCATGCCAACTGTTAGGCAAGTGGGCATCGTTCCCGCATCAAGGGTTCACGGTACAATGCGTATTGACACAGACTAATGCTGTACAGACAAATGGATAGATCGTGTAGGCGATGTATTGTGCATTACGGTTAAGCTACGTTGAGGATAAGACGGTATCCATTTGTTCTCGAACTATCCAAAGGAACACGATCTATGACATTGTATAATGAATAAAAGCTTTATGAAACACGTTTTACTAATACTTCAAAGTTGATGTTAAGACACCGCTTTATTCGGTCCGTGATTCATTCACACTGTACCTCATTCAAATATAAACAAAATGAGGTCTCATGGGTTTTTTTTTTTTTTATTTAACCTAGATATTTGAGAAGCTAGAAGTTCAACTGACGATAAGAGCTCCTGATAGAGTAACCTGTCCGTAACAATGCTAGCTAGAATATTTACACAGTATCAGATTCTGCTCGGTGTGTCGACAAATATATATTAGTTTTCATGATCCAAAAACATGCTGTTACACTGCTGTTAAAAGACTAGATATAACTATGGAAGCTCTTAAAATCATCTCCAATGACAGAGACATACGAATTGACAATTAACTTCAGTTTTATTCTGGCTATGTCTTTCAAATCTGAATAGAGCAACGTTTACACACTTTCTGGAGAAACAAGTAGTGCTTTTATATCTACTTTAACGCCTACCCACGAAAGTAAACACTATAAAATTAATGATAATTTTCCAACAAGTATTTGGTTAGAACTCCAGAATATATCGAGGAGGGTCAGATCGTCTTTCATATCAATAAGGCATAATAAAAGCACTAAACTTACTACACACAATACGTTGGAATCCATATATACGAGTTCATATATTGTATATTTATGGACGTAATCACTGAAATATTTGGTAGATATATTGCTTCTGCTATTTAGAAGCTTGTTAAGAATGATTTTCACAAAATTCCTTCTCCAAAGGGAGTTGCAGGGGTGTTACAGCCAGCAATGCGGGCGGGGTACACCTAGTTATTTATAGGCGGGCAACTTTTTTCCAAGCCATCATTCATCTTACCTTTGTCTATTATTCATTGTTACGTCCAATCCGGAAGAGGATGAGATATTTTCTTTCCTTTTTTTAATTAGATTAATATGGAGACGAGTTCCGGTAAGTCACCCTTGTTTAAACTGAATGAAAATTTAATTTCGCTGTATAAATTTGTACATCAAAGCGGCAGGATTATATTGAAATTTGAAGCACGAAAATATGATGATATTAAATTTTTTCCATAGTCGCCAAAGGCGCTTTGTAAAACAAACAATGGTATACTTTTTTTTAATTTTTACTCTTTATCCCGTGTCAATGTAAAAAAGGAATTTCATTTATTAAATACCCTAAGCTTTATTTTAGTAATACTCTAAGCTTTTTTTTAGTATACACTAAACAAAAAATCTGTTTTTCTTATTTCTTTGGTTTATGTAACATTAATGTTTAATTTAACACTTCCGGTGATAAATGTATAACAGTAATCAAATGTTTCTATAAGAAACAAGAGATAGAGAAAAACTGGTTCTGTATTTAACAAGGTGTAATTAAATTTTTAAATACATAAATGAATATTGGTCAAAACTGAGTTACGCATAGTCAGTATTTGTGGACCACCTAGAAATGTGTTCCTCAACGAAACCAGATTTTTGACTGACCGTACGCACTTGGACTTAATATATAAAATATACAAACACAACCATGTTACTGTTTTTCTTTTATATCATGGAAGACATATAATTAAAGGATTTAATCATTAACAAAAAAATCAGTGTCAGTAATCATTAAACAAAAATATCAGTGTCAGTAATACAGCTGTATTATAAACACCAGTATTGAAAGAAAATTTTAAAGTGAGGTAAGAACCGATTAGTCTCGGCATATGAATGAGGATTATGTCCAGCTGTGGGTGCCTATCGGCTGACAATGATGATGAAATGAATAAAAAAAAATTCTCGTATTGGAATCACTACTTACTACAAAAGTAACTGAAGTTTTAATTGCGAAGCGTCCAACGGTATAGATTTTTTTTTTACCAATAGTTCTGTATATTATTTTTATCCTCGCTACGCCCCGCTTTCAGTCAAATGGAGCCTGGATTTTCTGAAACTCTTTGTTCATCTGAAACGAAAAAATATTGTAAATATTTATTTAATAACTGACGAACACGAAAATCATATTAAAAATTTATTTGTTAAATTATCATATCATATAACATATCATCATCAGTCGATAGCCTGCTAGACACAGGTCTCCTCCAAAGATTACCATATGATCGGGTAGGATTTCTCACCACGCTGGCACAACGCGGGCTAGTGGAAGCCAGAACCTTGTTTATTGTTTAGCAGGAGGCACCACCAGCGGGTGAGGTTGGTTTAAATCCTGTGAGTTGTTGTGTGGGAATCCTTACATCCCTCACCCATGTAGCATATAACACACATTACATTACTGAAACAGGTTTAAAAAATCCACATACCTCATTGAAATGGTCAAAATGTACTGGCATTGTAATGCATGCCTTGTGAACATCCTGATCATTCCTTAAAAGAGGTTGTATATATTTCTTCATTACCGTATAACTACGCTACATTATTACATTATTATCCCCTACAATAGTTTGTTGTAATATCGAGGATGTAATAAGCTCTAGGTCAAATGAGTTTAGCTCTATTTCTAAGTCTGCATGCTTGACTTTAAAGTACACTTGACCCACTGTTGACGATGTTGAGAGGGTCAAGAGGGTCCGTATTAGTTCGTGATAACCAGTTGTGGTGTTATATATTTTTTTTTAAATACAATTGTTCAACAGAACTCCGTCATGGAAACTAATATATTATGATTTAAGCTCTGTATTAACATATTAAAGTAGTAAGTAGTTGATTTATAATGGAGACTTCTAAATCAAATAACTATTCAGAATATTAAAACCTATATTACCTAGAAAATATATTAAAAAAACAAAAATCTATCTCGAAAACAGTAAATCGGTGACGTAATTTCTCTTCGCGGTAAAATGAAGCCTTTGTCGAATACAACATTGCATTGGGGAGGAAATTGAGTGCTGTTCAGCTTCCCCTAGCTTATTAAAGATTTCTCTTTACTTTCCCCCTCGTACTTCTACGACTTCTAACCGTTATGAAAGCTTATTTTAATACCATCTCTCTCCGGCGCAGATGGATTTGCATTTGAATAACTTTTGCAATTAGGACAACAATATATAATATTCAGCGTTTAATTATAACCTATAGTTCTAAATTGTCGCTTAGATGTTACTGTTTCGATCTAAGGAAATATTGATATCTTCCTTGTGAGATTATGTCTGGGTTATGTAGTATTTCTACTTACTATAATTTCTATAATGGTCGCTCCTAGTTCATTACAACGAGGTCCAGTATCCTTTAGAGCACGGACCAGTGTCTCACTGCACATTGTCGATAACGAATAACAATGGTGTTGAAGAAATATAACAATAAATAAACAAACTATAAAATGTTGGAATGGTAACATAGTATTTGATATCATAATTCAAAACTTATTTTACATAGAAAATGAGCCATAATAGCACGCTTCTTTGTACTTCTGCCCTCTTTTGAGCAATTCCAGTCCGTTACAGCTTAGTATTATATTAAAAAAGATTACATCTTTTTATGGCCTCTAGCAGCATATTCAGTTTGTAACTGCATATTATTATTTGTTCAGTTATTGTGCTTTTGGATATTTGCGAAGTTTTAAAAGTCTAATAAAATATAAATGTATGTAATTTTGATGTGTGGTCAGTGGTTATAAAGTAGGAGAATTTTAAAAAATAAATCGGCTAATAACTTCCTATATAACAGGGTTCCTATGTTAAACTCCGAACCCTTATAATGTCTACTGGTGGTAAACTACTGTATATAGGTCCCACCGTAGCGTTTATATCCGTCGCCAAATAGTAATGTTCAAACACTACAATGTTCTAGTTTAAAGGGCGCTGGAGCTAGTGAAAACACTGAGGTAAGAAACAAGATCCTATGCCTCAAGGTGATTAGCGCATTGTGGTGCACTGCACATCATCCTGACAAGCACTACGTTGACTATCAACAAATAAAACCTGAGTGGTCTAAGCTTTCTTCTCACTTAAAATCATTCGCATACAAGTGTTAGCTAATTGTAGATAATTAGAAAACCTTGTAAATATTGACCACATAAAACCATTTCAATATTGTTTAATAGGATGATACCACCACACCACATTGTGTTCGTCTCCTCGCGACAAGGTGTTGTCTCGTTACCTCAGTAATTACAGCTACAGCCCTCTTCAAACTGGAATATGGTAATGTATTGCATAGTATTGTTTGGCGGCAGAAATAGACGCTGCTAACTTCCTAGACGGTCTCTGACTAGACAGACCTACTACCAGTAAAAAAATTGGAAATGAAAGAAACTTAGGTCTTATTTTATGTCTTGAGGAAAATTATTCCACCAAGCCTGCATTGGAACGGTATCGAGAGCTGTTGGCGTTCTCGACGGGCACTTCCGTTTCACACTCGTGTCCGGAATCAGTTATAAAGTTTTAATGTCCAACCCTTAAATAACTTAATCAGTAAATAAATTAATTTAATAAATATTCGCCAGTTTTGTATTTAAAAGGTTTTCAACTCTAATATAAGTTGTTTAATTATTTACTTTACACAATTCACTTAATTTCCATCTCGACGGAGATGAGATTAAGATAATCCGTGATGAGGAAGGACGTCAAGGGTTGCGCATATTTTAAAGTCTTCAAATAAAATGCTTGTGCCTATTTACAAAAAAAAAACCTAGTAAATATTTCGCCATATTTAAATTAAAGGCAGCGTGTTAAAGTACAGTTCTTAATTACTGAAGTAAGAAACAATGCTGTCCAGCTCTTTTGACTGTCTCTGTACCGGCGCAGCTATTATTTCTGCCGTCAAACAATAGCACGCAAACATTACAGTGTTCCGGTTTGAAGTATGCTGTAGCTAATGTAATTACTGGGATAATGAGACTATATGTTACGTCTCAGGCGAGCGCAATGTGGTGCAGTATATAGCGTCTTAACTAGCGCCATGTGATTATGGCCAGGGCTATAACTTTATCATGTGAACGTTCCCGTTCATCTCAATGTTTAATTGAATAAAAAAAAATAGACATTGTAAATATTATACTCATCGCCTTGATACGTATGATTATGTATTATTCCTTTCATCGTCAGACTATAGACCCCCATAGCTGGACAAAGGTTCTCTGAACGATATCCCAATAAGGTAAATCTAAATCAAAATAAAAGGAAGAGTACAAATTAAAAAAAAATATTTGCTAAAACAAAATCGTTCCGTGTTCCCTCTTCCGTCAGAACCCCGCATCCGCTGAGCCATTATTCCAGCAATATTGCATCGGAGCGAAGTAGAGAGCCATCAAGTCTTTGTGTGCTATGCAATTTTTTTTTTTTCACTCCAAGCCAATCAATGTTCGGGCTGTTAGAGAATAATATTTCGTCTTTCTTTATACCTCTCTAGTTACGAGTGTGTTTATTGTTTTATAGAAAAAATTGTTAAGAGTACTCATAAAGGATGTTCTGACGCTACATGAAACATTTTGATACATGCAACACAGCTATGTTACAGATTAAAAAGATGTTAGAAATATAGTTTTTATTTAATTATATTATTTAAGAGAAGGGGTGTATGAGTATCCGCACTTACAGGATCCAAGCAAATCTCACCTCCTCGTGGTGTGCACCCTACTAATCAACAAACGAGGTACTGGGCCAGTGGGGTGAGAAATGACTCTAATCCTCCCGTATGAATCCGTACCCGATCGATGTGGAAACCTTTGGGAAAGGCCTATGTCCAACTGTGGACGTCTATCAGCTGATGATAATGATTTAAGAAAAGTAGTTTGTCAAATAGCTTAAACAACGAAATATTTTTAGCATATGAACCGATGGAAATACATAATATGTCTCTTGTAAAGAATTCGACAAAAGACAGCTGTCTTTTCTAGAATTCTTTTAATATCATCTACCTATTTAAGGGTCACCGTAGCCAGAAATATCTGACGGTGTATATACTGCTACTATACTACATCAGGTGTTGTGTAGGGGATGAAAATTTTGTAAACAATCAAAACTTGATAGCAGACATTTGTCATTTCATGTTTCTATTAAACGTCTTGGTTTTAAAAATAGGTTTACAATGTAACAAAGACATATGTTTTGTTGTTTTTTTTTTATATGTCTTTAATGAAATATTTCTTTTTTTTTTGACAATATTACATAATACTGTACATATAGGACAATTATTTATTGTATATTAATATAAGACGTAAAATAAGCTTCATTGCCCTTTTTTTCTGGATCTAGTTAATCTTTCAGTGGTATACCACTTTACTACACTATACTATACTACACCAATATATATATTGTAACTAGTATCTATTGTTAAAAATATTGTCTTAGCTTTCGTCGTTTCATTTAACCCGTGTCAGGTCCCGCGAGAAATTGATGGTCCTCTAGTTAGCTTTGCTTATACTAAAGTTGTTTTAGTAAACTCTATGGACTTAGATAATATTTTAGTTTAAAAAAAATACCAATTGATTAATATTTCGTGATATGGCGATTTAATATGTTTATAACTAATTAATAGCAGCGAGAATCTTTTTCTGTTTGTTTATTGTTATGTAAACATTTAACATTCTAGCAAACCCAAAAAGAAACAAAGAGAACAATCTAACCTAATATTCTCATTATCCGGACTAGAGGCTTCTTAAAAAGAGAGTATCATTACTATTTTTCCACCACACCGGACATGTGCAAGTTGGTTGTCACATGCTTAAAGAAGCTGCTGTTCTTGAAACTTATCGGTTTCCTAACTTTCTTCTTCACCGACTCATATCTCATTAATGTATTATTATTTTATCAACAGAAAAAAAATGGCAAAAACATTAATTTAATCGTATTAACAATATTGTCTATGGTTATTTATTTAGCATCTACATAACATAGAAATAAAAAAGAATAGGGTTGGTAGCATTGAAAAGGAAAAAATGTTTTGAATGCTACCAACATTATAATTGTAGAAGTGAGTTTTAAAAAGAGAATTAACTATATGTGAGTCATGCATACTAACCTTGCGAGTGATTCAGTTCAGCGCGAAACAAAGGCAGCTTAATTAGGATTGTTCCCGTGTCAGTTATGCTGAAGCCAACTGGGACATCGGACGGGAGTCATACGTGAATAGAAAATTGCGCATATGAATAAAAGATAGGTGAAATTAGAAATATATCACTGGTTGTCGGTCTCTGTTTCCGAGAACTGACAAGGTATTTATGACTGCAGCTTCTATTTCTTCCGCCATACAGTAATGTTTAAAAATTATTGTAGTCTGAATTAAAGGGTACAGTAGTTAGTTCAATTACCAAAGCAGCGACACATCTCATGTGGCAATGAAAAGATTATCATATGATGCTGTGTATCCTAACTAGCACCGATTTGTTATGAGAAGACGTATAATCTACGAACAACAAATAAAAAATCGCACAGCTTTAAACGCTGTCGAGGAACAGGTTGGTCAATGGACGTAAGATGAACAGTTGAGGGTTAAAATTTCTACTGATCTCATAACAAAGGTTAAAGAACCAGCATTTACAAATGGCTACTAAGCATATGATATGAGGATAAGGTGTTATTTGTAAGAAAAATAAAAGACGAATACCGTAAACATTGGTTCGCTACCCCGCTTATATCTGAGCACGATATATACCTCTTGTTTCCGTTTGTTAATACGGAGACATTTACATAACAGAGCCTCATTCGTATTCAGCCGTTCAGCTCACTGAATCCTTTGTGTTGTTCCGAAAGGAATTTTTGTTACTAGTTTTGTACAACCGTATCTATGTATGCGCCGGAATCTATTGCGATTGGTTTATGACTCCCTTTATGCTGTCAATAACCATTATTGGACAACATAGTATTTATAAATAATCAACATTTTCTTATCAATTCATTATTTACAATAAAGAAACAAACTTAAATATTTTAGTCTAAATAACATGGGTCATATTTAAAATGGTTGACGATTTGAGGAGACTCTCAAAATCGTTCCAGTTATAAAGTTTTAGATACGAAGATAGGGATCATCACGATAATCCAATTGTAGCTTATTGAAAAACTGTCATCATGACGTTTGTGGTAAAGACATTATCATGTTATAACAGATTGAAATTATGATGATGAAATACACTATATATTAAATGTAAGAGAAACAAAATACTAAGCCTTTAATATAATAAGAAAGCAAGGCAAAAATTTCATTAAAGGAAATTTCTTAAAGGCTTTGTTGTCACGTCTCTTAAAATCTTTAAAGAAATAGCATTTTAGTTCTTCGTCTCTTTTATAGAGAAATCCATGTAAAAATGGATGTTCTACATTTATTTAATATTTGAATACCCATCGCCATTCTTGAGCATCTTTTTTCTGTTATTGATGTAAAAGTTTAAATGGAGTAAACTTCGCTAGTGGCAGTGAGCGATAATGGAGGTTCCTTTTGAATTTTCATGTAAGAAGCTTGTGAGATAACAAGGAAAGTTTCTAGAGTTTTATGGGTAACATTTTCGATCTACTTTCAAGCGGGAGATAGATCTCGTGGATAGATACCATAGATTTTCTGTTTTTTCAACGGAAATGATGTCTGTAACAATAATTGCTAGAAAATAAGCTTTTTGGCAAAAAATACACTTCATAAAATGTATTATTTTGCGAATCGAAAACACAACAAACAGTAAAGTTTACACACTATAGCTTTAGTCTTCAAAGAGATCTAGACTAATCCTAAATAGAACAAACGAAATATGTTAGGTAATGAGTTTGAATTTTAGTAAGGTTACTTTGGACCCTCATTAGCATCTACGATTTTGTCAATCTGTCAGTCAAATGCCTTTATAATAGTTTTATTATGATACTAAAAATTGTATAAGGCTAGTCAGAGATTTTTTTAATTGAGTTTTACCCTTTAAAAAAAAATATGTTCATTCACAATAAGAATGCGTAGTGTAAAATATGTTAAAACATTGTTCTTACAGAATTGCCGTGAACCAGACAGGGGTTTATTTATTCATTCTTCAGGAAAAATATGGATGTAGATAATGTTAGGGAAGAGTTGAAGAAGTTATTGAAATTTTTAAATTTATGAACGCTTTTACGGAAGTGTCGGTATCAGTAAACCTTACTGTTCGTAACATATCATATAAATTCAAACCGAAAACCTGCTGAAAGTACTTATATTGAAATATGATGTGAGGATCATCTCCTTGCCATAATCTCAAGGTACAGCTCGCCCAATTTCGTGCACTATAGCTTTAAGCTTAAAGTTCATTTCCGCATACAACAGAGGTTGTATTTTTTAATTCTTACCATCTTTCGCTGTAAGTGGATATTGTTCAAGGAGACATGAAGTCTGGATCAATTTCGGAGTTGATGTTTCACCGATTCAATTATATTTAAGAAATGCGAATAACCTAGAAACTAGGATAGAAAATAGTTAATAATATAATCATGAATACAGTATTATTTTTATTAAAACTTAGAACATTCTCGGACAAGTTACTGTTCTAAATAAATCTAGTTCTAACCTAGTATAAAAGCTAGAGTAATGATTGTTTAGGCTTTACAGGTCCAGTCGGAAAATTTCCTTTACAGCTTTCAATAGAACAAATTTCGCTAACCATTGTAACATAACTTCAATTTTTTTTTTAATTTTCATTTGTAATAGTTTGTTATTTACATAATTAATGATAATGCATGAACTTGGCGTTATTACGGAAAAATCGTTGTGAATAGTTGAATATTGAAACGAGACGATAACTGTCACATTATCTCAATTATATTTATACCAGCTTCCGCCGGCTGAATGTGGATATTAACATAATACAGTCATTTGCATGCGTCGCACGGGTACCGTCGTATATTAACGATATATGTATATGTTGAAATTACAAATAACCTATGACTAACAGTGCCGTGAAATCCTACCATCAAATATTTGGATTTATCAGAAAAGTTGCTGTTTAGAAGATTGTTCACATTGCGAAATCAAATGTTTGTATTGTACTGTAATTACCGAGGTTGAAGCAAAAAGATATAGTAGAAATATTGTTTCATTACCCACGTTTGGGATTACATAAATAATGATTGACGATTAAAACTGATCAAATCCATAATCATTAATAAATTGAAACTGGTATAACTGATCATTGTTGTAAAGAGTACACTTAAGAAGTGGATCACTTAAAACTTAAACAAATTATCCTCACGATTGTGATTTTGCTTCGGTTAATAATTTCTATTGAAACTTTATTTATTTCAGTTCATATTTATCTTGAACTAAATATGGATCTATGGGTAAGGATAATTGCTTTACCAACTTTAAGATAATCAAAAATTTTGATAGTGTTCTCCATTTTGCGGGCAAAGGCGATGTTCGATCCTTCGAAACAATAGCCCATAAATTTTCATCGAACCTTAAGGATAAAGTTTAACGTTCCTTAAACATTGAACGGTGTAAGGAGATATCGAGAACCAGGCTCATGCTAGGTCTGACAAGGGATTACCCTCGTCAATGATTATACGATCATATATAATGTACAGGATATTTTAGATTACTATGAAAGTAAATTTAGCATGTATGGATAATGATCATGAGGAATTTATATTAGATCAGATTTTATGAATATAACCATCTTAGCTTTATGAGATTAGTCTACAGTTTTGGACCTACATGATAAATAAAAAAATCACAATTCATTGATCTAAATGGAAATCCTTTTACTGCCATTAGTCTGATTGACCGTTTGTTAAAACACATGCACATTCCCTTTATCTAAACATTGATTTGTCATCAAACTAATGGATGTCTGTATATTACACTAGTCAAAGCCCAGCAGTCAACAGATTTAACTGATGCTCTAGTTACATTAAAATCTTCTAATTACTATCAATGTTTAAATGTTATGGAAATTGTATTTAACAATGATATTTGCATGCATGTTATCAGTGTATATGGACTAGTTGAATTCCGCGACAACTTCACTCCATTGGCTGGTACTGTTACTGAACAGATCAATAAGCTGTCGGCGACAAACTGACACACAATTAAGCTGCAAACGAATAATATACTAGACTTTTGTTATTAGTTAAACTGAAATTTAAAATTTAGTAGGATTTATTTAATTTGGACAAACTGTTTAGTTATTATTTCTACTAGTGGTTAGGTTAGGTGTTAGGAGACTACTTCCGGAAACGAAGACAGGAGAGTACTAATGATACCTTTGTTGATTTGATGGAAAAATATTGATCCTGTTTAAAAAAAACGATATAAGCTATCGTTTCATTTAGCTGTATTAGTATGATAGAGCGTAAATAATGCTAATAAAACGTTCTAGAGATATGATTTTTTTTTATCAGGATCCATTTTTTTTCCATCCCATCATCAAAGGTGTCTTTAGTACTATCATCTGTGTTTCTTTTCGGAAGCGGTCTCCTAACACCCAATATACTTATTAAATTATAATATTATGTAAGTAGTTTGGCTTAAGATACTTCCGTTTATGTGTACGTGGATTTCTTAAAGACGTATATACATATTTCTTTTGTTCTTTATATACAAAACATTTCTTTTATTGAAAATAACTTCGATCTCTGTTTTAAATGGTGGTAATGTAAATGAGGCCGAAGATGATGAAGCGACCTTAATTATTTATAATATGTACAATACGTGTTTATATGTTGACAGTAAATAGCAATTCTGTTATGGCGGCGTGTTTACATTGTGTGTGATATTTAGGCGGAATTGAAAAAACATTACCAACAACCGACCTCCGCAGAATGCAACCTTGGAATTGAACCAGGTTTCAAGGCAAACGATTAGCCGCTGTAAAGATTAAACCTGTACATAGGATGTATATGATACACTATACAGGTTTAATTTTGGTTATTCCTTTTTTATTGGATTATCTCGATCGAAAAAATAATAATTTGTTCTTACTTTTTATTAAGGAAATCTAGGCAAAGGAGCAGCAGGCAACAAGGATAGTGGTTGGTGTTGAAAATAGTATTTGAGTTCAGACTTCAAAGAAATAAATCACAGTTCCCTTTTTTTGCAGTATCTCACGTTTTAATGGTAAAGTGTAACGTTATCCAAGAGAACATGTCAGTTGAAGGATGTTGGGGTCGAACGGGAATATAGATAGAGTGCGCACGGCATACGATAATGGCTCTACCCTCGTCAGATACGAGATATTATAACGTACGATCGAATTCGACGTGGTAACACTATACATTTCGTTGATATCAGGTCGATTTTACAATTTGTATAATGTACTAACAGTTTATTAGACATACACGTTAACCTAAATATGTTATGAAAAACTGAAGAAGACAGATTTAATAAATACCATGAAACCTTTAAATCCATTCAAAGTTATAATCTAACACACATATATATATATATATATAAACACTTTCTTATTATTATAAAATTAATAGTTTTTTCTTAAGGACTAGTTTTAATTGTAACAAAGTAACTCGTAACGAGTATTGAGCGTCTTACATCGATATTGGTAGACGGCGGCTAAAGTTTCCCCTTCTCTGATAAGTTTCAAAATTTCCCCACTTCCATTTAAAACTTTCCTAATTTTATCGGTTTTAAAATGAGCAAACTTTGTACTCCTCAAAGAATTTACTCTCTATAGTTTTTATGAAGAATTTTACGTTTACTATTTCTTATTATGTAGTACACATTGCTGATGATGGTTATTGAATAACCGATTCAGTCCAAGCGTCCTACTACATATATGTTTGGCATATCGGCAAATAAATATTTATAAAATACTAACTACCGTCACAGCAATTGATTAAACTACGTTAAAGCTGTTGTACTTCAGC
Organism: Troides aeacus; assembly: GCA_033220335.2. Taxonomy (NCBI): domain Eukaryota; kingdom Metazoa; phylum Arthropoda; class Insecta; order Lepidoptera; family Papilionidae; genus Troides; species Troides aeacus. The sequence continues at coordinate 10,034,647 of CM067278.1, forward strand.
TATCTGGTGACGAAATAAAGCAGGAAAGTCATCTTAAAAAATACTTTCATTCTTAAATCAAGCTAATTTCTTTAAAGATAAATTCTTCATATACAGAACGCACCAGGGCTCTATTGTACTAACGCCTATGGTCGTTCTACGGAAGACTATGGTTCTCCTTAGTATCATCATTGTTCTACTACACGAAACTACTTAGTATTTATCATCTTCATAGGGCTCACGTAGTCGCTGATGAGGGTTCAATGTCAAAGATTCAATACCTTTGAGCATGTATATAACGGCCAATGAGTAAACATATCATTAATATCAAATAAACTAATTTCTCATATATTGTTGTGAAAAAAAAGAGCCGTAACGATATATCTTTAATATTTTCAATTTGTGTGTGTGTTTAGGACTCAATGGAATAATTTATTGCTTCTATAAAGAAAATTACGTCTCTAAATTCATTTCATACATAAAGAAAAATAATCATTAGTACCACTGGAAAACTTTCCTATACAATGGTTCTTTGTATTGTGCAGGGTCATAATACATCATTAACTTTTGCCCTTAATGTTTGCTGTCAAAATATTGTATTAGGAATAAATTAATTGTAATATAATTTTCTGCTTTCATATGAAGGTTACTGAAATAATAATTTGAGATATCAACACAGTATATAATATATATACGCGATAGAATGTGGTATTGTGGAAATATTCTAATTAGTCGTATTTTTTGTATTGATAGGCGTATCATTGACCGTTTACCGTCAGTTGGACGTCCCGCGAAATACGTTATACAAATGATGAAAATGATTTCCATTAAATAATGGAATTATTAACGTAACATCAAGGAGTGTTTATTTAATCTCCTTTCATTAAAGGCAATAATTTTTCGGCGGCTCGTAATTCAAACGGCAGCTGGGGTCCATTAACCAACTCGGTGGGGTTGCCAACGTCGATTTTTTAATTCGCACTGTCCGCCATGTTTGAATCGATATTATTTCGTCTCGCTTCCAATTACGTTAATTATTTAAGAATTAAATCTATACAAGCAACTAAAATAGGTAACTACACATTTGTGTATATCAAAATTAATTAATTTTAAATCATGTATATTGTATAAAGAATAAACTTATGTAGTGTGATATATATTAAATATATGAAGTTTAGTATAGACAAAGCGAAAATAGTGCATTTGTTATATATATCATTCCAAGAGTGCAGATACGTTTGTTGACTTATTTATATTAATTAAACTGTTCTTTTATTTAATCTTGAACATAGTAGAGTAAAAAACAATACACAATAATAAAAACAAAAGGTTACTGTAAAATTAACACATTTTTAATAAGTATCCAAAGAGGTTGATTATTTTTGAAATATAATTAAAAACAATCAATTCGAGTGTTTATCATCAAAAAGGAAAAAAACACTTTAAAAATCTAAATCATCATCATCATTAGGTGCCGTCTTGAAACTAAAATTTGGTGATCAGTTTGAGAAAACCAATGTGATCCTCAGCTATTCTTTTAATTGATGGTATTGTACACGGTCCATTCTTTTATGTCGTCAAACTATTTCTAGTGCTGTCTACCAGGTGCACGTTCACCAAGAATTTTTCCCTCCAGCAACAACCGTAGAAACTGATAAATGGATCCTCTTTGAAGGTGTCCGAATAATGCAACCTTTCTTTAAAAATCGAAATAAATTTCTAAAACTAATATAACCAATATTAATCTCTGCATCATAATGTCTTTACCTTTGGCTATTTTTCTGGCAATAGGCCTATTCCCGGTGACAGTCTACATGGGTATCACCGCAGTTCCCTCTTTTGCTTCTTTCAAACATTACTGTTTCTGTTTGAATGGCCCACTACCGGGTAAACGGTAGCAAAATGACATTTTATGTCCTTCGGCAATGAATCATAACTAGTGTCACGTAGATTAAAAATATGTCCGTCCCTATAAAGTTACGATTTATATATAAGAAAGGAAATCATATATTATAACAAGAAGTTTTTAAAGAACTCAACAGATGGCGCCACCTCAAACAATACATCATATTATCGTTTGTCTTGTAAATCCTTATAAGGATCCTACATCATTGTGTACATTGCCTGTCTGCAACAAGTTATTACAGAGTATACAAATGTATCCATTTAACTGGATCTTCGTAATACTAAGAGAGGGGATTATTATTAAAATAAGTGGCAGTTCTTGATCTCTGAACTTCACCACAAGACTTCTACAGTGGAGTCCATCTCGCGGCTAAGACTACGCATCTGATCGACTGCTACAATATATAATATTACGTAATATTATACTAAATAAGATTACATATAATAATAATTTAAATTCACGTGACGCGCCAACCTCGAAACTGTTTCGGAACTGATTTCAGAACTTTAATTAAACTGTACTGAAACGTATTTCCGGCTCGCTGGTTGATACGTTTCATGATTCCGAATATGTGATTGAGTTTGACTATGTTACTGTTCAACAATTATAACTATAACTACATATTTCTGTTAACCATGTTATTTACTATTTTACTGTAATTATCAAATAATTCTCTGTATGTTAGCTTTGTTATATATGTAAACTTTTCATGTGAATTTAATAAAATTGTAGACATCATCATCAGCCGATAGACGTCCATTGCTGGACATAGGTCTCTCTGAAATATCTCTATACTAGTTGGTAATTGCCTAATTTCGTCTAGATATTGCCCTGCCAATCGCTTACTGAGATATGGTTTTGTTACAAAATAAAGCAATATCTATATATATCTATATTTCTACTTCTATAATTTTTCTCTTGACAAATTCTAATCAAGTTTTATAAGCTATAAATGAATATTGACGAACCTATTGTGCCCGTCTACGCGGTTTATTCAATATATTATATTTAGTTAACAGTATTACTTTGTAGTTTCTTTGTGAAACAGACAGTAGACGATATAATTTATCGCGTACGTTGTCTTATCTGTCCTGTCTCGTTTTTTTTTTATTTGGAAGTGTAGAAAGATATTTCGAAGATAACCTGCCTATATACTACATATCCCCTGATGTTCATTCATAATGCATTACGAGGAGTTATAGCATGTCCAGTATTCTCCGGTTTCTTCTGCGTTGAGAACAATATGGAGCTTTGTAATCATTGTACACGTAATATTTATTACTATTAAAAGGCTTTTTTGCTTCGATTTTTTAAACAATTAACAACGCTGGACAAAGAGGTTTGTATAAAACTCTTAGTTCTCTCGAAAAGGGCGAACTGTAAACTGACCTCGATACGATTGACGTGAGTATAAATAATCGTGATTAGTTAAGAAATTTAAAACGATCTGATTTGGCCTAATTAATTGTGCACCCATTTAACTGTACTAAACTAAAATAACTAAATGGGTTTGTACAATGAATGCCAATTACCATACCAATGCTAAATAACTAATTCTGAAACGTTTTAATGTTTGTTATTATTTTGTTTTCGTTGTGTGATCAAAGCGTTAAATACTTTAGGTTACATCGCAATTAACTTTAAAATAAAATAATTAAATTGATTACTAGATAATTATTTTATTCGATGAAACGACGACAAAAGGAAGAAATTAACCCGGTGGCAAGTGATACAACCTTCTATAACAGTGCGAGTGCTTTGCGGTCTGCCCCCAAGACCAAGTATAAGAAGGTATTAAGCCTTACACCAGTAATTTAAATCGTACTTAGTCTTTATATATTATACTATTTAGAGATTAAAATAGAGACTGTCGTAGAACCTACTTAGACGGTCTCCAGCAGAGAGCAACCATCATTAAACCATTCTTCTCTTCAAAGGACAATGTTAAAAACAACCAAACAATTCCAACAAGATATCACTTGCGACATTATTGCGTGATCTAGATCCGTTTAATGAAATAGATAATAATACTTTTCAGTATTTATATGTACAAAGTTTTATCTAGAACTCATGATAAACAGACAAACTAGGTTACAAGCACTGCAAAGTGGGTTAGGAATATGTGTTCATTGTTTTTCCAACCACATAATATACAATACGAAGTTAACTTAACATGATGTTAAGTCAAAACGAGGTCGAAGATTTCTATGTTGACAGCATACAACAGATGAAGAGTAGTAACCATAGGATAATAGCTAACCAGCTCGTACTGTTATTGTTAGAAATGCATGTTACTAACTAGCTTGCTAACTGGACATAAATCTTCAACTTATTTTTTTCTAGTTAAATGGACTTTGTATATTGTTTTCTAAATAATAACTGAGTATCCTTTTGTTACAGACTATGTGTTATAATAAGCGATACTATTAAAAGTATGGCATTAAAAATTACTGTAGATACTTCGTCGTAGTTTTGAGATAGAAAAACAATGAACTTTAAATCTTTTTTACTGAGAATACTAAACGAAAAACTGTTGAACTAAATACTAAGAATCATGTACCAAGAGTAAAGTATAAAAGCTTCAGTTTTCTTGGCAAATCAGTGCTTGACTACGAACCTCATTGATGGTAAAACGAAATTTAATCTACTTTGTAAAGTACTTGTTAGAACAATCCTACACCCTATACTTGGTTGAAGAAAACTGTCTCAAAATCGCTATAGCTAGTGTAGTTTGTATTGTACCAATAAGATCACCTTCAGGATCAAGACTTATAAAAAATTACGCTATGTGAACATTGTAAGGATCGTTATATTCTTTAACCACCTGATATAATTCTGTGTTACTACATTTTTGTAGTTTATAGGTAACCTAATTTCTTTCTGAAAGCGTTAGAATCTAAAAACCAAAAAAGAAATTTGGATAATGTGCTCGTTTTGAAAACCACAAAAGTAAATCGAGTTTGAAACAGTTTCAGTGTAATATTAAGCCGTCCATTTAAGTTCCTCCCCTGTTTTAATATCCGCGTAATATTTCTCTCGTGAGATCGTTAGCATTTTAGAACTTTACAGCTTCCTCTAATATAGTTTGTGCCCATAGTTTCACTTCTGAAAGTTCTCGTTTGTAGTTAACAGGCTGAAAAGAGACTCTATACTATGTACATAGTTTTAAAGGCTCTTAGTATTATAATCTCTGCACGACCAAATTAGAACTGAGATGATACGTAGCAGAATTAAGGTCTCTGACTTGGTCCTAAGAATTGCTAGATTGCATAGTGCAAAAGGACTGGCCGATGGGATAGTGAGGTCCAAGAATGTCAGCTTCGAACCGGCAGACATAAAGCTGGAAGACCCCTTGATCTGATTAAGGTATTTGGAAACACGTGGATGTGGGCACAGCTGTATCAATTGAAGTGGGGATCTTGTGGGAAGGCATATAATATTTGATAAATTTTCATTAATAGTATCTTTGTGTGAATAGTGACCCCAATAAAGTGGCAACAGGCTCGCCCCCTATTACATGAGACCTAATCTAACCATATCTGGCGAAAAGTGTGTGTTTATTCACCTCTGCGTACCCCTACTGGGAAAAAGAGATAATAATATAAAAAAAAATAAAAATTTCATTCATAGTCTACAATTGTCACTTCTCACTAAATATATATAATCAATATGAAAATTATTCATTCTTTTTCTTGTTAAGGATCACATTGAGGCGGGCCCGGTCATTCGGGCGCCGTTCGGGGGGTCGTGGATGAACTGCAATACTTTATCCCGCGACCCCACGAACACGTGGATGAGAGTGGAATACCGTGTGAAGCTTTTTAGTCGGTTGGAGTCCGACACTACCACCGTCGCCGGCCCAATTTGGCGACGGGGTGTGCATTTCCGTTAGCATTTTGTTACACACGTAAATAAAAAAAAAAAAAAAAAAAAAAAAAAAACAAAGGATCACATTAACGATTGAATCTTGATATTTTTATATTTACTCAATGAATTTATACTTTCAAATATCAAACATATAACTGTGGCGCTAGTAGCGATGATATACACATCGTCACATGGTGTGTTGTCGTCTTGAGATATAAGTTGTCTCTTTACCCCAGTAATTTCACTAAGTACTTCTTCAAACCGGAACTACTAAACACTATTTGGTGGTACAAACAGGCGTGAAGACCGTCTCTGGAAAGAGGTACTTAGTACCAGTAATCTCAGCTAGCTACATGCTGATTTGTATATTGGATACGACATGAAACAGTTCGTTGAGTGTACTAATGATGCTGTTGTATTTAACTTGCTTAAATAGCAATAGCAGTTTATAGTAGTTTAATAAAGAGAATATTGTTAATTAACTTACAAATCGTTTAGCTTTTTAAGGTTAAAATTTCATCGGATTTAATAGAGTTATTTTCTTAACAGTTATTTAGATATATTTAACATAGTACAATACTGGGGGCATGCAAATTTTTCCACTATAAATATTCATTAGGTGGTGGTGGAGCTGAATCGATTTCCACTATTTTCTAATCAACTGCCTCTCGCAATCCTCAAGTTGTTTCTTATTATTCTGTTTTCGTCCTCGACACACGAGAGCCAAACGAAGATGAACTTTTCGACTAAATTCTTTTCAGTTCTAGTGCGATGTAGAAGTTTTTAAATAGAAGAGGCAATAGGCTTTTTCTAAAGTAATGCTTTGCATAGTAAACTATATCTTTGTTTGTAATCAAGCACTGATGTGCCAAGAAGGAAAAGATTAATTACTGTTTTTGGATGTTAATTGTCAGTAGAAATAGGTTCGATTCCGTCTTTAATTAGAGATATGTTTATAGTTATTCGATCCGACGTCTGCGTCCTTAACATGGCATTAAATATCTAATCTGGATACTGATCTCGATTAGATATTTAATGCCATGTTAAAAGTATCACTTACTGTCCCAAATAGGTCATAATAAAAACATATTCAGTTATTATTTAACATAGTTTATATGTAAAATCTGGAACTATCAATATTAACTATGACGTAAACTTAAAATAGTTTCCTGACTCCGAGTTCAATAACGGGGAAAATATTTTTTCTACGGTTTCTTTCACAAGGTTCTACTCGTAAGTCATAATTATAATAGTATGTCGCTTCTTAGGATATATACAGAGTTATTACTTACTAGTTGATCTCCAAATATGTATTTCTTATCTTTTCTTCCAATGGTTTTGTCACTCTTTACGCAAAAGTAGTAGTTCAAGTCATAACTTATATTTTCAGATATATACATATTAAAAGTTCCGACCAATTTCAATCCGGCTGATTTAGAGATTTCATCACCATCACATCCACTGCTGAACACAAGCCTCGGAGATTACCAGGAAGAAACCTTTTGCAGTATATGAGAAATACCAAATTGACTGTTACAAACGGCCACTTCGATTTTATTTATTTATATATATGTCAATGCTTCTAGTAATAATGTACAAAAGGAAGAAGAGATACCTACTACGTGACATTGGCTTTATCTTAGCAAACTGCTTAGCTGAAAAGTAACTATCTGTGAGTTACGAAAAATTACGGTGACTCGAGACTTTACTGTCCCGGGACATTGATAAATGACATCAAGCGAAAGTATTCTCTGGGTAGATAAAAACAGTAGAAACATTGACTCATTTTCTTTCAGCTATTCATTGTCTGTTCTACTACATCTAATATTAATGTTTCTAACTATTAAATAATAGTCCAAAAAAACATGTAATAACAGGAATGATTAACCGATACGAAATTGAATATTTCATATTTTTCTAACCCCAAGGTTGTTTTTTAGAATTTTATCCAGTTCAGCTTTAAAAAATCTAGTTTCTCACAATAAACTAATAATGAAATCAGGATTAAGTTAAAATACATCGATCATACAGGTTTAAAGGTAATCTATCCTATTTCTTTATCTATAGAGTTGATTATGTTTTAAATTTCAACAGGATCTGTATGTCTGTCTGTCTGATTACTATTTTATTGATAGAAAAAAATTTAAGCGACCTATTGAAAACTCCTTTTTTTTGTCGTATAACAATGTTATTTAACTATTGAGGTTCTAAAGGTTCTTTTTAAACGTAGATTCTAAAAGTTTATTAACCTAAAATAGCGAAAGCTTATTTTGTGCGGTCCTTTTTTATGTGATTTTTTGCTACTTCTTTTAGACGGTTCCTATCTACTTCACAAAACAAGGTTTTGCTTTATACTATGAAAATACTGTAATAGGTTAAGTTCGTATATATTAGATTGTATTATTGTTGTAGTATATATATCCTGATCCATGTACCAAGAACACATCGTAACTTTTGCCTCTTTATTTCGAACACCCCGGAAGCCGTTTCAAAAAGTCACAAAGGGTTGAAAGCGCCGCATGCATACAAATGACGTTGTTATGTAAATGCTCTTCCTCCTGTCGCTGACGTAACGCCAGATAACAAATTGCAGTGGAATTTGTTATCTGGCGTTCTCCTAAGTAATAACGGAATCGTAATCATATAATAGATAATCAAATAATTAATAACAACCAACGCCGGACACTGGTCTGGCGTTGGTTGTTGAGATCTCTCAGTGGATTGCCACTTAGAGATCTTCAGTGAAAGTCCAGTAATGGACATCTATGAAATATTAATTATAAAGTAAATCTGTTTAAATGAATCTGTCCAAAATCTCCTAAATAATAAATGTTTCAGAACCAGTTCGATTAATCAATCATCCTCCGCCATTTGGAGCTATGTCGTCCTTCGAAATGGTAAATATAGTGATATATAGCGAAAATAAATATAAAAAGAATTTGAATCTCCTATATAACGTTGTAGGGGTGGAAAGATGTTATAAGATACAGGAAATTGCTCCATTAAAGAGCATTAGGGCCATGACAGACTAATGGCGGTATACTGTAACATGCTTTTGTGACAGCTTCACCATCTTAATCCAATATAATCGAATACACGCTGTTGAAAATATACCATAAACGTTATAAAGCAAATGTTTTAAGTAATACCAAAAACTAGATATATTCTGTAGACAAAATGTATGAAGATTCAAAGCTGAATTAAGCCTAAGACAGTTGATTTTATAAAAGACAAGAAGTTTTCGGATCAAGAAGAATTTTTTGTATTGTACCTATGTGGCGCTAGATAATTTTGAAAACACGCTTATAGAGTCTTTTACGATTCCGTGATTATTTAGGGAAACGATAGATAACAATTTGTTAGTATTTAGGAAAACTTTTGGACAAACAAAAACAGATTTACTTTATATTTAAAGTTTCATAGACGTCCACTGCTGGATTACTATTGAAGATCTCTGCATGGATAGGTCCTGCATTAGTTGTTACTAATTATTTGATCTTTACCAATTCTAACGAAATAAAATCATGCATAAAATGATATAGAAACGTTTGAGATTAAGATATTTCATTTTTAGCAGTAAAGTCAAACTATTAAAATGATCATTTGATGACCTACAGCTGTCTGCTTGCCGACCACGAGTCTAAAGATAAATCAATAGGAAGCAATCCTTTACAGATAAATTTTTTATTCGACGAAACGATGAGACGAACAAGACGTTCACCAGGTGGTAAATGATACATTTTCCTTACACAACGTGACGCAAGTTATGATAAAATGTCGTTACATTAATTTTAAGGTAGATAGCAGCACCATGAAGAGCACATATAAACGATGATGATAACATAATTTTGTTTAATACACGTGCATCCTTCTGGACACATGCCTCCCCCAAAGATCTCCACATCAATCGATCTTGCGTTAACGACCGATTAAAAGACTTATTGACTATGTATTATTCACTTAATCAAAACCGGATACATACATACATTGTATATCGGTGACTGTTATTCATCACTGGAATATATCCACGTCCGGTCGGCACGGCGTTGTCTAAACAAAATTAATCGATTCGATGAATTATCGCTCGGTTCAAAATTTCTCGAAATTTCGACGTTCAATGAGCGAGTTCCCAGTTAAATCAGCTTACATTTCCGATGTACAAGTTTAACAATGTTCACTTTGATGTGATTATATTAAACCGCTTATGGACCCGGTAACTGTGGATTTACTTTTACGCAGCGTGGTTTTGGATACACCAGTTACGCGAAAAACTTTATCGTGAAAAAAAATATACAAAAAAGTATCAAAAATGAGTCTGAGAATATTCTACTATAACTATTGTACGGTTTTCTACTTCTAAAGGGCTTATATCTGTACTAAAAAGTAATGAGTAATTTTTTTTCTACTTTCTTTCCTCTTCTCTTATGTTATGGTACAAGACTTCATTGCTTTAATTTTATCATCTATACTATTTATACATTTATTACTAATTTATACGATTTATTCTAGTTTCCACATCGTTTCTATTTACTCTGATATATCTATACTTTAATTAGTGCTGTCTTATTATAAAACTATATATATGTTAATAAATAAATTTCTTAGTCCATATTTCTATTATTTACTATAATACAGATTTTTAGACAACGTTGACTTATTTCTTATTGATTTATTTCCTGTTATCTTCAATTCTGTCCTCTGTTTATAATCATACCTTAGTGAGTAAACATCACTGGTTTGAACTATAGCTGGTAAATTAACGGATAACGAGATATAACATCTAATATCTCCTGGCGATGAGCACAAAGTTGTCCAGTTTATCCATCCTAATTAGTGTCTCATTATTCAATGGCGTATGTCTTATAATAAAGTGATAGTCCTGCTAGTCTAGTCGCTTTCATCATTGTCATTTCCGTCTGTGACGTCCACTGCTAGATGTACTAGTAACTTTGTTCAGCAAAAAAAATAAACTGTTAATGTGATATAAGAAAGTTATCAATCTATATATCATAATGACACGTCTAACACTGGAACAACGTAACATCGACCCCGACAAAGTTCCAAGTTTGCTTTTATCTCGAAACATTCAGAAAGCCAACGCTCCCCAGCTTTCCGACTTATTATATTTGTACAGTGAGTTTGTTTTGTTGTGTGTACGTAATGTTTGTTAATTTATATGTACGACTTGTTAAATTTATCAAAGGGAGCAGTGTACAAAAGATATTTATTAACAAAGGAGAATTCACGGCTATCAGAGAAAACATTGGTTTATAACTTAAGTAAAGACAAGAGCCATTAATGAATTTTCACCATTCTATATATATATATACGTTGGCGAAAATGGGATTTCTTTAATCACCAATCACGTGAAAAGCAGTGGACGTATCGATATAAGAAGATGACTATTCTACACGGAATGATTTATATCCTTCATCATTTTATTTTCATCCACGTTTATAAACATTTTCATTTAGTATTATTTATGCGGTTGCTATAGTAACTGTTGCTATAAATAGTCTAATTTTATATAACGATCAGCTAAGCTATTTTGGGATATGAATAAAAAGATCTCGAATGAACAATAACACAAAGTAGTGAGACATTAGAAATCAACAAGGTACAAATAATAAAATGATTTCCACAGAAAACATAGCATAGATTAAAAATTAAATACAATACAAATTATCATTGTCTATTGTTGTTTTATACGTGCACTTGGTAGACAGCTGAACAAATGGTTTGACAACGTAAAGGAGTGAACTGGGTTTAAATATCATCAGTTAAAAAGAATAGCTGAGGATCCAACTGATTTTCACAATCTGTTTGCAAAACTTCAGTCTGCAGAGGGCACCTAATGATGATGATAGTTGTGGTCCACAGTTGAACATAGTCCTCGTCAAGTAGTAAAACAAATATTTAAATCATTATAAATCGAATGATTCACTTAATAAGTACACCACAATGTTCAAATTATTGGTACTATCGCTTCGTATGTTTGTTAATATGTCGCTATAGCAATATCTTTGTGCAAATATTGTATTCGCTTGTTTATACACGAGAGTGCGATCTGTGTTTGATTTCGAAGTGATATTATGTATCGTATTTATAGTACATATTGTGTATATGTACATCGGTATCAAAAACAGTAATTTATGTCTTTCTGGTCTGTTATAAACTGGAACAAACAGACTAGAGAATACTACAAAAGGAATAGGACTTATCAGGGTTGTGATTAAATAAAATAATAATAATAAGACATCAATATTATATTGATAACAATATCATTATATACATATATTATTAAATATATAACGTTATTTATACATAGTTACATCATATAATTAAGATAACCTCTAAATAAAACCAGTTATGTAAGAACTATAAATTGACAATTTTGACAAGGTCAACAAAAAAAAATGGTTGGATGATTGTCTATGGTATGGTAAAGTAAAATAGACGTCTGCGACTGTACTAGGATTCAGATTTGATTTGGATGTTTTTTTTTTAATTCAAATAAGTTACCGATATGCTAATTAGTTTTACTATAACTTGCTTAATATAATTTATTAAAAATATTTATCAACTTAATTATGACAAAAGTATAATTGCCTTTTTCTTTTAGTGGCGTTTTTCTTGTCACCAATATTTAAAACTATTGAATATGTTCTATTCACAGCTCGTTTTTTTTATTGTCTTTTGATCAGTAACAATAAGATAAATCTCTTGTTTGATATTCACTAAAGCTTCGTAACAATGGACCAGCAGTTTGTAGTTATTATTTGTTCGTTTGTGTATGCCGTCAGTTAAAACTATCGACATTTTTCCTGTCCCTAAAACTTTTACACGATTACAAAACTCATCCCGATGGAATTGGCTACGCAGCTGTCGCATATAATGGCGGCATCCATTCCAGAGAAACTTTATCCATTTCGTATGAAAACTTTTTGTTTTTAGATATAGCTCTAACGGTTATTTTACACTGGCATCTATCTACATGCAAAAAATTTAAGTGCGGTATGGCTCTCTTATACAAGACGGGCAGGAGGTAGGTGGTCAGAGGACATAAAAAAAATCGCCAGGGGTCACTGCATTTGAGCAGAGGAAGACCGTGGTTTGTGGAACACATTACAATAGACCTATGTCCAGGTGTGGACGTCCATCGGTTGAAACGATGATGATGATGATGTCTGTCTTGCTGGAGACCGTTCAATCACCACCACAGTTCTTATGTCGCCAAGCAGTATTGTGCAAACATTCTGTTCCAGTTTGGAAAGCGTTGTAGCTAGTGATATTAGGGTAACGAGACTTAACATCCTGTGTTTCAAAGCGATGACCTTTATATGTGTTTATCATCTTCATTCCATCAGGTTAACGTCACTCTTATCCCGTTGCTTCAGCATAAACAGAAATATGAAGAACGTTATTAAACTTATTATAACCTTTAATTTTAGAGATTCACAATCATAATAACTCAGATGAAATATTACTTAGTATATATTTAGTGACTATTTCTACAATATTTAGTTATTTATTTGGTACACCAATAGCATATTATATATTATCTTACGTTCTAGATATGTTGTATAATATTATGTATTGCTTATTATAAACGTTCACAGCTTTAGTCATACAATATTTTTATCATGATAATTGCCTCTGATATATACAGAGCATAGAGTAATATTTCTACAATTATTAAATGCCGTCCATCATTCAGACGGAGGTTCGATCACACAGCTCAAGGGATTTAGAGTACGCAACAATAATCGAGGGGATACATAGTAATTTATCATAAAGATCTGACAAGCTACATGAAAAAAAAACTAAATGAAAATGCTTAAAAGAATTCATGAATAGATTAAAAGGCTAATAGGTTATAATAGGCTTTCCGGTAAAAGTAATTATTGTTGTTTAAACATATAATCGTTGTATTTAACAGTTTTAGGTTAATACTGAAGCACTATTGTTTACAATTTAATTTTAACCTTTGTCTCTCTAAGTACATACATTTAAATCGAGCGTCCAAAGTGTTTTTATTCTCGTCATGTTTTCGACATATCTTCAAAATGTCACAAAGGTTTCCAGATAAAAACGTCCTTTTGTGACAGAAAAAGTTGACCTCGCTTTGAGGGTGATATTTAAAGAGCCCATCCTTTGCTTTCAGCCCTCCGGCTACACAATGAATGTTTTATCTCGGCGTCCAAAAATAGACTGCGCGATAGTTTCTAGTGACATTATTAATGTATCTCGTTTATGGAAAAAAAAAATATCAATTTTGTTTAAGGACTTTTTGTATAGTATTTAATAGTTTTATTTCTACTTTTAACGACTATAATCAATAATTAAATATTATTAATTAATCGTTTTTGTACTACAATTACTAAACTGATTTTTAAATTATCGCTGCATCACCGCAATGTTCTGAACAAAGTCGTTTGCTAATGGACTATTTTCTTTGTTTAATATATATGTGTTCATATTTATGTATAATATATAAGATAGTATGTTGGTGTATATTGCTTACTATTCTTCTTACTTATCTATATATTTTACTTCTCCTGTCCTACAGGGTTGCCTGGGAGAAATCAGTAATACCTATAAGTGGCCCTATCTTGTTCACATTTATAAGTATAGCTTTAAACAATTTTTTGTCCCTTCTGTAATAAGATCAATAAATAGTTACTTATTTACAATATTTAGAATGGAAATAAATGCCTTTTATAGCAAATTATTTAGAAGTGAAATCGCACAACAGTATTCCGTTGTAAAGGGACAACTTCCTGTACGTAATGTCAGTAAAAGCGATGACAACAATGGAGCTCGACATTTGTTTGCCGGTACGCTTTGTTAAAAGTTTGCTACAGCCTGGGATGGAAACGAAAGAAGTCCTGGAGTTTTCCCATCCGTTAATTTACAACAATGAAAATATTGTGTTTCAATAGGAACTGAAATATATGCAAGGAACGACTTGTGATATCCGCTTTCTGTTTTTTCCTTTGGTCTTGTGAAACAGCTTTCTATTAATAAAAAAAAACATATTGTAAACGGCGAAGCATTATATAATACAATTTAAGTCAAATGTGTGAAGTCTATCCTTGTCAAGTATCATCATCGTAATCATCAGCCGATAGACGTCCGTTGCTGGACATTCTCCCAAAGATCTCCATATTTGTAGGGTTATATAGGTTTTGATTTATATGGGGGGATTTGAGTCTTACATCACGCTAACCCAATGTGGGTTGGTGAGAGGCAGAACCACGTTTGTTTATGAGCAGGATTCACGACAAGCAGGTGAGTTGTTATGTGGGACTTCTTACACCTCGTATATACGTAGGTTAAGTGTTATATAGGTACTTTAAGGTTTTGAATTCTTTCCGACAACAAAGAAAAAGTTCTCAATTGATTACAATTTTTCTTTTCTATATTACATTACGCCATTAATATTTATTTCATAGTATTTAGTCAACTTTTGAAATATGTTGATGGTTCAGCCGACTCAAAGGTATTACCACAATAGCATACATGTACATACGTTCTTGTCGATTCCAGTATCTTGGTCAGGTTGTAAGACCACGCCCAAAAGCGCTATCTTGCCGCGATATGAAACATTCAATAAATTAACCTAACTCTGAAAAAGGTTCTGTTAAGTGGCAATAATATGGAACCTTTTTACCCATATCACCATTACTCAAACGATTAACGGTAATGTTCACTTTGTACGGTGACCACTTTATAAAATTTTCGACGTTGTATCACTATATGTACTTAAATTCTTTATGTTATATATATTAACATGAAAAAAAGGATACATACGTACAGATCATAGTCGTTTAATTCTTAAAATGTGTGTATATGATCGTATTATAGAATAATGTTTACAGTAGTTTTCGGTTAGTCGTTTTTGTTCAGAAAAACAATCCTTCATCACGGCTTACTAACGAGTCCTTTAAAGGAAGAACTTAAAATGATTTTTGCTTTGGAGTGCCTTTTTTTTTCTCTACCAATAATTGTATTTGTTCAGTGGCTTGTCAACGGTCATTTGTTACAATTTACTAGACCAATGGATTGGAAAATGTTACATTATTGGATTTGCTACGGCTCCTTGGTCAACTATATTAAGCTTGGATTTACAACGTCCTTTACTTATGATGCTCAGAACACAAACATTTGACTTAAATTATGTAGGCTATTTCTTTCTTCATACAGGAGTAGTTAAATTTCAGGTTACCTGTAACAAAAGATTATATGTACAACTTCTTTACAGGATGCTTCGCTTGTGGTGGATAGCGGTGGCATTGGCGCTCGATCTCACCAACGCTGATGAAGCATCTGATACTCGAAGACTAGTAGATACGGGTAAGTGTATATATATATTAAGATTTACATTGGTAGAATTAGAGGTGAGAGACACAAATAGGTGTTGGTAGGTTCCACCGCAGCCCCTATTTCTGCCGCCAAACAATACTGTGCAAACATCACAGTGTTTCGATTTTTTGTAATGAACGGGCGTATCACTTACCACCAGGTCAACGACCAGCTCGTCTCGTCACTTCTTTAAAAAAAATATGTTAATACTACCAAGCTTCTCTCTTTATCATTATCATCTAAATACCTTTCTCAGTGTTAAACATATTAATGCGACTTTTTATCGCTACGCCGCGAACAGATTCAATTTTCCTTAGTCGCCGGGTTACCATTCTTAAACGACTTTCAACAGAAAAATACGACTGTTATGTTAATAAAGCTCGTGGCGATTTCAACAAAATGCCGCAATGAATCTAACGTAAAATGCGTTTTATTACAATGAAGCTTTTTTAATTAACAAACGCTAACGAATCGCTGCTTCGTAAACGTCCGCGTTGTACACAAAGCTATGAAATATGCAAGGTTGCAACATTACATAGTATAAGATAAATAAATTATTTAAGTTTTTACTACAATAATACAAATTATATACATATATATATATATCTTTTCTTTTACGAGTATTACAGTAAAATGTATAATATAATTGATATGAGGGACAAGATTCCAAATGAAGATATCTTGTGCTATACAACTCCTAGTTCCTGCTCCGATTGTAGAATTAATGTATGTATGAGTATTTCTGTATGTGATTAAATATTGTTATCTATGTTTTAAACATTTATATCATTATTCTTTTGTCATTCTTAAAAATAAGTGTAATACTATAATTATATATTCCGACTTAGCTGTTCTTTGTAAAGGATTATTAAGTATGGAAGTGAGTTTACACAAATTCCTTCTTCGTGTCTTATTTAAATCTTAGTACTGAGTCAATAACGCATTTCGATACAATTTATTTCATATTCATTGAGAGAGGTTTTAATTTCACTAAAGTCTAAGTCTTCTGTACCACAACTAAGTTTCTCAAAGCGTATACTTCACCTGCTAAAGATAAAATTAACTTGATAAACACTAATGCTTTATATGCATGATTTTTTCTCAATTTCTTAACAATTTTACTTCATTATGATCACTTAATCTTATTCATTTTATAATAGCACTGTTTGCTTTTTTTAGTTTATGTAGAAAGTTAAACATGAGGTAGGAAAGTATTAAGAAAGATTCATAATAACAACACCATTTGATATATTTCTTTTTATTACAACAGTAAAAAAATATTAAATTTCTCCTTACTTAGATAAACATTCAAATGTAAAGTAAGCAAATACAAGAGCCACTCACTTTTACCATTATTAATATAACCCGTCTGTATTATGAAAGCCACCACACCCCTTCTCAAACACAATTGATACTGAGAGGTAGAGGGTGGAAAATATTATTCGTAAGAAGCAAATGTTATGTGATTTAATACAAAACTTCAAAAGCAATTTCATGTTTTATATGTTGAAAAGAAATTTATACATAATTGAGAACGTTTTCTCATGACACATATATATTTTGGAATATTGTAATATTGTCTTTTTCAGTAAGGATATATTACCACTTCGGTTATTAATCACATATTTCACGCCGAAATATATTCCTTGCAGGACATACATTATCTTGTTTAGTATAAGATAACAAAGTCGTTAAAGTTATTTACTCATTTAACTTTCCATTTGTTTGTTTATACTTGAAAAGTATAAAGACGTTTAGTTATTTTTTAATTTACGTAGTGGTTAATATACTTTCATTATCAATTAATATAAAAAAAGTGTGCAACAGGTCCAGCATAACAACTTCCGGGACCCAAGCCTAGCTCACCTACTTGTGGTGCAGTCTTACTAATCAACAAATAAGGCTCTGGCTTCCACCAACCCGCGTTGTGAGAAATGACTCAAATCCTCTAATATGGGACTCCAACTAATCTTTAAGGGCAACCTATGTCCAGCAGTGGACGTCGAATCGAATACTAAATTATTATATTCATCTCCTAAACAATTTATTGTGGTAGGTCTGTTGCCGAAGTTCGACTGGGTGGGTACCACCGCAGCGCCTTTTTCAGCAGCGCAAACATTACTGTGATCCGAATTGAAGAGCACTGTAGCCAGTGAAATTACTAGGGCAATAAGACAACATTTCTCAAGGTGACAGTGTATCTTTTCTAACTACCGCCACGTTGTTATTGGCAGGCGTATCACTTACCATCAGATGAACGTCTTGCTTGTGTCGTCGCTTGCCATTGTCAGGCATACTCTGCTCGTTTATTTTTGGTAGAGTTAGAAAAAAAGTACGTCATATCAAACATTGAACGTATCATGTATTTTTAATATGCTTAAGTAATTCTGATATCAAAACAATAAAACAAATAGTCTTCACAAATGGTAGAACCTTAGTCCTTTTATTAAAAGGAGGGAGAAGATCATTTGTTCACCACACTTGTTAAGTGCGGATGTCGGATATCCTGTTGCTAATACAACCACACTATACTTTATCAATTAAAACGTAAACAAAATCATATCTTACCCGACATGCAACCCTTAAAATATGTGTTCGAGGATTTAGACCTAAACAAATATTAATTTCGGCTTCGAACCACTGTTTGTTTAGCATCCGCCTTGGATAAGCTGCGTTCGCTGATATTGAAAGAAACATTATCAGCCTTGCGGTACCCATAATCCGGACGGCAAACAAAAGATTCATCAACTGATATAAATTAAAGAAATCCTCGTAGGAAAATAAAAATAGTTTTGTGTACTTTACAATAAAGATATGAACAATATAAGTAATATGAAAATAAAAAACAACAATGTCAGTTAAAAATATCATTATGAAATGATTTTCTAAAAATTTCCCTGATTATTTATAACATGGGCTGTAAGGGATCCCGCACAGCAATCCACGAGACACAAACTAAGCTCGCTTGCTCATGGTGCACCCTACTAATCAACAATCGAGGCTCTGACTCCCAACAATCCGTATAGGGTCAGAGTGGTAGGAAATAGCCCAAACCTACATTTTGCGAGAAGGTGTTCAACGCGGACAGCACGAGAGCGAACGATGAGAAGATTATTGAGGGAGACCTGTCTAGCAGTAGAAGTCTAATCACTGAGTATGTGTATCATGTCTATATAGATTTTTGTTATATATCAAACAATACAAACTTATTAATGGTGTAAAACTTAACGCTGAAGCAACCACACACAATCCTCTCAAATTCTATTCAACTGCTCTAAGTTTTTCGTTCAAGTAAGATAGTTAACTTTTAATACTCTGATCAGTAGTTTCTTAAACTATGTACCCTTGGTGTAAGCCTCTATTATCTTTTTCTATCCAATAAATCCAATAAATAGGATTCAAAAGGAATGAAATTTTTTAATACAACGAAGAGGCAAGTTTTATACAGACATATATATAAAAACAAACTACATTTCACATACATTAATACTAACTAGACGTTGTGGAAGATCAGGGAAGCGTGAAATTAGAAATTTCTTACTGCGGAATATCCTACTGCGGTCCCGCCGTTTAATGAGAAAATGACCTTCCACTGATTGACTGTATTAAAACCCTTGAAACTGAACATGAACTTTGAAAACTTTAAACATTTAACTATTTATAGCATTTAACTTTATTAAATTTGACAATAATGTTAACTAATATGTTGATAACATCAAAACGAATTTATCAATAGTAAAAAAACCCGAAACTAAAATAGAAAAAAAAAATAAAAATTGAATGGAATTTTCTTTATCTAATGGATCCCTTTCCATGCAATCGATTGGAGAGGCCTAAGGTTTCAGCTGTGAACGATTTACTTGAAATGTTGATAATAAATGTAACTATAAGAAATCTTTCATCACAAAAATAAGTTTGTTATCTTTATAAATCCTAAAACGCAATAGACGGCGGCCATTTTCGGTCACCAGGTCTGTCTTAATGTTTTGTATGATTGTATAAAATAACGCTACTTTCCAATCTCTTTAGATCGTAAGCTGCGCTGGAGTCTCTGATAATACAGTCTAAAAACATAGCGAACGATATTGTTTTTATAAACGTTTACTAACAAATTTGTATTATATATATATTAAAAATTATTTAAAACTATATATGAAAACTTCCTTTGTCCTTTTACAACATAATATATGTAAAGATTTAATTGTATATAACTGTAAACTTCTACCTTTCCTTCATGCATGTAGTCATCATTCAAAAGTAATAAAGTTTAATTAATATAAAAGTTCTGTATTCATTTAAAGCTCCGATACAAAGTAATCAACATATAAAAGCTTTTATTTATATAACCTTTATTTAAATGAAAAGTATGTCACGATAATATATATATTTGTAATATAGTTCATCATTTAACGTACGTAACTTATAGCTTTAACAAGTACTTTTGATACTTTGCCATTAGTTTTGTATAATATATTTGCAAGCAAAATTTGAAGTCGTCGTAAAATATTGATTTAGTAACAAACTGAAAATGCATAGATAACTTTACCTATGCCTGGAAGTAACCGAAAGACTTTAGACTTAATGCTAGTGCCTCTCAAAGTCAATTGTATTAACTCACAGAAAAGTTTATTAAGGTTCCTAATATATTTAACTGAGATTTTATCGTAGCATTAATCGATTTTTTTAATGTAACGATTACCAGTTGTTGCCAAAAGATAAAAAAAAATATTTTAATTATATGAAAATTTTTCACTGAAAAAGAATAATTTGTATTGGATCACTCTGTAAAGGGTTAGGAGTGGTCGTCTCCGTCATGAAAAACATCTTTCTTGGGACATGGGATAATTACAAACCCGCACTTGACCAAGTGCTTAGAAATAGATTAGATTATCTACTTTATGAGATAACACCTCGAATCCCAGTAGTGGGAACATTGAGAGGAATGTTTTTTACACATATAAGAGGAACAAACAGATTCATCAAGCTTCGAATAGAGATCTTTCTCGTTGTCTTCGATCAATACATCACGATACACAAATGTACATATCATACATACATACTTTGTGATAAAAATATCTTGTTCGGCATTCGGTCGCTTCATACGGTCGTTATGACGACGCTGATCTCTTTCGGTCGGCTAAACAGGACAAATTGGGTCCTACAAGCGTACACAAATGGTCACCATGGGAACAGTTGACCTCTAATTTCTTTGGCGCAACAAGAATAAGAGAGCGCCAACCTCATCTTTCTCACACTAACATCTACAAATTTTTGTTCAGACTACAAAACCTTAAAGCAGAAGTTTACAATATTAATCATTTTAGTGATTGATTGTAATTTTTGGGTCAAATATAAAAGAAAGTATTTCATTCACATTCCAACCTGATGCTGAGCTGTTGTGCAAATGCTTTCCAAAACATTACTGCGATATATTTATATTCGCTAAGTAAATGCAGTTATCAACATTACATTTTCTATGTATGGAATGCCGTCTAAAGATAACCATAAGTAAGTGTTATGTTGGATATCTACCAACTATAACCCCTTCGGTGATCACCATCAGTACTTCACGAAAGGGTTAGGGAACCCACCGGTGTACCTTGCGGTACGCTAGTAAGGATAGAGCTAACGCGACACCACTTCATATTTATCATTCAACAAAATTGTGGTATAATTTGATAAGTAATAAAACTTATTGTTTTTGTTTATTCTTATAATGAAGAAATGTTATTATTTATCAAATTTAATGATTATAAATCATCATTGTATGCCAACTTGTCTACCTCCGCGGCACACAGATTTCAAACTCACTTTTGTAGCAATTTGTATGTGCTATATGAATTCTCAAAAAGCATTTAATTAAAAAAAAACTGCTTGTAATAAAAGAATAGGTAAGGGATATATAAATAAAGAAAATATAGTTCACATAACATTTATTGCAGTTATTTTTTATTTATTTATTTATAAAGTATTATTGAGCATTTTGTACAATCCATTGTGTAAATCTAGACAATCGTGGGCCGAGACCAGGATATTGGGATTGTTCACATTGCACACCAATCGACGTGAGACCCACGATCACGTTGTTATGAAGAATGGGACTACCTTGTAGACCCTGACATTCGTTGCGATTATTGCCTTCAGCCAAGTTTGAGCACATTAAGTCACTATTGACAAACAAATTCAAAGGACGGTATAACTCAATACAACTGGTCCTGTTCATATATTCCAATCTAATTTGTCTGAGTTCTTCAGAAGCCGTGGCGTTCATCTGAAAAAAATAATAATCGGGGTTATAGACATTACCATAGTAGATTTTTTTTGCGGATCACTGTTACTGGCGGACGTCTGGGTAGGTACCACCGCAGTGCCTACATCTGCTACTAAAGTATAGCATATAATCATCACTAAACATCTTGTGGCTCAAGACAATAAGCGCAATGTTGTACAGTATTTATCATCAAAACTAGCACCATATTGCTGGAAGGCGTATCACATACCAACAATTGAACCTCCAGCTCGTCCCATCGCTTCCTTGAATAATAAAATGTTCAAAATACTTACTGAACTTCTACCCCATCCTACAGTTGACAACTCTTGCTTATCGCGAATGACGTAATTAGTCCCTGCAATGGCACCGACACGAACTTTGTCACTAAAGACGAAGGTAGAAGCGGCCCGTAACAACGATATATCGGCATAATGGAATATAGGGTCATAATCGTAGTGGAGGATAAGTTTTTCAATAATGTGGACGGAGCCTCCGCTGTTTGCGTACTCGGATCCAATGCGAATTCGCTAGTACTCTTTTATGATCTGGGGGTGTTGCGATCCACTACAGTAAAAATTAGAAATAATTATTAATATAAAATTTGCATTATTATAGATTATAATAAAACTTTTACTAAACCTAATGTTGGGTTTTTATCGATAGTAGGATTATAAATTAAAGAAATAATCTAAGGAATATTAAAATTTTTATAAGGAAACTGATTTATTTCCATATAGTTGGATAATCCAGAACGTCTGTTCATGCAAGTAAAACCAAGATGTAACATACAAAATTCTCTTGAGAAAAATTTTTACAGATCAAAAATTTATTGATTTTTTTTTATTCAATTAAGCGATCAGACAAACGGGACGACCACTTGATGGTAAGTGATACGTCTATCCATAATAACGTAGCACTGGCTTCTAGCGTTTTGCGACAGAAAATGCCGTTCCGGTTATTACCTAACGATTCCGGAAACAAAGACATGATTTTACTCACCACCCTGAGACAAGATGTTGATCTAGTAAATTCATTATGTTATAAATCTAAATACAGTAATTTATGGCAGCAGAAATAGGCTCTACAGTACCCCCTAAAAATTCTTAGAACCGGTGATGTATCTCCAGTATCTTTTCAAACCGTCTTCGTTTCCACCAGCCTCGGCTATAGTTCGGCTTTCATCAACGATCTCAACGATAAATTTGGATGATGCTTGCCTTAAAAGTTTTATGACTTACTCAAAACAACGTGCATTGGAGAGAATGATCCTGCTGGTAAGTATGGACCCAACGCATGTCTGCCAATAAAATGCCAAATCCGGTGCATACAGCAGTGAGGCTACAAACGGGTAGCTCTCAATTGATGTCACGGAGCCGCCGACGATGCCTACGCCTTTCTTTTCTGAAAATATTTAAAAAAAATTAATACACCGTCATACAGTAAACTCTTAACATTTTAATATATTGAAAACAAACCTGCAGCCACTGACAAGCATATTGCTGCAAGAACTACAACAGACAGAGCACGCATCTTTCTTCGAGCTGCTTCTGTGTCCTCAGGTAAACGCCCAATACGCGCATCCACTTCGCAACTAAGTCTTTTATTGTAATATCATTTCCGATTTTTATTCTTTTGATAAGATCATATTAACAGATAAATATGTTGTCGTCAGTAGTATCTGCTACTTACATTAATAATCAAATACAGCGTGATTTTTATTAAACGACAATAGCACAGTAACTTATTCCACATGGTTTGTCACGGAGAGGTGAGCGAGAAACTGGGAAATCCTTCCGTCCAGATATGATTTGGTAATCTTTGTCCAGCTTTACCATTAAAGGAAAAGAGAGAGATCGAGAAATACATTTATGCTTTACGATTAAAGAGAAAGAAAGAGAACAAGAAACACATTTATCACAGCTAACCATCACAAGTCATTCACTAGTCTATGTAATTAAGAATAACCGGCTTGTACAAAGGTACGTAATACTTTCAACGTGATATAATTTCCGGAACTTATTCCATCGATAAGATTATATTTATAGATACATATGCTGTCGTCAGTAACTGTTGTTATCTAAATTAACAATCATTATATACAGCGTGATTATATTACTACAAATTTTAACAACAATGTTACAGTAACCATTCTACTTCGTTTTGCATGGGGAGGTTAGCGAGAAATTGGAACAGCCTGCCGGTGTCAATAATTCCGTCAAGATATGATATGGCAATCTTTAAAACTTCTACTATACTAATGTGTTTTACCATTAAAGATAGAGATATTTATCACCGCTTACCATCACGTGGGATCGTGATCAATATAATTAGGAAAAGGAATTTGTAGTATATCTGCCGTAACACAGCAATATATGGCGACGGACGTTTTCGATAAACTATACCACAATCAAACCCACGAACTCTTGACCTTAGAATCAAACCATGGATCATCATGTTATCAAGGCGGTATATGAAGTGGAAATCTCATTCTCCCAGTGTACAATTTGATGTGACATAGTCTCACTTCTTCGAGGTTCATCCAAGGTACACACTTCACATATTACGATTTCTCGGTGATCGATTCATCTGATTCATCATTATGAATCTTACGTTAAGCCACTAAGACACAATCATTCTTAACCTACTGAATAATAATTAAAGCGTACTTTATTTGCTCACATCTGCAACAGAGGTCATGGAGATCCCTGGTCCGATTTTGAGGCCACATATTGTGAAGAATGTTTGGTTGTTAGATTTTTTGTGATCCGCCTTACTAGCTATCACGTCCATATTGGTATCCTCTCGCCTTAACAGCGTTATTCTATTTGCTATCAACATATGAGAGCTACAGTATTCTGAGCGAGGAAGCTTCACCATCCACGGTATAATTGTCATTTAACACCATGGTCACTTGAGGACAAACTTTAGTGATTTGTAGATAAAATAAACGTTAACGTCAGTACTGGAAAAAAAATTTTCATACAATGTGATGTGAGTATAAAGTTATTACGGCTGTGTTTCGTAACATATTTGTGTAAATTATCCTTATATTCGACAAATATTATCAAATAATTATCAGATGATTATTTGATATGATTTAATACATTAGGCCGAATATACATAAAAAATCCCTGATACCTGTAATTTATTTTTTGATCTATGAAATCTTTGAATAGAGATATAGATAGCGGTTATTTTTTGTAAATTATTTTCCTATCCATATTTTATTAAAAAATTCCATTATGACTTTTACCACAGACAATCTTGAGAAGTCATCAGTGTTAAGAAATCATTTAGACTGAACATAACATCAATAAATGAACCATCAAATATGTATTCATAGATATTACCTATATTCCTATCATATAAATCTGTTAAATAAAAATCCATTAGATGTAGTTTTTATATATTACGGATCCTTAATTTATGGGTCTCCTATATACATGCAATGTCTGGAAACTGTACACCAACACCGTTGGATAAACCTGGTTCCTCAGGACAAGAAGAAACTGTCAACTTAATATCCCACATCGAGTTACATTCACTTATTAAGAATAAATTACATTATAATTAATTTAAATTTAATTTTATTAAATAAATTTACCTTCTTTTTGCAACATCCGGCTTCAGCCTATATATTTAACAATTTCTTTAATTCACTTATGTTTTTGTTAGTCTTGTGGGGGTATAATTAAAAACACACGTGCGGCATCGAGACAGTACTACGTTCCGATCGCCGATGCCACCAGCCAAAATCACTGTCCCCGGAACGTACTTCCTCTCCCCACCGACATAAAGGGTCCACCCAACTCCCCCGCTACACACAACACCACATGAAGTTCCGAAGACACCGCTCACGGATTCATCATATTCCGTACGCGCCACTTCCGCCTCTGGTCGAGGCGCCCGTCAGGCCCAAACACCGCGTACACCAGTCACAGCCGTTTGCTCGGACCGTCTTCACGGTGATCAGAGAATGGGTTCATGCATTTCTGCGATGAGCCCATAGTCCTCGCCGTCATTCGACGCACACTATAGGCGCCTTTTTTAGCTTAAGTTTTACAAATGTATTTATATATATATCTGAATTTATATCCTTCTCTCTCCTTTTATATCAGTACCCACCTCTTCAACCCTTTCTCATTCAATATTCTCTAACCTTTTTTCTATCTCTTATATCTCCTACAAAACTCACCGGAAGTCCTACGCTGAAACCACTTTGTATTTGTCATCCCCTTCAAATTTTTTATTCAGAGTTTCACCACCAAAGTTGTGGTATGGTTTGGTAGTAAATAAATTGATTGTTTTTGTTTATTCTTGTAAAACAGAATTAATATTATCAATGCAATGTTTATAAATCATTATTGTATATCAACCGGTAGTATTCATCTGCGGCATAGAGAATCCAAATATTCTTTCGTGGTACTTTGTGTATGCAATATGACTTCTAGAATTTTTTTTTAATAATATCTATATATATATATATAAAGGCAAGAAGTTCTCTTATATTAAAAATGAAAGTTCAGGTATAAATAAATGAAAAAAATATCTTACATGTAACATTTATTGCAGTATATCTGTTATTGTGTATTTTGTAGAATCCAATTTGTGAATAGAGGCAATCGTGTGCCGATACCAGGATATTGAGTATTTCTACATTGCCAGCCAAGAGACGTGAGACCCACAATCACATTGTTATGAAGGATGGGACTACCTTGAAGACCCTGACACTCGTTACGATTATTTTCCTCTGGTAAATTTGAACACATCAAATCAGAATGAATAAATATATTTAAAGGACGGTGCAACTCTACGCAAATGTCCCTGTTCATATATTCCAACTTTATTCGTCGCAGTTCCTCAGATACCGTTGCGTTCATCTAAAATAAAAAATTATAAGGTGTTAGTATGCTATCGTTACTTAATATCGTGAGCAAAAGTTGTGCAGTGATTATCAATTTATTTAGTATTGTTGGGAGCCGTACCACTAGCACCTGAACGTTCTGCTAGTCTCAAACCTTCCTCAAATAATAAAATGTTATACTCACTGAACTTCTACCCCATCCTACGGTCCACAATTCTTGCTTGTCGCCAACAACATAGTTAGCCCCAGCAATGGAAGCGACGCCAACCGTGGCACTGAATGTGAAGGCAGTGGAAGCGCGTAGCAACGATACGTCGGCAAAATGGAATACAGGGTCGTAATCATAGTGGATAATCAATCTTTCTATGATGTGGATGGAGCCTCCGCTGTTTGCGTAAACAGATCCAACACGAATCCGCCAGAAATCCTTAATGATCTGCTGATTTTTCCATTCGCCACTGTAAAGATTAGAAATTGCAATTAATGTACGAACTTCATGTTTTAGCTTCTAAAAAAGCTGTTACTAGATTTTAGCAATATATATTCAAAATTCGCCTTAAGTTCAATTGTTCTCAGTAGTACGATAGCAGACCAGAGCTATAACCTAATGAATGTTAAAATAGTTATGAAGTAATTTACGTATTTCCAGGTCGCAATAAAACTTAACGGTGTCATAGATTTTTACGTAAACCGAAATTATTCAGTGAATAGCAGCGCTTTACTGATGCATAAGAACAAAACAGGATTCTAATTGGTTATATTTCTTTTTCAATGGCACAAGATGTGATAAGCATTCACCTGATCGTTGATTAACCTAGCACCACATTATACTCGCCTACCTCGAGAGGAGGTGGTGAACCAGTAAATTCATTATGTATTTTTATATACAGTAATATTTGGCAGAAGAAACAGGCGCTGCAGTAGAACTACCTGTATGGCATTTGGAAACAGAGTCCTTTGTTTTGTTTTATGTGGGGGAAACACCTGTCTTTGCTGGGATAGAAGCAGGTTATGTCGGTTTTGCACCGACCTAAACCCCTACGATGTTTCTCCTTTGTCACGCGGCGGGTCACAGAAATGCTTTCGCAAACCTATTCGACTTCGCCACCCCCGGCTACAACGCGTAACTCCATTTCGGAGGAGGAGGAGATCCCCACTTCACTCTTTACACCTCTGTGAGGGTGCGCTAAAACCTGGGCAACTGATCCCCACGAATCCATCACCTCTGGGTGATGGATCGTGGCCATCGGAGCCAAGAGAGAAAACTCTCTCGGCTCTCTGCAACGGTTTTGATTTCCGCCGCCAACTCACAGCACAGCTGCGAAGGGCAGTGCAAGCCTACTCCCGCAGCCCACTGTCACACATTCTAAGTGAGCTCTGTGAGCTCTACTGGAGCAACCATCTTGGGCCAGCTTTACACCTTGGGCCGGTCGGGTAGAATACTCTTAGCTTCATTGTGGTTGACCAAGCCACAGCTACTGAGCTCCCACCACGACAAGGCGGGAACCTGTTCGGAGCGTGGAAACCAAATCCTCCAGTACCGTTTAGAATACTGTCTTCGGTTCAAAGGTCCACTAATCTCAACTACAGTTGTTAACGATCTCAAAGAAAAATTTTAATAATGCTTGTATCAAAAGTTTTATAACTTACGCAAAACAACGTGCATTGGAGAGAATGATCCTGCTGGTAAGTATTGAGCCAACGCAGGTCTGCCAATAAAATGCCAAATCCGGTGCATACAGCAGTGAGGCTACATACGGGTAACTCTCAATTGTAGTCACGGAGCCACCGATGATTCCTACACCTTTCTTTTCTGAAAACATTAAAAAAAATTTAATACACAGTCATATAATAAACTCTTTGTATTTTAATATATTATAAACAAACCTGCAGCCACTGCCAAGCATATTGCCGCAAGAACTGCAACTGATAGAGCCCGCATCTTTCTTCGAGTTGCTTCTGTGTACCCAGATAAATGACAACTATGTGCTTATACTTCGCAACTAAGTCTTTTATTGTAATTTCATTTCTGGCGTTTATTCCTTTGATAAAATCATATTAACAGATTAATATGTTGTCGTCAGTAATATCTGCTACTTACATTAATAATCATTACATACAGCGTGATGTTTTATTAAACGGCAATAGTAGAGTAACCATTGGACTTCGTTTTACACGGGGAGGTGAGCGAGAAATGGGAATAATTTTCCGGTGTCTGTGTTCCCGTTCAGCTATGATATGTTATCTTTAAGGATTCTTCTAGCTTTGCCATTAAAGAGAAAGAAAGAGAGCAAGAAAGACGTTTACCATCGCTAAACATCACGATCGAACGTGGTCAACACTAGTCTATTTAATTAGGAAAAACAATTGGCTCGTACAAATGTACAGCTGGAACACAGCAATGCTGATATGACGGCAGGAGTTTTCGATTAGCTATACCACGATCAAATTAATTAACTCTTGAACCGGGAACAAAACCAGGTAGTACATTAAGTAGAAATCTCATCCTTACAATTCAATCAAATTACAATCTCACTTGACCTACTCTCCTTTCCTCGAAGCTCAACCAAGTTTTACACCTCATCAAAAAGCGTTTGTACCATGGCTTCCTTCTCGAACCTGACCTTCTGTGAACAAGTCTTTTATGAAGGACTATGGTTGTGAAACTGAGGTTAAGCCACCAAGACTTTAAGATCGAAGTTGGCGCTACAAATAATACTAAAAAGAGCACTTTGTTTTTCCTCTTATAGAAATCTATGCCCTTTTTTTAAAGAAAATCAAGGCCATTTATACTATATGTAATAGATAACAGAGCAGACTTTTAACTGATTCCGTAGCGTAGTGCCAACAACTAGACGGAGAATCCTGGTTTGATTCCGAGGACACATGTTATGCAGTTTGCTTGGTGGATGGGTTTTTTCGAATCCGCCTTACTAGCTATTTCAGCTATCATCATATGAGTGCAAGAGTATTCTGAGCGAGCAATCTTTACCATCCACAGCTTTATTGCCACTAAACTCCATTTGCACTTGATTTCAAGTGTTAGCGCGTTGTAAATTAAATAAACCTTAACATTGGTACAACAAAAAAAAATTTTGATACACACTTTATATAACATGTGATGTGATTATAAAGTCATAAAGTCGCTTATGGTGCGTACAAGATAAAGGTAGCTAATGATTACTTCTTTTATTAGACAAAAATATTAAACCATATCAAATAATCACCAGATATTTAAGATAAACTTGTTGAGCCGGAAACAGAATAATTCTCTGATCTATGATATCTTTACACAGAGATATAGCCGTTACTTTTTGTTACTGATTTCGCTGTCCATCTCTGTCAAAGTATTCTTTCGTTGATTTTATTAATAACTGAACATTGAGAGAAGTAATATTGGGTGTTAGGAGACCGCTTCCAAAAACGAAGACAGACGATAGTACTAACGACACCTTCGATGATGGGACGGAAAAAAAATCAAATTTTTAAAACGATTTAAACGCATTATTTACGATCTATTATGTTAGTACTCTTAAATGAAACGATAGATTCATAAAAAATACATTGCTTTACTTAAAAAAAAAACAACAATGAATCAAATACAGCTGATGCTCGGGCGCGCAATCTAAATGCTCCGTGGCCCTATGAAATAAGGTTCAAATTGATACCAAATACATCTCCAGTTTCTGCCCCGCTTCTAGGTAGTTACCACCGCAGCTCCTGTTGCAGCTGACGAACAGTACTGTGCAAATATTACTGTGTTCCGGATTTAAGGGCGCCGTTTGCTAGTTTAATTAATGCGTAACGAGACATCTTATGTCTCAGACGTTAGTCGCACTGTGCTGTGTACATCATCTATAATAGCTAGCGCTGTTGCTATGTACGGGCGTATCACTTAACATCAAGTGAAAGCTCCGCTCGTCTCATAATTAAGTAAAAAAAAATTACTTCCAATTTTAGCATTTTTTGTAAACAATTTTGTAATCATAATTTAACCAATGCGAAAAACAAGGGAGGGCGGAACGTTGCCGCCGCGTTGGCTGCAACTAATGTCTTTAATCAACAAACATAATGTCCTCCCATTTCTCCAAGTCCCACATTTGCTGGGACAATCACCTCATTAATTCCACTGCAGCTTTCCTGTTTTTACTTAATACTGTACAGTTTGTGTAAATGTGTAAGTTGATCCTACAATTGGGCCAAAAGCTATGATTTGAAGGCACCGTTTTATTAAAAAAAACCACGTCCTTTTTGTCCTTGCCCAGTCCTATATCCTACATTACTTTTCATAACACCTTTATCATACATTTCAATCAGTTCTATAATGGGAGGATGCTGAAAAGCGCTACGGCTTTGAATGTGCTTAGGCTATGCACAGACCCTGACCATCGGAAAGCTTTTACTAGTACAAGCCCCACATACTCTTGTCTGCACTCCCGAAGCAGGGTATCTAAGATTTCTCTCTCTATAAATAATATGTATACTGGAAGAAGATGATCTCTTGTTTCTATATGAAGATCAATCATATACTTTATATCGGTGTGCAAATAAAGTGTTAATTAATGAAGTAATCAACAATGTCGTATTTAAATTAGAATAATACATACATAAGCTCAATGAGTATGCATACTACGTATTAATACTGCAGAAGCACAGATGGCGGGTCCTGCTGAGGAGTTTCCTCATGCAAATATTTCATCTTCAATACCGTGTAACTTAATGAACATAATCTTGCGCGTAAATTTTCGCAACTCGACGAGTCGCTTGGCTCTCAGAATAATGATCAGCTCAGAGAGACGGGAGGGTCTGTATTACGAGGTCCTTTGTAATCGAGACACGATGTTTACTTTGTATTTTTATTTTCCCGAAATATTTAAACAGGTCCTCATCTTGAAGAACGGGGGTGCGACGAAGTTAATTTAATACGATAGGTTTTACATGATTTTGTTGTCGCACTTCGAAGGTAATGGTTAAATTAATATAATATACTTTATTTTACAATGTTATATGATTATAACAATAAGAAAAATATGTAATAAAATAATTTAAACATATATAATCATCATTAAGATCATTATCATATATTATCAGTTTTATCGCTAAAAGTTAGTTCAAACAACTTTAGGATGGTTTGTCATATCTCAAATAACATATCATAAATTTTGATAAGCGCTGTTAAAATCAACTTTAATGGAAATTTATGAATTGTAATCAACATATAAGAATATATGTTGAGTACATTTAGTACGTACAGAATAAAAAGAAAAATGTGCGTATCTACTGATCAAAGGTAGGTCATTCAACAAATAGCTGCTATACCCTTGTCTCGTTTAATAAAATTCGTACTTAAATCTAATTTTACATGAAAAAGTTCATAAGCTCGATTTATAAAACTTGTGAAAGCCATCAAGGATCAATTACGCTCTATTAAGTATTCCGCCGAGGTATAAATCTTAAAGAAGGTGAAATGGAAAATCCGTGTCAAAACTTCAGAGCATATCGGGTATTTCTTTAGAGATCAAGGTATATTGCGTGATCTTTTTACTTACGTTCATAACGAATTTCGCAATGTATTTGTATCTATATAATACGCAGTATTTCATATCTAACAGTCTTAATACCTACTACAAATCTATATTATAAACTTGTAGCTATTGGGCATTTCGGTTATTGAATTGATTATATTAGGAGTATAAACAATTCAAGCCGGACTTAAAGTTCAATAATGAAAACAAGATTTTAATCGCATATCGGAAAGAGTAATAACCATAAAGAGAAAAACTTAATTAAGAAAATGGCAATTAATAAAATTGGAAGAAAACTGAAAAAATATTTAGTGAAAAAACGTGACTATGTAGTCATAGTGTTATTGCTACAGAGTTAATTATTATATGTTAGATATTTACTTTATGAGTAGCTCGCTGGCCTAATGGTTAGAGCGTGCGGCTTTCATTCCGAAGGTCGCGGGTTCAAACCTCGGCATGTACCGATGACTTAATATTTAAGTTATGTACATTTGTGAACTTTAGTTACAACAGCGAGATACAAAAACGGTGAAGGAAAACATCGTGAGGAAACCCGCACACTGATATCATCTTTGTGTGTGTGTGGTGGTCCCAATAAAGTGGCAACAGGCTCGCCCCCTGTTACACTGGACCTAATCTGACCACATCTGGCGAAATGTGGGTGTTTATTCACCTCTGCCTACCCCTACTGGGAAAAAGGCGTGACTATATAAAATAAATAAAAAAAAAAAAAAAATATTTACAATACACTGTATTGTTACGTACAATAATAAGTCATTATCGATCAATATTTTTAGTATCATAGTAATAAAAAAAAAGTTCCAAGAATGTTTTTTATTCATTATAAACAGAATAATCGGAATGTCATTCCAAAGCTAAAGGTCGAAGGTTTCCAAGTTCTAACCATATACCTGGAACCTTTGATAAGATGCAATAGGTGTTAAATATATAAAAATGACTATATATAATGTCAATGGTAATCAAGCCGCAAATTTTACTATAGTTAATATATGTATGTATTTTTTTACATATTTTTCTATTAATATATAATACCGTTACAAAAGATATCGCCATCGAATTTAGTACTACAATAGAACATTGAAGAATAACTAAAATGAGCGATATGCTGTGAGTCAGTGGCGAATTTAGAAAAAATAATGAGGCATCGGTAATAATTAATTCGTAGTGCGTCAGAAAATGGAGTTATCTAGAAATTTCTAGAATCATCCAGCTAGCTGTTAATTCATTGTCGATTTAAACTTCGAAGTCATAATCCGATTAATCTATATGAGTAATACTAGCGATGTACGAATAGGCGGGTGATGTTGGATTTGTAAAAGGTTTATTTTTTGGGTTTTTTATATTATTAAAGGGTTATTAGTTGTTGGTATTAATACTATATGAAGGTAATGGTACTAAATGGATGGTATATTATATGGTGGTACGATGGTAAGTCTTTGTTACCATAAATTTTGAGATTATCTGGTAGGTCGCTGTTGATGGAGACCGTTTAGGACGTACCACCGCAGCTAGTATTCTTCCGCCAAACAGTAGTGTGTAAACAATACTGTGTTCCGGTTTGAAGAGTGCTTTTGCTAGTGTAATTACTAAAGTAACAATACTCAAGATCTTATGTCTCAAGCGACGAGCGCAGTGTGGTACAGGCGTATCACTTACCAACAGGTGAACGTTCGACTCGTCTCGTCGTTAATTGTATAAAAAAAAGTAAAGGTTTTCATCTATCAATATCGTTTACCATAATATAATAAGTTAAAATTTGTATATATTATAGTTTACTGTTAATTGATATTTTAGTGTTCCTCTTTACATACAATAATAACCAAGTTATATTCTAATTGGTTACTGAAGAGGACCAAAATTTAAACTGTTCTACATTATCAAAGGCGTGAACTTAACACGAATTAGTTCAGACATGAGCAGCGTTCTAGGTTCATTGTGTATGCGGGTGTGGAAGGGTGGTGGAGGTGGTGTTAGAGGGAGAGAAGCGATCAGGCGTTATTATATCTAACGTAATTCAGGCTCGAACGTGTACCGACGATGCGATAACACCCTGTGCCACAACGACTCTGTTAATAATCCCGATAAACATAACAGTGATGCATATATCACGCTGAGATATTTCCAATTTTTACTCAAAAATGTAAAGAACTAGTAAAACATTAATACGTTGTGTAATTTACATTACTATGATTACTTTTTAAGTTATATGATAAAGCAATAAAATGTTTTACGCGTAGCAAGTCTATGTTGCTGGAAAGCAAATACTACCACCTGTTTTCATCGGCAAACTCTAGTGTACAAGTTTACTGTCGTCTTGTTTGAAGGGTGGTATAGTAGGGAAATAACTGAGGGAATGAAACTTAACGTCGTATTTTTCAAGGCAATCGAGGTGCTGTGTATAACATTCTAACTAGCGCTGTTTTTTTACAGGTGTATTACAAGTAAAATTATTATTAAATATATCGGGAGTATTGCCCATAAGTCATCACGCTGGGCATACGGGTGGGCGACTGTAAGTTATTGGAGGAATAGGTATATGTGGGAGTGATGTAGACTTTTAAGAAGAATGTTGTGAAATACACAGGAATAAAAGATAATGTAGGATGTTACTATTTGGAATATTGTTGAAGAAAGAATATTCACAGTTGTGAATCTCTGAGGCGCGAACCCGTCTTCATTCAACCCATGGACAGGGTATGTTAGTAATGGTCGCAGAAATTTTATGCTGTCCCTTCCCTGGATTCTACCTTCTTTAGCAATAGATAAACAAAGGCTGATAATGATAATGATGATGATAGCCATTACTCTACTCATATTAAGAACTTATAACTTGGTCTTCATAACAGCATTATTGTATTTCGATTATGTTGATAGTATTTTGGGTAAGGACACATCATCTACTGCCACGTTATTACTCGATGTATCAAATTTAAGTTTATATTAAAAACAAGTTAAGGTTAGCAGATTTTTATATTCCAACATTGAAGGTCTTCAGTGTGTAGACTAGCGGTATAAAACACAACAATAACTGTTGCCGTATACCTCCACGGTAATGAAGGCAATTTGGCGTGTTTTGCCAAGCGAGAGCAATTAGGGCTGTCGGTACAATCGTTGGCGGTGAAGATAACAGACTAAAGCAGACTCGAGAGGGGTTCACAGGGGAGTTAAGAGGGGAGAGGAAATCGTTAGTATGGGTTACGCAAGGTAATTTTGATGTGAATAGAACGATATTAACCTTGTGATTTATGCCTTTGAGTCTTTGACTAATCTTTATCATAACGTACGAAAATATTCATGTCTCTATAGTCTTCTATATATACAAGATATCCAGAGATTCATTGACTCATCGGGAGATCTCCGGAACTCCCAGTAAATACTCAAAATTTGATAGAGACACTGCTTCTACAATTTAAGGGCTAGGAATGAATTTTATAAAATTCCTTTCCCAAATGGAATAGTGTGAGTGATACGGCAAGCAAAACGGACAGGAAACAACTTACTAACTTACCCAAATATTTTGGTTAACAAGTTCATATTTTGTAAAGTAATTTCCACGTTCCATTCTGAGAGTAGAAGAGATTTTAGACAGACACAAAGCAAAAAATATGGTCAAGAGAATAAAAATTCTACCATAAATTTTATATCCAACTACTTTCGTACATTTTATCGAAACCTTAAAAATGTATGATTCCGTCCGCAGGAAGCATCGTGTTTCGGTGGGGCCGCAATTTCATTTCCTTTACTTCCGGCGAAGCTTACGCAGTACCCACGTGTATAATACATTGTGTTTAAATCGACGATATCAAAATTCAAAAATTTTTTTAAAGAAATAAGCCTTAAGAATGTAAAAGTACATACTTATCAACTGGACCAGAGATCGTAATGAATGATGTTCCTAAGGAGAGATCAACGTCAAGAAATGAATTGCCGCGGTCATCATCAGATGATAATCAATAAGACATTGTAATAGTAATGAAAGTAACGACAATAATAATTTAGTTGAAACCTTAATATTTCTTTTTTCTTTAACGCGGCAATAGATTTATTTATAATCGCTGTAGCTTGTAGCAAATTCATCTTAAGATACAAACGGATTTACAGACTTAGCTGTAACTGATTTTGTCTTAACTACGTCTCAAATTGTGGAGTATACTTCTAAGAAGGCACCGCCCTTAGCTATAAATAATTTTTCTTTTCCAAGGAGGGAATGACCTTGTGAGTGGGCGTCGTAAATTCGAGACGCGTAAGGACAGAAAAATCTAATGTCTGTTTTATTAAACGGTAAGCAAATTTATAGAAATATCTATCCCACATTTATCTGTGAAAACGATACACTTTTATGGTTATAATTTAAAAAAAAAATATACGATCCTCTTCGTTAATTAAATTTACTACGAAGCAAGCACAGACGTGGCGAATAAATATAAACAACAAAAGCAATTAGGAAATATTGACGAAGGTCCAAAGTTATACCAGAACGAACTCAAATTTATGAACAAACCTTCAAAACTTTCACCCACAAATGATCGCTTGGGATAAAGGATAATACTGTTTGGATTATATGATACGTATACATACAACAACACAAAAAAATATATCTTTCCCACCCGTATATCTAACTTTATATATTTTAAATAACACATTATATGAAATGATAAATTGCAAAAAAAATGTGCAAGTTTTTTAAAAACGTTCAAAAGTTAGGTAAATAAAAAAGCAATATTTATTCAAAGCACATGAAAGAAAAATTAGTAAGAAAGATGATACAGAATAAATAACAAATTAAGATAATTGATAATAATAAAAATAAAAAGGAGTATTTATATAGAGCACATGCAAATAATACTGGTTGGGAAGAACGAACAAAAGTAAAAAAAAAAAAAAACAATTATTTCTAACAAATATAAGCAATGTAACTGCTACGGCTTGCCGCTAAGAGACTGTACATTGAACTTCAAAAGAGAACTTGTACTTGTTCCTCATCAAGTCAATATTGTCTGAGCTTCGGGAACCCAGGAAGGTTTATTAAAAATGTTATAAGTTACAATGAGAAATTTTTAAAACCCGTTTCTAACAAAAGCACCGTGATATTCTTCATATTCTAATTGACAGTTTTAATAGTTTTCACATGCATGTTGGATATACTTAACATTGAAGATATTTTGAACAATTCCAATGTAATGAGAACAACATTTGAAGATAAAAAAAAAAAAAACTAATGATGTAACTTTTAAAAAGACGTCTTCAACTTGCTATTCGAATATAATTAATATGATTATAATGAGGTAAACAGTGAAAAGAAAACCATTGTAGATAAGAAACCGAAACAATATCTTCACGCAGATCCCAACGACTCTAACGTAGGTGGTGGAGTGATATAAAACGTAAAAAGAGAATCTCCACCTACGTGTTCAAAGGAACTTACAACACCTTGAAAGGATCATTAAAATTCCGAGAGCTCTACGGGCCCCCCATTACACGGTACTCCAGTGTCACTCATTTCCATCCATAATTAAGCCTGGCCAGGACGTAACGAAAAGTTATCGCTGTACGAGGCGTTCAGTGCTAGAATGACAAAGTATTTTACTACGCCAATTTATATGTACACACACTGATTCAAAATTAAAATGTGATTTCTTTCTTAATCTGAAATCGAAACAAAATATTACATCCGGACGATGTTAACATTTTAGAATTTGTAGATTATTAAAATCTAACATTTTATTTCAAAAGATCAAAAGTAACTTCGTAACTTTTCTGTAGAGAATTCATCATTACCTCTTTTCATTGCCAAGTCGTCCTTATTATATTTGATTCACATAACTTTTTCTGCGATAGCTCCTTCTTGAGTTCGTAATGTTTTTTTTATTAAAAAAGTTCGCGAAGTAATATTTCTTGTTATATCAAACAGAAGTAAAGAGAACAAGTTTTATTGAAACTGTAATATTCCGACCGCCCTGAGACATGTTCATGACAGCGGTGTACTGGCAACTAGTTTACACTCCGGTGTCGGTTTTTCAATAGACACACGATCTTCAAAAGTGAATAATTCGAAAAAGATGGAAAAGAATTTATAGAGATATGAACAGAGAAATTGAAGTCAACGCTTGTATCGGCAAAATCAAAGAAGAGCAGTTCGTAAATATCGCGTATAAGCAACAAAAGTAACCTCAAAAGGCACAAAATTTTAATTTCACTATAATAATCTATAGAGCTCCATAAGAAACCTCATTTTTCATTGAAATCAATACCGGAGAACACTACTTATGTTTGAAGTTAGCGGAACTTTGATGTTGAAGAAAACAACGGTATTAACATTGTCAACAAAAGCGGTTAATTTCTACATCTTCCTATCAGCCGTATAACGCCTACTGCTGGACATAGGTCTCCCTCGATGATCCTCATTAAGGGGGAATAGATCCTTAGCTCCGCCACGCTGGCCCAGTGCAGGTTGGGTGATTTCTACATACAATTAATTAATTTTATTAATGAAAGAAAGGTCTGTTAATGAAAATAGGTTTTGTTTGAATTAAAATTTCAATTTATAGAAATTTCAACTACTTCTTTATTCAAACTAAAAATAAGTAATAAAACACGAAATTTATTTATATATATATGACAATAGGTTTTGTCCATTCGCTAGTCACGTAAAAACTCGAGCACAACATGGGAACATGACTGTTCGAAGCGAATTGATTTGTAAATGGTTATAGGCCATGTATTTTTTAAATTAATAGCCCCTTCATCATTTTATTTCTCTCCAACTCTCTCTCCAATCAGCCGGAAGACGTCCACTGCTGGACAAAGGCCTCCCCCAAAGATTTCCACTCAGACCGGTCCTGGGCCACCCGCATCCAATGGTTGCCAGCGACCTTGACCAGGTCGTCGGTCCACCTTGTGGGGGGCCTGCCCACGCTACGTTTCCGTTTTTTATTTCTAATTAACTTTAAATAAAATTTCATTTCGTGTTATGTGGT
Organism: Troides aeacus; assembly: GCA_033220335.2. Taxonomy (NCBI): domain Eukaryota; kingdom Metazoa; phylum Arthropoda; class Insecta; order Lepidoptera; family Papilionidae; genus Troides; species Troides aeacus. The sequence goes on from CM067278.1 coordinate 10,074,422, forward strand.
TGCTATAGAAAGTCATTTACAGGGTTCAAACAACAATTTCTTACTGTACCACAAAAACACATCGCAGAGGCGATCTTTATAAAGAGAACTGCTACAGAACTCAGTGAATTATAGGCGTGCCTGGATCTTTATGACTCAAAATCTATGCGATTAAGACGGTTTCCTGTATTACATGTATGCAAATGTGTTTGGCAAATACTTAGGTACAACTACATTCAGCCTTGAAGGCAAACAAGGACCAGTATAATGTACTCTCTTCCATCGACTTCACATCCTTATAAGCCAGAGACTTGCGGATGACTAAGTACTTAATATTAGACGGTCGAACAAAGCGGGTTGCTGGGCAACAAGATGTTATAGAAACACGCGAGTCTCCATATAAAGCAATATGTCGGATTTATTAATCGATAGCTCGTGTACACCTCCATGTTGTTTGTGTGTGTAAGGTCACATGCTTGGCGGAATAAACTTATCAGCAAAATGCGGAGGGAAATATACTCGTAATTTTTTTATTTGTTATCATGTTATTCTTTATATATTACCTAGTGAATAGCGAAGCGCTCTTATCCTGAATACTTTGGTTCTTAAATGTTAGCACATCAGAACACAACTATGCTTTTATCAATGGCGTCATATGTACATTAAACATTTTTTTTTTTTTTTTTTTTTGATATCGGTGGTGGAAATGCTGTTAACGCATACCCAGCGTCCTTTTCGAGGGGGGGGGACGCCGGGTTATGTGGGGCTCGGGGCCACTGAGATGTTGTGCGTGACCCCCATACCCACTAAAACCACCACCGCTTGTCCCGCCACACGCATACTGGAGACGCCCGGGTTTCAGCCAAGCAACTCTCGGGGCGCCTCCGCGTATAAAACTCCTCTTGGTGGGTACCCGCGGGGAGCAAAGGCACCCACCTGCCGTCCCGTACCGGCCCCTCGCGGGACCGGCACGTTGGGGCCCCCCGACCCCACAGACGACCGCGCGCGCCCACGACGGAGCGCATGCTCGGCCGCCGCCCTCCCGTGAAGGAATTGGGCGGCGGCCTCCTCCCTCCAGACTCCCCCCCTCGTCGAAGTGGGAGGGGGGGACAAAAACCAAGACTCCCCCGGGGGACGCACCCCCAGGGGAAACACGACAAATGGCCCAAAGGGCCACGCCCAACGGCCCGAACGCCCCATCACACCGTGCCCGGCTAGGGGCCCATCGCTCACGGCGGGAGGAAGCGGACGGCGTGGTTCTGCCGCCGCGCTGTACATTAAACATGTGATAACCAACCTCAACTCCAAACTGCACAACTTATGGCCCCGGAACGGAACTGGTATTCTTCGTGTTACATATTAAGCGGTTACTCGCTATGTTACTGAAGCAGTTAAATTGTGAATCAACGAAACAGTGAAACATTGTTTTATTTCTCTGTCTTATCCTTCTAAAGTAGTAATACAAATTTCGTTAATGACACTTTTTATCGAGACATGTTATCATTTATGAAGAAAATAATAACAGTTTGAGTCACCAACTCTAAATTAAAAAGAGTGAATACACCCAAGCACGATTATTTATTTATTAAATCTTACTGTACATGACGTCTAGGTGGCATTCTATGCCAAACAACACTTGGTGTCAATAGGCAAATGATAGTCTGAAACACTATAAGTTCATAATTCCTGGTCTAGATCCTAATTTGTCAACTATATGTCTAGCATATTAAACCAGGACCTATATTTCAACAAGTAACACCTGTAAGCCGCTAAGCTACAAAATCTAAGTGTAATTAATAATTCTCGCACCCTACGGGGGCTCGTGAACCACCCATTAACTCATTTATAAATCGACAAAGTTGTCCCTACCCGTGGCTCAGGTGGCGTACAACTGATGCCTGCTTGAGAACTTCCATTAACTGTAATCTGGGCAAGGAAAACATTTAAAACTTGGCAATCGCATGTATTATTTCATAGAGTTTTTTTTTGCCACAATTTCTTTGAATTCTCCTATATGAACGGTCCCCGGCAACAGAGACCCACCACCAGCAAGTAGTCTATGAAAATGGAAGAGAAATATTCTCTAGTTGTTTTAAGAGATAGAAAGATCTTTTTAAGCATAAAGTAATACAAGAAAAGCTCTTCCTTTCTACTCTGATGTTGCGCCATATTTTTCATATTTGGCTTCTTGAATACTTCATACAAAGCATCGAAAAGAGCATAACCCTAGAATGATTGGAAGCAGAATTGAAAAGCTCCAGTGTTCTCTGTTAGTTTCGGATCTTACTACAATAATACTAAACAATTTCATTAACTACATCAGTAAAGATATAAACCTTAACAATAACGGTCATGAGTGAAAGTCATAGTTATATTTCAGAAAACATGATTGTCTCGAAAATATTCTCTCCTTTTCTCTTTTAAGTGTCGACACGGGATCATTCATTAAACATACAATTTTGTTCTGCAGCTTGTTATTCGTTATTCAGCTGTGAGGTTTTGTAATAGTTACGCACCAACTGGAAAACGAGGAGATGTAGTGCCCTCCGGAACTCAATGACCCCTCCTGGGAGGTGTTGCGGGTCCTTTGCGAGTGCAGCTACGCGTAGGATGCGACCCAATTAATTCTTTTACTTCAACTTGTACACTTGTTAGTTGTGCCTGTTTAACTGAGGTAGATTTTATTTTTAACTTTAATTTAATAGTATTGTTACATTTAAAAAAATGACTGTATTGAATTAAACTGTACTTTTTTCATTTGTGTTACCAGTGATCTTTTAAATATGTACTAACATTCGATAGATAATAAATTTAAGGAAACGTCTACTAAGAACTGGATTCCTTTCTTTTTTGAAGATGATTACCTTATCCTGTATGATTGTATCCTCTATGCAGGAATCTTCGTGCTAAATTCCTTGGCAGGAAAATAAAGTCTCGTAATCGTCACTCAATTCGAGGCTATTTTTAGCTATTTAAAGAGTACTTTGATAAATCTTTCTTACTTGGAAGTAATGGTCAAAGATGGTCTGATAATGTTAAAAAAAATCCTAACACAACCAAGAATTATGAAATTCGTTAATTATATATGCAGAGACATTGATTTAACATTTGTTTAATATTGTCCTTTAAATCTTTGTAACTTTATCATTTTCTCTAAATCATTAATAAAGTTGTCTTAAACAATATTGTTCTTTACGACAAAGTGTATACGCATTTTCAGAATACATTTTTGATACCTAAATAAAATCCATGACGTAAATAAGTTTTACTATTGTTAGTTTGATAACCAGCTGCGACCCTTAATACTAGAAACCGTTTTATATCTTCGACCTCATAAAATATCCTTTAGCTATGCCATTTTATATTTCAGCCGCATCTTGTGAAACCTCCGTTGGTAAGAATTATGATCATAGTGGCCGACTTTTAACTCCATAGCTGCCGAAAGCATGCGATATATATTTTTTAAATGTTAGGTGTATGTATAAAACATAAGTAATAATCAAATCCTTTATTTATTAAGGATTTGACTATTAAGGATTCAATTATTAGCCAAAACTACACATTTGGGAAGAAATTAAAGATACTACTAGGATTTTATTTTCAAGCCATTGGATCTAAATCAGATACCCGACAACGCAATGTGAGTAACAAATATAACCGAAATAAACTTCAATTAGATGTAATGTGTCTTTTTGGTATATGTTAGAAATCGGGCCAGTATTCGGAAAATGTATTGTAAGATACATTTATTATATTTTTTGACAAAGACGAACACCATCATCACCAGGAAGACCCTTCACCTGATCAAAACAATAACTATGCAATTTTAATCAGGACTATGTTTCGTTCGCCGCATTGAGACTTAACATTTCAAGTCTCCCATCACTCTGATAAGTTAACTAAATAATATACTAACTAATTAACTAATTAATCTCTGATAAATTAAATTAAGGATCACCCTCTCCCTTGAATTAAATTGCTCAAATAATACGATAAAACTTGTCGCTGAGTATTACAACATAAACACTGTTATAGCCATTTTACTTACATTTTTATGTTGTTGGTATCTAATACAAATAAGTTTCTATTAGGGGGACCGGAAAGTAATGTCGTTTTCTTACGCTAAATACAAACACATACATTTTTAACGAGTCTTTATTTTTAATCAATGATGTATTCCCCATCATTGTCAATAACCTTTTGCCATCTAGTGAGTAAATTTTCAATCCCTGATCGATAAAAATTAATTGGTTTTTCGGCAAAATATCTAGAGATGGCATTTTGGATATCATCCAAATTTGCAAATGTTTTGCCACTTAAAAAGTGTTGCAGCGCTCGGAATAAGTGGAAATCCGATGGTGCAACATCGGGCGAATATGGTGGATGAGGCAGCACCTCCCACCCCAATTCATTAATTTTTTCTAGAGTTCGCCTTGCGCAGTGCGGTCTTGCATTGTCATGTTGGAGAATGACGCCTTTTCGGTTGACAATCGCTGGCCACTTTTCAATTAAAGATTGATTGACTCGCTGCAATTGTTCGCTGTAGAGGTCTGCAGTAACAGTTTCTCCAGGTTTCAGTAATTCAAAATGAACAATGCCGCGAATACTCCACCAAACACACAAAAGCGCTTTTTTGGGGTGTAAACCTGGCTTAGCAGTACTCCGAGGGATTTCATTTGGAGAGAGCCACTGCCTTTTGCGTTTTGGGTTATCATACAGGACCCATTTCTCATCTCCTGTGATCAAGCGATCAAAAAACGCTTCTGTGTTGTGTCGTTGAAGCAATAAGTTGCATGTGATTGATCGGTTAGCCTTATTCTGTTCGGACAGATTATGCGGGACCCAAACACCTGCTCTGCTTACTTTTCCAATCTGCTTCAAATGTTCTTGGATGGTCGACCAAGGTTTGTTGAGACTGTTTGACAATTCCTCGATCGTCTGACACGGATTTGCTTCCACTTCCGCCCTTAACACGTCGTTGTCTAACGCTGATGGTCTTCCTGATCGATACGAGTCGGAAAGATCAAAATTACCCGATTTGAACTTGGAAAACCACCTTTGGCATTTACGAATGTCCAGTGCATTTGGATAAACATCGCAAATGTTTTTGGTAGCAACTGTTGCGTTATTTCCCTTGCGAAACTCAAAGAGCATGCAATGCCGGATGTGTACCTCTTCTGGTATTTGGCTGGCCATTTTACCCAAAATTACAAAAAAAAATTGTAATTCAATTGTCTATAAGTAAAGAAATCACTATAACCTCACAATGTCTTTGGTACGCCTCTGAACAAAACAATGAGCTGACAAATGACAATCAAGTATTGGCATGCGCAGAAACGACATTACTTTCCGGTCCCCCTATTACAATTTAAATCTTTAATCAGGTATTAAAATTTAGATGTTTGAGATTACAAACTAGATTGTCTATACTATGAAAAGTCCTTCTCTCTAAATGGGAAGATGTAATTGCATTTAATAACGGTTTGATGAGGCAGTTTGAGTATCTGTGAGTTGAACGATTACATTATATGAAAATAACAAAGTATTAGTAATTATATTACTTAGGTTCTTGTATTTAGGGTTTATTCATAAATAACTTTATAGTATATGTATACTAGATATAGATTTGAAGTTTGTCTGAAATATTAATAACCTACAACACTAAAACCTTACAAATAAAAAGTTAATTAGAAATAAAATCAAGAAGAATATATGAAATTCAAATAATAAATAGCCTATAACCATCTACAGATCATTCCGCATCTAATAGTCATGTTCCCATGTCGATAAGTGCATTAGTTTTCACGTGATTGGCGAACAGACAAAATCCATTTTCGTTATATATGTGATATAGGTACAGAATGTTAGGTATATTTTCTAAATAGAAATAGATTTCAGATAGTACATTGAACTAATCGGATTCCAGATAGCCGCAGCTATAGGAATGTTATAAACATGGTACAACGCTCTGGCGAAATTGCTTCAAATTATTCCCGTCTGACGTTTGCAACAAATTTGTCGAATAGTTGGTGAATAGTTGTGGTATTTTTACTGTTATATAACCTGTAACAGTTATAATAGGGGGACCGGAAAGTAATGTCGTTTCTGCGCATGCCAATACTTGATTGTCATTTGTCAGCTCATTGTTTTGTTCAGAGGCGTACCAAAGACATTGTGAGGTTATAGTGATTTCTTTACTTATAGACAATTGAATTACAATTTTTTTTTGTAATTTTGGGTAAAATGGCCAGCCAAATACCAGAAGAGGTACACATCCGGCATTGCATGCTCTTTGAGTTTCGCAAGGGAAATAACGCAACAGTTGCTACCAAAAACATTTGCGATGTTTATCCAAATGCACTGGACATTCGTAAATGCCAAAGGTGGTTTTCCAAGTTCAAATCGGGTAATTTTGATCTTTCCGACTCGTATCGATCAGGAAGACCATCAGCGTTAGACAACGACGTGTTAAGGGCGGAAGTGGAAGCAAATCCGTGTCAGACGATCGAGGAATTGTCAAACAGTCTCAACAAACCTTGGTCGACCATCCAAGAACATTTGAAGCAGATTGGAAAAGTAAGCAGAGCAGGTGTTTGGGTCCCGCATAATCTGTCCGAACAGAATAAGGCTAACCGATCAATCACATGCAACTTATTGCTTCAACGACACAACACAGAAGCGTTTTTTGATCGCTTGATCACAGGAGATGAGAAATGGGTCCTGTATGATAACCCAAAACGCAAAAGGCAGTGGCTCTCTCCAAATGAAATCCCTCGGAGTACTGCTAAGCCAGGTTTACACCCCAAAAAAGCGCTTTTGTGTGTTTGGTGGAGTATTCGCGGCATTGTTCATTTTGAATTACTGAAACCTGGAGAAACTGTTACTGCAGACCTCTACAGCGAACAATTGCAGCGAGTCAATCAATCTTTAATTGAAAAGTGGCCAGCGATTGTCAACCGAAAAGGCGTCATTCTCCAACATGACAATGCAAGACCGCACTGCGCAAGGCGAACTCTAGAAAAAATTAATGAATTGGGGTGGGAGGTGCTGCCTCATCCACCATATTCGCCCGATGTTGCACCATCGGATTTCCACTTATTCCGAGCGCTGCAACACTTTTTAAGTGGCAAAACATTTGCAAATTTGGATGATATCCAAAATGCCATCTCTAGATATTTTGCCGAAAAACCAATTAATTTTTATCGATCAGGGATTGAAAATTTACTCACTAGATGGCAAAAGGTTATTGACAATGATGGGGAATACATCATTGATTAAAAATAAAGACTCGTTAAAAATGTATGTGTTTGTATTTAGCGTAAGAAAACGACATTACTTTCCGGTCCACCTAATATAACACTATTTTATTTTATTTCATACCTAACGAACATTCTACCAATTTCTGTTTAGGTTATATCGTCACATCTCGCGTACAATTTGGTATAGTTAAAAGTATTCGGAAAAATATAACCTTTTTAGTAATAACTCTAAAATGTAATGACTGTCTTGAGAACTTATGAATGACATTAAACTTTCTACATGTATAATATTGAATAACAGACTATTTCAGACATGCTATAAATGTTGTTGTGACATTGTTAGAGAACTAAAACGTACGACTATGTCTTCATAAATATAATAGGATAATGCTTTTCAGGCTCTGGAAGCGGAAAAAAGTATAACATGAAAAACCCTGTAATATCATACGCTACATATAATAATCCAGTAAGATTATTGGATTATTCGCGGGGAATGTCGATAGCGGCATATTTGTGAAAAAATGTTTAATACTTATCCGCTATTGAAATTTTTATTCTACGAAGCGACAAGATAAGAAAAACGTTCACCTGATGATAAGTGATAATCATCGATGACTATCGGTTTACCACTGCTGAATACAGAGCACTGCTAAAAATATTCACACAAATATTTTTTGCACTGACAAACACATATATTAGGGGGACCGGAAAGTAATGTCGTTTTCTTACGCTAAATACAAACACATACATTTTTAACGAGTCTTTATTTTTAATCAATGATGTATTCCCCATCATTGTCAATAACCTTTTGCCATCTAGTGAGTAAATTTTCAATCCCTGATCGATAAAAATTAATTGGTTTTTCGGCAAAATATCTAGAGATGGCATTTTGGATATCATCCAAATTTGCAAATGTTTTGCCACTTAAAAAGTGTTGTAGCGCTCGGAATAAGTGGAAATCCGATGGTGCAACATCGGGCGAATATGGTGGATGAGGCAGCACCTCCCACCCCAATTCATTAATTTTTTCTAGAGTTCGCCTTGCGCAGTGCGGTCTTGCATTGTCATGTTGGAGAATGACGCCTTTTCGGTTGACAATCGCTGGCCACTTTTCAATTAAAGATTGATTGACTCGCTGCAATTGTTCGCTGTAGAGGTCTGCAGTAACAGTTTCTCCAGGTTTCAGTAATTCAAAATGAACAATGCCGCGAATACTCCACCAAACACACAAAAGCGCTTTTTTGGGGTGTAAACCTGGCTTAGCAGTACTCCGAGGGATTTCATTTGGAGAGAGCCACTGCCTTTTGCGTTTTGGGTTATCATACAGGACCCATTTCTCATCTCCTGTGATCAAGCGATCAAAAAACGCTTCTGTGTTGTGTCGTTGAAGCAATAAGTTGCATGTGATTGATCGGTTAGCCTTATTCTGTTCGGACAGATTATGCGGGACCCAAACACCTGCTCTGCTTACTTTTCCAATCTGCTTCAAATGTTCTTGGATGGTCGACCAAGGTTTGTTGAGACTGTTTGACAATTCCTCGATCGTCTGACACGGATTTGCTTCCACTTCCGCCCTTAACACGTCGTTGTCTAACGCTGATGGTCTTCCTGATCGATACGAGTCGGAAAGATCAAAATTACCCGATTTGAACTTGGAAAACCACCTTTGGCATTTACGAATGTCCAGTGCATTTGGATAAACATCGCAAATGTTTTTGGTAGCAACTGTTGCGTTATTTCCCTTGCGAAACTCAAAGAGCATGCAATGCCGGATGTGTACCTCTTCTGGTATTTGGCTGGCCATTTTACCCAAAATTACAAAAAAAAATTGTAATTCAATTGTCTATAAGTAAAGAAATCACTATAACCTCACAATGTCTTTGGTACGCCTCTGAACAAAACAATGAGCTGACAAATGACAATCAAGTATTGGCATGCGCAGAAACGACATTACTTTCCGGTCCCCCTATTATAATAAAACAAAGCCATAATAGCTCAGTTTTTAAGTCCTACGTACTATGTCTTACAGCAGCGTGAGTTCGATTCCCATCTCCTCATTCAACTCGAGCTGCAGTGACATTCATGACTTCTCACCCCCATTTCAGTACATATAAATGTCTGTAAACGATGATCGTCTTGATAAATATCGCTTCCGGCAAAATCCATATTTATTATTATGATAGTGTGCAAATCTGAATTCGTTCACTTTTGAAGGATACTGTAGCTATTCAAATATCCCGGCTGGAAAAGCAACAAACAATCTATGATAAGTGCTATGTAATCATTAGGCATTTTATTTACTACAAGGTGAAAGCCTAATTCTTTCCCTTTCGTAGTATAGAAAAATTTTAAGTGATTGAATGTCTTTGTTGTTTGATAACACCTATACACAGACAGAGGTATTAAGGTTACCTAACATAAACTTAATACCTGTGCCGTGAGCTTTTAACGCAGACGTAAACCCATTACAGGTCCTATAAATAATATATACGACCTACTTAATACACAGCCATTATATACAAAGCCTTTCGCACGATGGAGCTGGAAGAGAAAGGGTCCGTGCTCAGAAATAAATGTATAGGGGGTCGGGGAAATAATGTGGCAATCGAGCGGGCCCCTAAGCCGTGATGAGGGGGTCGACTGTGGAACAAATGTTACGATAAAACTATATATTTTCACATCTATATATCTATCATTAACTCTTGTCTAAATTTATTACTGTACATACAAAACAAATTTCATCTGAACATCTATTTTTATTTTCAATCTACAACACTAACGCGACCTAAATTTCAAGTGATAATAATCTCCCTCTCTCTCTCTCTTTCAGTTATAAGAGAATGTGAGAGAATAATTCTCATAAACTGATGTAGTATTTTAAAAATTGTATTATCTCGTGTTTTTAAAGCTGTTCATCAACTTTAACTTTCTTCCAAAGAGTTCAATTTACCTTCAAGCAAAGTTTTTCGTAACTTGTCTCTTAGTATTATCTCAGTATTGACTTGTCTCTTAGTATTATCGAATAAAAAATTAAATGCTTCATCATAAGACAAGAATTGGGTTCATCTGATGATAAAGAATGGCTTTCGCCAATATTAATCTGGCTATGGTAATGTTATAGTATTTCACAAACAACCTGGGAAAGTCGCGGTAGGCGCTACAGCAACATAGTACCGGTCGGAGGGGAGATCTATATATTTAGCTGGTAATAATGATTTAAATAATATCCAGTGCTACTAAGATCTTAAGGCTCATCACGCCAGTAATCTCACTATCTAAAACACCAGTAGAATCATCACACAATAATGGTTTTTACATAGATGTTACCTTATATGTATACCTTGTAATAGGTGCGTTGGTACCTTACCTAGATTGTATTAAAACGCCAGGTGATACCTATTATTTTTTCCATCAATAAAACACTTTTTTATTAACCTAAATATAGATTTAACAATACGAGTGGCTGGAGCTTATGGGATTGGTGTACTAGTTTAAACCTGATCAATACAGAGCAAGTGCATTAATTGCATTGCAGCCGGGGCAGCCGCGTACGATCCAATTGGATTTGTATCGCAAATAGTACCGCTTCCCGACCACCGTAGCTTTAATACACTTTACACAATTATGTTTCAATCAATTTTTATTAGATCACGTTATAAATAATCTAAATTGCGATAGATTTGATACATTGTTGTAAATTAGAAGAATAATTTTACTTATCACGCTCTATGTACATATATTACCTTATATTGTAACTGCTTCCGTGTCGCAGTAGTTATGCACTATTAACACATGCTCTCCCTTAGCTAGATATTGTGGGGGTTGATTAGTGGCTGGGTTTTTCCCAAACTTGCCTACTTAACTACCAACTATACATTATAAATTCACGTAACAGCATTCGATAACAGCCAATTTACGTCCCCATTGTTGGGGCACAGGCCATAAATATTATTGATATATAACAATTGTCAACCTATGATAACTGTATTATTCTAAGCAAACGCTGTTCATCAACGACTACGTTTTTGTGTCTTAGCACAAAGTGAGATAATTAAAGAAATAGTATATCAACAAGTTGATCATTACATTAATAAATAAAATATACCTGTTTCTTTTCTATCTATAATAGATTTTTTCTACTTTCTCATGATTTTAAGCGACAACAAGACTCGAGAATGTGAAGCGAGAACGATCAGAACATTCTTGTTCTTTTTTGTTTGACTTTCAAAATATTGCAGTGCTTTTATTGGCAGCAGATTAATACAGATTGATATGTCCATGTCCAGCAGTGGACGTCTATCGGCTGATGATAATGATACAGATTGATAATATGAGGCTTGTAGTTGTCCAAGCGGGTTCCTAGAGACCAATATTTACACTCCACAACATATACCTCCAGAATCAAATTAAGGACAGTGTTAGTTTAGGCATGCGATTAGCAGATTATCCACGAAGGCATTCCAATATTGTTACCATCACTACTCATAACCGGAACTCAGTTATATTTCCAAATTAATACTTAGAAATACACGCTACTAAAAATATATTTTTGCCTACGTTTCAACAAGGTTTTTTTTAAGAGTTCTAAGCCTAACTACCTTATTAGTCCTTATTGTAAAAAAAAAAATATTAACTTATAGTTAGGGTTACAGATATACATCTATGAAAAATTTATACGAGACTGCTTCGCTTTAAGGTTATAATTTTTCTCTGTCACCGCTATCAGGGCTATTTATCACCCAAGAGGCACTTTAATACGCAGACAGGACCGGCGATGGCTTACTGTAATAACTTACTAAGTTGCTGCACATGAAACAAAACTTCATATAATATATCTACATATCTATTTACATATTAATGAAATTGTAATGTATATTTACTAAGTGATATAACAGAGCAGGTAAAACTTAAATTGTATAAACCGATTTGTGTTTGCACGTCTATTTTTTATCAAACAACCTAAAGAGGAGACTTGTTTTTACCGTTTGCTATGAACTGTTTAATATCTTTAAAAAGCCCACGGTAAATTATTGAAAATTTCGAAAATTGCTATAGAACGGATGTACATTTTTATGGAAATAGTTTTTCAATGAAATTTCAGTAAGAACTTCATAGTAAATTCCGCAAAGGAGTAAAGAATTGAATATCGCCGCCGACTCGCAGCCGGATGCAGCGACTGGAATTTACAAGCCACTACCTTAGATATTCGATATAACTTCACAGAGTGCATTAAAACATTTTCTAAATACTATATGGGAAAAAATGCTAGTTTATGAGTGCTTAATGTTGTGTATAATATTAACAATATTACTTTTTACATAATATATTATATCTGTGAATAAAAACAGCAAGACGAAAACGAGTTTCAAGAGGAAACGCTTTCGAGGATATCTGTCATACACACCAACATTCGCTGGCGCCTAGATCCCAGTTCGAGTAGTTTATTATTATTATAAAGTTTAAAGGAAGTTTTATTATTATTAACCGCATACTAGATGAAACTAGAGAAAGCAATATCATTTATATTGCTAGTACTTTCTAGAAACAGTATAACATTTAACGACAGAGAGCGCCTCGTGAAATTGAAGCGCGCTTTACTTCGTAAACCGTAAAATAAAAATGTATGGCCCCCACCCCATAAAGAATGTTTATTGTGAAATTTTTACTGCTAGCGGAGATTTTATGGTTACTAAAAAGGTAATTTGTGCCTTATAAAGATAATTACTAACCAACATAGTTTTGTAAATTGCAGTTGTTGAATTTGCTTCCGTCGCCTTAAAACATAGAAACCCCAGTAATTTCGGAAACATCAAAGCCCGTCTAACCTAACCACAGTAATATTGTTAAAGCAACGAGCACAATACAGTACAATGTATATCATAACCATCAAATGAACGTCTTCAAATAACAAAAAAATGTTTTCCTCACAACCGCCTACCAACAGCAAAATCGGTGTTAGTAAGAGTGGTATACACTGCAGCACAATGTCCTCGTTGCCTTGAGATATACGTCTTATTACATCTGCGATTTCACTCACAAAGCTAATCAAATACTAATTCTGCCAGACCGTATGACCCTAAGATGGGTACGCAATAGTCTAAACATACTCCTGCAATAGTAACCTAGATTTGCTAAAATACCTTGTTTAAATCTTGCTTTCATTCGATATCAGTAAAGTATATATAGGGTGTAAGGGCTCCCACACAACTCACGGGACCCAAACCAACCTCACTTGCTCGTGGTTCACCCTGCTATTCAACAAATGAAGCTCTGGCTCCCACCAACCTGCATTGAGCCAGCGTGGTAAGAAATGGTCTAAATCCTCCCATATGAATCTCTACAAATATGCAGATTTTTGGGAGAGGCCTATGTTCAGCAGCGCACGTGTATCGGCTGATGATAATCATAAAAGTATATTATATTGAATGACATATTTTTCTTTGTTTTTTAGTAGCTACCGTTTGCATGTATGTATTATAATTGCTTATTATTTACATTCTCATGTAGTAATTATAGATAAGTGGATCATTGTGATTATTTTTGTGTTATGTCTAAAATCTTAAAGTATTTCAATAATTGAAAACGTTTCTTCACAAACCGAACAAGCGTTTGTAACGTTAATGTAATTATTTTCAGTCCAGCGAACGTACATTTTCCTAAGCGTTTAATTAAATTTGCATTTCCCTCTTACCTCTTAGATTAAATTCATCTGAACGGTTCTTTAAATCGTCCACTTGATGGCTCCATCAGCTCTTTGCGCATTAGAGGAAATGATCAAACGTACTTTATAATTTATCACTTGGTATACTATAAACATATTCATAATCTTAACTTGCACTACCTTTTTATAGGCGTATCATAAGTGATATATATTATATTAAAGCGAACAAATGTTCACCTGATGACTTACCATCAGGAGAATGTCCTGTTCGTCCTTTCGATAGAATATAAAAAAGTCTTTATTAATTACTTTATAATATTTCCACTAGATTACGATGTAACATCCTCAGCACTATTCATCTCGATCTCTATGAAACTTATTAGAAGAAAAATATTACATATAGACATTATCAACATTATTATATACTTTCAGGTTACTCCACAGCTATCTTATTCACAAATTATCATGTACATGATTACTGTAAATACATACTAATACAACAACGTCTATATTAACTTTATATAATGATAAAGATACTTAAAAACCCCTACAATTATACAATACCAAAGTTGAAACAAAATATGAGAAAAAATTCCATCATTAATATTTGAAATACAGCACGTGCGGAATTTAGGGAAAATTTTCAGCGAACTTTCAAACTTGTTCGCGAGCCACCGGTGGAACCCGGAAGCCTTTGTTGATCGTACTGCTTAGCATTACAAAGGATTCGTTGTTTATTTAAAACGGACCTTTTCCTATTCTGTACGGAATAGATACGATTTCGGGTACCAACGTATATTGCTTAAACAAATCACGTCAATGCCTACATTGCAATTGATTTAAATGTTTACAAATGGATATACGAACGGATCGTCATCGTTAAGATGATGTACACTGCATCACACTGTACTCACGTCTTGAGATATATCATAATCCTAGTAATTTCAATAGGCCTTTTCAAACCAGTTTATTCACACTAAAGTTTCTATTTGTATATATACCTTTTTCTGCATCTGAGTTATATCAAATTTTTACAAGTAAAATACTATTGGTGGTCACTGAGTATCTAGCAATAGGGCCAATGATCTTGGGACTGCTACTGCGGTGGAACTTACCTAGAGATGGTCTCCAGCAATAGAAACATACTACTAGTGCTTTTTAATATAGACAATTACAGTTATATATTTTAGACAATATAGACGTTAACAGCAGGAACCATCACTTGAAGGACTGACAGCCGATGGAGCAGTAAAAGACGTAGACGTAGTAGTGTTGAGAGGCGCTCCACCAGGTGGTCAGACGATCTGGTGAAGGTTGCGAGAAGCAACTGGACGTGGACAGTGCTGCATCGATCGATGTGGAGATCTTTGGAGAAGGCCTATGTCCAACAGTGGACATCTGTCGGCTAATAATGATAAGTCGTTGACATATTTATCGGTTAAAAGTATTATTGCATCCATATCTTTAGAAGCAGTATAATAATTATAAACATATTTTATATAAAGAAACACTTTGATCACAATCAAAACATTTAAAGCAAACAAATAATTTTTGTGTATTTTATTTTCCCGCCGTTGTCTCGGAGACGCCAGACTAATTACGAAAGGACGGGCTACAAAAAAACATTTGCCATGCTGAATTAAATAAAAAAAAAACACTGGTTGAGTATTCATTTTAATCACGAGGGTAATTTCTGTTCAACTTTTTTTTCTACTTTGCAGCATCAAATGCCTTGATTTGAAAAGAACAGTAACTAATATTTACTTTCATCGTTGTAATGACTCTGTCACATCGTCAGTGTTGTAACACTGTATACATCCATACACAAATTGCGTAAATTCGCAAATCTGACGACCGATCTCCAGTTCATCCATCTCCAAGAGAGGCAATTAAAAAAAAACCTGGTCTAAACTTTTTACTAAGCGGGTAATTATTGAGTAAACAAATATTGGATTGAAATAGGCTAACAGTTAAATAGTGGTGACATGTGGATGGTAAAGCACACTCGCTTCACTTAATAGCTGTATGATAGTAGCTAGATTGGCAACATAAATTCCCTATCACCATGCTAACTCTACAACATGACCTAGGAATGAAACAAGAGACCTCCGTATTACTACACAAACAGTCAATTAATACGTCAAGAAGGCAGTTAACGTAACGAGTGCTTAAGAAATTAGTTAATTCTATTTCAACAGGAAACCGGATAAACCTGCAGCTTAAGCTCCATTAAATTACGTTTCTTCAGGGCAATCCTTTTCAACAAGTCTAGACTTGTAGAATAAACTGACTAATAGATCAGCGGCGAGACCGCGCCTGTCATACTCCGCCGCTTCCTTTCAATTTATCCACGGCGCTTGGTGAATGGAGATGGAAATGCTTTTTACTACTTAATTTGTGGTTATTATGACAAAGGGTTTAAAACAAAGTTATCGTAAAGCAACTCTTAAGAAAATGAAAATTAAACGGATTTTAACGCTTTTGTTTAACTTGTAACCTATCGTTTTGAGAACAACAGTCATGGTCAGAAGTTGACTGAGATCTCTGTCATCTTTCGATGATATGTTCTGAAAGAGATAATCAATGACCGTAACAGTACAGTAAGTCTGAACCTTAATGCTTCATCATCATCATCAGCCGATAGACGTCCACTGCTGAACATAGGCCTCCCACAAAGATCTCCACATCGATCGGTCTGGCGTTGCTCGCATTCAATGGGTTCCCGTGATTCTCATCAGATCATAGATTTACCTTGTGGGAGGTCTCTCAACACCACTTTTACCGGATATGCATAGGGACAGTAATTAAACTGATAAATAAAATATTAAAGATTAAGAACATCTTTGTAGGTTATTTTAAAATAGACGAGGTACTTAAATATGAAATGCTGCAGAGATAGTGGCTGAAGCTTAAAATACCAACTAAGTATCTAAGTTACAACTTGTAGTGATAGTAATCGCATGGATTTACAGAACTTACCGTAATGGACTAATAAACTACATTGTAACTAATTCACTTACGTATATAATTGCATTTAATCTTAGCCTCTTGACGTCCACTGCTGACAATAAACATTCCCAAAACCGGAAATAGATTTTCATTAAAATCACTTTTTCTAATCAAATCCCTTTCCTAATCAAATATATCTGTTAAAGTTTACTCCGACATATTTCAAACGATGTCACAGGAGTCATCTGTATATATACATCATTGTCATTACTAACTAAAGGACGTCTATTGATAACAAATAGGCATCCTCAAAAGAGGGGATGTGTTGCTCAATACACATACCTTTTCAAATCAAAAATACCTCATGATCAAAATTTGTTTTGAGACTACTGAATGGTGGCAGAGTAATTCATACACATATATTTGTATAAGTACAGAGGCATTAAACACACCCTTATTTTAATTAATGTTTTAATAGAACTATATAATTCAGATTAAATATAACTTTTTTTATTATCAACATTATTCAAATTTTTCGTACTACTATAACCTTTTCTACTGAAAGAGATTTTACGTGTTTACTTTGTAAAGCGAATTACGGCTCCTCTTTACTAAAGTTCTCTTTTGAAGTTTGCGCTTAAAATTATATATAGTAAACAACTTCGACATTTATAACCCATAAAATATAAGACAACTAGTATTATAAATACATTTCTTTGTGCCTCCAGTGTAACATTCTAATGAGTTTCCAAGTTTCAGGAACAGCATTAAAAGCATCCGAGAATACAGAAGCATTACCTTTCAGCACTTTCCCGTCTAATAAATTAGTTTGTTTCATGAGTGCGACAGAGTTGAAAGCTAATTAAATATAGTCGTACGAGCAAGTAAATTAATTTACTATCATCGTGCGCGCCTTCACCATTATTGTTTACTACCGGAAGTTCTAAGCGAGCTTTCATATCATATTATTATTCTTTAGTTTGCCAAAGTACTTTACGTTAAGAATTAGATGTTGATAGTTCCTAGTGTTTTTTGAATATCCTTTTTAATATTCTCTCATAGGATGAGAGTGAAAGAGATTTATCCACCACGCCGCTCAAGTGTGACTGGCGGACGTTTGCATTAAATGGGAACATTTGCCACTTTATAAATTCAACTGCTTGTCTGTGAATGTTCCGACAAAATAAGTTCAGCCATTTTAAATATCACTCATAATATGATAAAAAATTTAGTATAATCTATACTAACTGTTCCTCAGCCGCTTTGCTAGCAGTAACATAAAATTAGAATTGAAATTTATCTGAAATATGCTTTGAGAGCAACCGCAACCGCAAACGACTGTCTATTGCAATCGTTACTATAGCAACCGTATAAATAATCCGAAATGAAAACGTACAGGAAATTTTATTATAAATAAAATAATGAAGTATCCACGAAATTCAAAAGAATACCATATAACCATCTATAGATCATTCTGCGTTGAACGCTCATGTTCCCTTATCGATAGGTTCACTAGTTTTCACGTGATTAACGAAAAAACAAAATCCGTTTTAGTTAAATATAAGAGATTCACCGCGATATCTCTGAACCATAAGACCTGGAGACTTGAAATTTAGTAGAAATATTCCTTTTACCGAGTATAGGGCAACTAAGAAGCAATTTTACAAAATTCTTTCCCCAAAAGAAAGAAATTGCAGCCAGCAAAGAGGGCAAAGAGCAACTAGTTGTGGTATAAACATTTAGATGGATTAAAAAAAATACCAATAAATAATTAAGTTTTATTGTAAACGTACCGTATGTTTGTAGCCATCAAATTACAGCTCACAGAAACATAAAT
The DNA here is from genome assembly GCA_033220335.2 of Troides aeacus. Lineage (NCBI taxonomy): Eukaryota > Metazoa > Arthropoda > Insecta > Lepidoptera > Papilionidae > Troides > Troides aeacus. Next base: position 10,093,107 of record CM067278.1, read on the forward strand.
CTCTAACTAAAGCTAGAGATCTTTACTAATTAAAACTAAGAATCGAGTTTTAACAGTATTCCAATATTTCTCTATTTTTTTTTTAAATACCAAAGAAATATTTATTATCTATCGTTCTACGATCATAACAACATTGGTACATACAAAAATTAGAAATACAGCCTACTGTAAATATCTCTTATTGGCATCATGCAAAAGATCAAAGATGTTATATATATTAGTACGAACTGATAGTTCATCTGTGATTTTCCTTGAATGGATCACCACCTTTCCTGCTCACAAATTCTTCCTAAGATATTTTTCCATTTACAATAATGAGACTATAGATCGCGTACAAACATTAACGGTGTACGTTTTGTGTAGTAAATTCACGTAAGTATCTTCTTTATCTTCCTGCAGATACAGCCTTAAATGTAGCCGAAGAGCACATTACTCTCAATTCACCGGCATTAGCATAAATCCGAGGGTATATAGAGCTATCAGGTAGATCAGCCGCGGAGCTTCGGATTGCGACTGCATACTGCAATTTAAAGTCACATTTGCATCGATTTCCTTATAGTTATAAGCTTCATTCAGTATTTATGTAATCTATATATATGGAAGATATCCAGAGATTCATTGACACATCGCGAAATCTTTGAGACTATTAGACATAACATCCAACAGGCTTCTGGCATTAAAAGGTTACTTATGGATGAAGTTCTCAAATGCTAGTTGCAGGTGTTATTAAGAGGAATAGGCCCGCGAGATGGACGGGTTACTACCGGGCAGTAATATTTCAGACAAATTTCAAATTTAATTCTATATTACAGCTAGCAAAGCAGATGAGGAACAGCTAGTATTCAATATATATGGTTTATAAAATAGTACTTAAGCAACTAATAATAGTTTGGCAAATATCTCCCTTCCGCCTTTTTGGCTTTTGAATTTCGCGGCTATGTACAAAGCGCTACAGAGATCGTATCTGGCAATACTATACATAATTTGAAAGGTCTTGACATAACCTACAAAACGATGCATAATTAGTTTGGATATTGCGTTCAACAGTTATAGACGTGTAAACATGGAGTTCACTAACGCCGAAATTCGCGCTATTAAAAATTTTTCCTTCGTTAAAGGCAAATCCGCTAGAGAAACGTTCCGTGAGATTAATGGTGTTTTGGGGGATGGTACTCTATCACTTCGAACCGCGGAGGAATGGTTTCGACGATTCAGAGCCGGTGAAAACGACACCATGGATAAGCCAGCCGGCGGAAGACCTGTGACGACAAATACCGATCAAATCCTGGACTACATCGAGTTAGACCGGCATGTGGCATCTCGTGACATCGCCCAGGAGATGGGAGTTAGTCACCAAACCATTTTACACCATCCGCAGAAGGCTGGATACAAAAAAAAGCTTGATGTTTGGGTGCCGCATGATTTGATGCAAAAAAACCTTCTGGACCGAATCAACGCCTGCGATATGCTGCTGAAACGGAACGAACTCGACCCATTCTTGAAGCGGATGGTGACTGGCGACCAAAAATGGATCACATACGACAATATCCAGCGAAAACGGTCGTGGTCGAAGGCCGGTGAATCGTCCCAAACAGTGGCCAAGCCGGGATTGACGGCCAGGAAGGTTTTGCTGTGTGTTTGGTGGGATTGGAAGGGAATCATCCACTATGAGCTGCTCCCATATGGCCAGACGCTTAATTCTACCATCTACTGCGAACAACTGGACCGCTTGAAGCAGGCGATCGACCAGAAGCGTCCAGAATTGGCCAACAGGAAGGGTGTAGTGTTCCACCAGGACAACGCCAGACCACACACTTCGTTGATGACTCGTCAGATGCTACGGGAGCTCGGATGGGAGGTTTTATCGCATCCACCATATAGCCCGGACATAGCGCCAAGTGATTACCACCTGTTCCTGTCCATGGTGAACGCCCTTGGTGGTGTAAAGTTGAACTCAAAAGAGGCTTGTGAAAAGTGGCTGTCCGAGTTCTTCGCAAATAAGGAGGGGGGCTTCTACAAGGGAGGTATTATGAAGTTGCCGTCTAGATGGAAACAGATTATCGAACAAAACGGCGCATATTTGAACTAAATCCGATCACTGTAACACTTTTTATAAAGCATTGAATAAAGAGCATAATAGCGGAAGGGAGATATTTGACAAACTAATATTAATGTTTTTGATTACCTTCAATTTATTCCAAAACGTAAATAGATTTCAACAGAATCTATGGTTAACCAGCTGACCTTGTAACCCAGAAGTCTTTTACTTTCTTTTACTTTATTATTCTGCTATACCAACATTACCCTCTATATTATCGAAGTATGAAGGTCTACTTGTTAGTATACAAAAGATGTAATACCATATTTATGACTTCAGTCAAATAAACATATAGATATTGATGGATAAGATATTGTTTTAAGTATGTGATTCAAATTACGTCAAAATAAAGAATTTTTCTTTAAAATTACTTAAAATTAAAAAAAGCAATCATTTTAAGAAATAATTTCATATTGTTGCAGGTTTGGATATCAACGATGTAGAGTTTTCTGTCTACGTCGGCCGTTGGACTGAATGCACTGCCACTGCCGACGGAGAAAACGATCGCACAATTGAGAGGTATGTTTTTATTTTATTAACATTTGATTCATAAAGATACTATTACCTAATATGGAATATATAATTCAAATATGTTATCTTCAGGAGAACTTAATAATATCAGTATATACAGACGGTGTTATAAACTTTTTTAATCGATAAAGCGACGAAAGGAGACAATCGTTTACTAGATAGTTAAGTGATACTACTGACACAAAGCGATAATTGAAATGATATACACAACACAACATTACGCTCGTCGCTTTGAAGCATAAGATGTTACATCTCATTACTCCATTAATTTCACTAGCTACAACGGTCTTCAAAGCGGAATACAGTAATAATTACACACTACTATTTGCCGGAAGAAATGAGAGTTGCAGTACTACCTAGATGAATTCCGGCTACAAAAGTACACCACCAGTAAACTCCAATAGCTTTATATTATTCCGTTTAAACCTGTCCTTATATCATTAGTCTACTCAATTACAGTGACACTACTAACTTTGAATTATACCACATTTTACCATTTTTCCGTTCCGGCACAGATACAATACTCGTATTGAAGAAGACTCCTTGGTACACACTCCACGTCTCGGATTGCAACGACGTCAAGTACAATGTAGAAGAAAGGATGGCCAATTCGTAGAAGGAATGTAAGTTATCCTTTGTCTTAAGGATATCATGCTCTTCAAAGCCTTATTGCTTGTTTTCTATATCGTATTATTATATCATCACTACCTGCCTTGATCAATCTGAAGTTAGGTGATAATTTTGGGAAAACTAATAAGGTGCTCAGTTATTCCTTTCTACAGATAGTATCGTAGCACTGTGCATTACTTTATATAGCCAGAACATCTTTCGCTGTCCACCAGGAGCTCGTCTTAGTGGAGTTATTATAAGCAATATATAAGTAGGAAAATTGGCGAGAGTTTAAGACCCTCGTTAAAATCTGATAAAAGAAGCCGCTCTAACGTGTACGTATAGGAAATAAATATTAACAAGAAATGATCAGAGAGTAGGTAGTAGCTTTTTCAGTGCCTGTTATCATCAGTTCATAAGCTGCCATCATCATCCGATAGACGTCCATTGCTGGAAACAGGCTTCCCTCTAAGATCTGCACAGAGTTCATTGAGAAGAAATAGACCTTATCCTACCAAGCTTGCCAAGTGTGAGTTGGTGGGTAGTCACAGCCTTGTCTGTTACACACACTTGGACTCTGTAAGATGTTGGGCGGAACACTTTACACGCCTTGTGCCCATGATCAGCTACAAACAGCAATAGCTAATAATGATGGTGATAATTTAATAAAATCTTTACAACGATAACATTTTGGCATAGGTACTGTGGAAACACACTCTCTCATGTTGGCACAACTCGCGTTTGCGTGTTACGTGAAGATTGTTCTCTTGCTGAGTGGCTGCCATGGCGACCGCGTTCCGACGGCGCCCTTGTCCGAACTAGGAGACTGCGACGACTAGCCCAAGGTTTGATACTTTCTCATCAACGGCACGCCTCAAACATAGTAATGATATTTGTCTAATGCCTGACACCTCAGTCTCCACCAAAAGAGACCTAACTTAAATTTTACATTTATAGGAACCTGATGGTAAGTAATACACCCCTCGTTATATTCTTCGCGTTCCTGTATAAAATGTTAAGTTACGTTAGTCCAATAATTTCAATAGCTACAACCTCTTTCAAACCCGAACTTGGCAAATATTTGTATACTTTTTGGCAGCAAAAATAAGAATTGCGATACCTATCTAGACAATCTCAGGCAACAAAGACCAGCAGGTCTACCTATCTTTTTTTTCATCAGCCGATAAACGTCCACTGCTGGTAGGCCTGCTCTAAGAATTCCCACATGATTGGGCAAGGGTTCACTAGGGAACATTTGAGTCATTTCCCACCATGCTGACCCAATGCGGGTTGGTGGAAAGCTAGAACCTCGTTTGTTGATTAGCAGGGTGCACCATGAGCAAGTGAGGTTGGCTTACATCCGAAATTGTTGCGCGGACACCCCTTACCTGTATATTATAAAATACGACTAACTCTAATTCTGTCTTCCTTAAACAGATCTTAATAAAGCAATAAGATTAAATTAAGATTACAACGATTCTTCTCTCATTAAATATTAATTCAGTTATAATTAATATTTTCTGAGACATTATTATGATACTTAAATATCCTTAAAGTAAAAAACTATTTAGAAAATATCCTCTTGGTTAATTCCTGGCTTGAATTGCAGGCGGCGGGAAAGAATGTGACGTCGTCGAAGAGGTGCGTCCTGCTGCATTGGAAGCCAGCGCCCATTGGACGCCGGGACCTTGGGGCCGATGCCGTGTTGCCATCTCTCAGCCCGCTACACCAGCTCCTTGTAAGTTTCTTCCAACGAAATAACACTTTATGCAATATCGTTTTGAATTGACTTATTGTATTGAACCTCCCCAAGATCTAAGGAAAATTTATTTTTTTGTTGTTGTGAGCAAGTTCTAAATTACAGAGTTACTGCTCTAAATCACAAATCAATTTTTTTTTTAAATCATTTAAATGATATCGCACTGGAATAATGTGACGAGAACAGTAATGTCTCCTAGCACCAATGTCTAAAAGGAGATAGCAAAACTTGTTTTTTTAATAATGTGTGTCTGCGTTAAATACATGTATTTACTATTCGCAGCAGATGACGACGACGACGCTGATGATAGCGACGCATTGTATGACGAAGATGAAGAAGCGGACGAATTGGATAAGCTGAGCCCAGACGCGAGCTGTGGAGGAGGGGTGCAGCGGCGTGACGTCACGTGCGTACGCGCCGACGGCAGGTCGCTACATCCGGCTCAGTGCGCCCACGCTCTCATGCCCACTCTTGTCCAGCCTTGCGAGGTAAAAATTTTTTTCCGTGAATAGATTAACTTGAATTTTTGAAAATTTCAAAATGTTTTAACTAGCAACGTACACCGTAGTGTTGAAGAGAATTAGATTAACAATGATGTGTGGAAGTAAAATACGTTGACTCACAATCAGTAAGCAGTTACTCAGAAAGTAAGATATTTTGGAAATAAAAAAAATAAATCTTCATGTATAGCCCACAGAGTTTCTTGCAGCCATTCTTTTTAAACTTTTCTTTTGCAAATGTTTTATAGATTTTTACGTACAATACGCGAACGTAATAAAATGTATGTTATCGAGAATTTCAGTATATTTGGCATGATTTTTTCAATCGAACACGACCTCTCAGTCTCGTAGTGAACTTAAGAAATAACCTTTCTCAAAAATTGTGCTCTCAATATTTAAAAAGCTTTTGCAGACTGATGGTTCCAGAGACCAGGCATTGTAAAAAAAATTCATAAAAATGTTCATCTTAATGAAGACTCTGATACCAAGGCGATAAAAGGAAGATTAATCGTTTTTAATTTTAGGTAATACAGCAGTTCAGTAAAACAGTTTTGTGTAAACATTAGTAAGATGCATTTTAATGGATTTTAGCTTTTGAAATTACTGGAGTAATAGAAAAGCATCTTGTATTCAAAGGCGACACGAGCACAATATGGTGCAGTGTTCATCTTTTGCGAGTCCAAAAATCTGCCTAAATAATTATCTTTGAATCCAGGTCCCCTGCCCACGCGATTGTGAGGTGGGCGAGTGGGGTGATTGGGGAGCATGCCAACCTCTCGATGGATGCCCACTTTACCCCGTACAAGAGCTAACTGCTACTGGTAAAAACGTTATATATATTTTTAATGTCATAATAAGATTTTCTCATAACATAAACGGCATTATTACTGTTGTTACTTTCAAGAGTTTGAGCCACGTCACACATGGCCATTCAGTCACCACGCTGGTCAAGTGCACAAAAAGTATTGTTTGTTTCCACTCGATGTTTTCCTTTACTGGAAACTTCCGGAACCAAAGAGGTATAAGATATACAATCGCTGTAAATACAGTTATCATAGCTTCTTAATATATTAACAATAAACAATATAGAGAATATATGTATGTAATACTTTTAGTAAATTAATTGTTTCGATTTAAAAATTTGTTTATTAACCGCTATTAATCATTAGGATACAGTGTTCGCCGTCGACGGGTGACGTCAGCTGAATCTGGTGGCGGTGCTAACTGCCCCCCTTTGGAAGAGAAACGTATGTGTACCATGCCCCGATGTGCATCATGGAAGGCACTTCCATGGGGACCATGTGTTTTGAGCCAGCCGCATTCAACGTGCGGACCCGGCAGACGCATGCGGGAGCTGCGATGCATTGGTCACGACGGAGTAAGTTTAAATTTTTCAAAAATCTCATTAATGCAACAGTAAGATATAAAGAAAACACAAATTAGCGATGTAAGTAGTACAACAATGTTGTTATTAAGTTAATCAATTACCATTGGATACATTTCCTGCTTCACGTGCTCTTCATTCATTCATTCAGCAGGTGCCCTCTTCGAATTGAAATTTGGTGATCAGATCGAGAAAACCAGTTCGATCCACAGCTATTCTTTTTAGGTGATGGTGCATAAACCCGTGCTCTTAAGTGATGAAAAATTTCATTGCAGAAAGAGGCGCAGCGAGCTTGGTGCAGTGGTAGCAGTACTCCAGCGCGCAGTGAGCGCTGTCGCATCGCCTGCCCCGGGGACTGCGTGGTCTCATCGTGGTCGTCTTGGTCTCCCTGTTCAGCCCCCTGCGCGGCCCCAGCCCGCCCACGCCCTACAAGAACAAGAATCCGACAAATAATCGCCCACGCTTCTCCTAGTCAGTTCTACTGTTCAGTGTATAAAGTTTAATGTTAAAGTTACCTCATGTATGATTGGTTTCTGCTGCAGAAGACCGTTAAAGTCGTTGCCACCATATCTCCTATATCTACCGCTAAAAAACAGTAAGCAAACATTGCCATGTTACGGTATGAAAAGCATTACAGCTAATGACATTACTTGGGTAAAAGATACTTCTTTTGTCTCAAGGCGGCAAGGACAAAGTGGTACTATGTACATCATCCTAACTAGCGATACGTAGTTATGGGCACACGCATTACTTACTATCAGATGAACGTTACTCTCGTCTCGTTGATAGCAGTGTAAAAAATAATTTATATCCTAGATCTGTAATACTATAAATTTTATATATATTCCTTTTATACAACAAAAAAACGTGATGTTTTAATTTAAGTAAACTTTACCACAATTCTGCATTATATTAAATGACAATGAGGTTAAAGATGAATTGAATTATTTTTAAGAAGCAAAGTTAATAATAGTTATATCTTTACAATAAGCTTATATTCTTTCATCTCAAATTTTGTGACAGACGGCTGGCCTTGTCCTACGGAAGACCAACTTGTTCAGAACGAGACGTGCAACAACCATGCCTGCGCCACTTATTCTTGGCTGGCAACACCGTGGGGCCCTTGCGAACGTCGTCACCAGGACTACATTTCGGTCACAAATTACACCGACTTGCAGGTAACAGAAAAATATACAGCATATTAAAAATAAAATGTTCATGAATCTGCTCCTCCTTAAATACGATTGATTATAATAAACAATAATTTATTTTTGAGGCCTTTATCCTTTAGCGACTATACTAAATAGTATTAACAATGTAAATGAAGGGGAGGGTTAAAAATGGCCCCGATTTTTGATCTATTTATAAGAATATCTTCTCTGGATTGTAATTAACTAAAACAGTATACAGGGTGGATATAAAATATAACTCTAATTTATAAATATTTTTTTTTTAAATTATAACACAAATAACAATCCATTTTATTTATGATAGGAAGGGGAACCTTACAACGAAAGCGATGAAGAGGAGCCATGCATAGAAGAAGGTCAGATCACTAGAAATGTTATGTGTGTCCAGAACAACGCCGACGTCATCCGAGATTCTTTGTGAGTCCGATGGCCTAACATATTTTTAGAAAATAAAAATCTTTACCTTACAATAATAAAAGAAACGATAATTTTCTAACGTTTGTATCGTATTTCAGATGTTCTCCTCTGAAACGTCCTCAGTCTCGTCGCGCCTGCACTTTGAGATGCCGTCGCGGCTGCAGGGTGGAGGCGTGGATGCCATGGTCATCGTGTCCAAACACATGCGGTTAATATTCTCTATACATAACCAATAACGCACCTTCCCACTCATAGCGGAGACAGTTTGATATTAATTTGATTATCCTTTTTAATACAATAAAGCGAGAAGAGGACCAAGATGTCAACCTGATTGTGAGCGATGCACGTATGAAAGTGGCTCTAAGTTAAATATTTACACTACAACACATGTAGGAGATAAAATGTCAAGTCTCGTTACCATGTCGCCTTTTGAACTATAACACTGTAAAATTTTCAAAATGTTATTTACGAGTACCACCTTACCAAAGAAGACCTGATCGAGATTTATTCTTATTTTGGTGGAAGATTGTTTACTCCTCACTAGGTATTGATGGATTCAATTTGAAATAACAAAAACATTACATTAACATCCTTAGAACCCGGGAAGCAAGTTCGCGTGCGCACCGTACACGGCGGTCCCAACTGTGGGTCGCTGCAGGAAACGCGCGACTGCCCCGTGCCGCCGTCGTGCCGCTCACGGGACGCCACCTGGATCGCCGGCGAGTGGAGTATCTGCCGACTGTCACCAGGGCAGCGATGCGGTCTAGGCTTCAGAGTCAGAAGTAAGAAAAGACAATAAGAAGATTTTAATATAACAAGTTAACTTTAGGTCGAAAGATATGATCATGTTAAGTAGATCTGTTGGGATTACTGCGGCAATGACAATTACAGCAAAAAATATTTAAAACGGAAGTCAATATTATTCGGAGTCAGAAACAGACTATGACGTTAAATAATACTGTAGATCTGTGAACCAATTGCAGGAGATTTTACCAGCATTAGCACAAAGAGTATATAATCTATTTTTTGAAAAGGATCTACATAATTATAATTTTGCAGGCATTTGGTGCGGTTCAGACTCTCACCGCGTGGAGGCGGGCGCATGCGCAGGTCAGCTCGTACCGCCAACGGTAGTCGCGTGCGTCGTCACCTGCGACCGCGTCGTCTCATTAACTTGTGACATCGTCTGTTCAGATCCGTTGAAGTGAGTATATTTCGATTACAATATGAGTTTTTTTTTATGGAAGACCTTAATATATTCTCTATTTGGGAACTTTCTTAGTCTTAGAAACCGCAAAATCAACTATATCATTTTGTATCCGATACTGGTGGTAGGTCTCTATTGCTGGAGAACATCTGGGTGCAAATATTGCTAAGTACCGGTTTGAAGGGCGCCGTGGCTAATGTAATTACTGGGGTAACGAGACTCAAAATCTTATGTCTCAGGCGACGAGCGTAATGCGATGAAATCTATTCTAACTAGCGTCACGTTGTTATGGGGGAAGGCATATTACTTACCATCAAATGAACGTCCCTTTTGTGTCGTCACGTAATTGAATAAAAAAAAATTATACTCATTATTTCATTGCCTATCTATATTATTACCATCATAATATACGTAAACCTCCAAACGTTACTATTTTGAAGTAATTTTTAGTGAATATTACTGCTGTGATATAGCAGCTTATTACTTTAATATGTAAAAATATGTACCTTAGAGTGATCATTTTCCTTAATCTAAATCCACAATAACTCTAAATTGTCTGATACATTGTGTATCCATATTTTTAGATATCTAGACGCTTCTGACCCTGACGTACCAAACTGCGTATGCAAAAGCGTCTCCTTGGAGCTTCTGCCCGCTGATTCCGATTGTATTTTACCACCAGGGTAAGTTATAAATTGTTATGTGTATTATATGAATATGTATTATTATTATCACATCACATCGTGCACAACAACTCACAGGACCCATGCCAACTTCACCTGCTCGCGGTGCATACTGCTTATCAATAAACGAGGCTTTGGCTCCCACCAACCCGCATTAGACCAGCATGGTGGGAAATGGTCCAAATCCCTGATATGAACTCCTACAAACGGTCCCTAGTACCCGACGGTGCCAGAGGCATAACTGACTGTAGACCAATTGTTGTTGAGATCTTTGGTGGACGCCTATTTCCAGCATTGGACGTCTATCGACTGATGATGATGATGTTAATAACATAACAAAAATTATATATCTCTATTGTCGTCGAACAATCTTTATATCAGCTGTCTAATTATATGTAAGATTGGAGTGTGGAGAGGGCAGGGCATTACGAGCCGCACGCTGCCTGGTTAAAGGACGAGATGTACCCATGGATGTATGCAAGAAATATCATCCACTCACAGGTAATGGTGTACAAATTAAATAAATAAAACAAATGAGTTATCTAATTAGTTATATAAAGAGATTTCTAATTATCAGCTATCAATGATCATTATCTGTATTCTTTTTAATTGTCACAACCAATATAAGTAAAGAAATTTTACATTCTTCGATATATACAGCATACATTATCAATATTATTGTAAATAAATCTTACCGTCGAATCGAATTATCCGATATAGGACCTCGACGAGTCCGCGAAGCCTCAACGGATGGATTAGCATACGACGAGGAGTTCCCTGCGCTGGTGCGCGGTACTTGCAGTGTGAGGTGCGCACGCGACTGTGCAGTTGGACCCTGGGCACCGTGGGGAGCGTGCTCTGCTGAGCCGGGATCACGAGCAGCATTCAGATTCCGAACAAGGTATAGAAAATAACATCTATCTAAGAAAATTCATGTCAGAGATGAGCCAGCAGTCATATTTTGTGTATATTTGTTCAGTGAAATTTTTTAGGTATTACTTAAAGTACCTCAGATTGGCTGTCAGATTTGTGAATTTGTGCCTGTCATGAGTTACGTGATGGTTCTAAAATAAAATATGTTATTAGCCAAATGATTGAGAAAATGGAGAAGATAGTCTACTAAGCTACAAGGATTATACGCTGCATGTCGTAAAAGTAAAGTTTATGCGATATTCTTTTAATCCGATTTTTTCGGTTACAGAGAGGTAATTGAAGAAGGTTCAGCAGGAGGTCGGGAGTGCGGTGCAACTCTCCAGCGAGCAAGCTGCCTCGTCCCCGAGCCGATGTGGATCATCGGCGAGTGGTCCGTGTGCGCGCCGCAACAAGCGCTCTGCGGAAGGGCGATCATCAACCGAACTGTCATGTTAGTTTAGCAAATTTACTTTATAATACAAAATACTTTTATAGTATTTGCGGAACTTAGACTTCACAGTACATCGGCATGTCATTACAGCTGTCAAGACTCAAATAATATGAAATTGGAGGACAGTGAATGCGTTGTGAGTGGAGCGGGACAAGCGCCGGCCAGGGAGGCCACGTGCCGCGCGCCCTGTCCCGCCGACTGCGTGGTCAGCGCGTGGTCTGAATGGAGCCCCTGTGAACAGGTAACAATGACTGCAAGTTAGTACACAAGCATTACTAGCAGCATAACTCTCTTGCTTCAGACTATGTACATGGTTTGGCACATATTAGACATAAACTCGTATCTGCCACCAAAGATATGTATACAAATATTAATATGTTAAATTTTGAAGACAATTTAGGCTCTCAAATAGGCAATTACTACTACCAATTACTAGTATCTCACCGTCATAAACAGCTGATGACAATTGATGAAACAGGCAAGATGTCCATCTTGCCTGTTTCATCAATTGGTTTATATAACAAAATTAGTTAGATTATGAATCAAATTAGTGGCATTAATAATGAATAGAACACACTGTTATGCTCAAAATGTACCATGACGAATGATCTGCTTTTCGGTAATGAATTTCATAAAGAACTTCTTTTGATTTCCTGATCGGCGCATTAATCGTACTGTAGATTTACTATCCAAGTTGTAAATCATACTTTCCGTTTCTAAAAATGGAATTTTATATTAAAATATAGTTAAATACCATATTGACCCTTTACAATGGATGACGAAGCCCAAGTGTCTTTTTACTTAAGGGCATAAATCAAATTTATAAATCAATTATTTTTGGAGAAACTTAAATACATTGTAATTTTCCTTTCATAACATAATAACAAGAAGTCTTTGCTTTACTTCAACTTTAATTTTAAAATTTATTTATTTGTCCAGACGAAGTGGGGCGGACGTCGTGACCGCACCCGAGTTGTGCTGCGGCCCGCGGATGACGACGGTGCACCCTGCCCACACCTGGTTGGAGCGGAGCCCTGCGCACCGCATACGTACTCATGGCACGTTGCACCATGGGATGACTGTCAACCTCTAGGTATAAACAACTACATGACTCGTACTCCCATGGATGATTTAAACAAACCGTTATTTTAGCCTACACGCGCTTCTATTGTCATAATATTTTTGTTAATATCAAAATTGTTTTAAACATAATTTATATCAACAAAAATATAGCAAAAATTTTCTTACACTGTAGGTGGCTCTCCGTGTGGTGAAGGTACTAAGAAGAGGGCAGTTAGATGCTTACGAAGTGACGGGGTGTTCGTCAATGAGTCTTTTTGTCCGGTAAGCATTCAGAGTAGTATTCATACTGCCTCCATGGCGAACAATTAGAATGTCGGTAACAGTAGTTTACTGTTCGTTCACCAACAGAATGTGACCGCGACGGAGGCGCGTGAGTCTTGGTGCTACGTACCCTGCGGAGTAGACTGCGAGCTGAGCGAGTGGGGCGCCTGGGACACGTCGGCATGCGCGTGCGGCGGCGCGACCGTGGCGCGACACATGCGCCGCACCAGGTAAAAATAATCTACATAATCATCAGTAATGCCACCATCATCAATGTCATCGTCACCATTATCGTCTTAATCAGGATAAATTTATCATCATCTGTCTACCTTATTTCACTGTTGAATATAAACTTCTCACTACTATCAACATTATCCGTGAGGATTCTTTTGAATGATCAAAATGTCTTTTTAATATACCAACTACTTCTTCTTACTTATAAAGTATTAATTAAAATCTCTTGTAGAAAAATTTTATAACAAGTAAATTATCGTACGTTTACGACGATGACGATTTACTACTTTATCTTGTCTCTTATCCATCATAAAGGTCACATGTAAGGACGTCCTCACATGTGAATAATAGCAAAATAAGTTCTTTTGAAGTAAAAGAAACCTACGAAATAATTAGCTCGCTATGGTACACATTTCACTAGATATAAGACACATATATAACGCTACAAGGTACAGCGTTATTACAAAACGGAGAAAGAGAAACAATTGATGCGTTTGCAGGCAACGTCTCACGGCAGCTGTCTGGCCCGGCCGGGCTTGCCCACCAACGGAACAGCGGGCGCCGTGCCCCCGGGAGCCCTGTTTACGATTGGTAGCCCGTCCTACTCTGGGATGTCATGTACAGGTATGTATACATCATTACAAAAACAACTGCTAATTCATGCAGCCATGCAATGTTTCTCGAAACATGATAACATAGATTTTTCTTATATTCCACGAAGTGACGATACGGGTAATACGTTCAACCGAGGATTAGTGATGCGCTTATTCAAAACAATGTGACATTATTTGTTAAGTCTCGTTTCCCCAGTAACTTCAGTAGCTGCAGCGCCCTTCAAACCGAAACAGTAATGCTTGTATTCCACCGTTTAACGGCTATAATAGGCGCAGTGGTGATGCCTACCTTAGTCGGTGTGTACCGCCAGTAAGGTTTTACGTACTTAGGTAGTTATTAAACAAAAACATAGTGATTTAGACAATTTAGTTTTTAAATATCATAGATATTTAAAGGATAATGTGTTCATATTTTTATTTAATATGTTCGGAATAAACTGCAGACTTCCACTGGCGAAGAGGCCTACAACGCGTGCGGTTGGGGCGTGAAGGTGTCTCACGCGCGGTGCGAGCTGAGCGGCAGCGGGGACGCCGCCGACGCCTTCCTGGAGCCGTGGCGATGCGCTGCAGCCTTACCCGGACGGATTGCCGCCCCTCCCTTACATTATCAAGTAAAAACTATATTACCTATTCCTCGTTATGTATGTACTTATGTAGTCTTTATTAACATATTTATTTATACATAGTATGTTCCTATATACGTGTACAAATATACATTTAAGTTAAAAATTAATAAATTTCCTTCTCACCTACCAAAGCTTCTTCCGACTTCCTAAGTTGACAGGTAGAGAATTCCCATTTACATTTAATTAAACTTATTCTAAAGCTGAAATGCTGTCCTTATGAATAAAGTTAATATTTTAAGTGTTATTAAACTTTCTACGAATATTTTTAAGGAGGATGAAACATGCGAAGTTGAGTGCGGTTGCAAGGAGTCGGAACTAGGACAGCCAGGGCCGTGGGGTGTGTGGGGACCGTGCCGCGGTGGAGCACGATCTCGGACGCGGCAGCTCCTTGTGCCACCCTCCAAACCTTGCAGAACCTCTTCCAGGTAACTAATAAAAGTCATTCATACATTACCTTCAGATCTTTATAAAAATCGACCCGCACGTAGGAGCTACCAGCGACATTCACCAAACAAAAAACTTGAGACAATTTTTTTATTTCTCAGATATGTGACAATCGAGTGGGCTAATTGCACCGGATCGCCTGATGAGATATCGGACTTGATAGCGGTGGACCGCGATGAGAAGCCCCGCCGCGCCTGGCTCGAGCGCGACAACTACCACGATGGATACATCGGTAATAACAACAATTTCTAAGTCTGTGTATTTAATTCCGGAAAGACGATATTATTAATATTACGTCAAGATTGTTTTCCAGTCATCTTCGATCGACAAATAAAAATTCACCCTAATGATGATGAACCTAAACACCACCGGACACAACTATACTCGTACTCTTACTCTTCCAGAGGGAAGCAGTTCCGTGTTGGCTATCGTGTGGACTGCTACAACAGTATTGAGCGTGTACGGAGGTTTCATGATCTATCGCGGTCTGATCAGGTATTTATATAATTATTAGGAGACGGAAAACGAGAAAAATGTGAGATTTGACATAATTAAAACAATGTACAAAAAAGAGTAGACAATTAGTTAAAAAAAAGTATAAAGTAAAATATAAGACTAGACTAGACTTAAAACATTATACTTTTCTACTTTGTTTATTCTGTCAATGTCAAACACAGATTATCAAAATATTATAAAGAAACGTTCAAAGATTACAGTTTAACTAATAAATAATGGTTTAGTTCCGACTACGGACTGATAACTATTTTAAATGTAAACTTATTAACAATAATATCAATACTTCTAATATTTTTGTAGTTTCTCATTTTATATATAGTAATTTTTTTAAACAAACTCTAAAACAGTCCTCTTAATGTTCCCACCGCAAGGACTCGTAACCTTATCTTGCACGGATAACTTAATGCTTTTCTAATTGCCTATATATCATTAAGTACAATAATTAAATAAGTAAATATCAATGATTAAACGATTTGATGATTGCGGTTTGGAAGTTTAGGTGTCACGGAAACATCCCCTTGTGAAGTTAAATAAAAACAAACCAGCCAATTAACATTAATTTATTAGCTATAGACAAATATAAAATACTCAAATATTTAACATTTATTTTTTTCCTTAAAAAAACAGATGCCTGAGAAGCAGGAAATTGAAAACCATTACAAAAGTGTAAGGTTTAGTTGGTTTCCCCGGCCCGCGCTGTCGCTGGTTACTAATCTTCGGCATACACGAAGAAAGTTTTAATTTAATCATTTATATACTATAACTTATTTGTTATTTTATTGCGTATTTCTAATGTTTTTGTTAATCGTTTCAGCAGCCAGGTTTTTGTTTTACTTTATTACTCTGTTAACAAACAAAAAAAATCCATGATCACTAAGTTTTACTTTACGGCTCAAATAACCAATAAATATTGAAAATAAAATGCTAAAGCTTACTTAGCTCTTTGATATATCTCTTTTTATAAAAATAGCATATAGCTTGATATCGAATGATATTAGTATCTTATTACTTGGGAAATTATAATACTTACCAAATAATAAATTACTTACCGCATGATTTCATTAAAAAGTTTTAACTCACGTGAAACATTTGAGTTCAATGATACTAATAATCATAGAACAGACCATTTCAATTGAAGAAGAGAAAATATAAAAAGCAAAAATAGAAATTACCTAACTACTGTCCAACGTTAGTTTATGCTGCATCCGTTAGTATTCATTAAAGGTTAGAAACCTGGCTGTTAATTTGTTGATTTATTGTTATAACCAAAGACTACCTGATGTTCAACATCTGTATGAAAATATTGTTATTTTTAAGGTTTTTTTTTATAAATTTAAGTCAATGTCTCATCAAACGCTAAGTCTGTAATGATATTCATATAAAAAGAGAATGTACCCACCTAGTCTAGAAAAAGAAGAGATTTTGATTTGTATGTACTAGATTTAAATAACCTGACGTTTACGGTTCTTCACAAGCGTATCGGGCAAAGGTAATACGGTCATACAGACTAACCGGCAATGAAAAATTAATGTTTTATTATTAGCACATTGAATAACAATTAATACTGACAGTTTTTATATTAACTAGTATTTTAATAGTCACATGGAGATTTAAAAATACACAATAATATTTAGAGTTTACATAATAATCAAGTTTCTGTTTGTCTCGATACTGTATTAGTAAGTCGAAAAAAAAAATATGTACGTGTAATAATATCAAATTATAGCCAGCAAACAGTCTGTCCGCAGGAGTGCTTCCATGTTTTTACTACGTATATAGTGCGCTAACATAGTTTTTTGTAGCGCTTTTTGGGTAAAGAGTATTTCACGACTAGATTATTAGGTTTTCGGATGAAGGGAGTAAACTTTAGACGATGGATACCTTAGATAACTAAGGATGTTTTGTGAAAACGGTGTAGACCTAATAATCATTTGCACGATGAAATATCAAACGTAGTTTTAATATGGCGCATTAATAAGAAACACGTTTTGTTACGTACGGAACTTCTATCTGAACTCTAACACATTCAAACATGCATAGGTAATGTTTATATTCTGTATTAATGTCATATATTCTAGTACACACCAGTATAAGAATTTTTAAGTATGTAAATTGTCGCTGGTAAAAAACCATTGCTTTGAAATTTCTGAATTCCATAGACATTTAACCAAATTGAGGCATACATAATTTAAAGTAAGCAAATACTAGGTTAATTTTATACATATTTTAAAAATTTAATGATACTAATAATTTTTCACATTACAACTATTTCATCGCACAAATACTTAATTCCTGTTTGAAAGTTGTTAATAATGTAGTGATTGTTGTTCCCGCACAGCTTTTAATTGCCCAATACGTGAAGTAAAAAAACTCACCGGCGACCAATACAACGTGACACATCATGCTACATATCAGTTTTTATACAAATCTTCGCAATCTACTAAATAAACAGACATTTTAATTAGGACACAGTAGAAGCAATAACAACTACTATTTTTTTTTCTAAATGGTAACATTGATTTTATATCGTATCTATGCATATATATTGCATACATTCAAGAGTTATCTTAAGAAGCGACCCGACAAACACGCCTGTATTTTTATTAGATCTAAACCCAAGAAAATAGCTTTTTTTATAATAAGAATATACATTGCGATTGCAATGCTTAAATCATCAAAGACTCATTGTAGAGCTTTGGCGCACAAGAATATACTTTAACGTGTTAGATGTAAGTCCTAATATTAACCAAACATACAGTTTTAATATTGTAATCGCGTAGATACTATTGTAGAATTTGCATTTAAGCCATGTATTGTGAAAAACATATCTAATAATGTGTGTACTCCATCTTTACTTCTCTCAAAACTCTTCGCTATATCTCTCTTACTTCATACACGTTTTATTCTCTTTGCATGTATGAAAACAAATATTTTTCTAACTTATAATTTTTCAGAAATGATTACATTACAGATTACTTACATATTAACCACATCTTGTTCCTTCATGACAATATATTTGATTACTATCTTTCTGTACTATATGTTCATGTAATTATTTCATCTATTATATATTAGATTCTAAATATTATTCAGATCTTTTTAATCAGCTTGTGTCGTAAACTCGAACTATCCGTATGTACTGTACTCGAACTATATGTATCTATCTTTCTTACTTGATGTGTATTTGTAACCGTATTATCATTACCATAATAAAGTTGATGTGCAACATGATAGCTAAGGAATCGTGTTAGACAATACAATATTTGATATTTAATAAAAATTTGATTGTGTTTCATACGTTCTTATTTTATTTTGTGTCTTTTAATCTAGACTTGATTGTCAAATAAATTTATTTATGAGGATTGTTCGCAATAATGTAAAGCGCTCGCGTAACAGTAAATGATCACCATCGTATTTGAATAACCGCAACACCAAGTGGTCTCAGTTTAACTGGACTTGTGGACCTTTAAATCCTTGAAAATAAAACCGTAATAGGTAGCAATATCTATAAGATAAGCAGTTTATGATTTTTTTGATTCACGACGAGAATAAAAACATAGGAACTTCTTAAAACGATTGTTGATACTCAAGAGATTTTTCAAATAAGCTTTGTGCCTCTCCTACTAGCGCAATCGTTTAGTAAAATAATTTCCAGCAAACGTAATTAAATCTTCTGCATTTTCAGATTCCGTAACAGCTCACAGTCGTAAGTCAGATCGGCTAAACCACTTTTAACAATATCATTCACTCTTGTCGTCCTAAGATCCTTTCGGTTCTTTTGTACCTCTATTTCGGCTGCTGCCAAATTGTCCACAGTGTTTAATAGCACCTGTGGAGAAGAGATTTTTAACAATTTAAAATGTGTACTAAACTAAATTAATATCACAAATTACATTTTTTGCGGAATAAATATTATTGATAACAATATATTTATTTACATATAATCGTTCTTACGTAAGTCTTCATATATATCATTTACTATGGAGGTCGCGTTACTATCACAACCTACAGGCTGGTGCAGGTAAGTGGTGGTGCTTATCTATAGCTACAAATAAATTTTAATTTATCATAGTAGTGTACACTTTGAGCAATTTACGACATTATTATTTCCACAAGTTTTAAGGAGCTTTGCAGAGCTTATTTGTCCATATGGAGGACACTCCTCTGTCTATACTGCCTATTCAACAACTCTAGAATTAAACGTTTTACGGCAAGGGAGACTTATTACGATTGAATGAAATTTAAAATATTATTTACTTATTTTAATAGCTTCTCTAACTATCAAGAAAATGAAAACACTTAAAGTGAATATCTTTTATTGTAAGAAAATAATAAATTATTTAGTTTTAATATAACTAACTATATGGCGGTGTATTTAGACAATTTCGTAAAATCTGTGACTGCCTTTTGGGCTTTCATCATTGTAGGAGAATTATATGTGAAAATGTCAGAGCAATAATAGTCTTTCATCGTTTTCATTTCAACCTCTAAAGGTGCATTAGAAGCTTGCCCACAACTGATCATTGCACATATTACATTTTGAAATAGTTTAGGCTGAAATTTGTCAAAGTGAGAAAAATTTGGACTTATTTGTGCTAACCTACAGAACAAAGAGTCTAAATCACTATAACATAGACAAACTTTACTGCTTTCAGCCAAAGCTCTAAATATTTTCCAGTCGTGTCGAGCTTTGCCCGGCGGTGTGACGGCAGGCATTGCGTATTGTACGCGATTTTCCATATTTAAATATGTACCTCCAGATTCGGTATACGCGCAGCCGGGTAAAATAAGAGAAGATTTTTCAGCACCGCGATCACCTTGAAATCCCACGTAGATTACAATACATTCGGCGGGTGGATTCCAGTCGTAGAAGATATCGTCGGCACCCAAAGATATTACCAAAGAGGGCTTAATTTCCGACAGAGCTGCTACCGCTCCAGGTTTCCACCCCACCTCTAGTGCACCAGCAAAGCTCGCTTCTAACGTGATAATATTTATAAGACCCCAATTGGGCGGTGGCTTCAAACATTTTGACATTTCAATTAGCACTTTCATCAAAGGGCCGCCTTGACTAGTTCCTAATACAGAAACACCGATGAAGATGAGAGGCATCTTTGCACACTTTAAATATGTCATCGCCTTTGATATTCCACACATATCAGTACCTATATATTCAACGTGGTAATTGTATTCACATTTAGGTCCGATCACATAAATATCACATTCATTAAAAAGATAAGCTTGACGAATCCACGTGTTCAAGATGGGTGCCTCAAAACGCGGATTGGTGCCAACAAGCAATATTTTGTCTGCTTTTGGAATATCCTTCATATTTATGTTAAGTGAGTATCCGATTCGGATATCAGCATCCGACCCTGTGTAACAAAGGGAACGTTCTATGTAAGTGTTTTCACAGCCGATAATATTGAGGAAGTCTTTACAAGTAACTAATGTCTCCACGTTGGAATGTGGGCCGGCAACAGCTATAATTTTGTTTGGATCCGCAGAACATATCACCTTACACGCCATTTGTAAAGCAACGTCCCATTCGATCGGATTTAAACAATCTTCTGTTTTGCACATTGGTGTAACTAGTCTTTGCATCTCGAGAGAATCTATAGCCCAACGACCTTTGTCCGATAGCCACTCCTGATTTACTTCTTCGTTTTCACGAGGCAGCATTCTTATAACCCTGTTAAATCGGTGATTGATAACGACGTTAGTTCCCGTTGCATCTGTAACGTCGATGGAATTAGTTCTTCTAATCTCCCAAGGCCTAGCTTTGAACATGTACGGTATAGCCGTCAAGGCGCCTACAGGACAAAGATCAATAATATTGCCTGATAATTCCGAGTAAAACTGTTTATCTACGTAAGTTCCAACTAGCATTTCGCCTCCTCGACCTGTTGTTCCTAAAACATCCATACCACAAACTTGCGATGCAAATCTAATGCATCTGGTACAATGAATGCATCTAGTCATTTCAGCACGGATAAGCGATGAAAGGTTTTTATTTTCTACGGCCCGTTTTCCCTCAAAATGTATGTCGGTGAATCTGGTTCTGTCGTTTCCAAATCTCATCGTCAGATCTTGAAGGTCGCATTCTCCCCCCTGATCACAAATCGGACAATCGAGAGGATGATCGGCTAACATAAATTCTAAGACGCCTTCCTGAGCGACCAAAGCCATAACAGAATTTGTGCGAATCTTAATGTCTTTGTAAATGTTTGTTGCGCAAGCAATTTGCGGCTTCCAGCCACCTTCTATCTCCACAAGACACATTCGACAATTTCCTGCAATGGATAGGCGTTCGTGGTAACAAAATGTTGGAAGGGTCATGCCCTCTTTTCGCATTGCTTGTAGCACTGTATAATAATTAGGCACTTGTACTGCTTTACCGTTTATATAAATATTTACATTTTGCGATGCAGAACGTTTGGAAACTCTTTGGAAAAATCGGTACCCGCATAATAACTTGTTAAATGATCGAAACATGTTTTAACATGTACGTCCAAGAAACGTCAACAGTTTTTACAAAACAATCAAAAGTCAAACAATGAAGATGTTAAATAAAAAAATAATCGTTTTCATTACTCAAACAAATAAGGTTTGTTTGAACACAAACCAAGAAACCAAAATTTTATATATTTATGAGCAAAAAAATATTGACTTATTTTTAAATACCCGATCATCATCTGATAGAAGTCCACTGCTGGACATAGACCTCCCTCAAAGATCCCCACATCGATTAGTCCTGCGCTGTCCGCATCCAGCAACATCTTACGACCTGTCGGACTCCAGAAGTCCTCGTTTTTATGGGTTCATATGTTCATATCCAAAGAGGGTTGATGGGAGCCAGAGCCTCGTTTGTAAATTAGTAGTGTGCACCACGAGCAGGTGAGGTTGGCTTGGGCCCCGTCAATTGTTGTGCGGGATCCCTTACACCGCAATATCCGATGCCCTTTCTAAATTTCACTTTTCTACAATTATTCTATTTATAATCTTGTAAATATCTAGATAGCTCGCTCGCCTAATGGTTAGAGCGTGCGGCTTTCATTCTGAAGGTCGCGGGTTCAAACCTCGGCATGTACCAATGACTAAATATTTAAGTTATGTACATTTGTGAACTTTAGTTACAACAGCGAGATACAAAAATGGTGAAGGAAAACATCGTGAGGAAACCCGCACACTGATATCATCTTTGTGTGTGTGTGTGTGATGGTCCCAATAAAGTGGCAACAGGCTCGCCCCCTGTTACATGGTACCTAATCTGACCACATCTGGCGAAACGTGGGTGGTTTATTCACCTCTGCCTACCCCTACTGGGAAAAAGGCGTGACAATATAAAAAAAAAAAAATATCTAAGAATATATTGTGACCATACCTGATGAATGGAATCAATCAACTGTGTAAGAGCATCCTTGAATTGCGTAAAAATTTCTATCGCTTTTCGGTATCTGAAATATTACGTAGAAACAGTAATCACGGTTAATAGATTTCATCACCATTCCTAAGTCTAAAGGAAAATTAAGTACAGAATGTAGTCTGTACTGCGACAATCTCTTATTTCCTTTTAATGTTGAACAGGATTTTAATTCAATAACTTACAATAATTTGTTTAATAAAACTTGATATGTATAAATTCTATTTTGTCTTCCATACGATTTTTTGTGTACAAGGGATATTTGTACTAAAGCTAACAAATTACTGTTCAAAATTATTATAAATGTTTAATTACCATTTCTAGACATTTTAATTTTAAAGAACAGGATTTAGTTCTTGCAGCAACAAATTATAAAAGCTTTTACTGTAATGAAAGTATAGTAAACAGGAGAACCAAACAGTTTACAGTAAGCTTTTTAAACCCGTGGGCTGAATTCAATTAATATCTTTCATTTAACGTTTGTCCTAACATCAATCAAAAACTTTCGATCATCTCAGCATATTGTTGTCCACCACTTTTCGTACCTTCTCCTCCGCCCATAAATTTCTAGTGCAATTAGTTCAATGCCACCTGCATGCAATGATTTCCCGTTATATTCACCACACTGTTGTCCATCTGACGGACGGTTGTTGTTGGTTTGAGTAATTTTAATAACGTTGGCACCACTACCTACATCCTTAATCAGATACTTACTTTTGGTCATGTAAAGCGTCTGTAAAAGCGTAATCGAGAGCAAGCCTCAATGAGCGCGAAGCCCGAGGCGCA
Source organism: Troides aeacus (assembly GCA_033220335.2). Lineage (NCBI taxonomy): Eukaryota > Metazoa > Arthropoda > Insecta > Lepidoptera > Papilionidae > Troides > Troides aeacus. The sequence continues at coordinate 10,116,835 of CM067278.1, forward strand.
GCATATGCGGCCATAACACGGCGTGCGGCTCGCTCGTAACAGCGGGCGCGCACAAGCAAACGACATGCGTCTGCGCATGTTAAAGTACGCTCGTAACCGCTGCTAAAATTTTATTATGATATTTAAAATTAATATACAGGAATGGTAGGGCATCAAAAATATTTGTCAGCAAAAAAAGTTTATCTAAACTGACTCCACCAACGAAAACCTATTATTAGTATTTAGGGCCTTTACAACCTGTCCAGTATTTGACACGGAATACTATTCATAACACATTTGTAGTCCATTCAGATGATTATTCACTAGGACTTACAGTTAGTACTCGTAATTGTTCCAATTACTTCACTTACTTCCCAACAGAGTTCAGCTTCCACGCAAGCAAGGCGTTATCCACAGAGGTTGCGGAAGCGTGGGCATAGTCAGCGGCAGCGCGTAGTCGCGCGCTCGCGGAAGCCAGCGCGTCGCGTAACGCTCGCGAACGCTTTAAAGTCTCTTCGAACGGTGTTGCCGCTTTTAAATTATTAGCCCAAATACTATCTAAAAATAAACTAATCCCGATTTAATACCATTTGTGATACAACATTATAAAAACAAATTCGATAACATGAAAGTAACATCGTTACACTAATATATTTGAACTTAAAACGATGCCTTTTATATTTGTATCTTCAATGGGCTAATGTTTCTAATTTCACACGGTTTGACTACAAAATCATGGACAGTGAAACGCGCTCTCATCCAGAATACTCTGGATGTGATTGGTTGACAGCTGGAATGAAGAAAAGCTCTATTAAATGCAATTTTATAATATAAGGATGGCAAGTTAGACGTCATCATCAGCCGATAGACGTCCACTGCTGGACAGATCTCTCCCAAAGCTCCCCATATTGGTTGGTCCTACACTGCTCGCTTCTAGAGGCTTTCCGCGATTTTCTTTTTGTAGGGGTTTATATGGCAGGATTTGAGCCAATCCCACCATGCTGGCCCAATTTAAGTTGGTGAGAGCCAAATCCTCGTTTGTTGATTAGCAGGGTGCATCACGACCCGGTAAGGTTGGCTTGGGTCCCGTGATTTCTTGTGCGGGACCTTACACCACTTTAAACCCAAAAATTAAACGGCCAGGTCCAAAAAACGTGTCATCAAACCCCCATGTAATCTAAAGCGAAGTAGTGTTAACTAAAAACAATATCAGTTATATACACTACTTTACCGAGTAATTGTTGTAAAACTCCGTATAAAGACTTTAAGCGAAGTATATGCCCATGCAATTCTTTTTTTTCTTTCTCCAACTCTTCATGCCTGTTGTATAACCAGTTTAACTCGATTCTACGCATTTCCTGCGGAGAATAAAATAACATGTGTTGTACTAAAGTTTTAAGTTCTAAAAAAATTATCACTAATTTTTGCTTAACACCTATATACTTTATTTGAGAATATTTATGTCATATACATAGAAAAATAAAAATAAAATACATAAAAGTAGTATTTCTTACCTTCCTGTTAATGTTCGCAATGAAGTCCTCATTCTCTACTGCCAACATCGGCCGTCTGTAGAGATCTAAACTCACGAACATCTGATAAGAAAAGTAAATTTTTACTTTAATTAATAATAACTTTCTCGAACGAAAACATGTTTTTCTACTAATACTTTTATTAGTTCTCTCGTCTGAAATACACACATTCTTGTCGACATGTGATGCGACATCGAAAATGGCAGTGTGATTTTAGTCAATAATATAAGGTATGTATGACCGACCCGCATTGGGCCAGTGTGTTAGGAAATGCCCCAATTCCCCCCTCATAAATCCCTACAAACGTGGAGGTCTTTGGGGGAGGCCTATGTCTAGTAGTGGTTATGTCTGTCGGCTAATAATGATGATGATGACAGGGGGTGTAAAAATTTCATTGCATTTTCTGTGTAAGATTGTATCACAATAAAGCGGCACTAAATTCAAGCCCGTTAAATATAAAAATATAACAATAGAAATAGTATCTACTAACTTGATGAAGGGTTCTTCCGTACGCATCGGAAGTAATTTTCGTAGTAGCTGTGGTCTCTTCGAACAATTTTATTTCCTAAAAGATAAAAGGATTTTTAATATAAACTCATGTTCGCCATATGACAATCGATGTAGAAATAAATTAAATTTTAAATTTATTGGGAAAATGTACTGCATTGAACAACAAATTTAATTTTAATCCCGTATATATATCTAAAGGGGGTGCTCTCACAAATTGGTAAATGATACTCACGACTACTTCCATCACCTCGTCGCTCGCTATAGAGTTCATCCTTTCATCTTTGAACCATAATACTAACTCATTGTCCGATTCCCTAAGTATTACAGATACTTAAAAAAAATATCTGACGAACTGGACTTTCACCTGATGGTAAGTGGCATACCCATAATAACGTGGAGCTAGTTAGGATGATGTTGTGCACGTCGCGAAAGATACAGGAAGTTGTGTCTCGTTACCCCAGTAATTACAGTAGCTACAGCGCCCCTTAAATCGGACAGTAATATTTGTACTCTACTATTCGGCAACAGAAATAGAAACTGCGGTGGTACCTGGACGGTCTACGGCAACAGAGAACTATCACCAGTTAACAACAACTTCAACGGTTTTGTATCATACGCCGACTCAATTTAATACATATAAATTTTTTTTAGGACACATGTTCTAAATTTAATTTATTAGTAATTAATTTTAAATTTTTTTGATTATATATAGAAGCTACAAAAAATAACTAATTGCGTATTTCATTTACCTCCTGTATGCTTTTCAATTCAGCGGACACCACAGCAAGCCGTTCCACGGGATGCGACTTCTCACTGCTCGATATCTCATCATCGAGACGGACCAAAGCAGCTAACACCGATTCTTTAACATTGTCTTTGGACGATTTGTAAACGAGACCCATCTGTATCCGTGAGTTGGCAAAACGTCAGTTTACACATGTTATAAACAAATATATTAAATATTTAAAACAATTGACAGCTTAATATACACAATTGTTACAAGTAGTCACAGTATTTTATGAAAATATATAAAAAGAATAGAGATTATAAATTACACATGTAAATAATTTGTTATAATATACTTTTTTTAACTGTAATTATTATAAAACATTTTTCTAACAATTACTGTAAATCTCACAATAATCATGTTAAGTTTTACTTCCTGCTGTAGTTTTTAATATCATAACATTTATACATGAGCGAATATTTTCGAATTCATATGTTATAGTACCATCACCTAAGTCCGTGAATCAGAAACTACGCTTCTGCGGTATCATGAAAAAAATACATAACTTTACTTCAACTTAATAATACTCACATTATTATGGACGAGAGCTTTTTGCGATCCCGCTACACAACCCATTACCATATTTATTCAAACACAACTTGCAATTGATTTAAGCGTGTTATACCTACTTAGTGATTTCGGTAAAGTTAAACTGTTGGAACTGTATAGAAAATGATTTGCACTAAAGTATTGATGGTTTCTCGAACAATACGTGATAGCCGAGAACGGTGCCGACACAATTTTTTTTTTGAACACCTATACAGCGATTGGAAAAAAGAGAACCTCATTTAATAAGAGCTTTCACACAAAAACTAGATATATATACTTTACGTCATTAACAACGCAATTGAATGTGTATTAAAGAAATATAAAAGCTTTGTTTTCTTTAACTATTGGGAACGAGGCGTGATATGTATATATGTGTATGTTATTTTTTTTTAACTGTTTTAGTACTATAAAGGGTTACACAACGGGAACAAAGAGAACTAACAAAAAGTTAACCTAGCAGTAAGAAATATGTCTGTTCGCAGCAATGTACTGTTAGTCGAAATGTTTGCACAGCACCATAATAATTAGAAAATAAGATAGAATTACTCATCATATGTCTCAACAAAAAATTCCAAAGCTTTAATTATTGCATAAGTGTCTAACGTAACCGGAAAGCTATTATATATAGACAAAACAGAAGGTAACTAGCTTTTGCTATAATTGCTTATTTACACGTCATACTAGTGGTTTGAAACACGTAATCCTTTTACACTATAGTTCAATTCGGTGATACAATTGCAAGGTAAACAATGGTTCCTCAATGGAAATACCGGCCTTATTTTAGTTTCTGGTTAAGAGCTTTTCGAAACATCTAGCTGTTTGGCAGAAGCCAGGATTATGTTAAATCTCTACCTACTTACTTTTGGTGATCGCCCGCTACACTTTAGGAGGAGACCGTCCCGTGAACTAATTTGGATGTCTAAGTAGACTCAGAGAAAAAGTATTCCAATAAATAAATAAGTATAAAAAAGTAGAGTAATGTGAGTATTGTAATGTATATTTAAAATGCTGCCGCTTGGAAAATTAATCAGGATTGAATTTTTTTTTCTCATCTTCTCTATATATTCATTTATACATTATTTCATAGCTGTACATACAATACGGTAAAAAAAGAAATAAATTTATTAAGTATGATTCCAAAAATTTACAATATTTTTTCTGTGAGGATGTATCTGAGATTTACCTGTAAATCTTTTGAATTATTTCTTTGGAAGTTCTAACCTCTGGCTGGATGTTTAAATGTTAAAAGTTATGTTTTAGAATGTAATGAAACATATCATAGTACAGGAATTTATTCTAATTATGTCAACATATATACCATGCAACTATTTAATAAACAAAAAATATAGTTTTACAAAATTATTTAAGGTTACTAAACAAAATTAACAGTACGCCAGAAATTTCTTTTACACTTGCAACATTGTAGGTCTTTTATATCGCCAATTACCTAAATTTTATTAAACAAAAAATAAATATTTAAATATAAAATTAATTCAAAATTATTTCCATTCTCTAAATTGAAATTTAAAACATCTTGCTTTCACTAAATAATTGTTAAATCCATATTACGTATTTATTCGACCTTTATATATTTTCGCGTGTTGCTAAAAAACACCTACTGTCAACGTCGACCTCCCCTCCCCATTCACAGAATCCGATTCATCTTGTCATATCGTTAGAAACTTAATATTTTTTGAGTTCTTAAATTATTTTCCTTTATTTTTGGTTTGTTAAAAGAAATATTATTTATAATCTTCGGTAATATAACATTGTTTAAGTGGTAAGTTAACGTCGTTTATAAAATAATAAAAAGTAGCACATGTCAGTTAATAGAAAATTCAGTAAGTACCCTGAAATAATGATTTGTTATATTACAGACTGTACGAAAACTCAATTCCAAGGCTTCAGGCTTCGGCCTGTGGCCAAAATTATCAACATAAACCCTTAAAATTATCAAAACACTGAAAATTTAAAGTTAAGTTTATTATTAAGAAGGAAGTATATTTCACAATATTTCGCTGCTTTGTATCAAAATGTCCCAGTGGAATAATTCATACGTTTACAACAACCAGTATCAAGGACCACCCAATGGATGGAATGGGGATGTTAATGGTCAATATATGAATCATCCCTATTATGGTACCTCACAATTTGATTCAAATAACCAGTATGTAAGTTTTGAAGAGTTCTTATCGCAAATACAGAGTAGTAGTGTTTCACAAAATAATACCCCTACTTACAGTAATGTACAGTACCCGGCCTACCCAAGTAATCAATATGGTTATCAAAATGTATCTGCACAAAGTGCTGAGATGGATTTTAACTATGGAGCTGGTACTTCAAATGGCAGTAGCAATGTAGACATTTTTCCAGCAAATGTTCAGAGTGAATATAACCCTGTGTTACCAGATCCAAATTCTTATACAAATGATATTGTTATTAAATCCAAACTTACACCAACTGCTACAGAATTTGTGCCAAAAAGTTCAATGAATGCAGCATCCATGTCACAAAATAACCCTTCTCAAGAACAACAAAACTTAGACAATGGTACAAATGATACTAGAAGCAGTAATATAAAATTATTAGAAACTAACTGGAGGGAAAGACCATCTAACAGTGATACATCAAACTCTCAAGCCGAGACAAACAGTTTCAATCGCTTTCAAAAATATTATAAAAATGTAGATGCAAACAATCGAAACCGTGAGTCCAATATTCGTTTTGATAATAAACGTACTAATCAAAGTAATGAATCATATCAAGAGTCCAATAGTCGTCACCGTAATACTGGTAATAGTCTTAACCCTAACAGTCATAATCTTCAAACAAATTATTATAATAAAGAAACACCTTTACAAAACAGTGAAACAGAAAGTCAAGCTATAGAGTCTCTATCCGATCCTAATGATCGAAACTATGACACTGGTAACCGAAATGAAAATAAAAAACATACAAATGATAACAATCAATCAAAACCGAATTCCAAAAGTAAAAATAAAGATCAAGAGGCTGGTAGAACTTTCTATAATAGCGCTATAAACAAAGGCAGTCAAGATGTGAGGAATGGGAGGGGTGAGAACTCTGGGAGACAACGAAACTGGGTTGGCAGCCAACGAGTTAGAACTTTGGATCGTAATGTTTTAGAAGATGAACAGTATGCTAATTCATATATGCAACATAAGGATGATAGAGTTGAAAGAGTTATTAAAAACGAGAAGACTGCTAGTCCTAATAGAGGAAAAACAAAAACCAACAATGACTCATCAGGTATTTAATCATTGTGTAATAACTTCAAATCTATTTATATAAAAAAAAATTATAATTTTTATTCAACTTAAAACCTGTATCTTCTATATGTTTATATTAAACTGTAACAAATGCATAAACTACTTCAAACTTTTACAAATACTACTGTAGTCAAACTCATAATGAAATATAATTAACAAGTTTTAACTACCTTCAACGTTATGTCATAATTGTTGTGCACCTGGTTTATTTTCAGGGAACACAGCCATGACACAGAGAGAACGCTTGAGTGATCAGCTAGATAAGGGAACACTGGAATGTCTAGTGTGTTGTGAACGAGTCAAACAAACTGATCCTGTCTGGTGGTGTTCTAATTGTTACCATGTATTACACCTTAGATGTATTAGAAAATGGGCAATGAGCAGTTTAGTTGGTAAGTTAGTTGCTTTTTCATAATCATATAAAAATTAATAATTATAACTTCATACATAATTTTTTTAAATTAAATTTGTCTAAGGGGTTAGTTGTCTAAAGGAAAATTATTGCCTCATGGTGGGGAAATTTAATGTCTTACCTCCAGTAAATTAAAATTTATCTCATATGTTATATGTGATCAATTTATTTTTAAACAGCTTATGATATAATTTTTTTTTTGTAATTTTTAATCTTCCTTGTCATATACAACATATTAAGTAATCATTAATGTATAACATATAAAGTAGAATTTATTATTAAAATGCACAATTTTATCTAATATATTTTATATAAGACAGCAAGATCATGATTTTTGAAACACATTACAAGAGACCCATATCCCCGGGAGTGGACATCTTCTTCTTCTTCTTCTTCCTCTTGCTCTTTTCCCAGCTATGTGGGGTCGGCACAACATCTACAGCAATCAACATCTATTGATATGAAATGATGATGATGAGTTATTACATTTATTTTTTACACATATGGGGATTATATTAATTAAAATTGTCTTTATTTTATTTTAACAACTTGCAGAAGGCAAATGGCGTTGCCCAGCATGTCAAAATACAAATGAAGAGATACCAACTGAGTATCGTTGCATGTGCGGCGCAATCAGATCACCAGAATACGCGCGTGGTTCAGTTGGAGCACACACATGTGGGAAGTCCTGTCGTCGACCAAGAATTTGCCCGCATCCTTGCACATTGCGTTGCCACCCAGGACCTTGTCCTCCTTGCCAAGCTACCATTAGCAAGTGAGTACTACATCAAAGTCTATCTGCTCATTTCTTATATATTATTAGATGCATACCTCTTAAAGGAAATTCGTACAAATTAATTGTGCATCATAGGTTTGGGGTTATCACTGTTTCCATTGCAGGCAATGCGGTTGCGGTGCTGAAACGCGATCTGTACTGTGCAGTAGTAAATTGCCCCAGCTATGTGGTCGCGAGTGCAAACGCATGCTGGCGTGCGGAGTACACCGGTGCCAACGCGAATGTCACGACGGTGCCTGTGATGATTGCACAGAAACAGTTACGCAAAGTGAGTTAAGCTAAATTTAAATATTTTTGGGTTATAACTAAAATAGTCATATGTAACAGTCTAATGGACTCAATACAAAGGAAACCACTATTTTTGTGAATGAAGTGTTAAAATTATAAACAAAATAGAAAGAGAGAATTTTTTTTTTTTTTATTCCACAATGAGATGAGATAAGAAAAACATTCTCCTGATGGTAATTAATATGCCAGACCATAACTATATGACAGTAATTAATATGATATGGAGAGCATCACATTGTATCTGGCATCTTAAAACGTAATAACTATACTATATATGGCACTATTAAACCACAACACAGTAATATTTGTATGATGCTATTTTAGTGACACACACAAGAGCTGTGGTGGTTTGTACCAAGATGACTTCCGACAACAGAATCTGACCATCACTAAAAAAATCTATAAACTTCTATTCTTTTAATCTTGTAGTTGTTATTAGTGTTTTATTTTCGACTATTTTACTTCGTGAATGGATGTGATGCACTACTATAAGTAAAAAATTCACTGTCTTAGTATGCCACTGTCTTGCGGCGAAGTCCCGCTCTGTCCCGTGCACGTCGGAAACGGGCACGTCGACCACTTGGTCTTGCGGTGCAGCGTGCGCGCGTGTTCTCCCGTGCGGTGCGCACGTGTGCCGGCGCGTGTGCCACCCACCGCCTTGCGCACCGTGCCCACTGCGCCCTGAGAACGTGCGCTCCTGTCCATGCGGCAATACTAGGTGAGATACACGTCTAAAACGATGCCCAGATTACTGTTGTAACAATTTCGTTCCCTTGAACTTCGAATATGAAAATTGATCTTAATTTTTTTAATCTATTCTTTTAATCCTACTCGGGCTCTGATGAAGCTGAGTTTATCTAAACGCATAACGAGATTCTTATTAAAGTTTAAGTATCATTTATCATTGTTTATAAGGAATTATTGATATATTTTCATTAATAAAAACCACTAAGATTCATTGCGAGTAGAAATAACAAAAAGTCCAGTATTAAACTGTGTTGTATTTATTTTCAATTTTGATTTTATGTACCCACAAAATACGGACATTCTCTTGATTGTAATTGAAATGCCTGCCTGTAATATGGTGCTAGGATGATATACACTGCAACACAATGAGTTTACTTTTAAGAAACAAGATGTCTTTCTCTTTATTAACAGAATCGAAAAAGATCAACGGAAGTCGTGTAGTGACCCAATTCCTTTATGTGGGAACATCTGTGCAAAGCCTTTACCATGCGGACCAGAAGGAGACAAACACTTTTGCAAGCAGTTGTGTCATGAGGGTAAGAATTTTTTTTTTTTAAATTATGTAATATAATTATAATAGATTAACATTTTCATACTGGTAGAGGAGGGGCATGTCACCAACTAGCTGGATACTATAACTATATGATATTTAAGAGAAAAGAATATGAAAATAAACTATTTAATCTGCAAGATTTTAATCGTTAGTTAATAAAATAATTTAATTCAATTACTAGGAAATAATCTTTTCTGTTTTTTTCCAATATGTACATATAATCACATGATCTTAATTTCACATGGTGTTAATGGTCAATGAGGCAGTGGATCATAAAGTTTGCTCCAATAATAAATGCTACTATTAAAAACTGCATACATTTAGTCACAAAATATAACCAGGGACTTCCTTGTTACTCGGCAAGTGATTAGCCACTGCACCATTAGGGCAATGAAATTTTATATATAAGCCCTCAAGAAGACTTTATTTGTTTGTCTGCAGAAAAACATAAATTTAACCATAGCAAGAAAGATATTTATCATAGTAATACTGCATACATGATAATAATTACAGTCCCCTTAATATTCTGGGTACGGGACTGGGTGCCTGCTCTTACAGGAAGGTGGTCAAGGTCATCCATCAGTTTTTTCTAAGATGTTTCCTTCACTCTCACTCTTTAAGATGAATAGTTCATTACTTCATACATATTATTATTATCAATGAACAGGTGCTTGCGCAGCATGTCCCGACAAGACTTTATTGCCGTGCCGTTGTGGCCATTCCAGTCGCGAGGTGCCCTGCTCTGAATTAGCGGAAAATACCAACAATGTACTGTGCCAGAAAAAATGTAACAAGGTAAAGGCTCACTTCCTCCTCCCTCTCTTAGTAAAGATCTCCCTAAGTAATTAGCCTATTACACGTATTGTATTGTTTCCTAATATTATATTAAATTATATATTCTAAGTAGAATAAAGTATATATGAATGTAGAAAAAAAAAAGTTTTTATGATGAAATTTAGTTTACATACAATATGTGTGCACAGAAACTATCTTGCGGTCGCCACCGTTGCCGCACAGTGTGCTGCGCTGCCCAGTCCCACCGCTGTGCTGTGGTGTGTGGGCGTACGCTCTCCTGTCAATTGCATCGCTGCGAAGAGTTCTGTCATACTGGCCACTGTGCTCCTTGCCCACGAGTCAGTAAGTGTCCGTCTTGTCACCAACGTGTTATATGATAAAGAGACTTTCATCTGATGATAATACCAGTAGGCTGAGGGGATGTTCACATTGTAACATTTGCAATTACCGCTCCTCATTAGCGTTTTTCTCATCTGCTCTAATATCAACACTAACTACTGCCGGCATAGGGAACTTATCACCAATACGTAATACTATCTAGTAATGAAAAAAATCCGGCCTAAAGGACTATTTATAGTGATACTATCAATTGTTATAAGTCATGGTAGGTTGCCTGTTATAGTATGTGTATTGGATATTGCAATATTTTAAGGCTTCGAAGAGCTGCATTGCGAGTGTGGCGCGGAGGTCCTACTGCCACCGGTGCGCTGCGGCACTCGACCGCCATTATGTCACGAGCCGTGCCGACGCGAGCGGCCCTGCCACCACCCGCCGCACCACGCCTGCCACACCGGTGACTGCCCGCCCTGTGTTGTGCTCACCACCAAAGCGTGCCACGGACAACATGAGGTTATATAGATTAACACTATATGACATAAACAGCACTGACAGTTATCACTGTTTTCCAACTATATTTTCTTTCACTGAAAGCTGTAGCACCAGTGCCCGCTACTCTTCTTTCAGAATGGATAACAACACTTATAAATTTTGCTATTTTTTTTTCTCAGGAGCGAAAAACTATACCATGTTCTCAAGAAGAGTTCTCATGCGGTCTGCCGTGCGGGAAACCACTACCATGCGGAAAGCACACCTGCAATAAGACATGCCACAAAGGCCCTTGCGATACTGAAAAGTAAGTTTTTAGTGCCAATTATTCGTATTATAAATTACTACAAGTTATACTGGAATCAGTTGTATATTTTAATCATCATATTCATATTTCCTACTAAGCTACATGTATTCTCTATATATACATTTTTTTAATTAACGAATAAGGCGACATATATACTGCATCATATTATGCACGTCACTTTGAAGCTCGAACTTGTCTCGCTAATCCAATAATGATCTCTGGCAAGAAAGACCTACCAGTAATTATAGCCAATAGTTAATTAATAATTATTATAATTGCAAGGATGTTAATTCTTTCTAATTAAATAGACACTACTGTCACTTTTTTTAGTCTTAAAGTAAATTTCACTGTACTGTCTGGTGGTGTAAGGGATCCCACACAACTCATATGACCCAAGCCAACCTCACCTGCTAATGAACAAACGAGGCTGGAGGGGAATGGCCCAAATTCCCTCATATGAACCTTTACATACGACAGCGTCTATTGTCCAGCGTGACCCCATGCTGACTATATGTGGAGATCTTTAGGGGAGGTCTACGTCCAGCAGTGGACATCTATCGCCTGATGGTGATGTTTGGTGGTAGGTCTCTGTTGCTGAAAATCGACAAAGTAGGTACCAACACAGCGCCTATTTCTGCCACGAAACAATAGTTTGCAAACATTACTGTATTCCGGTTTGTAGGGCGCTGTAGCTAGTGAAATTACTGGGGTAACGAGGCTTGTCCCATGGCGATGAGCACAATGTGATGCAGTATATATCATCCTAACTAGAGTCACATTGTTAGGGGTAGGCGTATCGCTTACCATCAGGATAAGTTTTGCTCGTCTTATTTCGCTTCGTATAAAAAAAAAAATTAGTCCTGTTAAATATTTGAGAAAAAAGCTGTTCGAAGCTATTTAAGGGTATAAGAAGGTAATTACACGTCTTAATATTTTTGATAGATGTAAGCAGGCCTGCACTGAGAAGCGTGGGGCGTGTGGCCACACATGTGCGGCGCCGTGCCACGTGAACAACGGGGGTTCATGCCCCAGCAGCTCGCCGTGCAGGCGGCTTGTACGCGCGACCTGCCCGTGCGGCCGGCGCACCGCCGAGCGCACCTGCCACGAAAACGCACGCGATTATGCAAAGTGAGCAAACATAGCATCAACTTATTTTTCCAAAGAGATCTTCATAAAGTACATGTAGGTTGTCTACCCAATAAGACCACCCAGTAAAATTGGACTGCTTTGCAACTCCGCTATATATGTCAGTACATCTCAAGAAAGGTCCTCCTTAGCACTACTAAAAATATCTGTAAACAAATTCCGATTCCGTCTGAAGTGTTCTAACTAAAGGGTTTGTTGAATTCTTATTAAACACAAGCAATAAAAATAATATAATCTACATCTGCCTTGTTAGGCTCGTAATTAGTAAACTTGTATAACTTCAGGATTATGAGCACGTTAGCGGCAACGAAAATGCAAGAGGAGGGTACTGTAGATCTGTCAGACGTACAACGACCTGGTGCAATGTTGAAGACGTAAGTGAATCTATTTATCAGTTATTAATATACATTTGGTTCTCTATAACATTATGACAGTCATTTCGTGTTACTGAAGGAGTAACAAGTAACATGTTGTTTTTTATAAAGGAACGAATAAAAATAAAAACATGGTTCCTGTCAAATTACATCCAGAACACATTTTTACATTACTTTTACTGCTACAATTAGACACAAATATTTTAAGAAATTTAAAAGAACTAGATAGAAATAATTTGTAAAAATGAGTAAAACGTCTTCGTTGATTACACTATCAAAGTAATTTATCGGACATTGTTAGATTTTAATTTTTCCAGAGAGCACAAACCACGAATTGATTCTGCGGCCCCATTTTTAAAACCTTATACACTAATTTAAGAAAAGAACGTTTTAGTTTAGCGTACGGATTGTAGAGATGAAGAGCGCTGGAAGGCGCTACAGATGAACCGACAACTACGTTATTTTTAAAGGAAGTGAGTGGATGAGAAAAGATGAAGCTTTTTGGAAAACGTTAGAGGTCTTAATCCAGTAGTATAAATTAAGTATATTGATTTTCTGTCTGATCGCCAAACTTCAGTTTGAAGAGGGCACCTAATGATGATGATGATAAATAAAGACGATGATGATGAGTTTAATAAATCTGGTGTAATGTTCTGATACAGGCTGGAGTGCGACGACGAGTGCCGCATGGAGGCGCGCTCCCGTCAGCTCGCGCTCGCGCTTCAGATCCGGAACCCAGACGTGTCCGCTAAGCTCGCGCCTAGGTACAGCGAGCACGTGCGCGCGACCGCCACTCGCGAGCCCGCCTTCGCGCAGCACGTGCACGACTGCCTCTCCGAGCTGGTGCAACGCGCCAAAAAGGTTAACTGTGGACTACTTTACACCTTTTACATTAAAAAAAATTACATTTTTATTACTTTTCTAAAACTTAGTGCATGACTCTTTTTCTGTAAGAAATAAGACTTCTTAAAAAAAATTAAAGCGTCTCTCACTAATAATGATATCGTTCATAACGTGCTGGCGATAAATCTCTGCTGCTGTAAACCATTTCAGTAGGTACCACCGCAGCCTCTATTTCTGTTGCCAAACAGTACTATGAAAACTTTGTTGTGTTTAGGTTTAAAGGGCACTATTATTAGTGAAATAACCAGGGTAATGAGGTTTTACATGTGTTTCAATGCAATGAATCCCATGTAATGTAGTACTTATCAACTTAACTAGCGCCTTTATACGGCTAAGCGGTATCACTTACCATCAGATTAACGTTTTTTTTTGCTTCGTCGGGGAAAAAAAACATATCGTAACATTGTTTACTCATTCGCAGTCCAAGCAAAAGACCCGCGCGCACTCGTTCCCGTCTATGAACCGACAGAAACGGCAGTTCATACACGAGCTGTGTGAGCACTTCGGATGCGAAAGCGTGGCGTACGACGCCGAGCCTAACAGGAACGTGGTGGCAACAGCGGACAGGGAAAAGGTACAACTTTTCATTTATATATCCTATATTCACTATACAAATTAATTATATTATTGACTTAATAATATAATTCATTTGCCTCAAAAAAAGTATTGTATAATTAAGTTAGCATAGATCAATTATCGATGTGGAGATCTTTGGGGGAGGCCTATGTCCAGCTGTGGGCATCTATCGGCTGATGAATGATGATGAGATCGATTATGTATTATATCTATACACCGTGCAATCAACTTTTATTGATAAATAAAATGTATTATAAAAATTCTGATCATAAACGATATACGTACTTTATAATTTAAATTGAACATAAATAATCACACATACAAACGAATATGTTTGATCGATTTGTAAACAAATCACCAGTATATGTAGTATATTTTGTTTATATGACTAATTTTTTTAATGTTGGTTATTTCCATGTAAACTAATAAACATTATATATTTTTTTCATCATAATAAAATGAAAGAGTGCCTCTGTCAGCCGAAAAACGAGCAGACTATGTGACGTCAAGGAAATCCTAGTTCAAGTATAATAAAATCTCAATGCTATATATCCAGTCGTGGCTGCCGGCGATGAGTGTTTTGGAGGTTCTGGCGCGGGAGGCGGGTAAGAGGCGTGTACCCGGACCGGTGCTACGCTCTCCTGCCACCGCCGCTAACACAGCACCCATGACCACACCCACAACATCCACCAGGTATGAATTACAAAAAAAATTGTGTGTCGACGCCATTTGTGATCACGCTCATATGCAATGCCATATCATCGAACTAATCTGCATCATAATTTTTTTTTTTCCATAAATTCCAATAAATAATCCTCAATTTTACCATTTTCCATCCAGTAGGTCGACGGGGGGTTGGGCGACTTTGACATCCACAAACGCTTGGGCATCCCGAAGCCAGCCACGAACGAACGAGAAGCCCAAAGTGGACTATTTCGACAATCCACCAACCAACTAGGCAAAAGTAGCTCAATTTTACATCCAGGCCAGTGGTCACCGTTAATATTTATTTATCACTTAAACTTCTGAATAACTGATTTTTTTTTATCTGATTGATCTTGTTATTATTTCTTAAAAACTAAAAAATTTACCTTGCATTAATTAATCTATAGGAATCACAGATAACATATTGTCACTTGATTTTACAACTTATTTTTTTTGAACACTTGCCTGGATTAGTATAAGTAACTTGTTAGCATTTTCATTGTCAATGAAAATATTTATTATTATTAATGAGAAAAACTATTCATATAAATCAACAAAATTTACAAAATAGTTATGAGTAATACTTTTTTTTTCACTGACGTTGCTTGGATGTGATCATAGGGTCAATTGTTTTTATATACATACATGTTCATGCAACATCATTATTCTAAACAGTTTAATAGTTGTTCTATACGTGGCTTGTGTATCCACCAGCTAATTGTTGTGTAGCAAACTAATTAATCCCTGAAAATTATAAAAAAAAAATATTAAAAATAATACAAAATCATTTAAAAAAAAAAGTTACATTTCCTAGATAAGATTAATAAAAACGGCGGTCGTTTGTGGTTTTTGAAAACGTTTATTTTTACTGTGTTGCCAGTCCGACTAATAAATGTAATGAAAGTGTAACACATATATATGTTGCGGAATTTTATTTATATATATTGGTTATCGGAGCATACTGTATATTGTAATTTCTCGAATTTTTGGGTGCGAATCGTTCATCAAACATGTTATAATAATATTTTTCCTGACCTTTTTATTTTCCACAATTAAATGCTTAAAAAAATAAGACGTGGAAGTAATTGAAGACAAGTTGATTTTCGTTTTAAATTTAATAATACAAGGATTTGTTAATACTATTTAATTTTTTGTGTACTTTTTAGTTTTTTTTATGTTTTTCAAAATATGATTTATATTAATAACTACAGGGAGCAAGGGTATCTTATAGGTCCCGTATTATAGTTATAATGGTTTTGAATGTAAGTTCGTTCAACAATTAATCTATGGCATACGAATATAATGGTCTTTTTATAAACAGCCCATAATTGGGACTGGGACATTTCTCACAAGAATGGGTTCGATGGTTGGAACAAAAAATCCTCATGTCAGTATAATAGACTCGATTAGTCGTCTCATTGATTGTTGTAGACTTCAACAACGACCTACATTATTTACATATGACTCCGTTTGTAAAATTATAAATATTTAAAATATATAGAAACAAATAAACATATGCTATCAAAAAGTAGAAGTACGTAGAAGTAAATTTTTTTCCGACTAAAATGAAAAACAAATTATCTTTTTCTTTGTTATGTTTTCGTAATGTTCATGTATTTATCAGTATTCACTAACTATTTAAATCTTTTTTTTTTTCAAATGTTTAACGCATTCTTACTTCAATACATAATGTAGATGTTTGTTAATATTTTTTTAAAAACGTGATGGCAACGCGTCATCAAAAGAGATTTGACTACGCAGTTTTATTCACGAACGCATACTCTTGTTGCAAATTTTGTATAACCATTCTAATTTGTACCACGTTATTACCATTTACACATCTCGCTTCTACGAATTGGTGCTGCCATATTAAATAATTCATCATTAGAATAATAAAACATAGAATATAAGTTCGCGGACATTCTTGTTAATAAAAATCCAAACGCTAAATTAGCTATATTTTGGAATTTACTAATATAGCCGAGCACGCCTCACCATCCACGGACAGGTTATCACGTAACACTGTGTGACGTGAGATCAAGTGTTAGCTTATTGTAGTTAAAAACAATTGTGTTCATATACGCGTACATAGTTTGAAAGTCATCCAATAGTACGTTACGTCCGCCCAAAAATATATGATAATAATTGGAATGATATACAATGCACCATATTATGCTCCATCGCCTTGTGATACAAGATGTTACCTAGATACCTACCTATATGGTCTACGGCAACAGAGACCTACCACCACTAATATCCCAAAGACTACAAACTTTAGTAAAGACTTGTGTGATATCTCTGTTAAACTGTCAATGTGTTGATGTAAAATTATACGTGTATACATAATTATCCCCCATGTTTCACTCGCACAGGTGTAATGCATTTGATTATCGTGACGTAAGCAACTTGTCTATGTATTATTATTCAATGACTCGTTTTAATGGATGTTATGTATCGATCCACACAATCACTGCCGTTCACATGTTCAATATAGAATAAAAAATATTTATTGCAAACTATTTCAAATTCGTCGAATAACGAAAAACTTAGTTGTTACTGTTGGTAAAAATAATAGTGTGATTTAATAATAAGAAAAAAAACTCTCTACTCGTATCATACTATAAAATATAACTTTCGTAAACCTGCATGTGTGTATGATTTAAATATAGTTTGCTAAAATTTCTAAACGCGAAGATCAGAAGTATTTAAAAAAAAAAAAATGTGTAATTTTAATCATATAACGTTACATATTTCATTAAATATACTAATTTATTTAATTATACACATTTACTGAAGTATGTATAACAGTAATATTTGGGTATGTGGTCTACTATTTTAGTTTTTTTTTATTTGGTGAAGTACTTCATTGGGTAATGTCGAAAAAATATTTTTTTTTTATGTTCATCGTTTCAGTAACTGAAAATTTTTCATACAAATCTTTTAATTAAAAACTTATGCTGAATTTTGTGGTGGCGGGTTCATTCTATAACAAATCTTGAAGCGTTCTATGTTAAATGTAAAATCAACTTATTATTTAAATTGGCTGTTGTACAGATAATTGTGTAATAAAGAATGAAAAAAATCGATGTATTGTTTTATTTTAAACTTGTTGAAACTGCAATGAAAGATCTTTAGAAAAATAAAGAGGATTTTTAATATTCCCAGTCCTGGCGCTTGGAGCCTTCTCTGACAAGCAGAAAGTCAAGACCATTATTTCACCACTGACGTCGTGCGAGTTGATTGATGCTTGTATCCACAAAAGCTGTTCGTGCTATTTGTGTTTCTTCATGTTTTATATTAACTTAGAAAATAATACTAAGTTGCTTTTATCAACAAAATATACCTTTGGAATAAATGTATTATAATACATAACTTCATCATCATCATCCACTGCTGGACATAATATATAACTTAATGTTCTAAATTTTGTTGCATCTGTACAGATGACTTTACTGGTAGTAGGTCTCTGTTGTCGGACACTGTCTAGAAGTTTACCATCGCTGTGCCTGTATCTGCCGCTAAACACTAGTGTGCAAACGTTAGTATGTTTCGGTTTGAAGGGCGTTGTAGCTACAGCAATTATTGCAATAACGAGATTCAATGTCTTATTTCTCAGGCGATGAGCGAAATACAGTGCAATGTATAACAGCCTAACTAGTGCGATGTTGTTATTGGCGGGCTCACTTCTCATCAGGTGAAAGTCCTCCTCGTATCGTCGTTTATTTGAATACGAAAAAAACCAATAGCAATCGGTCTTGCGTTACCTATATCCTGCAACTTAGGCGTCTCGCATAACTGTACGAGAAAAAAAAAAGCTGAAACTATTCATTAAACTATAATACTTAAATACAAATTATTTTCTATCACATCCGCATTTATTTAAGTCCGTTTACAAAAACTATTGACACGTTTAATGCTTGTGATATTAGTTGAACTTTATTCAAGACATTTTCCACAAATACGTTAAGTTACAACAAAACGAGATGCACCCAAAACATGACCGCCACTGTTTCACATCACCGTTAAGAAGCTCAGAGAAATCATAATAGGTGACGTGGTATGCTTGCTAATGATGAAATGACTTAATAAGTCGCGAACCACCTTGTGTTCGTCACCGTGAATCATAAAACAATAAATCTCGTTACCCCAGTATTTTCGCAACCACCGTCAAATCATAATAGTGTTTACTACTAATTGACAGTAGAATAGGCCCTGCGATAATACCTACGTAAATATGGCAGCAAACTGGTATCAGGTCTCTGTTGGCAGAGATCGTTTGATTAGATTTTTTTTTTTATATAGTCATGCCTTTTTCCCAGTAGGGGTAGGCAGAGGTGAACAAACACCCACATTTCGCCAGATGTGGTCAGATTAGGTCCAGTGTAACAGGGGGCGAGCCTGTAAATGATTAGATCGTAACGCCTATTTCTGCCGTCAAACAGTAGTGTGCAAATATTACGGTATTCCGGTTGGAAGGGCGTTGTAAACACTGTCATTACTGGAATAAAGAAACTCGTGTCTCGGGCAACAAGCACAATGTGATGCATATCAAGAATGATGTATGGTTAGAAAACCAGCGCCAAATAGTTAAGAGCAGACGTATCACCATCAGGTGAACACACCCTGCCTTTCGTCGCTTAAATTAATCAAAAAAGGACCAGCTACTTACCAGTGCCTACCAATCGATAAATCTACACGTTGAAAATAGGCCATAGTGTCTAATCTTTAAAAAATTATAAAAATTAAATAAAAAGAAGACAACGGTCTCAACTCTTAACATCGATCTGCTGTCGCTTTATTTTAAAAATAAGACTAGTTTTTAATAAAAAGTTTCTTCATCATCGTCACCTCAATTAGCACAAGTACTACTTCTTTTGATTGGGAAAGAATGAAATGGAATTAAATGACACAAAATTGGGTGAAATAAATATATATTTCACATAATTAATTTTAATACAATTAATCATCAAGATCTTTAAGCACACTATCCATGTAACGAGACAATTTGATCATCGGATTATCAACTTTATGAGGACAACTACAACAATCATTACATAAATGGTTCTTTTGACTGTATTCTTCTACCCAACTGTCTGATATAGAGATATTGGGAAGTAAAGGCTTCAACGTGGACATACTGTTCAAGAGATCACATTCACACATAAGGTTACGAGCTTTGCTCCTTCTCAAACTCTCTATGGGATCTTTAGCCGAATGCCGCCATTTAGTTTGAACTTTTTTCTTACATTGACTTCTGTTATTGTGTAATTTTGATCGTTTTAACTGAAAGCCAATGATTTTATTACCTTGAAATTTATTTAAAATAATTATCATGTGAAAAAATTAAAGAAACCATAAACAATAATAATATCGTTTTGTGAACGTCTTTGGGTCAGGCGTATGTCCAGAAGTTGACATCTACTAGCTGATGATTATATTGATGAATATTTATCAATAATTTGTAACTATCTCTTCTTTAGAATTTGTTCAGATAGAAAATTTATGTAAAAATGAAACACTGATTTTGTCGTTAACATCACCTTGCTTTTGATTAACCTTCTAAAACCTTTGAATGAGCGGTTATTATTTACTTTCGTTTTACTATCAATGCTGGAGACTGATTCGTCACTTGCAAATTTAATAGGTGAAACATAAGGCTGCAAAATATCACCTAAAATTAAATGACACCTAAATAATGATTGAAAATGTTAATTCGCCAAGGTCTTAACAAATTAATATTACCACTCGTAGTTTGTAATGAATTCCAGTAAATAAATGCTTGTTTTATATTGTAGATTGATCAGAGCCTCGACACGAATGAAGCTGAAAAGCCACAAGGCTAATATCAAAAAAATCTAATTAAAGTTTATAACTTCATACGAAAAACTCCAAAAATTCTTTCCTCAAAGTTACTTGCAGCCGTACATTAGGTTACAATCATTCATTAGATTGCACGTAATTGATCACTATTATTTAAAGGAGGAAGTAAAAATTAATTAAAGAGTATGATCATTAGTGAACAATAATAGGCTAAAATATGACAATGACTTAACATATTACGTATAGTTCTTAATATTAATTAAGAGAAGCGTTAAGACGAAAATGTCAGTTCACAGTTATAAAATTAAAATTCCAAAAAATAATCCATTTGTGTAGTAAACGTTGGTAAACATTTTATTGCTGTCTTAAAATTATATCAACTAAAAAAAAATGTACTCACACATTCTGTTGATTCCTTTGCAGAGAATATCACAGACTAACACAGCGGCCATAAATTGTGAGCTGTAATCGTAATAGCAGTTGCCTGTAAATAATAAACATAATCCGTTGATTTGTCGATATCAAACTAACTATGACCAAACTCATATAAAATTATTAAACATTACCACGATTTAGGCGTAATACTTGATAAGCGAATGATACCAATCGCGCCCATATCGCGTGCAAACTATTGTCGTACTCCGGCGAGTTGCACACTTTGTACTGTTTAACAGAATTCACGCTCAACTCCTCGGCCATTTTATTTGTAATAGATTGTTTACCATATCTCTCCAAACACTGAATATTTTCCTTCATCGTCTCAAGTTGCAACTGAATAGTCTCCTCGATATTTTGTTTAACCATCTCTAACTCTGTTTGGACATCGGAATTCGTGTCGATATCCTTCTCTGCCGTATTCGTAGTGCTTTCTTCGCTGTAGGTAATAATAGCTCCATTTTCATTTTTGTCATCGTAGTCGCTTGAATTTAAAGTTAGACTATATGTTTGATCTAGATTTACAACGGTAGCTTCGGATTCTTGAAAGTCACAAAAGTTATCAATGAAATCGTCGGTGCTGGCACTTGCTAAGGTTCCGGCATCGCTGTTAATGCCCTTTGGAAGCCGACACTCACTCTGTGATATTCCTGATTGGTCACAAATTTGACGTCGAACACGCCGCTCTTCTAGTTCCTGGTGTAAGATTTTCTCTTGACATGACCTATCTTTTAGCGCCTGAGCCCCGTGTATTTGATTCTTTTCAAGAGATTTATATTGTTCGTATAAGTACCACGATCGCACACGCTTAGCCTTTTTAGTGGAATCTGTTTTGAAATTACATATAATTTGAAGTATTATATTTTTGCAGTACAATTTACAGTACTTTTTACATAAGTCCAGTAAATTTACATTATACATGGATTTTGTAAAACTCCTATATATCTAAATCGACTCGACTCGAAACTATTAATAAAACCTATTTAACTCGCGTTAACTACGTTATATCAAGATAAAAAAAAACTTACGTCGTAGTTCCCCAAAATCCATCAATAACCTTTTCCGTGCAGTCCTACAAACACGCGAAAAGAATCGAATATCAACACAGCAAAAATAATTTAGTAGGTTTCATCTACAAAAATAATAAATTTTCATGAAGATCTTAGAGGATGATTTGCCAGAAGTTACATAGTTTTTTATGAAAACAAAAGATGATATGACATCTAAACCTTCTTGTATTAAAAATATAAAAGAGGTCACACACAACAAATTTATTAAAGTTTGTTAAACGCCACTAATACTACCTTCATTTTTGAAAACATTTAATATAATAATATATAGTTAATATAGTAATTGCACATATTTTTTTCAGTGCTAATAAAATATTATAAGTAGCTCGAAGTTCTCGGGTTCGAATCTCGACATGTACCGATGACTTTAATATTTAACTTATGTACATTTGTGGAGGTTAGTAACAACAGAGAATTCCAAACTGTGAAGGAAAACATCGCGACGAAACTTGCACATGAATTAGAATTCATTCTAAGGTGGCCCTATGGCCTATGGCCCATCATCCTCATATTGAGAGTAGGTCTGTGCACCGTTAATGGAGACGCAAATTAGCTGTTGCAAAAAAAATCTTTTCTTTATCTTCAAAACATGTTTATAAATTCATTCTGAGATATCTTGGTAATAATAATAAATCAAATCAAATAAGTTTATTTGCGAAAATGTGGTTACAAAATACAAGATAGTAATAGCAGAATAGAGAGCGCACATTCCACTTATTGTAAAGCATGCAAATGTTTACGTATACACTAAGTTGATACTCGTACAGTATTGACCCAATGATAAAACTAAAGGAACTCGACAAAGCAATAATATATAAGTAATGTTAAACAATTATCTCATCTACCACATAGTACATTTTATTTAGGAGCCAATTTGTTAGGGTACTTTTAAATTTATACGTAGGCAGTTGTTTTTAATTCGTTCGGTATCGCGTTGTGGATCGTAATGGCCATGACGTAGGCATTGCGTGTGAACACTTCTAGGGAACACTTTGGGTACATAAGTTTATTTGGGTACCGAGATGGCTTTGTTTTTCTTTCTGTATATAAGTGAAAATATGAAGAATATTTCTTAACAAATAGGCTTATTTCACGGATATACAATGAGGTCAGCGGTAATATATTAAATATTTGAAAAAGCGGTCGGTAGCTAGCAAATGGCTTTGCGCCACAAATAGAACAAATGCATTTTTTCTGTATTTTAAAAACCTTTTCGAAATCTACAGAGTTGCCCCAAATGACTATTCCATACGAAAGTACCGAGGACACATATCCATGGGTACGTGCTCAGCGCTGCTTCCTTCGACACAGTCAGTCGAAGCCGCCTCAGCACGTATACGTACTTGTCTAATTTAGCACACAATATGTCTACGTATGTCTTCCAGTTGCAACTTTGATCATAAATAATGTCTAGAAACCGTATGCTCGGCACTTCGTCAACCTCTTCTTGTTTATAGTCTACGGTTGTTATTAACTTTACATTTATAAGTTTTAAAAAGTAAAAGACATATTATACGTAAAAGAGATTTGAAACATTTTATTGTTACATACACAACACAAATTTCAAGAAACATATCAGTAAAAAAATATCGCTCCACCGGCCGGCTGTCTGCTGTAACCAGGGTTGGTTTGCGACGAATGGACGCCGGAGTTCATCAGTTTCACGCTGAATGGAGAATTTTTCTCCGTGATACCACCAAGTTTCATAGGATGACCCTGAAGATATATTAATTTCAGAAACGAATGAATTTATGCACTAATAAATATGCCCACTACTGAGAATTACAAAAACAATGCGTTATATGTGTATTTGTAAAGTATAAAGGTGTTTGTGGTTGTCACAGTACATTCAGAGAAAACCCACACGGCTTGGTGAATTGTCAACGTCCTCTATAATTGTTAGTATAATCTTCTAAAATAAAAAAATAACGACCAAGTCCAATTATTCAATCATTAACAAAAAATAAAACATTCCTCTACAATAATCTTGTACTAACATTAACAAGCCGTAACATTTTCATTATTTAATTAACGTTTAATTCTATGATTGAACCTCATCACTTACTTAGCATAAGAAATAGGTTAGACAACTACATACTATGAACACTTGTTACGACTACTACTATAAAAGACATCTAACAACTAACTGAAGGTATTTTGGCCGTAGGAGGCTTCTCGATCGTGTTTCTTAATTTCCTCCAAGTTTCGCAACCTATGGTTTCAGGTTGCAAATATAGGTCCTCTTTGTCAGCAAAATGTTCATACGAGTGGTCATATGTTCCCGCAAGCACTATATCCAAACTATCATCTGGAATACTACCCGATACATTTCGAAATATTTTAACTTTCATTACATCATGTACTTAAAAATGTATAGCAATATATAGTCTTTCTTATTAACGTTTTTAGTTATAAAACACGATTAAAGTTTTAGAAGTACCAAAAAAATAAGAATACTTTATGTTGATAGCTTTTAAATTGTTAAATAAAAATGATAGCGAGGAAATTTAAGGCTACTTTAAGTATTTTGTATTTTAACACTAATTAAATTTGACTTGTACATACGCAAAAGGGTGAAAAAAACTTAATTTTCTGACACTAGCTAATGTGTGGTGGGAGAAGAGTCTAGAGCCTGCAGGTACTCCATGTTTTTCCTTTGTTGATAACACTATTTCCTTAGATAGGTAACCTTCTTTTCTTAAGTCTGGTAATAGCTTTTTATTCCTAACTTGATTCACTCCGGCCATATTATTCAATGTTATTTTACCAGCAATTTACTCGATTTTATTCATGGATATTCTAAATCCTTACTCCACAATACAACACACGATAGTCAAATCGTCATAAGTTATTTCATTTAATATTTCCATGGCGACGTTACACAAACAAGAATTACCGAATAAGTGAATCACAAATTCGGTAATTTTTAAAACTCTTGAGCTGCCAATAGATTCCAATCAATGTTTTTAAGAATTATGATATAAAAAAATCAGAAACTTCAGATATGGAAGAAAGCGAAAGATCATTATTGTTAATAATAAACAAATATTTTCTGTACAAGTATTTAAAAATTTAAAAACAATTTATTTATCCAAAATCGATGTCTTATCATTTCTTGCATGTATACTCTGTACCATAGAGCAAATATGAAAATTGTGACATTCTGGTATTCTGGTTTAGTCTATGTTTGACACGGCTTGGACGCGGTCTTTTACTAAAAGTATTGTATCGTGGAATTTATGTGACGCCATCTTGTTCACTTTTTGATCCGTGACTTAATAATCTTATTCTACAAATATTGTGTGTAAGCCATATTAATAACGTCAAAATGAGTTACGGCAGGCCACCGCCACGTATTGATGGCATGGTCTCCTTAAAAGTAGACAATTTAACATATCGTACCACACCGGAAGATTTGCGAAGAGTTTTTGAGAGGTGTGGCGACGTTGGTGATATATATATTCCCAGAGATCGGTATACACGAGAAAGCAGAGGATTTGCTTTTGTGAGGTAAAATATATATTTATTTTTAATAATACTATTTGAATGTTTGAAATTATTAGCACATGTTATTTAATGGGGTTATTTTTAGATTCTTTGATAGGCGAGATGCTGAAGAAGCATTGGACTCCTTAGACGGTCGCATGTTGGACGGCAGGGAACTGCGTGTACAAATGGCGCGATACGGACGCCCATCCTCCCCTTACAGAAGTCGTTACGATCGTCGGCGCAGGTACGACCGGTTTCTTACGGCACCTCGCCATTTGTATATGTATTGAATATATATATATATATAATATCACTATACTATTGAAGTTTGAATATTTTCCTGTTTAATTATTTATTAATGTAATATAAAAACGTTTTTATAATTAATATGAATGTATTAAAAATAACCTGTAATAAAATATTAGTAGAATATATATATATATATTGTGAAGTATATATTTGTCATTAATAGTGTGATATGGAGGTATCATCAATGATTTATGTTTATTTTTAAATAAATTGTTAAAGTAACTTCTATTTCGCATCTTTGTAGAAAATAATTCTTAGATTAATATGTTTCACAAAATAATATAATAATGTCTTTAATCCGCCGATAAGGTTTTAGAGATCGAATTTGCGTAGCTTATGTTATCAGTTTATTAAAATTTTGTTAATGATGAAATCGTACTATTTCTAAAATATAGCATTATGGAGTAAGTGCCATTTAAACATATTTTACTTTGATATTGAGAAACAAATCACATGACGGAATATTCGACGTAATTGTGGGTGGGTTAATAAAAGAAATGTATAATGATTCATCTCTCTTTCAGCGTATCGCGTTCTCGGTCACGGTCCCGGCGCCGCAGCAGGACGCGCTCGCGCTCCAGGAGGCGCTCGTACTCGCGCAGCCGCTCTCGCTCTCGATCCCGTTCCCGTTCGGACTCGAAGAGTTCGCGTGGGCGTTCGCGCAGCCGCAGCCGTTCTCGCTCCCGTTCCAGGCATTGAGCTGATGGGTAAATATTTACCCATACACCAGTATCAGAGCTTTCCAATACTTCTCTGCCATTTATCAGAAAGTCAACAGAAAAGCTGTCTAGTACACATGTTGTTGCATCATCTGTATTTTGCAATTTGAGTTATTTCAGTAATTTACTTAACATTTTCTAATTTCAAGTCGGTGACACATAATAAAGGACTAGTTTCATAGCTATATGTCTGTCTATAACCTTATAATTATTGCATGTACATTTCATTATTCGTTATAGAAAATCATGGACTAAAATTCATTAAACAAATGTTGATTTAAAATTAATTACTATTTTCCCTGTTACAAAATGGACATGTTCCTTTGCATTTTCATTACATTTTATATCATTTCTTTTTAGAGCAAACAATTGGTATATAAAGGAAAGTTTGAATGGCTTGCCTATATGTACCTTCAATCTTGTAAGTTAATAATAATTACTAAAATCAATCATTATCATCATCATTAGGTTCGCTCTTCAAACTGAAGATTGGCAATCAGATTGAGAAAACCAAAACGATCTTCAGCTATTCTTTTAATATACATATTTTATTATTAAAATCAATATTTAATTTTAATTTATACTGCATTTGGAAACTTAATTTTGTACCTTTTGAATACATGTTCATTGACGAGGTTCTATCATACACGATGAGTGATTTTTATTATAATATAATTAAACAGGTTGTGTATCAGCTGGGAGCTATTGTGCCGTGTGAGAAGATTCAAAGCAAGCAGCCTCTGGCAAGGTACTAGAACCCATCATATATGTTAAGCATCATCCGACCTACCTATGACACACATAGTGGCAGATATTCATTGTAACAAATTGTCTTTGTGTTTAGTTTATAAGTTTCTAAAATTTAGTTTATGTATTGTAATGATTGTATGGTAACTTTTTTTCTCTCTTTCAATTGAAGTTAATGTATGATTGCCGGTTCTAACTAGGCTTACTACTACACTACCCTAAAGTTAAAAAAAAAACCTTCATTCATTATTTAGTATTTTCATTAGGAAACTTTTTTTATATTTCAGTTGTTTCAAACTGTGTATATTGCATAAAACTTTATTAAAATTACCACCCATGTATGTTATGAGAGATTTAAAAGAGATATTATTTCTAGTTTGTGTTTGTAATTAATCGGTACTCCAATGACCAGCAAAAGTCATAAGTTATTTCAGGTTAAAAATTATCTAAAATCGAAGAAGATCATGTACACCAATGCAATTAGTGGGCTTAATTGGGAAATTTATGGCACAACTACGAATGGTAACTAGTTCCGTTAAACAAGTCTAAAATAAGTTTTCTATTTTCATAACTTTTAGTTTTACGTTAACTCAACAAACAACCCAAACGGCAGCAGGCAATCACAACGAACAAATTATTTTAAACCGCATAATAGTTTTGTATTGGCCGGTGTGAGTTGCCCGTTCCGAGCCTGCTGCCAGTTCTGGCATCATTTCACTTCATTAGTGTTAAATTAAACTGATGTTATATTAACTTGAATGTTGGTATGCTCAGGGCGTGGAGTGCGCGGGGAGAGCGAGGCGGTTTGCGGGATGGGGGGGTTGTGCTGATTGCTGACAACTGCTGATTTGCCGTTGTTGCAGTGAAATAAGTTATGAGTAAACTTTTATACTTATTGACAAACCGAGACACGCATTACGACGGTAACACACTTGGCTGTCGCTACCCTCATTGACACATCACCCGTTGCCACCACCACTGTGAGGGGTGGTGGTGGTCAACTGTTCGAACCTTTGCAATGTTTATAAGTTATGTTAATTACAACTTAACGTACGGTTAACTTGAATGTACAGTTCAGAGTGTAAAATTAAAGTTGATGTAGATGACAGAAGCGAAGTGGCAGCCAGCGGAGTACCCCCCCGATGCGAACTAATACGAGCGTTTGTTTGGCAGGCCGGTGCTGCCCGCTGGCCTGTTTGCTGTGGCAGTTTCCTGTGCTGATTGCTGTGATTTGCAGATGCGCGCGTCTAGGTTTATCGGTAACAGCAGAGAGTAACCCTCCCCGCCCAATTCTTAGACCCACACCTTGACGTCCTCTATAGGGATATTACGTGTCTTGCGCTGTTTTTTGGAAGTCCGCGTCATTTTTAGGCGTTTTGAGGGAAAGATTCACAATGTTAGTACACACGCTGACCCGATCTTACTTTACGAACTTGACCAAGAATGAAGAGCCGTCGGTTAGAGGATGTTCAGCGTGACAGGAGTGTAGATTTAATCATTAAATAAAGTTAGTAATAATAGTAAATGGAATTGTTTTATTTCATAATAAACCTTAACCCTCCATGTATGAAAGCGCACGCGAGGATGAGAGGGTGGACCAGCTGGTCAAGGACGCGGCCCTATAAAGCAAAAGGAGACCGACCAGAATACGAGGAGTGTCCTATTTCGTTCAAGCGTCAACTTCCGTTGGATACGATTGACGAATGGAACAGGCGCTACGTGGAGGGCCGTCATGGCTTTGACAACGCGGATATTTTTCCCGGACGCCGCCTCGGCTTACCGCGTACTCCATCATGTGGAGCTGGACACGGTTCTTGTCCAGATGTTCACTGAGCGCGGGGGATTCTCCGAGTACCTGCAAAGGTTTAAACTTGGGGAGAGTCCCTCGTGCATCTGTGACCCGGCGGTGGACCAGACCGTGGTACATATTATGGCTTGCTGTCCCGTACTTGGAACGAAGCGCTGCTGCGTGTGTGAGACAGAGTTGGGTAAGATAAGCGCTGGTACTATCGCCTCTGATGAGTGAGGACAACAGTCTGCACACATTCATAGTTTTGTAGGAAGGTGATAAGTAAGACAATAAAAAGGTACAAGGAATAGAGAAAGAAGTAGAGAAGTAGATAGTGATTGACAAGAGAAGGAAAATTGTAATGATAATAATTAGACATGTAGAAATTGTAATACATATATAACATATATACCTAGATATGAGTAAAATTAGATAATAGAAAAACTGTTATTTAAACTAAATGTAAGGAAAGGAAATGTGTTAACAAATAAAAAATGGAGCGAGTTGTCCTCATTTATGAGAGATGGGATGGAGAGTGAAAGAAGGAAGAAGGGTTAAGGAATGAGTAAATAAATATAAAAAGAGACCAAAGACTGAAAAACGGTCCTAGGCAAAAATAACTAGGGGGAGCGCGTATAAAAAAATACCCCATGTATTATACTTACAACGGGGCAGTCTGGACGTTCACCTGAAGGTAAACGCGGCGCCTGTTAATATGGTATATTCATAGTACCACATTGCGCTCGTCACCTTGAGATGATGTCTTGTATCGTTCCCCAATACTTATACTAACTATAGCGCCCTTCAAACCGGGACGCTGTTATATTTGCACACGATTCAGCGGTCAAAATAAGCGCTGTGATGGTACTTAGACCTACCACCAATTAGATTCCATTTTATTGCCACGAGCAAAGGATCTCGAAACTTACAATTTTATTTATTTTTAACTTCTACATATATTTATGTCAATACTGAAAAACCATCAATAGAGAGATAATTAGAAGAATCACCAAGAGGCCGACCCTCAAGTATATTTACTTTCCCTATCCCATATTTGAGACAAAGTCTAGTAAGAAGAAGACTGATATACCTTCATCGTTATTATCACCATCATCGAATGCTGGGATGTAGGGTTTTCTAAATACCTTTAAATCGATTGGTCCCGAGTTGTTTACCTCCACCGGTTTCCAACGACCTCGGTATCCTCGACCCACTTTAAGGAACGTTTTTCCTACATCGTCTAAAGCATTTACTTTAAACATGTACCTCGCGCATCTGGTCTTAGAAATATAATATTATGTACGCGATAAATCCGTTCATAGCTGTTTAATAATCGCGAATATCTAAAATTTTTTTTATATATATTATCACGCCTTTTAGTTTAAGAGTAGGCAGAGGCCAATAAATACCCACTTTTCGCCAGATGTGTTCAGATTAGGTCCCATGTAACAGGGGGCGAGCCTGTTGCCATTTTATTCGACACACACACACAAAGATGATTTCAGTGTGCGGGTTCCCTTCACAGTTTATATCCCGTTGTTGTAACTAAAGTAAAAAACTATTGCCTATTATTTTTATTGTATATATATTTATATATTCGGCCCGCGAAACCATGACGTGTTTGTGATCCGGAAAAGGTCTAGTACCACTAGCCTAATAGTACGCAGCCACCACGCTGGAACCTTACCATCCAATGAGAATATTCATTAATAAGACAAGAAAACTCCATTTATTTTCAACAATTACCGGAGATCGTCTATGTTGGTACCATCTCAGCGTTTCTGCGGTTAGACAGTAGTGTGAAAACAGTATGTTCCGGTTTGACTGGCGTTGTTGCTAGTGTAATGACTGGGGTAACGAGACCTCTCAAGCGACGAGCACAATATGTTGATGTGTATACCATTCTCCGCCACGTTGTTTTAGGCGGGCGTATTACTTACCACCACGTGAACGTCCCGCTTGTCTCGTTACTTGAAAAAAAAATGAAAAATACTACATAGTACTAGCAGTATCTGATTGTCTAATCCTCGTTGTACCAGTACAACGAGGATTAGACAAAGGCGTAATTTATAATAAGATTACCTAAAACTTGCTAGTTGGTAAATAAAGTTCTATTGACATTACCTAAGACTTTTTTATGAAAAATTATCTACTGTAATGAAAGACTCCTTTAATGTACCCACAGCTTGGACTCTGGGCCTTCCCTCACAAGGAGAGATCTACTATTAGACAGAATATAATATATATGGTATAAGAATGATGATGAAAGTCACCAGAAAGAAAAAGACCGGTCCCATAAACAAATCATAGCTAGACAACACGAGCGCCGCACAGCTGATCCACCATGTGCGCAACAGAATGGGATTCGCAGACCTGGCGTCCAATCTTTACTAGTTGGAGAGACACCAGAAGAAGAATATCTATGATTAAATAATACATCAAAATAAAGGAGATTTTACAAATGATTGATTTTTATTATATTATAAATTTTATGATTTAAGAGTAAAATTAATTACTAATAATCCATTCTTGGCATTATTTTGCTTGAACCATCTCCCGAATTTGTGTTCCTGACCTAGGGCTGCATAAAGCTGTGTACCATCTTTTATGAACTGCATACAATTAACAAAACCAATGGCTTTTATACTGAACATAGGCATTATTTTCCTATATCCCTCGTACACTTTCCATAACCTTATGTTATCATCATATGAACCAGAGGCGAAAACATCAGAATTTAAATGGGTTGCTAAACTTGTGATCCACCTTGGTACATTATTGTCTATACCATGGGCTTCTGTCACGGAACATAATGGTTTTTTCTTCAAAACACTCCAAACACATATTGAACCATTATCACTGCCTGATACAAAATGTTCTTCATCCAATAGTTTCACCTCATCGAGGCTGCCCACAGGCCCATTGAATATTAGTTGCGATTCTTCTACAATTTTCCATATTCTTACTGTTGTATCCCTACCGCCTGCGGAAATTGCTCTCTCTCTTGTCAAAGCATCAATAGCAGTTATTGAAGACTGATGACCAAATAAAGTCTCGACATATGCCATCTCATCTAATGACCAGATTTTTATAGATCTGTCTTTACTCGCTGAATATAAATCATGTGTATTTTTCCTAAAAACAAGGCCAGTCACAATGTCTTTGTGACCTTTGAATGTATGTAAATGTTTCATCGTGTGAGGATCCCATATATTAATACTAGATGATTCGTCAGAAGTAGCTAAGAATTTTGAATCTGATGTTATTGCAATGGATGTAACACTTCCTTTTATAAAATTGGAATGAGTTTTGAATGTTACGCAAGCCAGTTTTCTTTTTTCTTTAATACCCCACTTAATGACACAGCCAGATTTGCAGCCTGTATACGCAAATTGTCCATCCAGGCTAATGCAAACACATGTCAACGGCAGTCGATGTTCTTTTGCACGTATTAATTTACAATCACTTTCAGCTGGTGCAATAAAATTATCCGCAACGTTAAAACGTAGTTTTCCCTTTTGTTCTAAATACTCTTTTTGTAATCTTTTCTCTATCGCTCCATCTAACTCCTTCAACTCGGCTCTTTTTGCTTCCTCCTTTTCTATCTCTTCTAAATATTTCTTTGCTAACCTTACTTTCTTTTCCTCGGCAGTCTCATGATCAGTGTCCGATTCGTCTACGTCAGAAAACTTTTTAATATCAAATTCACTATCAGAAGATTCTTGACCATTTTCTAGGTTAGGACCGTTTTGTTTTTTTGGTTTAGTTTTGTTGATTTTCTCACCCTTTCTTTTAAACACTTGCCTTGATTTACCTTTTAAAAAAAATGATGAAGACATTTTCACTTATGGTTTAACAGATATTTTAGAACATATCAAACAAATTTTATACGACCAAACGTACTTCTTAGCACGTTGAATTGGCATGTGTCAATTTGACAACAACACATTTATGACTTTTCCGAACTAACGAAGACTTAAGACTATCGTAAAACGGAATTATTCTATACATTTTAAATATTAAATAATTTTAATTCCCGTGATAGTAAAATACGGCATTTTTTTTAATTACAATAGGCTAGCAATTAACTTCCATTTTATTTGTAGTTAAGTGATAATATTCTCTGTCACATGTTGATAGCCGAAATAAAACAATACACTTGTACAGCCGGTTTACCAAGATGAGAGAGGTAGCCAAACATACTGATTTCAAAAATCTTGTTAATATTCAATTGTAATAAGTAGTGCAAAAAGAAAAATATTTATAACATGTAGAAAAAGGTTGTTTATTAACAAAAGTAATCATCACAGACAAGAAATGCATGGTGAAATTATCTACTTTTCCTAATTCAATATTAATTACCATATTATTTAATAATGTTTTGGACTTAAAAAAATTTATGTAAGGGTAAATATATTGAAATAACTCAAATTTAGTCTCTATAGTACATTTTCATCAGTTGATAATAATGTTTCAAATTAAAGGAATAATAATATTACAATTACACAATTAACATCTATTTACATGAGTCATGTGCTTCTAAATAAGAAGAAACCTTAAATAACAGGAAAGCCACCAGTCAAGAAGACATATTAATAGAGTATATTCAAGGTTTAGTCAATATTCATGATGTAAGGACAGCAAACAGTTTTTGGAAGTCTACTTTGAATGCTTACAACTCTCTAAGATAATACTAAATTACTTAATAACTTTTATGATTATCGAATTTAAAAATATGTATATACATATTTTTAAATTCCTAAGAACTCTTAAGCTAAATAAGAATTGTTTTCTTTTTAAGTAATAATATAAGGTTGCCAAATATCTCCCTTCCGCTTTTTTGCTTTTTATTCAATGCTTTATAAAAAGTGTTACAGTGATCGGATTTAGTTCAAATATGCGCCGTTTTGTTCGATAATCTGTTTCCATCTAGACGGCAACTTCATAATACCTCCCTCGTAGAAGCCCCCCTCCTTATTTGCGAAGAACTCGGACAGCCACTTTTCACAAGCCTCTTTTGAGTTCAACTTTACACCACCAAGGGCGTTCACCATGGACAGGAACAGGTGATAATCACTTGGCGCTATGTCCGGGCTATATGGTGGATGCGATAAAACCTCCCATCCGAGCTCCCGTAGCTTCTGACGAGTCATCAACGAAGTGTGTGGTCTGGCGTTGTCCTGGTGGAACACTACACCCTTCCTGTTGGCCAATTCTGGACGCTTCTGGTCGATCGCCTGCTTCAAGCGGTCCAGTTGTTCGCAGTAGATGGTAGAATTAAGCGTCTGGCCATATGGGAGCAGCTCATAATGGATGATTCCCTTCCAATCCCACCAAACACACAGCAAAACCTTCCTGGCCGTCAATCTCGGCTTGGCCACTGTTTGGGACGATTCACCGGCCTTCGACCACGACCGTTTTCGCTTGATATTGTCGTATGTGATCCATTTTTGGTCGCCAGTCACCATCCGCTTCAAGAATGGGTCGAGTTCGTTCCGTTTCAGCAGCATATCGCAGGCGTTGATTCGGTCCAGAAGGTTTTTTTGCGTCAAATCATACTGCACCCAAACATCAAGCTTTTTTTTGTATCCAGCCTTCTGCAGATGGTTTAAAATGGTTTGGTGACTAACTCCCATCTCCTGGGCGATGTCACGAGATGCCACATGCCGGTCTAACTCGATGTAGTCCATGATTTGATCGATATTTGTCGTCACAGGTCTTCCGCCGGCTGGCTTATCCATGGTGTCGTTTTCACCGGTTCTGAATCGTCGAAACCATTCCTCCGCGGTTCGAAGTGATAGAGTACCATCCCCTAAAACACCATTAATCTCACGGAACGTTTCTCTAGCGGATTTGCCTTTAACGAAAGAAAACTTTAAAATAGCGCGAATTTCGGCGTTAGTGAACTATATGTTTACACGTCTATAACTGTTGAACGCAATGTCCAAACTAATTATGCATAGCGTCGTTTTGTAGGTTATGTCAAGACCTTTCAAATTATGTATAGTATTGCCAGATACGAGCTCTGTAGCGCTTTGTACATAGCCGCGAAATTCAAAGACAAAAAGGCGGAAGGGAGATATTTGCCAACCTATTAAATCATGTATAAAAAAACCCAAAATGGGATAAAAAATTTAATTTTATTCCCTTGAAGAGAAACTTGTTATGTCATTTTAACTATCAACTGTTTTATTTCATATTTATACTCCCATTTCAACAAAAATTCTTTGAGGTACATATTAGTACATTTTTTTGAAAGACATGTGTAAGAAGAGTGTGAATTCAGATAAGACAGCTGATAGACAGGATATGGAAGTGAAGTACATACTGTGCTGACCCCATATAGCTGGGAAAAGAGCAAGAGGAAGAAGATTAATACATTTAATGTTTACTAAATAATAAAGCTTCTAGCTTTTTAGTTTTGCATCATTTGCATTTATATGACCTTAGATCATTTCGACAGTTTTTTCATCCAACAATTATATTAGCTCCTCTTAGCTGTAAGTAACCCGCTGTAATATCCATTGGCAAACTCCTTATTGTTGTAAATTCTTCCACATTGCTATAAAATAGTTTAGAATGTCTATCAATGTATGGGGCTGGTAATCCAGATATATCAGAGTATTTCTTCATAGGTTTAAATGTAGGAGGTGCATTTATAGAGTAATCTAAAAAAAATATATAAAGAAATTAGAAAGAATACTGTGAAGATATGAGATTTTTTAGTGCTGACAATTTACTTGTGAAAGCATCACGACCTAAAAAAGTTATGACTGATTATTAACGATATAATTGTTAAAAGTACACAATTTACATATCAATTAACAAATATACAGATAAGAGTATCGACTAAAACTGGTAATTAAAATAAAAAAGATTTAGTTGTTATTTACAAAACATACTTACACAAAACTGCATCATTTGGCCAAGGCAATGATCGTTCTGCAGTTAATATTTGCTTTAGTGATCTCCACATACGTTTCTTACATCCACTTTTAACTATGAATTTGTTTTCAACTTTAAAACAGTAGCTTTTTTCGTCTGCACTCATTTTAATAAATCTAATTTAAGTTATAATTTATTTATTTCTACTTATAATTTTCAATTAGACCTTACAACCATTCAGAACTTTACCTTTGAAATTGAAACGATGACATATGAAACTGATGTTGCCTTATGAAAATCTTAAATAAATTTATATTTTTATTCACTCGCTGAATGAAATTTTGGAATCGTTATTAAAATTAAGTTTTAAGAAAAAGTTAAATAATGAAATTTTAACATCATTAAATAATCTGGTTAATCCATGGCGATAATAAGATAATATATTAATACTTTGTAATGACACGTTTCATATATTTTTGTTATGAACATTTTAATTCTTCATTTATTGTGAACTTTTTGGATAGTGATTATCATGAGCGTATTCCCATGGAGTTAACATTCTGAGACTCCCCACTCTGTTAAAAGAACTGTGTTCTAAAATCATCGTTTGAATAGTTTAACTTCATGAAAAATGGAAATAAAATAGACGATTGTTCTACAAAATTACATGACTATTAATTTTTTTCTGTCAATCGATGTTAAATTCTAAACGCCACGCTTATGCCTAAAGAAATTAAAAGTTATTCAATGTTTATGGTTTTATACACTGTTACTACTTTTGACACACGTGCGTGTGTCAAAAGACGAAATATTGTATTAAAGAAAACGTGAGGTGGAGGTTATGTTTTTATTATATTAAAAAGATGGATATAGTCAATGAAATTTTAGAAAGAGAGCAGAAAAAAGCTGAAAAATACAAACCTATAACAGTTGAAAAACACTTAGATGTGGAATTTGATATTGGAACACTTCTCGCTTCAGATACTAATGATTTAGATTTAAAAGCATTACAGTAAGTATCTAGGGTACTTATAGTAGAATAAAGAAGGCATGTATAAGTTATGACAACAATAATAATATGATGTATTTTTGCAGATCAGACAAAGAAAGGGATAATTATCTTGCAGCTTTAACAAGAGACAACACCCAGTTATTACTAAACAAAGTGTGGGAGTTACCAACAGAAAGAATTGATGAAGCAATAGTAGTAAGGCTGCCTGCTCCCAAAACGTTACTGCCGCGCTCTAAACCTGTGCCAAAACCTAAACCTTTAACTAAATGGCAAGAATTTGCGAAATCAAAGGGCATCACAAAGAAGAAGAAAGACAAAGCACAATGGGATGAACAATTACAAAAATGGGTACCATTATTTGGGTAAGTGATTTTGTTATCTTGTATCAAAATTTCTGTACTGTCCATTACGAGGTGACACTGTAGAAATATGTAGATAATCTCGCTTAACTGATGTTATAATGGTTTTTTATTACATTCCTATACATAATCCTTGACTTATTTAAAAAAATTTTACAATATTTCAAAATCCTTCAGTTGTTCTTATTCTGTCAGTTTAATTCACATAAAAATTGTTTATGACCATGAACTGAAAAAAATTATAATAACTAAATTTTTTTTAAATAATAATGACTATAATTTCTTTATAGATTCAAGAAAGCAGCTGCAGAAAAAGAAAAGAATTGGCTCATTGAAGTACCACAGCATGTTGATCCCATGACAGATATGTATGAAAAGAAAGGTAATGAAAAGTCTGAAAAAGTTGCAAAGAATGAACTGCAAAGGCTAAAAAATATTGCAAGAGCAAGGAAAGTAAAAATACCTAGAGTGGGGCTACCAGTAACTTCAGACAAAGCTAGTGCAACACAGGTGATTAAATATTTTGAATATAACATTTTTAATTAAACAAAAGATAAGAAGTTATTAATATTAATGTTGCAAGTTACATAAATCTAAGACATCAAAATTAATTTCAGCTTGCTACCGCTGCAGTAGTAGCAAAAGCTTCAACAGCATCTCTTGGTAAATTCCAAGATAAACTTCCTAAAGAAAAGGAGGCCAGAGGGAAGGGAGTTCATGAGTTAATACCCGGCAAAGAGAGGAAGAGGCGGCCACCTGTACCAACACCACAGGCAGAAAAAGAAAACAATTTGAATCTTATAGATAGAATATTGAATAAGAGACCTAAAATTAATGTGGAAAAAGCTGTCTCTAAACAGATTCACAATGAACAAGTGCAGTAAGTACAGATATAAGTAGATAGTTAGTTTCTTTGTGCGATTGAATCAGAAATGTGGAGATCTGCAGAAGAACTAAGGTCACCGACATAGACTTAACTGGCATTGGGCAGATCTTGAGGGACCAATAGCTGATGGGGTGGTAAGGTCCCCGAGTAGTGCCCACATACCAGTAGACATAATGTTGGGAGGCCTCCCACAAGGTGGCGTTAAGAAGGCTTTAAGCTTTAGGCAAAGCAATTAATATTAAATGTTGAAATAATGAGGATGTTGATAAATGAGACTTGGATAATAGTTTCCCATAATTTTCTTAGAATATATAATATTGTGTTTAAATAGATAGACATAAAATTATTGTTTGTATAAATGTTAAGAAATAAATAGTTCGGGCATTGCATAGCACAGAAACATTCATTGTGGTGAAGATATACTATATTAATAGTGTGTGTGTATTAAAGTATATATGAGTAGACAGACAACATAAAGAGATCTCTGGGAACCACTGAATACATCAGTGTAAGACCATGCATTGTGGAACATATTGCACAAGTCCTATGTCTCGGTAAACTTCCACCGGTGGAATTTATGACACATATGCAGTATATATATTGTTAGTCTACTTTTATTGTCATATCACTAAATATATGTTTCTTTCCAGGAGATCAGAGGAAAAGAAATCTATTAAACCTGGTAAAGGTAAACGCAAAGGTAAAGGAGGCAATGTAACAAATTTCACAGCCAAGAAGCCCAGGGCTGGTAAAGGACAAAGGAATCCTAATAAAAAAACTCCAGGAAGAAAGAGGAGATGATGACAATAATATTATTCATTGTAATTAAAGATTATAACAAAACATTCTTTTTCCTTTACTATGATGGATTACTTACTTTTGTTTTATTGGTACCGGTAGCTCAGTTTGCACATGGTATACTGATTGTAGGTTTCTGTTGCCCCTCCAGGTAGGAACCATCGCAGCGCCAATTTCTGCCGCCTAATAGCAGTATGCAAATAATACTGTGTTCCACTTGGAAGGAAGTTGTACTTGCCAACACAACCGTCTCATCGCTTGATTCTATTAAAAAAAATCTAGAGGACCCCTCACTAAGCAAGTCTGTTATTAAAGGGAAAAGTC
This sequence comes from Troides aeacus, assembly GCA_033220335.2. Classification (NCBI taxonomy): domain Eukaryota; kingdom Metazoa; phylum Arthropoda; class Insecta; order Lepidoptera; family Papilionidae; genus Troides; species Troides aeacus. The sequence continues at coordinate 10,156,551 of CM067278.1, forward strand.
GTAGAGAAATGGACATGCTCCATAAACTGTTTCTATTTATTTTTATTAAATATCTCTTTTTTTTAAATATATTATATTTTTAGAAATGTCATATTTTGAACCCGCGAAGAATATTTTAAAGATGTTCATAATAAGTACAAGTGAATTCTTTGGCGCTTTGACTTTCCTAATGAAATATCTTCCAAACGGTAAAATCGTAACTATAATATATTGATACCGCATATGCTGTCCCTCGTCCTGCGTTAATTAAAGATTAGAGAAAAAAATGACGAAAGTAATTGGTGAAATTGTTCGCGCTGTCGTGTCAACACCACAGAACCAGATATACAAATGAAAAACCATCGCCAAATAGCTAGACTTTTAGCGCTAATCAAAAATAGAATGGACCTCGGATTCCAGCTCCGCAAACACAGTATCCAGGAAGCAGAGTCAGTCGGACATATAAAATTGCACCATCTGAGAATATACATAGAAGACACCTCTGCCGTTTCGCTATAATTGACCACATAAATTTGTTTTTTGTTGGCAACACTGCATGGCGTTAATAAAGATAACAACATACGCTTAAACCTTATGTAGTAAACCGAAATGACGCTGCGATTAACATAATGTGTTGCGGTAAATATTACTGTATTCCGGTTTCAAGGGTGTAATAGCCAGTGAAATTACCGAGATAGAAACAACATCAACTTAATTAGAGGACCTGCTTGAATTGGTTTTATTTTTTATTCAATTAAACGAGACGAGCGGGACGTTCTCCTGGTCAGTAATACGCCCGGTCATAACAACATAGGATGTTATACACTGTACCACATAATGTTTGGTCTCGTATTACCAATAATTACATTAGTTATAACGCCCTTCAAATCGTAACAGAAATGTTTGCACAATACTGTTTGGCGGCAGAAATAGACGCTGTAATGCACCCATCTAGACGGTCTCTGGCAACACAGAGCTACCACCAGTGAAAATGATGTAGTGCAGTCATACATGGTCGTACTTAGAGACACTGTATTGGAAAGCAATATTACTTACCATAAAACATCTTGCAATTTGCGCTGCTTCATCAAATAAACAACAACAATTGTGAAATAAATAAAACAAGCTTTCGAGTCCATCTTTTACAATCTAATTGATAACAGCACATAATTCGTCTTACATTATTTGTATGATTTAAATTATTTCAAAATATATTTTTTTTATATCAGTTTAACCCTTTTAAATGAAACTATAAATTTGTTTGAAGCTCTGACAACACAGAGATAGTGTTATTAATTAAAATGAATTTCCTAACGTTTGTTTATTACTACTCGCTATATCATACGATGTTACAGACATATTTATATTACACTATACAGATATTTAATCAGTAGTCACTTTATAACACACTACTGTCTATTATTAATTCTAAATCTATCAGAATTTGGAATGGGTTAAACAGTAATACTGTATATTCAGAACATCTAAATATTTCTAACAAACACCTCTACTTTAAAAACAGCTATAAAGCTATAATGGAAGCGTCTACCGTTCTAATTATTATTTTATAATATAACTGTGAAATCAAACGTAATATAGTATTCTCTTTAATTATTAGATACGATAATACGGTTTCATTTAGTAAATGCAAGACAAATATAAACATTTCCATTTAAACTTTTCTTTCGTAATTATGTTTTCCGTCGGTTGTTCATCTAAATAAATACCAATTTATAAGTATTATTAATAATGATTTAACTTTTGTTTACCAAATTGTCAATCTTTGCTGACATATTCCTAAGCGGTAAGTAGCCAAATGATTACGAAACAATAGTCTCACAATAAGATTGTCTATATTTCCTTTAAGAATTTCTTGTTTTTTTATGACAGTAAATTGTTATTACTTATAGGATCTTCAAACGAACATTGTTTATGTTATATATAATTCGAAAGCGATAATTATAAACCGGGTATTAAAAATAAGTATACATACACATTCAGTAAACCAAGAGTTAAGTTAGTGTTTTTAATATTGATAATAATAGTTAGAGATGTTGGAAACACATACTTTTAACCATGTTTCAGATTTTATTGGACGCAAGGAGACAAATAATTCAAAATATTGGAAAAATGGAATGACTTTGGGCCCGGTTTTTATATGGACCCTAACGTTTAACGTTATTAATTCATACGTTCGATTTCACAATGATATTGTCACTAAACAATAATATTGCTGATTATACGTGAATACTAAGTATTAACACTAACAATATACAATTTGGCTAGTTCGAGTATTATTACACTACGTAACTTACAACGAAGTTAGAAAAATAGAATCCATCGAAAAATAATGAGGCTAATATTATTTCCTCTCATTCTTAGTAGACAACCTTTGAACGTGAACAAATTAAATACAACTATTTGCATCAAGTGTCTCTGCAATGTAAAGAATTAATATTTAAAATATATATATATATGTACATATACTTTATATATAAAACAGATAGAAAAGATACAAAGCTCGCTTATAAAAAAATTTGAATATACTGAATATGTAAGAACCTTAATGATTTGAACAGAAACAAAAAGAGAGCACTAATTGTATATTATCAAGTAAATATTGTTTTACCATAGACAATTTTTTTCTTAATAAATAAAATCTATGGCCTATGCTCTCTCTTGTTCAGATATGATTTTATTGAGATATTTCACTGTTCAAACAAACCATTAATTTAAAACTTTAGATATATTGATATTAGTTTAGAGTAGTTTCAGTGAAATTTCATATAAATAAATTAGTTTAACTTAATCCATATTATTTTCATGTACATGTGCATAAATTAACAAATATCAAAGTTTTATAATGACATCACAGTAGTTTAAAAAAATATTAAAATACACAAGTGGCTAAAACATATTTAAAAATAATTATAAAATTGTATAATGCTATCTATAACCCTGTATATGAAGTAATTTCCTAAAAACTCACTTTCACTTCTATTGCAGCGAACATTTAAAAAAATTATAAAAAGAAATAGTAAACAACCGCGATTATTATAGATATTAAACTACACAATTTTAACGTAGTATAAAAATAAAATTCTATCAACATTGTAGAAGTTCATAGACTACGAAGGGTGAAAGACAGGAAATTTAATGACGGAATATAAAAATCCTACAAATATTCAAAGAGTAGAAATAACATCTATATATATAATAAGTTATGACAACACTATTTTTAAGACTACGTAATATTTATATATTCATGTTTATAATTTTGATGTGCATTTTGACAGTTGATACAAAAATTATAAAAAAAGAGATAATATTTTGGCGCGAATCATTTGACATAAATATTCCCCAATTTTAGTGGATATCAATCGGCCGGGATGATGATTACTATGATGAAGATATACGAGTTTAGTAATGATAGTACCATTACTAAACTCAAACTTTAAAAAGGAAATAATAGTAAAGGCGTAGATAATCCTCACACGTTACTTATATTTTTAAAAGTCAATGAAAGGGGTGTGGAGAACACAAAAAAAATCTTTGTATTGTAAACTGTTTTTCATGCAAATATTTGCATTAAACTTAATTACGGAACTATATATATATATATATATATGTATGTATGTATGTATGCACTTACCTTTATTACATCTCGGCAACGCCTAAGGTAGATTTGAAGATAACTTCTACACAATATGTAAAAAGTTAAATAATTAACTAAAGTAATAAAAAGTGAATTAAATTGTAAGCACTATTCAATTATATCTTGTGCGTATGCGAGCAAATAAAAATATTTCGTTTATTCCCTAACAAGAAGCTCATAAATGAAATAATAAAAATTATATTTTATTGCACCACAATTCAATATTATCGATAAAATAAAATACAAATATAACTTAAAAAATAACTAATATCACAGGTTGATAAAATGGTTGTCTTAACACTTAAACAAATGCTTAGTAAACAAGGAACATGATAAATTATTGACAGTTAAAATCCTGCGAACGGGTGCAGGATCTGCATAGTGTATATACACCGGAGCGGGCATCATGTCTGCCCTTGTAATGGCAAACGATATGAACCAACTTTAAATTGTCCCGTGTAAATATTTGAAGGTAGTATCTATCAGTCTCAACGCTGCCGTCGCCGTGACTCTTGTCGCATGATATGCACACACAACTGCCTCTGCTCAAGTCTTCGAAGGCTTTTATAACGCTGGGTATGATGGAGCGGGACAGTTCGATCTTGTGATCTAGATTCCATGTTTGGAATATGATCCTCTCCTCGCGACTCCTGTAAGGATTGATGAGGTGCTCGCCTCCGTAGCTACATCCGGCATTGTTCCACAAGCCGCCGCATTCGAACAGGCCGATGTCGGAGCACATACGGAAACATTTATCCGATTTCCTGTTGAAGTAGCTCTCGTTGTAATTATTCGTATCGAGCTTTCGCTGCAGATCCAGTAGGAACCTGTCGATCAGTTGCTTACCGCTACCGTTCTTCGATTGCACGTAGATGTTTGACGACTTTAATGCTGTTTTAGTTTTATAATAGTAGCCCCTCATTCTTTCCTTCGCCCTTTTGCACATCGACTGCTCTTTCGTCTTCTCGGATGTTTCCAATCCTGACAAAAGTTTGGAAACTTAAATTACAATTATTTGAATAAAGTAATCTTAAGAATGGCACGGCTGAGTCTTTCTTTATCAACTTTTTAAGATTTGATCCATAAGAAGCATCATCATATCTAAGTATCAATGAAATAATTGTATATAAGAATTTTACTGGTGGTAGGTCTCTATTGCCCAGCCCTGTAGTCCCGGGCCATTAAGAATAGTACTAAGGTATTCCCTGCCTGTCGTACAAGGCGACAAAGGATCCTCGGTTTCGTGGGCTTTGAGGGTGGGGGCCCTCAGAGCTTAATAAGCAAGCCTTAGGAGGACGGCAAATACATTGTGGTCTTGTATTTGCCGTAGCAAAGCGTGGGGTTTAGGAGGAATTTGCTCTTCCGTGGAATGTTTTAGCGAGAGTGCAGGGGGCACCGGTGCGTTCCGTAGGAGATCCTGGAACCCCTCCTAACGCACTGAGGGAGACCACCGAGGGGGTTTTAGTGGGTAGAAGCCCCACATAAGCTTGTTTTCCCCCCAGAAGCAAAAAAAAAAAAGGTCTCTATTGCCGGAGACCGTCTAGGTAGGTACCACCGAAACGCCTATTTCTGCCGCCAAACAGTAGTGTGCAAACATTATTGTGTTCCGGTTTTAAGGGCGTTGTAACTAGTGTAATTACTCATCTTTAAATGAAGTAAAAGAATAAAAAAATAGAAATGGAAAATCTGCTTCGTACGTACACTTTGGTAAATAAAAACAAACAAATGTTTATTCTTAAAGTTCTCAATAATAAATATGCATAAAGGCCTGATTATTCATGGAGTTGGCCGGTGCGTTATATTTAAGTAGATCCAGAACAAAGCCTACTTCAGCATTCATAATCGCAGTTCCGAACAATAGGCTAAAACATTTTTATAACACAAGTTGGGAAGCACTGCAATATCACCGTACCGATGTTCCAATGGAGACCAGCCCACTCGAAACGGTTATATTTATAATGGAATGAACAAAACTTGATACGAGACTCATTGTTATTTAAAAAAAAAATTAACAGCCAATTTACGTCCCCACTGCTGGGGCACAGGCCTACCCTAAATATGAAGACAATTGTCACCACGCTGGGCCAATGCGGGTTGGTAGCTTACACACCTTGGAATAAATTCTAATTCATGTGCGGGTTTCCTCACGATGTTTTCCTTCACCGTTTGTATCTCGCTGTTGTAACTAAAGTTCACAAATGTACATAACTTAAATATTAAGTCATTGGTACATGCCGAGATTCGAACCCGTGACCTTCGGAATGAAGACCGCACGCTCTAACCATTAGGCCAGCGAGCTACTTACAACATTATACAAACGTAATTTCTTTTCTTAGAATATTGTGAGGTATACTTTTTTTTTGTTTCGCGGGGGAAATGTTCGACAGATGCCTAGCTTCTGAGGGGATATCAGAGTTATATGAGATTCTTATTCACTAAAACCCCCTCGGTGGTCTGCATCAGTGCATTCGAAGAGGCTCCGGGATCTCTTATAGAACGTACCAGTGCCCCTCGACACTTTGTGTTACACGTATCTGAGGAGGAGCAAAACCCTCCTATGCACCATCGCTGAGTCATACGCTGTCCCACACAGCTTCCCTAGTTGCGCGATAAAGGCTCTCACTCTCAAGGTTCGCGAAACTCCTACATATGGAGATATACCTAGAATCGTGGATGGAAGGTATTTTGTGGTTGGCCTATCCGTTGTTAATTTTAAACCTTCTTCAATTTCGCGCTCATTACAAATGTTTAAAAATAAACAATGAAATAGTTGTATAATTAATTTTGTAACAATGTCGAAAACCTAAGATGTCTTTACTTAATTTGATTTTTGCTGCCTGCAAAAACCTATGTTTATGTGCCCTATTAAAAAAAGAGTTGATCACTGATTTAGACGATATTGAACTAGAATAATGTAAGCTTTTAAGTTTTATATGTTCTATATATTTTCTTTATTAAAAAATTATAACATGAGTTACTCATATCAACTTTAATCATCATCATTATCATCAGCCGATAGATGTCCTCTGCTGGACATAGGACTCCCCCAAAGATCTCAGCATCGATCGGTTTCGAGCTACTCGCATCCAGCTGAATCTCGCAAAACGCCGGACACTGGAGGCAGTCGTTTATAAAGGTTCATATTGAGTGGGTTTGGAACATTTCCCGCTATGACAGCCCAATGAGAGGGTTGGTCGGAGCCAAAGCCACGTTTGTTGATTAGCATTGTGCACCACGAGTAGGTGAGGTTGGCTTGGATCCTGTGAGTTGTACGAGACCTCTTACACCCCTAATAACTACAACCTTAATATTGTACGCCTTTGACTATTATACATTTTAAAAATAATTATAAATTAATTCAATGCTATCAATTTTGCTCCAATGATGATCCCTGTTTTATTCAGTTTCTCAGGATTTGATATCCTGATTTCTGTATTTTTTTTTTTGTCCATTTACTATTTTTGTTGGCTGGTGTATTTTTACTTATTACTACCAAGACTATAAACAGGATTATCCAAATTTTTAGAAATTAGCCAATTTCCTTGAGCTAACGATAAGTGTTAATTTTATTCTGCATCTTATTACAAATGATCGATGATGTTATTTTCTGTATAAAATATCAATAAAAGCCTTAGTCTGGAAAGCACCTTCACCCTAACAATTACAATAAATTTTCTAAGAGAGCCACAAATTACTCACCTTCAAACCATGAAGGATCCTCAGTTCTCGCACTGAGCATAGTTTTAGCATCATCAGCAGCTGCTATATATTTTTGTAATACTTTAAACTTATCCTTAATATTTGTGGTAAGGAACTCTTTAGCGGCAACACCAGTGTCAATGTAGTCTTTTTTTGTTGACCTAATTAAATTATAGTAGAAGTCAAAATCTGAAAGGCAATGTTTAAAATTTTAGTTATTATGTACTTAAATCATTTACTTAAAGATTTTATTAAGGTGAAGATGAAGTAACAAATAAAGTAAAATATTAATAAATTTACTATATTTCTTAAATTTAAATAAATGCATTTGAATGTATAGACAACATTATGCATAATCATACTCATGATTAATCGTAAAATGTATTAGCTATAATTGTCTATTTATCTATTAAACAACCGATTTATACTTAGGTTTCAGGTTAAAATGTGATTGAAATTAGTATATAGAAATGTAGATGTATTACAATCTAAAACATATTTAGGACCTCAAAAGATTAAATGCTTAAAAAAATCTTGAAATAGTTTTAAAGTGACATAAATAAATCGTTAGTGTGTTATAGATACTAATATTTTTAATATCGACAACATTTCAACAATTATTGATTGCTATAATTTATATTTACTAAACTAATAAGTTTATTATTATTCAATTAGTATCGGATTTTAAAATTTTTATTTTATTTAAATGTTTTATATGTAACATACCAGTTACCATTTTTTGTTTCCGTGTTAGTAATATGAATAAAGTCTGGGGTGGTAAAGTTGCAAGGTAATCGTCATCGTCCACCTGTGTACCGTCCTCGGCAACAAAAAGCCGACACTCCGCGCAGCTGACATTGAACTAGGAACCGTCAAATCGAATTAGGTCAAGGTTTTCTTAAATAGGTCAAGGGAAGTTACCCTTGACCTATATCTAATAGGCGTTAAAGGATTTACAAGGAAATATAGCAATTTATCTATTAAGCAAAAACGTTTAACATGAAGTATTGTAAATTAAGAAATTAAATATAAATTTCAACATTAATGAAACTTAATATTTATACTTACTCCCAACTTTTGACGAGATTTCTCAATTAACTCTTCAAGATTCTCTGCGGCTACACCAATCTTTTTCTCTCTTTTAACGTCCGTAACTTTATATCCTTTTTTCATGATTATTTAAAAGTAAAAACAAGTCACAATAATAAAAACAAACTAACAGTACGAAAGGCGACCGCACATTACAGTGCATCAATCAGAAATGCCAAAATTAATCTTGTTATCAGTATTGCCATTTCTTAATGATCTCCGAAATAAATGTAATGTTCTAAAAGAATATTATAACCATTATAAAGAAATTTTTTCTCAATAAATTTAAAGAATAAATAAACAAATTCGTTAAGTGAATTACTTATGCAAATAAGTAAAAGAAAAATAAATTACCACAATTATACGTGCGCTGATTTTTGATGATAACTCTTATATACTTATTATATAAAACGGGAAAATTAATCTTTCTGAATATAACATTATAAGACAAATAAATGTTAAAATTATTTTCTCGGTTTGCGTTATAAAATTGTATCAGTTAAACATTGTGTTCTTAGTAAAAGGTAACAATTACATAATGTTAATTTTTTATTAATAACGTCTTACGAAATTGTCTTTGTTCCTTAAAATCATATAATTATGAAGTATAATATCCAAGACATAAAGATTTACGCGTCTGTGATTTACAATTTATATTGACATTTAACTTCATTTGACATAATGGTGGTTATGTTATGATAATAGCCGCTAAAAACTAACTGGCATTATTGTTTATACCGGCTGCAAATATTTAATATAAAAGTTTAAAATCGTATCAACAAAACTTTATAAATTAAGAACGTTATTGTGCAAGAGAAGTAACGAAATACAAAAAGTTTACGTACCTAAAGTTTCGATACACTTACTGTTAAATTTACTGCTATCATTTTTCATATTTAATTATATAAATATAACAAATTGGGTCATAATGACACTAAAACGAGGGGCGTTAATAGTTATCGAAGGTGTAGACAGAACTGGTAAATCAACTCAATCTAAGATGCTAGGTAATAACTTCTCGTTTCGGTAGATTATTTTAAGTAGCATTAATTGTTTTTATTGTAATGTATCTTTCCAATACAGTTGAAAATTTGATAAAAACAAAAATCCAAGCGGAATACACTAATTTTCCGGACAGAAACACAGACATAGGTAAAGTTATCAATAGTTACTTAATGTCAAAGGTAAGTAGTACTAATTTAAAATGATACTTAACACAGCTTTTGAGATTTTTATCTGCTTGTACTTTATTTTTATATTGAGGCGCTTGCAAAATGCTTTTCATATTTTTTACAGAATGATCTGTCTGATGAAACCATCCATCTCCTGTTTTCAGCAAATCGATGGGAAAAAGCAAAGAGTATAATAAAGAAACTAGAGGAAGGCATAAGTGTTGTTGTAGATAGATATTGTTATTCTGGTGTTGCGTTTTCTGCTGCCAAAGGTACATTAATGAAATATTTTCCATTATTGAAAAATAATTAAGATTAGAATTAGTTTTTAAAAAGAAATAGATATTTCAAAATAGATATTTTTGTATTAATATTCATAGACTATTTTTGTATAATTTTTATAGGTTAAAATTCCTCTTATTATCACCTCAATTTGAAGTTAATTTTTCACAGGTTTAGATTTAAGTTGGTGTAAATCACCTGATTCTGGTTTACCAAGGCCTGACAGAGTATTCTTTCTCACAATGCCACTTGAAAATGTTCTGCAGAGAAAGGGATTTGGCAATGAGAGGTTAGTTATTTTGATTTCAATTTATAAATGATTAGTTATATTTAAACCATATTATATTTTGGATACAGTGCATATTTAATTATTATTATATTTCTTAAGCAACATGTGGATTTTATATAAAATATTATTGTTGTAATTTGAGTGTATGTTGCAATTTTTTATGTCATATTTAATTAAGAATTCTCAATTATTTATTTTAAATACAATTTGCATATATTAAAATAAAGTAAAAATCATTTATACACAATATTTTTAAATCAGTATTAATGATTGCAATAACAAATGTTGTTGCAGATATGAAGTCTTAGACTTTCAGAAGAAAGTTGCAAATATTTATGAGAAATTGAAAGAAGATAATTGGGAAGTTTTAGATGCTAGCAGGTACTAATTGGAATATAAAAGTTGTACCAGTTATAATGAACATGGGCCATTTTAATTATAAAAAATATTTATTTACAGGTCAATAAAGGAGATAGAAGGTGAACTGTTAGAAAAATCATTGAAAGTGATTGAAGGTGCTGCATTAAAGCCTATAGATCAAATATGGATCAAAGAAAATAAATAAAATAGACTATTTTTGTTGTGATTTGTGCCTTCATATGCTCTTGGGTTAGGTGTCTTCCATTAGAATAATGGATTTATGAAAACTGTTGTACTAAATTAATAGTTTCATTTTTATTTACCGAAGTACTGGAAGTTATCGGGTGGTAGGTTGTTGCTGGATATCATCTTGGTAAGCACTACTATCAAATTACAGTGTGCAAACGTTAATGTGTTCATCACTCCTGCGTCTTTCCGAGACATACTAGTGCATTCAACTGTCTTAGAGACTGGGCTATCACGGCTTCACAGATCTGTTTGGAAGCACAAAAATTGGCATTGGTGATAATGTCACCTGTTTTTGAGGTCTAAGATTTTCCTCCAATGTTAACTTTATGTAAATCATCATATATTAAAATGAAAGTAAATTAATTAAACAAACATTTTATTTCTTTTGAATTTTCTGCAGTAATAATTTTGCACCTTCAGTTGATTGCTGCTTTAAAAGATTTGAATGTATTTTCAATTTCTTTATAAGTTGATTAGCAATCTTTTCATCATTGTTTTCTATTATTTTAAGCAGGAAAAAGCATCCTCTATTTGTAGGAATCCAGACTTTAATCTGAAAGGAATTTTTAGCACATTTTAATACTAGTATATAAGTTACATTAATATTATAATATGGACACAGTATATTTAGTAAACAAAGTAATGACACAGAAATATGTTTTATTGCTGTATCCTGTTGCATAGTGGAGAAAACGAGAGAGGTTTGCCAGGATCATAGCAGGTGGAGAGAGGTGGCCTCTGCCTACCCCACTGGGAATGAGGTGTGATATATATGTATGTATGTATCCTGTTGCATGTAGTGTAGCTAGTAAATTTAAGTCAATTCATTGAATAATATGCCTGTTATATTTGTTGACAGTAATATAAACTTACAGTATCATCATTCAAGTGTTCACATATAACTTCTCCTAATGTAACCTCAGCAGCATCTTTGTCCAGTGATGCAAGTTTCTTGAGACACATGTGTATACCTGCATCTTCAACAGCCATTACCTCTTTCTCATCAACTTTAACCACCCAATCTGATCGACATATCACACTAGCTAAAGCTTCTAATATTTCTTTCGAAGTTTCTGTAAACAAAGATATAATACTTTATAACTACATAAATAAATATTTTTCTCATTATGTTTCCAATGTTATTATAATTCTTAAAATGTGTTAGAAAAGATTTAGATAAAAAAGCCTCCATAGGGTAAGTAGCTACATGATTAGTAAATCATTCCTCAGTTCAATTTCAAAATCACAAGTTTTAAACTTTGGATGGTGGTAGTGTTTAATAACAGGTGTCACTTATCACCAAGTGAATTTGAGGTTAAGCATTGGACAATAGTAAATAAGAAAATAAATAATATATAGTCAATATGACAGTAAATTACCAATCGACAGTACAGCAACTGTAAGAAGGAAATTAGCTTTATTGCTTAACCAAAATTCAGGATCTGAACTCATGTCTTGCTTCAGAACTGGCAGAATAGCTTCTCTCAACTCTGAGACGCGAATTTCAGCATCTTTTTTGGATGTACCACTTTTGGCACCATCATTCAGGAACTTTATGAAGCTGGGATGAAAAGCAGCTGGGTCCTTAGGTTTTATAAGCCAATGTAACACCTGAAAATTACCAACTATTTGGTTTTAATACATCAAAATTATTACATATCATTATTCTATATCTTGAAATATGATATGGAAGTTAAGAATACAGGTAAAGTAGTAGGTGGAAGGTAAGAATACAGGTGAATATTAACTTTGGACTCTACAAAGCGACGAGATGAGTGAGATATTCACCTAATGTAAAGCTGTTAAACGCAGCATCGCATTGTACTTGCCACTGGAGACAAAATGTTAATTTAGGTTACCTTAGTGATTGCACTGGCTACAGTATCTTTTCAAACTGGAAAACAATTATGTTTGTCAGCAGAAATAGGAGCTGCAGTGGATTGCACCTAGACAGCAGATTAGTAACAGAGACATACTATCATGTAATCATGCCATGCCATTTTTTTTTTGTTCACAAAGGAATGACACTAACAGCATAGTCATCCAATGCATGTACAGCACCCATAATTTGAATGTTAAGTACACGGTATATCATATTGCTCATTTGTATTAAAAGTTTCACTCACCATTTTACCCCAATGATCCTTGGCAATATCTTTAAAGTTATTAGCTAAAGTAGATACAATGGCCTTCTTCACTAAAACAGTATCATCAACAGCATCAAATATTGTTAGGAGTAATCGATAAGCTGTCTTATGTTTGCATAGAGATACCACATGCTCCTTTACAACCTTTAATATTGTCTGAAAAGTAAATAACAAATGAAGATATCAATTGACTGACATGTGTTAGGTTACAATTCAGCAGTGGATGGGTGACCTGTCTTCTAAGATACTGAAGTTCAGTTGACATCCAGAACAGCAAGAGAGTTAAGTGTTAGCTGGTTATTGATGTTCAGTCATTGGTAATAAGAAAGATGATTTGCCTGTAATATTTTTTTATTGTATACTTAAGCATACCTTTTTATCCTTGTTGGTGCCTTGCCACACACATATGCTGGCTGTGTTGACACCTGGTAGTGAGTTACTGAGAGGAACAATAAGAGGACTTAAGATTGACATCAGTTCTACTTTGTCCTCTAATGTGCACTCACAAATATAATCATGCAGTACAGTTTGAAATAGTCTGGAAATTATACATTTTTGGTTAGTTACATGATAGCTGATCGCTGGCCTAATGGTTAGAGCGTGCGGCTTTCATTCCGAAGGTCGCGGGTTCGAACCTCGGCATGTACCGATGACTTAACATTTAAGTTATGTACATTTGTGAAATTTAGTTACAGCAGCGAGATACAAACGGTGAAGGAAAACATCGTGAGGAAACCCGCACATGACTTAGAATTTATTCTAAGGTATGTGTGAAGTCACCAACCCCTATTGGGCCAGCGTGGTGACTATGGCCCAATCGCCCTCATATTGAGGGTAGGCCTGTGCCCCAGCAGTGGGGACGTAAATGGGCTGTTATTACTACTACATGAAGATATTGTTTTTTTTTATAATTTTTGCCTCTTCATATATATTGCTGAAAATGGATCATTTCAACTCAGAAAAAATACAGATGCTTTTCATATTAGGTAAATGAATTGACAGGCACAGTATGTGTATGAAGGTCATATGAAAAGCCCTTTTTGTTCTTAAGAAAATAATGTTTAATAAACAAATCTAAATATTTAACACGTTAAACACCATGGGGGCTACCGGTGACCTCATCTCGTTTACTTTATTGCGCCACGGGAGGCATCGGTGATCTCAAGAGGTTTTTTTATTTTATTTACGGAACCCTACGGCGAATTTTTATAACAAACGGTATATGTACATGACTTGATAAAATACGTCCATTTCAAGATATATTTTTTTTTTACAAAAAAACACTTTTGTGGTAGTGTTTAACGTGTTAATTTTGGATCCCTGATCAAATAGAACATCTGCACAAGGCTTCTAGCAGAAATAAGATGCATATAACCAAAGTTTGGTCTAATTGTTATATTTGGTTCCTGGGGAAAGGCCTATGTTCAGAACTGAACTGCTATAGGGTGATGATGATGATATATTAAATTATGATTTTTAAATTATATTGTTACACACTCGCTGTCATGTAGGTTCTTATCTAATATCTTCTGTATATTCGCTTTGCATGATTGTAGTATAGCAGACTTCATTTCTGGAGTATCCTTGTAGGTGTCACTAAGAGTCTTCACTTTGTCATCTTTAGACTGTAAAATTAAGATATTAGTTAAACAAAAACGTATACACAGTAGTGTTTAATACATAGCCATAAGGAAATTATTACTTGAGATTTTTATAACACCTAATTTAAATACAATCATAATGAAATAATTTGTGTTTATTAACTTGGAACTTAAATTATATAAATGATTGTGAATTTAATCATATCAGTATTGTATAACATTATTAAATCAAAATCTTTTAAAATAGTAACATCTTTTCACTAATAGCCAACCTAATTCTTTGTATACTAAATAGATATTTTTGCAAAAAAAAAATTTGTTACATGAAGAGGTGAGTGAGACAAGCAAGTTGTTCACCTGATGGTAAGTGATACTCTTGTTCATAATAATATGGCACTAGGTAAGATGATATACACTGCACCACAGTCATCTCGTTGCCTTGAGATGTAAAGTCTTGTTATCCCAATAATTTCACTAATTATACCACCCATCAAGCAGGAACACTGTAATGTTTGCACACTGCCATTTGGCGGCAGTATTAAGTGTTGTGGTGGCTTATCTAGACCACCCCCGGCAACAGAGACTTACCACCAATAAAAAAAGAATTCTTGTTTATTTGTTAAAGAATTTAATCCTTGCTTACATAATTTAATTTATCGAATATATTATTAAGAGAAATACAATCTAAAATTTTACCTAAAATCTTAAATAGTACCTAAATTAATTGCTAAAAATCATGTTAAACAAAACCATTTGTGTAAAAAGAAAATTAAGTGTACTTACATTTTTATACAATTCTCCATAAAACTCTTGCTGCATGTATAATTTCTCCTTCTTTGTGGCGAATTCACCATATGCATAATCTAATACTGGTGCGCTAATGGTATGAGTAGCCAGGGATACAATATGCCCAAAGAGTCTCTTTATAACCTCATGACGTATAAAGTCTGTACCATACTTCATGATCCGTTTCACAGCATGTTGTGCATACTTAGATTGCATCATGGGCACCATAATATCTAACAACTCTTCAGTTATTTCATTCTTAATATCCTCTGAACTATGCTTTAGTAACACTTGAATTACTCTGCTCAGATCATGAGTAAGAGCAATGGATTTATACTGGCCCTTTAATAAGCAGTGAAGTTCTTTGCAAGCCTTCATCTTGAAATCTGGTTTAATTACTTTCCTATAAAGAATATTTATTTAAAGTTTAGTAACTCAAAAGATATTGTCCTATCAGTTTATAATTCCTTTTAACAAGGTAAACTCTAGTTTTTATTTACAGTTGGTGATACTTTTAGTGAAGAAATATCTGTAAGAGCAAAATCTATAACACAAATCTAAAAATATTTTTATCCAACTCTATTGACAGTTATATATATATATATACAAACCCTAGTATATAAGTATTTTCATTAAATGGGACTTATTGAATTTTCTCCTAAATTACACACAATGTTAAAACTTGTGAAAAATGCTAGGCTTGCAAATTAAATAAAGTGTAATCTAAACAATATCTAATCCAATGGCATATATGTATAACAATTTTATTTATTAATATGTTTCATATATACAAACAAGCTCATTTTACCTTTGTATTTGTGCAGATAACATTTTGGCTTTGTGGGATATTTCAAATATTTCTGCAGTAGATTTCGCTTTACGACGGATTAACCTTAAATTCTTTTTTTCTTTTTTCATCTCGGCCCATTTGGGTTTTTCACCATCTTGTTCTTTCGAAAAGTTTGATTTGCCTTTGGCATTCGAAATTTTATTGAACTTTCCTTTGTTATTTTTAACAAAGTTACCTTTTGTTTTAGAGATTAACTTATTGCCCTTTTCCTTAGGATTGGATTTAGGTTCAAACTTTTTAGTGTTGTTAATATCTTTTCTAGTTTTGTTTTTAAATTTCAGGTTTTTTGGTTCATGATTAACCTTACCAGTATTTTTATTTTTTTTAGATGATTCTTTACATTCTTGTATTGATTCATTGAAATGAACTTTCTTTTTTTTCGCTGACTCTGTAACGACAACCTCGGAGTTTTTTCTTTTAGATTCTAACATTTTAAATTAAGATTTGTTCCTAAAGGTTATAAATATAATTAGACTACAATATATGAAGTTATACTACAACTATCCTATGTCCTAATAACTAAAATTATTCACTTTTGTACTTTATTTAACTAATTTGAAAATTACTGGGTAAGTTCAAACCGCAAATGCACGTGTTATTTAAATAAAGACGTCAATGTCAAAAGAATCTGACAATAGACGTTTATAAAAGTAAAATTTTTGTTTACATTGGCCATAGACTTTTGACCAAATTATAGTAAATTTTTTGTAACATATTGTAGTCTAGCAAATAATTTTTGTAAATTTTTTATGTGTTGAAGTTTTTTAATTAAACCTTTATTTTTTATTTAAAAAAACATCAAAACAATATAAGACATATTTACAAAATATGTCTTTATCTTTGAGAACAAAAATAAAGAAAACTAGGGACAGAACTTTAGAAACAGTAACAGTTAAAGAACACATATTTCTGTAAACTGATGCTAGTTGTAATTTTTATTTATCTTCGAAGAAACTGTTACCAACATTTATAGCTCCACAATTCACAAACTCTGTAAAAGATTTTATAGATTTTTTTTGTGGATTTAGGAATAACTATTTTAAATATTAAAACCGGAATACATGCAATAATTGTGGTATTGTAAATTTTAATTATTTTCGAGATAACTAAACTTTTGGGTAAAAAGAAGTTAAATTTTTAGGGTTGAATATTTTAAATTATCGATTTTGTGCTCGGTGGTGTTAATTTATTTTTAAATTATTATGAAATAGTTCATTGTACTTAATTAACACCCATGTTTACATTACAAAGATGATCTAGAAGTAATTTGTTATTTCACGTTCGCAAAGAAACGAAAAAGTATATCTTTGTCTTCTTATCTTCTTCATAACCCACTAGTTTTGCAGAAAAATCATATAAATAGTGAAGGTTTCTAGAAAAGGTCTATTTTAAAAGTTTATTATATATATAGTCTATTTTAAAGGTTTTCTAAAAAACTAAAACATACACGTTTTGGCTTTAACGTAACGAGTAAAATAAAATATTTCTAAAGCCTTTCCAACGACTTTAATAACTTTATAGGATTTAAGCATCGATAATTTTGTAACTTTGTAACTTTTTGTTTTACTGTTAGTGTTTATGCACAGTTACTTGACGCAGGATGTGTTTATCTTTAAGTGTAGTTACATGTTGCTATTTTTAACTTGATTTTTAATATTAAGTCATGAAACCAATTATGTAACTATGTTGATAAGCCTTATCAAATAAATAAATAAATAAATAAATAAATAAATAATAGTAATATATCATTTTAATCCTAATAGCGGTTCACTTTTCTTTTTAATATCACATTAAACTTTCAAGAGCTAAACCGCAATTTCTATATAAGATAGGATATATACCAAATTAAATGAATGAAATGAAATAAATATATATAATTTAATTATAAGAATTATTCAGCAAAGCTTAAATTAAGATACTCCCTTAAAAGGACAATAGCAATTGTTAGCGGGACTCTTTGCCTACCACGGGAGTGGTGCGCTCTATGGCATTATACGGTGCGCCCATATGGGCACAACACCTGTCGGCCCATGGCCTGACGTTACCGCGCTTGCCGCAGCGCGTCATGGCCATGAAGGTCGTACGTGGTTACCGTACCATCTCCTTCGAGGCGGCGTGCGTCCTCGCCGGGACGCCGCCGTGGGAACTCGAAGCAGAGTCGCTAGCGCGTTCTACTGGCGGCAGAAGAGGGCCCTCGAGCGGGAGGGTACGCTTCCGTCGCCAGACGAGGTGGAGCCGAAAGGCGCGTCGAGAGGTGCTTCGGAGATGGGAGCGGCGACTCCTTGAACCGTCGTACGGTCGCCTCACCGTTGAAGCCGTCCGGCCGGTCATCGGTGACTGGCTGGACCGGGACTTCGGCGTCCTCAGTTTCCGCTCGGTGCAGATACTCTCGGGGCACGGTTGCTTCGGGAGGTATCTGTACCAGCGGAACATTAGAGGTAGGACGGACGAGGCGTGCGACGAGTGTGGCCCCCGGTGGACACATCGTCCCACACCTTGGCCGATTGCCCGCGATGGGGGGGGGGGATAGGGCCGCGCTCGTAGCGGCGATAGGGAGTGACCTCTCGCTACCGTCCGTGGTCCGGACCATGGTCGGAAGCGAGGGGTCATGGATTGTGGTATCCCGATTCTGTGACTCTGTTATGACGCAGAAACGGGAGACTGAACGTATTCGCGAGCGGGCGCCGAGGGGACAGGACGCGGTCGGAGCGTAATGACAGCTCACCGCCGCAAGGCTCCTTGGCAGAGGATCCTGGCGCCGCAACCGACAAGGGCCGTCGGGCCGGCGCCCCTCTCGGAAAGGGTTCTTGGGGCGTATATGGTGGCGCGTCTCGTATTCCGACGCGTCGCCACATACACTTCTCCCCGAGGTGGGCCCGGTCATTCGGGTGCCGTTCGGGTGGTCGCGGAGGAACCGAAATACGTTATCCCGCGACCCCTCGAGCTCGTGGAAGAGAGTGGCATACCGTGTGAAGCTTTTTGGTCGGTTGGAGTCCGACACTACCAGCGACGCCGGCCTATTTGGCGACGGGGTGTGCGTTCCGTTAGCATTTTGTTAGACACGTTAATAAAAAATAAAAAAAGACTCTGCCTAAAAGCTCTTTGTTAGGTTTTGGATTTTACGTAGTAATGTAAAAACCGTAACTAATTTTATTCTTGACACGAATGTGGAATGGTGTTAACTTAGTTATCAATCACAATTGAAAAATACGGTTTCGTATAATCACGTACATCGTTTTTGTTGAACATGTTTTTATCACCTTTAAATTACGTTCAAAAAAGTTTTCGCCACCTTTTCAATTATCTGATTGTAATAAATATTTAATTTAAGTCATGTAGAAAAGTTTGTAGTAAATGAAAGAGTTTTAACGTTTTTTTCAATATATTTTTAACACTTTAAGTAGCTCGCTGACTTAATTGTAAGAGCGTGCGGCTTTCATTCCGAAGGTCGCGGGTTCGAATTTCGGCATGTACCAATGACTTTAATATTTAAGTTATGTACATTTGTGAACTTTAGTTACAACAGTGCGATACAAACGGTGAAGGAAAACTTCGTGAGGAAACCCGCACACTGAAATCATCTTTGTATGTGTGTGTGGTGGCCCCAATAAAGTGGCAACAGGCTCGCCCCCTGTTACATGGGACCTAATCTGACCACATCTGGCGAAATGTGGGTGTTTATTCACCTCTGCCTACCCCTACTGGGAAAGAGGCGTGACAATGTAAAAAAAAAATTTAACGCTTTTTCAATTATTAGTAATGTTTTTTTATAAAGACTGCGTTTATATTTATAGTTACACAAACACTTAAGGCATAATTTTTCATAACAATGCTGAATCAACATTATCATCAATCTTCGTATTTGATGCGGCCAAGAACGTAGCACTTACTTTGCGCGCATAATTAGTTTCCTTTCCTAGAAAAGAAAACCACCGCCACGCGAGCTGAAATTAAACATGTCTAGAGCTCTATGACTTAATCATAAATCCTGTTGTGACATGAATCGCATAAATACACATTTTATCAAAATATATTTTGTTACAAAAATTGTATGTTTAAACGTATTGAAAAGTATTTACTACAAACACCATCCATCCATCCATCCAATCAGCCGGAAGACGTCCACTGCTGGACAAAGGCCTCCCCCAAAGATTTCCACTCAGACCGGTCCTGGGCCACCCGCATCCAATGGTTGCATAAATAAATAAAACACCTATCACCAGCAAATACCAATAACATGTTGACCGAAACCGTCTTGGTTGGTGCCACCGCAGTGCCTATATCTGCAGGCAAACATTACTGTGATACCGTTTCAAAAGCGCTATAGCTTACTACTACTACTTAATTACTACTAGCTACTTAATAATTACTGAGGTAACGAGACTCAACAATTTCACACGAGCGCAATATATATCATCCTAACTAGTGCCACGTTATTATGGGCAGGCGTATCATTCACCATTAGGTGAACGTTCAACTCGTTTCGTCGCTTAATTGAATAACAAAAAAATATAACATTACCGAAGCTGAGGCCTCGTTAGTATTTTTTTTTTTAACGCAACTCTCGAATTAAATTTTTGTCAATTTTACAGACCACTGCATCAATACATACATAGTTATTATTACATTAATGCAGAAATAGACAATCCCACTACTATTGTGAGTCTAAATATATCTATTATATCTCTCATTTGTTTAAATAAAACAATTTTAAAAAGGTAATAAATTGGAAAATCGTCATAGTTGTGATTTACAGACCTTTCGCCCATAAACGAAACAATTAGGCATTGACATAAAATTTATCAAAGTAATGCTACGTTTGAACGAGTTTTTATATGCCACCTTGTTCATTGGTTTATCACGAAGGTAAGATCATTAATAATGAAGAATAGGTTATATGGAGAAATTCACTGCTATTAGACTCGATAAATAAAGTAAACATTAATAATTACGACAAAGTTAGGAAAGTATTAGTTTATATTAATCATATAATCGCCATCGTGGCGCAAGCACAAAGATTAAATAACACGTGGGCCTCTGTTTGATTCCGGGGTCACTTGTGATGAAGTTAGGTTGATAGTCGTAGGATTTTTTAACCTGCCTGACTAGCTACTACACACTTATTGCAAAAGTGACGTTATAGAAATTTGTGTTTCGAGATATGAATGTCTGTTTTCTAGGCTAGCATGCATCATCATCATCAGCTTATTGTGACATAACGTCAGGCGAAAATGAGGCCGAGTTTTAAGCTCATATAAAACAAAATCGACGTTGTCTATATAAACATGGTCCAATCGTATTTAAATTCTATTTGTTGTTTTTAGTGTAGGCGAGGATATACTCGTGAGGACGGACAATGATGATATGATGCTTTAGGGAGAATGAAATTATGTTTTCCGCTTGTTGTTGAGTGGTGACAAAATGTGAAAGAATTAAAAATCGTTAGAATATTTTCATAATTAGAGATTTATGTCGCCACTTGTGGTTTTATTTTTTAGAATGAATCGAAAATTTAGATAAAGTAAACATAATAATTCATTGTTTTACTCTTATTAAATCCGTCGTAGTTTTCCGTAGAGATGCCAAATTTACTTGTTGGTTTGCTTAATACTTCTGTTTATGTAGGTGTCGCGTCACACGATTACATTCTATATATATAATTCCTGTTAGGAAAGTATGTTTCCTGGTACTGAGATAAATAGAATTGAGACATACATCTGAATATTCTAGTTTTGTAAAAGAAAATACGTACTTATTTATAAATTGTACGATTTCGTTGAATTCAATGTTATCTTTTTTATTATTAAAAGTTGGTGATATGCTATTAGCGTATGATAATGGGAGAGCTGGTGGCGGTTAAAGGTTGTTTATCACACCCATGCGAGGCAGCGTCCTCACACGCGCGCCGCTGAGGCCAGTGGTTTCCCGGAATCCTTATTTCCGATTCCGAAATACGCGTCGCTGTTATACCGAGAAATCTCGATGAACGTTATTCTGGGGCAATGCCGTGTAAAACCCGAAACACGTAGCTTTCTAGCGAGGTGCCTCTGCCGTTATAAATAATCGGAATGCTCAAAAAGAAGTCGCTGACCCTATAACGTTATCGAATCGCTCGTTTCTGGTGGGAACTTAATATCGATTCGTGATTTGACGGCGTCGATTATAAAACAATATATTTTTTTTTGGACAAACTAATGAGACAAACTCTAATGAGTAAAATACACCACATGAATAAATTTAGAATATACGGGCATAGAATATCAAAGACTAGACGGCATGTGGAAGTTGAGATTATGTGTAACTATCGCATGCTTCTGACATTTAAATTCAAAAAGGTCAAATTAAAGGGTTCTCCAAAATATCAAGCGTGACCCGGAAGCTTATGCAGACTGTCAATGTTATGTATCTTGGATATGATATGTGTCGACTAATACAGCCTTGATGGAGAGAAAGAAAAATCAAAAGACTGTGTTGCCATACGAAAGTTCGGAAGTGAAGCATTACGTCCGCCGTGGAATTATATTGCAAAAGGCATGACAAATAGAAGGAACGAAATAAAAGTGTCGTTCGGTTTATAATTCATTTATTAATGACATACCATCCTACATCGTAACATTTAAATTTCAATTCGTACAACAAACGTATGTATACAGGACAATAACTATCATGATTAAACATTTAAAATGGGCATCTCGTTACTCTATTTACAAGCTCGGAAAACGACAACGGCGTATCCGCCTGCAGTACATTTTGTAGGCAAAGTTCGGGGAACTCATTCATACAGCTTGCTTTACACAAATAATTTAATCATTCAACTAGTTCGAAATTTTATTATACAATAATCATGTCTGGTATTGATGATTCATTAAAAAATTGCATTTGTCATTGATATATTTATATAAAAAAAAAATAATAATAATGTAATGCACCGTTGTATAAGAACAGCACAAGATAATATAAACCAATCAGTCAATACTTAAAATAAATCTATGAAGGCAAGTGTTATTAACTAAATACATAATAATTATGTATGCTAAGTTTATACAATAAAACATACGACGTATAGACTAAACTATATACATAATTTCGTCAACAAATTTATTACTTAACAATACATCATATAAACCAATTCTTAAATTATATTATAAAAGCCACCTTAAAGCTACTCAGATTTAGTTTCACGGCTTACTCTAAACTTGGTGCTGTGCTGGATATTAACGATTTATTTCAAGAGTTGAAAGCAGCTGCTGTTACGTAGGCACAAATTTTATGTGTTGCTAGTTTACTACTATTTATTTAGAAAAAGCAATTCTCTCACGGCAAAAGCTAATTCCGGCGTACTCCATACATTATGTATGAGTGGTGGTCGCGGTGAGATTATGTCAAGCGGTCATTAATCAATCCCGCCATTTATTATACGGGCTCCTGAGTTCGCGCTTGACATTCAATGCGGAGAATAGGTGAAAGATATATGAAGAGGATATCCACATGTACACCAATCTAGATCTATTGAGGTCTGATTCATGCTTTATAGGCAAGAACCGGCTTCTATTAACTAAATCGACGCCCCGCTCGCTCGGCTTGAGCTATCACAGGGCGCCGCAAACGGCGATCAATCAGAACATGGAGGGGATTCGATCAAAACAAATTGTGTGAGTTTTAACTATTTTGAGACAATAAATAGTTTACGTATATATCAGAGAACTCGAAAACATACAGAGATAACTATATATGTTTGTTTGTACAAGTATTCGTTGTGTAAAGGGCGACTATTTAAGTATTCCAGCGACAATCTCACTGCGCCGGGTTATTCCGTACGATTAGTAAGCTGAATTTAATCCACGTATAGTACGACTGGGCTCGGGTGCATACAGCTAGTTTCGTCGGAACTTAACTGTTCGTTTCACGGACACCCGCTCGGCATACAAATGCCGTTAAAACGAAACAAAAAAGGCACCGCCGAAAATCCACAAAACGTTTCCCATATAAAATAAACCCATCACGTTGTCTAGTGACCACACAACAAAAGTATTATTCTCGTTAAAATCTTTCATCAATCAACAAAGCCTAGGTATTTATTAAATAGAGTTTTTCCAAACATAATTATATATTTCTATACTTTTTTTTTCCGCATACTCCGCGAATGGAATCACACTATGGAAAGGTTTTTCTTATCAAGATTCTAGATTCGTTCCTACCCAGAAGAAGAGAAAAATTAGTTTAATTTATCGATCAATATATAATACGTATATTCACTATGTTGATTATAAAAAGAATTATGTAAATGTATTATACTTGCTTAATAGTATAATTCTTAAACATCAACAACCGCCTCTCGATGTCTGCATTTCCTTTCATTTCTACGCAATGGCCTAACGTGACAACTTTGTATATCTCGATTTGATAAAACTTGAAGTGACAAACTAATATTTTTTTTTGTACAATGTACTAAATCATTAGATAACAAATGTAAATTATCAGAAATGCTTTATATATATCTATATAAATAGTTCCAAAAATTCACAACAATTAAGCCTCGTCAGTGATTAATGTTTGAAGCATAAACTCTTAACAATAGATATCTAAGCTGTAGCGAAAACGTGAAAATTAAAAATATCTAGTACGCCTAATATTATATTTAGCACCTCCCAAAATAGGCCACGCTCATCACATGTTCTTAACCGATAGTTCTAATTCTACCCAGCTCTAATACACAACACGTTGTAAATCGTTAATGAACAATTTTATTTATATCAATATCATAAAAAGCATACAAATCCGTCCCCATTCTATACATGTCACACAATGGAAGTGATACCTCTTCAGCTGTTTCTCGTTACCAGCGCTATCGGTCGACCACTTGTTACTTCACACTCCACTCTACTTTATCACATATTATCTACGGAAGATTCACTTCGATAACACCTTTATATATGTTGATAATTTTAACAATAATAAATTTATACAACTGTCTCCTTGGAGCTTGTTTTATACAGAAATTCTTGGATCCTGAAGCTACATGCGATGTTTGATTGATGGTAAGATTATTTCTAACCCGCCTAGCTTGTTACTACTTTCATATCACAAGAGCCGTGCTTTTCTAGCCTAGTGTGCTACACCATGTAACCGTAGAGGTCAATTGTTAGCTTGTAGTATATATAAACCATATAGAATGAAGTAGATAAATTTACGATATTAATTAGTATTTGAATATTATTTCGAAATATATGAAAATTTGTTTTAAGCCAAAATGTGTATATAAGAAAAAGAAGCAGAAATTTCATGCAAATATGTTTGTTGTGTCCACAGGCAGTAACAGTGTCTTTGCATAGCGATTGTAAGACAAACACTCATATATGTGTGTACAATTTTTTCTCGTTCACAATTCTGGAAATGCTAATCGCCCGAGCCAGTTGATAGTTCGCGAGGAAGGCCCGCGCCTGCGCCCGCGCACCTTCCCAGAAACGAAAGCGAGACGGCCGCTAGTGAGAAATGCGATTATCGTAATAACCTCCCGGAACCGGAGGGCCCTTTCCGATCCGCGTTCACAAATAGAAATCCGTGTGGACGTAAACAATCGCTACCAACATTATGACGGTAATAATAGACGAGTTGCTCGAGTGGTAAGGGACCATGTAGTCAAGTACCTTAGCGCTTATTTCCGACACCGAAATGTACTATACAAAAATTATACAAGTTCCGATTTGAAAGGACATGTATACTTGGATAGCAAGACTTCCACTTAAAAGCAATAAAAACAATGTGGTACAGTCACCCGCCACTTTGTTGGAGGAACACCTTGCGGTCTCGATGACATTACAATGTAAAATAACCTAAAGTTGAAAGGATCGTTTCAGCTTATTTATTTTTATTGAACTTAATCATATTTGGATTTAAAAAGGACAAAATATAAGGAGGCGAGCGGGCCGGGCGCCATCGATAATTTCATGCGATATTACGACTCGTTTCTGAGAAGGTGCAGCCATTGAATTGACCAAAACCTCATCCGAACCGGTCACCACAAATATCCCATATTACATAATCATCCGTCGTATTTAAATACGTACTATAAATTATTAATCAACATGTTTTTGTTAATAACAGGAAAATTTTAATTAAATTTTAAAATGTTTTACGTTTACGTTTAATCTAGTTACTTTGTACAGTATTCAAGTTACTCCCAGTCTTCGTCACTGGATGATTGTTGGGGTGTTGATTGGTCACCAGGTTCGGGTATGATGCTGGCGAGCGTCTGCAGCAGCGAGCCACCGGTTCGTTCCGCACCGGATATACCTCTTCTGCGCATAGACAGCTTAGCGTGCAGATCTGCCATGAGATCGCCGCCGACCGATGCCTTCGTACCCTGGGGGAGGACAAAAAAGAACTGATTAAACATATTTATCTATACCAGTGCTTACGTTTCCACCATTTTGTCTTTTAATTACCCCTTAATAAAAAATTTCGAAATGTGTCTCGCTTCTCGTAAGCTCTATCTATCGTTAGTAAATTATTTTTTTTCTTGGTATTACCGCCGTAACCAATATTATTTCCATGTACCCCTAAAGGAACTCTACGCGTACGAGTACCATGGGTTGGGGAATCACTAATCTATACAAATATATTTGTATCATGAGCGGAATGTGGTGTAGTACATACCATTCCAACTAACGCTATATAGCTATTAGCATGAGTATTATTTATCATTAGGTGAAGGTTTAGCTCTTCTCGTCGCGTCGATGAATAAAAAAAAAAGGGTCAAAGTAGTATACTCTTTTCTTAAAGGACCCCAAGTCGCATTGGTGCGGAAGTACTGCTGTTGAAAACTGACTCCACAAAATAGTTGTGTGGTATAAAGTTGCACATAAAACGCATAATGAAGCCTGGATGATTGAGGAGCTCACAAGTCCTCCAGGTGGTTAGGTTGGAATTTAGCGTTGCGTCGTCTACTCCGATGGTGGCAAGCAGCAGCTGGGATAATTCTGAATGACTCCCCGGAACACCCCGTGGCAAATTTTATAAATAGGCCGACTTCGAATTTATTCAGATTTATAATGGTCTCAGTTCTGGCACACTCTATCAACAAATGTATTTCATCTGGGTTACCACATCCCACACTGCTCCAAAGCTGTTACATTCATGATGGAGACCGGACAATAAAAGCGCAAAACTATGAAGATAACGATAGTTCGTTTAATGATTTTTTTTTTAATTTTTCCGTTCGTCCATTCGTGATAGTCAGGATGTCGGTATAGGATATACTCCCGACATTCTGATTACCAAGGATGGGCGAATGGAAATAGAAATTATCACAAACATACTCAGAAATAATCTCGTATCGTATACATATACAATATATATTGAAGCTCAATGGTAGGTCCAGTTAACAGTAAACAGGATAAGTAAATAGGTAATGTAGTTAAATAATTAGAATAGTTAACTGTTGATTTAAATTTACGGAAGTTGTAATTGGATTTGGATTTTTGAAAAGCTGTGATCTTAAAGACCAGGTGTAGAATAGAGCAAAGTGGAGTGAAAGAAGTAGAAAAGCAGAAGACGTCAGAGGATAACACAAATGTTGAGAAGTAGTTAGGCATGAACGTCTTTATGAGTTACCAAGCTTGATATTGAATGGAATAACCCGAGCAGAATGTGCTGGTGGTAAACAGCTGAAGAAATGGTTTGACATTATAAAAGAGTAGAACTGGATCATCAGTTAAATAGTGTAGGCGTAAATAGGAGTAGTTTAGTTTGAAGAAGGTACTACATTATACTTGTTGTGGGTCTCTATTGCCGTCTAGGGAGGCAGTAGCTGGTACCAGCTCCTGCATCTGCCAAACAATAGTGTTCCAAACATTGTTGTGTTGGCAGCTGGTCGAAGTACTGGAGTAATTAGACTTGACATTTTATGTCTTAGAGCGAGGAACACAATGTGTTGCTGTGTATATAATCCTAACTAGCGCCGTTTCATTCTATAAGCATCAGGTACCATGTCATCCTTAGGAAGATGGCGAATGCATGGTGGTCTTGTATTTGCCGCAGCTCAGCCTGGGTGCTAAGGTAGGCTTTGTCCTTCTGTGTGATGCTTTAGCTAGAGTGCAGGGGGACACCGGTGCGTTCCGTAGGAAAGGAATGCACTGAGGGAGACCACCGAGAAGGTTTTAATAGGTTGGGGTCCCACATAACCTAGTCTTCCTCCCAGGAGCGGGATATCTTTTAAGAAGATTTCCGCTGCGATATCTATCTAGTAGCTACATAGATTATAAAAAAAAACCCTGATGATGGAATAGTCGTTGCATTCCAACTGATGGTAACTTTGAACCTTGAACATAAACCTCAAGTCGTTTATGACGTCATATGAAGTTTCTATAAAACGAGAGCCCTTAATGATTGTTCTACACATATATTCCCAGCCTTGTGACAAGGTAATCATTGATATATATATATTTCATCCTAAATAATGATTAATACAATATATTTCTATACATTAATTATAAAGTTTAAACAGGATTTTAGATGTTTACAGTTATATCGAAATTTGCTTCGTATTGCCTATCAAATACATTATTCGTATGACGACCGTCACGATTAATTGCGTATTTTGTGTAAATAAGTCATTTAATAATAAATATGTTTGTTTACCAACTGTTTTGATAGAGAACAATATTAATTATTAACTGTACATTTAAATGTGTTAGATGATATGATGTTATAACTATTTGAATTGTACACTGAAGCCTTCACTTGAATCGCATACTTATTTACTACATGTAAAAGTATACATTCAATTTTTTTTTACTTAACAAAGTGAGGAGATGAGCGAGGTCTTCACCTGATTGTGAGTGCTGTAACATGACGCTAGTTAAGATGTTATACACAGTATCACATTGTGCTCGTCGTTTTGAGACAAGGCATTGTCCCTACCGCAGTAATTTCACTAGCTCCAAAGCCCTTTAAACTGGAACATGGTAATATTTTTTTGTCTAAAGATGCAGGAGCTGTTGCGGTAGCTGCTTAGCCGGTTTTCGGCAACAGAGATCTACCATCGTTCTAAGTAAACACAAGAAGATAAACGTTTCTTTTTATATTGGTGTAATATAAAGTAAGCAGCGGCGATGCAGCCGATACAAATGTGTTTATGTAAATCTACTAAACGACGACAAAAGCTAAATTGTGTACCATTTGATTTGATTACTTAACGATGATAAGCAATAGTAAGCTGTATGGACGGTGACGACAAGGTGCCTAATTGTATATTTGCTCAGCGCGGTCCCGCTTCGACTCGCTAACAGAATCTCCATAACAGGATAACCCTCAATTGAATAATTTAAGTAATAAACATTTGGGAGCGGACCTGCTCTTCCTTTTTAGAGGCAGCGAGCGGCATCTCAACGAGCAGCTACCGAGAAATGGACGAGGGGGAAAAAAAAATTGCGAGAGCAAGTTATTCTACGTAGTGCAAAATGTACATACTTTAGATGGCCGTGGTCATTCCGGGGACGCGCGGCCATTCGGCTGCCCCGGACCCACTTACAGCAGATTTTGATGAGATTCGTATTACATATGGGAAAAAAAGACACCGAAGAATATATACAACAGTTCAGAATAACTTTGTTATCACACCAGTATTAGCCATATGCAAGTGAAGCTGGAGAAGTTTCATTTGTTAATTTCGATTTATAACCTTGTAATATATATATAAGAGATTATCATCTATGTAAGTACTCATCACGATATCTCTGGAACCATAAGGTTTAAAGACATGAAAATCGATAGGTATATCCCATTAGCCGATTATAGGTCAGGTAAGAATGAATTATATAAAATTCAATGTATACATATCCCACTGCGTGTGGTGGGCTAAGGCCTTTATTGTACAATCATCTACTTTCTCTTATTAAATTTATTTACAATATTTATCTCATACTCATCTTTCTCCACTCGTCTTATACCAAGTGTATATATATTGAAGTGGAAAAAAGCAGTGCGAGACAAGCACCCCTGGCGCTCTCTTGTGTACGAGGCCAAGACTCACTTTGGGTCGCTGCGCCAAAGTAGTAGTATATATATATATGTATAGAATTCTTTTCTTTCTATTACCAGTTATCCATTGCAGATGTAAATATGGAGTGTGTTGTCGTGGCCGGGGTCTTTCAGCGAACAATCTATAAAAACAAAGAGACGCACAAACGCGTCTCCGAATGGAGCGTGCACACAACATATTCCCGGGAAGTGGTCGACAAAAGCCGCCTCATGAGAATTGAAGCACTTCGATGGAAATTATTGATTCCGTTTAAACGATACAACATTGCGAGTTCAAATCGATATGAAATGAAACTATAATGAGGACTGTTCCAGCAACTGGAAACAGTTGTTCCTTTCATCGACGATTTTTCCAATGATTATTATCTCATCTCATTTATCACTTCTGCCGATGATAGATGTTACTATAACGTCACCATCAGCGGATAGAAATCCACTGCTGGACATTATAGTCCATATATAATAAATACGAAATAATAACTTATTTAGAATATTTAAAAATACTCCCTCTATCGCCTTAAGTATTTTTACGGAGTATAAAGATATCCGCTCAACTTTTTACGGAGCTCAAGTCAAAGGCACTTTGCTAAACATCAGACGAGAACCACTAATCAAATCCGCAATGAGTAAACGTGGTGGAGCTAAGGCCCAATTCCCTTCTCTATAAGGATCCTTGAGATAGGCCTAGACGCAGCAGTGGGCGTTAACCAGCTGATAAGAAGACCCACCCACGTTACATTTAAGTACTAAGCACTAGGGACTAGTTTATTACTAAGGACTACTTAACTACCCACGTTTCAATATAAATTGTTCAATCCTTTCAACAACTATGTTCTTGACTGATAATTTTACATTTTACAAGAATTTACCCGATTTATACACCCTTTCATTATGTATTATATAACTGTGACTTTAGTAATTAGCTTTTCTTTTTAGTTTAAGCTTAAAGAAACTAGTTCGACTGGTGGTAGGTCTCTATTGCCGGATACCGTCTGGGTCGGTCCTATGTCTGCCGATGATCATTACTATGCAAACATTGCAAATATGCCGATGAAAAGTACCGTGTTCCAGTTTGAAAGGTGTTGTAGTTAGTAAAATTACTGGAATAACGAGACTAAACGTTTTAAATGTCAAGTCGGAGATCATAATGTGTTATTTCAATGTATATCTTTTTAATTAACGCTACAACGTTATGGGTATACCGAATCACTTATCATCAAGTGAACGTTCAGCTCGATTCGTCGATAAAAAGAAATGTTTAAAATCGACCATCGGCAGTAAGTTAAAGCGTATTAAAAGACAGCGAGATTTTTGACCTGTAAATTATATAGACTAGCTACAAGAAGAAAGTTACTGAATGTAAGTGGTACGCTAGCCATAAAATACGGTGGTGTTTAGTATGATTATAGAGCACTATATTGTACTTATCCACTTGGCAACAGAAATAAATAAAAGTGTATTTATTACACAATCTCCAATCGATGTAATTCAAATGGCTTCAGTAGGTTTTCGTGTAGAAAATGAGGTAAAAGAATTATTGATATCATCATCAGCCGACAGATGTTCACAGCTGGACGTAGGCCTCTACCAAAGATCTCTGCTTCGATCGGTCTCGCGATATATCCAGCTCCTCGCGACCTTCCAAATATTGATATGAAACTCCTCAACGATATACAATATTAAGATAAGCAATTGCACAAGCCATTTGAGTAATATATCGATTCACGACACACCTCGTACCTTTATACCGGTTTACGTTACAAGTAATGGACATTACTTTCCATTACCGGATCGGTTACACAGTCATCGATTCACGATCTAAATGTTAATTAAATTCATGTTAAAATTATGTACGTTAATTATCAGATACATTACAGGTATTTACTGCGGTGGTGTCTGTCAATTTCTCAAATATTATCAACTTGTCTATATGCCTATTGTATATATATTGTCTATATTTACAAGATATATATCTATATTATCCACGATAGTATATATAATATTATATACAAATTACATATATTTATTGTCAAGATATATATCTATCTATATTGTCTATATCTACAAGATATGAGGATTGTATATTAAACTGGTGGTAAGTCCCTGCTGCCGGAGATCTTCTAGGTAGGTACCACCGCAGCTTCTATTTCTGCTGCCTAACAGTAGTGTGCAAACATTACAGTGTTCCTGTTGGAAGGGCGTTGTAGTTAATAAAATTACTGGGGTAATGGGATTTAATGTCTAAAGTCTTAAGGTGACGAGCATGATGTAATGCAGTGTAGACCATTTTTTTGTATGGGAGGATATTTTCGAAAGTTATTCTATCTGGCTCTACTCTAGTTGGGGATATCAGGATTATGAGGGATTTCCACCTAAAACATTCTCGGTGGTTTCCAATAGTGAATTAGGAAAGACTTAGGGAATCTTCCACGAAAGGCATAGGTGATCTGCTGCAGTCTGGTTAAACATATCTCAAGGTACTATCTATATATCTATAAGGTACTATCTACTAAGTATCTCAAGGACTTCCGTTTTGCCGTCTTCCTAAGGCTCACTTATCGAGCTCTAAGAGTCTCCCACGCTTAAGTCTCGCAACCCGAGACCTCTTTTAGTCGCCTTGAACATCAGACAGAGCTTATCATATTCTTTTTAATACCTCGAGACTACTAGTTTGTAGTGTAACCAGCAAAGAATTGTTATGAGCTAAGGGTTCCCTAGTGGAGAACGCTAAGTCGAATTTTAACGTATATGTTATATAAAAAATATTATATATAAAAAAAAACATTAGTCTGATTTATGTTCTGTGAAACTACTGCGAGTGTTTTTATAGCAAATTAAAGAATTTAGTTTAAAAACAATGCGTAGCAGACCAGATAATAATGTTTATCGTTTCTCGAGAAGAGATAAAACCTATTATTGCGCTGTGAACTATTCTAAGAAATTAATTAAAAACATTATCTCTATTTAACAAAAACAACATAGAGGGAATCTTTAGTTGTTTATGTTAAGTTACCACTAAACCATTTTTTTCTTTATTAACTAATAATTATAGATAAGAA
Source organism: Troides aeacus (assembly GCA_033220335.2). Classification (NCBI taxonomy): domain Eukaryota; kingdom Metazoa; phylum Arthropoda; class Insecta; order Lepidoptera; family Papilionidae; genus Troides; species Troides aeacus. The sequence continues at coordinate 10,189,808 of CM067278.1, forward strand.
CATAATGATATACGCAGCCGTTAGTCGTTCGGTTTAGTTTAATGTAAGAGTTCACAAAAAAAAAACTAATGATTAATTACATAACTACGTACTCGACTGGAGCTTTCAAATTGTAGTTTGAATACAGGGTGTTATAAAATGATAAATATAATAACGGCCTTTTTTTTTATCTATCTAAGTTATTTAATGTTATATTGAGATTAAAACTACACCAGTGATAGGTCTCTGTTGCTGGAGAGTCTAGGTACCACCGCAGTTCCTATTACTTCCCCTAAATAGTAGTGTGCCAACGTTATTTCTGTATAAAAGGTGTTGTAGCTAGTGAAATTACTGAGGTAATGACTACACCGTATGGTGATCGTTGATTAGCACAATGGTGCAGTGTATACCATCTTAAACAGCGCCACGTTTTTATGAGCAGGCGTATCACTTACCATCGTGTGAATATCGGTAAATAAAACATTGCTTCGGTAGGTAATTAAAAAAAACAGTTATTAACAGTAATTTTAATTACATTTGTATTGAAAAAAAAAACGATTTAGTTAATGTCTTCCAAAGGTTAACTTGGGACGTCATGAAGAGTGTTGACGTTAAACTAAGAAACAGCAAAAGTGAAAGTCATCAGTTACCAATTACCGATTAAGCGCCCGACTAAACCATGTCTCGGAATCGTTCACTGAGAATACGTGGAGCTTTTTGTGTTTTTGTTTCGTTCAAACGAAACGAGGACCGTGGGCAGTGGACAAAAAGCTGGGCGAATGTTTCAACGAATCGGCGGGGCGCTGGTCCACCCGAGCCGCGTTGACACGACCGCAATTAAAAACCGGCAAGTGTGAATTGTTTTCACATACTGAATACTGATTGCGTCAAAAATATAGCAAAAATATGAAGGAAAAAAACCGTATAATTATCTTTCACCATCATAATTGAATAAACAATTAATAATGAAAGATGTCTGATGCTATATATAATACTATCCATTCGAGTTAAACTGTGGTATAGAGATCTAGTAGTTTAAACGTTGGTCAGACCGACTTTTCGATGCGAAAACATTAACTATATATATAAATATATCGGATAAAAGTTTGTCATGTGAATGCTTAATTTGATGGATATATAAAAAAAAACCTTCTTAAGTAACGTTCATCTGAGGATAAGCAATACGCTTGCCTATAATAACGTGGCGCTAGTTAGAATGTGCACAACACCATATTTAGCTCGTCGCCATAAGAAATAGGATGTTAAGTATCGTTACTACATTATGTTCACTAACTAACAGCGACCTTCAAACCGGAAAACATCAATGTTTGCACACAACTGTTTGTCGGCTGCAATATGAGCTGGGGTGTTACTTGCCTAGACGGTCTCCGATAGCAGAGACCTACAACCAGTATATTTACGTAATAATGTACCTATTTTTTTTTTTTAATTGAGCAGAATCAAAAAATCTAGTTCTAGATAAATCGAATGTATAATGACGTTAAATTATTAATGCTGACGATTAGGAATAATCTAAAATTAAGCGCAAACTTTACAACTATTAGGTTTGTAAAGGTATTTAAATCTCAATTAAATATTGCTTCTTGAATTTGTATGAAAGAATGCTTATTATCAGCGGTAATGAAGATTTATGAATACACGTACATGAGGAAAGAGTTTTTAGATAAAAAAAAATAATGATCGGTATGCGTAATAACATGCATGAGATCGCTTATTTGTATAATTAGCACCACGTGGGAGCCGCACACAAATACACTCATGCGTATGCGCACGTGCGCACACGCACACGCACACGCGCGCAAAGCAATGTGAACTGATAGCATTATCAATAATACAACGTTATCACTGACAGAGTAATTGCGTTTCTCGGAAATACTCCGGGGCATACAATTACGCTTGTTTCCTTGAAGCGTCCGGCTGGGAGTGTAATTGTGCGGAGTACGGAGGCGGCGCTCTGCTACAGAAATAGTTTGATTTTTGTTGCAGAGGTCGTCTCAGAATGGTTGCTCGAATGAAAAATGTGAAATATTTTTTTTTTATCTACCAAGCAACGACAGGAGGAGCGAGGAGTTACGATACGTCTGCCTATAACAACGTGGCGCTACTTAGGATTTGAGACAAGATGTTGAGTCTCCTTACTTCACTGTCAATAGGGGTCTATTGTCGGAGACAGTCCACATAGACACCACCGCAGCTTCTATTACTGCCGTGAAACAGTATTGTGCAAACATTACTATGTTCTGGTTTGAAGTGCACTGTAGCAAGTGAAATTACTAGAGTATAGAGATTTTACACCGTGTCTTAGTGCGACAAGCACATTGTATATCATACTAACTAGCGCAACGTTGTTATGGGCGAGGATATTATTTACCATCAGATGAACATTTAGCGAGTCGCGTCGCTTCGTCGAAAAAAAAAACGACTCGACAGGTCTGGTGCGGTATTTGTAAAGAAAATAAAGAAGGAAAAATATACGCAGCTTTATATAACAAACACAAAGTAGTTTGGGAGAAATTGAAAAGTATAAAGAAATCCGTTTCTTTCCGAGAAAGAGATCTTAACTTCAAATTGAAAAGTAGAGCTGCTTGGCAAATGATTCTTATTGGAATCGCTGGTGATGATATTATTTGTCTTATGAGTGATCAGCGATTCGATTCGGATAATAGTAATTGTTTACTTGATCAAATGACTGTAAACCATGAAATACCGGAAACAGTAAATTTCGATATATAACAAGCTCTGACGGGTTCCGCACATCTTACGAGACCCAAGCCAACCTTACCCTGCTAATCAATAAACGACGCTTTAGCTTCCACCAACCTGGATTTACCACCGTTGTGAACCTCTATATACAGCAGCCCCTAGTGACTAGCGGTGTCGAAGACCATGCTGACTGTATTTGGATATCTTTGTGGGAGGCGTATGTCCAGCAGTGGACGTCAATCGGCTGATGATGATGATAACAGGCTCGACATGTGTAGAGTTGACAATTGTACGAGTGCGGCGGAACTCTCTGGATCGCGGCAATAGAATGTCGTTTGACGGCCCACTTGGCGCAGTGGCCGGCGTGCGGTACCGGGGACCGGTTCCCCAATCGATTCCTGGCAGAACCTGGCGCGTTGTTGACGACAACTCTTTTTTTTGATTTGTGGAATCCGCTGCTATTCGAACAATCTATATGTTTATGTTTAATTACGTTTGGATAGTTTGGACATATGACAACTCGTATTAGACCAGTACAATGGATAAAAAACCTCGACTCTCTTTGAGAAAATACTGCTCTTGTTGGACGTAGATAAGTAAACACAATACAATATTTTTGTTTGGACAGTTAATATATATTTGCCCGTGAAAGATTACACTTGGCAAAGAGCTGATGATGATACGTTTCGCTGGAGGTTACTGTCACTGAATGGGTCACGACATATGTAGTCTATTACGTAACCAATCAGACTAAATAGCATCTATATCATGCATATTAATTATAACAGCATCATAAAATCATTAAAGTAATGTGCTTACTATTTAATAAAAGTAAACGACAGCGACGAAAGGACCGAGACGTTCAGCTGATGGTAAATGATAGGACCTGCCCATAATATGGTGCTAGTTAAGATGATATACACTGCACCACAAAAAAAAAGAAACACAGTAATGTTAGCAGCATGCTGCTGCTGTTCGGGTACAGGAATACCAGCTGCGGCGATACCTACTTAGACAGTCTCCAGCGATAGAGATCTATCAGAAATAATTAACTAATAAATTTGGTTTACTATAGCAAATAATACTTATCCTTTGCTCTTTAAATTAGTTTAACTGTAAACTTAATCAATAATACAAAAGAAGGATAAAAATTGATTTCAGAACCTATAATAATATAAAATTTACATGCGAAAGAAGCAGAACCTCGAACTTTTTTTTTTTAATGTTTGTTTATAACAAAGTGATGCTCTTTGATGAAATGTGTTCAAGCCGAGTCTGTGAAAGCTATCATGGAGGTTACTTTAACCTATAATTCAAAATATATAAACGTAATACGGTAAAAAAAAACTAAAATAAGTCAAGCAAAAAAAAAGTGCCAGAAAAATTAAATTTTTTAAAGGATTGCTTCCAAAAATTTTTAAGTTAGTTTGTAAGGGGCCGACTACACGGCGCCGTGTGATCATAAGTATGCAAAGAGACTTCAGGTAGGAAATGTATCATCATCATAAGCCGATAGATGTCCACTCCTGGACATAGGAAATGTATACAGTATCGAAAATTAATGTAGTCCTCAATGTTTAAAAGCAAATCCATCGATTTAAATACAACATAGTTGTATACCTTTTTTGACTTAGACATTATTATATTTAAACGTATTGAGCTAGTATACAGTCCTTTTTGTCCTATGTCAAGCGCACACCGCTACATCTTTGCAGAACTATACAGATGTATACTGGATAGAATATAATGGACCTACATCTAGATCAGTGTTTCCCAACATGAATCCCACGCCCAACGAAGGGACAATTTGATTGTTAGGAGGTGCAATTCGTAAATGGATTCGACACGAGTTTAACTCCGCTCACTTTCGCTCCAGGCCCTGCTAGACTACAGTGCCAAATTTAACGAGAAAAGCACAAAGTTAAATAATTGCAGCAATTTCAGATGACAGCAAATTCTTATATAGTAAATTTTTTTAATATTAAAAATTGTGTATGTTACAAAGGGGTATAGAATTATAGAAAGGCTAAGGTGAGACATAGCACAAATTAGGTTGGAAAACACTGTTCTTGATAGAAGTAACCTGTAATAGATTTATGATTTTAATCTATAAAAGACGAGATACGATCTTTTTATAACCGAACACTACTTCTATATATTGATAAAATGTTATATAAATAAGAGTATTGATGGCTATTACCTTAGCGGGCGTGGATTCCGCTGCCGAGCGTAGTTTCGCCCGGCCGGCGCCTCCCGCTTGCCGTATCGCCGCCATCAGGTTAGCGTGAGCATCTCCAGAAGTCGGAGCCGATGATTGCTTAGGAGTTTCTTTCCTGTTGACAATAACAAAATACCGTTAAGATTACACGTTACGTAAAATATATTTTCTGGTCGTCTCATGATCAGATTAAATCCTTTAGAACTTAATACCCTCGTGGGCAGCAAATAGAATCCTGTAGAACCACTGGTACCGCTGGGAGGTATTGAAGGTACATGTAAATAATATTGATGACGGATATATTAAGAAGTTAAACATTTTATTTATATATACACTAGCTGTTCCCCGCAACTAACTCCATTTTTCCTAGTTTAGGAGAGCTTATTATGAGACGATGAATCTATGAGATATTTCCTATATATCTATAGGAAATAAACTTTGTATCTAGTAACTTAATGAGGTCATGTAGATTTAACAGAGATTATTTCAATGCTAAGATTGACATTAGGTATAGCTTAAGAGAAACGACTTTTTCGGAATAGTTATGGAAGTAACAGGTAAAGTGTACTCAAAAGTTAAGGGGTACCAGACATGAAAAAAAGGTTGGTTAACACACCTTTACAGGACTAAGCTGGACGTAGTTAAATGACGACTCTTTCTCTCTTCTCTTAACTATATACCTCAAAAGTTTAAGGGTTAAATTATATTCGGCAATTTAATCCATTGATTTAACGATAATAGTGATTTACTAAGAGTAAATTGACATAAGTACATTAGGAAAACATTTTTTTTTAAATCGAAGAAAAAATTGTAGTAAATCCAATTGTTCTACTTGGACTCCGTTTTTCTTTAACTACTTCATATTTCACAGCATATCACGGGAACAATTCTTGAAACTATTAAGAAATACTAAACATAACTACAACGAATACAGAATACGGATAACATATGAATGATTATGTTGCGACCGATGTAATACTTTGTTATTGTACAAAGGAATACGGTGAAGCGGTCACATTAAAACTACTGTTCATTAGAAAACAAACAATGAACGATTTCGCGATTATCAATAATAAACTGATGATAATTATCTTCTTATTACAAATTAATGACAATTGGAAAATTACTAACAAACACATATATGTTCATTACTATAATTATTTTTAACGTTTGATAAATGTTTCATAGAAGACGGCGAAGAAAACTTATTAAGCGTTACAACTTAAAGTAATAAACATTGGAGTATATACTTCACAGGTTGTAGGTCTGTTGCTGGAAACCGTCTAGGTAGGTCTACTGCCGCAGCGTCTAATTCTGCTGACAGACAGCAGTGTGCAAACATTAATACATTCCGGTTTGAAGGACGCCGTAATTAGAGTAATAACTAGGGTATCGAGACTCAATATCTTATGTCTCAAGGCGACGAGAACAGCATCGTGCAGTTACATCCTAAGTAGCGCTACGTTGTTATGGACAGGCATCACTTACCATCCGATGAACGCTCGTCTGATTAGAGACTGTTTGGATAAAAAAGAAATTTACTAAACGATAAAGGAAACACTATACAAAAATGCAGCAACTATAAAGATGTTTACACATCTTATTGTGTAATGTTAGTTACACATCATCATCATCAGTCGATAGACGTTCACTGCTTGGCATAGACCTACCCCAGAGATCTACACATCGATCGGATAGGGATTCCTTTGGGTCATTTCCCACCACGCTGGCTTAATGAGGGTTGGTGGTAGCCAGAGCCTCGTTTGTTGATTAGCAGGGTGCACCACGGGCAGGTGAGGTTGGTTTGGATCCCGTAGGTTGTGCGGCAACCTTTACACCCATTAGTTATACGATCTCCCATAATCGGGTTCATCGCTTCGTAAAGTGAATAGAAGTTATATCATAAAGTATATGTAGTTACAATTAGTTGTGTGGCATCGGTTTATTTACGCTCTTGTTCGCAATAACCCGACAGCTCAGATGGAAGAGCGTAAGGTCGCCAACTCAGCGATTATGTGATACAGATCGTGGTTGGATAAACAAAAAAACCCGTTCCGAGCAGACTTCCAATGAAATCTTGTGCCGTTGAATCATTCATGGTAACCTTTAAAAACACGCGATGGACTCCGTACCGAAATGTTTCACTTTTTCCGTCACTGCTCTTTGATGACATTGATTGCTTATTAGAAAAAACTAAACTACTCTGTCATTCAAGATTGTTTTATTCATAATTTTTTTTATTTAACTATTTCAACAGTTGATACTTCTACAATAACATCATCATCAGCCGATAGACATCTACTGCTAGAGATAGGCCTCTCCTAAAGATATCCGTATAAAATCAGCATGGCCTCGGGTACCGCTGGGCGCTAGGGGTTGTCGTATGTAGGGGTTCATATGGAGGGATTTGACCTATTTCCCACCACGCTGGTCCAATACAATACATTACAGGTACCACGAGCAGGTGAGGTTGGCTTGGATCACGTGAGTCGTGGGGGCCCCTTACAACCCCTAATACTTCTAATTACCACTAACTTTTTGCTCAGGTCAAGTCTATTAAATATTTCTGAGAGAATCCAAATAATTTTTTACACTATTAAATGCTTAATACTTTTCAATATGAATTACAGTTAGTGCATTTCGTCGACGATCAAGTGAATATAAACAATATGCTGCAATAATGAAGATACACCAGATTGATCTCATTCTCGACGCGTGATTTATATCGCGTGTCATTACGGAGAGACCTTCGGACCATCGTTTCAATCACGATACCGTTGACAGGCTCTGGTTTAAATTGTTTTTGTTATCACTCGGTTTATATTCCATAGTTTTGTTGATCTATATCAATATATATATATATAATGAAAATGGTTTTGTATGTTCACCCACCACATGAAAACTAGTTTCAGGCTATTTATTTATTTAGTTTCATAGTTCATGATTTTATACCTAAGTAACTTTTATGAACATTTTAATTTTGTATTATTTTGCGGTTGCTATAGTAACGATCGCTATGGAAAGACATTTGCGGTCGAGGTCGCTCTCAAGGAATGCTTCAGACAAATTTCAAGTGTAATTTTATATTATGGCCAACAAAGCGGGCGGGGAACAGCTAGTAGAAACATATAACTTTTGTGTACAATTAAGAATGTATTTCTAATAAAGTTATGTTACTTTGATAGTGATCATGAGATCCTGGGGAGACTAAGAAGTAAGAAGCATACTTCGATAGTATTCCGACTTATTCATCATGCAAAATTGGGTTTTGTTACCTTATTGTCGGAGATATTCTAGACCTATATTAAAAAATTAGACGAAGGGCGGGATGGTATTTGTTTTAATTAGTTATCGCATTACGGTGTTACTATTTAATGTACCAGAAGATGAAGTGATGGAAGGTCAGACGATGAAGTGATGGAAGGTCAGACGATGAAGTGATGGAAGGTCAGAACAGGACTGAAGGAAACCGCTGTATGCGGACAGCGCAATATGCACATGTTTTGGGGACGCCTACGTTCATTAGAGGTCGCCTATGGATTAATGATTTAAAAATTACCGTTGACATTTAATAAAACGTAACAATGAATTTTGCTGACACATTAACAAACACCTATATGTACTAATACTATACCTAAGAGAGGGAGTCAGAAGTCAGCACGGAGCGTTCTAGTTTTTTCCTTGTAGTCTCGGGCTACTAAGAATAGGAACATTTCAGGCCGTGGATCCGGGTCCACGAGCCCAGTGTCAGATGAGCTGTAAGAGCCGCTGTGGCTTCCAGCCCGCTCAAAAGAAGAATATAGAATAGGAACATGGTAAGCCCTGCCTGTTATAGAAGGCGACTATAAAGGTTTTCGGTTTCGTCGGCTTTGGAATTGTCTCTTTTCTCATTAAGCGAGCCCGGGATTAAAAACGAGTATGAAGTGGTCTCGAAATTATCATAACAAAGAGTAAGTGCTAGAGAGTCTTCAGGCGCGGTGCAGGAGCACCGGTGTGTTCTCGGGACCTCTTGCGAAGCACTAAAGACGACCACCGAGAGGGTTTTAGGTACAAATCCCAAATAACCTTTTCTTCTAATAATCTTTCCCCTCCAGCAGCAGAGCATTTTTTGAAGATTTCTCCTTTAACCAAAAAAAACGACTCACTAATTCATTCTCCGCATTTAACACACCATCTTTTAATTATCAAATACTGCAGGAGGTATTGTATTACATAGAGAATATTGATTTTTTAAACATAAAGCGGTGAGCGTAGATTTGTTTAGACGTACAGAGGTCAACACCAATATTACCTGTTCGATGTGAACACACGAGGAAGTAATCGTTTCGAAGAGAGACATTGGCAGTGGCGCCTGAAATAACTTTAGAGCGGTCACGCTTCCCAGAACTTTCTACTTGCTGATGACGCGACAGGCGGCGCGGCGGCTCACCGGCGCCCAAACAGAAATAGACGCGTCGTGGGAACGAGTTCCCTTACACCACCACCTTTACGATGTTGTAATTGGATATTAGTGCGTACGTTGATTATTTCCATATTATTCAAACCTGTTCATCGATATAATTATTTTACAGTATGTCTCAACTATTAAGATAGAAATGGTATAGCATAATCTTTTTCTAAATTTACAATAAGCTTGAATATTGAAAGTCAACAATCTCTACCTATGGGTGATAGATAAGATAACGAATACAAAAAACATATTCAATATAAAAAAAAATGCTATTTTTTTTATAGGAAGGGTGGGCAAACGGGCGAACAGTTCACTTGGTGGAAAGTGAGCACTGACGCCCGTGGACAGTCGTGGCTGCGTTGCCGACCTTTAAGGGAATAATACCCTCTTGAAGACCCCCTCCCCCATGCCGTTATATATGATTCAAACTATACGTACTACTAACGTAATATTTGATTCAAACTATTACAAGATAATTTAGCTGTCATAATTACCAAGATATGTAAATAGCAGCGGCTTGCGCTCCCTGCTAGTAAATAAGCACTGTATAACCTAACTCCTTAAACCTGTCTAAATAATAATCTGTCAAGTTACTCAAAATGTCATAACTGTGCTTTGACTATTGAAAAATTGGTACTCAATTGGTATAAAATTGGTATATTTATTTTTAAGTATAGATGAGCACTGAGATTTAGGGTGTGGTTTGCATACCCAAAATTTCTGTGTCCGTCCTTGGTAAATAGCCACATCAACATAGTAAATATTAATATACAACGGGATATAATTTATTTATCTCAACACATTAATCATTATAATTATTACAATGTATTGATTATTCAATGCTGAAAATGGACTTTCTCCATAAATTTTTATGGCAACTTGGACCTGTCCTCTGTACAGAGATTCCTTGCAATGTTTAGCAGCTTCTGTACTGAGCTTCAATTTATATCTTATTACTTTATTGTGGGGAGCTAGTTAGGATGATATACACTGTAAATTATGTTCGTCGCCTTAAACATAAGTTGCTTAGTTTCTTTTCCCCAATAATGTTTGCATACTATTATTTCACAGCAGTAATGGATGCTGCGGTGACAACGACCGAGACGGTTTTGGGGCAACAAGTAGTGCGTTTAACCCACTAAAACCAGAGAACCAATTTAAAAATATTACTTTATTTGTTACAAGTGATTTTCCTTACCTCGTTTTCATCATCGCATGAAGACGTTATAGTAATTAAGATTTATTACTTCAGTCCACTTCATTGCCTTTGTAGGTCAAGCAGGACTCTTCGGTTTATATGATGATATCGCCACTAATACATAACCATTGTTAAATGCTAACTGGTTATTACTTTTTATGATACTAGTATAAACAGATAATTAATAATTGGCTTAATGTTTAAGGGGTGTAAGTGGTCTCGCACAACTCACGGGATCCAAGCAACCTCAATTGCTCATAGTGGATCCTGCTAATCAACAAACGAGGCTTTGGGTCCCACCAAACCGCATTGGATCAGCGTGGTGTAAAATGGCTCAAATCCTCCCATACGAACCTCTAAAAACGTGGAATATCTGGTGGGGGCCTATGGCTAGCAGTGGACGTCTATCGGCTGATGATAATTTAGTGTTTATACATCAAAAAGTGAAAACAGCTGATTATGACCTATGGTACAGTAATTTAGAAAAAATGCAATACAGTTTCAATCTGTTACTATCTATTACCAATCTGTCATTATAATGAATAAAATATGAAAAATTTGTACTATGCAAAGGTAGCAAGGCGTGCATTCATTAGTTCATAGCAGATGTCTATTTCGCCATATTAATATTCATGAAGTCAATCTGTACATTCAGAGCATACTTCGACGAAATTAACTTACGCCCGTAATACAAAGTGTGTTATATTATTATCTAGTTCTTTGAAGTCGATGTTATTTTGTCGACTACGAACATTTTCTTTTCAAAGAAACATTATACTTTGGGAGACTTTATATTATTATTCAGAAATATCAAAAATAAACATTATACGTATTCATAATACTTTAGAGAAACCTCTTTATACGAGACGACACCGTCACTATTCTTTAGCAAAATTCTTAAGAAATGTTATTTTTAAAATACTTTAGACATATAAGACATAGACACCTTTGTAGCCGGAGACAGTCTAGCTACATATCATCTCAACTATTGTTTCTGTAGTCAAATAGTATTGAGCAAATATTTCATTAAGCGACGAGACGTGCGGGACGTTCACCTGGTGGTAAATGATACGCGTACCTATAACGTGGCGTTAGTTACAAAGGAATACATTGCACCACATTGCGCTTGTCGCCTTGAGACCTAAGATGTCGAGTCTCGTTAGCCCAGTAATTACACTAGATACAGCGCCCTTCAAACCGGAACAGTAATATTTGCACACTACTGTTTGGCGGCGGAAACAGACGCTGCGGGGGTAAGTACCTGGACGGTCTCCGGCAATAAAGCCCATCAGTGTTCAGTCGTCATGGGCGGTGTAGGTAATGAAATAAGAGAGGTTTCGACACTTAATATCTTATGTCTCAGTGGATCCAACTTTTTTTTTATTGAGACTTGTTGTCCCGGTAACTACACTAGCTACAGTATCATTCAAACTGAAACACAGTAATGTTTGCACACACACTGCCGGTTGGCGGCAAAAATAGGAGCTGCGGTGTTATCTACCTGGACGGTCTCTGGGAACAAAGACCTACTGGCGCCATATTTATGTGAGCAGGTAAATCACTTGTCACCATTTGAAGGGATAATGATTATTAATATTAGCATACTAAGAATATAAACTTGTGGTCAATGGAATGAACACACCAGCAAATTATGGTCATGAGACTCCCACTCCGGTATGTTTCTATTAATTTATAAATAATTCAAATCCTTTACGCAAACGCGGTGCCTAATTGAAATGCAAATATATTTGTTATTTACCATACAAATATCAATCTGCATAAGATCTAAGATAAGTTCTTAATTTAAGATATAATACAAACAGTGTGATATTTATTTAATCTCTTAATGTCATTATTAAACAAAGATGGTATTCGGCGGTGATAAAAGATTTTATGAAACATGATAACTTCATTTTGTTACTAATTTATCTGTGAACTGTTTTAGTTCGAACTAAGCAAGTTTGCGGTGGGTTTCTGTAGCCAGATCCGGTTGCCTGGTGATAGAAAGCGGAGAAGAGGGCGCGCTATATACTCAATAGAAAGGGGGTGGTGTGGGTGTCTTTCTCCCCGAGGCGGAGATGTGCGGTGCAGCCGGCGCTGGCGGGGTCGCGGAGGTGTGTGAAAGCGTTTCCGTGGCCCCGTCGTAAAGCGACGAGGGTGGAACATCCCGGGGGTTATAGTCGCTGCAAGTCCGACATAAGCTGTCTTTGTTCCCGCGAGAGCAGGTATACGATAGCAATTTATCCACGTAAAAAAGAGGTTTTTTCGAACCCTTCTAGCTTTGCTGTGTTCCTGTTCTTTAAGTGATAAGTTAGAGTATTTTACGTGAGCTCACTTCATCAAACACATCATTATCACTTAGCCTATTCTAGAAAAAAAAATAGCTGCTTCACGACTAAAACTATAAGGATATTGAAACGTAAACTTTAAATTATGCTGAAGTTGAAAGTGTATTTTTGCGAATGAGTCACGAAGGTCACCCAGCATCAGAAAACATAGACGACGCTAATGAATACAAAGCAAACTTCCAAGAAGTAATCCTCTAATGATAATTGACATCTATGAAAAGTTAAACAAATGAGTCGAAGACAAACGGCAAATACTAAGAACTTAAGAGGTGGTGATTCCAAATCCATCACCAACAACGTCGTCTAAACAATATCGAACTAAGTGTAAATTAACTCTAAAATGGTATCATTAAACCTGGTTTGATAACCAATCGATTTAACATCTCAATAAGGCATCACTGATTCTCAGTCGTATTACATTACATAGTTTTATATCTAGTCATAACAATTGTCTGAAAGTATAATAGAAACTAAAAAACAGTTACAAACGAAAGTAATACGAAAGCGGTCATTATTGATCTTTTTCTTTGCTAGCTGCTCAAGATCCCAGGGGTTCGAACCGGCGACCTTACGATACACAGCGGGTAAGGCCTTACAAACTGAGCTATCAAGGTTTCATATTAAAATTATTGGTAACATACTGATTACATTGAAATAAAAAATGTGCAAGTAGTTGTATTAATATTGATTTGTTTATATTCAAAGCATCATCATCAGCCGATAAACGTCCATCGCTCGACATAGGCCTCCCCAAAGTTTCCCACATCGATTGATTAGGGATTCATATGGAGGGGATTTGGACTACTTCCTACCACGCTGGTCCAATGCGGATTGGTGAGTGCCAGAGCCTCGTTTGTTGATTAGCAGGGTGCACCATGAGCTGGTGAGGTTGGCTTGGATCCCGTTAGTTTTTGTGCGGGAACCCTTACACCGCTATCAAAGCATTAGGATATCTTATAATCAAGAAAATAATTTCACAAAATCATTGGCTTTGCCATGAGCGGACTCCAGATTGTTGGAATGGAGAAATATCAGGAGTGTCTCTATCTTGCAGCTTTTGAATCGACAGAACGTTTTCTAAAGTGAGTGAAGAAAAGAGTAAGAGTAATTTATATGTAGTTATACAAGATTTTAATGTACTTAGATAATTAATTGGGAAATATTTAAGATTGACATCGCCCGGTGGATTGTGCAGCGATCATAATCAACCTTTGTTATCCCAATGGCTTCTACCAAATGCGATCCTCAGCTTTCTCGCATCCATCCACTTTCAACCACTCTGATGATGTCATCGGTCCATCTGGGGCGAAGACATCCACTTCTGCGATTTGTACGCGTCCTCCACTCCAAGACTTTTCTTCCCCAACGGCGGTCACTGACACGACAGACAAGGCCGGCCCACTGCCATTTCAGCTTGCAGATTTACAGAGCTACGTCGACATCTTTAGTTCTCCGTCGATTTGCTTCATTCCGGATTTCGTCCCTTAAAGAAATGCCAAGCATAGCTCTCTCCATCTCTCTCTGTGCTACTTTGAAACAGTGGACCAGCTCGATGATTACGTTCCATGTCTCTGCGCCATAAGTAAAGATGGATGGACTTTCGTCTTGAGACATTGGGCTATTAGCGAGGTGAGGACGTGGCGGCGTTTCATAAACGACGTATAGCGATAGATTAAAATTATTTATAGATCAATAACATTATTTGCACGCGCATGATAATATACTTCGCGTGCGCGCTTCGACCATTAGCCGTCTGTTTGATTTAAAGTCGTAACACGAAACGCCACCATCACTGTTACAATTGTGAGCCTTATGGCGTATGGTATAGGAATTTATTTGTGACCCATATAACTGTACAAAAGATGGTTATACGAAGAGACTAGTACAATTTATTTATCAGTGGCGCTATTCAAATGTCAACTACATATAGATAAAGGCCTTATCGCAGGCGCGAGGTCAATATACCACTGACAAGTTTCTGAATTTCTGCTGGCGATTCATAACCGCTAAGATGCAAATATATCGGTCCAACACTCCAGATCAATTATAAAAGTTTATAGACAGCTCACTTGTTCTCACAGCTTGGACTCAAGGCTTCTTACAAGGAGACAGTCAAGATCATGCATTCATGAGTGGGCCAACGGAAGGTTTTTGAATTTCACATGACCAAGAAAGCTGCTGTTATTGGAATATGTCGATTTCCTCACAGTGGTATCGTGCTGAGGGTATTCAACGAGAAATACCTTTTAGAGATATTACTATACGACTTTTTGCTAAATGATATGTACTGGATTAAATTCTAATTGACCAAACAACTCTCTTATTGTTCCATCCATTGGTACTCAAGGCCTGGAACTAACTATGAGAGAGGACAAGGCTATTTATCCATCACACTAGCTAAGTACGTATTGATGGATCACATGATCAAGAAAGCTCCCGAAACAAATCGATTTCTCTCCATCTTTTACGGAAGCTCAAGCTCAATGGGGATTGAAGGCTTGCCTTGACGAGTCGTGTAGTGTGTTCGACCGTCTTATTACCGACATATCACGGCTATCTATTAGCGTAATTATATCTATACAAAAGATCACATAAGCAGAAAAATTCACATATAAATATTATATTTGGTTAAATGGTTTGCTGGTCCAAACGTCACTAATAACACAGCCGTTCGTTATCACTGTACGACGTCATTCATATCACGTGAGTGATAATTTTTCCACAATACTCTAGATGGGCAGAAAAACGCGTTATATATATAATACACCATAACGCATATACATATTAATTGAAGTACTATCTGCATATGTATTTGTTTTTGTCATCCAACAGCCTTTATCCCGATGGATTTATTTTCCACCATCACCATCAGCCGATCTCTACATTTGTAGTTCATATGGGGGGATTTGAGATACTTCTCACAACGCTGGCCTAATGCGGGTCGATGGGAGCCAGAACTTCGTTTGTTGATTATTAGGGTGCACCACAAGCAGACGAGGTTGGCTTCGGTCTCGTGAGTTGTTGTGCGGGATCCCTAACACCCTTTTTAATCATAAAAATACACTACTGTGCTCTCTCCGAGTCGGAATAAATCGATGCTTACGGATGTCCGCTTTTTATAATGCGGTGGTATTTACCCTTCTATCTTTCAAATAACAAAACTCTTTTATGATTATCTTCCTTTATTATTATATTCACTAAATTTAAAACCGGTAAATGAAACATATACACGATGATTTAATAACATTTAGGGTGAAATATTACAATAGTATAAAGCTATTAATTCTCTATGAAGACGCTCATGAAGATGGAGGAAGCGGGAGAGGTGTGCCAGGATCGTAGCAAGTGGAGAGAGGTGATCTCTGCCTACCCCACTGCGATCGAGGCGTGATATATATTTATTTATTATATATATGTATGTATGTATTACTTCTTGATGCATTATATTGTCTCACTAACTAGTCGATAGAATTACTATTTTTCTACCAAAATATTTGTCTTCTATAATTATTTTCCCTAACAATATAATTAAAAAATATATTTTTATTTTATTTATTTATTTCTTACTGAACGTGGTACAGAGGGCGAACTTAATGTCTAGATGGCATTCTATACCAGTCTATACCAAAAAACAAAAATTTTAAAGGCAGTTGAACTAAATAATAACATGTAGTATAAATATACAAAATTATTATATATATTATACTATATTAGACTACATATAATCTGCTTTTATTCTATCTATCACCTTTATTCTAGGTCTCTTTGGCTAAAGACCGCTTAGACTACCGCTGCTCTTATTTTGGCCACCAAAACAGTTGTGTCAAGTACTGTTGTATTCCGGTTTGAAGGGGATTGTAGCTATTGAAATCACTTACATAACGAGACTGATAATCTTATGTATAAAACACCTGTTTTGGTTGTACCTACACCATTAGTGTATATCATTCTATCTAGCCGAACCTTGGCAATCGCATCCTAATATCGCGAGGTGAACGTCCTCTTCGTTTCGTCATTTAGTTGAATAAAAAAAGTATATATCACATTGGACACTATTGCCATCTTCAATCTAGTGTTTACTTTACTTCGTATAAGTTATTGAGTAAGAAAATTAATAAAAAACTAGTTCTTAACAACTTAATTCCATTGCCAATAAGAATATGCGAAATTTTTTCGTGGAATTGATGCTCGTAAAACATATTTTATAGCTTTACGAAATTTTATAATATGAATATTATTATGGCATAAGTAGCTAATAAAAAAATCAAATAATTTCGTCTCTTTGCGAATTTAGTATATAAAATTTTATAAAACTGTACTGTCGAAGTTAGTTATTAAGTTATCGCTAGTACCGGAAAGAAACGACAAGAAAATCTTACATTAAACATCATCATCATCTAATTCTAATCGTAAATATTTACATAGAATATAAAGTTGTTTTTTTTTTATAGATAAACTTTGTATACAATTACATAAGCATTATGTTTGTCCTTTTGATAAAATGTTTAATTTGAAAACATGTTCATATATATACAGGTACTAGTTTTTCATCCACCTCGCCGTAATATAGAATTATATTGGAAATTTGTCAGAAGTATTCCCGCTACCCCCACGAAAGCCTTACCGTTATTAACACCCCCGCAAACCTTTTGAGGAAGAATTTTTATAAAATCTATTCTTAACTGACCTCAAAGCGGCAGAAGCAATATCTCTACCAAATGAGTGTTCACGTCTAATAGTTTCGGAGATCTCGTGATGAGGCAATACATCTCTGGATATCTTCTATATGTATATATAGATACATATAAAGAATCTTATGAATATTGTAATGTAAAGGGTGAGTCAATTGATATGATCAGATATTAATGAGATTTTCCATACATATATATATCTGTAATTTTGTACTGTTATTAATAAACGAAATAAATATATTATAGGGCAGTTACAAACCGGAGCAGAGAGATTAAACATCTAGTTTGATTCGATGGGAGCAAGATATTTGCATACCGGCAGCCGTTCGTAACGAGAAATAATTAACATAAGGATCGATAGCATCTCGATTTTCCCAACTCGCAGCGAAACGAGTTAGTTTAATCAGCGCTGAATTATCAGAACTGCTTTCGAGTTGAAGGCAGATTCAGAGACGCGGCCGGCATCTGATCGCTGATTAAACTCGGAGATTTCAAAACGCCGTTGGAGTTCTAGGAAGCTACCTGACTTTCATAGATCCCAACTAGATAAGGCTGAGCACTGAGCTAAACATTATATTATTAAACTTGAAATCTGCGAGGCGAATATAGAAACGACGATTGGCAATTCAACAGGAGTATGGCGTACATAACGATCGCGTAAATTGTGAAAACTTTAATAATAATAATAATAAGCCCCCTATAAATCTAACACCACGTCCAGCACGATCATCTGTCGCTACGTGGGGGGCGGACACTGGCAACTTATAGTTATATTTACCCACCAGTGGCTAACGGTGCACTAGTACGTAGCATTATGCGATGCGACTACGAAGTAGACAAATTCCTCAGGCGGGTCCTCGTGAGAGGGAATCCCGCCCTGGGCCAGAAGACCCAGGCAGCCCCAACGTATCTGAGGGGGGCAACGCGTCGCTTAATACTGCCCAGTTTAGAACTGTTGCAGAAACAACACCAAATGCCGATACTTTATCCGGCAGTAGTAGACAATCGAAGAGACGAACCTTTAAAAAGAACACCAGAAAACCTACACAACAGATACAAAACGGCAATAGAACCCCAAGCCCATTCTCAACAACCTCATCATCCTCAGAAATTTATAATCCAAGTTCAATATCTAATTCATCCACAGCTTCATCAGATTATAGTTTAAGACGTTTAGTAAGTCCATCCTCAGATGTTGCACGGGAGGCGAACGCCTTTTTACCCGTGTCCACTAAGGCGGGAAAACCTAGAGTACGCATGACATGGAGTAAAGATGTAAATATTTTTATAATGCGTACCTTTTACTACATAACTAAATTAGAAACAGATATGACATGCTATAGAAAAGTATTACACGAAAAATTTTCGAATCAATACCCAGATATTAAAGTTACAGAACAAAGGGTTGCAGATCAAAGGAGAGCTATAATTAGAAACAAATTTTTATCACCAGAAATTTTAAATAATCTTATAGAAGAAACTAAAAGCCAATTACAAATAGATATTAACACTGAAGAACCACTACTAAACACTAACAGAATCGAAACACCACATTTAACTCCATTACTAAAAACAACGACAATCTCAAATTCAAATATAACATGTACCGACTTCATTAGTAGCCAAAACATTAGTGTTGTGTCAGTAGAAGCTGAAAACATTTCCTTGTCAAATAAAAATCAAACAGAATCTTTGACAAACATATCGCAACAAATAGAACCTAAGCATGATTTAAATAAAAAATTCGAAAGAGCTTTATATATTTATTCAGGTATGGATCCAACACAGCGACCTAATTTACCTAAATTAAAATACAGTAAAAACTTGACAAACTTAGTAAATTTATTTAACATTGATATACTACCGCCATTTTTAACAATCGACTCTCAGCTTACAGACATTCACACACTCGTTTATTGTACAGCAGTAGTAATATCAAAAGAATTAGGATACGTTATTAACACAAATACAGTTCATAGCAGAAGTAATAAAAATAAAGGCAAGCCTAAATGGCAAATAAGATTAGAAAAAAATATAGAACAACTGAGAATAGATATTGGTAGATTAACGCAATATATAAATAATAACAGATCAAAAAGAATTGTAGACCATGTTGCAAACATATTTAAAAACGCTGCTATACATACGAAACACGAAGAGACTAATAGAAAACCAGAAGAATATTTAGATACTTTGAAGCAGAAATTAGCTCTAAAAGCCCATAGACTAGCTAGGTACAAAAAAGGATTCGAGAGGAAAAGTGATAATAAATTATTTACAACTAATGAAAAATCTTTCTATCGCAAATTAACTGTACGAAATCAAAATTCCGCTAATACTGTCGATGAAACACCTTCCAAAGAAGAACTAGAACGATTTTGGGCAAATATTTGGGAAAAAGAAGTTCTACACAATACAGAAGCTGAATGGATAAAACAGGAAAGGAGTAAGTGGATAGATATAGAAGAGATGAAATATGATGATATAACAGAAATGGATATTAAGGTAACAGTTGGTAGGTTGCACAATTGGAAATCACCCGGTATCGATAAAATACACAATTACTGGTTTAAATATTTGCATTCTATTCATAGGACATTAGCTAGAGAGTTAAATAAGATAGTGACAGGAAAACAAGCGATTCCATATTTTATTACCAAAGGTATAACATACATGCTCCCTAAGAGTGGACCTTCACAATTGCCTTCACAGTATAGACCAATAACATGCCTTCCAACCGTATACAAGATCTTAACATCTGTTATCACAAACAAAATAAACAAACATGTCGAATTTAATAATATAATTGCAGAGGAGCAGAAAGGATGCAGGAGAGGCCATATGGGATGTAAAGAACAACTTATAATTGATTCCACAATTCATAAACATGCAGCAAACAACAATAGAAATCTACACTGTTCGTATATAGATTATAAGAAAGCATTTGACAGCATTCCTCACTCTTGGTTAGTACATGTCTTGGAACTATATAAAGTAAATCCACTAATTATTAACTTTCTTCAAAATATTATGCAACACTGGAACACAACTCTACTTTTAAACACAAATAACACTACACTAAAAACACGGGAGATATCAATAAAAAATGGCATTTATCAAGGCGATTCCCTTAGCCCTTTATGGTTTTGCCTCGCCCTTAATCCACTTTCTAATATATTGAATTCACAAAAAGCTGGATATAGACTTAAACACGATAACACCGAGACCATTTTGTCACACTTATTATACATGGACGATATTAAACTATACTCAAAAACAGACAAAGAAATGAAAATACTAATAGACTCAACTATACAATTTAGTAAAGATATAAATATGAATTTTGGGTTAGATAAATGTAAAACAGTACATATTATCAAAGGTAAACTGCGTCCCGGCGACTATCCTGTATCCGATTTAGATATAATAAAAGCTATGGAACCAGGTGATCTGTATAAGTATTTAGGTTACAATCAACACAAAGGTTTAGATCATAAAGCTATACGAACCAGTTTAGAAAATGAATATAAACGAAGAATTGTCAATATTTGTAAAACACGTTTAACTAGTAAGAATTTAATAAAGGCTATAAATACATTTGCAATACCAGTACTTACTTACTCATTCGGGATCATCAAATGGACAAAAACTGATTTACAAGCAATTGAACGGAAAACTAGGACAACTTTAACAAAATACCAGAACTTACACCCAAAATCTGCTATCGAAAGATTAACCATTAAAAGACAAAACGGTGGTAGAGGTCTTATAGATATAGAAAGCTTATGGAGAAAGCAGCTTAAGAACTTGCAACAGTTTTTTAACCAAAAGGCACTTACAAGTAATATACATAGAGCAATACAATGTAATGATGTAAAATGTACCCCTCTTAATTTAAAAGAAACCTGTGTTAATAACCCGGAAACAATAAACCGTATTCAACAAGACCAGAAAATCGAAACTTGGAAAAGTAAATCCTTACATGGACGACATCCCCACGATTTGCAACAATCTTATGTAGATAGTGTGGCATCCAATAAATGGCTTAAAATAGGTTCACTTTACCCTGAAACTGAAGGTTTTATAATCGCTATTCAGGATCAGGTTATAAACACGAAAAATTACAGAAAACATATAATTAAAGATCCCACCGTTATTAATGATAAATGCCGTAGATGTCACGCACAATCAGAAACAATTCAGCATATAACCGGAGCATGCACTACGCTTACACAAACAGATTACACGCATAGACACAATCAAATAGTCAATATAATTCACCAAAAGCTTACACACAAATACCAACTAACCGTGGATGCCACATACTTACCATATTACAAATACACCCCTCAACCTATCTTAGAATCCAGCTCTCATAAAATGTACTACGACCGCGCCATACTTACCGATAAGACAATACATTATAATAGACCTGACATAACACTACAAGATAAACTACATAAAATTACATATTTAATAGACATCTCTGTACCCAATACACATAATTTAGTTAAAACGATATCAGACAAAATTCACAAATACACTGATTTAAAAGAGGAAATAAAAAGAATTTGGAGACAAGAAAAAGTATACATAGTACCTATTATAATATCTTCTACAGGGGTGGTTCCTAAACAGCTCTTCACTGCACTGAAACTCTTAGGTCTCCCGGATAATACCTTTATTCAAATGCAAAAAGCAGCGATTTTAAATACGTGTAGGATTGTTCGTAAATTTTTACAAGATGACTCTCATTTACTTGGGGAAACCCCGTGAATGAGTAAATCTAACCGGCTTTTAGCTGAGATTTTACAAACAAAAAAAAAAAAAAATAATAATAAGACGTTTATTCACACCGTACATAGACATATTTACAATATAAGGGTGAAGAAATTAAAAAAGTATAATTGCATTCCGTTAAGTTTAACATAGAGCAAACGTAACGGGAAAGCTGAAGGAACTACATAACATAAAGTAATTGAATTAAATTAGAAGCGGCGCTTTGAAAACAAATTCAAAAGCATCCCGTTCAAACGTCCGCCGCTTTCTGCGGAAGCACTAACGAGATTTCTTTTACCGCTAACCGGAAAGATGAAATTGCCGTTTACTGAGAAACCATAAAGGATGCGCTGAAAGCATTACGCTCAAAAACTAATCTTCACTTGCTGCTGCTCTACATTTCCATCTCTTACCTCCTCAATAGAAAGCCGCAATACTAACTTAACCTATTTACTTATTTATTCTCTGGGGAAATTTATATTTAACAATGGATAACAGGTTATAAAGATGATGAGTTTTCTTGTGACTTGACCTTTACTCCAGTAATTTCTATAGGAAGTAGGAAATGACATGCCAGATGATAACATCTTGGCGTTAGTTGCAGGATGATATACAATGCATCGCATTGCGCTCGTCCCCTCAGACAAAAGATATTGAGTCTCCTTACTGCAGTAATCACACTAGCTACAGCCTCCTTCACACCGGAACACGGTAATGATTGCAAGCTGTTGTTTGGCGGCAAAAATAGGAGCTGCGGTGGTACATACTTTTTTTTTTATCGCGATAGAAATCTTAATAGATACCTGTCTTCTGGGGGAAGACAAAGTTATGTGGAGCTTCTATCCACGAAAACCCCTCCGATGGTCTTTGTATGTGCATTAGGAGGGGCTCCGGAATTTCCTACAGAACGCACCGGTGCCCTTCTGCACTCTGGCTAAAACATTCCACGGAAGGGCAAAGCCCTGTGCTACAGCAAATACAAGACCACCAAGCATTTGCCGTCCTCATAAGACTCGTTTATTGAGTTTTGAGAGCTCCAGCTAGGGCTGATTGAGGTATCTAAACAGTCTCCGGCATCAGAGAGTTCACACCGGTCTTTTTCATTTCCTACAGTAGACTATCCACGTTTAAGAAGATTGATATAATTGTCATCATCTGTGCATCGATCTGATGTATTTTATTCAATTAAGCGATAAGACGGAACATCAACTTGGTGGTAAGTGATACGCCTGCTCATAACATGACGCTGGTTCGGATCTTATACACTGCACCACATTACACACTATGTATTGATGATGTAAAATATTTAAAGAGAATCAACAGTTTTCGATCAGGGTCAAAACTCGCGAGCATTAAAATGCGAAGAGCATCGCACGAGCCCTCCAACTAATAAATCATACAGACAAACAAACCGACTTGGATATGTCGTTTGCATTGAATATATGCAAATGAGCGTCAAGGACGACTGACATACAACATGACATATTTTGGTTCTATGTTAGCATAATGTATGACATTAACGTTTTATATATTATATACAATTTGCATATAAATTGTTATTACTCATTACAGCTTCGTGTTAGCCACATGCGATACATTATACATTACTGGTAGGTAGGTCCCCTGTTGTCTGAGACGGTGTAGGTACCACCACTTGCCTCGGGCTATTAATAGGACTAAGGTATTCCGTGCCTGTCGTATATATTAAAAGGGTCTTCGGGTTCGCGAGCTTTAAAGTTGAGGAAGATCAGAGTTCAATAAGTAAGCCTGAGGAGGCCGGCAAATGCATGGTGGTCTAGTATTTTCTGTAGAACAGCGTGGGTGCTAAGGAGTGCTTTGCCCTTCCGTAGGATGTTTTAGCCGCAGTGTAGAGGGGCACCGGTGTGTTTCAAAGATCCCAAAGTCCCTCCTAATGCACTGAGGGATACCACCGAGAGGGTTTTAGTGAGTAGAAGCTCCATATAACCTTCTCTTCCCCCCAGAAGCAAGATATCTTTTAAGATTTACCCCGCGATAAAATAAGGTACTACCGCAGCACCTATTTACGCCGGTAAATAGTAGTATGCAAACATTACTGTGTTCCGCATTGAAGGGCGCTGTAGCTGGTAAAATTACTGGAGAAACGAGTCTCAACATATAAGTGATATGCAATTGTGCTGTGGTGTTGTGTGATGCAGTGTATACCGACCGGTATAACATTACAATGCTAATAGGCAGGCATATCAATTACCATCAAGTGAATGTTTAAATATGCGACTTTTCAACCATACAATACCACTGTAAAAAAAATGTTACTCATACAATCCTTTAAGAAAGAAAGGGACTCGAAACTATAACCATTCGATAGCTTATATGTGATGAACGTGGTGAACAGTAGAACACCATCGATCATCATGAAAATTTTGTGGAAACGGTTTATAACATCATTTCCATCTTTATACATATTAAATGTAGTATTTATCAGTAATCAACAAACTTACATATGTGCTCAATTATTTTCGTACTCGTGCTACCTGCTTTATGTTATTAATTACTAGAAATATTTTAAATATACAGAGCCGACCAGACTAGCGATAAGTTCACCTGATGGTAAGTGATAAGCTTGCCGATAACGACATGGTGCTAGTTAGTATTGTACACTGCACTATATTGTGCTCGTTGCCTTAAGTATCATCACCCCAGTAACTTCACTGGTAATAATGCCCTTCATATCGGAAGACAGTAATGTTTGCAGACTACTGTTCGGCAGCAAAAATAGTAGATTCAGTGCTAGCTACCTAGACTCTGGCAAAAGAGACCTCTACCACCATTTAATTACATAAAGCGTTAGATATGATTAGCCATTATATAAGGCCTGAATATTTCTTGGCAACGGTTCACAATAGACGACCATGACATGACCATAACCCACACGTTGGGGACTTAAACCGAGGAACGGTAGACACGCACTGTACGTTGTAGCGAAACTTATCATCAGTAAGCTACTGTGCTCTTTCCTGTATATCTTACTAGAATAAACACCGAAGTTACGGGCAGTCTGATGATCTTAAAATTTTAAATTCGTCAAAAGACGTTCACCTGATGGTAATAATACGCCTAGATCAATGTCGCTAGTTAGGATGTTACACACAGCACCACATTGTGCTCATCGCCTTCGTATAATGTTGAATCTCATTAGCACCGTAATTACAGTAGCTGCAACGACCTTCAAACCTGAACACGGTAATATTTGCAACAATGCATTTTGGCGGCAGAAAACCTAGACGGCCTTCAGTGAGATACCTACCGCCAGTGTACTACTGTAGTTAGGTACGTACTACATATAAGGACAGCGACGAGTAAACAGGATTCTTACATAATACACACAACGTTTCCGTCCAATCACGTGATTGTAATGTAAGGATGTGAATGAGATGATGATGAACAGCGTAATAGAAGATAATCTACGATTGATATGTAATCATCTTGTGTAATTAACGGCGGACTGACCTTGTTACGTCGCCATTTAATAACAACGCCGGCGCTCATTTTAAAATGTTTTCAAAGCTATGCTGTTTTATCTACAATCTACGTCAAAGGAGTGGGATGATATTTGTGCGAAATACTAAGATTACATAACAGTCCTAATGAGGCTGCAACATAGTGTTATGAAAATCAGAAAGCAAACATGACGCTATAAGTAAATTTAGCCAGTACGCTTCGAGAAAAGCTGGATGAAGCTGCACGAGAATCGAACTAGATATTCGAGTTAAAAGCAACATTACATTGTCGCAGCAATCCACTACTGAACAAAGATGCTCTCCAAATGAACCATACATACGTATGGTGGCAAGTCTCTGTTGCCAGAGATAAGTTAGGTGAATACCATCCAGCCCTGTAGTTTGGAGCTAGTAAGAATAGGACTAAGGTAAGCACTCACTGCCTGTCGCAGAAGATGAAAGGGTTTAGGAGTTTCGCGGGCTTGGAGGATGGGGACCCTTATCGCTCAACAAGCGAAACTGCGTGGCACAGCGTGTAGCTCGACGATGGTGCCTGGGAGAGATTCGCTCCTCTTCAAAGACGTGTGTAGTGTAGGGGGCAGTATATGTGCAGTGCTTGTCATTCGAACTAGCGCCACGTTGTAATAAGCAAACCTATCACTTAATAAGGTGAACGCATTGCTCGTGTCGTCGCTTCGTCGAATAAAAAAAAGTGTTAAAAGCAACATCATCATCATCACCCAATGCCAGCCAGCTGCTGAACATAGGTTTCGACTAATGAACATCTGATTAATTATCTGAGTATATTTTATTTAAGTAAAGTTTATGTTACCCAGGGGGTTTGTAAGGGGTTCCGCACATCAACTCACAGGACCTCCGCTAATCTCACCTGCTCGTAGTCCACCTTGCTAACCAACAAATGAGGCTTTGTATCCCATAAATCCGCATTGAGCCCTCGTGGGAGCCCTCCCATTAGTATCCCTACAAACGAAAGTCTCGGGAAGCTCCTGGATATAGGCAGCGTTGGACAGATCGATGTGTAGATCTTTCGGGGTAGACCAGTAGGAAATCTCCAGCAGTAGACGTCTATAGGCTGATGATGATTACGTACCTTTCCAAGTTTTGACTTGTTACCTATTATAATACTTGAGCGTTAAATGTTTGAGTACGGGTAATGCGCGAAAAAGATGACTTACAAACCTATATCACCTTAACACCAGAAACATACAAGCTAAAACCAGATAAATATCTAATTAAATACAATCACAGGGTAATGAGATTGATGATAACTAAAGTAATTTTGAGATTTTGAAAATATTTATCTAAAATGGCGGCCATAAGTTAAATTGTCGACAAAAAATATCAAGGCAAACGTTTCGTCGATTTGGCCCACTTTCACCTGATCGTTTCAGGTTAACGCCTACCACAACTAACTGATAACGAGTCCTTTTAGATTATTAGAGGACATTGAACCTTTTTTACGACTCTCCTTTTTCCTTTAAAATCGACGTCGTCCTGCCCGGAGGCGGTTACACGGTTTTACTTTTAGCGTCTTCGTTAGTTTATAGCGGTGTTAGGGTAATAGTTTACTGTCATATTTCTTTTATTGGCCCCTCTCCACCCACGCGACGACATTTTATTATTTAGCGGTATTGGAAACCTTTTTAGGATGACGAAAACATAATAAAATTAATAAACGTATAATGATAAATATTCTGAAATAGACGTGGGTTGTGTAACACTTTAGTCTTTACTTTATGAGCTTGATACAGAAAAAAAATATATTTAATGTTTATTTATTTGACGACGATACAAGCGAAACGTTCATCTAATGGTCAATAATATGCTAGTCCATCGAATCAGAAACGAGGAGATCCGCAGGGGAACTTAGATCACCGACATAGTCCAAAATTTTGGGAGAGGCATATTTCCACGAGCGGACGTCTATCAGCTGATGATGATGATGAACCACAACATACATTAAAATTTTATGTATATACATATTGCTTTTAAATTTTATACGGTATTACCTATTTGCTTGACTTGGTTCTAAAAATGCTATCAAACGGTTTCTTATGCGATGTGTAGAATTAATTTCTTAGAACGCGCCGTAAGTTATTCAGTTTTCAACACAAACCCGCACAAGCCGTGTGAATCATAACTTAATAGCAACAATTAAGCAGAGCTTTAAGCGGTTAGCGGAAGCGCACCGAATGTTCTGAAGGTCGAACAATAAACATCGTGTTAGTTATTAATATCAAGATTCTTTTGTTGATGGAGGTAAAAAAATTAATACAAAGTTTTAGCATACCTAAAACTTGGGTGTTATCTATTTATTAAACATTTTTCTTTCATTTATTTCTTAAGCTTTATTGTAAAACGTTAAAGAAAAAAATAAAAGGCCGAATTCATAGTGAATGGCATTATCCACCTAACAAACAAGTTGAAGAGGATTTGAAGCTTTTGTTTATCATCATCATTAACCGATAGACGTCCATTGCTAGACATAGGCAGCCTCCAAAGGTCTCCACATCGATCGTCGGTCCACCTTGTGGGAGGCCTCCCAACACTAACTCTACCGGTACGCGGCCGTCATACGAGGACCTTACTGCCCCATCAGCCGTCGGTCCTTCGACCAATGTGCTCTACCCACTTATGGTTATATATACATTTATATACTTATGAAAATAAACACAAATTTATTTTTTTAAAAGAATCCGAAGACAAGTAGAAATGAAACTTTAGATTTTAGTTAATTTTTAATAGAGCGAGATGAATACATCGCGTAGCTTAAGAGAAAAAGAGATAGTGCGATTCATTTACATTTTATTAGTTAAAATCTTTATTTTGTCTTTACAAAAGAGAGAAGAATACTGTACTATAGATATAAAGTCTCTCTCTCTCGTTCATATATATCTTCGTATATTCAGAGTGTAATTTATACATACATACATACATATATATCACGTCTCGTTCCCAGCGGGGTAGGCAGAGACCACCTCTCTCCACTTGCTACGATCCTGGCACACCTCTCTCGCTTCCTCCACTTTCATAAGCGTCTTCATGCACGCTCGTCTGTTGCGTGTGCTTAATAATGTAATTTATAAACTGGAGATTAATCTCCATGGTCTGCTGTCATGTGGGTGTGTTACGAACTATAGCACAAATAGGAGACAAAGGATAATCTACGTAGTATTGTGTGTCTCATTTTTGAAAAGCCTAAACTCTTTAAATACATATAAAGTTGTCTCTTCATCGTTACATAAAATTAAATTTACACCACACCAAAAGGAGTTTCCCTAAGAAATGATCCGGAAATATTTTTTGTTATGGAGGATACGGTTCCTCATTTGCTAACGGAGTTTGCTATACATAGATGCTTGGAGTATAATTTTGATCAGGAGACAGGCTTAAGAATAGATACATCCCGTCTACCCGAGATGATACAAAATAAATTTAGTTAGAAGTTCATAAATGATTGCTTAATAATATGTAAGATAGTAAACAATAGAAATAAGGATAAGTAAATATTACTTTATACATATAAACACAGTAATATTTAGCGTATTTCTGTGAATATTAAATAATTAGATAGCGTAAGTATAATGTAATAAAATATATATAAAAACGATGTAAATCATAAGGTAACAGGATAAGGTATAGTCCTGAATAATAATATCATAGAAAATGGGAAATGATAGAAAAAAACATTTTTTTTTTGTTTTCTGTTAGGAACGGACCTTTGAATATTTACATATAAACAGTGTGATTACGTGTTTCTCGGCAGAAATATTTAAGTCCGGTTACCGGGCACCGCGTCTAAATAATACGACGCTTTGAGGAAATCTCGGTCCGATAAGGCTAATCGGTTCTAGGTAAGGCGCGGGCACAGCGCGAATGTGAAACGCTACCTGTGCAGTTTTCACGGCGCACTACTGCGAACCGAGAGCACTTTGATGCATTATTAACTTAACACATCAGACTTATAAATTACTAGTTGTGTGAACGATACGATATATGTCTCTCGTTCAATCAGACGACGAGACGATCAAGGCATTCGACCGATGCACTTACCATCATCATACGCCAACAACAACGTAGCGCAAAGTATACAGCACCACTCAGCCTATTGATATATAAGATGTTAAAACTAGTTACCTCAGCGATTTTATTGATATAACGCCGTTCAAACTGGAATATAGTAATGTTTGCACACTATTTTTTTGCGACCGAAACAGGACTTCCAGTTAGGTATAACCCCAGTGATAATGAAATATTTTTTTTTTCACGGGGGCGCGATAGTTCGTCATGCCGCAGACCCCAAAACAACATTTAGTAATAATTTCTTACTGCCGTTATCGCGATTATTTCAGTTTTTCTTAACGAATTATAAAAAAAATATTATGCGTATATCATTTTTAATATTTCTAATGAGCTCAATTTTCAATAGGCAAATTACTAATAAGCGTGAAATTTATTTAAACCCGCACACTGATATCATCTTTGTGTGTGTGCGTGTGGTGGTCCCAATAAAGTGGCAACAGGCTCGCCCCCCTGTTACATGGGACCTAATCTGACCACATCTGGCGAAATGTGGGTGGTTTATTCACCTCTGCCTACCCCTACTGGGAAAAAGGCGTGACAATATAAAAAAAAAAAATATTTATTTAAATTAAAGTAACATCAGATGGGCCAACTCCAAAAGTCAGGCCGCTGGTTAAGTATAGCTCACCTTTACGGTCTCAGGCAATACAGGCGTCGTACCATATAACATTAATGATCAATTCTGCTATTATAGAATACGGATATAGAATAATAAATTTTGTTTATATCATAAAAGCCATAAAAATTTACCGAATTTATAGCTGAGCCGATTCGTTTGTGATATTTTTTCCTTTGCATCTCATTGTCTATAACATTTTTCAAAACGTAACATTCTTTCAATACTAAAGTTTAATAGTAATAATATGCGCTCGGTGATACGATCAGTAAATTATATATACTATACCGTAAGGGCAACAGTATTGATAAAAGATATAGCACGTTAAACACCGTGACGGAGAAATTATTTCTCTTGAAACTACGATCAGGGTTATCTATAGGTTTCAAATTTTCTATTATATGGATCGGCCGTAAAGATCATAAATGTAATAAAAAAAACGATTAAAGGCATTCACGACGTTTTGAAGTTCATGTACTTTAAAGTTTTCTATGTAGGTGTTACTCTTGAAGAGTACTCGACAAGAGTCGCATATATGAAATAAATAATACTTAAATATAAAAATTGATATGTTGCTTGTAAAATTTTAAGTAGAGAGATGATAATATATCTACTTGTTTAAAGCAAATAAAGAATTTATTCATTAATTCAATCTTAATAGACTCTTATCATCATCATTACATAGTACTTCCAGTGTGAGCTGAATACATTCACAAGTCATTTGTAGTCTTTTGTTATATATGACTAGTAAAAATCCGATAGTCAACAGAATTGACTGCTGTTCTAGTTACATTAAAATCTAATTATTATCAATGTTTAATAGTTATGGAAATTGTATATAACAATGATAATTGCATGCATGTTATCAGTGTATATGGATGAGTTGAATTCCGCGACAACTTCACTCCATTGGCTGGCACTGGTACACGAGACCAGTAAGCTGTCGGCGATAAACTGACACACACTTAAATTGCATAAGAATAAACAAACCAACATTATTTCACCCATACAAATACCACATGACTGTGCACATAAAAATTTGTTTTCATACACCACGTTCATATTTAACAATTTGTAATAATCATATATTCCCAATTCATAAAACTAGCTTGAATCGTAAAGCTGTACGTTTCCTGATAATATTTACATTGCGCCAAATGAAATATGATTAGTTTAAAACAAACGCAATAGCATTTCGTGTGCGAATCGGTTTCGGTGTAATAACAAAGGAATATTTTGCATATTCTAAAATTGTATGCATCCGGTCGCTGAAGCTTCGGTATCGCAACGTCATAGGGAAACTTAAATAAAAACATCCCATTTACTAAGAAATCATACAAATATAATACTCCTCACAATTAACGTAATTATCTAAATATCAAAGTAGCTCGCTGGCCTAATGGTTAGAGCGTGCGGCTTTCATTCCGAAGGTCGCGGGTTCGAACCTCGGCATGTACCAATGACTTAATATTTAAGTTATGTACATTTGTGAACTTTAGTTACAACAGCGAGATACAAACGGTGAAGGAAAACATCGTGAGGAAACCCGCACACTGACATCATCTTTGTGTGTGTGTATGTGTGGTGGTCCCAATAAAGTGGCAACAGGCTCGCCCCCTGTTACATGGGACCTAATCTGACCACATCTGGCGAATCGTGGGTAGTTTATTCATTCTGCCTACCCCTACTGGGAAAAATGCGTGACAATATAAAAAAAAAAAAAAATCTAAATATCCCGAACGGGACAGAACTGAAGAACAAAGCTAGTAGTAGATCGAAGACAACTTCTATTCTACTACTAGTTCCACTCATCATCTTCACCTATCCATCTATTATACTTTGAAATGAACTGCCACCAACAATACAACAGCAGGCTGTAAGGTTTCCTTTTATACAGTGGTACTCAACCTTTTTTATAGTGACAACAAACACGTTTTAGACTGTGTCACGGGTCTCAAAAGATTCTTAGATTTCAGCAATCGATACAGATTTTCTTAAAGAACTGTCTATAATTCGTAATGGCTTAAAATAAATAAAACCATTTGGGTCAACGATAAATGTCTGGTGGTGAACAGGTTGAGTATAGCTGGTTTATGAGGACACTGAGGGTACTTTGTAAAATACCTTTTTTTCCTCTCTTTCTCTTATCTAAACTGTTGACAGTTATCATTAATGTTTATGTTAATATTCATTACCCTCAGAGGACATGGGCTTTTCATATAGACAAACAAATACTTCATATCCTAGGTCCCTAATCCTATCTAAATATTTTATCAAGTTACTAAAAAGAGAAGTAATGCTGAAGTAAAATTATTAAATTTAATTTTATACATAAATGCTTAAAAAGTATATATTTATGTACTACATAATCATTATAAAATCATAAGGAATTCACATCGATGAAGAGGTTTATTATCACGATAGCTCTGGAACCATAAGACCTAGACTTGAAATTTGGTAGGATTATCCTTTTATCGGATATAGGTCAGATAAGAATTTTACAAAATTCCTTTCGCAAACGAAGACGTAAGGGTGTTACGTCAAACAGAAGGGGTGAGGAACAGCCAGTATTTTGTATATGTCTGCAATATGCACCCCAATTATTTCCACTGGTTAGAATATCCCTCGGCATTAAATCAGCTTTTATGTCAAATTTATATTAAAAACAATTAAAGCTTTGAAGTAATAAATAAATGATGATTTATACTATGATGAAAACTACGCTGAATATAACTTGAATAAGCCCCGCACGTTACACACTTGTCGGACTTCTTTAATCCGGAGCAACGGCCCCTTAATAGGATAATTGAAACGTAATACCTGTACGACTACATGCAATCTATCAAAAAAAAAATTCACTTTTAATATGATAATGTACTGAAATCTTTAAATGTATATAAAAATAAACGATAAAAGGGCTTACTTTTGTACTCCACAATTTTGACAATTTCAGCTTGGGGTGTCAAAACGCTGACTCAAACCTAATACATCCTACCCTATACTTGATATTGCTCTATGCATTGTAATTACTGGGGTAACGAGACTCAACATCTCACGTTCCAGAAGATGAGTGTATACCGTTTTAACTAGCGCCGCGTTATTAAGGGCGGGTGCATCACTTACTATCTGCTATCTTACTATATAAAAAAATAATAATATATACATAAGAAGAGTATTTCACCTTCTCATACCCTTTATAACCTTGTACATTAAAAGAGCATGACTAAGCTGTAAATAAATAAACTTAATTCTAACTTGAGTTTTAAGTAATTTGATTCTCTATAATTTGAATTTGAATAGTGAATAAACAAAATTCAAAGGGCATTTGAATATATATAGTTTATTAGTCTGGTTTTCGTTTCGTCTGATAATGAACTCTCTAGTCTTTGATATCAATACTAAGGTATTACTCTCAGATTAAATTTACGCTCTGTTTAATAAACGGCCTTTAATAAAGGATTTTTTCTATCTTTATCTTTTGGCGAAATATTATATAAGCCTTGATTCGTTTAAATACACCAATATAAACTTTAACTTTGCATATAATAATCCAAGTTATACATAAAAAATTGTTATCATCATTATCAGCCGACAGATGTCACTGCTGGACATAGGCCTCTAAAGATCTCCACATCGATCGATTCTGAGCTGCCCGCATTCAGCTGCTTCCTGCAACCTTCACCAGATTTTCGGAGTGCCTGGGGGCCTATCAAGACTACGTCTTCTGGTAAGCGGTCGCCATTCAAGGACCTTAGCCCCTACCTATTGCCACCTGAGGCTTTCTTTAACAATTACTCGCAAATAAATATTTTTTATTTGACTTCATGATACGCTTACTTCATAACAACGTGGCGCCAGTTAGAACGATATACACTGCACCGCATTGTGCTCGTCGCCTCAGTAATTTCATTACCTACTCTTCAAACCGAATCACGGTAAAGTTTGCCACAGTTTAGCGATAAAGATAGGCGTTGGGGTGGTACTTATGCCGACAACCTCCAGTTGATGTATCCAACTGGTGGTAGGTCTCTGACGCCGCAGACACGCCGTGGTGGATATGGTGAGACCAACGAATCGGGCTGCGGGCACTACGACCTTTTCTTTTCCACTTTTCCATTAATCACAAGTTTTTCATCATTTATTTTGGAGCACAAATAATATTTAAAGGAAGGAAACATTTTGCTTGATATCAGTATGAAAATTACATTTACAATCTGACGTGTAAGCTTTTTCCTCAAAACAGTGATAATGCTACGACAGTATATTTGCACGCACCGCTAATTAAATTCGTTATACTTATCTTATAAGCATAATACAAATAGAACATTCTCGAATTGTTTGTGTACTTCATTTACATTTCCACTTCACCTTAGTTATACGTACTTCTCTTATGGAAGATCTGTATTACCAGAAATTATACATTATGTCATGTAATCACTTATCATTAGGTGAACGCCCCCTAGTGTGTATCTTATCTTATCCAGATAGTTTTAAAAAAAAATTATAATTATAATTAACACATATCCAAAACTACAAATAAAGCAAAACCTCCTTGCCAACCCGCATTGGGCCAGCGTGGTGGGAAATGGCCCAAATCCGACCATATGAATCTCTAACCAATTGTTGTGGGAATCTTAGGTGAGGCCAAGTCCAGCAGTGGACGTCTAAGGGCTGATGATGAAACAAAGCAAAAAGCAACCAGGTATACCTATAGCCTTGCGACGTCAGTTAGGATGATATACACCACACCAAATTTGTGTCCGTAGCTTTGAGACAGGATGAAAGGTATCAAGTTCTCAAAGGTGGTTCAAGGACTTCCGTGAAATATTATTGTTTATCTCTGTAATTTAGTGTAATTCCTTTATCAAACTCTTTTGCTCATACAAATTACATCAGACACGATGATTTTAATTTACACATTGATTACAAACGATGATTAATGATATGATAATAAAAAAAAACACTACAACTGTTTCATACTTATGAAATACATCATTATCATTTCTAATGATAACGTAGATTTAAAGCAGATTGCTTAGGAAAATTACAAGCAATGATCGTGCGCTTCATATAGACAAATATGTATACCCTTATAAGTGTTGCCACCATACCTTACTATATCCACCTTTTACCATATCATACCACCCATAGATGATCTATGGATACCCTACACAAAATTTATATGCACACCTCTGACATTGATAATATGAATGGAACAAAAAAGCAGCTCTATTATTCCACCTCTGGGAACCGAGGGACTTCCCCCACAAGGAGATAACAAGATCATTTATCAACCACGCTAAACAAGTACTGGTCGGTGGATATAGCATGTCCAAGAAATCTGCTGTACTTGGGAAATATCGATTTCTTCACGGAGTTTTCCGGTGGGACAAGCTCAGCGAGGATCGAACCCGTGACTGTTACAAGTTTATCACAGCAATCGTTTACTACACGCTCGAATTTGAAGGTGAATAGTCTCTAGACAAATTTAAATTGCAAAAGCGATGAGACTAGTGGGATGTCCACCTGATAGTAAATGATATGCCAGCTCATAACATCTTCGCGCTAGTTGTAGTATGGTATACACAGCACCGCATTGCGCTCGTCGCCTGAGACATAATATGTCGAGTCTCGTTACCCCAGTAATCACACCAGCTATAGCCCCTCTTTAAACTGTAGCACGGTAATGTTTGCATAGTGCTGTGTCGGCAGAAATAGTCGCTGCGGTACCTAGACGGTGTCCAGCAATAGAGACCTACCACCAGTAAAATGATGGTTGTTATTCCCATGATTTTTCGTACAAAAGACAATAAAACGATAAACAAATATCCACGTAAATATAATTGCCGTATATCAAATTGCTCCGGTTCCAATTGCTTTATAGTTAAATTCGTGGAGTGCTCCTCGTGAACATTTCACCAGTCCGTAGAAAAATGTGGTATGTACTTCTTTGTACAAAATTGTATTTTAATATGAATTGAAACCTTAGTTATTTTATTATGGTTTATTATTGAACATTTTTTTACTGAAGCCTCTGTTGGTGTAGACTATCTGTGCAGCTACCACCGCAGCTCCTATTTCTGCGATCGTAATGTGGTAGTGTATACCGTGCTACAAGCGCCAAGGTGTTGTGATCAGCCATGTCATTTACTATCAGGTGGATGTCCTGCTAGTTTTGTCGGTACGTTGAAAAAAAAGAGCTTCAATAATTTGGTTACGATTATTCCATTTTTTAACTGTATACATTTTATATGGCTGATGATGATGATGATACATTCTACATGTTCCCAGACTATATTTTTACAATAATTATTACTAATGTACTAAAAAATAGATAGAAGATCTAATAAATATAAGATTTTTTTTTATTTTTATTAAAATGGTAACAATAGCTTTGAGTATTTTGGATCAATCCAGTGTTAAGAGCTTGCCTACTTCGCTTTGTGGACAGAGTGTGTAGAAAACAAGCAAACAAATGTACTTGCGCCCGTTTGCGTTTGGTGCGACGTCATCGGAGCCAAACAACGCTTTTATTTGTACAAAACAGCACGCCGGAATGTACACACGGCCTTTGTTTTCAAAGTGGCTGCTTCCACTTAGCCGCCGAGTACCGAGAAGAGAGCGGTTTGTAAATAAAACCTCCCCCTATTCCCGACAACCAGCTCGCTCACTTAGCTCTCAATTTGTATCGAAGTATTAGTTAATCGAATTTTAATTTCTATATATATTCATATATATATATCATCAGCGTCACGTCCACTGCCGGAGAGAAACTTCCCACAAATATTTTCACATTGATCGGTATTGCGCTGCACATATCATGCGTTTTGCCGCAACTTTCATCAGATACTCGGTCCACCTTGAGGGAGAGCCTCGCAGCGCGACCTATTGTCCCATCGGCCATACAACGCTAACATAAAATAAATATACAATGGCGGGACAAATAAACATAGGTAGAATTATCATTAATTAAATTATAAATAGTCTGTTACGACACCGAACACATGTTATAAATTACGTAGGTAACAGGAAAAATAATGTCTGTACGTGCAAGTGAACGTAGTTCTACGTCAGTATGAGGTATGAGTAATTTTTAAAATGTGACGCACGCGGCTGAGGCTCCGGTCGGGCTCCGGTCAGACTGCGGACCTCTAAGTGGGGTCTCTGCGCAGCGTGACGCAAAACAATCTACAAATCAAAGCACGCAGACGTGCTGGCTCTTGGGACCATCATGATCATCAACATTTCTACATAAGTTCGACGTAGTAACGATACGAGCGAGACGTTTATCTGTTAGTAAATACGCAGCAACCCATCGTGCTGGTCGCCTTGATTCATAAGTTGTTGAGACCAGTTACCCTAGTAATTACCTGGCTAAAGCGCTCTTCAAACCGGAACACAGTGGTCTTTGCACACTACTTTTTGGCGGTACAAATAGGCGCTGCAGTGATACCTACCTAGACGATAGCAACAGAGATCTACAATCAGTAATATCCACACCATGTAGGGTCTCATCTTTTTATATCCCCCATTACCGACCGCTCTTATGAGGTTGTTGGTTCATCTGGGATGGCATCCCACAACCTTACTGTAAGCTGCTTCCACTCCAAAACTTCGATTAGAGAAGATATATTGATACCTTCAGACTAGTAAGCAAAATTATCGTATCTCAGTTCTTTGAGTTCTATTGATTGGTATATCAAAAGTTATGAAATTCTGAAAAAATGTGTATACGCTTACTTTTTTGTAAGTTTTTTTTTACAGTTTTTAGGACGAAAAAAAAAAAGAATTTAACTTCTTGGGCAACAATATACGTGTGTAACAGAAATTCTAGAAATTATGCATATCGTTTTTTAGGAACCATAAGAACGAAAAAGATATGCCATAAAACGTTTATTTTCGTTTCTTTGATGTATTGGAAAAACGTATTTTAGTGATTACGAATTTTGAGCCGAGGAGTTATTTTATTGCGATTTTTTTTTAAACTAAACTATGTATAGATCGACCTCCGTGAATACGATAGAAGGCGACAAAAACGTCATAGTTCGGCGAACTGTGCGCGTGCGCAGCTACAGACCCATTATCGCGTTTGATGCCGAGATAACAGATCGCCTAGACCTTAAAGAAGGACATTGATGTCGAATTGTGACGTAACAGCGTCGACCACCATAACAGTACCGTTATCGGTCCACCTTAACCGCGAGATTGCTGCAGGAGAAGGTGGAGTGAGAGTTACAGTCTGATGGCTCTCCTCACGCGCAACCTATTTGATTATGATGATTTATAATATGATCAGAGAAAACGATCTTAAAATATTCCCTTAAATAAGCATGCAAACGAAAGCTGAGGAATACTTTAGTATAAACAAACCGACTTTAGCCTTAAAGGCAGATAAGGAGCGTTCAGTCGGTGCCAAGGGACAGGTTCGGGTGATGGGGCCTGTATATTCTCGCAGACCAGGGCCTTAGTCTTGCAAGCCTTGCAAATGACACGGTACTATTACAGTGTCGGCAATACACTTGTGATATCGGAGACCGTCTAGGTACCACCGGGGTTCCTATTTCTGTCGACAAACAGTAGTGCGCAAACATTACTGTGTTCCGGTTTAAAGAGCGCTGTAGCTAGTGAATTACGGGGGTAACGAGACTTGCCACTTTATTTCTCAAGGAAATGACACAATGTGGTGCTGTATTCATTCTAACTAGCTCCATGTTATGATGGGCTAGCGCATATCACATACGTGAACTTCTGGCTCGTCTCGTCGAATGTAAAAAGAAAGAAATATGAACACAGTGGATTGTATACCGGCTATACTATTACCCGACCGTGGCGTTTTAAATCGCAGTTAAACCCACGTTACGAGGGGTTAGCCTATTTGTAATTCCATTGGGGGGGCATGAGCTGGAGGTCAAATGACCCATAACTATGATCCGAGCCGCGTGGTAAAACGAAAGCATTTACATTTTTCTACGAAACCCGTTTTCTATTACGCCACCCTTTTGTGAGTGGTGGCGGTGCTGATTTACAATTCACGCAATGCCCCTCTATTACCGTGTAAACGACAAAAACTCACAATGGAGGAATCTAAGATGTGATGGCGGGTGCGGCTGCGCTACGCATATAGGATCATTTGTAAACATGAAGTCGTGTGTTGCTCGTCTACTCTGTAAATGGTAACAAGCCCTGCATTAAACTATCGCGTAAGACTTAACTTTGTATATGTAAAATTCCCACCGGCAGCGAAGATAGTGCTGGAGTCATATAGAAGATCGTAAGACTGTCTTATACTGTTTAAAGCTGTGCTCAACCAGCTCTTCAAAAGTCAACGAGTCAATGAGTCAGCTTCAAAAGTCCGGCTCGCAAGCCGGACTTTTGAAGTTGGCTCATCTGATGTTATTTTAAAACATTTACAATTTCATGGCTATTAGTAAAAATGAGCTCAGAGATATGTAAAAAGACCCTACAATTTAAGACGGTGCGTACTTTAGATAAAAAATCTAAAATAATATTTCACCCACCCACCAAGTTATAAATATTTTAAGGGGTATTATAAAAGTGGAATTCATTAATAAAGCTTGCCCTTAAGGTTTGGATAATTGTGTGTTACTATAACAGATTGTAATATAGGACTACAAAGATCAATACATGTATTATAAGTATATATACTGTTTAAGTGAAATACATCTATACTTAAATTTTCTTATAATTTAACTCGCGGATCCAAAAAATCTGAACCCGATGAAGCTGAAAAATTGATCAAAAATGACAGAATCTCTTTCAGCGGTCTCAGTTATCGGAGATCGCCTCGCTAGGTACCACCGCAGCTCCGACTGCTGCTGAGAAACAGTAGTGTTCAAACATTACTGTGTTCCAATATGAAGGTAGCTGTAGTGGTATTGTTTAGGTGACGAGACTCAGCAAGTTACGTCTCAAAACGACGAGAACAATATGATACTGTGTATATGGCAGGCGTATTCACTTATCATCAGATGATATCTCTCGTCTCGTCGCTTCGTTAAATGAAAAAAAATGTATATCTAATAGATAAGCTGTTTCATTGGTAGGTACAATTTGGAATCGATAAAGTATTTTATCAAACGTCGCTTGCCCTGCTGTGACTTCATTATTCCAGTTCTAATAGATAACCACAATCTTAACTGTAAGCGAATTAGACTTATGTTAGTCTGTTATCAGTAAATATAAACAACTTAATATCGAAAGTTCTAGACGAAGCATATAATTAAACCTAAAAGCACTAAACAGAGACTACTACAATGTTATATTTATTTATACGACGACTTGGTATGAGCAAGTTTACCTGATGATTTAGTTATACGCCTGCCCATAAACAACGCGGAGCTAATTGGGGTGATATACAACAACACCACTTTGTACTCGTCACCTTGAGACATAAAATGTTAATAGCTACAGTGTCATTCAAACCGGAATATAATTTTAATTTTTTGTCGGCTGCTATAGGACGTACCTAGACTGTCTCCGGCAACAGAGACCTACCGCCAGAATATTTTAGCAATGACATGAAATTTTAGTGCTTGAAGTTTTAAGACATAAGGAGAATTGATGGTTTATTTGTTTTCATCAAAGCTGCCTAATTATTGAAAATATCAAATAGAATTATCGATAATTAATAACTTGTTATGCAATGAATAAACGTGAGGGCACTAAAATCATGCCTTTGAACTTGTATGTCTAAGGAAAGCCATTAAGTCTTCGGACCACTAATCGGTTTTCCAAGACTAGCCTGATGCGTTTTTGTTACTCCAAGTCACCCGACCCTTGGGTCGATAAACTGGCTTAAACAGTTTAATCTGTCGGCACAGCGATTGCCAACCTTTGGTACACTGAGAGCATGCGAGGTCCCAATAAGAGTAATCTAAAGTTATATTGGTAATAACAAAAATACTGAGAAGTTAAGATTTATAAACATTATTCTTTACTAAATGTAGTTTAAAATTAACCTTATAACAAATAACTTAATAAGTTTATACAGTATACATTTCTAAGTTAAATTTAACAATAAATAAAACTTAAGAGAAACGAGACACATTCTTGTAGTAGTATTGATGAGTACTAACAAGAAATTTCAATGTGGGGTACTTGAACAAAAAAGGTTAGGTAGCACTGTCTTGGCACATGGCGTACGTAAAAAAACAGGTAGAGAAAAACATGAGCGCTAATGTGTGAAACTGGTATTAAAAAAAAGTTAACATATGACGTTTAAGGGTCGAGGGCGGAGGTTTCTTTACTTAGTATAGTAACCCCGCGTCTCCGGTCACATGTGCTTTATAGGAAAAAAAACGTTAGATTTGAACAAAAAAAAAATATGTAATTTAATGACGTGTTGATTTAGGCAGCGATTTTGACTACGGTATCTTATAGCACATCGTAGACGAAAGTATTTTTTTTTAACAAAGGATCGCTATAGGCTTCTTGTGTTACGAATTTATCTGATACTTTTCCCCTTAGAACTCATCTTAAAAATGGACGCTGATCAGGAAGACTTTTCTAAATAGTCACTAACCGCAAAAAAATTTTTATATATTATATAATATAATTTTCTGTATAAAATATTAAAGTTTCAAACCTACAAATGATTATTGTAAGAGTACATCTAAGTAAATGTTGATAGTATTTTCATAGTAAATAGACTTGCTTGAAATCTTTATGAATATGTATATGCATGTTATTTTACGAATATGCAAGTAATATAATTTTCGCATTAATTATAGGATATATTTTACAGCAAATTAGAACCAGAAATATTAACTATAAAACAAAATGTATGCAAACGAAACGTAAACGCGATCTCTTTCAGACAATTTTTGTGCGGGCTTCTTCGAATAACCGTCTGCTGTGGGTAGAATAATAATGTTTTAATCATTGTATAATTACTATTTAAATATAAAAGTACATTAAAAAATTTAGTAACGAATATATTGACAATTAACATAAACAGATTAATAAAGAATTATTTAGATTATATCAAAATGATACATACAAACAGTTCACTCAAATATGTTCCCATTTGTACGGTATTTGGCCATCATTCTGGCCAAGTGCGAGTTGGCTAAGTTAATGTCGATTGATAACAGCAGAAAGGACAGACAGAAAAACAATATATTCTTAAACAAAGTCCCATTTCTTTGACATAAAAATACAAATATTCTATATATTACTCGTTAAGGATATGCATGAAATTAAATAAAACAGGTCTTTTTAGATAAAATCGTTGAGAGACTGAGAGAGATCTTTATGATAAGTATACGAGGCCACTGCTGATGAAGAGATTAAATAGCACTAATAAAAGATAAGCAGATATTTGATACGCTAAATACGCAGACGGACTGAAGTATTTCGATATTAATGTATAATATAATGAAGCAAATCGTTACTAGTTTACAAACACTCCTAACTAATTAATATACAAATTCACGTTTGAAATACTTGAAGGAGCGAAACTTGTATATCAATTACAAATAGTAAGACATTTCCAACCGCAACACAGTAATTTTGCTTACTACTGTTTAGTAGGATAAACGGTAGCTTTAATGGTATTTTATTTTGTTTATCGCGTGAGAAATCTTCTTAAAAGATACCCTGCTTCGGGGGAGAAGACATGGTCATGTGAGGTTTCTACCCACTAAAACCCCCCTCGGTGGTCTCTCTCTTACGGAACGCACCGGTACCCCTCTGCACTCTGGCTAAAACATCCAGCTGTAATGGAACCTACTTCGACCGTCTCCGACAAAAGAGATGTACCACTGGTCTACATGAGGAGGTAGAAGAGTAGCATATTTATGTAGTCATCAGTTCTCAGAAAAGAGA
The DNA here is from genome assembly GCA_033220335.2 of Troides aeacus. Taxonomy (NCBI): domain Eukaryota; kingdom Metazoa; phylum Arthropoda; class Insecta; order Lepidoptera; family Papilionidae; genus Troides; species Troides aeacus. Next base: position 10,233,240 of record CM067278.1, read on the forward strand.
AACTTCACAGAGAACATAAACAATTCATGAAGTTAAATAATAGATTATAAAACCTTAGTATTTAGACAATATTGATCTTATACTGAGGGGTGGAAGGGGTTCCGCACAACTCATGGTACCCCAAGTCAACTTCACCTGCTCATGGTGCACCATACTAATCAACAAACGAGATCTGGCTCTTACGAACACGCGTTGGGCCAGCGTGATGGGTAATGACCTAAATCCCCCTATATGAAGCCTTACAAACGTGGCCATCTTTGGTGGAGACTTGTGTTCAGCAGTGGATGTTTACCAGCTGAAGCAGTAGTAGTAGATCTTATACTAACACAAACTATTATACAAGTGGTGGTAGATCAGCTACCGTCTTAGTAGTTACCACCGTAACTCCTGTTTCTGCTGAATAGTGGTGTGGAAATATTAATGTGTTCCGATTTGAAAGGCGCCTTTAGTTAGTGTGTGTTAATATCTCGACAATCAGGTGTGGTGCAGTGTATGCCGAACTAGCGCCACAATTTTTTTTCTTTCTGGTCTAGCGTATCACTTAACACCAGATGAATATTTTCCTAGCCTCGTACACTTCATGGGGTAAAACAAGTCCTGATCTTCTTTTACGTATCTCTTTTGAAGTACTCTAATTCTCGGTGATAATTAATATCTTCAACCTTGAATTATCAAAGTCAATATTGAAAGAGATATAAATAAATCCTACCTTGTTTTCTCTTGTATCGAAAAGTCCATCGGCGGTGGTGGCGGCGGCGGCGGCGGTGGTGGTGGTGGCGGTGGCGGAGGAGGCGCAACCATGACGGTCGGCACCTGCACTGATTCGGGTATCGACAGCGCCGTTGGTATCGGAGGCAGCGCGTCCGGCACGTCCGGTACAGCTTGCATCACCGGCTCGTCAAAGTCCGGCAGATCTTTCACATCCAAGTCCGGTAGATCCGGAACGGCGAGGTTGGTTACGGGCGACGTGACTGCTGACGGTGCGATGGAACCGTCGGTGGTGACGGAGAACTGAACGTCACCGGCGACGCCCGGTAAGTGTGGTAGGTCGAGCGGCATGTCCAATTCAGGCACCTAACGACAAATTGTGAGTGAATTAGAAGAAATACTAGACGGATATATATAACTATGAGTAATTACTGACAAACTGAGTGCGAGTGTAACGTTGTCCTCATGAAACATTACATATTAGGTTCTGCATGTAAAGGGGGGACCCCTTCAACTTCTCAAATGTCGCAAGCTAACCTCACATGCTCGTGGTGTATCCTGCTAATCAACAAACGAGGCTCGGGAGCCAGAGCCTAAAGCCCAAAGCCAGAGACTAAACCTCATGTAAGTAGAAATCTGGTGGAGACCCCTGTCCAGCAGTGGACGTCTATCGGCTGATGATGATGAACTTGACTTATCTATATATATTACGCTTTTTTTTGTTCCATAAAACGAGACTGTAGGGACGTTCATCTGATGATATATGATACGTCCACTCATAACCTGGCGCTAGTAAGGATCTTACGCACAACATCACATTGCGCTCGTCGCCTTGACACATAAGATGTTAAGTCTTGTTACCCCAGTAATTTCACTACTTACGGCGCCCTTCAGACGGTACACACACAGTAATACAGGCAGAAACAAGAGATGTGGTTGTACGTAGCTAGTATATCTGACAACAGAGACTTTCCACCAGTGTTAACATAGGCTATACGGTAATATCTGTGGAGACCTTCCAGCACAACGGAGACTTACCATCTCGTAATCTTCTAAAAGTACCCTGCTTGTGGGGGAAATCTGGGCTATGTGAGATTCTTACTCACTAAAATCCTATCGGTTGTCTACATCCATACATTCGGAGATCTCTTATAGAACGTACCGGTGCCCCTCTACACTTTGTGTTACACGTCTCTGAGGAGCCTAACCCTCCTAAGCACCATCGCTGAGCTATACGCGGTCCCACGCAGGATCGCTTGTTGAGCGATAAGGGCCCCAACCCTCAAGGCCCCCGAAACTTCTAGACCCTTTTGACCGCCTTCTTCGACAGGCAAGGCTTACTTTAGTCCTATTCTTACTAGCCCGAGACCCATAACAGCTACCAGCTCGAGACTACAGGAGTGTATTCTAATAGACCTATTATCCTAATAAAGTTACTAATATTTTGAACTGTTATTTTTTATAATAATTTTTTTGAATAATAGTTTATTTAAATTACGACCATCTGTTACACCTAACGTCATGTTTTCCCCACCCACGATCAAACCGCGATTCGTAATCATTAAAAAAGGTTTAATACGCTTTTTTCGTTCCTTGATTCGTGGAAGTACTAAATTATATTATGACTTACTCCAAGACACGAGGAAAGCCAACTGCCGAGTACTATGGGGAAATTCCTTTGACTCAATAACTGATTGATGTTCTTGCAACGGATAAAACATTGCGTTAACACCATACAGCGGTTTCGCTAAGATCCTGTTTGTGCATAACGTATGGAAAAATTTATAATGGATCAGTGTTTTTTTTTTTAAATCCTAGTCTTTGAGAATTCTCTATTACAACATGATAACATCAGCACTGTGGTATTTAACGTAGCAAAAAAAAACTATTCTTAAAATCTAATAGTCTCTAAACATGCTGGTAAAGACGAACCAGCAGTCCTTGAATTCCGCTTTCGTATTTGCCGTTATAGGCCTACCGATATCTCTTTGCCTTCTAGTGTCGGGTTATTAAATTATAATAGGACTAAACGTAAGTCCTGCTGACGTAGAAAGCGACTTAATGGGTTTTTCGAGTTCGAGGCTTTAAAGATAGGGGCTCGTCCGCCAAGCCAGCTCAGGATAAACGACAAGAACGAGGTAGTAACTAGACCATAGTTTTTGTCGTACCAAAACGAGGATATCGAGGAACGCTACAGCCCTCCCTGGGACGTGTTTTAGGCGTATACCCGGGAGCCACCGGTGCGATCCATAGGAGTTCCCAGGGCGTCCCGCGACGTACTGAAGATGACCCCACCGAGGGGGTTTTAGTGAGAGAAAATCCCACATAATCTTGTCTTCCCCCCAGAAGCATGGTATCTTTTTAAAAGATTTACCTTCGATTACAAAAAAAGGTCTACCGATACTACTGGACAAAAAGGTTTAATACAGATTTTGGATACTCGTCATATTTCGACATGTTTGTATGTCCAGTTTCAAAAGTAACAATCCTGAGGATGGAAGGAGAGAATGAAGGGATCAAAACTTGTAAATACAGAAAGAAACGAAACCAAGGCCCATAAATCCTAGTAATACGAGTCGTGTTAATCATTCGCAGGTAATTTTCACTAATATATCAAGTTAAACGCGTTAAACAATATAGTCAAGGCAGTCGGCGAAAACTTAAGCAAATTTAAAGCTAATTACATATTTTTAATAATGTACTAAATAAATATTTATCCATCATAATTAAAAGGAAACCGATTTCATCATCCAATAGACCTCCAGTTGAGAGATCTCCATTTCAATAGACAATTTCCCGCGACCTTCACAACAGATCGTAGATCCACTTGTTGGAGGGGGGGAAGTGACGACTGATTTATCAATTTAAAAACTCACCATTCCCATTCCTGGCGCATACATGTACTCGTCAGCTTCCCTTTTCAATATGTTCCTCTTGACGATAGACGGCGGTGCATCTTCCAAAGCTACTTTGTTCTCATCACTGACAGCCCCCGGCGTATAAACGGGCGTCTTGCTGCTGCTGCGTATGTACGGACTCTCGTCGGTGTTGAAGATCAGTAGATCTCCTACTGCCGATACATTGTTTATCACTGATTCGAAATCGTTGTCCGTCTTAAACTTTATAACATTCGAGTCGGTGACTTTAACGTGATAGAAATGAAGCTTCTCCTAAAAAAAATGTATTATGTTTGTACTTTGTTTTTATGCATTAAATAAATAAATAATCTGTATTAAATATTAACCTGTATTTTCTTTTCGTTCGACTGCCTCTGAGTGAGTCCACTCAGAGTTATCTTCTGAGACACATGTCGGTAGCAGTCCAGATCGAATACGGACTTGTAATTATTATGAACGATCGACGCTGGGTACTTGGCACTCGAGAATACTTTGACCGCTTTCTGCATGCCAGTGAGTTTCTCTACTTTAGCTCTCGATTCCCCAATTCTTCTTTTTAAATTGTCTGTCTTCTGCATGTTCTGTTTAATCCTGAGCGTGATGCGGGTAAAAACATCATCGACTATCCCGTTAAGGTTGTCGAGTGTTTCAGCAATCTGCAATATACTCTCTTCCACGCTTAGATCGTTTGGGATCAATTTGATTTTATAAATACCCTCCATTGCTGACTGTTTTATGTATGTGGTATAATTCTGTAACAACCGAAACAACTTTTACTATAATGTTATCACCGAAGTGATATTTTTTTTAACATGCAAAATGTATGCAATATTTTGTTACACAACACATATTTATTAGTGGTTTAGTAATGAAAACATCTTGATAGTGAGAAAATAATAATAAAAAAATACAATTTAAATCTTACCCACTTAACTTCTTTAAAATGTCCTAAAATAAATTAATAAGGCACAAGAATTATCACTAGACAACACATTCAATATCTTGTTTTAGTTACGTATGTCCAATATTTTATATAGCACTCAATAAAGCTAGTTAAGTCCATTTATTTACAAGTCGTTTACTAAAGAATCTATTTATATCAGTACTGTGTCACTAAACTACGCAATTATTGACTCAATTCTTATTGGAGTTTAACGACAGCGTGTCAGCGAGTAACGAGTGGAGATTGTCGTTGGCGGGGTCAGTGCTCCAGGAGAAACGGCAGTACGCGTCGGGGGACATCATCGGGTCTAAAATGGCGGACTCCTCAGCGAGCTGCCCCGCGGACAGCATGTTGTTTAAATGTTTATTGATAACCACATCCTCCGGACTCACATAGCCGTTCGACGCGGACGGCTTCAATGGCACAGTGTTACGTACACTTGACTTAAGACTAGGAATGGCATCCAAAGACTGTAACTGGATGTAACTATTGTCCGCCACAGTTTTCGCGGGCGGTGGCAAGGTGGGCATTGTGGGCAAGCTTTCAGGCCCCAGCAACTTTGTGGGTAACGTCTTCAATTCGGGGAACGTCAACATTGATTTGGACTGCGCCTCCTCGGGTCGCACGTAACCCGAGGTTGGAGGCGGATTGCTCGGCGCTCCTGATGCTGATACACCGGTTGTAAAAATGGGGGGTGTTAATCCCGCCATTACATAACTTGAACTGGCATGCTGCGTTGGGGCGAGTTGTGGAGGACTTTTCAAAGGCGCGGGCGCCGATTGCACATAGCCAGTAGCAGGATTTACCACAGTTGTTGGTTGGACGTAGCCACTCGTAGAATTTTTCTTAAAGCCATTATCAACATACCGAGATATGTTCTCACTAAAACTTTCCACATCATCGTTGGATAAGTCTTCCTCTTGATTTTGATTAGTTTCGTCATCTTTTATAGCTTCCACTTCCAACTGTAATGATGAGTTTGAGCCGTCATCCGAAGTAGAAACTTGTCTGTCGACAGGCTCACGAGAGGAGTCGGAAAGAGCTGTACTGTCTGTATGGTCACTAGCGCCACAGTTATCATTCGTTTTCGGTTTAGTATCCGTAGACGAGACTGTAGTTTTACTGTTAGGAAGCAATAATACCTCGTCAGATGACGGCTTTTCGTCTTTGTTTGATGGATTCCAACCGGAAAATGTATACTTTGATAAATCTTTTTCTGGAATTCCTAAGCCATTTGGCAGAACGGGTTTTATGTCTTCCATTTTACGGTATTTTTTATAAAGTTTTATCGAACAGTACACAATACCTATGAGTGCAAATACAGCCATTAATATTAATGTCATGGCCAAACCATCTTTACTTCTACAAGCTACTGTGCTTGGTTCACTCCATTCTCCATAGTAAACATTGCTACCATGATCCAGGAAGGTAAGGTTAACATTTTCTTTGTCAGCAAGGGCTCCATGAGCAGAGTCCTCATCGTAATTTACAGCTCTTACTTGGTAGGTCTCACTCCCAACTACTCCTTCACAGTGTGTTACAGGAAATACCAAATCTGTAGCATTCATAATCTCGGGTTCCTGATCATCTTTAATTCTTCTAACTTCATAGTAATCAACAGTTCCACCAGGTATTTCGGGTCTTTCCCATTTTAGCAGATCAGGATTATTTTTTACAGTTGGAGCCTTCAATCTACTAGGTGGACCAATTCTTGTTCTCACAAATATGCCTTCATGTTTACCAATTTTAGAACATAAGCCTATAGGCACATTGCATGCTTGAACCGTCCAAGAATAATTAGTAAAACCCTGAAGCCCTGTAACAGTTACTAATCGTCTTGATGTATCTGTAACCGAAACCTTATCGACATAGAACTCTCTTCCATAATTATAAATTACATATTTACCAATAATGCCATTTCTATGAAGAGGAGGATCCCATGAAATGACTAGAGAATCATTTTTGACCTCAGATATAGTGATATTTCTTGGACTTGTTGGTGTATCTTCAGATGTTGTGATTACTGCTGTGGCATTCTCTATTGTTTTTTGACCATGTATGGTGTTCAAAGCGATTGTAAATTGATATGTTCGAAAAGGTAGTAGATCTGTAATATTTATTTCCATTTTAGCAGGATCGGAGATATATACAGACAAGTTTCCTACACTCACATCACATAAACTGCTGGTTCTAATAACAGGGCAATATGTAATGTTATAACCTGTTATAATTCCCGCTTGTAATGCACAATCCATCACCCATCTCAGATTTACAAATGATTTACCAGGAACATCATACTTTAAATGGACTGGAAATCCATACATTGCAATACCATCTTTAGAAATGTCACATTTAGCCCAGATCATGCCACTTGTTTTAGTATCATTGTTAGCTGAGATTGCAAATTGATACTTGTAATCTCTTGGTAGATTTATTATATGATTATGCTTATATGGTTCTAAAACTGTGAAGTTCATGCGACCAGTACAAATTTTGGTGGTATTATGTTGACACCAAAAAAGAGTGTAGTTATCTATCCTGTTTATTCCAACCCAGGACAACTCGTATGTACCATTCTCATAGGCAAGCTTAGTAAATGAAGTTACATCTAATGAATGAGTACCTCTAGCAGGAGGTATGTACATGTGGCTACTATTTATTGACTGCCCAAACACATTGAGAGACCATACAGACACTTCCATACCCTCCAAAGAAGCCCAATCTAAAAAAACATAGCTCAGACTTTTATTTTTATCTGCTAACAAAGTCTGTGTCTTACTTCCTTGAGAAATCAGCACTTTATATGTGAAATTAGCACCAGCTTCCTCATATTCCTCCAATTGTTTCCAATATATATAAATTACCCTTTTGTTGTTGTATATTGCTTGGTCAAAACCGCCAGCTGTCATTTCTGGTGGCCTGGCTGGTCTTTCACTTGCCGTGTAGAATACTTTATAACTGTACTCTGACCAAAACTCCTCTTTAACAGCCTTTTTTGACTTTATATAAATTCTCACTTCATATTGCATATGTGCATATGGTAAGTTTGTTAATTGAAATCTATATGTTTTATTATTTGGAGGGAGAAAAGAAGCATCAACACTATGAAAATATGCTGTATTGTCAATTTTAGCTATCTGATACTCTATCTTATGTTCTACGCCACATGGTAGCAAATCAACAACATTGTTAGGAATGCTCCATTGCAGTGTAACACTGTGTGTACCATTACTAAGAACCTTTAAATCAGTTGGACGATCTGGTTTAACCACTGAAAAATGATCCACAGTAAAATTCTGTTCATTACAACCAAATACATTACATGACTTCAGATTGAAGAAATATTGTTCCTCCTGTTGCCTGTATCGGGGCGAACTACTAGTATTCCAAGAGCAATAATACATTGTCCTGTTATTAACTTCCTTTCTTTTAGCAATACATGGTGTCACTGAGTTACCATTAATGAAGAATGTTATAGAACAATTAATGCTACTATTGGTTATAGGTGGAAACCATGAACAATTCAGATCCTCAAGGTTTTTAGATACACAACTAAAGTCTGTCACATTTTCTGGAGGTGAATCAACCAAAACTCGTATTGGGCAATTCTTCTTTGTTTTCTTATTTCTGCAATAGTAGGTGGCTGCTTGCTTCTCAGGCTTTTCTGTATACAATCTTCTTGTTGTTTCATTTATTTTTTGAGACTGCACGAGGTTTCCACCTAATGTAAATTCGATGTCATCAGAGGAGTAATTTTCGGCTACACAAAATACTTCTAGTGGTTCACCATAAAGAACATTGAAGTCGTTTTGCGGGTATACTGCAACTGTAATATCGACTCCTAAGCATTTTGAAAATATGCAGGGTAAACTGATAAAACACTTCACTAAAATGCACAGAATCCATGATCGAAATAATGGACCCCTTCTCGAACTGCACTTCGTTTTTCGATAACAAGAATCTGAAGAATTATTTGCCATTACTAATATTGTCCTAAATATCACTCGCTACCCGCAACATTACGTTTCAATTTACTGGCTGTCGTTTTAAATTAATTTCCAAAAACGATAAACACATTCGTTGTGTTTTTTTTACATCAAGAGCTAAATGGCGCACTGTAGTCCCGACACGATGACACAAGGCTGACTGACTAAACCCGACTACTCTACATCACATTTATCACCACCATTACCGTTGTGCCGTAAACATGTTTATAGATCACTTTAGATTACGCGACTAGTGTCCAGACGAACGTATCAAAAATTAATACCCCTTTAATAGCACAAGTACTTACATAAAATAGAAAGAAAAACTTTGGAGTACGTATTTCTGAGTAACACGAACTTCACTCCGTTGATCTGTCGAAAACAAATCAATAAATTAAAAAAGTTAGCAATGTTGCTAGCAATACACCTTCAAAAACCCTATCCTTTTTATTTATTATTCGTTATTATGAATGATTTTGTTATACCATTATATTTTAATCGAAATAGATGTAAAATTATTTTTTTTTTCAAAGTAGTATTAGTTATTGAACATACAGTTTTTAATAAGCTGCCGTTCAATTAAACAGAATCAACATAAATTAAAAAGTAGCTTGAAAAGACAAAAAGTAAGGCTATTTAATAAAAAGCAAATATGACCAAATCCCATGCTTCTTAACCAATGAAGTAAATGTCAAATGAAAATATGTTTAAAAAAATTACATGTTTACTTTTTGTGAGGTTTTATATAATTATGAATTAAATTGTTTACATCGTAATCCAGAATGTAAAACGATTATTTTATAATGGACGATGATATTAAACAACACATACTCGGATTTCCAACTAAAGAAGCTTTGACAAAATTACGACATGATATTCACACTGTGATAAATGAACATAAACAAAAAAACCTCGAAAAGTATAAAATGTTTTAGCTTTACTCCTTTTTTACTTTCCAATAAATATAATTTTTTGTTTTCGTTTCCAGATTTGGATTTGTTCGCCATATTATATCATTTTCATCTGAAAAAGTTCTTCTATCGGGAGTTGCTTACACGATTATTTTTGTCTACATTATTTGTTTAATTCTCACTTATTTACTAGGTGAAACAATATTAGCAAAATCTTATTTATTGTGGGAAGCTTTATTCCTGTTTATTATATTAGTAATAAACTTTCTTGTTGCATTTAATGAAGAATATATATACAGAAATGAAATATCTTTACGTGTCAAAAATGTTATAAGTAAGTATTCATTTAACACTATTGGTAAACATTTTGCAAACATATTAATATGTATAAATTTCGTTTTACTTAGAGACATTAGATGATTGCATAGATAAGGCATTATGGAAGGAGAATCATTATCCACATCTATGTGCCCCATTTTCTCCATGTGTTATTTTACAATGGACTTATAGAGATTGTAAGTATAACATAACTCTCAAATTTTCTAATAATGAATATTGCTTATTATTTTTTTATTGATTTTAAATATTTAGTTTCTTATGTTAAGAACAATATTTCGTGTATCTGATTTTATTTATTACATATAGAAGGATTATTTCTTATATTAATGTATTGTACATGTCTAATGAAAATATCTAGTGATACTAATACAACAACAGTAAATTTATTTTTATAATAAACTACTAAAACTGAATTACTGAAAAAGATATGGTTTTTATTGAACAGTATAATTAATTATTAACAGTAATGTTTTACTAACATTTAGACTTCTCAATGTAATCAGCTTTAATTTTATACAGCAACCATAGTTAATTTACCATGGGCACTACTTGTGGAGGGAGATGTAATAGTTCTACGACCTGGTCAGGAAGTCCCAGGTCATTGCAAAGGTCTTCAGCCAGAAGACCCTGAACTTTTCTTTGGACAGATTTTCCAACCAGGCACCCAAGTAATAACTATCTTATTTTATAATAATAACATAATAAAATATTGTTCTGAATAATTATTCAATTCCTTCAGGAATTTGTATTACAAGCATTGAAATTGATTTACTGCAACAAATATTTAATTACCATTGAGTACTTGCTAAAATTTTGTAATCATAGGACTGTACCTATGTAAACTACAGATTAGCATGGAATATACACTGGTATATTACATACTAATCTGTAGTTTATGATCATTAGTAAAAGTCACAAGAAAGAAATATTAATTACAAGCAACTACTAGTTTCTATAAATATCATTTTAAGATTATATTATAGTTATGATATTTAATATTGTTTTATTGATGATTGTTTTTTAATTCCAGAATAAAGAAAATTTTAGTACACCTAGGGTACGCCAACCACATCAAAATAAAGCTTACAGGATGTTAGAAACTCCATATTTAAAAAATTTAAAACAAGCTTTAGAACAGGCTACTAATAGACCAGTTACAATATTTGAAAAACAGCGATATTTGGTAGGTTTGTTGAACCAAAACTTATCACAATTTAAGAACTTTAATTATATAACACTTTCATCCTTCTATGACAAGGAGAGCATTATGGCTATATACCTTTATTGTAAAAAGTTAAATAGCACTATATATAGTAGCTCCCTGACCTAACGGTTAGAGCGTGCTGTTTTCATTCTGAAGGTCGCAGGTTCGAATCTTCGCATGTACCAATGACTTAATATTTTTATTGTATTTTATTTAAGTTATGTACATTGGTGATTTTACAACAGCGAGATACAAACGGTGAAGGAAATCATCGTGAGGAAACCCGCACACTAAAATCATCTTTGTGTGTGTGTGTGTGTAGTGGTCCCAGTAAAAGTGGCAACAGGCTTACCCCCTGTTACATGGGATGTAACCTGACCACATCTGGTGAAATGTGGGTGTTTATTCACCTCTGCCTCCCACTACTGGGAGAAAGGCGTGATAATATAAAAAAAAAAGCACTACATAAACATTTTTTCAACAGTGTACTGTTAAAATAATGGAAGGCATAGTGTTGCCACTTGTGATATCCATTATGGTGGTTGCTAGTTTCTTTCGTCATATGTATCATCTACCCGGCATCACACACTGGACAGAGATTTACTTTCTACAAACAATCGCCGCATCACTTCCACTTCTGCAAATAATATTTCCAATAGTGTGGGTAACTCTTAACTGTTACGGTTTAGCAAGGTAAATGTTTCAGAAGATTCTTTTTATTAAACTTGTTAAGGCTGACTTATATGGCAAATTCAACCTTTTGCTTCGTAATTGCTTGTTCTGAGGTATGAATTAACGTTATATTATTTGGACTGTCACAGATTCCAGAATATTCTCAATTACACCTTTAATAATACATTGTTTTGTCACAACTCATTGTGTCTGTTTTATACATTTTTTATACTGTATATCTTTATTCTATTTTGCATATGTATTCGCAGATTTAAATTGCTATCGGAGACCCGACAAAAGTATGTCCGACCAAAATCCTGTTCGATATCGGAGGACGCAAGTGATCCGCTAATACAAGCACTCAGCGAATCTAACTTAAAGCCTGACAGTTTGCGCTCATTGTGGAGGACTTTCTTTAATATACTATTGGGTAGAGAGGATATGGTCTCCAGAACTGCGAACATAGTCCACGTGCTCGGATCTTTGTCGGTATGTTGATCAACGTAATGGTCCTAGAGTGGCGGTCGCATGTGGGTAGCCAGAGTTGTATACAAGCTCAACGTACATGTCTTCTCCCTGTCCTCGTTACATCTCATCTAGATTTAGTAAAGATCTAATGTTTGATCAATATGTTTTTAGAGTTAATTTGGCTCCAGATATGAATCAGTGCCAATGCACTATGAATTTAGTACAAGTTAAAGTTATAATCTAAATTATTACAGGCTCTGTGTTGCATAGATAAAAAAGGAATACTGTCATGGCCAAATCCAACTGCCGAAAAGGTGTTCTTCCTTCGTAACTCAAGTCCAGCGTCACAAAACTCGAGTAAGACTAGCCTCGTAGGCTCTATGGGTCACCAGAGTGAGACGACGTTTGAAGTTGGCGATAGTAAACCTAACCCTGACGCTTCCACTATTGTGGAAGTAAGTATTTTTTTCTTATTTACTAGTGTGGTGTAGTTGAATATAATCGAGTTTTTTTTTACTTTAATGTAATAACCAATCTGGATAAGCTTTTTGATATGACATCAAGCTAATTTTTGACTGTTTATTAAAAAACATTAAGCAAAGTACTGCTTTCAAAGAATTTATAACACTTGTAAAACTGTACTTTGCCTAATTTGTTTATATTTTTTTAAAACTGTCACCATTTAGAAAGTTAATATAACATCACGCCCATCGCCTTAATTTATAAACTATATCTCTGTTCACACTACAACGATACACCTTGACTCTAATTTAAGTATTAAGTTTAAGTATTGTTATCAATATCATTAGTCGATAGAGTTCCACTGCTGAACCTATGTCCTCTGAGGCCCTATGCCTCTCCTCAAAATATCCACAACAATCGGGCATGCGCTGCCCGCATCCAGCGTCTTCCCGCTTCACTTGTGGGGCACTACGTATACTGGTACACGGATGCCGCATTGTACTAGTACTACATTTTGTAATAAGCGAATATGTATGTTAATTTATTATATTCTTATCGAACAGGTGTTGGACCTGACGCACGACCAGAACGCGCCGTTCCGCGTCGAGTTCGACGAGCAGCGCTGGAGGCAACACATAGCGCGCCTCAAACCGCTCGGGCTCGCCGCGCTGCTGAACACGTGCGCGCCCACACCGCGACACACGTACGCTCACTTTTGTGCACACCTCACCTGCGAAGCCCAAAATAGGTACGTTCCCGTTATATACCCTCCTCCACTTATGCTCAGAATCTTTATGAAGTCGAATTCAAGACAACATGCTGACCAACGGTTGGGTAATGTCGCTAGTGCTTTCATGAATTTCAGGTTGGTTACCTTTCAGGATGAGGCGACTGTGTTCACTTGCGAGAGGTATGAAAGAAGGAATTGGAATGTAGTATGATAGGAGAAAAGAAGTGTGTAAGCAGAGCAGAATATAATAGAAAGAAAGAATAAAAGATGAGAATAAGAACAGACAAAATATTGTATATAATAATAGAGAGCAAATGATTGTAAATAAAGGCCCTGACCCACCACACACAGAGGGAATTATAATAAAAAAAATGTCACAATTCGACAAGATGGCGGAAACGTTTACCGCGTGGAAAGTGAAACTTGTACCTATGAGAATGTGGCACTAGTAAAGATTATGCGCACCATATTGTGTTCGCCGCGGTAAGGCGCGATGTCGTCTCTTTGCCTCAAAATTTCACAACCTATAGGGGCCATTGAATCGAAACACGGTAAAATGTACATATTAATATTTCATGGTATATATTGACTATAACTAATAGGAGATTATTTTTAAATAATTCCTTCTGAAAAACTAGCTTTTATGTAAACGCAGTGAAGACCTGGTGCCTGTGACCAACCGACGGTGTCTGTGCGAGCTGGCGAAACAAATAGGCTTCACCGATTCCGTCGCCGAATCTTACAAAGTTCATGATTGTCTCGCCATCTTCAGACACTTGGTAAGTTATGACTACTTAGTATTTATTATTAAATAATGACTAATTTGGGCTTTGTAACCGGCTTACCTAGAAATAGGTAACTCGCTAGTTAAAATACAGGACAACATTATGTAGAGTTTGGTTGATAGTAAGATTTTTTCTGAAGCACCTAGGTAGCTACCACTGCTATATTTTAAATATGCTGCTACTACTGCTATGTTCCAGTTAACAACATACGAGAGCCAGAGAGTGTAATGTGAAATTAAGGTAAAGTTTTGGTCAATGGTAGAAATATTAACTATAAGGCGCCGTTACTGATGTCTCACAAGAGTACTTTTTGCCCGCTCTGGTGCATTCTTCGTGTAAAGGATCCTTGAAGTTGACTAATCTTGTTTCTTAACCTACATTAATTTCTTTTTTTGGATTACCAGCAAGCTGACACAATAAGACGCGAGACTCGGTTCGTACGCTCATTGCATCTCAGTACTCGTGTCAAGGTACCCCTACCTCACATGCTGGCGGTTACGGTAAAAGATCAGGCCAACCAGTTACAGATGCTGACACAGGTGGGAAATAATCTGGTTTTATCTTTAATTTTTAGATATACCATTAATTCATAAAAATTTTATAATAGTTTGTATTGATGTGTGTAATATCACAATGCCAAACTATAGTTATCTATCTATACTTAATATTAGTGGTGTTAAAAATAATAACGATGATGATGTTGAAACTTCAATTTAGGGTACCGCTGACATTATACTGGATTCGTGCGTAGACTACTGGAATGGCCGCGACCTCACTCCAATATCGCCTTCAGATCGCAAGAAGATAATAGATTTTTACCAGAGGAACTCCCTCACTGCCTACTGCACTGCATTCGCATACAAGTTAGTTGCAACTTACTCATTACGAAATAATATTATACTTACTGTGTAGCTCATAGAATTCTTCATTTTGTTTAGTGTATACAAAAAAAATTTTCAGAGTCTATGATCGATAATGTAAATTTCTTATGAAGAAATAAATACAAAGTTTAAATCTAAAACAAAATAATACATAAAGAAAATGAAAATTACAAAAGGAGTATTTTTATTCACAGTTGTTTGTGCAACGTACCCACGAAACGCAAAAAAAAATCATTATTTCTAGTAAAATGATGTCTTAGCTGTATCTTCTTTTAAATCTAACTCGATTTCGCTTTCTCCTTATACACAGGATACACTATCAGATTTATGGTTGTATCTTCTGATATTAAATATTATTGTTTTGGAGGCTTTTTTCATATAAAATTAAAACCTAACTTACTTAAATCGAAGAGTGGTAACTATAAAATCACTTCGATTCGTAGTGTAAATATTTTGCACATTGCAGGCCATTGACCCGCGGGATAACACCTTCACTGTCTCGCATGTACCTGGAGCTGCCCGCGGACAGCCGGCAGCTGTACGCGCCGCATTCCCAACAGTGGGCAGACGCGCCCGCTCTGCACTTTCACTCAACCGGTCAGTGTTATTATACCAATGCTGTTATTTCTTAAAAGTCAATTTCCGGAAAGCTTATGTGTTAAACTACGCATAGAGGATACCGCCTTTCAACAATTTCATATTTGTTGAAGCGACTAAACGAGCAGGACGACTTGATGATAAGTTATATACCTACCCTAAGCAATGTGGCAATAGTTAAGATGATATTAAAATGGTAAATTTTACTACTCCAATAACGTTTACTACCTGCAAAACCATTCAAATCTGAACGTAGTCTGGATTGACTTCAACAATAGAGACCTATTTTTGGGTTTTTTCTTTTACACGAGAGAAATTCTTTCGTATACCTATTCTCGCGGAGACAAAGAAAAGTTAAGACGGACTTGCACCGACTAAAACCCCCACGATGACGACCCTCGTCGCTTTACGGCGAAGCCACGGGAACGCTTTCGCACACTTCCGCGATACTTTCAAGTCCGTCACTCAGAGGTCACGGAAGCCAAGAAGGAAAACTTCCGACTCCCTGTAACACACCTGGGCTCCACCGTCAATCATATACGGCCGCGGAAGATAGGGAGAGCGGCAAAACGCAAAACCGACACTCGCTCTCCGCGGCTTCACCATTGTGCTGTAAGCTCGCTGAACAAAGAGGTGAGCTCCGTGAGCTCCTGAGTGAGCAAAATGGTGAGCTTCGTGAGCACCTGAAGCGGCTATCTCGGGCCGGCCGGATAGGTTGCTCTTAGCCTCACC
This sequence comes from Troides aeacus, assembly GCA_033220335.2. Taxonomy (NCBI): domain Eukaryota; kingdom Metazoa; phylum Arthropoda; class Insecta; order Lepidoptera; family Papilionidae; genus Troides; species Troides aeacus. Next base: position 10,249,555 of record CM067278.1, read on the forward strand.
GTGGCTGCCAAAGCCACGGGCACTGAGTCCTACTGCTCCGAAAAAGCGGAAACCTGTTCATGGAGCGGCAACAGAGACATCTGTCAAGTAAAATTTCAACTTGTGTTGAATTGAGATTATATTTACATAAAGAACTTTTAAAACCAACTATTATAACTCCAACAGACCTTTGCTAAACCAAGATACCAATATTAAGCCTCAAATCCTAACATGTTTGACTTGGGAAAGTAACCCGAACAAGAATAATGTTAAATAGAGCCTTCGATAATAAATCATGATACATTTAGTATTTACCTTTTTCCAGATTCCCTTTTATTCAATGAAATAACTGATGACGACGTCGGCGACGCTGACGGATTCTTTGACATGCAGTGCAACCAGGTTTGTTTAATAAATAGATAGAGTTAATAAACTTTTAAGAGGTAAATAACACTGCAAGTCCCCTTTTTTCCCATATCTCTATATGAACCCCTATAAACGACGGCCTCTAGTGCCAGGCGGTACCGAAAGCCATGCCAACTGTATGTGGAGATCTTTGGGAGAGGTCTATGTCCAGCAGTTGACGTCTGTCGGCTGATGATCATGATGAAGTCTTATTTAAGCGAGAAGCGTGGAAATAGATAATGAGATGTAGTGTGACAAGGAAAAAAACGTGTTAGAAATTGAATGGAAGGGAAAGAAAAATTAATAAGGTTAAGAAATCAGTAAAAAAAATTAGTGTCTAACCCAACAAGCATGACTTTTATATTTACTACTCTACTATTAATAATAAAAAACTAGTTTTGTTTCATATATTTTATTCAGAGGAAGTTATCATGTTATTGTACCCAGTGATATAACCGGAGTTGCAACAGCGACCAAACGTTAAACAGCATCGAGCTCTTTATACGGTATGGAGAAGAAGAAGGGAGATAAAAATCTATCACCCGTCTGATCATCCCGATTCACGTGAAATTCCGGAATTGAATCAGAGATCTCTGTGTTATAAGGGGAACGTCTGTTGCGTCACGAAAGCAGTATGTAATTATATATGAAAACATACATTACAGGTGTTCATAGGCATGGTGACGATGCAGTATCAAGCTCAAAGTGACATGGTGGAATTAATCGAACGGCTCGAGCGCGCGTGCATCCGTTTCGTGCACTTTAGCAAGGAGAACGAGTTGCGCTCAAGGGTGTTCAGCGAGAAGATGGGCCTGGAGTCCGGGTGGAACTGTCACATATCGCTCATCGGCGATGACACTGCGAGGTATGAACGTTTAATTCTGTAACTGGTGTAACAGATGTGAATTCGTTTTTTTTATGTACCATAGTCTAGTATTTGACTTCAAACGTACATTTTAAGTGATCATCAGGTCCAAGATGGTCTTTCATATAAACTGTTAAGGAAACAAAGCAACAGTGATCTGGCGACAATAAGAGAATTTTGTGGCTACTACTATGTTCCACTTATGTTTTAGTTGGAAGGGTAGTTAGTGAAATTACTGGGGTTACGACACTTGACATCTTGTCTCCTAATGCGACGAGAACAACGTTGTACAGTGTACGTCATCCTAACTATAGACACATTGTAATTAAGTTATATTTTACCATCGGATTAATTCGTATTAAAAATGCAATTGTTTTACTAACGTAGATTAGTAAATAATTTTAATATTGTAACTACTGATACCGATAGACGTAGTGTTGCGAGGTCTCCCACGAGATGGACGAACGATCTGGTGAGAATCACGAGAACCCTCTGGATGCGAGCAACGCGTGACCGATTGATGTGAAGATCTTTGGGGGAGGCCTATGTCCAGCAGTGGACGTCTATCGGGTGATGATGATGATGATGTACTACTGATGATTTGATCAAGATAGTAAGTTTAAGGCAGTAAACTAAAAAAAAAAGTATTTGTTAAAATGTACTGCATATAATATTTTAATTCAGAATAATTTGTTATAACTAATAAAAGTGTTGTTTGTTAACTTTTGTTTGTAACATCAGCGGGTTTATTGTTAAGTAAATTTTTTGTCGCGTTAATCATACCGATATTTTCATTATAACATAATGTTTAAAAATGTGAGTTTAAATTTTTTGTTATTTAAATCTGAAATAACTGTGACCAATGAACGCTTACTTTCCATTGGGATGCGGATTTAACAATTCATTGTTACTTTTAAACTTGACTTCAACATTTCATACACATGTCATACATACGAAGTTAATACACGTAACACTTGATTTGTCCTCATTAATTAATTTCTATTGTTTTGTTAGTTTACCCCCTTATTCTTGACACTACCGTTCTAATAGGAACAAATTAGTGTTTTTCTTGATGTTGTTAAGCTTTATTTCTTCCTATTTTCAATCTAAACGCTCTCTGTTCATTGTATTTATTTAAATAAACCATAGTTACTCATGATAATGTAACTACAGTTTTTTTAAACATTTTGCAATCTTTATTACATAACTATAAATTCTATTTTCACTTCAAAGTGTTATCATTTGGATCGTTCATTGTATTCCCATCTACATACGTGTTATGTATTACTTGCTTATAATCTGTGATGTTCAAACTACAAAATACTAGATTAGTTTTTATCTTTTTTGGTAGTTGATTTAAAAGTTGAGATTAGTTTTTAAGTATTTGTGACACGTGTCAAAATGTGGCAAGGCTTCCAACGTATAATATATATTTTTTTATCTGCAATGTGCTAACAATTGGCCTTAATTTTATATCGTGCTAAGTGTAATACCCCTAATATGACACCCACAATCGTGGGAATTTTTGGGGGAGGTCTATGTCCAGCAGTGGACGTCTATCGGCCAATGATGATGATGATGAAGTGATAACGAGGTCGTGGATGGTGAAGCATGCTCTTTGGATCTCATGTATTGGCAGTCGTAATATGCTGTTATTGCAGCCGATTTGCAACACGTAGAGACAAATAGTGGTAGCTAGCCAGGATTCAAAAACTTCCACCATCAAACATACTCCGCAACACACTGTGCACGAAATCACGGTGCGTGATTACGGTAGCGATTAACCACTGCAAGGAAGCAGATAAAAACCATTGCGCAGACTTAAAGAATATTCTCGACAGCAGCAAGGGCGGTTCACCGTTGTCGTCGCAAAACTTGCAAGCGGGCAAGGAGCGCTCTAACACCGCCTCGCAACTCGCTAGGGCCATCGGCACTTGCGATGCCACGCTCGGCTTCCATAGGTTTGTCTAATCAACGCTCTATCGCGCTACGCTCCTACGTCACACCTCATACTCTATCGCCTCGGAACTTATATCAACTATACTATAATTTTGCGAGTATCTATTTAACAAATACAGTTTACATATGATTTCAAACAAATTTCTTTACGTTCAAAATAGTATGATATTGTCAGCTTATACTTCATAGATTATTAACGATTTAAAATTTTTCATATTGTTTCTAACATAAGTATATTATTAATTAAGAATTTAATGTTATATTAGAAAATAATAATATTTAACAGAAATTGTGGACTTAACAAGTATAGTGAAAATGTAGATAATTATCTTTTATTCCACTAGGAGCAAAGGTAAAAAATAAGACCTTTTATTGTTTTTATTATGAGGTGTGACGTAAGAATTACTATAGAATAATACAAAATTTTGCTTTTGGTCATTAAACTTGAATTAAAATTTGAAAATTTCATACTAAAGTTAATGGCCGAAAGAATAGCATTTCTCGTTTTTATTTTACATTATCTAATATATTTATTTTAGTTTTAGCTTTTTTTCTACCCATTAATTTTAGCTTTTGAGCAAGTATTCACATTTCAAGATGATTTTCATAGCACCACACTACAATATACAGACAATCTTTGATATTATATATAATTCTTGAGTCACATTCATTCATGCGATCTTTATTTATATCTTGCCTGTGTCTAATATGCACGTATATATTTTAACAGTCGAATAAAAAAATTAAGTAATAATTATTAACGTTTTTTTATAATTCATCTCTAGCGCCATTCTTCAAAAAATAATTCTCCGATTACTTTTTAGCTCTTTCTATGTTCCATATTTTAGTTATCCGCTATGGAGTATTTCAAACGTTTCATCTCTAAATCGCTAGACGATCATGTACATAAAGATCGCACACATCTAACTACACATTCAACTAACATCTTAAATTATATATGCATAGGATTAAAATTTATCGGCTACACTACACATTATACTTGTCTTAATATCCAGCAAGTTGGTTCACTTTGCAGTAACAACATGACGTCTTCGAAGGCGCTGTCTATGTCCGCACCGGGCGCCATCAACGTTGAACACACAACCGTTAAATTTGACAACGAGATTAAGAAGGCTCGGCATTCTATCACTACTCACAGCGGACTAAAGGTTACTTCAACTAATGTCTATACTTAATATACCTTATATATCCTTGAAAGCTGTTGTTCGAAGATCAAGTCGGTTATATCACGATATCTTTCTTCATCGGTGGCTCGAAAGCTGAGGGCGTTGACACTACGACTTTTCGCCCGTCTTACGAACTTATCTATGAGCTTACGGCAATGAATTCATCAATGGGAAATAATGCAATCACTTATTGAGTTATCCATAACAGCCGATTTACGTCCCCACTGCTGGGGCACATGCCTATCCTCAATATGAGACCTATGCGCCATAGTCGCCACGCGGGCCTAATGCGGCTTGCTAACTTTAAACACACCTTAGAATAATTTCTAATTGATGAGCAGGTTTCCTTGTGATGTTTTTCTTCACCGTTTGTATTTCACTGTTGTAACTAAAGTTCAAAAATTTACATAACTTAAATATTAAAGTCATTGATACATGCCGAGATTCGAACCCGCGACCTTTGGAATGAAGGCCGCACACTCTAACCCTTAGGCTAGCGAGTTACTGAGTTATTTATTTTATTAATTTATAAGGAGTAATCTAAGAGGATTAATATAGTCGGTACTCTACATTCTGTTGGCATGTGGATTTTTTGTACAGCGCGGCAGTATAGAGGCGTCGCATCAGTCGACGGACTCACTGTTGGGCGAGGCAGAAGGTGCTGATTCACCCGTGGATGCGTGCCGCTCGCTGTCCTGCCTCACGGACTCCACCGATCACTCCGCGCCAGTTAACTTCGACATGAGCAACCGCGTAAGTTCTCACATAGACACACTCACATATGAATAGTATACTAAAATGGTAGACTTCTGTCAAGAATATTACCAGACACTTTATCAACACAAAAAAGTAAACATTTATATTGACTATTAATTGGTAAAGATAAAAGTCCTGCAGTTCTCATCTAAAGATTTTCCACATCGTTCAAATAGAAAAATAATGATATTTACCCACTAATGTTGTCCTCGTAAACTTGCGTTGCCGTGACGCTTAGGATTTACCTACTCCAGTAAAATGACTTAACTTTTCCAGGCGAAGCTGCCGCGCGGTATAGAGAACATTCGTCCTCACATCGAGCAGGTGGACAACGTGCCGCTACTCGTGTCGCTGTTCACAGACTGCGCCCCCAGCTCAGTGCGACAGATGATACAGATTATGCAGGTACACAGCACAGTGCCTCCGGTATATAAACCGTTCATAGCCTACGGTATGTGCTAACCATGATGGTAAATGATAATATCGTCCACAGCAAGGTGTCGCAAATTAAGATGATATAACTGATACATTTAATTCCTTCAGTAATTTTGTAGTAACAACACCCTTGCCACCGTATCTTTTTTGCACCTTACAATTTGATTCCAGAGTTTAGCGCCTCGGCGGTGGTACTTACCTAGATGCTATACGTCAATGGAAACCAGAAATTAAAGCAAGCAGCGGTGTAAGGAGTCGCGTAAAGATCCAAATCAACCTCACCTTTTAGTGGTCTCTGCTAATCAACAAACGATACTCTGGTTTCTACTAACTTGCGTGATAATAGCCAGAGCCTTATTTGACAAGCGTGATGGGAACTGACCCATATCTCCCACATGAACCCCTAGAAACAAGGGCCCCTAGTACCCGGTGGTAACAGAGACCATGCTGAATATGGATCGATCAATGTGAATCTTTGCGGGAGACCTATGTCCAGCACGTCTATTGGCTGATGATTAAATCAAAGCCGAAAATGTCGCATTTTTCTGTAACGTTTATTTAACTTCAAACTGTGCTCGTCAACCTGCACACCAAGTATAACGAGCACAATAATTACAGTGCAGTTTAACCTTAGGACCAACCTACATTCAGCTTTCCTTATCAAGCATCTATAGCCTTTTTGATCCACAGCTAACTGTTGGCCTTCCCCAATGTCTTTCATCAAACGCGGCCCTACGCATTCACTTTCTTCCAATCGCTCTTATTGTTAATTAGTACATAAATAATAATGTGGGTGTTTATTCACCTCTGCCTACCCCTACTGGGAAAAAGGCGTGATTATATAAAAAAAAAATAAAAAAATAATAATATCAATAAGTATCAAAATAATCCATTTTTTCTTTGATGAAGAAAGAGATTCTTAGTTAGGAAGTATTTATCTACGTATAACTCATTGTTATATCATTCTAGGATTATGGCGAGGTGGTATGCGTAATGGGTTCGGCAGCCAACTGCCTCAACATGGAAATATTTATGCAGGCAGACGCTAGGTTTGTGTATTGTCAAATTATCTAATAAACTAATTCCATAACCGGTTTTCCAGTAATAATACTACCTATTTTTTTTTTATTATTTTCATAATATTTCTAATTTTTTCTTATTTTTATTTAATATGCGTGTATTGTATTTATCGTATATTTTTTTCTTCTTTTTAAACCGCAGCTATTTACGGTTACCGTCCTACACTTTACCTTTTCATAAAACTGTTTACTGCTCTTAACTAAATGCTATTATAAAATTTTAATTCCAAACTCCTAATTGTGCTATTGTTCGCTTTTTTCATCAAATCTAGGTACTAGTTATTTAGTACACCACAATTTTTTCTCTGCTATTAGCCTTCTTTTCCAATGGATTATCTGGAAGAAACTGTTTTCTAAGCAATAAGACCGCCCATTGTATATTTATGTATATATACAGTCTATTCTATATCTTGAAATTGGTGTAGAATAAAGAATAAATAAATAAATTAAATAAAACTGTTTAGAGGTTAATGTTATTGCAATTGTAATAAGTTGAATCTCAACAGAGTTATAATTTAAATATCAGAACCAAAAAGATAAAATAAGTTCAACTGTGTGGTCTGTTGTCATCGGAGCTCTAAAAACAAACAAACTTTAATAGTTTTTTTTAGCATTTAGTACCTAATCCTTGATTTCTTTATTCTGATAAAATTTTAACCAATTTAGTATTAATATACTTGTTCCTCGCAGCATCGCCGTGGAGCCTTTATATCCGGTATTATGCCAAAAAATGCCGCCGTATCAGGTGCCGCAGAACTGCATCGGGCCTATAGAGCTCGCCCGGGCACTCAACTCTATACCTTGTTCCCTATCGGTAAGTTACATTTTTATTGATCTAGAGGGAACGAAACGTAAATTTTTTTTTATAAGTTTCATAGTGTTAATTTAAATTTCATTAGTATTACTAATATTTCACGCTGCATTCATGAAGTTGTTGAACAAGTGGCAAAATCAGCCATTGACAAATTACTGCAATACGAAGGTATGTACTTAAATGTTATTCGTATCGTAAACCTTCCATTATATCTATTTCTCTTACGAGGACCCAACCTACTCTACACGTCCTACCTCTACTGAGACAAAGGAATATGCATAAAAATATACTTAGTTACAATAAGATTTTCTCGATTCATTTTTTTAATGTACCTTCAAGCTCAGCGCTTGACCGTGATACCACCTGATGTTAAGTGGTGATGTGATCTATGGTGGTAAGGCGCACTAATCTTGTAACAGCCTATTCACTCTTTTCTTGAAGTAAGACTACGTTGTATTTGAACGGTAACACTGACACAGGCAAGTGGTTTCACTCTTTTGCGGTTCTCATAAAGAACGTGGAGCTGAACCTCTTTGTTTGCAAACTGGGGATGGCCATGAGGTAAGTATGGGGACTCACCGTGTGTCAGGTCGTCCGTTGGTGAAACGGAGTTGGGAAAATTATATCGTGTACTTCCATCGAACACTCTCCAAAATGTATCGTAAAGAACACCGGGAGATTGGCCACACGACCTGTGTTCAAGACTGTCAAGGCTAGTTTTTACAAGTTTTTGATTACCAACAAGCCTCTTAGCCTGCCTCTCTCTCCTTATATTGCTAGATGAGTTTTCGCAGCACCTGCCCAGATAGGGCAACAGTACTCCACACACGACAAGACCGGCATCTAATATACTCCTTTTAACCGTAAAATGACTGCACAGCCTGTGTTTTGGAAGTATTAAATCTTACCAGATTGGCTTCGCTTCATTCAGAAATCGCCTGAATGGTGACATTTGCCCCATCATGACCTCCGTCTTGGACTGTACAACATCACGACTGGTTCCATCGGTGAGCATATATCTCTACACAAATGTGGTGTCGTCTGCATACCCAAGGGTTCCGGGTATAAGCAGGTCATTAATGTACAGCAAGAAAAGAGTTGCGGAGAGAACGGATCCTTGGAGGAACACCGGCATTGACTGACATATCTTTGAATGGACAGCCGTAGATAACAACTGGAAGGAGTCGGAAACTTAATAAATCCTTAATTCAATTGAACATACCGTTGGATAACCCTTACGTAGGAAGCTGGTTTATAAGGCGGTCGTGGCAGACCATATCAAAGGCCTTAAAAATATCCCCATTTTTCTCGAGAGTCTCCCCGTAGATATGAATGACAAAAAATGGTGCCCAGTAAACCAGTTATGGCGAAATCCGTATCGTCGGTCGCTGAGGAAATCATGTTGCTCTAGGTATGCCATGAGGTTAGCTAGGCCGCGGTTGTGTTCCGAACGGAGATTCCGTGACTTCGCCAAACGCCGAAGGTGACCACCGAGGGGGTTTTAGTGGGTAAAAATCTCCACATAACTCTGACTTCCCCCCAGGAGGCAGAGTATCTTTTCGAAGATTTCCCCCGCGAAATCAAAAAAAAAAAAAAAAGTATGTCATGATGTGCGAATTGAATATATGTTCCATAATCTTACACATTATGGAGATAATTGAAATGGGTATATAGTTACTAGGATCTGTACTACTAATTTTCTGTGGCACAGGTTGCACATTTGCAAGCCTTCAAGAATGAGGGACTAGCCCAGTCCACAATCAGAGGCAGTACAAGCGTAATAAAGTTCATTAAAATAAGAATCATGTCTCATATGAAAAAAATCATCATGAAAACATAACACTTAAGTAATTAATTAATAGACAAAACCGTAATTTACTGAAAAATTATATTTTTTTACTTAAAAAATAATTACGGATAATAATTATTGTACATTCGTAAAAACCCTATTTTACAAGTTTAGATTATTTCGCCGGAAAGTGTCTTGGTACCAACGCAGCACCAATAGCCAAGTATTGTTACCAGTAGCGTGTAATGTAGAATTAGTATTGAAAGCATAGTAACTATATAAGAAACGGCAACGGGTGCGTATGCGCAGATTACTCGCGATGCTGACGTGTCGCTGTTCGCCCTCATCACGATGTCGCGCCACTTCATGATGTGCCTGTGGAACAGTACGCAGTTCTGGATGTGCAGTGCCTGCTTCATATCGCTACTGCAGGTATACCGTTACTATTCCTCTTTTTTGCGTTCTTTTTGACATGTGACATTCATCGATTTGCCTCTAGCTAGCGTAATTGGTAAATGGCTCTGACTCACTTATAAGGGAATATTTGAAGTCCCGACTGTAGGTACATAGTCGGTGCTGTTAGGTCTCCGTTGCCGGAGACCGTCTAGGTGTATGTACTATCGCAGCTCCTGTTTCTACTGCCAAAGAGTAGTGCGCAAACATACTGCGCTCCAGTGTGAACGGAGTTGTAACTAATTTACTGACATAACGAATCTTAACATATTATATCTCAAGTCGAGTAGTACAATATGGTCCTGTATATTGTCCTAACTAGGACTACGTTTTTTTTTGTACTACTTAGGTGACAAACAAGCATGCGACCCGCCTGATATGGAGCGGTACCCACCAGTAACACCAGAGGTATCACTGGGCGTGTTGCTGACCTTGGAAAAACCTTTTCACGCCTTTTTTTAAACAACTTCAAATTGTTTACCTATTAATGTTCATATTTATTCCACATACAAATTATTTCGCCTGTGACGTTGGTCAGGTGGGCTCGTTCTGCTCGCTGCTGCCGCTGGCGCTGAGCGCGGGAGGCGCTGCGTTCGCGTCGGGCTGCGTGGCGCTGCTGGCGTGCGCACTGGCGTTCGAACCGGTGCGCGCAGCAGTGATGCAGCGCGCCGCCACGCGCCCTCATACCGACCTACGATACAAGGTATTCTTTGAACATTAACAAGAATTTTTTTTAACCTTAATCAGATAAGATGTATTGGCACTGCAGCTCCTTTTCTACTGCCAAACAGTACTACGCCAACATTAATATTTTTCAGTTTGCCTGGCAGATTTGTGACTAGTGAAATTATTGCAGTAAAGAAACTTATCAGTATGTGTTGCAAAGCGATGAAAAATTCATTAATATCTTTAGAGAAACAGACAACAGGCCGTGTATCCGGGTCCACGAATCCAGTATCAGATGAGCTGAAAGAAACGATATGATTTTCAAGCGCTCAGCATCTTCAGAAAACAACAGATACAAACAATAGGATAGGTTGACGTAACTTAACAAAAAGCAACGTAACGTCTTGTTCGATATTAAAAAACTTCATCATGTTTAGTATTGAATATATTTGTTTCTAGCTTGGTGATAGTAGGTAGATTTAATCTAAAGTTTTCTGCAGATATTGTATATTTGTCGGCAACGAGCACATAAAAATAAAGGAGTTTAATAAAAACGAAAACAATATACACAATTTCACAATTTCCTAAGCGCGCAATGTTGTTCCTCACCAGATGGCGCTCTTCGTGTTTTGGTGCTACGCCTGCAAGTTCCTGCCGTCCGCGATATTTATCCTGGTCTTATACGGCTTCACGCTGCGCAGCTTCTGCGAACAGATTGCGGAAGTATGCGTCCTGTACTCTTCTAGTTTGGAAAATGTTGTGATTAATGATGAATATGTAGTAACACCAGTGCGAGTCGCTCGCTTGCGCCGAATTCTGTGACAGTAAAAACCTTTCTAAGTCTGGTCTAAGTATTTTAATATTGCAACTGTTTAAGACGCTTGGTATTACTGGTGATAGGTCTCTGTTCCTGGAGATCGTGTAGATAGGTGCCACTGCAGTTCCTATTACTGCCGCCAAATAATATTGTGCAAATATTAATGTGCATTATTAGCTAGTGAATCTACTGGAATAATGAGGTTTAAAAAAAATTAAGTCGGTTGTTGACCAGGACGAGCCGCTCAATTAGCGCAACTATGAATTGGCGTATCATTTACCACCAGGTAAAAGTCCTGATCGTAGCTTCATCGTATAATGTGGAAAAATTTGTACATACCGCCCAGAGGAGGATTACTGTGAACGAATCATACCTGAGCATGCATTGAACAACATTACCACTTAGTAATAAAGTATTCGCGCACAGGCGACTGGCGCGACCTCCTGCTGGCTTGTGTACCCGGTGAACGCGGGCAACGGCACCAGGGCAGGCGTACGCGACCTCTCGCTGCTCAGCTGGCACGGCTGGGGCGACGACTTCTACGATGGCTTCTATCGCGCCCAGCACATCACGCTCGCACTCATCACAGCGCATTTGAGTGAGTGCACGCTTCTAGAGCTTTATTGTGTATCACAAGCATTTTCATCAAGTTGTTTTACTGGACTAAGCCAGGGCCTTCAATTTACAAATACATTGGTTCTTATAGATATATCTACCGACATATATTATTGCTATTATGGCGGCAGATTAACAATATGAACTCGGTAGTTAAGTTCAATCTATTTATATAAATTAATAATTATAGGCTAGTTAATAGTAACTCGTTGGCCTAATGATTAGAGAGACCTTCATTTCGAAGGTCGCGGGTTCGAATCTCGACATATACCAGTATTTAATATTTAACTTTAGCTACAATAGCGAAATACAAACTGTGAAGGAAACATCGCGAGGAAACCTGCACATGACTTAGAATTTATTCTAAGGTGTGTGTGAAGTCACCGAACCGCATTGGGCCCGCGCGGTGACTATGGCCCATTGCCTTCATATTGAGGGTACGCCTGTGCCCCAGCAGTGGCTGTTAAAAAACGTTAAATAGATAAAAAAAAATTGATTTTAAATAAAGTTAGTATATAAGATATTTAGATAGTTTCTTTATTAAATCTTGGAAATTTCTCAAATTTTCTCTGTTTAATGTTTTTTTCTATTGCCACTATCAACTTGAGACTATAACTGTTAACTTGGGAAATGTTTAAATGCAATCTTACAATTATTCTGTCTTTTTTTTTGCTGTGGTCAAATAACTCTTCTCTTTCTATTTTTAGCGTACACAGAACGTAGTACGTAGAAAAAGGTATAAACGTAATTTTTTTTATTTCAGTCGTGATCTCTTTATCGTTCGTACAAAGACAAAGCTCAATCTGGCGGGGCGGCTTCTGGACGAACAAGGTGTGGTTGGGGACGGTCGCTCTTTTGTAAGTTACATTAATTAAAAAAAATATATGTATTGTATTTTTTTCATCATTGGATATATACCGCCTGATGAAGAAAACGTATCATCTTGTCAAAAAACGATTAGCATTATATAACGAGTTGTTTAGTTAACATCTTATCAAGCGCTAACGTTTGTACATACATACATATATATATTATACGTCGTTCCCAGTGGGGTAGACAAAGACTACCTCTCTCCACTTGCTACGATCTTGGTACACCTCTCCCGTTTTCTAATATTTGTCATGTCGCGTTTTAGTGTAAAAAAAATTACGTGTCGTAGGATAATACTGCAGGGCGCGTTCAGCGCGTGCATGGTGAGCGCGTCGTACGGGCGGTGCGCCGAGTGGGGCGTGTGCGCGCTACAGTACGAGGTGCGCGCGCCTCTCGCCGCCGCGTACGCACTCTCGCTGTTCGCCGTGTTCGCAATCAACGAGCTCATCAAGTGGCAGGAGATTAAGTCAGTGCATATATATATACAAGTCAAGGTTCCACACCAAAAATATTAATTCGCATAAATTTTTGTATAATAGAAATCCAATTCATTGATGAAAACCGTTTGAATTTATAAGCAATGAATACTCTAAGTATAGAATGCAACAAAAACTATAACAATAGTATAATAAATAAACATTCTGTCAAATTCGACTAGAGCAAGTTCTGGGTTGACACAGACGTTGTAGTTGGTGAATCTTCATATCTTGTAGTAGTGCAATGTGGTGTGGTGTATTTCAACCAAACAAGCGTTATATTATTATGGGCAAGCGTATCACTTACTCGTTACTTATTTCAATTAAGTGAACATCCGGCTCGTTTCGTCACTTGGCCGAATAAAAAAGTTGACAAATAATGATCGATTTCTGTTTACGTTTAATTTTTTTTTGTTAGTAGTATGTCTGACTTCATATCCACAGCATAACTCGGTATCTTCTGTACAGAGCCGACGTACGCAACCAGCGGCGCGCGAGGTTGGACTTCGGCACAAAACTGGGAATGAACTCACCATTCTAAGGCACAAACAGTTCTAGTCAATTAAAATACTGTAAAAATGCAACCAACAGCGTAACGAAATGGTTCCGGTACACGATCCATACCTCGACGACTCTATTGAGTGATTCAACATTAGTATTAAGATTAAATGCAACATTGTACTTGATACGTACTTATGCGAAATATTTTGTACTTAATTTTGTTTTGTGCAGTGATTTTGATAATGTGACATTTACAATAAATACCAAAAATAATTAAGAAGCCATTAGTTTTATTTGTAATCGTTATATTACATTTACCATAGAATTTCGACCTTCTATTTTATATGTGATAATAAAGGATAGTTTTTCATTAAGCGCACAGCTCATACTAAAAAAACTTTTCGATGTAAGAATTATTTAGGACAAACTCCCATCATGAGAAAAGGCCCTGAATTCCAGCAGTGATAATATCATCATCACTTAAACCTATTAGTATCCACAGTTCAACATGTAAGTTATCATTATTATATTTTATTCTATAATCCTTTTTTAATTTAAGGAACTTATCAACAATCCATGACTAAGTGACTTTTGAAATGTATTAATAATGTCTAGATTAATCAAATACGATTTTGTAATCTCTTTGAGTTCTGAAGATACTCTAAATATCATTTAAATAGACAGTTAATGCAATAAATAATAATAATATAAAAAGGTAAAAATAAAAAAGGTAGCTCGCTGGCCTAATGGTTAGAGCGTGCGGCTTTCATTCTGAAGGTCGCGGGTTCAAACCTCGGCATGTACCAATGACTTAATATTTAAGTTATGTACATTTGTGGACTTTAGTTACAACAGCGAGATACAAAACGGTGAAGGAAAACATCGTGAGGAAACCCGCACACTGATATCATCTTTGTGTGTGTGTGTGGTGGTCCCAATAAAGTGGCAACAGGCTCGCTCCCTGTTACACTGGACCTAATCTGACCACATCTGGCGAAATGTGGGTGTTTATTCACCTCTGCCTACCCCTACTGGGAAAAAGGCGTGATAATATAAAAAAAAAAAAAAAAAAATTATAATTAACCATATATACATATTAAAAAAATAAATAAAAGGAAATTAAAACTAGTACATGTATATATTTCTTTAGATAAACAATGAAACAAAAATTTTTAAACAAATAGTTTATTTCGACTATTTAACTTGTGATGTATAATTATTTATTGCTTCAAAGTGACACTAGTCGTCACTTTCCACACTTAGGCCGTACACTACAAGGCCACGATTGAGGTTAAGAGGTTGAACCAACATCATAGTTATTACTGTCCGAATTACTGTCATACCGGCTGGCACACTTTACGTTAGGTCTACTTCAATAATTATATATTGAGTACACAATTCATTCAATATTAATTATTATGCACAATCCATTTACGTGATATTGCTACCAAATTCAAAAATTAACTATTAGTACTTCACACTTGGAAGTTTTTTGCATATTTAATGGCAGTACTGCAGTTGAAAATATATTTCTACAGTGAGGCAACACTGTAAACAATGATTTTCTACTTTTCAAATTAATATGTTAATATGTTCAATTATGTTCTCTCAACCAAAAGTCTAAATTAATGTTAGTTACTAAACACTTGTACTTATAGGTAAATGAAAGGTTATCGTTAACACTCGTCACTGGGACTTGGTAAGTCGAGGATCTCTTGAACGAAGGATGCTACATCTGTTTCCTTTTTACTGTGTTCTAGACAAAATGGATGTGATAATAATGCATCATAGTTAGGTCTCTGTTTATAATCCTTCTTAAGACATTTTGTTACCATGTCTTCAAACTCTGGTGAGAAAGCTCCACTAGGCAGTTTTGGAGGGTCATCCTTGACAACTTGCTTTAACTGTTCAAATGGCGTGCACCACGTGTTGTAGGGGAATTTTCCAGTCGCCAATTCAATCATGGATATACCAAGTGACCATACATCACTCCGTATATCATATTGTCCTGGATTACCACTTGGGTCAATTCTTTCTGGAGCCATGTAAGGTTTACAGCCAGCATCAACTGTTTTAGCTACTGAGTCCACAAGGTAGCCTGAAATTCCAAAGTCACACATCTTTACCTCTCCTTTTCTATTTATAAGTATGTTGGATGGTTTCACATCTCTGTGTATAACTCTGAGCTCCGAATAAAGATAGTGTAAAGCACTCACTACTGAGAATGCAATTTTGCCAAGTATATTTTCTGGTATTGTTCTTTTATTTGCATATGCTTTTGCATAAAATTTATCAAGGCTCATATCCATGACTTCCATGCAGATCCAAACATCTCCTTCTCGGAACATAGCTCCATAAAAATGTACTGTGTAGGGGCATGCACTTGCTCTCATAGAGACATCAAGATCCATCAGCAGACGTTTTAGCTCAGGTGATTGAGTGTTGAAAGTTGCAGTTATTCTCTAAAAGTGAAAAAGAAATATACAATTTTATCTAACAAAATTAAAAATATTCAAAAAACTAGCAAATAAAAAAAATTTTCTCTTATTAACATTTTATTTACTGATTTTTCTAAATACAAACCTTAACTGCCATTATAGTGTTGCTAGGTTTATGATGCATCTTCTCCACAATGCCATAAGCGCCGCGACCAAGATCACATATTTTTACCAGGTCATCTGCATGCACTGTGAATGTCTTGTCATCTACAGTGATTGTCGTTTGTTTGTCTAAGTTTCTTGGGGGAGTACTGAAGATAAATTATAAAAATTATGTTTAATGTATAAAACATTTTAACCTGTGTCTATACTTTAATATGACTTTTGAGACTGCAGTGTGATTTTATTCTAAATAACATGTATGGTATTTAAGAATTACTAGAATCATTTTACAACATTACAATTACAACTTACAATGAACAGTATTTACATAAATATAACAAGATAGGAGCAGATGTATATACAACTGTACCCAAATTGTAAATCAGACAGCATGTTATGGTCTTATTGGTAAATTGCCTTGTAAACTAGATTTTTAGTAATTAAAATAATTACTAACAAAATGAATTATGTTGTAATAATAAATGTAATTATCAAAATATTATAACAAAACCATAAAAATATAAAGTAATAGATTTTTTGAGGATTAAAAATGGCATTTATGTATGTAGCAAATTACTAGTACATACACATTAACTTGTTCTTCCGGTGGCTTAAAACTGAAACCCGGAGGTGGTGGTTTTCTTCTGCCAGCTGACATTTTCAATTCAGCTACGATATAAATGAAGTACTTGAGTACCCAATAGCACTATCCAAGGAAATTTTCCTATAAGCTTGGCAGACAAACACTATTTGTCCTAAACACCTTTATGACAGATTTATGCTTTTAAATACACTATATCCTAAGAAAATAATACGTGTTTATGACCAATTTTTATATACAAGTTTGAATGGTAATATATGTAACAAATATCATAAAATATAAAAATAAAAACCCTACGCTATATCAAGAGTTATAACAAGATGACAGTTAGACGCCAGTGTTACATGGTCTTATAGCACATCAAAAATTTCATCTCGACAGACTTAAATGGAACTAACAAAAATATTTTTTAAACGTTAAAATAAAATAGAACTACTCATTAGAAAGTATATCCTTATAGCTAAAATATTTTCATAATCGACTTAAATGTAATTATAATTTGAATTTTTTATTATCCAATATAATAGATCCATGGTTGAAGTTATGTACAAGTTTAAATAATTCATTCTTAGTTACTCTTTAATTAACACTTAAATAATTAAAAAGTTACTTAAGAAAAGTTTACAAATTACTCTAATTATTTAAATACTTTGACTGTACAATCATTTTCTAATCAATATTCGTTTTAAAGATAAAGACTCGTTCAAACAATTAATGATATCAATATCTGTTTCAGTCCAGTTTAAATGTACCATTAAAGTTTATTACAAGTTATAACAAGTCTAATCATGATAGATATAAACAAATATCTGGAGAATCAACAAGCACTTGCAAAACAAAGAAGTTCTTACAAGGAAAGTAAAATCAGAATTTCTAAAAAGAGTCAAAGCGCAGCTGAAGCTATTGCTCAAAAACAAAACAAAAGTAATATAAACAATCGTAAATTTAAGTTAAAAGAGAAGCTTTCAGTAGAAAATCAAAAATGCAAATATCAGGTAAAATGTGTTTCCGATAGTGACATAGATTATTCACCTTCTAGTGATGATGAGTGTAAACAGGGAGCACCTACCATTTTATCTGTTCGCAAAACACAAAATTTAAAGAAAATTATCGACGATGGTGATAGCAAAATATTTAATGATCGAATTAATAATTGGAAGCAGAACCTTAAATCTGTTCTTTCTGGGAAAAGTGATGGTAATTTTGAGTATTTTACAGCAGATATTAAATATGTCTTAGATGGAAATGTTGATGTTGACGAAAATCATGAACTTCAAAATGGTTTATGTGTACCTAAATACATTTGGAAACAGTTGTACAAATATCAGAGATCTGGAGTTAAATGGTTGTGGGAACTACATCAAATGGAATCTGGAGGCTTACTGGGAGATGAAATGGGATTAGGGAAAACAGTACAGATAATTGCGTTTTTAGCAGGTCTTTCTAAATACAACAGTGGTTCATGGGTTGGACTTGGACCTTCAATTATAGTGGCACCAGCAACTGTTGTCTTTCAGTGGGTATCTCATTTTCATTATTGGTGTCCTAATCTCAGAATTGCTGTTTTACATCATTCTGGTTCACACATTGGAAATCATGACAGGCTTTTACGAGAAATTCAATCATCTCATGGAATATTATTAATCACATATGCTGGTATAGTTAAATACATTAAATCTTTGTTGTCACACAACTGGCATTATTTAATATTAGATGAAGGGCACAAAATAAGGAATCCTGATACTCAAGTGAGCAAACTAGTAAAAAAATTTCAGACATCTCATAAATTACTTATAACAGGTTCTCCAATGCAAAATAGCTTACAAGAATTATGGTCTCTCTTTGACTTCATGAGGCCTGGCCTTCTTGGAACATACAATGCATTCATGGAACATTTTGCAGTACCAATAACTCAAGGAGGATATGCTAATGCAACAGAAACACAAGAAGCAACTGCTTTAGAAATCGCAAAAGCTCTTAAAAACATTATTACTCCTTACATGCTGAGAAGATCAAAGGCTGAAGTACAAGAGTACATAAAATTGCCAAATAAAAATGAACAAGTGTTGTTTTGTGCTTTAACTCAAGAACAGAGAGACTTATACATGGGTTACTTGATGAGTACTACAGTCAGAAGCATTTTAGATAAAGATAACAAATTTGGAGATCCACTGAGAGCAAGAGTTCTTGTTGCATTATCTATTCTGAGAAAAATATGCAATCATCCTGATATTTATCTCTATGAAGCTCAAGATGATAATGAACAAGTCCATGAAGAAAATTTTGGCTATTGGAAGAGATCTGGAAAAATGACAGTAGTACACTCCCTGTTAAAAATTTGGCAAAAGCAAGGTCATAGAGCTCTAATATTTTCTCAGTCTAGAGGAATGTTGTATATTCTGGAATTACATTTACAAAATCAGGGCTATAAATATTTAAAAATGGATGGTAGTGTAAATGTTAGTCTGAGACAAAACTTGATAAAAACCTTTAATGAGAATAAAGAATATCTTGTTTTTCTTGCAACAACAAGAGTGGGAGGTTTAGGAGTCAATCTAACAGGGGCCGATAGAGTAATTATTTATGACCCAGATTGGAATCCAGCTACTGATAATCAGGCAAAGGAAAGAGCATGGAGGATTGGTCAAGAGAGAAATGTAACTGTTTACCGACTTCTGTCTGCGGGTACAATAGAAGAAAAAATTTACCAGAGACAAATTTTCAAAAATTTCTTAAGCAATAAAATTTTAGTTGATCCAAATCAAAAGAATGTTTTAACAACTAGTACTTTGCAAGGACTCTTTACACTAGATGAATTAAACTTTGAAGGAGACACAGAAACAGCATCTCTGTTCAAGCACACTAAAGTAAATGTTAATAATAGGACTAAACAAGTAAATGACAGCATTCATTTGAGTGGAAGTATTTCATTTTCAAAAAAGAAGTTAGAAGCAATGGAAAATATGGCTAAAAAGATCAGTAAAAAAATTGGTAACAATGATACACTATCTCAACCAGTAGAAGATCCGAGGCAACGATATAAGAAGAAAAGAGAAATGATTTCAAATCCACCCAAAATTGTAAAACCTGAAATTAATTTAGTCAATGACAAAGTTACTAATATTCCTTTTGAAAATGTATTATCTGAATTGGACATTGTGAATATGCATGTTAAAGAAAACTATGAAGAAAACTTGTTGAAAGAAGTATTGAACAATCAAGATGAGGAAAAAGAAATGAGTGAAAAACTGGAAAGTGAAAGCAAAATAACTTGTGATATTAATATTACCACCAAAAATATAGAAAAATCGCCTCATAATACTGAAACTTTGTTACTGCAGCAGGTTCTAGTTGAAAGTGGAGGTACTGAAATTTTGAATGAACATCGTAAAAAAAGGCAGCGTTCTCCATCACCTGATGAAATAATTGAAAACTTGGTCTCCATTAAAAAAGTGAAGAAAAAAAAGCATACTCCAGAAAAAAACAAAACAGTCAGTGATGATGATTATGTGTTAAGTAAACTTTTTGCTAAATCAACTGTTAAAAATGCTTTACATCATGATGTAGTGATAGGATTAGCAGAAAAAGAAAAGCGGTATAGGATCAAAGAAGAGGCTACAAAAACAGCAAGAAAAGCTGTTAAAGCCATTAAATTCTCTACACAGTGTGTTTAATTTCCAAAAAGGCAATATGTTTACTACATTTTTATTTACCATTCCTCATACCTAAGTAACAATAATAAATTAGCAATCTTGATTTACTCGTATTTTAACAATATGGAAGAATATAAAATATACCAAAAAGGTTAAATTATTTGATATATAATATCCAATAAAATGATTGTTTATAACATGTAATTTTATTTAATATCAGTAAAAGAAATTCCTATCGAGTATTTTCGGAATTAACAGCCAAGGTTCAGGCATGAAGAGGCACTACATTATCAGCCGAAAGACGTCAACAGCTAGATATAGACCTCAAACAAAGATTCCCAAATGGGTAGTGATTTATATGGGGGATTTGGGTCATTTCCCTCCACGCTAGTCCAATGCGGTTTGGTGGGACCAGAGCCTCTTTTCTTGATAAAAATTATTGGAATTAGTTTAATTGATTAGAGTTATAAAATACTAAATATAAAATACATTATAATAAAAATAAAATATTAATATAGTATTATTTAGAAAAATGAAATGTTACCATAACAAAAAGGTAATTGAAAAGAGATCCGCGCTATTGTCAGTCAAGTAACAAATTTGTCGAAGTTGTTTTGAAGTTAAAATTAAAACGATAATGGTACAATTCGGCGAAATTATATAAACAAATATTTTAAAATAATGGCGGCAGCTTTCCAGCAACAAATATTTGCTCTTGATGCACGGTTTAATGCATACAGGGCACCAGGAAATCCAAATTTTAGTAAGTTTTTAGTAGTTTTAGTTTAACTCTTGTGTTTTTATTTAATATTAAAAGTTTTACTGCCACTGTGTTTACCGGGACTAACAGTCTGTAATCAGTTTAGTGTTACTCAACACATCAGACTCACGTTAATATGTAAAAAGTCTATCTGTATAAATAAAATTATTTTCATTTCCAGAAACATTGTACATTCGGCGCCGCAGTCAGCTTTTAAGGGAAAATGCTAAATTTAAGGTGATAATATGTTTTCTTTTTAAATAAAATAAAACTAATTTATTTTTCTTTCATGTTTTATTAAATAGTGTAATTATTTATTTTATAATTAAAATTAAAACTCATTCTTAATCTACTCTACTCTTAATCATATTCATTAATATATTCATAGCTCTAAAATTACTTTATATGTTTTGGATGTATTTTACGTGAAATAATAATAATTTAAATCCTTACTGAGTAATGTTACTTGCAAGTAAATGTAATGTAATTATAATTATATAGAATAGGATTTTTTTACACAATGTGCTTTCATATAACACTGTTTTGTCTATTTTTCTGTTTGTAGGATATTGAAACAATCAAAAAGTATATCAACATCAGAAGTCAGCTACTTCAGAGACGATATGGTGTACAAGATAATATTTCAATTAGCTCTGGATCTTCCAGGGCCAGATTGAGCACTAAGGTTAACATAAAATTATTTCATAAAAAGATTCTTGCAAAAACATTTTAATTCATTTCTGTTTAGAAAAACATTTATTCAGCTTTTTATTTATTTTCAGTCAAGCCTAACCATTGATGATCACCCCAGCACTCATTCTAAGAAAAAAAATGATTTATCAATATCAGAAAACTATGCTTTTTCTGGAGTTCATCATATATTTGATCAGGTTTGTTTGGGTTCTGGTTTTTTACAATTTGAAGTTCTACCTTTGCAGACATCATAGATTCAATCCCACCCACTTTATATTTTATTTTAGACTTACAAATTTAGGCACTTTTTTATTAAAAATTTGTCATTCTAGCACACTGAGGAAGTAAGTGTAGTGAAATTCGCCAACAATGATCGTTCAAAGCTATGCTGTGCCTCCAGTGATGGTACTGTGTCAATATGTGATGTGACTGCGACTCCACCTCGAGTCACTGTCATACTAGATGGACATACTAAAGCTGTTACTGGTGAGGATTATTTTAACATCGTTATAATCATAACCCATCTAAAAATGTGTATCAGGCCACTTGCTATCAAATTATAAGTAATTGTTGCACAAGCCAAGAAAAACTTGTTCCTTACAACACTTTTGCAGTAACATACTCCAGACTAGAATATTATGATGGTCATTTTCATCAAGCAGTAGTGCTAATACATTACATAAATTATTAGCATATAACTTAAATTTTGAATTGTTAAAAGTAATATTGGGTAGACTCTTTGTTCAGATGTTCTCTATATCAGTAAATTAATGTCTGGTTGTGTTATACATTGAGGCTGCGATTGGTCTGCTTCCAACGAACTGCTGGTGACATGTGGGCTGGATGGTGCGTTGTGCTTGTGGGACGTGCCGCGGCGGACTCGGCTGCGTGTAGCTAGCGACCAGCTCGCCGCGCCCCTCCTATGCTGCGCTTTCCAACCGGCCAACAATAACATGGTCATTGTATCCTTTTTCTATATAAACTGATTTTAGAACACCTCTATCGCTAGATAGCTTCTGGGTAAGCCCTGTATTCTCGGGCTGGTATAAATAGGACTAGAAAAGCCTTGCCTGTCGTAAAAGGCGGCTAACATGGTCTAGCAGTTTCACGGGCCTTGAGAGTGGGGGCCCTTATCGGTCAACAAGCGAACCTGCGTAGGACAGCATATGGTTCAGCGATGTTCTCTAGGAGGGTTAGGCTCCTCCTCAAATACGTGTAACAAAAAGTGTATAGGGGCACTGGTGCGTTGTATAGGAGATCCCGGAGCCTTTCCGAATGCACCGATGCCGATTACCGAGGGGGTTTTAGTGAGTAAAAATCTCACATAACCCTGACTTCCCCACAGGAGTAGGATACCTTTCGAAGATTTCCCCCCCGAAACCAAAAAAAAAAAGATAGCTTCTAGGTAGTTGTCAAGCTGGGTGAGATAAAAATGTAATTCAGTTCACATGATGCTATTGTTATTGTACATTAATACTAAGGCTATTTCACGTAAGTATCCATTTGTTTTGATTTTACAATAATAAGGTAACGGTGGTAAGGTTATCTGTCACTTAAAACCGATTGGATAGGTACCACCACTGCGTCTAAAGGTGTCACTGTGTTATCGCCTTGTGAAAAAAAAAAAATTGTAGAAAGGTCAATCTGAAAACAAATAACACCCTTAACGTAAGATGAAGGCAGGTAACGCCAGGGGAATGGTGGAAGTGCTGAATGTATCTACAGGAATTTATCCCCGAGGTAACGTACTAATTTTAATTAGTAATTTAGCGTTTGGGCACAATTAATTTTAATGACGGCATTATTCGATATCACACAATTTTCAAATTTCAACAAGGCAGGTAAACGATAATAGTTAATGCATTAGTATATGGTCACTCTTAGCCCATAGCCACAAGGTCTTGGGAGTAGCCCAACTTAATATGTTACATCTGAACAAGGAACACAATGTATAATATATGCAGCTTATGCAAACATAACTACTGCCATATGGATATGGGTGGGAGCATATATACCCATATCCCGCTCATCCTCATCATACTTCTGCGAATAAATAAAAATATTTTAGATATTGATACTGGAAGTGATTGTAATTTTAGATTCGGACCACTACTACTAAGTAGTTACTTTGTTTTGGTTTGAAGGGGGTTGTAACCAGTGAAGTTACTGGGGTAACGAGACTTAACATGCATGTCTCACAGCGACAAGCGCAATTCAGTACAGTTTATACCACCGTAACCAGCCCTACGTTGTTGTGGGCACGCGTACACAGGTGCACACCTACCACCAGGTGAAGGTCTCTCCAGTTTCGCCATTTCGTTGAATAAAAAAAAAATACGTATTATTTGAAACCTCGCAGGTGGCAGCAGTATACTAGGCGGCAAGGTGCAAGCAATCGCGTGCGAGTCCAGCGGCCGGATGTTCTGGGCGGCTAACGATAAGGTTTTTATAACGGATTATAATCTATTTTCTATAATCGTGTTGATGCCGAGACCGTGGGTAACGGTGGGTGTAAGGGGTCCTGCACAAAACACACTGGACCAAAGCCAACCTCACATGCTCGTGGTGCACCCTGCTAATTAATAAACGAGGCTCTGACTCACACCAACCCAAATCCCACCATATGAACTACATACGACAGCCTCTAGCGCCCAGAGGTACCTGAGGCCATGCTAACTGTATATCGAGATTTTTGGTGGAGGTCCAACTGGACGTCTATCGGCTGATAATGACAGCTAACTTGGTCGGATCGAAAAATTTCCAACACCTTCCAAACTAGACCTTTGAGTGCTCATCATATAGTGCCATCTTCGAATTGAAATTAAGTCAAGAGAGAATTTTTGCGATTATGAGTCATTCATAACCATATAGGTCATCGAACCGGTTTTTTCGTCGTCTAGCTGAAGCACGTACCTTCGAGAATCAATCTTGAGTTCTATTTATCACCATCAACAGTCGTCAGATGTCCACTACTAGACAAACCTTCCTGAGGTCCTCATACAGATCGGTCCAGAGCCGCTTACGACTAACAGTTTCCTGCTGTCTTCACGGTCATTATCATTCCACGTTGTGGAGGGTTTTCTATGTATACAAGTACGCGGTCGCCACTTGAGGGTCTCAATGCCGTACCAGTTCTTTATTACTTAAATTTTTCACTTGGTGTTCAAGGGCTTGATAGTGAGTTACCGCACGTCGGGCACGGGCGCGCTGAGCAAGCTGCGCCGCTGCTGTGTCGGCGGCGCCGTCAGCAGCCTCAGCTGGAGCCCCTGGCTGGCGCGCCACCCCGCCCTGCTCGTCAGCGCGGCGGACAACTCACTTTACCTATTCAGGTCATGGGAGCAACAATGCTTAAAATACTATAATGGGATATATTGTTTACCACGTGGATGCCTGTGAAGAATGCAGCAGTAAGAAAGTAGGTGGACACGCCTGATGAAACGGGTCGAGTTGATGACCAAGACCAGTTAGTCTGTTTAATTTGTTGCGTTTTAGAAGAAGTAGAAACTCGTTAACAAGGGAGGGTACATATCATGAAGCATAATCAGTTACATCTGAATTAAAAAAAAAAATATTTGAACCTTTGACTGCGTATTTTAAAGATATAGAAGTCTAACTCTTCCCTCGAATAAACTAACAGGATCACCGACCGCGAGGGAGGTCTGGCGCTGAAGAAGCGCTTCGAAACCTCGCACCGGCGGCACAGCGTCAAGTCGACCTTCTGTCCAATCATGTCGTTCCGGCGCGGCGTATGCGTGGTCAGCGGCGGCGAGGATGCGTGCGTGTACTTCCTGGACATCGAAGGACACGCCGGGCAGCCCGTCGTCAACAAGCTGCAAGGTGCGGGCCGCAACTCAATAATTACTTTCACTATTAATAATACAGAGAAATCTTTCACTATTATGACAGTGATGGATTTAGTTGCAACTAAGATTGTTTCAAAAGTAAATAAAGGTTTGCAGAAGCCAAAAAGATGAAGGGGCAAAATGAGCAGGATGTTCACCAGATAGTGATTGGCTCCCCCGCCAAGGAGACGCGCGGACCGCTGGTTAGTGTCATAAACACTACACCACATTGCGCCCGTCGTTTTGTATTTTCAATAGCACTAATGTTTGCTTACTATTAGTTTAGCGCTGTGGTGCGGATCAGGGCGATTCTAGGAAAGTGTCCAAGTACTTATTGACTTATCTAGACACTTCTAGAATAGAGACCTACCATCACTGAACCAGTAGAAGACAAGTTGACAAAGACCTGGAGCTGGTGCGAGATGACGAAAATTAGTACTTACTATTTAATTTGTTAAAGTTATACGCCATTACTGGAGGCTCGAAAAGAATTACTGTGAATCTAATGTTAAACGGTTGTGTATCAGGGCACGCGTCCGCGGTGCTCGGCGTGAGTTTCAGTTACGACGAGAGCCTGCTCGCCACCAGCGACGTCTCCGGCCTGGTCATCATCTGGCGGCGAAGCTGACCGCGTGCGCGCCTCGCTGCAACAACGCTTAAACCTTGAATTCTGATTAATATGAAAAAGATAATTATAATAGTTTATACACTGTATCTTTGTTCGATTTTACTGTTTTACATATTAATTATAAAGAAGAATAGTAGACATTGATATTGCAGTAATGACTTCCGTTTATAACTAAAATAAAGTAATATTTGTTAAGGATGTTGAAATAAGTTTTCTCGATTTTAATGTAATTTTTTATTAGGACACACTTATGAGATATAAGTATATATGACAAACACGTGAGCGAAGAGTAAGGCGGGACCGATCGATGTGGACATCTTTGAAGATATGTCCGGCAGTGCTATCGGATGATGATGATGATGACAAACAAAATGTATGTTAGGAAGTGCTTGAATGTAGAGAGAATGATATGTTTAGATTATTGATGTGTATTTGTAATTATCTGTGTATGTATCAAAAACAATAAAAACTTGTTGTTTTAATTGTTTACGTTTAGTTTGTTTTTGATTCAAACTTGAAGTAATTATTGAACTAATTAGTGACATTTGTATTAATTGAGAAAGCCAACATACATGCATTAAAAACATGTTTTTAGTAAACATTATATTTGTAGGTTATTTCAACGTGTTATTAATGAAGAAACCATTTTTGATTATAAAAATTGTTATATTAGTGATGTTATTAATTCATATGTATGTATAAAAAAAACAATAGAGCACACATCTTTATTTATTGTGATTATGTAAACTTTGTATATTTATATCGCTGCGCATAAATGATATTGTATTGAATTTAGATATTTAATTTTGAATGCTAAACTAAGACAAATAAAATATTACGTTTAATTTATGCCTTTTAATTTATAGGGGGACCGGAAAGTAATGTCGTTTTCTTACGCTAAGTACAAACATACATTTTTAACGAGTCTTTATTTTTAATCAATGATGTATTCCCCATCATTGTCAATAACCTTTTGCCATCTAGTGAGTAAATTTTCAATCCCTGATCGATAAAAATTAATTGGTTTTTCGGCAAAATATCTAGAGATGGCATTTTGGATATCATCCAAATTTGCAAATGTTTTGCCACTTAAAAAGTGTTGCAGCGCTCGGAATAAGTGGAAATCCGATGGTGCAACATCGGGCGAATATGGTGGATGAGGCAGCACCTCCCACCCCAATTCATTAATTTTTTCTAGAGTTCGCCTTGCGCAGTGCGGTCTTGCATTGTCATGTTGGAGAATGACGCCTTTTCGGTTGACAATCGCTGGCCACTTTTCAATTAAAGATTGATTGACTCGCTGCAATTGTTCGCTGTAGAGGTCTGCAGTAACAGTTTCTCCAGGTTTCAGTAATTCAAAATGAACAATGCCGCGAATACTCCACCAAACACACAAAAGCGCTTTTTTGGGGTGTAAACCTGGCTTAGCAGTACTCCGAGGGATTTCATTTGGAGAGAGCCACTGCCTTTTGCGTTTTGGGTTATCATACAGGACCCATTTCTCATCTCCTGTGATCAAGCGATCAAAAAACGCTTCTGTGTTGTGTCGTTGAAGCAATAAGTTGCATGTGATTGATCGGTTAGCCTTATTCTGTTCGGACAGATTATGCGGGACCCAAACACCTGCTCTGCTTACTTTTCCAATCTGCTTCAAATGTTCTTGGATGGTCGACCAAGGTTTGTTGAGACTGTTTGACAATTCCTCGATCGTCTGACACGGATTTGCTTCCACTTCCGCCCTTAACACGTCGTTGTCTAACGCTGATGGTCTTCCTGATCGATACGAGTCGGAAAGATCAAAATTACCCGATTTGAACTTGGAAAACCACCTTTGGCATTTACGAATGTCCAGTGCATTTGGATAAACATCGCAAATGTTTTTGGTAGCAACTGTTGCGTTATTTCCCTTGCGAAACTCAAAGAGCATGCAATGCCGGATGTGTACCTCTTCTGGTATTTGGCTGGCCATTTTACCCAAAATTACAAAAAAAAATTGTAATTCAATTGTCTATAAGTAAAGAAATCACTATAACCTCACAATGTCTTTGGTACGCCTCTGAACAAAACAATGAGCTGACAAATGACAATCAAGTATTGGCATGCGCAGAAACGACATTACTTTCCGGTCCCCCTATTAACTGACGACAGAGCACCGACTTTTGGCAACAGAAACTCCTTAATGTCTCATGCGCCTTTTGCTTGTTTGCTCATTTCTTCTTCCTTCTGCCCTTTTTCCAGATGTGTGGGGTCGGCACAGTATGTACTTGTCTTCCATATGACTATCAGTCGTCATATCTCAATTCACACTCTTACATATGTCGTCGTTCACACAATCCATCCAAACTTTCTTCGGTCTTCCTTTACCCTTATAACCATCCACGTTCATTCCCATTACTTTCTTTGTTATATGTCCTTCATCCCTCCGCACAACATGCCCGTACCACGCTAACCTCTTGCTCCTCAATTTCTCTCTCACTGGCGCAATTTTCAGACTTCCTCTAATATACTCATTCTTAATTTTATCCTTGTCACACTACATCCACCTTAATATTCGCATCTCGGCCACATGTAATCTCCTTTAATCCGAGCCCTTGCTTGTTTGTTCAATATCATAAATAATACAATTTTTCTACTAGGATAGGGAATCTTCTCTCACGAGAATTAAAACCCTTTGGCTACAATGTAGGCTAAATAAGAATCGGTGATTGTTGTATATATACTAAATAAATTATTTAAGAAATGTTTTCTTCCACTGCATTGTATCCTTTCCTATCCCAAGATAATTATATCGTATAAGCTTATATCGCCCTAATTAATGCACATTTAAACGAATTCGCTTTATGCATAGACTAACGCAAAATTTTGGTTTTGCTGCTTTATATCTATAAAATGCCCTTTCCGGCTTTTACACTCGTGTCGGCGTTATACTTACACTGGTCGTTTAGCATATGTATACATTCCGATCATTTTATGACAGATTTGAATTTCATTTCAAAAACATCTAGGTGTGAGGCTATGTAGATAATTTCCAGTGTAGTTTACCGAAGTTGTACTTTATGATGTATTTAGAGTGCACTGGTTACGTTGATGGAAAGTCTCTGTTGCCGGAGATCACCTAGGTGGTTACTATTGCAGCCGACAAACAGTAATATGCGAAAATACTGTTCTGGTTTGAAAGGCGCTGTAATTAGTGATATTACTGAGATGAGACTTAATACCTTGTCTCAAAGTGATGAGTACAATGTGGTGTAGGGTATCTTATCTAGCGACTCGTTGTTATGGTCGTTTCATTTGCCATCGCTCGTTTCGTAGTTGAATAAAACAAATAAAATATGTTAGGTGGTCAGAAAATGAAAGTCGTGTTGAGTCACAAATTTTATTAATTAATTCATTTTTATTTTCATATAAATACTTTTAAAAGAGACTCGCCAAAGTCTCAATATGTAAAGACTTCAGATGCGTTCAAGTATTCTAAACTAAAATAAATCGACAGATCGTACAAATCAACAACTTACAAACAATAAATACGATAATAACTGGACAATTCAATTCATTCAAATAATTCCCACGTTCACTTATGCCGCTGCGACGGAAACGTATCGATTGGTTCGGGGCACGACTTCATCTAACATGTAATACTATAAAAATCTAGACATCTCATATATTATTGGTCGCCGGCGGGGCGCCGGCTGGCGAGCTCGGCGCGCACCCCACCCCCGCCAGACGAACATCCACCCCCGTATTTACAACTGTACATCAACGAAACACTACGCTAACACTGTAAATAATAACGCGCGGCGAACAATAAACCGTGTCGAGCTTTCAATAAATTTTCATAATCAAAATAATAATAATAATAATATTACTCATTCGATAACATTAAATTATATTTACAGCAGTAAATAAACAACTAAAACAATGCAATGATATGGAAATTAGAAGAATTGCACATGAGGTTCATACATGGACGTGACGCGCACTGCACAGGCGGCGGGCTGGCACGGGGTTATAATTATACTAAATACTCTATATAAAAGGGTCGTTTTGTTTTATTATAATTGCTTGTTCAGTCAAACAGAGGGTGATTTTAATATACAAGTACGAGGCCTTTCATTTATTCTCAGGAACATAAAAATAGTGAGTCGAGAGCTGTTAGTAAACGACAATGAAACAGCCTCATATTGTGCTCGCCTAGACAAAAGATGTCAATTCTCGGTGCTTCAGTAATATACCTGGATACAACGCCCGTCAATCCGGAACGCGGTAAAGTTCGCACACTACCATTTGGAAGTGTCCAATAGAAATCTACCACCAGTGTATTACGATAATTGAATCAAATGTACACTGGATACAACTTTAAACAAATATTTGAACTAAAATTCTAACAGTTATTGAGAAATAGTTCAACAAATACGTAATGAATATAGATCTATAGATTTCCGGTTTCGTTTAAGTTCTGATCAGCTCAAGGTCGTCGGCGAGTGCCCGCCGCCACAGTACTCGCACATTAGACACTACTCTACACTTATCTAATATAATTTCTTAATTAACTAACAATTGGCTTTCTTCACGGATGCGACATGAACGATGACATCGAAATCCTAGCACAATAACGTTAACCAAACCGTTAAAGTTTTAGTGAAGATGGTTTTAAGAATTTTTAACACATTAAATAACGCAAATAGACTTTCTCGTTTTTTGCGCTTCCTTCCGTATCGCGAAATAAACTATCTTTTTATCCGCTACATGTATTTACATCTTACTACTTGATAGTCAAATCTTCGGTCTGGCGAGATTCTAACGATTCGTCTTCACTTCTTCCATACTTTAAAAAATCTATTCTTTTAATGGAAATCGAACAAAAGCCAGTGAAAAAGTTTTTCCAAAACTCTGCGCCACGAGATTTATTTGCGGTACTTAATGTGTTAAGACGGAAGATATAAAATATTCATTGTGCGTAGATGTAGTGCCAATAGAGAAATTACATAGACAACGACCGTTCGGATACACCAACGTACCTCAACAAATTAATTTAAAATAATTTTTATTAGTTTATAACTGATTGATAACTAAACACTGCTTATGTCATGTACAAATGTCTAATGAAAAAAAAAACTTATTTGAATTGTAGTTACATTTTTCATTTTTATTAAAAATTTTATTGTTTGATTATATTGTTTAAATGATTATAAAAAACAAGATTATATAAATAATTCACTCCAACACGTTTTTCAATGATCATTAAAAAATTGCAAGTGTTCAGGTGTGATTGTGCGTGTATCCGAACGCATGCGCTTTTACAATACAGTATAATGCACTACGAACGTTAAAGATAATGAATTAAAAATATTACGTATGGAAAATGTAGCAAGTACAAGGATTTCATTACAACCCTTTAGCACTAATCAATTAATTTGATTCTCCATAATTTACAGTAAAAAATTCCTAGTTCATTTCAGGCCAAGGTTACCAACATATTTAAATCAATAAGTCAGTAAATACAGAGATTACAACCTTCCATTTTTCAAAACATTTTCACTCGAAATCAATTTACAAAATTGTCATAAAGACAAGACTTTTCACTTATTTTTTTATCATTGCAAATCGTTGCTACATTAATATGTATAAAAAGTGTGTCTGCAAATAAAGTATAACAGGGTTCTGTATTGCAGACCGGAAAGATTTTTATTAAAGTCGCCATATCCCACGGCCATTACACGTCTAAGTGATTATACCATACATAAACAATAGAAAGCGCTAACAGCTAAGTGTATAGAATAATTCACGACTATTTGTACCATGGTTCCGTTGAACAATCTGTTGTAAGTTCTTCAGTACAGTTCGGCTAATTCAATGTATGTATATAAACTGTTTACCTGCGATATGTATATGAGGGTAGTGCATTGTATATACATACTTTTAAATCATTAAATCAAACATTATATATAACAGGTATTCGTTTGATTAACAATGGATGGTTCTCCGTAATTGATATAAATGTTACACAATTAAAATTAAACAATAGTCTTCTTAGTAAGTTCACACTACGGCAACACATAACTGATAACTTTGCATTGTGGCAAGGAACATGTAACTTGTATATTCAATATCACTTAATTTTTCAATTCACTACACTCCAGTAAAACGCTACCCCATTCCTACTTCGCACACAAACAGTTCCTTGCACTTCCTTCGTTACGCGATACAAGCGTCTAATAACAATGGCGATGAGAATTATATACACAATAATTATAATCTAGATATATTTAGGAGATGTTCGGTGTTGTTTTATTTCTTTCGAGAGTTGCTTTCGAACTGCTTTCTATGCCGGAGTCCTCGTCCCCGCTGTCGAGTACAGTACCTTCCCCTTTCACCGCTTCCACCTTTGGATTCGCACTTTCCTCTTTCTCTGGTTCCTGGATATCGTCTGTCAAGATGATGGCCTTCTGCTCCGGCTCGGTCACCTTCGTCGCGCATTTGCCGAAAGTAGAAAAAGTCGGCTCGGGGATGACTTCATCGGTTTCCCTCTGCAGCGGTAACGATGTGGTGATTATAGGCGTCTCGTCAGTCATCACTAATGGAGTAGTTCCTATTTCGTTCCGCTCTTCGTGGCTCCGTCGTTTCGGTTTATCCAAAACGAAGTTGAATACTCGATTGTGGCGCGGCGATGGTATGTGCGGACTGGGTGGCAAGTCTAGTTTTAATTTATCCCTAGTGTGTCTCAGTCCACCCAGTGCTTCGCCTCCGGGCGAGCTGGGGCTAACCGACTCGCTGGAGCTGGCACTGTCGACTGGTCTCCAACATGCATCGCTGTCAGGAACTTTCTTCGTTTTGAAGTCATCCTCGGTGCTTGTCGACCCTGGTGTGATATCTTCGACTCCGGAATCGGGTGTTGTGAAGTCTAGGGATGGGGTTCTTGTTTGTGGGAGTGTAGTAGTCGGTGGGAGTGGTGATGGAGGTGGGGGGAATTCGTCCAGGTCATCAATGTCGCGTTCTAGTAGCGATGGTTTGACGTGCATGCCGGGAAAGAATTGGCTGGTGGTGGACATCACGCCGAGGCTTTCGAACGGCCGCGCCGATGATGATATGAAGAAATCCTCATCGTAGTCTAGAAAAGATAATAAATTAGTTTAATCTAAGTAAAATTAATATTGTAATTAATAATATGCATTAGATCCATCAAAGTTAATCCCGTAGAGCTAGTATTTTACCTTAAGATCCGTCAGCCAGGTGGACCGACGACCTGATGGAGATCCCATTTGCAAAACCCAGTGTCAGGTGTCAGGGTATATGTGTGACGTCACTAACCTGCACCAAATGCTATGCCCGCCCGAAGCGAGAACAAATCGAGGGGGTTGGGCGCTCCGAACAGCTGTCCGTAGCCGAGCTCTGCGTCCTCTGCTGTAGCAGGGTCCCATTCTGCAAACGTCAATAAAAAGAAAGTTATTAAAAAAAAGTAACAACTGATTTTTCGATATAATAAACATCGTTAGGAAACTAACATTTACCAAAACTTAGGTCTCGTTATCCCTTCAATTTCTCACACAGTAAAGCGAGAAATAATACTTAACTATTTGACGACCACTGACCTCACGCAATGAATGAAGGAAGCAATTGCAATTATTGGCATGATTGTTCGCTAGATTATTTTGTATCTAATATTCCTGTCAATGTCTAATAAGGTATAACAAGATAAGTGTTACCGGAGTACGTGGAGAAGTCGGGCAGGTAGGCGGGCGACTCCGCGTCTACTTCGGCGACCTCGCGCGGGTACTCGTACACGCAGTGGTACTTCTGACGTTTGAACACGACCCGCTTCTTACTGTCCTGTTTATTTACAGTAGTGGATTAGAAAGGTTTTTTTTTATACGAGATAAGCACGACTTTCATTTACATATAAAGATGAAGCGGAGAGACAGGCGAGATGTTTCA
Organism: Troides aeacus; assembly: GCA_033220335.2. Classification (NCBI taxonomy): domain Eukaryota; kingdom Metazoa; phylum Arthropoda; class Insecta; order Lepidoptera; family Papilionidae; genus Troides; species Troides aeacus. Next base: position 10,283,930 of record CM067278.1, read on the forward strand.
CGTGCCCGTGGTCATAAGACATACCATGATTAACTAATGTCAATACCTTATGTATCAGACGACGAGCGCAATGTGGTGCAGTATATACCATCGTAACTAACGCCACGTTGTTAATGTAAGTAATCAATTGAATGTCCTGTAAGTGTCGTCGCTTAATTGTATAAAAAAAGGTCTTGTTGTTACACTAGTAACTACAGCTCATTTCAAACCGGAACACAGCAATGTTTACACATTATTCTTTGGCGGCAAAATTAGGATTTGGGCATTACAGCAGATTATTATCTAAACGGTCTCCGGCAACAGAGACCTGCCACCAGTATAAATAAAATGTAGTTCAAATGTGGTAAAGTGCTGAGGTGTTATAAATAGGGAAAATGTATGCCTTTATGATGAGAACCTGCAATATATTGATTGTAGATGAAAAGAAAATAATTTATCATGCACTGACCGGCGCAGCTTGTTCGAGACTTCGGAGCGAGGATTTGGCCGGTGCAGCACGACAGTCCCACGAAGAGGGAACGAACTCCACCTCGTCGCCCTCGGAGCCCTCCGAGCCGTCCGAGCCGGAGGACGCGTTACCCACAGAACCGGACAATTCCTGACCTTCTTGAGCTTGGGAACCCCCTTCCCGTTGCTAAATGACGTTTTAAAACATTATAAGGTATTGATATAATTTCATCAAATTATGGACCTAATATTAGTTTTTCCTATGGTTGTAGTTATTAAATATTATAATGAAGATTTTGAAGAACTATTGATATTATTACAAGCATGAAGGATACAATGGGTAATGTAATCACAATCACATTTATTTATATATGCGAGAGTGTACTAACTTTAATATTTAAGTTATGTACATTTGTGGACTTTAGTTACAACAGCGAAATACAAACGGTGAAGGAGAACATCGCGAGGAAACCTGCACATGAATTATAATTTATTCTAAGCTGTGTGTGTGAAGTCACCAATCCGCATTGGGCCAGTGTGGTGACTATGGCACAATCGCCCTCATATTGAGGGTAGGCCTATGCCCCAGCAGTGGGGTCGTAAATTGGCTGTTATGGTATGGTACTAAATACTTGTAGCAAATTTAGTTTGTTAGGATTTCCTGGTTATATCTGCATAATGACGGAGAGACGGCGGTTATGTTCCGATTTTATAGAATAAAAATTTCCCTTTGTCATCCCCGCCAAACGTCAGGGGATCTCTCTGAAGATGTCTTTCAATTTCAAAAAATTCGACTAATGACTGATTTTCTACCACAAAACTTCATTACTCGTAATATTGATTTCCTCTTTAAAATAATATAGACATGACTACTCATATTTAAATATTTTATTATTTATGGAAGCAACATTCGCTTCATAGTTAAAATATAATTGAAATGGTTAAATGATATTAATTGTTAACACAAATGTGACAAAAAAATAGAAATGAACTAAAAGTTTCAATTTTCATGTCACATCACACAATATGCACACAAGATAGATCGATTTAATGTCAATGACATTAGTCTAAAACAATGAAAAATAATGTAAAAAGAATTAAAAAAAAAAATTGTTTATGCACTATGAAGTGAAGCGAAAACAAACGCAAAGCAATTAATCCGCAAAGGACGATGTTGTACATTGAACTCTCATTGTTTCATGTAGAAGTATATCGGAGGGATTGATTGCGATGATGAAATTTCTATAGAACATCGTCCTCGCGGATCGGAGGCGGAAGTCGGGGAGTGAGCATGTCAATAGATATAAATATTTATATGTACATAATACTCACGTGGTCGAAGCGCGTGGAGGGCACGACGGAGGTCACGTGGCCGTCGCCGTCCTACGCGCCACACACAACACACACAGGACACGTTTACATATACATGCAAGCACACCGACACCGACACGTATGTTACACTTGTACAAGCCGACTGAGTTATATAGGTATACATATATATACATATAATTGTTCATTATCTTCCACTTTTTGATTGTCCTCCATTTAATAGTTGTCTAGGTTATACTACACTCAACCACAGTTCTGTGCGGTAGCTTTTGTTTCCGGACGAAATGCGTTGAGTTGGACATCGGGAGGTTTTAGCTGGAAAGAGTTCGGCCTAACTCTGCCCCTGCCCTCATAGCAGAAGGGTATATATTAAAAAACATTGTTATACTATACACAACAAACTAAACTTTAAATACGGAAAGATGAAACTATTATGGTTGGTTATAGAGTTATTCGAGGAGGCGGCGAGACTAGCGTAACGTTCACCTGATAATAAGCGACATGCCTGCTCATACACAGCAATACATTATGTTCGCAACCAAATACATACGATCTTAAGTTTCATTACCGCAGTAACTCCATTATCTATAAATCCGTTCAAACCGTAACACGGTAATGTTCGCACACTACAGTTTGTCGTCAGAAATATACGGTGTCCGGCGATAGAAACCTACCATCATCCCCAAATTGAAAATCTTTCACAACAGCTACATCCAGCTATTAACATATAAAGCTAGAGTATTCTGAGCAATCAAGCCTCATCATCTTGAATCTCTTTTTCATAATACGGTAATAATCAAAAAGGAACAAGCAGAAAGCGAAAGATAATTTTCTATTCAGTTAATTAATCAAAGTTTATAATAGCTTATTAAAACTCATGGCTCGAGGCTCCAGAAATTGCGAGCTAAAAGCCTTGTACATGTGTTTAACTTCACTGTTAACAATACCGGGGACTATCTACTTTACGGGGTGGGGTGGGTCGGGGTAGAGAGGTTTATACATATATAATAATGAAGCTTAATTCAATCACTTCAAAGTGCTAATATAATATAGGGTCATGTATTTAAATTGGATAGGATCTATAATAAATTATTGTGTACGATACATAAGGAATTTAAACAAACACCACACCATTATTTTTACCACAATATACTAAATGGGGGTTGGTTACAAGGCACCACACAAACTAATAACCATAAACGTCTATGTTCATTTAATACTTCTGTTGTTTTAATGATTTTTTTTTTGTAAAAATAATGATATTTTATGATAATCTTTTGACTAATTATAAAAATATTAAATTTTTTATGTTTATTTTCAACATTAGATGCATTAATTTGAACATACTATAAAAATAGTGAAGACGAGGGAAAGATTTTCGGGTCAACTTTATACCAGAGTACCAGAGAGTTTACAAAATTCATTCCCACGCAACAAGCATCCGGTGTAAGTTCGAAAAATATTTCAATTACTGTTGTGTTTATAATATATATAAATATAAAAAATAATTTAGAATGTTTTTATAATGTCTAATCCAGGTGACGCACTAACCTTCCATATAAATTCTCCACTGGAGGAATTAGTGGAGTGCGAGTCGCTATCGCTGTCCCACTCTTTCAGTATATCCGTGGCCGTGTCCGGTTTACTGTTCTGCCCGCACTCGGGAGACGTCGGCTCTGTTGTGGGTGAGTCTTCGTTGAATGACGTGCTCATAATTTCCGTGCCTGGACCTGTTTTTATGTGATTACTATTATACTAATAATATTGTAATAAATACTTGTTTATTTATGTATTAGTACGTATTTATTTACACCAGTTATACTCCAATTTTACTTGAGGTAGACGTTTTAGTAAGTAACAACGTTCAGCCGTGTAGTATCGGGTTAGTAAGAATAGAACTAAGTTAAGCCCTGGCCGCCACTAGCACGTCGCTGGTGGTGGACCGGATCGAGCAGCTGGGTCTGAGGGTCTCCGTCACGAAGACGGAGGCCCTACTCTTCCACGGACCCCGCAGGGGTCCACCCCGGGGCGCGATCATCCCCGTCCGGGGCGAGAGGGTCCCAGTGCGGGGAGCCCTCAAGTATTTAGGGCTCACTCTGGACGGGCGATGGAGCTTCGGGGAGCACTTCGAACGGCTTCTCCCGAAGCTCACCGCCACCGCCGCTGCGCTGGGCAGATTGCTGCCCAATGTCGGGGGGCCGGGTCATTTGTGTCGGCACCTATACTCTGGCATCCTGCGGAGTATGGCACTGTACGGAGCGCCCGTATGGGTGGATATGTGCGAGACCACCAGGAACGGGCCCGTGTTGAAGAGGGCCCAACGTATCCTGGCGAACCGAGCCTGTCGGGCGTACCGTACGGTGTCCTGGACGGCGGGTACGCTTCTCGCGGGCGATGCGCCTTGGCATCTACAGGCGCAGTCGCTCGCGGAAGTGTACCTCTTCCTGCGGGATGCCGGAGAGCGTCGGCCGGACCCGGCCACGGTCCGCCGGATCAGGCGCGTTGCCCATGACGCCCTGATCCGGCGGTGGGAGACGGAGTTAGGTAACCCTGCCGCCGGCCGGGACACGGTGGAGGCCATCAGGCCCCACCTGTCCCGGTGGATGAGCCGGCGGTACGGGGCCTTGACGTTCCACCTGGTGCAGGTGCTGACAGGCCATGGATGTTTCGGCAAGTACCTGCACCAGGTGGCTCGTAGAGAGATGACGCAGGAATGCGTCGAGTGTGGTGCGCCGATTGACACGGCGCACCACACTCTGGCGGAGTGCCCGGCATGGGGGCCGCAACGCCACGCCCTCGTCGCGCAAGTCGGCAGTGACCTCTCGCTGCCGACTGTAATCGATCGTATGTTGAGCAGCGAGAGGTCTTGGAGGGCGGTAGCCTCCTTCTGCGGCGCAGTGATGCGTCAGAAGGAGGCCGCCGAGCGCACGAGGGAGGCCGACGCCGCTGCCGCACCTTGCAGGCGGCGGCGGGCCGGCGGGAGAGCGCGGCGGCAGAACCACGCCGTCCGCTTCCTCCCGCCGTGAGCGATGGGCCCCTAGCCGGGCACGGTGTGAGGGGGCGTTCGGGCCGTTGGGCGTGGCCCTTTGGGCCTTTTGTCGTGTTTCCCCTGGGGGTGCGTCCCCCGGGGGAGTCTTGGTTTTTGTCCCCCCCTCCCACTTCGACGAGGGGGGGAGTCTGGAGGGAGGAGGCCGCCGCCCAATTCCTTTACGGGAGGGCGGCGGCCGGGCATGCGCTCCGTCGTGGGCGCGCGCGGTCGTCTGTGGGGTCGGGGGGCCCCAATGTACCGGTCCCGCGAGGGGCCGGTACGGGACGGCAGGTGGGTGCCTTTGCTCCCCGCGGGCATCCACCAAGAGGAGTTTTATACGAGGAGGCGCCCGGAGAGTTGCTTGGCTGAAATCCGGGCGTCTCCAGTATGCGTGTGGCGGGACAAGCGGTGGTGCGTTTAGTGGGTATGGGGGTCACGCACAACATCTCAGTGGCCCCGAGCCCCACATAACCCGGCGTCCCCCCCCCTTGAAAAGAACGCTGGGTATGCGTTAACAGCATTTCCACCACCGATATCAAAAAAAAAAAAAAAAAAAAAGTTAAGCCCTGCCTGTCCTAGAAGGCGACTGAAAGGGTTTAGAAATTTCACCGGCCTTGAAGGTGCGGGTCCTTATAGCTCAAGAAGAGAACCTGCGTGGGACAGCGTATGACTCAACGATGGTGCCTAGGAGGATTGGGCTCCTCCTCGGAGACGTGTAACATAAAATGTAGAGGGACGGCACCGGTGCGTTCTATGAGATCCTGGAACCTCTCCGAATGCACCGAAGCAGACCACCGAGGGGGTTTTATTGTTACTGTTTTAGTTTGAAGGGCATTGTAGTTAGTGAATTTACTGGGATAACGAGACTTAACATCTTATGTATCAAAGCGACGACCACAATGTAGTGCAGTGTATACGATCCTAACTACGGCTAGGTAATAGCTGGGCATATTATTTACCATCAGGTAAACACCTCACTCGTCTCATTGCTTCTACAAATAAAGAAGAAACAGAATACGAACGATAAAGAAGAAGACAACAAATAGCTTACCCGTAAATTTTATATCACTGAGTAAAGGAAAGTAAGAATCTAGTTGACAGAATTTCTTCTCATTCTGTAGAAAATTCTCAGTCACCGATGTCATTTTCTCTTCTTCTATCTCTGTGACGCCGTTCACTGCTTTGTACTGCTCTATATTTTCATAAATGTTCTCCACATGTTCTTCGGACTCCTCAGTTGCTGTGTCTTTTTCAGCGTTAATATTATCAGATTGATTTCCATCATCTGGTTGGTCTTTGTTAATGACGCCAGGTTCGAAATCTCTGCTATCGTTATCATCTACGTTACTTTCTAAAAGTTCTTCGAAAGCTTCATTCAGAAAGTTTACAGTTGCATAATTTTGACTACCGCCTTCATTATAACTAATACCAATTTCATTCTTCATTATTGATGAATTTGATTCTGTTTTGTGATCATTACTGGACATGTTAATTTTTGAATCATCTATACTATTAGAAATTACTTCTGAATTTTTCAATCTATCGATATTTACTGTATTATTACTACTTTTAATGCCATTTACTTTTGATATCTCTGCAGGATCTGTCTTAGGCGGTTGATACAACAACTCGTTTGAATCATACGATACATTTACATTACTGGAATCATATGTTTTGCTGGAACTTGAACTGTGTTTATTCATCAATAAAGGGCTTTCAGTTATTATAATAGAATGAGGTTGTTCTGTTTCATCTTCAATATCTAAATCCGTTACAAACATATCACTAGACTTATTACTATCCTTAACATGAGATTCGATTAAGTATGATGCATTAGGCGGACTTATAACTAAACTTTGAGTATCACGATCATTTATTAAACTTTCTGATCGATATGTTCGATTCGTGTTTGGGCACTCCATGGTGAATCCACTCGATTCTCTTTCTTTCGTCAGCAATAGGATGCTGGCGTCGATTGTAGAAGATAGCTCCTGTGGGCGGATGCAAGCTGAATTTTCAAAATTACGAAAATCACCGGAATTTTTATCACTGCCACTACTTGTCGATCTTTCTTGCGAATTCAATTCTTGCGGCTTTGAGGTCGCTGAATTTTCGAAATCGGAATAAGTTAGTGTCCGCTCAATAACCTCCAAATTGTCTTTATTTGTGGTACCACTCATAGTTTTGCTTTCACCCTCTAAAAGTAGTTCTGTGTCCTGATTGGATCCCGTAACTTCGTTATCGGCGCTCGTAAATAGATCTTGTGGTCGTATTTCAGCAGATTGAAGAAATGTTTGATAATTTGGTAATCTATCTGCAGTGTACTCGGCATCCTCTGTTCTGATATCGGGTAATAGAAACGGTATACCTTTAACACTATTATCCACGACAATATCTAATTCTGTCAGTGGTGTACTTGTGATGGAGTACGCCATATTACGATAGTCAACACTGTCGTCGATTTGTATAAGCAATCCTGTACCATCTGTTGCAGATTTACTTTCATTATCAGAACTATCTTTTAGACAAGTTGCTTCCATACTGTCCATCTTGTTGGTTTTTGGTTTATTCGTTTTTGGACTAATACTTTCTATATGTGTTTTATCTGCGCAAAGTTTTGGGGGGGTTATATTACATTCATCTCCTAGGGGGGATCTTCTTACTAATTCTGGTTGCGCTATCTTCCAAACCTCGTCCATAATGGACATAACTTCTGTGGTACAGTTAGAGTATGAAGGTAATCCCGACATAAGCGTTCCGTAAGCCAGGTCTTTTGTTTGTGTATTTTTGGTAGAATCATTCAGTTCAGACTTTACAATAACGGACGGAGTGGCTTCTGCTTCCAATTTCGGCTTCGTGTACGTACTATTGTCGTTATCGGTGATAGAATCCGGTGAAAAAATATCCCCTACTTCGGATTTACTGTCGTGAATTATATAAGTGGAACAATGGCTCAATTCTTTGTCGTCTTCGTTGTGAGTAAGAGTGTCCGTACTCTCACTTTTCTCGTCTTTTTTTGGTTCATCATTGCCTTCAAATTCAACTGGTAAATCAGGGTCCATTGCAAGATCGTCGAAATTTTCTTCAACATTGTAGAGAGTGTCGTTTGAACACCACGAATCGATACTTGTAGCTTTCGATAAACATTGAGTTTCTGAAGGCTTAGAAGATTTAGCATCGGTTGGTATGGTGGGTTTGGATAATGTCGAATATCCAGCAATGTTGTCAGAGTTATCGGGCGCTGAAGTGTCGGTCGTCGGACTCAATAAAAACGGTGATACTTGTGAAAGCAGTTCACAATTTAAAAGTTTCTCATCGTCTATTTTATTGTAGGTTCTCTCGTCGATTTGCGAAACAGCTTCGTCTTTTAGTTTCTTTAATGGGCTGGCGTTTAAACTGTCGGCGCTCATGGTCATTCTGTTAAAAATATAGTATATTATTATAATGACTTTTTAAAACAGGGCAGATAGAGACAAGTATCTAAACAAAATAAAAACATTGTGGGTGCCGTTAGTAAAAGCTAATATCACTTTTGTAATTAATAAGACGAAGACATCTTCTTTAACCCAAATATTTCAATGAGATATGCACAATGACGAGTTAGAGATTCATAAGTACCTCAGGTTTCTTGTGATCAAGTATACCACTTTACTATCCAGGATTTTATTGTTGGTCTCGTTGATTGTTTAAAAAAAGTATTCCAACAAACGTAACGTATACACGTTATGTGTAAGGATACTAACTCTTTACTACTTGCTATATCCCGTTGCAAAGTGTATGTATGGTTGTTCGAGTTGTCTCGTGAGCGCACAGTGTATGTGGAGTGCTCGTGCGCGCCGCTCTGTGCGCCGGTGGGTAGGTCGGTGACCTCATCCGCTGAGTTATTGCACGGCTCCGGGTAGCTTTCCGAGGACTCCGTACGCGTAGATGTGTTCCCTGGTGACAGTAATTTACAAATTGTGGCTGTGTTTTAACTAGTGTTTAGGTTACTACCGCTAAGCGTTCAATTTGTGCACATTTACTTTTTTCCGCTTCAAGGGCAGAAGTATATTAATTTTATGTGTAAATGGTATTAAAAAACTTTATGATAATGATCTAACACATCTGTGGTAAAATTTTTAAAATACAGATACACATATACGAATGTATATATATTGTTACATGAACATACAGTGCGTGTCATCTTCGTACGCCGAAAGCTGCTGCTTGGTCTCTTCAAATATGGGGCTCAGAGCCCCCGGATAGCTTAGTACCAGGTCGGGTGGCGGTGGTAATTCCACTCTGCATTCTGGCTCCACTTCCACTGCCGGCTCGATTGCAGCTACCTAGTATATGCAAAACATGTAGTCTGGTTTGTCAAATAATGATAAAATGATAAGTAACAAATAATTATAAATTCTTTGTTATCAACCTGTCTAGTAACTGATTGCCTAGTAACACAGAGGCCTCGGATACGGAATAGATAATATCGAGTTTGGTTAGTAACAGAGTTTTCTTTAATAACCTACTGGTTGGCTAGCCACAAGCCTCATTTTACAAATTTGCTGCCATTACAGCACTACTGTGTTCTGGATTTTCACATGCGAGTGTATTCTGTGAGTGTATGTTTCATCATTAACGACATAATTTTATAACACTGAAATATAGAGCACGCAGAAGCCCATTGCAGATAAATATAAAAATTTTGTTTCATACCAAAACTATTTTTAAATAAATATTTTTTAAGTATTTACCTGTGCTAATGGCAGCTTCAACTCTAACTCATTCCGCAAAGCTCTCTCAGATTCTTCATCTAAAGCGAAACCTCTTGCGTTCTCTAACTGCTTTCCGCTTCCCGCTAAATAGGACTCCGGAATAGCATCGCTCTCCGGCATTAACACCTCGTCTTCCAACACGAAACCTTCTACCGCTAGAGGTCCAGAATATTCAATATTCATGTTGTTTTCGTTCTCGGCCATAGCGAGTTTAGTAGTTATATGTAGTTCTATTTGATTCAGATCAATCTCTTTTTGCAAAGAGCTGAGGCCTGAATCCGATGGTTGGGGTGCAGAATCAGTGAGTGTCGATACTGTGGTGTGGGGCACACTTTCAATGGGCGTACTTAAATCTATGTCGACTAAATACTTCTGATGTGAAGTTGAAGCTAAGAAAACTCCGGGAGAGTTGGGTGGCGTTGAAGGTGATATACGTTTCTCCGTATTAGATTTTTCGTATGTATTTTCAGTGTTATCGCTTTGTTCATCAGCATTTCCGGGTTTAATTTCACTTGTTGTAATCACATCGTTAAATTGCGAATCATCATGGATGATGTCGGGAACTTCGTTCAAAAAGTTGCCGTCGCGTAAAGGTGAAGGTGTTTCGAGATCGATTTCGCTGAAATTGGATGAAAACGCTAAAAGTTCTTCTTTTGGAAGATCGACCATTTCAGATTTAATAGTTTTGTATAATTCAAGTGAGCAGTTTTCGAATGGACCTAAGACGACTGAACTGTTTTCATCGTATGTATCGGTGTGATGACTTTTAGTAGGCGATTCTAAAGGGCTCATGTTGTCCGGGACGCATCCTTGTTCAAATTTAGTAAACGTCACACCAGTGTTATATTCTGGCACCTTGGTTTCTGATAATTGCACGGCTTCATTTTCTATAGTCGAGATTCCCAAGGTGTTACCGAAAGAACCGTCACTACCTTTTGGTGTGCTGGAAAAAACTTCTTCGAGATTTGTAGTTTGATCAGAAATAATTCTTTCTAGATGTAGAAAACTACTAGTTTCTTTTATTATACTAGGCAGATCTAAATAAACTGTAGAATCATTTTTAACGAAAGTCTTATCATAGTCTATTTCGTTTGTGACTCCAGTTGTTTCTAAATAAAATGAAAATACATTAGATTTATCAACACTGTTGTCTTTCAAATCATGAGTAGTATCGTTAATGAGATCCATATAAATATCATCATTGGTAGATTCTTGAATCACATTTTCAATTGCCTTTTCATTAACGTCAGATCTATGTGGTGTAATGCCAGCATTATTAACTACATAATCAATTGATTCTCCTATCTGTACATCACCATTACTAATACATTTTTCACTACTGCTTTGTACTATTTCAGGTGCAATACTTTTATCATCTACTGCATTTTCAGTTAGAGTATTTATAACTAAATTTTGTACTTTTTCAGGTAGCACTATAGAATCGGGTATACTTTCAAGTTTTTCATTTTCTATGAAGATGTCAGTATCGCTTTCAGTGATATCCTCCGAAGATTTAGTTTTTAACTTAAAAACTTCAAAATGAGAACCTTCTTCACTGTTTGTATAATCGGCAATGTCCATTTTACCTAATTCACGGTTAGTAAATTCATCTTTATTTTCATTTATTTTTTCTTTACAAATATCATTAATGACTAGCGACATCATAATGTCTTCACCGGCAGATTGTATTTGTTCCATTATAGGCAAGATTTCTTTATCAGATTTGACATCTTGTAAATTGATTTCTATATTTTGTGTTGGATCTATATCTGTAGTTAATGGTAATGTAGCCGAATCAGTGTTAGATTTTTCTTCAGATTCTAATGTAATATCTTCTACTGACTTAGTTCCAACATCATTAAAATCAATCCTTACATCAGTTAACTTATTATCACATGGTGTATGACAGTCTTCTCTAACATTCAGTTGTTGAACAATAGTTTTACTTACACTAGGCATTGAGGCTACACACAGTTCTTTCAACATGGGTATGTTACTTACACTATGATCTATTTTATGTTTTGGCAATTCTCTATTTAAGTCTTCTACAATAATATATTGCTTAACATTAGTACGCGCAGTTTCAGGTTCATCAATACTTTTAGCAATATCTAAATCTTTAATAGGCGTTTCCGGGGTTATGTTTTCAAGTGTATGCTGACTGATTGAATCGGTGTGCCGTTCAAACGAGTGACTCAAAGTACCAATAGTATCACGATCATCCTCGTCGTCTTCACATGCATCACTTTGAAATTCGGAATCGAAACCAATTTGTAAAATGTTTTGGAAATTGGTTATCCCGGGAGATTTAACCATACTCTTTTGCATTGGATAATCTTTTTTACATTCCAAGATTAGGTTATCTCTTGAAGGACTGCTCGATTCGGAGCTTGAAGTCTTTTCAGAATTTAATATATTATCGAGATTCTTTATAACATCACTTACATCCTTAAAGTAACTGACGTCATCTTGGCTACCCGCAATAATATCCTTTAACCACGGATCCATAGAGCTGTCGGAGCGATCATAATCCTTATCTTTACTATCATCAAGACTCACATTACCTTGATGACATTCTATAGCAGGGGTCTCGTTATGGGTTAGATAAATATTTCTAACGTCTTCTAGAGACCCGTGTAAATTAGTCATACTTTCGGATTTTATTTGTATCGACAGTGGGTCTTTGTCTGACATTATGCTACTTGATCGAGAGACAGCCGTATCTAAATCGACGCTGATCGTATCTTGTGTGGTAGGGGGATTGTCGAAGTCTTGATCAGATCCAGTAAAGTGGGACGTCATTGATGTGGACGGTACGTGTACTATGGCCACGTGTTCATCTACCTTGGGAATGGTGTTAGGTTTAAGCCGCTGCCACCGCTCCTCAAAATCGCTGCTACCATATCCATCGTCTCGCGTAGTTTCGCTGCGCACTTGTGTGGTGTGCAAGTGATTTAGCAAGGCGTGGACTTGAGCTGCCGATGGTCTACTATCAGGGTGTGTATTCCAACACAATTGCATTACTTGGTATCTGAAAAACAGATTTTTTATATGAACTTGTACTTTGGCAAAACAAGTATGAATTTTATGTATTTAGATGTCTGCTTAAAATTTTTGTATGTACAAACGTTCTTGTAATGCAATTAACATTAGGCCTACAAAGCATCTACAGGTTATTAGCCATATTCCTATAAAAAAAATTATTACATGATTCATGATATAAAAGATATTCAATATTTTGGTTTTTTCCGTAAAAAAAAAAAAAAACTATTGAGAAATAAGTATGCCATAAACAGGCAGTAAATCAAGTGTCAAAACATGTGCAATAGTAAATGATTATTGAATAGAAGTGGGAGTTTATGAATGAAGGAAAAGTTTTATGGTTTTGGTGATGATGTTAAGATTATTCAATCTTTACTTACAGATGTGTTCGATATGGGCAAGGTAAGTCTGGCAATGGCGGAGGCGATGAAGGCGGCGAAGAGCCCCACACACATATCTCCCAAATTAACGTGCCAAGGGACCACACTTCACTGTTGCTCTGAAACAATTATTACTTATACTTAGTCAACTTTAAACAAAAGTCCTATACAGTTTACTGATAAACAGTGATACAATAATAATAACCATGTTGCTCTCACTGATGTTATTCGGAACCTCACACAAGGGAAGAATAAAAGCAAACTCGCCAAAGAATGTGCGAGTTGGTGGTTGTCACTTGTCCACGAAAGCTATTAACTCAAGAACATGTCGGTGTCTTCCCAAGGTTTTTCTCCAACAGGGTGACCATATCCTTTGTTGTGTTGATACTGTTGGCACTTTTCTTTAGACGAAGACCTCTATAATACAAATCACCGCACCGCCTATTTTTATAAATAGCTAGCGGATACCTGATTCGCGACCCCTGAGTCCGATGAAGCTATTGAAGTTGTCAAAAAAAAAAAATGTACAGCCACTATCGAAAGAGGCACAAAGCGGCTTCCGGCATCGAGGCCCATGTTTGAATCCTGTTCATGGCTTCACTCACTGTATAGACGGCAGGGTAGCGTCGCGTTTCAGGAGCTGCGCATTCGTGCTGCGGCTCCGCTGCGCCATACTGGCCCAGCACAGCGCGCGGCACTTCACCATCTCGCACCAACACATTGCCGCTCCACAAGTTACTGGAAAACGTGTCATTAAGGTGATAAAATATATTAAATATTGTTAAACTACTATTACTTGCAGAAAGCATCAGAAATTCTTTCAAATGTAGAGACACTTAAAAATATGATAAAAAAAAATTTACTATCATAAACATGACTACTTTGTAAAGTTGTTTAAATTTTATTTGTGTTGTCATCAATCATCAATCATTAACTTGATTCAAAATATAAGTTCTAATTTTTTTTTATAAATCAATGATTTCTTTGATATTAAAATTTATGAAGATAAAATTATAGTCGGCGAGGTGTATTTAATTATAAAAGTTAAAAGGTCTACAATACTTTAGAAATCTATCCACCGTCATGTTTATATAAAAATTTTTAGCTACGATTATTTTGATAAATTTTTGTTAGAACCTGTTAAAATATTTAAACGAGAGTAGTATCGAACCACGTAAGTTATTCAACTCACCCGTATAAGAAACCTCGTGAATGCATGTACCCGAGTGCGGAAGTGACGTCACACATGAGCTGCAACGGTACCCCGCTTTCGTTGAGTATGGCCATCTTAGGACGGTTTAGCACCAGAAATTGTTGCAAGTCCTGGGGAGGAGAAAAATATGTTAAAGTGATGAGAAATCCATCTACACAATCAAACACTTTTCTCTCCTTGGAGCGGAGGAAGGTTGAGTTATTAAAGTTATGTTATGACGACGAAGAATGATTTCTTAAAAATAAAATGACTTCGCTTTCCACGCCACGTCTTAAATCCGGATAAAAGGAAGTAAAACTTTGTAACTTTCTTGTGTACAACGTCTGCATGGTAATTAAGACATTCCAAGTAACCCCGAGGCCCGAAGCTTCTCACGGGCCATAGCCTTCGCATAGATACCAAGCCTGGTTAGTAAACAATACGTACTAGTAAATTAAGTCTGTTTACGAAATAGTTCTCCATACTCTAAAATAGACTTACGAAATGTTTTAAGAATTTTATCAATTTGAACCTACATTTTTGTCATATATGACAATTGTCTACAGACTGACATCATAAAGAATACAAAAAAAAACTTAGTGTTTTATTTATAATTGCCTGTAGCCTCGGGCTATTAAGAAGAGGACTAAGGAAAGTCCCGCCTATCGTTTAAGGCAACTAAAAGGGTTTACAGGTTTGTGGGCATTGAAGGTGGAGGCCCTCATTGTTCACTAAGTGAGCCCGAGATGAACGACAAGTACGATGTGATCTAATTCTTGCCGTATCAAAGCGAGGTTGTCGAGGTAGGCTACAATCCTGCCTGTGATATGCTTCAGGCATAGTACCGGAAGGCACCGGTGCGTTATGTAGAAGACCGCCGTTGAGGTTTTAGTGAGTATAAGTCCCACATAACCTTGCCTTCCCTCCAGGAGCAGGGGAGGATTAGAGGATTTACCCCCGATAAAAAAGATTATATCTGTAAAGAGTTTCATTGATAAATATTTACTGAGTAAATATTCATGGCACGTTCGCCCAGTTAAGCGGCTTCGCCAGGGGTCAACCGTTCAAACTGAATGTACAGAGCGTGGAGCCGTGCTAATGCGAATGGCATGCGTAGTTCGATTCAGCGTAACACGGTGATGTAAGAGGTGTATAACGTTACCGCTGTATTACATTACAATGTCAGGAAGTGGTGCGGAAGCAATGGTTGTACTTTGCTTTGTTAGGGTTGAAACTTTATTAAAATTACAACAGACGTGTATTATTATTAGGCTCCATTAATTTAACCAAACTCACCATAGAGCAAAGCTCGAATAGCAGTATCCAAGGATCCTCTTGCAAACACTTAGCAACAAATGCAAGTATGTTCTCGTGTCTGGAGTCCCTGTAAATCTTGGCCTCGTCGAGGAACCTCGCCTTATCCTCCAAACTTGCGTTCTGGTTGAGTATTTTCACAGCGACTGTCGTGGTTGTGCCATCTTCCAGTTCCCCCTCAACGACCTAGTCACATTGCATTTATAATCAGAAAACATTAAATGTTATTAATAAAGCGGCAAATGAATCATCTCTTATTGCGAGTTAAACTAATGGCGCAGGTCATATTATTTATTCTAGTACTGTTTAAACATTAACAAACACGTTTAATGTGTACACGTGTAAATAAGCTGCAGAAAATTATGAAAATAATAACTATAATAGTACTTCCAAGTAATTGAAAGGTGAAACCAATGCAATAAAAATTGATGATTATCGGTTTTGTATGTACAAGTTTTTCGATTCCTCTATATTCTATCTGCCTAGTAGATAAGATGAGTCGAATACAAAGTTTTCATGCTCTCATGAATGCTTAAGTTACTTCTGTGGGTAGGTGATGCTATGATGTACATACCCTGCCAAACCATCCTCTTCCAATCTCACGGAGATATTGCAGCTGGTTTCTTGGGAGATCTTCTCCGCCTGTCCAACAATAAGTAGAGCAAATTATAGCATCATCATTATTATCAGCCAATAGACGTCCACTGCTGGACATAGGCCTCTCCCATCCCATCGATCGATTCTGCGCTGCCCGCATCCAGCTGCTTCCAGCAACCATCAACAGATCGCCGGACCACCTCATAGGGGCATGCCAACTCTACGTCTATCAGTACGCGGTCGGGATTCGAGGACTTTATTGTCCGATCGGCTGTCAGTCTTTCGAGAGATGTGTCCTGCTCATTGCCACTTAAGGCTAGCAATCATTAGGACTATGTCGGTGACCTTAGTTCTCCTACAGATCACCTCATTTCTGATTCGATCACGGAGTATGTATCATATTATATGACGGAATTAAAAAAAATTACTTGATGTCTTAACCTTCTAAATAATTGCACAAGATATTTAAAAAAAAATTAAACCGATTCATTTATATACGTACGTTACTGTTTGCAGTTGGAACCTGATAGTAATGTATCGTTTTAGGTGAGTCGCATAGGTGTGATGATTTACAATTTTAATAGAATATTTAAGATGGATAACAGTCAAAATCTACGAGAGACGTTGTTAGCATCCCATTGTCTAATCTATATCCTAATTGATGAAATATATCAATATTCCCTTTTTAAAAACTACTATTAAAATTTCTGATTGATATTAATTCGCAATTATTTCCAAATCTACTAACGTTTTAAAATTAAAAAGTATCAAATATATTAATATATTATATAAATATTAAATGAATACGAATCAAGGATCAAACGGTTCGGTGATCTTTGAACTATACCTTCGTAAAAACCTATGACTGCCCATTGTACACCAGCAAGTCATCGTTGAATATACAATAGGTCGTCTAATCCAGGAAGTAGATATAAGCAGGCAAAAGGAAATGCGACGCGGTACCGTAAGACAGCCTATTTGTTATGACGATAAACATACTGGTTTATTTCATAGTGCAACACCTCAATTTCACATGATAATCGGTGACAATGTAACCGCAGGTTGTAAACTTACACTCACAGAATAATGATAATTCGCCAGAGACGAGTAGGCTTTTCACCTGAAGGTAAGTGATACATCTACCAGTAAAAATGTGTCTTTTTAGGATAATACCATAGCACTACACGGAGCGATGTTTTGAGACAAAATGTTATTTCTCATTGCAGCAGTAATTTCATTAGCTACAGCGCCATTTAAACCGACACACTTATATTTGCCAATGGTGGTTCATAGATATATATGGAGCAGGGACCTTGTTATGAGGTGAGAGGTTCACCAGAGAAACAGTTGCATATACAAATGAGAATATAAGAACTTAATGAATTTGGATCTGAAAGCTTTGACATTTAAAATTTGTGTGAAAGGAAGAAGCAAAACTATTCGCCTTATATTATTATAAAGAAACGATTATAATTCATTTACTATCTTACTGACATATTTACCACTAGGTGAACATCATATTAATTTGAGATACATAATAATCATAACGAATGCGAAACATACCGAACCAGTCGGCGCATCTCTCTAGCGGGTCAAGAGCGCCCAGCCCGTCCGGTAGCGGTTCGAACTCGACCACCGACTCCCGGCTGATCCTGTTCCTCTCCTCGTTCTCGCTGACGATGTACGCGGTCGCGTTGTTGTTCGCGATGTTCTGCATCTCCCGCAGCGAGATGGGCCCATTGTTGTTGTCCTCGCTGATGTTGTTATTGGCTGGCTCCGAAAACCCGGAGTCGGGCGGCGCGCGGCGCGCATCGTGGATGCTCGCGCTCGCCACGAACAGCTGCGGAACCATAGCGTCGCTTTAGTATGTATTCAGCTTAACCTCTTTTAAGAAACACATTAACACTTTTACTTTTTATTAAGCAAATAACTAACGCTTATTGCGACTATCTTCTAAATTTTATGTAAAAATTAGAAAAAACTATTCTTAGTGTACCATATCAATTATAATTTTGCATAAAATTATTGACAAAAGTTAGTATGTATGAAGGGTGTGTAAGGGGTCCTGCACAACTCACGGGAAATAAGCCAACCTCACTTGTTCGTGGTGCACCCTGCTAATCAACAAACGAGGCGTTGGCTCCCGCCAACCCGCATTAGGTCAGCGTGGGGGGAAATAGCCCAAATCCCCTCATATGAACCCCTACATACCGGCTGCAGTGCGCAGCGGTACAGGAGGCCATGCTGACTGTATGTGGAGACTTTTGTGGGGAGGCCTGTGTCCAGCAGTGCATATTTATCGGCTGATGATGATGATGATGCATATGAATCTAGTATAAATATTTACAACACCAAACTAAATAAATTTAAATAAATAAATCATCGATTAAGAAGCCAGACCAAAACATTGAACACTAACATCATGTCATAACAAAAACTACAATAACTGTCATGCATATAGAAGAGATTATTAGTAGCAGTAAATAAAAATACCTGATTTTTGCAGAAGAAACACAAAATTGAAATGATACAGATTATACATATAAAGGTAATGAATTTTTTATTATATAAAAATTCCTGTGGTGTTAGTAATGAAAGTGGATGTATATGAAGTTAGTTCGAGAGGCGGAAGACAGTATAAATTGTAGATATAGAAAGCCCCAGCAGCATATAATTACGACAAGCGATCGGCTACACGAAGTCACAACTACAAACAAAACACATCCTTGTTTTAAAGAGCGCTACCTGATTGTCTGCTCCTTCATTGGGCTGGTAACAGAAAATTTATTTTGTTATTATATAAACAAAACTATACACATTAAAAATTATTCAATAATTATAACAATAAATTTATACAAATATAAGCATAGCTACAGATCTAGACCGTCAGGTCCATAGCAGTTCCTATTTCTGTCGTCAAACAGTACTGTGCAAATATTACTGTCTTCCGGTTTGAAAGGAGTTTTACCTAGGGAAACTACAAGGGTAATGGGATTTAATATCTTATGTTTTAAGAGCGCTTCATGGTGATGTGGAAGTCAACTTTCGCCGCTTTATTACAGTATTACTTAATATCAGGTGAACGTCTCGTTTGTCTTGTCGCTTCGTCGTATTATATAAATTAATCTGTCTGTATGTAATAGTTAAAGCGTGTGCCCTTCAGTCCGAAGGTCGCGGTTTCGAATCTTGACATGAATTTAAGTAACAACAGCGAAATACAAAACAAACATCGCGAAATAACCTACACATGAATTAGGATTTATTCTGACTATATGAGGAAAGAAGTGACCAATCCGCTTTGGGCCCGTGTGATGAGTATGGCCCATCGCCCTCATATTAAGGGTAGACATGTGCCCCAACAGTGGGGACCTAAATTGGTTGTTTATTATATATAATATAAGTCACAAAAACCAATGGAAAGGAAGTTTAATAAGCTTTAGTTTATCTGTATTAGTATCAGGTAAGCTCTAATACTGCTGGAGAAATTTGACATAGTAGAAGATATATCGCATGACAAAGCCTACTCCCGAAGATCGTCTTGGTCGGTAGCACTGCAACGCCTATTTCAGCCGCCAAACAGTAGTGTGCAAACATTACTGTATTCCAGTTTGACGGGCGCTGTAGATAGTGTAATTGCTGGGGTAATGAGACACATCTTAAGCAACAGGCGACGAGCGCAATGTGGTGCAGTGCATACCATCTTAACTAGTATCACGTTGTTATGGGCGGGTGTATCACTTACCATCGGGTGAATGTGCCGATAGTCTCGTCGCATAATTACATAAAAAATATATTTGTATATATAGTTCCGGTCGTATCAGTACAAGGATTGGAAATTTTAAGAAACGCTAAGGTCTCTTAGC
Source organism: Troides aeacus (assembly GCA_033220335.2). Lineage (NCBI taxonomy): Eukaryota > Metazoa > Arthropoda > Insecta > Lepidoptera > Papilionidae > Troides > Troides aeacus. The sequence continues at coordinate 10,303,876 of CM067278.1, forward strand.
CATGAATGTTCATAATAATATGAATATTGTAAGATACATCCACGTGCAGTGCAACATTTTTTAAATTCAACAATTGTTACATTATTATTGTATATTAGATACATAAGGTAGGGCTTGTTAAGGACTAGAGGATAGATGATTCGTGGACCACGTGGGTGCCAGGTTCATGCATACCAAATGCTAAGTGGTTCGAGTAGTGATAAATAAAATGCCATGCGATTTCTTTCGAGATATTGTACACAAATCGATTTGCTCCATGTTCTTTCTGGTCGAACAAGCTTCAATGTTAGCTCAGTGTGGTTGTTTAACTCTCTCCGTGGACAGTGACTAACCTCATGCCTTGTAACACGGAACTCTCCGATTCAGGTTACCACCCTCATATTGTAAATCGTTTGGCATAATAGTATTGTTGTGTTATAGATTTTTCACATATTAATGCCAGAGTATTATAGGCGAGGACACTTGACAACAAACTTCATTACCACATAACATCAAATGAAACTTTGTATTATGGTAAATTTGTAAGAGAATCTGTATTTGTATGCAGATCATTCGCTTGGATTATCATAATCAGCAGATAGACGTCCCCTGCTAGACATGTGCCTTCCCCAAAGAACTCCACATGGATCGGTCCCGCGTTGCTCGCATCCAATAGGATGTGGCTCATTCTCTTGGATGGATGTGGTAAACAGATAGAGGGAGACTAATAGACATTTATTTCATTAACTAAAATAGAAAACAAAGAAAGAAAAAGAGAGAAATAAATTGAAATATTTAAAATAATGTTTTAGTACAGATGAGAATTATTCGTCTCAATATTTTTTTTTATTTACTTTAAGATAAAGAAACGAAGGAATACTATATATTATAGAAACGCATTTTACCTCATTCTCTCTCATCTCAAACTCTATAAATACACTTAAGTTCTTTAAGTTTCATTAAATCGAATTATTATAGTTTTCATAACAGATTCGTCAAAAAAAGACGAAGTAGAAGAAAAACTTATGAAAACTTGTAATGGAGTAGTACAATACTGCTTTGTGCTGTGTCTTTCCAAGGTTGTTCGTACATTAACGTTGCTAAAGATATTTCGTAAGATAGATATATTTACAGATGTTAGGTCCGTCCATTATCCTATTGTTGCTTCGTCTAGTATATATGTGGATATCAACCGCTATCGCTGTACTGAATGGGCGCTGGGTACTGGAGCCGTGTTGCCGCCTCGACAACGGCGCACAATAGGCTGGAACGCGGCTCCACGACCAGCCAATGTCACCCAACAATGGAGCCGTAAACCGCTTTATGGCAACGCTCAGATCCGCACAATGCGAATCCCAACTAAGGCACGGATTGCGATATCGAACTGTAAACATTGTAATGGGAATAGGCCATAATAGACCCATACTACCATTACAAGTGTAATTTGTTATCAAATTTAAACACAGAATACGACGAAAGTTGCACGCAATTTACTGAACTACTAAAAAGGGTGTAAGCGTCCTGAATAACAGTTCACGGGAGCCAAGCCAATCCTGACCAGTTCGTGGTGCAGCTTGTTAATCAACATGCGTAGCACTGGTTCCCACCAACCCCGCATTGGGCTCGCATGGTGGGAAATGGTCCAAATCTCTTCATATGAGACCTTACAAACGATGGCTCCTGGTGCCCGGCGTTACCAAAGGCTATGCTGGCTGTAAGGTCGCAGGAAGCTGTTGGATACGGGCAACGCAAGATCGATTTTTGGAAGACGACGAGGAGATTTTTGGAAGAGGCTTATGGCCAGCAGTTAACGACTATCAGCTGATGATTGAAACTACTAAAGTAAAGTTTATTCTAAAATGTTTTTTTAAAGACTTTCACGCACAATGAATTGTACTGTTAATAGTTGATGGTGATATATCAATTTCAAATGCTTCTTTGATTTATATTAGGTTGGGGAAAAAGAAATCCATTATTTTTTCGGTAGATGGCTGTAGTGATAAATTTCTCGTAAAGTGTCGATCAAACAGTTTCAGATTTATGCTCGTTGGAAAGGTGACATTTCGCAGTAAAAAAATTCTTTTGCTGTTTTTTGTTTGGTGCATTCAATTGTGAGTTACAGGGTGTTAAAAATGGAAGTGAACAAAGAGAAAATTCGGTACATTTTACAGTTTTTCTTTGACAGAGGCGAAAATGCAATCCAGGCGGCTAAAATTGTGAATGGTGTTTATGGACCCGATACTGTAACAGCCAATTATGTGCAATTTTGGTTTCGTAGATTCCGTTCAGGAATTTTTGATGTTAAAGATGCACCTCGCACAGGTAGGCTGGTCGCCCAAAATGTTGATAAAATCGGAGAAATGATCGAAGTTGACCGGCATGTTAGCAGTCGTAACATCGCCCAGGAGCTAAAAATGGACCACAAAACGATTTTAAACCATTTACACAAAGCTGGATTCAAAAAGAAGCTCGATGTTTGGGTGCCACTCCAATTAACAGAAAAAACATGATGGATCGAATTTCCATCTGCAAAGCCTTGGCCAAACGGAATGAGATAGAACCAGTTCTTAAACAGATGGTGACTGGAGATGAGAAATGGATCACATACCATAACCCTGTGCGAAAATAATCATGGTCAAAGAGCGGTGAAGCACCTCAAACGGCCAGGAATGTTCTGCTGTGCATTTGGTGGGACTGGAAGTGGATTATTTATTATGATTTGTTTCCCTATGGCCAAGCACTAAATTCTAATCTCTACTGTCTACAACTGGACCGTTTGAAGATAGCAATTGACCAGAAACGGCCAGAATTGGCCAACAGGAGAGGTGTCGTGTTCCACCAGGACAACGCTAGGCCATACACGTCTACAGTGACTCGCCAGAAACTTCGGGAGCTTGGTTGTGAAGTTTTATTGCATCCGCCATACAGTCCGGACTTGGCACGAAGCGATTACCATCTTTTTCTTGCATTACAAAATTTCTTTAGTGATAAAAAATTGGCATCTAGGGAAGATTGTGAAAATCGGCTACTAGAGTTTTTTGCAAATAGAGACCAGGATTTCTACGAGAGAGGCGTTATGAAGTTACCTTTAAAATGGCAACAAATCATAGAACAAAACGGTGCATATTTGACCCAAATCGGACAATCCGAAGCATGTTAAATAAAGTCCTGAAGTTCATATAAAAATAATGGATTTCTTTTTCCCCAACCTATTATATATTAGATATATTATATAAAACAAAGCAGGAATAATCGATGTAGATGCGTATATAAAAATAATATCATCATTATCGGCCGATAGACGTCCACTGCAGGACATAGGCCTCTTCCAAAGAACACGTTGGCCCAATGCGGGTTGGTGAGGACCAGAGCCTTGTTTGGTCATTAGTAGGTTGCACCACATGCAGGTGAGGTTGATTGGGTCCCGTGAAATTTGTGCGGGTTCCCATGCACCCCACTTTTAATGTACACAAATAATGATTTCATTTCGTTTTGTAATGTAGAAAAAATCTTGACTATACATCCATGAATAATGTATAAAAGTATTAAGGAAAACAGTTCAATGGAAACTGTAAGGTAAACATAGATCGATTTCTCGGTAGAACGGTGTGGCGAATGACCGCGAACTCTGGGAACTGTCTCGGACATGGCGGATAAATGGCATAATCCTAGCTAGCACCGTACCGCAAATATACACATACATTTGAATCAAATTTTTATTATGAGATCTTTAAAATATGTATTTATTGCTTTAGATGTAGAACGTTAACGTTTACTAGCGGCTTCTTAAAGTATCAATACTTCTTCTTAGCATTTGTCCCGACTTGACAGGGTCTGCTCTCTTACTTCTCTCACTACACTTCGCTCTATTTGGAACATTAGCTTAAACTTCAAAGTATCAATACTAGTTTGTTGTTAATTCGATACGGGTTATAATGATGTTACCATAAATTTATATAATTGTTGAAAAAAAATTATGCCATTGATGTAACCTAGAAGTTCCAAGGGACTTAATTTTAGGTACAATGTGATAGTATAAGCAGACGATTATTGTACAGCCATATTGTATATAGAAATGAATAAACGCGATTGTATTTGCCAACAAGAAAAAACTTTTTTTTTATTCATTGAAAGCGACGAGTCGAGCAGGACGTTCACCTAAAGGTAAGTGATACGCCTGCCCGTAAAAACGAGGCGCTAGTTAGGATGTTATTCACTGCTCCATATTGTGCTTATCGCCTTGAGATGTAAGATGTTGAGTGTTAATACCTCAGTAAATTAGAGTAGCTACAGTACCCTTCTAACTGAAACACAGTAATGTTTGAACATTACCGTTTGGTGGCACCAATAGGAGCTGCAGTGGTACCGACCTGGATGGTTTCCGGTGACAGAGACCTACTACCAGTAAACGCGTACATATTGCATTTATTCTAATGAATGTTCGTGATTTCCAGATTTCATTTATGAGGGAAGATATATCAAGAGTTTCGTATGTTTGAAATAGATTTCTCCTATAAACCTGTCACTGAAGTGTCATCCGATCAAAACTTACATTTGTAATTAGTAATGAAAACTATACAGTGAGTTACTACTACGAACTAAGATCATAGTATCTAGATCCTCCACTCGAAGCTCTGCGATTAGCTATACGTGTAAAGTTTACCGTGACCACAAAAACTACAGTACTGTTTGTCAATGGCCAAGCGTGTGCTAAATATTCCCACAGAAATTTAAAAGAGCGTCAATGCCCAGCACGCTATCCCAACAATTTTGGCAGCAATACAATGTCATTAATATTGGGCTCTATTTTCGTTAGGAATTCACGTGTACCATCGGGCAATAAATGCATTACGCTTTTGGGAACGTTGTACTTTCATATTATCCCCTAACATATATTATTAACTGACTTCATTCAAATATCTATCGACTTCTCGATATAAATATAAATTAAAAATGAAACATGTTTCAGAGTACGTTTTGCTACAACGGCTTTCCATTTCCATTTGCTGGTTATATTTAATGAGGCACACATTTTCAAGTAAACTTCATATCTTCGTTTCAAGTTAGCTCAGAGCGAGCTCGTTCAACGCAGAAAACATGAGAGTAAACAACACTTTGAACAAGTTAAAGCAAAATTATATTTATATTACAATGAAAATATGTTCTTTAGTAGATAATATTTATCTTTATTTAATAAAGCGAAGAAGAGCTGGTTTACCCATGGTAGGTATTTGTTGCCGGAGGCGATTTATTAGATTAGCAGTTCCTACTTCTACCGCCATACATCACTTTGTCCCGGTTTGAAGGGCGTTGTAGATGTAGAAGGGGTGACGAGAACAAACATTTTGTATCCAAGCGACGTGCACAATGCGCTGTCAGTATATATCATTCTAACTAGGACTAAATTGTAATGAGGTCGCGTATCATTTACCACTAGGTTATGATACACCTCAAAAGAAACATTTACTCGGTACTATTGTAATCGATTCGTCGAATAAAAAAAGCGCTGTGATGGTTTACCTACCTAGATAATCTCCGGCGTCAAGGATCGTACCATCGGAAAATATTAATGAATAGATATAAATAAATAGATACTTATATAGTCTTATTTTATAACATGATACATTACATATCTCTTATTTTGATCTTGTGGTGTCGTTTACTCCAAACATTAAACCACAGTAATAAATGAAAGGCAATAATACTTTGGGGGTATATAAATGACTATAAAGTTAAAGGTAATAAGAGGTTTTAAAGGAGTATTGTTTTAGAGAAAAATTATGGATTGAATGGATAAGAAAGACTATATATATGTGGTGTGTCAAAATCAGGGTTTTTACTCTGATTTTGATCTCCGTTGTTAACACTGTGACTCGGGCGCTCGGGAACAAATGAAACGCATAGGAGCATTGCAGTGAAAATGGATCGCTTTGAGTGCCCCACTCGACACACACCGGGCCTCTGCAGGCCCACTGGCTTAGCACTCGGCTACGAGTGCACTCATCTTTTGTGCGAGCTGAACCAATCATCATCTTTGTATCTCCAGCTAACAGGGACGACTCCACAACAATAAAAACACTTTTATTAAGAAACTGTTAAGATAAAAATGTAATTAGTGACATACTAATTAATATATAATGAAACATTAATATATTTAATTAGGTTTTAGTAGGTGGTGGTGAGTCTCTGCTGCTGGAGACCGTCTAGGTAGGTACCACCGCAGCGCCTCTTTCTGCCGCCAAACAGTAGTGTGCTAACATTACTGTGTTCCGGTTTGACGGGCGCTGTAGGCAATGTAATTACTGGGATAACGAGGGTCAACATCTTATGTCTTAAAGCGACGAACGCAATGTGTCGCTGTCTACCATTCTAATTTATCTTGACGTGAACATCTCGCTCGTCTCGGTGGTAGAGTAAAGAAAAACAGATAATATTTTAATCTAGTTATCTATATGTATATATTATTTAATCACGGGCTAAAATAACTTAAAAGATTAAGATATTATTTTATACTATTATTAGAATTGTGATGTTGTTTTAGACGTTGATGTGAAAGATGGACAGAATTGAATTTGAGCTGCATTAAGATAGTATCAGGCTGCTCGTCGCTCGTTCGCACTGTGCGCCTTTTTAATTACTTTATGACGGCAACTTTGAAGAGCATTAAGGGCGAAGAGGGGGCGTTCACGAAACTCTTCAGCGGGATTAAAAAGGTCAACGAACAACCGACACGAGCCGCTGCAGTGTGAAGGCGTGACGCCGTCGCCAGTTCAAAAGATGACGTACGCTAGAATACTGCAGTGTATGCGTTCTTTGTGATTGCTCAGTAACTCAGTGAACAGGAATTCACATCTTGATATGCATCCCATCCTCTCGGCGGCGTTGAGAGCGAATAATGCGATGTTTTATAAGACGCGAGTCAAATATGATTTTCATATTATCTAGGCTAACTTATAACCTTAATTTCAATTGACGTTGAATGTCAATGAAGCTATTGGTGTTTGCTCGTTATCGATAAGACTTGAACAGTCGGAACACATTAATCATGTTATAAAAAAGTATATTTAAAAACCTCTACTTCCGACTAAACACTACTTGTCTCTGTTTTCCCAAGAAGCATTAGAATATTGTTCTTCAAAAAAATGTGTTGTAAAGTTCATCCTCAGTCGGCATCGCGTTTATGATTACCATCAGGTATGTGTAACGGCATACCATCAATCGAGCTGTATATCCGTTCACCACCTTATTGGTATAAAATAAGTAGTAAGTAGTAGTTGTGCTGGGAAAGTAGCTAAGTCTCTTCTCAACCATAACTCTAAATATCTTATTATTTTTCGCTTACATCTGTATCAAACCGTGTCTCTTGATTAGCTTAAATTTAACCCTTTTTTATATACAACTTGACTAGAACGAGACCGTTTGTGCCCTTAGATTTGCTCGCTGGCTCGGGGTGTCCAAATGGTAAAACCGACTGGTTTTAATTTCTGGTTTTTATCCTAGTCGGTCTAGCCGATTTAAAAATATACTTTGCTTACTGTAAAGCCTGTTCTAAATACAATTAAACGCTACAATATAAATTGAATATGCTTAATTTTAACTACTAACAGTTAACGGAAATACCATTATTGTCAGTCTCGGTACTATCGCAGCTCCAATTTCTGCAGGACAGTAGATACACATTACTAAGTAACATTTCATAGACCGCTTTATCTAGTCATAGTAGGATGACCAAACACGTCCTAAAGCGATAGGAGTAATTTTGACGCTTTATAAAGATCTTAACTACTGTTATAGGCAAGTAAGCAGCAGTCAGGCCATTTACTATATTATCCATTAGAAGTTTACTTAAAATTGTTAATGAAAAGCTGTCTTTTAGGGTTTTAATTGAATTCTTGTCAATACTTGCAAATGAATTATTTCTTTGCTACTTCCCTATTGATTGTGACTAATATAAATATATTTTTATATAAGTTTTTTTTTTTAAACTTCCGAATATAACGTGATTATTACTCATAATGATACCTAGTACGGAAGCGTCATGCGTATGGTATTTATACTTATTCTTGCATACATCCTCTTTGTTCTATAACAATTACAGTGTTTGCATCTTATAAAAATTTATTACCGTGCACCATTCTCTTTCTGGCGATAAATATTTGCTAGAAAATTAGGAGTAATTTTTATAATTAGTACCACTATATAATCTCCCTGAACGTTTCCTCGCTGTATCAAATCAATAAAATGTATGGTCGTGCAAACATCTAATTCATCCCTTCTCACTTGTTTGGGTTGTTGAAGATAAGGCATTGTTATGATTTGACACCTTGCCATCATTAACTGAGTTCGTGACGTGGCCCGATTCGACGTATTAATGATTACAATGAGCGAATGAGAGATAGACTAAACAATACCGTCTATTCACCTCCTCAATGAGCGCACTCCGCACATATCAATAACGGGCCGCAACCGTGTTTCAGTGATCTTGACGTTGTTTCGCTGAAATGTTTACACTACACATCAGCGACCTAATTTTTCACTTTTTTTTCTTGAAAAAATCTTAATTCCTGACCTATTTGTAAACGCCTAACGAACTGCGAATGTATGAACGAAGTGTATATCCAACATGTTAATAGTTTAGATATAATTTTGAGCCAGAGACAAGGTAATGATGGAAAAATGGAAAAGCATACACGAAACTAATATAAATTAAATTAGTAAAAAATAAAGACAAGTAAATATTACTTCATATACATACAATAGTATCAAAAATTGTGTAAGATAATAAGGAATAACTAGGAAATTATCACGTGTTAAAGTTAAAATATTCCAGTCTAAAGTTAAATCCGTGCTATTATTTCGCTGTGAGACGTCCAACGTCACCAAAATCATCTCGCACCAGCTCTAGGTCTTTGTCAACCGGTGTCTTCGCAGAATTGTCGGTATTCACTGGCCCGAAAGAATCTCCAATGAAAAACTGGAACTATGCGGGCCAATCTCCAATCGATTTACAAATCACGCGTCGCAAATGGAAATGGATTGGTCATACTCTACGAAGTGATCCTGATATTCCCAAGCAGGCGCTTGATAGGATTCTGCAAGGACAACGCAAGTGCGGTCGCCCCAGACATTAATTAAGGGTGAAGCCCAATACCGAAAGCGGTGGAGAGTCACTGTGGACGCCCTTCGCCCCATCTTGGGACCACAGGATGTTAATAATAATAATAAAAGCATAGATATATGTTACAACAAATAGAGGTAATGTAAGTCAAATTTAACTGGGGTAAATGTTTAATAAAAATGAAAATTCTTTAAATAAGGCAAGAAGCATGAAGACCAGAACAATTACATCAGAGAGAAGTTAAGATAAAAAATAAGTTATATATTTGCTATATTTAAGGGATGAAGATTTCATGAATCAGATGAAGAGATTCCACACAATAACAAGACTGTGGAATCTAGTGAAAATAATTATATATATAATAACTTCTGTTATGGGTCTAATTATGGTCATTAACCGTTGTAATTACAATGGTGTAGGAGGACAATGTTTCCTAACCCTATTAATATACGGAAATATCGAAAAGTTACAACATTTCCTTATATAAATATTTATAATGTATTGTGTTAATGTAGATTTTAATTAATAATTTACTACGGTACGATAGAATAAAGAGACAGAGAGAGTATACTTCAAAGTTAAGATGCAGCTTAAGAGAAAAGTGATACGTGTTTAGGAGTCGCTACGGAGTTATCTGGAGACTGGTACCCATAAATGAAGTCTTATTAAGAAGTCCGGGATCAAAATGGGTTGGAAAGCACTGATATAAGATATCATCATCAGCGGATAGACGTCCACTGCTAGACAGGCCTCCCCTAAACACCCATAACGCTGGCCCATTGTGAGTTGGTGGGAGACAGAGCCTCGTTTGTTGATTAGTAAGGAGCACCACGAGCAGGTGAGGTTGGCTCGAGTCACTTAAGTTGTTGTGCGGGAACTCTTACACCTTACACTTGTAGGACGCCTAAAGATATTCGAAAAATAATTATTTAATGATTATGAACTAATATAAATGAATTATGTTGGCCCGCCCACCAGTTGGTCCGACGACCTCATAAAGGTTGCGGGAAGCAGCTGGATGTGGGCAGCGCAGGATCGATCGATCAGGAGATCTTTGGCGGAGGCCATGTCCAGCAGTAGACGTCTATCGGCTGATAATGATGATGATGAATTTTTTTCTCATTGACATTGTCATTAAAAATAAAACATCCGACTGTGTGAACATGGTCTAATCGGGTCGCATGAGTCGGGTGTGGTGTGTACGACAATAACCACACCCACTCTCGCCGCTTTAGTATCTCCGTTTGTTGTTATATAGATAAGTTAATATCTCTGTTGTGCTGATAACGGCCACCTCATAATCTCCTGTTGTTAATCATTAAAGCAAACAACAATTTATTTATTAACTTAAGTTATATTTCTTGTGATGTAAGTTTCGCGACAGACGTGATAACAATGTTGAATAATTTATGTTATAACTGGTGGTAGGTCTCTGTTGCCGGAGATCGTCGAGATGGGTACCAACGCAGCGCTTATTACTGCCGCCAAACAGAAAGTGTGGAAAAATTAATGTGTTCCGGTTTAAAGGGTGCTGTAGCTAATGTAATTACTGGGGTAACGAGACTCAACACCTTATGTCTCAGGCGAATATGGTGCAGTGTATACCATCTTAACTAGCATCACGTTATTATGGGCGGGCGTATCACTTACCATCAGGTGTAGACATGTTATGGACATTATGTTAGAACAAGTATATAATCAAGTATTATCATCATCAGCCGATAGACGTCCACTGCTGCATATAGGCCTTCCCCGAAGATATCCACATTTGCAGAGGTATACATGAGGAGATTTGAGTCATTAACCCCACCACCCTGGCCCAATGCGGGTTAGTGGGCCAGAGCTTTGTTTGTTGATTAGCAGGGTGTACTGAGGCTGAAGTTGGCTTGGGTACCATGAGCTATTGTGCGATCCCTCACATCCCCTAATATTGTACCTTAATAATGTGTCAGAAAAAATAGATAAACAGATATCAGTATATATAATATATTCGACAACTCGACACGAAGTAGAGGTTCATAGAGTAGGAGTTCATCTGATGGTAAATACGACTGCCCATACCAATGTGACATTAGTTAGGATGACGTACACTATACCATATAGTACTCTACGGTTCTACCATACGATATTAAGACAGACATGTGATATAATTTTTTAGTTTCTCTCTAACAATTTTTTTTGAAATACTGTCTTTTAAATAATTGCACATTGTAAGTATGCAATGATTAGATAAGAATGACAAGCATCTCGAGTTATAATATCTCATCGTAAATCTCGCATATTACACGAGATGACATGGAGGATGCGCAATTATTTGCGATCGTTAACGTAATACGCAGTTAACATATCAGCCGCTCCATATAGTGTGATGAATGCGCTCTGTGATAGGGTGTACGATGAATGGATCCTTGTGTCCGGACCAAGACGACAGAAGGCAGTGATAGCGAACCTATGAAGCGGAAGCTCATTTTTAATGTTCTTTATTCAAATATTTGTCTCTCATAAAAGGTAGAGTTGGGTATTAATATATATATACATACATATTTATTTATAGTAAGAAATATTCAGAGATTTATTGATCCATCACAAGCATTAGACGTAGACCCCAAATTGCGTAGAGATATTGCTTCTGTCATTTAGAGGCCAGCTAGCAATAGATTTTACAAAATTCCTTCCTCCCTTTTTATTGATGATATGAGTTAAAAGACGGGACCGACTTCACCTGATGGTAATTTAGGATGTAATATAATGCACCCCTTTGTTCGTATCTTGTGACATAAGATGTAGAGTCTCGTTACCGCAGTAGCTACAGCGCCTTTTAAACCGGAACCTAGTATTATTTGCACATTACTGTTTGGCGCTGTGGTGGTTACCCACTTAAACGGTTTCCAGCAACAGAGACCTACCAACAGTAAACCTAAAGGACCTATGTGGGTAGTAGGTAGTAGTTAATAATTTACTTCGGAAACCAGAAGTGCATGTACAAGTAACAAATATGTATCAAAAACAAAATATATTGTTTCAACATTAATATGGCATAAAAAAATAATTGACTTACAGAAATTATAAATATTACTATCTTTCTTTTAGATATTGGTTTGGTGATGTGTAACATGCCACGAAAATTATGGTTAGATTATTCAAAAATTTTTACACACTGTGCTCAAAAGGTTCGCCACCACTGCTGTATGCAGATAGGTCGGCGGTGCGGGCGCGTGAGTCAGCGGCGCAATTGCGCGTGCGCGTGCGCGTGCGCAGCCACCACGAGCCGATACGCGCGCGGGCAACAGAGCGGGCTTAATACGTATCGTTAGAATACGCAGCGGCACAAGGAAATAAAAAAAAAAAATGTTTTTTTCTAGAATAAAACTGCACTCTGTTCAATGTAGCAGTTCTCTATTATGTTGTACTAATAGCATGCATTAAATGATGCCAATAATAATGCGTACGTGTGCGTGCGTATGTGTATGTGTGAGCGTACATAGATATACTTCAAAGAGTGGTACATAGGAATTTTTCAAAGAGATATATAAAGTAAATTACTCTTTAGATGTTAGAAAGTCTACAAAAGCTTTGAGAAATGCGATTTTTTGTTGGAATTATGTAGGTCTCTTCGAAATTCCACGTGCGGGTAACCCCCGCCCGTAACGTGACGCTATTTCAGGTGATATACACAGCACTACATTGTTCTTATCGTCTTGAGACGTATGTTACGTCTCGAGGTATTAAATATCGTTACCGCAGTAATTTCACTAGCTAGAACGCTAATCAGACCAGAAAAAAGTAACGTTTGCGTAGTAGTTTGTTGGCAGAAATAGGAGCTGCGGTAGTACCTACTTGGATGGTCTCCGGCAACAGACACCTACCACCAGTTCTTTAGTTTTAATACATAGATCTTCTAATAGTCTAGCTAAATGTTGGAAAAAAACATAAAACCAATGTTAAATAGAGGTGTACTATAATTATATAAACATACATACATATATATATATATATATATATATATATATATATATATATATATATATATATATATATATATATATATATATGTGTGTACTGATGTGCATTGGTGACAGGTCTCTGTTGGCGGAGACGGTCTATGTAGCTACAGCTGCAGCGCTTATTTCTACCGCCAAACTGTAGTGTGCAAACATTACTATGATCCGGTTCCTAGGGTGCTGTGGCTAGTGTAATTACTGAGGTAACGAGACTCAATGTCTTACGTCTGAGAAGATGAATGCATTACGGTGCAGTATATCCATCCTATTGATCTTTGAATGAGGCCTATGTCCAGCAGTGGACATCTATCGGCTGATGATGATGACGATATCCATTCTAATTACTGCCATTTTGTAATGTTGCCCACTTGTCCCGTCGTTTAATTGTATAAAAAATAAAAGTGTATAATTACGTATATGTTTGTTAGGCGATGACCTTGACCGACAAGACTGCAGTGTACTTATACAAACAGGATGTGACGCCATGTTTGTACTACTTGTAACATTTTCAGAATGATACTGATGTTTATATTTATAAGTTTTATGTACATTACAATGGTATTTATAATATGTACATATTCATAATATGTAAATATATATTTCCACTTGCTGGATACTGCACTCATAGTTTATGCTCTCTGCTCAATCCTAGAGTAGATTGGGAGAGAATCCCATGGGGCATTAAGTCCGCCATTTTGTAAATTTTATTGTGTGTGCAAATAAAGTTTTAAATAAATATTTGTCCAGCGCTAACATTGCGGAAACGATGACATAATAATGCACTGAGTATTGCGAATTTTACTTGTACGAGAGTTTGTCGTTTCATCATCATCAGCCAATAGACGTCCGCAGATAGACATAAGCGTCCTCCGAATATTCCCAGTTTAGGGATCTGGCTTCTTAATCGATGATTATTTCGTTTAGTTTGGTGTTGTAAATATTTATACTAGATTCATAATCATAATCATCATCAGCCGATAGACGTCCAGTGCTGGACATAGGTTTCTCCCAAAGATCTCCACATCGTTCGGTGTAGCCATCCCTGTATTCAGCATCTTCTCGCGAGCTTCGATTGTAAGTATTCAATTGGGAGGACTAGTGTCATTTCCTTCTACGCTGAAGCCAGAGCCTCCCTAAAGATCTCCACATACAGCCAGCATGGCCTGCTGTACCGCTGGACACTAGGGCCGGTATGTAGGGGTTCATATGGGAAAATATGGGCCGTTTCTCAGCACGCTGGACTAATGCGGATTGTTGGGAGCCAGAGCTTTTTTTGTTGGTTAACAGGGTGCACCACGAGCAGGTGAGATTGGCTTGGCGCCCGTGAATCGTTTACATTATTGAAATATTTACACAGCACAATGCAGTATTCGCCTTGAGACAAATGGCTAGTCTCATTTCCTGTCTAAATAGAGTAACTGTAGTTACCTTCTTTTCCAATTTTGGTGCCATACTTTTATCGGACTCAAGGATCGCGGAAGTTGAATCCGAGATTTAACTAGCCTATCTTAAATTATAAGAATATATATCTATAAAATTTCGGAAAAGAAAGAATAAAGATGAAAGAATATTGTATGGAAGGGAGGGGAGAGTACGTACAGTAAGTGGAGTTTAAATATGCATTGCTGAAGTTTCTATTTAGATGGTCTTCAGACAGAGTTACTTAGCCACAAGTATCGTACTATTAGGGGGACCGGAAAGTAATGTCGTTTTCTTACGCTAAATACAAACACATACATTTTTAACGAGTCTTTATTTTTAATCAATGATGTATTCCCCATCATTGTCAATAACCTTTTGCCATCTAGTGAGTAAATTTTCAATCCCTGATCGATAAAAATTAATTGGTTTTTCGGCAAAATATCTAGAGATGGCATTTTGGATATCATCCAAATTTGCAAATGTTTTGCCACTTAAAAAGTGTTGCAGCGCTCGGAATAAGTGGAAATCCGATGGTGCAACATCGGGCGAATATGGTGGATGAGGCAGCACCTCCCACCCCAATTCATTAATTTTTTCTAGAGTTCGCCTTGCGCAGTGCGGTCTTGCATTGTCATGTTGGAGAATGACGCCTTTTCGGTTGACAATCGCTGGCCACTTTTCAATTAAAGATTGATTGACTCGCTGCAATTGTTCGATGTAGAGGTCTGCAGTAACAGTTTCTCCAGGTTTCAGTAATTCAAAATGAACAATGCCGCGAATACTCCACCAAACACACAAAAGCGCTTTTTTGGGGTGTAAACCTGGCTTAGCAGTACTCCGAGGGATTTCATTTGGAGAGAGCCACTGCCTTTTGCGTTTTGGGTTATCATACAGGACCCATTTCTCATCTCCTGTGATCAAGCGATCAAAAAACGCTTCTGTGTTGTGTCGTTGAAGCAATAAGTTGCATGTGATTGATCGGTTAGCCTTATTCTGTTCGGACAGATTATGCGGGACCCAAACACCTGCTCTGCTTACTTTTCCAATCTGCTTCAAATGTTCTTGGATGGTCGACCAAGGTTTGTTGAGACTGTTTGACAATTCCTCGATCGTCTGACACGGATTTGCTTCCACTTCCGCCCTTAACACGTCGTTGTCTAACGCTGATGGTCTTCCTGATCGATACGAGTCGGAAAGATCAAAATTACCCGATTTGAACTTGGAAAACCACCTTTGGCATTTACGAATGTCCAGTGCATTTGGATAAACATCGCAAATGTTTTTGGTAGCAACTGTTGCGTTATTTCCCTTGCGAAACTCAAAGAGCATGCAATGCCGGATGTGTACCTCTTCTGGTATTTGGCTGGCCATTTTACCCAAAATTACAAAAAAAAATTGTAATTCAATTGTCTATAAGTAAAGAAATCACTATAACCTCACAATGTCTTTGGTACGCCTCTGAACAAAACAATGAGCTGACAAATGACAATCAAGTATTGGCATGCGCAGAAACGACATTACTTTCCGGTCCGCCTATTATATCCTGCTTTGTATTATTTTCGTAGCTTAAGGATATTATTTAATACCCGTGTCGCGTTTTATAATATTTACTCTAAGTTATGCAGCAGGCAGTGGAGGAACTTACGCAATTCATTTTGAACAGAATTTTTACCTAAATGTCCTTGCCTCTATTTATGGGAGAACTCGAGCCCCAGTGCTGGGAACATTTTGAGGATTGTATATATGTTTTAACCATTATTCCCATTTTATTATAAAGCTCTTTTATTCCAATTGTATCATTTTAGAAAGACCCTTCTATCCCCTCACACAATTACAAAAGTTAAAACGTGTCTCTCTATTCCCTTTGTCCCCTCGCAGTTGACCTTTCCGGAAGACATTATTGGATTGATCAGTATTTCCTTTGAGAGTCCCCTCCTTTGCTAATACTTTCGCTTACAGCCTTTTCGCTCCCTAAAGCCGTTGGCGGTTTGCTTAGTTACAGTGAGTCATTGTCTTACTTATATTTAGGTATTATCCTTCAAATTCACTACGACCTAAAATTGAAGAGGGGGATTTATAATCACTGATGGTATGTTTCTGTTGCCGAGGACTGTCTGAGTAAATACCACCGTAGCTTCTATTTCTGCCGCCAAACATTACTGTGGTTTGAAGGGTGTTGTAGTTAGTGAAATTACTGGAGGGTAACGAGTGTTAACATCTTATCTAAAGACGACGAACTTAATACGATGCTGCGTATATTATTCTAATAGCGTCACATTCTTATGGACAGGCGTATCACCTACAATCAGGTGAAAGTCACGCTTTTCTCATCGCTTCGTAGTATAAAAAAAAATTAACGATTAGTAGATTGTTTTTTACTTTTTGTATTTCAAGGTTTTGTATATCTTTAATGCTAAGCATTAAAGATTATACTAGAAACTAGAATATAAACTAGAAAATTACTGTTAAATGAGATAAAGGAGAAAATAATATCTCGTAGGCGGAAGTCAATGAAAGGGCAATGAATAGAAAATACGTGCAAAATTTTTCACAGAAGTCACCTACAAGCTTTAGATAGACGTAAAGATTCAAAATTTGGTAGGGATGTTGCTTTTCACATTTAGAGACCAGCTAAGAATGAATTTTAAAAATTCCTACCCCATGGGAAGTTGCACGGCTGTTAAAGCAGTAATGCGGGCGGGGAATAGGATATATATATACGGTAAATAGGAGTTTGTTAGAAACACATATGAACATATAAAAGTGTGATTGACCCTCCATTTCCTTGTGGTCGCGTCTAAGACACATAACGCATGTAAATCTCGAATGTGGTGCAAATTCCGAGCATCTTGGCGCCGGCCCGTTGATAAGCTCAACTAGCGTGGCGAAGAGTATCGATGTTAGAACAATATCACACATCTACATAGATTTCACAGCATAGATATCAAAATTATAAAGAGGATAGCTCCATCATATGTGAGTTATAAATGAGACAACAGGAACTCTAGTCTATTTGTTGGAATATATGAACATCAAATGAATCGCTATATTCACCCAGTTAAAACGGCAATAATATTCTCTATTATGCATATGACCTTCATCATCATCATTCAACCGATGGACGTCCACTGTTGGACATAGGTCTCTTGTAATGTGTTCCACAAAGCACCTTATGACCTTGCTATACATATATTATCAAAAATATATTGTTTGATATTTATAAGCTGCCATTTCAAGTCATGACGTTATACACAAACAGCATTATGACGTCTATTAATAAGATCATTCATTTAGTCATTGGATATATAAAATAATTCCTTAGTACAGTACAAATTTTAAAGAGAGCATATTAATATCTTAAATTCAAAGAATATATTACGCTGGTGTTTATATAGATCAACGACCATCGGTACACAAACAATATCCCGACTTGTATGTCTTACTCAAACCTGACCGGGAGAGAATATCCTTTCACATTAAGTCCACCTTTTGTTAATTTTTTTGCAACAAAAAAAAAAATAATAAAAAAAGCATAACATAAATAATAATATTATCGAGTGTAGAAAACAGTCACAGCACTACGGGTGCGCGATCTGTTAGCCAAATCACTTGTTTACACAAGCGATGTGATTGAGGACGGTGCGACCGAGTCGGTGACGGCACTGGAGCTGAATACAGACGGCATCTGAATGAGTATGCTAATTGCGAACATTATGAACGTAGCAATTGTAAGCAGGGCGCTCGCTACAGATTAGGAATTTATCTGATCATATAATATACATATAAGCCAAATGTATTTTTATATCGTACAATTTACCTAGCTCGCTCGCCTAATGGTTAGAGCGTGCGGCTTTCATTCCGAAGGTCGCGGGTTCGAATCTCGGCATGTACCGATGACTTAATATTTAAGCTATGTACATTTGTGAACTTTAGTTACAACAGCGAGATACAAACGGTGATGGAAAACATCGCGAGGAAACCCGCACACTGAAATCATCTTTGTGTGTGTGTGTGGTGGCCCCAATAAAGTGGCAACAGGCTCGCCCCCTGTTACATGGGAACTAATCTGACCACATCTGGCGAAAAGTGGGTGTTTATTCACCTCTGCCTACCCCTCCAGGGAAAAAAGCGTGATAATGTAAAGAAAAAGAATTTTCCTTAAAATATACACAATTTAGATAATGAACTCTATAACTATGATCAATATCTAAATAGATCTTTTAATCATTATCTTTAAATTATATATATATATGAAAACTATTCTTTGTGTACATTAAAACAAAATTAAGGTAAACATGAATCTTTCACAGTTAAATAAGTTTTCGCGATACAAACCAATGGTACAAGAATAAAAGATAGTAGATAGAAGGTCATACTAAAAAAATATTACCTGAGAGATAATTTAAATTGCGAATACTACAATCCATACATGCAGCGGCACATTATTTGCAACATAGCGGTATATTGAATAATGTGTGAATAAAACTGCGTGGGAACGTATCGGTTGTGTTTATGTACATAACGTTAGAGGAAACCATCTTATAAACGTATTAGTAAAACAAATATTTTGCACAAGTATATTATAAATGACAATCATAAACGTATGACAAAGATCTTTTACATATTTAGGTACAAACAATTTCATACAAAGAAATGTACTCACCTTAAACATTAAAAATTTAAAACTTTGTAAATCTACCACATTCGAGCACGGATCATTTACAGCGGATCAGATGAAGAAGACAAGTTCTATAAAAGTCGCTGGTTCCTTCGATGAGAGCAACGTGGACGATTAATCAAACGATGAATGGAATTAGGTATGAATGGCCCGTGCGATAAACGCATCCATCATCAGCATATCATGCCGGTGCCGCATATACAATGAGCGACGTAAACAATGGACTGAACAATGGTACATACGTATGTGGCACCGAGGCACTGTTCGGTATGCGCGGGCCTTAATCTCATACGGACATACATTACATCTGTATAACATTTAACATAACGATAATTGATTTCCTTTCATATAACATTTGATACATGTTTTGAATCCCCCTTCGATTGATGTACTGCTTATATAAATAATTAAATCGCTTCATGATAAAATACGATACGTGAATAATGATATCGCGACACAACGATCTAACAATTAGGCATACAGCATAGATCACCAGGGGTGTAAGAGCTCCCGCACAACAACTCACGGGACCCCAAGCCAACAAACGAAGCTCAGGCTCTCACCGACTCTATTGGGCCAGCGTGGTGGGAAACAGTCCAAATCCCCCTAAATGAATCCCTACAAAGTACAGCTCCTGGTGTTTGGCAAGTCGCGAGAGCGATCGATGTGGAGATTTTTGGGGGAGGACTATGTCCAGCAGTGAACGTGTAACGGCTGATGATGATAATAGTTTACCAACTGTTTATGTACTACCACCAATTTTATAAGAAAAAAATCCAATTCCTGTTTTTCCATTAAATTAATTATACTCATTATATATGTATGTGTTTTATCTATAAATAAACACAAACTAAAAATTTATACTCTTTCTCTTCTTGTGCTATAATAAAGTTCTAGTGCCCATTAACGGATACTACCGCCCCCGTTGGAAACCTATGATAACATACCTAACCTATGATCTACAGTATCTTTTCAACTTGCAGATTTTCCACTATGAAGTGAAATGTAAACCGAGATCATCAGAAACACCTCTCCCCATTGCTACCGTTTTCATCTGCAAAACGACCGTCATTTCTTTAACACATGTAAAGTATATGATACTTAGTTTTTTTCAGTTTATGTTTAATTAAGAAATAACAACCAGAACAAAGATATGGAAGAGAAGTAAATACTGTGCCGACCCCACATAGCTGGGAAAAGGGCAGGAGGAAGAAGGAGAACAAGGAAATCCTTGGAATTCACCACTTCAGAGAAAGTTGACAATTAAAAACGAGCATGGATAAATCCAATCCAATCCAATCAGCCGGAAGACGTCCACTGCTGGACAAAGGCCTCCCCCAAAGATTTCCACTCAGACCGGTCCTGGGCCACCCGCACCCAATGGTTGCCAGCGACCTTAACCAGGTCGTTGGTCCACCTTGTGGGGGGTCTGCCCACGCTACGTCTTCGGGTACGTGGCCGCCACTCGAGAACCTTTCTGCCCCAACGGCCGTCGGTTCTGCGAGCTATGTGCCCTGCCCATTGCCACTTTGCGACGGCGACCCTTCGAGCTATGTCGGTGACCTTGGTTCTCCTGCGGATCTCCTCATTTCTGATTCGATCTCGCAGGGAAACTCCGAGCATAGCTCGCTCCATCGCCCTCTCGGCAATCTTAAGCTTGCGGACAAGGCCCACAGTAGTGGGATATATGGGACCCCATGGATAAATATGTTGTTATATTTTCAATTTATTATCACACCTAAAGTAGGCTGGGCGATTAAACTTTTTGAAGTTCATAGTCGTCTTCTGTTAAAGATTTTTAATATTTTTTTTACGTAAAACGTAGAATAAGTTTCGTGACACTGTAGGATTACGAAGCCAAGCTAATGCGTGAAATAGTAAACCTTGAAACTTATCAAGTGACGTCTGACTTTAAAGTCTTTGTCCCCGTCATTGAATATTTGACAAATTAATAATAGATTGCCAGTGACCATCTAGAATACTATCATCTGCTCCACCAGTGCGCTTCATACAGGTAAATAAGCATTGCATACCCTAGCTTCGTAAACCTATTTCATCGTCTGCCCATATACGTCCACTGTTGAACACCCCACACCTAACGATTCCCACAGTCAGGTAGGAATTCGTATAGGGGGATCTGGGCCTTTTCCCACCACACTGGCCCAATGCGAATTGGTGGGAACCAGAGCCTTGTTTGTTGATTAGCAGGGTGCATCACGAGCAGATGAGGTTGGCTGGGATCCCGTGAGTTGTTGTGCGGGAACTCTTACACCCCTAAACCTATTAAAATAATAAAATCTTAACTCAGTCAAGAGTAAGACAACTATGCTTTGACTATTGTTAAATTTGTACTAAACTGACTAAATGGGAAAATAGGTTGGAAGTTTTATTCTTAAGTATAGATAGGCACAGGTTTCAAGTGTCGTTTGCATGCCCTACCCGAAATCTGTGTGCACAACTGTGACACCCGGAGCATAAAACTAGGTTCTATAATGAAGGGCATTGCATCTAGTGAAAGTACTGCGATAAAGAAAATCAAAATCTTTTGAATTATATCATTGTAAAAAATGGTATTTTTAAAGGTAGGACCTAAAAATCTAAAACAGATATTTTACTGTTTTTAATAGCGACTGCAACATAAAACGTTCTTTTCCAAGAGGAGAAAGAACGTTCCTTTCCATATCTTTTGAGGCGATAAAAGTAGTTCCTAAGTGTACAATTCACTTAACGTTCGAGTTCTAAGTTTTGCATGGAACGCTTGAGGAGACCGTTTTCCCTCGCAGGACTCCCGCCGCCGGAGCACCCTCAAGATAAAGGAACACGGGTAAAGTGCGAGGGGACTGAGTGCCGAAGGGCTGAAGTCATTACTATGGAGTCATTTTCTTTTTGAGTATAAAGGCGATTACCATTTTCCCATTCTACAAGTCTAGAAATCGTCTAGGTTCATAAACTGACTGTTTACATGAGTAGAAGAGTAAAACAGCACGTATATTTTTTTGTTTATATTTATGTAGTAATCATTTTCGATAGCTATAAAATAAAGATCAACATTCTTAACAAGTCAAAACATTTATTAAGACATTTAATGATAATGTAGTGTCATAAAGATACGTATATTAAGGACGTACATTCACTGAAGAAAATTTAGTTTTTTCCTTTTCTTCTTTATCAAAAATTCATTCAATTAAATAGTAGTTTTTGTTCAATACCATTTTAATTTTACTACAAACATTCACCATTCCTTCTGTCGCGACTTGCCTGAAAGTCAATGTGTGTACATCATTCTATTGTACCACATGTTTATTTATGATATATAACACGTTTTCATAATAATACTGAATTGATGATAAAAGTGGAAAAACACAAATTCAAAAGTAACAATTTATTTTTACTTGTTAACAACTTACTGTTCCCTTCACGCTTCGCTGGTCGTAACGCTCCTGCAACTCCATTTGGAGAAAGAATTTCATAAAATCTATTCTTAGCTGATCTTTAAATTGCTGAAGTAATATCTCTACCAAATTTTTAGTCCTCACGTCCAATACTTTGGGTGAGCCCGTGAATGTTCAATGAATATCTGGATATCTCTTACATATATTACAGGGGTGTAAGAGTCCCGCACAACATCTCACGGGACCCAGGCCAACCTCACCTGCTCGTGGTGCATCCTGCTAATCAATAAACGAGACTCTGGCTATTACCAACCCGCATTGGGCCAGCCTGGAGGGATGCTCCATATAAATCCCTCTACAAAACAACGGCGTCTAATTCCCGGCGATACGAACAAAGCAGGACTGATCGATGTTGGGATTTTTGGAGGAGGCCTATGTCCAGCAGTGGATGTCTATCCGCTGATGATAATAATGATGATTATATATATAGATTGAAGTGTAAATCATACAGTCTTATTATACTACAGCTACTTATGCGACTTCGGACGTGAGCAGAAATATGGTATTCTCTACTAACCAGAGCTATCTGCAACTATGTGTCTAATGGTTAAAGCGTGCGGCCTTCCTTCCGAAGCTCGCAGGTTCTAATCTCGGCATGTACGTGACTTCAATATGTAAGTTATGTATATTTTTGAACTTTAGTAACAACAGCGAAATACAAACGGCGACGGAAAACATCGCGAGGATACCTGCACATGAATTAGAATTTATTCTGAGGTATGTGAAGTCACCAATCCGCAATGGCGCATCCTCATTTTGAGGATAGGCCTATACCCCAATAGTAGGGACTTAAATTGGCTGTTGAATGTGGAAAATGCAATAGGTTTAGTGTATTGAGGCTTTATCTCGCTCTATCTGTACGTCTGTTCGCGTTAAAGGCGCGCGCGGTGACATTCGCGAACAATGACGCCGACGAAGGTTAACGTTTATAACGTAAATAAAGATCGTCTATTATTACTCGAAGCTGTAACTGGTCGTGGACCGCATTGGACCATATTTTTTATCCAAACCGCATTTGGAAGAGATACGCAAGCTGAATTATTAAGCTTTAATTATGGTAACGGAAAATAAACCTGTAATTGCGTGCAACGTATAATGTATTTTTAAAAGCATTTCATACAGTTAAAACTTTATTATGTTCGAAGTCACTTCATCATCAAGATTATCATTAACGATATCGTACTCAGGAAATAATGGTGAAATTGTATAAACTGATATATATAGATCAAATGAAAAAAAAAACTATGTTCGATTTGGCTTATGATATCTTTTTTGGTCATGGTGGAAAGAGGAAAAAACCTTCAAAAACACCCTGATTATGAGAGAAAATCTGAGTTATGTGAGATTCTTCAGTACGTTAAGAGGACTTTGAGCTCTCCTATGAAACGCACTGGTAACTCCTTTGTACTCTAGCTATATACATCCCAAGGAAGAGTAGACCCTTAGCTATGCTTCTACACAAACAGGACCTTCATTTCATTCAACTGCGAGTGATATGGGCCCTGGACGCCCGAAGCCTACGAACCTAAAGGCTCTTTTAGGCCCTCTTTGACAAACAGGGCTTAAAACTCAATTTGAATCTTACTAGCCCGAAACTAAAGGACTGGTTTTCATGATACCCTACATTAGGTATGTTATCACTCAGCAGCTCAAATAGCTATTATTATAATATCAAAGATAATACATATAAAATTCGCAGTACTTATATAAAGTATTTCTTTGTATGAGAAAAGTTTCCCAAGTTGATAACCTTTCCGCCAAACTCCAGTTTCAATAACGCACTTCCCAAAGATGATAAAATTTGATTCTTCTAGCGGAAAAAATTAAAGGATATCTTTCTCATGGTAACCAGCACATGAAATCGTTTAACGACAAAGTAATAGACAGTGTTAAAAAATCCTCACATGACAAACCATGACATTATCATATGTCAGAATTAGTTTTCTCAATCCGTCCGTCGAACTTCACTTTGAAGAAGGCACCTAATGATGATGATGATTTCTTTATATATTTAGCATAATTTAAATTCATCTGTTACAAAGAAGATAGAAAAGTGCTGAGAGATGAATTCGTTTGAAGATTTTCATCAGCGGTCCGCTCTGGGCTGGTTGCCAAGTTTTGAGCTATGGCGCTTACTGCAGTGTCCGTACTGCAGCGTTGCAATTAAAGGAACCCTACGGTTTCCGACTTAAGTTTGATATCCTAATGCCAATTATAAATTGGGACCGGTTCAGACTTAATCTAGGAATATAATTTAAGGATCTAAAATACACAGCGCTTAAGGCATTTAGAAATCGAATATAATTTATACGATCATTGCAAAGTTTAATAACTTATTCAGGCAATTAATGAAATTAAGATAAACATGTTTATTCAACAGGGTTTCGATTCATGATGTCCATAACTGAGGATCATCAGCCGATAGGTCCTGCGTTTCTCGCATCCAGTGGGTTCCCGCGACTGATCAGATAGTCGGTCCACCTTGTGGGAGACCTCCCAACACCAGGTCTACTGGTACGCGGTCGCTACTCGAAGACCTTACTGCTTCATCGGCCGTTTTGTCTTCAAGCTATGTGCCCTGCCCACTGCCACTAAGTCTAGCAATCTTTTGGGCTATGTCGGTGACCTTAGTTATGTAGTAAGTAGTAACAGGTAACCGAGAATACGTCCTCCAATTTGAGTGACGTATGTATCCGCTACTATTGGTTTACGGATTTGGCGAGACAGTATTTTAGTACTGGTTAAAAGAAATCTATAATTACAAGGAGTGTAAAAGTGAGTATATAGTAACAAACACTGTTTCCTCATCACAAAGCTATTACAATGATGGTACAACAATAAATAATGACTAAACAAACAATTGATGATAAAATCTCATTGTTATTGGTAAGCAATACGTTTTTTACGTGAGTGCTGACTGTTAATGTTAAACACGACGACTTTGTTGCTTAACCGGCATTCATTTAAAAAGCGTAAATAGTGATAACATAAAAAAGATAAGGTAAAGATAAAAGTAGTTGATGATACATTATTCTAATTAATTTATTTTATACTCATTAAGCGACAAATCGAGCTGGATGTTCACCTGATGGTAAATGCTCGCCCCTAACGTGGTGCTAGTTAAATGTTATACACTGTACCGCATTGCGTTCTTCACCTGAGACAAGATATCGAGTCTCGTTACCCCAGTAATTACACTAGCTACAACATCCTTCAAACCGTTTTACTGTTTTCACTGCTGAAACTCAGAAACTTGTTTCAGATGAGGGGGTTACGACCATTTATTTACCACGAAGGCCAAGAGTCGATTTGTATATCACTAGTCCACGAGAGCTGTTGTTGTTAGGTCGTGACGTTTTCCTTATCCGTATATTTAAGTTCACTGGGGATCGAACCGGCGCCCCGTCGAGACTTATACCACTTAACAACGGTATGCACCGGTTTAAAGTGTAACATATAATTATGAGTTTTTTGTCTTCAAGTACTATGTTATATATTTTATATTCAATGAAACAGTGAGACCAGGGAGTAAGTGATATGGATGTCCTAATATTATGCTACTTAGGGCGATATACACAACACCACATAGCATTCGAAAGCCTTGAAACATAAGATGTTAAGTCCCATTACCGCAGTAACTTCACTAGCTAATCCGCTTCTCTTACTAGACCACAGTATATATCTGCACAGTACTGTTCGGCAGCAGAAATCTAGGTCTAGGTCTCGACAGAGACTTACCACCAGTAACTAATTATAACTCAGAAGTAGGTGAAAGTTTTTGCTAATAATAATATCTTACAAAAAAAGCGAAAGACATGTCCTTGAACTGTATATAAATAGTCCTGCAAAACAAAAGGATTTCACGAATATATCAAGTATCGTGCGCGTCAGTACGGACGGGTATGAGTCACCGTTATGAGTGCTCGGATATTAATTACAGACGGTGCTAATAAAAGCGATGGTACTGTCCGTCCACTGGGGCGTGAGTCACCGCCGCCCACCTGCCACCATCCAGACAGACAGACAGCACTCGCCAACAGCCGAAACAAACAAGTCCACCGGCTTGTGATGAAAGTGATACACAGTAAAGGAAAGTTCACCTAATAAATTTTTATTCCAACAACAATCAAGGTAACAGTACAATAGGTGTCTTCCGAAACCTGGTGTTCAAGGTGCTGGTAAGCGATACACACCAAGTATGTATACATTGATCTGTTCAGCTATAGATATATGAATTCGGATTACGTTATCTCATTAATCACACTAACTATGGCCGTTCTTCAAACTGGAAGTCAGAAATAGATGTCCACATCCAGACGGAAATTATCAATGCTTGCAGGAACGTCGGCTGTGATAGGAGCTGTGGTCGTTAACAGGACTAAGATAAGACTTGCCTGTCGTAGTTGGCGATTAAAAGGGTTTTCGTGTTAGTGGGCTTCAAAAGCGACGGCCTTCATTGCCCACTAAGAGAGTCTGGGGTGAACAACAAATACGACGTAGTCACATGCTCGTCGTACCAAAACGAAGGTGGCCGAGGAGGGTCACAGCCTTCCTTGGTACGCGTTTTAAGACGTAGTGGCAGGAGATACCGGTGCGTTCCGTAAAAGATCAATGGGCCTCCCGCAACGCCCTCATGATGACTACCAAGGGAGTTTTAGCGGGTAAAAATCCTAAATAATTTGTCTACTTGGCAGAAGCAGGATACCTTTTTAGAAGATATCCTTAAATATAAAAAAAAATCTGTGGTTGTCTGGATGGTCTCCGGTAACACGGATTACCAGTAGTAGACATCCGATATACTTGAGCTGATAATAATGATTACTTCATGCTACAGTTTAAAGAAAAAAAACCATACTAATATCAAAGTATCAAAACAAACGCAATTCATACAAAAATAATGTCATATTCCAATTTCGCTGTTAGGGTGGGGTTGCTAATGGCCAGGGTGGATCGTGGGGCGAGTCATTGATTATCAAAGAAAATTAATACCCATTTATTACATGGCGCTGTCGGTTGAAGGCCGTTAGTAAGTAATATTTCGCGACGAGCTGGCGATACAATGTGGGTGCAGCTAATTCTGAATTTCAGGCGTTATACTTTATACTTAGTTTATTACACAGTTGTTTTTTTTTTATTCTACGAAGCACCGAGACGAAACGTTCACCTAGTGGTACGTGATACTCTTGCCCGTAATAATATGGCGCTAGTTACAATGTTACACACTGCACCACATTACAGTCGTGACGTAAGATGTTAAATCTAGTTACCCCAATAATTACTCTAGCTACAACGCCCTTCAAATCAGAACACTGTAATGTCTGCACACCACTGTTTGGCGGCTGCAATAAGAGCTGCGGTGGTATTTACCTAGACGGTCTCCGATAACAGAGATCTAAGGCCAATAAAAAGTTAGTAGTTGTATAATCCGTCACAACTTATGAAAGGCCTTGAGGTGGGGCGTGCGGTACTTCCGCCTAACACTTGTATAGGGGGTGGAGATCAATAGCTCCACCCCGAGATGTGGACTTAATAAGGTTTCTCTCTTTCGGAAACACGGTTTTGTGAGAAAGCGTTCCCTCGGTTCCGGCCAAATGCGATGAGTGGGAAACCGTGGGGTTTCAGCCGGTAAGAGTCCGGCATAACTCTTCTGTTGTCCCGACAGCGGAAGGATATCCAATACAGGATTACCTCACACAAAAAAGGTAGGTGGAGTTACAGTGATGCTTCTATTATCGCCGCTAAACAGTAGAGTGCAAACATTACTATGTTCCGGTTTTAACGGCGCTGTAACTGATGAAATTATCACTTGCTATAAGGTGATCGGAAGAACCGGAAGACGTAGCATGGGCAGACCCCCCACAAGGTGGATCGACGACCTGGTCAAGGTCGCTGGCAATCATTGGATGCGGGTGGCCCAGGACCGGTCTGAGTGGAAATCTTTGGGGGAGGCCTTTGTCCAGCAGTGGACGTCTTCCGGCTGATTGGATTAGATTGGATTGATTGATTGATAAGGTGATCATTTCGAGCGTCTCGGCGCCTCATTTAACAGTAACACGAGCTTGATTTTGAACAGTAAAGTTTGAGACGCCACACAGTCACCTTTTCAGCAGCCAAAATAGGACAGAGTAGTAGCTGATCTCACTAAGGTAAAATTGTAAATTATGACTTCTGTTTTAGTCCTCATTAGGACCCTAAAGTGTGGGTCGACAATCTTTTGAGTCAGAAGAGTAAAAAATTACAATTTATATAAGTTTTTAAAGAGATACATAAAATATTAATATAGTTTTTTGATAATCTGTGCATTAGTAAGAAAAATATTTATTTATTGATGTAGGGTATATATGGTAATATTGACAGTGAGGAGGCGTGTCACGGAGGATGAGAGCCGTGAGAAGCGAGTGCAAGTGGCGAGATATAGAAATGATGCCTACCCCTCGTTAATCGATTCAGAAAGATTTTTAAATGTTTTTGATTTATAAAATAAATAATATGCCTATGAAACTAAAGAACAACAACTTCACATTCAAAGAACCATACATAGCAAGCAAGACACAGGTTGCCGACCTCTGCCTTAAACCAATGGTCTTCTGAAGCTTGATGCTATAGCTAGTCATTTTGTATGAAACGGTGAAAAAGAAAATTACTCTTTTCATTTATTTAGTTAGAAACAAAATGAATCAATCTCATATATACAAGCGATCGTAAAAATTATAGCTTATCGCTTTTAACTGTACAACTTCCGGGAGTTACAGTTAATTTAATTGCTTTGAACGTAATTATATTTACTTTAGACGTATATTTTTTAATAATTATTTAAGAACCCCATATGGCACATATAAGTTACAGGGGGAAACAAATAACCTAAGTTTAATTCATTAGTTTACAAGTATGTCTGTGGGGATAAATTTCATGAAGGATCATTTTTAAAATTTCTTTGATACAGCGCTTATTTATACTTTTAAGTTAAATAACTATAACTGAAAAAAAAAAATTTTTTCATCGGAACCGGACCAGAGACTTCCACGTAAAAAGGAGCTTAACTACTACACCATAAAGTATACACTTCACAAATAAGAAAAAAAAACTGTGTATTTATGTTTATTAGACGAAGCGTCAGCACGTTGTGCACATCACCTTCATACGTAAGATGTTAAATCTTATTACCGCAGTCATTTCTCTAGCTACAGCGCCCTTAAAACCGGAATACAGTAATATTTACACTTCATTTTTTGGCGGAAGGAGTAGGAGTTGCGGTGATATCCACATACGCGGTGGTTTCCATATATATCATTATCAGCCGATAGACGTCCAATGCTGGATATACGCCCAAGGCCCTATATACATGGTGTTCTTTATATATATTAAATAAACATGCGTAATACAGATAACTGCTACCACAGATGGGATGGGTGGGCATCAGAATGAGTGACACGGAACGACCAAATTAAAATCCATTACATCGATATCCGATACCTGTACCGATACTGAACGCATCACGGCGGAGAATAGAAACTGCTCTGCTCTGCCAACTATCCGAAGCATGAGTAATTGACACTCAGGCTGTCCCATCCCACTTGTTTTACGTGTTAACGTTATAATGGACTAATTAGTGTATGTGGATGGTGATCAAAATCCCAATCACCTAGACACCTCTCCCTTTACCCCCACACGGTATTAAGTAACAACTCTTAATAACAATATGACGAAAGGATCTTTGTTCAGAATAAAGATATAATTTTTTTTCTTCACAACTACCTTGTCTTGAATCTTTTTTTTTTTTCATTAAGCGATATGATGAGCGGGAGGTTAACCTGATGGTAAGTGATACGCTTCCCCATATAACATGGCACTAGTTAGAATGGTCTTTACTACACCACATTGCGCTCGTCACCTTGAAACATTAGATGCCAAGTCTCGTTACCCCAGTAATTTCACTAGTTGCAGCGCCCCTCAAATCGGAACACAGTAATGTTACTGTGGGCCTTGTCCGCAAGCTTAAGATTGCAGAGAGGGCGATGGAGCGAGCTATGCTCGGAGTTTCCCTGCGAGATCGAATCAGAAATGAGGAGATCCGCAGGAGAACCAAGGTCACCGACATAGCTCGAAGGGTCGCCGTCGCGAAGTGGCAATGGGCAGGGCACATAACCGACGGCCGTTGGGGCAGAAAGGTTCTCGAGTGGCGGCCACGTACCCGAAGACGTAGCGTGGGCAGACCACCCACAAGGTGGACCAACGACCTGGTTAAGGTCGCTGGCAACCATTGGGTGCCGGTGGCCCAGGACCGGTCTGAGTGGAAATCTTTGGGGGAGGCCTTTGTCCAGCAGTGGACGTCTTCCGGATGATTGGATTGGATAATGTTTGCACACTGCTGTTTGTCGGCTGCAATAGGCGCTGCTGTGGTACCCACGTAGACGGTCTCCGGCAACACAGACCCACCACTAGTGAATATTTATAATTTCAACATTTCAAAGGTAAAAAAAAAATGCGGTTTGGTACGAAACCTTAAAAAAAATTATTCATTAGTTGGACGTTGCCATGCGAACATAGATTAATAGCAGACGACAATAACTTTCGAAAGTAAGTAACCCACTTTCAATATTATAACTAACTGTTAAATGGTCATTTGTCTCTGCTTTATCGTTTGGTGAAAGGGAGTGACCAGATGAAGAGTAATGAGACAATTTATTTTCTGGGGGTTGCCGCTTTATATTTTAAGATAAGGCTTGGTGTAATTTCCGTTGCCGGAAGACGTCTAGGTAAGTACCACCGCAATGGTTATTTCTGCCGCTAAACACCATCATGGAAGTCCACAGCTGGACATAGGCCTCCCCCAAAGCCCTTTACATTTGTAGGACTTCATACGGGAGTTATTTCTCAACATGCTGGCCCAAAGCGGGTTGGTGGGAGCCAGAGCCTCTTTTGTTGAATGAACGGGGTGCACCACAAGCAGAAGTTGGCTTGGCTCCTGTAAGTTGTTATGCGGGCACCCTTACACACATGCTGCCAAATAGTAGTATGGAAACTGTTACGGTTTGAACGGCGCTGTAGCTTGTCAAATTTCTGGGGTCACGAGATTCAAAATCTTATGTCTCAGGCGACGAATGCAATGTGCTGCAGTGTTTATCATCATAACTAACACCACGTTGTTATGGAGAAGCGTATAACTTACCATCAGGTAAACGTCTTGCTAGTATCATCAATGTGTAGAATTAAAAAAATAATAATATGATTATAGCTAGATAGAGAGCAGAGGCGGAGGAGGAGGTATATATATATATATATATATCCAACTAGATACACAAATGTATAGCTCCAGAATCAAAGCAGGAGTCTAGTGTTTGTATATAACAATCGCTAAAACTCGGTAATAGTTTAAAACCGTATAAAATTACTAGTAACATGTAAAAAAAAAATGCTATCGATATTGTTGGTAACTTAGTTGTGTATGTTTGTTAACTTCAGCGTGACAGTTAAAGAGTAGAAAGAATAATACGTGAGAAACAATCAAAGCGCTTCAAACTTAAATCGGGGTCAACGCTGTACTAGGGGTCATATAAATGAGCAATGATATATGCGAGTGAGCCACGTGGGGCACGATACCATCGGTTCAGCGACCCGCCGTCCGCTGATTACCGTACACCACACTGTCGCACACTCCATCCGACGTGTACACACACACTTACAACACACAAACGAATGAGGGAGCTGCATTTCCGATATAACCTTCCGCTATGTTATATATTATATATATGACCAAACATCAAATTAATCAACTCATCCACTTCATAGTAAGTGACTTGCGCATAGTAACGTATCCATAGTTAGGATGACATACACAGCATCATGTTATGATAGTCGCCTTGACATAAAAAATGAAATATTATTACCGCAGTACTTTCACCATCGACAGCGCCCTTCAGTCCAGAATACAGTAAAGCTTACCCACTACTATTAAGCAGCTGCAATCGGAGCTGCGATGGTACCTAGATGGTATCCTGCACCGAAGACCTACCACCGCTCAAATATTTCTTAACGCCCGTACATATGTATGCAATGCGGCAAATGATACTCAATGCGTCGTCACTTGAACAGTGGTGTTGCGAGCCAAATGAAATATTTATGACGGTGATAAATTTAAAATCATGAATTTATTAACATCGAAATCGATTCCCTTTATCCGAGACTAAAGACATTGTCGATTAAAAAAAATATATCGTTTTATCTCTAACAGAACGAATAGTGAAATCATTGCCGTGAACATTTTCTATAACGATCTTCACGCCTAATTTTTTTAAGGAGATCTAAAGTATTCGAAATCAACACAATCATTTTTGTACAATGAATAATGGTACAATGAGAATTTTATTCAATCATCTTATCATCCGATGGACGTCCCACTGTTGGACATAGTTCTCTTATGAGGTATTCCATGAGACACGGTCTTGTTTGTTGTCCTAGTGGCTTACGGTATAGTCTATCAATTCATTAAACTAAATTTTATTCCAGCAAATTTTCAAATTTTAAACCAAACCCCCACTGTGCCAGCGTGGCTGCAAATGGCCCAAATCCCCCCCATATCACAACAAAAATGATAGCCTCTATTGTTCGGCGTTGCGAGCAGCGCTGGACCGACCGATGTGGGATTATTAAAGGAGACCTATATCCAGTGGTGGACGTCCATCGGCCGATGATGATGATGAAATTTTATTCGTCAACTGATGTACGTCCACTGCTGGACACAGACCGCTCCCAAAAATTTCCACATAGCTCTTCATCTAATTAAAAAGTTATATAGAGATTCGTTAACTTATACATAAGTTTACATGATTTCTTCACACACAAATTAAATACGCAACATATTATTATATAAAATAAAATATTTTAGATCTATGGCTGACGAAGTGTAGAAGAATATTATAATATAGCTACATCATAATTACTATGTATAACCAACGGAACCCTGTTGCTGTAGAGTAACAAGATACGACATTGGGATGAACAAGTTTTTTTTCGGCCATTATTCACAGTACAGCAGCGCCGCTTACCATCAGGTGTAATTGGTAAGTGAATGGAGTAGAGATAATTAAATAAACGAATTATTAATTAAATGAAAAAAAATATATATTTCATTATTTAACGAAGCGACGAAATTGGTGACATTTTCACATAGTACGCTTTCCAACAACCTGACGCTGATTAGGATGATATACACAACACCATATTGTGTTCGTCGCCTTGAGATAAAATGTTAAGTATCGTCACCTCAACAATTTCACTAGCTACAGCGCCCTTTAAACCAGAACATAGTAATATCTACACACTACTGTTTGTAAGCAGGAATAGGAGCTGTGGGAGCTGTATTTGACAGCAGAGACCTACTACCAGTAAAACGTTGTCAACCACAAGAGAAGCTTTATTATAATTTTATATATATCCAGAAACATTGACTGCGGAAGCAGGCTGCTGGCCATGGTTGCGAAGGGTAGTGACCCTTCGCAGCCATGGTGAAGTCGCGAAGGGAGATGGTTGTTAGTATTGTGGTTCTCGCTTTCATTATCCTCTAGGCTGTATAACAGTTTGTAGCGGAGCCCAAAACTAGACTGCCGCAGGGAGTACAGATTTTTCTCATTTGGCTTTTATAGCATGCATCTGGGTGAATTCGAGAGGATCCGATGTCCAAGTGAAGATAAGGAGCCGAGATAGAGATGCGCGGTGCAGCCATCGCTGGAGAAGTCGCAGAAGTGTGCGAAAGCGTTTCCGTGACCTCGTGAAGCATGGTAAGGGTTTTAGTCGGTGCAAGTCCGACATAACTTATCTGCCTCTCTCGCAGATTATGTGAAAACATTTCCTCCAAGTAAAAAAAAAAAAAAAGATATGTATAAAACAAAACGTATTTTATAATTAAATTTTTTTTATAGAAAGGAAACGGATGAAGGTCACGGATGTGTCGTACTCTCTTGCGTCGCTTACAAAAAGCTAAAATACAAATATAGAGAGAATGAGGTGCGAATGACGTCAGCGCGGCTACAAATTGATCTATTCAGCAATTTACCTTGAACCGGTTGGCGAATAAAGGGCGCGATTGCAATAAAGAGACGCCCGGATAAGCCGGTACAACTGAAATAACATTGCAGATGGAGAACACTGAGGTTAAACCACATAATTGAACTTGTCATAACTAGACTGGACTCGCGTTATTTAACAGGAAACATTGCAAAGAGTGCGTTGGAATTACATGAAACGCTAGACGACCAAACGAGCTATTATCCTTTCGTATCCTCCCTCTTCCAGGTAGCTACCAAGAGGTGTAGCTCCTCGTCCCTGATTAGGACATCAAAGCAGTGCAACAACTCGCCGGTGTTATCGTTCCCGTCTTAATACGACATGGGTGTCTTCAACGGTGAATAGGCTGTTACTATATTTATTTAAGGCCTTTACCATCACAAATCACGTCACCAATTAACACTAGGTGTTATCAAGGTCAAGCATTACAGTTGAGATAGGATGTTCCGGCGATCCGCTGATGTCTTCCATACGGAGATCCCGTTACCTCCCGAAACGCTGAAGTTGAACACCGATGGGATCTTAGTGGATAAAAATCTCCACGTAACTCTGACTTCCCGCCAGAAGACAGAGTACCTTTTCGAAGATATCCCCCACGAAACCAAACAACCATATAAGAAAAGACGTCCCGGCGGAAAATCTTATTTACGGTTTGTATATAGCAATAGTTCATACACTATTAAGGAAGCCTAAGCTTCAATGGTAATGACAATTTTTTTTTATCCGATGAAGCATCTGGATCAACGAGACATTCGCCCGATGTACACCATATTATCCTCGTCGCATTGATGCATAAGATCTTACGTTACCTCAGTAATCTCACTAGCTACAGCGCACTTCAAATCAAAACATAGTACTATCCAACAGAAATAGAACCGAACAGAAGAAACAGAGGCCTACCACCATTTAGTATAATACCAATAGCCGTGAGTTTATTGATAATAAAATGTTTACACCAGTACCACGACAGCTACTGTTTCTGTCGCCAAACAGCAAGGTCTTAACATTGTCGTGTGTATTGAAGGGCGTTGTAGCTAGTGAAAACTAGTCTCAAGGTGAAGAACACAATGTGATGCTGGGTATATCATCTTGGGGCCACGCTTTCATGGACAGGCATATCACTCACCATCAAATGAAGTCTCGCTCGCCTTGTCATTTTGTCGAATAAAAAAAAATGTGGAAAGATATGATTGATAAGCAATAATTGCATGAATAACTCTGACTGATAATACGTAGTTTGAATTAGTAGAAAAGCGCAGTTTAAACGTGTGCGGGCCACAACAGAAGTTAACAGCACTTACATCCCGTAGAATGAGATACGCAACATTTTTTAGTGTCGAACAGGAATGGCTTAGTTCCAGATCGTGATTCACATCCGGTCATGGTCCATAAATTTGTTTTAAAATTATAATTCTGGTGTGCATAACATAATAAACCCGGGAAGTCGGCGACGTCACAAATATCATTCATAACCACGTAATATTAAATTCATCAATTCGGAGCCCACAAGCAGCAAAAGTACTGTTAAATATTTAATAGTCTAGAATGAACTTAGGTAGTTCTGGAAAACCTTCACACTTCACACAAATATTTAGAAATACTTAAATAAAATATCTTATAAATTTTCCTTTTCCAGTTTTCTAAACAGTAACTATATTGACCAACTGCAGCTTTTAGAAGTTTTTGTATTTCTGCTCTAATAAATAGAAATGGTAACAAAGAAAACATTTACAACTTTGTTACAAGTCTTCAGTTAATAACAATGTTTATAACTGATACAGAAAAAGTTAAGATTTGTATTGTTAATAATAACTTTATTTGATATAAATAATTGATTGATATCTTAAATGATAAAAAAACTCTAGCTAGTGAGTGTTTTTACTGAAATAAACAAGAACATAACAAACGAAACTGAATTACTACAAAGTAAATTTTAGTGACAATTTTGTAAATATCACTTTTATCTTCTATTCTTAAGTATAAGAGATTTTTTTATAATTTCCGTTACATCTTTTAGATTCATTTTATATAAAAATATAATGTCACCTAGAAATAAAACAGCTTCAAATGTAAGTGCTACCAAACATTTTTATGATTATCAAACTAAATTATTTTAATTACATAATTAATAAAAATTAGAAAATTATCTTTAAAATAAAACAGTTCTAAAAACAATGAAAATTTCATACCTTGCAGTCTTTATGTCTGTAGCACCAGGTGCATCCAAAAAGTAGTCCTACAGCGGTGACCACCAGCGCCAGCGCTGGCATTATATACATGCCATGTGCGCCCCATCCTTCAATAGCTGCAATTTGATTTGCCTCTGAAATTTAAATGAACAATCAATAAAAGTAAAAATGAAAACT
The DNA here is from genome assembly GCA_033220335.2 of Troides aeacus. Lineage (NCBI taxonomy): Eukaryota > Metazoa > Arthropoda > Insecta > Lepidoptera > Papilionidae > Troides > Troides aeacus. The sequence goes on from CM067278.1 coordinate 10,340,955, forward strand.
AGACCTAATTTAATATATCATTATAAACTATATCTCTTCATTGAAGTCTGCTTAAGATGTAAAGTGATAAATAAAATTCAATTCATTAAAACAATATTCAATTGTGAACATAATATATATACATACACAAAAATAAATACATATATACCTTACACTACCAAAATCCAAAAAAAAATTTGACTGATACTTGTTATTATATCTGTAAATTTATAAAGAAAATTGGTTTGTTTGTTTAAAAATCATTAAAATCATTGAAACTAGTGAACGTTTCAACATGGGACCATCAGCATTCAACACAGAATGATTTATAGATAGGTTATTTATTTTTTTAATTTCAATGATTACTTGTAATTTTATTTCTAATTACTTCATAAACATTTAAATTTGATATAATGTATATAGTAGCTATGGTAATGATTGCTATAGAAAGCAACCTAGATAGAGGCTCATCTCAATATTTCTGGAACCATAGAACGTAGAAACCTAAAATTTGGTAGAAACATTCCATTATTTACCAAATATAGGTCAGCTAAGAACATATTTTACAAAATTCCTTCACCAAAGCAAGCGTTGGGGCCCACAGCCAGCAAAGCAAGCTAATTACTAATAAAGTCTTTACCTCATTGTCTTAAAAAGTAACTAATATAGAGAAATTAATTTATAGTCCCCTTAAATCTTTATTTATTTGGGTAAAATAAATGTAGTAATGTGTAAAAAATTACCTTTGATATAACTGAAGGTCCATCTTTTATGTAACAAACACTATTGAAAATAACTTTTTATATAAAAACTTTTAATTAAATATCTAGTGTATCAACAAAGTAGTGAAAATTCTGGGAACCCACTGGCTGTGAGGAATGATTGACTTGGAAATTTTTGGAGGAGGCCTATGTCCAGCAATGGATGTCTATCAATTGGTGATGATGATGAATTAAATATACTTAACATATATTTTAAAATTAAATAACAGACATCAAAACCCTCTTACATTGTATTACTGTGCATTAATTACTAAGAATGTACTATTATAATTTAAATCCCTCTATAATTAATGCTATATCCTGTTCTAAATATTCTTATGTTATAAATGCACATTAAGCTTTCCAGAAATTATAAAATAACTTGTTTCAAAATGTTTATTTTAATTTAAAATACTTTATAGGACTTCAATTAATGGTTTTCTAAAAATTTTATTTCTAGAACAGACTTTTATACTTAGGATAATTTAATTTTGATTTTTTTTTATATAATTTCCTTTTATTCAATTAAATAAAAATACTGTGAAAAAATTTTTATCTATACAGTAACAGGTGGAAGTCCTACTCATCTTATTGCTTTTTTGAATGAAATTTTTTTTAACTTACATGACTTCTCTTATTGAAGGTACTTTGATTACCCCAGTAGTAAATGTTATTAAATATTTTAGGCATGCAACACATATGTATTTAACTATAAATAATACTAAATTGCAGTTTGATTTTCTTTCGAGAGTTAATTTACAACAAGATAATCAACAGGTTAATGTTTAAATAAACATACATCCCATTACATATTCAATGTTTTAAAGGTATATATATTTAAATATATGATGGTAGAATTGTTTTAGAAAATATTCATTTTTATTTGAGTACTTATAAAAGAAGAATGTATATTACCATAATTGAAGTTTAAAAGAATTAAATAGGTAGAATACTTTTATAAATTAAGTAGTATGTAGTATACACTACATATATGTAATTTTTTTAATTAAAAGTATATGATCTGTTACTGGTTAGATTGTCAGAAAACTATTATTAATGTCAATATATGTTTTACTAATGCATTATATTATACCAAAAATTTTTACTTCTAGATTTACCAAAAATTGTGGGTAACTTAAAATTTACTAACCTAGACTTTAGTTTTTTATTGCACACCTTGTTGTGGAGTGCTATTTAAGTCTTCGTCTTAAATTAAATATGTCTATATTAAAGTACTAATTCCCTGGAAATTTTAATGATAATTTGATAACTATTTTCTCGTTACAATATATTTTTTTTATGCAAATGCTTATTAAATGTTTAATGATATTGTTATATCTAGGCGTACTTAACAGTTATTGTATAACAAAGTACAAAATTATTGAAAAACATGTAATTTTAGTTACTAACCGTGAAGGTAGGGTTGCGGCGTTGGCTTCAAAGGTAACCCTTGTATCAAATGAAAGCCTGTCGACGCCGAAAACAATATCACCCATAACATACCCATAATTGTTACATTATTTGCACAGCCACATTATTTTTCGTTTCATTATTTATAATTTTAATACATCACCACAACAAAAAATACACGGTTCATGACAGGTTTACACCAATGAATGATAACACAACACAATAAAATATTGACACGATTAATTAAACACACAGCATTTTATAAGAATGGAGTATCTTTTACACATAAAATATTAAATTTGCTTAAAATTTTAGTGCACATTTACATATAAATTGCGCAACCTACAGCTGTATAAAACGCCATTTTTCTAATACAGTGTAGTCATTTACAAATAACAATATACAGATACTAATTCATATATTTGTTATGGCAACAATGAAAAGTTGCAAAATGATAAAAGGTGAAAACAACTATAAATATTTTTAAATTATTTAGAAAATATATTGCTTAAATTCCTAATACTGTGTAGCAAAATTGTCATGAAATTATTAATAAACATAGGATCAATATTTCTGAACGATTTTTGACAGTATACACTGACATTTGATAAAACGAAATATATTAAAATTATATTCTCTACCAGTGTAAACAGATGTCAGTTCGAATTGTCATTTGTCAATAATATGTATAATAGAAGAGAAAAATTATATGTTGTTCTAAATATAAAAATGCGTCAGTAGCTTTGTAAAGATAATGGAAAAAAATGCATTAAAAATAATAAATATTTTCTAGATACTATATGAATGTTTCTAATCTTTGGCTAGTGCCTGTGATTAATAACCTCTAAACACATGTACGGTATAACAGTGTTGTTTCGTTTTGTAGTTAGTTCAAATCAATATAATATTCGCCAATACCAAAACGACAAAACTCGACGGTTGTTGAAATTTTTAGCTGACATGCCTAAAGTAAATACTTCAAGAATTACTCTGGCACAACGTCAACGACAACTTATTTCTAAAAAGGATCAAAATTATGGGCCAAGTAAAGTTTATCTCCAGGTTCTCGGTTCCGGGGCTAAAGGAGTACCCAATACCTTATATCTTTGCACAGACCAAAAACGGTAACAGTGTTTATTCACTATGCATACTATTGCATCACTTTAATGAAATAAATTAATAGTCAATTATTTGAAATTAAAGAGGAAATATTTTCTACATATGTACAAGATTCAATATTCATTTGTTCCTAAGTAGAATTTAAATAGATTGTTAAAAACTTTGTACAAATACTTGAATATCTGCAAATGCCTTTATAATTTCTTCATCATTGTTATCTGTCTCTAAAAAAAAACTTGGTAAAGATTTAAGAGTGTGTTATAATATGGTGATATGTAGCTGAAATTCTATAAATGTTGTTGTGCCAATGTATATCTGTAAACATTACTGTGTTCTGGTTTAAAGGGCATTGTAGCTAGTGAAATTACTGAGGTAACAAGACTCACTATCTTATGTCTCAATGTGACAAGCACAATGTAAAGCTGCATATATCATAATTCATAATGCCTCATTTATATGGGCAGGTGGATCACTGACCATTAGGGGTACATTTTTCACACCTTGTCACTGGTAGTGTAAATATTAATATTTATTTGGTAAATGTAATTGAACAATGTAGATAGTTTCTTTGTAGTTACAGTTTCTTAATATACTAATAATTGTTTAAGGCCTAGAGAGAGTGAAAAAATTTTTGCATAAAATTCTGGCCTTATGACTGTATGAGCTAATTGTCATATCATCTATATCCTTTCTCTACATGTTTATAATGTTTTATATATTTAATATAAATTTTAAATGACTGTCTGTTGTAATGACATTGCAAGAGACCTATGTCTGGCAGTGGATGTCCATCAGTTGAAATGATGATGATGTTGATAAATGACTGTAATTTTTTTATTTCAGAAATTTTAATTTTGATTATTTGGTTAGATGTATTCATTATTTACTATTATTTCATATCAGTCTGATTTTTGTTTGTAGTGCTGAACCGATTTAACATAATGTCTTGTTTTTTTACATAGATATCTATTTAACTGTGGGGAGTCTACACAGAGACTAGCTCATGAGCATAAAGTGAAATTAACAAAACTAGACCATATCTTCATTACCAGCAAGACATGGAAGAATATTGGTGGGCTTCCAGGACTTTCACTAACACTACAGGATGTTGGTGTACCAAACATCACTTTGCATGGACCAGAGGGATTGGTACTAATCACTATCAAATTAATATATTTATTTATGTTAAGAAACTATATTACATTAGAAAAAGAAGTATAAAGGTGTTATTTGAGTCCCGTAGCTTTAATTTTCTGGTGAAATAAAACATTAACAGGAAATTGTCAGGTTTCTAGAACATCAACTTTTCAAACTGAAACCAACAAAAACTTTTTTTACTTTATTTATAATTTTGTTAAAACCAAATTTAAGTACCCTTCTGCTAGATTTGGAGTTTTCTCTTATGAGTCAAGGACATATTTCACTTGTCAAACAAGATGATATACATTGATATTCAACTGTGCTATTTCTCCTTTTATAAATATATAGTAACCTGTTATAGTTACTGAAATAAAATAGATGATATAATAAAGATAAATTAGAGAATGTTTGCTGTAACCTACATGTATCATAGTTTAGTTCATTCTGCACCTATCCCTATTGTAATTATATTCGGTTTTAAGGATGAATTATACAAAGCAACCAAGAGGTTTATCATTATGAAAGAAATGAATGTTATAATGGCACCTTGCTCTCCTAGTGAAGATTTTGTTGATAATGTCATGACTGTCAAGTATGTGTTATTGTGAGTATTTCTTTTTTTAATATTAAGTTAACACTGGATAGAGAGTCTGTCCAAAATACTCTAGCTCTCATTGAACAAAGCTTTTATAACATTTTAGTTGTTTATATAATTTATTTAAAGAAGCGACGAGACCCGTGGGTTGTCCACCTTATGCTAAGTGATACGCTTTACTATCAGCTTTAAGAAAAGGCTGAAAGTCACCCAAAGGGAAATGGAGAAAGCTATGCTCTGAGTTTCTCTGTGCGATCCAATCAGAAATATGTCGATCCGCCAACATAGCTCAAAAGATTGATAAACTTAAGTGGCAGTGGGGAGGGCACATTGCTTGAAGAACCAACGGCCGATAGAGCAGTAAGGTCTGCGAGTGGCACCCGCGTATTGGGCGACGTAGTGTTGGGAGTTTTCCCTCCCACAAGATTGACCGACGATCTGGTGAAATTCTCTGGAACCCATTACATAGGAGCAACGCGGGACCGATCGACGTTGAGATCTTTGGGGGAAACCTATGTCCAGCAGTAGACGTCTATCGGCTGATAATGATGATGAAATGATACACTCACTCATAACAACGTTGTGCTAGCTAAAATGGTATTCACAGCATTACATTGCGCTCATCGCCTTGCGGCATAAGATTTTAAACCAGAACATAGCAATGTTTACAGACTTGTTTGGTTACAAAAATAAGCGCTGCCGTGATACCTACCTAAACGGCTTCCAGAAGCTGAGACTAGATGAGTTTGAAAATATAAACATTATTACGAAAAAAAATTACGTTTTTGAACGAACCAACAGCCAATTTCCTTTAAATTTTCAATATTACGTAAAATCGATCCTTCATTATCATAAACAGACTGCGGCATTCCACTGTTGGACATAGGCTTCTCCCAAGGAACGCTACTTAGCCCTATTTTCAGCTATAAGTATCCTGTTGCTGCCAGCCGCCTACAGCAGATGTCGCTCCATCTGGTTAGTGGGCGCACTGTGCTTGCTACGTTTGCTTAAACGCGGGGTCCACTCTCGTTTACGACTACTCCAACGATGGTCACTTAAATGGAATACATAGACATTATTCGAGTCTAATGATAAAAAAAAATATTTATAACTCTTTTGATTAACCTATTATCAAAACAATGTTTTTTTTATCTAAAGTAAACATATTAAATTAGGAACAGTACTTAGAAAATAATACTTAATGACAAATAAAACTAGAATGAAAATTAGAAAAAACAAATTATTAATATTAATTCCGATTAATAATGTTTTTCTCTAATTGTATTAATAAATTGAGAGTAATGTCTTATATTGTATCAGAATATCAAGATAACAAAGTATGCACTGTTCATTGAAAATTCACTAACAAGACTAAAGCACTCATAATGTATAGATATAGATAAAATATCAGTGCTACTTCTTTATCCGGGTACTTATTTACAGACATCCTGAAACTGTACTTAAATCTGATTTAAATCCAGCAAAGAAGCAAAAGCTCAATGACAGTAGTCAAGACAAAATATTAGATGAGTTTATTCATGATGATACTGATTATTATCACTCGGAAAGACAAATAGTGCACAAAAAATGTACTAAACCCAATTTGAAGATAACATCGGAAAGAGGTTAGATCTTTTTTCTTTTACGGTTGTAATAATCATTGTTTTAGTAATAATAGAATATTTTTGTATTATATTCAGTTAAATAAATTTAATACTGAAACTTTTTCATCTCTGTGTCTATTATATTTCTTCTAGTACAGAATATATATACAATTATTACAATATTTATTTTTATATCTATGTTTTTTTTCTTTCACAATACAATAGGTTGACTGGAAGGGAATGCTTTGTAACGTTATAGTCACTTCTTTAGGTATTCTGTAATATGGTTTTTTGTCTGTTTTACTTTATTAAAAAGTTTTATTGAATTAAATCAATTTCCAGATTCTCAAAAGAAGAAAAATATTAAAGTGCTAAATGAGCTTGAAGGAAAGTACCAAAGCTCTGTCGCTTATATTTGTACCCTCAAGGTATGATTTATTTGTCCATTATAATAGTATATCCCCTCCGATATAGATTATATTACTATATTTTTTTTATTTTTAGAAGAAACTTGGTTCTCTGGATCTGGAGAAGTGCGTGGAAAAGGGAGTAAAACCAGGCCCATTGTTAGGACAGCTCAAGAATGGCCAGGATGTTATACTACCAGATGGGAGCCTTGTGATGTCCAAAGATGTAAAGACTCCAGATGACCCTGGGCCTGTGTTTATTGGTTAGCAAGTTTGGCTATTAAATTGAAATCATTATTGCTACTTCTATTATTAACAATTACTTCTGATTAATAATTCTCATTAGTGAAAATATTTCTTACCTATTTAACTTGTTAGTGGTGGTATTTCACTTCTGTTGTCAGACATTATCTAGATATATGCATCTTATTTTCCGCTGGTAAGCAGTAAGTGGTAGTGTGCTAACTATATAGTGTTATAGTTTAAAGGGTAGCTAATATCAAAGCGATAATGTGATGCATTTTGTACATCATTCTTACTAGCGCCAATTGTTAATAGCAAGAATATAGTACTTATCTAGAAACTTTGTCATATTTTTTTTTTTATAAAACTAATGCTAATTTTTTATATCCACCTTAGTGCTAGAAGTGCCTGATATATCTTATCTTAAAGAGGAAGAGTTTTCTTTGCATTTCGACAATGGAGTTAACCCCAAAGAAAACGTGCCGGCACTAATTGTGCACTTTTCACCGCCTCACGTCTTTCACCATCCGACGTAAGATTTTATAAATAAAATTTACAATAATTTATTATGAATTCAATGTTACTTAGGAACAAATTGTCACTAATGAATCACATAATAGCAATAGACTTTATGAATTCTGTTTGTTGCCGTTCCAGTTATCAGGCCTTCCTTTCAATGTTCGGTTCTGCGACACGCCACCTTGTCCTCAACGAGCAGAACACATGCCTGGGCTCAGAGGCTGTGCACCGAACCCAACACAAGTTGAACTTACTAGATACGGATGTTTTCCCTCTACTGCGTGACATGAGCATACCAGCAGTATGGAATGATAATCCACCGACCGACAACAGTGTTGCGAATCCGTCATGGTTGGAAGAGCTGAAGAAAAAAGTATGAAATTTAAACATTGCGACTTTTTTTAATAACCAACTTCATAATGACCTAACAACTTATTCAGCCAATGAAGTAATCGAAACGCAAACGAACTAAATATTAGTTAATAATTTAGATTTGTACAAATACATGTTTTCGCATGTTAAGTGTTAGTTTATGGAAGATAAATTTCTTTTTTAGGTTGCACAGGCTCAGTTTCAAAATATCATAGCAACAGAAGAATGTAGCAAAGGTGACAGTGCGAAAGGGAATAGCAACAGCGCAATTGAATATTTTTCAGGCAGGACACTAACTATATTCCATTTGAGGCCTAATCAACAATTAGATAGGTGCGATAGGCATACTTCTTAGTACTTTATTAAAACAGCTATTGATGATAGATTTAATAAATTCAATAATATAATTTTTTACGTACATTACATAACAAACAAGATAATTATAATATCTTCCTTGTGAGACAGATAAGTGCCAGCATAGTTTATCAGCATCAAAGATTTGCATTCTTAAAAATGTATGCACACTATTTTAATATCAAAATTATAAACAATCAATAGATATCCACTGATCATAGGCCAGAGGACTCCCTGCTTTTGCACACTGATCATCACATCGGTCAGTTTACAACACACTACTTGTATAAAATAAATTGAATGCTTCAGGTCAATGGAACCAAAACTACATATTCAAGAATATATCAAAGAGACAATGGATGAGGATGGCTTTGCTAATAGCTTAGAGCAGTACAGAGAACATGTGAGCAGAGTGTGTTTGACGAAGAAGTTTACCAATATGGAATATCCGAAGGTCATTTTTCTCGGAACCGGTTCATGCATACCTAGTAAGACACGGAACACCAGCGCTATTGTAGTACAAATTGAGTAAGTTATATTTTTTTTTATAAACTAATTTGTAGATCGTGTTTGATGGAACAAATGAGAGATCTTGGTGATTTACTTCGTTAGACCGACCTTTGCGCTAAATGTCTCAAACAGGCGTAGGTTCGATTCTTGTTGAGTTTTGCAAAAACATAAGAGATAAACTTTTGCGAAAGAGCCGTAATACTCCTTTAAGTATTTTTTATTTCTTTTCTTTTAATGTGTAGACTGGAGCTTTGAGAACGATCCAACCTAGTTGTGTGCGTCGAAGTAGTATTGAATGGCAAACGACACCAGCGTGGAAGAGCCTTATTCACTTTTCTTTTTAAGATTCCCTTTATCATTCTCTTCATGTGCATAGTTACTTTGTAGCGAATCGCGTTCGATGTTGCTGGACTGCGGCGAAGGTACACTCGGGCAGCTCGTCCGGTTCTTTGGTCCGAAACGAGTCAATGGTTTCCTAAGGACATTGAAAGCTGTTTACATCTCACATTTACATGCTGATCATCACATTGGTAAGCTTACATTCATATATATATCTTTTCATTTATAACTTTACTCTTATGGGTAGGTCAATCTCCAATTAATTTTTTTCAAGAACCACCTCCTTGACATTCTAAATGGAATTAACACTGTGTTTTCCTTTTTATCTTAAATTTTGTACCACTGACAGTATATCCAATGACTGATACAAAAAAGAAATGTGCAACGAGCACATCATGATATTTAGTAACATATGAATAAATAAAACAACAAAATACAAATATAATAAAAAATAAATAAAAACCTTTCTTAATGTACTTGTCCCATTTTAGCTAGAACGGTGAGGATCGAGCCTATGACTTGGCGTTTACAACCTACAATCTTGAGTTACTACAGCTATTCACATACATTTATTATAAATAGTTATTATTATCGTTGATCGTAAGGTTTAATTGGTGTACTGCAAGCCCGTCGAGCTGCAGTGCTGGAAGACTCTCACGTATTGTATGAGCCGATGCACCTCCTAGCGCCAGGGCAGATAGTCACCTGGTTAGCGCTATACGACCAGCAGTTCGAGAAGATACGGGACGACTTCGCACTCATCCCCAACCAGAGCCTGGTGAGAGCTTACATTATGATTGTAATTGTAAACTGTTTGATAGTTGATGATGTTAATTGTTGATATCAGCCTTTGTTTATTCACTGCTGGATATAAGCCTTCCCCGATGTCGTCCACCAAATAAATAAATTCAATAAATTTAATAAAATTTTAATAGGATTATGGATACTTTGGCCCATGACGTAGAAAGCGACTAAAATAAACTAGAGCGGATTTCTGGATTGCGGTCTATAAAGGTGAAGGTGTTTATTTAGTATGTAGAAATTCTACATAAATTTATCTTTCCTTCAGAAATGTGCAGTCTTTTTGAAAGACACACTACCACCTCGATAACAAAAAAGGAATAAATTTATAATTAATTATATCATTATCCTTAAAATATAAAGTATTTTGTAATTTCAACCAAAAACACTATTTGCAATGTTATGGGGATATTTATTCTCTTTTGCAAAATAGATTTTGGATTATACTGGGAAATAATAAATTTCAACTAAATAAATATAATAAAATTTGATGAAGGTTAATATGAAAGTAGCTGGGTTGTCATCGGTATTAATCTCTTTTTAGTTGTACCAGCAAGATGGGAATGTAAAGTCACAGGAAGGAGATATGTCGTCTGCTATTTTGTCTAGTATCGGTGTGCAAAACATCTCGACCTGTTTGGTGGCGCATTGCCCTAACGCGTTCGGCGTGACCATCAAAATAAATGGAGACCACAAGATCACATACTCTGGTGATACCTTACCTTGCAGGGAACTGGTTGAGATTGGTGAGTATTATAAAATAAATACCAGATTTCGAGTTGTTTTGTATAAGCTGTGTAATATTATATGTTAAGTATAATTCTGTATAATTTCATCTGTGTGTAATCATCATGTTGCATTTTTCGGTCACGTTTAAAGAGGATCCCTTTATGAGTTATCAAGGTTGATCCTGGAAGGCAAATTTCCTGGAAACCATGTACCTGGTAGACAGCTTAAGAAGGGATTTGACGACGTAAAGAAGTTGACCGGGTTTAAATACCCTCAGTTAAGTTAAAAAGTTGAGGATCGAATTGGTTTTCTCAATCTGATCGCCAAACTTCAGTTTAAAGGGGGCACCTAATGATCATAATAACAGTCCACATAATTGTTCCACTACCGAGGACTGCTCCTGTAATAGAGAAGTTAATGCTATTTATCCACGTGCTAACAAATTGTGGATAAGGATTGCTCTGAAACTGCTGTAGGAAGTTTTCGATGTAGTTTCATTTGTTTAAAACGTTATTCTCTGCCTACCCCACTGGGAACGAGGCGTGATATAATAGGTTGGAAAATATCTCCCTTCCGCCTTTTTGTCTTTTGAATTTCGCGGCTATGTACAAAGCGCTACAGAGCTCGTATCTGGCAATACTATACATAATTTGAAAGGTCTTGACATAACCTACAAAACGACGCTATGCATAATTAGTTTGGATATTGCGTTCAACAGTTATAGACGTGTAAACATGCGAGTTCACTAACGCCGAATTTGCGCTATTTTAAAGTTTTCCTTCGTTAAAGGCAAATCCGCTAGAGAAACGTTCCGTGAGATTAATGGTGTTTTGGGGGATGGTACTCTATCACTTCGAACCGCGGAGGAATGGTTTCGACGATTCAGAGCCGGTGAAAACGACACCATGGATAAGCCAGCCGGCGGAAGACCTGTGACGACAAATACCGATCAAATCATGGACTACATCGAGTTAGACCGGCATGTGGCATCTCGTGACATCGCCCAGGAGATAGGAGTTAGTCACCAAACCATTTTAAACCATCTGCAGAAGGCTGGATACAAAAAAAAGCTTGATGTTTGGGTGCCGCATGATTTGACGCAAAAAAACCTTCTGGACCGAATCAACGCCTGCTATATGCTGCTGAAACGGAACGAACTCGACCCATTCTTGAAGCGGATGGTGACCGGCGACCAAAAATGGATCACATACGACAATATCAACCGAAAACGGTCGTGGTCGAAGGCCGGTGAATCGTCCCAAACAGTGGCCAAGCCGGGATTGACGGCCAGGAAGGTTTTGCTGTGTGTTTGGTGGGATTGGAAGGGAATCATCCACTATGAGCTGCTCCCATATGGCCAGACGCTTAATTCTACCATCTACTGCGAACAACTGGACCGCTTGAAGCAGGCGATCGACCAGAAGCGTCCAGAATTGGCCAACAGGAAGGGTATAGTGTTCCACCTGGACAACGCCAGACCACACACTTCGTTGATGACTCGTCAGAAGCTACGGGAGCTTGGATGGGAAGTTTTATCGCATCCACCATATAGCCCGTACATAGCGCCAAGTGATTACCACCTGTTCCTGTCCATGGTGAACGCCCTTGGTGGTGTAAAGTTGAACTCAAAAGAGGCTTATGAAAAGTGGCTGTCCGAGTTTTTCGCAAATAAGGAGGGGGGCTTCTACGAGGGAGGTATTATGAAGTTGCCTTCTAGATGGATACAGATTATCGAACAAAACGGCGCATATTTGAACTAAATCCGATTACTGTAACACTTTTTATAAAGCATTGAATAAAGAGCAAAAAAGCGGAAGGGAGATATTTTCCAACCTTATATATGTATGTATGTATGTTCTCTGTCGTACCATGAATAAAAGTTTTCATAAACAATATGTCAACATCATCAAATTCATGCTTTAAATAACAGCAGTGTAATATGATATCCTCCGCGCAGGTAAAGATTCAACGTTGCTCATCCACGAGGCGACGATGGAGGACGAGCTGGCGGACGAGGCGCGCATCAAGATGCACTCCACGACGTCACAGGCGATCGACATCGGCCGCCGGATGAACGCTTATTTCACTGTGCTGACGCACTTCAGCCAGCGGTACGCGCGTCTGCCGCGACTCAACACGGACATACTGCGCGACAACACCACTGTGGGCGTGGCCTTCGACAACATGCAGGTGCGCTAGTTCGTGTCACCTCATGACACGTTACACCCCCATCGCACGTTAGGATAAAGTATACACAATCCATAACAGCCTATTTATGTCCCCACTTCTGGTGCGCAGGCCTACTCTCAATATGAGGGCGATGGGGCCATAGTCACCATGCATGCCCAATGCGGATTAGTGACTTCATACACACCTTAGAATGAATTCTAATTCATGTGCAGGTTCCCTCACGATGTTTTTCTTCACCGTTTGTATTTTGCTATTATAACTAAGGTTCACAAATGTACATGTACTTCAATATTAAAGTCATTGGTACATGCCGCCGAGATTCGAACCCGCGACCTTCGGAATGAAGGCAGCACACTCTTACCATAAGGCCAGCAAGCAACCATACTATTTCTAGCATTGATTTTGTGTACCAGTAAACACAATGGTAGAAAATTACTTATGTAGTTTATGCAGTTTTACTTTATTCTTCAGAAACTAACAAAAGAACGAAGCTGTTTATTTTTACAATGAGCTAAAGTGTATTGTTTTTTCAATACCTTTAATTAATTTTTTTAATTATACATTAACTTATTTTAAAGTTTCTATACTGCACCGTGGAATCAATTTTAACTGATTTCAGGACGATCGATATTTTTTATCAAATCCGCCCTAGAAGTATATAATAAAATGATTTGGCATCAAAGACAAAATTTATACTACGGCACTATAACAGTCTCATTTCGAAGACATAGAACACCGGACGATGTAGAAGTCGTTGGAGATGCTTGTCGGCTATTGATGATGATGAATCTCGTTTCAAAAACAAATTTAAAGTGTTGAAAACTCCATTAAAGATGCTAAAACTCTTAACAGATAAGAATGAAAGATCTGGAACTACTCCCGCTCATGTACGCGCCACTGCAGCTGATGTTCGCCGAGCATTGTGTGAACATGGAACTGAAGGCGGCGCACAGAGCGAGGCTGCGCGAGCGCAGGCCCGCCCGGAGCCCGTCGCCCGTCATTAGCGTCGCGCAGACGCGCACGCACGCAGGTAGCTCAGAGAGCACAGACACAGGTGCAGATTATAGCGACGCGAATCAACTGGACACGGGACTACACAACGTCACACTGCAAACTGACGATCATTGTAGTAAAGCTGATGTAGAAACTAAGATCAGTAGTTAGCCATTGTAGTTTGTTTTGATGTAAGATATGATATATGTGCCTTCCGCATGGTTTGTGTAAGTTTCCGACTACCTTATAAAACAAATTTAAAAATTCATTTCAAGTATCCAACGTCAATGAATTTAACAGCATCTGTGATGCTATAGCTAATTGATATTGCCTAATAACACGGAGGCTCCTAGGTCGATTCCGAAGCTACATGAGGAGTTAAGTTATTGGTAGGTTTATTCAAGGTCGCCTGGCTAATAATCACCCTCATGATAATTATAAAAAAAAAATATGATAAAAATGTTTTAAATTAGTCGGAAACTTATTAACCGACTTATTAAACTACGTACTGTATAGTAGCCAAAACACCAACGTTCATTATAAACAGAAAATAAAATAGCTACGTCTCCCTATAGATTAATCAATGAAGTGTTTTTCTATGTGAAATATTTTTATCGTAAACTTAGGATATAGGCAAAGTTTGTATATGTATTATATATAAAAATGTTTGGTACGATCACCTTTGAAATTTGCAAGTAAAATTTCTTTTACTACGTCAACTATACTAGCTACAGTGACCTTTAACCTGAAACGCGGTATCATTTGCGGTATAAACTTGGCCGGTATTCAGCAACAAAGACCAGCCTCCATTGTAATTATTTTGAATTTTATTTGCGTTATCAGGTAGGTACTGGTAGGTGGCTATCCTGTATGGTAGAAGGTCTTTATAAGTACTACCACAGCTTCTATTTCTGCCGCCAAACAGTAGTGTGCAATCATTACTGCGTTCCGGATTGTAGGAAGTTGTAGCTAGTGAAATTACTGGGGGTAATAAGACTTATGTCTCAAAGCGTCGAGCGCAATATTGTGAAATGTATACCATCCTCACTAGAGCCATGTTGTTATGGGCGCACCATCAGGTGAACATCTCGTCGCTTAATTGTGTAAAGAAAAAAGGTGGCTATCCTTGAGCGATGTGAAAGGATTTTCTCACTTTGTATATTATTTGTCGACTATGAAAGAGCTTTTGATTCGGTGGATACCGGGGCTGTATTGAGGTCACTTCAAAGGTGCCGGATCGACTACCGATATATCATAGTGTTGAAGTGTTCGTACGAAACCGCCATCATGTCAATCCGTATACAGGATCAAGTTACGAGATCTATTCAATTGCAGCGACGAGTGCGTGAAGGGAATATCACTACCATGCTGTTTATCACTGTACTGAAGGGCGTCTTTAAGCGTTTAGCTTGGAACGGGTTTAGCATAAACATCAATGGTGACATCACTTGCCCAAAGTTTGCCGATGATATAGTCGTCATGGCGAAAACTCTATAAGACATCCATACAATGCACGATTACCACAGCAGTCTCTTAACACGTAGGCCTTCATATGAATACGGAGCAAGACGAAAATCATGTCTAACACTAAAGTTCAACGCCACCCAATGATAGTTGAGAACTCAGCACTCGAAATTGGAGACGAACACATCTGTCTGGGGTATATGGTCCAATTAGGTATATCCAATTTCGTGAAAGAGGTAAACCGCCGAATTCGACTAGGATGGTCAGCATTCGGGAAACTCGAAAAGTCTATTCGTCCAAAATCCCTCAGTGTCTCAAAGTGCGTGTTGTCAGTGATGACCGACGGTTTCTAAATTTCGCCGTTAACTATGGGCCTCATGAATTACATAGCAGGCAATAGAGAGAGCGATGCTTGGCGTATCTCTGCGTAATCAAATCAGAAATGATGAGATCCGCAGAAGAACCAGCGTCACCGATTTAGCCTTACAAGTCGCGAAGCTGAAGTAGCAATGGGCGGACACATGGCTCGTAGAACCGATGGACTTTAGGGAATTAAAGAGCTGGAACGGGGATCCCGTTCCGGAACGCGCAGTGATGGCAGACCCACTACTAGGTGGGCAAAGGACCTAAGTCCAGTAGTTGTAGTCCTACGGTTGAAATGATGATGACGATCCTAAAGCGGTCACCACATATTCGGATGCGTAGTGCGGGATGACTGCCTTGATGGGCCGAATTGACGAAGATCGGAGAGAATTTTTTAATACAGAAAGCATTGGTGCGGTCACCCTAGGAATTAATAGGTGAGGCCTTTATTCTATAGTGGATATAAATAGAATGAAAGGATTATGAATGATGATGATATTCTGGTTTCGATGGGCGACGTAGCATTTTTTTTTTCATGTAAAACTTTTCTATGGTCAAGAGTAAACTCGCCTCCTCTTGTTATTTTAATCGTTTATTGTAATGGATTCGGACTGAATATAATTGCCATGAATGGAAATAATGTTCCTACCATAGACAATGTAAAAATAACGAATTTCTGATTTAAATTTTTTTAAAATTTATCCTGGTCGGTTAATATATACTTTAAATTATCACGTTACTCTCATACGTTCTTGGTATATTCTCATATGTTAGTTTATTTAATTGTAGTAATTATTGTAACGGTACAAGTACGTTATTCTTTAAGTTGTTACTCAAATAAATAACAAAGTTGTATTTAGTGTTTTTATTGGTACCTTGTTTCAATCAGAAACGTTATTAATCATTCAAACATTTTTAAATGTAGTGTAGAAAGAACACGTAGACACATTTTTGCATAAACTATGTTGCAGTATAGTAGTAACCAAACAATATACATATTCCCAGAAAATCAAGCTGACCGACAAAAAAAATTCGAAAAATTTACTGGTGGTAGGTTAGTTGCTGACTTGATCGGAGGTATCTGTTGAAGGCCGTCTGGGGAGCTTCAATTGCAGTATCTGTTTTGGGGCACTAAAACGTAGTGTGCAAATATATTACTACTTCCTACTACTGCTTCGCTTTGGACAGCGTTGTAGCTAAGGAAATTACAGTACCGTAGGCTTTCATAGGATATCCCGGAGTCACGCACTGATGATAATCATCGGAGTTTTAGTGGGCAGAAACCCAATGTATTTCGCTTTTTCTCCAAAAGCAGGTTATCTTTAGAAGGTCCCCTCCTCCTTTCCAATGGAATATAACAAAGCAGCACAATAAACGTTATTATGACCAACCCCAATTATCCCATGACGTATTATTTACCATCAGGAGAAGGTCTTGTTCATCAAAAAATATAAAGTAACTGTTTCGTAATAGATCGATTACCAGCACGAGATAAGAGTGTATCGTCGAGCAAGAGTGTGCGTTGTCGCCAGCGTTTGATGCCTACATTGTCGGACCACGGCAGCAGCAGTAAGTGCTACATTAATTATCTTGCTGGTGAATGAGAATTTAACTTGTAAGTCGCCGTACCGGCGATCAACTAGCTAGCTAAATCTGTTTAAAGGGCTCTGAGGTATACTAGTTTATTAGCATCTCATATCTTAAGACGGCGAGAACAATATGCTCACACTTGATTATTATAGACAGACCTGTTGCTTACCACAAGGTTTACTCGAAATACGTGTTCGTCAGATCGCTGTTTGTATCATAAAAGTCAACAGTACAAATATTTGTTTTAGGTTATCTTCAGGGTTGACACGCTTACTTTATCTGAAACCATAAGTTTAACGCTTTGTCTATTACTAATGAATGAAATCACTGAAACTTTCTTGGGTTTACTAATAATTTGATCCGTGTGTTCACGCTTCTGCTCCTCCTATAGATCTTTACACTGATCGGTTCCACGCTGTTTACATCCGTAGACTTTGCAATCTTCACTATATTATAGGTCCACCTTGTAATGTGACACTTACTGTCTCCACTGTTGGAACTGTTTCTTATTTCGAAAGGAGTGCACGTCCACCAGATTCCACATGACAACGAACGCTATTATTTTTATAACGTATCGGGTTATCATAGAAGGGATCGTCTGCCTTACCTATACTCTAGAAGAGAAGTACGTAGGCTTTGTTTGCGCCACACATAATAACATAATCAAATGTCTGACAGGATCTCTACATAATAGCCCGCTCCAAATGAAAAGAAATACCAGAAACTCTAGCCGTGTGTGTTAGTAATTTTTTTTTTTAAATATGTTAATATGATGTGATTACTATTATTTGGACTGAATGATGCTGCAGATTTTTTTATAGGAAGGTTAGGCTAATGATCGAACAATTCACCTAGTGAAAAGTGATCACTGACGCCCATGGTCAGTCGCAACACCAGAGGGGTCGCAGCTCCGTTGCGGGTCTTTGTACCTGATGTAGTAAAGTAATGTTTCTAGAATTTACAAACGCTATAGCAAATATTGTTGATATCAATATTGTTAATAAGAACTGTTTACTTTCGTCCTCCTTGGAATAGCTTTAAGACTTAGAAATATCACTATAACGTTTTCTAAGTTTTTTTTTATATGCTTGGCACAAATTTGAATTTTCTGCCTAATTTACAACAGCTAGAATTGAACGATGCAAGATCTATCCAATAACTTGGCAACAGAATTATGGGTAGTATAAGCACTTAAGATCGTACTTTAAATCTTACATAAAGGTATTACATAAGAAAATGTGTACGAAAGTTAATTAATCTGAAATGGTTGCAAAATTAGTAAATCAGCTTCTTATATATATTATGATGCTACTGACAGTCGCCAGAGATAAGAAAATACGACATCAAACCTTCTCTTTTCGAGACCGTGTAAATAAAAACATTAATAATATAAATATGGTTACAGTTCGTGAAACAAGTAATTCGTCGCCTAAGAGTGCTCGCTTTCAGGAGCGAATAAAGAGTCCTATATCTAATCCCAGTGGATCTGATAAAGGTAACGATTAGATATTAATATAAAAAAATTTAATCTGTGGTTTTGTCCCTACCAGAAATGTCCCTTCTTTGAATTCAATAGAATTTTGGTTAGTAGTACAATTATTTAAACACGTCTGGACCACAATTACGATCATGCTATAAAACTGCTGCCATAACATCGTCCCTGTGTTCCGTCTGTCGATATATGAAAGCCAGAGTACTCTGGAAGATGACTCTTTAACGTTCATGACCTCATGTCTCTTAACACCATGTGGAATTGAAGTGAAGTGATAGCTCTTTACCAATAAAAAATATCAATAAATGCCTTAAATACTTTTAATACAATTAACCATGTATAGTTAAAATCTCAATAAATGATTTATTTTGCAGGCTACGGTGTTTTTGTTGATACAATTTTAAAGATTGTTTGCTATGCTGAAATTATATTTTCTTCTTCAGCTCCTGGTGTATCTCCATCCTCTGAAAAGAGTCCTCCATTGCGAACAACATCCAATGTCGCCACTAAACAAGCAGATAACAGTAAGTTCAAAATATTTTATGCATGTCGAATATTCCTTATGGTAGATGTGCATAGACGAAATCCATAAACAATAATACACGTTTTGATAACTATTGCAAATGGCGGCTATAAGTACAACAAAAATCATTGAATACAAAACGATTTTTTAAAGATATAATTATATCCTTATTATTACATTTTAATACACATGTAGAGGATTAATTTTAATGTTTTAATATTCCAGTTATTTTATCTTGGTAACTGACTAAGAATATGAATGTAGTCAAATTCGTTCCACAAAGCGCAAATATAGTTTCCATTGAAAAACAATTATAGCCATAACAGTACACCCTCGTATCAAAGTGTGGTGTTATGTGACCCACAAAGCCGCCACCTAAGAGAAATACACTCGAATACAAACGAAGGTAGTAGGAGAACGGCTGAGTAGATTCTGAACTATAAATCAAACAGTCTAAAACAGAAACGTGGTATTCTGCTGCCGAATTGTAACACAAGTAGCTCAAGTAACCAACTACTCGCTACAGTAAAAAACGTACTTACTCATCAAAACATTAAGTACAGGTTAAAATCGTATTTTCTTCAAACTTATTATCCTGAAACGTAGTGTATTACGCTTACTTAGCTCTTGTCTCCTATAGATTATTACATGACGATATTCTATATAGTGTATGCTCTGCATCAGTTAAGGGTCGCGATGACTGATTCTAACCATAGCATTGTTGACAAACTTTTGTGTATTTTTCAATGCTAACTATATTATTTTTGTTGTACTGATCGATAATTGAAAAGATAAATAAATTAAAAAAAAAGTTTGATTATCTTGTCGACTCCTGGTCCATGTGCAGTGTTCGATGGGTTACGTAGGTCAAACAAAACTTATTCACGGGGGGGATAGAGTGACAGACAAATGGCTTTAATCTTATCGTTATTAGTGGCTTCTATTGCCAGACGTGAGAAAATTGAGCGGGCTGTTTATTGTTGTTATAACAATAAAAAACATCTCGCAGTCTCGGGCTAATAAGCATAGGACTAAGATATGGTGCCTTGCCCAGCGTAGAAGGTCAGTAAAAAAGCCCCCTATTGATGATAAATACCAGGTGGTCTCGTGTTTGTCGTAGCTAAGCCGACATAATCATGTCTTACCCTCAGAAGCATTTTTTGATGATTCCCACGAAATAAAGGGGGAGAGATTTAAAGGAAGTAAGAATATAAGAAATGTTCACAATAGTCAAGTTTTTCATGTCTTTTGTGTATTATTCTAAGTATAATCTTTATAGATGTTATTAACAATATATTTTACCCCGTTTGTAACAATAATGACATTACTTTAAGTTGGAAGATTGTCACCAGTCTCTAAGAGAAGAACTTCGATTGTGAAAACCGGTAAGAAAGATAATTTCTTTAATAATAGCATATAGAGCCTAGTCTTGTAGTATACCTGAAGTTAATGTGTTAGGTATTTCAACTTTTCCATTTTTTTTTTCTCCTCGAACACGTTGACTTTATATTTAAGTATTTATAAGACAGAATACGTCTTTAATTACTAACAATTGTGATTAGACAATTGAATTGAACATTAGACTTATCGAATAGGACCATTCCGCTTAAAACATATTGTTTTTCTATCTATAACGAGCTTGCTAACGTTTGACCTAAATTCAACGCGACTATGAGGCCGAAGTTAGTGAAATGTAGTTGCATGGAATACTCAGGCTATACTAGACTAGAACAGATTTACAACAGGCGGATTGTAGTTAGCCAAGTGATATATATACCCAGAAATCTCTACCACCAACCAAATTTTCATGGACATTTTATATGTTTTTAGTGCAACAAATCTCTTTAGATTCTCGGCCGAGGTTCAACAACAGTCCCAGGATCGTTAAGCCTAGTGAACTCAATAAAATACCTGCGCCTCGTTCATGTATGTAAAAAATGTTTTTCTTTATTATCATTTTCTTCCTCGTTCCCATTAGGTTATATTTGGTTTTTATTATTGTAATATTTACAAATGAATATTTGTTTAAATTCCTACGGAGCCCACTTTGCAGATTCACCTAAAAGTAAATTTTTAAATAAAGGAAAGGAACGGAAAAATGACGAAAATATCAAGAAAAACATGAGTGAAAAAGGTATGAGTATATAGTTCGTTAAAAAAAAATTAAACCCTATTCACCCTATTTATTCATACTACAAAGCTGCGATACGGACTGTACATTAGTCTGATGGTAAGTAGTACGTCTGCTCATAGCAATGCAACGCTAGTTGTGTTTATACGCCATGGTTGTACTGGTGGTCTGGTGGTAGCTAGTGACCGGAGATCGTCTAGATAGGTACCACCGCAGCTCTTATTTCTCCCACCAAACATTACTGATCCAGTTTGAAGGGCGCTGTAGTAGTGAAATTACTGGGATAACGAGACTTATCATCTTATGTCTCAAAGCGAACGAGCGCAATGTAGTGCTGTGTATATCATCCGAATTAGCGCCATGTTATGCGCAGGCGTATCACTTACCGTCTGGTGAACGTACCCGTCGTATCGTCGCCTCGTTAAATTTAAAAAAAAACGTGAAAATGTCGTGTTAGGATATAAGTGCATGATAATATTGGATTCTGAGTTAAAGATATAGATGTTATGCTTCGAAAGCGGTCGCTAGCAAAGATTTCGACAGCGTCGAATGTCCTTTGTAACAACATATACACACCGCTGATAAAGCATCATAGATGTTGTGTTTGTGCACAGCTATAATAAGTATACTATACTGAAATATAGTTTATCATATATATTATTAAACTTATTAGAATCGTCAGTGAAAGATTTAAAGACTTTTTTTCCATTACTTGGCGGAATGTTTGCAAATATTAATTTATTCAAGTACTACTATTAACTTGTGTGTGTATTAACTACGTATCCCCTTGCAGATCGCAATGCGGAAGATAAACGTATAACAAGAAGAACACAAATTGAAACCCTAAAGACTTCGTTCTGCCAGGACTTGCAGGACATGTCAAACTTGACAAATACTAATCGTTTGTCTCATTCCATTAAGTACTTTGACCAGATCAGATGATCGGAAACCTTTGTTTTTATTGTTTGTTTTTTTTTTTACATATATTCATAACAAATCAATCAGTCACCTATATTGTCCTCTACCAGCTTCTTGGTAATGGTGATGTATAAAAAAAATAAGCGACAAAATTTAATTTTATTTAAAACTTATTACAATGTAAATTTTGGTTCATCGATAATATATCCGCCTTCGATAAGAAGTCATAGACACTCATTTCCCGGAAGTCTAATTTATTGCGATTTGCCTAAAGCTAAATTAATGTATATCAAACGAACATATTTCATATCTAACAACAAATACGACTTACGTGGAACCAAATACAGTCTAGGCCAGGTACTATAACATGTAACACTTATTTTTTTTTTCTAGAAACAAACTCTGCATGTAAAAAGTTTAAACCACAACTAGAAGACATTAGAAGCTCTTATGTACTTTTGAATAAAACGACGTTCTTAAATCGTAACATTGAAAAAACATTAAAAAACGGTAATCTTTTTTTTGTTTTTCTAAAAAAGACTTTTTTTTCAATTATTAGATTTCTTATACATATCTTGGCTCGCATACTACAAGTCGTGTCATGATTAAATCTACGTGGATCAAACATATTAAATAAGAAAAAAAATCTCTATCATTTTCACGCTTTATTTTCGAATACAATACATCCATATGTTCAACACTAACTCCTGCGAATCTCTTCAAAGTAGGTATTCTCTCTAATGTTTACGAAAACAACATCCAAACAGAAATAGTATGTATAAGATGGTGGGTAGCAGCTACCACTAAAACATTTCAAGTCTAAATCGATTTTCATGAATCAACGACTGATGATGATCATTATTATATAATTATTAATACACACAGGTACAAATAATAAGTAGGATTTTTTTATTCCAGTGTTTGAAATTTTTTATTGATTTCCAGTAAACAGAAAAACTGTTCAAAAGCCGGAACCCATCGATGAGGTAAAAAGGCGTGAACTTTTAATAAAAGCGCGGGAGAAATATAAAAGCAGAAGCTTCTGGAACGATTCGAGTACGTTTTATAATGATTTGGTTATAGTTTATTTCCAATACGTTTTGTTTCAAACATATTACGGTAAATAGTTTGGCCGCTATTACTGTAACATCTGTGGATGGAATATATTGGCATTTTCAAATATGTTAAAAAGTTTTTATCGCTTATTCTATTGATTTTTTTTCAAATCTTCACCACAGATTAGTTTAGAAAGAGATTTAAAGAGTTCTTAGGAAAATCAGTAATACTAGGAAGTAGTGAAGTAAAGTCTAAATGAGTAACATTACATTATTATGATACTTTTATCTTCATTTCGATTATCAAAAATAAAAGAAAAATGTCGTGCGACTCATTACTTCTCTTGTTATTGCAGACATTTCATATAAATATAAAGAACTTGACTGAATATTAAAATGTCAATTGAATTCCCACTACTGATGAATATATTTCATTGTTTTTTTTTTAAATAAATTTCTAAACGTAATATTAACGTACGTTTTTGATCGACAATTGTACTAGATGTTTGAAAATCGTTAAAAAATTCTCTTAACCACTTTTCGTGTCGCTCACTGGTGGTAGATTACCGTTGGCAATGATTGTCTAGGTAGATCACCGAGATCCTAAAGAGATAGAACTATCTTTTCAATAGCGTCGGAAAATATAACACAATTGGTTTTGTTGAAAATAACAGCGAATAACATATTATTTGTATTTATGTTCTTACGTATTTTCCAACAACAGTTTACGAGTGGATTTGGGTTCTGATCTTCTGCCTGCATGCCTGGGTGTTACACAAGTGTACTAATAGATATTGTCAACATTGTACATATCACAAATGAAACAGTTGACATGTGCGATTATATTTCTGTAAAAACCTATTAAGAATTGAAATGTTAGAGCTAGACAGACATTTATTACAATAATTATTTTATAATTAAAGAAGATAATTTCTTAAAATGTTTTATGTATTATTATTTATATAGAGATTTCATTCCCCTATTAACATGAAGTTATACAAAGGTAGATCAATAAAAAATGATTAATAACCAAATTTGTATCCTTCAATTGCCGAATAAGATAACTTCATAGTTAAAAGGAAATTAATGCTCTTGAAGTTTACATTAGTGCAAAGTGTGTTATAGACACTATTATACATATATCAAACATTGGTTATATTGTAAAGCCTATTTTATAGTGAACCCTTATTGAAGTATTTTTATGCTGGAGACTGCACCAAGTTGTAGTATCATGTCCAGGTTTACATTTAGTGTAAATGAGAATCCAATTCGAAAATTGCTTAACATATTTCTTGCCAACATGCATTTTGTAAGAAGTTGAAAACCCTCCGCTTATAAATGGAATAAAAGAAAAAATTTCTAGTTATCTACAAATTTGTGCCGACTTTATGAAGCAAATAACATTTATAGTTTAGGTTTTAATAATTATACATCATGTCTAAAAACCTAGGAATACTAGTTAATATTCTTCAAGAATGGTTAAGACTTGTAAAATTATGACACCTTATGTTTACATGCAAAAACCTTTGTCATAATCCTAATTCGCACAATGTCTATTTTTGTGAACAAAATTAGTAAACTGTTATTCAATAAATTTAATATATATTTATGCTAAGGAATAAAAACATTGTTGCAGAATACAATCGCATAGAAGGACTTAATTGGATATCTTGGAAATGAATGAAAATGAAACAATTATGCAGTTACAATATCCTTGTTGGAGTGAAGAATTTAAGGGCAATTTGCGATTCTTAAAGTTTACGAGAATAATTAAAAATTGTATAACACTCTTAATCTTTTGAACTTGAAGAACCCTTCCCATCCTTGTCTTTCTGATCTTTATCTTTCTTGTCTTTGTCCTTTTGGTCTTTGTCATCTTTATCTTTCTTAATAGTAGACATGGCATTGCGGATAGCCTCACTCTGTGGATCAACACCTGGTAAATTTTCAAGAACACTTTGAAGAAAAGCAGGGTCATTCATGACTTCAGCATATTCCTCAGATACATCCATGCTCTCTTCAACCTGTGGAGCCTCTTGTTGCATGCTCATCTCCATTGCCAAAGCAATTTGTTCCTCTTCAGAAAGCTCCATAGCCTCTCTGCCAAGGGACATAGCAAGAGCTCTTTCCATTCCAGTGTTTTGGGTCTCACCAGGCTTGGTTTCTTTCATCTCAGTGTCAGTGTTACCCTGCTGCCTTCTAGATTCTTCTTCTTGACGCTGCCGTTGCTCCTCCATAGACACACGTAAAGCAAGTGCAAGTTCAGGATCTTCATTAGGATCAACTCCAAATTCAAATGGCGATAATCCGGAACCTGAAGGACCTGCTCCATCTCCACCTATCAAGGGACTTGAGATCAAAGCTTCTGATAATACAACACAGCCACCAGCTGGGACAGATACTAAATGACTGCCTCCGGATGAATTATCTTTACCATTGAGGGTATTGACAAATGATGTCAACAAAGGATTGTTTTCTCCATCTTCGCCAAAAGAAATGACATCACAATTTACCTTTTCTTTTTTCAACCGTTTGGCTAGTTTTACTAATTCCTTCTCATCAGTGTTAATAGGAGAACCAACAAATACAACTATACGCATTTTATGATTTTTCCCTTGACGATGTTTAAGAGCCAAATGTGCGATTCTAATACCGGTCAATATATTGATGTTTCCGTTTGGTTGCACGCGATGCAGCTTGGATAAAATACGACCAACATCGCTGGTAAGAGTCGCAAGTACTTCAACATTCGCAAGAGTCAGCAGTCCCACATTGTTTTCGGGATTTGACCGAGTTTTGGAATGACATACCAGATTTACGGCATCTTGTTGTGCTTGCAGTCTCGTAGGAAGAAAGTCTCCATTTCTCATGTAGTCGCTGTTATCTACACATATCATAGTACTTTCCAGAACCATTATTTCTACTTTATTTTAATTAAAACAAAATATAACTAGATAGACCAACAACGATTTTTGCTGTATAATCCTTTTTAACAGATTAAAAAATTCAGTGTGACAAGTAATGACAACGTTTTTGACAAGACTTTTTATAACGACATGAAATAGTAATACTATCGAAAGTTATTATAATATTTTTAATTTAGAAACATAATATATACCTAAAAATGCAGCAAATATAAACAATTTACTGAACTTTTGTTACAATTGAAATATAATTATAAAAGTGGTTAGTAAATTTTTATTGAGCTCTTTTATTATGAAGTTTATTTAATAACTATCTTCATCGTATACAAACAACGAGATATGTAAAAATGTTATATCCTTTTATGATTATGTAGTTACTTAATTCAAATTTTAAAAATGAATTAACCATAAAGTACCTTGTCGTTTGACACTTGTTCTCAGATATTAATTGTGTTATATAGTCTATGCAAGTTTTTCAACTTGCATTCGATTTTCATTCCATTGGTAAATTTCGGCATATTTCCGAAAAACCATGGCGTTTGGCGACTACCCTAAAGAATATAATCCCTCGGTTCACGGCCCATACGATCCGGCCCGATACTATGGAAAACGTAAGTAACAATTACCGAATATATTTGACTAGTATAAGGCAAGATTCGATTATGTAATTTAGAATTTTTTATTCTTTTCAGCTGATACGCCTTTTGGTCAAGTTAAGATAAACGAGATCGGAGCATGGCTTGCGCGCAGAAACAAGAGCCCGTCAGCTTTCATGGGCGCTTGTAGTAGAGGTGATTACACAAAAATTTTAGGGTTATAGCAATGTACCAATAACTAATTTATCGATGCAGTAAATTAAAAAAAAAACTTTATTATATCATTTATTTATTATATTTTAGATAAGAGGTTTGATCATAATGTCTTATTGAACAATGACATCAGACCTTTCATTACTTAACTGTGAAATATTATTTATGTAGATGAATAGTAATTTTTCAAAGACCTTGTTAGTTCAGTTATGCAGTTATATACATTTTTGGAACATTTTTTATAAGCACATAAATAAGATAAATAATTTTGATTTGAACAGCCTGGTGGAGATGGCAGCACAAGTATGTCCAGCCAAAAAAAGTGGGCATAGCACCTTTCTTCCAACTCCTTGTTGGATCAATGA
Organism: Troides aeacus; assembly: GCA_033220335.2. Lineage (NCBI taxonomy): Eukaryota > Metazoa > Arthropoda > Insecta > Lepidoptera > Papilionidae > Troides > Troides aeacus. The sequence continues at coordinate 10,368,654 of CM067278.1, forward strand.
CTTTCTTTTATTTGATTAACTATGGCAAAATTCGTGAGTATGAGTTTCTCAATATTGGTATAAAAACTTTCAAGATTTTTTAAATTAGTGGTTAACATTTTTTATTATCTGTCTTAAAACCTGTAGAGAAGTAAAAATATATTAAGTGTATTTGGATCATTACTTAATCTTTTTAATTAAAAAAAAAAGCACTTTTTATAAATTGAATAACAATTTTAATATTTTTATTAGAAGATTTTTATCTTTTTTAATATAACAATTCCTCCATACAAGCCCTTGCTAAAATGAGTTAGGTTTTACATGATATAAAAATTGAGTTTTTTATTAATCTATGTTATTTATTTCTAGAGCACCACAGGAACTACAAGTACCACTAAGTCGTGGTTACTGAAGCATTTACATGCATAATCTACAACAGAGTCAAAATTATGGATGTTCATACTCTAGATGCAATTTGTTTGTTCTTCACTAAATAAAATAGATTGAAACTATGTATGTTTAATTCCCCTGTTCTATGAAATTTTTATCAATATGATGACTGTAATATTTTATTTTAACAATAATTATATTAATATCAAGCAAGCAAGCAACTCTTTAACTACAATAAGGAAATTAGGAACAAGTTTCTAGAATATTGTAAATACATTGCACAGAGAACTGTAAATAGAAATAAGTGATTTTAAATAAGCATATAAATTCATTAATGCACTAAATATGTATGTAGATAAGAACTTTAACCCGAGTCAAAAGATATCAGCATAAATAAAAAAATAAAAATAATAAAAAAAAAATCTTAACTCAAACAGTGCATGTCCGTGTTTTGTGGAATAAATTACAGGAAATGTACTGCATTGGTTGCAATATTGACAATGAAGTGGGTACTTCACAAACATCCACATGTCACTTTAGGAAATAAGCATAAGTAGCTGCTAACATCACACAGTACTTACTCCTGTGTTTCGTTATATATTCAGTAAATCAAATTTTTAGAACGGCAGATAAGTTTTAATCGTAATCTTTTATTTAAAACATCAATGCTTGTGAATGTTTTAATTACGTATGTTTACAAAAAGTCAAGTAGTGCTGGCAGTAGATTGTCATTCTGTTCATATCAATTATATTAAAATGCTTTATAATAGAATAGGTTTATGTTTTCCTTGGGAACAGGATGTAATATATATATAAGTTTATGCTTAATAATTATTATACTATAATCATCATTAGCTGATAGCCACTGCTGCCACATAGGCCTCTCCCAAAGATAGTAATATAGTTTCCACAGTTAGTGAAATTCCCCTCCCCCTCAACATAAAAATGGCACTACTTAAGATTTCAGCACTGCAGTGTGCTTATTATTTTGAAGCATATGTTAAATGTTATCACTGTGGTGACTTCGTTACCTACAACACCATTCACAGTATGTTAACATTAGCAAACTGCATCAGTACTTAACTAGGCGATTGTCACCAGCAATAGTCCTATCCTCAGGAAAGTTTATGACTGTGAACATTCATAGTACTTATCACTTTGTTCCTAAAATTATAGCCTAGTTGTATAATTTCCCAAAATAGATATGGTGAGCTTGTTTAAATTTTACCAATTTGATTATACTCTCGATTCCAGTTTAAACGTCTCTTGATAAAGGTTATGTATTGTCATTAGTCCATGCAATGTATTAATAAGAATCATAACTATGGCAGAATTTAAATATATTAAAGTATCAGGAAATAAAACAAAATTTGTTTAGTAAAAATATTTTACTTAAATACAATAATAATTTAGTCTGTTGCATGCACACATCATTCGCAGAAATTCATGCATATCACTTCATGTGTAGTCTAACCGATCTCCAGGATTTGTTTCTATAGAATTCAGTTTGTATGTTATTGGAGCTTCTATCACAATTAATCTTGAGAATAATTCAATCTGAAACAAAGATAAATATTCAGTTATTGATTGCTAAATATGAAAAAAAGCTTTTGTCAATTGTTCAATTATGCATCCAGAAAATTTAATAGAAGAATGAATATCAGATGATGTCTTTATTGTTGTTAAAAATAAATTGAGCTAAATGAATACATCAAACATTGCAACAAATCCTCCACCAATCATATCAAGGTGATCCTTGATATCATTGGTTACAAGACAAGATTAACTTTTGTTTCATAGACTACAAAGTTAAAACAGAATTAATATCATGCAATAGTATTAGATATTTTTTACTTTAAATAATATATTATAAAGGGTGTGGAGATCTTTAAAGGAGACTTTATTGGCCAACAGTGAACTTCTATCAGCTAATGATAATGATTAAATTGTTATAATAGTTATGAAATTATATATGTATTAGAAATGGAATGGTAATATATTATTCAGTATAAAATAGTGTATTGTACATTGACAAGCTGTTTTATTAACCCAATCTCCTATCAATCACAAAAATTTATATCATATCTAACATACAATCCACACACCCATCTACAGAAACAGACTAATAAAGACAGCCTGTCCTTATTAGTCTCATCTTACCTATTACGCTACTTTATAGATCAGATCTGCCCATGTATTTGGGTTTTAATTCTTCTATTCTCTTGATAAAGTCCGTCTTTTCTATACAACCGTCGCAAACTTCATCCCAGTCATTAAGGATTTTTTTGAGATCTCGTACTTTCAACTTCTTCAAATCCACGTTGTTTAGATCGATCTGTTTATCAAAGCGTAGGTCACATATTTGTGCGTCTTTCTTCCTCAGTTTCTCACAGATTTTGTCGGCAGGCATAGACCAACTGAGTGGCTTTGATAACTCTCCTAAAATACCGGTGGCTGATTCTTCTAATCCGCCTAAATAGTAACAAAACCTGTTCTCTTTGTTCTTTGAGCCTTTACAAAACTTCTTGAACTCTGCCTCAATTAACTTCGGATCCTTCTTGACATTGTCCGATAGCGTGGCCGCAAATTTTTCAACTGTTTTAACACAAACTTCGCACTCGCCATCCTTCAATGCTAGGACTAGTTGCAGCACAGCTGCCAAGAATAGTAAATAAATGCTACTTAATTTATACATTATTCTGTTATTTTTATTTGTAAAATCAATGCTAATTTTAGTCACAACTGACTAGACGATGTAGAAATAGCAAAACTAAAATGAAAATGTTGTAATAAAAGAGTCTCGTCCATTCATGAAACTGAAGACGTTGACAGCTTTACTTGGCCGGCCACGATTGGTGCACGTTGTATTAAAAGTAGTAACAGATTTGTTTTACGCAGATACTTAAAGTAAAATTGTGAGTAATGTTTTACATTTTTGTTTTAACTTTTACTTGTAAGAAATTTCAATAACTTTATAAATATCGATTTGTATAAATGATTTGTATAATAATAAACTTACAACTTAACAATCTATATCCATTGACATTATGTATAAAAAAGTGCATGTGTCGTTGTTGTCATGGATACCACATTTGTGTATAAACATAATAATTTTCCTTGATTCTGTGTTTTCAATTGTTTTGTCAATAAATAGATTTATGCGAGATAATTATCCAAACAGTTTAAGATGTCTTATTTTAATACAGAACTTAAAAACAATCCAAGAGCTGCGTTAGAACAATATATTATAACTTTACAAAGTGAATCAAAAATTGCTCGTAAAAATGCATATGTGAAGATAAATCAAGAATTATTTGAAAATCCTGCAAACAGTGACTGCGATTTTAGTAATATATTTCCCGAAATTTATGCATATGTGCTTAAAGGCTTCTCTGATTCCTCTGAAGGATGTCGAGAAATAAGTGCCTTGATTATTTCAAATTTTATTGAAAAATTGCCTCTTAATGATTACTATTTAACCTATATATTACCTGTAATAGTAAGGCGAATTGGTTGCGCAGAGATCGTAGAAGATTCTGAAGAAATTCGTTTGGTACTTATTGAATTGGTGCATAAAATACTAGAAAAATACAGAAACACGCAACTTTTGACATCTTTCTTCAACGATTTAACTAATATATTAACTAAAACAACCACTGATCCGTTCTCTAAAGTTAAATTAGAAGCCTGTGAGTGCATTATATTGCTTTCTAAAATACTACAAAGGGATTTTCATTTCCAATCAGAAAGTTTTATCAAACCATTGTTATCAAACTTTGCACATCAGCATTTTAGAGTACGTGTAGCATCTATAAAGGCAATTGGTAAGATTGTGTTTAATAGCAAATTAAACACATTATTTCATTATTTTAAATTGTATATTTTATATAACCTTATCTAGTGTATAGATAAAAAAACTTCAAAACTTTATGATTTTTAACATATAACAAATAATAAATTTTGGGTAATTACACCATCATCATCTGATAAATGTCCACTGCTGGACCTAGACCTCCTCTAAAAATCTCTACATACAGTCGGCATGGCCTCTGGTACAGTTGGGCGCTAGGAGTTGTCGTTTGTAGGAGTTCATATGGATGGATCTGTGCCATTTCCCATCATGTTGATCCAATGTAGGTTGGTGGGAGCCAGAGCCTTGTGTATTGATTAGCAGGGTGCACCACAAGCAGGTAAAGTTGGCTTGGATCCCGTGAGTTGCTGTTATAGTGTAATTGGTTTCTAGGTCTTTTATACACTAAAATAGTATTATTTACAATAAAATCCCAGTAGGATCTATACCACATAACATTTGCATGGATTGTATATGTACTCTAGTTTAAAATTAATGGAAATAATTCAGGTGCAGTAGTGATTGTCGGAAATGCTAAGAGTTTTGAGCTGTCAGTAACTCCAATGGCTGAAAAATTATTTGATGAGAACACACAAGTACGTAAACAGGTCACCCTGGAAGTTGGTAACTGGATGCTGAACTATAGAGATCGTTATTCATTCTGGCATCGTATGATACCACTTTTGCTTACAAGGTAAACCACCATATTAATTTTTGTAAAGGATTATAAATGTGAACAGTGAATTGTAAACTTCATAAAAGGCTGTACGTCTCTGTTGCTGGAGACCATCTAGGTAGGTACAACTGCAGTGCCTATTATGAATAAAGGTGCTTTAGCTAGTATAATTTCTGGTGTAATGAGCCTGAACATTGAATGTCTCAGGTTACGAGTGTAATGTGGTGCAGTGTATATTATTCTAATTGTTATAAGTAGGTATATAACTTAGTAAACCTACATAGAAAGTGTGGCTTGCAACAAATAGTATTATTTGAAGAAATGGGAATGTTGATGATGATAACAAGGTTTACAATAGAGTTTAAATTTGGTGTTATAAGTTTCTGTTATCAGAGTTCCATTTGGAAATCATATCAGTAATCCTGTAACAAAAATAATAAATTTTAAATAATGTTCATTGCAGTTTGAGTGATGTGATGGCTGATATTAGAGACACAGCCACGAAACTTTGGTCAGACATTGGTCTTCAGTACTTAGAGGAGAATGAGGAGGATTTAAAGAAGAAACTGGATTTTTTGAAGGATGTTCCATCCCATTATCCGGATGTGAAACGTCCTAACTTTGGATGCAGATGTTTGGTACAAAGTAATATTGGGAAAATTGTACCAGCTATTGCCAAAGGTGGGCAACAAATCAATGTATTTATATATTATCACTTACAATTGTATCAATAAATGTTAATGTAGATCAATATGAGTTCATATCCTCTTTTTGTTGATTGAGAATAAGCCTACGGAGGGTGAAGTGTACTGAACCAGAATACTGTCATATGCAGACAGTCGCAAGACTGTAATACTGTTATACCAGTGCACCCTGCTAATCAACAAACGAGGCTCTAGCTCCAAATACCTGCTTTGGGCCAGCATGGTGAGAAATAGCCTAAATTCCCCCATATAAACCTGTACCAACATGGCGATCTTTGAGAGAGGCCTATGTCTAGCAGTGGACGTATATCGGCTGATGTAGTAGTAGTAGTAGTAGTAGAAGTAGTATTAAGTATACTGTAAATAAATGAAACAAATTATCATTGTTTATAACAGAAATGGATGGATGGCAAGCGGACGCGCGCCTCCGCGTTGGACAACTATTGTGCTGGTTGGTGCTGTGTGCAGAGGAGGGTTTTACACAGCATGCCAATACCATTGTGAAGATCCTGCAAAGGGGTGCGGGGGATGAGGATGCTAGGGTTATTCTTGAGGTGATACACATTCCTATATAAAATTGTACAGTGACCCTAGTGATAGTAAAAATTTTAGATGACATCCACCATAAATACTTTTAATATTTTAAAGTACAAATTGGCATGGTATCTTCATATGTCAGGATTGTGTCTGGGCTTTGCGTTTTTCAAATTAGTTCTCAATAATTAATTATATGTATACTGTATTCGTCCCTGTGCTTTTATTGTGTGTATCCTCTAATTAGGATTAAGATTTAAGACGGTGATGTATCTGATGATCGTCAAACTTCAGTTTGAAGAGGACACCTAATGATGATGATGTAATACCAATACGAGCATATACATCTTAATGTTTTAGATTAAACGTGCGTCAGAACTTTTCGGTTATTTCATTGTTCCCGAAACATGGTGGCCGTTACTCGAAGCAGATGTGGACTCCTGGCCAGTGCTAATGGTGATCGCTAACATTCTCAAAGGCTCTAGAGCTGAGCTTGTGAAGGGGAAAGTTATGACGGAACTGTGTAAAGAATTGTCCGATCCGGACCGATGCAGAGTGAGAAAGGTATCTATTACTTTTTTTGTTCTATATTCAAACCTATAATAGCACCAGGCGTGAGTTCAATCCCCGGTTAGTTACCGGTGAAGAAAAGATATTTTGAGGAATCTGATATGTTTTAAGAAGAATAAATAGCAATAACTTTCCCTTTAAAAGATAAGGCCTGGAGACTCATTACTGGGAACATAAAATATTATTTTATTAAATATAATTTTTATTCTTCTATTACTTGTTATATTTGCAGCCTAAATACCAAGAGAATCTTCTTCACGTAACCGAAGCACTTATGAATCTCTGTGCTGAGGAATGCGCGCCTGTAGCTGAACAGTTGTTTATAATAAACTTCAGCGTGTACGCCATGCCGGTGGACGATAAGATGCAGTTCATGGCTCTATGTGAGTACTGTTTTAAAAAAAAGATTTTATAGATTCATATTTATCCTTTTAGGTATGCTTGCGAAAATTTAACTATACTCTCTCCATTCAAAACATAACCAACATATTTTAAAACTTCAGAAGACGGCGTAACCGTTTTTAATTATGTTGTCTCTTTCTAGCGAATCTCGACAAGCTGCGGCAGATAGAAGGATGTGGTCGTAGTCTGACGTCTCTGTACGAGCGTCACATCCGGCGCATCCTCGTGGATATCAATAGCGACGCGCTCACCTGGACCTTGCTCACTCCTGATAGGTGTCTGCTCGAGTGTGTCCTCTTACACTCTGGTATGTACTTTACGTGTATTGCCCAGAGGTTGTAACCGGTGATTGAGAAAGTAAACAATAAAAATAAGTACAATGAAACATGTAATATGATTTCATTAAAAAGGAATTGTGATAGTTTGTAAATAAAGAAGGGCTGGATTTCGTCATTTAAGTATTAGCGTGAAAGAAGGAAATAGGATGGAGAATGAGAGAGAAAGAAATATGTAAGATAAAAACGGAATAATAGAAAGACTACCGGAAGGAGTGAATGATTAAAGGAAAATAATGTGAAAATAAAAGAGGGGCCATCAATGTCATCAACATCATCAGCCGATAGACGTCCACTGCTGGACATAGGTATACATATCAATTTCACATTGTGTTAATAGGCTAAAGGTTGTGGATCATATGTCTTATCTAGGTCTCAAGTTTAAAGTCAATGTAGTATACATAATATTGGTTTTGGATGAGCGAGTCTTTCATACCATTTTATGTTTCAGGATATGCGATGGGTAGTCAGCTGCACCTCATAGCGCCTTTGCTACGCGAATGCCTAGCAACACCGAAGGTCGATCCCGAGGTTAAATTGAAAGTGTTTACTGCGCTCTCCACCGTGCTTTTACAACGGCAGACTAATTTCAAAAACTGCGAAATGGATAAATTGGAGGCGTTTCTTAAAGTCGTCATTGAGGGTTTGTATTCTCCTAACATGGATTGGACCATTTCTTCATTACGCTGACTTAGTGCGATTTGTTTGACGAATGATGCTGCATAAGGCATCAGGTCCAACCAATCCTGTATCGATTAAATTATTAGGTTCCTTACAGATGTCATACTGCCGAATTTGGTGTGGGCGCCGGGGAGAACAGCCGAAGCGATCCGGACGGCTGCAGTGGCTTGTCTCTGCTCTGCATTGCAGGACGACCCGCAAACCGGAGCCGATTCCATTGAGAAGGGTGCCGACGGGGATAATAACGACAAGGTAATATTAAGCGTTATCACAATGTACAAGGTTAACTGTTAAGTGTAAATAAAAATAATTATCCTTATCAATATTTAAATCCTATTTTCATTCATAATTTTGTGTTTGTTGAAGTACTAATATAATGTATATAAGTACTATATGTTTAATAAAATCGATTTTGTTGGTTGTAGTCTGCAATATACACCTTGTTCCAGTTTATTGAAAATATATTAGCTAGACTTTATTTAAAAAAAATCTTAAAAATACTAATTGCAAAACTATTTCCTAAACCGCCCAAAAAACAATGTATAGTTTATCAACATTTTAGCTTCAAAAAATCTCAGAAAATGTCTAGGCAATAACAATTTACCTATTATATTAAACATGTAATATTTTATTTCCATAAGATGTTGAAAAAAATATTAGACACGACATTGAACTATTACTAATATTTAATGTTTCTTGTCCGGCATTATTTTTTAAGGATTCTCTAGTTGCTGTTAGAAAAGGTGCTGATTGAATTTCAGAAAGTAAATTTGTTCCCTACGAAAGAATCCTTGGAGCCTTTCATAGCGCGCATGGCGCCGCTACTGGTGGGGCTGGCGGACGACAACTCGTCTCTGACGCGTCAGCATACCATGCGAGCCATATGCTGTCTCGCCTCGCTTGCGAAGCAGCGCGACTGCTTTACTGCTGAAGTGCTCCATAAATTGTATTTCGGTAAGTATTTTTTTTAAATAACTTACGTAAATACTTCTTAAGTAATGCTTGAGGTATAAAGATGCAAATTAAACGGTTCAGAGAAATTTATTGCTGGTAGGTTTCTGATGCCAAACTGCCTAGCTAGGTATTTCTGCTGTTAAACGGTAGTGTGCAGGCATTACTATTATCCGGTTTAAAGAACGTTGCAGTAAGTGAAATTGTTGGAGTAACGAGATTTAATATCTATGTCTCAAGGCAACGAGCAAAATGAGTTGCTGAGTATCTTAACTTTACATAGGTATGCATGTAGCGTATCTTCACATGGGCATCTTGCTTGTCTCAATGCTCGGTCAAAAAAATGATGTTTGTTGTTAAGTTACATAGTACTAGAACAGAATCATACAAGCTAGAATAGAATCACCACGCCGGATACAGAAGTAAAAATATTAATATTATACATAAACCATTTAATGTTTCCCTGCGAGGACTTGGGTCCTTTTTTAAATGGAGAGAGTCAAGAATGTTTATTCCGTCACTCAGATCATTTGCGGATTGTTTTCATGTAGTGTGAGCGTGTGTAAATTCTTTATATTGCGTAGTCCATCTACAGTAGTTGTGTCACGGTGCAGGTGTGCTGAAGCGTTTGGACGACAGCAGCGACCGCGTGCGCTCGTTCGCCGTGGGTACGGTGCGCGCTTTGTTTGCGTGCCGGCCGCGCCCGTACGACGCGGTAGTGTTCGGCGCGCACGTCGACGCGCTCTACAGCGCAATGCTGATACACCTCGACGACCCAGACGAGAGCTTCCGTAACGAGATGCTCGGTAAAAATGATGTTATTATTTATTATATAACAAACTGAAAAGAGAAGAGTGATGTTCATTCTGCTGTAAACCAGGCCTAGTATGAGGAAGTTTACACATTATATTTTATCGCCGTGATACGCAAGATCTTACGTCTTATTACATATACTTTTTTATTGTCTTATGACAAAAGTTAAATCGTCACTTAAACGAACAGTAGCGTTTATAGACACCATGACGGCAGAAATCTCTGTAAACTATTGCTGACAAAATTTTAGCCTATTGATATGCACCGCTGAACACCGACCTCCTCAGTTTTAGCAAGTAAAAATATGAGCCAAGAGTAGACAAGAATGTACTCAGAGAAGTAAATCTGCATTAATGTCATCATCAACCGCAAGACACTTAGTACTGAACATAAGTTCCCTTTAAATAATAATGTGCGTACCGCATCTTAATTAAATTGTTTTTCTTCATTCCTTTCAGATGCTCTTATTGCTCTTAGTGACATAGATCCACAGCTTCTGATCAAGAAGGTGAAGTCAAATATACATTTATATAGAAACAAGGCCGCGTACGAGCGGCTTTCTATTCATATAGAGAAAAGTTAAAATTAAACTTTTATTATTTACTTATGTTAAAGACAACTTAAATAAATGTTTTGTTTATTTTCAAATATGTTTTTGATTTTAGCATTTTTAAGTACCAAAACTCTTGTACTATTATTTATTAAGTTATTAAAAAAAATGTACGAAGATAGCTTCGCCGAGCACGTTTTATTCTCAAAATGCTGAGTTTATCCAAAGGCGATCGTCATTATCAACCGATAGACATCCACAGCTGGACATATATGTTGTGAAAGGCCTTCGGGCACGCGGCAGTTATCGAGTACTTTACTACATCATCTGCCAAAGCAAACAAAGAATAATTTAGTATATATGACAATATGTATCATTCACCAAACGTCAAATCCGTATAAGTACAATGTTAAAAAATTTACTTTTTTTAATTGATTAATTTTTATTTATTAACATGTGGTTCGATGGAAAGTATTTTCACGATGTTTCCAAAACAATTAATTAAAGATTACAAGGAACTTCTTTTTTAAATATGTTTTTCTATCAGTTTAAGCTTTCTAAAATTTTAATCAATATCTTTAAAGTAAAATAACCTATTAAAAATTAACAAGAAAAAATATTCGTTACATGTATTTTTGTATGTTAAAATAATTATACTTACTATTATTATAAATAAATTAGTTAGTATAATTTCTGAGGTAACGAGTTAAGAAACTTAACACTTTATGTCCCAGGTGACAAGCAATAGTGTTATGTTTTTATGAGAAGGTGTATCACTTACTATCAGGAGAACGTCCCGTTCAAGTCCTTTAAGTGCATTAAACAAAAAAAAAAGGAAAAATTCCTCTAAATTATCATTCGTATTAGTTAAATAGTTATTCGTGAAGCATTTTGTAAAATATTTACACGAAGATTGTGATTTAGCAATGAGTTTGTATATTCATAGCTATTTAATTCTGTAATCATCTCAAAATTAGAAATATTAATTAATCTGTTTATGTTTTCATGATATGCTGGTCACACTGGAATTTTAATGATCCTTTTAATTGTCACTTGTTACTGCCAATTTTCATTGTCAATTGCAGGAGAGTACCGCGCCGTGAAAGCTACTAACTCTCTTTTGTAATTATTTTGGTAATAACGTATTAAAATAAAAAAAAACATTATCCATTTGTCAATGTAACTATAACTACGTTATAATCGTAAAATATGGAAGTGACCCGAAAGAGTATGTATGCCTTCATAAGATTGATGTTGTCTGTTTTATTTACATGTATTAAAAATTTTCGTTTTTTACAGATTTTCGAGAGTGTCTGCCTCTAATTAGTGAGTCTATTGACAAAGCTGATTTTTTAGTGATTGATGCTGAATTCACAGGACTCATAAATGGACGGGATGTTTCAATGTTTGATTCCCCTCAAGAGTATTATACTACTCTGTTAAACGGATCGACAGAATTTCTGCTTATACAATACGGCTTGTGTGCATTTTATTGGAATCACAAGGAAAATCATTATATGAACGACGCTTACAATTTCTACTTATTTCCGAGAGGACGTCCGGGACCAGAAAAAAATTTCCTTTGTCAGAGCTCCAGCTTAGACTTCCTAGCTTCTCAAGGGTTTGACTTCAATAAATTATTTAAAGAAGGTTTGTTAAACATTCATTTTGAACACAGGTCACAAGGAATAATATTAGTTTTGAGAAATAGTACTCGCTTTTATAATTTTAGTAAGTTATTTTGTAGAAAGATTAGTTTGAATTTTTTTTAATTGTTATTTCTTGATGTCACTACTAAGAACCTAAAGCAAACTTTCTAATTATGAAATATTTTTAAACATGTTATTAACATATGTAACTTTTTCTGAGAAGTACTGATTGTTCATTTTGATTAATATTGCACTGGTTAAAAGCATTTTCTTATGTATAGATCACATTTTGGGTGTACAATATTCCTAAGATCTAATTTTAGTATAAAGTATATTTTAACACAAAATTCAGGATTATTATTTTATTTATAATAAATGTTTGTTTTTCTAGGTATTTCTTATATGACAGAGCCAACAGAGATTCGGCTACGTGAAAGCTTAATGGAGCGTCAAAAGTTTTACTGTAATGAGAAGGACACTATTACCATACCAGAGGAAAATAAACAACAAATTGAAGATATATGGCAAGTGTGAATAAAAAAAACTTTTTTAATTTTTAAATGAATTCACAGGTATTTGTTATTTTTTCTAATTATAAACAGTATGGTTTCCATTTAACATTAATGGTATCTCGAATGTCAAAGTTTACAGTAAAAATGCTATACTGATGATAATCTGAGAAAATGAAATTTATTCACAGCAACTGTAATGCAACCATATCCATGTTTTTTGCAGATGTATTCCATTATATAAAAATCTTTGTAACACCTTAGTCATGTGTGTCAAATAATTTTTTAAACAATAATCTGAATGTGTGTTTATTTATACCGTTATTAACTTAAAAAAGGTAATTCAAGTAAACTATGTAAGTTATGAGCTAATTGTGTTTATCGTTTTTATCCTGGCTTATGCAATTTGTACAACTGTTGTATACAGTAAAAAGGTCCGCACGTTCCTGGACGAGAACACAGCTGATGAAATGGTGATTGACCGCTGCAATGCTTTCATCAGGCGGCTGCTCTTCCAAGAGTTGGGTATACGGTTTAAGAGTGAGGCTTTCATTGAAACAAAGGTGTTGGAGAATAAATCTAGGTAAACTAATTTTATATTTAATATGTTATAAGTGGACAAAGTTAGATGTAGTGTTGGGAGGGCTCCCTCAAGGTGGACCGAAGATCGAATCCATTGGGATCGATCGATCGAGACCGAATCCAATCCACTGGATGCGACCAACATGGGACTGATAGACATGGAGATCTTTGAGGGAGTCCTTTGTCCAGCAGTAGACGTCTATCGGCTGATGATGAAGACAAAGTTAAAATTATATCAAGTGGAAAATATCTGTAATTTTCTGGATGGGTAAGACCAGTGTCTATTTTTGTTGACAAATAGTAGCATGTATGTTGGCATCTCTACAATTTTTGACATTGAAGTTAATGTTGCTGCTAAAACAAGATTTAAGTTGTCATATTTTCAAAGTACTGTGGGTGCATGCAGAATTGGCAGACCTTCACTAGGTGGACAAGTGATATTGAAAGAACTGCTGGGAATCACTGGTCTTAAACAATGCATGACAATGTTTTCTAGAAAAGAATACAATAGAAAAAGAGACCTGTGTCCAATAGTGGATGTCCATCAGTTGAGATAAGGATGATGATGAGACATGCAGTGTGCTGTGTGAAAATCCTAACTTCTTCAAGGCAGGCATTTGGCTTTCCATCACATAAAGTTCCTGGATGTCTTGTTGCTTCTCCATTAAAAAAATGGAAATATATGATTATTATTAATTTAATCTATTATCTATATAGGGTTCTTAAAGTGACTAGATTAAATTCCGAGAGTGAAGGGAAGGACAAGGACTCACAGAAGAAGGAGAAAGAATGGGAAGAGTTTGAAGATGCTGTTGGCTTTTCGAAAGTTGCGAGAATGATCAGTCAATCAGTAAGTTGAAATATTAAATTATTTAATATTTACATTTATATTTACGTAAAAGTATTCAGGGTAGTAATTTTCTCACTACTTGAACTTGTCTCTTAAAAGGAATGTCAAGGTGATTGTAATTTATAAATGATGGCTAAATACTGCTGCAATCCCACCTGTTGGTAAATGGAAATGTAGTTATATGTGAAGATGTGCACTGGTTTAAACGAAGCTTATTCACTTATTTCATAAAGATTTTAATGTCACATCTACATGGAAACAATGATGTTCATCGACTTTACAAGTCCTTCACTGTTCTTATGATCACACTGATCATTAATTGGTATAGTTAAAATTTTTGTTTGAACTATTCTATTTGTATATTATAGGAGAAGTTGGTGATAGGTCACAACATGCTATTGGATCTCATACACACCCTCAATCATTTCTTCCAACCGCTACCTGCAAGCTATACATCATTTAAGGAGTTTGCACACTGCATGTTTCCGAGGTGAGGTTACTATTTAGTAAGATTTTTTTTTATAATTTTCTTTCAATTGCTTACTTTAACTACATCCTCTGTGTGGCAGTGGCTAATAATAACATTGGGCTAGTAACTAGGATGTCCCTCATTCAATTCCAGGACCATATGGTGTGGACTTTTATTGATGATATTTTTTACGAACCCACCTGCCTAGCTCAAGTTTTGTGAAGTCTCATAAGGTCTCTTTGGACATTCAATTATAATATTTGTATTATCTCACAGGATTCTGGATACAAAGTATATGTCAAGCCTACCTCCATTCAAAGACAAGGTGAATTCCAGCGTTCTACATCATCTGTTGGCGACGTTATCAGAACCACCATTCTCTGTGCCTAAAGCAGGTACGATAAATGCCTTTCGTTATATTAACTTTTTTTTTTCGGAAGGAGTTGTTAGTTTTACTGACGAGGCTTAATCAGGACGTTCGTCGAAATCAGGACTTGTGGATTCATAATTCTCAAGATAAAAAGTTACTTTTGAAAATATTCTTTAACATTATCATTACGAATTTAAATAAGAAGGAAAAAAATATTTTTGAATATAAAGAGCGGTTTTCGTAAAATCGGTTTCAACTCACTTTTTTTTAAATATAATGCAACAAAAATGTTTAATGGAAATATAATATCTATAATTTTTTATCGTTTTCCTTTTTCTCCCAGAGTCTATAGAAGGTCGCGGCTACCATCGAGCTGATGACAAACTGCACGAGGCGGGTTTCGACGCTTACGTGACGGGGATGTGTTTCCTTGCGATGCATCAGCATCTAGCTATAATGAGAGGCGACAGCCCCCGTCGGCTGCCGGGCCCCGACTGCGCCGCACTCAAACCGTTTCTCAATAAGCTGTTCCTCGCTAAGACCGCACATCAAGACTCGCCTTATATGAACTTGAATGGAGCAGATCGTAAGTAAATAGCTTGCTTTGTGACACGAAAATCCCTGATTTGATTTCGGAGCCCCAGCTAAAACAACATTGTGTGTTGTTGTTATCATATGAGAACTAGAGTAATTAGACGAGAATGCTGCACCATTCAAGGACTCAATATTGTGTTTTTTTTTTTATTATTTGCACTGCATTTTAAATTGATCTCTTTTTTCCTCTAATTTTTAAGTACGTCATAATACTCTGATAACCCCAGTTTCCGTTACAGCAACGCCGTCGAGAGACCATGTGTTCCACTTAACATTCCCCAAAGAATGGCAGAGGAATGATATCAGTCAGCTGTTCAGTGCCTTCGGTAAGCTTTTAATGAAAATTTATAAATATTTATCACGATGGTGTTTTGGTGGTGAAGAAGTCATTATAATCGAAATAATCGGTCATTTTATATTAATTCCTTGTCAAGAGCTATGAAGCTTGCTTCCATTTGTGACTTTTTTTGTTTCCAAAAATATCAGAAACACATTGTTCACGATCTTGAAAAGCGTGGTAGCTAACTCGTTCCATAGGCATTATCATGAATACCATGATGAAAAACTTATATTATTGTATACGTTGTAGTTAATAAAGTTACTGGACTTTCTCATTGTTATCAGCAAGCAGCCACAAGTAGATCTTAGATCATCCGTCTTACGGTTTTATGAAAAAATTGCATATAAATATTGTTTTTATTTGCAGGACCTATAACAGTACAGTTTCTGGATGAAACGACGGCGTTGGTAGCGTTGTCGCGCCGCGATCAGGCGCGCACCGTTGCACGCACCTTCGCCAACAACGCGCGTATCTCGCTCGTGCCGTACGCCAAATACAAACTTCTCAATGCCAAGGTGAAGCTTTACTGTTTGTTGTTAAAAATCTAATTTAAAGATGAGACGAACAGGAACGTTCACCTAATGCTAAGTGATACGCCTGCCCATAATTGTGGCGCTAGTTAGGATGATGTACATTGCACCACATTGCACTCCTTGCCTGAGACGTAAGATTTTAAATCTTGGTAACCAGTACTAGCTACGGCGCCCTTCCAATTCTGAACACATCAAAGTTTACACGCTGCTGCTTTGCAGCAGTAATAGAAGCTGCTGTAGTATTTAGCCAGATCGGCTCCGCCAACAGAGCCCTACCACTTGTGAACTATTAAAACAAAATGTATTTTATTAGTGACAAAAACAAACTGTATATGTGTTTTAACTCTTTCCGAGTGTTTGCTGCGGTTACCAGCTAACCTGGTAATACGAAAGCCCTTTGTTCAATTTCAGAGCCAAACGCTCAGGAGTTTCATTTTTGATTAAGTTTTTTCATACTATTACCAGTCCACCCACATTTTGTAAATCAGCCGTCATAACGATGTTTCTTTGTTTCGGCTGTCGATACGGGAGCTTGAGGATTCTGAGCGAGCATGCTTCTCTACTTAGAGCCTTAACCAACCATGTGACATTGAGGTCAAGTGTTGTATTGTATATAAAAAAGTTGAACTGATTTTAATATAATATCGCGATTCAGGCTAATGTATTCTTAAACTTTTTGTAGGCATCAATAATATGAACTATAATTAAAAAATGTATAAGTAAAAAGTTTTTTTTTATTCTCAGACGCCGCCCCCACCGCCGCCGCAGCCGGCGCTTCTGCAGATGACTACTGTGTGCGTAAACTTATCTCGCATCATGACCTCATGCGTTTGCGATACGAACTTGTTTCTATACCTTAGTGTCGTATGTTTGTGCTGGCTCGCTCATTTTTATTTCGGCTCTCTTCTTTTTTAACATACAAAAATTTTCGGACATCGGTTGACACCGGTTATCCGAGTATGATCAATTATTGATTGATATTGATCATAGATGCACATCGTGGTCGCGCTATCGTTTATGATGTAATATTTACTTTATTTTGTCTTTGTTCCTATTTGCGCACAAATCATTATTAATAGTTTTTTTATATTTTTTTTTTCACTGCTGAGGGCATTGCTTTATTCCAACTATCGCGTAGCTTATCGTTTATGTTTGTTTAGGTTTTTTTATTGCACTCATATCGCAAATATGCGATATTCATTTTTAATCATTCATAGACAATCGACACCTTTTTTTTTCAAGGGTACTTTTGAAAACTTGAGAATTTTGGGTGTTGAATAATATAGGAAGAGACGTTTTTGTTTATTTTTTAATGTTCACTTTCAAGTCATAACTTATTTACACATTCATTTTCTTACTACTACTCTACTTTAAAAAATTTTCAAAAAAAATTCCAATGTAGGAGGAGTTTGAGTCTTTGGTTTTGGTACGGCGATACCGCAATTGGCAAAGAATCAATGAGAAATAATCTCTGTCGATGAAAGTAGTAGTTCTGTTTTTTGAACGTATTTGATCTCGGTAATTATATTAAGTTTCATCAGCATCAGCTCAACCGATCTACTTCCAGAAAGTTGGGAGCCACATAAAATTTACGTGATATTTGTTTAATATTTTTGATGAGACTTAACCATCAGAAAGTATAATCAAGGTTAGATTAACATTATATTGCTTTAGTTTATGTTATAATTAATCTACGAAATATTCTTTGTTTCATTCGAATACATATCTAGAATAGTACTATATCTAAAAATTCATCCTTAAACGTGATAAATGCGGGAATGTGGGAGTCATGACTATAGATGGCATGTATTACTCCGTAGTACCTTTTTCTTTTTCGCTTATTGGCTTACACTGAAGACAATCTTATTGCAAATGAAGTAATGATAAAATGAAATAATACATCAACCGATATAAATGTACCTTGATAACCATGATTTCACAGTGCATCTGTGACTGCTAACGTACAGCTACCGTCAGCGCTGTAATGCACTTGAAACCACGGTTAGGAATTAGTAAAATTAATACGAAAAAATCCGTAAACCTTTGCCCTCTTAAATTTATTAAAAGTAACGTGAAAATTATTTTAATAAACGTAGTTGTCTATCCACACAGCATATAAACACGGAAAAGGTTACTATTATTATTCTAATTGGGAAATATAGTAATATTTTCTCTCAGACTCTCATACGTTATTTGAATAGGTTATATTGAACAAATTTAAATAAAAAAAAATAGTTTGGTCTATGCCATTTGTATAACATACATACATATATATCACGCCTCATCCCCAGTGGGGTAGGTAGAGACCACGTCTCTCGCTTCCTCCACTTTCATGCATGCTCGTCGTCGTCATTTGTATAATGCGCTTTAAATGTAGCATGGAATAATCCTATTGTTTAGATATCTATGGAACCATGTACTATGACCTATATTTTAGCTGTTCCAGTAGTTATCCTTCTGAGAGCTAAAGTACTCTGTCATAGTCTGGTTAGTAATACTGCTCTGTTTTTGAAATTTGAGCTTTAGTTGATAAAAAATATTTTTTTTACTTGTTTAACTGTACGCATTTTCGTTTATAAAATTATTAACCATCCGGTGGCAAATAGTTCATCAATTTTATTATCTACTTTAATCGAAAGTGTATTCATTTTTAACGGTTACAAATATTTTGTTTATTCAGATTTTGCTTTTTAATAATTCACGACAATGTGACTCTAACGTGGCGTAATGATTAAGTAAAATATTATTTTTCTTTAATAAACTTTCTAAATAAGATTTTGTTTCATTTATCACCTATGCATCCTATCAATTGTGCTCATACATCCCGTTCGAGTCATACTGTTGTAATTCATATTAAAAATTAAAAGAAAGACTTGAATATATAGGTAGTAGGGACTAGCGGTCGAGATTTACCAAAAAACTTTATTTTTTTTTTAAAAACAAAATTTGCAGGCCGTATTTGATTCATTACTCTACCATTTCTAACCCTTTGCTCTTCTGATATTAATATGTGCTTTGATATGTTATTATTTTCCAAAATGATGTTTCTGATTTTTATTACATTATTTCGCTCTGTGTCCGTTGTTCAATGTATTGCTTATGCATGGATGTAGCTAAGGTGCCAATTCCCGTATGTACACCGGAACCACGATCATATGAGAATCTCGATCTGTTCGTACAGATTGATGAATATTCCATGAGTATATAATTTATATAAGGAGTAATCGTATTTAAATTCAATATGTAAAAGAAATTCTCATGCCGATTTCTATTAGAAACGAACGAAACAGTTTGGGTTAGTTGTAAAAATTCGTACGTTATTTTATTGGAAAGTAACTGTTCCCCGTCCGCTTTACTGGCTATAATATATATAATTAAATTTAAAATTGGTCAGAACTATTCCCACTGCCCTCGTTATTAACAGCCTTGTAACTCCCATTGGGGAAATAAATGATTTATAGTCGGTAAAAGGAATATTTCTATCAAATTTCAAGTCTCCAGTCATGGTTCCAGAGATATTGCGATCAGTCTCTTGCATTGGTGGAAATCTCTTATATAATACATTTACATAGATAAACCCGGAAACATGCGCAATCGCATAGTACAATGTTAGATGTGTGAAAGTATCTTATTCTTATATATATAGTAGAGCGAATCAGAGATTCATCTTAAAAGAGGTTGACATGATTTGAATTTTTTTTTAGATGCCATCGCTGTTCCTCTATCGCTATAGGTTGATCGTTTAGAGCGCTAAAAGGAAGTAATTACTCTATACATGAAAGTAGTGTCAAAGTGAATAATCTCCGTGAAAAAACTTTTGGCTTAATGGTTTCGGAAAAAAGCATTTTCATAAAAATTCTACGTGTCCCATTATTAGAATTTTTTTAAGTCTTTTATTTATATGAAGGGTTGGATTTTATTATCATTTAGTATACTTAACGGTGTTTTTTTATTAGATAAAAACGTTATATATAGTTAAATTGAACTGCGAGTGCCGCCCAACTATTTCGCCTCGCAAGAGACAGAGTTAAATTTGGAGAACTGACCGCCAACCTTCGCTAGTCGGAGAGGCACCTTAAGAAGAAGAATAGTTAAATTTCGAATCGGCCATTTCCGCGATATTAGTTGTTGAACCCCACAGCCGTCTTAATGATGTATATTTATTTTATTTCTATTCATGTGGCAACATTTCGAGTAGCTCTTTTACAACACGGTATTTAATAACACAGTTTCGATGTAACACGATTTATAAATTGCGGTAATCCTCCTGCAACGCGGTGTCGATAAGAAAATTGCAAAAACCTTGAAATAATTACTAGAAGGTCTAAGCTATCAGAACATTCTACCTTTTTTGTACTGGTCCATTACGTCATTTTCTGGGAACCTATTGTCGCTATGAAACTTGGAGGATGTAATACTTCATACACTATATGTATATGTATCGACTTAATACAGTTTTAAGGTACATTAGAAAAATGAATTTATTATAGCAAATCGTACACAACTAGACACCTCAGATAACCCTGTGAATAGATGTTGGATGGAGATATACATATAATAAATATATGTTTGTGCCGTCGGCTTGAGCTATGAGAATGCCGTCTTTCAGATTTCATACGGGGTTCTACTATCGCGCGATGGTCCCCCGCGGCTTCCGGCCGCAAACGCATCCGTCCACAGCGCACGCCTCTATGTTGGGCAGTTCGTCGTGGGTACCTTGAGGAAGTAAGTCAAGGAATCACTTGGTCCAAATTAAAGGAATACAATTTTTATACGTTCGTTAAATGAAACGCTACTTGACTCTAACAAATATACTTTGATATGTATATTTGATGAATATTGAACTTGTTAGTAGGAGAACATGTCCGGAGTCAGGTGGAAAATTGAGAATTCCAGTTCGAGATATCTTGAATTTTATTTAGTCGGTTTTACTCCGAACGACAGGTTCTATTAAATAGTGGTAACAAACTTTATTATCAACACTAAATACCACTATATATACATAGAAGGTAAACGTAGTATATGATAAATATCAAGATTAAGAACTGTATGGACTTATGAAAGTCTAAAATCTAATTCTCAGTGATGAATTCTCTGTGCATGAAATTAAATATAATATGCTAACCTTCATAAAAGACAAATTTGACTAAAACTTCTTGAATATAATGTGATAAAATAATAAAGTATTAGAAACCGAAAATTATAATCGATACACATATTGATATAGCCCGATGGCACAGAGCAGAGGCGTAGCTGCACTGGATGCAACGCTCCCCCTTCCCCTTTGATTTTCTTTAAATTACTATTTATGTATTTAAAAAAAAATCTTATGTTCGTGTTATTGTTTACGTCTCCATCCATCTTTACTAATTCAAGATTTAAATGTTTGAATAAAGCTTGTGATACGTAAAAAAAAGTCGAAATCCATAAATGTATCATCGTCATCTGATAGACGTCCACTGCTGGACATAGGCCTCTCTCATAGATCCCCACATAGATTGGTCCTGGACTGCCCGTATCGCCAGACACCAGAAGCCGTTGTTTGTAGGGGTTTATAAGGAGGGGCTCAGGCCATTTTCTATCACGTCCCAATTCGGGTTGGTGAGAGCTAGAGCCTCGTTTGTTGATGAGCAGGGTGCACCGCGAGCAGGAGAGGTTGGCCTAGGTCCCGTGACTTGTTTACCGGGATCCCTTACACCTCCTAAATATATAAAAACATCTAACCGCCATATATGTATAAAAACATCTATTTCATTGTTTGCTGCTGTAAGAATTTAAGGTTTTAGATAATCTAGTCACGCCATTGCGATGTAGGTAATAAAGATTAATTACTATTACCTAATTAGTGTGAAATACAATCCTGTTAATCCTGTTATGAGATTAAAATCTAAATGCTATTAATTATATAGATTTCAACGCCTTAATAATTCCTAAAGTGCGTGAGATGTTTATCTATTAGGGGGACCGGAAAGTAATGTCGTTTTCTTACGCTAAATACAAACATACATTTTTAACGAGTCTTTATTTTTAATCAATGATGTATTCCCCATCATTGTCAATAACCTTTTGCCATCTAGTGAGTAAATTTTCAATCCCTAATCGATAAAAATTAATTGGTTTTTCGGCAAAATATCTAGAGATGGCATTTTGGATATCATCCAAATTTGCAAATGTTTTGCCACTTAAAAAGTGTTGCAGCGCTCGGAATAAGTGGAAATCCGATGGTGCAACATCGGGCGAATATGGTGGATGAGGCAGCACCTCCCACCCCAATTCATTAATTTTTTCTAGAGTTCGCCTTGCGCAGTGCGGTCTTGCATTGTCATGTTGGAGAATGACGCCTTTTCGGTTGACAATCGCTGGCCACTTTTCAATTAAAGATTGATTGACTCGCTGCAATTGTTCGCTGTAGAGGTCTGCAGTAACAGTTTCTCCAGGTTTCAGTAATTCAAAATGAACAATGCCGCGAATACTCCACCAAACACACAAAAGCGCTTTTTTGGGGTGTAAACCTGGCTTAGCAGTACTCCGAGGGATTTCATTTGGAGAGAGCCACTGCCTTTTGCGTTTTGGGTTATCATACAGGACCCATTTCTCATCTCCTGTGATCAAGCGATCAAAAAACGCTTCTGTGTTGTGTCGTTGAAGCAATAAGTTGCATGTGATTGATCGGTTAGCCTTATTCTGTTCGGACAGATTATGCGGGACCCAAACACCTGCTCTGCTTACTTTTCCAATCTGCTTCAAATGTTCTTGGATGGTCGACCAAGGTTTGTTGAGACTGTTTGACAATTCCTCGATCGTCTGACACGGATTTGCTTCCACTTCCGCCCTTAACACGTCGTTGTCTAACGCTGATGGTCTTCCTGATCGATACGAGTCGGAAAGATCAAAATTACCCGATTTGAACTTGGAAAACCACCTTTGGCATTTACGAATGTCCAGTGCATTTGGATAAACATCGCAAATGTTTTTGGTAGCAACTGTTGCGTTATTTCCCTTGCGAAACTCAAAGAGCATGCAATGCCGGATGTGTACCTCTTCTGGTATTTGGCTGGCCATTTTACCCAAAATTACAAAAAAAAATTGTAATTCAATTGTCTATAAGTAAAGAAATCACTATAACCTCACAATGTCTTTGGTACGCCTCTGAACAAAACAATGAGCTGACAAATGACAATCAAGTATTGGCATGCGCAGAAACGACATTACTTTCCGGTCCACCTATTAGAATACTTTACGTCCTGTTTCTCTTTACACGCAATTTGTGGGTGGGGTAGGAAGTGTGTGTGAGCGTGTGTGTGGTGACTCCAGGTCGTTTTCGGCTACGGCGACTGGTTCAGCTATTTTGCCTTTCATGTGGTTTAGTGTTACTGACATAGTAAATTTAGTACGAGAACGTCCGCGCACACTGAGGACACAGTTTGCAAGCAGTAGAAGTAAGGATGGAAATAAGGATTGTTTGAAGGAACGATAGGATCTAGTCAGAAGCCATGTAGTCTCGGAGTACAGAGAATGAGACAGGCTGATCTTCATGTTCAGGTTCAAGTTTTGAACCTGGGGAAGATGATCTATTTATTCGAATTCTGCCGTTTTCTGTAACAGAGTAAAGTATGTCAGGGGTCTTTAGTAGAGTCGTACCGATTAATTCTGCAAGATATTTATACGTTTTCTAGGTTTCGATATTTTATCCCCTCAAATTATATTAACTAGGGTAATTGATTTTTTATACGGAACTATTAATAAATTAAATAATTAAAGTGATACCTTGTATTACGGAGTTCCAGCTGGATTTTAGTTCAACCGGGCAAGCAGGGCCATTGTAGGCTGAGACTTAACGGATCGTGAGAGTGTACTATCCTGGTGACCATGATCTCGCGCTAGTTTCACGGATAAAAGCTTTCTCCTACTGTACTTTTTTTTATAATATTTTTTTTTACCTTTCTTAATCGTTTATCTAGAGGCCTATAGGTTTATATAGAGGAGGGTATATATCTATCTATATGTGTATATGTCAAAACATGTCATAACCTCACAATAATACTCGAAAAGAGAGTAATTTTTGCCATACTTATAAAAAAAATTACATTCTTCAGTGTTGATATTAAAAACATTAATTTTATACGTATGTCTCTTCCTCTTCAAATAATGAAATAATTTTATGAGGAAACAGAATTATTAGATATTTTATTAAAATATATGATTAGAAAGAGTATTCGTGAGGGACGGTTTATAATATCTCTTCCACCATTTTAACTCGTCATGTCATAAAAGGTGGTTATTATAAGTTCAGAAATTTTTTTAAGGATTTTCTGTTGTCCATAACCCGAAAACTAAGGGTGGCGAGAATATTATATAACCTCTTTTGTGGACCTGTGAACAGTGGACGAAAGTGGAATTGGTAGTAATTTTTTTATTCTTATTTATTGTAACGCATCTCCATGTTTGCACTATTTTTATTGTTATTTGTAGATATATTCATTGCATGGTTAAAATTTTATAAGCACATCATTATATCGATTATTTTTTTTTTGTGCAAAACTTAAAAATAACATTTGTTTTTAGTTTGGCTATTTAGAGTTTGACAACTTTCACAGGTTATATCAAAGCAATAGTTTTGATATTTACTATAATATAGTACCTGTATCAGCAATCAGGTAATTTTATATGTATATACATATATTTTTATATATAATGACAATGGGTTTCCTTTGTTTGCAAATCACGTAAAAACTAGTGAACGTTTTCGACACGGGACCACGAGCATTCGACGCGTAATGTAGATAGTTATAGTATAATTATTTATTGAATTTCATAGATCTTTCATAGTTATATTTCTAATTAAGTTTTATAAACATTTTAATATCGTGTTATTTATGTGGCTTCTATAGTAACAGTTGGTATAGAAAGTCATTTGCGGTAGCCGTTAAGAAATTACTCGGGACAAATTTCAAGTTTAATTTTATATTAGGGCCACCAAAGCGGGCGGGGAACAGCTAGTATATTATAATTGTAATCTAACTGTACGAATATATTGTACTTTGTTAATTTTAAAATTATTTTATTAAAGAGTATTTGTTTATGGTAACCCCGTGCGGTGGCGCGGACAATGGCGCGTGGCGTGGCGATACCGCGACCCGGCGACCTCGCGTGCGCGCTTCCGCCATCTTGCATTTTAATGCGCGCGCATTTGCATGCCGCCGACACGTGCTATCATATTCCATTCTCATTTACTTCCAGCGCTGGATTATGCGAGATTTGCCTCGCCGTATTGTTCAATTGTGTTTCCTTCTCTTATTGTTCTCTTAACTGTTAGAACTGTTACTGTCTATTGGTAAATTAACTTTTAATCTCCGGGACAGTACAAAAGTATATTTAAACCAAATTGTTCATCTCTCTTCGCAACGAGCACAAAGGTTGTGTTGAGTAATTCTAACTAGCGCCTCATTGTTACGGGCAGGAGGTATCGCTTACAGACAGATGAACTTCGTGCTCCTTTTATCGCTTTTTCATTCAATAAATTTCAACAACAACATAAGTTGTTGCTTAAAGCTATTTAAAATTGAAATTTAATAATATGTTAAGACAATGAGGCTGGATATCTTGCGTGACCCCTATATGTATTAGTACTGGAACAGAACGTTATTGTCGAATGTTTATTTTGCATTTCGAAAAGATTAAAAGTGTGGAGATAGCCACGATTCTAAACTTTAATCGAATCGAATTTTCCGAATTACAAAGCAATCGATTTTGCCGGCGTATCGAAAAGTTCCTTTATAACATGGGGTGGAATTTATATATAAAAAAAATTACAATTAATGCACAGGTTTTTGTCCAGCTTATGGACAGAACAATGAGAGCGAATGAGGAGTTATTTGAAATTATTTAAACCGCTGTTTTCCACCATTGCATTAGATGACATAATGTCCTATTCTATCTTAACCACCTGAGAGAGACTGGATCACCACATCCTTCCATTGTGCGTTTTAAGCGAAACTTTATTTCCACTTACAACAATTTTGTGGAACCAGTTGTCAGCAATATTTCTGAATTAATACGATTTGTGGGCTTTTTAGAGAAAAGCTTACCAATTTCTTAAAGGATGGTGATGCGGCAGCAATATGTCAAGTAAAAATTGCTGAGTTTAAAGCCACCGAATACCACTAGAGAAATGTGGTTTAGTTGTGTCTGATCGTTAACTATCGTGTTACCGTTTCGCCTAAACTTGTTCGGTGTGGATCAGAGAGGTCGCCGGGATCGCCAGGATCGCGAGGATCGCGTGTCGCGCGTTGCCAGCGCCGGCCGTAAACAACGTAACACCGCGGGGGGCGATAGCATCGGCACGCGGCCGGCCCTCGTGTTTACGCCACCATTTGCGCCGCTCTACACGACTACCCCCACTAAAACGATCGCACCTCTATATCCAACTAACGATTGATTAAAGTTATTTAGAATCCTGCGTCCGACTAACTTCATCAACATAACCTACGTGTGAACTTTAATTAAAAAGCTTTGCTGCAATAAGTTTGTAAAGGATGACAGAGGAAGAGCATATTAGATATTGCATGGATCACAATCTACAGTTCGCTTCTCTTTCATCAAAATCGATAAGACGTTTTAGAGCTTTGTCACCGGAGATGAAAAATTGACACTTTATGTTAATCTAAACAGACAGAGACAATGCTTGGTACAAAACGAAGCGCCACAACTCTAACGCACGACTCGCAAAAAAGTTTATGTCGGGGGTTTGATGGAATTTTAAATGTATTTTTGTCTATGAAATCTTACCAACCAAACAAACCATGAAATATATAAATATATATAACGAAAATGGGTTTTGTTAAGTCGCCAATCACGTGAAAACTAGTGAATGTATCGACACGGGAACATGACCATTCGAAGCGGAATGATTTGTAGATGGTTATAGGATATTTAGTTTTTTTTTTTTTAATTCATAGATACCTCATAATTTTATTTCTGATTAACTTTTATAAATATTCTCATTACGTATTATTTATGTGGTTGCTGTAGTAACGGTTTCTGTAGAAAGCTATTTGCAGTCTAATTTTCTATTAAGGCCAGCAAAGCGGGCGGGTAACAGCGAATGGGGAACAATCGGAAGCTGCTGTTTCTTCTCTTTGGTCTCATCTTTCACTGCTCTCGAGAGGTGATTCGCTTACCACCACGTTTGGTGCGGGGATTCGATGCCCTGTGTAAACTATTTGTTTTTCTTTATTTGGTGATTGATATCTTGTTTGTTTCTGAAAACGTTTCATCGTTCTTTTTGACCTGAGAACTGCTTATATACTCATACAAAGATGACCTTTCAAACCATATAAGATTTTCTTTTCTTATCTGATATTAGTGCAGTGTCATCAAGCTTCCTGTACTTTCGGCATCAATTCAAACTTGACAGCTTTGGTCGAAGGAACAAGAAAAATTTAAATTTCTTATCGCTATTATCATGCAACATACTAATGAAAAAAGCTCGAGTGAAAATGCACTTGATTTAGACTTGTTAAAATTGCTTGTTACAAGACTAATGTTTAAGTAATCATATACCTAAATGTTTAAAGATACATTATATATTAGAATATAAAAGTTTTATGTGTTACTTTATGTGGGGATATAATTTTAAATTAGACGTGAGAAATTCACCAAAAGCGCTGCGAAAAGCTTCTAGTTGCTGGTCGCGAGTGCAAAGAGTTATTGTTATTATTGATTTCTTATTGCTAATAGATACAACGATGGTATAATTTTGTACAAATGTGTTGGTAATTCGTCTTTTTTTTTGAATTTGCGGTCAACACCGTGGGCAAGCGATTATAAGGTGGGCCGGTGCGGCGCCTTAACAAGTCGCGCGAACATTTCCTTGTGGGCTAAATGTTCCTTTCATGGTAAATGTCGCCTACTTGAAATTCTTAAAGGTGATGTTATAAAAAAAAAACAAATAAAGGAGCTAAATAGTTGCAGATGTGCAGCCGATATATGTATGCCGCTGCTGTTAATTTATCCGTTGCCAGTTGGATTAAACTGGGTAGTGGAATTCACCGTGGAAGAGGTAGGTCGGAATATACCATCGCCATTCTAAGCTAAGTATAAAAAAAAAACACAGACATGTTTTTTTTATACTACCAAGCGACGACACGAGCGGATGCGTTCCCTTGATAGTAGGTGATACACCCGGTCGGAGAATGTTTTAAAATTAAACTTTTTTTTCTGTTAAGGAAAAGCTATTGCCGTTATCCGGAGGCTCTTCCACGTTAGTCACCTTTATAACGATCACTGGTGGTGGTAGGACTCTGTTGCCGGAGACTGTCTAGGTACCAACGCACCTCCTATTTCTGCCGCCATACAGTACTGTGCATATATCACTGTTCCAGTCCGAAGGTCTAGGTAGCTCGTGAAATTACTCGGTTGTCGAGACTCAACATATTATGTCTCAAGGCGACGAGCACAACGTGGTCCAGTGTATCACATTCTAACTAGCGCCACGATATTATGGGCAAGTGTATCACTTAAGATCAAGTGAACATCCTGCTTATCTGAACCCGTTGAATAAATAAGAAAAATATCCGTAACAACGTGGCTCTAGTTAAGATGGTATACACAAGACCACATTGCGCTCGTCGCCTGAAAGATAAGATGTTGAGTCTTGATACCCCAGTAATTACACTAACTAGAGCGCCCTTTAAACCGGAACACAGTAATATTTGCACATTGCTGTTTGGTGGTAGAAATAGGCGCTGCCGTGGTACTTTCCCAGACGGTCACCGGCAACAGTTATTATTGGTAAAAGCTTTAGCTTATTTAAAAGCAGTTTACGTTCGTGCTGTAGTACGCGCAAGGTGGTGGAGTCTTGTCCACGCGTACAGTAGGATGGGTCGGCACTTTCCGGCACTAAATATCGCTGTGATTCAAACGTTCGTGACTGACGGCCGCGCTGAGCTGACCCGTATTCACCAGCCGCCGCCATAAATTCCTTTATTTACTGCTGTTATATAAGGCTTTACGTGTCCCCGATATATTATACGACCCCCTGTTTACTCTAAACCCTACTCCACGATTGAGGTCCTTGTGCTTTATATACAAGTCCTGTAATAAGTTTGTACGTCTGTCAATTGCTATACTAACTCAACCATTTATATATGTTATTTTATATAAGCGAATACAAAAGCGAAAAAAGGCATATATATGTGTATATACCAAGTAGACGTATTGCTTGTCTGATAGCCTGATGAGAAAAAAAAAAATCGTTCATTGTTCGATGGTAACATACATATGTATGCTGTATTGGTGGTAGGTTTCTGTTGCCAGTACCGCCGCAGCTCCTAATTCCGCCGCCGAACGGTACTATGCAAATATTACTGTGTTCCAGTTCGAAAGCGCTGTAGCTGATGAAATTACAGCGGTAACCAGAGTTAGGATCTATTTGTTGATGTTGAGCACACGGTGATGCAGTGTGTATCATACTAACTAGTGTTACGTTTTAATTTTTTCTGTTTACTAATCATCAGGTGAAAGTTTCGCTCGTCTCTTCACTTAGCGGAAGTTGTAGATTATAAAATCAGCTTTAACAACAGCTTCACTACTACCGCCTAAATGAAGTTCAATTTATCTGTCATTAGTTCCTTCAGATTTTATTGACTATCATTTAACTGAAAGAGCGAACGATCAAAAAGCCTCATTGTCTAGAATACCACGGAAAACGTGAGGATTCTAAATAAACCTGTCAGCAACCAAACATCATCATGGCTCCCGATTAGAACCAGGGACATCCGCGTTACTAAATGTACAGTTAGCGTTACGATGGAGGCAGTATTCACGTGTGTTCTTACTTTACCTCCCAAGTGAAAGTTACAGCGGAACAGGACCTCCCAAGGGTACTAATAAAGACTGCCTCCGACGGACTAATAGCAGCTCGTTAAGACAACAAAGTGCGGCGAGCGCGGCCGGGCGGCGCCATTAGTACACCGTCAGTACTAACCATGGAGGGTGCATGAGCTCGGGTTATCCATCGTCTGACCTTTCGTACGCTCCTAACGTTTTGTCTCTTGGATACATAGATTCATATGTAATATGTTGTGCTCATTTAGGTTCGAGGCACTAGTATATACCTAAATGAAATTAGTATCGATATAAATGAGAACTTGGA
Source organism: Troides aeacus (assembly GCA_033220335.2). Taxonomy (NCBI): domain Eukaryota; kingdom Metazoa; phylum Arthropoda; class Insecta; order Lepidoptera; family Papilionidae; genus Troides; species Troides aeacus. Next base: position 10,399,140 of record CM067278.1, read on the forward strand.
GAAGGATAGGCTATTATTTCTAGCTGAATCTTGAGAATGAGAGCGAGGAGGATAACATTTTAATTAAACTTTTTTATTGTGTCTTCCGACTTGATCTAAAATCTGCAGTAATAGTTTGGATGAGAAGTAAATCATATTTGCAAATTTTTATACATCTTTCTCTTTTTTAATACGGAGCTACGAAACAATTCACTCCAAACATGATGAGTGCTGTTACACTAATAACTTCACTAGTTAAAACGCATTTCAAACCGGAACACCATAATGTTAGAACACTACTATTTGGCGGTAGACGTAGGACCTGCGGGCGTTCCTACTTATTAAGTATGGAAAATGTTCCTCATGGATGTTACCCTTCTACTGAGGGAAGCGTGGGTTATGGGGGGTTTCAACCTACTGAAATCCCTTCGGTGGTCTTCAGAGCGTTGAGAGTGGCTTCATGATCAGGTATGGAACACACCGGTGCCCCTCAGCACTCTGATTAAGCACGACCCAAGAAAAGGCAAAGTTCTCCTTAGTACCCACTCTGTGCTACGGCAAATATAAGATCACCTTGCATTTACTGTCCTCATAAGGTTCTCTTATCGAGCTTTGAGAGTCCCCACGAGCAAGGCTCTCGAACACGAGAATAATTTTAGTCGCCTTTTACGACAGGCGGGGTTTAGTTTAGTCCTATTCTTACTAGTCCGAGACTATAGGCTTACCCCAATATCTTCCACTAAATGCGATCCTCAGCTTCTCGCATCCACCTTTTTCCGACCGCTCTGATGATATCGTCTTTCCATTTCCAAAGAGGGCGTCCTACACTTCTGCGTCCTGTACGCGGCCTCCACTCCAAGACTTTCCTCCCCATCGGTCGTCACTGACACGAAAGACATGGCAGCGCCACTGCCACTTCAGCTTGCAGATTTTGAGAGCTACGTCGACAACTTTAGTTTTCCGTTGAATTTCTTCGTTCTGGATTTTGTCCTTTAGAGAAATGCCAAGCATAGCTCTCTCCATCGCTCTCTGTGCTACGAATCGCAGGACCAGCTCGATGGTCAGGTGCCATGTCGCTACGCCGTAAGTAAAATCTGTACATATATATCACATCACACCTCGTTCCCAGTGAGGTAGGCAGAGACCACCTCTCTCCACTTGCTACGATCCTGGCACATCTCTCTCGCTTCCTCCACTTTCATGAGAGTCTTCAAAGCATGCTCGTCATGTTTGTAAAAACTGTAGCTGATCTATATTCAGCAAAAGGAATATTCCTACCGAATTTCAAGTCTAGATTACAAACCCTGTGGATCTAGAGATATCGTGATGAGTCTCTACATAGGTTGAAATATCTTATATATATACATATAACATTCCATACATATGGCTTTGACTTATATAGTGTGTAGCTACCCTTATAATAGTCGATACGTGGTCGGCTAAGTGACGTTGGCCTGGTGCCCGTTGACAGTGAGGTTTAAACGTCGGCCGCTAGTGCTTTTGCATGGAGCTGGCTCGCGTTAAATAGCATTCGGGCCCCAGCTCGGGTTCCGTACGACATTGTATTTAAAGTTACCCAGTCGGTCTATAAATCCATGAAGATGCCGTCGCAGACTTCAAAGCTTTAGCTCTGTCTCGTGTACCCAGTGGCAACGGCTCGACGCGTACGTCTGTACGTCAGTTAGCTCTGTCGATTTTAAAGTAGGACAAGTGTTTACTGTGATATCAGTAGTGTTAGTATTTTTTTTTACCTTTTTTATCTATTTAATATTACATTAATATAATATTGTTTATTTTACAAAGCGATCATACAAGCAATAGGTAGGACTGGTTAGGATAATACACATTGTACCACATTGTGCTCGTCGCCTTGAGACCTAAACTGTAGTCTTATTACCTCGGTAATCGCATTAGTTACAGCATACTATAAACCGGAAAAGTGTCAGTCAGTCAGTCTGTTTGGCAGCAGAAATAGGAGCTGCGGTGTTATATACTTAGACAGTATCCGGCAAGAGATATCTATCATCAATATGATAGACAACGGACATATTGTCCAGGTGATTCTTCCGGTCAATCCTGGAGAACAGAAGAGATATTGAAGATTTGGTCATGAGGAATAATATTTTTTTTTTAAAAGGAGTTGCTATTGAAATTACTGTGGTAACGTGACTTATCCGGCGAATGTCTGGCTCGTGTCGTAATGCCGTAAGTCATGGATTAAATCGGTCTAGATTTGTTTTCAAGTAGTGAAGACGAATTATATCTTTACCTTTATCATATTAATTAACAAGAAAACTGTCGTCCATATCCGTTTTTACAATCCTTAATCAGATTTTAAGATTTCTGTCCGCCCGCTCGGTTTGATATAGCAGACTCTGAATCAGATACGGGACTTAAAAAAAAATTACCGCTAATTAAGGCTTAATGAGGCCTGTATTAATCTTTTGATACATACCGACATTATGTTAAAGTCATCTGTTTAAAATCGAATGTACCTCATCCAGACATCCTGACGCAGCTATCAGGACGTCTTCCGTCACCTGCCTCCAGTGAAAGTCGCGAGCTTCTTTATATCATGCGTTCCTTATCAAACGATTTAATTACTAGCAATATTTAAAGTCTAAGATAGTATTTGTATTAGTTAGTACTTTATCGCGATTACCGAATATCTAAATATAATGCAAGTAATACACTAACATATTTTTTTGTTTTATCATTATATTTACTTCGCCTGATGATAAGAGATAGGTAATATCAATGTATCAAATATGCTGTTCTGCAATGATATATATGATACTGTTGTTGTTACCTCAGTAATTTTGCTTGCTACGTCTTCCTTTTTGTACGTTAGAAACAGGCATTACGGTGGTACTTGAATAGACGATTTCCAGTATTAAGGGTCTCATCATCGTCAGCCGATTGACATCCACTGCTAGACATAAGCCTCCCCCAAAGTTTCACAAATCGATCGGGTAGGGATACGTATGGGGAGATTTGCGCCATTTCCCACTACGCTGGCTCAATACAGGTTGGTGGAAGCCAGAGCCTCGTTTATTGATTAGCAGAGTGCACCTCGATCAGGTGAGGTTGGCTTGGATTCCGTAAGTTGTTGTGCGGGATCCCTTGCAACCATAGGCTATTTAGAGCTCAGATAACAATGGTTTTTAAGAAATACGTTTTCCAAAGGGGTGGGTGTTAATAATTGGAACGGGACCGGGTGGCGGCGAGTTGAGGATTTCTGACAAATTTCAAGTCTAAATTTCAAATCGAATTCTATGTAACGGTCAGAAAAGCGGGCGAGGAACAGCTAGTGCTTAATAATCGTCCGATCCCTTAGTTTATCTTGACAGTGCATCGAAATCGTCAAGTGTCAAATGGGAGGCGTTACAGTTGACGATTCGAACGGCGGGTCGGAATCGTCGCCTCTAAAAGGCGGTCATAACGGGCCGCTCTCGACGTCGGGGGCTTTGCGCGCGCGCCGACGCGATCGTATCGTATCGATCTCATTAGTTAATGGCGGGCCATCGGCCAATTACACTGAGCGACGTGTCCGGGGCAAATTACGTGTGGCGGTGTCGCGTCGTGTCGCGTCGCGTCGTGTCGCGTCGCGTCGTGTCGTGTCGCGTCGCGTCGCGCGCAGCTGCCCCGCCGCTTGACCGCGTCGCCGACCCAATTACCGGCGCGCGGTCCCGGGTTCGCGGCGGAGCTGTTACCAGCTAACACTACATAAATTACACTGATGATTTATGTGAAATAGTCAACTAATGAAGTAAAATCTTTTAAAAGAATCCAGTTATTTTTTTTAATTCAGCAAAGCGACGACACTAGCGAGACGTTCACTTGAAGGTAACACGCCAGTCTATAACAACGTGGCGCTGGTTAGGATGATATACACTGCACAACATTGCACTCGCCTTGAGACGAATAATGTTTCGTTTAAGCTAACAATAACGCCCTTCAGACCTGAACACAGCAATGTTTGGCAACAGACGTAATAGCTGCGGTAGTACTTACAGACTTTCTCTGGCAATAGAGAACTTACCACCAATATATATATATATATATATAATATATGGGAGGGATATGCTTAAGCGTATTCATCTGTTCTTTCTATGAAATGTCCTAGTTTCTGGTTTTATTTTTTTAATAATTCTCTTCTTTGCGGAAAAGAGGTTCTATAGGTCATCTCCTATCGAGACATCTCTCGCACATATAGCTTCCAGTTCGTACAGTGCATGTGTACGCGATGCGTGTCTACCATGTTGGAATGGGACATTAAGTCTTAAAGAAGAACAAGTAGCACTCACATTACATTATACCAATTAGCCAATAGAAAGAAGTTAATTACCCAAGTGCTGGTGAACCTACGGTGGTATTTCTTTCTACCGGCGTCATCTTGGGAACTCGAACTATCGATCCTCCGATATGATCGGCACGGCCACCGGTCCCGTCCCTCAATGAACACCATAAAAATGTTTTAGAAAGTTAATTACAAATGATGAAGGATCTATGAAATTCAAATAATATGTAGTCTATAACCATTTACAAATTATTCCGCGTCTAATGGTCATGGTCCCGTGTCGATACGTTCACTAGTTTTCAAGTGATAGGCGAACAAAAAACACCGGTTTTCATTATATATATAAATATTTATTTACCTTAACACCCAATTTACGTCCTCAATGTTGTGGCACAGGCCTACCCTCGATATGAGGGCGATGGGGCTATAGTGACCACGCGGGACCAATGCGGATTGGTGACTTCACACACCTTAGAATAAACTCTAATTCATGTGCAGGTTTCCTCACGATGTTTTCCTTCACCGTTTGTATCTCGCTGTTGTAACTAAAGTTCACAAATGTACATAACTTAAATATTAAAGTCATCGGTACTTGATGAGATTCGAACCTGCGACCTTCGGAATGAAGGCCGCACGCTCTAATCATGATGCTAACGAGTTACTATTAATATTTATTTGTTATGTGTTATAACACCGCTGCCACCCCCCTCGCAAACCACCCCTATATCGCCGAGTGATGAAGTATTAACAGCTGTCTGTTCGTATGTTTTTATACATGATTAAGTAGATAATGTAATGTCAATGGCATTTGCGGGCGCCATTATCTGCTGAAGGCTAAAAACTGTGTGTGTATCGTAATTTTACTTGGAGTCACCAAACGGGCGCCATAACTCGCGTGTCAGCCGGCTGAGCGCATCAGCGAAAGGTTAACACATAATTTATCATAGTAATAAAACATAACTAGCGAATAGTATAATTGGGAGCCGTGTTCAGCAGTGGATGGTATTTTTTATTACATGAAGCGGCGAGACAAGCTGGACGTTCACCTGATGGTAAGTGCACGTCCGTAACAACGCGGCGATAGTCGTGTTGAGGCAAAACACGTGCGGTGTACATTAGCTACAGCGCACTTCGAACCGGAACGCAGTAATGTTTGCACAGTACTGATTGACTGTAGACGTAGGCTCTGCGGTGGTACTTACAGATGGTCTCTGGCAATAGAGAACCCATTAAGCGGCGAGACAAGACGTTCACTTGATGGTAAGTGCACATCCATAATGACGTGGCGCTAGTTACGATGTTATTGCGTTAGTCGCCTTAAGACATAGGATGTTGTCTCATTATCTACTACTAACCACCTTCAACCGGAACACAGTACTGTTTGGCTGCAGGCGCTCCGGTGGTAACAATGACAACCAACAGTAAAAGATGGTAGGGTCAGCCGCGTAGTCTCGGGCTAGTAAGAATGATACTAAAGTAAGCCTGTTGTAGAATGCGCCTAAAAGGGTCTAGAAATTCCGCGGGCCTTGAGGGTGGGGGCCCTTATCGCTCAACAAGCGAACCTGCGTGGGATAGCGTATAGGTCAGCGATGGTGCCTAGGAGGGTTAGGCTCCTCAGAGACCTGTAACAGAAAGTGTAGAGAGGCGCCGGTGCGTTCTATAAGAGATCCCGGAGCCTCTCCGAATGCACTGATGCAGACCACCGAGGAGGTTTTAGTGAGTAAGAATCTCACGTAACCTTGATTTCCCCCAGAAGTAGGGTATCATTCGATTTCCTTCTCGAATCCAAAAAAAGTATAAATTTTAGTGATAGTAGGTTTCTTTCTCCGGAGACCGTTCAGTCACCACCACAGCAGCTATTGTCGCCGTCGAACAGCACTGTGCAAACATTACTATGTCCCGGTTTGCAGGGCGCTGTGGCTAATAAATTAAGTGCTAGACTTAGCATGTATAATTATACCGACGAGCGGTATGTGGTGCAGTGTGTATCATCCTAGCTAGCGCCACGTTTTTATGGGTAGTCGTATCACTCACCATCAGGTGAACCTCTCGCTTGTTTCGTCGCTTCGTCGAATAAAAAAGCGATCGTATCAAATATACAGTTTTAAATACCTTTTAGTGAAAGAAGGCATAGTCCCAGCAGTGGGAAATTTGAATGGATTATATATTCTTCTGTTATTCTCTTCTAGTTTTTGTAGTAATTTGTCATTTTATAATTTTTGATAAAAGCCTTCAATCTATATAACACTAATATCGATTTTTAACGGATTTTACATTTATGAGGGTGTAAGGGTTTTAGAAAAGCCAAGTTCATCTGCTGGTGGTGCACCCTGCTAATCAACGATAGAGGCTCTGGATTCCACCAATCCGGATTGGGTCAGCGTGGTGGGACATGACCTAAATCCCCCCCATAGGAATTGTTATCCGATCGCGTGCGAAACTTTAAAGGTGTTGATCGATTTTAGTAGCCGTGGTGATTTCTTTTTGAAAATTTCGATATAAAATCAAATTATTATGAAATGGTCCAAGACCATACGTGTACGCCGGCCGGTGCCTTATTAAATAATCAACGGTACGCGTCTTAGTACAGGCAACCGATTTCATTTGTGAATTGTTATGGCAATTGTGGTCCGATAGCGGAGGCGTTGAGCTCGCAAAGGACCGAATCGTGGTGAGCCTTAAATGGTACAACTTTCAATTACATACAATGGGAAAACAACGTCCGTGTGTCTAATGTATAACTTATTTCGTATTGTTATTAATAATACACGTTCTTATATATATATATATATATATATATATATATATATATATATATATATATATATTTCATACAACAGCTCTCAGTTTCAAATAAACCAAGACGAATTTTCTAGATATGGTCAATTTGACTATTACCTTACATTTTACGTCTGCGTAAATATTATGAGAGCTTTGCTATATCTTGATATTACCTAATTATTATATATATAATTACAGTATAAGGATTTTGGGACAATAATATTATATTTGTACGATATGATTAGTCATATCTATAATATAAACATATATCAGTTAAATGCAGTGCAGGAAGTTAAATGAATCCATGTTTATATAATAATCCATGTAACATGTATATCTTAGAGATTATATGAAATTCAATTCGTATAAAAAAAGCATATATATATATATATATATATATATATATATTATGGATGAGGCTATTATCTAATAGTATCTAATAATAAATAGTAATCTAATGTATCTACATTGCAAGATTTTACAGCTCTATAGAAACTTGGGTTCTTGATGCACCTCGAAAAATTAAAACGATGTTACTATGAATGAATTATTTCGCGCTAATAGTTGAAAAGCCGTAACGATGTAGCATTTGAGTCCCAGGTTCAATCCAAACCGAATTCGAACTTCTGATGAAGGAAAATGTAGTCCAAGAGCAAGAGCTTTCGAGACGTTGACACCCACCAACCTACGCTAGGCATATGTGGTTGATGAGCTTTGAATCGTTAAGAAGAGGCCTACAGTCCCAGCAGTGGGTGCAGTAAAACGGCTGTTTATTTTACGTTTTAATGGTCAATAAACACGATATATTTCACTCGTTAGTTATTAACTTAATAAAATCTATCACACCTCCGTGGTTGCCATTTATTTATCCAGCAGGCCGTATGCGTGTCACAATACGTTGTCCATAAAATCTAAGTCCGAAATTGGACCTTCGCACCATATAAGCGGTCCCTAACACCCGTTGTGGGGTGATTTACCCATTGGCGAACGCTTGTCGAAGCGGCGACAATAAACATAGAGGAAGCCTTAAGGCGTAGTAACTGTCTGACTGCTCTCGCCTGCTCGCCTGCTCGCCTTCTAAACTCAGGATATTATGTTACAACAAACACACCTTCCTATACTTTAACGTCTTCTAAATACATTTTTAACTGTACTTTATATATATAAGATACTAATCTTAAAAACAATTAGTTAAAGCATTGAAAAAACTTAAAAAAAAATTTTTACTCTGTTGTATAGAACATGGCGGTTAATTTATAGTTAATAGAATTAGAAATGAATGTATAGATATTTAAAAATAAAATTTTGACATAAAAAACAATATGGCTGTAAGCACAAATCCATTGTCTATTAAAAAAAAAAACTTTTTCATAAGTATTTTTTAAATAATGTATACGATACTTCAACAACTGTTAATATATTGATACTTCGAATATTTTACAATCTATAAGTAATACATTAATACTCTCATACTAGGTAGTATTAATGTTAAACGTACCTTGTAAAATATCATATCGGAGTACTATGTTATGGCAATACTATTAATAGCTATCAATAGTTGTAATGCAGCTAATGAGGTAATAAAACTCGGAGTACCCACACTTGGGATCCATGTCGGGTCTGTCCAGTTGTGGAGGCCATATAAAGGGAGGATAGCCGCTGTCGTACTTTTTCCTGTTCCAATCGAGATTAAAGGAATCCTGATGGATTTAATTTCGCATTTAACGACACGGGGCACGATAAAACAACCACCGCGCCCGTTGGGAACGCACGTGAACAATCTCCGGGCCGCAACAGAGATTCCCTTTAACGATGATGTTATTAATCAACCCTTCATCATTCATCATCAGCCGATAGTCCTTACCCCCAAAGTTCTTCACGACAAGCCCTGCGCTGCATACATCCAGCAACTGCGACATTTCTCACCACTCTGTCCAAAAGCCTCATTACTTAATTAGTAGGGTCTACCACGAGCAAGTGAGATACGCTTGGGTCCCATGAATTATTCATTTATTCATCAGGTGCCCTCTTCAAACTGAAGTTTGGCGATCAGATTGAAAAAACCAGTTCGATCCACCGCTATTCTTTTTAGCTGATGGTATGTAAACCCGGTCCATTCCTTAATGTCATCAAACCATTTCTTGCGCTGTCTACCAGGTGCACGTTTGCCATTAATTTTGCCCTCAAGGATCAACCTTGGGAACTCATAAAGGGATCCTCTTTGAAGGTGTTCGAAAAATACAACCTTTCTTTGCATGACGGTTGTCCATCAGCCTGCGTTTGCAGTTAGCTCTGTTAAGGACTTTATCATTGGAGACAAACTATTGGGATTATTGAAATTGGATTATTTAAAACATGAATTATTGGGGATCCTTTACCCCCAGTTAACCCTTAAAACGGTTAAGCTTTATGACATTATTGAAACGTTTCTAATCATTTGACTTATATTAGATATGCGTAGATATACGACGGTTCCTTAATGAATTAATATGGTTACCGAGGTATGGGCTAATGATCAATTATATCAACGTTTACATTTTTTTTTTATGTATAAAAAACATGGCGCGTTCTCAATTAGGAATCCCTGGTGTCTCCGATAGGCTCACTCCAGCTTATAATTGCTTGAGCGTGTAGTTTTTCTACCGATACTAACTGTACATCGCGTAAGTACGTAATCCTGTTATTTTTTTTGAATCTAGTAATGCTATTATTACCATCAAGCTGTTTCTATTATACATTTGATGCTGCAATTGTTGTCGGGTATAACGAAAGTCCCAGGTTCGGATTAAATATGTTTTTTATCCTGTGACTTTGGAAGAATTCCTTCGGCCTCATAATTATTAAAAAGTTTAGACAGTTCACTTTAAAAAGTTTATATATATGTGTAAAAAGAACTGTTTATGATGTCGTATCATAAGCTGGACTGGAGGTGTAGAGGGTCCCGCACATCTCACGGGACCCAAGCCAACCCCACCTGCTCGTGGTGCATCCTGTTTATCAACGAACGAAGCTCTGGCTCCCATCTACCCGCATTAGGCTAGCGTGGTGGGAAATGGCCCAGATCCCCCCCATTTGAACCTCTCCAAACGCGGCCTCTGGAATACCGGAAGCCATGTTGATTGTTGAAGATCGCAGGACTGATCGATGTGGAGATCTTTGGAGGCCTATATCCAATAGATGACGTCTATCGACTAATGAGGATGTGGAACCTGGACCGGAAGTTAAAGTTTTGATTATAGTACGAACTTCCGATCTTATACTCAATTATAAAAACTTTAATTGTTAGTTTACAATTTATGTGTAGTCGTTTATAAAACTACACTTAAACTTTTGCTACCGATGTTTGAAAGGGCGCTGCAGTGTATATATATCATAAATGAAACAATTAGCAGTATCCGTGTCGTAAATAGGCGACTATCATTTCGAACAGAAACTATACAAACCCTCCAGACGTGGATGATGGAACTGAATGAATAAATCAATCCTTTGCCTTTAAAGGATAATGTATAAGGGGACGGAAACAAATGCTGAATTCCAAACGAAATTGATATATATGTACATGTTGGAAGTTTCCAGATTATGGCACACAACCTATTTATATAAATGAGACTGGTGGTATCATCATCGTCATCATCATTACCATTGCAATCGTCATCTCCATCATCACCGTCGTCGTCGTCATCAGTCACTGTTATCGTTTAACCATATATACACAAAGAGGGAATGCAAAGAGACATGTACTTGGTAATGCGAGTTGTACTCCTGTGTTTTGTCACAAGAGATCTATGTCCAGCTGTAGACGATGATGAGGGTTGATGAGATGAACCGACCTTCGGCTCGTCGTCGTGAAACGGAACATGCACGTTGTGTGAGTCTATTTCTATCACTTTGTCGCTATTTTCTTTCATCTCAATTTACTAATAAACAAAATAAACATAGAACTATGTGAAGTTGTTCCAACAATATGGCGGGCCCGGTAGACCTGGTGTTTGTAATGTATCACCGGATCCCGAGTGCCCGGGCCGGTGTATCATCGGTGACGGGAACACGGCTTATTAGCGGCGGCGTGCAAGAACGTCAAGTAACAAGTCAATCAAATAGTTCCACAGGCGGGTGTCATCGGCGGAGGCGCGCCTCGGGCCTTATCGGGACACCGTTTGATAGATGTACCGTCTCGATGGTCCTGGAGCGGTGTTCTCTCGCATCATATTAATATTAAATATGATGCCGAGGGTCGCGGGGCTTCACGTGCAAAAAGCCGCCCACCGCGCGCCCGACGCATACCGATGTCCAAACGGCGCGGTTGGAACTGATTTGAAAAAATTTAATGGTGCACCAGCTCCCGCCGCGCGTACCGTTAGCGGCGTCGCCACCAATAAATCACCATTCCATGTGCTTCAAATGAAACGCAAAAAAAAAATAAATGGTTAATTTGTCGGACGTGGGAGCAGCGCGATGATCGCTGTGCGATATCCGGACAGTTATGAGGTTGCGAGCGATAGGGTTGTAAGTTGCTACAAACATTTCGCTTGGAGTAACTATAACCAGATTAATTTCAAAGACGGATCCTTATTCATGGTCCGCGCCACCTTTAGAAGCCTCGGTTATGGGGGTTGAAAGACGTCGAACATCCTCCTAAAACGCTCAGATCTCTCTTTGCGGATTGAGAGATTTTTTTATTCTAGGATGCGATGAGACGAGCGAAATGCAGGCTTCCTCCAAAGATCACGTGTGTAGGTGTTCATATGGGGAGTTATGAGTTACCCACTACGCTAGCTCAATACAGGATGGTGAGAGCCAGGGCCACAATCGTTGATTAACAGGGTGCACCACGAGGCAGATGAGGTTGGCTTGGGTCCTGTGAGTTGTTGTGCGGGACCCCTTACATTAAATATTTTTTTATATCTAGCTGTTCCTCTCCCGCTTTGTTAATCGTAATATAGAATTACATTTGAAATTTGTCAGAAATACTCAACTTGCTGTCCCCCGGGCCTCTTCCCATTATTAACACCCCCGCAACCCCTTTTGTGGAAGGGATGTTGTAAATTACATCCTTAGCTGGCCTCTAAACGGCAGAAGCAATAACTCTACCAAATTTTGAGTGTTTACGTTTAATGCTTTACGAGATCACGTGAAGGGTCAATGTATCGCGATATCTCCTATATATATAGAGAGAGATTTAACTGCCATCTTAAAATGCCCACAGCTGGGACTCGGAGACTCTCTTAAATGGAGAGATCTAATGTCATTTATCAACCATGTTAAAAGAGTGCTGATTGGTAGATGTTATTTCTTCAATAAATTTCTTGGTACACGTTAGTCGTCATTCCTCACCATGTTTTCTTTCACCGGAAGCTGAAGACTATCCAATCAGCCGGAAGACGTCCACTGCTGGACAAAGGCCTCCCCCAAAGATTTCCACTCAGACCGGTCCTGGGCCACCCGCATCCAATGGTCGCCAGACTAGTTGAGATTGTATTAACGCCTGTTCCGGATGTCTTTAATTCATTACGGCTTAGTATGTATATATCTTCTTCTCTACTCACCGAATCTGTATTTTTTATAGTCAAAGGCAATTCAAGAATATAAATCTTTAAATAGTATTAGATTATTATTGCATAGGATGTTTGCACATGGTATTATTACCCTGATGATTTGAGGATGTATTCCAATGGCCGGAATGAATGTTTTTGACTTAGTGATAAATGAGTTAACTCGTGACTGGAGCTGAGTAATTTGGTGCAAGGCGGCGTGTTGCGTGGACACCGCTTGGCTCCTACACGGAGCGCTGACAGGTGAATGCGACTCCTGGCGCTGGTGTCCCGCCGTACGCCGCAATTAGTCGATGCTCCCTGATACCAATTAACTCGCCCGCCATCACCGTGTCCTTTGGCGTTTCCTCTTAAAACGTACACGAGATTTAGTTGATTTAAAATTATTCACACATATCATTTCTGTTTACAGGACCACTGCTGACCTTTCGAGAGTGCGACAAGGTTTGTACTTTGTTATCTTCAAATATTTTAGGGCTTCCAATTTTTCTCTATTCAACTATGAAATTCTTCCTTAAAGTATTTTTATAACTTGTTAAGTTTCTGAAGGAAAACTTTATTTAATGTAATTAAAATGTATTTAAATTGTTTAGATTGAGAGGAATGAGATGAAACGCGTTACTGTATAGTCTCTTTGTTCACCTCCTCCTCCATTTTATGATGTGGACTGCACCGTATCCATTGACGCTACCGCCGTATACTAAGCTCTGAATATACCCGAAATATATGGGGAAAGAGAGAGAGAGAGAGAAGCATTGAAATCTGTAGTACATAATTTTACTGTATCTCTTTCTATCCAGACGCAATCAATATTATTGTCGATTTTATTTATCATCTGCATAGTTTCTTCCTCTTACTCTTTTACTTATTAATCTGGTTATAAAGTTTCACTTCCGCCGCGAACCTCTTTGAATGAGTCACTATGACAGACTCCCACCAATTCGCATTGGGCCTGCGTGGTGGGAAATGGCTCAAATACCCCCACATGAATCCCTATCCGATCGATGGGGGAAGTTTGGGGAAGGCCTATATCCAACAGTGGACGTTGATGAAACAATAATTAAAAATATTTATTTACCGCATTTGTCGCAGTATCGGCGTCGAAGCCGGCCGACTGCTCGGACAAGAGCCGCGCGCGCTCCAACAGCGCTTCCGCCGCGTTGCCGGCGCCGCCCAGGAAGAGGACATCGTCTGGCGTGTTCCAGGTAAACTGCATCGCATCGACGACCCTAGGGTACTTCAGGAACAGACACCAGCAATTTAATGTTCTTGTGTGTACACTTGATGACTTTTAATTATTATTATTACAACACCTCAGTCCTAGTTCTTTTATATCTCAATATTTATTGATTATCAAAATGTTATTGAACATACACTTCTCATCCTAGTCCTTCTTCGTCCTTATGTATATTTTAACTGTAGTATTAAATCGTAATAAATACATTTTTTTACATTAAAATGGTAGTAAAATAATTACTCTAAAATAAAATAGACAACTAGTTGGAGTATGTTTTAAATATAACAATTACCCTTAAACAAATAGGTAGTCTCTTGCTGGTGTTCCTTAGTATGGTGTATACATTAATTTTTGAAAATTGCTGTATCTAATGAGATTGTGATGGTGAAAATTTATCTTACGGTGTAGTGTGAACATCCTTCTTCTCCTCGTTTTATAGCATTAATTAAAAGCTTCAATCCATCGCTTAAAAGTTAGATATCTGGCGGATCTGTTCGACCCGACTCAGGTTTGATTCTATAAATGACTGTTAATGTGAGAGATTGAGAGTAAAACTTGTGTAGTTAAAGAGAACTTCAAAAACCTTCCATAGTTGTTCCCTGTGTCTTTTTAGTATCCTCAACTGAATCGTATTTGTGACGTTCAGGTCGACGAAACGGAACCGCCGCCGAAAAAGTCTGAGCTCACTCGATCCAACTCGGACCAAGCACACAAGAGACCCGAAGCCATCTCGAATGGTCGGCGGAAAGCTGAGGGCGATAACGGGGACAGTAAGAACAGGAAGGAGATTAAGGAGACACCTATCGAGAGATTTGACAGCGGAGCTGCGACGAACTGCGTCTCAGTATTCAAGGAGAGCGATAATTGGGAATAAGTAATTAAACTGTTTTGACATTACATTGTATTTTTTTTTTAATTCTGTTACACACTAGTTTGATTCGGTCGATATGAAATTATAGTTCCAGATGAAATGGTTCCGATCGATGTGGTGATCTGATGTCCAGTGGACGTCTTTCGAACGGCTGATGATGATGATATACATAAACGATGAGATGAGATGAGCGAGGCATTCACATGATGGTAAGTGATACGACTGCCCTTGACAGCGTGGTCTAGTTTAGCTGTAATACACTGCATCACATACTCGCGCTGATACATAAGATGTCGATGTCGCCGCAGTAATTACAATAGCTACAACGCCTTTCGAACCGGAACGGCAATGTTTGCACACTACTGTTTGGCAGTAGGAATAGTCGCTGCGGTGGTATTCACTCAGATGGCCTCCGGCAACGGATACCTGCCATCACTAAATATATAATGATTTGTTATGATTATGGGAATACTATGAATTTATTATTTATTTCATTATTGTAACATTACGACAGCCATGGTCTCGGGAGGATTGAGATAAGGATGTCCCGATCTCATAGCTCTACGAAGAATGATCCCTGTGTTTTGAAGTCTTGGTGTGCTTGGTTTGAATATATTGATAATAGGATCCCAAACAGTTGGTATCACCCAACTATCTTCATAGCTTCGCGAGTCATCCTTGGTAGGAATCGGTATTCCTCGGCAAGTATTTGTGGTTCATCATACCTGATATAAAGGTTGGGATGATCGAAAACGTGGTCACAAGTAGTAAACATTCTACAGCGTTGATATTTCATATAATCTATGTGATCCTTCACGCATGTCCTCATAGATCTCTTAGACCTATATGAGAGAGACCACATTCACAATCCAGCCGGTATCATGCATCTTAATGTTCATATGACACACAATTCTCGTAGCTGAAACAGGTGGTAGATATTTATTAAGAATGTAGAAATAACGTGTTGCTTAAAGAATAACAGTATAAAGGACACAAATTATGACATAATTTATTTTAAATTTTAATTATAACGTATTGTCTTCAAGCGGCGGGTTGTCGCGGAGCGGATGGTCAACTATCGCCAGCACGTTTGGGATTTCCAAGGGCATTGCATGAGGGAGGCACATGCCGCTTTGAAACCCCAGCTATACGGCGACATTTAGTTTTCCTGTTTCTTATGTTCTTCTATATATCCTATATACATGAAATAAAAATGGCTATAGACAAAGGTTATAAATCATTAAGTTTATATTAATTTGGAAATATTACTAGTAATTAATTTGTATTAAATATAATAAAAGAAAGTGTTAATATTTCATTAAGTTAATTATTTGTGTAACATTAATGTAAACATTTCTTCGTTGTTGTATATTAAATTATCACAAATTCATAGCCTTCATTTTTTATATTATTAATAACATACAACCTTTTGTATGTTTTAAGAATATATGAATATACAAAATCAATTTCTACTTTTAAAGTATAAAAAAGCGGTTTGGGAATCTACAAAAAAATGGTGGTTACGAAATAGATTTTATGAAAATAAGACGTATAAGTATCGCTGAATCTTATCTGATACCTGGATATCGCAGTTGGAACATGGACAATCATGGTACATTTATGGTGAATCCATAAAATCTACTTTCTTGTAGCTATCTACTAGTTATTCCAATGCCGCTAATTTAACCAATTTATTAACGTTGAATCCTAGTAATTGTGCAGTCCGTTAGTAACATTTGTGCCAGGGCTCACTAACAGTCCTGCAAACGGTACTGTGTACTAATTGTACTATTGTGCATCAATATGTGTTAATTAAAGTAGCTTCCGGTCAAGACCGATCGTATTATATAATATTAAATTATGTCTTTACTATTGTTTGCAAAATTGATATGATAATGTTACTTACTTCATACGTAATACGGATATCTCTAATTCGTTTAGAGAGCCTCATTATATATAGATATGTTGTGTTCTGATGGTTAACATATGACAGCTAGAGTATTTTGAATTAGTACCCCTTACCTTTCACGGCTTTATTGTCAGTTAAGACAGCGATAAAAGCCCAATAAAAAAAAAACCAATTCTATCAATTTGCAATCTTATTAGTATGATTAATATGAGTAATTGAGAGCATTCGTTAGATATTTACAATGTGTTGATAAAATATTCAATAAGTATTATTCCGTAGCACAAAGTAAAAGACATCAACGAGCGCCGAGTGATTTATGTTGATATTGTGGAATTAATTTATATTTAATTATCAAGTTCTCTAAGTTTTATGAATGAATATGATTCTTAAGTGTTAATTAAAACAGCATTATTCGCAGCATATCGTAGGCTTGGTAGACATAAAAATCATATCTTATAACTACGGTATAGGATCACGTCAATTAATGATTGGAAATGTTTATGATCCTCATTAAAACTGCATCGGTTATTTAATATAAACCTTGTCCATTTAAAAGGCTGCTCAGTAGTTTAAGTATATTGGTGATAAGTTATCTATGAAGAGAAATCGTATTTTTGTGATATTATTAACGTAAAGAGATAAAATGCTATACGAATAAAGATTAATTTTAAAACGATGAGCGCAATGTTTTAAATGTCTTTTCCTAATTTTCAACTATGAAGGTTCTATTTAATCATTCATTTGCGTTATAAACTGGCGTATTGTTTATTATTGCCACTGAATGTTTTATTCTAAATGGAAAAAAGTTTAATGTAAAGTTTTTATATTCAATGAGGAAATTTTTGAGACGGAAGAAGTTAGGTCTCGTTACTCCAGTCTCATTAGCTATTACGCTTTTTAAACCGGAACACGGTTAAGTTTGCATACCATTGTTTGGCGCGAGAAACAAGACTTGCGGTGGTACTTGCCTAGGCGAACATTGACAAGAAATATTTGATAATGAGTCCAAAAGGAGAAATGGTGGTGTACGATGGGCGGTTGCATGATGTCAACACTTTAACACTTTTTGACACCTTCGACCTCTGGCCGATATCGATCTCTTTGTGGAATTCTCTGGCCTGTCGTTATCGTATATCGATACGGGCCGTCAATCTAACTTGACCCGAGCGATCTCGCCGTGCGGTCGTTGATTTTATCAATGGACTGCTCTTTCTATACTTTACGCATGGGTATAGGGTTTTATATATCATGGTAAATGGCGGTGATGGTATTTTCTTCGTGACACGTTTCTCCGAGAATACTTTGGTTTTTATCATTAGCATAGCGACTAGAACACAACAATTGTGATGTGGCGGCAGATTAATATCATCACGCGGTTTTGAAGAACCTCTTAAGTTAACACGGATTTCCCTGTTACAAGTTAATTAGTTAAATAGGCTACTAGTTATATAGTTAGTATTAGGACTGACTCTATATTAACTCTGTATTTTGGAGGAGAAGGCGCAAGCACCATTGAAAGTAATATTCGTATATTACCTTCAATAGTGTGTGTAGTCGGCGCTGCATTTTTAGATGCACTTCCGAAGCATGAGATTACTTAGTTACTTCATGTTATATTGTTTATTGGAGAAAGAAAGGAACAATTGCATTAAATTTAAAACACAAAAATCAAGTAAATAATTACAATTAATTCTTTAGCTTAAAATAACATAGCAACAAGGAATTAAATAATAATTTAATATAAAATATAGCTTAACATGATAACAAGTTATTAACACATTCAGTAGATGTTTATGAAGAATGCTAAGCAGATAACTGTTTTAGTTACTAAAGTTTTATTTAGCAAATATATATATAACTAAGAAAATATAGTCTTCTGTCTTCGTCCCGTCGCCTTCACCACCGCGACTTGGGACTTAGCAGGCCAGTAAGAAAGTGAACACCCACCAGACCGCTAAGCCCCTAGTCGCGAGAGGAGTTCTTGTGTAAAAACTTGAACTTCTAGACCCTGTTAAAACTAATATTAGTTGTCCTGACGAGCTTATAAATAACATTGTTAGATTGAGACTTGAAATTTGGTAGAAATATATCTACCCGGCGGTAACCCGCAGACTCTCGGATACCTTCTCGTTATTAACTCTCCCGCAACCTCTTTTGCATCTCTGATGAGTGAGAACAACAGTCGGCACACATTCATAAAATTTTGTAGGAAGGTGATAGGGAGTGTGATAAAGAGAAACAAGAAATGGAGACAAAGTAGATAAGTGGATATATAGAAAGTGTAATAATAATAATATTGTAAGAAATAAATAAATAAATATAATAGAAGACGAAAGATAATGTAGACTAAATATATATAAGGAAACGTGATACTAGATAAGGAAATGCAAAATGTAAAATTAGATAAAGAAATGCGAAGTGTAATTAGATAAGTAGAAAAATAAGCAAAACTGTGAAAGTCATATTAGAGAGAAAAATTTTATGTGTTAGCAAGATGGAGCGAGTTGTCCTCATTTATGAGAGATAGATGCAAGGAGAAAGGATGGAGAATGAGAGATGAAAAAATGAAGAGTGATCGAAGAAAAGAAAGAACGGAAAGTAAGAAGGATAAGAAGAAAAGGGATAAGGAAGTAATAGAAAATTAAATATTAATGAAGAGAACTAATAACAAAGAAAGACCGGGTCCTAGATAAAATAAACTAGGGGGAACGATAAAAAAAAACCCCTTTTGCAAGTGGCATTTCGCAAAATCCGTTCTTAGTGGACCTAGACTCGGCCAAAGGAATATTCCCATTAAATTTCAAGTCTCCAGATCTTATGGATTCAGAGATATTGTGATGAGTCTCTAATTACGTAATAATCTCTTATATATATAGACAGTAATAAAAAAGAACGATAGAGACCATTATATCCTGCAGAGTCTTTCGGTATGAGGCTCTTGTTAAAAATATTATTCATTTATAAAATTACACTATAAAAGTCATTAGGATGGTGTAACTTCGTGGTAATCAATTCAATGATTTGCAGGATTAGCTTTCGCGAAGCGATTTTAATGATCTATTTTAAAATATTCATCATCATCAGCCGATAAACGTCCACTGCTGGTCATAGGCTTTTTATTATCGCGAGGTAAATCTTAAAAGATACCTTGCTTCTGATGGGAAGACAAGGTTATGTGGGTCTTCTACTAATTAAAACCCCCTCGGTGGTCTCCTTCAGTGCATTAGGAGGGGCTTCGGGATCTCCTACGGAACGTACTGGTGTCCCTCTGTACTCTCGCTAAAATATCACATGGAAGGGCAAAGTCTTAGCTCCCACGCTGTGCTACGGCAAATACAAGACAATCATGCATTTTCCGTCCACCTAAGGCGTACTTATTGAGCTCAGAGGGCCTCCACCCTCAAAGCCCACGAACCCGTGGCTTTTATAATCGCCTTGTACGTCAGGCGGGGAATACGTTAGTGCTATACATCAAGAAGATCAAGTCCCTGATCAGTGAGTATAACTATGTATTAATAAATGCCTTATCAAATGAATCATAAAGCAATACACCTGAGTTGTGTGTGTTAACATTTCTATTACCTTTTGCTGGATCATTTTTCTTGCAGTTTCATTTCTCGGAAAATAACTGAAACGAAAATAATACTATTATTAGTAAGTCTGTAGTAGAAATTAGTTACAACAGTAGAAATATATTAGTCACAATTGATTCAATGATTTAGAATAATTTTTTATAATAATCATCATGAATATCAAGTGGTATTTCGATTAAACTCTACAATTATAAATAGTACAGTTTACATGTGTGTGTTGTATAGTAATATTTCAGATCAGGACAGGGATAGATATTTCAAAAGGAAACCTCATCATCATCAGCCGACGGACTTGGACTTGTATTATTGAATTTCAGTTATTAAACTTCAGGTAGTTTAATAGATGTGAGTACAAATGATGAAATTTGTTTATTTAGGTAAAATCTATGTTCACTTAAAGTATTATAAAAGCGGGTTTTATGTTAAGGAGTTGCATTTAAATGAATTCAGAGTGAATATAGAATTGTAGATGATATCAATCAGGTCTCACAAGTGCTTATGGAGCTCGGGGCTGGCAACACTGTAAGATTAAACGCGGTTGTAGTCCAGGAAAGTTGCGCGTGCGCCCCTCCGGCGTTTTGGGTACTGGTTTGACTCACGCGGTCATTTGTTGGCTGATGGGGTTGACCTGATAGTAACAATGTGGTGGCTTTGACTGTGGTGAGGTCGTTCTATTCTTTATAAGTCTGCCGCTAATACAGCATTTAGCCGAGCTCGCTTCATCATCAATATCATTGTCTTCATCGTGTGGTAGTGATCGACAGATGGACATGTTACCATATTCTCAATAGTTTCAAATTGGATAAATTTAAGCACACATCATCATCAGCCGATTGACGTGCACTGCTGGACATAGGTTTCTCCCAAAGATCTCCACATCGATCGGTGTAGCTATCCCTGTATCCAGCATCTTCTCACGAGCTTCGATTATTTGTATTCAATTGGGAGGACTAGGGTCATTTCCTTCTACGCTGAAGCCAGATCCTCGTTTATTAGCAAAGTGCACCATGATCAGGTGAGGTTGGCTTGGATCCCGTGAGTTGTTGCGAGGAATCACTTACACCTCTTTAAGTACTACCGAGTTTCTTATTATTGTAGTAGGAATTACAACATTAGAACAGCGGCATTCTACTCGATGACGTTCGACCCGGAAGCTACTGTGAACAATAAAGCCATAGGCGTCAATAAAATAAACACTATGTAGTCCTGGATGGATTAATAGTCCTTAGTACTATTAAGTGTAAGTACTAGTTATGCACACACATGGCGCATAATGCGACTGACAAGTTTTATACGGATACCATCGCGTGGGCTCAGTTCAACATGTTAATGGATGTTGTCAGTCGCCTAAAACTGCATTCCTCACAACCCTGATGACTTTAAACGTAATGTCATAATGCTTACTATGTTATGATTAGTTTAGTAAACAGAATGACAGAGACTGTTTTGGCGTGTTTTCTAAAATAGATCATTATAAGATTTAAATCTAGAAAATAATTCTCTTGGGGCCGATCTTAATCTAGACAGAATTTAAGGTCAGAACGTTCGGCTGATAGTAAGAGTTTTTTCCATTATAACGTAGCGCTAGTTAGGATGATATAAACCATATAGACCAAGTGATATTACTTCAGTAATTTCACTACAACTCTTCCAAGTAAAACAGTGATATCTGCGTACTATTTGACAATAGAAATAAGAGTCGCGGTGGTGGAGGAAAATGATGAAGAAGGTTTTCAATTCAACGGAACCCTTTCTATCTTAATTTATATACTACTATACATATCTGAGTATTTAAATGTAGTTCTCAGCTGTATACTTGTGCTAGGTCTCTGTTGCTGAAGTTCGCCTAGCTAGTTCCCACGTCAGGTCCTGTTTCTGCTACTAAACAGAAGTGTAAACATTACCGTGTGTATTGAAGGACGCTGTAGCTAGTGATGTTACTATGGTAACGAGATTTAACATTCAATGTGTCAAGACTACGAGAATAATATGGTGCTGTATACATCCAGGTGCAGTGTTCTTATATACGAACGTATCATTTATTCATCAGTTGAAAGTTCCGTTCGTCTGTTCATATGAAATAAGCAGAAAGTAGTGTAAGATAAAAAAAAAATGCAATTTGTTGTGTAGAGGTGAAAAACAAAGTATATGTCGCTAGTCAAGCGCGGTACAGTCATGAAAATCCTTTTGCGGAATCTTTTGGTTTTTATGTCTCCCGCTCATCATCGCTTCAGGTTTTTGTGTAAACGTAATGCTGGAAATTGTTGTAAAAACTTCACGCTGCCCACATTCCCTGCTCGCTGATGCAGCAAAGGGGGCCTGGGGTGGCAGGGGTGCAGTTATACGCGGGGGGTATACATATGCAACGCCTCTATTGGTTATTTATGAGTGGCGTTATAGGAAATATGTACGTCTATGTGTATTCATGTGCTTATAATGTAACGTATGTAGTGTAGTGTTTACTTATATTTATTATGTTTTTTTTCGTTCTACGTATAAGTATTGTAGAGGTAGTGACGGGTTATAGGAAAATAAATGGAAACCCCTAAATTTTACAATCTTTACAAATATTCTAATATGACATTTAATTATTCTTTGAAAACTTCTTTGTTTTCTAAATATTAACTGTGGCTTGTATATTTGTATGCTCTCTTTGCTGATTGATCACATTCAACTCTTCAACCCTGGTTAAGAATGCTTCATTATATTGTCAATCGATGAACGTCCACTGGTTCACATAGATCTTCTTATCAGTTGGATAACGCTCACTTCGGGGCATAGGCCTCCTTCAAGCATCTTTATTGGGTATTAGGCCTTACCCTCACCTTGCTGGCTAAGTGCGGGTTAGTAGGTGGTCAGAGCCTCTGCTGTTGTTTAGCAGGGTACACTACATGCAGGTTAGGTTGACTTGGGCACCGTAAATAGGCCACTGTAACACATCCAAGAATCAGTCTTGCGCTATTTGAGTTGTACATACATACATACATATATATCACGCCTCGTTCCCAGTGGGTTAGGCAGAGACCACCTCTGAGTTGTAAGTATACATAATTAAAATATGTATTTATATATTCACAAATCCATAGTTGATAGCCTTGACTCTTTGCTTGTGACAGAAGGTCTATAATCACTGCTGTGGAATTAATAAAAGAGATGTTTATAACAATAGTGATGAAGAGAAGCTGTGGTATCTCAGTTTGTATAGGCGACGAGAGTTATATATTGAATGCTGAGTATATATTTAATGCTAAAGCTGGAATATCTGCACAAAAAACTTTACAAGAAGAAGACAGATTGTGTCTTACACATGAGAAAGAGAAGATATCATCTTTTCATTCATCATTAGCCGATAGACGTCCATATATAAACCTCCCACAAGGATCTCTACATCGATCGGTCCTGCGATGCTCGATTCCAGTGGGTTCTTTCGATTCTCACCAGATCCTCGGTCCACCTTACGGGAGGCCTCCCAATACTACGTCTACCGGAAACAGAAAGAATAAAAGAAGACATATAATACAGTTTAAAATTAAGCAATTGTGTATAACGACGTATGGAATGAGACGGTTTGTAGAATTCCATACTTTCCATAAGTTTCAATTGTATATTAACCTATTTATATAATTAAACTGTTAAATTTATTATATGCAGTTATATTAAATAACAGTTAAAGTTTGTTTCTGCGCGCGCGCGTCCGGTTGTACTCCTATTTTATATCGATGGTGAAATAGTGCTGACAAACGGTTCGCCCGCCATAAATCGTGGCCGTCGAAGACCGACTTTATTGATTCCGATGCAAGGGCACATCGGCACCTACCACAGGAACCCATTATCCAAAACAATTGTTAAACATTTAAATACATCAACTAATAACTATACTATGAATGGAAAAAATGAGTATATTAGAGGAAGTCTGAAAGTTGCTCCAGTGACAGAAATTGAGGAGCAAGAGGTCAGCGTGGTACGGGCATGTTGTGCGGAGGGATGTAGGACGTATAACAAAGGAAGTAATGAGAATGAACGTGGATGGTTATAAAGGTAGATAAAGACGGAAGAAAGTGTGGATGGATTGTGTGAAAGATAGCATGTGTAAGAATTGTGTGAATTCAGATGTGACGGCTGTTAGAGGGATATGGAAGAGAAGTACATAATGTGCCGACCTACACATAGCAGGGAAAAGGGAAGGAGGAAGAAGAACTAATAACTATACTATTACATATTACTAATTATTTGTGGGCACAATAATTCACGGGACCCCTCTTTAGGGGGGAAATCTTCGTAAAAATACTCTGCCTTGTGGGGGGAAATCAAAGTTATGTGTAGACTTTTACCCAGTAAAACCCCCTTGGTGGTCACCTTCGGCGTTTGGAGAGGTCACGGAATCTCTGTTCGGAAAACAACCGTGGCGCTGCTATTGCTTTGCTCGGATAGACCGTCGTAGTGTCCTGCTTCATGCAGTCCTTACCTTCCTCGTGAAGTTACAGGATCCAAGCCAACCTCACGTTATCGTGGTGCTCCCTGCTAATCAACAAACGAGGCTTTGGTTCCCACCAACCCGCATAGGGCTAGCATGGTGGGAACTGGCCCTAATCCACCATATGAACCTTTACAAACAATAGGCCCTAGTGCACGGCGATACCGGAGGCCTATATCCAACAGTAGACCTCTATCAGCTGCTGATGATAATACTTACCAGCTTCGTCATGGTGCACCGCTTCACAGTTCACGGCTGCACATTCACTTAACACTGGTGGTGGATCTATGTTGTCTAAGACAGTCTAGGTAGGTACCACCGCAGCGCCTATATCTGCCGCCAAACAGTAGTCTGCAAACATTACTGGGTTCCGGTTTGATAGGCGCTGTAGCTAGTGTAATTACTGGGGTAACGAGACTCAATCTTTTACTTCTCAAAGCGATGAGCATAATGTGGTAATGTATCATCCTAACTAAGGCCATGTTGTTATGGGCGGACGTATCACTTACCATCAGGTGAACGTCCTGCTTGTCACGTCGCCACGTTGTATAAAAAAACTAACGTTCTTCTTCTACTTAGTGTTAGTCACATGTTATGACAGGTTCTCTTTTCTTGATTTCCCCCATTTGCACATACTAATAACTTAAATTTAAATTCATCATCTTCATCAGCCGATAGACGTCCACTGCTGGACATAGTTCTTTCTCAATTTTTTTTTTAATTAATTAAGCGACGAGACGATAGAGACATTCACCCGATTTTAAGGGGTCTCGCACAACTCACGCAAACAAAGCTAATCTCAACTTCCCGTGGTACACCCTGCTAATCGATAAACGAGACCCTGGCTCCTGCCAACCCGCATTGGGCCAGTATGGTAGGAAATTGTCTAAGTCCCTCATATGAACTCCTACTCCGACATACGACTGTTCCTAGTGCCCAGCGGTACCTGAGGCCATGCTGACGGTATGTGGGGATGCCTATGTCCAGCAGTGGACGTCTGCCGGCTGAGGATGATGATCAATTACTTTAGTGCTTTATAACCAGTATTCGTCGCTTTGTCAACGCTGAGGATGTGAGCCCTTCGAAATGAATTCCATTGGGTCACCATCGTCATCATTCAAATTGAACATTAGCGATCGGATTGAGATAACCAATATGATCCTCAGCTGTTCTTTTAAACTGATGGTATTTAACCCCGGTCCACTCCTTGGTTAATGGTGCATAGTGGAGCCGACCACCACCTTAATGATTTTCGACCTTTTCATGTGCCTTTCAATTTATCTGAAATTATTCCACTCCAGTACTTTGGAGATCGTGATGTTCCTAATGGAGGCAAAGGCACATTGTCGACAGATTCTGAAGAGTTATATGGTGATTGAAAGCTGTATGGGCTTCTTGGTTGTTCTAAGAAATAGAAAGGAGCTTTCGCCGTCAATAAAATCATAAGTTTTTATCGCTTGTAACGGTCCAACTCTGTAACGTATTGGTTTAGAAGTAAATAACTTTTGATCCGGATAATATGAATGGCGGCAATAACTATGCCAAATTCAGTTCAAATATGTCTAAAGCAAGATATTTATGAAACGTTATAATATTTTATTAGCTTGTATACGTCAGTGCAGCCATTTTGTAAGCTCAATGCGAAGTAATGTCAGTGTTAACTTATTAACGATATCCCTTCTGTATAATGCGCGGCCGTTGCGGGCGCTCGACCACATGGGGGCAAAAAGTAATGAAAAAAAAAATTATACATAAATCGAAATGCACCCTTAGAGAGCTAAAGGGGTAACTTTAGCCCACACTACCTCTATTTTAATTATGCTCACAAGTACAATTGTGTCCTACTTCATTTTGTGTATGGGCTGGTGTGATAGGGTCCCGGACAACAATTTGCGAAACCCATATTTTTTTTTGTTTCGGGGTGAAATCTTCGGAAAGATACTTTGCTTTCTAGGGGAAGTCAGAGTTATGTGGAGATTTTTACCCACTAAAACCTCCCCGGTGGTCACCTTCGGCGTTTCGAGGGGATCTCCGTTCAAAACAAAACCGCGGCTTCGCTAACGCTATATTGGGAAAGCCCGTCGCAGGGTCTGCTTTATGCAGACCCTACCAGGCTTGTGGGTACTACTTCAAAGACCGGAGAACACGTCCAGATAATCCTCCTCAGGGTAACTTACGGAACCCAAGTCAACCTCACCTGCTCGTGGTGCATCCTGCTAATCAACAAACGAGGCTCTGGCTCCCACCAACCTGTTTTGCGCCAGCGCTCGTTGCGTTCCGTGTTCCGGTTTGAAAGGTGCTGTAGCTAGTGAAACTAATGGAGTAACGAAGCAGCAACCTATGTCACAAGGCGACGAGCGTAATGTCTCAAAATGAATACCATCATAATTACCGCCGCTTTGTTCTGGCTTACCACCAGGTGAAGGTCCCGATCATCCTGTCCATTCACTGAACTAAAAAAAGTTCATAAGATACATGTAATCTTTGGCCCCATATTTGAACTCTCAATTAAATCTATTATAAGTAATTCATATATATTTCCATAGGAGAAATCAAGAAATTAGTCGACTAATCATGAGTTCTCAGAATAACTAAACAAACACAGAATTCAATAGAGACATTGCTTCTGCCTTTGAGAGGTCAGCTAAAAATGGATTTTACTTAATTCCTTCACCAAAAGGACCTGCAGGGTTGTTATTATCAGCAAAGGGGATGGTGGGTGGGGAACAGCTATATACGTATATATTTCTCTGAACATATAGAATAGTGAATATAATTTCTTCAGTATAAAACTTTGTTGGTTGGTGTTTGTATAATAAATTTGTATGGTGGTAGAGATTTATCATACAACATCGCCGTGTCCCTTCAAAATATTAGAGCTTAAGTGTTCTCCACCATCCTTAGTCTCACTGTCATCATCATCATCAGCTGATAGACTTCCACTGCTAGGCATAGTCCTCACTGTCACTTAACACCATGTAATAATGTCAAGACTAAGTCTGTAGATGTAGACTATTACAGACGGTCTACAGTAAAGACTTGTGACTAGTGTGTGTAGACGCTAAATGTTTTTTTTTAAGTTACAGTTAAGTTGGTTCGAGTTGTGTTCGAGGGTGAGTTTGTGGGGTAGGGGCGATATCTCGTATCGCGTATCTGTCAGTGTTAATAGTCGCACTCTTTGTTTATGGAGGCGGAACACAAGTGTAATGCACGCTCGCAGGTGAAATATTCGCTATGCAGAATAAGCGGGCGCGGTTGTGAAACGAAACTTGCGTGGCGCGCCCTATCGCTGTTTATTCGTGTCGGCTTTATTGATTTCAATGACCGCTGTTGTGTTGGGAATTTTTTTTTCTATTGCGTAAACGTTTCCTTTAATTGAACAATGTTGCGTTAGCATGATATACACTGCATAACAAAGAAAAAATCAACCAGGTCGTTACTGTTTACGGCGACCGTCTACTGCAACTCTTACTTCTTCCGTTAATCAGTTTTGTGCAATTACTCCTGTGTTCCGGTATGAAGGGCGTTGTAGCAAGTTACAGAGCTAACGAGACATATCTTATGTCGCAACTCGATGCGTTTAATGTGCTTTTTATTTATCCTACTAGCTGTGGGAAGGTCTCTCTTCATCACCAGGTGAATGTCTCGCTCGTTTTATGGCTTCGTCGTAAAATATTATTATATTTTTATCTCTTTAGACTAATAATTTCATTAGCTACAACGTCCTTCAAATTGGTACAGTACACACTACTGTTTGGCGGTAGATATGCTCTGCACCTACTTGATCTCCGGACAGACCTACCGCCAGTAAGCGTATTCAAGCCGCAGGCAGTACGATGTGTTACATTGAAATAATAGAAATCGATGTGCGTCGCCTACGATCCACGAATCGATTGGTTCGCTGTTATATACGGCGTCGACGCGATATTGAGTGCTGAATCGATTATTCGATTGCAACAAATGCGCCGCTTCAGGCGAATGCAAATAGAGCTACAGCACTATTTGTTCAGCTCCGTAGAACTTTCCAGCGAAACCGTGTGTGCGTGTGTTTTTTTTCTTATAATTACAATCGTTTTACGCGAAATAAACGATACTCGTGTGTTTTATCTACGATTCGTTTAACTATCGCCTATATTGTTTCAAAGAATGTAAGCGATCGTATACTAAAAACGTTTTTTATCATTCGATGTGAACATGATACGATTAATCGTATAATAACTCGGTATATTGATGTGTACTCGAATTATTCATTACTGAGAAAACGTGATAATGAGCAACGATTGTTTTTTTTCGCATAATCATTAATAGTCTTCAGAAGATTTTTTTATTTAAACAGTTACAGTGGTATGGAATGTATAATATATAACATCTCCTTTTACGTTTAGAAATAATATTCTGATAAGGATATGGTTATTATTACGATTGATAGTAACCACCATGGGACTCTATTTCGTATTATTAATTATTCATTATTCATATTTCTATTATTAGTTAAATCAAATATTAACTTTAAATCTAGATAATGAAGTCTTCAAATTTATGAACAACGTAGAGCAATGTTGTTATGGCGGTAATTGAATTTGAGAGTTTTAGGAAAAAATTCGACTATAATTCAAACTATCGCAATATATAACTTCAGAATCGAACTAGAGACATTTGTGTTATAGAGCTAGCGACGCCTTCTTCAACTTCCGGTTTAATACCACTTGCATCCGATTCTCGACTGTTTTCAACCAGGCGGTCGCCTCATACTGCGCATGTCCCAAACAGATCTTCTCAATGATCATCCCGTCATTGCATTGCTGTGTTATATTTAGATATTGCAAATAGTAGGTAACCTAACCGGTAAAAGTTACAATACGCCCCCGTTGACAGATATCTCGATAAGACATTTAACTGTATTCCTCTGGACGATAAAATCGCCGCTTTAAAATTCAAGGAGGCACGAGAACACGCCATTAGCCCACTCCGACAATGCTGCGGCATGTTTAAGCATCAGTTAACGTTCGGAGGCGTCCCGACCGTGGGCACATTATCATCTAAACGGAGCAGGATATATCTGATGCATTATTTATGCCTCTGTATAGATTGTGCGTTTCTACTGGTTTCAGTGAAATAAGGGAAAAGTCCGACGAGTCGTTTTAATTATACTGTTCTACTACTTGACCTAAAGGATAAATACTGATAGAATCTCTTCTCCGTTGAGTGTAGCAATAGAAAATATTATAACATAATAACGATTGGGAATAAAAAAAAAAAAGGATTAAAAGGTCTGAGTGTAGATGTAGATAAACAGTGAAATGAATATGGTTTGGAGCCACTGGATTCAAACAGCAAGACCGTAGTTAGTTGAACACATTACAAGAGACCTATGTTCAGCAGTGAATGTCCATCAGTTGACATTAAGATGTATATAGAATAAGAGTAAAAATGAAATAGGAATAGATATAAGAACAATTTTAATACATAAGTAGAGATAAGGATGTAAGAAACAAATAAAAAGCAGCTTCTTCCTCCCCTTTAAGTGAGAAGCGTGAGAGAAGGAAATAGGTTGCGGAATGAATGAAAAGAGAAATGTGAAAGATAAGAATGAAATGAAAGAAGAAGGGGAAATGAAAGAAGAGTATGAGAATACTGGATTTCATAATAAATTACAATGAGAACGAAGGTAGTTAAGGGTTGGGTAGAATACTACGACTCTCAAGAGCATAGCAATGTTGTTATTAAAGCTAGGTTAGTTGATTCTAATTAAGTTAAAAAAAATTGGAGTTTCTGACTATTCAAAGACCTGAATCTAGGATCTGCGTGTTGCAAGGAAAGCGGTTAGTAGAGATCTACAAATTAGAACTAAATCATATCGTATATTTTTGACTGTTTCTTGCTCTTAAATGCTGTTCTTGTAAATTGTTAACCGGAAGCTCGATATTAGTAGGGATTGAACCTATGCCACTTCAAGTTATGAAATGAGATCTTCATATACATGAGTATTCAACCACTAAAATATAATGGCAAAGGAAGAACTTGTAAAATTGTAACGGATGCTGTATGGATAAATAATATTAAAACGCCAATTTTAATATTGAAGAGCTACGTAGCCATGAGCTTATAAATCGAAACTTTCAAAGAAGGTTAGTTAGAATATCTCCAGATAATTGTAACCCTGATCTCACTCCCACTTCCGGTGTATTGAACTCGATGAACTCATGTCCTGGCTGCGGGCTCTATATGCAGGTGTTCCGGATTACTCAGACTTGTTAATATTATATATTATATTATATTTTCTAGATTAACTTGTGAAAATCAAGTTTCGAGAAGATGTAAAATGATGATATAATAATTCTAATATATGAACAGACCTGATGATGAAAAGGATTTAATTCATATCTTTTCTTTTGAACAGTATTTTTTTATTGTTAATGTTCTCATTGCTTTTAAAGCGCTTTCTTTTATCTAAACTTTTTAAATGACCTCAATTTCAGTAAGATGTTCAGTGAAAATGGAGCAGAAGAAGTTGGAAGTGTCCTTGCCCAGAATACTTTGCGACTACGGGACTTTTCGAATATTATTGTAGCAGTAAATTGATATGGGGGGGTGGTGGTTATTCATGCGAGATCGAACCCTGCCAATATTTAAGTAATATGTGACCCGGAAATCCAACTAAAAGTTTTCTTATAGTTTATAATGTTTTATTTAAGAGCAAATTTGCAATCGGTTACAAATCATCATCATCATCATTATCCAATGCTGGATATAGGCCCTCCCAACGGGGTATAAAAAAAAGTAAAATATAATGTCTCCAAGGAGTGATACGTCTTTCTACGCGCCGTTTTGTAATACAGAAGCCCTTACTTTATTACGGAGTCATGTTATGGATGTTACCGTCATCAGAAAATAATTAAAGAGTTGGTGACACAACCATCATCATCATCAGATAGACGACCACTGCTGGACATAGACCTTGTCCAAAGATCTCCACATCGACAACACTACCTTCGCTTATTACAAATAGACAACATTTTAATATAGCAACACTGAATAAACGTCATAATGTCTTCCGAGCGGTCAGTCTTGAGTCGTTCGGGCATTAGATATAGAAAAGCGAGGATCATCATCATCATCAACAGCCGATAGACTTCCACTGCAGGACACAGACCTCTCCAAAAGATCTTCACATACAGTCAGCATGATCTGTATTGCTGTATACAAGCTGACATATTTCAGGTTCATATAGGTTGATTTGGACCACTTCCAGCCACGCTGACTCAATGTGAGTTGGTAGAAGGCATTGCCTCGTTTGTTGATTAGCAGGGTGCACTTTGAGCAGGTCAGGTTGGTTGGGTCTTGTAAGTATTACATTGAGAGAATTGTTTAAAAGTTGTAAGTGAAATTGTAACAAACTTGAAGTTTGGTTGTTGGTAGACAATTTCTAAACAAGCCACTATCTACCACCCTCATATTCTGTCTTATAACATTTGAAATTGAACTTGTTACTCTGTAGTAGATAATAAAAGGATATAGAAATGATTGTAACAGTAAATGCAGGATATAATATCATTGGCTCGTGCATTAGTTGTGGTAATATTTAATACACTACCGTCCACCGTTTCAGTTTGTGTATAATTAATTCGAATCCGAAATGAACTTTCTATTGTAATTCGGTCGTGACTGTATATCGCAACCTTCTGTGCCTGAAACCACAGACAAAAGGCCGTAATGCGGCGAGATAATAAATCTAGGTCTCGGCGGACGCCTGTTGAATTCCGATATATTGATTTGGTATTATTCTATATTCCACCGCCAGATTGTTTAGTGGTAAACTCGGATGGTTTAGAACTGGTAATACTTTATAACAAACATTGTAACTAAGTATAAATTGAAAAAATCTACAGAGAGTATGTGTTCTTACTATTTCATTGTTTTTTTCTACTTCAGTTTTTTTTTCTTACTTCATAGGTAAATTATATTGTTCATAAGGTAAGAATGAAAGTGGATAGGTATAAAGGTAGAGGAAGACCGAAGAAAGTGTGGAAGAAAGTGTGGCTGATAGAGGGATGTAGAAGAGAAGTGCATACTGGGCCGACCTGCACATAGCTGAGAAAAGGCAGGAGGAAGACGATACGGTAATATTAACGCTGACATCCATCAAACTAAGTTCAAATTTTAAAATGTTATTTTGAATGGTATATTCAATAATATGATGGGCTGATAGATGCTGCTTGTAGCCTCCTTACCTATCGGTCATTGGTTCTAACCATACCAGCGGTTTCGTCGTTGGCCCACCTTGGAGTCTCAGATTTTGTATACATACAAAGTGTTGATTCTACATCCGAGCTGATCACGTTTAGATTAGATAGACAGGTTTGTTAAGTATTGATAAGTGTTGTAAGATTTAGCGGTTTCTGTATATGCTCGGACAGTGCGCAGATACCCTGCGGTCCGGTTAAATTATACCGACGAAATTATCTTATTGGATTGACAGATTGTAAGCAAGGAACTAATTCAAGTACAAGCTCGGTGCGGTCTGATAAATATAACACAATCGCATTCAAGATAGATACAATGCAAAGGCGTTTGTTGCTCACGACTCGCGCTTGTCTGAAAGATCAAAATCAGATATAAAATACGATCTACACTTATAAAGGAATAGTTTAGATTTTTATGTTTTGCTGTTCGCTTCATGCGGTGGGTGTCCTGTTATATAGAATCACTTTATGTTAAACATCATCATCTTGATGTAAACTGCTAAACGTGGACCAGTCTCAACACACCTCAAGCAAGATTTAAGAGTCGGCGAAAGCAATAGGCATATTGTGGCTTCTATAACGATTAGATAGAGAGCTGCCTTCTCCATGGTTTTAACCCGTATTACATCCTCAAATGTTACACTTAATATAACTATCAAGGTACCAGGTTAGAGTATCTCTCTGGTTATCAAGCTCAACCTGTTTTGTGAGACATTTAACAGGAACTATTTCCGGTGATAAAGCCTAAAGTTATCAATGTGATTTTTTTTTAAAGTCAATTAAGCTACAATACGAGCGAGCCCTTCACCTGATGGTAAGTGTTACCATCAAGTGATATTTATTACACCACATTGCGCTCGTCGCATGTGACATAAGATATTGAATCTCGTACCTCATCTCATCTTTACCAACATTACTGTCGCTAACATATAACCTTGGCATCAACAGTAGATATGATTAGGCTCAAATAATACCACAAAAAGTCTACTTTATATTCTCAGATGGTAAGTGATACGCATATAAGTTAGTAAGCTAGTTACGAAGATATATACTGAACCACATTGTGTTCGTCACCTGAGACATAAGATGTTGTACGAGTGCCCTTCAAACTGGAACCTAGACGGTGTCCGGTAACAGAGATCCACCACCAGTGAAAGATTTACAAGACCAGAAAAGAGCAGTATTATGACCTCTTTAAGCTACGAGAATTTTAAAGCGAAGATCTATTACAGATAAAAGATTCTAGTTAACGCATTGATACAAAGACAGCGTTGTTGGCGAAGCGACGCAACTTCAGTACATATATCGTTTTGCTTTACTGTGTTAATAAACTAATAAAAAAAAACTACTTAATTGGAGTGCATAAGTAATTAATGAAGGCAATTTGACAATTCAATGTTGTAACTGTACTCCTGTTAAAGGTATGCTTGTATTGAGTGTGAACAAGTAGATCGTCGATGAGTTAAGCAAATACGTTGTTGCACAATGAACATTAGAAAGGACTGTTTCATTATTATGCATTTCGCGTAACGATTGCAATGTAAGCGTTATAAAACTAATTAATATATTAATTATTTCAATTAAACCAATATTTTGTATTTCGTTTATCCCTGCATCATACTATTTGATAACTATTAACTAACATTGATGTGAAGTAATAAGGTAATATAGCAGGCAAATTATTACCTTAACTACCGTTACTTTTCAATGAATCTGAGATAAATATGGGGTTGGTTTCTTTGTAAATATTATTCCAATATGACGATTAAGTATAGTAGTTCCTCCTCCTCAAATCATATTCCTCATGTCTGAGGGTCGAACTGCCTCCACCCATCACTCTTGTCTCAATGATGTTTCACCAATTCATCCTATCTCCAGCTACTCGGAGAGCATCATAGACTGTTAGAACTTCCTAGTTAGTTCCTAAATACTCTTCAGTAATAATATAGTAATAAGTAGTAATGTCTACTGTTGGTTCAGTAATAAACGTTGCCTATCAGTAGTTTTATTTGCATATAACTAATATAGGACAATATCCAAATGAAAACACTCTTTTAGTTAACTAAAATATACTACTATTTTTTTTATACACAGATTAGAAAAATATAACTAAAAGCGTATTATAGGTTACAAGTTTCCCTAAAAGTAATCTATGTACTTATCAGGTAGTAATAAATATATTTGTAAACTTGCTTACAAATAAATATTGTTTTTTTGTTATAATAGTCGACTTCTAAGAGCTATGTAACATATGACAGAGAGAAGAGGCTATAGAATAAATATTTGCACTATATTCATTTTTCCCACCTCGGTTTGAAATAGTTTCATGTGTAAAGTAATGTTTTATCGTATAGATTTTTTTTTTATTTTTCATAATTACTAGATGAGTAAAATATTCACTCATTTCTAAGTGATAAGTCCATTATAACGTAGCGTGCCCTGCGATAATAAACATTATACCACATAGTACCACTCTGAGATTTAAAGTATTAAAGTCTCGACAACCCAGTAAAATGCTATAATGCCTTTACATTTTATACACAGTAATGTTTGCACACTACTGTTCAGCAGAGATGGTGGTGGTGGTGGGTGGTAAGTATGGAATAGTATTTATGTGATGGTTTTACTTGCTGACGGTACTGCAGCGAAGGAGCCGGAGTAGGCGGGGGCGGAGCACGCGACACGTCCCTAGTTAACAACCGCCTCAATTAACTCAACTATGGCTGCCTGTTCATTACTGTATGCTTACTATGTGCTTTACTCGCAGTGGGGGTTTTGATTTACAGCACCGGCATGCTCACCGCCCGTGTTCTCTTAATCATCGCGAGTTTAGCTCATGTTTACTCTAACGAGTGCCCATAACCAGCCTTTTGTTATTCTAATTACATTTCCTATGAAAACAATATCTTTCGCTGTTTATTTACCTATTTGGCACGTCTACACTATAGCAGAGAGCATTATATAGCAGAGATTAAATAATAATTTTATTGATAATACATCCTTCACTTTATATTTACCACTTCAAAAATATGTAAAAACGAAATTACCAAAGTCGAATCCTGGTATCCAAAAAAGACCATCACGTAAAGGTGATTGCACAGATACAGATAGGCATACATAATACATAAAGATTTGCCAGTGTACAGCATATAAAAATTAAAGAGTACAGTTAACTGTATTGTATGTAATATACTACATGGTCCCCGTCCGGTTTCCTGGTGGTTTGCTTGACGTAATATACATTGAGATTTGAAATTCGTCAGAAATATAACCGCCCGACAGCAACCCGTTGCCCCACACACACCTTATAAACTTCCTCCAACCAATTTTGTGAGAAAAAATAAATGAATAAATATATATATATATACGTCGAACAACGGTAGTATCATCATCAGCCGATAAACATCCACTGCTGGATATAAGCCTCTCTCAAAGATCTCGAAATCGATCGGTCCTGTGCTGCCCTGGTTCCGGCTCCTTGCCAACATCAGTCATAGTCAGCATAGCTCACCGGTACCGCCGAGCACCAAGAGCCGTCGTTTGTAGGGGTTCATATGGCGGTGATTTAGACCATTTCTCACCACTTGGCCAATGCGGGTTGGTGGGAGCTAGATCCTCGTTTGTTTATTAGCAAGGTTCACCACGATTATTTGGGGTTGGCTTGGACCCCGTGAGTTGTTGTGCCGGTTATAATTTCTGTTAAATCGTTGGGTACTGGGAAATCTGGTACTGCTATTGAGTCCATTTCTACCTTAGAACAGTAGTGTGCAAAATAAACTGTATATCGGTTTAAAGGGCGCTGTAGTAGATGATAATACACAGGTTTAATGAGATTATCATAAGTTAAATATTAACTCGTTAAGTAGATTAAAAATGATGTATTAGTTTACTAACAATTATAAAACGTAGTCATAGTTGAAAGAACCATTACAGCTAATCGAAGGAGATGCTCCGCGGCGTTGGCTCCGCTTAAGAATGGCAGCAGTGGCTCGGTGCATTATAATTAACTAAATAGCGAGGTTATCTTATCTGGTTAAGTGGAGGCTAATGCCGACGTGACAAGCGTATTTATTTATTTATTTCGTATTCGCTTCTGTTTATCTGCACCTTAATGGCTGAACAACGGAGAGCGCTACTATCCGTGTACAAGCAGCTTACAGTTGCTGCAGACTTACACAAAAAACTAATAATTTAACTGCCCCTGCGAGAACTACCCTTGTAAAACAAACCTTACAGATCCGATCTTGGGATTAACTATGATTATTTAATTCTGTTTATGTTTATTTCAAACAAGAATATAGTAAATACCAATTTTCCGCGGGCTGCTACTACTAGGCAATCTTCTCTTTCCCCTTATTTACTCACAAATTTTAAAATAATCGTAAAAGTAGTGATTTTTTATATAAATGCGA
Source organism: Troides aeacus (assembly GCA_033220335.2). NCBI lineage: Eukaryota > Metazoa > Arthropoda > Insecta > Lepidoptera > Papilionidae > Troides > Troides aeacus. Next base: position 10,436,491 of record CM067278.1, read on the forward strand.
ATACATACGTAATAGCGAAGTATTTTTTATAGATAATACATCCTTTAATTTATTATTTACCACTTCAAAAATATATAAAAACTATGACATTATCAAAGTCATCTCCTGGTATTCGATAAGGGGAATGAAAGAAATGATTTTTAAACTAAACAATGTATGAATAAAAATAAATATTTAAATACATACATATAGAAATAGTATATACAGGTCACTAATATATAATATACTAAAATCGTCGCGATCACTGCGACCTGCAAAACCAGACTTGAAGAGGTTTCTTTAGTGTTGCTGAAACTGAAGGATCCTCTTTACATCCTTTTTGAAGAGTACCATATTCCTAACCTCGTATATAATCTATAACTTGAGAGTTGTCGGAAGAGAGGAATTCTGGAAAAGGACAGTAAGAGACCACTGTGATTCGATGGTGTAAAATATCGCCGATGGGGAGTGGTGGTGTGATAAAAAGTGAAATTGTTTGCAATAGAAGAATTAAGTCCGAAGTTTTCGTGATGGGAGCGGAACGCGTGCAAATTTAACCCGGCATCCGGATATCTCTATCGGGTGCTCCGGAGTTGCGTTTATAAGTCCACTGAAACATATTCACCATCTCCCCGCCTATCGGATGCTGGGTACGCAGAGTTCCTTCTTAACTAGATATACATACTTTTAACTTGGAAATGTTTCAATACTTTAGTTCTCATTTGTGTTATTTACTGTCAAGGATTATTAAATCTTCTCGCAACGGATTAAGGGGGACAAGAAGTCGAGAGGAGAGGCGTTGTTTGTCGGTGTCTTATTGGAAGATGAAAGAGCTGACTTTCTTTGAGATAGAGCTGCGCTGCGGCTTCGCAGTTAAGCAACGACGGAGGAACATCATCGCGGTTGCAGTTCAACTACGACATAACCATTCTGTTCCAAATAAAAAGGAAATTTTACTAAATAAAACAAAGAAAAGGATAATATTATTAATAAGGAGAATAATATTTAAATCTAACAATTACCAAACACTAGACTAAAAGGAAACTGATATTTTTTAACTACAGTAATCTCGACACTTTGAACATTGCGTTATAATTTTGAAAGTTAAACAGTTACACAGCATTTAATTAGGGTGCGGCGCGCTGTAGGAAATTATTTTGCCTCATTACCCCTAATACGGTCTCGGTGTCGGTCTGTGTCGGACGGTGTCGGACAGGTGCAGCCCGCTGGTCTCTGATGAGATAACATCGCTCCGCGCGAACAGAGCAAGCGTCTACATTTATGCGAATTAAAACCGATTGCGGCGGAAAGAAATAACGAAGCGTGCGCTTTATATAGCGATAACAGTTATAAATATGTTGAAAAGTTAAAAACTTTATTATTGAACAGTTAACTAATATTATTTATAGGTGTTATAGAGGAAATAAAAGTACTTATATAAAGTAAAGTAGTTTCATTTGAAACAGAATCATAGAATGAAGATCAAACAGTTTTCTTTTCTATTCTTTTACGTAAATACATATATATATAATAAAAAAATATATCCATAGAGGATATATAGAGATAGAATATATGTAGAGAGGAAACAACTATCCATAGTATCGTTTTTATTAATTATTTAGGTTCCTAATAATAGCTCATATATAAAAACATTTATTTGACAAAGCGCGAGTAGGACTTTCATATATAATATCAATTATTACTATCAATTTATCACTACAGCCATCTACCGAAAAAATAATGGATTTCTTTTTCCCCAACCTAATATAATAACACGTTAGTTATGATTATATACCATCAGCATCATCAGCGGATAGATGTCCAGAGCTGGACATAGGCCTACTCCAAAGATCTCAACATCGATCAGTCCCACGTTGCTCGCATCCAGTGGGTTCTTTCGATTCTCACCAGATCGTCGGTCCACCTTGTGGGAGGCCTCCCAACACCACGTCTACTAGTACTCGGGCGCTACAAGAGGATCTTACTGACCCATCGGCCGTCGGTCCTTCGAGTAATGTGCCCTGCTCATTGCCACTTAAGTCTAGTACTTTTCTTTATCGGTGACCTTAGTTCTTTTTCGGATCTCCACATGTCTCCGAGAAACTCCGAGCATATCCCGTCCTTTGGGTCACTTTGAGCCTTTTTATAAGGCCGATAGTAAGGATTCACGGCCATGTCTCGATTCCGTGTGTCAACACTGCGATGTCTTATTTTTGATTATATGCTCTGCAATAGAATATGCTCGTCGTATATACAATGTTTTAGTCTTGATACATTTGCATTTTAGTAGCTACAGCGACCTTCAAATAGGAATTTTACATAGTAATGTTTGCCGGCAGATATAGGAGCAGCAGGCAAACTTATTAGGTCTCAAGCAACAGAGACCTTCCTCCAATCTTGTGTATTAGACACAGGGTTAGTTAGTAGTGATTAGATAGATAGTTAGAATATTAAACGTTGCTATTTTACCTGTTATTAATTTTTAACTAACCCCTAAGTAATGTTAAGCAACAGCTCATAAATAAATAATGGAGTTAAAATCAGATTAGCGCCCAAAGCGTTTGACGTTTATTGCGGAGCTGTGAGGTTGTTAGCGCTTATCATTTTGTGATAAATTCAAGCTGGACTCGAATGAGGATATTTATTCGGCCACCATTCCGCCAGTTTCTCGTTGGCTGGCGTAATTTCGGTGTGATCGATACAATCGGCGAACTAACAAACATTGCGAGTTGACCTTTGCGTTTCCGTTGCTCACGTTACAACGTTCACACTTACAGTGCGTTTCGTAACCGCACTTTGTTATTAAACGATGTAAAAATGCTCTGACACAAGCAAACGTTACTACGTTTTTTTATTATTATTTAATTAGTTAACAAACAGTATTAATGTTAATACAATTTATAAACATATCAGCTAACGTATTAACATGAGTTTTTACTTTTTAAACTTAAAATGCATTCAAGTACACCTAAATAATTTACCGCTACATTAGAAAAGGCTGTCATATAGTCATGTTTGTGAAGCAGTCTTTGCTGCTATACGTCTCGAAGAAGCAATCAATCAAGAGATTACGTCAATCTAGGAATCGAAAATCCACTCCGAACATGTTCCCGCTTTGTCGAGGCGGTGGAGCTCAGTAGTAGTCTTGGTCTCCCACGGTGAAGTTAAGAGGAACCTATCCGCTCATCCTGGAATTTAAAACCGGATCCGCAGGGATTCGGAGAGTTTTCTCTCTTGGCTTCCATGACCTCTGGCTGACGGATTCGGGAGGATCCATTGACGTGACGTGACGATAAGAGGGCGAAAGGAGGGTTCGCTGTATATTCCAGTATGCTTTAACAGAGGTCGAAAGAGGAGAGCTTTCCTCTCGAGATGAAGCTGTGCAGTGCAGCCTACGCTGGCAAGGTCGTAAAGGTGTGCGAAAGCTTTCCCGTGGCTCCGCCGTAATTCGACAACAGTTGAACATCTTGGAGGTTTTAATTAATGCCAGACATATCCTGGCTTTGCCCAGGCGAGAGGTGGTATGCGAGGCAACCCGCCCCCCTCGTATTACAAAAAAAAAAAACGGATCGGACCTGCCTTTAAACATTGCATCATGTTGCGCTAGTCACCTTGAGACATAAAATGTTAACTCTCGTTACCCCGGTAATTTCATTAACTACAACTCTTTTCATACCGGAAGACAGTAATTTTCGCATACTACTCTTTGTCGGCGTTGTGATGGTACCTAGACGGTCTCCAACAACCGCTTCGAAAGATACTCTGCTTATGGGGGGAAGACAGGGTTATGTGAGATTTTTATTCACTAAAGCCTCCTCAGTGGTCTGCATCAGTGGGATCTCTTATAGAACGCACCGGTGCCTCTCTACACTCTTTGAATACGTCTCTGAGTAGAGGCTTAACCCTTCTAGGCTGTCCCACACTGGTTTGCTTGTTGGGCAATAAGAGCCCCACCCCCAAGGCCCGCGAAAGTTCTAGACCCTTTCAATCGCCTAACAACAAGAACCTGCCACCAGTGAATGTGTAACCTGTAATAGAAACAACGTGTCGATTTCCATGTGTATGATAAAACAGTTAATTATTTAAAAGAAATTTAGAAAAGCAGATATAATTAATAATGAAAACGTATAGATGTCAATTTCCTGTGATTCAGAGCAGACAAGATGGCGACCAGATAAAAAGATCTCGCCAGCGGAGCTACTTTATAATGTCGGTCGGTAACACATGTACCCGACATTGTAGCCGGCAACTATATCGTGTCGTTATCGTCGCGTTATCGACGATCTTATCTAACCGCTGCTCCGGACATCGGATGTTATGGTTTTCTGTATCCACAATTCACACAATGAAGTATAACAAGAGAATTTTCGATGTTATACCATAGAGAAAAGGAGATAATAGATAAGAGTGAACTTTTTAGCTTGCGACGAGCCCGCTTGGGATTTACTTTATTCATGTTAAAGCGAATATTATACATTCAATAACATATAAATATACTATCGTATTTATTTAGTTAGTTATTATTCTAACGATTTGTGTCGTTGAAGTATCCTTAGTTATTGAAGGGCTGAGCTGGCCCTATCCTGATCTAGTAGTAATCATGGGGTACCTTCAAGTTTTGATTTATTGCTTACTAATGAGTTAATCTTTAAATTCTTTAGTGTTATGCTGTTAGTATTAATTTTAGCCTGTGGTATTACTAAACTATCTTCTTTATTATTTAAGATATATTTAAATTTTAATACCTTCGTGTTATATCTTTAACGAAATAACTGAAATTAGTTAAAATTCGTATGAACACGGCGCCGTGTAATCGGCCTGGCATTGTCGGTACAGTGTTATTATATAATTGTCAAATTTAAGTAATTGAAGGTTCAGTGATTTTATTGGTACATATACATTAATGGAAGTGGCAATAGCTCATCCCGATCCTGTATCTCATTAGTATTTTCATTATGAACTTTTAATTAATAGTTAGGGTGCGGCAAACGTAACAGAACGAGATTGTAATTCATACGGCTCGGGAAAACGTTACGCCGGACCCCGCACGCTATCCGCGGCGGTATTTCAACAGCTAATTACTAGAGTTTATTAATCATTAATCACTACATCGAAGTACTGATAGTTCAGGTACATGTGCAGAGAAGGTGCTCCAATTCGAAAGGCACGTGTGCCTTTTTACAGGATTCTTCTTCTTTCGCGATAACTCAGCATATGACTTAATGAAGTTAAGAGAACACATTGTAGATAAACGCAAATGTTTACCTGATTGTACATCTTCCACACAAGCATTTTTTTATTTAATACTTATTAAAGAGATCATAGAATGCTATAGTCATTGATGTGATACGCAAAAATAAGTGTCATTCCCAAGTGTTGCTGTTCCTTATGGTCTGTAATCACATACCATCACGTTTCGTGTAAAAGAACTATATGCAGTTTCATAAATAATTGATAAGTGTATGAGTGATACATTTTAAATTCATGCCATCATCATCATCAGTCAATAGACGTCAACTGCTGGACATAGGCCTCCCGTAAAGATCTCCACGTTTTTAAATGGGAGTATCTGGGTATTTTCCCACAACGCTGGCCCAATGCGGGTCGGTGGAAGCCAGAGCCTCGTTTGTTGATTAGCAGGCTGCACCATGAGCTGGTGAGGTTGGTTTGAGTCCCGTGAGATGTTGTCCGACATTAAAATAAATTAATCTATTATTGTAAATAAAACAAGAGATTTAAGCAAACAATAGTTTGAGGTTATCTTCTTATATGTTTAACAGTATTGTAACAAGTAGTTTTTTTTTATTCGATAAAGTGATGAGACGGCCGGCACGTTCACCTGATGGTGAGTGGTACGCCTGCCCATAACAACGTGGTGCTAGTCAGATATATACTGCACCACATTATGCTCATTGTTTGAGATATAAGATGTTGAGTATCAATATTCCAGTAATTATACTAGCGATAACGTCCTTCAAACTGGTACGCAGTAACATTTACACCGCGGTGTTACTGTTTAAATTATAATAATCCTTTTTTTAAGCGGCAAGGTTAGCGTTTGACCAGAATCCCATCTGATGGTAATGGGTAATATTGTTTGTCATGGAATATATATCATAATTATCATTATCAGCCTTTGTTTATCTACTGCTGGATAGGCCTTTCCCAAGTCTTCCACCAAATGTGAACCTCAGCTTCTCAGCATCTACTTCCGACCACCCTGATGATGTCGTCAGTCCATCTGGAGAGAAGGCATCCTACATTTCTCTGTCCTGTAAGCGGCCTCCACTCCAAGACTTTCCTCCCCCATAGGCCGTCACTTACACGACAGACATGGCCGACCCACTGCCACTTCAGCTGGCAGATTTTGAGAGCTACGTCGACAGCTTTAGTTCTCCGAAATTCTTCGTTCTGGATTTGGTACCTTAGAGAAATGCCAAGCATAGCTCTCTCCATCACTGGCTGTGCTACTTTACCAACCCGCATCGGGCCAGCATAGTGGGGTAATGGCCAAAATCTATTCATATGAACCCCTATAAACGACGGTCCCCAGTACCCGGCGACCGGCACAGGACCGATGGTTGTGAGGATATTTGGAGGAAGCTTATATCAGCAGTGGACGTCCATCGGCTGATGATGATTAAATGTTTAGTAATAAATCTAAAATTGTTTTTTTTTGTACATATATCCTGTATTTCTTTTATATAGACGTAATATACAACAGAGTTGAAAACTTTGTCTACTCCATCGCGATTTCGGTTTTGATGTTTACTGCAAAGAAAAACTGAACGATTACTAAACGCGTACTGCCAATGTCGGTACACCAAGGGACCATTACCGAGCCCATTATCCAAGTAGGGCCTGCTGTTATGCTCTGCCATCGGCATTCCTTGACGCCTCTTCACCATGAAACTTAATCTTGGCAGTAAATAGACCCGTTGCTTTTTGCGGGATCTTCGGCAAATGCGATGTTCAACGAGATGCCCATCGCTGTAAATCTGATACGGTTTATTTACTATTATGGTCATAGGCCTTTTTAGTAAGCTACTACTACATAAAGCTTATAAATTACATAAAGTAATTATATGATTGATATGTGTACTTTACGTAAAACATGTATAATGTAGGTCAATTGTGATAAAGGCGGCCATTTTATTAAAAACATGTAAGGACGGGTGAAGGCATTAAAATATAAACTCACAATGTATTTAGTAAGTAGGATTTGTTTAAACAATAATTTTTAAGAGCCATACTAAAAAAAAACTACAAGCAAACTATAGATTTTTTTTGTATATTTAATGAATATTTATGTATATTGTAATTCAAAAAGATCTATCGACTTTTAAATATGAGTGTCGTCATAGTTATAATAGATTTATTCATTGAGGATGTTAATAAAGATAACGATATATCAGAGTCTATATATATATATCTATCTATATGTAATATATCTTTAATAATATTGTAGGTAGAGACAACATAAGTACCTAGCTGTTCCCCGCCCACTTTGCTGGTAGTTATATAGAATTAGATTTGAAATTTGTCAGAAATATTCCCGCGCAAACATCCGCCCCTCGAGTCTCTTCCTGTTATTAAAACCTCCGTTACTTTATTTGGGAAGGAATTTATTAAAATCCATTCTTAGCTGAACTCTAAATTGTAGAAACAATGTCTCTAAAAACATTTGAGCGTTTACGTCTAACAGTTTAGGAGATCTCATGATGATCAAATGAATCTCTGGATATATCCTACACATATACATAGATTTACAAATCAGGGGTTAAAATTAGAGAAAATTAAATTATTAAATTTAACCAAAAAACTAACAATGACAATTAACAATATCAAAAACTTTAAAGAGAGACAGCACCAAAGTTTTTTTTTATTCAACGAAGCGACGAGACGAGCAAGATCATCACCTGATGGTAAGTAATACGCTTGGCCATAACAATTTGGCGCTAGTTAGGATGGTATACACAGCACCATGTATGCTCGTACTGTCTCGTCGCTTGAGACATATGATGTTATAACCCTAGTCATTTTAGTAGCTACAACGCCTTCCGATCCTGGACCTTTAAATAGGCTGCGGTGGTACCTACCGAGATGGTCTCCGGCAACAGAGACCTACCACCAGTGACAGATATAGTAATAAACATAAACAACAATTTATATTTATTAGATGTTTTGATTCGGTCCTTGGTAGCATGTATGTCTTCTTCTTCGTCTCTCCTTCACTGCTGAGGATCGTGACCATGCACAGTCTCTATTAGGTGCGGTCTTATACAACGTGGACCGCACGATGTATACTACCAACCACCGCATTTCTAATAGTTTCCATCCAAGTAGTAGAGGCAATTACTCAAGCAGATCTGGTCCAAACAGCTGTATAGGGAATGCATGTCATGCCCGAAAAAGTTGAGGGCTCTTTGTTGACATACTGAGGAGAGTCTAGTAACGCACCAAAAATTTCTTATCCCACCTTTTTTTTTAATAGTAGTCCTAATGTTATTATTCTAGTAGTTTTCTAGGTTATTGGTTAAAATAATAAGTTTCACTATATTATAAGCGACCTTTGAACTACGCCGGCACATTGTAAGACCCGCGGTGGGTCTTAAATTATTTATAACGAAGTAAATCAAAGCGAAACTAGTCCCCGCACGCGGCGATGTCGCCGCGGTATAAATCAACCTTACCTCATCTCATATGTAAGCGGCCTGAATGTAGCCGAGGAAGTAAGCTGTCTTAACAAGCCCGTGTCCAACAACAAAGCGTAGCCCACGGTGCACCGGTAATGATACACCGCGGACCTCTCAAATTACAACTCCGGCCAATGTTTAAAGTTACGATTTCGAGGTCTCAAGTTCGAGGAGCGTGGTGTACGTTTCTCTTAAAAGTTAACACAATTTAATTGCTTCCCTTCAAGAATATAACTTAAGACAAAAATGATCACAGGTCCTTTAAAATTGTAATTTTCGCTAGATATCTCTTTCATCTGTCGTTAGATAATTCACCTTTATAATGACTGGAGAGTCTAAGGGAGTATCAAAAAATTTATGATCAACGACTAAGTACAGACGAGGTTTTACCCTAGTCCGGTTGTTCTATTATTCAATGAAGTAACGAGACGAGCGGGACCTCATTAGTTAGGATGGTGTACACTGCACCATATTGCGCTCGTCGGCTGAGACAGGATGTTAAGTCTCTTTACTCCTGTATTTTCACTGGCTCTAACTCCTTTCAATCCGGCAAACAGTAATCTTACCACAGTTCTGTTTGGCGGAAATAGGAACTGCGATCCTATTAGACGGTTTCCTACAACGGAGACCTACTACCAGTAAAAGATTATGATAGTACATATATTAAAGAACTTATTGGTCTAGATACAAATCAAAGACTGAAACTAATGGCGTACTATATGGAAGAATTGAAGTCTGAAGGAAATAATGTAATTGCTTCCATGACGCAGCGGCCGATTGTTTGACCTGTAACATGGCTTTCCCTGATTCGATGCTGAGGTGAGTTTTTATAATATTAGTTTTCTAGAACTTACTTAGTTTGATATTATCATATTGTAAATCTGTCGCCATTATAGCATGGCTGTGGCCTGATTGTCCACATATAAGAGCCGGAATATTCCGGGCGAGAATTCAACCATCTTTCCGTTTACGTATCTTGCTCATGAAAGAACTTATAAAATCTATACTTAACTTACTCAGTTAGTAAAGGACTTGTTACATTGTACTTTAAAAAAAATACCCGTGAACTACACATCAGGAACAGCACAACCCGTTATATATCATTCTACATGGTAATCATTGAGATTTATAAATTAGAATAAAAATAACTTGTCCGGCGGATGTTAAAAAGTGATACGATTATACCATTTCCACGTTTACTGTGTAAGGGTTTTTTTTTTATCGCCGTGAAGTCAATAGCCCGCATAAGGCAATTACTATGCCATACGTGTAGTATGATGCTGTACTTGCGATGTTAAAACCTGCACAGTAATAACCCCCAGCGCACCACCACACGTTAAAAATGTTCATGGACTCGTTCAAAGACGCACGCGTTTTACATTTAAGCAAGAAGTGATACAACTTGTCGAATGATTTATTAAATATATAAAGGGATAAATGGATAACGCTTTTATTTACTTGATCTTTCATATATATATGTCTTTCTCCGCTTTTAGTATGACTTCTTATCCAATGGGTTGTCTGGTAGAAATTGCTTTCTGAGCAATAAAATCGTCCATTGTATATTTATGTTTATATATAATGTATACCATATCGTGTAACTGGTGTACAATAAAGAATATATATATATATATATATATATATATATATATATATATATTGCTCTCCAATCACTAAAACCTAGTCAACGTTTCGATATGGACACATGAGTATTCGCCGCGGAATAATTTGTAGATGGTTATAGACAATTAATTTTTTAATTTCTTAGACTATTCATTATTTTATTTCTAATTAACTCTTATAAATACTTTGCTTTCGTACTATTTATGCGGTTGCTATAGTAACGGTTGGTATAGAAAGCCATTTGTCGTTACGGTTGTTCTTAAGGCATATTTCTGACAAACTTCAAGTGTAATTGAATAAAGTTACTTTTAAATTCAAGCTCAACTGTTGAAGATACATCGGAAAATGTTTGATTACCTAAAACCGATATTAATTTCAGGGTTAATTAGTAGCTAGTTATAATAAAAAAAATATTATAAACATACATACCATAATCATCATCAGAACATAGATTTACTCTATATATAGAACTATACTACTTCTACCTAATCTTACTTACTTTACTGATACTTTTCTTTATTTCAAATGAAATAGTACAATAGTAATAAATATATAATTTATTTCAGTTATCTATCTTCTTCTTCTTAGCATTTGTCTCGTCTTATTAAAGTTTGCTTTCTTACTTCTATCCCTCCACTTTATCTTCTGTAGGTGAAGCATCATATGTATTGACAATTGTATGCAAGTCATATGTATTGTATTTCTCTTAGTTCTGACACTATCGGCTGATGATGATGATGATTAAATATATTATTTTATGTAATAGATAGATGTTCTCTTGTTAGAAAATTCCGCATATATTACATCCGGTAAGCATTGAATTACGTTTATGGTCCGACGGATAGAATGAAGCGTGGGCGCAGCAGCCGATTGTTATTAGCCACCGTCCTCCGTGCTAGATTTCTCTGACACTGGTTTAATGGTGTCTATTTCTATATCATAACACTAATGGATTTTCCGACATTAACTAGGCACTATTTGCAATTGTTCAATAAGTAAATATTACGATAATTTATAGTATTAGGGGGACCGGAAAGTAATGTCGTTTTCTTATGCTAAATACAAACACATACATTTTTAACGAGTCTTTATTTTTAATCAATGATGTATTCCCCATCATTGTCAATAACCTTTTGCCATCTAGTGAGTAAATTTTCAATCCCTGATCGATAAAAATTTATTGGTTTTTCGGCAAAATATCTAGAGATGGCATTTTGGATATCATCCAAATTTGCAAATGTTTTGCCACTTAAAAAGTGTTGCAGCGCTCGGAATAAGTGGAAATCCGATGGTGCAACATCGGGCGAATATGGTGGATGAGGCAGCACCTCCCACCCCAATTCATTAATTTTTTCTAGAGTTCGCCTTGCGCAGTGCGGTCTTGCATTGTCATGTTGGAGAATGACGCCTTTTCGGTTGACAATCGCTGGCCACTTTTCAATTAAAGATTGATTGACTCGCTGCAATTGTTCGCTGTAGAGGTCTGCAGTAACAGTTTCTCCAGGTTTCAGTAATTCAAAATGAACAATGCCGCGAATACTCCACCAAACACACAAAAGCGCTTTTTTGGGGTGTAAACCTGGCTTAGCAGTACTCCGAGGGATTTCATTTGGAGAGAGCCACTGCCTTTTGCGTTTTGGGTTATCATACAGGACCCATTTCTCATCTCCTGTGATCAAGCGATCAAAAAACGCTTCTGTGTTGTGTCGTTGAAGCAATAAGTTGCATGTGATTGATCGGTTAGCCTTATTCTGTTCGGACAGATTATGCGGGACCCAAACACCTGCTCTGCTTACTTTTCCAATCTGCTTCAAATGTTCTTGGATGGTCGACCAAGGTTTGTTGAGACTGTTTGACAATTCCTCGATCGTCTGACACGGATTTGCTTCCACTTCCGCCCTTAACACGTCGTTGTCTAACGCTGATGGTCTTCCTGATCGATACGAGTCGGAAAGATCAAAATTACCCGATTTGAACTTGGAAAACCACCTTTGGCATTTACGAATGTCCAGTGCATTTGGATAAACATCGCAAATGTTTTTGGTAGCAACTGTTGCGTTATTTCCCTTGCGAAACTCAAAGAGCATGCAATGCCGGATGTGTACCTCTTCTGGTATTTGGCTGGCCATTTTACCCAAAATTACAAAAAAAAATTGTAATTCAATTGTCTATAAGTAAAGAAATCACTATAACCTCACAATGTCTTTGGTACGCCTCTGAACAAAACAATGAGCTGACAAATGACAATCAAGTATTGGCATGCGCAGAAACGACATTACTTTCCGGTCCCCCTAATACTTTGAGTCGTCGTTACCAACAAGAAGATCACGATTTCGATTGTGGGCTTTACGGTCGCTATTAGTTAGTCCTTTCGGCGATGACCTTAGTTTATTCTACAAATCTTCTCCAATTTTAAATCCATTTGAAAATCTCTACATATATACTATGTGTAGCATATTTCAACGAATATGGCTACAAAATTTACTAGTTGATTATGATGTTACATCTATTTTTTTAAAAAAAAGTTTAGAGAGATGACACATCCTTCTTTCGGACGTGCAAAGATAACGCGTAGAGTCCTTACGTACTTAAGGTGATTACTGAAATAGTTTATTAACACTCCTTCCTTCCAGGATCAAGGTGGCATCAAATGCAAGCAGGATTAATTGTTTTAAATCTAAACATTTAACGGGTTATAGGTAACCGGTTGTTTTTTTTATGTATATGATATAGTTATTATAATAACATAACAAAGATATTATTTGTACAATATTGTTTATACTTGTATGTTGTTAAAAGCGAGAAGAATGAGAGAGAGAGAGAGAGTAGATATATGGTAAGTAGCGTCAGTCTCTTTTTGGGTACTGTGTTCTATGAGAGAGATTCGTCATTGGCCGATAGACGACCACAGTTGGACATAGGCCTTCCCCAAAATACCATCTGGTGATTTATATAGAAGGGTTAGGACCATGGAGGGCCAGAGCTTAGTTTGTTGATTAGCAGGGTGCAGCACGAGCAGGTGAGTTGTTGTATGGGAACTTTTACACACCTATGATGAGAGAGGTTGTTGTTAATAAATAAATAAAAAGTATATGTTATTAAGTTAGTTTATTAATATATGTATGTATGATGAGCGGCGTGAGGCCGTCACATATCGGCGTGGATCGGAATGCGACGCGGCAAGTGTTGAGAGCCGCCAGCGCAATGAATTTCAAATTTGTTCAATTTACTACCTGAATGCAAATGGTCGCGAGAGCTTCGCACCGGATCCTCGTAAATTTATTCATTGGAAAAGCTCGCTCCGTCATTGTTGAAGTATCGGGAGCGACGACGCGCTAACTGTCTGCATGCATGTATGTGCACGATGTACGGAGCGAACGAACAAACAACCGCTTCCGGCTGACGTCGGCTCCCACGTTTCTACTCTAAATTAAACCTTCCACAAATCTAAGTTAAATTAAATAAAACAACTACTCCATTGGCTGAAGATGGATGGATAGAACTAGATCTAATCGAGATTTTCTCAAAACGGAACACGCTAAGCATTTCGAATTCTCTACCAAAGAGGTTTAGTTCCTCCTTTTTGATAAGAACAGTAATGGAATGAAACATCTTACCGGCATCAGTGATCTCCTACAAATACGACGTGAATGTCTTCAAGTATGTGAACAGGCTGTTACTAAGTTAGTGCTCTTTACCACCATAGACTACTTTAACCATTTAACATTAGTGTTAGGTACTTGTCAAACAACTATCTTTTTAATTCGTTAGGTGTGGGTGGGATGGTTTAAGGGTCTGCGTTGCATTTTACGCTTACTGAAGATATATTCTCGTTTGTTAAATATAATACATACAAGATACCTTCGCTAACTTCTCGTTTTGACTGGTGTTAGTTCTCTGTTGTCGGAGACCGTCTAGGTAGTTTCCACTGTCAGCCCTGTAGCCCTAATGTGAGCCCTGCCTATCATAGATGGCGACTAAAAGGGCTTTGAAGTTTGGTGGGCTTTGAGGATGAGGGCCCTTAGCGCTCAACAAGCGAACCTGCGTGGGACAGCGTATAGCTCAGCGATGGTGCCCAGGAGGGTTAAGCTCCTCCTCAGAGACGTAACACAAAGTGTAGAAAAGCACCAGTGAGTTCTATAGGAGATCCCGGAGCCTCTCCGAATGCACTGATGCAGACAACCGATGGGATTTTAGTGAGTAAGGATCTCACATAATCCTAACTTCCTTCCAGAAGCAGTGTCTTTCGAATGTCCCCCCTCCACTCGAACCAATAAAATGGGAGGTACCACCGCAGCGCATATTATACTAGACAGACAGTAGTATGAAAACATTACTGTGTTCCAGATTGAAGAGCACTGTAGCTAGTTTAATTACTAGGTTAACGAGGCTCAACGTCTTATGTCTCAATCGTCGAGCGCAATGTGGTGCTGTGTATAACATCCTAACTAGCGCCACTTTGTTATAGGCACTTACCATCAGGTGAACGTCTCACTGATCTTATTGCTTCGTCTAAAAAAAATAGTATACGATCCGCCCGCTGCTTATGACGCTGGTTGTAGTAGAATGAAGTATACCGCAGCTCATTATGCTCATCGCCTTGATACGGGATGATGTCTAATTACCGCAGTAATTTCACTAGCTACATCGCTACAACTACAAACTTTGCAAATCGTATCTATCTACTTTTATCTATGTATATATTTTTTATAGTCTACTAGAATAATCTGACTATCGTATGCTGTTGGACTAGAGCAATACTGGTTCATATTAACGAAGGTCAATCGGAGCACAGTTATGTTTTGCACTTTACTGCTATGTGATCAAAATACTTATACGGATATTACAGGGAGATTTACTACCGATACTCAGGATAAAGTTTTAGTTGAAAGGTCATTTCAAATAAATCAACTTTATCGTTTTGGCGAAATGTTATATGTAATGCAGTGCGGGCCACGGCCCGAGGTGGACCCGATAGCCTTTGACTCGCAGCACGGGCACCACGCAAAGTAGCCGGTGAAATTGGTTTGTTGACCTCTAGAAAGGTTATACGTAGTAATATATTATATTGCCGTCCAGTGACTGATCTTCGTCATATACATTACAGTATTTAAATATAAGATTGATCTAAGCATATCTAGTATATCATAGAATATTTCTTATCTGATAAAGCTGAATAATAGAAGTCCTGCCGTAGGCTGATGATGTTGATCAAGTTCGATGATAATTAACCATTTTAAAAGTACTTTTAATTACTATAATACTATTAATGCTTCTTCGTAAAACAACAACTATTTGATCGCTGGATACTTAAGTTAACTGTTCTTGTTTGTAATATATAGATCTTATGACAAACGATAGATCCAGTCGAGATGATATACGTAACACCGCGTAAGATGTTAAATTTCGTTACCCCAGTAATTTCACCAGGTACAACACTTTACAAACTGGAACACAGTAATGTTTGCATACAACTGTTTGGCGGCGGAAACATTAGTTGCAATGGCAACTTGACGGTTTCCGGAAACTCAGACCTCTAATACCAAACATACTTTAAATTTGTCGCTACTTCCCGGCCTCTCGTACTGGTCCTATATTATGCGCGTTTAACGCAGCAGTGTGTGTGGCCTTAAGGTCTCCAACAACGTACCATTAGGCGGACATATGTATTCAGATATTTAGTATATAACGCGCAGATAAACCGGCGTACGGATGCTGGATAGCAGCAGATTGCGGACCCCCGCGTGATTGCGGCACTTAACCGATCCGACTTAAGTTCCACTTGAAACGTTTCGTACACGTCACGATAGACATATTAAAACTATTACTAAACAGAAAGTCACTTAAATAGTTAATGATACTTTAAAATCTTCTACAGTAATGTATATTTATAGCCCAGAGAATAACTTTCAAGTTTATATTTGTAATGTTTGCCCTTAAAATTATTCATTCGTTCACCCATGTCCACGGCTAGACATAGTTCTTTTGTAAGGTATTCACAATAGCACGATCTTAAAGGTATCTTCTTCACCAGCTGATAGACGTCCACTGCTGGTTAAGCCTCCTCCAAAGATCCCTACATCGATCGATCCTCAGCTTCCGCATCCAGGGGCTCCCCGTGACTTTCCATTTCCACGCTGGCCCAATGCGGATTAAAAGTATATCTAAGTATAATGACAAATCATAATTCTTGTCCAAAGATCTTAGCTTTAATCAGACATTGAATCTTGTGGAGTGGTTCTAGTACTATGGCACAGCCGATACTCCAAAATCTTACTGTCACTTTGTACAGTTCCTCGAGCAATATTCATGTCCAGCTTATTGCCACTTGTCTAGCAAACATTTGGGCAATGTGAATGATCATAGTTATCATACGGATGTTCATATTCAGCGAGGAATATTTAACTGTAGACTAGTAAGCATGACTAGCTCAGTCAGGTACAGTTAACGGTAAACTCTAAGTCTCGAACATTCTTGAAGCCTGAAGCCTTAATATGGGTTCGCGTTGATATACAATAGCGTTACTCTTATTGTTTCCTCGGCTGGGTCTCAGAAGTTTTTCTCAAGAACATCGTCAGGGTCATCTATAAGGAAAGCTGTTGGTTTTGGAACATGTCAGTCACCAGACGATGACTTTGGACAGCGGAAGTGGAGGTTCAACTCCCTTGTCTGTGAATCACGAGTACAGCGTATATTGTTTTCAAACTAAATCGCTTCTCATTATGAACTATTATCAATTTGTTGTTTATTTATATAAACAATTGCTTTGTTGTATATTAGAGAGTTGTTTAGGTTTCTAGACCACTGTCAACATGTTCTTTTACGGATTGAACCAGAGACCTGTGTCACAGGGCGAATGGTGAGCCGCTGCGCCACGGGAATCAAGGGTACCACACAATGTGGGTCTGAGAGCCGTTGTTCACGCTCTTACCGCGACAATGAGACCTTTATTCGCCTGATGAAATCCATTAACAGTTTAAATGGGCTCTCTATGGGTGGCTGCGAGAATAAAGGGTTTCGTGTACAACGGCGGACCGTGTTGCCAGTCGCTGTCGACAAAGAGACGGTAATGAAACAATTTGGCGACAATAAAGCGATCGGTGAGCGATAATTGTAAACTAAATGAAGCTTTGACTACGAAGGTCTGATCGCTTGCGGCCGTGTGATGCATTTGATACATAACTCGTGGTCTCTTCTCCTAAAGCACAAAATCGTCGCAGCTATCGGAAATAAAAACGACGATTAATGTTATTATTATATGCGTTTGATAGATTTTAGTTTTAGTATCTAATGAATAAGTTACTAAATCGGAGAATAGAGGCAATATAATGAGAGACGCGTGCGACGAACGAAAGTCGCAAACCTCCTGGCACGGACAACACTTGGCAGAACACTTGGCTTCGGACAGTTTAGATTTAGACGTTATAAAGTCTAAATCGATATTAAAGGCCGCCTACGCAGACATAAAACTGTCTGAAGGAGACAGTAAACTGCTAGAAATATACGGAACAAAAGTTTAACCATTTCACACCAAACGCACTGCGGTCCTACCTTATGCGTTTCATTCGTAATCGTGGGAAACAGGATTTTATATGAATATAAAAAAAATATATATTTGTATAGAAATATTTATAGAATACACAAATATATATATATTTATCAATGTCCTTTTATTTTCGATACCAAATTTCATCTTTAAACATAACCTCCTAGTTGTTAATAAAACAATCTGGCATTAGTATGTGTAATAGCTTTGATTGCCTTGTGGGATAATGCTCCGAATCCCAGCAGTGGGAACGTAATGAAGTATATATCTATTATATAAAGGCAGAATAAATATTTTTTTTATAGAATGTTTACTTTGTAAAATGTTCAACGAACTTATATTACTGTAGAACATAAACGAATACGGCACTATGATGAAAGGATGAAAGTGACTATATTATCCAAATATCATATATTACTGAACTGTGTTATATGTCCGGTAACATTAAGGGTCTATTTAGGATATTTTCACTGCAAACTGCGGATTTAATGTAGGACAGCATATCCTTTTTAATTAATCGTTGAGTTAGAAGTTGTTGTTGTTGTGTGGTGTGATGAGGATAAAATTAGGAATGAGTATATTGGAGGAAGTCTGAAAGTTGCTCCAGTGACAGAGATTGAGGAGCAAGAGGTCAGCGTGGCAATGGCGTGTTGTGCGGAGGGATGAAGGACATATAACAAAGTAAGTAATGAGAATGAAAGTGGATGGTTATAAGGGTAGAGGAAGACCGAAGAAAGTGTGGATGGATTGTGTGAAAGATGATATAAGAAGAGTGTAAATTTAGATATGACGACTGATAGAGGGATATGGAAGAGAAGTACATACTGTGCCGGTAGATGGGAAAAGGGTAGGAGCAGGAAGTTAGTTGTCTCCGCTAGTGAGTTAGTAGTAAAGGAAGCAAGTTGTATTTACTGTTTTTTCCTATAGTAGTAAATTTGCTGCAATTTTCCAATAGGTCCTTGCTTACTGTCATAGGTGCGAACCATTAAACGATCGCACTTGCCTTATTAGCATTGTGCGTGTATTGAGGCAGGCAAAGACCTCCGTTTGATCTGGCACGGCCATTGTGTCTAAACTTTGTATAGAAATAAAACGTTTTCTATATATAATTAAATAACTGAATGTTTGTATTATTTTGAACTCTAAGAATTGAGGATATAAATGTTTTAAGTTTAGTAGGGAATGGTAAAACGGAGATGGTGGTGCGGGCCCACACTGTCAAGCTCGATATTGCCGGACAAAGGGTTTTGATTGTGCGGATTCTGCGCAATTATGTGTTTAACTGTCAATTATTTAGATACGTGGGCTATGGGTTCAGTTGTAGATCCTGAACAATGCTCAATTGAGATGACTCTTACATAATAAAGCGAAGTCCAATTGATTTATGATGCGAGAGCAGCGCTGAATTTATTGAAGTCCGGTGGGTGGTTTCTAAAGGTGAGAGGTCTAACTCGCAGGCTATCTTAACAAGCAATCTTTATTTGTATCCTTAAATTGTTGTGAATACGCATAACTATCCCAGCTTCCTGTTTAGTCTGACTAAATCCATGAGTTAATAAAGAATTTCCTTACAAAATGAAAGTTAGTCTAACTAGGTTTTTACCTACTCATAAATTGAATACGTAAAAATTTAACTGCTATGACCCAGCAGTTAAGTGTCCGCTTTGTAACTGGATCTTGGTTCTCTTATATATATTCTACGAAGGGACGAGAACGGGTTCACTTGATTTTGATACCTTTGTCCGTAACATTGTAGCGCTAATAAGGATATATACAGCAGAGTAAGTACATTAGTTATATCAACATCATCATTTCAACCGATGGACGTCCACTGCTGGACATTGGTCGCTTGTAGTGTGTTCCAAAAACCGCGGTCTTGTGCTCTTTGAATCCAGTCGTACCCAGCATTTTGCTATGAGCTGGAAACATAGTTCGTAGAACCGATGGACGTTGGGGTTTTAGTGCTGGAATGGCCACCCCGTACTGGAAAGCGCAGCGTTGGCAGATACCCCACTAGTTGGACAGAGGATACTAGTTAAAACTCCCTTCCAATCGGAACGCAGTAATATTTAAATACTGTGGTTTAGCAGCGGAAATAGGAGCTGCTTTGGTACCAACCTAGATGGTCTCCGGTAAGAGTGTCTACCTGCCTAAGTTCTACCAGTTTAAATATATTACAAATCCTTTTGAGTTAGTAGTGGTAGGTTTCTGTTACCGGAAACCGTCTGTGTAGTTAACATCGCAGCTCATATTTTAGCTGCTAGACCTGTATCCGAAGTATATTTTATATAAATTTGTAGGGGGTTATAGGTAGTAAAATTACTGGCGTAATGAGATATGATATCTTATGTTTAAAAGTGAGCATGATGTGCTCATCATTCCAAGCAACGCCAGATTGCTATGGCCGTACCGTTTATCATCAGGAACCTTGCGATTTCACTCAACCATTTCTAACTCCTTAAGGTATACTGAGTTGTATATAAACAGGGTTATATAGACTCAGTAGGAGGTAATGCATTCGGTCGGCATGCGACCGCTGTTGTAATGAATGCTGCACGCGGAATACCAAGCGCTGATTTGACTGATGCAGTCACGAGTATGCAGCCAGCTAATACACTACGCGCAATGATCTACTGTCAACCTCGACAAGATTAACAGATCATTTACTTCAGTCTGGTTAATCGTTTTACAGGTTTATCATCATCATATGTCAACGCTGGATATTGATCTAATCCAAAAATCTCCTCCTCAATTAGTTCTGATCGGTTTTATCAGGGTTAAGATTGATTCGTTCGAAAAGGTCGAAACCTTCATGTATGTAGGTAGTCCTATGTTCATTTCAGTATTTTTAGACCTGCTGTCCACAATGGTGGTGGCACTCTCCTGTAATAGACCCTCTAGATACTCAATTATATCAACCCTTAAAATATAACCAGAAACTTGGTAAATGTTTTTAATTGTGATAAATTGGTTAAACTTTAGTAACGCGAAGAGCTGGGGAACTACCACCCTTATATCGTTAATCCGCCACCATGACAGTATTGGTTTGTTCCAGTTGCCGGAGTATTTCGGGCCTTCAATTCACAACCTAATTGTAATTGAACATAACTGATTAAGGTCTGGTCCAGCCCATTGTCGATAAATGAACCTCGTATAGTATTTATTTCTTCCCACAATGAGTGATAAGTAAAAGAAAGCATTGAAGAGTTTTTTTCTAACTTTAACATAAAATGTTTCGCGTTCCGAGAGCTAGTTTCTAACAATGATAATTGCAGTGTAGTCATCATCATCATTTCAGCCAATCGCAGAGATGGTGGATTAAGTAAATTACTATAAACAGCTGATTAGATATTATTTACTTTAATACGCGGCAGACTCTCGCGTGTACAAAATCACAGGCTGCGATCGATTCATACCATGTTTCCAACTCACGTTGCTGGTGTAAACATAACCTTCGTTGAAACAGTCAGTACATTATCTTCATTATTAGTACACTGGTTATTTTACAATAAATAATAATAATAATGTGTTTATTTACATCATTACATACGGTACTTTATATGACATGAAAAAATTACAGCAAATAGTGAAACAGTGCGAAAAGATTATACGAGTGAACAATGTTGACTTTCAAACTCTTTAAAAAACTTATTTGTATCGATATATATATATATATATATATCGATACAAATAATATATATATATATAAATATATACATGAATATATAGAAAATTAATAGAAGAAACGTAGTATTGAAGGAATAAACCGTATAAAACAAACTGCTTCCAAGTTGATAGATCGTTGATATCACTCCCTGGCTATCACTTTCATATACAATATGAGGGGAATATCCAGAAATTCATCAACTCATCACGTGATCTCCGAGATCTTCACATGGTATTAAGTGACAATAAGGCCGTGGGTATAAGGGATCCAATGCAAAAACTTACGGGACCAAAGTCAAACTCACCTGCTCGTGGTGCACCCTGATCATCAACAAACAAAACTCTGGCTCTCACCAACCCGCATTGGGGCAGTGTGGTGAGATGTGGCCCAAATCCTCCTATATGAAACCTTACAAATCACGACCCTTGGTGCCTAGTAATGTGAGCGACACGAGACCCATTGATGTGGGGATATTTGGGAGAGATCTATGTCCAGCAGTGGACGTCTATCGGCTGATGGTGGTGCTGGTGGTGAAGTCGTGGGTTTAGGAACATACTCGCTCATGACATACATATGTCAGCTCATTCTGTCTATCATATGTAAATCGATATATATAGGCTATATCATGGACTCATCGCGAAATCTCTGAAACTATTAGACAGACTCAAAACTTGGTAGAGATTCTGTTTCCGTCATTTACAGGTCAGCTAAAGATGGGTTTCTTGAAATTCCTTTCTCAACTCTTCGTTCACCAGTTCCACCATAACACCCTCGCATCTCTCCATTGTTAGGGGTGTTATGACCAGCACAGTAAGCGGGGACCGACTGCTATACAGTATGAAGGGAATTTATAGTTATAATAGCATCGCTGTATTTCGACTATTAGTTATTATTTAGGCTATTAATACATGGTTTCATTATTACTTAAAACCACGTGTCAGGTCAAACGTAGGTCGTTTATTATTAAAAAAAACTTAGCACTACTTACCATTGTTAGGAGTTTAATAATGGCGTCAGTTTTCGCTCGCACTTTGTTCGTTATTAAAACGTTTATAACGATCCGATTGGTTGCGTGCGTGGGAGTGGCGAGGAGCACGATCCTAACTATCAACCAATGATTACGACAACGTTGCCGCCGTTATACGTATTTTCACGTGACCTTTATATTTTCACGGTTTTTTTTTTCCACCGCCAAGAAGCAAGCTCTGTGAAAAATAACAAATATCTTCTATAATGTGGTAGTTGAGAAAGTTACTTTCCGTTACTGTTATAACTGAAAAGATTGAAGTTTTATATCAGGCCTATGTCCAGCGGTGGGCGTCTATCGGCTGATGATGACGATGATGAATATTTTATACCATGCAAACAATGTATAGTTCCCCTAGTAAAAACCAGTAAAAAATAATCCCAGCTCGTATACTCGTCTCTTTGGGATATAATGTCAAGTCTGATAACCTCAGCAATTTCAGTTAAATTACTATCATACTGGAACACAGTAATGTTATCATATTACTGTTTGATGACAGAAATGGAATGTGTGGTGGTATCAGCACACACCTTGTTAGACAACTCAGACCAAGCACCAGTTGTAATGTAGTAAAAAAAACAGTCTTAGAATTTATCAGTACGTATACCATATATATGGTATACCAGTAGATATTTGGGAGCCTCATAAGAAGATGGACTAAGAAGGTCTGGTGAAGGTGATGATTGAAACGGAAGCCGCAGGGTGTGAAGATATTTTGCAGATATATAACATAATGATATCATCTTCGAATATGGACCTTAGATACGATATATTATATTTGGACTAGTTCCAGCTAAATTTGTATTTTTGTTAATATGCAACTATTAGTACATTGACTATCATAACTTCAGTTCGAGGTCGATGACCTTTGTCAATTTAAAATCGAGTTATATACACAAATTCTCTACTATTACAATAAATTCAATGTGATAGTAGTCATTAAATTAAACGACCGTACTAATAAATTGTACACGTAAATAATTACTGTTAACTATAAAAGTTTATAATTTATGAAGGTGGGAAGAAAAGTAAATGATTTATCATTTGTACATAGCAGTGGATGATGTGTGGCTGATGATGGATCACATAAATTCGCCGTATGCCAACAAATGGGAGCATACGCAGGCCGTGCAATAAATCGGATAGCCTCTCGCTTGGCTGTGAAATAATAAATAACTTAAGGAATAAACGCGTATAAATCGCTGCCGGCTAACGAGTCGCGTCAGCGTGACCGTCCGCCTTCACTGCGACCGTCCTCACCGTCCGTAATTCCGTGACAGCATCGCCATGACTTACGAATTATGTTATACTTCACCATTACTAAACTATGCACTAGACTTTAAGTGACGAGTCTAGATTAGCGTTCATGTTATGACGAGTATAAGAATGTGTTAATACGAATTTTCAATCACCATTTCAATCGATGGACATCCACGAGCTGGATCTAGGTCGCTTGTGATCTCCGCAAAGCTAGGTCTTGCGCATGATTATGAATTTTTAATATAGTAATTTTATTAGTATAAAGCCTGAGGTAATGCTGGTGTTAATACTGATGGTAGGTTTATCAGAGACCGCCTGGGTAGTTACCACTACAGTGCTCCTTGCAGGCAACAAACAGTGGTGTTCAAACATTACTGTGTTCTAGTTTTAAGGGAGGTATAATTAGTTAAATTACTAGGGTAACGAGATAACATATTATCTAAAGGTAAGAGCAATGTGGTGCAATGTATATCATCACCAATGAGCAGTATCAGAAGCATTATAAGGGAATAGATTAAGGATAAAATCCATTCCATACCAAAAAAGGTTGAGGGGTTGTTTATAGAAATAATATACTTTTTGGTATTAATTAGAGGTAATTAATGGTAAAGCTCTTGATTAAAAGCAACGATCTCATCACGAATTCAAGTTTACCTCTTTCTATACAGATAAGGGCAAATGTTAGCATTGTGCGGAGTTACGATCAGCGGGTAGTTTAATGAATCCATATATTGGATCAATTAAGGATCCACCAGCCCCGACGTATCACATTCCGACTAACCGGCGACTGCTCCGGATCACTTTGATCCGGAGCCTTATAATTATAGGTGGTGTTGATTTAAATGATACTCTAAACAATCTGATTGTATATCCTCTTACTCTGGTGCTCCGGTACAGAGATTCGCTGTAGCTAAAAAGGTGTGGGTGGATGCGTGAAGCTGAGGATCGCAGTTGGTGGAAGACCTTGGGGAAGGTTGATACGATGATGATAAACAAGGTGCCAAGTATGTTTGGCGGTAGGATTTTTTTAACTCGCTTGGTTAGTTACCACGCAACGCCATATCTACTGCCTCTTTAATAATATGAACTAAAGTTTATTTCACATAACTTTCTTTTTGCCTCAACGTCAATATTATAAAAAATTACTAATTTAGTAATACGAAAGTAAAACATTAAAGGCACATTTAATATTCCCATTGTTGGGTCTCTCCCTCATAACGAGAGAATCGAATTAATACACCCACCTTGCTAAGTAGGGGTATCTAGATGGTCACAAATTCACTAAAGCTATTGTTATTGTTGAGTGTAAAGTAGTGAAAGGGTTCCCTGTGAAAGGGTGGTGCAGCCTGCTAATCAATAAATGAGGATCTGGTTCTCACCGACCCGCATTCGGCCAGTGTGGTGGGAAATGGCTAAATATCTCAATATGAATCCCTGCCCGATTGATGTGGAAATCTTTGGCGAGGCTTACATCCAGCATTAGACGTTTATTGGCTGATGATGATTATTCTTGTAACATGTCGGTTTCATCACAACGTTTTCTTACACCGGAAGTTGAAGTTCAGTGAGAATGTAACGCTTCTGGACGAATGCACGCGCACGAGCACCTTATTACGCTAGTTTAGTTTGTAGTTAAACTATTAACAAGATCTAAGTATAAAATATCAAACTTTCCACTACATGATCCATCTAGCTTTTAACTACAACGTGGAGACTTGATGGGGACAAGACCTTCAGTATTATGGAAGCGATGCTAATGATGGAAATAATCAACCAATGAAAGCAAGCAATAAATTTATAATTTAGATGATTAGGCAAGGCAATTTAAAATATGTCATCGGCTCCTGCGTTCGGTTCAAATTTTAATAGGCCCGGTGTAAGTCGGTTTGCACATAAGTCATGCGTCTGATATGGCCCATTACCCGAAATGTACCCCGAGGCGGCGACCCACGCGTGTTCGATTTCTGCACGACTATGATATCTGACATCGTTGTGGTCTGCACGGAGAATTTATTGCAATACGCAATATCTTGGGAAAGAAGCGTACACTACAGCGGTCTTAAAATATCTAATAGCATAAAGTTTAAATAACTCTTCTTTTATTCTACTATATAGATATCGAAATGAAAGAAAAGTGAAATTAACAATTCACTTGAATAATTCAGTTAAATAAACATTTGTTTACTTATATTTATGTAATAGTAACATTTGTACTGCGCCATGTCCGCCGCACTACTGACGTCTGAGCAACACAAAATGGCCGCCTACAACACACAACGATCATTTTAACAACTATACTCATTAAGTGATTAGGACAAAATTAACAACATTTGTGACTTAATAATTTAGAATAACATATCATTGTCATCATCAGAGGTCCACTGCTGGACATCGGCCTCTCCCAAAAATCTCCACGTCGATTGATCCTGCGTTGCCCGTGAAATCGCCGGGAACTAATCGTCCACCCCTCATCGTTCATATCGGTTCAGCTATAAGCGACCTGATGGTTAGTGATACGCCTGCCCATAACAACGTTGCGATTGTTAGAGTGATGCACACTGCACCACGTGATAATCATCATCATTTTCAGCCGGTAAACGTCCACAGCCGGACATAAGCCTCCCCAAAGATCTCCATAGCGGTAAGTCCTACGCCGCCCTGATTCCTTGCCAAAGTCAATCACAGCATAGCTTCCGGTACCACTGACCACTAAGGGTCGTCGTTTATAGGGGTTCATATGGGGGGATTTGGGTCTCACCTTATCACCTCGTAGTAACAATACAGGTTAGGTGCACCACGAGCAGGTGCACCAGGCTAGGTTTCCTTGAATTGTTTTGCGGGACCCCTTGCACCCCCAGGAACATTATGCATCATTTGTGAATTTAGTAATTATTATTAAAAAAAAAGAAATAATGGTATTGTTTAAAGGAAAGATTTTTTTTAATACAATTAAGTGACGAGATGAGCGGTACGTTCACCTGATGGTAAGTTATACGCCTACCCATAACAATGTAGCGCTATTTAGGGTGTACACTACTGGTGGTAGGTCTCTATTGCAAGATGCCGTCTAGGTAGGTGTACCACCGTAGCGCCGATATCTGCCGGCAAACAGTAGTATGAGAAACATTACTGTGTTCTGGTTTGAAGGGCGATGTAGCTAGTTTAGTTACTGAGGTAATGATACTCAATATCTTATGTCTGAGGCGACGAGCGCAATGTGGTGCAGTGTGTACACCCTAACTATCACCACGCTGTTATGGGCGTATAACTTACCATCAGGTGAACGTCTCACTCGTCTCGTTGTTTAAGTGTATAAAAAGAAAATGTTATAAACAGCACCACATTGCGCTCGTTGCCTGTGACGTAGTATTGAGTCTCGTTACCCCAGTAATACACTACCTCCAACGCCCTTCAAACAGTAATATTTGCACACTACTGTTTGACAGTAAAAATAGGTTTGCAGTGGTATCCACTTAGACTGTCTCCGGCGACAAAGACTTACCACCAGTAAATGATGCTAGCTGTATACTTTCAACATTAATATTAAATATATATATCACGAGAATAATATTCTCGTTGTTAGAATACAAAGTATTGCATTAAACATTCAGCAACACTTTTTGTGTCACATTACCATCAGTCTCCTCGCGACGAGGTCTGGTGCAGGATCCTGGAGTCCGATGTCATCGAGAGATAAGCATCATCCGCGGCCACCTAACCTAACTTAGAGTTTTGATTGACGGTGGAACCTTACAAAGGATTTGTGTTTTTTTCCCAACCAGTTCAAATTAGTTTAATTTATTATAAAATATACACTTGGTACTTATTAAGTGTATCTCCAACATGGATCAGCTGTCCAGGACCTGGAGCTACGCGTCAAGCATAATCGATTCCTTAACGATTTTATAAATATATTCGAAAGTATCGAAGATACTAATCAAAGGATTCGAGCGTAATTGCTTGTTGATGATCTCCCACACGATATGATCTGTATTGTTCCCACTTGTGGGATTCTAGTATCGTTTATTCGGAACTAGAAAATCAGTGTCAACTTTGATATATTTAAACATATGGTCGTAGTCGTCATAAGTCAATCGACGTCCACTGCTGAACATTGGCCTCTCCCAATATGGAAGGATTTTGGACATTTTCCCACTACGCTTGTTCAATGGGGGTTGGTGGTTTTAATTTGATAAACTATAGCCTATTTAATACAATTCTAATTTTCCCAATGCTGGGAATACAATCTTTTTCGCACAGCATGGTGCATCCTGCTAATCAAGAAATGAGGCTCTGGCTCTCACCAATCCGCAGTGAGCTAGTGTGTTGGGTAATGGCCCAAATCCCCTCATATGAACCCCTACAGACGACGAGGCCTAATGCCGACGGTGCCGGAGGCCATGCTGGAACTATGTCCAGCAGTGGACGACTATCGGCTGATGATTATGATGATATAAGGATTACAAAATTATTTTTTATCGCAAAATTGTAGAAAACTTAAAAAGATATGAATTTTTTTTCCACAGCGGTTTGAAGAACGGGACGTTCTTCTAATGATAGATGATACACCTGATAATAACTTAGTGACTCTAGTTAGGATATCCTGCACTACATGGTGCCGATTGTCTTCAGATAAACGATGTTAAGTCTCTACACATACCGCTAGAATTTCACTAGCTACGGCACCTTTCAAACCGGAACACATTAATGTAAGCACAATACTGTTCGTCGGTAGAAGTAGTAGCTGCAGTGGTACCTACCCTTTTTTTTTGGTTTGGGGGAGGGAGGGAAGTTAAGGTGACGTGAGATTCGTATTCACTGAAACTTCCTTGGTGGTCTGTATCAGTGCATTCGGAGAGGCTCCGGGTTCTCTTATAGAATGCACCGTTACCCCTCAACACTTTGTGTTACACTAGGAGGGGCTTCACCTCCTTAGATACTATCGCTGAGCAATACGCTGTCCCACACAAAACCCTGGACAGCCTTACAGTACGGGTCGGTAGCCTAGGTTCCTGCATTACAATGGATGTCTACTAAGTTGTTTCGCCAGCAATCAAGGCAATCAGCATTGGAGGTAGGTCTCTGTTGCCGTAGACCGTCTAGTCTAGGTCGTAGGTACCACTGCAGCGCCTATTTCTATCACCAAACAGCAGTGTGCAATTTACTGTATTCCGATTTGAAGGGCGCTGTAGCTAGTGTAATTACTGGTGTGAGACTCAACGAGTACAATGTCGTGCAGTATATATGATAGTAATTAGTGCCACGTTGTTATGGGCAAGTGAACACTCCGCTCGTCTCGCTTATTTGAATAATAAAAAAAAACCTGTTTTATATACATTTGTTTCAAAGTACAGTAGTTGAAAAAAAAAAACCAGATAACAAATACGATTGCTGTTACACGGTATGTGTGTCCGGTGATCGTTTCAATGGATGTTACATTAACATATATAAATGTATGGAATGTTCTAGAAGGGCGATATTTGTATGCTTATAGGTCTTATAAGAAGTTTACCGACACGCCGACTCACAATCGCCGCAAGACGTATTTCCGCTCTGTATTCATTTTTTGCAACAGTTCTTCCTGTTGTCGTCATATCAATCCGCGATGGCGGTTGTTAACTCTATTAAAGTTGATAACTTTTTGTTAAACATACCAACTTTATCTCGTGTGTTACATTTCTATCAGTGATGATAAAAATCAAACTATGAATAATAAATGAATGATGTAATATGTATATACTTGTCCGTATTTTTTTTTTAATAGAGGAAATCGTCCCAGTCTATAACCTATAGGTCTTATGCTGCGCAGATTCTTTACCAGATCGTTAGTCCATCTTATGGAAGGCCTTCCAGCACTAACTTTCCTGGTACACGGACAGCGAACTATAAGGTAGTCAGAAGTAGTTTACTGTTTCATTGGTAGTCAGTTGTTCGAGCAATGTACCCTGTCAATTGTCACTCAACTATAATAACTCTTTGGACTGTATCGGTGACTTTAGTTCTTTTATGTATCTCCTAATATCTGAAGAGAACGCGTAGAGTAACTCCAAGCAACTACTTAATGCCGCTTGGTACCTATTGTGCCTTTAAAACGGAAGACACCACCTGACAAATATCGTTTATCATCTCATCTTTTAACCTTTCTCAAGAAGGTAGTACCTACAAACTAATCAAATAATCAAAGAGTATTTTTTAATGTGCTGTTTTAAGCATAGAAGAAAGAATCCTCTCAATTCGATTGTCATCTTGTGTGTTTTATTAAATATTTATCACCGCTTAGTTCAGTTGAAGCTTGTTATATTTTCCTTTTCATCTTTATATTATATAATTTATAATAAATTATAGTGTATTATACATCTCGATGGAAGTATGAAGCGTAGATATCCCATTGCGCCTAAGTTCGGACGCAAAGGATGTACATCTGTCATGACATGATAAATTTGACTCGTGGCAAAGTGCCAACATCCGTTCAGGTGCAAAATCTAGACGGGCGACTAAATAAAAAGAGACGCTCAATGTACTTACCCGAACGCCATTCAAGTCAATCGATCGATACAATAAAATTAATGATCCGACATAATTCAATCGGCATTATCTTATACATAAATATTTATTAAAACATAAATAATAATAAACATTGAATTCCTTACTTTTTCCCGCTATCGTTCACGCTTGGTTTTCTTATGTGCACTTTGTTGTTGGCGGACATATTTGATTGTTATCTGTGGTAACAGACAATACATTATTTATTTGTTTGCTCAATGCGTTCCTAGATTCCCCGCGGCCGGACATGCGCAGCTCGTTTATTTTATTTTTTAATATCTTCATACAATTCATATTGTTAATCTGTACCGAAGCATCATAGTACATTTAATTCGAAACCTCAGCTGGTGATATCTAAATTGGATTTAAAATTATTCTTTATGAATTTGAAATCTACGTTAAAAATTGTCGTAAATTATCATTTTAATATGAAAACTACATTTAAGTAGTACAATTTTTTTTATTTAAGCGATAATCTAGTTTTTAAGGGATTCGTACACAACACTTTTTGAAGAAACGCGGGTATTATCCCTATTGAGAGCTCCAGCTTTGAGTGAAGAAAACCATTGAGAAGAAACCTAATTGTTCCAAAAAGCTTGCGTGGGCATCGCATATGACCAGCGTGGTTGATAAAGAAGGCGGCTGTATATTTGTTTTTTTTTTATTTAAGAAAGAATGTGTCTGTGTAATATAACACTTAAAATGATTATCGTAAAATAACACAATACCAAAGATTAATATGTTGTTAATAATCTAAACACATAATACGCCTTACGACATTTTGTATAACATTATTGTCTTAATAACAACGAACATTAATATTTATAAAACTTTAATCTTTCGCTGTATCAATGTTTAATGGTGTAACATAAAGATAATATAAAATGTTATAAACCATAGACAATTTCAATGTTATTAAGGCTATTTTAAATGAGATACTTATCAAAATAATGTCATTTAAAAGAATTAACGAAATATGAGAAAAGTAAAATGTATTTTACCTTTCTCATATTTCGTTAATTCGTTTAAATGAATATGGCCATTTTAAAAAAAAAGTATTTATAGATAATCTACATTTTTTGTTTTTTTATTATAAATTTATATAGATAATCTGTGTTTAACTTTGACAGATCGCTACAATATGTCAATGTAAATAGTGAATGTTTTGTTGAATTCGCGCCAAAGTCAATCAATGGAGTAAACTCAGGTACATTTTTTTTAATTTCAATTACACAACAAGGCGAGAAGGACGTTCACCTAATTGTAAGTGACACGCCAGTCCGTAACATAGTGGCGATAGTTAGGATGATACACTGCACCACATTGCGATCGTCGCCTGATACATAAGATGTTGAGTCTCGTTACCCCAGTAATTACATTACCTACAGTACTTTTCAAAAGTTAACACAGTAATGTTTGCACACTCCTGTTTACCGGCGGAAAAAAGGCCGGCGGTGGTACTCACTTAGACGATCTCGAGCAATAGAGATCTACAACCAGAGACCTAAACAGACACAAGATGTTAAGTTTTATTCATTACTTTAGTAATCTCACTAGCAACAGCGCCCCTCAAACCGGAACACAGTAATGTTTGCACACTAGTTTGGCGGCAGGAATATGCGCTGCGGTAGTACTTTGACAACAGAAACCTACCACCAGTAAAACATGAATAGGAAAACGAAGGAAGCCAGTAAACTTAACATATATAATAAATGAATGTTTTGTTTTATTTACCTTAGTTATTAACTAATACGACACTGACTGAATTGTTTTAAAAGACGATATTAAGCATGAAGAAGAGGGACTTAATTGTAATGTATATACTCTATTAATATTATCTTTCTGCACTCACCATATTCATTGCGGAATATTGCAGATGTTCGTGCCCGTGTTGTCTGAAAGGAAACAAATGTTTACTTTACCTCTTGATATATTGTAAAAGACAATGAGATCCGTACAAAGATTAGTAAGATGAGAAACTTTGCAAACTATGGGGTGACTGCTTGCAAGATGTAAGCTGGTGAAGATGACGTATACTTGTTGAATGAAAATAAGAGATAGTTTATGGAAGCTCATGTTTAGCAGTAGATAATGAAAAAAGCTGAAGTAATAATGGTTATGGTTATATATGTATTAAAGGTGGCGTGTTTAAGTAATAAAATATAATAATTGTAATTAATACCAAACATTCTGACTTGTGATGAATAAAATTGGTCTTGGTTTTAAGGAAAAGCAAGACTAAGACCAAGACCAACAAAGAATAAACAAAAGTATGCCCAAATGTGAAAGACGAAACGAAAAATTTAAAATTTTGTTAAAATTATGAGTTAAAATGTTGTCATAATTTGAACTTTTGCTTACCTTCTGGTAACAAAATATTTAAAACATTATAAGACTGAACATGCAAGAACAAGACTAAGATTAGTAGTATAGCAAGACCAAGACCGATACCAAGATTAGCCAAGTCATGGTTTTGTTCTTGCTTTGCTCATCACTAGTTCTGAATGTTTTATTTGTATAGCATAGTGAAAATAACTGGTTCTCCGATATGGTATGATTTCATACAACATTCTTAGACACGGCTCACGTGCGGAATTCGTAGTAACTGGATGTCTTGGCTTCAGTTCCACCAGCAATGAATGTAAGACGTTAATCAGTGTCCCGCCGCCCAGCGTGACGCCGGCCACGCGCTCTGCCTAAATGTTGCATATTTGTTTTAGAGTGGCAATACTAATGCTTTTGTATTTCAACTGCTTTATTTTACATTATATGATTATCTTCGATATTTTCAAATGGTCATAAGTACGCCTGTATATATTTTATATGTAAATTTTTGCACGTACACATTTTTATGACTACACTTTACCATTCCTGTTTACCATGATCTATAATACCTTATAAAGTATATCATGATAATTTTGACACGCCACTGTAACGTGTTTGAAAGTGATAATCAATAATGAAAATATTCGATTAAATATATCGATTACTATTTTAATTGAACTTATTATCGATAGTTCTATAATTATGCTGTAAGTTCAAAAAGTGTCTTTTTATTACTATGCTAGAAGAAAACATTTAATGTGGATTACTTATTTGTAGCAGTAAGCATAAAAATGGAGAATTTTCTTAAGGGTACTTCACACTCTTTATTGTTTGAATAAACAAATTACACTTTATTTAATATATAAAAGACATATTATACATATATCAAAAAGACCTGTTGTAAATAATTACTTAAAAAATAATTGTAACTTTACCAAAATATTATATTTATGTAATCGATTTATTTTATTTCCAAATCGATTTTTGATAGTCTGTGGTTGTTCGTTACGCATGCCACATCACGAATTAGGCGGTAACTTTTTATGAAGTATGATATTAAGTTTAGTACATATAATCGAAAAATAACTGAAACTTCATATTGCGAGAGCTGACAAAATTATTATGTTATATTTAACTGGCGTTAGGTCTCTATTGCTGGAGAACACCTAAGTAGGTACCACCGCAGCACCTATTTCTGTCGCCAAACAGTAGTGTACAAAGTCTACTGTCTTCTGTTCTGAACAGCGCCATAGCTAGTGTAATTACTGAAGTGACGAGACTCAAGGTCTTTTATCTAAGGTGACGAGCGCAATGCGGTGCAGTGTATAGCATCCTAATTAGCGCCACATTGTTATGGGCGGGCGTATCACTTCCCATCAGGTAAACGTCCGGCTCGTCTCGTCGATTAATTGAATAAAAGAAACAAAATAGCAAACATTGTGATTGATTTTGTGACTAATGCGTGATTTTAGTGTCATAGCTTATTATTTTAATCAGGTTTGTTTAAAGTGCTGGTAATTAGTGTAACTATTAACGAATCTATTATAATACTTGTAAAATATCAAATTCAGTTACAGTCTGGGGTAAGAGAATAATAATTTTACAAATTTCAAATAATATTGCAAATGAATGTACTTATAATTCAACTTAACGATAAATGCTTAGTTTTGTTTAACTACATCTTTCAACTGGTTTCGGTATCGGATGATTTATGAATGGTTTTTTTTTTAATAAAAACATTAGTATTATAGCATTAATTAATCCAATGAGAATAGGATCGGCTAGAATAAATTAAAACATTGTTGGCACTTACTTTTGCAATTGAATAATACATTAAAAAACGAATAATCGTAAGGCAGCC
Source organism: Troides aeacus (assembly GCA_033220335.2). Lineage (NCBI taxonomy): Eukaryota > Metazoa > Arthropoda > Insecta > Lepidoptera > Papilionidae > Troides > Troides aeacus. Next base: position 10,471,018 of record CM067278.1, read on the forward strand.
GGCGGTCACGATATTCAAACGTTTGGTTAGCATTAGGTATCTATAAATATTCAGCATTTGCTGCCGACATACGTACATAGTTAGTTAGTTTTTTACCAACAACAACCAAAGGGTAATTAAAATTATATGCTAAAACATAAAAGGCTAAATGATTTTTTAAAGGCCCGGCTTCGTTTCTTCTAACTGTTAAAACATTTGCTTATTCCTATTTTGGCAGGTGCAAATGTTTTGTCGTCATTTTTATCTGATTCGACCTTTCCCAGCATTCCTAAGTACAGGATAGGGATGGACGCTTTTTTAGCATCCTCAGGTTGCGGCTACTTTTTGTATGTGTAGGATCACGTGAATATTTTTACGAATCTGGGGGCATTTTTGTAGTATCTAATTGCCCGAGGCTACGTTGTTGGATAGTTTTGTTATACAACTAAGTTCTTAAGCTGCAGCACCTTCACTGTAAGATGCTACAGCTTAAGAAATAATTATTGCTATAGTGTATGTGGGTACACTATAAAATAGTGTATATGGGTACACTGTATTGAGTGCGGACGAACTATGCTAATACGTCAGTAATGCGAGAGCCGTCGGCGAGAGCGGATGTGCGATAGTTGTGTTGTGCGCATCGCCGAATTAGTGTTAAGGGCGCAAACAGCGGATCATACTAGTTGCAATTGTACCTTCTTCGATATGAAATAAGACTTGAAATTCTTATTCTCAACTTCAAACAGGTTTTATATTTCTACACAAACAAAAAGTCTCAAAGTACTTTTTGTTTGTGTAAAAATTTAATTCCTTTTATTACTATTTTAAATGGCAAGCTAATATTTAGTTGCAACACTACTGTTTGGAGTTAATAAAGTTAGTTATTATGTTGTAATAACTAAATTTTAATTTATTATTTATTAGTACTGAGCCATTCATAACTAATTAGATTTGCGTGTAGTCTGTATATAGACGATGTCTTGGCATTAATAAACACTCAAACTTTTGTAGAGATATTACTTCTGCCGAGTAGAGATAAGCTAAGAAGGAATTTTACAAAATCCCTTCTCCAAGTTTGCGAGCGTGTTACGGCCAGCAAAGGCGTCAGGGAACAGCTACTTCTGAGAATGTAAACTATCTGTAGACTACTGACGTATCCTACGTGGAAGAAATGCGACGATCGACAGATATCTTGTACAATAATTAAACTACAATTAATTATGGTTATCATAGTAATAAACTATTAAATAGACTACATAAAGTAAAACCATTTCTTGTTTTATTGGTCTTCGATATGGGCAATAACCTCGTAATGGACCTCACAGTATTGTTGTAACATGATTCAGTTTACATCAGACGACTAGTTAATCTTTTAGAGGCCGTTTTGTTAAGTCGAAGCGCTACAGATTACTACTTCACAGTAAGCTTTGTTTGCCATCGAGATTTAGATACAGTAAGTAATAGAAAGAGGTTATTAGATTAATTGCGAGTTATACTAATCATGTGTGTATTTATGAACTAGTCTTTTTATAAATACTTTTTTCAGACTACTGGTGGTAGATCTCCTTTGCCGGAGACCGTATAGGTAGACGCCGCAGCAGCGCTGTAGTCTCGGGCTGTTAAGAATAGAACTAAGGTATTCCCTGCCTGTCGTACAAATAGACTAAAAGGGTCTTCGGGTTCGTGGGCTTTGAACGTGGGAACCCTGAAAGCCTCAATAAGCGAGCTTTAGGAGGACGGAAAAAACATGGTGGTCTTGTATTTGCCGTAGCACAGCGTGGGTGTTAGGGCTTTGCCCTCCCGTGAGATGTTTTAGCCAGAGCTCAGGGGGGTATCAGTGCGTGTATACCATCATAACTAGCACGTTGGCATGGGCAAGCGTTTCACCTATCATTAGGTGCGCGTGTCTAGTCGTTTAATCGAATAAAAAAAAAAGATTAATGTTATGTGATTTACTTATATAGTACGTCTGTGTACTACATTTACACTATTACTACTTAGTACTACATCGAGGCAAGGATAGGGTTGGAGGATTTTACATTATATTCCTGGCGAGTTCAAAACTAATATAAGTATGTAAAGAAATAATGTAATAAAAGATATTTAAACCAATTTGTTGTTTGTGTATAATTGTCATGTTCGTCGTTCACTCGATTCCGTAACGTGTTGTTGTTAGAATAATACACACAACACCACATTGCGCTCGTCGCCTTGTGACGTAAGATTTTTAAACTGTAACACGGTAATGTTTGCATACTACTGCTTGGCAGTAGAAATCGAAGCTACTGTCGGACTTATCTAGACGGTCTCCGACAACAGAGATTTTTTTGTCAAGTTGAATATTTTTTCGAGTTTCTAGGGATGGCAAGACAGGGTGACGCAGGAATTGCACCCACTAAATTCCTTCGGTGATCATCCTTAGTGTTTTGCAAGAGGACCTGGGATTTACTACGGAAGACAACAGTGCGTCTGCACTGGCGCCTAAGCACATCCCAAGGAGTACGGTATCTTTGCTACAAACATTAGATCATTTCGTACTTGTCGTTCACCTCGAGTTTGTTAATGGACAGTGAGGGCCTCCTCTTTCAAAGCTCACAAACCCGAACCTTACCACTTGATTTAGTATTTTTTTTTTGTAAATATCCTGCTTTATACATAGATAAAGCAACCGGATGTAAATTAAAGGGGAATAAACAGAGTGGAAACATTATTTTAAATAGTTGCGCGTATCGATCGCTGAATCCCGTTTCGCTGAGCCGTGGGGGTTGTCATATTAATCATGATTTAAGCAGAACATCGCTAGCAGGCAGTACGCATCAGTTACTACCATCATTGGGCCACGAAACGAGCGAGTTTTGTTCATAGGTGCTAATAGATTTATTATTTTTACTATTATATTTATTAAAGGTAAGAAAGAGAATAAAAACAAACTCTTCTCTTATGTTAAATGAAGTTACAGAGAGGAATCTGTTTGACGACTTATTCTCTTGTCCTTCACATTTAGTATTAAGGATATGGTTTGTTGTTATATTACAAAGTCTTTATTGCTAATTTTAATTATATTTTTTACCACTTTTTTATCCTTATTCAAGATTCCTGGTTCAGCGTTCAGCGTATCTTGTGACATAGGCCTGTTACAAGCATTTTAATTCTGCAAAATTATTATATTTTCTTGCCCAGATCGCAAAATATCGTACTAGATATTTGATCGTCTATCCACCTTTAAACTTGTCTATGTGTTTTTTTTTAATTAATTAATTAGAAAAAAAAAATTAATAAGATAACTCGAAATAACGAGACAAGCAAAACGATACGATGATAACAGCGCGCTGATAAAAATAGTGTACAGTAAGATATTAAAATACATTATCTATGTAATTTCATTTGCTATACCGCCCTCCAAACCGGAACACGTTAATGTTTAAACTACAGTTTGGTGGCTGGAATAAAAGCTGAGAGTTGTTCATGATCACTTAAAGTATGATTGTTAAGTTTATTACTTTATTGCTCCATATTAGTGTTAGTTTCTTGGCCGCACATATCAGATGGAACTGGTCTGGCAAATGGGCGTTAGCATCAATCATGGGGGTGATACGTATCGGTCACCCGGACCCTGTGCTGGTGACGTCGACGTATATGCTCGCGTTTGTGTGTGTTGTGTTGTGTACATCGTCAAGTTTTCCGCAGCAGGTCCTGCCACGCATATCTGGTAAAACACCTACCAGCTTCTTTATAAATAGCCGAAGTACGACGCCAGTGTAAAACTGGATGTCGAATCTTCTAAGTACCAATAGCAAAAAGGATTGTTGTGAATCCGCTATTTTGATAGTTTAGTTCATTTTCGGTGTTATTTATATACGTCTTTATAACCTTGCTACTTCTAGCTAATTCTGACATTACTTTTTCTGAACGTATGCTGTCTCCTCCTCACTCTTAAATCCTCAAAATGTTGTTCATTATTAACAACATTATCATCACCTAATTATATTATATCATTATTGTGTGTGTGTGTGTGGTGGTCCAAATAAAGTGGCAACAGGCTCGCCCCCTGTTACATGGGACCCAATATAACCACATCTGGCGAAACGTGGGTGGTTTATTCACCTCTGCCTACCCCTACTGGGAAAAAGGCGTGACAATATAAAAAAAAAAAAAAATATATAATTATATTATACTTCCTAAATTATGTAGCTGTAGTTTGATGTCCATTTAACTGAATAAATCTCCAAACACCAGCGGAATGCTTAGTAAGAATTGATAAGTATAATTTTGTCTAGCTATGGGAAGGTTTATATCTAATAATACTTACTCTATAAAAACTAATGAGGTATCCCCACAGAAATCACTATCGAGGGGTATAACCAGTAGTACCCCCTTCCTCCTCTATATACACAAACGGTAAGACGGAAGAGATACTTGCGGTCAGTCATGCAAATATCAGATCATACAATAATCTATGTAGATCGATCAGAGCCCGCTTCAATAAATGCTGAATATAATTGGATGAGAAGAAAAAATATTAAATTTATGATCAATAATTCTTTTTTTTTTTAATCAAAGCGAAAGATCTCGTTTTAGATAAAGTCTCTTTAAGTAACGGCGTCGGGGTACGATTAACGTTAACTCGATTACACTCACGACGTAAGACGACTTCAAAGCGTGTAAAATGTGCTTTAAATAAATCAATTTTGTTTATGGAAGTTCAAGTTGATCCGTCAATGTTAATTAAGTTTAATTATGTCATAAAATTAAACTTTACTCTCAACGAAACGAGTCTTGCGATCGTCGATGTATTTATGGTCGAGCAAGTCCGAAAGGTATGGACGTCTTAATTTAATGCATTATTTATAAGCTAAATACTTCATATATAAGTATCTGTTAATTAAAATATGGTAAATTTTATACATATAGTACATTAATAAAAAAAAATACTCAAAGTTCACAGTAAACCCAAGTCTTAGAGTATATCTTGATAGATATCTCCTCAGCGCCTATTTCCGTTGTCAAATGGTAGTCAATTACAGTTTAATCGGTTCTGTGTTAGTAAAATTACTGGTGCTTAGTAACTATAGAGTAAAACAGGTGCTTTTATCCGATTGCAATAAAACGAGAAATTGTTAAATGATACATTAAGTTATATTACCGTTATTAACAATAACGAGTTGCCGAGTGTTTAATAAAATACTACATAGTAAACATTAACTGCCGATATAAATATTTACTGAACAGCTCTTTTAATCTAACCGTAACAATGCCAAATGTGTTTAGCGGTTGTATTTTATACACGTTTTTTTTTTACATTATCCTGTAAAGTTTAATGGAAAATACCCTTTATTTTTTTAGTTGAAAAGACAGATATAATATAGGTACTTGTTATTATTAAAACCTCTTAATTTCCAACTCTTAAATTCCAAGTAGCTCGCTGGCCTAATGGTTAGAGCGTGCTGCTTTCATTCCGAAGGTCGCGGGTTCAAACCTCGGCATGTACCAATGACTTAATATTTAAGTTATGTACATTTGTGAACTTTAGTTACAACAGTGAGATACAAAAACGGTGAAGGAAAACATCGTGAGGAAACCCGCACACTGATATCATCTTTGTGTGTGTGTGTGTGGTGGTCCCAATAAAGTGGCAACAGGCTCGCCCCCTGTTACATGGGACCTAATCTGACCACATCTGGCGAAATGTGGGTAGTTTATTCACCTCTGCCTACCCCTACTGGGAAAAAGGCGTGACAATATAAAAAAAAAAAAAAAAAAAAACTTAATTTCCAATGAAACAGTAAATTTGATAAAGAGATAATTTTATTAGATATTTTCGTTGTACTGATCATGAGTAGAAAGATGATAGATTGATTTATTATCAATGAAGCAAGTTCAAGAAGGAAGGAAAGAGTGGACTCACGTTAACTGACAACACAGAGAGGTTGTTTTAAAGAGCTACATCACTTGGATATTCTTAGACGTAAAAAGGATCGCTATGTTTCAATCCCAAAGAGTTTTAATAGTGTATATAAATCCTATTAGTGTGATAAGTGATGACAAGGGTTATAAAGTTGTTATAACATTTTGTAAAAATGTAACAAAAAAGATCACAAATAAAAAGTTGATTGTTAAGTATGATAAAATGTTAAAAGGATATGTAAATAGACTAATGTTTACAAAGGTGTTGGCAACATTGTGTTAGTAGTGTTAAGTTATAATCAAGATATGTTGTAACCGATTAAAGTAGCTCTTCGTTGTGACATTTGAAATATAAAAAAAGTTGTCAGAGTAAAAACGTAAGAAATATGATAAATAAGAAAAATTAAAACAAAGAACAAAATATAAAATAGATAAGAAATATAATTAACATAAGAAACTTTAAAAAATTATATCATTGGGGCGACGGAAGAAGGAAAAGAAAATATAGATTATTGTGAAAGGCGAATAGAAACAAAGAAATTATGACAGAAGAATATAGGAAGAAAGAAAACGAAAAACGAGAATAAATAAATAAAGAAAAAAAAAAAAAACAAAAAATAAATCCTTGTCTTAGCAAGCAGAGAACAGTTTAAAAGAAAATATAAATAATGACATTGACTTATCCAAAAGAAGAAGAGAAGTATCTTTATATTTTCGAAGGTGGCAATACCACGGTTAAGTTTTAGATATAAGAAGTTTAAAACTATTAACAATTTTAATTAATAAGGCAATAACCGTTCTCCTATCTGAGTTTAATGACTATTTTTTTTTTTGGTAACATCGTTCATAATCGAAAAAAGCCTATAGTCATCTCATTGTATAACGAGTTCGATTTTACAGCGGTAATACACTGTACGCGATAAATAAATAAATAAAAAAAAAAATAAAAAATGCACTCGATTAAGCCACTTCAATCGGTTCCGATGTTGTGCCACTTAAATGTTTTTTGCTGGCAACACCAATTCACCACCCGCAGTGCGTTTACCGATTGATTATACTCAACAGATTGATGTTGCTATATCAGTACATTCTTGACTATTAGTTCTCTGATGGCAACACTTTCGTGATTTTTGTCGTTAATTAAATACAGAAGCTTTATGGCAACCCATAATTTATTTAAACCATATAAATAAATTCAATTATAGAAAAGGTAAATTATGTAGGTAATTAATTTTACTGCTAATTTTTTTTGTTTTTTTTTTTTTTTTTATTTATTTTATTAGTGATGTAGTCTCAGTCTAGAAGAACATTTACTATTAAAGATTCCCATATGAATTATTGATGGAAATAATGAAGCTAGAATAATGGTCGTTAAACTATGCAAAGTTTAATTTGTTCCGGTTCGAAAGCCGCTGTAGTTATGAAGCTACCACCGCAGCTCCTATTGCAGCCGATAAACAGTGCAAATATTACTGTGTTTCGGTTTGAAGGGCGCTGTAGCTAGGGAAATTATCGGGTAATGAGACTACCTTTTATGTCTCAAGGCGATGAAGACGATGTTGTTCAGTGTATGTTAATTAGCACATGGTAATGAGATGTCTGGTGTTTTATTTAAAAAAATCATGTAATATTTTCACGGAAATAAAAGTGTATAAAAATAGCCACCGCAGTATGACGTTTCATCATCATCATCAGATGATAGACGTCCACTGCTAGACATGCTGATATCGCGCTTACCGTTTAGTTAATATTCGAAGTTTTGAATCGTTTTCGTTTGCATAAATTTCTTTAATTACATAACAGTTGTATAATTAATTCTATTAAACGGTAAGTGATAAGTAAGGAGTAGATTTTAAAATTCATACACTCAACCCCACCTCTCGTTTAAAAACAAAGAATTAATATTAAACAGTGCGGATATGTTAAACTAGCGGCCGGCTGCGTTCCGATAAAGTTGCAGTGATTACGAGAGGGAAATCTTAATTCGACATAAATTCCTTTACGGTCACTTCGCACCGTTCCTATACGTTTTTTTTCCTTCAACATCGCGAGCTTCAGATGCCATTTAAATAAAGCTAACTCGTCTCATTACAATGCAACTTAGTAGTGTGAGGATCGTAACAACATGATTTTACTATGCGAATGGGGCCGTAAGGTATCGCGCGCGATGCTTTTTATTGCGGCGCCTTCGCATAACCCGATCGTACTTGTTTCTTACCGATGTTTTACTGCCCGATGTTTGTATTTCAAATCGATTCTCCATTCCCATTTATTTCTAACTAGTAATAACAGTTTATTGGAAAAAAATTGTTTGTTTTTTTTTTATTCATATGCAATTTTCTACTGTTCAGTCTTTCGCGTTTAAGATATAACTTGTTCATCTTTAGTCATGTATGGTTTATTGAGATGTTTTAATAAGTGTAAAAATCCATAATAAAATTGTGTTATAATAAATCTATTCATGAATTTTATATTAAATATTTGTCCATACTTATTAATATATTGTTTTAATGTTTATTTATTAATATTACTTTACATTTATACTGTATTGAAAAGCAAGGAAATAAAAGTGATCCAGCATGAGAGAACACGTTAAAATATTCAAGGTGACTTTTTTTTTTGTCGCTAAGCAAACATTTAAGTTAACATTGGAATTAGAAAGATTTAATGTGTTGTTAATATTCGCAGCGCATCAAAACTAATAGAAATTCAGTAATAACTGTAGCAGCGGTTCCCATGCGTCTAGCAATGTTCGGAATGTCGGCGTCTGTTAAAATTCCGCACAGATTTACAGACGCATTCAAACATTTCGAGAATTTCACACAAATTTATCGTTTAGCAGCGAGCGGCTCCGAAATACTTGCCCGTTACTCACCCGAGATGCATTTGAATTCATACGTCAGCATCAATTGAGACGTTTACGGTTAAACCCGCGAGTTATTGCAGTAAATTAACCGCTTGTTGGTCGGTGCCGAGGGTCCGCCGTTACCGAACCTGGTCAACGATTCAATGGCGCGGCGTCCCCTCGTTTATATTAAAATCATTGCATTCAGCTCGTACACGATTGTCTACAGCTATATACGGACGGCTGCATTAAGATAACGCGTGGACTCGCCGCCGCGTGGGCAGTCTGGGATGTTTGTAATAATTTGGGCATGTTAAGTGACCGCCTCAGTGGGAACCACGCGACTGCGACACGCTTCGAGATCTTACAAATCGCTGAACACCATCGTATATTATAATCTGTGCTCGTTTCAGAAAATTGATCAGCAAAGTATAATCTGTATAAGATTCTCACTTGTATTAAATACTGTTTATATTCATAAAGAAAAATTAGGTGTTTTAAAAACAATAAGATACTAATCACAAGAAGTTTCAGGTGACAAAATAACAAATTAAATATACAGCAAATAAATATCAACGTTTTGTTTTCCTTAATACAGAAATGAACTTCTTATCTACCAATATCTATTCAATAAGAGATTTCCACCTACGTAGATACTCATCGCGATATCTCTGTAACCATAACATCTAGACTTGAAATTATGTATGACAATTCTGTTTAACTGTGTATAGGTTCGCTAGTAATGGCTTTGACGGAATGTTGTCCTCAAAAAGGGTTAAGGACGTGTTACAGCCACCAAAGCGGGCGGGAAACAACTATAAATTATACAGATATGTATTTTTAACAATATTATCTTAATTACTTTTTTTATTTTGTTTAATAAATATTAACAAACAATAATTATTATTTTAAATGTTTAATTGGGTCACTAATGCTGTTTATTTAGTAGGATTATATGAGTATAGTTGTTAAAATGATTGAAGGCGAACGTTAGCGGCCATATTGGTAACAGTGCGGCGGACATTAAAGTTTATAATTTCTTTATGATAGTATAATTGTTTTTATGGTTACATAAATAAAAAAAAAACAAATAAGTGTATTACTGTGTTATGTGTAATAAAGTGAGTAGTTAATAATATATAAAACAGAAAATGAATACAAATGTACCAATATTTATCTGACGTTTAATCTGTGTTGCTTGAGACCGTGTTAAAATATTATCGAGTAGCATTCAATCAAAACACATTTTTGAAATAAGTGCCGAGTTAAAAAAACAAACTCTTATCGCAAAGCTATGTAATGTGCTGTCTGGCTTATTAGCCAGACAGCACATTACACATTATCCACATTGATCAAGTGATGTGCTGCCTTTACCACCAGATCTGTCTAATATGTTTCATGTCAACTGTCTCATTGCCATTAATCTTAAATTATCTGTTGTGTTTTATTATTTTGTATGGGAAGGTTATAAGAACAAAAAAATACCATTCAGCCAACGAAAAACTAAATAAATAAAACATTTGTGTTTTTTTATATTGCTCTTCTGCCAGGATACTAAGGCTATAACAAATCATAATATGGTCGACGGATAAAATGATGGCAAAAGACACGTTGAACGCCAAAAGAAATCCTGACTGCGAATCATAAGGTAGTGGACCCGTATCACCAGTGTTGGGAAACTGTTTCATACGGCTCAAGACATGCCCTACAGATTTGACCACTCGAGATGAGTCCATCTCGAGTGGTCAAATCTGCTTAACACTTAAGCAGTCGCTTAACACGAGAACTGGACACAGGAGTCGGCGGACTGAGGGCTACAGTCTGCTAGCTCTCCACGCGGAACCTATTTGACTATGATAATCTATAGTATGATCACTAAATCAGATCGTAAATATTACCCTATCGTAGGATGAGAAACGCTAACCTAATCACACCATCATTTAGCTTTGAAGGTTCTTGATTAAGGACCAGTGAGTGTGACTGATACAACCCCTGGGTCTGTATATTCTCTCAGACCAAGACCTCAGTCTGGAAATCCTTACAAACGACGGCGTACCTCCAGTAATGGAGACGCACTTTAATGAGAAGAAAACCTATTGACATTCCCAACATCCCGTTTCTATAATAAACCCTCCGATATAGATATCATTTCAGTGGAAATAAATATAAATAAAAAAGGCTACAAATGTAACGCGCCATAATATCTGCTGATGTAGCCTTAATAAGGCGACTTAATTGTCCATGTAATAGTATATCATAGTTTATGTTATATTTAGCGATGGATAAAAACATGAAAGTGTTTGCGTATACCTTGCAACGTAAGTGTAAGCCGTGCATACTGTACGCTAGACGCTACGCAGTGTTTTTTACGAATCTGTACTTGTTTACTAAGTTTTTTTTTATTATACAAATCGTTCAACTGATGGTGTTACATTTTGTTCGTCACCTCGAGATGAGAAGGAGACTAAACTCGTGATTCCAGTAATTAAATAAATAGAACGTCTTTCAAACCGGAACATAAATGTTCGCATAGTATTATTTGACGTCAGACATAAGTGCTGCGATATTATATATCTGAACTGTCACTATTGAAATTAGTATAACATATTGTTGAAAGTCCTTTTATCTTTTTTTTCATGTTACTAATATATTTCTTGTCTATGTATATCTTTCTTTTCATCTAATTTAAATATTTCTTGTCTATGTCTGTCTTTCGTTTCTTCTAATTAAAATATTTCTTGTCTATGTATATATTTCTTTTCTTCTTATCAAACAATTTCTAGTCTATGCATGTCTTTCTTTTCTTCTAATTAAAATATTTGTTATCTACGTGTAGTTTTTATTTTAGCTCCGCGAATTTGCACTCTAATGTATCTATCAAAGTCAATAAGATCACTAAATTGAAAAGCTCCAACTATATTATATTAACGAAAAAAAAAAAGTTGAAAATCGGGTCCATTTAAATTTAAGAGTTATCTATGAAACACTTTTTTTTTAAATATTAGCAACATTGAATTTACGTTCCATTTTTAAAACGTTCTATTAGAAGAAGATATTTTAAAAATGAAACGTTAATCCTGTGCTGCTTCGACTTTCGAAATGAAACATCCGTAAATGTACTATTTGACAATTTTACAATTCGTGGGTTGGGTTTTTTTTATTCAATTAAGTGACGACACGACGAACACCTGATAGTAAGTGATATATACACGAGTCCGTACCAAACTAGTGCTACTTAGTATGATATATACTGCACCACACTGCGCTCGTCGTCTCAGACTTAGGATGTAGTGTCGTTATGCCAGTGATTACATTAGATACAGCGTGCTTCAAATCGTAACACAGTAATGTTTGACGACTGCAATAGTCGCTGCTGTAGTGTAGTGTAGTAGATTGAGAACTATAACAGGAAGTACTATCCGATATAAATATGCATTAGCAATAATAAGCGCAATTAATCATGATATCGGCCGCAATCGACGGGGCTGCGCCCGCGCACGCCGCGCGCTGCCCGCTGCACTTAGCGTCGCTTATTGGGGCCCGTCAACTGCGATTATGTTTAAAGCCAGCTTACTAATAGCTATCCTTATTCTGCTATGGATAGAGGTTTGCACTAAAGAACAGCGGTTCTCAACCTTTTTTTTTTTTTACTTTATTTTTTAATTAGACGAAGCGCCACGCCGAGCAAGTCCTGATACTAAATAACACGTTTACGTATAACAATGTGGCGCTACTCACATTGCACTACATTGCGTCGCCTTGAGATATTTGATATTAAGTATCGTGACCGCAGTAATTACATTAGCTACAGCACCCTTCAAACAGTACAGTAATGTTTGCACATTTCTGTTTGGCGGTAGAAATAGGCACTGCGATGGTGCCTACTTAGACGATCACCAACAAAGGTTTAGAAATTACGTTTTTTTTATTTAACATAACCTTACCTGGTTACTATCAAGTACACCCAAGGTCATCACAGCTAGATGAACACAAATACAATTTAAATAAATTCATATATATGTCTCTTTAAATGTATTAGTTCATCATTTTATAATTTTTAAGATCTTACTTGTTCCTAATATACTTACACCTGCCTCCAATATCTCCTCTGTCTAAAATTGACAAGATTATCGCTTGTCTATGACCCCATCTGATGTTGTGATCTGTGGATCTGACTCTTAGGAATGCCAGGCAGAAAATTATACTTAACTTTTAAGTACTCCTTCTACACTATAATGCATTCCTAAAAAATATACATACCGCAATATAATACAATTTTCGATAATTATTACTTCTTCAAGACCCTTATAAAGAAGAGTATTCGCCTGTGTTAAATTAAGAGAGGTTCCTAAAGAAAAAAAATATCTTGAACTATTTTCGATCGAAAGTAAACTTTAGTACATCCACTTAAGACATAAGTTCCCTTGTACAGGTTTAAGTAAGTTAATACTATCGTTCACAGATGGGACACGCTCGTTGGGCTCTAAAGCGATAGCATCAACATGCGAGATTAGAGCGATTCGAGCAAACCGATTAATGCTTTATCATGACCTCTTTATACGGAGCAGGTGGAAGTGCATTGCATTCTTGATATTTTAGGGTACCTAAAGACCTTAAGTCGAGCACAAAGCGATGCGGGCGTAAAACTTACTGACTAGCAGCAGATTCACATGTTCTACACTAGTTTAATGATAGTAGATCTCTATTACCGGAAACCGTACTCTGATAACATTACTGTGTATCGGTTTGAAGGGCGTTGTAGCTAAACAAGTTACTGTGGTAAGAAAGCTTAACGTTTTGTCTCAAGGCGTCGAGCAAAATATAATACTTATGCGATTTAGGTCCAGTGTGTCGCCACCTCTATGCACCTTTGAACTGGATTCTGTCGTTCAGATTGTGTATTCAAGAGTCGGCTTTCTCCCTCCAGATGCATTTCAGCGTGAAGTTCTCTCATTGTTCAGCCTGTTACGAAATTTCAACCGCTGGCAATACCGTTCGCGTATTGTGCTTAAAATCGCACCTCGTGCCATTTTGCTGTACTATCGTGGACATTTGTCCACCTATTGCAAATTATTAGGCTCTCCACACACATGAAAAGAGAAGACAGTATTATTCTATATATATTAGTTATATTATTATTGACTAAGAAATTAGAAGATGTATCTTAAACTTATTTAAACGATACAGTATAAAGGTAATTGTTTATATATTAAAAGCTTTGATATTAATGTTGTTAGATTTTGTATCGACAGACAATAGTTGTGTCAACTTATTTAATAGCGGCTTTATATAAACCAGTCCACTGTTTATATATAAAGCAAGATCATCATCATATCGATCTTAGTATGTCCACTGCTGGACATAAGACTCGTGTAATACATATCTTGAATACATCAAAACAAAACAGGGGTTTGTGCTGTTTGAGCAGATCCCAAAGAAGTAAGATATTAGTTATATATTCACATGCGTTAATGACTTAGAATTATAGTTAACTATTTAGATTTATTGTTAACAATACTATAAAAAATACTATATATATGTAATTATAGTGTTTAAATAAAATAATTGTATGAATACAAACGGCAAGGAATCATAGGTGGAGTAACAGCGTATCCATAGAAGAGTCCTATAGCGAACGAAATAGGGTCGTTATAGTTAGATTTAAATGATAGTATTTTGCACTGTTATAAGTATTGAAAAAATATCTAAAATTAATATATTTGTTTGTCGGTTGGTTGCAGTGTGTGTAGGTCGACTAAACCCGCCACACCCATACACGGCTGAACAATTTCAGGCAATGTTCTAAGCGCGTTAAATCAAAGGGCCGCCATTCGCACCGCGGACTATTGTTGGCACCAAAACGGTCTATCTGATGGACTATGACGTAGGCGACGCCTGTTTAAGGAGCCAATGGATTCAAACTGTGCCGGACTATGTGTTCTAGAATACGTTATAAGAGACCTATGTCCAACAGTGGACGCTCATCTCTTCTGGTCAAGACGACGATTTAAGGAGACGTAGCGATGCATTTAAATATAAAGGACGCTATGGCTCTTTATTATTAGAAAACAAAACTAAAATCGAGTCAGTTTCTAAAGTATTCCCTCTCTCTCACTAGGGTCGTTCCCTGGTGTCCGAGGATCGTGGTCAGTGCTGGAGTTGCTGTCTGGAGCGGACTATCTGCTGTGGGGCTCCGGGGAGTAAGGGGAGATCGGGAATAAAACCTTTACCCAGCCCAACAGTCAACCTTATTTGCACAGGTCGGTGGTTCTTCATGAATAACCAAAGGCCACGGTCTCTAAGCGTCGCTGAGCTCCCTTCTAGATAACGGACGAGGTTCTGGCGATTGAACAATACCGGTATAACCATATCACCGGTAAAACAATCAATCGAAGAGGCATCAGTGGCCTTGGAGTATACTTAGCTCCAAAAATGTCTGGGGCAGAAGGCAGCGGGGTACCACTGCTTCTATTGCTTCCAAGATAATCAGTATAAAAGGTCGAAGAACAGGAAGTAGTAATTTATTTTATAGCGAAGAAAAGAGTAAGATTCACCTAGTAATATAACATATTCACAGTAATGTGATGCTTACACCATACAATTAAGTACATAAGATGGTATTAGGTTAATGATATTAATTAAAACAACAAACGTTGGATATATGTCTTATATAATATATATTAGGTTTTTAACTTTTAACCGGAAGTGTATAAACGTAGTCAAATGATTTTCCTTAAGGAAAAAACAAGTAAAAATATGTGATATCTTTGAAATTTTTTTTCTATTTCACCTGATGAATTTCAAGTAATTCTGGTTATTACTTAATACTTAAAGTTGAGGTTAAGTATTAAAAAAAGTGACTAGATGAAAGCGGTAGTAAATGGCTTATCATTATCACTGCATGATTCCACGCGGATAGCAGCCATCAGAGAAGAGTGGTGCCATGTTAGAGCTTCCCACCTGAAGTGCAGACCATTACTACTCTATCAAGAGTGATACCGACGAAGAAGAAGAATAAAAAAAAGTAGTAAGGTACCTTAAGATTAAGTAACGTCTGACTGTCCGTCTGTTTTAGTATTACATTTATATCTGACCACGTTTTTAAATAAGTCGACAGTTCGTGATGGAGTGCTCATTGTTTCCTGTAGCAACTGATGACAAAACCATCACTGATCATCGGGTGCCAAGTTAATTTGTATCTTATAACATATGCAATATAGTTTATTATAGAATATTGATTAAAACTTTCTTTTTCTAATCGGATGATGGACGTATTAAAATGTCGTCCGACCTTTACAAAGCATTGAAACATGAAACTACTAACGCCGGAATCAAGAAGCTGTTATTTTTTTTTTTTTTTTTTTTTTATATTGTCACGCCTTTTTCCCAGTAGGGGTAGGCAGAGGTGAATAAACCACCCACATTTCGCCAGATGTGGTCAGATTAGGTCCCATGTAACAGGGGGCGAGCCTGTTGCCACTTTATTGGGACCACCCCACACACACACACAAAGATGATATCAGTGTGCGGGTTTCCTCACGATGTTTTCCTTCACCGTTTTTGTATCTCGCTGTTGTAACTAAAGTTCACAAATGTACATAACTTAAATATTAAGTCATTGGTACATGCCGAGGTTTGAACCCGCGACCTTCGGAATGAAAGCCGCACGCTCTAACCATTAGGCCAGCGAGCTAAGAAGCTGTTATACACATATATATCACGCTTTCATTGTCTACTTGTTATATTACTGGTAACAAATAAATGTATCGTTATGGTAATTATATTACGAAGGCATATGTGATACAACTTCATGATCTCCGCCTGCTTTGCTTGCCGTCATATAGAAATAAGAGTAAGGAATTTTGTGTAATGAATTCTTAGCTGAGCTGTAAACGGCGGAAGCAATATCTTTACTAAATTTTGAGTGTTTGCGTCTAATAGTTTCGAGGATCTCGTGATTAGTTGATGAATATTTAGATATCTTCTATATTTAAGAGATATTCTTTATATTTACCAGCCATGTTTGCTAAAAGTTATCGCCTTTAACTTTATAGATGTCGTCATATAAAAAATCGATAACTTAACACTTCCATACAAATAAATAAAATTATATCGTCTTTATGTTATAACAAATAACATAATATTTATGGATATATACATGGTAGAAATGCTAAAGAAACATATATATATATTTTTATATATCATCCTTACTTCTTCATTTTCTCCGAAACGATTGTACCGACTTTAAAAGATTCTAGATAACTGAAGATATAAGGCATAACATATAATATAAATATAGGCAAAATATAGGTAGCTTATCTGTTTATTATATTGAATAATAGCTTTTCGTATTAAGATTAAACAAATTTATACTTTTCGATTTACTTCATTGATCATTTCACAGAGATGAAAAAACGCTTAAAATTTTTATTTTAGATTAGAAATTTTAACATAAGTATACTTCTAAGTAACATATATAGGTTATCGGGTTAATCTAATTTCCGATATGCTATGAATAGCTTCCGATACAGGCGACGGTGGTCAGAGAAGAGACCCGAGCTTGTCATCGACGGCCAAGTAGATTCGCCAGACACACAATGCGAAAATCCAACCATCGAATAACTACACTTCAAGTAGCACATTTAAAAAAAAAAAAACAGGCCCTGGATCTAAGCCCACGAGCCCAGTATCGGAGCTCAGTGTACGAGCTATAAGTCAATATGACTTTCAAGCTCTTAACATCATCAGCCAATAAAAATGGTTTCGTTTATAACAAAAAAACAAAGTATATATGTAAGTACAGAGATATATACTTGTTCTCGTATATGTTAAAAGAACTATGATAAACATATACATATCACAAACATAACTACATCTTAACATCCGCTTAATGAACCAAAAATATCTCAATGGGCTAACTAACCGTCGTATTCAATTCATCGTAATAGAATATACCTAATTAGGGAGGGGTAGTAAAAAGATCTACCGTAAGATCTTTCGGTATGTATATGCAGGAAATGATTTAATAAAAAGTGTTTGAATAGAGACGTTATGGCCGTATAGATCCTCGTTTAAGTGTGTCCGAGGATCTAAGTTAGCCCTAAGCGTCGTTTACGTGTTAGGTTATGTTGATTCCCTCATGCAATCACTAGTTTTTACGTCCGGTAAGACGTCCATACTAATTTAGGACATCCACCTGCTAATGAGGGGTTGTTTGTATATTAATATATACAGCCGTGTGATAAAGCTAACTTTATTTTTTAACCGGTAATTAGTGATGGGCAAAGCAAGAACAAGACTAGGACTTGGATAATCTCGGTATAGGTCTTGCTCTTGTATCGTCTTGGTTTTGCTTATATACTTCTAATTCTGTTGTAATGGTCTGAGTGTGGTCTTGCGTAATAGATCTTGGTCTTGGTTATGCCAATGTGAAATTGGTCTCGGTCTTGAGAAAAAACAGGACTAAGATCGAGACCAATTTTCACATCACTACCGGCAATTGAAACGAGGTTCTCTGAGGTATCGCACCACCTTTTTAGTACTAAATCTGTCTTCAGCATTATCTTGATAAATAAGTATATGTTACAATATTGTTGAAATATATTAAAAAAAACAATACTGCTATAAAGCTACAGTTATTTTTATAAATAATTTAACAGTGTTATTTTTAAAACTAAAGTTAAATTCATAGAATGAGATGGATAGGTGTTAGACTCCTTTAGTGGCTAAGCGGTTACTTTGGACGTCTTCAATACGATTCCGGGACTTCATGTTGGGGGAGTTTGGTTGGAGATGAGGTATGTTCGAAGTCTACCCTCGCCTACCGCTTTAAGAGTACTAGTAGGTTGTACTTGCTAACCGCCACTCCATCCACAGTGCGTCATAAAAGGCAATTGACGAGGGAACAACTACAGGGAGCAACAAATTTCCTAGTGATGATCCACATTTTTTAAAAGCTTTTGCTCAAAAGTTATCCTAAGTATACTAAAGTTAATCTACATACTTGGATGAAATTTTACTTCTAGATGGATCTAGCTTCCGTTAAGCGTACTGTTTTATGCTTGAACTTGAAACAAACAGCTGTGTATTAGTTCCTTAACATAGGAAATGTTATGTACTATGTTCCTAGATATTACTACAGCTAAGTGATAGGACGCAAAGAGATTTGATAAACGTGACCAGCTCAAAGAGATGTAGTATAAACATCTTAATTTACAACGTATTATAACAGGCAGGTGTATTATTTGCTATAGATAGTACAACCTCTTCGTATTATCATATCGCTGTATAAAGGTTAAGGTACAGCGTGCCTTTTCCACCCTTCTCAAAGTGCTTCTCCAACTAGTGAAAGTTGGTGATCAGCGTGGTACAGTCCTATCTGTCTCTGATCAGGCCGAACAATTCAGATACCCCAGATATGCCAGTCCATTCCCTGATATTCCTCACCCATGACTTTTCCCTCCTCCCCACAATTCGATTTCCAGAAACTTTACCCATTCTAATCAGCTGCAGATCATATCGCTTATACGATTACATGACCTAGGTAGGAGATTTCCACCCTTAATTATCCCCTATTAAAATCTTATGTCTGTAATTGTAATTTTATGTTTATCAATAACTCATAAACAGTTATTACTTTAAACTATATATAAGTAGTTTAAATCTACAGTTAATTATTTCATTATATTAACATAATGAACATAACTTGAATTAGCCTGTCGGTTCAGCGATAGATCGTCTGTTATGTAATAGAGGATTCCAGTTCGATTCTCAGCTACATAAGTACTACTGTAGTAAAGTAGAATCTTGCTTACTATGTATACCGCCGAAGTAGATCAAGTGTTAGTATAGTATTGTTTTTTTATTTAATTAAGCGACGAGGCAAGCGAGACGTTCACTTGATGATAAGTAATACGCCTGACTATAATAACGTGGCACTAGTTAGATTGATAAATACTGTACCACATTGCGTACTGAGACATAAGACTATGAGTCTCGTTACCCCAGTAATTACACTAGCCATTTGGCGGCGGATGTATCAGCTGCGGTGGTACCTATCTAGACGGCCTGCAACAGAGACATACCACCAGTAAACTCAGTGCAGATAACACTAAAAGGTATGAAGTCTAAGCTTAGAATGTAGTTCTTGGGCTTGGACTTGCCGGGTCTACGGGCAAGGCATCAGCTGTCATCCAGCTCGCAATAAACCATGCATTCCGCCATGACCAGTCGGCAAGGTAAAAACGTGTCGACACCAACACGGGAGTCATGTAATTATTCAAGTAATGAATGCGGGAGTCGAGCAATTTTTTATCGAGCACACCCATCGGCACTTTAACAATTTCCTTAACCGTATTATATTGTAAGGATTAAATTATTTCATCTCCGTAAGGATGTAGCGTTGGTGAGAAAAAAAAAACAGCTCAACGTGATATATTACGAATTGTTTGCGTTCCCTGAGGGTTGTATGACGTGTTGCTGATTTCCTTATCGAATATGCGTTAAAAAATTCTCAAACTGTGCTCCATGTTGATGATGTTCATACTGATGTTAACATCAGTAGAATATTATTTAAATATGTATTACTGGTGGTGGGTCTCCATTGATGGAGATCGTCCAGGTTGTTACCACTACAGCGGTTATCGCAGCCTACAAACAGTAGTGTCTCTATTCTCTAATACTGAGCTGAGTCATTTTGACTCTTACAGCTCATTTGATACTAGGTTCATGGATCAGGATCAACGACATATTACAGTAGTGTAGATAGAAGTGTCAAAACATTCTTCTTAAGTTGCTTCTCCAACTAGGGGAGGCAAGCGATCAGTTCACCATGTTTCGTCAGGTCTCTCGCGAGGCGGAACAGCTCAAACATTACATTGTTCTAACATGAAGAGTGCTGTAGCTAGTGGAGTTACTGAGGTAACGACCTAATATTTTTTGTCTCAAAGCGATTAGCACAATGTGGTGCAGTGTGTATCATTCTAACAATCGCCACGTTGTTATGGGCACGCGTATCACTTACTACTAAGTCTCTTAATTGAATAAGAAAAAAGCTGATGGATGTCATTGCTAGTATTAAAAGTTTTCCACTGTACACATTGTAGTCTTATTGAAAGCAGATTTACTGTCCATTATCATCATCATCATCAGCCAATAGACGTTCATTGATCGACATAGGTGTCTTCTGAAATCGATAGAGTAGAGATTCATATGGGAGGATTTACGTCATTTCCCACGACGTTGGTCAAATGAGGGTTAGTGGGAACTAGAGCCTCGTTTGTTGATTAGCAGGGTGCACAATCAGTAGGAGAGGTTGGCTTGGATCCCATCAGTTGCTATGCAGGAACTCTTACACTCCCAAAAAGTGTGATGATATTTAGATTAAATCTGCAGCGAAGAGGCTCATCGCATATTGAACAACACAGACCTCTGTGGTCTGATTCATAGGCCATGTATATAGCTTTGATGGCTTCTATTCTCATATGAAATTGAGGATAAGTATCACGTTAAATATATAAGATATTAGTGATATATATAAATATATACATAAATGCCATTAAATAAGGATTTGATTGGATTATACATTGAAATGGAAACGTCTTAACATTTTCCTTATACGCTTATCTACTTGATTGCACTACGAATGTTGTTATCTATTTAAACAAAGGTGTTCTGATGCTGTGTTTGACGTGTTGCTGATAATAAACCCGGAGGAAGATTAATGGAGTGGTCATTTATCCATTAAATCGAACTGATCAAGGTTTACTTTGTATTATACAACGTTGTAATATATTTACGAGGAAACAATGTGATGTTAAGAATAATCTTCTCTCTAGGTTTCGTTGCTTCATCATCACATAAATAAAAGCTCTCGATGTGTACATTTTTATTTAAAATATTCACTAGTATCTTCCTAATTGATCATCATCACATATTTAAAATATGTACACAACCAATCAGTCTCTAGTAACGAATATCAGCCGGTGAAGATCAGCAGAATATGGTAGTAGAGAAACTGCTTCACTTACTACTACAAAAATGAGTATGGATGGATGACAAAAAAAACAAATTCAAGTTATGTGTACAGTTTTTAAGTTAAAGTTACTACAACGAATAAGAACTTATCGGTAAGTTATCGTCCACTCGTAATAACGTGACAGTGTTATTTACACTACACCATATTGAGGTCGTTACTTTGAGACATAAGTTGTTAAGTCGCCATTCAAACCGGAACACAGTAAATAACTTCTTCTGGAGTACAGTTCTATTAACATCTCGTTATTGACCATCTCCACGATGGCTGATGAATAATATACTGTTCTTCGCCCGCTCCACTGGCCTTAACACCTCCACAACTCCTCTTGAGGGAGGAATTTTGTAAAATCCATTATTAGCTGACCTCCAAACGGCAAAAGCATCACCTCAACTATATTTTATATACCTTTAACAGTTTTGCAGATTTCGTGCTGAGCCAATCTCTGGATATCCCCTATATATATAAAGATTAATTTAATTGTCTCATCATCATAGAAGTCCACTGCTGGACATAGACATCCCCCAAAGATCTCCACATACAGTTAGCACGGCCTCCGGTACTGCTGAGCACTACAGGCTGTTGTACGTAAAGGTGCATATAGGGAAGTTGAGGGCATTTTTCACCACGCTGGGCTAATGTGGGTTGACGAAAGTTAGAGCCTCGTTTGTTGATTAGCAGGGTGCACTATGAGCTGGTGAGGTTGGATTGGCTCCCGTAAGTTGTTAAGCGGGAACTTATCATTATCAGCCGATAGACGTCCACTGCTGGACATAGGCCTCCCCGAAAGATCTCCACATGGATCCATTGTGCTCTGCCCCAATGCTGCCCTGTTGTTACACCCCCCCCCC
Source organism: Troides aeacus (assembly GCA_033220335.2). Taxonomy (NCBI): domain Eukaryota; kingdom Metazoa; phylum Arthropoda; class Insecta; order Lepidoptera; family Papilionidae; genus Troides; species Troides aeacus. Next base: position 10,493,630 of record CM067278.1, read on the forward strand.
CCCCCATTAGGTGGTTCGACGATCTAGTGAAGGTTGCGGGAAGCAGCTGGATGCGGACCCCTTATACCCCCCCTTTAAATGAATTGTCTAGTAGCATTTAATTTAATAACATCGAGGAAGGTCTATATCTAGCAGTGGATAAATAAAGCCTGACAATGATGATGATGATGATTTAATGTAAACCAGGGAAAGAAGTGTTTTAATATATGTCCCAACTTAACTGTAATTTCAAAAGTTAAGCCCTTCTGGATGTAGCTTGAAGGTAACTTACTGCAGGATCGATCGTAAGCCGATTTAAGAAGAACTGACAAAGGATCGTGCTTGTCAACTTACAGTATTACTTGCAGCATCAAACCTTAGGAGTTACGGTACGTGACAGATATTAATATTTTTTTTATACATTCCACGATAATGTGGCAGTTGTTAGGATGATATACACTGCACCGCATCGTGATCCTCGTTTTAAGAAGTAGCTGTTAAGTTTGATTACCTTAGTAAATTAGCTTCAGAGAATATTAATCTAGGCTTATACCGGAGGCCATGCTGACTGTGGACTGATCGATGTGGAGATCTTCGGCGGAGGCCTAAGTCCAGCGGTGGACGTCTATGGGCTGATGATAATTCGACGAAGCAACCATTGCTTATAACAATATAGCGCTAGTTAGGATAATATACATATCACCACATTGCATTAGTTGACTTGAAACATAATATGTTCATTCCCGTAGTAATTTTACTAGTAACAGGTCTTTTCAAGGAAGAAGACATTAAAGTTTGCACACAACCTACCTAGAGAGTCTCCAACTACAGAGATTCACCACCAGTACCACCATTTAGCCATTTTATGTATCACAAAATTGATAATGTCTTTGTAAAGAAATATTATGTAGAGAAGGAAAAAACCTAGAAGCCTTCTCTATCAGTCAACCCTCAGAAGATGTAGAGAATTAAGTGCAATCAAGCTTTTTTTTTAATTTGAAGACCAAAAGGTGAAATTACTGTAGTAACAAGGTTTAACATCTCATTTTTCAAAGCGACTATATATCATCCTAACAAGGACATTACTATAAGGTACTGTTTGCCGGCCGCAATAGGAGCTGCAGTGGGTCCTTCCTAGAAGGTCTCCGGAAACAGAGACCTATCACCAGTAATACGTAACATTTTACTTGGTTTTTCATTAATTCGAAATCAAAATAATATTTATAATTAACACGTACATGAATATTTGAAGATACTAATTTTATTTACTATATCAATGTCATCGTGTAAGTTAAGGTGTTAGGGTTCCCGCAGAATACTCATAGGACCTAAGCCAGTCTAACCTGGTAGTGGTGCACCCTCCTAATTAATAAACAAGGTTCTGGTTCCTACCACTACTACTGCCGCATTGGGTAAATGTGGTAGGATATGGCCCAAATCCCTGCCATAAAAATACTTATCCGATCGATGTGTGAATCTCTGATGGAGGCCTATTACTGCTGGACATCTATCGGCTAATGATGATGTGTGATCATTTATATGAAAAATAGTTTTGTATAGATGCAAAAACAATCGTAATGTTCAGGTTCATTTAATTAGGCTTAATCCTAGAATACTAAGCGATCGTTAGTGTTTATGTGTGACTATTAGATTTTTTTCCCGAAGCTCGAACATGAGAAAGTAATCTAAGAAGCGTACAAAGTTCACTATTAGCGGGTCCATACGGCGGCAATAACATTAGTTTTAGGCGTCCTACAGCTTTACGATAATGCGACTTGCTACGTCTAACGATCGAGTTACCAGCTAGTCCTGCCTTCGAATCCATAACCATTAACTTAACCACCAGTAACCGCTCGTAACCGCTCAGCTTCGATTACTAAATGGTCCATGATCAGTTCGAATGCGTGGCCCCGCATGATTTCGTACGTCTTGTACACGTTCAAAATGTTTATGTGTCCAATAAACAACCACTTGTAAAACGTCCTCAGTAATTTAATACAAATAAAGTGCACTTTTTTTCTTGGCCAGGGTAGTGGACTATGAGCTTATCGATCACCTCAATATGTTCCCAAGTCCCATCAATGAGAACTGTACTGTTGTTTATATGTATGAAGCTTTGTATAACATGATTGTAGTCACTATAATTTTCTAAGGGAATTGTTTATAAGTATTATTTAATATAGTTAACTATTAATGTTAGTTACAAAGGAAATATAACATTTAACTAAACTATTTTCTAGATTTTAGAGAATTTTTTATGTAATACATTGCTTTAATTTTTTCGGTAAGTATTACAGATCATCATATCAGAAGGAAACTGAACATATCCGGAGATTCCTAACAATAATGACTAGCACCGAAACAGGATCACATACTATGAACCTTATAAGAAAACTGAGCTATATTGCGCCTGATACAGATGACGATGTTTGGAAGAAGGAATGAGAAGGAAATCAGAAACGAAACCCGCAGAAGAACAAATAACCGAAATAGTTCGAAAGGTTGAAGTGGAAAAGGGAACTTAAAGTTCGGAAGTAAAGCAAGCTTTCGCTTACCCTCCAACTAGGTTGAAATACGATACTTACAAGTCGTTGCAAGCTTCTAGACCAAAACCGTACAAGACCTATGTCCAGCAGTGTACAGTTGAGATGACAACGATGATATTAGAACTTCGCAATTCCTTTTCATCTGCAACAGCGCTCATCTTATATTAACGTTTACTGGTGTCGGTCTTAGACCAGATGCTTTCATCTCAACTTTACCAGCTTCCATATTATTTATTATACTCTACTACTGTAAACTAAATAACAGAGTTCTCTTTCTAGTTTGCTATGAGAAATAACAAGGTGATATACAACGTAGTACATGTTATAAGGTGGTGGAATTCTTGTCTATCATTTAAGTGAATTTAATATATAATATATATATATATAATAAAGTTTTTTTTTCTTTATTTAATTTTGGGACTTTTAATGAAAATGTTGTGAGTCCCACAATTTACAAAATGTCGTTGTCCCCAAAAGTTATTAAAATTTTAATACAAAATGACACAGTGCTCTAGCCTACTCTGAGTACAGAGAAGACAACCCTGTGAATTGGACTGATGATGAAAAAAAGATATATACAATAAAGTTATTAAATTAAAGAGAGATGATGTTCTTAGGAGGACAACATTCAACGAGATCTCGTTCCGTATGCATCTTGCAGCTCATCTTTCTATAAGAATGAGCTCCCCGCGCGTGGGCAGCGACGGACAATATTCCGCACCCACATTGTTTAGTATTTCGTATTTGTACAAATTGTCTAATTTAATTTTTTTTTCATTCTACGTACAAGAATAGCCTATTAAGATGATGAAATCGCATCCAGCAGCTCCCCGCGATCATGCAGTCAGAAAAGCCCCTGCTACTGCTGGGCACTAGGGGCCGTTATTCGTAGAAGTTCATATGAGGGGATTTGGGCTCTTTCCCACCACGCTGGCCCGATGCATGTTGGTGGGAGCCAGAGCCTCGTTTGTTGATAACCAGAGTACACCACGAGCAGGTGAAGTTGATTTGGTTCTCTTGAATTGTACTGCGGGACTTCTTACACCATCCGACGACAAGGCATACGACAAGTCACCATCCTAATGTGGTAAATATCCAGCTTGGAAGCAAAGAGGTTCAGCTCGTCATTTTTAATAAGAACGGCAAAGGAGCTCAACTTACTGGCGTCAGTGTCCCCGGCCAAATACGCAATCTTGAAAAAAGGATAGGCCGTTACTAGGTTAGTGCATTTACTATCGCAGATTATGTCATCATTTGACACCAGGTAGGATCGTGATCGAGCAAAAATTTCGTTAATTAAAAAAAATGAAGATTCCTTGCGATCTACACCAGACCGTCGGTTGAACTGGCGGGCGGATCCGATGAAAGATTTATATTAAAGCCAACACGACACGAGCAGTTGGAGATATCTCTAATTGTCAGAAGACATCGTTATTAGAATCGATCAGTTGAACATAATCGAGTTAAGATCTAGAAACGTGATCTATAAAAGTAATCAAGAGCTTGATAATATCGATTTATAACGGCCGCGTAAATATATCACAAAACAGGCGATGATTATCGATGTAGTTTCTAGCCGAATGGCTGAGCTGGTGCCGGGGCCCGGGCCGGGGCCGGGGTGGGTCGTTATACTAATTAAATACCGCGATAAACCAACCGACTGCCGCCCCAGGCTCATGAGAAATAACTGGCTACCCTGTAATTGGACGGACGGACAATGTTCGCCGATCATTTTTCAACTGCAACCAGCCGACGCGGCGGAAACCGCTGATTTTGTTTTTACGTAACGATCGCTTCATTAAACATTGCAAATAATAATTAATAATAGGCGATAGAAGAACTATAGAATATAGTATATAAAAAATATACAACAAAACCATTTTTTTTTTATTTTACGAAACGAGAAGCGCCGAACGATCAATGGTAAGTGATAAGCCCGCCCCTAACACATGGCGCTAGTTGAGCTGGTATAACATAAGTTGAGCGTAGTTACCTCAGTAATTTCACTACTAGCGCCCTTCAATCCGGAACATAGTAATGCTTATACCATGCTGCAATAGAAGCTGAGGTGGTAACTACCTAACCGATCTCCGGAAACAGAAGCCTACCACCACTAACGCTTACGTTTAACGTTATAACTAGAACGACTAATTATACAACCAAAAATTAACATAATTACTAGTAACTAAGTTAACTACGAGATTTTAAGTTTTAAGTGAGAATCCGGAAGTTAGTAAAATGTGCTTAAGTCAAAACTAATTGTAAAATACCGAACGATGTTTTATATATTTACATAAATATTATAATATATATATAAGAGATATATAGAGATTCATTGACTTGTCACGAGATCTTCGAAACTATTAGACGTGAACACTCAAAATTTGGTGGAGATTTTATTGGTGCCGTTTAGAGGTCAGCTAAGAATAGATTTTAGAAAATTCCTTCCCCAAAAGAGGGTGATAGGGCCAGCAAAGCAGAGAAACAACTGGTGGTTACATTACTACGTGGCGCTAGTTAGGGTAGTCGCAAATGTATAGCCCTTTGCGCTCGTCGCTTCACCCTGCTGAACAGACGACGCTCTGACCACCCACCAACTCGCCCTGGGCCAATTTTGTGGTCTAAGGCCCAATTCCCCTCCATGAACTCTAACAAGGAGAACTTAGGGAGAGGCCTATGTCCAGCAGGGGATATCTGTCGGCTTTCTGTTGGCGGAGACCGTGTTAGTAATTACCACCGCAGCCCCCATTTCTGCAGATAAACAGTAGTATGCAAACATTAGTGTTCCTGTTTGGAGGGCGCTGTAGCTTATGAAATTACTGGCGTAATGAGATCCATTTATCATACTAACTAGCGCCACTTCCTCTCGTCTGGTCGTTTCGTTGATTTTTTTTTTTAAATGAGTATCAAAGCGACGAATACTATGTGATGGTATCGTTCATCATCCTATCTCATTGTTGTGCAGCTATGAGAGGAGCTAGACGCTCAACTGTGAAGCGCCAGCCAATATAACCTTGAGTTAGTTAAGATGTTATACACTGCACCAGATTATCCTCGTTGCCTTAAGGCAAGATGTTTTTGTCTCAACAAAGCGTCGAGACGAGGGGGACGTTCACCTGATGGTAAGCGATGGTCCTGCCTTTAACAACATGATCCTAGTTACGATGGCATACACAACACCACATTGCGGTCGCCGCCTTCACACATAAGATATTAGGTCTTGTATTCTCAGTGATTTCACTAGTTATAGCGCCTTTCAAACCGGAAGACAGTAACGTTTGTACACTAAGAAAGGCAGAAATTGGAGCTGCGGCGGTATCTATTTAAACGGTCTCCGGGGAAAAGACCTACCATCAGTACCACCATTTAGATAATCCTTCAGCCACTTTATATAGAACAAAATTATTAATATTTTTTATCTATATATGTTAAGATAGTACTAAATGGCGGTAGAAATAGGAGCTGCGACGGTATCTACTCAGACAGTCTCCGGCGACTTACTTATTACTTAATTACTACCAGTTGAACACCTTGCAGGTCGCCTAGACTAAAAAAGAATCCATGTGCATATAATAAAAGATAAATGGCACATCACTAAGTACTTCAACAGCGTTAACTGAAGTTATGCCTCTTTGAATGTTGCCGTTAAAAATGCAATAACTCTTTTTATGAGGCCAGCTGCTGCAGGCGCTGAAATAATGACAAAGGTCCACTCGGCAATAAGTAATAACTCTTTTATATAAACGGATGTTTGCAAACGTTTGTTGTTATAAAAAAAAACTGCATAGTTCGTGTATTACATAAAAGACGACGACCGGCGTTAAGCTCTATTGAGGAGTACCTAACAGCGGTATTACTATAATCGGATACGTAACGAGCTGAACCGACAGAGAGCCGACGTTTACTTTCTAAAAAAAAAAAAAAAAATACGGAGAATATAAGTTATTAACATAGGTCGCAGGGTGTAAGTATAATTGGAGTCGAGCTGAACATATTTGCTGGGGAATTTGTTTGAAAGGCAGTAAAATTTAAAGGCTTCCATTAATATTTTACGTCTCAAGACGATCAGGGCCGACCGCCGTCGGTCAGCCACACCAAAATAGTACACTATTTTAAAAAACAGGCCGTAGACCCTGGTCTACTAACCCAGTATCAGATGAGCTAAGAGCTAAAATGACTACCAAGCACTCAACATCATCAGAGAATAGAAATTAAGGGCTTTTTATGAGTGGACGTGTCACGTACTATTATAAGAATTACCTGTTCGCTTCTTCCTACAAATTTGGAGATACTTGGGGGAGGCCGTCCAGCAGTGGACGTCTATCGGCTGATGATGATGATGATGATCCAAAAGAAAGGTTTACTGCGAATGAAGGCTGCTCATCGGAAGACGGAAGACGCCCTCAGGGTGTGATGAGCGGTGATCTACACAGAATGGTCAGAGTAGAGTGGTCAAGGTTCATACACTTTAAAAAGGATAGTTATGTACTACCCTTTTTAAAGTGAGTCATAAGCTGATAAAGCCTATTTTTTGACTAAAGTACTAGATCAGCAGAATACCAAAGATGAAGGTACTGCCTCCTAGTGGTCGGTGGAGTTTTATTATAACGCGATTAGTAAGAGTTTTACAATTTTTAAAAATTAAGACCGAAGAAAGAGAAGGGAGAGACAGAATTAATATGTTATGCACTAGGGGTGGGTGGATTTGTTTTTTATAAGTAGAGCAGTGGATCGTATGTTAGTGAACTTTAGGTCTAAAGTATGCTTTACCGGTAACGGCTTGTATCTTTGGAGGAACTTCAATAAATATATGATAAAAAAGATCTACTAGTAGTTGAAATGTTAAAAAAAAAACTATAGTTTATTATTACATATGTTTAAACTATAATCTGTGATAACTATGACGTTTAAATAGTATTCAGTTAGGTCGTAACTATTTGCCTTGCAAAAGCACTGGAACGTTAGGGGTAATAAATAATTAAATGAACTTTGCAAAACTCATAATATATAGTTTTTTTTTTTTGGACGCTTTTTATTTGCTTTAATATAAATAATCATGAGGTTTTATTAATATTAATTTACGTCTGTATCCTTCGTATTGGTTGTATGAACCGGTTAATGCGGTACGTGTCAACTTTATTATCTTAATAAGGTCCGGTAATAAATGTACGCGGCGCCCTATTGTGCGGGACCTCGTTATACTTCAGCTGGAAGATTAAGAATCGCCAGAACGGAACTGGTATTTCATTATAACTCTGAATATGTCCAATTATCACGTAACGATGGACAGCAGCATTCACATCCCACTTGCACTCCTTAACTGAACGAGGAATTAACATCAAATTAATCGCGTAGATAATTTGAACTACTTCAACTGACATGACAGGCTCCATTACGTTGCCTCTCTCTCTCTCTTTCTCTCTATCTATCTCTGTACCTTACACATTCGTGTTATCAAGACGAGACGACAAAGGATCTCATTGTATACATTTCTATCCAGCGCGTGTTTTACAATTAATATGTAGGATTAAATGACGATAAGGATTTCAAGGAGTAGCTCGCTGGCCTAATGGTTACAGTCTGCGGTCTTCATCCCGAAGGTCGCGGGTACGAATTTTGGAATGTACCGATGACTTTTAAGTGAAGGAAAACATCGCGAGGAAACCTGTTCATAAATTAGAATTTATTGTAAGGTGTGTGTGATGTCACCAATCCACATTGGGCCCGCGTGGTGACTATGGCTCCATCGCCTTCATATTGAGGGTAGGCCTGTGCTTCAACAGTGGGGACGTAAATGCGCTGTTAAGAAGAGTAGATAATGAAGATATCAAGTAAAGGAAACCTTGCTTGAACCCAAAAGTCAACCTTACACAGAATGATGGACTGTTACAACCAGCAGATTCCCATCGCTGTGCTTACTGTTAAAATAAGACTAGGTTCTCATCACTGAGTTAAATTTTTGTGCAAAGTAAGTGTGCAAAGATTACTTTGTTCCCATTTAAGGGCGCCGCAGCTAGTGTAATTACTGTGGTAACGGGACTCAACTTCTTATGTCTCAAAGTGACGAGCTCAACGTGGCTTAGTATAGCATCCTAACTAGTTATGAGCGGATGTATCCATCACCAAGTGAAGGTCCCGTTCGTATTGTCGCTTCATTATGTAAAAAAAATCAGTGTAATCATCCTCTTATTCCCCATTCAGGTAATTGATTGAAGGGGTAGTTTTGGGGTCTAAATGACTAAACAATGACTAGTGAAGAAGGCAGAGGGATTCTACCACTAATATTCTTTTGGATAGAGTCAGTAAATTACTTTTAAATTTCACCAATAAGTTACCTTAACTTACTACATCACAGTTTTATTGTTACTACACCACTATATAGTAACTTAATATACATAACATATTACATAAAATTTGTTTTTGACAAATTATAACTTTTTTTTTATGTAATCAAGCAAGCGACAAATTCTTTTGATGGTAAGTGATACGCCTGCCCATAATAACGTGGAGTTAGTTAAGCTAGTATGAACTGCACATTGCGCTCGTCGCCTGAGACAAGACGTAAAGTCTCATACCTCTAGTAATTTCACTAGCTACAGCGCCCTTCAATTCGGAACACAGTTATGTTTCCACATTACTCTTTGGCGTTACAATTAGGCCCTGCGGTGGTACTCATTTAGACGCTCACAGGCAAGACAGACCTACAACAAGAGACCTAACTAGACAAGATGTTAACTCTTTTTCGTTACCTCAGTTAGCTATAATGCTCCTCAATTCGGAGCACAGTAAAGTTTGGGCTCATTACCCCAGTATTCGCAATAGCTACTGCTCTTCGACCCTGTTTGGCGGCGGAAGTCGGAACTGCGGTGGTACTTACACGGTCACTGGTATCAGACACCTGCCAACCAGTACAGTGAAAATAGGTGTAACTGTAGACATTTTGTAAATTGATAGTGTGCACGACTGTACGTCTTCCTATTCGTCCTCAAGGTGGGACGCCGTTGGACGTATATTTTTTTTTGTCATATTTACTTATGAATAGTAATTACAGGACGTGAACGCTTCGTACTGTTGGATTCTAAGAACGGATACCGGTCACAATAAAACTACCAAAGAAGCCCTTAAGCAATGAGGATATTAGCGGAAACCTATTTAATTAGTCATGACTTGGAAAAAAAAAAATGTGGAAATAGGGTAAGAAAAACAATTTCGCTACGTTCTACGGAGGAGTAGCATTCTTGTAAGGAGCCGTAACAACCGATTATTAATTTTTTTGTGACATCGCGTGCAAATGAGGAGAAGGAGTAATTAGCACAGTCTGAACCTTCAGCTGGTCATGGCGCCAGTAATTCCGAAGACCCAAGTTGGCATCGCAATTGGTTACGGCGTAAGGGCGCACTGGCGCCACATAGAATTTTAATATTCGAAACTATTACAGTGTAATTATAGCAATTTCTTATTACAATTAGACTTGTTCACATTACCAGCCGCGTGTCCTGGGGCCAGGGTAACGAGTGTAGCATCTGCTGATAAGCGCTCCTTTTTTTATTTGTCGTATTCTTGACATCCACGGTTGGAAATATCAGTTAATCATCAGCGGTGTTGCCGTATCAAGTTCTTTGAATTAACGAGCGGATGACGAAGGTTGATTTTTTTTTTCTTCTAACCATTACTATGAAGGTTACTAAACTTTTTGCTTCATTGTTTCAGACGTGAAAGCCGTTAAGTTTTGTATTATTTAACAAAACTGCTTATCGATATTAATTATGTTAATTGTATGTTTACTAGTTTACTAGAAATTGAGTGATTCAAATTTAGTTTTTTTACTTTGCATGTTTTTGTAATACAAAATTTTACTAGATCAAGCGCATAGTACATAATTTGTTGAGGGTGTGTTGTATCTTGCTTTTTTTCTTGTTTATAACATCAGATGAAACTTGTGCTTTTATTTTTCTATTCATTACTGTTCTTACTTTATTTTCCAAGTTTTTTTTTTACATTTAATTCTTTAATTAAGTATATCTCGTTCACTTTGCGGGTCGTAACAAACTTGAAAATCTCTTCGGGGAAGGAATTTTGTAAAATCCATTCTTAGCTGATCTCTAAATGACAGAAGTGAATATCATCAACAAATTTTGAGTGTTAACGTCTAATAGTTTCGGAGATCCCTTGATGAGTCAATGAATGTAGGATATCTCATATATCAGCTGTTCTTTCGTCCGTTTTGCTGGACGTAATATAAAATTAGACTTGAAATTCACCTGACATATTCTTTAAGAGCAAACGCAGCCGCAAATATCGTTCTATAGCAACCGTTACCATAGCAACCGCATAAATCACGTACATGTTTATAAAAGTTAATTGGAAATAAAATGATCAAAAACCTATGAAATTCAACTAAATAAATAGCTTCTCTAATCTTCAAATCATTCCGTGTTGATACGTTCACTAGTTTTCACGTGATTGCCGAAACAAACAAAATTCAATTTTTAGTATCTATATATAAATAGTAGATATATTATTACACCAGTTCATTTACAGCTAAAATAGGAAATTTGCTGTAAATTTCTTTAAATGCCTTCGTGGCGCAGAGAGTAGTCGCTTACCTTACAAAAGGGTCCCGGTTCGATTTCGCATCAACGTTATAGAACAAGTGGTTATAGGGTTTTTTTAACCCGCCCGACTAACTACCACCATCATATTATAAATCTGTCGCCATAACAGCTTTATTGTGTTCCGGCTGTTAATAGATCGGCCAGTGTTCAGGACGAGCTGTCTCCATCATCAACGATCTCATTTACATTTAACTTCACGTGAAATTACGGTTGAATGTAATTTTTTTTATAGGAAGTGTGAGCAAAGGACCGAACAGTTCACTTGATGGAAGATCACTGAAGCCCATGGACGTGTTGCCGACCTTTAAGGGAATAGTATGCTCTTTTCTTGAAGGCCACCATGTCGCATTGGTTCAGAAATGCCGCTGGCGACAACTGATTCTACAAACTGGAAGTATATAGTTATAATTTACAATTGAATTACACAGTGGAGGATCGCCATTCATCCAGGTGATGAGGGTAGAACTTGGGGTTGTGTCGTGTATTACCAGTGGAAAGTAGCGGCAGGAATTATTCCGAACGACTCCTCGGAACAACCCCGTACTACAGTTTGTTATATTATATATGCTCTGTATTGAATATATATATTGTACACTGGTTTAATCTATTGGTTAAGTTAACCCTCCGGTTTATTTCAAACATCATCGCTTTACCGCAACGAGCCGTTTGACAGTTAAATTGAAATTACCGCGACCGCTGATTTATCTGCGTTTGTGGTTCAGATTAAACGGGGGATTAATTCCTGATGCCGCGGCGCCTCGCACGGCAGCACGCGAGTAGGACAGCCATGATGGTAATTAGTTTTATGGTAATCAAGTCCCAGATTGAAGATTGCTTTCCGTTATCAATTAGATACGTCAATTTGTACTTATTAATACCCCGCGTTCCGGTTCCTCTGACGTCTACGAACTTTATCGTTTTTATATACAAATAGCTGCTCCTCGCGTGTTTTTTGGCCGTAACATCCCCACACCTTCCAATGGGAAGGGAGTCTCTACTCAGGTGTACATCTTTTATATCTTCTACCTGTTCCTCTTCCGCTTTCCTACCCATAATATAGAATTAGAATTAAAATCTGTTAGGAATATTTCCGACCGGGGGTAAACAGTTATCTCTCCAATTTTGGGGGGAAACATTTCGTACAATCGGTTCTTAGCTGATCTATATTCGATGAAACAAATATTCCTACCAAATTTCAATATGTAGGCCTTACAGTTCCATAGATATCATGATGACTCTCTACATATGTGGAAATCTCTTATGTATATAGATAGATCATCATCATAAGCATCAGCCGATAGACATCCACTGCTGGACTTAGGCCTCTCTCAAAGGCCTCCTTGTCGCAATTCATTGAGGGGAATTGGGCTGTAACCTACCACTGACCCAGTGCGGGTTGGTGGGTAGTCAGAGTCTCGCCTATTATCCAACAGGGTGCACCAGGTGCAGGTGAGGTTGTCTTGAGCTCCGTAAGATGTTGAGCGGAACCTTTCACCCCTATAGATAGATAGATAAATATAATCATGAATAATTCATGTGACTTAATGTAACATTTTGATGTGGAGTAGGTACAGCATTGGATAAGGGTTTAATGGAAAATACAAAGTTTGCTACAACACATGCTAATTCTTCGTCCAAACAGCACCAATATTAAGGAAGCTATGATAACTCAGTGTAAAGTGATCGTATGCTCTATATGTCTCGGGTACGACTCAATGTGTCTTTAACTTCCGGTGAAGAAAGTTACATGCTCCAACAACAACTATCGCAGAACTGTAGCATCCGCCAATAGGCTGTTAATCAGCGTGGAGGGTAAATGGGATTGATGATAACAAATGGTGAATGAATACTTTGGATAATTGTATTTTTTCCTTCGAAATTAATTAAAAACAGTCTTTTAGAAAATATCTAGTATAGAGTTCATATTACAGGAATGTGTTATATCCTTGACATGAATATCGTTTGGTCACCGTTAATGCATCTCAGCAGGAGGCAGGGGCCACTAGGGGTACAACGCCAACTTTATAACGTGCTAAAGGTACATAATGCGGTTCTTATGTAAATAGCACATACTTATATAGAACTGCTGGCTCGTGACTGGAACTGAAAGCTGGAGGGCAGCGACGCCTAATTAGTTTCAAGTGTTTGAACAGCGGAGTGAGGTTGGCGAGGTGATCGCATGCCCGCCACCGCTGCCGTATAACTGAATCTGTTCCCGGCGATCCATAAATTTCGTGTAGAAGTTTTTCACTACGATAAAACAGCGAGTAAAGCTTTAAATGTAGCTTTATTTAATCGAATAAAAGAGGTTTCATTCGATTGTAGTGATAGATTTATTAATGCAAATGTTGTTTCTACCAGTATATTTCAATTCAAGGAAACGGGAATAGTTCAGTCGGTGACGTTAGCTGCGATGTTTAAAAGCAATGCTATGATTTAGATGATCGTAAAGTTAATTTTAACTATTAGAAATACAGTTAAGTTATACAATGTTTTAATGTTTAACAAATCACGATTTTTTTAGATAAATATCAAAGACATGATAGAATTGTGAACTGATGTTTAAGGTTATTGTTTTTATAGAGACTATAACAGTTCATAAATATCTTCAACTTTTTGATGATTTCCAAGTGTTTAAATTTTTACATATTATCATACTTACATTTTTTCATTGAGCAGTACATTTGTTTATACAATATTTTTTTTATTGTTACAAAATACAGTTCCCAAATAAGATCAAGCGCTATCATTAGTGAGGTACTAAAAAGAAGATCTATTGATCTCCATATTTTAGGTTTCACAAACCACATCATGATTTAAAGTAATATGTAATTAATGTAAGCGGTAGTGTAGATCAAGTTGGAATTACCGTGACTAATCACAGAGTATATCTGACGGATTTCATCGCGGTATTTGCATTTGCAATTGATTTACAGCGGCATCCATTGTGACTCGCTCCGCGTTTATGCATTTGTCTAAAGCAACGGCAATATCTTGACACGGGATCAGTAATCATCTGCATCAGAAAAACGTATTATTTTGCACTAGTTCTACTGTTTATGCATGATAATTAATTACTTATCTTAGGAAGTCTCTGTAAGTCGGTTCCTGAGTGCTGGTAGTCGTGACTTCTTATTGATAAACTGCTGATAACGAAGTTCTTTCAGTTAGTTTTGTTTGCTGCCTTATGAATAACGTTATATAAATGTAGGTTGGTCAATGGCTTCTTACCATTAATCTCGTCAGAAACAATAATCTTCGCCAAGTCATTTGCCTCTTTTCTGGCAAAATTACCAAATAACTCATGCTCCACGTAGACAGTTGGATGTAAGGCAGATTTTAATTTTAAGCTCTGTCAAGATAGAGGAGTTGGTTCTTTGCTTTGGCCAGGATACTTTTAGCAACCATCTCCAGCACCCCAATTGACAAATGTCTATTAGGAAAATATGTCTCAATAAATCTGACATAATCATCATCACCGGCTTATAGATGTTCACTGCTGGATGTAAGCTTGTTCCAAAATTTTCTGCCCTGGTCGGTTTCACGCTAGTCGCGACCTTGACTATTTTAATGGTCTTCCATGTGAGAACTTTCTAGCACTTCGTCTACTACAAAAAATTAATATAAACAGATCATGTTGCCAAATCTGTGTTGGTCGTCTAGGTAGTTACAATGCACTGCACTGATTTGTTGTCACCCATCTCAATAATTGTTTTTAATTAGTTATTAAAGTGTTAAGATGGTAAGCAAAAAAGTATATTCTTGTGGTGAACATCGTGCTTGCTTTGCTTCTTCTCTAAGATTTATCTCTCGCTTCTTGACTCATGAATATTTAAATTGTTTACATGCTGTCATAAAGTTACAAGATCTGATAAAATGGTATCTACTATTAAGATCCTCTATTAAGCATGCATTTACGTTAGTTGTGATCGTATATCGTATCGTGCATCAATGGTGCAGGTACGATTTCAATTGTACTTGAGTTTCCGGTGAAAGGAAACATCGAAATAAAACCGTCACGTTCCAAGAACAACAGGTTTTTTAGACGTGTGAAATTTACCACCACACCTGGTCAGTGCGGTTTATAAATAGCTTTTACTTATTTCCAGTAAGACAAGGCCCCAAGATACAGCAGTAAAATTAAGGGAG
Organism: Troides aeacus; assembly: GCA_033220335.2. Classification (NCBI taxonomy): domain Eukaryota; kingdom Metazoa; phylum Arthropoda; class Insecta; order Lepidoptera; family Papilionidae; genus Troides; species Troides aeacus. The sequence goes on from CM067278.1 coordinate 10,508,919, forward strand.
TTGTTTTCATTAGTTTTGAATAATGAAACACCTGTTTGTATATTTAACTTATACTTATCACGGGATTTATTACAAAATTCTTTTTTTTTTTTTTTTTTTTTTTTTTTTTATAAGATCTAGTAGGCAAACGAGCAAGACGGGTCACCTGATGGTAAGTGATTCACCGCCGCCCACGGTCACCGGCGATGCCAGTGTGTTGCCTACCCTTCAGGTAAGAGTATGCTCTTTTCTTGAATAACCCAATGTCGCAGTTGTTGGGGAAGACCGCTGATGGCAACGAATTCCAGAGACTTACTGTGCGTGGCAAAAAACTGTTTTTAAAACGCACTGTAGTGGAACGCCAACCATCCAGATGGTGCGGATGATAGTTCTGGCGAGACGATCGGTTGCGAAAATCAGCGGCTTCTATTAAATCGAACAACTCCTCAGAACACTCCCCATTGTAAATTCGGTAAAGTATGCATAGGGAAGATAGATCCCTACGCAGTGCCAAAGGATCTAGCCGATCGGCAAGTTCAGGATCGTCGACAATCCGAGATGCTCTACGTTGGATTCGGTCAAATGGAGATAGCTGATAACCTGGAGCCCCGGCCCAAAGGTGGCAACAATACTCCATGTGAGGCCGCACCTGCGCCTTATACAGTTTAAGGCGGTGAGCCGGCCTGAAGTACTGTTTGGCCCTGTTGAGTACTCCGAGTTTTTTGGAGGCCATTTTAGCCTTGCTCTCCAAATGACCGCCAAACTGGACAACACTCGAAATGTCGACACCTAGAATGCCAATGTTCGGCTTGGCACAAAGGTGAGTGTTTCCGAAGAGTGGCGATGCGACAAAGGGGGCTTTTTTAGCGGTGAACGCGCAAACTTGAGTCTTAGAAGGGTTAAACTGGACTAGATTTAGTCCCCCCCAATCGGAAATCTTCACAAGGGATGATTCGATTTCAGACACAAGTTTGTTCCGACACTCATCGACGTGATCCCGAGAGATATTGCTGCGGCCGAAATACAGTGCATCCACGGTACTGTCATCCGCATAGCAATGAATGCCACTGGTATGCAACAAATCATTGATATGCAGAATAAACAATGTCGGGGATAACACGCAGCCTTGGGGAACACCAGCATTTACGGTTCGGAGGTCCGAGCACGAGCCGTCTACGACGACTTTAACTCTCCGTTCCGCAAGGAAACTGCCGATCCACCTACAAAGTCTCTCAGGAAGCCCATAGGAAGGAAGCTTCGATAGTAAGGCTTTATGCCAAACCCGATCGAAGGCTTTCGCTATGTCCAAACTAACGCCTAGTGCCTCACCCCTACTTTCGACCGCCTGCGCCCAACGGTGAGTTAGTAAAGCCAGAAGATCACCAGCTGATCGGCCTTTGCGGAAGCCATATTGGCGGTCGCTGATCAGCTGGTGCTCCTCCAGGTAGCCCATGAGCTGGCGGTTGATTATGGATTCCATAATTTTGGAGAGCAAGGAGGTGATAGCGATAGGCCTGTAGTTGAACGGATCTGAGCGGTCGCCTTTTTTAGGGATCGGGTGTACTAGAGCCGTCTTCCATGAATGTGGGACAACGCCGAGGACATAAGAGTGTCTGAATAAGCGCGTTAAAACCGGTGCCAGCTCTGGAGCACACACCTTCAGCACAATAGGAGATACTCCATCGGGCCCACACGACTTGTTGACATCCAGGGAGAATAGTGCTTTCCGCACAGCACACTGTGTGAAGCGGACGTCCGCCATTGTGGTTTCACACCTCGGGATGGTAGGAGGTGTGTTCCCCCTGTCGTCAAGAGTCGAGTTTTCCGCAAAGATAGAGCCAAGAAGATCGGCTTTTTCCCTTGCGGAATAGGCCAATGAACCATCCTCCCCGCGCAAAGGTGGAAGTGTCGACCGACAGAAATTACCTTGGACAGCTTTGGCGAGAGACCAGAACGCACGAGAGCCAGATGGCAGCCGTGCTAGTCTCTCGCCAATTCTCCCAACGTACTTCGACTTTGCCAATGCAATTTGCCTCTTTAAGAACCTGGAAGCAGAGTTGTACTTCTTCTTGAGTGAGTCAGAGTTTACATCCTTAGAGGCCTTAGCCCTAGCCCAGGCTTGGTAGCATTCCCGCTTGCGACGATGTGCGTCACGGCAGGACCCACCAAACCAGGGCCGAGATCTGCCACCGACGGGTACCGCTGAGCTAGGAACAAACAATTCCATGCCCTGCAGCACGACGCCGGCAACCGAATCAGCGCAGGTGCTAGGATCCTCTGACTTGAAGCAAATCTGCCCCCATGGGTAGGATGCAAAGAAAGAGCGCATCCCGTCCCAATCTGCCGACCTGTAGTGCCAAACACGTCGTCTACCAGATGAAAGTGGTTGCGACGAGACGGTGAGAGGCACCAGGCTCCTAATTAGGCAATGGTCCGATGACCCGAGAGGAGCATCGACCCATACCCGAATGGGTTCAGGGCGAGAGGTCAGCAGAAGGTCCAATAAGGAAGGCGAATGGTCTTCCACATCTGGCACACGTGTGGGAGAAGTTACCATCTGCGTCAGACCATTGGCAATGGCAAAATCGTGAGCAGACCTTCCCGCATGGTCAGTACGTGTTGACCCAAGCCAGTCAGAGTGATGGGCATTAAAGTCGCCCAAAACCACGATTTCTGCGGTAGGAATTTGCTCAAGTATTCTGTCAGTGGACACCTGCAGGTGCTCGAAGAGCCGGTCAATTTCCGAATTTCCGCTATGAGACCTGTAAAGGCACGCGTAGACTCGAATGTGATCCTCACAATCGACGCGCACCCAAAGGATCGACAGGTCTCTGCCTTCAAGATAGCTGAGCCTACGGTAACAAATTCCCTCCCTAACGTACACACACACGCCGGCGCGCGGCACAAAAAAGTGCTCCAGGCTATAGGCCGGGCACTTTAGATATGAAGTGTCCGTCGGGGAGGAAATCTGCGTCTCCGTCAGGAAAAGCAAATCTGGCCTTTCCGTCTCGAGATGGTGGTGGACGGCATTTAAGTTCGAGTGAAGTCCCCTGATGTTAGAAAAATCCACTACTAAAGTGGAGGGGGACTTCCTCGTGATTGGGCTCAGTTTGCACCCAGCAGCTGCGATAAACGACGCTTGATGTGCCCCCCCAGAATACGATGGGCAGCCTGAGCGAGAGCGAGAGGATAACATCTCTCGCTCTCGCTCAGAGAGGGATTCTCCAGTCTCTAAGAGACTGGTACCCTCCTGGGGTATTTTATTTCTATCACTCGTCGCCATCACAGTAAGAGCATAAGGGGTGGGGGAGGAAAGGGAAGGAGAAAGGTCACAGAGGGTGAGGAATTGTGGGACAGGGAATAAAAAGACAGGAAGGGGCCAACTGATACTCATTCCCACACGCAACGCAACAGTCCCTAGAAAATCTGTTGCGGTACGTGTAGTATAATGAAAGTGCCAGTTGCTATTTGGGCCCCGAGGTAGAGGGATAAGGGCGCCGGGACTCTCACTCACCAGTCGAAACGCGGTGGCCTCTAGGAGGCCCCCACTTCACGCTGATTTTCTGTGAGAGGGTAGTGTTTCACCGGTCGATCCTGCCCACCTACGTGCTACAGCGAACTGCAGACTTGGATCTACTACCATAATTTCTATATTAATACCACAATTTCTATAATTCATTTTCCACCTCCCTTTTAGCAAACGTTATCGTGACTGTCAGTGTAGTGTAGTGTTTTAACGAATAAGTATAGTCAACTCATTGCTTTATAATTAAAATTCTTTCGTGTCAATAACAAGTTGTAAAGGTCAGTAAAGGTGGTGTCTGATGATATAATAATGCTCGTTCCAAGTACGGGTGCCACAATGAAAGTCAATAATTTATCAGCTTCCAACAATAACCACATGGATGTAAGTCTAGTTAGGACATGTGGGTGAAGGTTTTATTTATCATATTCGTGACGTTATAGTCAACTTCTTAAACGTTGGTTTTTTTTTTTGTTGTTTTTTGATATGTCTAATATTATTCTTGATATCTTATATCATAAGGTAGTATAACACCTTTTTCATTTAATTTATGGGCGTTTACAAAGTGCCACATATTATCTTTAGAAACCTACGGAAGATTTATCGCCTTTCTAAGAGTTCACACAAAAGGCACGTACTTGAAAAAGAAAACAAGTTATCTTGCATCGCGGGAACCTGTTCGCAATGCAATTATTTTATATGGATCATTTAAACTAAATTTATATACTTTTATTTATTGTTTAAATTCAAATTAAGCTTCCAATTTTCCTTCGTAAATTGAATAATATTCTAACAAATAAAACAAGCGAAGCAAAATTATTAAAAACGTTACAGTTTTCAGCGGGAAAAATAGTTTTCATGTTGATGATAAATATTGAGAAATCCAAAAGAGTTTGCTGATGTTTTATAACCTACTACGTCCCCGGGTTGATCCTCTGATCGGAATCTTAAACATGGTGAAGATCTAGCGTCGTCGTCAGTACCACAGTTTCCATAATTTTTAAATTTAAAACTCTGTTCAAATTATACTGTTAAAAATTGTAAAGTAACGTAAAAAAAAAAAAACAAAAAAATTATAACTGACTACAGGCCTTTTGTGGTTACCTTTGTGAAAAAATTTGCATCAAGTCCGCCATATTTAAATTTTTCGTATTTACAAATAAAGTTTTAAATAAATAAATCAGCAATGTGATGGTACATTTATGTTAAACTAGATGGCGCTTATATTAATTATTCGTTCGTCTTACATATATCTATAAAGAAAATGTGTTTCCTTTGTTAGTTAATCACGTGAAAACTAGTGAATGCATCGACATGGGAACATGAGCATTCGACGCGTAATGATTTGGTTCTAGGCTATTTATTTTTCGAACTTCATGGATCATTTATAACTTAAATTCTAATTCGTTTATACACTTGTGTAATATTTTAATTTCGAATTAATTTTGTGGTTGATATAGTAACCGTTTCTATAAAAAAGTTTTTAACGGTTGCGGTAAGAATTATGTCAGACAAATTTCAAGTCTAATTTTATATTATGACAGAAACAGCTAGTTGAAGATAAAATGTAATAAGTGTTACAGGAGGCGAGTGAGCAAGACTGACCCCCGTGAAGATCCTTGGGTGGAAAGTATACTTAATAGTACACTTAAAACACTTTTTGATTGACGTTAAGCTTTTCCAATACGTCTCCAAGCTATTAGCATATTGTGAATTTCCAGCCATACTGTCGTGTTCCGCCTGTCAGTACATGAGCGACAGAGCCATGTTTACTTAAGATCAGTAAAATAAGTAGATAAAAAAAAAACTATGATTATGTATCGTTTTATATTTTATTTGTTATCTTAGTCTACATTAAATCTTTAGATGTATAACGTTTTATTTTCTAGCAACCCGTTCGTCCACTATTAACGTAGTCAGGTGTAAGAAGGTGCTATATGGAGGGCAATAAATCCAGCAGTTACTCCCTCCCTACTAATTTAGACATCCATATAAATTTTCATACGCAGCTTTGAAACATAAATGGGGTCCCATTAGTGGTATAATGGGCACCAGATAACGTCTAAACGTTTGAAGGGAAAGCTATATAACGTCCATGTTAAAGGTAAATAATGAACGGCCCACTTAATGTTCCCACTATTGGGATTAGAAATCTTCTCGCAAGACTATAGAGTCGAGACCATTTATCTACCCCGCTGGCCAAGTGGCTAAATCAAATTATATGTGCTCCAAAACTGTTCTTCTTGAAACATCTCACTTTCTGATGGTGAAGAGTTTTTCAAACCCAGGGGTGTATGGAGTCCCGAACTCACGGGATCCAAGACAACCTCACCAACTCGTGGTGCACCCTGCTAATCAACAAAGGAGGCTCTGGCTCCTACCAACCCAGATTAGACCAGCGTCGGGGGAAATGGTCCAAATTCCCCTATAAGAACCCTTACAAAAGTCGGCCCATAGTGCCCAGAGGCATCGGAGGCCATGCTGACTGAAGGTCGACGTGAAGATATTTGGTAGAGGTTTACGTCCAGCAGTGGACGTCTACCGGCTGATGATGATGATCACCAACCAAGGTACACAAATCGTGGCACCGAACTCCAACCTGAGACCTAACGTTTATTCTAGCATTTAACCACTACGCCGTAAAGACTGTCAATTATTGACATAGTTTTTTATTTTTAAGGTTTTTAGCTTTTTTCTTCAGTTTTTTTTTTTATTTAAAGTACTCCAACTAAGTAATAAACGGTACATATTACTTAAGACGAAGACAGTATCAAGTATTGTTTAAATGCTATTCATACATTTACTGTTTCACAGCAATTCAATGTTATGTAAAAATTCGTAAATATATATAAATGTATATGTTGAAAAAAAGAAAATATACAATATTTATTATTAACATAATTCATCTAAAGATGAATAGATAAAATGAATAGAGAACAGGTGTAGAGAATGTAGGAAAAAAATATTTAAAAGTAAACAGTTATGTCTGTGCCTGTGCCTATGCGTATGCCTGTGCGTGTATGTGTGTGCTGCAATGGAACATAAGGCTTAGTAGATTATTCACCTACTAGAGGTGCAGCACTGATTTTCATGTACCGCGATGATGGAGAGATGTCGCTCCCAATGTTAATCACAGATCTTTTATTAATTATATTAATTGCAATAGATTCACGTACTGTTGGCCATAATTCTGTTATTGTAAATCACTTTGAACTGTTCTTAATGTTTCGATATTCCAACTGCAACTGTTTAAAACGATGACATCTATATGATAACAAAACAACCTGTTTTTACTTCCTAATCGTTAAGTTAATGGTGAAGTTAATAATAGAGGGAACGACACGCCGTCCGTTAACTTGGAAGGTAGCTAGGGCCCTTGGGCTTAAGTAGATAAAGGTAAGTTTTCAAGCACAGATAAATGAGTACTTGTTTTATCGCAATATCCTTCGCTTGTGGGCTTGAATCGATGAGAGTATTATATGATTTAACGATATCTGTTTATGCCTATGCATAGGAGGAATACGGAGAGACATGTTTACAGAATATTTTCTATATATCTATCATCATTAGCAGACAGACTTCCTCAGACCTCCCCCAAAGATCACCAAATCCAGGAGGAGAATCTGGACCGATCCAGCGTCTCTTCGTTATCGTCAGCAATTTGTAAGGGTTCATAAAGGATTTGGGCCCATTTCCAATCACGAAATCTTATCTATATCCTTTTGCAAATATGTGTCGCTCTTCGCTGCTCTATTACATAGTAGAGAAAGAGAAAGAGTAATAGTACTACAGTAATGGAGAAAGAGTTAAGATGCGGATCTTCTTGTGTTATCAATTAAGACAGATCTACGCCGCGAAGGCGATGTTAGACAAAGAAATAATAGAGAACATTAACATATCATCATCAGCTGATAGATGTCAACAACTGGATATAGGCCTTCCACAAAGATGTCCACCTGGATCGGATAGGAATTCATATAAAATTTGGGCCAGTTCCCATCACTCCCGCCCTAAGCAGGTTGGTGGAAGTCAGAGCCTCGTTTGTTGATTAGCAGGGTGCACCGCGAGCTGGTGAGGTTGGCTTGGGTCCCGTGAGTTATATAGGAAATTTTGCATAGAGGGCCTAAGCCTCCTTTTATGAAGCTATGATAGCGAGCGAGAGGGTGAGAGGACAATCCAATTTTGAGACGAAGCCGGCTTGGTTTTGGGGCTTTGGGGTTGTTGGCGTTCAGAATGAGGGTTCTCATCGTCTTTTGAACTACTATACTATTACCTTCTAAACTACTAATATACTGACGATAACCAAGTAGGTTTTAGTGGGTAAAAATCTCCCCATAAAATCATCTTTCCCAGAATACAGAGTATCGAAGATATCCCACCTAAAACTAAAAAAAAAACAAAAAGGTTCCGTGGATTCTGTTGCGGAGACCCTTTACACCCCTTAACACGTTTAAGTAATAATTTCCGTTAGTTTAAGTAATACATTTATATAAGCTTAATCTTAGTTCAGTAGCTTTGCAATTTACTTTCACAGTAATTTCTAAAGGTCAAGTTATATCTTGAGCATTGTGGTGCTGGCATTTCGGATTTTACGCAATATTGGGATCGCTGCTAATATTAGCATTTATTAAAGTTTACCGGAAAATAAACTTAACGACATTAATATAACAATATGAATAATCGAATAGAAATTAGGGTGAATTATATTAATAGTTAATTTCATTGACAACATCCAGTAGGGGTGGAAAATTTGAAGGTAACGAACGGTTAGTAAATTGTACTAGGTCTGGATTCCCGGAGACTATCCACCGCAACTCCTATAGCAGTCGACAAACAGTACTGCTCGACCTAACTGTGTTCTGGTTTGTAAGACGCTGTAGCTATTAAAATTACTTAGGTAACGAGACTTGTTATCTCATATCTCAAAACGACGAGAGCAATGTCATCCAGTATATGTAATGCTAACTAGCGCCATATTGTTATACGCAAGCTTATCACTTAAACTCAAGTGACCGTCTTACTCGTCTCGTTGCTTGGTCGGAAAATTAAAAAAAAAACATCACAACTGTTAATGGATACATTTGGATCGAAACAGCTTTCATAGTGCAGCGGCTGTTTGGATTATTACGGAGATAACGGGTTCGATTCGAAGGTCTAAATTTATGGAGTTAAGTTGAGGGTAGGATCAAGTGTCGTCACATATAATAGAGTGATGTTTGCACACTACTGTTTGTCGGCAGAAATAGGTACTGCTGTGGTATTTAGGCGGTGTCCGGCAGCTGATACCTACTATCAGTAACAAATCTGTGTTCCGGCGGTCAACGTGTGAGAGCTTGGAGTATTCTATTATAAACAAATATGATGATTTCAATAAACTACATTGCTCATCATCATCATCAGCCGATAACCGTCCACTGCTGGGCTTCTCTCCAAGATTCCCACATCGATCCGGCCCGAATTTATATGGAGAGATTTGGGCTAGAAAGATAGAAGATCAGATCTGCCGCGAAGAGTCGAGAGAGTTTTCTCTCTTGGCTCTCATGGCTATGGCATCTGGGTGACGGATTCGGGGGAGTCCGTCGCCCGGGTGACTGTAAGAGGCCGAGGAGAGGGCGCGCTGTGTGAACTGGTTACAGAGGTAGCGCTGCATTGTGCAGCCGGCGTTGTCGGGGTCGTGGATTTGTGCGAGAGCGTTCCCGCGACCCTGCCATAAAGGGGCGAGGCGGTACACCGTGGGGGTGTCCTTGCCCCGCGAGTACAGGTATGCACAGGCATTTCCCCCACGGTAAACATAAGCAAAAAAAAAGAATCGCGTATGTTGTTGTTGCTATATATTCGTATATGCGTTAAGATCTGATATTCGTTTGTGTACATCCGCATGTTTCAGTTCGTAGTGTTCAGGTTTATTTTAATCAGCGCGAAGTATTATTCTGTTACCTGGAGCGCTCGCTCTCGTACCATCGCCGGCGCATCTGAAACAAGAATGGGGTGTTAGCTGTGTAATTGTGATCGCCACGAATGCAGTTTTGATTTATAAACCCACATTTGTCTTTCAAACCGGACACCGCAGTAACTGACGATTCCTTGAGATAAACAAACGCAAAGAAATATTTTGAGGTTAGAATTTAATTAAACATTTCGTAAGTCACAGCAAAAGTTTACATAGTGGAGTTAAGTAATATATCTATAACTACTTACTTGCTCAGTTTGTAAAGCGAATATTCTATACGTTTCGCAAAGGTTCAGGTTCGATCCTTTGAGCTTGGGCTTCCGGTGAAGATTACGATTGTGAGCAGACCGATATTAGAACAACTTGTATAATGACCCTAATCGAGCTGCGCTTGTGAGCGCGGTTAATAAATGACTACCATTACTAATAAAAGTATAATACGAATCAAAGGGTAGGAATATTAAAAGGGATGTTTATTTATATTTATATTAATCACAAGGGTTTTTAACAGTATTAAATCAAAACATTGTTAGTTTCGGTGTAAAAAGTCCAACGTGTAATATGTATACGTCGTATGCGGCGTATATTTTACCACCAGGTTAACACCCTGCGGTAATTATAACAATCAGATAATGTTATTTAGTTACCACAGTAACAAATCAACGTAACGTACGATTGGGAGCAATGAGTTAGAATGGACAGTGTTAATCGTATGGTTGAATCTATTCCGCAGCGGCGTGGTCATGCAATCATATATTCGGCCGAAGCATCTTCGTGACAAACCGCCATTTTCGCGTTTAACGAGCTCATGTAACAGGCTCCGCGATCAAGACAAGTACCATCTGATAGTTGCAGGTTAATTTCCACACTGGTCTGTCCGTACGGCCGAAATTTATCTCCTTAATTCTCCTACAGCAAAGACAAGAAGTTAGAAGTAGACTTCAACAATTAAAGAACAATTCGGCCGGAAACTGTTACTGTTGAATACGTTTAAATCTAGAAAACAATTTGAAAATTAATAGAATTTCAATAGGAATATAAACAAAACAAAAGCATACTTAAAGTTGAAATTTCTTGTATCTCCTTAATGGAAATGCTAACCTCCTTGGTCTTTATTCTTTTTCCTTACGAAAGAAACATTCTCTATCCACGTACTACTGCCTCCTGGGAAAAGGTCTCTGCCATTAACATAACTTGTTCCTGTATGTATTGGGAAAGGGGTTGCGAAGAGATTTCGTAATTAAAACATTTATTTCAATAAAAAATCTTTTATAAAATAGAAAAATCTTCTCTTCATGAGGTTGCTGTTGGAATGTTGATGATAATTGTGATCAACATTACTATTAATTCGCAAAAACAACCCTTATTCTTGTCTTGTATATCGAGACGAGCACGACGTTCACTTGAGGGCAAGTGATATACCGGCTCATAACGTGGCGTTAGTAAGGATGATATACCTTTTTTTTAGTTTCGGGGAGAAAGTCTTCGAAAGATACCCTGCTTCTAAGGGGAAATCAGGGTTATGTGAGATTCTTACTCACTAAAACCCCCTCGGTGGTCTACATCGGTGCATTCAGAGAGGCTCGAGGATCTCTTATAGAACGCACCGGTGTCTCCTCAACACTGTATGTTTCTTAGGATGAGCCTAACCCTCCTAGGCACCCTCGCTGAGTCATACGCTGTTCCACGCAGTTGCCCTTGTTGAGCAATAAGGGCCCCCACCTTCAAGGCCTGAGAAACCTAGACCCTTTTAGTCTGCTTCAACGACAGGCAAGGCTTACCTTAGTCCTATTCTTACTAGCCTGAGATTACAAGGCTGAATGATGATATACCTAGCTCCACATTGCACTCGTCGCCTAAGACATAAATGAATGTAACCTTTAGTCTCCTTACCTCAATAATTACATTAGCTACAACGCCCTTGAAACCGGAACACAGTATAGTTTGCACGTACCTAGGCGGTCTCCCGCGACAGAGACCTATCTCCAGTAGGTCACAGATAGGAGTATGACTAATAATTAATCATCAGATCGAAGTCCTGTTCGTTTGTTATATTAAATATGGGACAATGAGCGCAATGTGGTGATTTGTAAACCTATTTAGCGCTACATTGTTATGAATGAGAATATTATTTGCTATAGGTATGAATTTTATTCTTATCTACTGGTAAGTTTGAATTTTTAATATCTAATTACTCATTTGTATGTCTTGCTTTTACTAATGATATTTCATTATCTACTATTACTTGTAATACTATAGTGTATACATATAGTAATTTTTACTTCAAACCACCACCATCATCAGAAATCCCCTGCTGGGTATACCTCCTCCAAAGATTTCTACACGATCGAGTAAATACTCATAAGGAGGGATGTGGGTCATTTCCCACCACGATGGCCCAATGAGGGTAGGTGGGAGCCAGAGCCTCATTTATTAATTAGCAGGGTGCACCACGAGCAGGTGAGGTTGGCTTGGATCCCGTTAGTTGTGCGGGAACCCTTATACCACATATGTTACATTACAATAAATTATATGTTTCATAAAAAAAAATTTAATACATTACATTCTCCTTCGTTATTTTACAATTTTTTTCCTCTCTCTTACTTATTCTTACTCTCCTACTTTTACTAACAGTTTCTTTTTGTTCCACTACATTCTCCTGTCAACAATGTCCTGTGAATTGTTGTGCAGGAATCACCACAACATCCCAATGAGTATACTTGTCCTTTATTATTATTATTATTTTTTACTGTATAACATTTGATATTAATATCATTTCTATTGTTCCCCCTAGCAAGAGACCGGATGAAATATGGTGAAATGACCACCAACCACCGCTAGTCGGAGATACACCTTACGAAGAAGAAGCAATATTTTATCTTTCCTACAGTTGCTTATATGTAGTAGTAAATTATGAATATAGTACAATCATCAACACAGAGAGAAACAGACAAGTCCGATCGGTACGAAGTGATAATAATAATACGAAATATACTCCGAATTTTTGGAGAAGGCCGATGTCCAGCAGTGGACGTCTATCGGCTGATGAAGATGATAATAATCAGGAAATAAATTCGATCTAGATTGTTAAAATTCCTATATAACAGGCAGGCGCTTATAATTTGTAAAAGCGACCGCAAATATTTACAAGTACAATGTCCGTGTACAGTTAGTTCAATTTAACAGCAGCCGACGTCGTGGCCGATATTGAGAGATCTCAACGAGATCACGCCACAAATAGTCGGCTGCTGCGCGGACGGAGCCAGCCCGCGCTGCAGCCTCTCCCAATGGGGTTCCGCGCAATATTTTTAGTTATAGCTGAGAACGAAAAGATCATCGGGAAACCGACAAGTTCAAAGAACATATCGGTTTCTGACTGACAGAAGGTGTACCGATGATTTGATGAAAGTAAACCATTAGATGTGAACAGGGCAGGACTGGAAAAATATTTTGAAAAGGTCTTTGTAGAGTAGGCGTCTATCGGCTGATGGTGATAGATTTCTGTAGTCGGATATCGTCTAGGTAGGTACCATAGCAGCTCCTATTTCCACCAACAAGCAATAGGGTGCAAACCTTACTGAAGGGGGATGTAGACAGTAAAATTTAGAACTGTATATATCTCAGGTGTATATATACAACCTGACCTGCTCGTGGTGTACCTTGATAATCAAGAAATGAGGCTCTGGGTTCCACCAGCCCGCATTGGGCCAGTGTGCTGGGAAATGGCTCAATTCCCACCATAGTCTTTACCTGATCATGTGGAAATTGTTGAGGAGGTTGAGTAGGCCTATGTCCAGCTGTGGACGTCTATCGGCTGATGATGATGTTATATTATCCTAACTAGCGCCACTTACCATCGTGTGAATTGTTAGCTCGTCTCGTTGCTTCGTAGAAATATGACTTTCATCAACCCTTCTTTCTCCACTTGAGAGAAGATTGCGTGTCCCAGTAGGTGGAGCGATATCTATCTCTAACAATGATTTAACTATTCACAAAATGTGAAACGTTTCCACGGTTAAATTGTTTAGTTGTGAAGTGTTCACGAAACATTCAGTGCCGAATTGAGCGACACGCCCGATTTGCGGCAAAGAAGCGACTAAAGACGCAAAAAGCTTTAAACTATAAAAAACGTTTTAAATATATTACAGTAGTTTTTTCAAATAATTTATCAATTTTTTATCATTCGACTTGAAAAGCGCTGCAGCCAGTGAAATTACTGGGGTAACGAGACTTAATTGCATATATCATGTGGTGGTGTGTGTAAAGTCTTCACAAGCCCACATTGTTATAGGAGTACCACTTACCATCAGATGAACGTTCTGCTCGTCTTTTAGCTTAATTGAATATACAAATATATGTTTAATAATTAATTATATATAGATGATAAGTGAAGTTAATGAGTCAATGCATCATGACAACCGGTACTAACAGACGTAAACACTCAAAATTTGTTAGAGATATTGCTTCTATCGTTTGGAGGTCATCTGACAGTGGATTTTATAAAATTCTTTCCCCATATCCGTATGGCTTAAACGGTTTCCGGATGTTAATAACTAGAAGAGCCTCTAGGGGTGGCGAGTAGGCGCCGGGCGGGGAATATTTCTGACAAATTTCAATCCTTAAATTTCATATATAATTGTATGTTAAGGTCACCAGAACGAGCGAGGAACAGTTAAGAGGAGATTTAATTGTTTTTTTTCTAATTGTAATTAATCATATTAAAAGCTCATATTGAATAAATAATGAAAATATTACAGTAAACATATATATGTTAGTATTTAATCATAATTTATCTTAACTGCCTACTTTTGGACTTGAAGTTGTTTTGGTGAACTACACCATCAGACTCTTTACCGTATGAAAGTGATGGACGCTGAAGTGACAAAACGATTCTACAGTAATAAAACTACTGTAATATAATAAAAGGTAGACTTTTCAAATAATTGCGTTCGGCCTTCGGAGGCCGTTAATCTGCCGTATCTGGGGCTGGAAGCGGCGCATGCGCACGATCTTGGCCATAATCGATGCCCTCCGATCGGATACGTTGAGAGATCTTAACGAGAGCCAGATAGCATTCGCTACCGCAATAAATGTAACTACATTCTACAGTCCGTTCACGTAACGTGTGAATAATGAAATGTATTAAATACTAGTAGTGTAGTAATACATTCAATACGACTCAGTCGATAGACGTAAACATAGTAACGTATTTTTTCAACGTGTAAAGGTTTGTGCTTTATTTAATCATTAACATTCATTTGATAATTATTGTTATACCCAGTTTGAAGTTAATTTTAAAAAAAACTGCAGTTAAACTCTTACTACATACTAATATATATATTAGTAATTACAGAAATAAAGAAAAGATTCAACAGTTAACTTTATAAACATAACTAATAACTAACTTAGATGATGGAGATAAAGGGAGAGGTAAATAATACATTTCAAAGACAAGATTGACAATAGAGCTTAAGAGGAGAGTGAGAGAGACTTGTTAGGTGTGGTGTACAGAAGAACGAAAACAGTTTCGAAAGCTCTGGACTAGAGGATGTTTGATAAAGAGAAGTTGATATAAGTAAGATCAAATTGAGGGAGAAAAGCATGAAATCAATAGCGACGAGATGAAGTTAAGAAGTAAATTAAAGGTAATGCCGCAGTCAGTTACAAAATCATTAATTAAAAAAAAAAAGTGAGTACTCTACTTATGTTAGATCATACCTAACAATATAGATACTTTATACTAATGACAATAATAAATAATTGAAACAAAAACCGATATAATGCAACAGGTACAAAGATATTCACAAACGTTGAAGTATTATTAAGCTTAGTTCAATTTTTTTTTGTTTTAACACAATGTTGATGAGGAAATTTTTAATGAAGAACTAAAGTTCAAATCGGACACCAATGTAATATATGTAAGGGAAAAAAAAATGAGCCCTTACTTACCGCCACCTGCTCGTCGTATGATTGTAATTAAACGGCGCGCATTTGTTGCGATCGGCCATTTTCTGAACAATGAACGAAATAGTTGATAAATTATCTCCACCGACAACTGTATACGCCTCCTGATCCTCAGCGTGTCGAGGACGATTAAGGATAGACTATGAACGGTCAGCTGATTCACACCTGTGTCTGTTACCATCGTATTTTGCTGTGCAAACAGCGTGCCCCGTGTAACCAGAATAATAAATAAAGAAAACCTGTTTAGCAATAGATATAGATTTTTAATGGGCTGTCTATGGTGATATGCACTAGCATAACTTTCTTTTTTTTTATTCAAGAAAGCGATAAGACTACTGGAATGTTCACCTGATAGTAAGTGATATGGATATCCATAAAAAGCTGGCGCTAGTAAGAATGGTATATATAGCACCTCTTTGCGCCTCTCTCCTTGAGACATATCGAGTCGCATTATCCCAGTAATTTCTCTAGCTGCAGAGCCCTTCAATCCGGAACACAGAAATGTTTGCGTACTACTGTTTGGTAGGAGAAATAGGTGCTGCGGTGGTACCTAGACGGTTTCCAGAAACAGAAACCTACCGTCAGTAATTTTTATATGACAAGTAATCAAAATCGAATAAACTTCCTCTTCAATATTCAAAGTATCATAGTAATCTCTGACTTCTTCCAATTTGATCATCATCATGAACCGATAGAGGTCCACAGCTGGACATAGGTCTCCCACAAAGATCTCCACATTGATTATGGAGCTCTCTCTACTTCCTATTTATAAGGAAGTAATTGTTGGGACTATTACTTTGATATTCCTATTCCTTTCATACGATTATCAAGGAAACTAACCTATTAATAAATCTTATAATAAACTAATTTATTGTTCGCGTATTGTTAAAACGGGCGGAAGCGGCTCGTATCTAGCAGCTAAGTAAGATAATATGGTGTACAAGAGAAGCACAATGAAAGAAACATCACGAGGCTCAAAACAGGCATTTATCTAGAGCGGTGCGCATAAAGGGTATATTTATTGCGCACCTTTTACGTACAAAATAACCTATTAATATTCCAAATGATAACAATTTAGAGCCGTCCCGGTGCCAGGAGCGGCGAGCTGGTGCGGAGTCCGCTGATAAATCGTTCTGACCTTTAAACGGCGCCCGTTACCTCGGAGTAAAGTCTTCAGTAGCCCGCTGTCGGCCATATTCTATACAAATTGCGGTATGCTTGCGACGCAACATTGTACCTTTATAATTTAACCATTACCTATGTTAATTTCAATAATAATTCATGACAATTCTCCTTTTTAATTAATCTTATCTCATATACTTTACTATTATATAGTAAATTGTTAATGCTAAGCCGTCTGTAAATACAAAATGTAACAAACACTGAGTCGTAAGTAATCCTTCCGTTTCTTCCAACGTTAGTAAGAATACTTCTTTTTAATTCTATTGAATTCCAGATATAATACTTAATATTATATATTATCATTATTTTCGGCCATACTGACATTTTTTTACCAGCAATAAGTTAACATTTGATATGAATTCCTTCTCGCCCAGAATCCATCGCCTCTCTCTCAAACGCTGTCATAGCGACAGATTTACGTTATCAGAGTGGTAAGCATTCCGTTCAGTTCCAAATAACCTTACCCATGAAACACCACAACCATCATCATCATCATCATCGAAGTGAGGACCTCTGTGTTGTAAAGCAAACTCTAAGCCATTGCAATACGAAGGAAGCAGAGCATTTAACATGATACGAAATTTAGTAGGCAAAAGTGCGTGGGTATACATTAATATTGT
The DNA here is from genome assembly GCA_033220335.2 of Troides aeacus. Taxonomy (NCBI): domain Eukaryota; kingdom Metazoa; phylum Arthropoda; class Insecta; order Lepidoptera; family Papilionidae; genus Troides; species Troides aeacus. The sequence goes on from CM067278.1 coordinate 10,526,137, forward strand.
TTATTGTTTGACGTAACGATATGAGCATGATATTCATGTAGTAGTCAGAAGTCACAACAATGAGGCGTTAGTTAAGACCTTTACACAAGCCATTGCAATACGAAGGAAGCAGAGCATTTAACATGATACGAAATTTAGTAGGCAAGAGTGCGTGGGTATACATTAATATTGTTTATTGTTTGACGTAACGATATGAGCATGATATTCATGTAGTAGTCAGAAGTCACAACAATGAGGCGTTAGTTAAGACCTTTACACAACTCATTGGACAAAACATTAAGTTGTTAAGTTATAAATAAATAAGTAATTACCAGGTTAACCACAGCAAAACTAGAATCATTCTTACACCAGAACATGTTTACTTCACTATCTAATACCGCGACTAGTATTGCTTTTAAATGTATTAAAACCTTAAAAAGGGCTTTAATAGTAAACAGCCCACTTAATTTTCCCACCATTGGGATTCAATTTAGCCTTTTAAAAGGAGGAAGTCAATGCTCTCATTGACCAAATATGGGTTGACTGATATTGTATGATGTTTGTCTTATAACTTGCCGGTTTTCTTAATCTTATCTTTAATAGATAAAAGTATATATTTTTTAGAATTGCTATTCACAAGTCTGAATAAATATTCACACCACCCAAGTGGTTGGAAACGTTGAGCTTGCATACAGCATACGCGATGAGAGCATTAACATAATTGCTGCTTATACATCGTGACATAAAACCGGAGCTAATCGAAATACGACCTATACTTATATTAAATTTTCACAGGTGATAACATATTACCCGCTTCATTGGCTCAGTGGCTAATCTTTTGCTTTATAACGGCAGGCCTCGGTTCGTTTCCGGGTTCACATGTAGAGTACTACTTAACAGCATTGTTAAGTACTAGAAGTATCTACATAGCAAAGTTTGAGTATTATGGGAGAGCGCATTACAACAACCACAGCTCCACTGTCACTTAACATTGCGTGAAAGAAGAGATTAAGTGTTAAAAAAAGCAACCTAAACCAGTTAACCACTAATTACCGAGATGAGTACGACGATAACCTTGATTAAATGGCGCTGGTTAGGTTGATGAAAACTTTACTACGTATACTTCGCTTTGAGACACTAGTCTTATTACTCTAGTAATTTTATTAGCAACAGCTCTCTTCAAACAGGATAAAGTTTGCACACTTTTGTTTGATAGAAGAAATAGAAACTGAGATGATACCTTTCTATACGGTTTCTGGTAATGGAGGTGAGCAGAAAGCATTGGTATTAAAGTAACACTTCCGTATTTGTCGTCATGATTCAATTACTTGTCTATAGTCTAGACTTAAATGTATAAAACGAGCTGGTGTGTATTTATTATGTCAACGAACTGTACCAGTGGAAAGCGGTTGACCGAACCAATTTAAATCACGCGGTGATGGAGTGGTTCAAGGTTTTTTTTTTTCGCTGCGACGAACGAAAAACTTAAATCGTATCACATTTTTTGCTTCGGAACACAAAGAAATGAGAGTCGTCATTCAACTATTTTATATTTTGTTTAACATCGTACTGTAAAAACTACTGGTGAAAGGCTGCGGAGACAGGCACCAACGCCGCCAAAGAATAGGGTGATAAAATTACTGTTCCCATTCAATGATTGTTGTACCTATCGAATTTATTGGGGTAAGTAGATTTTATATATCAATCGATGAGATAAATGGTGCAGGGTATGTCATCCTAACGCCAATGTTCTATCAAATAAATAGTTTTGCTTGTCTCGAAACTTCATTGAAAAAGTATTTAATAAAAATAGTATTAGGTATCTTATAAAGGAGATTAAATCTAGTTTTCAATACCACATACATTTTAACTGGAGATATATTAGAAATACTGTAAATAAACTTATAGTAAAACATTATAAAAGTATCATATACTGTGGTAATAAAGAGAAACTACGTAAGTGAATAATCTACACGCCTTTAGATAACGATTTAAATTAGTTTAAACGAGAGGCAGCTCAATGCAATCCATTGTTCCAAGTTCTAAGTGATTGTTAAGTAAGAGCATAGGATAGGAATGTCGTGACGAGAGGGTTTTATTATTCTTGAAAAACTTAAAAGGTGTAGTACATTTCCTTCGGATGATTTGTTACGAAGAACAATATACAAGTCACGGAGCTCCACGGATTCAAAGCTACTTAAGTTGCTACAACCTTATTTTACTGGTGTAAGTAATCTGCAGTAAGGTAGAGTAGCAAACTGTATATGTGTACCTTAAGAGGTAGTATATTATTCCGTTTAGTAGTGAAGCTTTATCCGGAAGCATGTATATTATAATCTCCGTAGACGGGAGAGTTATAATTACGAGATGGTTTAATTTCAAAGGCATGAAATAATTTCAGTCACCGGTGGCTTACAAAATTACGGGGGCCGAGCGGAATTAGCGTCGGCTGCAAACCCGGCCTACCCCACTTAATTAAATTGCAGCAAGTTGTGGATGGGTGACCGCGCATGAGCCAGCTGATCGACGCAAACGCGGTTGCAATGAATCGCTTCCTGTATTCCCACAACGCTGTATCACGATGGTAATTATTAGACATGAATTATTGCCAAATAAAATCCCTATCGGCTGACGATGATGATGATGATGATGATGATGAAAATCACTGTGTAAGTATAACAAAAAAGATGCCGTATTATCTAAGTTTGAGAAGCCCGGGTTCGGTTCCCATTCAAATTGAAATGAATGAAAGCAAACATCATGAGGAAACCAACATATTACAAAAACATCAGCTATCAGGGTTTTTTTTTTTTATTTTTAGTAATGATATACCTGTTCAAGACAACTTTTTTTTTATTTTTTATTTATTTATTACAGAGAAAAAGAAGCAATAAGGTCAAAAAACACAAGCGAAATGTCATACAAATAATTACAATTGCTTCCTTAGATAGTCTCACTGTGAACATTTTTGATTTACTCAACACGAGTTTATTACTTGGTACTAGTTAGGATGATGTACACTGCACCACTTTGTACTCGTCGAATTGAGGGGTAAGATGTTATCGTTACTGAGGTAATTTATTTATCTACAACACCCTTCAAACAGTAACACAGTAATGTTTGTACGCTACTGATATATTATCCGCCTACTCGCGCTTGAATGTAGGTAAATCACATTGACTCTGGTTGTGAGATAGGGTTGGAGCAGTTAAAGGGTATTGAAGCTGGTGAAATAAGGGTTAAAAATCTCAACGTCTTATGTTAAATAAAAAGGGTGATTGTGTGTGACCTGTACCTTAGATTTTAGATTACAAAGGAGCGTGGTGGCTCTTCATCAAATGATACGGCGATTGTGTGCATAATACGATTCGCTACAAACACCGCAACGCAGTGGACCGCATCGGAAATTGCATCTCGGGCATAAACGGCGTTAGTTACCGCCGTCCAGTTCTCATTACCACGCAGTGGCCCAAGCTATCACCAGATGGACACTCCTGATTTATACCACCGTTAACATACAACACTTTATCACACAAGTATATATATATATACAACAGGCTCGTCCCCTGTTACATGGGACTTAATCTGACCACGTCTGGCGAAAAGTGGGTGTTTGTTGGCCTCTGCCTACCCCTACTGGGAAAAAAGGCGTGCTAATATATATATAAGTATATAAAAAGTAAAAGTTTATCTATATTTCAATACTACACTGCTAAAGTTTTAAAAATACTAGGTATCGAATACAGGTTTGATAATTCTTTTTCAATTTTGATCCTATACAATAAAGAAATAAAACCTTTTTCAAATAAAATAAAAATAACAATCATCAGGAAAAAAGTAAAATATACCCTGAGGTCTAGTATTGTAATATACAAGGTTATTTGTAAACTTTACTTTTGATAATAACGATATAAAGTATGAGCATGGTATTAAGTACGCAATGTATAACATAGATATGAAATCTGACAGAAATGATCGTGTCTTATAAAGTAGTATAGGTAAGTAAAAAGTATTAAACATTTGAAATGTTATAACTAATGAGTACGTTAATAAAATATATTAATATGTATACGCAGCGGATTGAGAATTTTCTTATTATCGTGGGTTAAAATTTACAAATGTTGTCACTAATTTCTCGTATCTTGGACCAATCGTTAGAATCGGCGCGCACGCACTCCCCCTCCATTACGACGATTTGCGTCGACACCCACTCATTAAATGGTCGGCGGGTCCCCTATTTCCCCCTCTAGTACGGCGAAAGGGGGGAGGCGTAGCGTAGTGGGAAGTGCACTGTCACATTTACGTCTGTGTGCGGTTCATATCTAATGAGGTTTAGGTATTTCACAGCTTAATAGACGTCGGTACGGCGCGCTTGATATACAACCGTTCAGAGAGCTGTTATAAATCAGTTAGCTAATTTTATGGCTACAACTAACATTAATTTAAACTCCTAATAAACCAATGAATTATAAGTAATATATCTATTTATTATTAATAAACGAAAATGGCTGATGGTGAAGTTATTTCGAGCTATTCATTCAAAGTATCGTCCTGTCAATCTTTGCAAATACTATGTTCCGAGTCCATACATGAGAACGAGAAATATGACCACGCACCACTTCGGTAACAGACAAGTTGAAGGAAAATGAATAATGATAAAATTGTTTAAAATGAATAAATTCAGTCACCAGAAGGATAAAAATTGGGATCTTAGTGTTATTTCTAAGAATATATCTCAATGTAATAGGAGGACAACAATCATCAAGTTTTATCAACATCGGAAGTAGTATATTATTTTCGTATCTAGCTTTTTAAAGTTTATAATTCTCGCATCGGCAGCATGGCATCGAATTTATTGCACAGAATTATCCGTTAACCTCTCCATCATGATGCACGATGGCCGTTTGAAAATTATGCAAAGCGAGCTGAGCCGCGTAAGTCAATGCAACGCCCACGCGAATAAATTAAACCCTTCCGCAATCCATCGCGAGGAGCTGGACAAAACTGGCTTAATATTGCACCTTTTCCACCTAAACCTATCTTCGTAATAGTGTACTATTGTTGGAGGACCCTAAATCTTTACATGGATGTAATAAATAAAGTGTGTATGTCAAATGGAGTGATAATACATCCTAACAATGGGATTTGTGGCATTACAGGGATGTCGCCGTGATATCGATATCAAACAAAAATGTATGAGATATGTTTCTCATTTGACAAAACGAATAATACTGCACTAAATCATATTCGTCGCTTATTACCCCGGTAATTTCCTTAGCTACAACATACTTCAAACATGAAAACGGTATTATTGCTAAACTGTCTGCTAACGTCCGTTAATCTATCAGTAACTTTACTAGATACCTTTGTTGCCGGATACCGTCTAAGTAGGTACTACCAAAGCTTCTATTTCTGCCGCCAAGTAGTGTACAAAAGTCACTTTGTTCCGGCTTTAAGGTCGCTGTAGTTAATATTAATACTGGGATAACAAGACAACGTTTTATATCTAAAATGAGTACAATAAGGTGCAGTGTATAACAATCTAAAAAAGCACCACGTCGTTATGGCCAGGTGTTATTTACCATCAGATCTCGCTTACCTCACTTCGATAAATAAAAAAAAACTTTAAACGAAATCGATGCAGACAAATGTATCGATACATCGATAAAAAACATAACAACACTATGTGACGTTCGGCGGGCCCTTTACGCGGCATAAATCACAGGCGCTGTTGCAGAAGACAGTTACAGAGCTAGTGTAATCGTTAATGAATGTCGAACGATTTTAGTCGACTAATATTAACCTACACTGATATGTTTATCGCTCTTCATCTGATACTGTTACATATCGCGCGTTGAGATCATAAAGAAAAGTATGTACGATAATATATTTTCTTGTCAACATTGGCACTGGAACCAACTACTTACTACTTGATCTAATGTATAACAATGATTGTTATTATAAATAGATTTTGTAGTAAAGATATGTTTAAGGTACCGATATGTTCACAGATCATACCTTGATCAGTAAGAAAATCAACCAAAGGGTGTTAATGGTTGAATAATATATAATATATAACCCTTACTTCTCTCTAGGAATACTTTGAAGCGTTCTCTCCTCTCACACATCAGTATGGCGAAATTTGCGTATATATAAAATGCAATCATCTCTTCGTGTCATACAATATATCTTAAAATTATCTTAACCACAGCACAGGAGTTGCAAGTTTTTCTTTTATATACAAAGACAAGTTCTTAGAGAGGTGATTTAATTGTGATACGGTTTTTCCTTTGCAATGTTGGCTAAACCCGGTCCCCAGCCCGCGTCCGCCCGGAGCTACCGTTTCGTCTCAGTTTGCGTAAGATAATGGTCGATAAACAACTCCCTATGAATTATGTGACGGCGGAAGATAACCGATAGTCCATAGTTTCCTCTGAGAACCGGTTGAAAGCGCTGGTTGTGGATGATTTTTCGTAGGCTACATCGTAAAGATTGCATGTGACAACTGTTTAGTTGTCGACGATAAGGCTACGTTTATTTCTTAATTTGTACTTACCTGGTCGACTGCTTAACTATTTATAGTTGTTGTGGGATTTTGTTTTAGTATTATATTAGTCAAATATGGAAACATTGTTATATATGTAATAAAATAAACCATATTTTTTTAAACCTATAGTATAAGACTTAAATGATATCGATTGTCAGGAATAGTCTGTTTGAAAATGAAGTTACTACAAATTTTAATTTCGTCTACCTTCATACACCAATTTAAATTTTTATACCAAAATGGAGTAACTTAGTGTTAAAACAAATAGGAATAAACTGAACAAAGTTCAGAGGTCCATACTGATATATATTTAAGACTTCGCAACTCGCAGCCTGGATGGCGTGCATTAAAATGATTCATATAAACGTTAGGCCAACTTAAGCTTTGGCCAGGGTAACGGCCAGCAGTGGCATGGACCCCATTATGCCAAGGAACACGCGTGTTATTGAATCCATTGAAGCAAATCGAGTTTAAGTAAACACATGAACGTTGAATTTACGAGGTCCGCGTGTGATAATACCCTCATAAATAAGACCTTAAATAAGTTATGTCGTTTGGCAACTGCGATCGTTGGCTTAGATTGCGTGCGCTGGCGCACAGAAAGGCTGAGCGTTTTCACAATATATATATAATAGATTGGCAAATATCTCCCTTCCGCCTTTTTGTCTTTTGAATTTCGCGGCTATGTACAAAGCGCTACAGAGCTCGTATCTGGCAATACTATACATAATTTGAAAGGTCTTGACATAACCTACAAAACGACGCTATGCATAATTAGTTTGGATATTGCGTTCAACAGTTATAGACGTGTAAACATGCGAGTTCACTAACGCCGAAATTAGCGCTATTTTAAAGTTTTCCTTCGTTAAAGGCAAATCCGCTAGAGAAACGTTCCGTGAGATTAATGGTGTTTTGGGGGATGGTACTCTATCACTTCGAACCGCGGAGGAATGGTTTCGACGATTCAGAGCCGGTGAAAACGATACCATGGATAAGCCAGCCGGCGAAAGACCTGTGACGATAAATACCGATCAAATCATGGACTACATCGAGTTAGACCGGCATGTGGCATCTCGTGACATCGCCCAGGAGATGGGAGTTAGTCACCAAACCATTTTAAACCATCCGCAGAAGGCTGGATACAAAAAAAAGCTTGATGTTTGGGTGCCGCATGATTTGACGCAAAAAAACCTTCTGGACCGAATCAACGCCTGCGATATGCTGCTGAAACGGAACGAACTCGACCCATTCTTGAAGCGGATGGTGACTGGCGACCAAAAATGGATCACATACGACAATATCAAGCGAAAACGGTCGTGGTCGAAGGCCGGTGAATCGTCCCAAACAGTGGCCAAGCCGGGATTGACGGCCAGGAAGGTTTTACTGTGTGTTTGGTGGGATTGGAAGGGAATCATCCACTATGAGCTGCTCCCATATGGCCAGACGCTTAATTCTACCATCTACTGCGAACAACTGGACCGCTTGAAGCAGGCGATCGACCAGAAGCGTCCAGAATTGGCCAACAGGAAGGGTGTAGTGTTCCACCAGGATAACGCCAGACCACACACTTCGTTGATGACTCGTCAGAAGCTACGGGAGCTCGGATGGGAGGTTTTATCGCATCCACCATATAGCCCGGACATAGCGTCAAGTGATTACCACCTGTTCCTGTCCATGGTGAACGCCCTTGGTGGTGTAAAGTTGAACTCAAAAGAGGCTTGTGAAAAGTGGCTGTCCGAGTTCTTCGCAAATAAGGAGGGGGGCTTCTACGAGGGAGGTATTATGAAGTTGCTGTCTAGATGGAAACAGATTATCGAACAAAACGGCGCATATTTGAACTAAATCCGATCACTGTAACACTTTTTATAAAGCATTGAATAAAGAGCAAAAAAGCGGAAGGGAGATATTTGGCAACCTTATAAATACAAAGATTCATTTACGTAACCACTCAAAATTTGGTAAAGATATTGCTTCTGCTATTTCGAAGTCAGCTAACAACTTATTTTACGGAATTCCTTCCCCAAGGAGATTTGCAGGGGTGTTATTGCGAACAAAGCGGACGAGGATATGCGAATATATATATCTCATCCTCTCATGAATGTTCATCCGTCTTGGGACAAATTTCTCGTAATGCATTACCAAAAACATGATCTTGCGCTTTCTACGTCTAATGGCATCCATTGATTGTTCAAATGCCGTTTCTCCTTCTAGTGACTCTACCAACACTTTGCTTTGTAGTTCAAGACCCTAACGTCCATTGGTTTATACCTGCCATGCTCTATCGGTGACTTTGTTTCTTCTGTGGATCATTTCTGATGTGACAGCGCAAAGATATTGTTAGTACACACCTCTATGAGGACCATAGCTTGCGATTTAAGTTCAGAGCCCTAATTCATTGCTATTATAGAGAATTTCTATATGTACAAGGGACAAGATGGTTGGAGACTTTCATCGTCTAAACTGACTTGTGTGTTTTCAAATCTAATTACCCTGCGTGGAAAGTCATCTTATTAGTCTAATCTAGGATAGACACGTTGCGGATCTCTACTAATTAATTTTAATTGTGCCTAAAGTTAACATTAAGTTACAACTATATCGGTTGTATCGTAGTTAACGTAGTCCTTTGAATATTGCTGAAACAGTTGTGCCATAAAAACTCTTTCGTCCGCTCAAACATTTTCAACCGCTACTATCATTAATTTTTCAATGATTTTCGGTTTCTATTTGTTATTTATCAATAAAACAATGTTAAAGTGATCGCCGTACCAAGTTTAACATCGCGATAGCGCTTCGACGTTATAATATAACGATAAATAATGTGGAGATGAGTTACTCCCGGCGCTAACAATGGCGATGCCTATCTGTGGCGCCGGGAACTTCTGCCCTAATATTTAATCCCCGTTATATATACTTTTTTACCCTTGCACGGGTGCATTCTATACATGGTTTAGATCTAGATAGAAGCAACAGCCGCCGTAATAAACAGTTCTGTTCGCATTAGAAATAGTTATATAAACTTTGAAACATTGATTTATTCATTATGATTTTAGTTTAAAATTGGACAGTGACTGTATTGGTCCCAGGTCTCTTTTCTTTGAATACAGGATATTGATAATGTCAGGAACTATCCCAGCAGCTCCAAAATTAAGTGATAATAGGCGTTGTAGCTAGTGTATCTCGTTCTTATGGGCAGAGGGCACAACACTCATTTTTATGATCGTTTGGTTATTTAATGAAGTTAAGAAGACCTTTCATCATTTGAAGTTTGATTTAAATTTCTGCACATCATAAGTCACTGTAGTATATATATTTTATAACATAGAAGAGATCTTTTTATTTGATTAAGCGACAAAAAGAACAATACGTTTAGTTCATAGTAAATAAAAGCCAACTTGAAGCTAGGATGATAACGCCTATTCCAGCTCTTAGTCTTCTTATTGTATTTATTACTATAAATTCCTGATGTTTACATTACATAAAAACCAGTTAGAATTAGAAAACACAATAAAAAACAATGCGACAGTAATCAAGATAACGGTAATCAAACCACGCGACGGAACTAAAATAAAAAACGACTTGCCTAAGAGGTAGGAGAGGTGCACTTGAGTGACACATCAGGAATTTATCGTTTTTGCGTCCGTTATATTGGAATAATATATGACTCGGATCTATACAGTCACCTGCTGATTATGATGAGTAATGGAAGGCAAAAGAAACGCTGGTAGATGGAGGGAGCCGTGGTTACTTCATAGTGGATCGGCAAGCAACACCTTGTGCAAGAGTTACGACTATTTTCTGAGTCGTCAGTTATTCTTCCAAATGAAAAGACACGAAAAGAGAATGATATATTTATATGTTACTCAATTATATCTTTTTATACAAATAATATATTCTTAATTATCTTAATATCTTTTAAAAGTATAGTAAAATAAGTTCTGTGCTGGATGTAACAGCTAGCGGAGAACTGAGACCTATTACCGACGATCGATGCAGACTTGGAGTTAGAGCGAATATATCATCAGTATGATCATTTGATGTTCATAAACCGTGTTCTGCAACAGTTAACTCACAGGTCTGCTGTAACAAAGGGTATTAAAAGGTTAACAGTTAACTTCGTACGTCGGTTGCTAATTAAATCGTTGCGTGCTGTCTGTAGTGGCGGAGCTTGTTATAATATACCCCCTTTTGGTAATGGCAGCCGCTTTAATGACTTAATAAGGATCCCTAAAGCGTTGTTTATGGCCGGCAATGTATTCACGATCGAAAATGGGCTGGCTATAACACGTACAGGCTACAGCTAACATTAAAGCGAAGACATTACCTTCACTTCATTTTTAGTAATTCATACATATATACATACATATACATATATATCACGCCTCGTTCCCAGTGGGTTAGGCAGAGACCACCTCTCTCGCTTCCTAGTAATATAGTACAATAATTATTAACCAAAACACACTTGTCCAACAACACATTGTATTAATGTCTTTGACTTCCTCTCTGTGAGAAACCCACTAGTCCCAGCTGTGGGAACGTTAAAGGCTATTAATGTTTAATATAAATATCTATAATAATTATCCTCTATAACACATTTGGCATGCAACGTATTGAATTAATGTCTGACCTTATCTTTGTAAAAAGATTCTCTAATCCCAACAGTGGGAATGTTATAAAAGCTATTGAAGTTCAAAATAAATATCTATTGTAGTATTTATTTCAATGTTTCTAATGAAAAGAAAAAATTGCAATGGTAATGATAAAAAATGTTGTCTGATGATACGTGATACGCGGAGAGGCGTTGGCGGCGGTGCGAGACGTTCCCAAAGCAGCAAGCAGTGAATAGAGCCATAAGTGAAAACAAATTAAAACTATTACCGGTAACCAACTGCGCAAGTAAAAGTGCGCATTCGTCTGAAGCGATGTTCACTGAAGCGGTAATATGAAAAAATAATGAAAATTCGTTCCCATTGGTCGTTACGCGGACCCACTCACATCCGCTCCGGCGGACGCACACATTCCGTACATTTAACTACAATTTTTTTTTTTAATTTCATAACTTTTTCTACTTGTTATACACCGCCGATACTATTTCAGAAACAGGAAGTGCACTCCGTGAAATTTTAAATGGATAGTAAAGATTTATCGCGCGCAAGTGAACGGTCGTAAATCATATCTATTACAATTGGGATCGTTAGGCGCTGATGTAAATAACTTTGTTAGTATATTAAATATCTTACAAACGCGTTTACCATAAAGTACTGTGCCTAAGTAATCTATGTATTCTATAGATTCAGTAATTCGTCACAAGATCTAGAGACGTAAACACTCAAAAATTTGTATAGATATTGATTCTGTGGTTAGCAAGTCATCTAACAATGGATTTTTAAAGAATTCCTTCCCCAAAAAGTGTTGCTGGGGTTGCTATGCGGGAATATTTCTAGCAAACTTGTAATGTGAATATCAAATCTAATGCTTTTGCTATTAACTTTTTATATAAGTAATTAAATAAATGCGTTATTAAGGTAATCAATTTAAATAATATCAAACGAGGCAACATTTATCAGTCCGCTCATACGTCTGTGGGGTGAACGTGATTAATACGTAGTAAACGATTCATTAGCGTCGGACGCTCTCATGAAATGTTTTAATATTACATGTATAAAAACTAATAAAGTAATAAATAAATATTATTATTTAATGTGTAATCGGTCACTAATTAAAAATCTAAACAATTATTATATATTACTGTGAAAAACAAAAAAACTTAAAGTCCTATCAAAGATGGAGTTAGCTTAAAAGTAAGTCATTGTCTTTACTTTGATTCTCTCTGTGTTATATGTTTTTCACGCCATCTCTTTATTTGCCTTTTCGTCTCTCTCTATTTGTCCCTCTCTCTCTCACTCGCATTTTAGCAGTAGTATTTTTTTTTAACCGCTATGAATTACTTTAAGTATACTCTTCTGTTTTACATTTCTATAGTTCCAATGTATTTTATCGCTTTCAAAAATCATCAAATTTCAAAATAAATTTGTTAAATTATGCTTTAAGGGGTCCTTACTATTCATGATATTAGTTAACATAAACTAAACGTCCTGCGAGCCAGAGCCCGTCGATAGATCTTGTGAGCGCGTAGTGTAATGAAGACGTAAACATTAACCGGCGCTAACTAACGTCCGGCGGACATAACGCGCTCGTAATACTGTCTTCTAATTACCGACGGGCGGCAACAAATTCTATTGTTAAACACCATTTCTACATTTCATAGCACTTTTGTTTTTATTCTCCATCTACATAATAACGAAGTGTCTGTTTTTAATGTTAAATAATGTCCGTAGAGTGGAAAACACAACGCAAATACTGATAAGGTTACACGATGTGCAATATTTCTGAAGATATGTCAGCGGAAAGAACAGAATTAGTGAAAATTTGAAAAATATAAAAATCACTGTTCCTCTTTGATATAATATATATGAAAGTTAGTCATCGGTCGATGAACAGAAGATCTACACATCGATCAATTTTATGACAACAGCATTCAGCGGTTTTTAGCGACATTCACCAAATCGGTCGGCCTTGTGGAAGATTTTCCAATACTACGTCTATCATCAGCCACTTGAGAACTACTGCTCCATCGACTTATCTTTCGAAAAATATACTCAGCCAATTGCTATTATGAATATTTACATATACTTCTTCTTCTTCTTAAAGTGCCTCTCCAACTAGTAAAGGTTGGCGATCAGTGTAATACAGTCCTTTATGTCTCTCGTTCGGCGGAACAGTTCAAATGCTTCAGATATGCCAGTCCATTCCCTGTTATTCCTCAACCATGACCTTTTCCTTCTCTTCAACTTTCGTTTGCCATAAAATTTGCCCATAATAACTGAACAATGAAGGTATAAATCTTTTTAATAACACTAACAGCAGAAACTTCATCCGAAATGTAATTCACCGAACACATTTGACTGATAACAATTATGATAATAAGTAAGCATACTTATTTGTGATAACAAAGCAGGTTATCAGTTTACAACGGAAATAATATTTGTTATGGTTAAATTCTTCTATTTCGAAAGAAATAGAATCAAGACTTGTAAACTAATCAAAAGCAGCACGAGAAATTTAAGTATGAATAATTTTAGATGAATCCTTTAAACGAATAAATAAAAATACCTAACGCACAACTCTAATAAAACCATAACGAATAAAAACTGAAGAACTCATGATGATAGCACCACATCGAATGTAGACAAAGAATCTGCAATTGCAGCTGATATAGACGAGGATGCCATTACTGAGGCGCATACGTAGTCGGAGGGAAGCAATAAAATCCGCAGTGATTGTGTAAAAAAAAAATTAACGACTATAAGTTGTCCTAACATTGTACAATATTTCTCATAACTAATGCATAGAATTCAACATCCACGGTGCCCCAGGCGTTCCAGCACATAGCTTACATGTAACGCCGCCAGTGCAGTACATACAGACACCAGAGTCTGATGGCTAACATACGGTCCTCTATTGAAATTGACTTTTTCAAATTCTTCTTTTGGTGTCTTTTCATCGTCTTAATCGCTCTCTTCAAACTAACGTTTGGAAATGAGTGAGAAAATTCGATCCTCAACCTTATCATAGTAGACTGTAAACTCCAAAAATAGTCAGCTCTCTGCTCTCAACTCTCCTAACTTGATTAGCTTTGATAAATATTTTATCTATAAATCTTCTCTTATCTACACATATAAATATTGATACTTTGTAAAAGCAAAACACTGTGTTTTTTCCAAAAGCTACAAATTCATTGATATAAGAATTTCTTGGAGTAATTTTTTTTAAGTGACTCGTCTCGTTATGAACTTGCATCGCATTAGTAAATTATCCTATAGTAAACAAATTGAATTACTGTACAACAGATTTTATGAAATAAATGCATCCTTTTTATATTATCATCCATCTTGACTTTGTACAACGTATCTTTTATATTCTGCTATTACTTTCAAATAATTTAGTTCTTGTCTTAGTTTTAATTTTCTTTTTCCAGTAATCTAAATACGTCGATAAGTTCTTGATAGATAGAAACTTAATTTTTGCTCAGTACAGGCAAAAACGTAACCGAGAAGAGAAAGGAAATCTCATAGGACAGCTAGCCTTCTTTTAAATGGTGGTGGACGGCACGACTTTCCTCTTTTAGACCACTGTATGCGATATATCTACTGCGCAATTAGAAATACTATCTTGTTACTAACGTAGTCATTAAGCAAAAAATGCACACTATGGCCCCAAAGACCGAAATAAAGTTTATTTATTATTATTATTAAATCCAATTGAAACTCTCTTCGTGGTTTCTTTAAAGGTTTTTACAGGAATTACAGAATTTGTTACTAAACACAGATATAACTTCTTCGTTTTTGTATTCATTTATGTTAGTATTATAGAAAAAATATGATACCAAATTGAAACCACGATTTTAAAATCCTTCCTGACTCCTGATAAACTTATTTAATTGAAATATAACAGTAACCATTCGACTTTATAGATTTGCTGTGTTAATGTATGTTACATATTAATATTAATTGTGTGGGATGATCTGTTGGCAAGTCTAGGAGGCCGTGTGTGTTATTTAACGGTATCGCGACGGCGCTCTAAATGTCCAATAGGCGAACAGGAATCACAATGTAATAATGATAGCTGTGATGTTTTTACACCAGTTTCATAAAAAATAACACCAGAAGTATTTAATTGCAATAAACTATATAAAATCTTACGTGTTGTGATACACTGCAAGCGGTTATAATCATCATTCTTGCGACTTTCATCAAGTCTTCGAATTACCTTGCGGAGGCTCTTCCAATACTGGACACGTGGTGGTCATTGAAGGACCTTACCTCCGTATCTGCTGTTATTTCTTCAAGCTATAACCCTTACCCTTAATAACTTACTTATATACTTAAGTAGAGCGTTTTAAAGATTGCTAGTGATCATAATAAAGGATGGAAAAATTAGGGAAAAATAAACACTCACTAAAGTTCCCTGACAGATATTTCCGTCATGACGAATTAAAATGTTTACTACTCTAAAGGACAATTGCACAGGACATCATCCTGATTGTAAATACCTGCTCATAACAATGACGTTTTATATATTAATACAGCATAACGTTGCGTTTAAACATTATTGTTTGCCTTTCGGAAAATATAAAATTCCTTATGACTTTTCAAATCGGGACACTGAACCTTTCCAGTGAGAATATTATTTAATATTCATATACTAGATTAAAAAGATGTTAAGATGCTGTTAGAGGTAAAGACTTTACCAACAGTGAGGATAGGTCCTCCAGAAGCTGAGCTTTCACACCAACGTCAAACATCGTCTAAACTTAAAGACAGATCTAGAAAGTTGAGTTTCAGACTACATGAAGTCGTTTTTGCCTTCGCTTGCGATAAACTAATCCGGCTTGCGAGACGGCGGCAAGTGTTTGTGTCAACTTGCTAATGGAGCGATATATTCCTCATTTAGTCAAGTGAATGACGAACTTATCATCCTGTGTGTTACATGGTAGTGTCATGATGTTTTATAGCTCCATTACTCCGCTGCTCCTAAGATTTCTGTTTATTCATAAAAATAAAAAGAGCACTTTCAATCTTTTTAAACAACCGTCTAATACTTGAACTCTTTCTCTCATGATGTTGAATGACAATGGAATAGAATAGTTAAGAGTACTAATCTAGAACGCTAGTTCTCATATATGCTACATCTACAGTACACCAATGCTAGTAGAGTGGTAGCTTATCAGTATAATGTTGGTAACTGCTTAGATACAGTCTGATTAGGTAAAAAAACTCTACCATGAGAAAGAGAGTTAAGGAACGGAGGAAGTTCTTGTAAGTTGGTAAATAATAATGATCTAGTAACAATGTAATGACGGTAATAGATTCAATAAGCACCAAAAAAATCCTTAAGTTCTTGCATATAAATATAATACACATGATATTCCTGACATGACTACACCACTTACACTTAAGAATCATATACAATCAATCTTTTTTCATATATATATAATGAAAATATATAATCACGTGAAAATTAGTGAACGTATCTATAGTAAACATTCGACGTAGAATAATTTGTAGATGGTTACAGGTTATTTATTTCTTGAATTTTATAGACCCTTAAATATTTTGATTTTAATCAACTATTATTTATCCGGTTGCTATGGTAACGGTTGCTATAGAAAGTCATTTGTGGTTGCGGTTACTCACAGGGAATCTGACAGACAAATTTCAAGTCTAATTCAATATAACGACGAGTAAAGCGTCCGAGGAAAAGCTAGTACTACAATAAAGCTTTAATGAAAAATATTACAACAGGGATCTCCGTGTTTCCTGTCAATAAACACAACTTACTTCGGGTACTTTGAGATGATTAAATTAAGTTTGTTTCCGTTTCCAGCTCTCGCACGCGCCTCATATAACTTAGTCTCCAACTTTACGATACGAGAAATCGAGGAATGCGAACTTTATGCCTCCATCGCGTTGTTAATATGAAACGTTCGTGTAACTCTTGTTGCTTTGAAAGCGACTTATTTTAACGACGACTTCGCGCAGTACAGTACAATGAACAGGTTCAACGCTCTTTACTTAATTTCTTTTAGTCTTATTAACCCTTTAGACCCTATACACGTTGTAATTTTCATAATATTTCTCGCACTGTTTATACATCAATCTTCGCTTCAACGTCTACATCAACGACATGTGCATTAAACAAATTATAAAAAAAAAAAAAAAAACATTAATATATAAAGTTTATTTATTTCACTTAATACCATAGGCCTTGTTATATTTATTTTCAATTTTTCAGGACCTTTAGGCCATTCAGAGCTTTATCCTAATATTTACAACATATCCGCTACCAATTTAACTACTAATTTTTTCTAACATTATACTTATGCTATATATATTAATTATCTAATATTCACAGAAATACGCTAAATATTACTGTGTACATATGTATAAAGTAATATTTACTTATCCTTATTTCTATTGTTTACTAACTTACATTTTTTAGCAATCATTTATGAAGATACTTCTAACCATTACCTTTTTATCATCTCGGATAGATCAGCTGTATTTATTCATAAGCTTGTCTCCGGCTTAAAATCATACCTCAGGCTTCTATGTATAAGATACTCCTTCAGCAAATGAGGAACCGTTTCCTCCACATTTGCATGACGGGTTCTCCTGACAATTAAAACAGTTCAAGTATTGGGAGAATCCGCCGTGGCCAGTGAATATCGGAGTTCACTGCCTAGTTTGCCGGATCTTGCCATTGACATTATCTTAAAGTCTTTCTTGGGTTATGAACAGATATCGATAGAGGCGCATTAAAGATTAAAAAAAGATATATAAAATAAAGGAAACATATACATAAATACAACTACATACAACACACATTTATGTTTATACACATAAATATATGTATGTGTGTATATAAATACTTAACTTGCAGTTTAAGTTTGTGTCGAAGTAAGTTGCTTTCGTTCAATCTACTGGTGGTAGGTCTCTGTTGTCGGGTAGGTATACCTTTCTCCCCCCCGATGTTAACCTTTTCAACTTCACCAATTCAACCAGTCCAACATAATATTTGAGAATGTAGTGAATAAATAAAAATAAAAAGAAATTGTTAGTAAAAGTAGGAGAGAAAGAATAAGTAAGGGAGAGGAAAACAAATTGTAAAGTAACAAAGGAGAATGTAGGGTGAAAATGGAATGTAATATATATAAGAATTTTTATTTATGAAAAATGTAATTTATTGTAATGTATCAAATGTGGTGTAAGGGTTTCTGCACAACTGACAGATCCAAGACAACCTCATCTGCTCGTGGTGCACCCTGCTAATCAAGAAACGAGGCTCTGGCTCCCGCTAACCCGCATTGGGCCAGAGTACTGGGAAGAATACTAAATCTCCCATATGAATTCTTACCCGATCGATGTGGGAACCTTTGGGGAAGGCCTATGTCCAGCCGTGGACATCTATCTGCTGATGATGATGATGAATGTCACAAAAAGAAAGAATGATGCGGTCAGTACAAAGTATTGTAAGCACTCACAAAGGCGATTGATAAAAAATGAAGTACAACATACATATGAAAGAAGGATAGATAAGAAGAGAAAGGATAAACAGTATAAAGGATAAAGTAACTGTCATACGAAACAAGGATAAAAATAACGAAAAATATATAACGTTTATACTAGAAATGTAAAAATGTCATAACATTATAACTTAGTAAATATTTATGAGCTCAATGTTTCTTTCCCATTCCGACGCAATAAATATTTCTAAATGTTACACTTACTCACGCAATAATGGGGGGTGAAGGGGATAAGTGTTTGTCGTATGGCCGTACGAACATGAATGGGTATATTTCTGTTCTGTTCTGTCATTACATTTCGCATTTATTGTCATTTAACTGTCGTACTGCTAACCTTTAAGGATACCCTGCACTTTTTTATCGACAAAGCGAAGAGTCTAGTAAAAGTTTGAGGTGCGTCCAGCAGTTAAGGGTGGTACACACTGCAACATACAATTGCTCTCATATATAAGATATTAAGTCTCGTTACCCAATTCGTATCAGCTGCAACCCTTTAAACTGGAATACAGTAATATTATCACATTACTGTTTGGAAGAAATTTGCACAGCAGTAGTATTTAGAAAAAATTAAAAAAGAAAAGTTGATAATAAGTGAAGAAAAAAGAAGTAACGAAAATAAAAGGTAAAGTAGTTTTTGGGGAAAGTAGCCGGAAAGAGAAAGATCGGACGCAGAAACAAGGCATGGCTGGACGACATCAAGGAGTGGACCAAGATCAAGAGCGTCACGCAGCTGATCCACCTGGCGCGCGACAGGAATGGTTTCGCAGAACTGGTGTCCAATCTTCATTAGTTGGTGGGGCCCAAGAAGAAGAAGAAGAAGTATATAGACAGTCTCTGGCAGCAGAGACCTACCAATAAAAACCCTTATTAAACATTTAAAGACTGTAATGGATGATTGATTTTAAAGTTAACCTTCTCTTTAAACTTACAATATTACTCTTTTTGTATGTAACATATTACAACTTCGTATAGTTATTAATTAAGAATTAGATTTGAAATTTAGACTAGAAATTTGTCAGAAATATTCTCACCCGGTAGCAACCCGCTGCCACTCGAGCCCCTTCTATTTATTAACTTGCCCGCAACCACTATTGGGGCTAACATTTCGTGATATGCAACCTATACTATATTTCTACCAAATTTCAAGTACACTCTTTATAGTTCCACAGATATAGTGATGAGTCTAAGTATAACGTAGGTAGAAATCTTTTATAAATGTATATATATACACGCTCCCGAACATATATATTGATTATTACATTAGTATACTTTATTGCGATAATATGAAATAATACATAGAAATAACCAGCTGGCTCACGCAGAATAACCTAGGTCTCACACATTGATAGCTGAAATAAAGCAAGACAGCGGCAGATCTACAATAGTGGGTCCTGCTTAATAGTTTTTTTTTATTTTGTCAATATTTTAACTCTAGTATTTTTAAAAACATTGCATTAACGTAACGATGTAACCGGGAGAGGGCGCTGTTTCCTGAGGTATAGGTTAAATGTCTAGTCCAAGAACTGGAGGCTTCGATTGTCGAAAACACAAATAAAAAGTAATTACTAATATATAACTTTGAATCACCCTGTTACTAGGAAACCATTAAACGACAGCGGTAGCTAATAATCGAGAGGAAAAATGGTAATTATTTCTTTCTTTCTCCTGCCCTTTTCTCAGCTATGTGGGGGTCGGCACAGTATCTACTTCTCTTCCATATCCCTCTACCAGCCGTCATACCCGAATTCACACCTTTCTTGCACATATCGTCTTTCACACAATCCATCCACACTTTCTTAGGTTTTTCTCTAACCTTATAACCGTTCACTTTCATTCTCATTACTTTCTTTGTTATATGTCCTTCATCCCTCCGCACAACATGCCCGCACCACGCTAACCTCTTGCTCCTCAATTTCTCTGTCAGTGGAGCAACTTTCAGACTTCCTCTAATATACTCATTCTTAATTTTATCCATCCTTGTCACACCGCACATTCATCTTAACATTCGCATTTCTGCAACATCGTTTAAAAAAAAATATTCAGTAAATTAGGTATCTCTTGATTCTGTCAATATGTCTACTTCGCAATGTACTGAGCACTAGGTAGAGTAGTAAACGAGCCAGGCCGCCGGTTAAGCTCGTGTGCTCATCTGAATATGCTGCACATTGTAGCAGCAGGTAAGTTAGTAACACTTTTTTTTCTTTCTTTCTAAATCATTAGTTACAACAGCTGCTTCCTTAGCGCAGAGAAAAACCGCTTGTAATACCATATTTACTTAAATGTCGAGGCTTTAATTGGGTGTGTTTAGTAGTGATTTTTTAGATCCAACTATAACTAATTTTATATTAGTTAGCTTTTTGTTTTTTTATCCTACTTCAAGAAAGAAGTATATAATTTAACGCTCTTTCTTGTACTTTTTTAGTGCATACTTTGATAAAGTGGAAATCTGATTTTAAGCTTGTTAATTTCTCATCAAGATTTTTTTTTAATTCTTATTGTACGATACAATATACAAGGATTAACGATGTGCACGGCGCTGGTGTGGCAAAAGAGAGCACGGTACGTTTTTGGTTTTAACGTTTTCGACTCTGGGAATTCTAGAAATTTCGACCTTCAGAACCAACACCGTGAACGGCCGGAAACCAAAGTAGAAAATTAAGAATTAAAGGCTATTCTAGAAGCGGATCCGTCACAAAGCACTTCAGAGACAGTTGCAGGCTTCATAGTAAGTGATAAAACTGTATTAACCCCCTTGAAGCAAATCGGGAAAGTAAAAATACTTAAAGGATGGGTACCTCATGAATTGAGTGAATCGAACTTGCGTCAACTGCTGTGTTACTTTGCTCAACCGACACAATAATGAAGGGATTTTAAATCTTATCATTACTTGTGATGAAAAGTGGATACTATACGATAATCGGAAGCGCTCGTAGCAATGGCTGAACCCTAGAGACCGAACCAAATCCTGCCCTAAACGGAAATAGACTCAGAAAAAGTTACTTGTGAGTATTTGGTGGACTAGCCTGGTATCGTTCACTATAGCTTTCTAAAATCTGGCCAAACGATTACGGAAGATATCTTTTAACAACAACTGCAATCCATGAAGGAAGAACTAGCTGCTAAACAACCGAGATTAGTCAATCACTAAGCTACTGCTGCTTCAGGACAACGCAAGACCACACACTGCACAACAAACAAGCACTAATTTAGATCAGCTATAATTGGAATGTCTGCGACTTCCACCGTACTCTCCAGACCTTGCCCCAACAGGATTACCATTATTTCCGGAATTTGGATAATTTCCTACAAGGAAAAAACTTTAACTCCCATGCGGCAGTCCAAACCGCCTTCAAAGTGTTTATTGATTCTCGCCCCCATGGTTTTTTTAGTAAAGGTATCAATGAACTACCTATGAGATGGCAAAAGTGCATAGATAACAACGTTGCATACTTTGATTAATTAAATATTTATATTTATATTTCTCCCGTACAAAACGCCAATTTCATATGTAAGGACCTGATAGATGACAGTATAAACAGCAGACCTCATGGTCACAATCGAAGCATCTTTAAGTTTTTTTAATTAGTCATTGTATGCAAATTAAACCGGCAAAAAGCTACAAATTTCGAACAGTGGTTTTCCCAACACTAATATATATTGGATTGTTTATAATTTACAGTTGTCTACGTCCGGTTCAACAGCTTACTTTGCGTACCATAGGTTTGCATATATCTTTATATATTTACATGTACGGAATCTACGCCAGTCCCTGTTTGTTTAAAGTTTTAGTTTAATTGTTTCAATTTTTTTTATTTTCGCTAAGCTGCAATAGTTATCAAAATAACTAGCGACCCAACTTCATCATAAAAAAAGCCTCCTCATCTTACCCGATCGTGGTGCAACCTGCTAATCAACAAACAAGGCTCTGGCTCCCACCAACCCGCATTGGGTCAGCGTGGTAGGAAATGGCTCAAATCCACCCATGTGAACCCCTGCCAATGACCCCTAGTGCCAGACGGTAGCAGAGGCCATGCTGACTGTAAGGTCGCGAGAAGCTGAGGCTCAGGAGCGGGAGATCTTTGGGAGAAGCCTATATCCAGCAGTGGACATCTATCGACTGATGATTGATTAGGATAAATGTAAATTGAAGCAACAGACAAACGAAAATCTTTTCAAGGATTGTATCCCGTGAAGAAAAATATGATAATCAACTTAACACGCTGAACGTTTTAACTTAGACGATTAATTCAACAAATTAATGCGTCGATTGAATAATTTAGGTTCTAGATAGATAAATCTTAGATGCTAGATTTGTATGCGCGGCGGCGAGGTGGCACAAATAAATCTAATAAAATCGTACCACCCACGCCCCCGGGGGCCAATTTCGCATCCATTTTAATTGGTGATCTTAGTTAATTGGTGTCTTAATTCATATTCATGAGAGCGTTCGTTGCTAATGAATCGTCTAGTACGTGTTAATCACATCTACCCCACAGACGTACGAACGAACTCATAAATGTTGCCACGTTTGGTATTATTTTAAATTTATTAAATTTTTAACCCATCTATTTAATTACTAGCTGCTCCTCACCCTCTTTGCTGACCGTTATACAAAATTAGAATTGAAATTTGTCAGAATTATTTCCGCACAAACTTGCCAACTCCTCTGCAACTACTTTTGGGGAAAGTATTATGTAAAACTACCCCTTATTTCGTTGACGATGTCCGTAGTAAAAGTTGTTTTTATTTGTTCAATTAAGCGACGATACGACGAGCGAAGCGTTGAACTGCTAATTAGTAATACTCCTGCCCAAAACAACATGGTGCTAGTTAGGATGATATATACCGGACCACCAGTCTCTCTTAACAATTGCGCTCGTTACTTGAGATATAAGTTAATAACCCTTGTTACTTCAGTAATTACACTAGCTACAGTGTCCTCGAAACGCAGTAATGAATACACAATTCTGTTTGTCAGATGCAATAGGAGCTGTTGTGGTACTTACCTAGACGGTCTCCGGCAATAGAGACGTACTACCAATAAATGAATAACTATAACATGCTAATAACGATCAGAGTTGTGAATTATAATATGGTTGTAACAATTTATTAATAATTTATGAACTGTAACAATACGTTTCTTTTATTTTAAAACCTCACCACGAACTATAATGAAATGATAATGATTTAATAAAAACACGCGTCCAATCAACAAAAGAATTCCGTCGTCGCCTCGAATGTATACCATTGTACCCGAAAAGGCATTAAAAAAAAAAACTTTCGCAAAGCACACAGATAACGAGCCATCAAACTCGACTCGTTTCGGCACCAAACGATTAGCCCGCGGACTAAAATGATCCGGAATTTAAATTTGTCACTTTATATGGTCAGGGTGACATAAAATTAATGGTCCATTAAAACGCGCCGCCGGAATCGGAACTGCTCAATTATCTAACAATAACCCGGATTCGGTTTTACGACAAAATCATGCGAATGTTCATCAGCATCGTTAACCGATAGACGTCCACCGCTGGACATAGGCCTCTGCCGAAGATTCCCACATTTATCGGGCTTGAGATGATGATCTAAGTAAACATTTCTACTTTCGTCTAGCTGTGGCTATGTCTGTTTGAATTGTGCTGTCATCATCATTCAATAGAAGTCTATTGCTAGACAGAAGCCTCCCCCAAAGATTCACATCGATGTGGTAGGGACACATGTGTTGGGATTTGGGCCAATACCCACCACGCTAACCCAATGCGGGTTGGTGGGTGCCAGTGAATTGTTTTGTGGGAACTCTTACACCCCCTATGAAAAAATAAGTAATTTTTTTAAGGAAAAAAATTCTTTTATAAAATTATCACTTTACTACGATTAGTATTACTAAGTATCACTATTTTTAGTACAAATTAGTGCTTGCTAAAATGTTTATATACCACCACATTACGTTCATCCCTTTTAGTGTTGGTTATGGACACCGTTAGTTACCAACACAGCTCCTGTTGCATCCAACAAACAGAAGTGTGCAAACATTACTATAATATATGCATTGAAGGCCGCTTTAGCTAGTATAATTACTGGGGTAACGACTAAACATCTTATGTTTCAAGGCGACGATCACAACATAGTGTTGTGTATATCATCCTAAATAGCGCTACGTTGTTATAGGCAACAGTATCACTTATGATGACGTAGTTTCTTTTCTACACGTCACAATAATACTGCGCATGCGCCGCGCCATTGTTCGCATTATACATATATGTTTTTTTTTTGTTTTTCTATTTTTATTCTGTCTTTATTGTAACTCTTTACTAACAATTTTTTTTATTGTATATATGTTTTTTTTTTTATTGTTATAAATAAATATAGTTACAATA
This sequence comes from Troides aeacus, assembly GCA_033220335.2. Classification (NCBI taxonomy): domain Eukaryota; kingdom Metazoa; phylum Arthropoda; class Insecta; order Lepidoptera; family Papilionidae; genus Troides; species Troides aeacus. Next base: position 10,551,182 of record CM067278.1, read on the forward strand.
ATATTTGTATTTGTCTATGATTAAATTTTTTGCAGAAAATTGTTTATGAGACATTGTGTTTGTATACTTTTGGAGCTGATTCAAGTGATAGCGTTTTTTCTCCTTTTTTTTTTAATTTTTAGGCTCCACTGAAAATCAGGATTGTTGTCTTTATAGGCTGCAACACTACCTGAATGGATTCCTTTTTTTTTAACTATGTATTTTTTATCTTGTAGGAATAAACGATATATTATAAGTTACAATGTTCACACTGCACTTTTCACACACATATATCATTCATCGATTATTGATAAGATGTTAAATATCACTATATCAGTAATTTCACTTACTCCAGCGCCGTTCTAACCGGAACAAAGTAATGTTTGCATACTACTATTCGGCGGCAGAAGTGGAAGCAAAAACCAGATTTAAAATGTTGAAGTAGCTGTAGTTAATTAGAAAACTAATTGAAGCTAAAATGAATAAATAACAACAATAGCATTTCGTCTTACTGATCGTAACTATGATTAAATAACAGTAATAAGCAATAACGGTTTAATCATATTGATTTTTTTTTACACTATTAACGACATAGCTTTTTTTAATATCGATATTTCTATAGAAATTATTGTGAAGGCAAATAGGCAATATGAAAACGCATTGTTCGTTGTCGATTCGAATAATCGAAGGCCGAGCGAATCGATGCGGGTAAGAGAGAAAAAAAAATATTAGATTGAAAAAGGAGATTAGCGACTTCTCGAGACGCGTCAAGCACGAGTCGTTTCTAGACTATCTCAAGGTTCATTCACATCACCTAAGCGTATATTTGTACAGTTCTAGATCACGATACGATCAGCTGTTAATTTGATAAGTTTAATAACAGCTAACTAACAAAACTAATATTTAATTACTTCACTTACTCTTAATCTACACGGTTAGGGTAGACAGGGTGTGAAATTAATGCTGTTATTGTATTCTCTGTGAGTCAACCCTGGGATACAAAAGATTTTGTAGGTAGGTACAAGCTATACAGGGTAATGTACTTCATCCCCTGGCACCCTACCCTGACACCATATATATGAATAATAATCGCTCAAGTTACTAAAAAGCTACTCTGTGCTTTGACTATTACTAAATTGGTAAGTTTATTCTTAAGTACAAATAAGTAAAGAATACTGTGCTAGTCATAGAGTAAGCAGGGTTACTGGTGGTAGGTCTCTGTTGAGGATGTAAGGGTTGCTGTAAAACTCACGAGACACAAGCCAACCTCATCTTGTGATGCACACTGTCTAATCAACAAACGAAACTCTGGCTCCTATCAATCCGTATTGGGCCGGCGTGATGGTGAATGGCCCAAATTCCCCCATATAATCCCCTAAAAATTAAGGTCGCGGGAAGCCGCAGAATGCGGCAGCGCAAGACGGATGGTGCTGTAGTAGTCTTTGACAAACGTGTCTACTGGTAGCTCGCTTAATATCATCAGGCAAGGCGTGCCTGAGGAGTATTCACCGAACTGTATAACACTAAGATGAAATAGTTCGTTGTTTGTAGAATATTACATTTTTGTTGTGAAGTTTATTTAAGTAATATTAAGTTGGTACAAACAAGAACAGACAGAATGACGGAAATATAATATATGCAGCCTGCGACAGACTCAAACGGTTAACCGTTTTTATATCAATATATAGTAATATTCATCATCATCATTATGACGAAGGTCTATTTAAGTATTGCAAGATGTTTAATGTACATGATATTATTAAATTATTAATAGTTAATAAGTATACTTCCCTAGACTCGCTTACGCAAACGTCCATAATTAAGTGTACTCCTCTTTTTTAAGTCACTTCCTCATCGATATGAACAAAATTAAAAAAAAATCTTCAAATCCTAATTTTTAAAAATTGATATAATATAACGTTTGTCGTGTGAACGGCTCTAACCGAGGACTTTGACGTCGGTCTGACGAGGTGTTTCAATAACCTGAAGAAATCTGTCATTGACGTTATGTCTGACAGCTTCAAGCTGCTTGTAATCTGTTAGAAAGTATATTTCAGATATGATATTACAAAAACAAACCCGCACTTGGATAATAGGCTTTGTCTGTCAACTTGAGTGAGAAGGCTGTAGTCCCAGCAGTGGGAACATTGTATAGTCCGTTTTTAGATTAGGTCTTTCGGTAGCGTTAAAACGAGAAGCATCTTATTATACACTACGATTTTTTTCTCTCACTTTCTTCCCTAGTTTTTTATATATGTGCCTCAGAATCGAACCAGGTACTTCCATGTTAAAATTAATATATTAGCAGCATCTTGTTATCATAATTATACAATTACATCTTACATTTTTAACTCCTCATCCCGATACAGGACGTTATCACTTTTGAGGCGTTATCGAAGTACATTCGTATCTCAATGCCTTCATCAGCCTAAAAGGTCATCGACGGCTGATTACTTTAATCAAAAGTTAAATAAAAACTTTTTGAAGATTATCAGAACTTTCCAATTAAAAAAAAAATTATCAGAGTAACTGCAAAAGTTAATTAAGCTTTTCGAAAATAACTGTTTTCTCATGTGCTAGTTTAATTGATTTCACTGTACGGTTTGTTATAAAATTCTGATCCTAATTTTAAAGTGACGAGGCGAACAGTATGTTTATCTGATGAAAAGGACAAGTGGATGAAGTGAAGGATCACTGCCAAGGATAATGTGGCGATAGGTAAGGAAGCATACACACTGTGTGGCATCGAGCTCGTCTCTTTGAAGCATACTCTTAAAGTGATTGCTAGAACCATCGGCAGAGCTGATAGAGGATTTTCGTATACTGATAGACTTTACTTTATCTTTAGATAGTCGTAGAGATATTGTGGACGTAAGATTCTTATTTAAATTGTTTAACAATTAAATTGACCGCCTCCCTCTCTCTCTCCTCTATCCAGCTTCAATATTAGAATTCCTAGATGAGCGATTGCTCCTCTGCCGCCGCCACTGCGAAGAGATTATGAGGTATGAGGTTACATAGCCTGAAAACTGAAGAGTTACTCTTCAGTTTTCAGGCTATGTAACCTATTGAACTGCTGCAGTAAATCTGTCGACATCCATGTGAACTCATTGTATACATTTCGCAAAGTGTTGCGCTTTTGCATACGTGGCGCTTTTACTGCTTTGTGACTGTAATGATTTTTGTTTGCTCTAACCTATTTTAGCCACAAACGGTGAATACAATTAGTGAATGCTGTGTCTTCTTAACGATCATATACTAAGATTATCTTCTTTAAATTCTTTGTATATCACTGATGAGTGAGGACAGCAGTAGCACATTCCTAGAGTACTATAGAAAGGCAATTAGAAAGACAATTGTTGTAAATAAGACGTAATATGTAGAAATAAGTAAAGATAAAGTTCAAAATCATTGTAAGATAGAATAGGAGAATAAAGAATTATAAGAATGTAATAAGAATGAAGGTAGAAATATAATGTAAACAAGATGTGACATTAAAAGTATCACATAGATTAAGAAAGGACATGCAGTAACAAATAGAAATGAGAAAACTGTAATTGTATAGAAAGAACGACTGTTGTCTTTTAAGGGAAATGAATGTATGAAGGAAAACAAAGTAAGAGAAGTATGATTATGAAGGAATGAAATAAAGATAGTAAAGAATAGAAAGACATAGGCCCTAGCCCAACAAAACTAAGGGAAGGCTGTTAAAAAAAATTCTTTGTATCTTTTAATGAATGTTATAGTGTTTGGATTGATTGTAGACTTAATAAATAAATGATATGAATAACTTCTCAAGAAGTAGCCGCAACTCTCTTCAAGAGAAACCCTCTTCTAGAGAGAATTAACGATACCACATATTATATCAACATTATTAGATAACTTTAAGTACTTATGTAACACTTAGATATATGTTATTTATATTAATTGAACTTAATGTTGCTATTAAAAAGAATTTGATACACAAATCATGTGATCGTTAATGTCAAATGAATGACCACGTTACAGCCACTTTAAAGTTATTTATGCTAATAATAAGTTTAATTTTATTGTAACTTATAAATATTTAAGTGTTTTAAAACGTTGTTTCTGAAGCTTATCAGTTAATTATAAAAAAAAATTTAAGAATATATTAATAGGAAACAGTAAACGGATTTTCGAGAATAGGACTAAGGTGACTTATGTCTATAGTAAAAAGCGGGCGCACCTTAACTGCTCTCATCTTCCGATAGACGTCCACTGCTGGACATAGGTCTTCCCCAAGGATTCCCACATCGATCGAGTAGGGATTCATATAGTAGGATTTGGGCTGTGTCCTACCACGCCGGTAGCCTGAGCCTCGTTTGTTGATAAATCCAGCTTATCAACACAGTACAATCAGGTGAGGTTGGCTTGGATCTCGTGAGTTGTTATGCGAGAACACAGTTACCACTAAACCAGCTCAAAGTAGACAATATAGATGATGTGTGGGTTCGAATCCCATTATAAAGAAGTTGCTGATGAAGGTTGGGGCATTCCTGAGACGCTTTAAGGCGTGGAAGTATATACAAATGCTCCCCGTAACTGAGAACTTTCCCTGCAGAAGCAAGATATTCTAAAGATTTTCCAATATATAAGAAATAGAAAGATCTGATCTAGAAGCTGATGAATAATTGAATCGATGGTGGTCACCACAAAGAATTTTAACGGTTTCCTAACAAACATCGTAAAAATAAATATCTCACCGTCGCCGGTACATTTGCATCGTAAATCACGCGGTTTCGGTTATGACACCAGGCGGCACCAATTTCTGACCATTAAGCGGATATTATCAGAGGGCCTGTTCACATTAAGTGGAACGGGTCAGACGATCAGGACATTGTAATTGCGATAAAAAGTTAAGAGTAAATCATTAACAAGAGTTTGCTTAAGATAACCAAGTAAATCATCTTATGGAAACATGTCTCCTTTCTATTTTTAGTAACAGTTAACTACTTAGATGAACTAACTAGATGTATTATTTAACTGGTTATTATACACAAAGTTTATTTTAAACTTTCATGGACCCTTTTAAATATTTCCCGTATTGATAGTATTGATCTGCGACCATCTTTAGCTACACTTAAACTTAAGTGAAATCATAGCTAATTAATAAGACATAAGAATAAAAAGCATTGACGTACACGTCCATAACCTAGTCTAACACCTATTCAAATCTACTTTTAGTGTTTAAGTCATTACTTTTTTTTTTAGCTATTAAACAAACTATTAAAATCCGCCACATCCTCACCGCTAATACCCTAATGTCTCAAGACCAGTCTTTAACCAATGTGTCCTCCCCATCCTTACTTGCAGCGTAAAGACATGGCAACTGACCATCGCGCTGGTCCACTGATTCAAAGTAGCACAGCGAAAAATGGAGAGAGCTGTGTCTGGTATTTCTCTAAGGGACAACATCCGGAAGGAAGGAATTCGACTGAGAACCAAAGTTGTCGAGGTAGCTCTCAAAATCTGCCAGCTAAAGTGGCTGTGGACCAGCCATGCCTGTCGTGTCAGTGACCGCCGATGGAGGAGGAAAGACTTGGAGTGGAGGCCGCGTACAGGTCCACGGGTACAGATGACCGACGATATCACCGATCGCAATTGGTGGTAGACATTGGGGAAGACCTATATACAGCAGTGGATAAACAAAGGCTGATAATGATGATTAGATAAATAGTATTAAAGTTGAAATACCGCAGCAAAACCTAACAAAATGGATACTAATAAAATCTCTATGAAGAAATTAACACTCTGTACAAAGTACCGCGAACAAGAGCTTCGAAAACTACTGATGGTAAGTATCTTATACCGTCGACTGTCTAGGTAGGTACCACCACAAATCCTACTTCTACCGCCAAACAGTAATGTGCAAATATTACGGAGTTCCGGTTTGAAGGGAGTTGTAGATGATCGCCATATGGCGTACATCATGCTATCTAGCGCTGTTATGGCCACCTTAAACTTTCCAGTTTTATACGCATCACAATTATGGATAATCTTAATATTAATCTGTACATATTGCACCGGATGCTGGGGAATGAGTTGGGCAGGACTGCGCTTACGCGTTTCCCCTGCAATATATCCCGCGCAGATGACAGCATCCTGCAGTTATCGTAAGATGTCGCTGTGGACGTCGATGTGGAAAATATCGACGCTTTAAGAGCAGAAGTTATGATCGCAGCAACACGTTATATAGTAGGCGAATGGAATGATATATACTTCCTCTAGCGCCGCCAGGCCTCAGCACCTGTCCAACGCGAGAGGCCGACTACACGGCGCCGTGTGAGCAGTAACTTTTGAATGACTTGGGAGATTATTACTTACAAAAAAAGCTATTAAAGTATGCACTAGTTCTGATCTATAGTCTTGGGGTACTAAGAATAGAACTAAGGTAAGACGGTCAATATAGTCCCTCCCCGCGACATGATTAGGCACCGATGCTTTTTAGACGAGAATTCGGGGCTCCCTCGCTATGCACTGAAGATGACCACCGAAGGAGTGTTCTTCTTCTTCTTAAGGTGCCTCTCTTACTAGCGAAGGTTGGTTGGTCAGTTCAACATATTTCGCTGGGTCTCTTGCGAGGCGGAAAAGGTGGACGGCACTCGCCAATCCGGTTCACTCCCTCATATTAAGAATGATTCAAATTTGATGACAAGTTGAAGCAGTTCGTACCTAAATGCCTAAGCACGTGCCAGAAATATGATACTTTTCTCGTCTTGACGGTCTGCATAAGTTCTCGTTTTTGATTTACCCATCGGAGGACCTCTTCATACTTTCTGAGTCCATCTCAGCGACAACATGCTCCTTTATGCCCACAACATGAATGCTTCGAAACGCTTCTCGAATGAGTTTTAGTGGGTTCAAATCGAACATAACCTTGTCTTCTCCCCAAAAGCAGGACATCTTTAGAAGATTTCTCCCCGTTAACAAAAAAATGGGAAGTTCTGCTTATTAGACTACTTGAAGGACACTCTTCTGGATTTCACAGAAATCTAACGACGTTGCTGAAAACTTTCAGCCCATACACCAAAAGTAAGTTTACCAACACTTTTGCCAGCTCTCCTTTTGTTTGTTAATTGTCTTGATCAAGTTACTCATCATCCAGAAGAATCACTTCAGAATAAAAATTTGTTTTTAGTTTAAGTTTTGATAACAAGTAGTTTTTTAATTGCTACCTCAGATACTTAAGGTACTTGATGTTCACAATAAACTACTTCCTCTTAATAAATTAATATATTCTTCCACCATTTTGTTTTACAATAACTTGTAACAGGCGATGTCTCGCAGTTTACTTAATAGCGTGGGAGTTGTCGTCGTCGGCGTGTGGATGGGTCGCCGGCTGTCCAACTGCTGACACTGAGTGTAAATTGTGATTACTTGTAAACTGTTGCCGCGACAACTTAACAACAAACGTCACGCGGATGTTGATTCAACAACGTTGAATCGCATCCGGCGCGTTGTACTCTTTGCGTTTACTGACATTTTATGACGGCTGCAGAACTAAAGTCTTTTCTAACACCATCGATAGTTACATGAGGAACAGATGGTAGTTCTGCAGTCTATCCAGACCATAAGTTCATTTCGTTTATGAACTACCAACCCTGTACAAGCAAATTAGTTCCAACGCCTCCCTTTTACGTAATAATCAAGTAATATATTATACTAATATTATATGTTTGTCTAGTATATATTAATAATTACAAATTTAATATTACTTCTCTTTCTCTCTATATCTCGTACCAGTTCCAACATGACATGCAAACGGTTCTCGAAGGTAACGATGGTGGTGAAGATCGTCAGAGATTGGGACCACAAGTTTAGACGACATAAAAAATCGTTATTAAACTTAAACGCAAGATCACAGACGTCACAAAAGGTGCCTGAAAATTTGTTTTCGAATCCGGTTCCTCGGGCCTTGAGTTCGACGGAGATGTAGAAGCTGAAATGGTTAGCAGTACTGAATAGCTGTCGAATATACCTGTGGAGGGAATCGTACCCGTTGGGAACCTATAGGTCTAGTGATCATTGTAACTCTATATAAATAATTACAAAATGTTTAATGTGAAATTTATGGTTAACTGATCATCGAGCTGATGACTGAAGAGATGAACACTGTTCTCTTCAAAAAAATTGTTAAATCTGTACCGAAATATACATTTACTTATTGAACGTCAGAATCTTATAGAAATTTGCAAAAGCAATGTCTTAGGCTTTAAATAGGACACTTAATAGATAGATAATAAGCGGCGAGACGAGCGGGACGTTCACCTGATAGCAAGTGATACGCCCGCCCATAACAACGTGAAGACGTGTAATATCAAGCCTCTTCACCCCAGTAATTTCGCTAGCTGTAACACCTTTCAAACCGGAACACGGCAATGTTAGCAGTCTACTGTTTGACGGCAGTAGTAGGTTGCGATGGTATGTACCTAGACGATCTTTGGCAACAGAAACCTATCATCAGAAAACGTTAAAAATCACAAGAAACTCAGCGTGATTACTATTTAATTTTTTTTCTTAACTCTCATACTAAATTCCCGATTAGGGCCATGTCTCTTTGGAACAGCTGCGAGCTGATGAGGATGATTAATCAGTAACCTAACCGAACTGTAAATCAACACTGTCTATTTTGCTACGACGAGTATTCAATGAAATGCCTGTACGAGCGGGATTTTCACCTGACGATAAGCGATATGCTTGTCGATATCGGCGGTGCTAGTTAGGATGATATACACAGCATCACATTCTACTCGTCGTTTTGAGACATATCCTAAGATATTAAGAAGTATTATCTCAGTAATTTCATTAGCTGCAACCGTTTAAATCGAGATATATCAGTCTGCACATTACTGTTGCGGAGCTGCGATGGTAGCAACAAAGTCTTACCACAAATGTAGTTGAGCTGCGTTATAATTTATTATTATATATGTCAAATTTGTAGTATTCTATTAACGGTTGTTTTTTCATTTCTTCTATACTTCCGTTTTAATTCGGCATTTGTAATAACGAAAGTATCAACAGCGTATGAAGCGATGCGAACCAATCGCAACGCTCACGCAAACGTCCAATCGTGAGGCGTTAATACTTTCTATTCGATCGCAACGCATTCCCAGTTTCCTTATAACGTCAGGTTACCACCTTTTAAAATGGCGGCGACGTGGTCCGTCTAACACCCGTGTCATTGGCTCAGCTCCCTGCTGATTGTTGGAGTGAAATCTGTCTGCTTGCGCTGTTGCATTTGTAGGCGTTGTGCGAACTGAAGAGCGCGCACGCAACAGAACAATACTTTACATCAGCATGAAAAAAAAACATAACCATAGCTACAACTTACAAAGAAAACACCATAAGTTCTTTAACAGTAACTGTTACTTATTTTTTTTATATTTATTTAACTGCAACTATTTAGCAATGACTTAAAGTTAACCTCTAAAACGTTTTCAAGTCAAAGAAACTTTAATAACATCGCTCCAGCATATACTAAGTATCACTTCCTGAAGTTGATCGTGTAGGGATAATTTCCGGTATACGATGCGTGATAGATAGCGGAAGGAATGATTTGAAGATATAATGGTTTGAAGTGCGCTGTGGCTAGTGAAATGACTAAAATGAGACTCAACATCTCTTCTCCCAAGACGACGAGCGCAATGTACAGCTGTATATATATTTTAATTAATCGAGCGGTGATATGAGCGAAACGTTCAACTACCAATAACAATGCGGCGTTGGTCAGGATGATAAACACTACACCACATTCTACTTGTCGCTTGAAGGCAATCGAGAACACAGTAATGTTTGCACACTACTGTTTGAAGAACCCTGAACCCACCTAGATCTCTAGCAACAGAGACCTACCAACACTTAGCGACGCTAGTTTGAATGATATAGACTGCATGATGTAGTGTCGACGCCTTAATACATGTCTTATTACCTCAGTAAATTTTATTAGGAACGACGCCTTTCAAACCGGAACACAGTGATATTTGCACAGCACTCTGGTGGAAAAACAAGAAGCCGTGGTGGTATCTACCTAATCATTTTAAATCTATAATAGAAATGGTGAGCTTAGTGTTATAAAGCAAGCGGTTAAAGACTAAACCGTAGTAGTTAAACAATTATATAAATAATGGTTAAAAGTTTAACCGGAAGTAGAGGAACCGGTTTAAAGTGTACCATTCCAAACTTTAAGGTTTTAAATATTTTAACCATCAACGAAGAAACTTCTTATTTATCTATATATCGTCAGTGAATAATTCAATACGTGTAAAAGTTCACTTAGAATGAATGAAAGCTTTCATTTAGTTAAGTGAACGTATAAATATAGGTTAATTTCACATTATAATTATATTTCATTTAAATGTACTTGAAAGGAACCTGTTCAGACATGTTAACGCGGCGGGGCTAACATATCACAAGTCAGATTTAACTTAAACTTGGAAAATAACAGTTTACTTTCAAGCGTATCGATGCTTCAAGTTAATTATGTTAAATACGTTTTTAAAAAAAGTTAAAAACGTACAGAAGACAAATTTCAGATTGTGTAGAAGTAACTTAAGTAGATCTTGACGAGATGCTGGTTGAGATATTTACACAGCATCACAATTTTTCATTGTTGTAAGGCAGATGTTTTATCGTTATTCCAATAATGTTGCTAAGTTAACACACTTAAATACTTTTTAAAAAGTTAAGTACTTATAGGAGACAAAGATCGGAGACGAGTAGGAGTCTCCTAAGTAGATCCCAAATAGATGTTTGTTGAGATATTTACACAGCATCACGATTTTTCATTGCTGTAAGGCAGACTGTTTATCATTATTCGTTAATGTTACTAATTTAATACTTCAAAATACTTTTTAAAAAGTTAAAGATTTATAGGAGGCAAAGGTTGGAGACGAGTAGGAGTATCCTAAATATCCAAGGAGATGCTGGTTGAGATATTTACACAGCATTACGTTTTTTCATTACTGTAAGGCCGATGTAGTTTTATCATTATTTCAATAATGTTGCTAAGTTTCATTTTCAAAAACTTTTGTACCTACAGAAAACAAAGGTTACTAACATGTGGGAGTACCCAAGTAGATCCTAAGGTGGTGCTTATTGGGATATTTACTCAACAGCGCATTTCATTACCGGTAAGACAAACTTTTTAGTTACTACAGTAATATACACTAGCTACAGTACAATTGTTCTTCTTCAATGAGGTGTAAAGGGTCCCGTATAACAACTCACGGGAGCTCAACCAACCTCACCAGCTCGTGGTGCAGCCTGCCAATCAACAAACGTGGCTCCGGCTTCCATCAACCCGCATTGCGTCAGAGTGGTGGGAAATGAGTTAAATCTCCCCTTTGTATCCACACTAAATCGATGTGACAATCTTTGGGAAAGCTTATGTCCAGCAGTGGACATCTATCGACTGATGACGACAGCATTCAAATAGAGACATGGCCTCGCTCGCACACTACTAAACGAAAGTAGCACTGCTAACTTAGATCATTATCATCATCTGAACCGATGGATGTCCACTGTTGGACATAGATACTTCATACTTAGATATTCCTTAATAACTAAACCATCGATCCATGAATTCATTTTAACCAATGATAATACAATAAACCCTCAACTAAATAGTCTATTTCTAATATTTTACCTTGTTCGACGTAGCGGCGAGATGAGTGAGACGTTCACCTCATAAGTATACACCCCATAACAACGTGGCGCTAGTTAGGATGACATACACTGCACCACATTGCGTGCATCGCCTTAAGACATAAGAATTTCACTAGCTACAACGTCGTTCAAACCGGAATACAGCAATATTTTAATAATACTGTTTAGTGGTTGGTGTAGTGTAATTCATTGAGTGAATGCGATAAGCTGAGGATCGCATTGTTGGAAGACATTGGGGAACGCTTATAATCAACATATAATATATTAAGGTTGATAATGATGATGATGATGATTGTTTCATCATTATCATCATCATCATCAGCCGATAGATGTCCACTTCTGGACATAGTCCTCCCCCAAAGATGCCCACATCGATTGGTCCTGCGCGGCCCGCTTCCCCGGGCACCCGGGACTGTCGTTTATAGGAATTCATATAGGGGATTTGGGCCATTTCCCACCACGCTGGCCCAATACGGGTTGGTCGGTTCCAAAGCTTTGTTAGCAGGATACACCACGAGAAGGTAAAATTGGCTCGGATCCCGTGAGTTGTAGTGCGGGACCCCTCACACCCCTTGATGATTGTTTAATAGCAGAAATAAGAGCTGCGGAGGTGTCTAAACCGTCTCCAGCCAACAAAGACCTACCACTGGTAAAATTTCAACTATTCACAACACTTGCACTGCCTCAATGGGTTCACTGCTGCGACTTCTCACAGGAGTCTCATATTCCAGAGTTTGGAAGGTGAGAGAATTTTTTCGAAGATCCCTGACCAGCAATCACCTTCATATCGTAAAGCTGTCGCAATACCAGCAGCAGTGTTTCGACTATAAAGGTCCATAAAGTGTTAAATTCCTTGTATAATAACACTCCAATTCTGATAGTTATTTACGCAATGTAGTGCAGTGTGAACATCTTAACTAGTGCACTATTTTTATTGCCATTTACCCTCAATGGAACTCAACACCCGGAACAGTGCGGAATTGAATGAAAAGAAAATTAACGACTTAAGTTATATGGGAATAAGTGAATATAAAAAAAAATTAAGCACACATTTAACTAGTTAACTTATAACTTATGTAAATATAATACATATTATTTTAATGCTAAAGTTTTATAGTTCAAAAAATGTATTGTGAATAAAAGTCGTAACTTAAGCATTGGTTTAATTACGGTTTGAAAATAAAAGTAATTAATTAAAGCATAAAGATATATACCTTCAAAAGGGCAATTTTGTATAATTTTATAGTCTAGAAAATAAATAGTACTCAGACCTAACCTTTATAGACAACTTGAAAGCTGTAATTAAAGTTATTACGAGGATGAAAAATGAACTGAACCGTAGTCGATATACATAACATTCTTCTATTAACCACAATAAAATAAAAAAGCACAATTACATAGAATCGAACCGGCCACCGGTGGATAAACGGCGTAACTTAGCAAGTGCATGAATATTTAAATACGTAAACGAGTTTTTTATAATACTGAAATGATGAAAAAAAAAAAAAGAACTAATAACACGCAACCATCCAGTTTATTAAACCATCGCGCTAACCGTAAGACTTACTTGCGACCGGCGATGATAAATGCCTCGTAATCACATATGCACAACTCACTTCACAGGTTTTAAAAAAAAAAAAAAATGATAATAATTTAATAGCGCACAAACACAATGTCGTATGCACAAAATTTCTTTATTCACACAAGTCTATATAATAATTCGTTGAAATGAAACGCAGCGCGAAATCTCTTATCTCGGACCCCAAGGACGTTCGACGAGAAAAAAAAATGTACGGACGTAACGTCGGAGGTTGTTGTACCCGAAAAGCTCTCGGAGCGTGAATGGACCGCTTGTATTTATATCGCTTTTATTTAATTTGTTTTTTTTTTTTTTGCCGTTTGCTTAGATCAACGCGCGCGCTCGGCCCGATGCCGCTGGAGCGAATGAGGAGGCTAAGAACTATTTCAAACATCTTTTCTCTAATCCTTTTCTGCGCGGGCGCAAGTGTGCGTGCTATTGAGACAAGTGCAACGGTGTGGGACAGCGGAAGTGGGGTTATCGGTTTAGCCACGAAATCGTTATTAATTAAACGGCATCACAAAGCTCCCCCTTATCCGCTCCAACCCCCGCATCCTGATCAGCGATTAACTCTAATCTTAAATTAGACTTCGCTCTGTATTACAACCAATAGAAGAATAAGATATCACTGATATTATAAAATTGAAAAGAATTTTAATAAAGGAAGTTTACAACTCATCTATGTGTATATTACTCTGTCATATTTACAGAGTAATCTATGTATTATCATTCTTCTTCTTTTCAAGTCTCTTCTTATGAATGTTGGCTATTAACTATGAAAGCAGGAATGGCTCGTACGTAAGATCATCATCATTACTTCTTAATCAATGTATTGTTTTCTAATTTGATAAAACGATGAGAGGTACATGACCTTCACCTCGCCTAACAGTATTGTTCAAACGTTACTGTGTGCCGGTTTGAAGGGCTCTGCAGCTAATTAAACTACCGGGGTAATAAAACTTAATATCTTACGTCTCAAGGCGATGAGAACATGGTGCTGTGTATGTCATCTAATCTAGCACCACGCAGTTATGGGGAGGAGTATCACACCAGGTAAACTTGATGCTGGTCTCCTCACTTCGTTTAAAAGAAACCTTCACCTCATCAAAGGATTGTGTGCGAAACATTAGTGTTTAGATTTGAAGGGCGTTGACCTGAAATCTTATGTCAGACGATGAGCGCAATTTGAAGCATTGTATATCATTCTAATCGGAGTCATGTTTTTTTTTTAAACGTATTACTTACTATCAAGTGAACGTATTTCCTACCTTGTTACTTCGTGTAAAAAAACTTCATCGTACGTAGCGTTATTTAGGATGAGGAACACTGAACTACTATGTTTCGCTCGTCGGCTTTAGATATAAGGCGTTACGTCTCGTTACCGCAGTAATTTAACTGGCTGTCGCCCTTCAAAATGCAGTGTTATTTGCACGGTAATATTTGACTGCAACGGACTCTTACTGCCTATTAAGGTAAGCCTTCATATTTCAGGAAAAACGTCGGCAAACCATTTCTAAATGATCGATTGCAGCGTATCGGCTGATTGATGATCTATCGTAATGACAAGTAATAAATTTTAAGTAATTACAAAAACTCAACATCCCGCTCCACATCTCAACATGTCGTCCATAGTTCGTTTCGCTAAGTTTTACCCCATTTGGGGTTACTCGCGCATAGGTTTCTTTACCACCTTCTGGGGAAGTATCGGCCTCATATGGGTTGATATATGTATCACAAAGCAGCAGCGCCGGTCGCCTCTCAGTTTTTATCGGAGCCGTAAATAAGTTTTGAATTTTTTTTTTGTTTATCGTTATGCAAATCATTTTGCTCTGCGAGTTATTCAAAGAGTTCTCGACTTTAATGAACAGATTTTTTTAAGTTGTAGTAAATAATGAACTGTTTCACATTACATATACTAACACGTCAGCTTTAGATTAACTAGGATTAATAGACGGGTCCGTCTCTTCCCAGAGATTCTCTTATTTCTGCCGTCAAACAGCACTACGCAAACATTACTGTGTTCCGGTTTGAAGGACACTGCATCCAGTGAAAGTACTGAGGTAACACAACTTAAGTTCTAAAGTGTACGTCTGAAGGTGAGGAACACAACGCAGCGCTGTGTATATCATCCTAAAAAGCCCCACGTTGTTATGGGCAGGCTAGCTCGTGTAATTGTTACATAAAAAAGAATATTTAGCAATATATTTTGAGACCAGTGTCCTTTAAACAAAATTTAAATGTAATACATAACTTAAATGTTAAACTTATAAATAACTTGACGAATTCATTTATTCAAGAAAAACACTTAAGTGATAAATTAAGTAGTCGAAATCCCGTTGAACTCTTTATTATGGCCGTTGATGTTAGCTACATTTGAATGAAGAGGTGAAAATAGAAATTTAAAGGAAGATTTTTTTTATCCTAATATATATACCTCTCATCATCATCATCATCAGATGACAGACGTCCACTGCTGGACATAGGCCTCTCTCAAAGATTTTTACATCCTGCGAAACTTATGGTGGGTTTTGGACCATCTCCCGCAACGCTGACCCAATGCAGGTTGGTTTCTACCAACCTGCATTGGGTCAGCGTTGCGGCTTCTGCCAGGGTCTCGCCTATTGATTAGCAGGCTGCACAACGAGCAGGTGAGGTTGGCTTGGATCCTGTGAGCTATTTTATGGTAACACTTATACCCATTCTAATCATAATATAACGTAGATACTTTGAAACTTATTCAAGAATATTCAATATTTTTTTTAAATTTTGTACATAAGTAAGAGGAATAAATTATATTTGAATGTTTATAGAAAATTTTCTTTTACAAGTTTTAATTTATTTTAACTAATTATTTCATATTAAAAAAAATCAATGTTGCCATTATACTAATACATATTTAACAGTCAAAAGCCTCACGACTCAAAAGTATATTAAAATGATATATGTAATTTTTTTTTATTGTAATGTGTATTAAAAATAACTCGTCAGCAATTTATTCAATTTTCAAACGTAATCCATCAGAGATCTTGTCCTTTTTTTTTCTTAATCATTCGCGAGGCAACTAACGATGGCTCTGTAAGGACAGCTCCAGTACGATCTAGATAATAATCAGAGAGGCTATCTAAGGTGAACTTCATGATGGGATGTGATTAGTAATATCCCAACAAGTCCATCACAAAAACGTGTACTACTCATTTGTACTGAATCAATATTTAAACAAGCTATTATTGAAGAATTTACGCGAACGTACCCCAACGCCACAAAAAGTTAAATTCCCGTTTTTACCCCTTATTTTGTAGCTAGTGTCACGCATCCTATAGTAAACACACTGTTAATTAATTTTGTGAATTCAATAGAAAATTACGTCTTATGTAAGTGTACTTAAAGGTTATTATTAATTAACATAATTTATTATAACAATTAACTTTTCCATTCCAACATAAGTTTATACTGAAGTAGCAATATTTGCTCTATATTCATTTAATCTTGGTATACTCAATTCCAAGTTGTATTCTCTACCATTCAACGTTCAAATACATAAGAGATATTGAAGTTAAATGTTTAAAAACAATTAAATAAACATCAATATATAAATAATACTTACATATAAGCTATCAGAAATATATTAAATATATGTCATACTGGATTTATGGTAAGTATGTTAAGTAAATTTCAATAATCCACGTGAATTGTCTAAACTTAGTACACCTCTTATAATACATGAAGATCTCATTACCTAACCACCCGTGTTGGTTAGTAAGACAAGTAATTACCCTTAAAAAAAGTAACTAGATGAGGGTGATATCTACCTTAGTAAATTATGCTATTAAAACATAAGATGTAAAGTCTTATTACCTCTATAATTTCACTAACTTTAACGCCCTTTAAACCGGAACACACTACTGTTTTGCCGACATAAATAGGCACCGCTATGGTACCTGCGGTGGTCCTCCGACATCAAAAGCTTTCTACAGGCAATTATTGTTTATAATATATAACAAATTGTTTATTAATAATAAAATCAAATATTAATATAACATATCATATCGTCATCATCATTTATTTCACCACTGCATGATTTAGGTATCCTCAAATGATTTACTGGTGGCAGGTCTATTTTGCCGGAGACCATCTGTGTAGGTACTACAACAGCTCCTAAATCAGGGATAGGAGGAACTTGTATTTCAAAAAGATTGTAATGATATTAAAAATAAGAAGAATGATGGATGAGAGGTGATGTATAGAAGAAGGAAATAGGAATGAACGATATGGGTATGAATGAAAATGTGATGGATGAGAGAAGGAAAGGAGCGATAGAAATTGAAAAGGAAGATAATGAAGAATTGAATGTATTACAATAATAATGAAACTAATGAAACAATTACAAAAGCTTTGCCCCACAAAGCATGGAAATGCCTTTGTTAAAAAAAGGAAGAAAAAAACTTTAGTATGCAAACATTACTCTGTTCCGGTTGGACGGGCGCTGTAGCTAGTGTAATTACGGAAGTATTGATGCTCAACATCTCAGGCGACGAGCGTAATTTGGTGCAGTAACATCCTAACTAGCGCCACGTTGTCATGGACAGGCGTATCAGATATCATCAGGTGAAGGTCTTGCCCGTGTCGACTGTTCGTTGATAAAAAAAAAAAACATCTCGAACCCAACAATTAAAGTTGCCTGCGCGTGTGTCGTTTCACGGTTTTGATTATGATGATATATCTTTACATATTTATATTCTCGCTTTGCATATGTATAGAAAACAAGCATAAATATACAATAATGTTACTGTGAGTCCGTCCATCACTAATTGATGTTATAAATGATGATCACGGTGTGTTTAAAGTTGTTTATCAATCCTATCACATTTACGAGCAAGACGTTGGTTTCACCAACTGCTCGCATATCTCCTTACAAATTAGCTGGTTATAATAATACTGTTATGAACATACATACCATATTCCATGCCACCATATTCCATACCACCAGGTGTACCATCAGGTAAACTCCTAGTTAATTTGATTACTGGTGGTAAGTCTCTGATGCTGGAGACCGCCTATTTCCGTAAAACAGTAGTGTGCAAACATTACTGTGTTCCAGTTCGAAGGGACCTGTAGCTATTGTTATTACTGGAGTAACAGGTAGGTAGGTAGTAACTAGACTCAACATCTTATGTTTACTAGCGACGAGCGCAATATGGTGCAGTGTATATCATTCTAATTAGCGCAACACTGTGTTCCTAATTCTTTGTTGTACGTTTTTCCGACGTACCACTAATAATAATTATAAGATACAGGGTGTCTGGTGGCAGATTTATGTTTTCAAATTTAAATAAAAAATAATATGTTTGACATATAATTTTACTAAAAGTATTAAAAGATAAAGTACAAATGTGGATTTTATTTTTTAAAGATAATGTCATCCAAATGTCTTCCATCCTGTTGCACACACTGTTCGAAACGGAGCCTTGTATTCCGTGCCACACGCTGCAGTAAACTTGGTTCAATTGCGTTGATTTCTCGCCGAATATTTTCTTTTAAGTCCACAACAGTTCGCGGATTGTTGGCGTAAACTCTCTCTTTGAGGTAGCCCCACAAAGAAAAATCCATTGGAGTTAAGTCGGGTGACCTCGGTGGCCACGGGATGTCCCCAAAGTGACTAATCAGTTTTTGAGGGAGATTTTCTCGCAACAAATCCATCGAAGCTCTGGCCGTGTGTGCGGTCGCACCTGTACCGCATCCTGTTGAAACCACGTGTGTGATGAGAATGATGAATGAGCTCGCAGGTTCGGCAAAAAGAAATTCGAAATCATAAGCCGATAATTCTCACCATTGACATTCGTCGCTTGGCCCCGTGCATTTTCAAAAAAAATGGTCCGATTATCCCATTCGTGGATAAAGCGCACCAAACAGTTACCCTTGGGCAATGTAATGGTTTTTGGTGCTTCAGTCGAGGATTGCGAGTTCTTAGAGCCCAGTAACGGCAATTTTGCTTGTTTACGTGTCCGTTTAAATGAAAATGAGCCTCGTCGCTCCAAAAAATGGAATTCACAGTGCGAAAACGCTCCAACATGGTATCACAAAAAAATTTGCGAGACGCAAAGTAATTTTTTTTTTTAATTCTTGAATTATTTGAATTTTAAAAGGATGAATCTTCATATCTTTTTTCAAAATTTCATGCACAATTGCTCTTGGAAGTCCCAGTGAAGCTGCCCTTACCCGTATCGAAAGTCGTGCATTTTCACGTAAACTGCATTCAACCAGTTCAATGTTTTCGGGGGTCCTTGACGATCGACTAGGTCCTGGCCGTGGTGTGTTCATAGCCGAAGCAGTTGCGCGGAACCTCTCCACCCACGAACGAATTAAATTCACACTCGGCCCATCGCCTATCTGTCGAATATTGAAATGTGAATAAAACTGTCGGCGAGCGAGTACGTAAGAATCGTTACTCTTGAAAAATGTTTCAATAGCGAACGCGCGATGCTCACCCGACCACTGCGACATCGTGACTAAGAAATCCGCACGATCGGTGATTCTAATGACACCACCTTCCCCCTGCACTGTTTATAACTTATTGAGATATTCGTTTTTTAAAATATAAATCTGCCGCCAGACACCCTTTACATATGTCCCTTAATAATCTAAATGTTTAGGTAGTAATAATGAAGAACTATGTACTAAGTTATTAATCAAACGTTAATTCAATTAAACTTTTATTAATAACTTAGTATATACATATATAAGTAAAGTATACTATCTGCTGTTAAATTGTAGATAAGTATTTTATATACTGTAAACGTACCTGTTTTATTACTGTTTCGTTCGAAATAATTTACACTTTAATATATTTAATGTGTCATATTACATACAAAATAACAATAATTGGTAATGTATATACTTTAATATTTTTTTTTAAATCTATCACGAACATATGTATCTGAATAAATCTTTAACGGTAACTTAATACAAATTCGCACATGTAATCAAAATGTTTCATGCGACATATTTGGTTAGTTTAATTCGTATTTGTTTTACACAAATTGAATGTTAAATATGTAGGTATGACAAAAAAGTTGACAGACAATACTTTAATATTTAACCTGTCCGAAAAGAAATAACGAGGGTATTACGGTAATTAAACTGACAATGTTAACAGTCAGCGCTGTGATGTTTGGAAAGTTCGCTAACTAGCCGCATCGCTCACGAATGTTATAAATCAATGGCGACGATGGACAGACGTCCTTTAAACAAGAAAACAGTGAGTATTTTGTATATTATTTTTATTTTCAATAGTATAGCTTATATTCGCACTGAGTGTTAACTAATAATAGTAATACCTGCTTTACTTACTTCCGCCGCTGATTATACCTGCGGAATAAACCTTGGAACTCCCCTCAACAAACTTTTATAGATATAAACTAATATAAGAATCAAAAATGGTAATCCTTTATATAATATAACAAATATCAAAATTCATAAAAATATTTCACGTTATATATAAAGATTGTATTCGTTTCCGTTATTTTATTTACATCACACGTCCGACAGAAAACGCCTTATAGCATTACGTCCGCCATTTTGTTTATCTATTGCTATTATATAATATTATTCCATCTTGTCTGTTAATTTGCAAAAAGGTTTAGATAATATAAGTAATATTCGTTAGTAATCAAATATGTCCTATGTCGAGCAGTGGACGTCTATCAGCTGATGATGATGATGATGATGAATTAATTATTATCTAACCTTATCAAATATTTATTATAAATATCTTTGGTACATTTTATATTATATTACCGTGATTTTATGTTATTGATACCCACTACGGAACATGCTCTCTCCAATTTTTGGTCTGAATTCCACTCCTCATGTTGGCAGGTACTGTATATTAAGAGTCAAGGTATGTCTGTAGTAGAATTAGATTAAAATGGTCATTGGGTTCACAGGCCTCATAAGTCATTTTAGTTACCAAGCGAATCCAGTGATAGAATAAATGCGAGGTGGTCTCGTATTTCCTGTTACTTAAAGAGGGTGTCGAGGATCGACCTTGCCTATCCACAGGACCTGCTTATTTATAGGCCTATGCAGAGGATGCACTTGCTCTTTGTAACATAAAGTTAACATTACAAAAGTTCATTTTTTCTTTTGAGAAATGAAAGTATTTAAGTTTTTAAATTTTGTTTTAGTTTAATTTCTCGTAATTGTTTTTATTTGGTTGCTTTATTTACTATTTGATGTACAAATAGTAAAACTGGTCTTTATGCTAGTTTGCTATAAGCATAAAGACCACAGATAAAACTATTTTGTATGTTAATTTGTTTTCATAAAGATTTTTGTATGCTTATATATATATGTTTTTGATTACAGTAAGGGGAAACATATATTTGTAATGTGTAATAAAAAGAAAGGACCATGATTAGTTAGTCGTGATTTAATTTATATATGTATTTATTCATTTACTTATATATATTATATATAATTACTATGTTAATTTTCTATACAAGATTAAAATAATCTTCCTTTACTATAGCTTCTCCTCGCTTCCTAGAATGACATGTAGAGAATTCTGATAAGCATCAAGTCCACTTGTTGTATCTTAATCTAAAGTGTGTAATAAATATTTTAAACAAATAGATGTGATACATACACATAATACGATAAATACCTTTTCAGACGAATGAAAAGCACCAAAGAGTCGACAGGTTTGTGATGTCGCGCGGGTCCTTTGGTGAACTGGGTATGCGCAGCTTGTGGCCTTCCACACCAAAGGCCTCTAATGTAGATGTCTGGGTAAGGTCTACATTCGTTATACTCACCCTGTAAATGTCAAATATAGTTTATTACAGGTTTTTTTCATTGTAAACGTAAACTATAGCTTTAATACTGATTGGGATTTGAAAATCTATTACAGTAAAATTTTTCATCATCATCACCATTTGAACCGGTGGAAAACCGAAACCGATAAAACTATATCTATTAGAAAATTAGAATTTATAAAAAAAAAGCAATAAGTGTAGTATATATTAAACAGGACCTAGTTTTGGAAATATGATATATCTATGGAAAAGGATTTTACATCTTTATTTCAGATTATCGATGTCTCCGACTGAATCGTTTCACCGATCAATTTCCTAGCCTTTTTTTTTTTTTTTATATCTGTGGTGGAAATGCTGTTACCGCATACCCAACGTCCTTTTCAAGGGGGGGGACGCCGGGTTATGTGGAACTCGGGGCCACTGAGATGTTGTGCGTGACCCCCATACCCACTAAAACCACCACCGCTTGTCCCGCCATACGCATACTGGAGACGCCCGGGTTTCAGCCAAGCAACTCTCCGGGCGCCTCCGCGTATGAAACTCCTGGTGGGTGCCCGCGGGGAGCAAAGGCACCCACCTGCCGTCCCGTACCGGCCCCTCGCGGGACCGGCACGTTGGAGTCCCCCGACCCCACAGACGACCGCGCGCGCCCACGACGGAGCGCATGCCCGGCCGCCGCCCTCCCGTGAAGGAATTGGGCGGCGGCCTCCTCCCTCCAGACTCCCCCCCACTTCGACGAGGGAGGGGGGACAAAAACCAAGACTCCCCCGGGGGACGCACCCCCAGGGGAAACACGACAAAAGGCCCAAAGGGCCACGCCTAACGACCCGAAGGCCCCCCTCACACCGTGCCCGGCTAGGGGCCCGTCGCTCACGGCGGGAGGAAGCGGACGGCGTGGTTCTGCCGCCGCGCTCTCCCGCCGGCCCGCCGCCGCCTGCAAGGTGCGGCAGCGGCGTCGGCCTCCCTCGTGCGCTCGGCGGCCTCCTTCTGACGCATCACTGCGCCGCAGAAGGAGGCCACCGCCTTCCAAGACCTCTCGCTGCTCAACATACGATCGATTACAGTCGGCAGCGAGAGGTCACTGCCGACTTGCACGACGAGGGAGTGGCGTTGCGGCCCCCATGCCGGGCACTCCGCCAGAGTGTGGTGCGCCGTGTCAATCGGCGCACCACACTCGACGCATTCTTGCGTCATCTCTCTACGAGCCACCTGGTGCAGGTACTTGCCGAAACATCCATGGCCTGTCAACACCTGCACCAGGTGGAACGTCAAGGCCCCGTACCGCCGGCTCATCCACCGGGACAGGTGGGGCCTGATGGCCTCCACCGTGTCCCGGCCGGCGGCAGGGTTACCTAACTCCGTCTTCCACCGCCGGATCAGGGCGTCATGGGCAACGCGCCTGATCCGGCGGACCGTGGCCGGGTCCGGCCGACGCTCTCCGGCATCCCGCAGGAAGAGGTACACTTCCGCGAGCGACTGCGCCTGTAGATGCCAAGGCGCATCGCCCGCGAGAAGCGTACCCGCCGTCCAGGACACCGTACGGTACGCCCGACAGGCTCGGACCGCCAGGATACGTTGGGCCCTCTTCAACACGGGCCCGTTCCTGGCGGTCTCGCACCTATCCACCCATACGGGCGCACCGTACAGTGCCATACTCCGCAGGATGCCAGAGTATAGGCGCCGACACAAATGACCCGGCCACCGATCAGTTTCCTAGCCTAAATTCAGCTTACCTAATATATAGCCTAAATAACATAAAGTGCTCGTCAACTCTGTTCCAGTGTCCGAAGTACGTGCAACAGAAGAATTACGCATCGTACCTGGAGGATGCTTTCGGACTGACGCCGCCGAACCTTCAAAATCCAAAGGTTGATTACTACGTGGAACTGTACCAGGGCAGATTCCGGCAGGTCACGGATACGTGTAACCAAACCTGGCCGTGTGTGCCGCGCGACAGGAAATACCTGTCGCTAGCTGACAGCATCCTAGATCTACCAGATTACAACGAGACGATTTGTAAGTGTTTATATATATATGTATAATTGATAATAGAGGAGGGTAAAGGGTTCCACCCAACATCTTACGGAGTCCAAGTAAACGTCACCTGTTTGGTGCACCCTGCTGAATAACAGACGAGACTCTGACCGCCCACCAAACCTCTGTGGAGATCTTTGGGGGAGACCTATATCCAGCAGTAGACAATTACCGGCTGATGATGATTCCGAAGTTACATACGTAGTGAATGAAGATGGTGGTGGGATTTCAAATCCTCGCTTCTAGCACTATACATCACTGTTCTGACAATTGACCATATGACAACCAAAGTCTCATAGTCTACAAGCTTCGCTATCTACGTTACTGTTACCCTGAAACCCAAGTTATGAACCCACTCAGGATAGAAACCCGTGGGTTGCGAGTTCCACTTCTAAACTTACTACATCCTTCTTTGAATCAAAAGTTCTTATACACCCAGCCATCAAAATATTCACCTGGTTATTTATTCAATTTCACATATAGTAATGCTATCAGTTCCAGAGCTGCTTGACTGGAACCGCCACAACATATTAGTGGCAGCACTCGGACGCTACTACCACAAATGGAGCTGGAAAACCCAGGAGATGATCAACCGTGGCATTACGGAGTACGACATACTGTGCTGTAAGTTCCATCCGAAGGGGAAATTTATCGCCGTGAGTATATGATTATAGATATATATGTTATCATTGGATGAAGGTATACTGGTGGGAGTATACCCACCATTACATAGTGTGGATAAATATAAATAGGATATTTTAACACCTATGAGATGGACTGACCTGCGACCAACACCTGAACTGATGACCACGACCACGCAGAAGAAGAAGGATATTTTAGAGTTCACGTTAACTGTTTTAGTTAGTAATATAGCGCAAGCTTATCTCGATGAACTGTTTGATAGTTTCATGGTCATCATCAGCTGACATCTATTCCTGGATTTAGGTAACATCATAATCATTTCAAGCCTAAAATTGTCCATTACTGAACATATGCGGAATTAGGATAATAACTTCATTTTGCGATCATCGCTTTAAAATATTGTCTACATAATTAATTTTACCGGATACAGCGCCTTTCAAACAGGAACTTTGCGGCTAAAAGAGCAAGGAAGAATCACATGAAAGCAGTTTTTAATTATTTTTTTTTATGTACCTTTAAAAGTATTATAACATTTATTGGTAGTAGGTGTCTGTTATCGGAAACCGTCTAAGTAGGTACAGCCGCAGCGCTTATTATTAAACATCACTGTGGTCCGGTTTGAAGGGCGCCGTAACTAATGCAATTCCAGGGTTAATGAGGCTTAACATCTCAAGACGTATTGCTGTTTATATCCTCCTAATTAATGCCATACGTGCAGACTTCTCACCATGATGAACCTCTCGCGCCTCTCGTCGCTTCGCCGTATAAAGAAACGTAATTCACTTATATGTTACAGCTCGGGACGCTAGCTGGTCTGGTTTACATTCACGACAGTGACCTTGGAAAGTGTGTTGACACCAAGAATTGTATGCACTATATGGTATTCGGCCACAGGTGCTCCATCACCGCCGTCGAGTGGAGTCCGACGGGAAAGTCTTACGTGACGTTAGTACATACTTATTACATCATAATTCTACATTTGCAGATCATCGACTGATGATCCGTGATAAGGCCTACCTTCTTACAATGAAAACCCTGAACTTCAGAACATATCTTTCAGCTCAACATCTTAATATATTGTGAACAATAGTACCACTGCTGGACATCGGCCTTTCCCAAAGATCTATACATCGATCGGTCGCCAGACACAAGGAACCGTCGTTAGTAGGGGTTCACATGGAGACACTTGTGCCATTTACTATCACGCTTGTCCAACACAGGTTGCTGAGAGCTAGAGCCTCGTTTGTTGATTAGCAGGCTCCACCACGAGCTGGTGAGGTTGGCTTAGGTCCTGTGAGTTGTCCGAAACATCTTACACCCTTCAATGATATAATATAACATTTTTTTTATTCATGTTAGCGATATGATGTGCTGGACGTTCACCTGATGGTAAATAATACGCCCATGGATCTCGTGAGTTGCTGTATGAGACCCCTTCCACCTTGAACTAGAGAAATAACTAAAAATGTCAATACGACTAACTTAGTTTACCTAATTATTAGTAAAAAGGTGGAAAGAGAGAAGAGGGAAAGCAGACCTTATCATAAGACTTGGCTAATGGTAAGAAGATCAGATGAAATGAGGAGCAAAGCTTTTTCTTTTTGTTCAAGGTCATCAAGGTTGTGCTGTTGATGCTGCTCATGAGTAGTCACTATAATATAACCTAATCACCAGCCTTTTGATGATCTATCCCATAAATACAACGAAGCACCAGGTTATCGCCTTGTGATCAGTAGATTACTTCATCTGCTGCCATTTTAAGTGCTTAACATTTCAGGGGCTGCTCTCGGAAAATGATATGCTCATTTTCGACCATGGGTGAGGTAATAAGCTACAGAAGGGTTCTAACGCGCGGAGCTATACTGCTGCTGAGGATATCTCCCGACGCTCGATACCTAGCTGTTGTGTCGGTTAACTCGGATACCGTGTGCCTCCACACCTGGCCTGAACTTAACGTTTACTCCACTTACACCACGAATTGGATAGTCAAAGTAATTATATGTTTTTTTTTTATAATACGAAGCGATGAAACGATCGAGCCGTCAGCTGGTGGTAAGCGATGCGCACGATGTTGTGAGGAGCAAACGTATTAGTTACCATCAGGAAACATTTCGATCGTTTTGAAAAAAAGTAAAAAATCTCGTTCTATAAACTTTTAGCCTCCACGCTACATAAAGACCTGGTCGTACCTAAGTTTTTAATATAAGCTAGAACTTCTTCTTATAGTTCCTCTCCAAATAGTGAAGGTTAGCGATCAGTGTGGTATAGTCTTATCTGTCCAGTTTGACGGAACAATTCGGACGCCTCAGATATGCCAGTCCATTCCCAGAAGACAGTAATGTTATTACAATCTTACCTGGCTGATGAAATATACCCTTGCGTGATACTTATTGTTAATAAATTAATACTATATATACTTATACATATACCCAAGTTCTGTTTTCTTTACATAGTATTATCAAACTTCTAGGCAATAGCATGGCATCCCTGGCGGAGTGCTCTGCTGACTGTCGGAGCTGTCACCCTCGACATATATTCAAAGTTGCTGCTGTGGGACGTGCCCGGCGAAAAGTGCCGAGAATATCCCCTCGGCTGCAATCATTATTACCTCGACACGATGCTGTTCTGTCCCAAATCTGGTGAACTGGTAGTCAGCCTGTGGAGCCCGGGTAATTTTATCTCACAAAGCATACTTACTTTAGTAAGAACTGTTTAATTTCCACGGCAGCTCCAAAAATCTTTATATATAAGTCTCAAGACGATTGTATTGTGATGCTGTGTATATACTTTAACTAACATAGTTATGAAGAGTCTAGTTACCATCAGTTATATAACACAACTGTCACGGTACTGCTTGAAGTGGTCTTAAGTCTTTTTTATATTTTATATGGTCTACATCCAACTCGTCTCCGTCTACTGAAGTAGCCATTAATGCAAATATCAGAGACAGCGGAGAGTGATGCGTTGTTTATCTTGATAAATGTGTACTGTTAAGGTGATTTATCAGTCCGTGTGTAGGTGTCACTTGTGTATCACTTGTGTATCTAAGTGACGTGTACCGAAGCAGCATCCGAGGAACTGCTGCTTGACACGCAATCCTTATTACACTTCATGTATAATAAATTGCAACATGTTCACAATTTACGCTCGCTTTAACAGTTGTAATAGATTTTAATCTATATTTTTACAAAGTAAAAGCAATCGCTCACAAAAACTCACAGGATCTAAGCCAACCTCACCAGCTAGTGGTTAACCACACTAATCAAGAAACGAGGCTCTGGTTCCCAGAAACCCGCATTGAGCGTGATGGGAAATGGCAAATTTCCCCAAATGAATCCTTACCCGATCGATGTGAGAATCTTCGAGGGAGGCCTGCAGTCCAACAGTAGTCGACGCTGATGATGATGATGAAAAACAATTGGTTCCTTTCACTTTACAAATTCCAACTTGAAAAATATATACTTGCTTATTAATAATATCAAGATTTCTCCCAATTAATATACGAGTAATGTCTTCCAACAGTTGATCAATGAGATTATAATGGGACGTCAATTATATTAATGTTTCAATGTAAGAGTTGTGGTAGGGGGAACCCCTAACCCCTACTGGATGAGAACAACGCAGGAGATCTTTGGGGAGGCATATGTCGAGCAGTGGACAGCATTACGTGATGATAATGCGATATATCAAACATTTTTAACCTGTACTTATTTATTTACTAACTGTTCTCCGTCCACTTCGCTGGAAACAATATAGAATTAACCGCAAATTTGATTCTATGACAACCGTTGCAATAGCAACCGCATAAATAATACAAAGTGAAAATGTTTATAAAAGTTAATTAGAAATATAATTATGGAGTATCTATGAAATTCTAGAAATAAATAGCCTATAAATCATCCCGCGTCGTATGCTCACGTTCCCGTGTCGATACGTTCACTAGTTTTCACGTGATTGACGAACAAACAAAATTCATATTCATTATATATATATATATATATGTAGCTATATATATATATATATATATATATAGATTACAATTTAACTAGAAACTGTATATATTAATTTACACCCCCTTATCTGTCTTTCTATCACTATCCACTTCTTCAACCTTTGCCCCATCCAATATTATCTCACCTTTCTCTTTCCTCTTATATTCCTTTATTGTATATACATTTATTTATATATATATGTATATATTTACTTTTGTCTGTTTTGGTTTTTGTGTTATTGTGTTTGTTTCATTTTTTTTTATTTTCTTTTTGATTTTAGCTCCTGAAAACTAGAAACTATACTTATCCCAATATGAAAGTAGAGTTGAATTTGTTGTGTATATATATATATAGATAGATGCCTTTCGTGTGAACATCCTAACAAGTTAATTTAATCTACAAATCGATTTTTTTTAATATAGATACTTTTCGGCGAGTTCTGTAAAGATTCTATAATATCACTACCTACTTCCTTAAAATTTTTAGATCTGGTAAAGAAGTCTAGACTGGTCGTGATGAGCAATCCTCATACAGCAGTCGACCAGTGGGGAGAGGATCACTACTTTCTAGATCGTGTCAGGCATATGATCTTCAACTCTGACGGAACGATGCTGGGTAACTAATCAGCCTATTTCCTGCCTACCTTCGTAGTCTAAACCTGCCACAGTAACATTTTTTTTATTTAGTTAAGAGACGAGACAATCGGGAGGTTCACCTGATGGTAAGTGATACGCCTGCCTATAACAACGCGGCGCTAGTTAGAATGATAAATACTGCACCAATTTACGCTCATCGCATGAGACTTAAGATATTGAGTGTCGTTACCCTAGTAATTACACTAGCTACAGCGCCCTTCCATCCGGAACATAGTAATGTTTGCACACTACTGTTTGGTGGCAGATGTAGGCGATCCACATGAACCCTTACATATGATAGCCTCTAGTGCTCGGCGGTGCCAGAGGCCATGGACGTCTATCGGCTGATGATGATGATGATAGGCGCTACTCTGATACCTAGACGGTCTCCAGCAGCGTTCCAGCTGTTAACATACGAGAACCAGACTATTCTGGATCAAGTCTCTTATCAAATATTACTCCATCGTAGATTAAAAAGAAACCTGAAAGAAGCGCTACAGGCTTATCTACAATCTAATCAGTTTAAATTGTTATCCCTTAGTATTGAAATTTTCTACTTTTTAATGGGGTGGGGGGATACATTTTTTAGAATACTATATTTACAGCGACAGCGACATCGGAAGAGGATTTGATAATCTGGAACTTTCTTCCACAAACAAAGAAGAAAACAAAATTAAAAAAGTTCTCCACAATACCCGTGTACCTCGATATGACAACGACAGGTTTTTCATTAAGATAATTTTTTTTTTTTAATTTTCACTAATACTAAAAAAATTATATTATTCGTAATTTTTATTAATTTATGTTTTAATCGTTAATAAAGTATTAATATTAATTAAGTAAAACAAAAACCATCAGTATAAGCATTTAATTCGTATGAAAACATTGTTAGAGAAATAAATGAGAATATTTAACTTTTTTATTAATATATTGTTTTTTTTTTTAAAAAAAAAAGGATTACATGGAGGACGAAAGGACTTTTTGTAATGATCTCATATGAACTGGGAACAGAAGGTAATGATGATGATGATGACAGAAGACGCTCGATCTCCGAAACACCTTTGCCTATTATGGCGTGCGTCCTGAAAAAAAGGCTTTAAAGCACACATTTTATTTACTTATTTATATGGGAAACAAACAATATAACATCATCATCAGCCGATAGAAGTCCACTGCTGGACAACCATTCCCAAAGATATCACAACGATCGGTCCTGCGCTGCTCTGGTTCTGACACTTTACTCAGTCAACATGGGTTCTGGTATCGCTGGTCACCAGAGGCCGACTTTTGTAGGGGTTAATTTTGGGGCGAATTGGCCCAATGCGGGGGGTGTACCCCAACAGGTGTTGTTGGTTTAGGTCCCGTGAGTTATTGTATGGGACCCTATACACCCCGCGACAATATAACATAACTTCTTTTTATTCAATTAAGCGAGAAGGCGAGCGGGTCGTTCACCTGATGATACTGACCTGGTAATACGTACTCATAACAACATGGCGCTAGTTAAGATGATATACACTATACCGTATTGGTGTCTATTCCTGGAGACCTCTCCACCACCGCAGCGTCTTTTTCTACCACCAAACAGTAGTGTACAAACGTTAGTATGATCTGGTTTGAAGGGCGCTGTAGCTCGTGTAATTACTAGGGTAACGAGACTCGACATCTTATGTCTCAGGCGACGAGCCATCGCCATCATGGGCGGTCGTCTCACTTACTATTAGTCCTACTAATCTCCTCTCTTAATTACATAAAAAAAAAACATTGTACTCGTGGCTTGAGACTTAAGATATTCGGTTTTCATTACCCACATGCTCACACTAGCTATAGCGCCCTTAAAACCGGAACACAGTAATGTTTATCGGCTGCAATAGGCGCTGAGTCGATAGTTACCTTGACGGTCTTTGACAGCAGAGACCTGTCACCAGAACTGTGTGCTTATGTGTTATTTCAATATAATAAGTAATATTTTTTTTATGTATAATATATATGTAATATTAATATATCAAATCATAAAAGAGAAGATCCGCAGACGAACCAGGGTCACCTCCCTATCCTTAGCTCGTAGAACCGATGGATGTTGAGGACTTAAAGTGCTGGAATAGGGACTCAGCACTGAAAAGCGCAGCGTCGGCAGACCTCCTCCACTAGGTGGATCGAGGACATTTAAAGAATCACTGGAAGCCACTGGAATCAAATTCCCGCAAAAGACCGTGCTTTCTGGAACGTTATACAAGAGTACAGATGTCCAGCAGTGGACGTCCATCATTCCAAATGATGATGATGATGATTTATGAAATTTAACATCCATCAAGCGACTACAGAGACTCAAATCTTGCTACCATTCTCAATGTATTATCTACGGTGAACTGCTTGCCTTATAACAAGGAGATCCCTGGTACGTTGCTGAGAGTTTGAGGAGTTTGGACTTGCGTAGGATTTTTTTCATCACTTCCTGGCTAACATCAACCATTATGTCATTTATCTGTCCAGCGCAACGAGCCAGGGTATTAGACCATACTTCTCCATCATCGATTTCATTGTACTCGACGTCAAATTAATATGATGAAAAAAGGAATATATATTACTTTATATGATTAGGAGTATTATAAAAGCAATTCATCAACACACCAGGACCGCGGGAGAAGACGCTGGTGTTCATTGAATGGTGTTCTGCAGCTCGATACAATGAGGGTATAAATTAGCCAGGCGCTTATTGCGTTGCCCGGCGCAGGCGGCGCTGACGGGGCAGACGGGGCTGACGGCTCAATGAGGGGCGGGTAGCTGGTGGGAAGTCATGATGAAAGCGATATATATTAGGTAGCTCTACCCGCACTTTACAGATACCTCTACCTCTACCTTCATTGATTTAACAGCGCAGCGGAATTATAACGCTGCGTCTACCTACAACGCCCTACAAACCGGAACACACTACTGTTTGGCGGCAGAGACAGGTGCTTCGGTGATACTTAGACGGTCTACAGTAGTTTTCTTCAGAGTGATTGAAGGTTAACTTTTGAGGGGTGGACTTGGAAGAATTTATTTACTTCCTACCTTTCTTCTTCATATATGATGATGATGTTGCATGAATGAATGAATAAATGATTGCATGAATGAATGAATAAAACTCTTATTGTTTTTACTTTGAAATTCGACGCTTTCTAGCATTAAGACAGAGTCAAAGACATTTAATCACCACGAAGACCAGGTGTGCATTGGCGAATGTTACATGTCCAGGAGCTGTTCTTTGTACATGTCGGTATCCTCACGATGTTTTCCTTAACCGGAAACATCGTAGATATTTTTAATTTAAACCTTTTTAATTGAAAACATATAAAACCATAGTCGTTTTGTAGCAGATTCATATTTCTATACGTTATCATTTCTTTTTGCTTTCAGCTTTCAACAGTTTTGTAACTACGTAATCATTGCAGCGATCTGATGGTATGACCTTCCGTTTTATGTTCACAAATTGTTGGCTCCGGAATTGGGGGCGTGGGCCCAATCATTGCTAGCGCTAAGCGTTTATCTGAAATTGAACGTTCTCTTAAAACTGCTGCAGAAGATAGATCTCGTTTAACTTTGTGTCTTGCGTAAACAAAGCTAATATCTAGTGTTTCCTTCATTAAAACTTATTTCTGGGATACTTTATAACATATATATATAAAAATAAAGGATAATTAGACATATCTAAGTATATGAATTTAATAAAGGAAATTTTGGCTACTTTGTCGCAATACAATGTATTGAAACTATTCAGAATGAAGTGACGTTGAAAGATTGAACGAATGATTTAATTTAATATAAAACAGAAATAGTAATAGATCAATTTTCTAAGTAGTCTTTCGTGCTATATATAGGTCTTGAAGAGGCTGAGGTTCGACCTCCACTTAACATAAGCTTCCGGTAGGTTCCGACATATACAAAGAACAATATTAGTAGATGTCCATCACCCCCACAGTTAGCTAGCGTGGTCGATAAATGGAACCCTCTCCTAGTTAGCGAAAGCCTCAAGTCCCAATAGTGGGAATATTAAGTCCACTGTATATCTATATTATAATTACTAAATTACCAACTGTAATATTAGAAATAATGTGCTCTGAATGCACCTAACCATATCCAGGTGTTACTGTATAATGATCAATAAATTCACTGCAAAAATTTTATTAAC
The DNA here is from genome assembly GCA_033220335.2 of Troides aeacus. Taxonomy (NCBI): domain Eukaryota; kingdom Metazoa; phylum Arthropoda; class Insecta; order Lepidoptera; family Papilionidae; genus Troides; species Troides aeacus. Next base: position 10,584,712 of record CM067278.1, read on the forward strand.
AACCCTACCCTCGGAAACAGGAACTGCTTGCATCGTTTGCATAATCATATGACCTTTTACAGATATATTCATACATTCATACGAATTATTATTCACGTACTTAATATTCTAAATGGCATAAGAATGTTTCTTTTCTAACTATGTACCAAATAATAAACTTTACACAATCAAGTACTGAGGTAACGTTTCCTCGCCGGTGAGTTTTTATTGAGATACTAAAGCTCTGATAATTAAGTCTATACATACTAATGACAATCATAAAAGTTTGTTGAGGGGTAAAACATTGTAGTATATTAAGTTTTTATAACACTTTGAGGAGCTAGTTAAGGATGATATAAGAAACCTTGGTAAACTAAAGTTTTGCAAACTTTTTACTGATTTTTACAACACCTCTCAAGAGTTGCAGATTGTTACCATTAGGAGATATTACAGACAACAAAGTAGCACTTGTGTTAATTATTACCGGATAAGATAAATCTTTAGTAAAAAACTACAGTCTTTAGTAAGTGTTTTAATGTTTGGAAAGTACGAGCTTAATTGTAAAATTAAGCAAAAATCAAGAGAAACTCGCTAAAGATACTGATAAAGCAATTCTATAGTAAATACTTTCACTACCAATTACTCACGTGATGAGAACAACAACATACAGTAAGCGGAAGTGTCTCATCTTCTGTGTGCCTGAAAAATGTTATATGACATTTTCTTATGATAACAAGTAATAAATTAACTAATTCATCATCACATCCGTTGAATAACACTAACAATTTTTTTCTAAATACCGAGTTAACTTACAGGTCTTTGAAGTCATGTGAAGGGACAATAAATTTGTCCGACTGTGAATAGGTTTTACAATGCCGGCAACCTGTCCTGGGCGACAAGGTAGGCGGGACCCCTTCGTGACCTTTGGGGTACCAGCTCAAACGACACTAATTCACCTCGCGCGATGTCAATTTCCAAAAAGACTTTATTATCACGATAGGGAAACGCGCGAACAGAAAACATAACTGCCATTTAATATTTAAACCAACCGATAATTACACGTTAGGGACAAGACAAAAGAACTCGTTTATACTTATAATGCAACAATTTGGTATAAATAATGCTAAACGTTTTGCAAGGTGTTGTATTTTATTGAGGTAATATTTTATTCTGGACGATTTTAATGAAGAAGTCATCGCAATTTAAAAGCTTTCGCGTTGAATCTACACTCACTTCATAATTCATACTGAACTCACTACTAAACAATTCTACCGCTTACAGCTCTTTAACCTATAACCTCTGTAAGACCTACTAGACCTGGTGAACTTCGGCTGTCAGCCGTCCGTGGTGTAGGCAAAAATCACCTCGTACTTTCCGGAAACATGAACCGCAAACGAATCCACCGACGCAAGCACCGGCGCACGCGACTTTGATCTTCTAATCTATGGCTGGACCTTCAAATTCAGGATCTGTATTCTGTAGCATAGATCCAGGCCATATTCGCCTGCACTTCGATGTTTCTACCAGCGTGCACCTTACATACATCCCGCGGACATAGACGCGGCTCACGATCTGTCCTTGCAATAACTCTAGTAATTGACGTTAGCCACCCAACGAGGCCGCGCACAGTAAAACTGCATAACTAACAAATACACATTTTTTTTATTGAAAAATATTTTATAATCAATATCATCTCACCCTGTACATCTCGTCGATTGAATTTATAGCGTCATCTTCTACCAAATGTTGTATGAACATAGATCAGTCCAATTTGAAAGTTAATTGAAGATGCAATTTGCTTGAGAGAGCACATCTCCAAAAATAGATTATTTTACACGCAGATTACACTGTTGCTTACTAAATTCTGTACCGTTTATTTCACTAACCATAGTATGAAATTTAAAACTATTACATTTTATTTATTTATTCATACTTTTTTGTAGAGTTAAAAATATATGAAGAAACAACGGAGATGGATAAACAATAAAAGAGAATATGTCTTGAAGCATTCTCTTCTAAGAGAATAAAAATTACAAAATAGAAATATTAATATTATATAATATGTAAAATTACTTATAAATAAATATATTCAATCGAGCTGTCTATTATCATGATGGAAATTATATACATTTTTATTTTTTTGCGGGTTTAGTGCAAAGTGCGGCTTTAGTCATTTCTCGCTAGGCCCGGTACAGCGTTCCCGTCTCAATAACTCAAGGATCGCGTGCAGTGACTTCACTATGATAATTTAATTGTAGTGCGTATACCAACGTATACACACATAGTAACGAACAGAATCAGCGATGTTGTCTTTGCAACTCACACACGTCACAACGTACGAAGCTTCAGAGGAGACGGCATGATTTTTATAAAACCAGCAGTTATAATTCATCACCACCACTGGACATCCACCACACACTAACACCAACAAGAAACCTTACAGCACTGCTCTCATCCAACAGCTTTTCTTTAATTATACCAGATGCATTAGCTTATAGAAAGAGTATACACAAAAACCTAATTTAAAAAATTTCCTTGTTGTTGTTTTGATTTTTCCTAACTATAGTATACATATTGAAACTTTGTTTATTTTATTGATTGTATTATTAATAATACCAGATAGAAAAAAAGACAGAAAGGACTGTACCACGCTGATTGCCAACCTTCATTAATTGTAGAGGCACTTTAAGAAGAAGAATATTTAATAATAATAAGTATATCGATATGGGTTTCATACCAAAAATGGAGTTAGACCACATTTAAAATTAACTACCTCGTTTAGTATAAAATCTAAAGGAGTTCAACGTCCATTATACTAAAAGATATATGTCTTCACTTCAAATTTATAGTTTGTTGTTGAATCAGTAATACAAACTAAACAGAAATTATTACTTATTCATATTTTATATACTTGAATAGGATTTGAAGAAATATACTCTCACACCAAGAAAACTGCTGTTAAATATCACATCTGTTGTCTGAAAAGTAGGAAGGTAATATGAAAGGTAATAATAACTCGATTCAATTGATTCGTAAAAACAAGGATTTAAACAATTTATACAATTAAACAATAGTTAAATAGTCGCTTCTAATGTTTCTTTATACTTTAGCGAATAACAAATCATGCCCCGTATCGAGGAGTGCGCGGCATCACAAAGGGAACGAATGCTATCTGCGATACGGATACATTGTATCGGTACATACCGCTTCACCGGTGCTTTATCGTCTTATTACCCGCAGGTATTTGAGCTCGAGTTTGACAGGTCAGGTCGGATTTACAAGCCAACAGCCCAGCCGCCCGGTACCAACATGCGCCCGCAACCAGAGAACCTATCAATTCGTAATTGGATAGATCATATGATGAAATATCCGTAGCATACTACATGAACAGCCCACAGCAGACTCGGAGCTTACAGATGTTACCATAAGCTGATCTTGGAACATGTCGATGTCCTCAAGTGTTCCTTCACCGGAAGCAGAGCTCAGACTATCGACCGCTCGTCTTTGAGTAAACCGCATACTATCTCACATACAAATTGGCCTATTTCTTTAATAGTACAAAAATATGATCTTTTTATTATTATTTGTTGTTTATTTAAATCAAATCATGAACTCAACGAGAGGGGTGTACCAGGATCGTTGCAAGTAGAGACAGGTAGTCTCTGTATACCGCATTGGGAACGAGGCGTCATATATATGTATGTATAAAGGTAAATCATGAATTTAACACTTAAAAGAAAGTAAAGACTGACACAATATTTCACCTGAATATGTTCAAAACCATTCTTCATCTGGTTTTTGGATCACTAGCTTTAAGGTACAATATTTCCAACAAAGTTTTATCAAACTTTATTGAAATATTGATCAAATCAAGAATTTTTCTTATATGTAAAGTCAACTTCCTTCTCTCTTTTTAATGATAATAGAAACAACTGTGAAGAAGAACAACTTTCACAAAAGAGTCAAGAAGTTTTCCGCTTACTAAAACCCACTCAGTGGTCTACTTTAGCGAGTTAAAAGAAACTAAGAATTCCCTACAAAATACATCGGTACTCTTAACTTTGTGGCTAAGCTCAGAACGTAGGCATAGCCTCTCCTTTTCATCCTCACTGCGTTGCTTTCAGCAAACCTGATGACTCTTGCAGTCGTCTCCTCCAACATCCAGGATTTACATTAGTCTTATTCTTACTATCTGAGAATAGAGTTGAACGAACTAACACGTAATGAGTTTTAAGATAAATGAAACGCAAAAAGTAATTGTTCACTTGCGCGAAGTAAGATTACTCTTGTTAAGTAAAATCAATCCGGTAAGAAAAAAATCACAACATGCACTGATGGTGGCAAATCGTCAGGTGTCGATCGCGCCACAGCTATAAGGGATATTGGCTACGTACGATAATAGCCAACAGGTAGCCGTCACGTTGTACAAGGTAGCGTGTAATATTCCGTAGGAGTCCAACAGTGGACTGCGGACTGATGATGAACCTCCAACACAGACTTGACAACTGTTAATATTCCAGTGGTACTTCTCTTCCATATCCCTCTATCAGCCACATCTGAATACATACTCTTCTTACACAATCCATCCACAATTTCTTCGGTCTTCATCTACCCTTACCGTTAATATTAATTAATGGAAAAATTCAAGTTCCTTTCAAAGATAGTTACTAAAAAGAAACGTTTTACAAGCGAAAAATGATTAGATAATGTCGGACAAGTCTTCACTCAATTCCAGCAGCCTGACCTATCAAATGATGAGGAGTGTTCGTATTTTAGTGTGGTGTAGCCCACGTGCATTTAATCCTCCAATCCTTGTTCCTACTGTAAGTATGCTTTTTTTTATTTTAACTGCCTCAGGGACTCACCGTCAATGAGGTTATGTTCCGTCTATAACAGCGAAGGAGGATTTGGAAACTATTTGCATCTATAAATGATGATAACTACATTTTCTTTTTTAATTTTGTCGCTGTATCCCACTGCTGGGACTCGGAGATGATAAAAAGTTTAATAGGGCATACAGTAAGGTTTAAGTTTATTCCCGTTCGCTCCGTTTAACACTATAGACCCCGTGTAAAGTTTTGCACCCGCGGGCAAGCTTCTATCGGAGGAAGTGGATCCCGGGATGGGTGCGCCGGCAAATTGCAACCTGTTTACTGCGTAAAGTTCGATTTAGTTACGCTTAACAGCCACCAACATCAATCTAGCAGCGGATCTGATACGCTCCGGGCAATCTTCTACTCATCAATAAGATTTAAACAAAATGCATTTAACCTTTATAGAATGAACTGTATACATATATGTACTTATAAGTAACTTATCGAGGGGCAAGTGAAACTGGAAGCCGCTAATGAAGGCCCAGTTCCTTATCAGCAAAAAAATTAAAGGAAAATGAGTCCTCGCACCATCAGTGACGTGACAGTAATATCATTGTGGATATACAAGGATATACAATTTAAAAAAGAATCAAAGAGTTGATATACTCCTTTAATATACTATAGTAAGACTTCAATATCAGTTGATGATAAACGACAATTTAGCGAATCGACAAAATATTCTATCTCATACCATACATAGGGTTAGCTTTCTAACCGGGTTCGAACCCTGGACATACATTTTACAAATCGCACCCTTCAGTAGGGGGCAGTTGAAATAGCAACTATAAAGTTCATTTACACAAATTACGAGTCAAATAACTTGCGATGCACAATAATAATAAGATCGGCCTAATATATCAAAGATCAGCCTTTGTGCCGCTGAGTTATACGGTCCACGCGCCGGATGGGGCTCGAATTACGTCCCTCAGACCTAAATAGACCTGGACTCTTAGAATGAGTCACAGGATATCGCGTTTTGTACATGAGGTTAAGAAAAAACAACCGCAAAGTATTTAAACGATGATCTCGTGAAAGTTTAATGATGCGGACAGTCTGAGCCATCGGTATAAAAATCTTGGAAGAAGGTCAATGTCCAGCTGTGGACGTCTATGAACTGATGATGATGGGGATGATGTCTTTTTAAAAATCTGGGTATATTTAGGGAAGCGATCAAACAAACGAGGCACTAAACTGATGATAAAGGATTGGCTTACCACACTCGACCATATTGCACTACACGCCTAAAGAAAGTTTAAGTATTATTACCTCGGCTGTAAAACTAACCACAACGCCCTTCGGACAAGATGAATATAATTTAAAAAATAAGGGTTATTTTCTCTATTTAGACAGTCTCCGGCTGATAGTAAACCAAGAGATTACTCGTTCAGAATCTCACCTCGATGAACTCTTCAAACTTGAAAAAGCTTTATATATTAGCTCGTAAATATAGTTAAATTCGTAATTTAGTTTTTTTTTTATATAAAAACACGACTTTCAATACCTTGTGCTGACACAATTGACTATAAAGACTAATACTTATATAAACCACCACCACCATGGTACATTCACCATTCATACCATCGAAATAATCACTACTAAGTATTCACATATTCTAATAATCCGAACACAGCTAAATACTCATGTGGTGTTCACTGTGGGTAGGTCTCTGTTGCCGGAGACCACCTAGGTAAGTACCACCCTCAGCCCTGTAGTCTCGGGCTATTAAGAATAGGACAAAGGTATTCCTTGCCTATCGTACAAAGCAACTAAAAGGACCCTCGGGTTCGTGGGTTGAGGATGGGGACCCTCAGAGCTTAATAAGCCTTAGGACGGCAAAAGTACGGTGGTCTTGTATTTGCCGTAGCACAGAGTGGGTGTTCATGAGGGCTTTGCCCCTCCGTGGGATGTTTTAACCAGAGTACAGGGAGGCACTGGTGCGTTCTGTTGTAGATTCCGGAGCCCCTCCTAATGCACCGACGGAGAACACAGAAGAGATTTAAGTGGGAAGGAGCCCCACATAACCTTGTCTTCTCGCCAGAAGCAAGGTAACTTTGAAGATTTCCCCTGTAATAAAAAAAAGGTACGTACCACACAGCTCTTATTTCTGCTGCCAAATAGTACTATACAAACATTACTGTATTCCGGTTTGAAAGGCGCTGTAGCTAGTATAATTACTGACTTAATATCTTATCTTAAGGAGACGAGCGCAATGTGATGTTGTGAACACAATTCTATCTAGCTCCACGTTGTTATCAACAGCAGTATAGTTTACCATCAGGTGAACGACCCGCTGGTCTCGTCACTTCATTAAATAAAAAAAAGTAGTTTCGATAGATTGTTTATATCAATATGAAAATAGTTGATAAATTCATCTGGAAGTGAGATAACAATGGCGTGGCAAGATATAATAGTATGTTAACACAGCATCATGTGGAGATAGTTTTAATTTTACCAGCTACAAAGCCTTTTATACTGAAGTACATTAATCTCTGTTTACTGAAGATATTGATTCCTCTGCTCAGCATCATCTCATCTGATACTGAGCTCGTGGAACCGGATCCTCGACCCGTCAGCATATTAACTTGTACTAACAACGAAATTAACTTATAATCGTACCTGCTGCTGTCTGGTTAAATGTTCTTAGTTTTATTTACTCCTCTTTTTTTCCTAGTGTTTAGCATTACTCTGACACTATCAGCGATCGCTCCCGCTTCTAATTTATACCATCAGATGATAAATTTGCAAACCCACTTGAAAATGCTGCTTGTGGAAATGAAATACACTAGACTTTTTACATCATATAGCAGCTTTTTAAATAACCTAACCCTAACGTTCCACTCAAAAAATTAGTATTCAACGTTTATTGAGTTTTTTTTTTCTTCAATAATACTAGAGGAATGGAGCGCTCACCTGATGATAAGTGACACGCCAGTCAATAACAATGTGGTAATAGTTAGGATGATAAGTACAGTACCACATCGTGATCGTCGCTTTGAGATATAAGACATAAAGTTCCCCCAGTAAATGCACTAGCTACAACGCCCTACAAACCGGTACACAGTAAGGTTTGCATACTGCTGGTTGACGGCAGAAACAGGCGCTGCGGTGGTAGCTACCTAGACAGCCTCCGGCAACAGAGACCTACCAAACCTAGATATTTTAAGATTGATCTCATCGTCTCTGTTAAAAAACATTATTAGTGAGGGTATTTAAAGTTTTGAAGTTATCGATTTAAACAACTTCTTTTACTCCGTCATAGAAGTTTCAGATTCGATTGCCCAATACAAATTAAATACTTATTTTTTTACGCTGTTCAATATGAAATTTCCATCATCATCATTACCATCAGTCACCAGACGTCCACTGTTGGACATAGGCCTCCCTTCAAGATCACCACATCGATTTATCCTGTGTTGCTCGCTAAACCACCAGGCACCAGGGGACTTCATTTTAGAGATCCATGTAGGAGTGATTTGAGCCTTTTCTCACCACGCAGGCCTTAACAGGGTGCAGAGGGTTGTTATACGGCACCCCTTACACTTCTTGATGAAATGTTATTGATAATCAAATTGAAATGTTGTTGGTTGTTGATGATTTTTTTTTTATATTTATCTTAATTTCTCAAGTAATATGATTTTAAAATATATGCAAAAGTAAATAAGGTCTTATTACTTCACTGTGACGCCATTTTTATTTTATGATTACATTAATGCAAATAAGATTGATTCGCTTAATCCATATGCATGGAAACTCTGCACTAACCTCATGTATTTCAAGCAGTCTGTAGCACTTAATTCGATGTGTTTCTTTTTTTAAGGATGTCCATTAAAATTGTGAACATTGAGTGACACTAGCCGCGATACACGGTAAAGATAAACTCAACCACCCGCCGCGCTACCACTGATGGTATATGGCCATCTTAATAAATGCCCATTAAAATATATTGTTAGGCATTGTTAGCTTCTGTCGCGCGCTCCGCATAGCTTTTATTGGCGATCGGACGATAAACTATGAATGGCAATTTATGGTCACCGGCCAGGGAGACAGCGACGTTTTTATTACAATTAGCGTATAGCCGTACTGCGAATGGGGCAGCCATTATTATTGTCTATGGTTTGTAATGTTGTTGCTAAGAAAGTGGGCCTTCCCGCCGGGAACACTCCGGCTCTCATATGTCGAAAGAAGTAACACATTAATGCAGCATTAATAACAGATTTACAATATCATAACAGTAATTAACAATATTAAAAAAAAACTAACTATAATACAAGCTGCAAAACGAGTAATCAAAGCAGGTATCTTCATATTATACTTAGTTTTATACTTACTTAGTATTATACTTAGTATTATACTTAGTTTAGTTACTGTGCTACGGAAACGATATAGTTTCAATTCGCGTATCGATTTGATAAAAAAATAAGACCGTACGAAACACACACATATATTATTTATTGTACTATATTATATAGAAAATGTATGTTTGAATAATGATCTAATATATACTCGTAGATACTTCAATTTATTTATTAGTCTGTCTGTCCTTTATAGCGAAATAGTTGGACATTGTTTTATGTATATCTTTGAATCAAAATATCTCTTCCTACAGATTGATCTCGTTTTATACTGAAAGGCAGCAAAAGTAGTTATTACTGATGGATTTGCTACAACTACAGCTTTCTCTCTCCTCTCATTAATTTAAATGTCATTTGGTAGAAGTTTCGAAGTAGAATAAATAAATATTACGAAGAAACAATCTAAATTTATAGAGGTATATAGTGTTGTACATAACTTTATGAATCATGAGGTTATCGTCACATTTATAATTCTTCCAAGTACTTTCTATCCATAGATCGTCTGAAAGAGATTGCCTGTAGCGATCAGACCATCAATACCTGGTTGAGTTAAACCCAACAAAATGGATTCCGTTGATCCAGCGACCATCCCTTTTACTGGGTACAAGTCTCAAGTATTTCATATTAATAAAAAGAAGTTATTCTTTGAAGATTACTCTTCTTCTTGAACACCAAAAAAAAACAGGGTTCTGTGCATAAATAGTTGCTAACTCCACGCTTATTTTTACCACCAAACAGTAATGTGGAAACATTACTGTCCAGTGTAACAGTAGTTAGTAAAATGGCTGAAGATATGATCTAATTTCTTGATATCAACAAGCGAAACATATATTTATCCTGTTAGGTAATGATTATTAAACAAAATTAAGAATGCATAGCATACATATTTTAATTTTACTAGGAGAACTCGATGATCTACATTATAAAAAAAATAAAAGTTTGTCGCGAGCACGACAAGAAGCTTTTAGGGGTCAAACAATTGGAAGTAATCAAATAGACATCGCGCTGTACTTGTCAGTTCGGTGTCGGATCATGGAGTTCAATATCAGAAGCATCGGTCTTTTAAGCTCTGAGGGAATAGACATAGAAGAACAAGTTACTTTTTAAAAAAAATAAAGTATTAATGCTAAAACTTAACAAGAAATTGCAGTACACTTATAGAAAAAGATTTCCCTGAGAATACTTTTTCTGTAAGTCTATTGCAATATACTTCCGTGTCCATAACTAAAGGCAGAGATGAGATAAAATGTAGTATATCAGACTATTCATTTCAAGACATTATTTATTATATCGCTATTATAATAATTAATGTAACTAGATAACTTAAATCATAAGTTTTAAAAAATCTAACCTAACTTAAAGCAAACGGAAATGAAATAAAGCATTAAGTTATACTTTCGAATATCAATGGACTTCATAGTTTATCTATCAGCACACAGTAGGATTTAACGAGGTAGCAACCATTATCTCTAATAGGACCAATAAACTTTACTGCTCTGAAAGATATTTAAAAAAAAAAACGATCTATATAAAACATTCGACAAATTTATTATAAACTAGTTTGTGATCGATGAAATAGAAACTAGTTCAGCTCAAAAATGTGGTTGATTGCTATGTGACACTAGTTAATGGCCGCAGTTTTACACTCGTTTTAAATAAATACTTCGTTAAAATCTACATTTTATCTTTTTAGGTCTCTTATTTCGTTCTGAATGGTGTCAAAGTTATTGTGTACGTAGACAATTATTGCATTTATTAAAGAATTTACACGCTTATATAGAATCATCTATTTCTATTTGGAGTTCTCTGTGCAACTTCTTCCTCCTGTCCTTTTCCCAGCTACAGTCGGCACAGTATGTACTTCTCTTCTATATCCCTCTATCAGCTGTCATATCTGAATTCACACTCTTCTTACACATATCATCTTTCACACAATCCATCCACTCTTTCTTCGGTCTTCCTCTACACTTATAACCATCTTCTCTGTGCTACGTATTTACAAAATTCTAGAGAAACTTTCCTAATTTCCTTATTACTATTAAATAACTCAATTTTCTTTTATATCTATTTTTGTGTCTAAATCTATTCGTTTTCTTCCGAACATCGGGCACTCCATAATTAGGTTTAGGATTATTTCTTCTTGCAAGGGATCGCAGAGACATGTAGGACTATTGTTACACTGGAAGTAAAAATGAGTACTCGAAAAATCCGCCATGAGCTGTGAACACTTGCGTGAGTAGTGTCTATTTTTATTTCTTTAATGAGTCCATATGCTTAATGACATCCGGAAGAAGGCGCTTCGGAGTACTAGCTCTCTTACCTTCTTTAGAGCGGTTCCATTCCTCCAACGTGTCTATACGGATTTGAGGTTTGATTTATGAAAACGGACACAGGGTGTATTTTGACTTAGTCTTAAATTTTTGCGCTGCCTCTTTAGCAAGATGATCAGCTCTTTCGTTACCTCAGGTCTTTGTTGCCGGAGACCATCTAGGTAAGTACCGCCGCAGTATAATCACTGGAATAACAAGGCTCTAATGTAGTGTAGTACATAACATCCTAACTTAAATAAATTTTGGTAATGTTTATAATGAAATCCTTTCTAAACGAATCCTAATTTTATTTTTCATATATAAGAAATATAGTCAAATACAAAGCAATGAAATAAAGAATCTAAACCAAACGGTAACAATGAAACGACTATCGTATTGCTGAATAATCATTTAACATCACCATTATAATAATATATAGTGTTTTTGCCGGTGAGGCCACCAAAAAAAATGGTGTCATTATCCCGTGCGGTCATCTGTGAATTTTTTTTTCGTTTTGTTTATAACAGAACCGGTACAAGGCTGCGTAGCACGTGTAAGCGGCTGGAACAGACGGACGGTCATCACTTCCACGTCCAACTACGAGATATCTCATTGCTTGGTCACCAACTAATGACTCCAGCTACGACATGTCTTTCAGATCAGTCTTGTATCTTCTTCACAGATCAATGTTATATAACCAGGACAAGTCTCTAGAAGCAAAGAATTGAATTAAATGAAGTTTTAATAGTTTATATCCAAATACAAAATTACTGCTATCGGAATCTTTGAAATTATAGTGACAGTCTTGGTATTGGTGGTGATAGGTTTTCATCTCCGGAGATAATCTAGATAGGTACTAACTCATATCCTTTTCATGTCAATAAAAAGTATTGTGTAAACTTTACTGCTTCATTTATGAAAGACGTTTTAGGGTAACGAGCACAATTTAGTGCAGTGTATATCATCCTCATCAGCGCCAGGTTGTCATGGGCGTGTATACCATCAGCTGAACGACTCGCTCTTCGCGTTAAATATAAAAAAAAATGTTATGATGGTTGGACTACTTGATTAATGCAACACAATCCCTGATCTGATAATTACTTAAGGACAGTGTGTGTTTTCGTTCTAGTATTTGATTGTAGACATTAGATACTATTTTGGGTTGGTCTCTGTTTGCTGAAGACTGTCTAGTTGAATCAACTGCAACACCTGTTTCTACTAAACTCTCTACCAAATTAAAGAACTGTTCTTAAACCGATGAACACAGTGTAGTGCTATATCATCATTACTACCGCCACGTAGTTATCTGCAAGTGCAACATTTACCACCAGATAAAAGTCTTTTAGCAAATTAAACGAACAGTGAAAGATATTGGCAATTTTCTGAGTCTGATACGGATTTTTGTCATAAATCAAACTGTCATTTACCGAATGGTACCATTTCATTAAATACTTATTGATTAATTTTACAGTAACGGGGTTAATTAAAAAAAAATTTTCAACGTCAGTTTCAAGCGATAATTGATCACAAGTAGCCATTTGACATTTACTGGCAAGTGACGAGGTAACTACCAGTTGTAAGATATTTAAATGATTACTGGAATGAATATATAACAATTTTTTTTTTATTGTTTTTAACCAGCTTATTTTCCTAGTATTAGAACTGTCATATCTTAACTGTGATCAAGAAAGCGAATTTATAATGAGCTTACAGACCGTTAAATAACAAGGTGTATGCGTTATCTTATTTTTTAAACATTGTCTCGCAATAATTACATTTGAATTAAGCTTAAAAAAATCGCTTAAACGTTTAATGATAACAGATGTTTTCGTTATCAGTTAAAAATCTGCAAGCAAATGATATGAAGAAGTAGAATGGGAGCAATAATAACAGAGTATTATGTTAATTATTTGAACTGCAACGCAGTTAGCATTTAATAATGACAATTAAAGAATATCATTATGCTAGGCTACCTAGAATTATACTAATCTGCATCTTTAAATGTCAGCTTAGTCTTCGGCTAAATTAGTTACTATTTGACGATAGGTCATTGCTCACTCTGTTACAAACAGCCTGACTACTACTACATATAGTAAATCTTCTGTTTTAACATCATCGAAGTGTTCCAACTGTCATATAAAAAATGTTAGAGTTTTCTAGGTGAACATTCTCCATCTTTGGCTTTACTATCATTTATCTAGAGAAAAATAAATCAATGGATAGTCATAAGAAAACAGAGACTTTAATCTATGACACATACTTTCTCTCTATTGTAAACAACATACTAGAAAATCTGTAAACAATATTCAGGGATGGAAAATTAGTAACTTCCCTTAAATGCAAACGGGAAAATTTGTAGAACTGTGTATTCGTCATTCATTATTCAGCTTCTATGTAATTCATGGGATTTGAAGACAACAACTGTCCTTTTGAATTTAAGCGGCAGAACAATAAGAAGTATATATAATAATTAATCTTACTACTAACTACGTTATAACAAGGATAAGCAAAAATTTATTTTATATTGAAATATATAATTCTGAATGTACCTTCATCATCATCAGCCGATATATTATATGTACAATGCCGGACACAGATCTTTCCCAAAGATCTCCACATGGATCGATTACTCGCTGCTCTGGTTCTGACGCCTTGTCAACGTCCGTCATAGTCAACATAGCTTCCGGAACCGCCAGAAGCCGTCGTTTTTAGTAGTTAGTAGGAGGAACAGCCTGGTTTGTTGATTAGCAGGTTGCACAATGAACAGGTGTGGTTGGCTTAGGTCCCGTGAGTTGTTGCGCGATATCCCTAACACTTGCTTCGCTTATTCCTTTTGTGTGAATATATCAAACAAAAGGAATAAGCGAGTACTATCAGAGCCATTATTCTTACCGCTTCATGCATTATCCGATCAGTATGCTCGATCGTCAATAAATTATAAATTAATTGAGTCATTAATTTCTCAGTCCGTAAACATTTATTGAAGTTATATTAATCAGGGGACGTCAATGATCAAACAAATTTAATGGCGCAGATTGCGTGGTAGTAAATAACAATTTATTGCAACCACCTTTGGATGTTTACGGAATACTCTAGATGAACAATCATTTTGCTGCAAGTTGTATTAGTTTGAGTTTGAGTTGAAATCTGATCACAAATTGATAACTCACTGATCGACACTGTCCTTGTATTGGTATTTGACAATTTTATATTTGCAGAGACCAAAACTCAATAATATCACCCATATTCACCACCGATTCTTCCCACTCCATGTTGTCAGACAATTCTACTACTACTGGACCATTTTCATATTTAATTGTGCTCTAGTTTTCGCTTCATCTGGGCTATGACAATGATCTTTGTTATTTCAGATTTGAAGCATCAATAGATAAAACCTTATCATTAATCTATTTAAAATATACCAAAAGAGATAGATTTGTGCAGTCAGTTTACTATGTCTGATATATTTAAATGATCGATTGATCCATTAATAATATTGGAGTATTTCAAATGCTACGCCGCCAACTAATGCCAAGTTGCAACGAAACAAATAATATGTAAACTCTGCTCAATTAAAAAATATCTATTATCATGGACTTCGTTGAATGACTTCCGGAATTAAACCTTAATAATAATCTCCTTTGTAAATAATACGTGCGTTATAAGACGAGTAAGAAGTGAAAAGAAGTATGAAATAAGGTTTTAGTATATTGATTAAGATGTGGGACTCTTGAATCGAGATTTTTCAATAATGTTATTGGTGAAATTTCCGCTATTAGTTTCATTAATAACCACAGCAGCTTCATCGGACTTATAGCTCTCAGCTCAACATACGCTTAACTACATATGTATGTATGTGTGTGTACATAATGTATATATTCGCATACAAATGCAAACATCATGAACAAAGTGACCACATTATTTCATGTCAAACTGAATAAATACAATCAATTCATCGTTACAAAATGAATGTCCCTATCTAAAGACTACTTCGAGCGATCTTAGATCATTATACTTTAGATTACTAAACAGTAGATTAACCCGATCCGTTTGTACACTAGTACAGACGAGTGCAGTAATATTAAAATTATATCTAGATAAAAATAATTTCTGGTACTTACTCCTCTGGTGCAGAGACACAGAAAGCCCCAACATCATCATCATCATTATCAGCTGATAGACGTCCACTGCTGGACATAGGCCTCCCCCAAAGACCTCCATATAGATCGATGGTGCGCTGCTCGCATCCATCTGCTTCCCACCAACCTTCACCAGCCTCAACAAGAGAGCTCCAAATTACATCTATCTGTTTTCTTCCAACCAATTTTCTGTTTGGACCTGACTAAGGGTTTTTTACGCTGTACTTCCAGGGATATGCCCCGCTAACACATCGTCTCTCTCTGACCATTTCGCCCATCCAATGGACTCTATGGGCTTTGGCTTCTATGACATTCTATTCGCCTCTCTATTCTCATGATGTACTGTTTCCCTTCTACACAATTCTATCTTTTGGAGAAAATTATATATGATAAACTATGTTCCTGCAATCTGTTCTATTATACGAAGGTCGGAACATTTCCAATTTCTATTGCGGAATATTTAAGAGTCAATCGCATTTGTCCCTTTCCCTGATCAGTTGCAATTCTTTTACTCAGAGTTCGATCTTGGTGAAGCTTTACGAACTTTAACAGCTACCAGAAGTTAATATGCATATATAGCAATTGATGTTTTGTTGTGTTTTTGTTTAATCAAGTGATGAATTATATCAGATCTTACATTCTCTAAGTGAATAGTTCTTACCAATGTCTTCTTGATTCTTTTTAAGAGCAAGATATTCGAAGTTCTTGGCCAAATATTATCTAAAAGATAAATTTCTATATCGACAAAGTTAGCACTTGATGGCAATCCCACCTGATGTTAAGTGAGGTGATCTGAGGTGATGAAGAACAAACCTAGTAACAGCCTATTCACTATTTTCTTCAAGACATCCACGACGTATTTGAAAGGGAACACCGACCCCTTTACTGTTCTCATGAAGAACGAAGAGCTGCATTTTTTGTTGGCAAAGTGGAGATGTCAATGACATAACCGACTTGATCCGAACCATATTTCTACTACTGCTGGGTTTATCGCGGTACTAAAGTAATAGCCCCCAGACCAGTATCCATTTAATTGCTGACGATTGTACTCCTGATTTAGTTTATATACAAAATCGCGTGCACGAATCTGATACAGGCCTCAACAGGCGTGGGCAGGACTGACAGACACTGATGATAATGTTCAGTACCACCAACCATTCTATTAATTTTGTCGATAAGTTACTACTTGAATAGGTGGGTGCGTGATAGAACAGCTCCTCGGTATTCTATTGAATCCATGTCCGCTGCGGGCTTAGCATGTCCGCCGATATGGTCTCGTGAAAGACAGATAAAACGTATGATAATCGAATCGCCATATATGCTGCAGCAGCGTGGACGGTACCACATAGCTTAATTTAACTTGAAAACCTAAGTGGAATTACACTTGAATAAGATATATCCCGACTTTATAATTAAAATATACAACGCTGTTCGTGGACTTCTTCCTGGAGACTGACTGGATAAATTGTCCATTAGTAGTACGTCTCTATTGCCTAAGTAGGTACCAACGCAGAGCCTATCTCCACCGCCAAACAGTTGTATGCACACATTACTGTGTTCCTGTTTGAAGGGTGCTGTAGCTTATGAAATTATCGCGGTATCAAAACTTTACACTTTATGTCTAATATCTATACTATGGTGTAGTGTGCACCATCCAAACTAGCGCCACGTTGTTATGGGCTATCGTATCACTTACCATCAGCTGAATAAACCGACCGTGTATTCACTACGTAAAAAAAAAAAAATACGATTTCTACTGTCAAACAGTAGCGTGTGAATATTACTATGTACCGGTGTGAAATAGATGTAGGAGGAGGGGTTAGCCAGTAAGAGTATCGGGGAGATTTAAAATCATAACTAGCTACTGCGAGCACAATATAATGTGTATTATCACATTATATATAAAATTACATAATTAACTTATTTCCTCTGTATAGTTATAGAAATAGATTAAATTAATGTATGCGGTGTTACAGCACCTTTAAATTAAGATGCATTTGATTTTTATATTTCATAGAAGAATATTGAACTTGTGGTAACAGAAAATTTGATAATTCATTATGATATATACACACTATTATTTTATATAACTGTACAATTAATTTAAAAACGTATATTAGAAATTATTTCAAATAGGCTGTATGGTCTCTCATCTTTGCCTGTCCCGTTTCAGGCGAATTGAATAACAATAACGAAGGAAAAACACCGCTGTTTATAGTCAACATCTCTTCTGCTTCTATTACAATAATGCTGTCATCGGATACTGCACACGAGGCTAACGATTTCTTATCTGTGACAATTACGTATACCGTTTTGACATGTTGGCATCACTGACAGCGATCAATTGATTTATCTTCACCTTAATTGATTGGTGTATATATCTGGATGCGCTGCGTTGCGAGTAAGAACTTACTCGGGATTGATTTACCACTGATGAGTGTATCGTTTGAATTAAATCTCAAAGTTAAATTAGGCTGGAGCAGTCCACTACTGTGCCAAGAAACTCCCATGCTGTAGATAGCAATAAGGAAATCTTTTTTACTCCACATTTCTCACTTAAATAAACCAATTAAGGCTCGTTATTACGTTATCTGCTCCTGCGGAGAGTAATACCGTCTTGATGGATTATGGCATCTTCGTAAAATGTAACTGTTCATACTTTTTTCATTTGAAATGAGAAATGTTATCGGAGATCGATCATTCCTGTATAACTAGTTAATGAATGAGATAATTAATAGTAAATCTTTTTATGGTGCTTTTTTTTTTGCTTCCGCTTACACTGAACTCGATAAATTAAAACAATCTGAACTAAACAATACAAGTAAATTTGAGTAACAAACTTCATATCCATTGTCAGCCAGAAGACGTTCACTTCTGAACATAGGATCAAACATACACCACACCAATAGGAACGAGGTCTTCTTGCCAGTCCAGATTCAGATCAATCCTCGAATTACAAATAATACTGTTACTATAACTACTGAACTCAATATTATATTATTTGTTCCGATGGATGTGGAAATCCTTGAAGATGTATATCACCCATGTGCGCTTACAGCAGTAAAGTAATATGTATACTACGAAATATAGTACGAAATGTGGACAAAGGTTACGCAAACGTTTCGTCTCAATCTCTCACCCTCCTTCCGTTATTATTCAACCCTATTACCACATCTACAGTTAACTCCTTAGCCGTTACTCATTTTCGTTTCATAACATATAATTCATGACTTTCCAAAACTAGTTACCCATCAAAGAATGTTAATAAATAGGAAGAGTACAAAAGACAGAGTAATTTAAAGGTCGGCAACGAAGCCCCGACCACTCTAGTATTGCGACTGTCCATGACCGTCAGTGATCACTTTCCACCAGGTGAACTGTTGTGGTAAAAATAATATCATCATAAAAAAATCACGATTCGCAACTGTCTAGTTAAGTATATACAGAAAATTTCATTTGCACACCGCAGTTTACATATCAATCGACTCAAATCACCGATGTCGCCGTCGGTGGTCCAGCCGGCTGGTACACGATTAGCCCATTACCTTTATCTGACTAACGACACATCTTGTTACATATGCTTGTTAAAATAAATCTCCAGCAGTCTGTAAAGCACTGCAACTGTACTGCAGTTTAAAAGAAAGTAGTGTTACTTATGTTTAATAGTACTGAATATAAACTGGGGTGTAATAGACGTGATTGCACTTTAACAGCCTCCTTGATGCTTGATGCCTTTGGATTGTAACACATGATGGAGAGGACATTTAATATCAAATCCGCTTGGGAAGCTACTAGAGTTATATAGAAACAACTGCTTTGCTACTTTCCAACAATCAACATCAGAGTCAATACTCTGAATAAGATTCTCAATCTTCGGTCTTATTATCATTTGGAATTACGTGGAATTGAGATAAAAAAAAATCTACCAAATTAGACAAAGACACAGAGATAGAAAGCAACAATCTATTCTTTGACATTCTTTGAGTTTAGTTATTTCATTCACCGTCAACGTTGTAGCAAAGATAATTGTAAAGACAATAATTAGATTTGAATGAATTGTGATATATATAATATAAATAAATATAGATATGAGAAAAATTGTAAAGATAGAATTAGAAATCAAAGGAAAGAAATGTAATTAGATAAAATTAGATAATAGGAAAACCGTGATGATAAAAATTAAGAGTACTGTAAACTAAATGTAAGTGTAACTAATGCTATGAGATGTCCTCATTTGTGAGAGATGGACGAAAGGGAATAGGATGGTGAGTGAGAGACGGAATAAAGTGTGAAAGAAGAAAGGGAAAGAAGACTAGGGCAAGGAATGAGTAAACATAAATAAAGAGAGACCAAAGATAAAAGAAAGACAGGACCCTAGGTAAATCAGACTAGGGAGGAATGCGTAAAAAAACATATCGCAACTAAAATATTCGTTCTCTTCGACGACAAGAATAAGCTGACTTTTCTTACCCTGACCTCCAAATTTCAATTTGAAGAAGTTACTATAAGATGGTGGGGTAGTAAAAAAAACCAATGAAGAATTATATCGATTGACAAATTTACATAACAATAGTTCTATTGACGTTGGTCATCTTGGTAAATCTTCTTTATCTGTTTCCTATTCAGTAATAACTGCGCAGAATCTTGTGCAAAGCTGCTGGCTGCTGCTAGGTCGTTCATACAGACTAAACTCATTTACACATAAGAGATCGTAACTTAGTTAAACAACTTAACTCGCCGATCTATAGACAATACCATATTATTCCCGGTAGTCCGATAATGTATTTATAAGTCCAACTATTATCAATTCAGCTCACGATTTGCTACATTTTGCGTAACCTTATTATCTAGGGCTTAAACGTTATGTTCTACTTTATTGTACATTACTGAACTTCTCATTTATAACTTCATCTTTTTAAATTATATTTTAGTACTTTTGAATGAAAAATGTATCTAAACATTGAACAGTAAATTCCTTGAGACTGATATAAAATAGCTTTCGACTCCTAGTAATTTACTTTATTTTAGATTATTATATTGTTTATTATTCATTAGATCAAAGATGTTTCTTAAAGTTGAAGTAAATCTTTATTTCTCTATCTTTATCATTCCTCCTTTGTGTGGTGGGTCAGGGTTTTTATTTGCCATACATTTACCATCAGTTTTTTATTATTTCATTTTCAACTCATACTCATCATTCTCTCTACCTTATCTATCGTACTCAATTCTGCTTTTCACACTTCGTTTCTACTTTCATTCTGCGTCCTAATTTCTTCTTTCATCCCTCTCGCGAGTGAAGACGGCATCTTTATACTTATTCATGTCTCCTGTAAAAGAACCTGAAAAACATGGACAACATTCCATTTTCATCTATTTTGGCGTTATCAGTATTTCTTGTTCTTGTTCCTTATTTCTAGTTACATATTTTACTTTATTTCTACACTACTTCTATCTTTTATTGTTTTTGCTTACATTTTCTAGTATCACATTTCATTATTTCTTATCTCTATTTATTTATTACTGTTAACTGTTTTGGCTATAATTACTTTACAAAATCTCAAAAATGTTTGGCGACCCTTGTCTTCACTCATCAGAGAGACAATAACTTCTCTGTTTATCCTCTTTCGAGTTTCATTTCACACTGGTTTTCTTCCGTACAAGGGACAAAAGGTAACTTTTCAAACTTTTATAAATGGCAAACGTTTGAGAAACTCAGTAATTAAAACACTTCTCATAATGAATGAGAATAAAGGTTAATCCGGCTTTAATATGGGACAATTAAAAATGGGAAGCAATTAAATGTCAGCACCTCTAATTAATTGTATCAAAATAGCCACTAACCCGTAAGAAGGTGGTTCGTAACACCTTGGCCAGTCAAATGCCATTGTAGTTGACAAACTGATTACACGAGTATTTTTTTTTTTAATATTATCACGCCTTTTTCCCAGTAGGGGTAGGCAGAGGTGAATAAACACCCACATTTCGCCAGATGTGGTCAGATTAGGTCCCATGTAACAGGGGGCGAGCCTGTTGCCACTTTACTAGGACCACCACACACACACACACACACACAAAGATGATTTCAGTGTGCGGGTTTCCTCACGATGTTTTCCTTCACCGTTTGTATCCCGCTGTTGTAACTAAAGTTCACAAATGTACATAACTTAAATATTAAGTCATCGGTACATGCCGAGATTAGAACCTTCGGAATGAAAGCCGCACGCTCTAACCATTAGGCCAGCTAGCTACTAACTACACGAGTATGCGCAGGAGCAAAACAGTAAATATTTATATATATTATATATATGTAATGGAATGGGTTTCCTTTATTAGCAAATCACGTAAAAACTAGTGAACGTATTAACATGGGAACATGACCATTTAACGCGAACCGATTTTTGGATTGTTGTAAACCATTTATTGTTTGAATTTCATAGATCTTTCATCATTTTATTTCTAATTAATATTTTCATTTCGTATTTATAATGCGGTTGCTATAGGAACGGTTGCTATTGAAACCTAATTGCGATTGTAGGGACTCTCAAGGTATATTTCAGACAAGTTTCAATTCTAATTTTATATTAATGATAGCAAAGTGGGCCGGGAACAGCGATCTTACTACTGTGATCTTACGCCATAAACACGAGATATAAGGTCATTGACTATCACCATCATCAGCCGATAGACAAGTTTCCCCCAAAGATCTGCACATCAATTGGTCCTGCACTGCCCGCATCCAGAGGCGCTCCTCAACCTTCATTAGACGATCAGTATGGCCCTTAGAGCCCGACGGTACCTCGCCGGGCACGAGCGGCGTCGTTTATAAGGATTCTTATGGAGGGATTTGGACCATTTCCCACCACGCTGATGAGACACAGCTTTGTTTGTTGATTATGGGTGCATCACGAACAGTTGAGGTTGGTTTGGGTTCCATGAGTTGTTGTGCGAGAACCTCTTTTCCAAGGTCATTAAGTGAATTTATTAAATTTCCATGACCACAATTTAAACTTGTTTAGACTCGTAAAACCTCATAAATACAATTTTGGTATTATTATGTTAAACATTACACAATGAAACAAATTCACGAAGCTACAACACGAGCTTTAACCTTATAACAAGTAATTCATTTGGTCGTAACAATGAGGCATTAGTTACGAGGATATACTCAGTTGTAAATTGGAGTCGTCTCCACGGGACACAGGATGCACAGTACTGTTTTGTGACAAACACAGGAGCTGCAGTGGTATCTACTTAGACGGTCTCCGACAGGAAGAGCACTCTACTACAATAAGAAATAAAAAAAAATACTTTTGTAAACTTCTTGAGCACAATGTAAAGTGCTTACAATTCTTTTAAAGTTCAAATTTATCTACCGGAGACAGTTGAAACGTTACTTGATAAAATAACAAGAATTATTTTTAATTAAGCTTTTTCCAGTCTGCGGTGAGGCGGTTGAGGCAACGGCATGCAATGTCACAGCAACTCCCAATTAGAAATGGAAAAAGAGCCGAAGTGTAAACCCTTTACTAAGAAGTCTTTTTTGTTTTTTTAAACTCTAAAGCACCTGCTACTTCTACAATGTATACGCTTGCATATAACATTTCTTACTATCGCACATTGCTCCTGCTTAACAACTTTAAACGCTGAAAGTTTTCTTTATCTTATCGACGAGACTGGTGGGAGCTGCACTTAATGGTAAGTGATATACACCTGGCATAACAACGTGACGGTAGTTAGGATGACATACATTGACATAAAATGTTAAGTGTCCTTACCGTAGGGATTATAATATTATATTAACCACAGCGCCCTACAAACTGGAACACAGTAATGTTCGCACAGTACAGTTTGTCAGCTGCAATAGCTAAGGCGTTAGAGACAGGCAACAGAGACCTACCACCAGTACATTGTAACTTACAATTATATGAGTAAGGGTTCTCCTTTCTTCTGGATTCTTCTGAAACGGTACGAAGAAATTCGTCAAAGAATCAATGATTTCATCGGCTAGTAAATTATAAAACAATCTCCTATTGATCATTATCTAAGAAAGAGTTGTAAAACGCGTCCATTAATTTACTTAATTTTTACGTTATTTTGTATATTACTTTTTTTTTAGTATATAAAGATATTTTTTTTTTATTTTAATAGCTAATTTTGCCAATGGGGTAATCGTATACCTTGTAAAACTGTGGTCCATGTTTCGATTATGGACCCACATGTGGGGGAATGAAGTTTAGATGTTTGTGATTATTGAAAACCTCCTGCTTAGCTACCACCCTCATCTTCGACGTTTTAAGGTTACCCAAGTTATTTAACTAAGTAAAACAACTTTTATAAAGTAGTATACATTTTGGCGGTTGGAGTAGAAGCTGCAGCGGTAACAGATCTATCATTAATAAAAAAATAAATCTACTATTGAGATCAGAGCCAGAGTATTCTTGGAGAATACGCTACACATTTATACTTATCGTCAATTAGTATCCTATGAAATAGATGATAAGTTTTAGCCTATTGTATATATGAATAATAACAATGTATAACCTATAAATTTTATGAATACGAAAACTTAAAGCGATGCGGTTGTCGAGCATTTAAGGACGAATACTACTGAGTTCTATTTGTATACAAATACATTAGATCAACTATAAAGTCTTCATTATTCTCGTGCTATCTAGACCGACCGAAAACTAGTTCGCCCATGGATACACGAAACGCCCTACCTTTAATGTATGACGGCATTTATTAACATTAATAAGGCAACAAATCATTCACACATTTGCATAATCCATCCGTCATAGGACTGCAATACGCAACCACGTTGGAAACCACTAAAGGGGTGGTTAAGATTTATTCAAAAATAGATCACTCAGTATTTACCAAATACTATTAAAGTTAGAAAAGATATTTTTAACAATTATATAAACTTTAGTCATTAACTTTTATAGTTTAACATTTTCATTGAAGTGTCTTCCCTGTACCAAATTGTATTTAAATATTTGTTTGGTTTTTATAATCAACAAAAACAAGAAAAATATTACATGATATAGAACTCGCTGCATGGTTCCTGATCTTTACATTTCATTAGCAATGAGTGAAATAGCTCTCAGTGCTGCAGTCTAGCTTTCTGACCAAAAACCTGAACATTATCATCAACCGTCGTCACAGCTGGATAAAAGCTTCTCCCGAAAATCTCTTCAACGATCGGTCCTGCACTATTCTCATCTAGCAGTTTACCGCTACCTTTACCAGTCTAGGTATTGCTAATCATACATACAAACATATATATCACGCCTCGTTCACAGTGAGGTAGGCAGAGACCAGCTCTCTCCACTTGCTACGATCCTGGCACACCTGTCTCGCTTCCTCCACTTTCATGAGCGTTTTCATCCATGCTTCTCGGTTGTTAGTACTCTGCGGTTAATCACAATATATATGAAATTAATATATACGTTTCATTTGTTACAAGATTATACGTTTGTTTTCGAATAATGTTCGGTTTAATGCTTTTAATTGAATTACTAAAAATTAGGTCTTGAAATTGGAATGAAGAAGTTAAAAATAATATCCATTTTAAGTTCTTGGTGGATGAAACTATCAAATCTCGCTATTCCTTAACATAATATCGGAACTGGTGTCT
The DNA here is from genome assembly GCA_033220335.2 of Troides aeacus. Lineage (NCBI taxonomy): Eukaryota > Metazoa > Arthropoda > Insecta > Lepidoptera > Papilionidae > Troides > Troides aeacus. The sequence goes on from CM067278.1 coordinate 10,610,002, forward strand.
GTGTATCGGGCTGTTATCGACGCCGTTTGAAACGAGTCACGACGGACTGAGCGCGGGCTTTATCTTTGGTGTTGTAATTTTGCGCAACTAAATCAATCTTGAGCATACCTAAAACGCCATTGATTATATACAAGAATTATAATATTAAAGCTATGATATTGTTTAAATTTAATACTACACCAAAACCACACTATCAACTTTTAAATTTTTTAAAATTTAACAAAAGGTATAATGATCATGCTCGTCCATTTTGTGATGTGTGCTAAAAACAAGATGGCGCCAATTTTTTATATTGTCATTTTATACCTCTCACCTAATTATTATTAATAATAACCTTCCTAATATTTATCTTAGTTTTGTGTTTATGTGTTGTGTGTTTTGTTTGTTGTGTTTAGTTTTTGTCTTATTGTTTTCGTTTAATTTAATGTTAATTCTATTTTCTTTTCTTTTTTATTATTTTAGCTCGCAAATCTGATATACACGAGCCCTGAGTCCGACGAAGGTGCAATAGTTGTCAATAAAACTTGCGGCGCCAACTTCATCATAAAAAAAAAATTGTCAGTAATTTCATCAGTTACACTGCCTGTTCAAACGAAACAATAACTTTTTTGAACTAGTGCTTAACCACATAAATAAACATTAAATTATGGGAGTCTGAACGGTATAATTTAATTTTTTTAACAAAAAAACATTTTTTATCAGCATTAATACTACACATTCAGGAGTAATAAGGGGTATAATAACCACTCACGGGATCCTAGCAAACCTCACCTGCTCGTGGTGCATCCTGCTAATCAGCAAATGAGGCTGTGGCTCCCACCAGCCCACATTGGGCCAACGTGGTAGGAAATAGCCCAAATGCGGGGCATATAAATTCCTATCCGGTGTAGGAGTCTTTTGAGGAGACCTATGTCCAGCAATGGACGTCTATCGACTGAAGATGATGTAGATAATAAATAGTATTACGCCTTATCTCGTCGTAATATCTAATAAAGCCCTAATTAGAATAGATGTGAATATGAACATTCCTGTATAGAGTCATTACTGGTAATTGCGTGACTAATCTTCTACGTTTATTATACACACGCAACTATATCCGCTTCCGATTGTACTTAATGGTTTGGCATACAACTTGCGTATTCGTTTTGTTGTCGTTTGATACAATTGTGTAAGTCCTAACAAAAGTGAAGCGGTAAGTGGGAGAAGTGGAATTTTTTTTTAAGATATTTTAGCATATATCACAAAGACAGAAAATTATAGATTCTAACATACTTACGCTTGGTAGTACCCATTTAACTACACACGTACCTATTGTAGTTAATTAGTTATGATTCAAATAAATCATTATTATCATGGCAATAACTCAAAAATATTTTTGTATAAAATCGTCTAAAGGACCTAAAAAAGATCTTCGATTGATGATGCATTCAAAAAAAAATGATCACCAATAACTCCATCAGCACACTTCATAACGGAACAACGACTCGTACTCGTTAAAGATCTATTTAATTCATTCTATTCAATTTACATGATCAGTCACCGCGATATCTCGCGTTGTACTCCATGATGTCCATCAGACTCGGTTATGATATCACTAATATATTATAGATCTTCGATAAGACGAACAACATGAACCACAACGCTGGTCCAGGGGAAGAGCGCGGCAGTTTCTTCAAGTTCCTTAACTTTACTTTCTTTACAATCTATAAATTAAGACAATGATCCCGTAATTAAACTGTATTCAATAAAAGACGGGGTCGTAGTTAAACACTAACCTATATATTAAAAAAATATGTAATCTATGGTTAGACTTAATATGTTCAGCCAATACACATATCCATTGCTTAACATAAATACTAACATAATAACAAAGGTTTTATTTTTTCCCCCAAATGGATCACTTTACGGGTTCTTAAGATTGACCATGGACGGTTAAATTTTTAGAATGTTTCCGGTAGACAGCAAGCAAGTAGTTCGACGATGTAATGAAATGGCCTTAAGTACTAAAAATTGGAAAGAGTAGCTAGAGATTTTCTCAATCTAACTGTCAAATACCGACAACATACACTTTCCGTTTAAGATGATCACTGGTGTTAGGTCTTTGTTGCCAGAGACTGTCCAGTAAAATATTAGTAAGCAAAGGATACTGTGTTCAGGATAGAAGAGCGCTGTAGTTAGTATAATTACTGGGGTAAAGCGAGACTTAACATCTTATATTTGAGGCTACGACCTCAATGTGAAGAAGTATATACCATCCTAACTAGCGGCACGTTGTCATGGGCAGGCGTTTCACTTTCCACCAGGTGAACGTCCCGCTCGTCTCGTTAATGGAATAAAAAAGAAATTTTGTTGATAATGGTTGTTCTCGCCAGGCTTGTTATGCAAGTTGGCGATTTCAAAAGAGAGAAAAAGTAAAACGATAATAATTGCCTCTACTATTTGTAACTGAAACAATGGTGGCTTTGACAGTTAAACGTTTCGTCAACAGATGGCATTGCGAACAGAAATACTTTTTTTTAAAAAAAATTCCACAACGTGGTTTAACGACCCATAATTAATAAATATTGCCATGTTAAAATAATATAATTCAAGTTTTATTTAAAAAAAAATAACTGTATATAGTAAATCTTTAACAAAATCAGAATTTGTCAAAGGTATATATATTACATCCACATCATAGACCAAACTCTGTGATGATCTTTGTCTTTCTTTATGTTGTTGTGACGTTAAATAATAGGAAGGTAAACATATAATTTGTTCACAACTTTGTAATGTATACCTTCGTAATGTTTACCACTTTCTTAATTTCCCGCTTCACGCTTTACACTTGATAACAAGTAGATATAATAGGTGGACCGGAAAGTAATGTCGTTTTCTTACGCTAAATACAAACACATACATTTTTAACGAGTCTTTATTTTTAATCAATGATGTATCCCCATCATTGTCAATAACCTTTTGCCATCTAGTGAGTAAATTTTCAATCCCTGATCGATAAAAATTAATTGGTTTTTCGGCAAAATATCTAGAGATGGCATTTTGGATATCATCCAAATTTGCAAATGTTTTGCCACTTAAAAAGTGTTGCAGCGCTCGGAATAAGTGGAAATCCGATGGTGCAACATCGGGCGAATATGGTGGATGAGGCAGCACCTCCCACCCCAATTCATTAATTTTTTCTAGAGTTCGCCTTGCGCAGTGCGGTCTTGCATTGTCATGTTGGAGAATGACGCCTTTTCGGTTGACAATCGCTGGCGACTTTTCAATTAAAGATTGATTGACTCGCTGCAATTGTTCGCTGTAGAGGTCTGCAGTAACAGTTTCTCCAGGTTTCAGTAATTCAAAATGAACAATGCCGCGAATACTCCACCAAACACACAAAAGCGCTTTTTTGGGGTGTAAACCTGGCTTAGCAGTACTCCGAGGGATTTCATTTGGAGAGAGCCACTGCCTTTTGCGTTTTGGGTTATCATACAGGACCCATTTCTCATCTCCTGTGATCAAGCGATCAAAAAACGCTTCTGTGTTGTGTCGTTGAAGCAATAAGTTGCATGTGATTGATCGGTTAGCCTTATTCTGTTCGGACAGATTATGCGGGACCCAAACACCTGCTCTGCTTACTTTTCCAATCTGCTTCAAATGTTCTTGGATGGTCGACCAAGGTTTGTTGAGACTGTTTGACAATTCCTCGATCGTCTGACACGGATTTGCTTCCACTTCCGCCCTTAACACGTCGTTGTCTAACGCTGATGGTCTTCCTGATCGATACGAGTCGGAAAGATCAAAATTACCCGATTTGAACTTGGAAAACCACCTTTGGCATTTACGAATGTCCAGTGCATTTGGATAAACATCGCAAATGTTTTTGGTAGCAACTGTTGCGTTATTTCCCTTGCGAAACTCAAAGAGCATGCAATGCCGGATGTGTACTTCTTTTGGTATTTGGCTGGCCATTTTACCCAAAATTACAAAAAAAAATTGTAATTCAATTGTCTATAAGTAAAGAAATCACTATAACCTCACAATGTCTTTGGTACGCCTCTGAACAAAACAATGAGCTGACAAATGACAATCAAGTATTGGCATGCGCAGAAACGACATTACTTTCCGGTCCCCCTAATACAAATAAATACACGCAAACGATACTTTGATGGATCGCACTTACGCCTCGAAGGGCGCTTGTCCTTGCAAATTACACATTTCATACACACAACACACATTCAACAGACCCTGTGTGAGAGTTGTATTTCTAGAAATGTCTGAACCAATAACGAATGAAATAAAGCGAAGGAAGTTACATTATATATATTTCCTAATCGTATGTACAATGCTTATATACTTGAGACACCTGCTGGAGCTAATAAAGTACTGCAGTGCTTCCGAAATATATAATATTTTGAAGTTAGAGTGGACTCGTTCGACGGTATACAGAGGAAACGCATCGTGTCCTTCATCACCAGGATTGGCAGGTGTAGTAACTTGATAGTTCAGGAATTGAGAATGAGGTTGCACTATAGGCATACTTGTAAACAAAGGTTCACCCAATGGTCAATTGAGTTGAATATTTTTTTATTGATTAAAATAGTTTTGCTTTTTTTTATGTACTAGTATGGATATTGAGTTTGAAATAAACGTCTTTTATTTTTTTCTTACCTTTTATGAGTCGTGCCTTAGGATGATCTCGAGATAACGTGATACTGTGTAAACCTCGTACCCGTACCGACGTACTATTAACAGTAAACAGATTGATCTCTTTACTGTAAATAGTACGTCGGTTTTGCTTAAAACCTGCTTTAAGCGAATGTTACTTTAATTACACATAAATAGTTTCATTATTGAATTAAACTTCGAGACGATACTTGAATCTATGTCTACCTAAAACATAGTGGCAATACTAAAAATGATTACATTACACCACATTATGCTTGTCGTCTTGAGGTCATGTCAAGTATCGTTTCTTCAGTGATTTCACAACTATAGCACAATTTTACTCAGACTAATGTTGGACCCAGTAAGTTGTTGTGCGGGACCCCTTACACCCTTAATTTTATTAACTATTACTTAATTATAATAATATTCATTAAGTAAGATTGTTGTTAACAAAACCCTATCGTATTTATTTATAAAAGATATATTAAATATTCAACAGATATAAATATTCGTTTCAACAGAAACAGTTTTAAAGCAAACTTCACGAAAGTAATTCGCGAAGGCATATCATTTAATGATATCATTAAACTGTAATAACTTCCCATGAATCATTATTATCTATTAATGAAATCGTTCCAGTATCATAAGTAGGTAAGCAAGTAAAAATAAATAGCCATCTCAATATTCCCACCACTGGGACTGGTATCATATGGAGATCGAGTCAACCTCATTAATCCACTATGTTATCCAAATGCTGATTGGTAAATGCCATATCTCCACGACGATTGTTCCTCTTGTTCAGTTTCTTCATATTGTTTTCTTTAAGCGGTAGCTCAAGTTCAGAGGATCTAACCTACGTGTTTACCAGAGAGCATAGAGCTCACGACTAAACTATGGCAACTTTGTAAGAAGGTAAAATAGTAAAAATAAATAAGAGATGTAAATAAATAAAAAAAAAATAATGTAAAAATAAAATAAAAAGTAAAGATAGGAGTAAACAACGGAAAAGGAGAATGAAGAAAAAGAAGAAGAAAAATGCTACAGGGGATGCTGCTTTTTAGGCTTTCTTCAAAGAAGAAAATGGGATGGAGAAAGATAGAGATGAGAAGTTTGAAAGAGAAGAATTGAATATGAGAGACGAGAGTGAGGAAATAGAAATAAAATAAATAACTGATAGTAAATGTAATGTAGATAAATAAAGGCCCTGACCCAACCCACGCAGTGGAACAATAAAACAAAATACATTTATGACAACTCTCAGTGTAGCGTCTAGGACATATAAATTATTCAAACACTAAATAGGCATTCAATTCCTCAGAGTACTGGGAAGTCCGTTACGTTTAACTTTATGCATGGGACAAGGTTCTTAATAATACTTTACTCTTTAATCATCAGCCTTTATTTCTGCACTGTTGGCTACAGGCTTTGAAATACCTGAATGTGAACATGGATTTTTACCAAATTTGAAAAAAACATAGTAAAGGTGTTCTATATTTTTTGGTTAATTTTAAAAAATTACATACTTTTGCTATATAACATTAGGTAAATTAAATATTATTTATCGATTGATTGAAATTAAGAATTAATATCTACATACAAACAATTGTCTTATTATATAAAAACATGTATAAGCATCATACAAAGCTCCTACTGGTTTTAATAAGAGAAAACCATAATGGATCCACGATTTTGAATTGATACCTCAAAGATCTCGTTTAAAGGAGCAATTTGCACATTTAATGACAGCTCGCTTTTTGCAGTTTTTTCTAACACATGAATACATTTAACCATTGGCTATATTTGAAATCACTAACTGGAAACAAAACCTTAATATTTCTCAATTCATCTCCCAGTAAGGCGGCTTTATTGCTCATCGAACTAATTGTTCCGAACAAAGCGAGGTGCATTATCATTGCATTACAGTAAAGCTCTGGTATAATTCAGCAATTTATAATACGAGATAAGTTTTCTTTACAACGCTCAGAACACAATCAAACAATAATATTTTCAAACTGCCGCCATCTTGGCTACCAAATATGGAGCGTACATCACGATGTACAGTGTAATAAACGTCCAGAGATCGCACATGCGATCTTTGTAAACGCACAGAATAACCGCAATATTTATATAACAATAATGACTTTTTTAAGTGCTCATTAAACCAGATTACACCATCATCTTACTGATTGTGGGTTTCTGTTGCAGCGACTTCTGCCGTCAAACAGTACTGTGCAAATATTACTGTGTTCCGGATGGAAGGGCGGTGTAACTACTGTAATTACTGGGGAAAACAGACAACGTTTTATACCATAGCGATCAGCGTAATATAGTGCAGTGTATATCATCCTAATTGGTGCCATGATATTATAGGCAGGAATATCACTTACCATTAGATGAAGCTCCGGCTAGACTCATCGTTTAATGGAATAAAAAGAAATCATTCTAACTAGGGCCCTGGTGTTATGGGCAGGCGTATCAACCATCAGATGTACGTCCGGCTTATCTCGACGCATAATTAAATAAAAAAATCATCAGCCGACAAATTACAATAGGCCTCCACTAAAAATCTCCGCCCTGATCAGATCTACCTTGTGAAAATCTGTTAGCACAAGTCTACAACCTTACTACCTCATTAGACATCACTTATACGAAACCGTGCAGAATAAAATAGACTGATCGGTTTTAGAAAAATCCAGTTCCTCTCTTTCTCTCAAAAAGTTTAAGAGCTATGTATTAATTATTCGGTTTTCTTAGTGTCGGTAGTTATAATAAAATTCATTTTCTTATGATCTACTACTTGTTAATAAAAGAATAATTAAAGATCTACTATTTAATCTATCTAGACTTACTAACAGATATGTCTGCACTGTCATTAAAACAAAATTAATCATTAATAAGGATTTCGTATCATTCTTGAATAGAACGTGTAAATGCGATATAGCATATTTTTGCACTTTATCTAACCGTAATCATTAAACGCAATTGAATTTCCTCATCGAAATACCATCAGGCCATTGTTAGGATATTACACGTAATTGGGCATTTCGCGCTGGTGCCCTTTATGGAGATCTTAATTGAGTATTCATGGGTTAAAAGCAGCTAATTGACAAGAGCATCGGGCGATGTGACACCGGCGCTGCGCCCGGCCTCCATGAGGTGTTGGGCGAGCGCACCCGCCGACAGCCGCCCGGTATGGAAGCCCGGCTGCATTGTTCACCAATAATGAAGCATGAATTGCTTGACTCTCATGTCCTTTGTAAATTATAATGTTACCCTCCTTACAAGGTCACGTCGTGAGCTATCCAATTAATTTATTCCCTCGTGTGAAAGGTTGCAATGCACTGAATTACAGTAGTGTGTTTATAGAAATACTCTATCGAAGAATATCAAACGTGAGATATTTAGTTATACTTTATTACTAACATTCACATATCTCAATACATTTACATAATAAAACACAAATACCAGAACTAAAATTTACATATCCTTCAAAAAAAGGATAAAATATATTAAGACAAACCTGTAAATATTTGTTTTATGCACAATGTTAATTATAAAACCTCTTTCATACTTTAATGTAGACGCTGGATTTAAATAACAAGTTACTTTTACAATATTACTTACTACATAAAATCATTTATTACGTTAGGTACTATTATCAATATTTATATTATAGTTGAATACCTCCATGACGCTGTATTTTCAGGAATTTTATTGATTAAACAACTCGTTAAGAGAAACAGAACCTTTCCTTTGTAAGCGGTATCTCCAGCAATAACAACGAGACACCAATCAGAATTTTACTTAACAAGTTATTTGCAAACTATTATACTATTTGTCAGAACAAATAGAAATTATAATATATTAGTATCTATTTAGGCGGTGTCCGATAATGTGTTACCACCAGTAATCTATCACATAGTAACAGCATATAAATAACTATTAATAGAAACCTTTCTCCACTTTCATCCAAGCCTTCAAACAAATCGACCGTTACTCACGAAACGTTCAATTTATCGCTTTCAATATCTTCATGCGAATAACTCGTGAATTCGACTAATTGGTGTTTTATGGTGGTAATTTGGCGATACAGTTATAATACTTGAGTCAGTGTTATACTGTTACCACCAATCCACGTGCATAAAGGGAAATATTGGGAAAAATTTATTGTACAACTATCTACCATAGAATATTCTTCCGCCTGAATTATTCAGCATTGTGAACTCTGTTTAGTGATAATTTAAATATTTGGTTGGTTGTCCAAGTACTTATTATTTTAATGTTTTAAAATGTGTGTATTAACCCGAGTTTGGAAAGGAATTAAAAATATCAGTTAATATTAGGTTGGGGAAAAAGAAATCCATTAATTTTTCGGTAGATGGCTGTAGTGATAAATTTCTCATAAAGTATCGATCAAACAGTTTCAGATTTATGCTCGTTGGAAAGGTGACATTTCGCAGTAAAAAAATTGTTTTGCTGTTTTTTGTTTGGTGCATTCAATTGTGAGTTACAGGGTGTTAAAAATGGAAGTGAACAAAGAGAAAATTCGGTACATTTTACAGTTTTTCTTTGACAAAGGCGAAAATGCAAGCCAGGCGGCTAAAATTGTGAATGCTGTTTATGGACCCGATACTGTAACAGCCAATTATGTGCAATTTTGGTTTTGTAGATTCCGTTCAGGAATTTTTGATGTTAAAGATGCACCTCGCACAGGTAGGCCGGTCGCCGAAAATGTCGATAAAATCGGAGAAATGATCGAAATTGACCGGCATGTTAGCAGTCGTAACATCGCCCAGGAGCTAAAAATGGGCCACAAAACATTTACACAAAGCTGGATTCAAAAAGAAGCTCGATGTTTGGGTGCCACACCAATTAACAGAAAAAAACATGATGGATCGAATTTCCATCTGCGAAGCCTTGGCCAAACGGAATGAGATAGACCCATTTCTTAAACGGATGGTGACTGGAGATGAGAAATGGATCACATACGATAACCCTGTGCGAAAACGATCATGGTCAAAGAGCGGTGAAGCACCTCAAACGGTGGCCAAACCAGGACTAACGGCCAGGAAGGTTCTGCTGTGCATTTGGTGGGACTGGAAGGGGATTATTTATTATGAGTTGTTTCCATATGGCCAAGCACTAAATTCTTATCTCTACTGTCAAGAACTGGACCGTTTGAAGATAGCAATTGACCAGAAACGGCCAGAATTGGCCAACAGGAGAGGTATCGTGTTCCACCAGGACAACGCTAGGCCACACACGTCTACAGTGACTCGCCAGAAACTTCGGGAGCTTGGTTGGGAAGTTTTAATGCATCCGCCATACAGTCCGGACTTGGCACCAAGCGATTACCATCTTTTTCTTGCATTACAAAATTTCTTTAGTGATAAAAAATTGGCATCTAGGGAAGATTGTGAAAATCGGCTACTAGAGTTTTTTGCAAATAGAGACCAGGACTTCTACGAGAGAGGCATTATGAAGTTACCTTTAAAATGGCAACAAATCATAGAACAAAACGGTGCATATTTGACCCAAATCGGACAATCCGAAGCATGTTAAATAAAGTCCTGAAGTTCATATAAAAATAATGGATTTCTTTTTCCCCAACCTATTATATAGCGAGATTCTTACTACAACAAAAATTTGTCGTAAACTATCTCCACTGATTTGTATATTTCTAAATAAGCTGATCTAGACAAAGCGATTGCTAAATCAATATCAGGATACGCTAATGTAAACTATACATCAAACTTTTATTAGGTCGTGGATTCCGGGTCATCGACCTCAGTATCAGATGAGCTAAGTTAAAAATGACTGCCAAGCAATATACTTCAACAGAGAACAGAAACATCGCAGTTTAAAACAAAATATCGACTATAAAGTATGTCTACGGGATAAAACTTTTAAAAGAACATTATACCATTTATTCTGACTAAAAATTTCCACATTAAATCGAACTCCATACCCTGAAAGTTTCTTTTTATCTACTTGCCAATATCACACTGACGAAGAACGGAACAAGTCATTTCTTCCAATCGATTTTATCATCCACCACCCAGATTTCTTCTAATGTCTTTTAATGTTTCTTTTTCTATCTATGTTCTTTCAAATCTCCACGTTCGTATTTTATCTAGGATTGATCGCTTCCAGAAATCATTTATCATCTAAAATCACATCTATTTCCCTCCACGTTAAGAGACCCACACTAACACAGTTCGAGACACAACAAACAGATAATAAAATTTAAATGTTATTCATTCTCCTTTCCATTCGTAACGTGCAGTAACCGCTAAGTGCACTTTAAAAGTCATTCCAATTTGTTTCGTTTACCAGCTCGCCCCATTGGCAGTTTGTACTTAAAATGTTTGTTTATTACTTATTATATATATATACGTATATTTAAAAGTCCAATGTTTACTCAGACTGCGACGTTTGTACTACACTATCTCTCCCTGCGGCCTCGATCGTATTTAAAGTAAATAAACGATGGTATATAGGTCTCTGTTGCCGGAGACGATGTAGGTAGGTATCACCGCAGCTCCTTTTTTTTTCGTTAAGAAATCCTCAACGGATACTCTTCTCCTGCCGGGTCAACAGAGTTATGACGGACTCATACCGGCTAAAACACCACGGTATCCTTCTCAAAACTCGGTCGGAACTACGGGAATGCTTGCCCATACTTCCACAATCCCAACAGTAATGCTTCATTACAGGATGTCGCTTCAGAGCGGAGCTGCTATTCCCCACACCTCACCATCACACAGAAGCACCGTACGTACCACCTCGAGCCATTTGATATACGGAAATAAGTCACCGCCGAATCCACTGTTGTAGCATCTGTTACGGGGGTTGAAGGTTATTGTGTATTCTCCTCCACCGTCCAGGTCTCTGCCTACGAATAGAGAGAAGAATAGTTCTTTCTCTCTCCGTCTCTGTTATTTGCTTTTGCGACATTACTCGTTTTCAAAAGACGACGTCTACACTACACGCTTTCCCGCTTCCCGTCCATAGCCTCAATAAAAGCTTGAAGAGTGAGGTCTCTCCCTATTTCAGCGATGAAACGACAATTTTTCCAACTGATACAATCCTGCCGCGCCGACTCCTCATCTTTGCCACCATATGACCGCAGCACATATTGCAACCAAAAAAACGGATTAAAGGGCGCTATAAATATTGAAATTACTGTGAAATATATACCATCCTAACTAACGCCACGTTCTTATGGGCAGGCGACGGATGACACCATCAGGTGAACATCCCGCTCGTCTTGTCGCTAAGTGGTTTTAAAAAAAATAATCACACATATACAGAGAATTTTTTATTTATTTGACAAAGTGAAGGAGTAAGCCTAATATTCGTCACCACATTTTATCATACTTATCGGCTTGAAACGTAATGTATAAGATAAAATAAGTCTCGTTACCCAAGTAATCTCACTGTTAAACATTGTTAATCGGGACACAGTAATATTTGCACACTATTATTTACAAGCAGAAATAGGCTATGGAAACCAAGATTGCCACGACGCTTTCGGATTCCCGTCCCAAAAACGATTTCAATGCAAACTTCCGGTTTTCTATGCATTTTATGATAATAAAGGTTACTTTAAAATTTTAATTATTTTATCAAAATTAACCAAGGGTGCTGGTAGATTTAAAACAAACTTCCATTTTAATAGGGGGACCGGAAAGTAATGTCGTTTCTGCGCATGCCAATACTTGATTGTCATTTGTCAGCTCATTGTTTTGTTCAGAGGCGTACCAAAGACATTGTGAGGTTATAGTGATTTCTTTACTTATAGACAATTGAATTACAATTTTTTTTTGTAATTTTGGGTAAAATGGCCAGCCAAATACCAGAAGAGGTACACATCCGGCATTGCATGCTCTTTGAGTTTCGCAAGGGAAATAACGCAACAGTTGCTACCAAAAACATTTGCGATGTTTATCCAAATGCACTGGACATTCGTAAATGCCAAAGGTGGTTTTCCAAGTTCAAATCGGGTAATTTTGATCTTTCCGACTCGTATCGATCAGGAAGACCATCAGCGTTAGACAACGACGTGTTAAGGGCGGAAGTGGAAGCAAATCCGTGTCAGACGATCGAGGAATTGTCAAACAGTCTCAACAAACCTTGGTCGACCATCCAAGAACATTTGAAGCAGATTGGAAAAGTAAGCAGAGCAGGTGTTTGGGTCCCGCATAATCTGTCCGAACAGAATAAGGCTAACCGATCAATCACATGCAACTTATTGCTTCAACGACACAACACAGAAGCGTTTTTTGATCGCTTGATCACAGGAGATGAGAAATGGGTCCTGTATGATAACCCAAAACGCAAAAGGCAGTGGCTCTCTCCAAATGAAATCCCTCGGAGTACTGCTAAGCCAGGTTTACACCCCAAAAAAGCGCTTTTGTGTGTTTGGTGGAGTATTCGCGGCATTGTTCATTTTGAATTACTGAAACCTGGAGAAACTGTTACTGCAGACCTCTACAGCGAACAATTGCAGCGAGTCAATCAATCTTTAATTGAAAAGTGGCCAGCGATTGTCAACCGAAAAGGCGTCATTCTCCAACATGACAATGCAAGACCGCACTGCGCAAGGCGAACTCTAGAAAAAATTAATGAATTGGGGTGGGAGGTGCTGCCTCATCCACCATATTCGCCCGATGTTGCACCATCGGATTTCCACTTATTCCGAGCGCTGCAACACTTTTTAAGTGGCAAAACATTTGCAAATTTGGATGATATCCAAAATGCCATCTCTAGATATTTTGCCGAAAAACCAATTAATTTTTATCGATCAGGGATTGAAAATTTACTCACTAGATGGCAAAAGGTTATTGACAATGATGGGGAATACATCATTGATTAAAAATAAAGACTCGTTAAAAATGTATGTGTTTGTATTTAGCGTAAGAAAACGACATTACTTTCCGGTCCCCCTAATATTAACTAAATCCAAGTTCTACTGATCCCCAATTTCATATTTCTCTTTATAGAAAAATGTCTATTAAATCTATATCTATCATATATACAAATTATAGAAACCGTAACAGTAAATGATAATGTAAAAAATATACAGACAGATTTCACATTTAAAAGTAATATATATAAGTTTTCTTGTAAACTACCCGGGTATTGTATTGATGTAAGTTTATCACTTTCAAGATGAACGCCGCTACCCCCCAAAGTAACAATTTGAATGCTTAAACGTCTAGTTTAAATAGTCACTTTAAAACAAGTGAGATGATGCTACGTCGATTCTTGACTAGGAAAGATGTACGAACTTTGTTAACATTTGACATCAAATTAGTATTAGACGAAACAAACAGCGAGCCGTTTACCTTATGATGAGTGATGACACACACTGCACATTGTGCTTGTTGTCTTTAGACAAGTTGCTCAAGTCTCGATACCACGGTAATTTCAACAGCAATAACTCTCTTCAAACCAGAACACAGAAATGTTTGCACACTGCCGTTTCAGAGCAGGAACAGGAACTGCGCTGGTACATACCTAGATTGTCTCCGACAACAGAGACATACCATCAGATACATAAGATTTTATAAGTAATATGTTAGATTTACTAACGCCTTTTAATTATTTTTTTTTTAATTATAGAAGATAATATCATAAATTACCACTACATTACCATTTTTATTGGTATTATAACCATTTTTTCCTAAATAGTATTTGTGGTAGATCTCCGTTGCCGTAGACCGTTTAGCTAAGTTCCACCGCAGCTCCTATTTCAGCCAAACAGTAGAATTCAAGCATTACTGTGTCCCGGTTTGAAGGACGCTGTAGCTTGTGAGATTACTAGGTTAACGAGACGTAAGATATTATTTTAAAAAATTAATAAATTATATAGCTTACAGTTTGCTGGTGAATATTAATGAAATAGCCCATTCGCCAACACTCCGTTTACAAATGACCGTGTATTATTTTATTCAGATTAAATCTGAGCACCAATTGTACACGACTTAAGTAGGTTTTCCAATTACCGAGTGCCGATTATCAGCTGTTCACCAATTACTTATAATTGGGTGTGTTTTAATTGTGTAACGTAATGAAGTAGAATACGCGTTGCGATTTGACGTCCATTAATTAACTTTCGAAAATGAGGAAGTACTCAATCGGACGAGAACTTATAATTTATCACTACAATCTTATATAAGATCACGCTTTACTTTTTCACGGACGTATACAGTTTTAGTTATACTTTTTTTCGTTGGTAAGAATATAACACAAATATCATCACTTCGTATATAACAGAAATCAGATACAATTGACTTTTTAATATAATTATTTGTGGTAAAAGTTCTAGTTTTGTCTATGATACCTTTAAATTTTTGCTCAACATTATGATATTGATATAAATATTATACTTTAGTACTAACTTTGCTTATTTTTGGTGTACACAGAGCGGAATTATTGCCTTAATACAGAGATATAGGGTTGTCAAATATCTCCCTTCCGCCTTTTTGTCTTTTGAATTTCGCGGCTATGTACAAAGCGCTACAGAGTTCGTATCTGGTAATACATAATTTGAAAGGTCTTGACATAACCTATAAAACGACGCTATGCATAATTAGTTTGGATATTGCGTTCAACAGTTATAGACGTGTAAACATGGAGTTCACTAACGCCGAAATTCGCGCTATTTTAAAGTTTTCCTTCGTTAAAGGCAAATCCGCTAGAGAAACGTTCCGTGAGATTAATGGTGTTTTGGGGGATGGTACTCTATCACTTCGAACCGCGGAGTAATGGTTTCGACGATTCAGAGCCGGTGAAAACGACACCATGGATAAGCCAGCCGGCGGAAGACCTGTGACGACAAATACCGATTAAATCATGGACTACTTCGAGTTAGACCGGCATGTGGCATCTCGTGACATCGCCCAGGAGATGGGAGTTAGTCACCAAACCATTTAAAACCATCTGCAGAAGGCTGGATACAAAAAAAAGCTTGATGTTTGGGTGCCGCATGATTTGACGCAAAAAACCTTCTGGACCGAATCAACGCCTGCGATATGCTGCTGAAACGGAACAAACTCGACCCATTCTTGAAGCGGATGGTGACTGGCGACCAAAAATGGATCACATACGACAATTTCAAGCGAAAACGGTCGTGGTCGAAGGCCGGTGAATCGTCCCAAACAGTGGCCAAGCCGGGATTGACGGCCAGGAAGGTTTTGCTGTGTGTTTGGTGGGATTGGAAGGGAATCATCCACTATGAGCTGCTCCCATATGGCCAGACGCTTAATTCTACCATCTACTGCGAACAACTGGACCGCTTGAAGCAGGCGATCGACCAGAAGCGTCCAGAATTGGCTAACAGGAAGGGTGTAGTGTTCCACCAGGACAACGCCAGACCACACACTTCGTTGATGACTCGTCAGAAGCTACGGGAGCTCGGATGCGAGGTTTTATCGCATACACCATATAGCCCGGACATAGCGCCAAGTGATTACCACCTGTTCCTGTCCATGGTGAACGCCCTTGGTGGTGTAAAGTTGAACTCAAAATAGGCTTGTGAAAAGTGGCTGTCCGAGTTTTTCGCAAATAAGGAGGGGGGCTTCTACGAGGGAGGTATTATGAAGTTGCCGTCTAGATGGAAACAGATTATCGAACAAAACGGCGCACATTTGAACTAAATCCGATCACTGTAACACTTTTTATAAAGCATTGAATAAAGAGCAAAAAAGCGGAAGGGAGATATTTGACAACCTATTGTCAGCTGCTGTAAAAGCAAACAAACAGTAATATAGTGATAAGACAGATATAAAATAAAACATTTTGAATATATACACAAATATGTAATTACCTAAGTTACATGTAAGAATTAATATACTAAAGAGAGGCTTGCGAATAGACATACAACTAGTCGTAAATCACTTAGAAGTAAGTTCATAAATGATTGCTTAAAAATATGTAAGATAGTAAACAAAAGATATAAGGATAAGTGAATATTACTTTATACATATGTACACAGTAATTTTTAGTGTATTTCTGTGAATTCTGTAAATATTAGATAGCATGAGTATAGATTATATAAAAATTAAATAAATAGAAATAACGTTAGAAAAAATATGTATATAAATAAGTAGTGAATATGTTATAAGTAAATGTTGTAAATAGAAGGATAAGGTAACATCCTGAATAATAATAAAGGGGAAAATTAGAAATAAATACAAAAAACCACTAAAGTGTAATTCAAATAAAAACAAGTAGGATATTGGAAAGTAAGTTAATTATGTATGCGATAAACAACAACTGTAGTAACAAAGTTATATTATCTTTACTTACTGTTGTTGATTATATTTATATATAATATTAATCATTAGATTTGTATTAATTATAATATAAATAATAATGATTGTACTCAATAATGAAAATACTTGTAAATCCAACATATTCATTTGTAGTGTTCACACGGCGTAACGGTTATAGACCATGTTTGAGTGATTTTAGTTACATATAATAATTAACTACCCATTAGCTAAATATCTAACCGTTTACCATATAAGGAGTGTCTAGTTCGATTCTACTATATATGTTTTATATTTAACAATGCGATACAAAACTAATGTAATATACACGTAGACGTTTATCGGCCAATTCGTCGAGATTATCGTGTTTGGAGTTGTACAAGCGGCTTGTGTGAGTACATCCGTTACCGGTTACACCAACCTGTCGCTGGGAACAGGCGGTACCAGCTCCCGGATTGACGCTCGCCTGCTTGACAGATGTTAGCGATAAGCAGAGTTAAGTCGCAATTTGTATGCCGCGGCTGGAGCACGCATAATGAACTAGAGAAAGATATTACCCGCCGCTGACTTGACTGCCTCTGACTTACGGAACAACGAATCCTTAAAGAGTTTCATTTTTAATAAAGTTTTTTTGTCTAAAATCGACTAACACTCAACTACAATTTCACGTAGTCTTAAGTGACAATGAGGCTGTGGATGGGAAAGTGTGCTCTCATAGAATATTTTAGTTGATACTCATATCACTCATACACGCAACCGGCACCAAACAATGATGTTATGGCGGCAGTTTATAATATCAACCAAACATTGATTATTATTACGAATCCCATATTAAAATATTTTTATAACCCATACCTAATAAAATGTAATAAGAATGGCAATAGAAAAACAATAAAAATTATTTCATTCGTCTATACAACTTTAGTTTTTTTTGAGGACAACTAACCATTACCAAGTTTTAATTGAAAGTAGTTTGTTTCAAGAAATTTCACCAACTGCGTAACAGGTTCGATGCGACTTTAAGAAAAAGACACTAACTCATTTCTCAAAGGCCAACAGTTCAACAGTTAATTCCTAAGAATTGCGTACAACCGTCTATGGGTATCATCGCTCTACATATACCTAATTCCCGTTTGCCCCACCTTTCTTTGAAAAGAAAATTACAACAATTACTGAGAACTCTCCAAGGTCTCATGTCCAACGATGACATCTCTGGCGTGAAGACCATTACCCACCGATCGTCCCTTCGTTAGTGATACTTTGTATCAGCGACTCGGTTCAACATTAAAGACCATTATTCCCTGCTCAGCACTTAACTTTACGAAGGTTTCCATTCAAATGTTACTTAAACCGTACACAGGAATATGAGCTTTACATCAACGAGGATCCTTCAATTGTTTGATGTCGTATAGCCATTACGGTACTATTTCGTATGAACGTCTGCTTCGCGATCTGGATAAACTTTACCACCACTTGGGGGGATGTTAATCGATTTTTATACTTACATATAAACAAATAAGATTATTGATATGTATTGCGATTGTACGTTTAACGTTGTACAAGTTGCCACCCGCAAACTGATGATGGTAGATAAGGTGAGTCAGTAATAAGGTCTGTAAGAAACAATTCGTGTAATCTTATAAAGATATCGCTATTTCTTGTGACTTTTAAAAGCATATTAAGAGGGTTTTTTTTATAAATAATGTAACGTTCTGTTTAATAATGTAACTAAACCAATATTTATGAACTAGCAGTAATATTAATAAAGTTATTACCTTGTAAACATGAGATATGTACAGTGATGCGTTTCCGAATTATATACTCGTAAATACTAGGTGTTAGGAGATCGTCTCCTTTAGGCCCATTAGGACAGGTAATCTAAAAACTACTTTTGAAGGCATAGCTCAAATGTATACTTGAGCCCCCTTTGGAAAGGGTTCCTGGGGTGCATATGGTGATACGTCTCGTATTCAAACGCGTCGCAACGTAGGGATCTAGTCGT
This sequence comes from Troides aeacus, assembly GCA_033220335.2. NCBI lineage: Eukaryota > Metazoa > Arthropoda > Insecta > Lepidoptera > Papilionidae > Troides > Troides aeacus. The sequence continues at coordinate 10,628,932 of CM067278.1, forward strand.
GAGGGGTGCTGCTTCACATCACATCCCTCCCCGGGGTGGACCCGTTCATTCGGGCGCTGATCGGGGGTCGCGGAGGAACTGAAATACGTTATCCCGCGACCTCTCGAGCATGTGGAAGAGAGTGGAATACCGTGTGAAGATTTTTAGTCGGTTGGAGTCCGACACTACCCCGGTACCGGCCCACTATTGGTCCTGAATAGTCTTTCGAATTCACCAATTGAATAAACTAAGTACCGGGTTCGATTCCCCGCTAATGAAGAAATTTAGATATTCACTGGTCACGGGGGATTCTCCGAGTACCTTCACAGGTTCAAGCTTAAGAAGAGTCCCGCGTGACTCTGTGACCCGGCTGTGGACCAGACCGTGGTGCACATCCTCACTTCCTGTCCCTTATTTGGGGCAGAAAGAGCGGAGTTGGAAATAAAGATGGGAAAAGGATTGATGTGGAAGTCATTGCCTTTCTTATGAGTAACGACGAAAGTCGAAAAATATTACTGGGGTATTGTGCAAAAATAGTAAGAAAGGTGATAGAGGGAAACAAAGTGTAATGAATACAGTTTGTTCTATTTTTGCTTGTTTGGAAGTAAACAAATAATGCAAATAAAACTAAATATTGTAAAATGAAAAACATATCCATTAGTAAATAAAAGGAGAAGAAAAAAAGGAAAATTTGCTACAGAGGTGATTCTTTTTCAGGCTCTCCCCCGTTCTAACTACCCCAGAATGAGTACGAGAAGGTCGTCACATCAGACGGAAAGGAATGAAAGAAGAAATGGTATGTGGAATGGAAGATAAGTAGGGAATGGAAGATGAATGAATGAAAGAAGATAGTTAAGAACATAGGAATAAGAACAGATGTAAAATTAAATAATGTTTTAAAGTAAGTTAAAGCCCTGACTCAACTAAGCAAAGGAACAAAGTAAAAAAAAACTGAAGAAATTTAAGCTGCCGGCGATTCGTTGATCCGAGCATCAGCTGTTTTTGATTTTGTGTTTTTATTGCTGTTTTTTTTATTAAAGTAATGTATTTTTTAATAAAATACCTATTTCATTTAGCTGTACTGTTGGAAATATAGATAATAAAAAGTTTTAAAAATATGACTTTTTTGTAATCAGGATCGATTTTTTTTCCGTCCCATCATCAAAGGTGTCATTAGTGCTATCGTCTGTCTTCGTTTTCGAAGCGGTCTCCTAACACCCTGTATATGTAGTTGTAGTGCCGTATTGTTGTATTAGTATGTTAAATTATTACATACATTTTAAAGTGAAAAAAAAACTTAAATCTTTAATAATGAAGGAAATAAATGAAGAAACTGTTTGTTCAATAGACGACAATAGATTAAAAATAGATGATGAATAAAAACAAAGGTTCTACTTCAAGTATACATTTGAGCTATGCCCTCAAAAGTAGTTTTTAGACTACCTGGCCTATAAGATAATACTGCTGCTAGCATTGCGAAGAAGAGCTGGTTCGATTCTCATAGACCTTGAACTTCCGGTAAAAGAAAGCATTGTGAAGAGTTAACAGCTTTCGTCCTATATTCTTGTTTTGAGCGGGCTGGAAGCCACAGCGGCTCTTACAGCTCATCTGACACTGGGCTCGTGGACCCGGATCCACGGCCTGAAGCAGCTTTCGTATATTTGTGACATCTACTACCAGGCACTTGACCAAAGTAAATAAGTGGCTTTGAGTTTTGTCCTTTTAAGAGAAAGCGCCGAGTCCCAGTAGTGGGATAGTTAAGAGCTGTTTTATTAATGTAAGTTGTAAATTTTAAATATTAGCATAGAGTTGTTCGTATTTGATTGCTTTTTACAGTTGAATAATTATTTGTTAGTTACAGTAACTGCTCCGCTGTGTTTAACGCTCATTTTATTACGGGCACGGTTATATTTTATCTGTACGGCATGAAACTTTAATATTTATTGTACGTTTTATTAACATCATTTACTTTAGACGCGGTTTCTCAGTCTCTAGTTTGCCCTCGTTATTATCTCTGTTATATTTAAACAGCATTGTAAACTTTAAGTTGCTGTAAAATAGATTTACTACTAGAGTAAAGGCACGGTCTGTCTAAATCTAGATATAAATTTATGTTTGTACTATTACATGCCGCTCACGTCGAATTTCAAAGTTAAATTTTTGACTTTAACTTGTTCCGTTGATAAATATGTGGAAGTATGTTAATTAAAACTCGTTAAAAAAAATGATCACAGATTCTGTGTGATCAGTTTAGTAATTTGAAATATTAAAAATCAGGAATCGTAGCTATTCTATTAAGATTTTCGTTAGATAAAAGTGTTCAAGAAAATAATTCTCTACGTACCATACAATTTTTAAAATAACAGAAAGCTATACGAAACACATCAATATACAAGTAAATAACAAAATGAACATTATCAAAGTTCAAACAAACAAGATTTCGTTTCAGTAATTATTGTAACATTTCCTAAGACCATGGGATATGGCCTCCGGTCATAAACTTAATAACCGTTTCATAAATAATGGTAGCATTTGAAAATCCAATGCTGTTATTATCGGATTATCAACGCACGCCCTTCCACCCCCACTCCGGGCTACTCCTAAATAAGACATCAGTAAACGTTAAAACTATAATAAAAAATATAATAGACAGTTAGTTAAAGAATCTCTACGCAAACACAATAACAATAAGGCAGTGTTTGTTAGATTAGAGATATCTGGAATCACCGCCTCAACGCTACCTGAAACATTCTGGGATAGTGCATCTAGGGCACGGGGAGTGCCTGCCGCACCTGTAATGGTGTTTTTACATTTACCCCAGCACTTTAAAGTATGTTTTATTAGTATTTTATTACTCTCAGGTTATAAAGATAGTGTTAAATGCGTTGTAAGTAGTACTATACGATGTTTGCTTTTGTTATTCGTTTGGAAGAGAAACGCCGTGTAAATTTTATGTCTTTATTAGCTATTATGTTTTTTTTGTATATTTTTTCACATGTATTATATATCTAAGTAATGCCTATTACTATCGTAAAGCAGTATAGTTGAAATATTATTTTTTCATGGAAACTAGTTCCGAAGCACAGTGCCTATACAGTTTGCTTTGTAACACTGAAGCTCGCAGTTCAATTTTAGGGTTACATAGGTAGATTTTGTATACGGCAGGGTTCATTTGAACCTTTCTAACTCCTACTTGATCAATTCGACACCTTTTTATTTAAAACGTGTTTAACTTGTCCCGAATTACACATGATGAAAAGTGTTGCAAAAGATGATAGCTAACCAGGCGGGTAGATATCTCGCGGACACCAAATCCGCGGCCCTGAGTCCGATGAAACCGTAATAGTTGACAAAAGTTTGTGATGAAAAATTTATGAAAAAACGGACTTATAAAATCGAGCAAGCAAAGTCCTCAACATGTGTCCCGGACTCTACTTTATGTTAGAAGATAAGGGCTTAATCACCGCTGCTAGGCGATAGGTGATAGCTCACCAAACTGCACCATGTAAATGACTAGAATCTAGCGTTATCTAAATTTTCAATTGATAGAAAGTGTTATGTATCTCTGAATATAATAATAAAGCGCTTGAAGATAATGTTTACCACACCGTATTGAGCTCGTCGACTTAAGACATAAGACGTTAAGTCACCCCAGTAATTATACTATCTACAACACCCTTAAAATCTACAGTACTTTGAACTACTATTCGACGGCACAAATATCTGTGGTGGTACATAGACGGTCTTTAGTAACAGAGTCAGCTCCAGTATTAACTACTCAGGTGATAAAAGATTTTTTCTCAAATATCCAAACAGGACCAGCTCCAGGAAGTCTTGCTTCAGGGAACTGTTGTTTATTGATCCGTCCGCTAATATCATATTAAACAAATAGATGAGGGTTTGTCGGTAACAGCGGTCAGATGCGATTGCATGGTTTCCTCCATAATAATACCACTACCACCAGTTTATTTAACCAAATATTTTTCTCTGGTTCTATATTTTCTATCTGCCTTGATAAACGACAATTAGGGTATTGTTCTGGCTCTCATTTGTCGACAGCCGGAAATAACCAAATGGCAGTAGATTTGCAATATGAAACGGCAAGAGTTGAATTAGGAAAAAATCTCTATCATCCAATAAACGCTGAAATAACAGCAGAACTATGAATTATCTTAAAATTAATAAGAAATCAGTATCGTTTTATAGAAAAGGTTTTGATATTATCAACTTTGTTATAATTCGTCGTCAAACGGAAACAAACTGATAGTTAAGTTCTGTTCTGTATCGTTTTCCTACTTTTCATGACGATGAGTTGATACCAAATCAATAGAGGTATGTAAATATGAGAAGATCTTCGAGTAGCGATGGTAAGGACCGCGAGCTCGATATCCAGCCACGAGCCTTTAATCAGATAAAGGCTGTTTACATTCAGCCCCCGGGGAATTTAAATGTAGCGATGTTGTCTGGCTGAACCCGCGTCCTGACCCGGACAGATGCTCGATACGGGAGTGCCCGATGCCGAGGATTGAGAGATTCAGATATTGTTCATAAATATCTAGTAGACAGTTGGAGGAGACGATGCCGCAGTCGTAAAAACCGTGACATAAACAATAGTAGCCATACAAACTTTAAAGATACGACTTTTTATATTGCTTTTAATACCTTACTGCGAATGGTTTCTTCTCATTTATATATAAAATGTTGATTCCTTATACCGATAACTATCACCAGCAATAAGTGAACTTTATGTTCTACTAATAGGACTCTTTCTGCTCTCAAAAAGATAGAGTCCAGGCCATTTATCTGATGATATGATACTAACGCTATTGTTCTATATTTTCCATCAACAGTAGCTCAGCTCAGTGTCAATTTAAGTTGTGGCTCTCAGACACAAACAGAACTATCGCCGCTTCAACTATCATGTAAACTAAATTCACATAGGCTGTACAACGCCTTTAGTAAAAGTAATAATATAATGCAAATTCATAACTTAACATTAAAAATAACTATGTCTACAATACCTAATTAAGCAAATAACTGCTATAATCTGTATAGAAGCAATCTAAAAATCACGGGAATTTAACGGTGGTGCTTATGGTGTAGTACGCAGAAGAATGATTATTTAGAAACTTAAGTTTGCTATAAGATAGCGAGGGTAGCAAAGAACACTATACCCAGGGACGTACTCGGATGTAATACTGAAGGACCAGTCTATCTCTAGGTTTCTAATGTTCTAACACCATATGTCAACGTATAAATTTCAGTGGAATACCAATATTGAGACCATCGGAAACCCATCTTTATTTCAATATGCATATACCTCTTAAAACTTAAATTCCTTAATTCATTAATAGGTTGTATTATCGAAATGCTCAGCTATTTAGTATGCGTACGTTATAGGGGAGATAGGGGAGGGGATAACACTAATTAATTGTACACTGCTGCTTTGCCATTCTAAACGTTATTTATTGGCCATAAAGCCATAAACGTAACACAAAGCTCTCGCCACCGCTTACTAAGTAAACAAAGCTTTTATAACATGAAGTATCTGTATGGTTTGTTATTTTTCATGGAACTGATAGATTATGAACAAACATCTGAATGACTTTATCACTTATAACCAGGTGAAAGATTCGTTCGTCACCTTAATTTACCAAATTTAAAAATATTAAATAGTCAATGCCAATCGTATCATTTTATACAATATAAGGAAATGAGACAACTGCGGAGAATATAACAATATAGTTTAGTTATAACAATGTGGTTAATGATATAGCATTACTTTTCTATATTCAGTTTCATTCTTACGGCAGTAGTAATATTTACCGCTTAACAGTAATGAGACTGTGGACGATGTTAGATCTGTATGATACCTATAACCAGAATTAGCAAATGTATTGATTAAACACATCCTTACGAAAGCATGGGCACCTCAACAAGATGGCGGCAACTGTTTTCGAATCGATATAGAGAAGGAAGCACGAGTACAGCTGGTCTAATGTCCTGTTATCACCACGAATATCTCGATTAGCCCACCGGAATACGCTCGAGGAATATTCACGAAAAGATAGCAAAAATAGTTAATATAATAGACATAAGGTCTAGGTACTAAATAGACTTTCAACAGTTTTTCTTTTTAACAAATAACTCTAATATATGACTGATATTCATGTTGCTGTATGCTGGTTTAAAACGTTCTGACTCTCACATGTTGACAGCCGGAAGACGGCATTATAGAGGTAAATTAAGGATGGTAACTAAGTGGGAAGATTCAAAAATGATCCTACCACCAACCAAAGTACAGGATATTGCCCCGGAATCGAAGCCCGGCAAAGTGAGTCTTGACTTCTGGCTCATGAGAGAGCCAGGTACCCCAATTGGGCTGGCCGATATGTCGGCGACCAATTGAGGTACAAAGAAACGCTTTTTTGACTTTAGGATCGTCTCCCATCGTTAGCGAATGGCCCATCCAGCGAAGTCTGTGGGCTTTGCCTTTCCCTATAATGTTTGGTTCGTTAATAATATACAACCATTATCTATTTATCTTCTAACTGGGGGTGGGGAAGGCGTATCAAAGTATCGCAATTTTTAATTTACCGCTTCGTATGGCGTCACAGCTAATGAAATTAATAGGGGTAATGATTTTCTTTGCTCAGTTTACATTCTAACAGCTACGAAGTCAACGTACTGCTCTTCTTGACAATGCAGTTATATTACCTATACAACAAAGTTATTAACTGGTGGTATGTCTCTGTGTGTGTAGGTGATCCGACGATCTGGTGAAGGTCACGGAAAATAGATGGATTAGGAGCCGTACGTTCATCAGTGGACGTCTGTCGGCTGGTGATGATGTCTCTGTTCCGGAGACCTACTCGTAATTCCACCGCCAAACACTAATGTGCTAACATTCGTATGTTTCGAATTTAAGAGTGCTGTAGCTAGTATAATTGATGAGGTAACAAGATTTAATATCTTTTTTTTTTACACTCTTTCCCACCAGGAATTTTTGGGCCGGAGCTTTTATTCTTATCCTTTTTACATTTGTCATTTATTTATTTCCTTCTTTCCTTCCATTCTTCTCTTTCTTAGCGTTCCTATTTCTTTTTCTTTCTCCATTCTAATTCTTTTTCTCACACGTCGCGCTCGAAATGAGAGAGACAGCCGTACTTTATTTATTTCTCCTTAAATTATTACATTTCATTTACTTATTCTATTACTTTTTTTTACTTTCTTTTGTTATTAATTGCTGTACATTTATCTTGCTTTGGTTTCCTATATTTCCATTTGCTTATTCTAATACGTTTCATTTCTTTATTTGTTACGCTTCTTTCCTACTCTACTTGTCTTTTTACATTTGTCTCGTGTGTTGTTTTCCTTATTTACTTTATCTATAACCTTTTTGCAAAATTACAAAACGATTGGACAGCTGTGATCCTTCTCCATCAGAGAGGCGATCGTACTACCTTCGATCCTTTGTTCCAACTCAATCTCCATTTATGCGAGTTACGCCCTATATACAGGGCAGCTAGCGATTAGGTGTCTCACGGCCAGACCGTGAGGCACCTAATAGCTGTCCCCTACCCGTCCTTGCTCGAGTCACAGGTACACGAGGGGTCTCCTTGAGTTTAATCCTGTGGAGGTACTCCGAGAATCCCCCGTGTCCAGATTTAACATCTTATGCTTCAAGGCGATCGATATGAAGCAGTGTATATTTCGCTAACTATTGCCATGTTATGTGCGGTATTTCATCATCAGGTAAACGTTCTGCTCGTCTCGTCGCTCCGATATTACGATCGATTGTTGAGTTCGAGACATTGATATCTGTAGATAGTATATCGATCGTCGTTAATCTTTAATGATCGCTATGTTTACAGGATAGATAAGTACAAAAAACTTTGTGCCCTGCGTGTAACCACCATTACCAACACAATGGAGCCGATAACAGTCTCACCCCATTACAACGTAACGGCGCTGCGTCGCCCTTAATTACTACTTACTACTGCTTTGTTAGGTGTTTAATATCCTTAGAATATATATAATTATCCTTTTTAAAAATGCTATAATCTTATTAACGAGTTCTATTTTTTTTTGTTCCATTTTTATATATCATCATGGGCAGACATACGACTACTGCTGGACATAGGTCTTCCCTAAAGATATCCACGTCGGTGGTCCTGTGCTGCCTGTATCCAGTTTCCTATGACCTTCAGAAGACATCTATCCATGCTTCTTACCATGATCATCATTTCAACAAATATACGTCCACTGCTGGACATTGATTATTGTAATGTGTTTAATAAAGCATATTCTTGCGCTGTATTCATTTTGCTTATATGATCATAATTTTTTACATAGAGGTTTGATCATTTGTCGCTAATAAAAAATCAGTCCGGTTCCAAAAAAGAATGTTCCATTGATCATCAGCTGGAATACGACCACTGGTGGGCAAAGGGCTCCACTAAGCATCTCCAGCGACCGATTCCACGCTGCTCGTAAACCATCGGCATTGCTTATTCGCCTGTTACTCATTCCCTTAGAAACTTCTAATCATTATGATTCGCTTCTATTTATCTTGGATTCGTTCTTTTTATTGAATATATATTATTATTTAAAAATATATATTATATATATTTTCAAAATTACTTAACAACCGCTGCAAGTAGTCAAAATTTCACTTGATATTAATAAACATATGTATTTAAGGCGTACCATAAATGCGTTTTAACTTAAGCGTAAACAATTGTTAAAATGTTATATCCTTTTCTATTCCTAACTGTCCTCTTCCTACATTTAAAATGTCTATGTTTATTGTTATAATAAACAGCTCTTTTAATGCGCACGGTACTAAAGATTATAAGTTAAATGATTTAACTGATAATTTTTTGTCACTAGAGAAACTCATTAAAACGTTATCACAAGTCGGATTTACAACGAGTCTTTAACAGAAGACAACGGTTCGAAACCCCTTGTATTGTTCAATTTCTAACTTACTAATCCTTATTACTTATTATCAATTTGCCATCTATATATGTAAGTAAAATTGTACTACTTCTTATAATAAAATAACATTTAATTCGTATGAAACCCATATTTATTTTTCTTGTGAACAGTATACTATTAAAGACATTGATAACAGAATGAAGTATTATAGGCTGATCTTAACACATAACTTAAGAAGAACCTACAACTTCTAATAAATACAACATTAAAAAAAACTACAAACAATTGAAAACAGAATACACTAACTATAGATATCAATATAAAATAAGTAATATATTTACACAATAATTATACAATAAAATGTTGACTTTTCTTAATAAACTTCCTTCCTTGATCTTTTGCCTAAAGCTACGAAGCTTAATCTTAGTAGTAAGAATCATTACCTAAAAACTGAATAACTTTTCCTTCACACGTAGAGACAAAGACGAATGTTAAGCTATATAATATAACTCAAAGTTGTGACCCCCACACCGACAAAGTTAATTCCAAAGTAACGAACGAAATTCCAAAAGAAATCTATACACTTAATGATCTATGCATTTAAGTATATTTTCGTTTAACTGAACTCCAACCCCTCAGCAAATGAGAACTGTTAAGATTCAACACGACGTAACAAGTTTAATAGATAAGCAAGCTATAAATCCACCTGCAACAGCTACAGTACGTCTGGTTGACCATCCATCAAACCCTGAAAGACATCCACCGAGATTAAGGATAAGTTCGAATAATCTTATAGCGAGTACTGCATAAAATATCACTTTGTGTTTCCCATTCGTATATGGCAACAATAATGTTTTAATTAATTATTTAAAATTAATAATAGCCACCATTAACTACATGCATAGTAATATGAATATCCTGACTGCGACTTTTGGATTATATATTGTACGGTATAGTTAGTTGAAGAGTTTTTCTAACCTTCCAAGGTTTCTACTATCCTCATATTGAAAATTAACCGCCGTAACAGCATTAATGTATTCCGGTTTTCGGGACTTCACCATTTTCCACCACTCCGCTACTTAACATGAATCTAAGTCAAGTTTTATTACTCTTCTGTTGAAGCTTTTTTAGGTTATAAAATCAAATACCCTTAATCACTTGTTTTTCTTTTCATCGTCACCATTAGTCGATAGATGCCCTGGATGCCCGTATTCAACAACTTTCCGCACCCTGCAGAGCAGCAGGGTCCGTCGTTTGTAGACGTTCATATAGGGGATTTGAGCCATCCCACCTCGCTCGCCCAATGCGGGTTGGTGGAAGCCAGAGTCTCGTCTGTTGATTAGCAGGGTGCACCACAAGCAGGTAAGGTTGGCTTGGTTCACGTGAGTTGTTATACGGGATACTGTTATTGAAATATTATTAAAGAAAAAAATTATCAATGAAGTCACGAGACGAACAGCACGTTCACCTGATGTTAAATGATACAATTGCCCATAATAACGTGGCGCTACTTAGATGGTTACACACTTCACCAAGTTGTCTCGTTACCCCAGTAATTATTACTAGCTACAACAGCTTTTAACCCGAAATATTGTAATGTTTGCACTCTACAGTTTGTCAGCTATCTGGTACCTACCTAGACGGTCTACAGCAACAGTGACCTCGCACCAGTAGAATATATTGTCATATATACATTATGAAATATATTCGTCATGAATAATATGATATAGTAACATAAACTGATTGAAATTTATTGAATACACCCTGTCCGCATGATGATAAATCATTATTATCCCATGAAATCCGACCACAATGGGCCGTCGTGGTCCGCTCCGACAAATGCCACAATGCGGACCAATCGGTCGTTTGTAATTGGCGCCACAATATCTTTGCGATTTCTGGCCGAGCTGATAAGCCGATGATGTATTGTCTCAATCGGCAATTAGTGGTTGAGGTTTAGCAATGTGTGCTATTTGTTACGGTGTCTGTCCATTTGCAATTTCATTCAAAGAGAATAAGTCTTCAAAGATAAAAGCATGAAGAAACTATTTAATAATGAACCAAATAATCCACGCTCAAGTATTATACACATAATACAAAATACGTATTGTTATAAATACTCTTTAACTTCAGAGTATCCGCACAATTAAATATTTTGTTAACCTATAATCTAAATAACTACGGCGACGTTCAAAGTATAATAGAACAAGTCACAGTAATCTCCCGCCTTGTAATATGGAGGTTTTTGTTTAACCCCGGGCCCATGTTGTGGTGCTTATTTCACCATCACAGCAGCCAATTTAAGTCTGTTGGGGCACAGGCCTGCAGACCCATACTCATCACGCGGGTCCAATGCGGATTGGTGACATCACACACACCTTAGAATAAATTCTAATTCATGTGCAGGTTTTCTCGCGATGTTTTCCTTCACCGTTTGTATCTCGCTGTTGTTACTAAAGTTCACAAATGTACATAACTTAAATATGCTTGTTTAGTAAAATGGTTTCTTTGATCCCTTTAGCTAGATTCACCCTTATCGTAAATCCGTTGCCAAAACAGCGTCGCTGTGTTCAAATTGTATTCATAGAAGAGAATGTAAAAGCAACCGCCCAAGTCCTCATTGTCACTTACCACCATCTAATATTAGGATCAATTATTTATTTGATTTACCAACGCTTGTATATTAATACTTTAACAAAATACATGCAATTCCACAAAATCAAATGTAACAAGGCAATTAACGGTAAATACATCTTGCATTAATATAATCTAATACTAGCAATTATTATGTTGTAGTAACGACTATAGGGGAAAATCATTCCAACTAGGAATTGTTTCAAAATAAATCTTTAATTATTCGGCGGAGCTTGTCGGGTGAATCGTTGTGGATGTCCAATTATAAGCCTATTGAAGATAAAAAAAAGTGTTCGACGACTAAATTAAACGCAAAGAACACAAACGGGTCTCAGCAATTGAAACAAGTCTAAAACTGATTAAGTTAAACTAGTCTAAAATGATTGCTTAATCATAAATAACTAACTAACTGTTATTAAAGTATAAAAATTCACCTTGCAAGTGTGTCTCTCGTAAAAAAATAATATTATTTGCTTAAGTACTTGTTTATTGAATTAACAACGGAACTTTCAATTATCAATTTGAATCAATCGAAAGAGTTTTTATGCAAATTACGATTGAATTCAACATTTAACGAAGATTGCTGATAAACCGTTTTAGTATTTTTTTAAATTGTTTATCATGTTGTAAACGATATTCATTCGAAGTATTATTTAACAACTCTCTGTTCAACATAATTTGGTCTGCAATAAAATGTTTTTCACCGTAATCGCTTTATTACTGTTGAAGCGTAAAATATGTATGCGCAAGCGCACTGTGCTTACCTCTCGACAAGCGGCAGCGATCAATAATTAAATGATCCAAGTAACGCTGAGTATAATGCTGGCTAGTTGTGACTCACCAAGTTACACCCTGAGGCGTAACAACTGCCGCAAATTTGATTCAACTATCGGTTATATTATACTGTAGTTTGTGTTGCTCTCTGATCATGACCAGGTAATGCCGTAATCGACTCATGACATGAGTGCTGATGAACGAAGTCTTTAAGCCCTGTTCTTGGAAATATTCTGTCATATAACTCATGACACTATGATTAATAATACAAAATCTTTATTGCTAAACCATCTCTGCTTAATTAGATAAAAATCTTTTTATTTACTTGGATATATGACAGATCTCATCTCGTGAATGCAATAGATACAGCGTCTTCTACTCTTATCCGATACATGAACTGTAAGTTCTACTTGGCTAAGAAAAAGTTATCAACGTGATCATGATCTCCTAGATGGAGTGATTTACTACTGTTACTGCATATTAAGTATATGAACAATAGTTTAATTTTAATAATTAAAGAATATTATCGTTAGCGGAATACTTCTGAAAGAGATACTTGTTTTTGCCTTTATTCATTTTGTCATATATATGTATGACTGTATTTGTACATATACATGACTTTGAATGCTAATCGTATATCTCATCTACATCAGAGAATTGTACGGGTGCGTGTTTTACAGAAAATGGTACTCTTTTATGTAAAGTAATCAACACGGCGAAGAAAGAAACTTTTATGACCAATTTGTACATGAAATTGGATCGTAAAGTTAAGGAACACGAAATAACGTAACAGTTTTTATTTCATATCAAATGTTACAACAGTTAACATGAAATTTATTGTGTTGGTGTACATTTTTGTGAAATTGGCAATACACAATGTCACCGAAGGATACTTAGTTGGAGCTGGACGTAAGTTTACATAGTTTAAATTTAAGAATTACGCTCATCGAAAATAATCTTCAACGTTATTTTTTAAACGCGTCAGTTTATGTCTTCAAAAGCTGTTATACTTTCGGTTTATGCATAATATTTCCTTTCCGGAAGATCAAGCTCGAGCTCATCTTCGAGTCGCATAGTACGAAAACGTACTATAATCACACCTTCATAGTGTATTTAAATATCTTGAAAAAGTCATCCAGAACAAATTGCAACGCAGAAAAGTTTATTCTATAACACATGTGACAATAAATCCTACATTAATTACAGTAAATGTCCGCTTCGCTCAACTACTGTACACAGACAGCAAGTATCAGGTGCTGAGAGAAGAGATGATAAAGATAAACACTCGCAACCTCGTGTACCACTGCAGAGCCGACAAGAGCGACTGCGATGGCGCCCTGGCCAAGATGAGGTATAAGGCGAGCAAGCACTTCTACGCTCTGTCCAAGGCAGTGGTGGATTACGTGAAGAACAAAAGGCAAGCTCGCCCCACGGGATACGTAGGTAAATAAATTGATATTATTTTTTTATTCCTAGGGTAAAGTTTAGGGTATTTGAACAAAATTGTAAATAGCCAACCCGTTCGGATTATTTAAACGCCGCCATTACGAAATGCTTTCTGTGAAGGCAGGCCATAGACAATAACGTCACCGTAGAGCTATATCTTTTAATATGAGGAAATGGCATTTGTTTATATGCTTTTTTTTAAATAAATATTAATTGTACCGTTAGTAATAAACAATACACAAAATAATATTTGAAACTTAGCATATTACTTATTAACGATCATGCAAATCAAATTGCCTCTTCGCAAACGTTTGCAGGCACGGCGACCTTCTGCCAGGATAACATATGCGTGCCCGACACGGACCCGCCTATCGTGTACGGAGGCTGTTTCACACTGGTGTCCTGCGGCGGCAACCAGAGCTGGCACCTGGATCCTGTCGTTTACAAAAAGAAAAAGAGTAGATTCTTTTAATTGGCATCACGATTCTCTATAAAATATTACGATAATATCATATATTATTTATATCTCTATGTATTATATATGCAGTGATTTTACCTCCGATGCAAGAAGGTGTTCAAATGTTAAAGTTTGAAGTTTTTGTATTGGTATCACATCAAAGCTCCTCAACTATTAAACCGGTTATAACCTAGTCTCATTTTGTTAAAAAGTGACTCGACCGGAAATCTAGTAATTGTAGTTAAAAAAATATATATTTTTAGATTAGAAGATGATCAGATATTTTTTACTATTACTTTTTATGCAACATCTTTCCTGTACTACTAACTCTAAGATTTTCACTTTAAATATAATATATATGCAAATGTCTGTTCTACCGGTAATAATGAAGTTATATATGTTTAAAATAAAAGTATTCCTATAACGAAAGACGTTAAATTACAAATGCACTTGCATCGGCAGTACTTATAATACAACTCGTAACTATTTAGAGAATATGAGCATGGCTTCTTCACAAGGAAAAACAAACTCCATTCGATATTTGTGATACGAAATCTCGAGAACTACCGCAATGCACTGATTAAGAACTACGAGAGGGTTTGATTGGATGGAAATCCACATTACTATTATATACACTATCTTTCAGAGACCATAATTTCTTTAAAAACTTCTCTTCAATATATATTAATTACAGGTACTACCGAATTTACTTTAAATTGTTATCGTATTAATATAGAGGTCTTATTTAAACTCTTTGCAAGTATCTAGGGGAACAAAAGGTGGTATCTGTGGTCTTTGGTTGAGCAGAACGCATTTTAAGACAACAATCGTTTGCCGCGACTCGTGACGTACCGCGATCTACAACAAAAAGAGCACGGACCACCTGTTTCATTGTACTAACAACAATGCACGCTCCAGGCATTGTTGCCAATCCAGATAATCATTGATAAATACAAGAGTGTGCTTTAAAAGATCGACCCGAAACACTTTTGTCTTATTTAGGAAGTAGAAACATGTCAGATTAGATTAGGACAATGAGGATATTGATCTATCTCGTCAGCTGTCTCCTCAATCGATATGCAACTGCCGAGATTAGGGGCAGTGTGATCGTTAACAAGTGAGTTACTTTGGCTACTTTTTTTTATATACAATAAATATAACACGTGTCATCAATAAATATTCTCTTGTGTCAGAGGCAAAGACACACTTTGGGTTGCTACGACAGAGGAGTAATAAATAAGTGTAAATTAATATCATATTATATAACTACAAGAACGAAAGCTAATAGTTCTAGTTCAGAATACCTTAGCTCCCATATGTCGACAGCTGGCAAATAGCTAGCTGATATATCGGCAAATTTACAATTTTCCACTGGTAATTAAAAAGGCTTCTTAATAACTACACTATCACTAACCAAACTTCTACTTTGCTCAGACTTCTTTGTTTTACCCTCGCTCTCTATACGTTAACCACCAAATAGTTTCTGTTAAATCTCAGCTCTAATTCCTTAAAATCATGTTTGCACTATTTTTGTTAATATTATATTATTGGTAGTAAGAGAGGTCTAATCTCGATAATCTGATAACTCCTCAAATTACAACCTCAATTTCAATCGCGACACATTCGTGTATATAATATTATATCCATTGTCTTCTACAGGAAGCAGTTCAGCAAAATACTACATAAATGTAGCTTGTCTCTAATATTTTTTATTTAATCTTTGCATAATAAACAAAAACTTTAATACATGTTCTACATGAAAAATATGTTTAAGGTTTATTATTAAGTTATTTATAATATTGATGAATTTAAGTTTTTTCTCCACTTGTAAAAGATTCTAGTCCCTATTGATGGCTCCGATTCAGTTCTGCAATAATCCTTAAAACATTAAACAAACTTGGGTTTTTCTCTCAGACTAATCAATGTTAAACCAGTCGGAAACTATGTGAAAAAGAGTTTTATCCCCTTAACCGAGATGCCACCTCCTCGAATCCGTATGCCGAACGGACGTCGGCATATGGAGGACGAGTGCACCAAGAAACCGGAGTGGGGTGAAGTACACGACGGTCCGCGTGTTGAGCTCGTTGGTGATTACTACGAGGACGGTCAGGCGAGAACCGTTGCCACTGTAAGAATACCCGATCACATCGATTGTAAGTTTTTCCCCTATTACAACTCTAATATCTTACCTTTTGTAAACACATCCTTATATATCTTCACTTCAATACATGCTGATGTTAGGTAACAATAAAGTCTGCAGTAATAAAGAACCAACTCAGAAGGAGCCCGTTTACTCTAATCCACTCTGACCAGGACAAGTTCTCACAAAGTTAACAAAGATTTTTCTTGACGTTGAGAAATTATACATTACTAAAGAATGGTAATCCATGATTAATACAGATATTTGATGGCAACAAGAAGAAAAAAACAGTATGCTACAACTATAAACGTACAATTTTGAAAGTTCTACAATTACTTCTATATATGAGTTAATGATTTTTCTTCAATTCCAGATAAGCATTTCCAAATAACAACTCAAGTACCGTACTTAACTGTTGGTTATATAGAAGCACTTGGATATCATCCAAGTACAATAAAGAGCGAGTATCCAAGCGAGTGTGAAAAAATTTACCAAGAACATCTCGAGGATCAATATTCGGAGGAGTCGATGGACTATTCGGAGGAGTCATTGGAGATGGCCAGAATGCCCCTAATGCCGGGCGGAACGGTATTAGCGGCTGATGAAAAACGTCTAGAACATATTTACAGCGATTTAGAGTGATGAAGAAGATTGTTTTTGTATATTTGTACAGATTTTTTAATGAGTCAAAATATTTTTAACTTGTAATTATTGTCATTTTTATTTCTCGAATCCTTACGAATATTACTCTTATAGATATTAGATTTTTTACACAAAAAAGTAACAAGTTGAGCAAGAGTGATGGTAACTAATATACTCACCGATAGCAGCAATAATAATAATAATTAATAGACCTACAAGAAACCCAGTACATAACCCTACAAAAAGCTGTAATTATAAATACTTGTAGATTAGTAAGAAGTTCATGCAAGTATAAGACCAATAAGCTCACAGTTCACACTGCATTTACTTGGCTTGATCCCGTAAATGCAGTTATTACCAGCCTAAATCTGAGAAAAAAAACTTTTACAAATATAAATAATAATAATATAATATCAGTCATTATTCAGATAACATAAATCCAATGGTTAATAGTAGAACAAAAACTCAATGGAAATGTGGCTCTAGTTAGGATGTATTACCACTACACAACATGTCCTCCAGATATTTACAGAATAACACTGTAGTGTACAAGTATTAGTGTCTTAGTAATATTATATTCATACATTGCTAATAAGTGCTGGCCATCTCACTTAGACGTTTAATTATCTGTGGTCTATTTTGAAAATTTGTGGATATATATAAATTGGTACTATACTTTGTAATATCGTATTAAAAATTCATTTTGTCTCATTCGCGTTAGGCCCTACAGTTCCTAAATCTTTAATATCTTCTTCCTTTTCAATTACATTACAAATTTTTATTGCAGGAAAGTTTAAGATACTTATTTATTATAATTTTACTAATTATTACTATAGTACATTAAAATATTTTTTTATGTAACGTATTTTCGTTTTTGACAATTTGTACGAAGGGTTAGCATTACTTCTTTAATGAATGTATGTTTGTAAAGACATGGTATACGAAGACAAATCTTGGGTGATGTAATTCACGTAAATTTCTGTTAATTTATATATATGCATTACTTTTTCTAGATCTAAAATTTTGTTGTTACCTTACACGCCTTTAATATTTCCTTTGCCTCATAGGGCTGTCTGACAGAGAACGCCACCTGCGCATTATGTCCGCCCTTTCATGTACACGATCATCAAATAAATGAATCAGTGGCGCTTTATTTACAAACAATTAAAGTATTTTAAGTTACCGAAAGCAAATATGCAATCATTATTTCAACAAAATTTAATAGCAATTAAAAATATTCTTCAGTTACGAAGTGTTACAAGTTTTTTCGATCTTTTAAACTGGACCTTGGAGGTTAAATTTACTAAGCAGCTTTACATCTTTGTCCTTTTCATCGAAAGTTTCTTCCGTATCATCGTCATCGAAGTCATCCATATCCAATGGTGTTCTGTAAAACAACAATTTGTTTACAACTATCTATAATAAAACGTTTTTATTAAATAATAATATTATCTTAGGAAACTTACTTATTCCAATCTATTTTATGTCGTCTCCTGAAAATTAAAGTAGAATTAGTTTTTTTATATAAAGACCAGATAAAAATTGTGGAGGAATCGCAGATGTAACAAAATTTCAGAATTTTCTGCGATTTTTCTTCGTTTTCTTATTCCGCTTTCTTTAATATACATGATAAAAGAATTACCTGTTTGTTGCAATATAATCTTGATCCATATATTCTTCTGATATTTCGACAGAGAGTGGCTGCCCCCGATGGTCTTGAAGAATTCCGAAGTATCTAGGGGCCCGAGTAACGGTGAAAAGGGGACCTAAAAAAAGTTTAGTTCTTTGAATTTTTTGGACCTTTTTGGAGGATTGTAGGAGGTTTTGTAAATCGTGAAGATTTTAGGGAATTATTAAATTGCAATTAATGGTTTAAGTTATAACTTTAGAAATCTCTAGTGGTGGCGCAGTTGTGAAAGAGTTTTAAGAATTTATCACGTTGTGTATATTGAGAAAAGAGCGTGCATTTCAGCAGGAAAGGCAAATGGGTTGTTTATTATTATAGTCCGTATAATTTATGATGTATCTTAAAAGGTTCCTAAGACAAATCACAAGTGCAATTTATGAGTTTTACGCATGAACAAAATATTCGCGTGTTATCGTTACAAGCAGTGCCTTGCTCGCTCGAAGGCATTCGCGTTTAATCTTCTCAACTATGCGTGCGAAACTTAGCGGTGAGATCGTCACTAAAATAAGCAATAGAAACTTATGGTAAATATACGTAACCACCTAGGTTCTTAGCGTGCAAATTACAATATCTTCAATAGATTGTTTTGATACATCATTCATTCTCCCAAGCTGTATGTTATTAACTTTTGTTCATGACTAATCATTTTCTGTTAAATAAATATTGAAAAAAATTATCTCTAACAAACAACATTTTCATTCATTCGCCCTCATATCGAGGGTAGGCCTGTGCTCCAACAGTGAGGCCGTAAATGGCTGTTATGGAAACAACATTTTATATTCCCACTGTGGGGATTTAAAACCTTCTCTCACTAGGAGATTTAAGAACATTTATCCACTTCGCTGACATGTACGGTTTGGCGGATGTCATAGGCCTTTAAAAATGGTATTCTAGAAATACATCAGTTTCCCACACTAAGATGTCATGCACTTGAAGGTCAAACTCGGTGGAGAGTCGAACTCTCGCCTCTCCGAAACATAAAACCCGTAAGATCGCTTTTCAAACTGAACTGTAAGGACTTCATGGAATCTCTACTGTCTCCTGTTTCGATTGTTACTACGAATAACATATATGATACTTAAAGAAGTATAAATACACAAAATTAAATACTCACTATCATCTACGGCGTGCAATCCTTTTAGAAATATACATAAAATTACTATCACTATGTGTAATTTTAACTGTTTCTCGCACATTGTACAATGATGGGAAATGACAAGAGGAAATATAGTGGAGAATATGGATGTGATATTTTAATTCAACTTATCATTGACCGCACAACCAAATAAGGTCATAATTGCAAAAGATTTTATGGAACAAAAATTATATATTATAAACGAGTATATGTAGACTCTTTCCAGCGTTTTGCCGTTTCTGAGTTTTGACTTCCGTTAGGTTGGTAGTTTAAAAACTACAGTTATTGTTTGTTAAACCTAACCTATTGTTCCAGGTTCGTGGTGAACCTTACATTTGTGAACAAAGTAATTGTGTAACAAACTAATTTCCTACACGTGACTTCATAATCACGATTCGAAATCAACTTCATCACTTGCATAAGAATATAACTCCCTGTTACCGTACTAATAATGACAGAATTTTAAAAAGGAATATTAGTAGCTAGTTTTAAGCTAGTTATATTGGAAATTAAATTTATAATACATAAGAACATTACTCTTTTTTTAATTCCATCTATGGGAACTTTAAGTGGCTGTTTATTAATGTGTTGTATAAAGTAATTATTCAACACATTAATAAAAAGTCGCTTTGTTGTATAATGCAATTACACAACAATGTAAAACAGTTTAAATAAACCTCGCTGTTAAAAGCATAGAAATATTAACTTAAACAGGAAAATCTAAAGCGAAAAATTAAGCTGAAACTGTCTATCGTTATTCATCACCATTACCTTTCATAGTCGTAAAAGGGCCAACAATTGGCTGATCTTTGGTAGGTCTTTATTAACGAAGACCATTGAAGTAAACGCCAGCCAAGCAGACAATTCCGCCGCCAAACTATAGTATGCAAACATTACTGTGTTGTGAGTTAAAGGGTGTTATAGATAATGAAATTACATGGGTAACGAGACGTAACATCCTTAGCCTCAAAGCAATGGGCGCAGTATAATGCAATGTTTATCATTCTAACCTACACCGCATTATTATATATGCAAAGTTTTTGTTAGATTATTCAAATTTCAATTAAAACTGCAATGAGGGAGAGAGAAACATCGTCAGAAAACAGAAATGTTAAAAAAACATTAGCTTTTGAAGACACATGACATCCACCATTCCACAGTAGGCCAACGTGGTGAATCAATGGTCTTGACTCTTTTATGAGAGGAGGCACTGAGTTAGTACACTAAGTGGTGTGTTTATTATTATTTATTATTTACTACTGTTTTCACAATTAAAGGTAATCAGAGAAAGAAAGAAAATGTATACATATTTTTATTAATCATTTTAAAAGCGTGTACTTTATAATTTTTACATTATCGTTTATAGAATAAATTTCCTTCTCCGCCCCAAAGTCTTCGTCCGCCATAACCGATAAGTTCCTGTCGCATAGTGTTGTATTTTTTAAAGAACAACTTCTTCAGAATTCTCTTCCGCCGTTTATCCTCTTTTAGACACGATTCCAATTTATCCATACACACGTCCTCTCTAAAATAGATAATTTTAACATTATATTATTAATATGACATACTAAAGCACTTATATGTCTATTTTTACTGGTGGCAGGTCCTTGTTGCCGAAGACCATGTAGGTAGGTACCACTATTATTATTACTGTTCACGCTTGAAGGGTGCTGTAGCTACTGTAATCACTGGGGTAACTAGGTATAACAGCTTATACCTCAGACGACGAGCGCAATGTGGTGCATTATATATCATCATAAATGGCGCCACGTTGTTATGAGCGGGCGTATCACTTACCATCAAGTTAACGTCCCGCTCGTATCGTCGCTTAATTTTACAAAGAAAATCTAAAAGTATAAAAGACTAAACCTCACATTTGTTGATATTTCTAGAAAAGTTTGTAGAGAGAAAGAAACCTCGCAAGCAGAATTTCATCAGCCACAATTATAAATTGCACAATTTGTGTGTCTAGCTATTTTACTATAGGGGCTATATGATGATGATACTATTAGGCTGATATGATGATGATAATGATAATGGTGACACGATTGCATTTATTAAATCTATGAAACCAAACACGATGAACAGAAATTTGAAAACATTTATAAAAGTATAATGAAAGTATATTTAAAGTAATTTTAAGCAAAATCATACTTATAATTCTGGTCAAGTAACAATTTTATTGGTTCAGTCTTGGTGTACTTGTCCGGCAAGCGAGCGCCGGGGGGCATTTTAGCCAACTCCTTCATTATGCCCATTATAGTGTTCTCAAGCTGTGCTAGTTTCGGTACCATGAGCCTTTTTATGACCTGTCATTGAAAACTTGTTTTTTACTGAAGCTTGGTTATATTAATAATAGTATTAGATATATTAATTAAACCTTTCCGCATTTGTTGCCTGTTTTACACGGTGTTCTAAATTTCCTCCCGAGCTCCATTGTTGGTAGATTTTGAATCTGTGCTATTACATTCGTAAACGTGCCAATAGCTGTTTTTTCACCTATAAATTTAAATGATTTATAAAAAAATTCAGTATTAAGAATTTATACTGTACATCGCGCATCAGAGTCATCTCCCAATTTTTGATTAATCATTTATCTGTCAAATAAATATTATACAGTAATAGTTACTTTATTATACTGAGAGATTTAATATCAGACCACAATTGTCACTAAATGAATAATTTCGCTAATAATATCCACGAAAGTTATATTCTTATTTACCATACAGTATATTATATTATAGTAACCAAAAGTTTAAATATACAACATACCCATTTTTGCTTTCTTGGTTTTACCCACTCGTGCTATTTCAGGTTTGTATTCATCGGAACTTTTACTAACAACTAATGTAACAAAAACTGTTAAGGAATAAATCAGATGAAAATATTTTATAGGGATCATATTTTGTGCGTTATAATTACAATAGACTTCATTTACCACTAGAGTGGACCTGCACGAGTTGAATTCTTCTGTAGCAAGTTTACAAAACATGTGTATCGGTTACCATTTAATCGCATTAGGGAATAGTGCGATCACGTTTTCTAATGTTTACAAATTTGGTAAGGCGATTTGGAACAGCGGGATTTAGTCATAGCAGAGACCTCCATTCAAATGAAGAATTACTACCTTAGGTTGCAAAAGTCAAATAATAATGTTTTAAAAGCAATTGTCTAGTTTCCCACATAACTGCCGAAGCAAATTATATATTACATTTAGACAATAGTTAAAAACCACATATAAAACATCTCCTAATAAACAAAATGTGTCCATATACAGCTAATATATTTATAAAAATAGAAGCTGCAAAAAAACGAAAAAAAGATAAATTAATCGTATTTCATGACGTGTGGTACAAAATTTATTTTCTATACCATATGGTTTAACCACAAAATGTTATTGTTTATTTATCAACTAAAGATTACCTTAAGCTATCTTAAACGTTATAACTAGCAATAATCCATAAGAAGTACAATATACATCTTCGATCTAGTTTAACTTGTCAAATTGAACAAACCTTGAAAGAATAACTGTACCTCCGATACAAAAAGCCTTCAGTTAACTAATGTCAGTAAACTAACGTTAAATTTTTGCGCATTACTCATATCTATTTCATATCCAATAGGAATATAAAATCTCTTAAAATGTAAATTATAAACTCTTTCTATTTGAGCTATTGCTTGCTCATTTCATCATTTGCTTTAGTTTTCCATTATTTAGTCCACGAAAATTTTTTCCTTACTTGAAGTTTGTCTTCTTTTCCTGTGGGTTGTCTGGTAGAAGATGCTTTCTTAGCAATAAGACAGCCCATTGTACATTTATGGTTAAATGACTATTTATGTATATATTATGTAATCGTTGTACAATAAACCTTTCAGTTTTTGATTATTTGTAAGGATTAAGTATGTTAGGGTCAAGATCTTTAATGTTGGCGCTTGACTATAATTTTTTTCCTTTACGCGGAGAAAATGCCTTCGCATACCTGCCCTCGCGGGGACATCGACAGTTTATGTCGGACTGGCACCGACTAAAATCCCTACGATGTTATACGATCATCACTTTACCGCGAGGCCAAGGAGAGGGACCAATCTTTCTACCTCGGTAAGGGCGCCCCGGAACATACAGCGTGCGCTACTCTGGGCCTCTTCTCGTAATCTGGGCATCGGATCCCCCCAATCTGTCACCCAAAGGCCATGAACGCCAAGAACAAAACTTTCCTGGCCCCATGCGGCGCATCTGGTCTTGGGCTCCACCGCCAACCTTTACATGGCAGCCGATGATAGGGAGACGGAGAGACGCAATAACCAAACTCCTCTTCCCACGCAACTTCACCACAGCTGCAAAGTGTGCTCTGCGAGCCTGCTCTTGCAGCCCATTGGCACACATCTAAGATGAGCTCGTGATACCCACCTGCGGCGGCCACCTCAAGCCAACACTACTCAGACTTGCCGGGTTAACTTCAAAGTGGGTTACTAAGCCACGGCTACTGAGGTGCACCATCAGGGCAAGACGGGGAGACTGTGACCACTCTGACATAACACTAGAAATTGTAATATATACACACAAACATATAACAGCGCATTAATATTTTTGAGAGTGATGCAAGACGACAATACAATCGGTGTATGTCGTGACTAAACTCTGGCGTAGCTCCCCATGCCAGTGATAGCACTTGCGTCACAGAACATCGTTGTTGGGTACGCTTTGAAGAAATCATTACGTTTTCGGTGAAGAGCCTTTAGAACGATAATTAACACGTGTGTGATTGTACTTAATACAAGGGCATTATAAATTGTGCAGTTCTATTTTAGATCTCAGCCGACCCGAGCTTATATAATATAAAATACAACACAAATCTCATGGTGATGAGTAAAATTACCTAGACCTATTTAGATATCCTTAATAGAACTTGTTATGAACACCTACTACCGACTGAGTGTGGTCGTTCCAACCCATACCGCAATTTCTAATAGACTGTTTTATATGTGGCACTGCAACATCTATGTCTGCCTGCAAACAGTGGTGAGCAGATATTACGGTGTTCTAGTTTGGAGAGAGCTGAAGATAGAGAAATTGTTGTAATAGCGAGACCTAACGTCATTTTTCTCAGCGATGAGTACAATGTAGTATAGTACATATCCTAACTAGAACCACATCGTTATAAGAAGGTTGAATGTCGCTCGTCTAGTCGCTGCATTAAATTAAAAAAAAATGTTAATTAAATTATAATTTTCATTTTACTTAATCATATCTTAATTCATTTAAACTGACATAAAGTGACACCAAATTCCAAATAAAATATAGCAACACTACGTTCTGACTGTTAATGTCGAAGTCATGCCGCCACTGTCAATGCATATTGTAACTTTTAAAAAATATTTCGATAATGTACGATTTATTACAATAAAATCAAAATATTTAGAATAAAATTCTAATATAAAAAAGATAATTATAATCAATGGAGAAAACTAAAAAGAAGACGACAGAAAAACTAAACAGTCTAGACCTTGGTATAATAAAGAACAATATTACATCCCTTGATTTAAGTTATAACAGTATAAAAAAATTTTGCGAAAATTTAAAATTACCACCTAAATTAACAGAACTGAATCTTTCTCACAATAATCTCGAAAAAGTCCCCGAAATTATCTTTAATTTGAAATATATTCAAATATTAGACATTTCCTATAATAAGATCAAAAATTTTGATGATACACCAAATTTCTGCCATAATGTAGAGAATATCAATATATCTAATAACATGCTTCAAGAACCTCCAGCATGGATTTGGTTCGACTCACCTAAAAAATTGTCAAAATTAGATATAAGCTGTAACATAAACTTAATGGACAAGATTAATGAAAGCCATTTCAAAGAATTGATACAATTAAAAACTTGTATAACTGAAGTCAAAATATATAACTGTAGACTGCATAAATACTTGCAACTTTTGGCAACATTTCCAAAGGCAAGAGTCTTACAAATAGGTTGTGATGATATGACCTATTTAGCTGGAAATTTTATTTCCGAGTTTCCCTGCAAAGGTCTAACTGCATACTCTGATTTAGAGAATCTTAACTTAATGTTCACTAAAGTTTATAACATTAAACCTAGCATAGACATGTACACAAAGTTGGTAGAGATTAATTTATCACAAAATGAGCTAACTAATCTGCCTAATGAATTTTGTAACTTAGAAAATTTGGAAGTATGTATCCTATCTTTCAATCACATTATTTATTTACCAGAGGACTTTGTAAAATTGAAAAAACTAAATACTCTTCTCATAGATAGTAATGAATTATGTATGTTACCTGAAAATATTTGTAGCTTACCTAATCTTAGGAAATTAGACTTGTATGATAATTACCTATGCGAGGTGCACTTAGACAACAATAGAATACAAGAAATGGATCTTGCACAAAACTATTTTGAAGAGCCAGAGAATGATGATTACATACTTCTAAAACAAAAATTAAGAAATAATATTGACCAGAGATGGGATGGCAGGTAATTT
The DNA here is from genome assembly GCA_033220335.2 of Troides aeacus. NCBI lineage: Eukaryota > Metazoa > Arthropoda > Insecta > Lepidoptera > Papilionidae > Troides > Troides aeacus. The sequence continues at coordinate 10,655,281 of CM067278.1, forward strand.
GTAATGTTTTTTTCCAAGATCATTATATTCATAGTTCATAAACTTTTAAAAAAGATTGAATTAGATTTTTTACAAAATATATATCATATATTTTGCAAACACACATGAAATCTATAGAACATGAGAAAGTTATAAAAAGTAAAAAAATGTATATCTACTAAATCTTTAAATATTAATAGAACTTATGTAATGTCCACTCCTAAGTTATCACCACCTTCACAAAAAAAATTTTTTTTTTGTTCAGAAAATATGAAAAAGTTACTCCAGAAACTACACACTCTCCTATACCTTCAGATGATGAAAGTAACTATTTAAATGAAGAAAATGGTAAGAGACAAAGTAATTTTTCATAAAACTAAATTTTACAAATTTTATTGTGATCATTTTAACTAAATATAATGTTTTAAGGTATATATAATTTACAAGTTACAAGTACCTTTTTGAGATCAAGCTATATTAACCTTAATCATAGAATTCCTCTTTTTTGCACTTATACAAATCAAATAAGGATATTTAAAATTTATAAGTTTAGACTACAATTATTGTTAGTACAAAGTGCATTCTGTAAATTCATTACAATCAGTTCTGTCAATAAATTTTTATTTAACAATTAAGTTTCAATTTTTTCTGATGCCCCCAGATGAAAGCAGACCTTCAAGTTCTGATGAGGATTGGGATTCGGATGAGTATTGGGTACCTTACTACAACTGCGGAAATACAGAAAAATCTCAATCGCCCTGGTTACATTATGTGCAACAGAAAATGAACGAAGGAAATTTTTGCCCAATGGATAATCATGTTGTTCCAGTAGCTGAAAAAGTGAAATATGACAAATTGTGTAGTCCACAGAATCAATATGAATCTGATGGTCAGTTTGATGATTATTCAAGTGATAACAGCTGATGCTACATGTCCTGCTGTGATAGAAAGAGGTGCACATATTTATGTGTATAAGTAGCATAGCTTAGTAATTTGCTATAATAATGCTGCCATTATTTACAAACCAATCTAGTTTTAAGAGACTGTTAAGTTACTAATTATGAGAGGTTTATAGAAAAGGCAATAAATAACTGCTGTTTCCAATAGCCATTTTCTATCATTCATCAACATACAATAGACCTCCACTCCCGGTATTAACACTCTTGTCTAAGCGAGTTTTCACCATCAATTGCATATAAAGCTACAAAATAAAAAAAACTGACAATCTTTTTAAATTACGTACATTTCGTTTCTAATTTATTATTGTTTTTTACTACTTTTAATTGAACGTTTTTTCTTTATTATATAATATTTAGCATAAAATATACATCACATAGTACTTTGTATATACAGAGTATTGAACAATCAGCAGGCTTTATTTTTGTAAAATTGTCAACATTCTTTACAGCATTTTAACTTTTAATTTTTTTCGGATATTTTGGAAGGATCATATATTTACACACTCGCGTAGCGCTTTAATTACACTCACCACACTTGTTGCACCTTGGGGTTCCATTAAGTGAAGAAGAGGAAAAATGAAACTGGTGGCTCAAGCTGTTTATATGGGATTTACAGTGCTACCCTCATCCATGTAGTGATACCAGTTCCCACTTTTGTTACATATACAACTAATATTAGTCACAAAAGATTATTTGTAATTTTACTTACTATTATACATAATTTATATTCTCTATAAATTCCATATCTACACAAATAACCCTTCATATGTATATTTATCTATGTATATTATTAAGTACACCTCTTTCTCTTCCTTCATAGCACTATCCTACTCTTCAGCCTTTCCACATCCAATATCTTCTCATCTTTCTCCTCCTCCTCATACATACTACTCTATCTTTTTTTTTTTTTTTTTTATATGATCTAGTAGGCAAACGAGCAAGACGGGTCACCTGATGGTAAGTGATTCACCGCCGCCCACGGTCACCAGCGATGCCAGTGCGTTGCCTACCCTTCAGGTAAGAGTATGCTCTTTTCTTGAATAACCCAATGTCGCAGTTGTTGGGGAAGACCGCTGATGGCAACGAATTCCAGAGACTTACTGTGCGTGGCAAAAAACTGTTTTTAAAACGCATTGTAGTGGAACGCCAACCATCCAGATGGTGCGGATGATAGTTCCGGCGCGACGATCGGTTGCGAAAATCAGCGGCTTCTATTAAATCGAACAACTCCTCAGAACACTCCCCATTGTAAATTCGGTAAAGTATGCATAGGGAAGATAGATCCCTACGCAGTGCCAAAGGATCTAGCCGATCGGCAAGTTCAGGATCGTCGACAATCCGAGATGCCCTACGTTGGATTCGGTCAAATGGAGATAGCTGATAACCCGGAGCCCCGGCCCAAAGGTGGCAACAATACTCCATGTGAGGCCGCACCTGCGCCTTATACAGTTTAAGGCGGTGAGCCGGCTTGAAGTACTGTTTGGCCCTGTTGAGTACTCCGAGTTTTTTGGAGGCCATTTTAGCCTTGCTCTCCAAATGACCGCCAAACTGGACAACACTCGAAATGTCGACACCTAGAATGCCAATGTTCGGCTTGGCACAAAGGTGAGTGTTTCCGAAGAGTGGCGATGCGACAAAGGGGGCTTTTTTAGCGGTGAACGCGCAAACTTGAGTCTTAGAAGGGTTAAACTGGACTAGATTTAGTCCCCCCCAATCGGAAATCTTCACAAGGGATGATTCGATTTCAGACACAAGTTTGTTCCGACACTCATCGACGTGATCCCGAGAGATATTGCTGCGGCCGAAATACAGTGCATCCACGGTACTGTCATCCGCATAGCAATGAATGCCACTGGTATGCAACAAATCATTGATATGCAGAATAAACAATGTCGGGGATAACACGCAGCCTTGGGGAACACCAGCATTTACGGTTCGGAGGTCCGAGCACGAGCCGTCTACGACGACTTTAACTCTCCGTTCCGCAAGGAAACTGCCGATCCACCTACAAAGTCTCTCAGGAATCCCATAGGAAGGAAGCTTCGATAGTAAGGCTTTATGCCAAACCCGATCGAAGGCTTTCGCTATGTCCAAACTAACGCCTAGTGCCTCGCCCCTACTTTCGACCGCCTGCGCCCAACGGTGAGTTAGTAAAGCCAGAAGATCACCAGCTGATCGGCCTTTGCTGAAGCCATATTGGCGGTCGCTGATCAGCTGGTGCTCTTCCAGGTAGCCCATGAGCTGGCGGTTGATTATGGATTCCATAATTTTGGAGAGCAAGGAGGTGATAGCGATAGGCCTGTAGTTGAACGGATCTGAGCGGTCGCCTTTTTTAGGGATCGGGTGTACTAGAGCCGTCTTCCATGAATGTGGGACAACGCCGAGGACATAAGAGTGTCTGAATAAGCGCGTTAAAACCGGTGCCAGCTCTGGAGCACACACCTTCAGCACAATAGGAGATACTCCATCGGGCCCACACGACTTGTTGACATCCAGGGAGAATAGTGCTTTCCGCACAGCATACTGTGTGAAGCGGACGTCCGCCATTGTGGTTTCACACCTCGGGATGGTAGGAGGTGTGTTCCCCCTGTCGTCAAGAGTCGAGTTTTCCGCAAAGATAGAGCCAAGAAGATCGGCTTTTTCCCTTGCGGAATAGGCCAATGAACCATCCTCCCCGCGCAAAGGTGGAAGTGTCGACCGACAGAAATTACCCTGGACAGCTTTGGCGAGAGACCAGAACGCACGAGAGCCAGATGGCAGCCGTGCTAGTCTCTCGCCAATTCTCCCAACGTACTTCGACTTTGCCAATGCAATTTGCCTCTTTAAGAACCTGGAAGCAGAGTTGTACTTCTTCTTGAGTGAGTCAGAGTTTACATCCTTAGAGGCCTTTGCCCTAGCCCAAGCTTGGTAGCATTCCCGCTTGCGACGATGTGCGTCACGGCAGGACCCACCAAACCAGGGCCGAGATCTGCCACCGACGGGTACCGCTGAGCTAGGAACAAACAATTCCATGCCCTGCAGCACGACGCCGGCAACCGAATCAGCGCAGGTGCTAGGATCCTCTGACTTGAAGCAAATCTGCCCCCATGGGTAGGATGCAAAGAAAGAGCGCATCCCGTCCCAACCTGCCGACCTGTAGTGCCAAACACGTCGTCTACCAGATGAAAGTGGTTGCGACGAGACGGTGAGAGGCACCACGCTCCTAATTAGGCAATGGTCCGATGACCCGAGAGGAGCATCGACCCATACCCGAATGGGTTCAGGGCGAGAGGTCAGCAGAAGGTCCAATAAGGAAGGCGAATGTTCTTCCACATCTGGCACACGTGTAGGAGAAGGTACCATCTGCGTCAGACCATTGGCAATGGCAAAATCGTGAGCAGACCTTCCCGCATGGTCAGTACGTGTTGACCCAAGCCAGTCAGAGTGGTGGGCATTAAAGTCGCCCAAAACCACGATTTCTGCGGTAGGAATTTGCTCAAGTATTCTGTCAGTGGACACCTGCACGTGCTCGAAGAGCCGGTCAATTTCCGAATTTCCGCTATGAGACCTGTAAAGGCACGCGTAGACTCGAATGTGATCCTCACAATCGACGCGCACCCAAAGGATCGACAGGTCTCTGCCTTCAAGATAGCTGAGCCTACGGTAACAAATTCCCTCCCTAACGTACACACACACGCCGGCGCGTGGCACAAAAAAGTGCTCCAGGCTATAGGCCGGGCACTTTAGATATGAAGTGTCCGTCGGGGAGGAAATCTGCGTCTCCGTCAGGAAAAGCAAATCTGGCCTTTCCGTCTCGAAATGGTGGTGGACGACATTTAAGTTCGAGTGAAGTCCCCTGATGTTAGAAAAATCCACTACTAAAGTGGAGGGGGACTTCCTCGTGATTGGGCTCAGTTTGCACCCAGCAGCTGCGATAAACGACGCTTGATGTGCCCCCCCAGAATACGATGGGCAGCCTGAGCGAGAGCGAGAGGATAACATCTCTCGCTCAGAGAGGGATTCTCCAGTCTCTAAGAGACTGGTACCCTCCTGGGGTATTTTATTTCTATCACTCGTCGCCATCACAGTAAGAGCATAAGGGGTGGGGGAGGAAAGGGAAGGAGAAAGGTCACAGAGGGTGAGGAATTGTGGGACAGGGAATAAAAAGACAGGAAGGGGCCAACTGATACTCATTCCCACACGCAACGCAACAGTCCCTAGAAAATCTGTTGCGGTACGTGTAGTATAATGAAAGTGCCAGTTGCTATTTGGGCCCCGAGGTAGAGGGATAAGGGCGCCGGGACTCTCACTCACCAGTCGAAACGCGGTGGCCTCTAGGAGGCCCCCACTTCACGCTGATTTTCTGTGAGAGGGTAGTGTTTCACCGGTCGATCCTGCCCACCTACGTGCTACAGCGAACTGCAGACTTGGATCTACTACCATAATGGATCTACATATATATGTATATATCTAATTTATATCATTTTAGCTCGCGGATACCGGATCCGCAAGCCCTGAGTCCGATGAAGCCGCTATAGTTGTGAATAAAACTGCGGCGAGAACATCACCATCAAAAAAACAAATAATCCTTCACCAGTTATTTGATACGACCATTTGTTATTTCATCAAATTATTTAACAAAGAATTTAGATAATTTTTTTAATGTTTCTAACAATCAATTCCACTGAATTAATTATCGCCAGGCAATATACATCCACGGCTGGAGATAGGCTTCCCCCAAAGATTTCCACACTTATCTGGTAGTGATTCATAGTGGGATTAAGGCTGTTTCCCTCCACGCTGGCCCAATGGGTGTTGGTGGGACGCCAGAGCCTGGTAAAGCCCAATGCTGGATTAATAATACATGAAATATAATGTGTACTGTCAGCCCACAAGGATAGATGCAGATCTATAAAATTGTTTTGATGCTGAACTTAAAATGCAAGTTTGTATGATAGTCCATCTCCTAAGATTCTTTTGGAAGTAAACCAACTCCTGCAATATAAACAAATGATAATAAACATATTTGTGAATGCAAATCGGTCTTTTTGATAATTTAATGTGTATTAAAAAATTGTATTGTCTAGTTACTTAAGTTTTGAAATTTTATTATACACTAATCAACTTGTCAGGTATTATATGTTTACTGCCATCTTTAAACGGAATATTTGTGTGGCACTTTTATCTTTAATTTTTCCTGTTAATTGAGTCTGCCATGTTTAATTCAATCACTACTGTATTTTCAGCTTTTCATATACATGTTCTGAGAACCCTTTTTCTATCATTTTCCTGAAACAAAACAAGCTCTTTTTATATGATGTATTCCTACGGAGAATAACATACGAATAATAAACAAAAGTACAATGTATGAAATATACGATCCAGATTCGATGTGCGTGTAAGGATTATATTCCCTGAAGGCCGCAGCCAACAGAACTAATATACCTTACTCGTATTACTTTTTCGTTGAGAGCTGAAACGCTTTCTGGTCACGATGGAACAAGATTCTAAAGATGTTCCGTGATATTTATTTTGTAGATACGGGTTTTGCTGTAAAGTCATTTTTTAAATTGTTGCAAGTTGTAATAGAATTCAACTCGAGAATGCATGCAAAAAAGCAGTGTCTTCAAAATTTTAAATTAATTTGCTAGGTCAGCCACAGAAAGCAGAATCAGTGACCACAAAAAATCAAGTCGTTGGAAAAATCTTATCATTAATGTTAAACATCCAAAATTAAAATATCTCCGAGGTGACAAATCGAGAAAATGAAATAAGCTACATAAACGCTGACCACAGTGCCATCTATCGATAAATGTAATTTCTTATAACCCCACTAATTTTAACGGCACATTGAGATATTCCCAGCAGTATCATTATACAGACACTAAAATAAGTTGTATAACAATTCAACTAAATGTACCGAGTGATCCCTCCTTGCATACACTGATTATAAATACATGACGGATACAAAATCATGCTTTTTACGAATATACGCATTTGCAATAATTTACGCAGATTTTTTTCTATAAAAAGTAATAATAGTTAAAAATAATACCATTGCTATTCAATTTTCTGATATAAGAAAATGAAGCAGCTAGGGATGGTTATCATTTTTATTAAATTAGATCTGTTCCTATGTAAGATATTATCTTTTGTTTTCTTAAAATGTTAAGCGCTTGAAATTCATATTGACTCTTACAACTCATCTGATACTAAGCTCGTAGACTTGGATCTACGGCATGTTGTTAAGATATTACATTGCGTCTACAATTCTACTCATAGAAGTTAATAATATACATAGAATTAAGTTTTATGGAGGAAACGAGAGAGGTGTCACACGATGTGACACAAGTGGATAGGTGGTCTCTGACTAACCTACAGTGAACGAGGCGTGATATATATGTATGTAAAATTTCATAATAAAATACTTTTCTCTTGTTACTTCTTTAAAATTCTTCTTCTAAAATTTTTGTTTGTTGTAATATGTAGTGCGGTCGATTTAATATATAGATCATATAGTCACTATTAATTCTAAGAATTAGCGTAAGTGAAAATAAAAAAAATAACAATCATAAGTAAAAATGCTAAAATGGAGAAACAAATACTTATTTTATCTTAAATATTCAAATGTTTGTTGATTACTAAAACATAAATATGAAGGCAACTAAGATAATCTACGATGTTAACAGGGAATATTAAAATACTTTACGTTTTCTATAACTCTGTTTAAGATCATAAAACAATATTAAATATAAATATATATTAACTGGCAATAATTTTCAATATTTAGATTATGATAGTATTTTCTGTAAAATTGTCCATTACATAATTACAAATAATTCATGAAAGTTAAAGTATTTCTTTAAGACAATAAATTAGTACAAAAGAAACTATCAAAATATAATCGCAAAAATAACACATTGACAGGAATCTATTTAAGCCTTTGCACAATTTAAATGTTCTTTGGCTTGGCAACACAGCTTTGGTTATGTAAATTGTTTGGCTCTCAATTTTGTACATTCTGCCATACACATGCCCTTTTTGAATAAGAAAATAGAAATTGATTTGAATTACCAACTTTACTCTTTTTACTCATAAGTTAATAAATCAATATTTCTATTTTTATTAAGAAATATTTTTGTAGGTAGTAATAAAAATTTATTAAAAACTTAAAACATCTTTCATTTCCTTCAAAATGTCGTCTTGAATTGTGTTTCTGTTTTCTCTGGTCACCTAAAATCAAACATTGTTATGGAGCAGTCATTTAGTGAAAAGGGCGCTTACAAACACATCCAGTATAACATGCTTTATTTTTCATAAACTATCCAAATCTTATAAATAGGAAAGTAATATTTTTTATTCTTAATCTCTATGTGCCTCTTGTCAAATATCATCTAGGGAGATACCACCAAAGCATCTATACATTACATTGAGCTGTAAACAATACTGTTCCAGTACAGACAACACACTGATATTGATTTGAAGAACCTTTGCAGAAATAGATATTTATATGGTGTATAAGTTAGTATAAGGTGCCCATCCTCCTACTTTTTTTATTGAAATTAATGATAAGAGAACTTGTCTACTCACCACCCATACTTTAGATTTGCTGTTATGCCTTATAGATTCTATAACAGCATCAGATTTCCTAAGAGGTATTGTAGCCAAAACTATATCATTTGAAGTGCTATTGAATATATCTTTTACTTTCGATTTAAAAGTGTCACTAAAAAATTCCATTTTGCCAATTTCATCTATCAATATACATGTTTGACCTGTTGAAGTCTGCAATAATGAAAAAGCTTAGGTTCAATAATTATAATTTTATCCAATCCATCCAATCCAATCAGCCGGAAGACCTCCACTGCTGGACAAAGGCCTCCCCCAAAGATTTCCACTTAGACCGGTCCTGGGCCACCCGCATCCAATGGTTGCCAGCGACCTTGACCAGGTCGTCGGTCCACCTTGTGGGGGGTCTGCCCACGCTACGTCTCCCTGTATGTGGCCGCCACTCGAGAACCTTTCTGCTTCAATATGCCTATCCATCATTAATATATCAGGTCCAATTTGAAAATCTAATAATTTATTTATTTAAGACTATATATATATATTAACCATGATTACAATATGAAACTCACATAACTCTACATATTGCATTCTCATTGCATCACTGATAATAGATCGACACAACACACAAATTTAATATTTAAAAAGAGGAAATTAATAAATAAAACAAAGTTATTATACTACAACTATACTTGTATTAAATTTTCATTTAATTTATCTGAATTAAAATTAATAATTAAGAGCTGATATAAATGTAACATTTCACTCAATGTAGGTTTAATAAAAACTTCATTTATTTTATTAGGTTTACAATGAATTATAAACTATCAAATATAAATTACATTAGCTAAAACTTACAAAGTATTTATGAGAAAATGATGAAGTTACTAAGACTTGATTGTAAAAAAGTAGGCATGGGATTCACTATTTATACTCATAAAATATGGATAATATAGATAACAATTTTATTATTTACTTTAATATGGATAATATTAGAGTAAATAACAAAAAATAATTTCCAGTTGCAGTTTAATAGCTTTCATAGCTTAAAAACTGTTGAAAGAAAATGTAAGACTACATTTACTAATGATACAAATATTACTAATATACTCATAAGATTGGGATATTATATTAAAGGATTAATTATAATTGCCATAAGCTTTACCTTAACTAATGATGGCAATGCTACTTCTTCAAATTCTTGAACTAAAACACCATATTTACCAACTTTGAATTTTATAGGTCCATTTAAGAGAGTCTGGTCTCTAGCCAGCTTACCACGAGCTCCACCTAAAGTAACTACATCAAAACCCTCCCTTACTCTATTATTCCTAACCTCCTCTGTAAAAAAGCCTATAACATTGACACCTTTACTGCACAGTAACGATGATATTTTCTTAGACAACGTCGTTTTGCCAACACCTGAAAATAATATCTAAAATTCATTATAGTTTTGTATGAAGTCCTTTTTAATACAAAACAAAATCTAACCAGGTTCCCCTGTAAGGATAAAATATTTTATATTATTCTGAATCATAATTCTAATTATCAAGGTTTACAAAAAATAGTTCTAATCTGTATTATTAAAAAATATCTTGAGTTACAATCTTATATCGTTATATTAAGAGTTAAGAATCTCATTTCGCGAACATGTAATTGTATTTCAGGAATGTCAGTGTGACACTATGACAGCTAAATAGTATGATATATATAATAAATATACAGATCTGCATAGTATATTACAAGTATAATTTGAATGTAGGCAATAAAAATAACAGAAAACTTTACTTTAACCATTGGTAATATTTGCTTTTTTTGAAACAATGCTTCCTCTGAATTTGTAACACAGATAGAAATATGCATAGGTATATTATCCCAAAAGAGTAACTCCAATTAAATTTATGAACAAACTAGTAGCTTCTATTTCTGCAGCAAAATACTGATGTGCTCCGGTTTGAAGAGCTCTGTAGCTAGTGAAATTACTAGGGTAACGAGGTTTAATATCTTTTATCTCAATCCGACTAACGCTAAAACTACATTAGTTTAGTGTTTATTATAGCCTAAATAACGCCTCGTTGTTTTGGGTCGGAGTATCACATACCATCGTCTGTACGTCTCGCTCGTCTCATCGCATAGTAAAATAAAAAAAAACATCTACTAAAAATCATTGGGATTGAGCAATTCTTATTTTTATATATTATATTAATTATATAAACCCATGTAAGAAAAATATTTCTAATAAGTAATATGAAATCACTACCAACCTACTAACTACAAATACTTTAACATATTATCTATAATTATTAAATCTGACATATCCTTATCAATGTGAACGCGTATCAAAGTTCACTAGAACTTTTTATCATTTTACTTTCTATATATTTTATATTTTTACTTAAACACTTTAAAACTTCTTTAAAATGTCATCAGTAGGGCTTATTTCTCGTGTACTGTTAAGTAAAAATGTATTCATCACCGGCCGGGTGGCCACATTCTTCAATACCGGTTTAATTAAATTCTACAGTACAGGTATTATTTTTGCAATTAAAAATCTTGTTAAGCTTTTATCTATTTTTCATTTATTTTAATATATAAATAACATAATTAAATTCCACTGATCGTCTACAACACGTACTTAATAAATGTTACAGTTATTATTTAAGTGTAGATAAGTCGAAACATGCATAAAAAGTCTAAAAAAGTTTTCACAGAAGATTTTTTTATTATTAATAATTTAGGTTTCACCTGATCATCATAACTAACTAATAGTACCATACATTTTTTATACTATGTAATAAGATAGTTTATGTATAAATAACTAACATTCAATTATAATCATAACTTTGGATAGTAACAAATTCTGTGAAAACTAAATTAAAAGTTAACAATAAACCAATCATAATGTTTTTTATATTCATTGTTTTCTTCAAGAATGAGGCCTTGGTTATGAAAAATCTGTTTGAAGTCTATGTTCTGGATTATAATTCTTAACTAGTTGATTTTATATTTTTTTTTCTATTAGTGACAATAAGTTAAGTTAGTATTATGTAATAATTATGATCATTTTCAATAAATTACGATATTCTACATCAACCTTGACTTGTTCAAATAAGATCAACTTATATCTCATTATCTTAGGCAACGGTCACGAACATTACATTTATATTGTTATCTTTAAAAAAAATATTTATAAGATAAACATTAATTGCACAGATAAAACATTATAACAAAATAGATGGAGAGATAATTATCAATTATGTCATATAATATTAATTCACATAAAAAAAGAAAATAAAAACTGAAAGTATAATTAATCAAAGTTCTTAAAGTGATGTAAGAGATTGGTAGTAAAATTAGCGAGTGAGGTATGCCAGGATCGTAGCAAATGGAGAGAGGTGATCTCTGCTTACCACACTGGGAACGAGGTGTGATATATATGTATGAATGTAAAATTATACCAACTGAAAATCTTAACTTCCTCTGTTTGAAATAATCATAGGAACTGAAATCAAAAATTATCTTTGGTACTATGTTTTCAGTATTCATTTATATTAAACAGTCAACTCCAGGTCCATGGGCCCAATACCTAATGAGCTAAGTCATCTAATGACTAACAGTTCTATAAATCTTCAGAGCATATGTACATAAATAAAAAAAGAATCACTACATAGTTTAACTTATATTATGAATGTGTTTGGGCTTCAATAGATACTCCACTCAATTGTAAGAATATACAGGAATAGAATAGCTCTAGGTTCACAACATAATTAATTTAAGTAATGTTTTTTATTATACCATTTAGGTCATGGTTAACTATATTTCATTATGTATGAATCATTTCATATTAATCTTATTATATTTTGAGTGAAAAATATTTGTAAATTCATTTAAAATAAATGGCTTCCCATATACTGGACTGTTAGGAGACCGCTTCCGAAAACGTAAACAGACGGCAGTACTAATGACACTTATGATGACGGGAAGGAAAAAAAAAGCTATCCTGATTAAAAAAAAATCATATTTTTAAAACGTTTTATTAACATTATTTACGCTCCATTATGTTAGTACAGCTAAATGAAACGATAGTTTCATAAAAAATACATTATTAAAAAAAACCCGCAATGAAACACAAAATAAAAAACAGCTAATGGCCGGATCAGCGAACGCACGGGCGCGGCGGGAACTTATATGTATTTATATACTTAAATCTATTTGGTTTCAATTTGAACCTTATTACGCAGGGCCACGGACCATTTAGATTGTGCTCCCGGGCGCTCGTTGATCCGAGCATCAGCTGTTTTTGATTTTATGTTTCATTGCTGTTTTTTTTTAGTAATGTACTTTTTATGAAACTATCGTTTCATTTAGCTGTATCAAAAGTGATGGAGCGTAAATAATGCTAATAAAACGTTTTAAAAATAAGTATTTTTTTTAATCATGGTCTAATTATTTTCCGTCCCATCATCAAAGGTTTCATTACTACTATCGTCTGATTTCGTTTTCGGAAGCGGTCTCCTAATACCCTGTGTAACCTTAAATATTGGAGCTCTCTTTATAACACTGTCGTAAATAACAATTTGTTAATGTCGTGTTTTAATATCTTGTCTACGTGGAATAAAAATAAATTACATAACATAATTTATTAAAACAGCTCTTACACACTGTTCTTAGCTTTGTTGTTACAAATGTGGAGGGGATGTACATCTTTCGACTTCCTTTCCAAAGTATAAATGAATTGCAGCAAACAAAATATAATAAATAATTTATCAAAATTGTATTTGCTCGCATCAGTACAAATTGCTTTTAAATTTTTATTAATATACACATTAACACTATCATTTATATCATCCTTCCATTAAAATGAGTAAGTATTTTTGCTTAGTAATTTTTGTAAAATTTTATTATATTAAGTATATAATTTGGTTTATCATGTACTAAAAACTGCCTCCCTTCCACATGATTCCCGCCTTGTGGCGGTGAGACTCGGTACCTGTGGCTTGTCACCCACGGTGAAGCTAAGAGAGGGTCACTCGAGGTGAACTCCATAAGCTCACCTAGCATGTGTGCCAGTAGGCTGCGGGGTTTTAGCTTGTGGATGTCAGATCCGTAAGCCCTAAGGCGATGAAGCCGCAATAATTGTTAATAAAACGGCGGCAAACATCACCATAAAAAAGGGCTGCGGGACAGGTTTGCTCTACCCTCCACAGCCGTTATGTCGGTATTTCGATTCGCCGCTCTCCTTACCCTTCGAGACCAAGTGGTGCCGTACCGCTGATGCGGCTGCGATGGGACCGCGGGGGAAGAGAAGTGTCGGTATTGTATTTCGCCGCTCTTCTTTTTCTCCGCGGTTATATAACAGTGGGCAGCGGCGCTCAAGACCAGATCCGGCGCAGGGAACCGGAAGAAATTCCTCTCTTGGCTCCCAAAAAAAGGGCGCGTTGTATATTTCGGCGCGCCCTTACAGAGGTACAAAGGAGAGTCTCCTCTCGAGATTGAGCCGTGTGGTGCAGCCATCGCCGGCGGGGTCACAGGTATACGAAAGCGTGCCCGTGGCCTCGCCGCAAAGCGACGAAGGTGCAACATCGTGGAATTTCTATTCGGAGCAAGTCTGATATAATCTGTGTCTGATATGCGAAGGCTTAAAAATTATTTAGTAATTTCTTTTTACTTGGAAACAGCTATAAATACTATCATTGCACTTATAGTTAATATATAGCATTTATGGTTGCAATTTTCTAAAGCATTATTTGTATTTATTTTATACAAGTATTCTTTATGTGAATTAAAGACTGTATTATTTCAAATTGAAGTAATTTTGTATAATGGATACATACATATCAGCAATGGATAGATACATCATTGTCAGCCTCTGTTTATCCACTGCTGGATATAGGCCTTCCCCAATGTCTTCCATCAAGAATTCTATTATTTTAGCTTAAATTCACGATAGAGTTTAAAATACTTTCTTTTATACCATAGCACCCCAGTATGAAAATATCAAGATTGATGTGGTCGGTGCTAAGAAAAATGTGGGTCTTATCCAGCTGAACCGGCCGAAAGCGCTCAACGCTTTATGTAAGCCACTATTTGTCGAGCTCGGGAAGGCCGTTAAAGACTTCGATGCTGACCAAAGCATTGCTGCAATAGTTATTACAGGTTAGTACAATTTTTTTTATTCTATATACTCATTTGTATTGCGAACATTTTCGAATGAAGGAACGATTGTCTGTTACCGTCGTAACAACATTTATTTCCAATTCGCATTTTAATACTTAATAGGAAATGAAAAAGCTTTTGCCGCCGGCGCTGATATCAAGGAGATGCAAAACAATACCTACAGCTCCAACACAAAACAAGGTTTCCTGCAGGAGTGGGAGGATGTCTCTAACTGTGGAAAACCCCTCATAGCGGCAGTGAATGGTTTTGCTGTAAGTACTTTTGCTCAAGCAATTCAGCTTATTAATGTTCACTGCTATGTATGTCTCATTCACGAGAAATAAAATTTTAATTGACCGATTTCTGCAGAGCAGTAGATGTGTTAACAGTGATATTCCCTGCCTGTCGTACAAGGCGACTAAAAGAGTCCTTGGGTTCGTGGGCTTTGAGAGTGTGGACTGTCAGAGCTCAATAAGCGAGCCTTGGGGGGATGACAAATGTATGGTGGTCTTGTATTTGTCGAAGCACAGTGTGACTGCTACTAGGGCTTTGCCTTTCCCTGGGATATTTTAGCCAAAGAGCAGGTAGCAACCGGTGCAGCCCGTAGATCTCGGAGCCCCTCCTAATGCACTGAGGGAGACCACCGTGGAGGCTTTAGTGGGTAAAAGCTCTATATAACCTTGTATTCCCTCCAGAAACAAGGTATCTTCTAAGATATCCACTGTGAAGGTGTGTTAACAGTAATCGCTACTCTAGTAATGTATTTACTAGAGTAGCTGATGTCTTGCTGTATATCCTTCTATTTAGCGCTACATTGTTATAGACTGGTATATCGCGTATCATCACATGGACATTCCGTGATTCTTGATGATTAATATAAAAAAAGTAATGTGAGGTAAGGACCTTTATAGTGGACTAGCTTATAAATTATTATAATGTAGAATGTACATCATTATAATTTATTACTTAGCTTCACTATTACTAACATGAAGGTCAGAAGTCACTATTGGAAACAACAATTTTTTACATAAACTTGTGTAATGTATTCATATGAATGTTTTTTATCAATTTTAACATCATTAACATAATTCCCAATGTTATGGTAATGAATATTTATTTTATAATATTTGAAGAATAATTATTTAAAAAAAAAACAACAATGAATAGAAGTTCAATAAATACAAAGCTTGGTAAGAATTTATCTAAGAGATGTTATTATATTGTTTTTGACATTTCAGCTAGGAGGTGGGTGCGAGCTGGCTATGCTCTGCGACATTATATATGCGGGGGAGAAGGCCAAATTCGGACAACCGGAGATCAACATCGGCACGATACCCGGCGCCGGCGGCACCCAGCGCCTGCCGCGGTATGTAGGCAAGTCTAAGGCCATGGAAATAGTCCTTACCGGCAACTTTATTGATGCGCAGGAAGCCGAGAAAATGGGTAAGATTTATCAGAAGGCTGTTTTTATTAATAGTACATGATGTAGCCATTACACCTATATTTATATTATGAACTAACAGCTCGTTCAATTACATTATTTCAAGACTGGTGATGAAATGCT
This sequence comes from Troides aeacus, assembly GCA_033220335.2. Taxonomy (NCBI): domain Eukaryota; kingdom Metazoa; phylum Arthropoda; class Insecta; order Lepidoptera; family Papilionidae; genus Troides; species Troides aeacus. Next base: position 10,671,484 of record CM067278.1, read on the forward strand.
GTTCACCATCAATACTCTTGCTCCAATTTATTCCGTATGATTGCAGCAACTCTATTATAGCAGAGATTGATAATGAGAATGGAAGACAACTTCAAAAACCTAGCACTCTCTAAACACCACTATTCATGTTTCCAGAATCAAATTAGGGAGGTAGTTAAATGTTCATCTGATGGTAAACTATGAACCTGCTCATAAAACAGCAATGATAGTTATCTTTATAAATATAACCTTGTCATTTTAAACTGTGATCTATCTGACACGGAAACCATATGTTTTATTTTTTAATTGTAAATGACTTTAAAATTACCATAAACATTTCCAGGTCTTGTTAGCAAAGTGTTTCCAGTAGAGAAATTGCTAGAAGAGTCCATCAAACTTGCGGAAAGAATTGGCACTCACTCACCGTTGATTGTAAAGATGGCTAAGCAAGCTGTGAACCAGGCATACGAGACCACACTTAAATCTGGCCTCATTTACGAGAAATCAATATTCTATGGCACTTTTGCCACTGTAAGTTTTTTGTTTTCAAAAATGTAGGGCTTTAAAAAGCTTCAATTTTTTTATATTTTTTTACAGTAACTTCATCAAAAAAGTGAGCATATGAGATGGATCTGCAAAATTTTTATTCTATACCAAGATACACCTTTTTTTTTTTTTTTTTTTTTGATATCGGTGGTGGAAATGCTGTTACCGCATACCCAGCGTCCTTTTCAAGGGGGGGGACGCCGGGTTATGTGGGGCTCGGGGCCACTGAGATGTTGTGCGTGACCCCCATACCCACTAAAACCACCACCGCTTGTCCCGCCACACGCATACTGGAGACGCCCGGGTTTCAGCCAAGCAACTCTCCGGGCGCCTCCGCGTATAAAACTCCTCTTGGTGGGTGCCCGCGGGGAGCAAAGGCACCCACCTGCCGTCCCGTACCGGCCCCTCGCGGGACCGGCACGTTGGGGCCCCCCGACCCCACAGACGACCGCGCGCGCCCACGACGGAGCGCATGCCCGGCCGCCGCCCTCCCGTGAAGGAATTGGGCGGCGGCCTCCTCCCTCCAGACTCCCCCCCCTCGTCGAAGTGGGAGGGGGGGACAAAAACCAAGACTCCCCCGGGGGACGCACCCCCAGGGGATACACGACAAAAGGCCCAAAGGGCCACGCCCAACGGCCCGAACGCCCCCTCACACCGTGCCCGGCTAGGGGCCCATCGCTCACGGCGGGAGGAAGCGGACGGCGTGGTTCTGCCGCCGCGCTCTCCCGCCGGCCCGCCGCCGCCTGCAAGGTGCGGCAGCGGCATCGGCCTCCCTCGTGCGCTCGGCGGCCTCCTTCTGACGCATCACTGCGCCGCAGAAGGCGGCCACCGCCCTCCAAGACCTCTCGCTGCTCAACATACGATCGATTACAGTCGGCAGCGAGAGGTCACTGCCGACTTGCGCGACGAGGGCGTGGCGTTGCGGCCCCCATGCCGGGCACTCCGCCAGAGTGTGGTGCGCCGTGTCAATCGGCGCACCACACTCGACGCATTCCTGCGTCATCTCTCTACGAGCCACCTGGTGCAGGTACTTGCCGAAACATCCATGGCCTGTCAGCACCTGCACCAGGTGGAACGTCAAGGCCCCGTACCGCCGGCTCATCCACCGGGACAGGTGGGGCCTGATGGCCTCCACCGTGTCCCGGCCGGCGGCAGAGTTACCTAACTCCGTCTCCCACCGCCGGATCAGGGCGTCATGGGCAACGCGCCTGATCCGGCGGACCGTGGCCGGGTCCGGCCGACGCTCTCCGGCATACCAAGATACACCTAGCGTAATATCAACAGGTTATTTTTAATGTTTTTTATAACTTTTTTGCAGGAGGATCGAAAAGAAGGCATGACTGCATTTATAGAGAAGAGGTCTCCAAACTTCAAGAATGAATAAATTTTTTGTATATTAACAAATGTTTAATCATCTTAATTAAGGGAAAGTGTTATTTGTTATACATTTTTTATAAACATTTATAAAAGGAGTAAAACTGCTGTATACATTCTGTTTTAAAATTGCTTTAATTACCTAAAATTTCCTAAAATAATTCTTTCGTAAAATTATCTACTTAAGGTCCAAGATTTAAAATTTTATTTAAAACATGGATCATTTACGTAATGAATTTAAAGTTATAAAAAGTTAACCTAAATAAATAACTCGTTATTACTGCCTAATCTCTATCCTCATTTTCATTATATTTCCTGTGATACCTATCACAAGGACTGTAATGTTAATTACGTGTAATTAAAAACGTATTATGGTCTTTAAAAGTAGCTAATAGCATTGCATGATGTATTGAAAATATTAACTGGGAGCTCACGATTTCTTCGTATTAGACGTATGATCGTCATATTTGTGACAAAACATCAATAAAAGTTTAAACACGCCCTTAGCTGAACGTAGAACTCCCAAAGAATTCTACACCGACGATTCTTGTGATGGTTGCATCGACTATCTTTTCACGTAGTTTACCTGGTCATCGTTCAGTTATTGGGATTATATACAGATTTAGCTGTCGGTAACTCCACAAAAATATGAAGCATAGCTTTTGTTATGACAAAAACAAGTGTAATCACACATTTTATTAATATTTTAAAAATGTTATAGTTTTTAAAAGTCGATATATTTCGCTAGATTTATTATTTATCTATATCATTATGTATTTATCTAAGTTTAAATATAGCAGAAATCTAGATTGCTGTTAATGAACTTATTAATAAATTTGGTTTCCTTTATTATCTGTATCATGTTTTTATCATTGTAGTTTTTTATTATCTATATTCTTGCCTGTCAATCGTTATTTTGCTATGGTTAGTTTGTAATCAAAAAGGGTTTGACAACATGGGGTTTTAGTTGTCGTTATGAAATTTTTATGAGTTTTATTTATTTAATTAATGAATTCTTAGTAAATTAATATACATCAGAAACATTTAAAAGTGTTATGAATTAATTGTTTTCTCATTAAGAGAAATATTCTAGTTTTATTTTTCAATATTTTTGGTATAATGTATTAACGATGTGCTTCGTAAAAATGTAATATTTAGGAAAGATTCAGTGAAGTGATACATAATTTAACTTAATAGGGTGCATAATAACGGTGCCCATGTTTTGGGATAATGTATATCGGAACAAACACATCATGCAGGAGTTTGAAGATATAGAAGTACATAAAACCAGCGTGTCGGTATTTGTAGCTTTGTTTTATCTTGAAATGCTCTACATTTTGATCATGACATTGTCTATCCTGAATCGATTAAATCAAAATACGTCTTTATAAACACACATTTTAAGTACAGTAAGTAGAAAGTTTTGAGTTTTCTTAAAATAAAGTACTAATTGACGCTCTGAAAATAATTTACTAGTTGTGTTATATATTTTATCTTTGCATATCTGTAAAAGGATTCTTATTACATACGATTTATAAAACAAAATGGTTGATGAAATCAGAATTTGATATACTGCAGTGCCATCTGGTGGTGAGTTACAAGAGGAGTAATGAAAATATAATATATTAAATTGGCTTCAGTTGTAAATTCAGTTGTATTAAAATGATTATTTTGTATAACATTTAATGAATAGTGTCCACTTTAATAGGTTTTCTAAATTACTTCATCAATTTAGATTTGATGAAATCATTCAGTAGATGATGCTAGTATTTTGTTTTGGTAGTAACACAATAATGTTGATCATTTCTTAAGTCATAAATTACCTATCAAAATTATGTGTATGACATAATACAGGCTAAATATTGCAGATGTGCTTTTGTTATTAAATAATCATAAAATAAATGGTTAGTATATACCATTCATTAAATGGTATATGTAGCCTGCTGAGTTTCTTGTGCCCATTCTTCTCAGGTCTGAGGCATTTCTTATGTGAATGGTTGGTAGATTTTGATGTTCAATAAGTGAATGTATGATCCTGTGTTCAATGATTATTTTAACTTTGACTTTAAATATTATGATTATATTATTATAGGATTATATGATATTGGTATGTTACTGGTTGAAAGCAACCTTATCAGAGCTATTTGGTAAAACCTCATACCTTTCTCTCATGTTGCAGTGCATCTCAAGGTGCCTTTTGTCCATTGTGAGGTTAAAATTGTTTACACAGAACAGTTATGTTTTAGAATAAGAATTCTGTGGAGTTCTGTAGCTGATAAAATTTATTCTATCAAAAAGAGTAATAATGAAACAAATAACACACACGAAATTTATCTCGAACATTATTATATAGTGTGCAATTAATTTAATTTCAGCATTAATTCTTTAAAAATGACATGGGTAAACAAACAGAATATGGAGAGGTTATACCTTGATAGAGAGGGACCTGAAGATGTTTGTCTAGATATCAGCCCCTTACCACAACATCAAATTGATGGTATACGATTCCTATTTCGACAATTTAAAAAGGTATTAATTTTTCTTTAATAAAGCATTTTCATACTTTAATATTATTTTAGGATTTATTTAGCTATGGTAACAGAGAATTTTTAGCCATGTATGGTGTTTTTACTTATCATCAGTGGTCTATCGTACTTCTGCCATATTATTGAAAAATATTTTTTTTTATACAGAAAAAGCCAGGTGTAATACTTAACAACCCAGAGGGTTATGGCAAAACTTTGCAAGTTACATTGTTCTTGGAGACAATTCGTAAAGCATTAGATAATCCCATATTAATTCTGTGCGAGAATGATAGAGCGGTGGAAAATTGGATCCAAAATTTGAGGTCTAGGACTCAATATAAAGAGGGTAAGGCTAACCCCCATAACTTGTGTGCCTGAGTGTTGTATTCTATGCTGCTATAAGTTTTCACACTAAAATGTAATTGACAATAAAAATAAGTATTAGTATTATAATTACATCTATTGTATAAGTATAAATAGATGGATATTCAGCAGTGGATGTCTGTTGGCTGATGATGAAGAATTCTTTTTTTTATATATCTTTTCTTATCTATACTATATATATGTATGTATAATACAAATGTTCCTCATAATTAAAGTGATAAATTTTGTTTTTTTTTTTTATATATAATGTGATGCAATGAGATGGATTGGTGTTCATCTGATGGTAAATATGAAGCCCATAAGAATGAAGCGCTAGTTAGGATGATATATACTGCACCATATCTCGCCGCCTTGAACCATAGGATGTTTTACTCTCATTACCCTAGTGATTTCACTAGTTACAGCGCCTTTCAAACTGGAACACAGTAATGTTTGTACAGTACTGATTGTCGGCTACAATATACGCTGCAGTGGTACTTACCTATACGGTTTCTGGAAATAAATCTACCACCAGTAACTAAATTTTTCCATCAAAATAAACTTATAGTTTTATACTTATGCAATTTTTTTTTTTGTATATTTTTTTTACCAAAATACATCTGTATGTTAAGGACAATATTTATATTATTATTTGTTGATCCTAGAATATGTACTGCTAGTATGTGTTCTGTATATTAAGGTGTATGAAAATAGAAGTCTCACCGGATTTATCAGGTCCACAATAAATCTGTGGTTTAGTTTTTTCTCATGTTATATTTAAACTATTTCAGATCACATAGTAGTCGATTCGCCGCACGTCTACGTGAAAAAATCGATATTCCTCAAGAAGGGAACCCATTTAACACCTTCGTACATCCGGAGGGATTGGGATGTGGTAGTTGTGAAGAACGACTTCGCGCCAAAAGAGCTCATGAGGGCGCAGATGAAGGCCACATATAAAATCTGGATGACGACAATTGATATGCGGGTAAGATTGACGTGATTTAAATTACCTGCTGCGCTTCCCACTGCTGGGCTTTCACACCCAAGGCGAGGGTCATCGATCGTGCTGTTCACATTATAATATTTTTATTTGTTTCGGGTGGAAATCTTCGAAAGATACCCTGCTTCTCAGGGAAGTCAGGGTTATGTGAAATGCTCACTGAAACCCCTACGTTGATCTGCATCGGAGCATTCGAACAGGCTCCAGGATCTTTTAAAGAACGCACCGGTGCCTCTCTACACTGTGTTACACGTCTCTAAGGATGTGCCTAACGCTTCTAGGCACCATCGCTGAACCATACGCTGTCCCACGCAGGGTAGCTTGTTGAGCGATAAGGGCTCCCACCCTCAAAGCCCGCCTAACTCTTTTAGTCGCCTTCTACGACAAGCTGGGCTTACCATAGTCCTATTCCTACTAGGCCGAGACTACACGGCTGATACTATAATATACCTAGCATCAGAATATGTACAACCCTCACATACTGGTGGTGGATTTGCCGGAGACTGTTTAACTACCATCGTAGCTCTTATTGTAGTCGACAGACATTACTGTGTTCCAGTTGAAGGGTGTTGTAGCTAGTGAAATTACTGGGAATAGAAACAACATCTCATGCTTCAGCAAGAAGATGAATATGGTGCTTTGTATATTATCCTAACTAGGGTCATGTTTGGAGCAAGCTTACCATGTGGATGTTCTACCCTTTGTCGCTTCGTTATATAAACAGATGTTGTCATATTGGAAATCTTACTATATGTTGATAATTAACGGCCAATTTACATCCCCACTGTTGGGGCACAGGCCTACCCTCAATAAGAGGGCGATGGTGCCATTCGCAATGAAGGCCGCACGCTCTAACCATTAGGCCAGCGAGCTACTATGTTGATAATAACTTTCATCATTTCAGAAAGACTTACACATGTTCAATCTGATCTACAGTTGGATGTATTCAGAGAAGAAATTTAACGTTGAAAGTTTTTTAGATTCAATACCAAACTGTAAGAAACCTTTAAACCGTATGAAGTTGTTGAATGCTTTCATGGAAGATGTTGTCATCGTGAGGAATGAATTCCAGCCAGTGAAACCAGACGTATGTATATACTTACATGTACTAGCTGTTCTCCGCCCGCTTTCCTATTCGTTATATAAATTAGACTGCAAGTGACTTCCCATAGCAACCGTTACTATAGCAACGGCATAAACATTACGAAATTAAAATGTTTATAAAAGTTAATTAGAAATAAAATTATGAAGGATCTATGAAATTCAAAACAATAAATATCCTATAACCATCTACAAAACATTCTGCATTGAATGATCATGTTCCCGTGTCAACACGTTCACTAGTTTTCACGTGATTGACGCATCATACACATTGTTTTCCTCGTCTCATGTTGTCTCTTTATCCCAGTTTTTCCGCACAACTTACAAACCCTTTCAAACACAGACCACAGTAATGTTTGTACAGCTGTAATGATACGTACCTAGACGGTCGCCGGCTAAAAAGAGCTACCCCTATATATCATCATCCGATAGTCCACAGCTGAACATAGGACTACCCCGAAAATCTTCACATCTAGACACACATATATACATATATTTTGTATCTATAGATATGTTTATTTAAAAAAATTTATTAAAACATCTAAAATTTATGTTAGCAATAGATACGATAGATATTTAGAATACGAGGAGATGCAGCGGTAAAGAATAGGGTAGATGAATAATATATATATATATATATATATTTATAATATTGCAGGCAACACAAGAAATATACAATATCACACAGAAAGTATCAAGGAAAAACAAAGATGCAACGGGCAAGAAAATAAAACGCACGAAAAAGAAAATGGATGTAGACAGCTCTGCAGCATCAGATAGTATAAATGTTAATGCGGGTCCAAAGTCCAACTCAACAGTCACAAGCGCAAATATTTCTGAAAAGAAAACTGAAGAGAACTTAATTAAATACGAAATAAATGATGATGATAATAAGAGAGACAAAGTAGAAAGTGAAAATAGAGATTCCACAAAAACTGTGAATAAGGAAATGGATGTGGAAAGTTTCATTCGTGACAAAAAACCTATAGAGTATAAAGAGTATGAAGTTATGAGTGAAGATAACTCTATGGAGGTCCACAGCGAAGCTTTAGGTTTCACTGAAGCTGTAAGAGATATTGTACAAACTGAAAATGTTACAATGGAGGACGATGAAAATTGTAAAGATGTTGACAGAAGTTTAAACAGTTCTAATGTTGATATTACAGAACCGAGCGAGGGAATTAGTGAAGTGGACGGGAAACTCAGTAATTTAGATGCTAACGATATGAAAACCAGTGATGAAAAAACTGAACCATCATTATCAATGAGCGTAGTGAGTAGTGAGAATATTCAAATAGTTGTCCAAGAACATAATAACAATGCTTGTAAAGGAAGCAAAGAGAAAAATGGCGATGAAGATAAATCAGAAACTGAGAATCAGGATAGAGATATAAATAAAAGGAACTTGGATCAAAAAATATCAGAAATGGAGGAGAAAACTATGAAGAAGTTCAAAGGATCCATGTTGGATAATATTTTTTAAACTTCACAATGAATTTTAACTTCTTCAATATTGTTCAAAATAAAGATGACAACTTCAGCAGTTTTGTTATACATGCTTAGATATAGTCAGCTGTTCTACTGCAGTACATCTTATTTGATATTTTTATTTTTAAATTAAATAATAATTATTTAATTTTACCTCATTCAGAGATTATAGATCACCATCGACTTATTAAACTCTATCGTCCACTGTCTATGCATTATTGTTTCTACATAACATTTAAATGTCTGTTATAATTTAAATATATTTATTATATTTATGACAAAGTAATTGATTTAATTAAAACCGAAGTAAATATAATCAATTTAAAATAATTTATAAATACATTAATGATAAATGATATAAAAACAAATGTATTAGTATAGATGTACTGGTATATGATATAATGGTATATTTTATATGTTAGTTTCATCAATCTATTTATAATTATGAAACATGTATATTAAAATATATACAACCCATTTAATGTTCCCACCGCTGGGACTCTGGAGCTTCTCAAACAAGAGACATATACATATAACATGATTCATATTCAATAAGGCATGTATTGTATTACAATTAAACATTTATCCTGATGAATTGGTGTTGCTATCTATTAATATTTTTTTTACTGGTTTTATTGAATACTTAAAATAAATGTGAATAGTATTTGTAAAATTTATATGTAATATTCATTAAATATTATAATGTAGCCGAGGCGGACGTCGGTAGGTATATTGTGACTAACTTTTTAAGTAATAGAATACATGTATCAAGTAGTCGCCGTCTGTAGACATTAAAGGCAAAGGAAAATTTAATATATATATAAAGAAATTTAATCATAAGAGTTGGTAAAAGTTCTTTGAAGAATTTCTTCTGCCGTTTTAATCATAATGAATTTTTTTGTTAATAAAACAAAAATCAAATTGTCAACATCAAATTTATTATTATTATCATGTATATTTGACTAATTACGAATAGTATATAAGAATGGTTTATTTTTTCCGTTTACCTATAATTATTTCGTGTAATGTGTGTATTGAAATAATATCCTTTCACGATCTATGGACTGCATCATATAACTTTTTACTATTGCGAAAGCATTCTATTGTAATAAGACTAATTGTGTTTACATTAAGTAATTTGTATTAGAATTTCTATTTGTAATAAAATAAAAAAAAAGTGTTTTTGTTACTTTATTAAGATATATAAAGATTCATTATATAGCCCGAAATCCTGTTGCGATTCAGAATAAGGCTCTTTAAACCGCTTATTATGTATTGTTACCCGTTCGATGGTACTCTATGGTTTACCGCAGCACGTTAACTCTTATGAGCAACAGGCTAACAATTCATCTCAATTTTATCACAGATTAAGTGACAATGAGACTTGATGGTGGGTATATTGTGGTCATCCAGAATTACTCCAGCTTTCAAATGTAACAGCCGAATTACAGCAATGTTAACATGGTTTTGTGTTAGAAGCCAAGATTCACTTTAGGTCACTGCGTCAAAGGAGCAAGTAATAAACACGGTACCTAGTCAAGCAGGTTTAATAAAGCTCTACCAAAAACCTCCGTTAGTCTGAGAATCGAACCAAGGACCACTGTGTTAAACACTGCTCGAGGAGGCGGTAATAAAACGCTCAAAATGATTAACTCAAATATTGTTTTAACTTAAGTAATCTAATAAAAACTGACGAGCGTAATTATATTTTATTAAGTCACGTGCAGGAACAAACATTTAACAATATTGTATATATTTATATTATTAACAATAATTAGGCCACAATTTAAGCTTTTTTTATTATACAATATTATAAAATGGTTAAATTTTATTTGTAATACATTTTTCTATGTATTTGTTATTTTTAATAATCTCAATATTTATTAAGTAAAATAAAAGTCAATGACATATATTAAGAAGAAGACTATTTAAATCGGCATAGACAATAATAGCCATAGCACATATTTAAAAACCAGTATGTTCATTATTAAAGTCTCCGTTAAACAACCACAAATTAAACCCTATGGCTGAAACATAAACAAGTATTAACTTGTTTATGGTTAATATTAATAGTATCATGTTTAGTAATAATGTACTATTAAAAAGTCATTACTGTACAAAGGCAGTTATTGTTACGGATATAAGATTTTTATAATAAATAAATAAAATTCTTATTAATAACATTGATATAAATAACATTTGTCTGCATAAAATATATAACACACACGAATAATGTTTAACGTACATGCTTTAAGTACATCTGTATAAATAAGTATATTATTTCTGTACATTTAAATCACCGTGGCCTTAATCTGAATTTAAAAAAAAAATAATAATATGCACATGATATTTTGAATTTATCACGTTTCTGTTTGCACTTAATATTTTTTCCTTAACACTATTTATTTTTCTTAAGTATCTATTCGTCGAAGCTAGCAATGAATAAATATACTGAGTTACATTTTTCAGAATTTCATGCGCCACATACAATGACATGTAAGCTCCGTCAAGAAAATTTTAAAAACTTTTAATTTACTTAAAATTACAGGAATGAAGCACCTCGTGTCCTTTGCCTTTTGCTTATCACTTTCTTCTTAACTCTGCGTCGTTGTTTGAACAGCACGATTGCCCGTAGCCGCCAGTTTGTTTTCCACACAGGATGCAGGAACCGCTAGGGATGCACGTGCAAATATTCGGCGACGAACACACGGAGGATTTTATTTAAGTTATCGATAGTGTTGAAGTCCAGCGCCGACATGTCGTCGTTGGCCGTGTGCCACACGTGCGGGAACGGGTTGGGTATCACGTGTACTACGTCGACATCTAAAAAAAACATAAAACATTTTTAATTAAAAAAAAAGGTAGAGAAATTTCAGTATAGGCTTCATGTGTTCCAGTCCGTTGCCTACACAATTTTGAAAGGAAGAATGCTTTTCGATCTATGACAGTAGCGTAAAGAATTTTGGGCGGGAATGTAAAATTATGTTGAGAACTATTTTTTATTTTTATATCTTTAAAATAAACTTGACTCAAATTTGTTTTAGACTATCATAGAAAACAAACATCATCATCATTAACCGACAGATGTCCACTGTTGGACATGGGCCCCCAAAAATGTCCACATCGTTTGTTAGAGTTTATTTAGAGGAATTGGACTGTAACCCACCACACTAGCAAAGTGTGGACTAGCGGATAGTCAGAGTCTCGTCTGTTACTCAGCAGGGTGCACCACGTGCTTGCGAGGTTGACTTGGGCTCCCTAAGATGTTGGGCGGAAACCCTCACACCTCCTTACAGCCGAAAACAATTACAAATGTAATTTCATCCGTCTGTATGGCGTACGGAAGTCTAAGGTTCCGGGAGCACAGTTCGGTTAGTACAACAGTTTTTTTTAACCCACTTGGATCGTTAGCGCGCTTCACTATCTAACTTACCATTATCACTTAACACTAAGTGAAAGTAAAGTTAATAATTATTGTATAACAAAAATTTAACAGGTGAATTACTACGCGGTATACGTGACCAATGGATGAATACAAAAACAAGTTACTTAACGCCATCTTTTTAGATTAATACACAATGGTATAGTAATCGTGACTATTTCCACATTATATTGCGAAATAATATAAATAAAAATATTTATTACTATCTGGCAAAAAGTTCATAACTATTGTCAATGCCTCAATTATCAAATAAAACATCCATATTTTATACTAACTTTATAACCTAAAAATTAATGCTGCACGCAGCTTATATTTACACCGTCACACAGTAATGTGCAAACATTACTGTGTTCCAGTAGTCAGTGCATTTACTGGTATAACGAGACAACATATTATGTATCATCATCATCATCCGATAGATGTCCATTGCTGCACATAGGCCTCCCCCAAAGATCCTCATATCGATCGGTCCTGCGCTGCATTCATAACAGCCAATTTACGTTCCCACTGCTGGGGCACAGGCCTACCCTCAATATGAGGGCGATGGGGCCATAGTCACTGAGCTGCCGCATCGCCGAGCACTAAGACCCTTTGTTTATAGGGGTTCATATGGGGGATGTGAGTCCTTTCCCACCACGCTGGCCCAACGCAGGTTGGTGGGAGAGGTTACCATGTCTCAGCGATAAGTATAATACGGTGCAGTTTACATCATCATCATTATCATAATTAGCGTCATGCTACGGGCAGATGTATAGCTTACTACCAGGTACCAGGTCTTCTCGCTCGTGTCGTAACATTGGTCAATAAAAAAAAAAGTAATAAATAAATCAAAATGGCTACAATCCAATCAAAAGCCGACTTTTATTACCGCGTTTCTCACGAGGGAGTCAAATTCATTACAATTGCCAATATTGTCCTCGAACACAGTTACTATATACCCGTAGGAGAAAAATAATATTTTTTTTTTAATTATAGCAAAAAGACAAATGATAAATATTTTCTTCCAATATGAATTCATAAACGTAAAGAGTTTTAAATCTACTATATTTTTTTATTTAAGCGATGAGACCGGATGTTGGTACACCATATAGTAAGTGATACGCCTGTTAATAACGCGCTAGGATAATATATACTGCATCATATTGTTCTCGTCGCTTGAGACATAAGTTGAGTCTCGTTACCCCAGTTATTAAATTAGCTACATCGCCCTTCAAACCGGAACACGGTAAAGTTCGCACAGTACTATTTGGAGGCATAAACGGGCGCTGCGGTAGTACCTTACTAGAGGGGCCTACTATGACAGGGTTGTTATGTATGTTCGGCGAATATGCTTGTATTTAAATGTTTTTTTTTTTTTTTTAATATTAAAAGTATGGCTCCATGAATCATCATCAACAGACGATAGACGTCCATTCCTTTTAATATTTCATATTAAATATATTTTTTTTAATGCAAATATATTTTATAAAAATACTTTGAATTCCATATGTAATGTATTTCAATTTATTTAACTACTAGCAGTGCTCCGCCCGCTTTGCTCCGCTCGTTAGTCTATGGCAACCGTTGTTATAGCACCCGCGCAAATAACACGAAATGAAAATGCTTATAAAAATTTATTAGAAATAAATTGATGAAGGACATACGAAATTCAATAAATAAATATTCTATAATCATCTACAAGCCATCCCGCGTCGTATGCTCACGTTCCCATGGCGATACGTTCATTAGTTTTCACGTGATTGCCAAACAAAAAACCCATTTTTCTTCTATATATATATATATATATTTTCTCATTCGTGTTGCCATTTATTGAATCAATATAGAATACAATGTTTGCTGCCGTTCATATTTATTACGTCAATCATCGTAGTGATAAGATTGGCGAATATTTTTTTTTATTATATATCGTGTCCCTTATCAATAAACGAAATTTTGCGTCGCGATAAGAAACATCTTGTTTTTTTTTGTATACAATAATAAATGTGATTTAATACTTGACGTATTTAAAGTACAGAATACTCCAGCTCTTATGTTTGCTGATCAGCTCTTATCTAACAGCATACAGTAAAAGCAAGCGGCAGATTTAATATGGCTGTGGTAGCTAACCAGGTCAATTCCTGTAAGGGGTGAGTGTAAGGGGTTCAGCCCAATACCTTACGGAACCTATGTTATACCTCATCAGCACGCGGTGCAACCTGCTGGATAACACGAGGCTCTGACCAACCAACAACCAGCACTGGGCCAGCGTGGTGGGTTGAGACCCAGTTCCCCTCAATGAACTCTACGGAGATGTTCGAGGGAGGTCTATGTCCAGCAGTGGACGTATATGATGATGAAGCTCCTTCACCCGCACCACGGAGGCATTGCAGTCATAGCAATCGTACGTAAGTAGTTAAGTATACTCACTTCTCCTCAAAAATGGGATATGGTCATCTTCAATAAACGCGCCGGAACTACTCAACCGGAAGTACTTCTGCTCCTCTTTGCCGACGGAGTAAGCGTTCAGCTGTCCGAGCTCCGCCAAGCGCTGCTCAGCGCTCGCGAGTCGCACGTACCACTTCTCGGTGGCCCGGAAGTAGCTGTAGAACACAGGGTCTGGACAGCCTAACAGATCCAGCAGCACCAGGACATCCTAAAATCAGTGGCGGTATACAACATATAGTCCTTACTTTCAAATGAAATAAATTATATCGGCGAAGATAGTGGTAAAAAGCTGCAGCATGGCAGCAGCACCAGTAACTGGTGAGAGCGCTCAAGGTTCATGGCTCAAGGTTTTTCACAAATTTCATAATTATTAATAACACCTGTATAAATTTACAATGACAACGTATACACAATACATATAGTTGGATATTTAAAAAAAAAAAAATTATCGTTGAATTATCTTGATTATGTTTTGTGAGATTAACAACAGGGGTGTAAGGTGCACCGCACAACAACTCACGGGGCCCAAGCCGACCTCACCAGCTCGTGGTGCACCCTGCTAAGCAACTAACGCAGCTCTGACTCCCACCAACCTTCTTTGGGCCAGTATGGTGGGATATGGCTGAAGTCACGGCGGTACCGGAAGCTATGCTGACTGTAACGCGTTGGCAAAGCGCCGGAACTAGGGCGGCCGCAGAACCGATCAATGCGTAGGTCTTTGGGTGAGGCCTATGTCCAGCAACGGACGTCTATCAGCTGATGATGATGATGATTAACATTTGGATCGGGTCGTAACAGATGTCGAAATGAATGACACACAGCATCAGGAATCAAAACAAAATGGTGGGCTCATTCATATTTTGAGCAATGTTTATTTTGAAATTAATTGATCCCGTTAAGACGTTACTACTGTAAACATTCATTAATTAGACCTCATCATCATCATCAGCCGATAGACGTATATTGCTGGTCATAGGCTTTCCCCTTCTCCACTTCGATCGGTTTTACTCAGCCCCCATCCAGCGGTATTCCACGACCTTCACTAGTCAGCCACCATGGCTTCCAGTACCGCCGTTCACTAGGAGCCGTCGTTCGTAGGATTTCATATGGGGGGGAATTAGGTCATTTCCCACCACACTTGCCTAATGCGAGTTGGTGGGAGCCGGTGCCTCGTTTGCTGATTATCAGGGTGCGCCACGAGCAGGTGAGGCTTGTCCCGTTATTATTATTATGATTAGTACTAAAGCAAATGGTGTTTTTCACAGATTAAAAATCGCAATTACGATTAATTAAATTGAGACGGAATTTGTTAGTAATTTTTTTAATTTAACTTTTGTAATGTTCTCGCTCCGTCAGTGATAACAGGTCCATCAATTTTCAAATTATCCAATAGCTTTGGCTATAAATCAAATTAGTTTGATTAATTAAACAATAAAATGAAATGCCATTATATCAATATTACAGACAGACAATATAATTATTATATATATGTGATGTAGCCAAAAGGTTCCTGGACTAGCACTTTGCTCGAAGAACTGACGGCCGATGGAGCAGTAAGGTTCTGAGTGGCAGCCGAGTACCATTAGACATAGTATTGGCCCTCCACAACGCGGTTCCGATCGAAGTGGAGATCTTTGAGGGAAAGCGGATGTTCAGCAGTGGACGTCTACCGGCTGATAATGACGATGTATAGATAAATGAACAAACATTGACAAAAAGTTTATACAGATAATAACAAACATTACATTTACGTTGTTGCAATTCAGTTCTACAATAACTGTGCAATAATCGAAAATAATCTGCGTGTAATGAACGCGACCAACCGCGCGTAACGTAACGTACAATAAAAAAAATTGCTGTTTTTTTTTTTTATACACATGCAACTCAGTAACAAGGACGTCAATGGAACCTAATAAAAGAAAGATTTAATAGAGATCAATAATGCAAAATAATTCCGTCATATTACTCTAACCCAGTCTTTTTTTGTGTCTACAAGGGGTTAACACTTGATTTCAATTCCAGTGTTTTAAGTGACTACGTCCATGTTATATGTGAAGCGTGGTCATCTCCAGTTAAGTCTCCAATATATTTACATCCAGAAAATATCAATGCTTTTTGGAATTGCAAATCTTGTATGGAATTATTAAATGACCTGGCCTGGAAAACCATACTACTAAATAAACTCCAAGTGTCATGGAATCGAACCAAAGGATCTCCGTGGTTACATGGTGAGCTTTTAGCCAGCAGTAGATTCAAGTTATAGCAATAATAGAAAAAAAAAAAATTTTTTTTCTAATTTATATAAGTGAAAAAAAAAATGCATTAGTGAAGTAAATCGTCTCCTATGACCAATGAAAACTTATAAAAAACTTAAACTTAATTACCAATAATTACGTCCGGCTACAAATAAAAGCAATTAATTTCGTATTGAATACCTCGTCCGTGTTCTCCTATAAAAAGCGACATACCTAAGACGAGGCACCATGGCCTTAGAACCTTAGCTTTTTCGCAAGAATGGGACGTTCAAAAAAAAGTTTGAATGTCAGTATAACCTAAAAATTAATTTATTGAAATATTTCGTTATAAAAAAAATACAACCTCAAAATTTACTCATTTTGTTTACGTTATATATATATATATAGACTTTTGATGTATTTAAAAATATTGATTCACAGTACGTTACATTAGGATTGCGGAACATCGATTGTATGCCGCTTGTTATGCGCGTCATGAAGCACCATCACGTCATGACAACGGGTTACACAATATTGTTTATGTGGGTGCTTTTCTCGGTCAATACTTTGTATTTTTTTTTTTTTTTACTGTACTAGTGATATAAACATTTGTCATGATAACTTGTAATAATGTAAAAGGAGATACTTGTTTACGAGAACAAAACCATAGTGATAAATCATACGTAGATCCTCCATTACCTGCGGATAATATGTCCAAACAAGCGTTCCGGTTTAAAGGGCGTTGTGACTAGTGAAATTAGTAACGACTAAAGACAACATATGATGTCTCGCAACTAGACCTACGTTGTTCTGGGCGTACGTATCTTCTTCCATCGGGTGAACGTCTCGCCCATCTTGACGCTTTGTACAATTAAAAAATATTCGGGTATTTGAGGAATATCCAGCGTGGAGAAACGACGCACCAGACCGAAAGCCTTTGCACCATATTAGGATTTACAAAGTACTAGAACTGTTTACTGGTGGTGGATCTCTGTTGCTAGAGACCGTCTAGGTACAACCGCAGCTCCTATGTTTGCCGCCAAACAGTGTTGTGTCCCGGATTGAAGGTAGTTGTAGCTAGCGATATTACTGGGGTAACGAGACAACATCCTATGTCTCAATGCGAGGAGCGTAATATGGTGTAATGTATATCATCTTAACTATCACCACGTTGTTATGGGCGTATCACTTACCATCAGAAAAACGTGCCGCAAGTATCGTCGCTTCATTGCATAAAAAAAAAAAAATCGACCATGACTATATTACACAGACAGGATGTAGTATATTATTATTAACATAAACATTCAAGGAATTAGCACAATAGAATATTATGAACCATTACAGTGGTTGCAAAATGGAAACCCAATATTACTAATATTCTTTTAGTCATCAACTAAAATAACATATTGTAAAGTTTAAAATTCCAATTCGAACCCCCGACCCAATTATAGGCAGACTACACAATCAGTCATTACACTATTTTCATTTCATCACATTGAACACCTTTAAAATTATATAATATAATAACGACAACTATAGAGGTCAATAAAAAAAAGAAAACAAAAGAAGTGAAATGTAAGAAAGAAATAGAAGACACTGTTAATAGTAAATAAGATGAAACGTAATAGTATGAGTTGGATAAATAAATAAAGAACGAACTGTCCCTCTCATTTAAGCCCGATGTATGACGGAAGGAAATGGAATGGAGAATGAATGAGACACAAAAATGTGAATGGAAAAAAAGAACAGTGAAGAAAAGTAAAAAAAAATGGTTAATAAAAGAAATAAAGCCCGGACCCAGTAATGACGGGAACGAGAAAAAACCATGAAAAGGGAAGACGATTCTTGACATTCTTGTGTCGACCACAAACGACAATGGTAATTATGAACAAATAAACCGGATTATATGATCATCCGACCATAAAATAATTAATAACAATATAAATATAAGAAAACATATAGCACTAACAACGATACTGTTAATTTTATGTAGTATATACAAATATAATATTTATATGGAAAGTAAGTCTCTATTTGCAGGAGACCGTTTAGGTAGGTGACCCTCCTGTGCTCCGGGTTGAAGGTCGTTGTAATTATTGAGATTACTAAGGTATCGAAATTTCTCTGTCTGTAGAAGGTAACTAAACGGGTTTACGGGTTCTTGGGCTTTGATGGTGAAGGCCTTAATGGCCTACTAAGCGAGCTCGGGGTGGACGCCAAGTACAAGGTCGTCTTGTCCTTGTCGACCAAAGCGATGGTGATAAGGAAGGTAACAGCACTTCCTGAATGCTTTAGGCGTAGTGCCGTGAGATACCAGTGCGTTCTGTAGGAGATCCCAGGGCCTCCTGCAACGCACTGACGATGAACACCGAAGGGTTTTTTAGTGGGTAAAAATCTCACATAACCTTGTCTTTGTGATAGAAGCAAGGTATCTTTTTAGAAGATTTTCTTCCGATAACAAAAAAAATATCGGGATTTAACATCGTATATCACAAGGCGACGAATGCCAGGTGGTGAAGAGTATATCTTCCTAACCAGCGCTACCTGGTGAATGTCTTCCTCGTCTCTTAGCTTCGTCAGATGTAAAAATTTATATAATATATACATCCTTACGCGGAACTGATCGATGTAGACGTCTTCGGTGGAGGCCTATGTCCAGCAGTGGACGTCCATCGGCTGATCAGGATGATGATGATGATTAAATATCCTTGCCAATTTATATGGTAGTTAGTCATTAGAATTATTTACAACGTCAACGTTGAAACAATCACCACCAGTCATGACGTAATACAGTAGAAAATATTTCCTCTATTTAATTAGGACAATTACATTTATAGATCATGTATTAAAATGTTATCTATTGTTTATTGAATATTTATGTTTAAATAGAATATAGCGTTGGGGGTGGCTTATGTCCAGCAGTGGACGTCTGTCGACTGATGATGATGGTGATCAGACGTACAATTCAAACATAGGAAACGTAAAGCTTCCTTAATTCTGTTGATGTAAGCGCTTCACAGCCATAAGGACTCTTACAGCTCATCTGTAACTAGGCTCAACGATCAGAATCCAGGGTCTACTTTTTTTTTTTTGTAAAAATGTGTACTACATGGTAGTGTAGTTCTCCGACGGCGGATTTTTATTGTATATCTGGATTTTTGCTACTAAAAGCTTAAATTAGACGTGGAGAATATGCTGGAGCAGGTCAAGGCCGATCCGCGGTTATAGATCTGATGATTGATCGTCAGAATCTAACTAATAAAATATAAAAATACAGCCACCGTCTCATTAAAAGATACAAAATCCGTATACAGTATAAAACCCGCGCCGGATTTTCCAATTATCTTACAAACTGGAACTAATCCAGTCCTATCAATATTCAAGGTAAAGTCGGTTGGAATGGTTTTACGAGAGAATAATGGCCGCCGGGGAAAAAAACGGTTTGGTCAACGTAATAAAAAGATAGAAGCTAATAGAAATATTATCCCCTAAGTCGAAGGGATGAAACGGGCGAGACGTTCATCTGTTCATGAATATACTCGAAACAACGTGGCGCTAGTTAGGGTGATACAAACATTACGCTCAGTGCCTTGATATATATGTTGAGTCTCGTTGCCGCAGTAATTTCACTAACTACAGCTCCCTTCAAACCGGAACACCGTCATCATCAGCCGATAGACATCCACTGCTAGACTTAGGCATAGTACAGGTTCATGGGGAGATTTGGACCATTTCCCACCACGCTGGCCCAATGTGGATTCGTGAGAGCCAGAGCCTCGTTCGTTGATTAGCAGGGTGCACCATGAACAGGTGAGGTTGGCTTGGGTCCCATAAGATATTGTGCGGGACCCCTTATATCCCGGAACTCAGTAATGTTTGCATATTACTATTTGGCAGTAGAAATAAGAGCTACGGTGGTAATCTACCTAAACCGCCTCCAGCAACAGAGGGCTACCCACCAGAAAAGCGATTCATCACAGTAGTGGTGTGTGGCAGAAACGAACGGTGGAGCATCGCCAATCAGTCAGGTGTTGAGGGTGGAATTTGGCGTTGCGTCGAGTACTACGATGGCGAAGTCCTCGCAACACTCCCCGTGGTACATCTTATGATGAATGGGAAGAGACACAATATCTCTTCACAAAGTTAATGAGTTGTGTTTGGAAAGATCTTGATGGAGTCGCTTTCCGTTGTATGCGGTCAATTGGTAGGAGCTGGTGTTAAGGTGGATCCTGCCAAGGTTGGCAACAGAATTCCATACGGGGCCGAAACGAGTGAAATGCTGCTCTGCTTATATATACTACTCACCATCCGTTGCAAATGATTAGCACCATCCTTATATGGCGTGCCTTGCCACTGCTCAGCCAAGTGACGAGCACCGTATATAGAGTCCCGTGGACCCCATTGCCTGAACGCCTCTTCGCCGTCGAAGAATATGAACATCAGGCTTAGCCTGTTTGTTTTTAGATTTTCCAACTGGTCCGATAGGACTTTGGCTAAGTTAATCATCATGGCGCAAGGCACAGCTGAATCGGTGGCACCTAAAAATTACATAATTTAATTTTTCATCATCATCGTCATCAGCCGATAGACGTCCACTGTTGGACATAGGCCTCCTCCAAAGATCTCAGACATCGATCAGTCCACAGTCAGCATGGCTCTCGGTATCGTTAGGCATTAGGAGCCGTGGTTTGTAGTTTCATATGGTGCATTTGGCCACGAGCAGGTGAAGTAGACTTGGGTCCTGCGAGTTATTTTGCGGGACCCTTTACACAACCTATTTTTGTTATTATTAATATGACTCAATGGTTCAACAGTTAGCTTTGTAACACGAAGGTTCCTGGTTCAATTCTTTCACTACTTCAAGCCCCAAGCACTGGTTATAGAATGTATTTCTGCTTGGACAGCTACCATCCGTATATTATAAATTAACCACCGTAACGCATATTAAACTCGTCTCCAACCTAGTTTAAGAATGGTCTGGAATTATCTAAGTAGATACAACCGCCGTGCCCACTTAGGTCAAAAAGTGCTTGGAAAGGTTTAAAGGGCGTCGTAGCAAAATTAACCAGGCGACGAGAGGAGCGGGACTTTCACGTGATGGTAGGTGATCCATTGCGCTTGTAGCATGGAGACGTATTATATTTTGTTATCTTAGTAATTTCACTAGTTACAACGACCTTCAAACCCGGATGTTTGTACACTACTGTTTGACGCTTGCAATAGGGGTTATGGTGGTAACTATTTAGATTGTCTCCGGCAACAGATACCAACCACCAATGAAGAAGCTTTAATTTCAATAGACACATCGAGAAAATTGTTTTCGGTAGACACCCATTGCTGGACATTGGTATCCTTTAACCATCTCCTCATCGATGGATCCAATTCTGCCTGTATCACTCGACCTTCACCAGAACAATGGTCCAATTTCCGTGATTTTGGGTCATAAATTAAAATTTGCCAACTCACCTACAAACACGTGCTCCCTTGTATATTTACTATCGTAGTGACATGCGAGCACCAAGTACCTATCCGCGTCAGGATTTAACTTGGCAATAATATTTCTAAAATTCAAGGTTCCAAACACAGGTGTATGATCTGGAAACACATCCTCAGTGACATCCCAACCCAGGTCCCTCATCTCTTTCACGATGTAATTGCCGACCTTCTCATGATTTGGCGTACCTACAACCCTTGGTATTAATATTTTATTTAATACATTCTTAAAATGTTTCTTATCAGACATCTTCGCTATGTCTTTTACATCATCGTCTGTCAAATCATTCGCTTCATGAAAATCCTGAAAGAATTAATATACTATAAAACAATTTTTAATTTTTTTTTCTTCTTGATACTGCTACTGAATGCTACAACAGAATTTATTGTGCATTATGCCTGGTAAGTGATAAGAAACTTTTTATTTTCAAATATCTTGTCATTAATATCTTTTTATTTACATAAAAAAAATTGAGCCTTGATTTGATTACAACAAAACTCTTAGTGTACTTTTCATATTTAAATTTTTATCTCTTCAGGTCATTGTTCTTGTAATAAAAGAATGATTAATTGTGTATTTAATCATTACGTTAAATGTTCAAAATTGTTCAGAATTCCTCATGTCACAGTTCAAGTCACAGGTCAATATTAAGGAACCATTTATCTTTTGTGAGATTGATTTACACAGTGAGCATAAAGAAGACAAAATAAAAACAAATTAATACAAAGATAATGTATACCAAAAGTGTGTATTTGAAATGGGTGATTTAGGCATATATAAATATTTAACATCAAGCAATAATCTCAGGGTCGCTTTTATATTAAGTAAAAGGAACATAAGAAAATGTCATAAACTCATTGATACTCAGGTTCAACTCAAAAGTTAAAATTAACAATCTCATATCTTACATTTTGTCAAAAAATCACTTCAGAAATAGTAAAGATTTTGCATATATAATTGTATTTTGTAATACATGAAATAAGGAGATGATTCAAGTTTACTTTAAAATATACTTTTAAAAATATTTTTAGTTTGTATCCCATTAAAAATCTATTTTTGAGTTACTTCAATAGTAAAGCAGAATTATATTACACATCAATATAACATTACTAATTTTATTTCTTATTCTCAATATTCTAAAGAATTATCAGCTATAACTTCCTACTAATAAGATATATTTTACTATAAATATTTCTTTCCAGTTTCATCATTCAATAAATTTATATTAAATTCAAGACATAATTATTTTTAAATAATTCTTTTCTCTATATGTTACAAAAAGTGTATTAAAAGTAGTTAGACAACTTTAAATACACTTCAAGACATAGTTTCAATATCAAATAGCATGTAGCCTTGCAAAAAGACCTTTCAATCACACACTGGCCTTACAATGCCTTTTGATCCTAGATTTATGTCCTAACCAAAAGATTTAACTATATAAATGTTGAACCCTTTTTTTCAATAATAGCCATTGCCCCGAACAGATATTAAAAATGTTTTAGAAAACGATTTAATAGAAAATAAATAACTTTATATATATATATTACAACTTAGTTTTTAACACTTTCATATAACTAGGGGTTTTTTGATATTCCTATTAGATTGAAATAATGATATATAATTTATAAAATTATTATTAAAATATTTGAAAGCATATGCAAACAGCTGTGACCTTAACTAATAACAAAACTGTATTTTTCTTTTTATAATGTAAAGACTAATAAAAATCTCGTTTAACTAATTATAAAAGCAGGCGAGTAAGTTTTACATGAATTAAACAAAAATTACTTTTAAACAAACTTACTTTCTCTTCAAAAAATTTTAAAGTTGCCTTGTCGGTGTTTACGAATGCAAAACTTAATACAGCGATAAGGGCGTATGTAATAAATTGTGCCATATTTAAAATAAGTTATAAACTTGTAACAAAACTATCACTTTTTTAGGCAACATATGTTAGCTTGCCGCACTCGTACGTTTTATAGTCGCGTCAGATTGGGACTCATTCATTATCTACTACGCTCACTCGCGATGCCCCTCTCTCTCTTGACCCTCCTCTTAATTTTGACAGTTAGCTCAATGTTACCATGAAACGAATTATAAATACCCCGATGTATTAGGTGATTACTAAGTTTATAAAAAATAAAATGTTGTGAAACTCTTACTAGCATTGATATATTATTAAATATCATCCACGACATTGCTTATATCAATTATTTACAATTTCTCTTTAATAACTCTGGATTTTTAAAACTATTTTATATTACTTAACCACTAATAGTAAAAAAATTGTAATTATTTTCATTTAATGCTAAATAGTTTTGATAGTAATTGCTAACGAGACGGTATGTTAGAATAACAATTTACCGTTAATTCTTGTAAATGTTTAAAAAACTTTTGTCAATAGGCAATCAAAGAGTAGGTTGTACTTATTGACATAGTAAGATTATTGATGGTAGGTCTCCGTTGCCGGAGACCATCATGGTAAGTTACAACTACAAGTCCTATTTCTGACACCAAACAATAATGTACAAACATTACTGTGTACCGGATTAAAGGATGATGCAGCGAGTAAACTTACTGGGGTAACGAGACTTAACATCTTATGTCTCAGGCGAGGAACACAATATGGAGCATTCTCCACCTTGACTAGCGCCACGTGGGTATGGCCGGGAGTATCACTTACCATCAGATGAACGTCGTGCTCGTCTCATCAATTAATGATATAAAAAGAATTCTCCTGGATTAAAATGAATTTAATATAATACGCCTGTACTATTTTTTTACAAGAATATATATACAAATTTATTATCAAACATTTAGTAGATACTTACACGTCTGCATTTTTCTTCACTGACAAATTGTGACGTCTTTAAGGTATGACGTCACACTAAGGAAATTAATAGCATTTGTTTATACGAAAATTTTGTTCAGCTCAAGGATTTTTTATGAGCTAAGGTATAATTTGCTGTGCTCTTCAATAATGTGTATATATTAAAAGACATCTTTATTATTTCTCTTACGTACAAACATAATACGCAAACCCAATTTACTTCTTAAATTATAATCCCCTTTGAAGTTTCCAGAGGTCTATCATCATTAATGAAAGTATTATTATATCCCATTTTCTTATTCGATGAAATAACGAAACGAGTGCGGGATCCACCTGATGGTGATACGTTTGCCCATTACTGCGCAGTGCTAGTTAGGATGTTTTACACTGCAATACATTACGCTCTCCAACTTCAGACATAAGATGTATGTCAGTGCAGCGCCTTACAAACTGAAACATATTAATGTTTGCACACTATTGTTTAGCAGCACAGGTAGGACCTTCGGTGGTATTTACCTAGCCTGTCACCGGTAGTAGAGACCTCTTACCATTAAAATTTGTCGATTAATATAATTAGGGTAAGAAAGTTCCGAGCACAATATGATGCATGGTATGTCATCCTTACTAACGCCACATTGTTACCTCTCTTATCAGTTCACCAAAGTAAGAAAGCCGTAACCTCTTATCTACAAACGACACTAACAGTAAAACATTATGATCTTAGCACCAAAAATCTTCAACGGAGATCATAAGAAAGTAGTAATAATTCTATTTCTAACTGTGATTGCGCTTCCGGTAAAGGAAAACAGAGCGGGAGAAAAAACATGTTCCAAGAGTAGCAGCTTTCGAGGAATGTATTATCCGACAAAACTTAATAAACTGGCGTAGTGGATTACGACCTTGAATCTATACTTGTGAGGGAAGTTCCTGAGTCTAAAAGTCATTCGTTTATTTTATGTTCGTTAAGTAAATAGTAATCTTCTTAAAGTGATTATCGCTTAATGTTTTAATCGTCAAGAAAATTTCCTGTTAAAGTTATAAACGCCAAGTAGTTTTTCCCACAACTTTGTTATTGTGGTATTATCTTAGAATATTGTTGAACTTCGGTAAATATTTGGAATGAATCAGTGGAAGTTATCAAGCATACGGGTCCTATCGGGCTTTCCGAGATCGCTGTCGTTAACGAGGCGGGAATCCCTGGAGCCACTTCCCGATGAGGTTAGGTTGGGTTTCAGTCACGTAAGCATTGCTTAAAAACTGAAATACCATTTATAATGATCAATGATAAATATATTTTTTTCACCAATTATAGTTTAATATTTTATCTAAATTTCGTTTTGATTCATGATGTTTATTGTGGAGGCGTGCGTCCGATGCACGCCTAAATATAAACGGTTCTCATTATCTCTTTGTAGTACAGTAGTTAAGCGCTTACAATAAAACACAAAGGTAGCGGGTTCAATTCTGGCACCACGTGCTCACGGAAGGAGCTGAGGGTGGAATTAATCCGAACCGTATTCAATGTTGATTGATGATTGATGATTTAATTGAGATTGATGTTGTTATTTCTACTATGGATTGGTTAGTATGCCTTTGTGTATTTCTTCCCTAATTCTCGTCAATTTTCTTAGAACTACATACTTTATACACAAAGTGTCCACTTTTAATATTTAAAAATAATTTTATCACTGAAAATTTTTCATTGGGTGGTTTTGAATAACAAACTATTTTCTAATAATTTATAATAACTTGTTATTTTCCTTATTTATCTACATTACAGATTTCACATTTTGCGTATTTACGAATAAATTGTGTACTATCTATCATTAATTATCAATTAAATAAATTATGAAGTCATGTTTATTACACGATCTTATTATGGTGTCGACACACTTCGGAGTTTGTGGAATCAGTATATACATTTCTATATTATAACTAATACCACATATCGTTTCATCATCATGATGCCCATTGTTAGATGATAGACGTCCTCTCCTAGACAGGTGCGCCCCAAAAATATCCACTTCATTATGTCTTACGCTGCCCGTATCACGTAAATTATGTATTGCTTAAATGTTATAAAAAATCCTGACGATTTTAAGTCACAATATGAGCTTTTGTGGAAAATCACTAGACCCGAATTCTTCTTGTTTTCCTAATATTTACTGGTAAATATGGGGAATTACAATAACATTAATTACACAAGTCTTTTTGTTTGTTGGTGGTATGTCGACGTTTCCCGAGATCGATTTAAAAAATGTTTTATTTATTGCAATTACTGGGGGAAAAGACCTTGACATTACTCTTATTTCTCAAGGCGACGAGTACATTGTTGTGAAGAGTATTTTATTCTAGCTAACGTGACATTATTATAATTAGGAGCAAACATCACATCACTTACCATCAGGTAAATGCTTTGTTCATCTCGTTTCCTCATAAAATGTGCAAGTACGATATATCACAAACAAGTGTACACATAATATCTCCCTTTCACTTAAAGATATTTCTTTTCATCACGTCATATTTTTTTTAAACCGCGCTAAATATTTTGACAGCAACGATTTAAAAATGGAATCCTGCAGCGTTTTGATTTTCCAATTAAAATGTAAAGGTACAGTTTTATGTTTTCCAGTACGGAAGTTTGTCAATACTCGCGATATAATGCTACTACATTATAAAATTAATTTTCTTAAAGTATTTGTTATTAATCACAAATGAAACGTTCATTATATTTTAATACCTTTTATTTGTCATTTGTTCAAACATAACCTTTTTTTTGTTCATCAAATAAAAAACTTCAACATATTTAAATTTTATTATGTATTCTAACAAAGGCATTTTTACATAAAGTGATCATAATATGAGTGATAGTTTAAATATTCAGTTTATTGGCACAGCAGCCATAATAATGAGTTAAATATCCAAAAATGTCGGCGTGATCATCGCGTTGGATTGTTTTTTTATAAAATATATGTATTATAATTTTTTAATATCCTCATTAACCATCCTAAACAAAGGCTTGTACTGAAATGGCTACCTTTAAAATTTAAACGATTTTTTATTTCACGAAACGATATTTTGGGCGTTCACCTTATAGTAAGTGCCGACCCATAACAATGTGGCGTACGTTAAATAAAGGAACCCCACACTACATGGTGCTCTTAGCTTAGTAATTTCAATAACTTGAACGCTTTTCGAAGCGAAAATTAGTAATGCTTGCATACTACTATTTATCGGCAGAAATAGGCGCTGCAACATTACCTACTTAGATGGTTTCCGGCAACAGTGACCTACCAGCACTAAAACATAGATTGAACACTATGCCTTTTATATGTCTATTAGACAATATTAAAAATATTATAATAACAGCGACGTCAAACATCAATAAACATTGAATTTATTTATCTTATTTAACATAAATTATTATGAATATAGAAGAAAAATTACATGGGAATTATCGACGTATTGTTTAAAGATAAGATAGATTAACAATATACATAAATACGTGGGAAAGTTTGAACGAAGCATATGAATTTACCTCATATTTATATTTGTTAGTTTTCTCACTTTGTCCTTTGTTAGAGCGTTTTATCACCAATCTTTTAATACAATAAAACTAACATTAAAATCCTGTTACACAATCATGCCCCATGTATACATTACATTATCAGCCGTAAGATATCCATTGTTGTGCATAAACTACCTTGAATATCTTCATATATTCGGCTTATGTTGTAGAGGGCATTTCTGCCTTCACTCGATGACCTTACCACCCCCTCGGCCGATGGCTCCATATATACGTCTTAATGTTATGTACTTAGTTACTTACATCTTAAGATATCTGTTTTTCACTTAGTTGCATAATAGACAGATATGGTAAAAAAGTATACATATGTTTAATTTCTAGAAGCTACCATATTGCATGCAACTAGGTCAAAGATCATAAAATGGTAAATTTTACTAACCAAAAATAAAGTGACATAATCTTAATTAAAAAATATTCACAATTAGATTAGCTTTTGCCACTTTTAAAGATTTTATAAAAGAAAATATATATCCATGTATATAATATATCTTCTATAGACAATTGAAGTTCACGACATTAGAATAGCAAATATTAAATAGCAGTTTCAGATTCGGATTTAAACTTATCTAATATTTTCATTTTCTTCTTTGTGTGTTTCGTGGGCTTCTTGTTATTGTGACCGATGCTCCGTCGTAGCCTATACTGGAGGACATGCAACTGCGTGTCGCCGGATACTCTAACACGGATATCCTTTTTGGGGTAGATACGACTTGTGAACACCACTTCGCCTTCTCCGCAGAAAACTTCCACGGAACTGCCATCGACGAAAATCCGCCAGTGAATGTAGCCATTTGGCGACCACTCCGCTATTCGAACACCATCCGTCCCTCCCCGATCTACACTAACATGAGCGTGGTCCGCATGATAACCGACGGAGTACCTGCTGTCAATTCCCCACTCTAAAGTTAATCCAACAAACGAAACGATCGCACTCGAATTCACTATCAGCTCGAACGACTTTGTTCCGGCGTAGAACATTTCTCCTGGACTGTACCAAGCATCTTCTAAAATTTCAGCACGTAAGTCTACTATCTCTCTGACTGGAGTCATAATTAATCGTCCCGATTCTGATAGACGAAGTTCTCTTACCATAGTCAACATACTAGCCCAGCCGTCTTTAGATTCGGGGAAGTCACTCCCCCACATGCCCAACCATGCGATTAACAGCCTCCGTCCATCTTTAGCGAGCATAGTTTTCGCTGCATAAAAATCGTGTCCATAATCCAATTCGGTGAACGTAGCCGTGGATATTTCCAAATCCTCAAACTGACCAAGTACATAATCAAAATTGCCAACCACGTACCCTGTTTGATATAGATTTCTGAAACGGTAACCCTCACTTTTTATGCCCTGAGCCGAAAAAATTAATATATGTTGTCCTTCCATCGAGAACATGTCGGGGTTCTCCCACATGTTTCCCATGTCGCCCATCGATTCCGCAATAGTGCCGTCTAATTTCCAATTAAACATGTCACCTGATGTATATAATATTAATTTTCCATTTTTCTCTCTCGATGTGGTTCCTATCATCATGTACCATGTATTTCTGAATTTCCAGACTCTAGGATTTCTAAATTCGCCGACCCCATGTGGCGCTTCTCTCAATATAGGGTTATATATGTATTTTTGAAACACAACACCATCACCACTCAAAGCCAGATTTTGTGTTTGGAACGTTTCGTTGTCAGCTAAAACAGTTCCGGTGTAGAACAGCGTCAGGTAGTCGTTGTGGACAAGTGCCGTTCCTGATTGACAGCCGTGCATTTCGTAATACTCTTTCGGAACTATAGCCGGTGGGAAGTGTGTCCAATCAATGAGGTTCATGCTGACGGCGTGTCCCCAATGTATATGACCCCACTTGCCTTCGTGGGGGTGGTACTGGAAAAACATGTGGTACTGCCTCTTGAAGAAGGTGAAGCCAGTTGGATCGCTGACCCATCCTTTCGGAGACGATATATGATAAATCGGTCGATACTTTTTCTTCACTACATTTTTGTTTTGTTTCACATAGGCATCGACGTGAGCGACGCCACTGGTAAGTTCCAAGATCACAACGCACAACCACGGGAGCAGCACGCACAGTTCCATCCGGATTGGAGCTCGAACCGGTACTAACTCTCATCCCCGTGACGAAATGTTTTGACTAAGAAAAGAAAATAATAAAGACAATAGCCTGTTTATACATCATAGCAGATAGAATGTTACCTAGACGCCGGTTGCGGATGCCTAAGGAAAACAATTACGCAATTTTTATATCATTTGAAAAAAATATATACAACATGAATGCTGTGCAACACGCCAGTCCAGCTTACTACAAACATTTGCTGCGGATCACAATCAACAATTTAATTTTATTTATATTGTAACCTAAGGATATTCATATAAATGTTACGAATTCACAACTTAACCAGAGTAGATGTAGTTTTTCAATGGTATAAAAAGTGCACGTTTTAGAAAGTAAAGTTTATAATATTTTATAAAGCGTGTGTTTGTAATCATTGGCAACGTAATAAAAACCGATTATATAAGATTTATAATAAATAAGTACGAACTATGCTTTTATTAATGTTGTAATGAAAGGTTTATGACAGGCAAGTGACCGATCGTAAAACACTTGTTAAAGAAGACATGTTATGCCGACCCAACACGACATAGAAACAGGGCTAGTAGATAAAAATAAATTGATTTATCAAAGTATTATAAATACAAAGTAACTGCTCTCTACTACTGATTAAGGAATGAATAAATATCTATATGGCGTCTGTTTTCTTCCAATTTCGTCCGTGAAAAAGAAATGTAATAAAATCGAGAAATAAAGAATCGTAATGTAAAATAAAAAAAAACAATAATGAATGTACCTGTAATTGCGATTGAGAGAGCTATTTATGCGAGTTATATTTGAATTCCTCGATATTATAAACAGGTAGCATTGATTCATTTGCAATGTTTTATAAGAACAACTGAGCCATTGTTATACATATTATAGTTCGTTATAAATTTTTCATCTTAAACACTTTCTTCAGGTGTAAATAAAATATTTCTGCTCGTGGTTTTTTTTTCTTTTTGTATTATCAAGCCTTTTTCCTAGTAGGGGTAGGCAGAGGTAAATAATAACCCACTTTTGCCAGATGTGGTCAGATTTTTTTAATAAAAATCTCGTGGTTTTATCCATATATTTGTTTGTGTAACAGTGTACATACATCATTTTTATTATTTTATTGTTACATGCAAACTCTTGTTGCGGACATAGAATATGTAATTAAAAATGTTATAATATTAATACTTTTTATTTCAATTCAATCCAATCCAATCAGCCGGAAGACGTCCACTGCTGGACAAAGGCCTCCCCCAAAGATTATACTTTTATACTATATATTTTATTATACTTTTTATTATAGTAATAAAAAAAACCATGTGTAATTTATAGGGCTCGGGGTTTTCCTGCGTAATTGAATCAGAAATGAGTAGATCCGCAGGAGAACTAAGGTAACCGACATAGTCCAAAAGATTGCTAGGCTCAAGTGGTAATGGGCAGGACACATCGCTCAAAGGACAGACAACCGATGGGGCACTAAAGTCCTCGACTGGCAATCGTGTACCGGAAGACGTGGTGTTGACAGGCCCTTTCCAGGTGGTTCGTCGATCTAGTGAAGGTTGCGAGAAGCAGCTGGATGCGGGCAGCGCAGGATAGATCGATCTGGAGATCTTTGGGTGAGGCATATGTCCAGCAGTGGACGTCAGTTGGCTAATAATAATGTGTAATCTATCTATATATATAATGAAAATGGGTTTTGTTTGTTTGGTAATCACGTGAGAACTAGTGAACGTATCGACATGGAAACAAGACCATTCAACGCGGAATGATTTATAGGCTATATATTTTTAGAATTTCATAGATCCCTCATAATTTTATTTCTAACTTTTATAAACATTCTCATTTAGTATAATTTATGCGGATGCTATAGTAACGGCTGCTATAGAAAGTCATTTGCGGTTGCGGTTGTTCTTAAGTAATATTTCTGACAAAGTTCAAGTCTATTTTAATATTACGGTCAGTAGAGATGCCGGAGTAAAGCAATAATTTTATATTATTGTACTGATTAACACTTCCAGCGAAATCAAACCATTCATCAATTCATGGGTGATTATTTACAATATTACACTGTGTTCATAACGATTATGAACCAACAGTTTGAATTTTATGCTTCGAGGCACAATTACACTAAATATAACACATTCACGACACATGACAGTCAACAGCAGCGACTATTTTGGTCATCAACAGATGATGAATGTCGAACATAGGTCTACCTATAGGGTTAAAAGCTATGAGTGATTACTTTGAAGATTTAAAGGGAGTTATAGCTAATAAAATTGTTTGAGATGACGAGCGCTATTAGGTGATGTACAATGACTAGATCATTGTCGCATATCAATAAACGGAGTGCTGCGCCAAACTTATGAACAAGCCTACCACACTACACATAACTAGAGGCTACAGTTTTCTTCTTCTTAAAGTGCCTCTCCAACTAGTGAAGGTTGGCGATCAGCGTTATACAGTCCTTTCTGTCTCTGGTTCGGTGGATCAATTCAGACGCCTCAGATATGCCAGTCCATTCCCTGATATTCCTCTACTATGACTTTTCCCTTCTCTCCACCTTTCATTTGCTATAAACTTTACCCATAATAATTAACTGCAGAAGATCATGTCGCTGATGACGGAGTACATGACCGAGGTAGGAGATTTTACGTTTTTTAACCGTAACCATAAGGTTAGGCTTTTGACCAGTTCTTTGCAGTACACTGTCATTGGTCACTCTTTGAGTCCAGCTAATGGACAACATGCGTCTATATATCCACAATTCAAAAGCTTCAAAAATCATTTATTTGACAACATAATAGTTTGGCAAATATCTTCCTTCCGCCTTTTTGTCTTTTGAATTTCGCGGCTATGTACAAAGCGCTACAGAGCTCGTATCTGGCAATACTATACATAATTTGAAAGGTCTTGACATAACCTACAAAACGACGCTATGCATAATTAGTTTGGATATTGCGTTCAACAGTTATAGACGTGTAAACATATAGTTCACTAACGCCGAAATTCGCGCTATTTTAAAGTTTCCCTTCGTTAAAGGCAAATCCGCTAGAGAAACGTTCCGTGAGATTAATGGTGTTTTGGGGGATGGTACTCTATCACTTCGAACCGCGGAGGAATGGTTTCGACGATTCAGAGCCGGTGAAAACGACACCATGGATAAGCCAGCCGGCGGAAGACCTGTGACGACAAATACCGATCAAATCATGGACTACATCGAGTTAGACCAGCATGTGGCATCTCGTGACATCGCCCAGGAGATGGGAGTTAGTCACCAAACCATTTTAAACCATCCGCAGAAGGCTGGATACAAAAAAAAGCTTGATGTTTGGGTGCCGCATGATTTGACGCAAAAAAACCTTCTGGAACGAATCAACGCCTGCGATATGCTGCTGAAACGGAACGAACTCGACCCATTCTTGAAGCGGATGGTGACTGGCGACCAAAAATGGATCACATACGACAATATCAAGCGAAAACGGTCGTGGTCGAAGGCCGGTGAATCGTCCCAAACAGTGGCCAAGCCGGGATTGACGGCCAGGAAGGTTTTGCTGTGTGTTTGGTGGGATTGGAAGGGAATCATCCACTATGAGCTGCTCCCATATGGCCAGACGCTTAATTCGACCATCTACTGCGAACAACTGGACCGCTTGAAGCAGGCGATCGACCAGAAGCGTCCAGAATTGGCCAACAGGAAGGGTGTAGTGTTTCACCAGGACAACGCCAGACCACACACTTCGTTGATAACTCGTCAGAAGCTACGGGAGCTCGGATGGGAGGTTTTATCGCATCCACCATATAGCCCGGACATAGCGCCAAGTGATTACCACCTGTTCCTGTCCATGGTAAACGCCCTTGGTGGTGTAAAGTTGAACTCAAAAGAGGCTTGTGAAAAGTGGCTGTCCGAGTTCTTCGCAAATAAGGAGGGGGGCTTCTACGAGGGAGGTATTATGAAGTTGCCGTCTAGATGGAAACAGATTATCGAACAAAACGGCGCATATTTGAACTAAATCCGATCACTGTAACTTTTTATAAAGCATTGAATAAAGAGCAAAAAAGCGGAAGGCAGATATTTGCCAAACTAATACATTACATAGTGATAGTAGTTATTGGCGTCTCCTTTGATGCATAAAAACGCCTGTGCCGCGGAGACACCGACCTTCCTTATCATACATGATTAGAGTTTGTTGTAATAAGTTTGTGTGTGCTAATATCCCAATTTTTTTTTTAATTTAAGATCTTTAATATTCCAAGCCCCACATCCATACAAAATAATAGGCCATATGTTGCAACGGAGTAAACAGGTACATAAAGGCTATAGTTTAGAGCTCACTACTGGGACTCGTGTTATATCTTCTTTTTAACCACGCAGCTGGCAAAGGGCGACTTGAGAGATGTTAGCAACATGATCATTTTGAAATATAGTTAATAATTCAATGGTTTCTTTCATAATAAACTTTATTCAACATAATGCTAATATTACAATAACATATATTACGTGTTTAATATTCGATACGGTTAGTAAAATAATTGACATGATTAAGTTTAAATGATATTCAGGAATATCACAGTTGTCTTTATTATTTGGTTAGTTTATTAAAAATTCTGTTACAGTTGAAAATCATTGTATAAAAAAATAATTAATTAAGCAGCCGATCGCTGCCTTTAAACAAAGACTATATGATTAAGTTAAAAAATACGATAACATTTAGTTACACACAAAATTAGGATTTTAAAATGTCCTTAATGTCATTACATTACATCGTGTGCGTAAAACGTAGCGATTTTCTCTTCATGTTTGCTTTCACTGAAAGCTCACGCTAAGCTGAACCGTAACGGTTTTAAACTATTTATAATATAATTTTAAATTCACAAAATATCATATACGCAAATTTTGAGCCTTCAAGCCAGATCTTTAATTTAAGAATAAAAGTGAACAATCAATCATACACAAAATGGAACTACATCTTTACGGTTTAATTAGATTTATATCCGCTAATTATTGCGAAGAGAATATCGCATTTGATATTAACAACTTATGAATCAGTGTAACCAAATCTAATTTTGTTATACATACAATAACTCACCTTGTCAAGTCGTGATAGCTGATTGACCTTGACATTCTACTTGTCAGAAATAGCTTCCGGTTTCAGTAGTGGAAACATTATCGATTGCTATTTATGTTTATATTTGTTTGTAAAAGATTTCGTAATCAAGTTATAATAAAATTCGAAAATATTTTGGCACCATTGAGATTCCATAGATAGAAATGATGTAAAGAAAAATATTTAAAAATTTGAACTACGAAATCTTAAAAATACTAAAAAAAAATATAATTACAATCCTAATAATGAAATATATAATATAATTCCTAAATATAAAAAATACTACAAATTCAATATATGGAAGACTTTTGTATTTCATACTGATTTACATTATCATAGCGGCATATAAAAAGCGGCCATTGTAAATGTATAATTAATTACTCCTACATAAAAGCACCTGTCATATACT
The DNA here is from genome assembly GCA_033220335.2 of Troides aeacus. Taxonomy (NCBI): domain Eukaryota; kingdom Metazoa; phylum Arthropoda; class Insecta; order Lepidoptera; family Papilionidae; genus Troides; species Troides aeacus. The sequence goes on from CM067278.1 coordinate 10,707,485, forward strand.
ATACGGGTGTATATAACTTATATATTGCTTTACACAAGAGATAAAAAATAATATTTCCTAAACCATAAACTAATAACACATTAATAATCATTGCTTGCCATTAAGACTAATATACATTTTTCGCGTTGTGTTCCTGGTTATCTAGCATATATATAATCTGTAAACCATTTATTAAAAAAAAATATATTAAAAATTGAATTTAACGTATCGCACATTCAGGCATATGAATATATATATAACAGAATATTTTTACTATATTATAATTAATGAAAAAAAAAAAAAAAAATTATTGCGTACAGCCAATTTACGTCCTCACTGGCGATGGGTCCGTCACCATGCGGGCTCAATGCGGGTTAGTGACTTCACATACCTTAGAATAAATTCAAATTCATGTGCGGGTTTCCTCGTGATGCTTTCCTTCGCTGTAACTAAAGTTCACAAATGAACCACGACTTATATATTAGTCATCGGTACATACCGAGATTCGAACCGACGATCTTCGGAATGAAGTCCGCACGCTCTAATCATTAGGCCAGCTAGCTACCGACACAAGGTTTACAAAGCTGTAATAATGGCGTAGATATATTTTCTGAAATATGTACTACATGCAGTATACTATCCGATTGTTTTACACATTTGTTTACATAACGACTATATTGTTTCTTATAAAGAAAATATATCATTTACATCTGTATAGAAATATGTCGTATTTATCGAGCTTATTCGAGCCTTTAATGCAGAGGAAAAATGCTGTCGACGGGTATGGGGTGACGTCACTGCTTGCGAGCCGTCCTATTGGTGGTGCGGGCGAGCGCCGCGTGCAGCCCCGCCCACAGCTTGGCGAGACAAGCGTGCGCCGTGCCGCGCGTGCACACCGGCTCGTGCAGCGACTCCAGCGCGGCCAGAGCATACGCGCGCGATACTCCGCTCTCCTTCAAACATATGTCACACATTATTCAACAAGCAGGATATTCGATGGAAAATTATATTAACGTTGGCAAGAAAAACGCTGATTAGCTTCCTATTTAACTTGAATCCACTGGTGTTAGCTGTTACGGATCATGTTTGTTAACGTTGGATCAAGATAACAAAGGTTTCTAAATTTTGTATATCCAAAATTTCGAATCTCTATAACGTACAATGAAATAGCATCTCCTGTGAAGATATAGCTAAAAGATTTTTTAATATATGACCTGTATACTACGCCGTAAAGCTGAGAACAGAAAAAGATGGCGCTACCATCGTTCGATCAGAAAAGAATTTATTGAGAGTAAAATACACTAATACAAGATTTATATTATATTATATTTTGCGAGAAAAGATCTTAGTAGTGGGAATGTAATATGGGCTTATTATTGCGATAGGTTAGAGAGTGTCATGCTGAGAAAAGGGAGTATAGTACTTACGTATACGCAGCAGGCGAGCGCGTACCTGTGGCGGCGCCGCAGCAGGTTAGCGGCGGCGCTGTGTGGCTGGGCAGCGGCAGCAGCAGCACGCTCGCCGTGTAGTCCGCGTGTCAGACGCGCGCAGAGTTCCCTGTGGACAATTAATTTTATATGCGTTCACCACGACGTCGACCTTTCTGCATTTTAATACCTTGGATCCTAGTTCAATTACGAGGCTAGATGAGGTGATGAACTAACTCCATAACAGCACCGCTGTAGTCCGACTATCAACGTGTTATAGCTGGCGAATGTGGACCGATATAGTAGAAAAAAAATTACTACTACATCGGCGAATCATTAGTTACATCTAAAATTCGTTAAACCATAAACACTTGCATACCTGTAAGCTCCCAACGCGTCCAAGGCTAAAAGGATTTTGCCACCGGCACCATCTTCGTAGTCTAATTCTTCTATTGGGGCCTCACCCATTGTTGCAGCTAACCTGTTAAGTATTTAAGTTGTTATCAAACTATGTTTGATCTGCAGCTTCCCATGTCAATTTAAACCATAGACAATTTTTCAGATGAATTCGTATTTTCATTTATTAAAATGACATCTTTTGAATTGAGAAAGACATTTTCTACTATTTTGTCATGATAGGTCTGTACTTCCTGTTTTCGGTTTGATGGTATCTAGTGAAATTACCGGTGTCAGAAGATATACACACTCCAAAATATGTGTGAGGTCTTTCTTTATGACTTATAGAAGTAATTATCATATCAATGTTAAGAAATGTAATGAGCACCTTTAAAAAAGGTATTAGATATCATGATCTTCATTATTATCAGCCTTTGTTTATCCACTGCTGGATATAGGCCTTCCCCAATGTCTTCCACCAATCCGATCCTTAATTTTTCCTATCCACCCACTCCCGACCGCACTGATGATATCTCCAGCCTATATGGAGGAAAGGCGTTCTACACTTCTGCGACCCGTATGTTGCCTCCACTCCAAGACTTTTCTCCCCCATCGGCCGTCACTGACACGACAGACATGGCCGGCCCACTGCCACATCAGGCTTGCAGATTTTGAGAGTTAAATCGACAACTTTATTTCTCCGTCGATTTCCTTCGTTCCGGATTTTGTCCCATAGAGAAATGCCAAGCATAGCTCTCTCCATCGCTCGCTGTGCTACTTTGAATCGGTGGACCAGCCCGATGGTGTCCATGTCTCTGTACCGTAAGGGTGGGGACGACGCACTGATTAAAGACATTCGTCTTGAGACATTGGGATAATTGCGAGGACAAGATGTGTCGGAGTTTCCCAAACGCGCAGAATATGGGCAGCATATGAGATATATTCACAAGAAATAGAATTATTAGGTTAATGCGGAAATCCTGTAAAGGTCGTTATCGGCTTACTGTGTAGTTAATGGGAGCTTATTTATTTAATACTTGTTAAAGCAATATTATGTTCATATATTGTTGTTGATGTTGCTTATTTATTTTGTTTATATCATTATATTAAGAAGCAAAAGAAAAATAATTTCTTTCTTATTTACAAATCTATAATTTTTTTTCATAAATAAAATTGAGTCAAAATTTTTTCATAATTTTTCTTCGAGGAACCTTTTTCATATACTTTTTATTGCGAGAAATGTCTTAATCTATATACCATCGAAAATTCCATAAAAATAATAAAGACGTTTCATATTTATATAACCGGTATTTATATGAGAAAAAAAAACAATTATTATATTAAATTTTTCAATATATAAAATGAAAATAAACATTTTTATTCCATTCGTATGAATTAAGTAAAAAGTTATTATTATTTAATATATAAACTGACACTGCCCATGACTACGAGATATTAATTAGCATGTTAATTACACAACTGTGTCGGTGTTACAGACACTAAAATATTACTTTTTTCTATTGACATCAAGACTTATTAAAATCAAGACGTGATAGAAGAAATAATATTAAGCACGATGTAGTTATTATAAATAAATAATAATTAGAAATTAAAGATCTTATCATTAGTTTTAGTTTATAATGGTGTGATACTTTGTAAACATTCTACCTAATGTCTCATGGTAATGGCAGTGTAAGTTACCATCACGTGAAGTCCCGTCGCATGACATGCTATTCGCAATGTAATCATCAATCATGGGCGTAAGGGATCCCGTAGGACTCATGGGGCCCATGGCAACCTCAGCTACTTCTGATGTACCCTACTAAGGAACTACCCTCTTAATTAACAAGCGAGGCTCGGGCTCCTACCAAACATTGGGCCAGCGTGGTGGGAAATGGTCAAAATGAACCCTTACAAACGACGGCCTCTAGTGTCCGGTGATGCGGGCGACATGGGAGCGATTAATGTGAAGATCTATAGGGGAGGCCTAGGTCCAGCAGTGGAGCAGCAGTCTATGAGCTGATGATTATAATATTGAATGTAATCATCAGCAGTAACACTTGTTCGCTTAGAATAATTCATTTTCCATATGGTAAAAGATAAAATACAGCTAACCTAACCTAACCACCTTCCAATTCCACAATATATGTAACTCCTAAATAGAACCATGGATTTCCGTGTTACTATGCAAGCGGTATTACCACATCGAAAAGAATCTGGTAACATTTGTTGTTTATCAAAAGGACATACTCAGCGGCAGATTTGACTGCCTCCCTGACGTGCCGCCAGCGCGGGCAGTCCGCAGGCGAATCGCCTCCCAGCGCGCTCAGTGCCGCGCCCAGCTCGCGGATGTCCGCGCGCTCCGTCTCGCAGCGACCCTCGACTGAGGACAATTTTTTTAATCATAATAAAAGTGGTAGGCTGGAGCTATAGACATGGAGATCTTTGGGAAGACTTTTTTTTTGTTTCTGAGGGAAATATTCGAAAAATACCCAGCTCCTACGGAGAAGTTAGGGATTAGTGAGATTCTTACTCACTAAAACCACCTCGGTGGTCTGCATTAGTGCATTCGGATACGCTCCAGGATCTCTTATAAAATGCACCGGTGCCTATCCACACTTTCTTTTAACACGTCTCTGAGGAGAGGCTTATCCCTTCTAGGCTATCCCACGCAGGTTAGTTTGTTGAGCGATAAGGGTCTCCACCCTCAAGTCCCGCGAAATTCCTAGACCCTTTTAGTCGCCTTCTATGACAGGCAGGGCTTACCTTAGTCCTATTCTGTTATAACAGAACTTCTCTCATCCGACCTTCTGCAGATTTAATTAGGTTTAAAAAAATTACTTTATATATTTATAAAGCATGACATTTTTGACAAAATTTATTTAACGAACCTCTTTCGAATATTTTGTATAACCGGTTGAGCCCCAGCTGTATCAAACGTAACTGCTCCTGCTCTGACACAAATGCCGCCTGCATTTCCTCCATTGATGTTTGCTCCTAAAATATTTCCAAATTAAAACTATACGTTTCAAGTGGGTGAAACGTTTACCTGGTATTACATGATCCGCCTGCCCACAACAACCTGGTATTAGTTACAACGATAACTACAGTAACATATTGTGTACGTCGCCTTGAGACGTACTTTCACTAGCACAGCGCCCTTCAAGCTGGAGCACAGTAATATTTGTACAATACTTTTTGGGAGCACAAATAGTGATACCTACCCAGACGGTCTCCAGCAACAGACACCTTTTTTTATCGCGGGGGAAATCTCAAAAGATCTGGGGGAAGACAAGATTATGTGGGGCTTCTATCCACTAAAATCCCCTTGGTGGTTTCCCTCAGTGCATTAGTAGGGGCTCCGGGATCTCCTACGGCACGCACCGGTGCCCCCCTGCACTCTTGTAAAAACATCCCACGGAAGGGCAAAGCCTTCCTCGGCACTCACGCTGTCTACGGTAAATATAGGACTACCATACATTTGCCGTCCTCCTAAAGCTCGCTTATTGAGCTCTGAGGGCCCCCACCCTCAAAGCCCACGAACCCGAGGACCCTTTTAGTCGTCTTGTACGAAAGGCATGGAATACCTTAGTGCTATTGTTGATAGCCCGAAAGGACAGGGCTGGACAACAGACAACTACTACAAATAAACAATACTATTTCTTAAAAATTTGCTGATAACCGTTTGCTAATAATATTGTCAATATTAACGAAATTTACCGGTGGCTCATCCTGTGTACCGGCCAATATAAACTCGTCATGTTTCGGTTTGTCCAAACGCACAGTGGATTCACACAGGAACGCGCGCAAGTCGGCGTCGTGCGCCAGAACTGGATGACGAGCGACGAGGGTCAGCCAGCGTTGCAACGCTGCTCTGCGCCGCTGCAGGAACAAAACGCTGCCACCGCCTACAACCACACGTTTTGGCGGCAAACGGCATACAGCTCTAAAATATTTTAAATGTTGTTTTTTTATTCTCTAAAATGTCACGAGCATGACGTTATTCGCACCAATAATCCCAGTTTTTAGATTCAATTAATTAAGCTTTTATTCAAAAATTATAATTTAAATGGCATTAGTAACTGTAATCACTTCACATCACCTTTTCACTTTTAATTTAAAATTTTCGTTCAATTGTGTCCATAGAAAAAAAAAATCCACCGTGTCATTATTTTTCAATATGAATTAATAGGTTCAAATATGGCCTATGTCCAGCAGTGGCATTTTGTACCACGGCAACGCTTTCGCTCCAATAATAGCCAATTTACGTCCCAACTGCTGAGGCACAGGTCACCACGCGAGCCCAATGTTGATTGGTGACTTCACAGACACCTTAGAATATTCTAAGTTATATGCAGGTTTCCTCGCAATGTTTTCCATCAACGTATATTGTATTTAGCTGTTTCAACTAAAGTTCATAAGTGTACAGAACTTAAATATTAAAGTCATCGGTACATGACGAGATTCGCACCCGCGACCTTCGGAATGAAGGCCACACACTCTAACCTATATAGGCCAGCGAGCTAAAATAGGTACACTTGCTAGTCAATGGAAACTTAACATTTGGATCATGGTGTTATGAATGGCCCTATATAGTCAGACAGGTAATGAAAGACAGAAAATGAAATTTATCACCCACCATTAGTTAGTAAGGACTTATGTGTTATTCTAATAAATAATAATATTATATTACTTTTCAATTACCATATTAAATAAACAATGTCACACAATCAAACAACTATGTAAACACATAAATATTACACATTCTTATCAATACATTGTTATGAAGTCCATTACAGAGATAACAAAAATGGGTAAGCATAACTGAAATATTCCATTCACCAAATTATATTACTTTATATTTTTATGGTGAAGATAAGCAATTATTTGCTTATCAAGTAAACAATAAACAGTAAACAATAAAAAAAGTAAATAATAATCTCTCAATAAAAACTGCACTAGGAAGTTGAATTTATTAGAATATTTAATTAAAGCTCTTATTGATATTTGGTGTTGATATGAAGAAGATAATTCTATAAAATATAGCAGTAAAAAATAAGGGTAATATATTACAGTACTTACAGATTTTAACATAATAAAATATTTACCTATATGGATATTTTGTACAGAAAACATCATACAGCTGCACAAACTCATTATATCTCCTTGTAACAGTAGTTCCATGTCTTCTAGAGCTCACATAATATTCACAGTGCTTTAATATTAATCCTTTTCGCTCTGGCACAAGTTCTACACTAATAACATCAGTTGCCTCAAGCTCTTCAAACGTTACTGGTTCCATATCATTTGTCATACTCACAGTTATAATCTAAAATTAATGCACTTGGTATATATTCTTAGTACTTTAAATATTACTTAATTCATAAGCATTTATAATTTTCTAAAGAAACTCAACCAAAACAAAAAACTATTCTACTGTATCAGTTTTTAGAAAAAATTCCTTTAGGATTATAATTGTTAATAAAAGTATAAACTTAATAATCAAATATATTTGAAGACAAAGATGTTTTATATAATTATATTTTGAATTGGAAAAACACTCTGATATGACTTGTTTTTGAGCACCACAAATACACAACACATTATAGTAGGCATAAAAGAGAAAATTTATTGCATGTATTATAAATGTTTTATGATATATATAAATTTAAAAAAATAACTGTCAGACAAGATCAATAGTGGTGTAACCTAACTTGATAATGAATTAATTAATATTTAAGAAAGGTCTTATTTAAATGTAACTTTGATGTAATAAAGTTAATACAAAATTACATAAATGTTTCTGTGAGTAACAAACTATTTGAAAACTTATATTAAAGATTTTATAAGAAAAGAATGTTTAATGTAAAAACGACTCCGTTTTGAAATCATGTGAAATACAAATTAAATAATAAATTAATACATACTTACAAAATGTTTGTTAAGTCAATTCAGTTTAAATTAAGTTATAACTTAGTAAAGTATTAGCAACTTGTAAATCGTGGAATGTATCAACTTCTAAACTCTGTTTTACGTTTACTTCCAAAACAGTACAGCTGCGTAATAAAAACAAAATTGTTATTTTTTGACTGCTTTCTTAATTATGCCAAAAAATAAATAGTACACACATCGCAAAACAAAAATCCGCCAGCGCGGAAAAGTTAAGTCACGTTCGGAAACACTGTCAGAAAAGAATATAAAAAATTCAATATGATATGTCAAAAAAATTAAAAACTCGATAATAAGTGATAAAACAAATATGTCACATACTTATTGTTTTGTAAAAATCCTTGTTTGATTAAATCAACTCTTGATATATAAAATGCACCTGTTTCTATTAACTCGCCATTCCAATCTTGTCTACGAGGTCTTCTGCCATTATTAAAATTTATCGGCACAAGATTTCCATTCACAGATTGCCATCGAAGTTTAAAACTTCTAAAATATTCTAGATGTTTAGATGTATCTTTTAAGAAATTTTACAAAACTATGCAAACGAAATTTACCTTGATGCTGAAAATACACAATCATAAGGTATTGGGTAGTTCAGTTTTCTCATAGCATTTTGTAGATCTTTATACCAAATAAAAGGAGATGTGGCTTGAATTAAAGCTACTACTTTAGCTAATGGCTTAGATGCAATGAATTCGGCAACGCCCCATATAGATGGTGCAAAATGAGTTGCCGTTATAGAACTACGACGAAATGCACAAGCTCCATCTAAAAGCAATGATTTTTTAAAATATTTCTTATTCGTTTCTTACTAAAAAATAAATAGCTATTCAAATGATTACCATCGTTAGTGAATTCATTTATTGTTAATCTAAGTCCATAACATACTTACATTTTAAAGCTTCTAATGCAATTAGAGGGTGATCAGTGGAAACAGTAATGTTTATATAACCAGCCTTTTTTGCTGTTAATATTGATCTGGCTACTAAACTTAAACCACCAACTTTTTGTAAATTTTTTAGAGGTATCCCTTTAGAACCTCCTCTAGCCAATATAAGTGCCACTATGTCATCACTGCATGAAACAGTACATCTGTAACAAAATGTTTGGCGCAATCAAAAACACTTTATACCAAAAAATTTAAATAAATTTTATCTATTTAATACGTACAAAATCATTAATAACATTAATGGCTGCATCGTATTGAACAATATTTTAGTCACTTTCACTCATTCCCACGTAACACAAAAGTCTATCTTCGCTAACTTGCTGAATAAGTAATTTCCGCTGTTCCAAATAACAATAGACCCGTGCTTGTAATATATTAAAGTTTATGAAAAAACTTAATATTAATTTAAATGTTAAGTTCGTTTCATAAACTTTCTTTTCGAGTTGTGACTATTCATTGCTTAATGCTTTGTTTATATTATGAATTACTTATTAAACATGATTATATCGGCGATAGTTAAATGGACCAAGATTCTATAATAAAATTCCAATTAGACGTAAAAACAAGAATGTGTACGAAGTAATTTGTTTACGGGATGTTCGTTCAATTTGCTGTTATTTCAATATAATTGTAGGGCAACTAGAAGCAGTACAAAATTGCATCAGGTGATAATTATGAACATGATAATATGCGTTTTATGTATTTTTTGTGCACAATCATTGAAAGATCTGCTCACTGGATAGAAATCATATTTATATAATTTTACTACCCAAGTCTTTTATTGGCCATCTACACTCGTTAATAAAGAGCCTTAGAATCTCGTACGGAACCCAGCGACCTATTTAATAATCCTTGGCAACCAAAAGTAATATTAATATCGGTAAGAATTACTAAGTAACAGATAAACGTATAACTACTTTGATCTCTACATATGAAATAACTTTAATTAAATAATTAGTAGACAATACAAGTTAAATCGGTATTCGGTTGATTCTTATTTAATTATATTTCGTAATATGTACGTACATGTTTTTAAATTTTATTTGTAAATAAATTTTTAAAATCATTAAAAACACGTAAATTTTTTTAGGTAATAAATGATTTTAAATGGTGAACCTATTGGAAAACAAAATTTAATTAAAATTGGGAAAGAGTAAATAAATCACAAACAAGACAAATTTGAAAAATCAAACAAACTTGTTCAAAAATCCTTTTAAGACATACATTTGGATTTTTTTTTAATTTTTAAAATTTAGCACAGAAAAATGTTGTAAATTGTTAAATGGTACCCAAAAAGTTTTTTGTTTGTCCATGAGGTTCATATACACAGAAGTGAATATCTAGTTTTAAAACCAGGTCTTTTCATTATGTTCTACTTCTAATCCAGGCAGTAACTTTTTGACAGTTGGGATAAGTATTAGTGATTTTTGTTGATCAATAATAATTAAGCCGAAAGATCTTATTAAAATTTATTACATGGATAATATAAGATAAATAAACGATTTACGTTACACAACGTATTTAGTTTAATTGTACCATTTCCAATTTTTGATGTTAGTAATTTTTTTTTTTGTTCAAAAAAGTTATAAATTAAAATGAAAAGCATAGAAGACATTGAGAAGGAAATAAAAAATGTTGACCGGGAATTGAGTACAGTCGATGCCGAGATAGCTAAATGGAAAAATCGACAGCGTGAACTGCAAGAGAAAAAAACTTCTTTAAAGAAAACTATAAATAAAATAAAATCAGAAACATTGGCAAGTGTTGATTGGGCGGGAACGAATTATGAATGGTCTAAAGACGTGAAAAAGATTCTTCGAGACACTTTCAAAATTGATTCATTTAGACCGAAGCAGCTAATTGCTATAAACTCAACATTGTCTGGTCAACATGCATTAGTGGTAATGCCGACTGGAGCAGGAAAAAGCTTATGCTATCAGTTACCAGCACTTGTCACACCTGGTATAACGATTGTTATTTCTCCTCTAATTTCATTAATGGAAGATCAAGTGAGATCATTGAGTGTTAAAAATATTCCAGCAAAGCTTATGACCAGTACAAGTCCTAAAGAAGAGACCACAGCTATACTAAATTTGCTCAAAGATAAAAATACTCCTGTGAAATTACTGTATGTCACACCAGAAAGACTTGCTAAAAGCAAGAGGTTTATGGCAAATTTACAAAAATGTCATGCAGAAGGTAGGCTACAAAGAATAGCTATAGATGAAGTTCATTGCTGCTCTCAATGGGGACATGATTTTAGACCTGATTATAAATTTTTAGGAATACTGTCCAACATGTTTCCTAAAGTACCAATATTAGGTTTGACTGCTACTGCCACAGCACATGTTTTAAATGATGTACAAAAGATATTAAATATACAGGGTTGTTTAGTCATCAAATCTACTTTCAATAGACCTAACTTATTTTACAAAATATTAGAAAAACCATCATCACAAGAAGAATGTATTAAAATACTTGAAAAGCTATTAAAATACAGATATAAAGGTGAGAGTGGAATAATATACACAAATAGTATTAAGGATTCTGAGGATTTAACAGAAGAATTAAGAAAAAGAGGTCTAAAAGTTGGTTGTTATCATGCGAACATGGAAGCTGTTTCTAGAAGTAAAGTTCATAGCAAATGGCATGAGAACTATTACCAAGCTATTGTAGCTACTGTTGCTTTTGGTATGGGCATAGATAAGCCTGATGTTAGGTTCATAATACACCATACAATTAGTAAATCTATGGAGAATTATTACCAAGAAAGTGGAAGAGCTGGTAGAGATGGTAAAAGAGCAGAATGTGTTACATTGTATAGAATGCAAGATATGTTCAAAGTTAGCTCTATGGTGTTCTCATCTGTTGGCAATTTAGATCATTTGTATGGTATGGTTAAATATTGTTTAAATGGAAAATTGTGCAGAAGGCAGCTTATAGCTGAGCACTTTGATGAAAATTGGGGAGATGCTGATTGTAACAAAATGTGTGATGTTTGCTGTAATTCTAATATAAGTATAAGAGAAATAAATTTAGGAAGCCATTGTAAGACATTGTCAGATATTATAGATAACGCAAAACATAATGACACAAAACTTACTGCACAAAAATTACTTGATGCTTGGTTTTTAAAAGGACCTGTCAATTTAAGGCATAAGGGAAAAGAACCTAACTTCTCACGTAATATAGGAGAAGATGTAGTTGCATTTTTATTGATTCAAGGATATCTTATTGAAGATTTTCATTTCACTGCCTATTCTACAATATCTTACATTAAAAAGGGACCTAATATGGACTCTATATCCGATAATAATTTTTCTTTAAACATGCCTGTGAGAAAATATTCTGATTTTAACTTGGATAGACCAGCACCAAAGGATTTCGAACCTGAAGAACCGATTAATGGTGAGATTGAAAAAAGAAAAACAGAAATATCTGAGAGGTCACCCACTTACGAACCAAAAGTAAAAAAATCAAGATCAGTTATTGATAGTGATGAAGACTGAATTATATATTGAACAACAGTATCCATCATGATTGTTTCATTTAAAATATATAAGATTTGTTGTTAATACCAATACTCCCTGAATATGATGTGTATTGTTAATACAAAAAATTGTCAGTTAAAAGAAAACTGTTTTTTTAAATTTTCTGTGTTGATCACAGTAGCTCACTCACTTGTCTGGTAAAACAGACCCAAGAAGTCCCTGGTTTTTTATTCGAATGCAGTTTCCACCACATTTAAACTCACTAACTTTATACCATACGGAATTAAGAAGTATTAGCCAAAAATAAATTTCATAAATCATATCATGCATTTGGATGTTTAGACTGGTCATGACAATATGTGTTTTTCTTTTAGATTGGCATCTTTTGACTTATATTTATTTATTTAATATAAAATGAAACAATGTAATGGTTCATATTTGTTTTATTTTAAATAATGTTACAGAATTAACAATTTATAAAAATGAAGAAAATTTAATTTTTCAATAAAAAGTTATTTTGGGTGAAAATAATATAATGGGGTATAAGAAAAAAAAATCATACTCTTCGTCTGGGCGTGTATTGCAACGGCGACAGTTTACTGTAGGCTTTAACATTCTCTTCGCCGTCTTTATTCTTTTTTGTTGTACATTTTTTTCCTGTAACCCTTCCCTCAGAGGATGTCGATTGCTTAGAGCGCACTAAAATTATTGTATAAAAATATTACCGCGAGAATCCAATTTATTGTTACAAAAATTACAAGCCGTCTCATTAATCTAATTGATTTTTTATTATTTAAACGAAGTAAGATACCGTAGAAGGTAATCAATAGAAAATTGCCATATATAAAAACGCATAAGAAATAATTATATACATATTAACATAATAAATAAGAAATATTGACATATAAAGTATTGACCCTCATTTGAATCATTCGCATTTATATGATCATGGAATAATTTTATCAGAAGGGATTCTTTAGGCAAGGATAAGACACATTTGTAGCAAATCTTTTATTACCTTCACTGCAGATCATTAGGAATTTGTCACTTGAAAAATTTAAGTTTAATATAATCAAATTCAAAACGTATTTACCCGTGTTGTGATCACTGGCTCCGCTTCTAACACTTCTCCTGGTAGTATCAATTACACTGAAGCCCGATCGTTTCGATCTTGCTGAAGAGCATTCGCTGTCGACACCTAAAGCATCTAAAGCTCGCATACGCTCAGCTATCTGGTCTTGTATAATTTCACGATGGGCGTCCGCTTGGCCTAGCGCCTCCATTTCAGCTAACCAATCCACACGCTCACGGATTTGCGATACCACTATAAAAAATATGAGAACATTTTATTAACGCCCATTTTAGGATAAAAGTCCTATAATTGTAAACATTTACATACACAGCAGCAAATAATTCAACAAATAAAATTCCGCAGATATCAAAATTTATACGAAAAACAATATTTGGCTACTGAAAAACAGGAATATAGCGTACTTATCATATGAAGAAAGCAGCAATATAGATTGATGAAAAAATACGCTACCATCTTTAATACTCCTCATATGTGGATGCGGAACCGAACAAGGGACCTCTGTATTACGACACCAACGAGGTCATGGAGACAGTTAAACTGCTGAAATATCTGTCCGATATATATGTAAAAAATATAAAATAACGCGTATTATGACAACCTTATGTAGAGCAAAACTTAAACCTTGGTCTGAGTGGAAATCTTTGGGGGAGGCCTTTGTCCAGCAGTGGACGTCTTCCGGCTGATTGGATTGGATTGGATGTAGAGCAAAAACCGAGAGAAAATTTAGAATGTACTAATGAGAAAAAAAACTATTTGACAATGTACCATTACTACTACAATCTTACTTATGTTCCATTTCTCTTTATTTGTAGGAAGTTTTGGGGGCATTTTGATAGGGCGCGGTGGCGGTGGTGGTTCTTGCCCTTTGTCCCCATAAGCCATATAGTTAACAAGTCTTTCCTTTAGCTTTTCTCGGTCTTCACCGCGCTTTGTCGGCCTATACCTGAAGGAATGAAGTAATAGGAAACTTCTTGTAGCATCTTTAAACATTCTATTAAGTTATAAACGATTTTTAAATCATTTGTATCTCTTGACTGTGTGGACTTCATAACTTTAATTTAATTATATATTTGAGTAAAACTAAAATCATGGGCAATAAAAATGGCGCTAAAATTGATCACCACAGCCAGTATATGTTAACTTTTCTTTCAACTCACGAATCTATTTCAAAAACACCAGAAGCGCGTATAGCAGACAGAGAGCGTCGACGCGACGTGCGCGGACGCACCATTACAATATTTTCTCTTAATTTTGGAGTTTCTCTAGTTTTGTTTTCTTCATCTTTTTCACGTAATTTGTATGCAGATTTGCGAAGTTGCGCCGTGAATTTTGATTCGTCTAACAACACTGAAATTGCAATTTATCAAGGATTAATAAGGATCTAAGGGAGATGTAATGGCAACTATTTTCATATGTTTTTTAAGGTATCCTTGACGGATCATAAGAGGTGGTATTTTTATATACACAATACTCTTCTCTCGGACAGACAGCAAGAGTTACATCTGATTTGGGTAAATACCATCTCCAGTCGGAAGCGTCATCGCGACTTCGAATGTCATTTGAAATAGCAATCTTGGATGTGCTTTGTTTCATCACAAATGACTAGACCACGGGTATTAAGCTGCTCCACCACTAAAGGCAGGAAGGAACCAGTTCACATCGGACTTATTCCATTACAATTTATAAACATATTTCATTACAAATATTTATAATTACATTTTAAAAATGATTTCTCATCAGTCGAAAAGTCCTTTGTTCTTGTGTGAAAAATGCCGCCGTAAGGAATATTTTTACTAGGCCAATTTATATTAACATATCCATTAGCATCTGGTGTCTCCATAATTGTAAGTATAATGAGGAATATTATTTATAATATGCAATGGCGAAATTCCACTTTTCACCGCAAATTGTTTTTAAACTACCTTAGCAACGGTATTAATTTTAAAAGATAGTTTGTTTTACGCATCATTTTATTACTGAATATTTGTCATGTAAACTTAATGTATTTAATAAAATAATAAACCCGTCTCTTAAATATAAGTTACTTTTCTTTCTTATGCATAAATTTAGCCTTGTATTGTTACATTTTTCGTACTAGTAATTTTTAAATTTATTAAAAAAAAATATCTTGTTACTTTTTTGCCGTCTTACTTACTGTTTACAAAGTAATAGGAAATATTTGTTTACCTTCTATTGTTATTTACTATTTCTGTTACAAAGCAAAAAAAAAATTATTACTTTTCCTTGGTATAAAAACTGTCTAAGATGCAAATAGTTTGTGATGTGGCTGCATACACTTAAATCCATCGCCTTTAGAAAAGAATGGCAATAAATACTATTTTGACGCTTAATTGATTACAGTCCCGCGCATTATAAAAGTATATAATTGCACAAATTTTCAATTATTTCAGTATGGAAAAATCTGTTAGTTCTGCGATTGAAAAAATCAAACTGCAAGAACTAAACACAGACGCCAAGTTAAGGGAAAAACGTGAATGTATGAATGACTCTATTTAATTGAATTTCTTACCATTTCGATTGACCGTTGCATATGTTGAAGATGTTAATAAATCTAGTATTGTAATTACTATCTTTAATTCATGCTAAAATTTTAAAATAAAGCTTGGGCTTTGACTGAACCCAAGACATCATTTTTATTATCTACGTTTTCTATTCTATTTAGGCGCATTTCTTCACCTTTCACCTACATAATTTTTAAATTTTCATGGAATCCTATAATCTATATATATCCTAGTCCTATAAATTAATGATTTATGAATCACTATCTCATGAATAAACTTTTTTTATTATAACTTTTAAATCAGCCTGAGCATTCTGTGTGAGTGTTATTCGCCTCTTTATCTTTGGCCTCATTGTCAATTAAAATCATGTCAAATAGGGGTCAAATGTTAGCCCACTGACAATAAAAAAAAACTATAAAAACATATTTCAAACAACGCAACAAAAAAGCTTATACTCATGTACTTTTTGCAGTGGAATTGAGAGTAGCTACGCTCAAAAAAAACATTCGAGATACTTTAGCGTTTATTGAAAACTCTAAGCAGAATCAGGAGGAGTTGGCTAAAAAAAATAATAAACTACGTAGCCAATTGGAGTTAATTAAGATACGGCGTGACGCATTATTAAGTCAAATAGAAGTCTGTGAAAAAGAGTTAAAAGAATTAATAAAAAAAGCGGTAACCAAGGGTGCACATTAAATACAGCACGAATTTGTTTTCTGGCGTCTATATTTTTTAAGAAATATAAAAGGACGCGAATCTATTTAACCCATTTCTCCGTTTTCGCATACGTTAAGTAAGAAAAGACTAAGCACCATTTTTTTCAGTACATAATACATAAAAGGAATAAAAGATTATACACTCAGCGGAGACTAGATGTATATTATAAATGATAAACTTTTTTTTCAATTTAATTTATTTTGTCAGGATGAAGATATATCAAAGGTCTGGAAGCTACGATCGTCCATGATTAGTGCAATACATAAAGTAACCGATAATTACGACATATTTGCTCTCCTTACAAAACCGGTACCAGTGCCAACTGGTAACAAAGTACCTATCGAAATTGATCGCGATATCGAAAACAAACTAAAAGAAGTTATGAGAAGAAAAGAGATTGCGTTAGCAGAGAGAGAACGTTTATTAAATGAACCTGAAACTGGCTCTGAATTTATACGGTATATCATATAAATTTCTATATTTTTGTTTTCCCTTGCTATTTTGAATATTAAGTTAAGTGAGACTAGTGTTGATCATGTGTTGTCAGAGACCGTCTATGTAGGAACTACCGCAAATCCAATTTCTCGACAAACAATAGTGTGCAAACATTACTGTGTTCCGGTTTGACGGACACTGTAGATATTAAAATGCAGAAACGAGATATTCATAAAATGTATCAAAGCGAGAAACACAATGTGGTAATGTACATATTGCACTGAACGTCCAGCTTGTCTTGTCGCTTCGTGGAGTAAAAAAAGTAAATTGTTATATATGTATAACGTTTACTTAATAGGTTAAATAATATGTTAATATAAATAAAGGTAAAACAAGAAATTAGCCTAAATCCTTAAAAATAGATTAACATGAATTTTCAATTTTTTTTTTCAGTATTCAAAACGCTTTAAAATATTCTCTAGCGAAAATTGCCAGTGGTCGTGATAATAAAATGCATTTAATATAAATAAATGATATGAAAGAAATATTAACTTTTTTATTAGAACTGTTGGCATACCTCATTTGCACGATATTGAAGTGTATAAATATTGTAACCAAAGGGTAGTTCGATCATTCCTGGTTACGAACACGATACGGTGCAGAGTATATTATTTTAAGTAGAACACATTATTATAGATAAGCGTACCTCTTACCTTTTACTAACAGACGCTGCCAACGTGGTGGAGAATTAAACTTATCTCATGAGTGGCACGTTTATGCAGGGGTAGATTTTCATGTTTTTCTTTATGGGGCGACGCTCGTAATAATGCTGCACTTCCTCTGGAGCCACACAATTGTTGCTTGTTCAGACCTGTAAACTATGTATGCTTTTTGTATAAAATTCTTTAAAACATCTCATCGAAATCACAAACAATTGCGTTTCCTTTTAATATTTAATTGTTGTTTTTATTACTTACTTTTTGTTTTGAATGTATGATAACGGTGTTAAAGTAAAATAAATACTACTTCTTTTCAATAAATGTATATTAAATTTCTATTATTAAAACATTAAACTATGCAGACTTTTATTTTCAATTCTTAAACGAATTATATTTTTGAATAAATACGGCATCCAAAAGTATGTTCAAGAATGACCCGCTACTCTATGACAATATTATGCAACCCGGACCGCGTAAAAGTATTAAGAAAACGTTTTTATCGTTTTCATTAAGATTTATATTTTTCATAAGTTAATAAATAATAAATTACGTAGAAAAAGAAATTGTTAAAAATAATCTCTTACATTGTTTTTATATACTCTGTGGATTCTTGGGTGTGTCAAAGTCATCTGTTTTGAATTATGTCTATGCCAATTATATAAAAATATTCCGGAATTAATTTTATTGGAAAAAATTATAAATTACTTATTAAATTTAAGGATATTAAAATAATAAAGAAACATGAACCGAAGCATGTTGTTACATAGGTATGTATACATAATGTAAGTATACGTGGTTATTAAAATAATTATCTTTTTGGATGATGAAGGTAACGGAACAAACTATTTATTGCTTCGTTTGCTAACAACATAAAACATTCTCCATATTAAGTTTGCTGACTATGATAAATACATAGAAAAATACGTTTACCAAATACGTTAAGTTTCTTAGAAGGAACGAGGCGTGATATATATGTATGTATGTATGTAATGTCTTAGTAGTTTACTTATACTTCCTAATATTTTACACAAAGATTTCTTTACTCTTCGTCTGGTTTTAATTGTGTATTAAAAATTTCCTTAAATGTTATGAATCAATAAATTTTCCTAGCTGCAAATGAAAATTTATAATATATTAAATTAAACACTATGTCTATTTCTATTTTTGTTAAGCATCAATACAAATGTGAATATAAAAATATAACAATAAATGAGATTATGGGAAAACATTTACAGTTAATCCTTATTACATTAAGCATAAAATAAATAAAAGCTTTGTGATTAAGTTTTATTAAGAGTAATAAATTGATTCCATTTAGTTTCAGTGATTGCTTAAGGAAAATGTTATAACTTTACCTTGTTAATTGCACAATAATTAATGAGTCATATAATAAATGTGCTTGTTCTAAATTGTACTAGGGGATCCCATAACTACTCTGTCCTATTAAGAACTATTTCTATTGGTATGTCTGAAAAGAATTGGTACTTGTGCATCTGGAAGTCTCACTTCATGTAATTTATTATTAGAAATTAGAAATCTCCTTGGGTAAACAAAACAAAGTCTAGTTAATTTTTAAAAATAAAATCATATTTTTTATTAATTACAGAAGCTTCAGACGAAATAATATAAGAAGTTTTTCTAGGCATAAAGTTGAAATAATGAATGAACATAAAGAGAATGAACCTATAAAATTCTCCACCAGTGGTGCAGCTGCAAAGAAAATCGTAAGACCTGTTTTAAATATTAAAAATGATATGCCATGGTACCAACCATACTGTGTTTTGGGCAGCATTGCAGTATTTCTGATATACTTCTGTGTATTGAGAGAAGAAAATGACATGGATCTTGAATTTACCAAGACTCTGTATGAGAGGATAAAAGGGTTGGAGAAAACACAACTACTGCTCTCATATAAACATAATAAAGAACATGGTAAGAGTGTTAAAGACATTGAAAAGAGACTGAAAGAAATTGAGGAAGAAGAAGTGAAACCACTAACCTAGTTAGTATAGTCATATAACCATAAGATATTAAATTGTAGTTATCATAAGGAAATAAAATATTATAACAATTGTTTTTTCTTTATATTCTACAGCAGACAATTAACTTAAAACATCTTATTGTCACACAGTTTTGTTCTGCGTCTTAAAAACAATATAGTATAGAATATTATCAATATAACTGAATGTAGTATAGTGATACGAAGAACATATGTTGTCACCAATATAAATGTTGTTTTAAGCTGACACAAGCTGTATTTCAGTTAGTCATCAGCCAATAGACACTCATGGCTGGACATATGCCTTTCCAAAGATCACTACAAGTGAACCTGAACTGCTTGTATCCAGCAGTTTACTGTTTAACTTAACCAGATGATTTAGTTGTAGGTGGAACTTCCAGCACCACTTGCAAAAGAATGTAATTATGATCAATCACAAGTTATTTATAACATGCTTACAGGTATATATAATAGAAACAAAGTTTATGTTCTAAATTAAGTTTATTAACACCAAATTCTCAATACACATTTATTTAGTGCTTAAAATCACTCACAGTTATTGTTTCATCAAACTTGTGGTCAACATTGCCTATTATACTACTTAAGACATACCATGAGTTACTAAGAACATCAATGCAAACAATGCTGCCACCGGCATGGCACTGTGAGATGGAAGACTGTGCCATGCTAACACTGCTTTGCACAAATGTGAAACTTATAGAATAAGAACATAATTATAAAAAAATCAGTTCTGCTGCCTCCTTACAATTATGATTACGATGTTACTTAAATGAATTAAATGTGAGACATGTTAAAAAAAAAAGATTTAGAATTTACGTCTAGTAGAATTACAAATAATTTATAATGTAAACTATAACTAATAAATTTTTAAGCGCGTTCACCGCGGATTCGTCGTGCCAGCTGAATATCCTTAGGCATGATGGTGACACGCTTGGCGTGAATCGCGCACAAGTTTGTGTCTTCAAACAGACCTACGAGGTAAGCCTCACTGGCTTCCTGAAATAAAACAAGTTGAATGTGTTACTCACTCCTTAAGTTATATTACAATTTACTAACTCTAGTAGCATCTCTACAAAATCCTCACCTGTAAAGCTCCAATGGCAGCAGACTGGAATCGAAGATCAGTTTTAAAATCTTGAGCGATTTCTCTCACAAGCCGCTGGAAGGGCAGTTTGCGGATCAGTAACTCGGTGGATTTCTGGTAACGACGGATTTCTCGAAGAGCTACAGTACCAGGACGATAACGGTGGGGCTTCTTAACACCGCCAGTACTAGGCGCTGATTTTCGCGCGGCTTTGGTAGCCAATTGTTTACGAGGTGCTTTACCTCCTGTAGATTTACGAGCGGTCTGCTTGGTACGAGCCATAGTTCACTGGAAAACAAATATAACGCATATGAAGCCAAATCTAAACAATTTTTAATACATCACCATTTAATAATATTTTGATTATTCAAATTCTTTGATTTACAAAGAGTTAAACACGAAATTTTATTATTATTAATGTGTAATATAATGTAATTGACTTTTAACACACCGTTTTATAAACTAAAGTTCAAATTTACTTCTAATATTCTAATTTTTATACGAGGGTCACAACAATGATCATATGCTTAAGATGGCGTCGAGAGAATGGCGGGCGAATAGTGACGCCAATAATCTCTTCAGCTATTGGCGGGCCGCTGGGCGTTTTCGTGAATACTATTGGTCGAAAAAGTACGTTTTACAATTGGTAGTTTGTTTTAACGTATATTGAAAATTATGTTACTATTGGCTTTCAACAGTAGTTCAGTGTTGTCAGAAAAAAAAAACTGTTTTTATAACTAACAACATTTAAGTTAAAGAATTGCATATTATTTTAATTTATACCTTTTACTGTTTATTTTTTGTGAACGGAATAAAGTATTTAGTTTAAAAACAATTGCAAGATTTTATCATCATTCATTTTGTGAAAATATTGGATAAAATTATTGATTTAAAAGCCTTCTTTACCAAAACTTTAGTAATCGTTTTAAATAAACAATAATTTCTTGCGTTTTGTTCCATGTCAATTAATAGTTAATTGTAGAACTGAACACTGTGTAATCGCTGTGTTTATATTTTGAGTTTCTTTGTTAAGATAAGTACTTTCTATACAAAAAAAGCTATTGGTATCGACCTATTTTCCATCTCCGTCTATCTAAATGTATTTGCGAAGTGAAGAAGTGAGATAAACTGAAAACATATTTCGTGACATATCTGTCAATGTTGATTACGTTTGTATGCATTTTTTCTGCCTCCAGCTATGTGATTTGTTTGAGATAACAAAATACTTTAAGTTCAAGGTCATATAAAATTAAAATGATTAGTTCATCACAAGAAAATCAGTTGCGGTTAATTCATTATTTACTATTTATTACTTTCTAAAATATTGAGTGTCACGTGATCGTATATATTGAATTTTAATTGGTCATCGGTGAGCGTGCCCTGCGCGACGCGAGAAGCGCAATACATAATAGTTCTCCAAAATGCCGTCGGAATCTAAGCCTTTGTTGACAGCTCAAACAGAAAAACCGAATCATTATAAGTAAATAGTTATTTCTGATTTAATTTTCGCACAAAACGAAAGCACACAATGTGTAGTTTCTTGACGTATATATTTTTTTGAGCTCAGTGATGTCGTGTTGCAGATATTTGAAGGAATTCCGAGTGGAGCAGTGTCCATCATTTCTACAACATAAATGTACACAACATAGGCCTTTTACATGTTTTCACTGGCATTTTAATAATCAGAGAAGAAGAAGACCAGTCAGAAAGAGAGATGGTTCATTTAATTATAGCGCTGATAACTATTGTGCCAAATATAATGAAACAACTGGGACGTGCGAAGACGGCGACGAGTAAGTACTACGTTTGCTTTGTTGTGTTGCAGCCAGCCGCGTTAGTCCCTGCATTTCATTAATGCATTGTCTTGTTTTTGATGAGATGAGAGCACAAAGCCAGTTGGAATAAGTGTAATTTTCATGTTATACTAAATACAATTTACTGATTATCGTTTTCATTCTTTTTATAACAAGGCTGACAAAAAGCATTAGTCTACTTTTTATATCTTCAAGTATTAAAAGTAAGGCGTTTGATGATTTTAAGCTATTTAATTATGTTATATAAAATGGTGAGCACTTTTTTACAAATAAAAGCTGTAAATTAACTTTATATATATTTTGCATATAGGAAATATGATGAAAAATCCTGAAACATTAGACATAAATAATAAAATTAAATGTCTGAGTCTATTGTTGTCAAATCTTACATCAAAATTTATTTAATGTGTTGTTTATAATTTTGTTCATTAGAAACTGGCATTATTTTAATGACTCAAACATCATTGACTTGTGTTAACTGGTTTTGTTGACACAATTGTACTTTTTTTTACTAACATTGATTATGAAAATAATATGTACATTATTCAAGATCAACATGTAATGAAAATAAATATGTTTTAGGTAATATTTATGTAAATGATTGTTTAGTAATACTTATGGAAACGGAAGTTTTTTCACTCAAATCCTACAAGAATGTTTGAAATCTTAAATGTTTTCTATTAATACATATTTTTTACTGTAATTTACCCAATTTTAGTTGACTTTTGTTTTATAACTATATTTAAAATAATGAAATGATGCCTTACTGTTACACAATTATACAAAAAAATGCACAACTATAAACTAGTCATCGACAGATATACCTTTAGTCTTTTGCTAGTGAGGTTGTAGAAGTTGTGCATCATAGAAACAAGGCAATATAAATGAATGCATTGTCTGGAGAGGATTACATTTGTTTTATTTTTTTTCAAGAAAGCATTGAAACAAGCAGGTTATTCACCTGATGATAAGAAATATGCTAGGCCATAATAATGTGGGCCTGGTTAAGATGATATACACAGCATCACATTGTGCTTGTCACCTTGAGGCATAAGATATTAAGCCTCGTTTCTTCAATAATTACACCAGCTACAGCACCATTTAAACTGGAACACATTCTTATAAAATAGTTGTATAAACATTGTTGATTGAACCTACTCTTCTTCTTCCCCTCCAATCAGTGAATTGAACTTTGCACCTACCTAAACTGTCTCCTACGAACTGGAGACTGGTTAGTTGTTAGAGTTTCAGGATAAACAATAAAATAATGTTCTGTCACAACAGGTGCCCATTCCTGCATAGAACAGCAGGTGACACGGAGCGGCGTTACCACTTGCGGTATTACAAGACGTGCATGTGCGTCCACGATACGGATGCTCGTGGGCTGTGCACCAAGAACGGCGCCCACTGCGCTTTTGCGCACGGCGCGCCTGACCTGCGTCCCCCCGTGCTCGATGTCAGGGAGCTGCAAGCTCTCGAGAATCCGGATGGCGCCGATGGCGATGCTGCTGCTCCGAACGCACTCGATAGGGAACGCAATTTGATGAATGAGGATCCGAAATGGCAAGGTATGTTAATAAATGTATCACTCATTGTCAACATATAAACTATTTGCAATATCTATGTATATATACATAAAAGAGATTTCCACCTATTGCCATATCTCTGGAACCATGAGGCCAGGAGACTTAAACGGTAGGAATATTCCATTTACAAAGTACATAGGTCAGCTTAGAACGGATATTAGGAAATTGTTTCCCTGTAGAAAGTTGCATAGGTGTGTAAAAGTTCCCACACAACAATTCACGGGATCCATGCTAACCTCACCTGATCGGGAATTTTTGAAGGAAGTTTAAGGCTGATGAAGATAGGGAGTAACATGGTATACAGCTAACAAAGCGGCTAGAGAACAGTTAGTTAATAAATTTATTTAATTGTAAATATAATCAACCTGTCATCTATCACTTTATAATATTATTTGTTTATTGAAATAAAAAGTTTTTACATTTAATTTGAACCCATGAAATTGTTATATTTCTCTAAATCTGACTGGGTATCAAAATCAAAAGCAGTCAGGAATTACGGGCACATATGTTGCTGGTGGTAGATCTCTGTCGCCATATACCGCGTAAGTAGTTGCCACCCATTGCAGCCCACAAACATTACTGTGTTTCGATTTAAAGAACGTTGTAGCTAGGAAAATTACTTGGGTAATGAGACTTGATATCTTATGTCTCAAGGTGACAAGCACAACGAGGTGCTGTGTATACCATGCTAACTAACGCCACATTATAATCAGGTCAACATCTCAGTAACCCTCTCGCTTTGTCTAATTGAAAAAAAGATAATGTGATATACTCCACTTTACAATGTGGTTATAGTAAAAAGAACAAACTATCCCATTTTTATTTATAATTTTTTTTTTTCATATACTATATGATTAGTATATAATTACTTTGCTACAATTATTATTCTATAGTAAATAGAAAAATATTAATTTATTTGCTGACATAATGTTAGAAATTTGTTATAATAATTTGCCCTCCATTACACATGTTCTCATTGTGGTTTCTCTCATTTCAGATACAAATTATGTGTTGTCATCATATAAAACAGAACCATGTAAAAGACCACCTAGATTATGTAGACAAGGGTATGCTTGCCCGCAGTATCACAATAGTAAAGTGAGTTTTAATTATTATACTTCGGTCACCCATTTGTTTAATTAACTAGAGTCATGTCTATTGTTTTGATAGGACCGTCTATCACAGCACTAACTTAAATAATTTATAAGAATGTTATCACAACAAAATTATATTTATAGTTAATTTTGTGTAAAGTAGAATTGTTTATTTGAAATAGATTAGAATTTTAAATATTATACTCAGACACATTAGAAAGGAAATATTCTAAACTATGATCTGTCTGGATGGTACAGCGGGGAGCCAACCGCCTATAATAAATTCCCAGTTCTTTTAAATTTCAATTTCGGAACAACATAAATTAGCTTGGTTGATGGTAAGCTGTCGCATTGGTCTGTTCCGGCTGTCATAATGGAGTCGGAGTGTCTGAGACTGCACTCTTAATAGTCCTCATTATCAGTAAATACATAGTGATATTTTAATCAATCATAAGTTTAATAAAAAAAAAAATTAAGCTGTTTGACGTTTAATATTTTAATTATTAGTGGTAATGTTTGTTGAATTTATAAAACCTATTTAAAGTTAATAAATCACCTCATATCGCTGTTTTATTGAAAGTGGATAAAGTAGTATTGTAAATATCCTTACACCATTATACAGATTTAAAATATTTGTTACATTAACTACATTAGCTACTAACATCAGCCAGTTCGCTTTTAACTAATCTTTGACAGTTTAATAATAATAGATATGATTACATGGAGTATTATCTCACACTGAATGCGAGCAACCCCGTACTGATCAATGTCAAGAGCTTTAGAGGAGGCCTATAACTAGCAACAGGTTTCTATGGGGTGATGATGATGACAATATGGAGCATTATGTTTAGTACAGTCTATTCTTATTTTTAACATTGCCTCCAAGCTGAAGTTCTTTAGTTATCGCTACAGTGTACTTAGCATGAAAAATGTATACTTAGCTAGCTAACTCAGACATCTTGATATTTTTTTGATTCATAGTCTTTATGCTTAGTGTAGCTAATGGTTAGCACTAGGCTAAATTTATAATGATGATTCCAAGTATTTCATAATCCAAAAAGCGTTACATGCATGTAATATTTAATTTAGACCTGCGACTTCAATTAAATTGTTTAACATTTTAGGACAAACGGAGATCACCTAGGAAGTATAAATATCGCAGCACGCCGTGTCCCAACGTGAAACATGGCGAGGAGTGGGGGGAGCCCAGCAATTGCGAGGCTGGCGACGCTTGTGGCTACTGTCACACGCGCACCGAGCAGCAGTTCCACCCGGAGATATACAAATCGACAAAGTGCAACGACGTGCAGCAAGCAGGGTACTGCCCCAGGGGACTGTTCTGCGCCTTCGCACACGTTGAACGTAAGTATTGTGTGTATATCTTAATATGAACTCTTCAATTTTCTAGTCTGATTCTATTTTGGCATAAAAACATATATGATATAATTTTGATTTTTTTTATCGGTATAACTACTTTAAATGTATCAGATGAGATGATCTTCTAATCTCGTTCTTTACAGCTGAAGATCTTGGTGCGGGACGTGATTTGACTGCGCCACTGGAATGCGGTACCAATTTAGCGGACCTTCTCTCATCCGCACTGCCCGACAAGCGTGCGCCGTCGCCGGGCGTGCCGCACGCCAATGGCGACGAATGTGCCTCTACGTCCAGTGGCGGCTCGGCAGCACCACGTACCTACGATGATAAATTTAACTGGCATCCTCGAAACACATTTGACGCGACCGTCGTCGAGGTTGTTGGCAATGCTCTCGACGACTTGCACCGCGACGATCCACTTAATCTTGTCGCATCGCTCGACCGCGATCTTTCTGACAGCGAGTGCCTGCTCGGCGGTTCGGCGCCGGTCAACATCCCGCGTCCCGCGCTCCGCGGGTTCAGTCCACCTACAGGCGGCTCGCCTCTACCACCCTTTCTGCGTTATTCGTCCAATGATGACCGACTCTTCAATTCGCATATCAAAGCGGGTAGCTTTGGCGCCGCTGGCACTGGGCCGTTCGAATTCGCATCCGCGTCACCGTCTGCTCCGGCAGAGCTGTCGCGCCTTCGTGAAGAGCTCGTAGCCGCAAGGTCGGCTGCCGCTCGTTGGGACGAGGGCATTGCTCAGGCCCGCACCGCCTGTGAAGCTTGGCAGCGCGTATCCGAAGACGCTCAGCGCAAGACGGCGCTCGCGGAACGGCAGCGAGACGAAGCACTCGCGCATGTGCTGTCGCTCCGACGCGAGTTGGAGGCAGCGCGCACGAGCAGTAGTCGCCGTGAGCTGCGCGGCCTGCCGCTCACCACACTAAAGGCCATGCAGACGCAAGCGCGAACCGAGCTCGAGGAGATCGAGAAGGTATTGTACCTGGAGACGGCGACAAAGTGCATGGTGTGTGAGGAGCAACCGCGCAGCGTGACTCTCGCGCCGTGCAACCATTACGTGTTATGCGATGGGTGCGCGGGCACGGCGAAGGAGTGTCCATACTGCCAGACGCCTGTGCAGCAGCACCAGTAGCTAGCCGGGGCGTCGCTACGCATGCACTTATCAGGTCCGATGCAGCGTGCAGTTACAAAATTGGTATTCATCTGAAGTTTTATTTTCTCACTTGTACCGAAGCGTGACGCATGTGCCGACCCTGGGCTTCAGGTACGTCGAGGTGATAACGTTTACGAAGGTCGCTCTCTACTCATATTACGTCTCCACCCTGAATTGTTGACTCGGCGTTGAGTGCATCAGTGCGCGAGCAATAAATGAATACATTCTCATTGATATTTTTTATATACATGGGTAGAATGTGAACGAGATATATCATTCAATATATAACTATAGGATATTTGAATTTTAGTGTAAAGATCAAGACTTATTCTGATATATTATATTGAACGAAGTTAAAAAGCATGTTTAAATAGGATTTTTTCAAATTTACTGCCACAGTTATTCATATTTATATATACGTAGCGTTTACTGCTAATCAATGAAAGCAATAATTGAAGGCACAGAAGAGGAAGTCGATTCCTTGAGAAATGAAGCTACCTGATTACATATTAAAAATTATATATATTTATTTATAGATATATAGATTTGTATGTTATGGAATTTTCATCACTTTTTGATACAAGATTAAATTAGTATCTAGTGCTTTTTACAGATGATATAAAATATAGATAATATAACTGTAAGCTTTGTTCAGCTGTCAAAATTAAATTTATTAACTACGGACAAATGAGCGTTAAACATTATTACCATGTATGAGATTTTAGAGCCAATGCTTAAATTATTATATTTACATATATCTAATATTAGATATTAATAAATAATTTATTGCATGTTATTTATTAATATCTGATATATATTTTTTAATAAATCAAGTATTATGTATTTAGTGCATGGTTACAGCTCGTAGTGGTTTATAATGTTGATATATGCTTTTAATGTTAAACCAGAATATTTTTTTTTTACTTAGAGTTGTGTGTTAGTTGTCTTGTTGCTTTTGTCCCATGGCTCCATAGACAATTTGAGTAGGATTTTGACATTTTACAATTGAACAACAGTGGCAATGCTGTTACAACAAAACAGTTATATGTAATCAAGTAGTATTGCCACAGTGAAAGTAGCATTACATATATGTACTAAATAAAAAAAAAATTAAGTGAGAAAGCTTTTACTTTTGTACTTGCGAAAATGTGAGCGACACGAGTTTCTATCTGACATTTTGTATATTTAATATAGATTTGTGGAATTTTATAACATATACCCCGAACATTATTGAAGGGTCTATAGTTTTTTGACATTTTGCAGTCTTTACTAAATATCCGTATTATAAGCGAAACTTGTTATTTGTTAATTTTTTTTATAATATCTAATTGAATAATGTTTGTATTTTAATGCGACCGACATTTTTTTTTTCTATTCTATTCCTAAAGCACAATTATATTTGAATGCAAAATAGTTAACTAAGGACCAATAACGAAACAAATTGTTAAATCAACTCAATTGTTTAAATGTTTTTGTGTTTTACTATTTGTCAGTGTTGCAATGTTTTTTTTTTTGTATTATTTGTAATAGATTTAAGCGCGTCTTTATGTGTACATTCCCATTTCTGTTTTTAGCTGTGGACATTTTTTTTATAATTATGCATTTAGTCAATCAAACATTGCCCGTTGTCACTTTCCGCATGATGTAACATGCACGTTGGTATTTTTCTTTCTCCTAATCAATAACTATTCAGCATTTACTAAACTCTATGTACAATTAAATCACTGTGAAGTTAGGACAGTTTTATATCTTACTATACGAGATTGTTTTATAAAACTCTATACGAACACATATTTATATTTAAAATCTTAACATTTTTCTTTTTGTATCCGCATATAATACTAGTAATAACAAATTTAACTTAGATTTATCGATTAGATGTAAGTAGAGTTTTCAAATTGTAATGGACATTATATTTTAAGTGTTTACTCGCTGCGTCGTGTTTGCAATGTTTGTGAATGGAGGGCAATGTCACATCACACCGTCACCGATGGTACTACCAACGTACTTAGGCTGCACCTGTAAGAAATGCTTTTCAATGTATATTGTTGTTAATACAAAAGATATAAGGAAGTTAATAAATACTAAATGTATTACAGAGTTATGGGAGAGAGCTCATGATCTATGCAATAGCAACAGGCTGCATGAATTTTTTTTATATCTGAATGCAATTCATCAATCCAGTAATACAGCAGAGTGCATAGAGAATTATTCCTTACGAGGTGTTGCCATATATTATAACCGCACAGCACATTTTGTGCTGTTCAATTTACAAAAAAGTCAAAGGTGCAGTAATCCTTCTTGTCTTTTTAAATGGTTCCATATAATCACTTAATAGATTTCCAAGATTTTTAATTTACCATTTTGTTGAATAAGACGTTATATATATAGCTGGTGTTGCCATAAGCATTAACGGTTATAATGCTTTGATGATAAGGTTTGTAAGGGGTTCCGCACGGTGGCAGCCTGCTAATCAACAAACGAGGTTTTGGCTTCCACCAACCCGTATGTGGCAACCGTGGTGAGAAATGCCCCATATCCGCCCTTATGAACCCCTACAAACGTGGAGGACCTTTGCGAGGGAGGCCCATGTCCAGCAGTGAACGTCTATCGGCTGATGACGAATGAATTGATATGTTGCGGTTATATTTTTGTTACAAATCATCGAATCTAATAATATTTATTTAATAATCGTCTTATTGTAAGTATTCAGAAAAGTTTTTTTTTTATAAAACATTTGTAAGGTATTTTCAGATAAAAGAAGCATTGTCTGTTATATAGAGACTTGATCGAGCACTTGTTGAGAAGGATCGCTGCACTGAGGTGTTTGAGAACTTTGGCGTGTATGTGTAGCGTTTTTGAAATTATTGATGTTGCGGGCTGGTCCGCTTGTCCACCTGCTCCAGCAGCTGTCAGCGGACGGTCCTGTGTGGTGATCGCGCCTATCGTAGCTTGCTAGTGTTTGTATTTTCTAATTATTAAAAAAAAAAAAATTTTTAGACGTGTATTAGAATTCACAATTATTTTTATATAGAATCTTTTATCACATGGAGTGTAATTTCATTGATAAACTTTATTGACATTGTAAGAAGAAACAAAAATCATTATTTATTCGACGTATATTGGAAATTAGAGTTGTGTGGTAAGTGTTTGTGTATAAAACCAATTGCAATTTCATACGAAAAGATAATTAAAGGAAAAATAATTAATTTTATGAGAATATTTGTATTACAAAAAGGGCGGCGACGCGAAATCTTCGAAAGAGTCGTGGGCATTGAAAAATTTATGTCTTCAGTCGTCATCAGACGGCAGACTGCTACCACTGGACAGGCCGCCTTTATATGTCGGATCAGATCTTCGATCCACATTGCGGAAGACCATCCAGCATTACGCCTAAATCGCATTTATTAGATATATATAAAGTTTTCGTATGAAATTGCAATTATCGCGATGATTGGATTTGAAGAGTATGAATGCCGACCGGAAGGAAGCAGGCGGCGCGTTTCTTGTTATTGTTTTACAATCATGTTTATTGTTTAAGTAATCTATTTTCATTTATACAGTGAAACGACATTTAAAGTTTGCATTTTAATCTACTTTATTATTCACATTGTTTTAGGACCAATTTTTTGTTCTACAAAACTCTTTTTTTTTTTCTTTGTTGCGTGTACGCATAATAACGAAACTATATATACTTTAATAATTATTATTTCTTTCATTTATTATTTAATCTTAGGTAGGTAGGTCCAACAAATTTTTTCAAATTATAATTGTTAAATTAGAAATAGATAATGTTATAGTAGGAAACCAATTTGCATTCTATCTCACTAAAGATCAAATGAATTATGTTTTTCGACTTCATTATATTTTATTAGTCGGCGTTTCAAGCTTTCAATATTGTCATAGTAGGCGATTTTAAAATGCAAAAATCAAATACATAATTTTCAAATCCATGTGATACGAACGTGTAACAGAGATGTGAAGATTATAATTATACTAGGTAGGTAGGTTTAATAAATTTTAAATTCCATTCAATAATATACGCGTTTCATTTATACACCGTCCCCAGATCTCGTTCTTATATCACACGAAAATATAAAAAGCTTCATCACCATTGTCTTTTATAAAAAATAAGCGATAACATTTTAACTAATCGTCTCGTTACCATTATCAACGCCCACTGCTGAGCAAAGGAGTCCCTCAAGGATCTCCACTCCGATCAGTCCTGCACTACTTGCATCCAACGGCAGCTTTTAACCAATCACAAATCTAATGGACTTAATCGGCATCAGTCGATAGTGTAATTTTAACGTTGACGTTAAAGTCTTTCTATCTTATAATTAAAATATTGAACGACTATAAACGCCTAGCAAAAGCGGCAAATGAAAAGACTACAATGAACGAGGTGAAGAAATTTTTAGGTCTGGTTATTTTGATGGGGGCAAGTTCGTAAAGATCGGATAAACGATTATTGGTAAACTGATCCTCATTTAAAACGCCGTTGTTTTTCAAACAGTACTTCAAAGGATGGTCTTTGAACTATTTCTATTTGATTTTTCATATTTACGACACAAAAATGTTAAGATTGTTATTTATATATTTCAATATAAAGTACGAAAAATTTAGATAATTTTCAATATATTGAGATTTAACTACTGGTACAATTTCTATGCAAATGTACTCCCGCACACAATGTGTTAAAATGTACACAATTACAATTAGTAGGACCAGGAACAATACACAAAATAGCAGTTTTGCGAGCATACAAATATCTTTTCTTTAAACAATATCTTATTGCATATTAAATTCTATTTTTGTATATAGTTTCACAAGAAAAGCAGTCCAATTGTGTATAACAAAGGTTCATCGTTATCTAGAGGTTTACAGTTGGACCTTAAATTATATTTCATTTTTTTTTCTTACAATTTTTCACTCTTAACTAAGATTCCTTTTCTTCTTTTTTTGGAATGGGTTTATACCTAATTAAAGAATATATATTACTATTGAAAGCCTTCCTCATAGTTCTCTACATCAACCGATCCTGCACCTCGCGCATCGGTTGGTTAATTGCGACTTACACAGAGCACAAAGTTTTCGGATAGGGTGTGCAGGCCACACCCTAAATCTGCTTATCTATACTTAAAAAACAAACTTACCAGTTTAACATTAGTCAATTTTTTCAAACCTTTGGAGGGACTTGAGAGATTATTTAAATAGGATTAGGGTGCTGCGGTGTGCAGTTATTATTTACATGTACGGAGCGTTATTAATTCCAGCATTACCATTACTGAAAATAAACAATAAATAAAACGAAAGAGGATTTTTGAACAATTTTAATAAATGTGTGTAATATTGCAATGCCATTTGTGTTACGTAAAAACAATTTAAATTAACAAAATAAACATTTATAAGTCAAATTATACGATTTACGGCTCGTGAAGCGGGAACAGCGAACTTTCTTACACAATAAAAAAATATAAACTGCGCACGGTTTTAAGGGACGGATGTCAAAGTGGACCGATCCAAATAGCATGCGGAAGTAAAGAAAACTACAAAATACTCCGACATTGAGTGAAACTTAACGGATATAATGTCGAATAGGTTGTAAGGAAATTGAAACCAGAAAAATAAAGAAAACCGATGTATCCTGACAATATACGAAATGAACCCAAATAAACATTCCTATCAATGGTATTGGAGACCTGTTTTCATAAGATAGTTTATGCCATATATCTATCACGTTAACCAAGTGCATGTCGGGTGCTGTTGATACGAAAGCTGTTGTTCTTAGAACATGTTTCATCACGTTTTCCTTCACAAAAGCTCAGGATCAGTGGAGATCGAATCCGCGCCTTAAGAGATAATGCGTATAAGACTGAATTACATACTGAACTATCATGGCATTTTAATAAAGCTATTAAGTTATCACACGAAAATTACTAAAAACTCGACATACATATATTTTATTAAAAGAAATTGCACATAACTGACCTCCATTTTCCTTACAATTGATTGTATACATATAAGGATTGGCTACATGCAAAATTATCAATAAAAATTGGTGTAAAATTATTGTGCTTTGATACTTACTTAACACAGTTGTCGATTGGTTTATTTTCTTAGGTCTAGTAATAACTTAAAACTGAGCAGGTTGACTTAATTATATTCTCTAGTTAGTTGATTGTAGTATGCGTTACGAATTAGGCAATAAATTATATTAAAATATAAAAAAAAAAGCATTTAAAGATAACCTAGTTGATAATTAATAACAAAATTTAATCGTTACTTTTTCTAGCGTTAGTATAATGTAAAAATCATTTGTGACCAAAAAAGAAAAACGATCTCATTTAATTTTCAAATAAATTATCTTAATTTACTTAACTTACTCATTATAGACATATATTTTTTTTTTTTTGGCTTCGAACTGTAGTATAACTTCTATACGCACATGGCATCTATGAAACATCTTCAGGCAGGAATGAGACGTAACATCTCACGTTGATGACTGCAATGCTGTGCAGTGTATATCATTCTAAGTAATATCACTTGGTATCAGGCGAACGTATTTTCGTCGCTTCGAGAAAAAAAAAGTTGATATGGGGCGGATGACATATGCCGCCATCTTGTGCATGAATTGCGCAATATAAATTATTTACTGACAAACGTCATATTTTAAAATTAATTGATCCGGTTTTTTTTAAATATATCTTAATAAAACACTAAAACTATTATTAATAACATAGTTATAAGAATTCGTGCAAATATAAAATTCATTTTTATGTATAAGCCAAATTATCAATAGAGCAAAAAAAAAAAGCGAAATGTTTATTATGATTTAGTTTGCATTTGTTTATTAAAACTTAATATTTTACTTGTTCATTAGTAATATACAATTAAAATATATAACTAGTACATAAACAGGGTTTTTGGCGTGTCGTGTAATATGTCATGTCTACTGAGATTCAATTCCTGCTTGCGTATTAAGAAATCTGGGTAGTGTACAACATTTTTTTTATAAGTCGATCCCACCAAAATTTCCACCGATTACGGTGGAAATTAGATATAAATCTAATTTTTATGCGGTGTCGTATTTGGGGGAAGCTTATGTCCTGTTGTGGACTTCTATCGATGTTGAAGTATTATTAGTCAATCATACACGCTGTAGTTTTATTGGCATTTTTCAACGACATCCAGTCTATGATTGATGTTTGAATTACTGAAGGTAAAATATTTCTAGTTTAAATTCATATATCACAAATTTCAAAATTCTATCAGATAGACGAAGTAAGTCGAAACTTACCACCATTCTGTCTGCCGCCTATTTAATTCAATTTGTTCATTTGTAGCAAATGTAGGCAACCTAATCAAAGTCTACTCTATGTCATGGTCACTGAATACAGTTTATATCCTAACTACTACTAAAGGCTTCATATACAATTAGTCCGCCCTGCGTGGAGAAGCGGATCTGTGTACACACGCACACACATATAAAAAAAAAAAAGAAAAAAAAATACGCAACATGTGAACGAGCTTACACAAACACATTTGACCGATTAAAATCGGAAAGCGATGATGATGAACATTTCTCCGATGACCCTCACACATTTTACTGAACTTCTATAAAACGTCATCGTCTTCGGCCGATAAAAATCCACTGTTGGGCATGAGCTTGCCCCAAGATATAGTGGTTTGTCGAGACAATTACCAGATCATCGGTTCAATTTGAGCGCCTTCCTATATTCAGTCTACCGATTTAATATGTTAGAAGCGAACCATTTCATACTAAAAATCTTCAATTAAATTTAATGTATTGGAAAAAAAAAGTTTTAAATAAAAAGTGGAAAAAAAAAACCAGAGATTCTTTCTGCTAGTTCATTATTATCATGATTTTACTAGATATAATTATTAAAGTCGTCCTATACTCAACCGCAGATGATTATTAGTCGGTGATCGTGATGGTGGTGGTGGTTATCCGTTTATTTTTCATTCATTGATCTTTATTTATTAACGAAGAATCTCTCAACATAATACAAAGCTCGAACTTATGATTTAATTTAATCTCAATTTTGTGAACAATTATAAAAAAAACTATTTGGTGGGTAATTTAAAAGTAAATGCAGTGAATATTAATAACATATTCAAGCTCATTTAATGTTTTCACTGGAACATTAAGTCGGTGGTTGGAGCGCTCCATGACCGCAAGCTCAAGCTCAGTGAGCATGGAACCAGCGCATCATCAAGACGTATAATACTTTTGACTGAGCTGTCATGGCTTTATAAATATTTAAACGGAAATCGTTATAATTTATAGAAAAAATATTAAGGTCTAAGAGGAGAGAAAAAAAAGGATGATATTTTAATGTATTTGTACGACCATTATACTTTATAATGATAAACATTGTTTGTGAGAAGTTTAAATTTAACTTCATAGGCCGTATGTTCTAATACTATACGATGTGGACATTTTTTTTTTATTTTCACACTAATAATTCCACATCGCATGACTTTAATAAATGTACGCAGTAAGCAGTATTTTATCCTTATCTAAATCTAATTGTCTGATTATTAACTTCATATAAAAAGCGGTCGTTGCTCGGTTAGAAGTGCACTTGTTCTGAGGTATATTCACGACTCATCTCATCATCACATTTTTTTTATGTTGATGGGAGGTGGTGTTTCCGAAACGAGACATTTCCCTTTGAGATGAAGTCACGATTTCGTCGAAATTAAGTCTCATTAACATCATCTCGGTGATAGTGCCCAGTGGTAGGAAGGGTATGTTGAGATAAGATCTCCTTTCGGAACACAGCCTTGACATTTACATCACAATGTTGTTACAGCTCCTCCCACGTCTTTCGGCCCTTATCTTAATCTATTATGATGGTCAACGTTATACCATCATCAACGTCAGGCTCCATTTTCGATGGACAATTTACCTTTCTCTCTATCTCTCTCTCTCTATCCCGCTTACTCTCTATCTCTTTGAGTAACTTTCCTCAATGCGAGTCGTGAAGTTTTTTTATTAAGCCACTGTTAATCCGAAATTGACTTAACCACTATATTGTTATTAATAAACTTGGGGTTTAACAATTTGCTTTGTTATTGTGTTCGCTGTAAATTAATATATATCTAAAGCTTTTCGCAAGACCCTAATCTATAAAGTATCATATAGCCTACGAAATAAGGTCCGCGTTCGGTTGTGAGAATACGTGCGACGATTTTTTTTTCTTTCGAATTACACGGAATAGAATTTCTATCGTTG
Organism: Troides aeacus; assembly: GCA_033220335.2. Classification (NCBI taxonomy): domain Eukaryota; kingdom Metazoa; phylum Arthropoda; class Insecta; order Lepidoptera; family Papilionidae; genus Troides; species Troides aeacus. The sequence continues at coordinate 10,744,558 of CM067278.1, forward strand.
TAAATTTCAAAGGCTAAGTTAAGTTTCAAATTCACTTAATAGACCTTACCAATGTAACTACGTAAGCGTAATGTTAACTGCGAACGGTTTTCGATCTTACGGCCTAGGTGATAGTGTTCAAACGGAAGTTCCCACGTGCCGGTCGGTGTCCAATGTGACGTCCTCCGGACTGGCGAGGTCTGCACGGAGCCGCACGCCACGTCCGGTCAGCGTCCATCTACAAGCGGCTCGCTCGCCGCTGGGCGATATTCTGTAACATTTCGATTACCTAATGGTAAGTATGATATGCACATCCTAACGATATCATTGTCGCTTTGGGACATTATAGTAAATATGATAACTCTAGTAATTTCACTACTGTCAGCACCTTTTTAACCTCATCACAGTAAAGTTTGCAGTAAACGCTGCAGTTATAAGTAACCAGACGGTTTCTGGCGATATAGAAGTACCACCAGTAATAGTATGGTTGTGATAAAAAAATATGTTTTTATGTTAGTGTGGTACCAGCTTTCGCTAGCGTATCTTTTGTACATGTGACCTGCAAAGGGAGGTGTCGGCGGGGTCGCGCGAGACGTGGTCACGAGGCGCGGTCTCCTCATCGGGTGTGCCAGAGCTGCTCGCGGAGCTACTTTCAGAGCTGCCGCCGCCTCGGTAACGCTCCACTCCCTCTGCGGCACAGATAGAAACATTAATCCAAATTTCAAAAAAAAATGTGTCATCAATTTTTTTTCTTGTTGGGTATATCGTCAGCACTATTTGAAGTTTCATTTAAATTAAGACATGTATTCCGAAATGCTAAAAACAGTTTTCTACACATAGGAATAATGGGTACAGTAGCCGGAAAGAGAAAGATCAGTCGCAGAAACAAGGTGTAACTGGATGACATCAAGGAATAGCAGGTGATCCATCTAGAGCGCGACAGGAATGGTTTCGCAGAACTATTCTCCAACCTTCATTAATTGGAGGGGCACAAGAAGAAGAATTTACGCTTTCATCATATACACAAGTTTTGTCTCCAATATTTCTTTCTAAATATGCCAGTGGTAGTGAATTAAATAGTAATGAACGAAATCTGTAAGCTCACCGCGTCTGTCGTCGCCGTCAGGGGCGTCCTCCAATGTGCGCAATATCTCTGCGCACAGCTCGGAGTCAAGCGGCACAGGGTTGTCAGACTCCCTGCAGAGAGTAACATTATATCAAATAATAATATCCCGCCATTTTATTTACTTAAATAAATTTGTAGAAAAATATAATGCAAATCACGCTCTTGAAGATGATATCTATAATGAATATAGGACCAATTTTCTTATATATAAACCGCCTGCGTATATTTAATATTGTATGTGTTTATTATCGTTCGGCATGGATCAAAAAGGTTTTAATCATTAAGCGAGAGTGGTAATCAGCGACTAGATAATCAGGTGTTGCTCACCGATTGTGCAGCACTAGATCAACGACGGCGGGATGTGGCACGGGCGGTTGCAGCGGCGCTCGTGGGCTGAACGCGCTTATGTCCAGCACTGGCGGAGGCACACGGGGTGCCGGTGTGCCACCCCATTCACACCACACACCTGAAAAGTTTTCTGTTATTTATATTAGTCGACACTACCTTCGTGGCGCAAAGATTATTAGTTTGCATGTTTAAAGTTGTAAAACATGAAGGTTCTTTTCCGGGTCTAAATACTGTATTATAGTTCGAGGACGGGTTTTTTCGAATCTGTATAAATAGCTATCAGCGTCATGTTGTAAATCTGCTGACATAACAATGTCGCTTTGGTTTAGTTTTTCACATATCAGAGCCGAAATGTTCTAGACGAGCAAACTTCAAAAGCAGGTTATAAACAAAAAAAAAATATCCGCTTACTTTGGATTGAATCTGCATAATTTTTACGTGCATGTACGTTTTGCGTACAAGTTTCAGTTTATGCATGTTTTATTTGACAAAGCGATGAGACGATAAAGAAGTTCATCTGATGGTAAGTGAAAGTTACACTTGTCCATATTGTATTTAATTTCATTAACTAAAAACATACTGTGTATTGGTTTAAGAGTGGTTGTGTGGAGCTCACCGGGCGTATGGGGGTGCGCATGCGCGCGGTGCTGCCAGTCATCACGCTCGGCAATGACGTCAGGCGGCGCATGCTCGCGGCCGCAGCGCGCTGCCCACGTGCGGGCCCCTTCGCCGCTGTCCAGCGGCAGCCTCGCCTCACTCTCCTCCAGCGCCACTAGGATCTCCGCGTCAAATACCTACACCATATTTTTTGTAAAACAACGTATATTATTTTGATTTAAATGTACCAATGTGAATTAAATGTGTTGATTTATAGAACTGGATGTTTTTAATATTGGACAGTCAGTGCGTCACCTCAACCAGTGTATTCGCGGCAAGCGCGTGCCAGTCGCCGGGCTCGAGGCCGCGTGCACCCCACCAGTCATCTCCCTTGCCAGCCCATTGTCGGGACAACTCGTGCGCAGACGCCTGCACTGCTTTCTATCGAACAAACAACATCGTCGAGACGTTTGCATTTAACTCTATATTCATATTTACATTGGTTTATGAGCACGATACGATGTCCAGATTGTTACTATTGAAAAGTAGAATATTTATAAGTTTTACATGGTGCAGTGATTAACCTCTTGCATTGAACACAACACATAACACAGTCCTTGATCTATTTTCGAAGTCTAAATGTTATGGTGTTTATATAGATTTATTATTATTTGAAACACGCCTGCTAATTGAATAGGTTGAATGTAGGCTGAGAGACGTCACTACTGTGATGGCTCTGAGATGAGGATAAAAAGATCGTCACCCTCAGTTCTGGTGCAGTCATGCGAACACGCACGCGCGCCGTGTCGGCTAGGCCCAGCGCGAGGTCCCTGCGCCGTGCAGCAAGTTTTTCACGCACTGACATAACCAATTCGCTGCACTCCTTCTCCAGTTGCTTGTATGCACCCGTCTGGTAAAAACAAGAATAATTAGTCTTAATTCATATTATACGTCTATTATCTATATAACTAATATCAGTTATTTCATATACTCTAATAGTAATGCTCTTACAAAGTTTTTAAAATATATAATAATACAAACAATACAATTATAATCAACTTTTCCATAATAGGATAACACTTGTCCTTAAGTTTACATGATGTTTGTCAATATCGCCCTGGGTTTCATATTCGACATACGAACACCATCTCTCCCACATGTAATCCGAAATCGAACCCGAAACTTTATCTTTGATAGATAAGAACTTAACCACTACGTCGAGGAACCAATGGTAATGATACAAAATTTAAATTTTATGTATTTTTCCATTTGTATTCTGTGAATAGATTATTTATTTTATTAATTTCTATATACAAACAAGGCAAGAAAATAAACAGTGAGTATACGTAAATTGATCAAAATAGAAGGTTAAGTTTGTGTAAATAATTATTTATAAGGAAATGGGCAGTATATGCGGTGACCTTTGCTATTTGTACGGAGAATGGTCCAAAACAAGCGTCTACGAAGTGCGCGTAATCTCTGAGCGGCCTTTCGATGACGTTTTCTATATCACTCGCCCACTCTGAGAGCGCCTCCAATTCAGCTCGAGCACATACGGCCGCCAGCGCCTGTGATGCTCTGTTCAGGACATAAAGATATGTAGAAACCTCGTCGTTCATCCGATGATATATGATACTCCTGCATATAAAAATAAAATCTAAAGTAAGTGATCCGGCAAATACTGCCGTCAGAGGTTATAGTTAAGCCCTAATGTGTATGTGTGTGAGCTCACGTGATCTGATAAGAGGCGCGCGTGTGTAGGCCGGGTCCGGCGACGCGCCTGCAAAAGGCAGAGTCATGCGCAGGAACCCGCGCCGCGCGCACTATAACCGCACGCCACGCCACTTCCTCCCAAACGCCGCGTACCGCCCACCAGCTGACGCCACCTAAAAAAGAGAAGAGATAATAAAAAAAAAATACTCCATATTAATAAAGATCAATGGTTAACGACAGACCATCCAATAGCACTCACCGACTAGCATTACAAAAGCGCAAAGCGGACACAGGAACACGGCAACTATTAATGCAATGATCGGCTGCAAGATGCCCAGTAGACCGATGTGCCAGATCAATATCTCGAACAGGACAAAGAATCTGCGAATACAATCCAGTTACCATTACAATGTGAATAATGAAGGAAACATTATTATTAAACCACTGGTTGGAATATTTACATTACACCAAATATTACTGGTTGCCATTGTACCTTAGTGGTACATAGAAGAATTAGATGTTAAGACACCTGCGAGATTCCTCGGTATGAAAAAATTTTCGGTGCAATATGTGCATAGATTTATTTAATTCTAATTAATCGAGTTCTCAGTATCGTGTATCAGGTATTACGTTTCAGTGTACAAACATTACCGGTTTAGGTTGGAGGCGGGTCGGTCCAGGTCGTACACCAGCGCGTTGGCCGCGTGCACGGCGAGCGTAAGCGCAGGCATCCACAGCGGCACCGTGAATGCGCCGCAAAGCGACATCGCGCAAGCGCACAACGCACACACCGGGAAAACTAGCAGCAGCGCGATAGAGCCCAGGCCGCCCACCGCGCAGTAGTTCCACATACGATTCGCCTGACGACTCATACCTTTACCCAGCAGACCTGTACAAATGTCACGATTAGAACGCACACAACACATCTTTTAAAGGAAACCAACAATGAAAAAGAAGTGGGATGGTGACAATGATATTGGAGGATGGTATATTGATCTAGTCCAAATGTAGCAGATTTACATTAAGAAGCAGGCCAGACGGATATAGACAAAACCTGAATCGAATAGATTCAGATCAGCTCTTTATTTACAGTTGTATCTTAATAATATTTACTGGTGAAGAGATTTTCTTTCAAGTTTATTTAAAGAAAAAAAAATGCAATGGCGGCAATAATAACGCCCCAGCTAACCTGTGTCAGGTTCTGTTTCGAAACGCGTGCGCTCCTTTGAAACGTGCCGCCACAATTTCAGCAACCGCGACCACATTGTTTGCGTTTCGCTGCTGCGCTTGGGGAATAGGGTGCCGTTTACCTGCAGGGAATGTTTAATTTGAACTTCTGTTAAAAAGTACTCCGACTAAAATCCAGGCAAAACAAGACTATGTCCTAGTAGTGTTACCTGTGACAATTCGTAATCCGTGACGAAAGGCTTCACCCGCAGCAGAGTCCGCAGCGAAATCGGCGAGTACCAAGGTATGAGTACTCCCAACAGAAACATCATGTTCCAGCTCCAACACCAAGTTCTGCAATGGAGTCAACGTTTTACATTTTCAAGTAAATCTATTAGAATTATATTTAGGCTGTCGGTGGTCTCCGATAAGGCTTTTTTTTGTTCTACGTCAGCATTAGTTTAAGGGCAAAGTCAGGTTATATCGAACTTGTATCGGATAAAACCCGTACAATGTCCCATCTTTGTCGCTTTACAGTAAGGACACGAGAACGCTTACGATCTCGCCAGCGCCGTCCGCACCACCGCGTGGGGTCCTACGCCTCGGGTCAACCGGGTAGGTTCCTCTTAGCTTTACCATGGGAGACTAAGCCATGGCTATTGAGCCCCATCGCCACGATAAGGCAGAAGCTCCCCGGGGGGTGAGGTCCGATAAAAGACCTATCAATGCTATTGTTATAAAAATTGTTGTAAATCAGTCAATTGTCCTTTATCGGTTGGTTGTCATTTGTTGGTAGAGATGACACGAGCCACCTGTGCGCGAGATTGAGCAGTCGCCAGGCGGGCCAGCGTGTGCCGGTGCAACGTATGCGCTCGCGATGCACCAAGAACACGGGCTGGCTCGGGTCCGAGCGCGGCGTCACTATAGAAGTCGCGCGCGAGCTCAGCACCGTCGGTATGCGCTCGCTTCTTCCCCGAAAATGGCGCACCACTGACCTAAAATAATATTTTTTTTTAATAGAAAAGTAACAACAACATATTAAACAACAAAATTTACAAAACAAGTATTAAACTGGGTTCTTGTTAATTTCTTTTAATTTTAATTTAAAAAAATAATCATATAAATAAGTTTTAAAAAATAGGAACTTATTTCATCCTGCCGGGTATATAAAATATAAAAAGAAATCTGATTAAAAAAATAAATAACCATAAATGATTTAACTAACCAATTCCGAGGTAACCAAATGCGGGTCGCCCACGTGAATTCGCGTGTAGGAGTCTTCGCCGCGCGAAGTTCCTTCACGTACAAAAAATATATTAATATTTCCGATTACCAGATTAAGGAGGGTATGAGCAGGACCCCATACAACTCGTGAGACCCAAGCCAACTTCAGCTGCTCGTGGTTCACCCTGATAATCAACATACGACGCTCTGGCTCCCACCAACCCGCATTAGGCCAGCGTGGTGGAGATGGCCGAAGTCCCGCTTCCCCCCAAATGAACCCCTACAAACGGCTCCTGGTTCCCGGCGATGGAGGGACGTTTGAGGGAGGATATGTCCAGCAGTAGACGTCTATTGAATGATGATGATTACCATCAATGTACTTTGTAAACTATTATAACATCAAAGAAATTAATAAAGCACAAACTATATATTTAACGCAAGTGAGCTGTAAGATTAAGGTCTTTTAGTTTCATCATTGTTATTATCAACATCCTTTATTCATCCACCAATGTATGATTTTTGCAAAATGGTCTCCATCATGTTGTCATTAAATTTTCGATTATCCAATTCCATCCGTTCTCGCAAGGCTGTGGTAGTATCTGGGGGTAGTTTTCTATTTAGTTAATTAAATGGAGACGATACGATTTTTTTAATTATATATTATGAACATGTACATGTCTTTAAAACTAAAAAGATAAAACATATTTAAAACATTTGGGAACCTTAAGTAGCAGCGGCTCTCGATCTCTCAAGAAAGCGAGGTCTCTGAGAAGGAAGTATCTGTGTTGATGCAATTTCTGCGCTTGCATGGCATTCGCGGCGTCCTCCAGTGGCGCCCAGCTGAGTTCACTCTTGAGGCGGTGCGCGGCGATCGCCAGTTTCTCCTTCCGCCACGTGTCCGCACGCGACAGGATAGGGTGAGAAGCGCAGATACGCGCCTCAGCGGTCGCCAGGCCCGCTTCCAATTTCCGATGAACTCCTTCTTTGGCCCTTAAATATTACGCGGATTCATATCTTTTACTCATAATAAACAAGAAGAGAAAAACACTGTGCCGACCCCACACAGCAATAAAAAGGATAGGAAGAAGAAGAAGAAACAGTCAGGGGTTCTAAAGGTATTGTTGTAGCAATGACAATACCTCAAAGTTATACCAGAATGATTTTCCCTGATGGATATAGTTTTTTTTTTTTTTTGTCTGAGTCTTAGTCTAGTCTTAAATAAAAATGAGGCTGTGGACGGTGAAGTGCATTCGGTAGGAACACTTAGACCCACATTAAACAGAAGTGAAACTTTCGAGTTTCCATAGAGCGTAATTTCATTTACCTGTCTAAAAGCACAGCAGCACGCAGCTGCGCCGCCAGCAGCACGGGCACGCCGGGTCCAAGAGCGCGCAACGGTTCGCTGTCCAGCACCGCGTTGCACACTCGCGACACGTACTCTCTTAACGCTGCGACGCGGACCTCCTTAAACATTTAATATTTTTTAATTCGGGGTTGTAAGGGATCCTGCACAACAACTCACGTGAAACAAACCAACCTCACCTGCTTGTAAATACCTTGCTTTCAAACAAACGAGACTATGGCCCCACCAACCCGCATTGGGGCAGCGTGGTGGGAAATGGCCCAAACGACACCCTATATAAATCCTCACAAACGACTGAATGTCGCAGGCAATCGCTAGATGCGGGCAACGTAGGACGGATTGATGTAGGGATCTTTGGGGGACGCTTATGTCCAGCAGTGGACATCTATCGGCTGAAATGTCAGTTTTTAAGCAAGAAGTCTGAGACCCCACCTCCTCGATGTCTTTCATCGGCACCTTCTGGCTGGCGAGGTGGGCGGCGCGTCGCTCCCGGAAATGCAGGAACCAGCCCCGCGACTCTCGTTCGAGAATTGCTTGCAGCGGAGCCGCCGCACGCCGCACTACCTCGCGTCTGTACAGCCGCAGATCCACCTGCTCGCATAATAATGCATTTTTTTTATCTTTTTAGGGCAAAGTCATTGTTAGAAAGAAATTGGTGAGTTTAGTGAGATTTGCATTGGTAAACCATAACAAAACGTTTATACAAAGAAGTAGGAAAGACAACAAATTTAAATTATAACTGGTGGTGAGACCATAATGTGGATGTGTGTTAGATCAACTCTTCCCCTCTCGCTTTAAGAAGATGACACTAGTACAGGTATATATATATAGACAAGTAGTGATTTCAATATTAACATGTAATATACTACTGATGCAGTTATGTACCACCTTGTTATATAGATATATACTGTGTATTAGGAGACCGCTTCCGATAATATGAAGATAGACGATAGTACTAATGATACCTAATGGTATATAGGTTGTAAAGGATTTTTAAAAAGAGTATATAGTTTGTATGGTGGTGGTGGTTCCGTGTTTGTGCTTGTGCGTGCACCTGCGTTCTCTGCGGCGTGCTGTACGCGCAGGGCACGCGCGGCACGACGCGCAGCGCGTCGCGCGCGTCAGTCTTCTCGCAGGCTGCCCGCCGCATGGCACGGCTCACCCACGCTGCGAGGGCGGTTATATCTTCTTGATGCTCCGGCTATTGGCACACATGTTGAGTTTCAATAAAATTATTAACTTTATACACGACACACCAATAAGTAACAGTAAGCGATACTACCACTCAAAAGAACCAAGCCGTTTTTTTGTTTATTGTACAATATAACACATGCACACAGCACATGTACATAATCAATGCATCTTGGATTAAAGAATGTGGGGTTGGCGATACAAAATATGGGTTAGTAACCTGATTCCATATCAAGAATTTTTTTTTAAATTATGAACAAAAAGTGTACTATTCACCTTACAAATTAATTCCGCCACTAAGTATCTCGATCTTTCTTCGCGGATTTTCTTCTCAAGATCACGAGCTTCCAATGATGGCATCCCAATAAGGACATCTAACAATCTGTAACATGCAGTGATTTATTTTAATAGTAATATATGTGGCTATAACAAAAATGTCAAAATGACAATAGTTTACAAGCAGGCGTTATACTTTTATAACCAAATTGAATATATAAATACTAAATACATCTGCACTTAACATCAGATGAATTTGCATCAAAACGCCTTCTGTATTGAGCCGGAGTAATAGAGTTTGGATGATGATAGGAGCAGAGTCCATTTGGCCAGCAACTATCCTCATATTTTAAATTTGCTGCGATAACAACTTTTTTTGTGCTTTTAAATTGAGTTAAAATTTCCTCTTTTTTTAAAAAAAATCCTCAAACTTGATGTGTTGCTTGTAGCAAATGAGTCATATAAATATTGCTCACCTATGTAATCCACGCAATAACGCCTTGCCTCCGGCTATAACTGATAACGGTTCGTCTCTTAGGAGCCTGTCCCTCGCCACCACTACTAGTAACGCGACAGCCCTCGCTACATGACAGTACAACTCCTCCCGTGCACGCACCCTGCCACGCTGTAGCCATCCTGCCACTCGCCACACGTGGCTCTGACCAGGAAAGTGCCGTGACGGCACCTCGAACTCACTAACACATTTACAATTTTCGTGAAAAGTTACATTGAAATACAAAAGTATGTAAAATTATACAATTTATAAGATTTTTTTTTATTTAAGAAAAGAAGACGTGTTCAAAAAGGAGTTGGAGGATCCAAACATAAATATTTACAAAAAAAGTATTACTAACCATTTAATAGAATTAATCGTCTTAAAGTAAAAGATAAAGAAATCGCTTCTAATAAATAATATATAAAGAGAGAAAAACAAATAAAACCTATTTTGCTATAGAAACACCAATAAATCTTACCAACAAAACTATTACAACAACGATCATGCCTCATGGGAAAGGATATGACATCTCCAAAACATACAGATGAAATGAATCTACGGGGACAATGCGGTAGAGTAAACAAATATAATACACAAGGACATAGAGAGAAGAAGCAACTAAGGACGAAATATTACAAACTACTTATGGGGGGGAGAACATTGGCGCCAAATACTGAATAAAAAAAAAATATAATTAATAACAAAATTTTAATGTTTTAGAATATACAGATAATAAATCCGACAGTTTAATTTTTCATTTGTCATTTATAATCTGTGTCAATGTTTTATGACGTTTGAAATTGGCGCCAATGTCAGTGTCAATGAGTGGGTTGCATGTAATGCCATACATAGATAGTTCAGGGCGACGTACCCCCATTCGTGTATCGATTCCAATTGTTTAGTACTTAGCTTCTTCGGCTTAAATACTTTGTCCTTGTGAAAGCTTTATAGAAAAAAAAAATTGTCTCATATATACCGTTATCGTGACCGACGACAAGAACCAAGCTGCAAGCCGACTATACTGTGTTGTCTAGTGATTTCAATGAGAATGTATTTAACATGTCGCAAATATAAAAAAAATATATTTTAGCGTAGAAATGTAATCTATGGAGTTCTACGGACATGGTTTCTTTTTTATCTAATAAACATTTTTTTCTTCACTTTATCAAATTAAAAAATTAATGAAATGAAAAAATAATTACTAGGCGCTTAATTATTCCTTTTGTTTTGTATCTGTGTTACGGTTTAATTAAATTAAGGCATTATTGGGTCCCTCATGTATAGAAGCTTTTGTTATTATGACTTTTAGGTAATAACCTATTCAGTTGTTTTATAGATCAATAGCTTCTTTATCGACATTTGACCTGGTGGCAATTCCACGTGACCTTGATCACTGTCGTTATACTTTCATCGCATCTTATTAGATGTAGGAAAATGTTGGACATTTTCCTACATCTAATAAGATCACGTCTATTATGAGAAGTTATCAGAGCGGTGCCGGTATAATGATGTTTGTACTTAGGACTAGTTAGCTTCTTATGGTACGAAACGACATGTTACGTAATATCAGTAATTTAACTAATTAACAATTTAATGACAGCACAATAATCGTGTGGGGGGAAACGTTAATTGATCTTAACCAGCACAAAGGGCATGTGGACAGACGGAGTAGTGGTTATGTTAGTGAAGTCTCCATTACATTGCGAAGGGAAAAGTGAATACTTATTAATGCGGCAGACGTCTGCACCAGGCTCGAGTGAAGGACAAAGGAAACGCGAAACACTCACACTATTCTAAAATATCGTGTAACTGATTTCAAGTGAACATTTACTGTCTTTTTTTCTTATTGAGATGCGACGAAACTGGACGTTCGTCATCATCTCAACTGAGGGACTGCTGGACATAGGTCACCTGATGATAAATGTGTCCAATTGTAACAGAGTGGAGTGTTGTTAGGATGATATACACTGCGCACTATTAGGCTCGTTACCTTATAATTAAGATGTTTCGTTATTCCAGTTATTTAATTAGCTACCATCATCGTCATCATCCGATAAAGACCTACTGCTGGAATAGGCTTCACACAAATGCCTTCACTACAATCTGTCTTTAATGCTGCCTGTATCCAGCGGTCTCCCACAACCTTCACGAGGTCGTCAGTCCAAGTTGCTGTGGGTGAAGCACTTCGCCAATTGTAACGTATTTTAAACCGGAACATAGAACTATGCCCACTTTTTTTTTGCAGAAATAGGAGCTGCGAATGCTGAAGCTGCTGAATCTTATCTAGATGACCTTCTGCAACAGGGACCTACCATGTGGCGTTTCACTGGTGGTAAGTGTCTGTTTTCAGAGACCGTCTAGGTAGTACACCGCAGTTCCTATTTCAGCCGCAAACAGTAGTGTGGAAACAATACTGTGTTCCGGCCTAAAGCGAGTTCCCGTTAGTGCAATTACTGGAGTAGTGAGACTTACATCATGTGATAAGTACAATGTGGCACTGTGTATATCATCCTAACTAGAGCCTTGTTTTTACAGGTAGGTGTACCATTTACCATCAAGTGAACGTCTCATTCAACTCGACGCTTCGTTGAATAAAAAAAAAAATATATTTCATAATTCTTACTCGTATCATCATCAACCGATAGACATCCACTGTTGGATATAAGCCTCCCCCAAAGATCTCCATATTTGGAGAGGTTCATACACGGTTTTGGGTAATTTCACACCACGCTGGCCTAATGCGGGTTTGTGGGAGTCAGAGCCTAGTTTATTGACTAGCACGGTCACAGGCAGCTGAGGATGGCTTGGGTCCCCTGAAGTATTGTATAAATATATTTAATCCGAGTATTATTCCTCTTAGTTATTTCTTTTTTAAAGCTCTTTCAATTATTCTTAAACAAAACGGTGTCAAATAACAAAGACGGTAAGATCCGAGAGGTCGTACGGTCTTTGTTATTTTTATATCTGATATTACTATCGCCATGAGATTATAATAGTTAGGACAATCTGTCTTTTTTTTAAATAACACTTAAAATTTTTTTTTAATCGACAATCGGCTAAAACTTGATTTTCAATTACACTTGGTTTTAAATAACAATGAAACATATAGACGAGCGCAGCAGGCATACAGCAAAGGCAAATATTTCTAAGTTATGTTGATGTCTATGTCTAACTTTGTAAAAAAAAAAAAATGTTTGTAGTCTATTAAGTCTATAAAAATTACTTACATTATTTATGGTGCTGTCCTTGTTCCATATAAAAGACTAGACTAGACTAGACGCTCGTATTAAACTCAGACATATGACCACCTTATATAGTCTCAAAAAATTATTATTTCTTAGAAAATCATAAAATGTAAGAAAAGATTCATGGTTTCCTATAAAACCTCATTCCCTATTAAACGCTCATGTTTTCCAAACATAATTAACCTCTATAACTTTTCAAGGCTCTATCACTTCTTCGATGGAAATCAAAGCCAATTCAGCGGCTTAACCATGAAATCGTTATAGGTAGGTAAACTGACATTTATAACTATAGTATGGATGAATGCCAGGAAAGTGGTCGTTTCAAAGATCATTACTTAAAATTAAAATACATACAACAAACATTAACTTAATTAAGCTAAAACTATCATTCATTTTATTTAAAGCCAATGGAATATAGCGTAAGCTTTATTGATGGTAGGTCTCTGTTACCAGGAGCCTTGTACTCTCGGGCTGTTAAGAATAGGACTAAGGTATTCCCTGCCTGTCGTACGAGGCGACTAAAAGGGTCCTTGGGATCGTGAGCCTTGAGGGTAGAAGCCCTCAGAACTCAATGAGCGAGCCTTAAGAGGTCGGTAAATGCATGGTGGTATTGTATTTGCCGTAACACAGCGTAGACGCTGAGGGCTTTGAACTTCCGTGGGATGTTTTAGCATTGTATTGAAGCCTATACCCATATTATTAATCTGCTGGAATAAGACAGCTTTGCTATGAGAACTAGAGTATTCATGTCAGGCACGCTGCAGCATCTACGTCCCCATTATTACTCAACATATTCTGTTTATTCGACGGAGCCACGAGACAGGCGAGACGTCCACTTGATAATATACAACATCACATGTGCTCTCGTCGCCTTGCGAGATATGTAAAATCGTGTCCACAGTAATTTCACTTGCTATAACGCCCTTCGAACCAGAATATAGTAATTTTTGGAGCAGAAATATGAGCTGCGATGAAACCACCGCCAATATCACACGAAATTGAGATTAAGTATTAATTCATTGTGGAGTGGAAAAGTCATAATCATATATAATTATATATGCAGGATATTTCATGTCCTGGAATGTAGGACATTAATTGTGGCGAGCCAGCAGCAAAAAGAGGCACTGAATAGACTGCACGGTATAAATAGCTGCATACTGTCCCAGATTAATGTCACTATTTCCTTTTATAACAAAAGCGAGTCACACAATGAAAGGGGACGGCGTAATTGATATTCAGATTAGTTAGTACATCTGGTGCTGGCTGGTCCCCGTCCGTTTTACAGGATGTGACACCCCCGCAACTCCCATAGGGGAAGGCATTTTGTGAAATCCATTCTTAGGTTCAGGTGTGTAAGGGGTCCCGCTCAACAACTCACGGGACCCAAGCCTAACTCGCCTGCCCGTGGTGCAGCCTGCTAATCAACAAAGGATACTCTGGCTACCACCTACCCGCATTGGGCCAGCGTAGTGGAAGATAGCTCAAATCCTCCATTAGAACTCCTACCTATGTGGTACCCTTTGGGAGAGGCCTATGTCCAACAGTGGACGTTTATCGACTGATGATGATACATAAAAAGTTGTTTCGTTATTATATATAATTATATATAATGAGGTTATTAGAGTGTATTAACATTAGGTGAACGTCTCGTTGCTTCGGCGAATAAAAAAAACACTTTGTGGGGTGGGTTATTGCACTACGCCGCATGCCGTGCAACAGTTGCAGGGGCTAATCGATTTGTCGGAAATGAGATGATGGAGACGAATAAGGGCCTCCGTCGTTGCGGACGGTGACGTCATCACACCAGCATCTCAATAGGACATTACATAAAACATGCCGATACTTTTTTTCATTGTACGAAGTTACGAAGCTAGCGAGACCTTCACCTGATGGTAAATTATACGCCTGCCATGACAACGTGGGGATAGAATGATACACAGCATCACATTGTACTCATCGCCTTGAGACAAGCTATCAATCCCTTCTGACCAGAAACTTCCGGGCTTCAAAACTTCTTAAAAAATTATATGGAACGGTATTTCTTAAATTTGTTTTTGTTTCATACGATTTTAAAACAACAAAAAAAACTTGTTTAGCGACAATAAAATCACGGGATCCAAGCCAACCTCACTTGCTCGTGGTACACCATCCTAATCAACAAATGACGCCCAGGGTAACATTTACCCGCATTGGGCCAGCGTTGTGGTAAATGACCCAAATCCGCTCATGAGTCTCTACCCGATCGTTGGGGGAATCTACGTCCAGCAGTGGACGTCTATCGGCTGATGAGGAAGTAATTTCGCCATAATAGCTTTTATGCCGCTGAAACCCTAGTTGTCGATATAATCCGCCCTGTAGTTTCGGGATAATAAGAATGTCCTATTCTATGTTAAGCCCTGCCTAGTAGAAGGCGTCTGAAAGTATTCTAGGATTCCTGAGCTTTGAGCGTGGAGACTTTCAGAACTCGACAAGCGAGCCCTAGGAGAATCGTAAACTCAAAGAAGTCGTTCGCTCGATGGTAAGTGATACGCCAGTCCATAACAACATCGCGCTAGTTGAGATGTTATATAAGATGAGATATAAGATTGTCTCGTTACACTAGTAATTGCACTTGCTACAACGCCTTTCAAACCGGAACACCGTAATGTTTGCACACCACCTAGATCATCTCCGGCAACAGAGAGCTTTGGTATTTCTTGACATATGTTTAAGCAGAGTGCAGGGTGGAACGAGGCATTCCATAGATGTCCGAACCTATTCCAATGCACTGAAGAAGACCACCGAGGTTGTTTTAGTAGGTGGAAATCCCACACAAGACTTCCCCCAGAAGCAGGGTATCTATCGAGGATTTCCCCCGATAGAAAAAAAAGGTATGGATATAATAGTCAACATTGATGCTCAATGATTTAATGTAAGTATTCACGCATGAACCATTTTTGTAATTGTTTACGCATATTACGAATTCCTAAACAACATGGCCGATGTTTGTCTATTGTTTTTCCATTTTTGCCTCTTTAAAAGGAATTTAAATTGTGTAATCAAAAAAAATAATTAACTGTACCGATTGTAATGTGGAGTTTATAAAGTGTTAAGCAATAAGTTGTGTAAAAATATTATGTTATTATTCAAATGGCCATAACAACAGCGCAAGACCATGTTTTCCTGAATATTTTACAAGAGACCTATGCAAGCAGTAGACATCCTTCAGGCGAGATGATTATATGGTTAGGGACTAATTCACAGATCATCACCAACATCATCTGATAGGCGTCCATTGCTGGACATAGGCCTCCCTCAAACATCTCAACATACAGTCAGCATGGCTTCGGTATCGCCGGGCACTAGGAGCCGTCTTTTGTAGGGATTCATATTGGGGGGTTGGGGTAATTCCCATCAAGCTGGCCCAATGAGGGATGTTAGGAGTCAGAGCCTCGTCTGTTGATTAGCAGAGTGCACCTCAAGCAGGTGAGGTTGGCTTGGCTCCCATAGGTTGTTGTGCATAACCCCATACTCAGATATGGCTCAAAGAGTGTGCTAAGTTATACAGTATACAATTCAGTACAGCACTGCCCAGAATGTACAGCGCTGTTAGTGACACCATTGTCTATAATTTGTAAGAACTGGAAACTGTTTATAGTAACCTCAATAACAACATAACTGAACTAACAGCATTACATCTGATTGATACCTATGTGAACTGGTGTTGTGTAAACATAGTTAGACACACATTGTTATGGACAAGCATATCCCTTAACATCGAGTTAACATCTATCATTATCATCTAGTTTTATATAATATAAAAGAAATTACAAACATTCATAGATTGAGTTATTAGAGTAGTGTGCTTTGTGTATACATATAAATTGTGGTCTTAATTAAAATATATCAATATTTTTATTTCAGTAAACATAAAGAAAAAGTATTAGTTTCCTACTTACCCTTTCTCTTTGATTGCATGTAGTTGCTTTGGGGATAGTGGATGTGGCTCTACACCAGCATCCAGCGCAGCAGCATCAAGCTCATCACATGGTGGGGCAATTATAATGTCGGAAGGTTTGTTACCAGTTCCAGTGAACTGAGATTGGGGGAGAACTGAAAAACAGTATATAATTAGTGTGACAGTCCAGCTCTTGCCACATATAGTGTGAGAGTGCTCTAGGAGCTGGTTAAGCTAGAACAATGTTATATACGATATATACCCCATGTATAAATTCTCTCTATTAGCAAAATATGTTCTTTGGAATAGAATAGCACATGCTGTTAATCTAATAAATATTTAAAGAGATTAGAATGGCATTTAATATATTTGATACTAGTGAGCATACAATGTTGTCACAAGGATTAACCATTTTAGGATTTCCACTACAATTTTGACAATAGAATAGATATTGATGTGTAGTCTAAAGGTTTAAATTATTCAAGTTTGTCTTATTTACTTCACTGTCAAGTCTTTCTCCATAAATGTCTAATTTACTAGCAATTAAGGTTCTTTTTTTGCAATGCCTTGAGATGTTAAGTGCCAAAGAAATTGTAACATTTTAGATCCAAACAGTTATACTACTAATAAAAATTATATTCAAACAAAACAACACAATATCTGAAAAAAACTAAAATAACAGATGTTATGACAGTTATGTATTTAGATATTTTTTGATTACTATGTTTATATAAGACCACATTAAAAAGATTAGATTAAAAACAAACTGATGATGGGGATAATGCATAGGCAGATAATGTTAATCTTAGATTTCTGTATTAAGTATATTTGACCAATTTTAATTATGTAACTAACAACTGCAACACTATAAGTACTTTTGACGATATCACTTTATTTCTTTGTTAAGTCTTTGTTTCTATATAGACACAAAATAGTTACAATTTACCTATAGGAAATGTTTTCCAATGATATAGGAAGTCTTCAGCAACTTGCTTAATATTGTTGACTAGCTGTTCCACTTCCGGCGGCGCTCCTACAAGCTGCACGTCGAAGCGCAGCGGTTCACGCTCCGGGGGAGGTGTCTCCAGCAAGAGGGAGTTCGGACGGGACGCGCGTTCGCCATCGCCCGACATTATGTCTCAAGTACTCTGTAGTCTAAGAGTACTCAAGACTCATACCGCGCTAACCGCATAATGATCTCCGGCGTTGCAGTACAGTAGGCGGCGAAATCACTTGACACCGACCACTTATTGTTTTATTATTTACATTCATTTGATCAATTTAGCTCGACTGTGATTGTATATATGTTAACAATATTTTTATGTAAATCTTCACGTTATGCAGTAAAGCTGGTAAAGTATATTCACATATTTACTTGATATTGACCTATTCGGAAAGATAAATCATGACTGTGTAAAGAAAGGAAAAATAATTCATGACTTTCGACACCAACCTCTTTGGCTTGACTTATTCAATTCTATAATGGTTGACAGAAGGCATAGTTAACAAAAGCGACATCTGTATCATAAAATAAATATATATTTAAAATAAAAACATATTAAGTATATTAATGAAGTAAATTCTAAACTAAACACGTTTTTTATTGCTTAGTTTAAATAAAATCCGAATAGTAATACGTTATACATTTTAAATTATGTGAAATGTAGAGGTCTGAACTTAAGTTAAATCTGGGTTATCTATGGACCGTGCTCTTGTCAATGTGGTAATTTCGATCTTGTTTAGAAAATATTGGCTTTATTTATGAAATTTATTTGCATTTAATAAAAATTGAACACATTCCAAAATTTTTTTGTGATTGAATTTCGATAACGCACTATACAATAAATTGTGTTCGTACGTGGACTTCAGTGGCTGTAAGGCGATCATATCGGGTATGTCCTACATCTATATTACACATAAATTTTGATTATTATTGGTAATTTCCGTTACGGTCCCGGTATTGAGACAAGTAGTATTTCTTCTTAAGTCGGTTCATCATAGTCGATATACATTTAGGTAAGTTTTTGTTCTTTAGCATGTTTCATTCGTTTTCTCCTATTGTGCTGATAATACAATGCTTTCAGGAAATGGAGGCAATGGATATACAGGCTGTGGAATCAAAGTTGAGTGATGTGACTGTAACGGCAATACCGATGAGCGGTAAGAGCGTCCACAAAGATATTGGACATAGTGCGAATAGCCACGCTACTATATCTACAGTGCCCGCATCTTCGCCTTCCTCTGTCGGAAAAGATAAGGACAACGGTATGTCGAAATACGCACAGTTGTTAGCAGTTATTGAAGAAATGGGTAAGGAAGTCAGACCAAGTTATTCAGGTAGTCGTAGCTCAGCAGAACGTCTAAAACGAGGTATTGTCCATGCACGCATTCTTGTAAGGGAGTGCCTCATTGAAACGGAGAGATCTGCTAGGCAGTAATAATATGTTGATCTTACTTCACAGTCAATTTTTAGCGTACTCCAATTTTAATGTGGTATTCACTGCCAGTAGTTTTCTTTTTGAGACTATACAGATTTCCCAAGTTGAAGTTAGTTTAATGTTTTCACCCACTTATAAAAGAACAGATTTAAATGTGAATACATTTACTTCTTTTTTATCTAAAAATTTGCTCTACTTGCTCAAAAAAAAAATTAGACTAATGTGAATAGTTTATACTGAGTTAATGAATCAATGTATGAATTAATCTTATCTTAATGAATCTGTGTACTCTCAAACAATTTTATTGTGAGTAAAAGTTTGTTTCACTTTACAATATTTTTCCAACAAATATGGCTTTAATCTTGACAAGTATAACTGTTTCACATCCTTGATATTCATATGTCACTACTTTTGGAACAATATTATGTTAATTACATTTACATTTTTTAGCTTTGTATATATTTGAATTATAAAAACACATGTTTTACATTTTCACCTTTGAAAAAGATCAATATCCTTAAATATAATTTGGTGATTTTTCACATCCCTTGATCTGGGATTGTATTGTCATAATTATTGACTACCACAATGAAGATATAATAATAACTTATGAACAATGTTTGAAATGTTACTATTGCAAAAAAATTTCCTTCTACAAATTTTGATTAATTAAATATTTTAATTAACATTAATAACAAAAGTAAATTATTAGATTTTAACTAAAATATATAATTCAGGGTACTTAGACATAAAGTTATGACCTTCAAGTTTCTCCATGTGACAAAGCATATTTACCTGCATTGAATATGAAAACTGTGTTACAATTTTAATTGCAAATATTGTTTATATTACAGATATCTAAAGACATTATTTAATCTGATGGGAAATGTTATAACTATACATTTCCACTCATTAATAAAATATATCATATCATAAACATAGTATCAAACAATGTCCACATTCTTATTACATTATAAACAATAAAAAGAAAATCTAAATCCTGGTCAGAAGTCTGACACATTTGCATATTTTGTTAGTAGAGAGTATAAGGGATTGCATATTTACAAATAATTTTTTTAAATGAGATTTTAAAGATTTATAAGAATGTATATCTACCATATCTTCTAAGTATTAAAACTAATATTTACGACCCCTAAAATCCTTTGCAATAGCAGTTGATATTAATTCATACATTTATCACATTCCTAACAACATATTCCCAAAAATATGCAATAAAGTTATTATCTAAAGTTCAAAATACAGGGTTACAAAAATACCGATGGTATTAAACAAATGGTGTATTTTTATAAAACTATTTATTTTCTATGCAAATACAAAAAGAGTAATAAATTTTTTTACACATATAGGTATTATAAGCAATATATAAAACTATTGTGGAAATGTATAGTGCTGTAACACATCTATGTAAAAATATTTGACTCGCGGCAATGTCCATGGTATCATATTATACATTCATATATAATAGAAATTCTTCTGCTGTGTCCTGAAAAGAACAGGCTGTGATTGCAACATTTATTGTGAACATCTACCTCAGACGATAAACAAAATATTAATTATATATTAATGTTTATAATGGTTGTTGTTGTAAGCTTAAGCACTGGCAACATTAATTGGTATTTTATGTAATAAGTTTCTATAGGCAATATTTTAAGATCGGGTCAAGATGCAATGGCATGTGTAACTAAACATTCTGTTAAGCAGAGTAGTTGCTGTGCAGGCATTTACGGCTGAATTTCTGATAATGTAAGAGAATACTGAGATATCTCGATGCGTCCACACTCAGTTCTGAGACGGAGAACACTGAAGCATTGAGTTGAACTGTAGACAGTTATGATTTTTAAAAATGTATAAGTTTTGATTCACATTAAAAAATAACGAAATGTTATCCAACTGATTGATGAAAAATTTGTGGTATATTTAATTATCAGTTCACTCCAACATCTCGGAATTACATTGGCAATTGTATATTTTTTCTAAGAGATTTGTTACAAGCTTCTGAACATGAACACAGGTTAAATTGACACTGAACAGAGTGTGGAGAGGTTGGAAGGAAAAATTTATTAAAAGGACCCTCATGCCTCGTGATAATTAGATCCGTATAACCCATAATGGGTTTGCTGAATGATTTGGGAGTCATATTCATGCACAATATACTCAACGCTGAATTAATAATTGTGAACCTGGTGATATTATTGTGTGGCTGTAATAACTACTTGTAGTCAACGTCGAGTATATTATAGCTTAGACGGAAGTGTAGCCAATGTTGTGCGTGACCTCAAATTAGCATACAATGATAGTTTGTAAGACATAATGTGCTCATTGATTGTTTTTTGGTAAATTTATTTGAATTAATCTTAAGTTGTATATAAATATATTTTTTTTAATAATAACTACATCCACCTTCTCATATGCAACAGATTGTTCAGTTGAAGGAAATTAGACGGGAGTTAACTTTGTGGAAGGTTTTTGAATGTATCGATGTTTTTATTAGATTTAATGTGGAGCGAAAAGCCGTGTTGTATACGAGATGAAATACTACCTATGTGTTAAAATAATAAATATTGTTTATGGTAGATTAGTAGTCTGTGGAATGTCGCCCGTCGATGGCGATGTTTGTACAAGTGAAAATTCGGTCCAACTGCCGCAAAGTATACTGAACACGATTAAAATAATTAGTTGTAAGTCAAAATAAACGGTATAGATGTAAAATAAGTTACCATTTATATAAATGTAGTACTTACATGTAATGTTATTCTGAATAATGTGTAGTGAAGTTCAGTTTAATCGATATTTTTTACGATATACAATTTGATATCCGTCAACCCGCACTTGACCTGCGTGACTCTCCTTGTGAGAGAAAGCTCAGAGCCCCAGCTGTGGGAACATTAACAAAGTTATTTATTTATATACTGTAAACTAGTGAAAACTTGCAATACAGAGTTATTTAATAGATTTTCTTATTAATTAACCATAGATAATTCATATTCACGCACGAAGTTTTTATTGCCATTATAATTGTGAAAAAATTTGTTGTGACATAAAAAAATATTTGATTACATATGTCTTTCGTTAGGTTTATAGTTTGTTTTGTCCATAGTGTTACCATAAACAACGAGGGCATTTAATTTCATAAAGCATCAGTAACTTAGGTAATCCCAAATGTAATTTGTAAGTGAATGAACCATAAGACAGTACAAATATTAGGAAATTAGTGAAGTATGTGTTAAAAATGCGAAACTAAATATAAATGTTGAATTTGTAACTACTGATATTAGCGTAAGGATACCGTATTTATTCCCGTATGGACTTATTTTTATTATGAATATCATTAATAAATGGGTTTAAAATTGAATCATTTAGTTTTTTTTTACTGCTAACTGCAGTGTATTTTCTCGATGGTAATGAGAAAAATATTTAATCATGGAACCTTTTTCTTAATATTCGATTAAGCGACTATACCAGCGGGACGTTCAACCGATGGTAAGTGATACGCCCGCCTAAAACAACGCGGTTAAGATATATATATACTGCACCCTATTGCGCTCATCGCCTGAGACAAGATGTTGTCTCGTTACCCCAGTAATTACGCTAGTTGCAACACTCTTCAAATCGGAACACAGTTATGTTTGTCGGCTGCAATAGAAGCTCGCGTGGTACCTACCCAAACGGTGTCCTGCGGATTTATATGCTAATATAATGGTTTACATATTAGCAGATTTACTACAACAATATCCTAATTCATCAGTTTAGAAGGTAACCTCTGTTGATACAAATTTCTGTTAATATTCTTTCTCAAAAATTCTCATGTATTTAAGTAAAATTGTGTTAAAGTAAACCATTCTTTTTTTTTGTATATATTTTTCTTTGTTATTTTTATTCGTTCCTCTATCAATCAATATCTTCCCTAATTTCATATGCGCTAACTTCTGTACTGTTAACTTTATATTCCCGTGTTAGCTGATGTCTTCCAAAAATGTTCAAATCTTTCTCCTGTCCTTGTCCCAGCTATGTAGAGTCGGCACAGTATGTACTTCTCTTCCATATCCCTCTATCAGCCGTCATATCTGAATTGTTGATACATTGAAAATGTTCAAATAAAAAAAATAAACAGTCTCGTTAATGTTATTGATGTTTCTACTACTAGAACTTTAGGCCTTTCCTCTCAAGAGAAAAGTAGAAGCTATTTATATATTTCTATTAGCGGTAGGGCCTTGTTGCCGTAAACTGTCTAGGTAGATACCACCGCGACTCCAATTCCCGCCGACATTTCACTTGGCGAGTGATATTACTGTGGTAACGAGATTAAAAGTCTTATGTCACAGGCGATCGGTCAAACGTGGTTCTATTCATCTTTACTAATACCTAGTTGTTATTGGCAAGTACATCACTTTTGTTTGGCGTACGACTGTTTTGCGGGGCAGGGTCCTTGTATTTGAGTTTTTCATTAACTTATTTATTATTATTATTTATTCCACTTCTTCACATTCTTCCTTCTCAGTTTCTGTCTCTCCTTTCCATTGCTCGTGCATTACATTTTCTTTCATACTTGTATTGTTCATTCCTAAATCCTTCTTTTATATAACCCTCATCCTTCATCATTTCCTTATTTTTAATTCTATTACATTTTACCAGACGTAACATTGAAATTTATTCTTATTTTATATAACAGTTTTCTCTCATATTTGGATTTTCTTCTTACATTTTAAAATTTTTACTTTTACATTCATTTTGTTTCTTTTCTGGTTTACTTTTATCGTATCACTTACCATCAAGTTAACGTCTCGCTCGTTTTGTCGCTTCGTAGAATAAAAATAAAATTTACCCAACACTCTGTCCAAGCGTGTTGCCGGATGTTACATTTACAGAAAAGCTATTCTTATGTATCGGTTTCCTTCACCGGAAGCTCTTCCTCAGTAACACCACCTTATAAGTATAGCTGTCTTGCGTCTGCATAACAGTATTGTTTTCAACTAATATATTACGATTTCAAATCACCGTTATATCCTACCATAGTTTAAGATATTTAATTAAATAGTTACCGTTGACCATAACTTTCATGTTTTTTCTTCGTAAATCTTCGGAAAAACACCCAGTCTTGTGAAATTAGGGCTTTGCGAGGATTTCTATCCACTTTAATCCCTCAATGGTAGTACTCAGCGTTCGAGCAGGTCACGAGGAGAATTATGATAATACAATTTATGTTTAACTAGATGAATTTTCGATACTGAAGATTAAGACGAGTGATTAATTATTCTAATCACTGATTCCTTTGTATTATTAACAGTGGTGATGAGTTTCCGTTAAAGAAATTTCTTTGTATCATACATTACAGTAATAAAATATATAATCTAGGTCTAACTGGTTTCAAAATAATTACAGACTTAAATGGAGTTCACTTGGAATACTTTACTGCAATGGAATACGGGCTACAGCGCGGACTCCGTGGAGTGGTGTCCGATGGAACAGTACCACAACTACCTAGTATGCGGTACCTATCAGTTGGATAAAGACGAGGGTAATTTTTCATGTATTATCTTGTGCGTTTAATATTTTTGATATCCGAAGGTGGTGTAAGGGGTCCCGCACAACAACTTATGGGATCCGAGCCAGCCTCGCCTGCTCGTGGTGCACCAACCCGCAATGGGCCAGCATGGTGGTAAATCCCCCATATGAACACTTACAAGCGACTGAAGGTTGCAGGGAGCCGCTAGATGCGGGCAGCGTACGACGGATCGATTTGGAGATCTTTTAGGGAGGCCTATGTCCAGTAGTGGACGTCTATCGGCTGATGATGATATCCGAAGTGAATAACATCAAAGGCTAGCTTATAAGTTATTCGCTATTCAGAAGGTCGTGTACTAAGGTACTGTAAGATTACTGGTAAAAAGCAGTTCGACAAAAAAAATACATATAATTTCTTATTGTTTTTCAGGACAAGACACAAAGCAGAGGCGCCTTGGGAAAATGCATTTGTTTATAATCGACGAGAACACTAAAGAACTTTGCCCAATACAAACTATCGACACCGCCGGCATATTAGATCAGAAGTGGTGCCACAATACATTGCAAGACTATCCAGTACTTGGTGTTGTTACTTCCGAGGGTTTAATTCAACTGTATAGAATGAGTAAATCTGAGGAAGGTAGCAAATTAAAATTATGGATTGAATCTTCTATTGGAGAGGGAATATTGGCCCTGTCTATCGATTGGTCAAGTAATAAGACATCTGCGATAGAACCGAGGCTCGCTGTCAGCGATTCTGCGGGAAACGTGCATCTGATGGAGGTGGTTGGAGATAACTTGAATGTTCTAAGCGTCCGGAAGGTGCACGGCTTCGAGGCTTGGGTGACGGCGTTCAATTATTGGAACACAGACGTATTTTACTCCGGTGTGTCTACTTTTTTTTTTTCAATATTAGTTGTGTAAATAAATAAATTAAAACAGCTATAGCTATTTCAACACGAAGGATGTGGTAATTTATATACTAGTATTCAATCTATAAATTCCTATTACTTCTTTCTTGCTTCTATTAATTGGGCCATTGTCTTAACCAAAGAATGCAGCGAACTTCCCTAGTTTGCCACAATGGTGATGATCATCATAAAGTGATGCCCACGTAAGCCTCCGCCATTTCTAGAGTAGAGATTCCTCTCTACAGTTATCATTCCTATGCTTTTGCCAGATTATTAGGTGTTTACGCGCACTTTTTAATTTATACTGTATGTGATGAAGGTTGCTGGAAGCGTCTGAATGCGGGCAGCGCAGGATCGATCGATGTGGAGGCCTATGTTCAGCAGTGGACGTCTATCAACTGATGATGCCATGAATGTTTGAAATGTTATAATGAATAAAGTTTTTTATACCCAATTATTTGTGGACAAGCGTAATAGTACTAGGATTAGTTATAATTCTTTTTATAACTGTTTCAGGTGGTGATGACTCTCTTTTTAAATGTTACGACGTGAGAGTGCCTGATGCAGTGATCACCAATAAAATTCACGAAGCCGGCGTAACCGCTATCAGAAGCGACGTGGCGATAGAGCACCGCCTCTTGACAGGCAGGTTCGTTTATACATCAACGTAATATGTATATAAATAGTTTATTAAAAATAAATTGTGTACCACTGGGACAACAAACAATGTTGGTCGATTTTAAGCTGCTTCCGTATGCTAAGGATGCCTATTATCCCAAAGCACGTTGCCAAACCCGGATAAATCTTATCATGGCCATTTTGAACAAGCCTATTCTGTAAAAGGTTTCTTTTTATTCCGTTAAGCGATGAGACGAGCGGAACATTCATCTGATGGTAAATGATACGCCCGCCCATAGCAACGTGGCGCTGGTTAGGATGATATACACTGTTCCATTGCGCGTGTCGGTCTCCGGCAACAGAACCTAGCACCAGCAAAAGTATAATTGTGTACTTCACATCGCATTGAAAACTATGGGTTTGACTATTTAAAGTTATGGTAATTTGTAACTTGGTTGCAGACAACAATCTGAACAGAACGCAAACTCCATCCATGATAAAAAATATAGTTAGATAAAAAATTCACTAAAATCATCATAACCATGTTTTAACTTCTTCCTGCCCTTTTCCCAGCTATCTGGGTTCGGCACAGTATTTACTTTTCGTCCATGTTCTAAGATAGTGTTGAAAAAGTGTCCCTGATAATGATGTTGACGGAGAAGTTTAAAAGCTTTTAATTTTTTTTTTAATTGTAAAAGCTCTGTGGTATTGCCTTTCCGCTAATTAATATACAGACTGTTTTTATTATTACTTTTACTTTTTTACAAAATATATTTTGCTAAAGGTAATGTAATATTCACCAAAATGCTATTGAGCCGATTTAATTTATTTATTTTTATAGTTACGATGAGAAGATTCGCTTGTGGGACGCCAGGCAACTGAAGCGTTGCATCGCCGAGGTGGATGTCGGCGGAGGCGTGTGGCGTCTCAAGTGGCATCCGTACCAGAACAACTTGGTGTTAGCCGCCTGCATGTACGGCGGGTTCCGCGTCGTGCGCGTGGAGGAGCAGCCGACTGTCGCCGCCGAGTACCTGCAGCACGACAGCATAGCCTACGGCGCAGACTGGAAGTCCGAGCGAAGTGCATCAATAGTCGCCACTTGTTCATTCTACGATTGTAAATTGCACATCAGCGAACTTACCACGCATTAAATGAATTATATTTTTCTTAAATCTTTTATGCCCTAAGAGGGGGATGGCGTACCTCAAGTATCTCCATGTTAATCTGTCCTGTGCTGCCCACATCCAGCGGCGTTCATCAGGTTATCGGTCTACTTTTGGGTGGGTTTGTCGACACTCAAACAAAAACAGTTTTTTGAATATCATACTGATATTTCTTAGTAGTTAATTCGCTAGGTGCATTGTGTAGGTGTAACCATCATCATGTCAACTGATGAACGTCCACTCCTAGGCATAGGGTTTCTTGTAGTGGTGTATACTTTAAGTAAACATTTCATATATAGTATACACAATATTTTATTTTTTCTGGTAACTCTTCAAGTAAATCCTATTTATTTTTATTATTTTATTAAAATGCAGTGTAATTACGACAATCTGGTGAGTATTGCGGAACCCGTTGGATGCGAGCAACGCGGGACCGATCGATGTGGAGATTTTTAGGTGAGTTTTATTGGCTGATGATGATGATTAAAATGTAGGTTGAGCAATTACCGGGAACATTTCAAGGAAACAAACAACAATTCCATTTAAACATGTTGTATTTCAATTTGCTTATAATGTCATGATAAATATAATTTATAACAATTACATACTTAATAAAGTAAACATTTGCTGTGATAAAAAAAAAGTTCTTAGACCATTTACAAATACGAAAGGCTTTGGGATGCACCGACCTTGTTTCTTACGTCCAACCTAATGTTTTTTTTTCAAAAACAAAAACCACTAAACTGGCCTGATTCTCCCTAATATAAATTTGTACCTTAACATTTGCTACATACAGTCTGATTCACTATTCACTGGCATTAAAGTGCACGATCGAACGCCTCTTTTCTGAGAACCAGTTCACTCTGTTCCTTTGCAAACCTCGCGCGCCCCATCACAGGACATTGGTGGTGGTATTAAACGTCGAATACCGCGGTGACGAGACGAAGTTTCAATTGTCTTTTGGTAAAACAATTCAACTTCCGCCAGCTTCGAATGTTTCATGCGTTTCCAGTTTCAAACAAATTATACATACATACAGATTTATATCTTTTATAATGATATTGTTAACAATTATTTTCTTTTTCAACTAGACCATACAATGAGACGCTGGTAGATTGATATGCACAATACCACTTTGTGCTCATCGCCCTTGACATATATGTTAAGCGTTGTTACCCCAGTAATTTCTCTAGCTACAGCGTCCTTCAAACAGTAACACAATAATGTTTGCACACTACTATTCGGCGGCGGATATAAGGTGCTGCGGTGATACTTAACTGGACAGTCTCCATCGACAGAGACATCTCTAATGGCTACCGCAATCTGTAAATACTGAAAATATCTCATTTGATATAGTACAACCGTTATGGTAACATTTACGTAGGAAGTTGAAGCAAATAATTCAAAATTTTAACCTACCCGCATAGGTTTCCGTCGACGCATGAAATATTCAAAGTGGTCACTGTTCAAGCGTGAGAGCTGACGCCATCAATGGTCACCACGCTGTAGTGTAGAAAAGCTCCAATCACTGGGTATACCGCTCTAACACTCGCATACAAATGTCGCTACACTTATGTTAGTATAGATCCGAAACAAATTTTTTTCCCCGCCCCCCTCACAAAACATTATTTTATTTAGACTAGTCCTCATACTAAAATGGCAACTTAACCGTCGTTTCATTTACATAAAATATATATATAATATATATCTTTATACAATTGTGTAACTCTATTAGTTTTAATATCACTGTACGGTTTAATGGAAACATTACGGTTAAGACAGAAACTTTACAATTAACCCAAAACATGTAAAATCTCATCCACATCGATTTAATTTGATGGATTCGTTTAACTTTTCGTATCATCTACATTTAACACGATCTACTTGTTCCGCTGCACACTATAGTTACAATTACACTTACATTTCAGTGAAGTTTCAATATCCAATATACAACTGTTAATTGTAAACTTTCAAACATATACATATAGTCTATGAAATACTGTATCCGTAAACCCGATTACAATTGTCCTTTTGCGCATTTACCGCGCGGTGTTGCCATGCGACTGACGTAAATATATACAACCTCTCTATATTTACACAGGGCCGTTTGTAAACATACACTCGCAAACAACGCATCTACTTAATGTTCTGTACAAATCGGCATTTTATTTTTCTTACATAAATTTCCGACAGCTGAATAAATTAGACTCGAAACGTTAACAAGTTATTTTTTTATCTACATTATCTCATTTCCTATATAACATTAATTCGTAAAATATTCTCTAGGTGCGACGCAATCGTACAATGCGATATTTCTCTTTAGACCCACCGAACATGTATCTGTTGGGGTTATTGTGTATATGCCGAAGTTAAGATTATTGGACGTCGAGTGAGGTCTTAAAAAATTCGACGTCAAGAGCTAGTAACTAAAAGTATAAAGTAGAACGATTAAAAAAATTTACTAGACCAGGTACATCTATTATTGTATAGAGCCTTGGATGTTGATAGGACCATATGGTACTTCAGTAATTTAAAAATGATCAAGTAACGCGAGAGTCAGTAGTAAACTTGAGAATTATTAAATGACCAAAGTGGGGGCAAAAGTTTTATCTTTCATGTTATATGGTACAAAAGTTTTTTTGAAATCCAGCTTCATACTTTCTTATACATAGTGTGTATAATAATTAAACAATTTGTTTTAACTGTGTCATTTTTAAATTTATATTATTTAAAATGTTTGATCTAAAAAGAAATTATGTGCAATTTAAAACTTAAAATCGTAATTTGATCATCTGAGTATGTCTATAATATATAAACTATATATTGTACTTTCAAAATTAAAAATATATTCTAAAATATAATGTTGTCCAAAGGTCAAAGGAGTGCATTTTAAAATAGGATTAATATGAAGTAGATACCTGGCAAGAGGCAGTAGTGGCTTATTCAAATAGCAACAGGAGATCACCCCTTTCTAGTTTTCAAGTCTTTGGGATATATTGGCTAAGCTTTGAAACACAGATGATATAAATCGTGTGGAGTAGTTTGGATGGTGGCAGGTGGTACTCTTATTATGGCAAACAGTGAGAAATAAACACCTCAATATAAACATAAAGGTTAACACTAAAGAGGTGACATATAAATTGAAAGAGTGGTCTATATTATCTGTAATGTTCAAGGTTGTGATAAAGGCTTTTTATATTCAATAAATATATTAACTTAATGTTTATGTTTATAGAATCATAAAGTTAAAATGGTCATAGCAATAATACAGTGTGACAAGAAATAATTTAATGTGATAAAAGAAGTAATTTATTTAAAGAATCAATTCTTATTCTTTTAAACTCTTTAAAACATGATACATATACTTTTTAATAAAGAAGGATGTTAGCTAACATCAACGTTTATTTCAATCACATCACTCTAGTTTTACGCTTGTACTTGGTGATAGTTCAAGAGAAACATAACACATTGGAGAATTGAATAACATATAAAATGTGTTATCACCGATCTATTGTGTTATGATTTATATTGTAAAATACTTTTGATTCAACTTTAAAAAGAAAACCACTGACCAATTAATCCCTTTACCAATTAAACACTAAGGCTTGTGAAAAAAAAAATCGTGCATAATTCAATACTATCTTCGACACAATGGCCAGTTGTTTTGAATATTTGCCATTAATAAGTATAGTACATGAACATAACTTAAAATTAAATTGTAACAATTGTATGTACAAAACTCACTTAAACAAAGTATCATGAACGCTTCAAGGTAGGAATTACAACATACAATCAGATACTAAGTGAGTATTATAATCACAATAACATAATTTCTCAGATTGGACGAATGGGCAATTCCCATATAATTATGTATTAATTACAAAGAGTGCGTTTTGCCATTGAGACACATGATTTGATAGTTTATAAGCAAGTGACTTTTTTGTTACATTTGGAGTGGCTGCATATATTGTTTACTTTTGCCATTTTATCCATAGTCTATGACCTTCACAAGATGGTATACTAGTAAGCGTCAGTCGTTTAAACCTTCACGTTAATTTAAATTAAGATCTCGTCATATAAGATAATAATAAACATACAAATTGGTCTATTCGCAATTCAAAGGATCACTTGGCATGTTATTAGATTAATATTGGCAGTATAGAATTGATTTTTGTATGAAAAAGAAATGACATAGAATACTATGTGTTCAGAACATGGCCCACACAAGGTTTTACAGCATATTGTACATACCACATACACTAGAAATAAATAAGTATTATATGATGACCATTGTGATCTTGAGTTCGAACAGGGCATCTATTGATGATCTTGATCTTTTGTGATTTTAGAGTAGCGAGATGTAATGTTAATACATGTAATAACACTATATTTCACTTGTGAATGGTGTGTAGTGTAAAAAATAAAATAAAAAATGAAATACAATAAAACCATTGTAATCAGATAATGGTGTTGTACCACTCACGTTAAGTATCCGTATGTATAAGTTTGACACATATTTATACATCGCATAGGAAACGCATGCATTGGAAGCATGTTACAGCCATTGTCCATGTCATACATTACGAATAAGCGTATTCAACGAGCGTATGGCGCTGTCCGTAAACCATTGTCCACACCGCTCTAGTTTAAGCGTTCCTAATCTAACCGCGTTGCCAACGTTACGGAGGAACCGTACACCGCGTGACACTACTTTCGGGCCACGCATTGACACAAAACTACGTCCACGTGTGCGTAACTGATCACTCACACTTGTTAATATATGTGCGCGTGCTCTAATTACCGATTGGGTGCCGGCGCGGGTGCAGGAACAGGGGCGGTGGGTGGTTGCGGCGGCCGATGTGGGGCATGCCGGGGACACAGCGCTCGGAAATCATCTTCTAGGAGCCGCCACTCGGTTCCCGACGCGCATGGCACGTGTACGCGCGCCCGGCACGATCGCGACGCGCACACGACTGCGGCGCCCGCGCGCCCGCACGCGCTGCAGCGCGCCGTCCGCGCGCTCCAAACCGCTGGCGCAAGCCCCCACACCCGTGAGCCTGCCGCTATTACTCCATTTGCCCAGATGGCGCACTCCTCGTGCACCCATACCTCTACTCCCCCCGATACTATGGGGAAACGTCGACGCGATGTCTCGTCCAGTCCTCTGTAAAAATAAGTAATTTTTCTGTGCTGTTAAAACGATTCAATACGGTAGAGTGGCGAAAGAAATATTAATACTCATTTATATATATATTGGCTGATTGGCCGCCTATCTCTCAGCCGGCTTAGAAAATGCTGCAAGAGTACCGTAGAGCACGACCTACAGTGTGTACAAGCAGTGGATTGCCAAGAGGCAATGCGATACAGACAACGCCGCCGTTCTCTTGTGTTGGAGACCAAGATTCATTTTGGGTCGCAGTAGCAGAGGAGTAAGATATATATAGACAGCCTCGCATTAATATAATTTATTAGGTTGTTCGGAAAGTAATTTCGTTTTTTTCCGACAGAGGATTTGGTTGGTTTTTTTTTGCACCCAACTTCACATTTAAGCTGTATAATTTTTATATGCTTTGAGAGCTCATATAGTAAGGATTGTATGTGAAAAATTACAAATAATTCTACACAGTAGTTTTTGGTTGGTGCCCTTTTAAATATGGAGAGCGATAAGCAGCATTTTCGAAATATCTTACTGATTTACTACAGAAAGGGTAAAAATGCTGTTCAAGCCAGAAACAAATTGAGCGATGTGTATGGAGAAGGTGTGTTGACAGTACGCCAGTGCCAGAACTGGTTCGCTAAATTTCGATCCAGCAATTTTGATGTCGAAGATGCACCACGTTCGGGAAGACCGATTGAAGCTGATAAAGACGCGATAAAGGCATTAGTTAATGCGAACCGGCGAATAACAACACGTGACATCGGATTGATTATTATCGGATTGATTATTATATATATTATATTTTTATCAAATTCAACAGTTTATGACCACTTGAAAGGCCTGGGATTATCCACGAAACTAGATGTATAGATTCCCCATGTTCTCACAGTGAGAAATCTGTGTCGTCGCATTGACGTCTGCAATTCACTTCTCAAACGTCACGAAACTGATCCGTTTTCGAAGCGCATCATCACTGGAGACGAAAAATGGGTTGTATACAACACCGTCAAACGCATGAGGTCATAGAGCAAAAAAGATGAACCGGCTCAAACCATTTCCAAAGCCGATATTCACCAAAAAAAGGTGATTCTGTTCGTTTGGTGGGATTTTAAAGGAATCGCTTTATTTGAGCTTTTAAAGGATAACACAACGATTAATTCGGTAGTTTACTGTCATCAGCTGGACAAACTGAATAATGCACTTCAACAGAAAAGGTCAGAACTAATCAACACAACAAACCAAGACAACGCGAGACCTCACACGAGTTTGGTAACTCGCCAAAAGCTTTGACAGCTTGAATGGGATACAATGCCACACCCACCATATTCTGTAGACCTGGCACCATCGGATTATTATTTGTTCCGGTCACTCCAAAATTTTTTAGACGGTAAAAACTTCACCTCTAATGAGGAGGTCAAAAACCGCCACGATGAGTTTTTCGCCAGCAAAGACCAAACATTTTATGAGCGTAGAATTATGCTACTACCAGAAAGATGGCAAAAAGTGTTGAACCAGAACGGCTAATATATAATTTAATAAAGTATTTGTTTATTATACGAAAGATGTCTTTAATTTCCACAAAAAAAAGCGAAATTACTATCCGAACATAATAATAATTTTATTAATTATTCGGATAATAATAATATTATTATTATTATCCGAACAACCCAATAATTATAAAATAGCTTATTTGTATACACTAAGACACTAATAAATATGAAATACGACCCAAACCATATGTGATCAAGGAAGAGTGTGAAGGGAGCGTTGTTAGAGGGGTATGGTAGAGTTATGGCATCACCTGTATTCATCGCAGTCGATGGTGACCGTGTACGGTCCGAAGAGGTCGCCGAGAGCTCGCGCGTGCGGCCCGCGCTCGCAGAACGCACACAGCCAGCTCGCGTCGGGTGTGCTCGCATCGTAGCGCAGCCCGAGCGTGCTCGCGTGTAGCCCGCGCGCGCGCACACCGTTGCGCCAGTCGCCGCCGGGCTCCTCCGTTGCGGACGCGTTCACTACCGCGACGGACACCGGTGACGCGCAAGGACCCACGATCTGGAATTAAACATACCGCTATTAACACTTACCAAGACAACATTAAAGAAAATAATTAGTCTCACTTATTATATAATAAACGAGAAGATATTTCTGTGTAAAGTAGATCTTAATTGCAGGGAAATCTCTTTATTCTTCATCATGTACAGCAGGTTGTTATTTACTGGTGGGAGATCCTTGTTGTTGGAAACTGTCGGTTTGAAGGGTGCTGTAGCTTGGGAAATTACAGGGGTATACCATCCTAACTAGCGTCACGTTGTTATGGGCTGGCGATGCCGCGCTTTCGGCTTTTGCTTGTTTAACCTTAGTAATAATACAGCTTACTCACTTGTATATAAGGTCCACGCGATCGACTCGAACTGGCGTTACTTCCGGAGTCATAGGCGTCTTTCACCGGCGCTTCCTTCGCCTTTTTCGCAGGCTCGCCCTTTCTCCGTGGCGGCTTTCTTCTGTCTTCCGCGGACGCTCGGCTCGAACGTTTCGCTACTTTCGTGCCTTTAGTTGGTGCGGATTTCCGGCGCTTCTTCGCTTTGGCGGTTTGTGGCTTTTCGTTGGCATCCGCTGCGGCTGGAGGTGCGTCATCCTCGAGGCCGGCTAACATCTTTTCCAGCTGGTTCTCCACTTCCACGAAGCTAGCGGCGGTCGGTTGCGCGCTACTAGTTTCCGCTTCTGGTTCCGCGGGTTTTGCCTATTAATGTTAATATTAGTTAACACAACATTACTGTTGTTGGCAAAGTTACTTTTGCCAATAACATCTTTTAGTGAATTCTTTGATTTGTTCATCTTTAAACGATATAAAATGTAATAATTATTCATTGAAAAAAATCACTTTTCATTTTAGAACTACATAAGGTAAGGTTTTTGTTTTTTAAAAATGGAGACTGTGCGTGCTCATGATCGAACTGAATGCTCATGCCGAGTGCTCATGACGAAGAAGAAAAGGTTTTAGATACAAGTAAGTTGCTAAAACGATTGAAGCTTTTTAGAAAAAAAAAATATCTGTATTTATATATTACCTCTGAAGGCGACTCGACAGGTACATTAGTAGATTCAGAATTAGAAGTTCTTGCACTTCGTCTACGTGGCGCAGCAGCCGCCTCCACCGACGGCGTTTCCGGTTCCTTATCCAGCTCCGACTTCGATTCTGGATCTGGACTGGCTAAGACACTTCTTAATTCGTCCACTGAAACTGGGGTCTCGGGGATATCCGCACCTTGGACCTGCTCCGGTTGGACCCTGCCTTCGGTGTTTGCGATCATGGCGGCGATATCGTCGATAGTTTCGGCAGAACCCGAGCGGGTTTTTCTTCTGGTGTGCGGCTGATCTGGTTGCATTTGTGTGGGTGTTGTAGGTCGTTCTATAGGGCCGTTGTGAATGTGTGCGTCGCCGTTCTCTATAGGGGTCGGAGCCTGGGTCCGTGGGGAGACACGAGCCGTACGTGGGGACACCGGCGGCGCTATCGGAGAGTTTCTAATTGCGGAGGGTGAGTTCCGTGCCGCCGTGTGTGGCGATACTCGTACCGTTTGTGGGGCGAGTAGCGCATGTTGTACAGTTTCGATGGGTTCCGCCGGAGTGGGAGTTGGCGC
The DNA here is from genome assembly GCA_033220335.2 of Troides aeacus. Taxonomy (NCBI): domain Eukaryota; kingdom Metazoa; phylum Arthropoda; class Insecta; order Lepidoptera; family Papilionidae; genus Troides; species Troides aeacus. The sequence goes on from CM067278.1 coordinate 10,780,669, forward strand.
TCGCTGCGGTTCCGCAGGTGGTGGTGGTATGGTCGGCATTCGAATTGTACGCTCTGGTTTCCGTTTTCGTTTAGATCCCGGAGGAGCACCAGACGAATCTGCCGAGTCCTGAAATAAACATTAGTATAGTTCCTAAGTACTTCTATAGAAAATTGGTTATAACAAAAATAATATTAAGTAATTATCATAGCATATCACGTAATGATGAAGTAATAATTTGCAGAAAAATTGTCTTATTTGAATTGTAGGTAATTTTTGTTACTTTATGACGGTGTAGTTTTTGCTTTTTCTTCTTTTTTATTTTATCTATAAAAAGCACACTATTTTAAATAGTTAGTTGCATTAGTTTATACCTCGTTGGAGGACGGCGGCGAGGGTGTGTGCGCAGTGCGCGGGTGCACTATAACCGAGTGCGGAGAGGCGGGCGCCGGAGCGGGTATTAGCGCCGGCGCGGGCGCCGGGACGGGCGCGAGTCGCTCCAGCAGCGCGTCGACGCGCGCTAGGGGTCCGCGCGCGTGCGGCGCCGCGCGGGCTATCAGGCTATTGATGGTGGGCGCGTCGCGCACGGAGAGCGCGGGCGCGGTCGCAGGCACCGGCGCGGGCGCTGGCGAGCCGTTGGCGCCGCGCGGCCCGCCCAACGTCAGATCGACGCCACCCCGCGCGTACGCTAGCAACTCCTCCGCGCGGACTAATTTATCTGAAAGATTTATTTAGAAAAGAAATTGTAAACCAATTTTAATATAGTAGTGCTGGAATGCACACCACAAGGTGGATCAGATCAAGGTGGATGTATGCAACACACCACCTCCTTTGGATGTAGTTCATGAACTTCATCTGGTTGAAGAAAATAATGATTTTTAAATAAAACATGTAATGACAATTATCAGTAAGTTGAGTTTAACTCAGTGTTTCTACGATTTCAGCCTGGATTGAAGACAGCTTAAACTGTGAAATTAGAAGAGTTACCATCCCGTTTCAAAGCGACGTGCTTATGTACTAATTATTATCTGTGTATAGTTGATCTTAAATTCATGAAAAAATTAACATATAAAGAATCTCACCACGAGCTGCACCTAAGTGTGGGTAGAGCTCAGCGGGTGGCAAAGTAGCGCCCGCTTTGACGTCACCCGGAGACGGAGTATGTCTGCTGATGATGAATAGCAATATTTTAGGTTATTTCGTGCTAACTTGTTTGTGCAACAAGTAGTTAGATATGAAATTTTATTCTATATTTTATTTGATACAGTAATTACATCTATGTGTAAGCATATTTGTGTGTTTTAGAATAATAATTTTGGGGTAGATACAAGAATCACGGTGTTCTTTTGTAACTAGTGTTGTCCACATTGGTCCTGGTTTGCATCAGAAACGATTACGTTTCAAGGGCTTGTCGTTTTAGTTTTTCTTTTATTGCATAAAATTTAATTGTAATATTGTAAATTTTTTTTTTTTAAATATTGTTAAAGTTTTTGTGTTTACTTGTACTGAATAAATGATTACTTTATTTTTAGTTATATTTACAAAATATACACAAGAGGCCTTTGTCCAGCAGTGGGCGTCTATCGGCTGATTATGATGATGACACATTAATTATAGAAATTTTACTTGATGTCGGTTAGTAGTTATAAAGTGATAGATACCTCAATAAGTGCTTGTCTGGCGGCGTCGGCGTGTGTCGGTACAGCTCGGGCGGTGTTGCGGTGTGACGGAACATCGAGTTCCCGCCAGCACTTTTCATTGCCTGAAAACGAGAAAACAATAATTTATTTATTTATTAATTAATTGATATACTCAACATATACTACGCAAGCTTCGCAGCATATTCTCGTCCCAACTACCACAGTGTCTATAAACAAAGGTCGTCAGTCCTTGTGAAAAGGCTTCAAGTCACACAGAGAGCGATAGAAAAGCCTTTGCTCGTGGTTTTCCAGCGTGATCGAAATGAGGAGATCCGGATATGTGGTCCTTAAGATTGCTAATCTTAAGTAGCAGTGGGTGGAGCACATCATTCGAAGGACTGTCAGCCGATGAGGTAGCAAGATTTTCGAATGACGACCGCGTACCGGAAGAGCTAGTTAAAAAGCTCGTGAATAGATAATTCGACGATGTGGTGAAGATCGCGGGAAACAGCTAGATGCAGGCACCGCGGGACCGATCGATATGGAGATGTAGGGGAGGCCTTTATCCAGCAGTAGACGTCTGTCAGCCAATGATGGTGATATACTCAATATAACATATAGTATCTGGTAACATAAAAAGGGTGCACTAGAATTAAAGTATTACCAAATTGAAGATATACATGAATAGTTTTTACGGAGATAAAATAATAGAAGTTCACACAAACATTTCACTTGCCTTGAAAAGTTTTGTTTTATTTTTTAATTTAATTATTGATCATCATTATCAGCAGACAGACGTCCACTGCTGGACATAGGCCACCCCGAAAGATCTCCACATCGTTTGTTGGAGTTCATTGGATAGAATTGGGCCGTAACGTGACGTTGACTTGGTCTCCGTTAGATGTTGTTAGGAAATGCTTACATAATAATTATTGATATAATCTATTAATCTTAACTCATCAGCTATGCCATCACAATAGACCAAGGGTGTGCGTCTTTCACATTTTATTTAATTTTGATCAACTGCTCAAAAAAGAAGTTGTCGATCCCTGACGACGGTAGAATTACGTGCAGGCTATATACATTATGGTATCCAACAGTCACCTCTTCCGGTGAGCAGGTAATTATCATATGCACTTGGTGAACGGCATGACAAACTTGTTCCAGTTTCCATTAAGCCAATGTCACAATGTATGTTTGTTGATAGTTAATGTTTGGAGGGAAACTTGTCACTAAGAACGACGTGTTGGTCTTCGTGTCCTAAATCCTCATAAACTACAAAAACAAATCATCATCAATCACCATCATAAGTTTACATCAGATTTAGATGCAATTATTTTAAATCTCTTTTTACTGATGTGTCGATAATGTATTATTAAGAAAGTGAAGTCATAACTTACTGGACATAAATATATATTGATACATAAATTACTGGTGGTAAGTTTGTTGCTATAGATCGTCTACACCGCTCCAATCCCGCTAAACAGTAGTGTGCAAACATTACTGGGTTCCGGTTTGAAGGGCGTTGTAGCTAGGGAATTTACTGAGATAAAGAAACTTAACATTTTTTCTCTAGATGATGTGCACAATAGCCCTGTAGTCTCGGGCTAGTAAGAATAGGACTAAGGTAAGCCATGCCTGTCGTAGAAGGGGAGTAAAATAGTCTAAGAGTTTCGCGGGCCTTGATGGTGGATGGTGGGCCCCTTGCCGCTCTACAACGGAACCTGCGTGGGACAGAGTATGGCTCAGCGATGGTGTATAGGAGTGTTAGGCTCCTCAGAGACGTGTTAAGACAACGTGTCGAAGGGCACCAGTCGGTCATTAGTAAGAATTCCACATAATCCAGTCTTTCACCCGGAAGTAGGATATCTTTCGAAGATTTCTCCCCCGAAACAAAAAAAAAAGGTGACGTGTACGTCGTACGTGGACGTGTATGTGTAGTAAGGGATGTTCTTTTTCCCTTGATCAGCGCCACATTGTTAGTGGTTGTCACTGCGACTTATTTCCGATAAGAAAGGCGTTCTAAGACAGTAATTTTGAAGAGGTTTTCCGTTCTCGTACCCCATAAAAAATCTTTTAATTTATTAACACCCCTACCCTGATAACTCCTTACTCTTAAAAACTTATCTCGTTGCTCTCATCTCTCTCATATTCTCTATTTCTTTAGTAAGTTATTAACTGTTTTTTTGGTATTACCACCATAACCAAAGTAATGGGATCTCGTTCGGGTACGCGTACCACAAGTTGGGAATTGCTGTTCTGTGATGACATAAACTGCATCACATTGCGCTCATCACCTTGAGACACACGAAGATAAATTTCGTTACCCCTAGCAACATCAACTATCTACAGCGACCTTCGAAATTTAATTGTAGTAAAATTTGCATACTATTATTAGGCGGCAGATATAGCGCTGACGGCATTGTATGCAATATGTTTGAACGGCAGTGAAGCTTGTGAAATTGAAGACCTGAACATGCACACTATTTTTTACGTGTCAAGGGAATTCTAATGTAGTGTTGAAACAACGTATCGCTTTCTACTAACCGTCCTGCTGTACTTGTTGCTTTGTTGAACGAAAATTAAGCAACGTTTTAAATCGAGTATAGTTGTAGGCAATACAATAATACCTGAAGTGATGACCACGACCACTCTGGGAAGATTGATACCGACGAAGAAGAAGAATTGGCAATAAGCGATGTTGGTAGGTCACTATTGCCGGAGACCGTTTAATGCTACGTGATAGGGACAAACAGTACTGTATAAAACATTACTGTGATCCGATTTGAAGGTTCTGCAGCTAGTGAAATGACTGGAGTAACGAGACAACATATTGGCTCAAAGCGACGAGCGCAATTCGGTGCTGTGTATACCATCCTAACTAACGCCGCGTTGTTATGTATCACTAACAATTAGGTGAATGTTCTGCTAGTATCATCGTTCATCGCTTCCTTGAATAAAAAAAAAAACACACGAGAGCAGACCCAGGATATAAATCAGGGGCATGTTTATGCAGAACAGAATATCAAGCGGAAGTAGACCGGCAATCGAAATCCTGCTGCGACCGGCTCCTTCATGATAAACGATTTTGTTTGTTCCGATATAATGCAATGTTGTAAATTTTATTATTAAACAATAATAACATATTTATTTGAAACGAAAAAAATTGTTTATTATTATATAGTGACATATGCAGCAATTCTACTCTATCACACTTTTTACCGGAGGTAGGTCTCTTGTTACAGCCCTGTACTCTCGAGCTAGTAAGAATAGGACTAAGGTAAGCCCTGCCTGTAGTAGATGCAGACTAAAAGGATCTAGGAGTTTCGCAGGCCTTGAGGGTGGGGGCCCTTATCGCTCAAAAAGCTAATCTGCGTGGAACGATGTATGACTCAGCGATGGTGACTAGGAGGGTTAGGTTTCTCCTCAAAGACGCGTTCTATAAGATTCCTGCAGCCTCTCCGAATGCACTGATGCAGACCACCGAGGTTTTAGTGAGTAAAAATCTCACGTAACGTTGACTTTGCCTCAGAAGCAAGTTTCGAAGATTTCCCGAGCGCAACAAAAAAAAAAAAGTCTAGCTAGAGATCGTCTAGATCACCGCAGCGCCTATTTCTGTCTAACAGTAGTGTGCAAACATTACTATGTTCCGCTTTGAGGGGCGCTATAGCTAGAGATATTGCTGGGGTAACGAGACTCAATACGTTGTCTCAAGACGACGAGCTCAATTTATCTTTATAGAAAATATATTTTAGCTTTATAGTCAGCAATGCTTCATAAAAAAAAGGTCAACGAACTGATAAAGCTAATATCGTAAAGATCATCGGACAACGATACGTGAAATGATTTTGTTCTTTACTGGTAGTAAAGTAAGTAGGTAAGTGTCTGCTGCCAGCGGCTTTGTAGTCCCTGGCTAGTAAGAAAACGACTAAGGTATACCTTGCCTGTCTTAAAAGGCGACTAAAATAGTTCTTTGTTTAGTAGTGGGTTTTGAAGATGAGGGCCTAAATTTTTTTCACTGAATATTTCACTCTACGTGTTTTGGGGTCAGGTTTATTTTGCTGTACATTTACCACCAGCTACATAATTTTTCTATTTCCAACATTCTTATCATTCATACTTTGCTCGTCTTGACCACTTCTTTTCTTCTAGCATTCTACATTCTATTTCCTTCTTCCATACATCTCGCAAGTGAAGGCTGCCGCCTTATAATAGTTTGGCAAATATCTCTCTTCCGCCTTTTTGTCTTTTGAATTTCGCGGCTATGTACAAAGCGCTACAGAGCTCGTATCTGGCAATACTATACATAATTTGAAAGGTCTTGACATAACCTACAAAACGACGCTATGCATAATTAGTTTGGATATTGCGTTCAACAGTTATAGACGTGTAAACATATAGTTCACTAACGCCGAAATTCGCGCTATTTTAAAGTTTTCCTTCGTTAAAGGCAAATCCGCTAGTGAAACGTTCCGTGAGATTAATGGTGTTTTGGGGGATGGTACTCTATCACTTCGAACCGCGGAGGAATGGTTTCGACGATTCAGAGCCGGTGAAAACGACACCATGGATAAGCCAGCCGGCGGAAGACCTGTGACAACAAATACCGATCAAATCATGGACTACATCGAGTTAGACCGGCATGTGGCATCTCGTGACATCGCCCAGGAGATGGGAGTTAGTCACCAAACCATTTTAAACCATCCGCAGAAGGCTGGATACAAAAAAAAGCTTGATGTTTGGGTGCCGCATGATTTGACGCAAAAAAACCTTCTGGACCGAATCAACGCCTGCGATATGCTGCTGAAACGGAACGAACTCGACCCATTCTTGAAGCGGATGGTGACTGGCGACCAAAAATGGGTCACATACGACAATATCAAGCGAAAACGGTGGTGGTCGAAGGCCGGTGAATCGTCCCAAACAGTGGCCAAGCCGGGATTGACGGCCAGGAAGGTTTTGCTGTGTGTTTGGTGGGATTGGAAGGGAATCATCCACTATGAGCTGCTCCCATATGGCCAGACGCTTAATTCTACCATCTACTGCGAACAACTGGACCGCTTGAAGCAGGCGATCGACCAGAAGCGTCCAGAATTGGCCAACAGCAAGGGTATAGTGTTCCACCAGGACAACGCCAGACCACACACTTCGTTGATGACTCGTCAGAAGCTACGGGAGCTCGGATGGGAGGTTTTATCGCATCCACCATATAGCCCGGACATAGCACCAAGTGATTACCACCTGTTCCTGTCCATGGTGAACGTCCTTGGTGGTGTAAAGTTGAACTCAAAAGAGGCTTGTGAAAAGTGGCTGTCCGAGTTCTTCGCAAATAAGGAGGGGAGCTTCTACGAGGGAGGTATTATGAAGTTGCCGTCTAGATGGAAACAGATTATCGAACAAAACGGCGCATATTTGAACTAAATCAGATCACTGTAACACTTTTTATAAAGCATTGAATAAAGAGCAAAAAAGCGGAAGGGAGATATTTGCCAAACTTATATTTATTTTTAGTTCCTGAAAAAAAACCTGAAATACATGAAGGCATTTCGTCATTTAACTTTTTTCAATTTATTCTACTCTTAACGTTACATTTAGTCAATTTTTTTGTTGTCGTACATTGCTTACTAATTATGTTTGGATTTGTTAAAGCAAAGCAAAGGCCCCAAATTGGGTTAAGATTCTTCCTGGGACGCGATTACCCACTTACCATCAGATGAACGTCTCGTTCGTCCTATCGCTTAGTCGTATAAGAGTAATAAGGTGGTTGTTCACCTGCAGTGGGTCCGGTGGTGAGGGTACCGGTACGTGGTAGAGGTGCGGCGGCGGCGTGGGGGTGTGCCACGTAACGCCGCGCTCCGACGCCATGTGGGCCTGTGGGGCCCGCGCTAGGAAGTTCGCCACCTGTAACTGATATATTGATTATTGGACGACGCTAAAGCAAATTGTCACTGAGGCACATGACCTTTATGCAATGCACCATCGAGCTAATCTGGAAGTTGGCCTTGTGGTGGACGATCCGTCTGCTGTCAGGTCTGTAATGGCAATAAGAGAGAGGAAACTGTATGGCGATAGCCGTGTCTATAAATACTTTCATTTTCTCTGCAGAAAGAAAGCGAGATTTGCCTACCTATAATCAAAAATCTTTACACACAAGGAAGAGTTAGTTTGGATATTCACGCAGTACCCAATTATGCCCGTCGCTTTAAAACCCTTTGCCTTATGGCAGAAATAGACTGCGATGGTATACGGCAAGTGTTCCTAGCATTGTAACCCTAAATCCCTTCTTCCAATGGTACCGTGCAGTCGGCCGCTCGGAAGCAAGGGCGTTAGCTTCATATAAGCGAATAATATATACCAATGTAGTGGTGTAAGGGTTCCAGCTCAACAACTCACGGGATCCAAGTCAGCCCTAAACTGATCGTGGTGCACCCTGCTAATCAACAACCGAGGCTCTCTAGTTCCTACCAACTTGCATTGGGCCAGCGTGGTGGGAAATGGCCCAAATATCCCCAAGTATATCCCTTCCCGATTGATATGGGATAGTCAGCGGGAGGCCTGTTTAACAGTGGACCTGTATCGACTGAAGATGATTTACACCAATACATTTTTTAATTATTACTATGAACAAGAATAAATGGATAAAGAAAATCTATATCTTCTTTTTCCTTTTTTAAGGGACAGAATTAAAACACCAATGTAAGCAAGCTATCGAACAGTGCTTAATTATACTTGGGGGGTGGGGAGGAGGGTCTGTGTTAATTGATTCCGCCCAACCTTTTGCGACCCAAGTCAACCTCACCTGCACGCGGTGCACCCTGCTGAATAACACACGAGGCTCTATCGACCCACAAATCCGCACTGGGCCAGTTTGGTGGGTTATGGACGGACGTGCCGACCATGACAGATGATCGTTAGAGTTAGAGATCATTGGGGAGGCTATGTCCAGGAATGGACGTCTGACGGATAATGAATGAATAATTTTCTATGATATAAAGCCACTGTAAGTTGAAATTTTGCTAAACTTGCATCTAGTAAATTGTATATTGTGGTGATTAAGCATTATGAGGTATACGTTAAAATTGATAGGTACTAATTATAGCATAACTAAAACAAAAAAAATCGCAGAGGTTATTTACATTGGTGACATCACCAGAGTGTTAATAACATTATATATGATTACGCAGCTTGTCGCCATTCTAATATAATTGTAAAATGTGTTACGTACTCGTTAAATATGTTTATGAATGAAAGTTTTATCCACAAGTACAACGCGTGTTATTTCAATTACGTCTCAATACAAAATAATTGCGTATAAAATATAGATAATACATACATAAATAAATAATGCACTCAACGTTCCCACGAGTGGGAATCGGGGGCTTTGCCTCACAAGGAGACAAGACGATTTATCCACAGCGCTGTCCAAATTGCGATTTGGTGAATCGGTAAGGAATCTTTGTAAAGTCAAAATTTTGTGTTTACTTTATGTTTTTATTAAAAATCACCTTTTTTTTATTAATATGTAAAAGTAACATCACTAAATTTTGCGTAATAACACTTTTTTTCTCATACCGTGTAATTATAATGACGTTACTCCAGGATGTTATCTGAAGTAAAATAGACTTGACTGCACTGCACAGATAATCTAGGTTCTAGTGTTGTCAACATTATTCTGTAGTGAACTATAGATACATATATATATATATATATATATATATATATATACATAGATACATATATATATATATACATAGATACATATATATATATATACATAGATATATATATATATATATATACACACACACACACGCACATATATATATATATATACATATGGTGGATAAGTTGACCGTATCGAGACGGAAACATCAGCAATTGACGCGGAATGATTTTTTAATTTCATAGATCCTTCTTAACTTTATTTCTAATTAACTTTTGTAAACATTTTAATTTCTTATTACTTTTTGCGGTATCTATGGTAACGGTTGCTATAAAAAGCCATTTGCGTTTGCGGTTGCTCTGAAGGAAAATACAGACAAATTTCAAGTGTTAGTTTAGGCCAGCATCTAGTGTGTACATATATATATATAGATGTATATCTGGTGTATAAAGATCATCACTAGTGGAAATACCAGAAAGTCTTCTTCATCACATCACAAATACTTTAGTTACAAATTGAGGTCATCATCATTATCATGTAGTGCCTTCTTCAAAGTAAGTTTTCGGGTCGAAATTGAGGTCACCGATTATAAAAAAATCTGTCCTAATTGACCATAGAATTTAACAGTTCACCAGCTCGTTGAGTGCAATCGACTGAACTAAAGGGACGGAGAAACGCTGTGTATTTCTTTATACTGCGAAGCGACAAAGCGAGACGTTCACCTGATGGTTAATGACACACCTGCCCATAATAGAGCGCTGGTTAGGATGATATACACAGCATCATATTGTGCTCGTTGCCGACAGACTTAACTTGTGTCGTTATCCCAGTAATTTCTACCCACAGCTCCTTTCAATCCGGAACACAGCATGCTACCGTTTGTCGGCAGAAATAGTCTACTGACAGAGACCTGCCATAAACTAGTATTTACAAGTTAAAGGCTAACCTAATCAAATCTTTTTGTTATCCGCCGCCTGACGTCTATTTCCTGAACCTAAGCTTCCATCAAAGGTCTCCCACATCGATTGATCCTGCGTTGCCCGCATCATTAAGTGCAATTGGGCCGTAACCCACCACGCTGGCCTAATGCGGGTTGATGGGTGGTCAGAGCCTCGTCTGTTGTTCAGCAGGGCGCAGGGATATTTTAGGGAACCCTTTACACCCCTACCTCACATCTTATGTTATATTTGATCATTAATATTTTATATACATAGTTTTACGTTACATGACAAAAAAAAATTACTAGTCGACAACAAACATTTACCAGCTCCGCAACTCTTTATTAAGCAGAAAACAAACCCGGCGGAGCTTCGGGCTCACAAAGCTATTATTAACGCGAAAGCTTTGTGGTTGTGCGACGACAAACAATACAGCGGCATACCGCAGCGGTCTATAGGTTCGAAACTGACAAATAATTTTTTTTTGATCAGTTTTTTAATTAACTTCATATTACATCACAAGTAAAATTTCGATTGCGTTCGCATAGCTTTATACGTAGATGTCCAGAGATTTCATTGATTCATCAGGTCGTATTCGAAACTATTAGACTTGAACACTCAGAGTTTGGTAAAGAGCTCTACTCTCTACATAAGGCTACCTACCGCCGCATAGAATGGATTTTACAAAATACCTCCCCCAAAGACAGTTTTATTGGTGGTAGGTGTCTACTATATTCTTGATGTAGATCGGGCTGCAAGCCACCGCGGCTCTTACAGCTCATCTGACACTGGGCTCGTGGACCCGGATCCGCGGCCTATGGTTTTAGAAACCAAAATGCGCTACGCGGGATATAGCTATCTGGCGGATGATTCTGCTTATTGTGTGTGTCTGGTTCTTGTTGTGCTTTATCTGGCGATTCTACTCGGTCGTCGAGGCCGGGCGCGGGCCCGTTCCCCGACTACCTTCGCCTGTATCGGAATCTCTGGGCGGCGAGGACCGCCCACGATCGCGGGTGTACTTAGTGTACGCGGTGTGTGAGTAGCTGCGGCGCCGCGTTCTGAAGCGAGGGCGGCGTGATGCTGAGATTCGGTGCGTGTTGGTAGTGTCCGAAGTGTGTGTGGTGGTGACGTCAGTGCTGTCGGTGACTGAGGGTATGTGTGTGGTAGGTGTCTATTACACACTCCTGTAGCCTCGGGCTAGTAAGAATAGGACTAAGGTATGACCTGCCTGTCGCAGAAGACGACTAAAACGGTCCAGGAGTTTTGCGGGCCTTGACAGTGTGGACCTTATCGCTCAACTAGCGAACCTGTGGGACAGAGCATGGCTCAGCGATGGTGCTTAGGAGAACTAGGGTGCTCCTCAGAGACAAGTTAACACAAAGTGTGGGGGGGCACCGGTGCGTTCTATAAGAGATCCCGGAGCCTCTCCGAATGCACCGATGGAGACCACCGAGGGTGTAAGAATTTCACATAATCCTGACTTCCTCCAGAAGCAGGGTATCATTCGAACATTTCCCGCCAAACAAAAAAAAGGTCTCTATTGCAGGAGATAACCTAGGTGGGTACCTCTGCAGCCTCTTTTATTGCTGGGCTAACAGTACCGTGAAAAGATTTCTGTGTTCTGGCTTGAAGGGCGATGTAACTAGTGTAATTACTAGGGAAACGAGACTCAACATTATACGTCTCGTACGATGAGCGTAATATGGTGCTGCGTGGCCTAACTAGCGCCAGGTTGTTATGGGCAGGCGTAATACTTAATATTAGGTAAGTCCAGCTTGTCTCGTCGCTTGAAGAAAAATAGTCGAGTAGAGTTACTCTAATAGTTAACTATCTGCGGCGTACATTCAGATTTTAAGTTATGTAGCTTACTGAAAGACATAGAAACTGGACCCAGCAAGAAGTTAGGATTTAAGTTAACCATCAGTTAACACTCTTATTCTACATTCATGCTTGAGGATGGAGGTAGGTCTCCATCTCCGGAGACCATCTAGGTCGCTGCCAGCGCAGCGTTAAATACTGCCGATAGATAGCAGTGTGCAGATATTACCGTGTTCCGGTTTCAAGGGCGCTGAAGCGAGTGAAATTATTGGGGTAATATCTCAAGGGAAGCACAATGTGATGCAGTATAATCCTAACTAGCTCCATGTTGTGGGCGGGCGTATCAATTATCATCAAGTGAACATCTCACTTCGTTAAATTAATGGTATGAGTATGTGATCCTATGGTATGTCTGTCCTATGGTTATATTATGTCATAATATATAAAATAAATGCCGCGACATTTAATATACGCCGGAAGTGAATTCAGCGGAAGTCAAAAGGTTAATTGTTGAATAAATCATACAGTGAACTTTAAATATATCAAAATGTCCGTTGTATGTTTTTAATATTGACAGTGTATATATATATATATATGTATATATATATATGATATATAAACATTCGCCATTTCTTTATGCTGATAAGTAATTTGTTGCCGGAAAACCACAGCAGCGCCTATTTCTGGCGCCAAACAGTAGTGTGGAAACTTTTCTGTTCCAGTTTGAAGGGCGCTGTAGCTAGTGTAATTTTGGGGTAACGACACTCATATCTTTCGTCTCTGTTAACGAGCGCAATGTGATGTAGTGCATACCATCTAAACTAGCGCCACATCATGGGCGGGTGTACCACTTATCATCAGGTGAACGTCCGATTCGTCTTGTAGCTTAATTACATGAAAAAAGTACACCACTATGTGCTCACCACATTGTGCTCGACGCCTTGAGACATATTATATTTTGTTATCCTAGTAATTTCACTAGCTACTGCGCCGTTCAAACCGGAACACAGCTATTTTTGCGTTCTATTATTTTTCGGTTGTGATAGGAGCTGCGGTGGTACCAGGACGGTATCCGGCATCAGGAATCTACCACTACCAAGCGAACCTGAGGTAGATAAGTACGAGATTGTCTCTTGCGTATCGTAGCAGGAGGGTGCTGGAGAGGGTTACGACACTCCCTGGCACATGCTTAAGCGCCGAGCAGACCGATATCGTATATATTTAACGATATATCTGGAACCATGAGGCTTACAGACTTGAAATTTGATGGAAATATTCCTTTTGCCGAGTGTAAGTCAGCTAAAAATGGATATTAAGAAATTTCTTCCCAAAGAGGGTTGAAGAGGTGTTACCGCCATCAAAGCGGGCTGGCAACAGCAAGTGTATTGTATAGCTAATCGATTTATAAATCATTAGGAAGTTCAGTACACGAACTGACACAGTTGACATAAAGGACAACGACCCGCTTTCTAAAATCCATGCCAGGTTACGATAGAACTGTTTTTTTTTTTTTTTCGTAAAAACTATTAGCGGTCACCCATCCTTACTAACGATTGTTATTAATAAAGTTGTTATAGTCGCCTGGAATTGGTTGGTCGGAGTGGTTTCTTAGAAGTGGTCATTTCATATTAGCCGTGCATGGATAAGTTTTGATGAGGCGACAAGTTGCAACCGACAACCTGTTGCATTAGTCACATTCCAAGGTCAGTGGAACCGGTGCTGGCGTCAGCGGAGGGAGAGGGATGCAGGCCGCGTATAAGATTGATAAATACCCCTAACGACATCGAGGCGTTACAACACGCGTGGTGAGTTTCTATTGTTGGACACCATCTAAGTACGACTGCTGCTTCTATATCTGTCCCCAATCTAAAGTACTGTGCAATTATTACTGTGTTCCGGTTTAAAGGGCGTTGTACCTAGTGTAATTACCGTAGTGATGACTTATGTTTCAAAGCGACAGGCACAATGTGATGCTGTGTAAGTCATCCTAACTAGCACCATGTCATTAACATAACCAGATGGTATTGCTTACCATCACGTTAACGTCTCGCTCCTCTCGTAGAATAAAAAAAAATGGTAACTCAACAAAACACTCGACCTACTAAAGCAGTCTTTGTCCGCTCGCTCTCGAATTCGAAACCTTGCCCCTTTGTTTCGTAAGACAGATGGTGAACCCACCTACATTATATTATCTACCGGATAATGCCCACAGCTGGATATGGCTTGCCAAGCCGATCGGTCCTGATCTGCGTGCATCCCTAACTGGTTGGACTCTGTTGCTGGAGACCATCGCGGCTCCATTCGCAGCAGTGTGGGAAAATTACTGTTCCGGTTTAAAAGGCGTTGGAGCTATTGAAATTATTGGGGTTACGAAACGTGACATCTCATGTCTAACGGAGACGAGCACGATGTTACAGGCTGGCGTTTCACTTAACATTAGGTGAACGTCCCGCTCGTCGCTTCGTTAAATCAAATCCTTCGTCTTCCCGTGTAATTCATATCAGATCGCCCACCTGATGGAGGCCAGCACAGCATCATCTAGTACATGGTCGCCATTAGAAGACACTCCTGTCCCATCAAGCGTCAGCCCTACAATTTTTGCTCATTGCAACTTAAGGTAAGCAATCTTTTGGGTTATGTTGAAGACACGTTATCTTGCGGATGTCCTCATTTCTGAATCGATAGCGCAGGGAAATCTCGTTCATAGTTTTATATATTAATAGAAACGAGATATTATATGGCGAAGAGTGTTGACAGAATACTTTGACCTTTCTGTTGCCAAGGAGCAAGCAGCATCTCAAGAAGCAAGGAGACGAGAGAAATCTTCATCTGATGCTTATACGTCTTATAATAACATAGTGTGCTGGTTACAATGATATATACATCATATTGTACCTGTCGCATTTAGGCATATTTTCATTCTCGTTACCTCGGTAATTAAACTAGTTACAGCGCCCTTCAATAGGGAGTACGACAAAGTTTGCACACTACTATTTGTCGACTCCAAAAAGAGCTCCAATGGTATCTACTTAGTCTCTGGCAATACAGACCTACTGTCAGTCTGTTTTTATATATCTCTGGTGATAGTTTAGTGGACCAATTGGTTAGTACCTATGTGACCTACATGACATACACATATCAAGTGTATCATTATCATCAGCCGACAGACGTCAACTGCTGCATATAGGCCTCCCGCAAGATCTCCGTCTCCGTCTGCTATTTAGCATGGTGCACCGCGCGCAGTTGAGGTTGACCTGAGCACCGTGAGATGTTGAGCGGAATTACTCTTACCTACCCTTCAATATATATAAACTTTGTAGAGCTCAAGATTAACAATACATTTGATATCGTATCTTAATACTACTTTTTGGTTAGAGATACCAATCCTTTCATTGACATAAAGGATGTCTTTTATTTGACCTTGAAATGACATTAGTGCCATATGAAGGTCAACCAAATAGATCTCTTAATTTTTTACTAATGGTACTATACCATGATTGATTCAGTGAGAGGAAACCTGATTGTTGTTAGGTCTCTGTTGCTGGAGGTTGTCAAGGTGGGTACTATCATAGTGTCTATTTCTACTGTCAACCAGAAGTGTGGAGACATTACTGTGTTCTAGTTTGAAGACTGTTGTAGGTAGTAAAATTACTGGAGTAATGAAAATGAAGGTGATGAACATAATGTAGTGCTGTTTCTGCCATTGTAAGTAGTGCCATGTTGTTCTGAACAGGCATATTACCTTAAGGTGATTAAATAGTTGTACCACCCCATTCACTCATTATGACCATGATGAGGGGATCAGCAGGAAGATAGCATGACATGATATTTATAACAATATGGAGTTATTTAGACAGATACTCTGCAACTTCCCTTAATATGGACAGATGATTTCATGTAGGTTGCATGAAACCACTGTAGGTGGGTAGTGTAGGATTAATCAATGTGGAAATGTCCAGCAGTGGATGTTTAAACACTAATGACAATGATGACCTCGCACTCCCTTATGTTTGTCACTTTGAGGCGGATGTTTAGTTTTGTTGCTCAAGATTCCACTACCTACAACACTCTACTAACTAGAACTAGCATTTGGCAGAAACAACACAGAGATAATGATGTTTTACAGTGTTGTATATGGCTTTAAAATTGTAATTACGTTATAGTTGGTTTATTAAATAAAAATTGTGTATACTGTATTAACACTACTTAACCTTCAGACACAAGTTTAATTATTAGCATAATAATTGCTCTAACCACAATGCTATTTAAATTAGAACTTGGTAATACTTAAAAATAAATGTTTAGTATGTATATTACCACTGGTACACATATAATTTATGATACAGAAGTTTTATAACTATCCACAAAAAAGCTAAGCAACTTGAGTTGGTAAAATATAACAGTTAACATAATATCATTATAAACAATATACAAAGCATCTTTTTGCAAACAGTTGAAAGCAAAAAATTCAAACTTTATGTAAATACAATAATTAATATTCCTATTGAATTATTGAATACAATTGAATAGTTTTTTTATTGTGATTATAGCTGCTATTTAATTTTGTGTTAAGAAAAGGAAGCTTGTAAATTATGAATGGATTTTAAAAATCTAGGTCAAATACATATTTATAGTTGAATAAAAACTGAATTTATTAAATGAAAGTTAAGTAATTATTTAAGGTAAAAAAGGAAAAAATATTTATCTGCAAATTATATTTTCTACAAAAACTTTTTTGTCTCTAACTTTTATTAGAAATTAATTTCTTAATGCCGTGTTTATTTCCGTCATAAAAAATAAAAATGTATTAAAAAAGTCTTAAACATTGAATTTGACAATGGCAACACTAATCAAAACTAAATAATTATAGCACTGTTAGCAAGCACAACTATTGCTTGAAAATTCAAATATGTATAACACAAACAGCTGATCAGGTTCACATGTAATAAGCACGCATGTGTTATACGTATGTAAAGTTGTAGTTGTAAGGTGTTGTCGCTTGACTTTAATACTACTTCTGATGATTTGCGATACTTAGAAACATGTCCAAAATTCAATAATGTATTATTTATTATATAATATAAAACGGTCAGTTAATATGCACTAAAACTAAAAATCGGAAATGTAAGCACCACCTGTAAAGGGCTCCAACCGGGGCCCAATTGTGATTGTCGACCATTGGGGTTGTGTTGCGAACCGCCTGACATTGTGTGCGCTGCTCTCGCGGCACTGTTTACAATACGTATAAAGCTCCGATTCAATAATGACCAGTTTCAGTCCACCATAATGATGCCGGCAACTTTAAAGCTCTCACACGCGTAACTGCGCTGTCCTACGACGTGTACAGAAAATTTTGAAAAGTTTTCATGTGATCACGTTATTATTTAAACATTCCACCATGTCTATCACATACCCATAAAGGGTAACAACACTTTCTCAAAGTTCACAGGACATTTATTTATGAGAAACCACATTTATTTCGTGTATGGTATGGTGTCCACAGTTCTGATGCTCACTTCGCGTGACATTTCAAACGCTTTGAAGGTTTGAAAATAGGCACTGTACACTTAAATACAAAGTTGTTAAAGATTCTTAAGACGTTCGTCACTATATCTTAGTGAAATATGCCTTGGTTTTTACTAGAAACTGTTAGAAAAAATGCAAATTAAAGGAAACTGCACAAGGATCACTTCCAACAATGGTGGCCGATTTGGGTTTTGAAAGCATACTTAGCGCCATCTTACGGCTATAGTTAGAAAAATGTCGGTAAAGCAGTATAACGGAAACTTTGTCTTTGGAATTCACATAGATTATTATAAAACATTTAATACTTTATAAAAACTTATAGAATAGTTTAAAGCACATTCGTAACGTTTTCTATAATTTTGTAGTTAAAATAAGATCAGTGGAAATATAAATTTCCAGTACATGATTAAAGTTTTTAATATTTGTAGTAATGGTAGCCCCGTTACCATAGCAACGTTTGTTTTGTTGTGTCGAAGTTGTAATTTGCTTAATACTTCGTGTTCAAATTATTTCTTTTCATACAATGAAAGAAAGTGTTTTAACTAAGTTCCTAATATCTTTAACTGGTAGGATTGATTGTGTTTTATTTCCAGGAGGCGTTTTTGAC
The DNA here is from genome assembly GCA_033220335.2 of Troides aeacus. Taxonomy (NCBI): domain Eukaryota; kingdom Metazoa; phylum Arthropoda; class Insecta; order Lepidoptera; family Papilionidae; genus Troides; species Troides aeacus. The sequence continues at coordinate 10,798,840 of CM067278.1, forward strand.
GACCAAATCTTCTTACATTATGACATAGTTTGGGGTCCTGATTGGGACCCCATTTCCGGACTGAACTCTGGTACTAGCCAGATGGCATCATCAGGCAGTGACCCTGAGCGAGTTGTGTTTAATTTACCCCTAGAAATGGTCTTTAGCAGTACTAATGTATTCGGTTGTAAGTCATTTTTACATTGTGTTGATACTTTATATTGTATCGATTTTATAAATTTATTCGTATCATATCTGGTTTTTAAAAAAAATGCTGTATGTCATGAAATAATTTATTGAAACTTTAAATCCATTATATTTACATATCTAAAATTATTCATTATTTATTAAATAACTGAATCAAGAAAAGAGTTCAAAACTTTTTCAATGAAATTATGCTAAAATTATGCTACATAAAGTTATTATGACGACTCACATGGGTTTAAAAATATAATGTGCATATATTTGAACATCATTTTCCTATTCATCAGTAACTTCTGTATTTATATGTTATAGAGTATAAACTGTTTAACATCCTTATATGAGTTTAGTTTGTGCCAAATACTTTTTTTCAACTTGTGTTAACTGTAAATTATATGATGACATTATGATTAGACCAATAACTTCACATACACTTATACACTGTACGTCTATCTGGAATGAGATTACAGTAGTTTGTATTTTAGATATAATTTGAGAGACATTCTATGTTTGACAATAAAAATTAAATCTCATTGCTTGGTGTACAATAAGTACTAAGATAATTATTGTATATAACATAACTTTTTAAGTAAAACAAGTAGATTAGGTCTTCAGGTAGCTGTTGAGTATTGATACTTCTAAATGTGTAACTATGTTTCAAGTGTTTCACTGTCTTTGAGTTAGGTGTGTTGTATTACTCTCTTTACTTTTATTTTGGTGACTATGAAACATAAAGCTCATCAATGTCTTCTACTTTCAACCTTTGACTTTGTAGCTAGTCAAAGTGAGGAGGTAATGAGAAAGCATAATATGGTGTGATAAATATTACATCAACTAGCTCTATATTGTTAGGAGTAAGATCACTTATCATCCAGTAAATGTCACACTCATCTAAAACTTAATAATTATAAATTGTACTATCTGAACTAAAATTTAAGACTAAAAGTCAAGAATTAAGAGAGTCTATAATGTAAGTTCTACACATAGGTCTTTTTTGTCAAAGGCTCTTTGTATTAGTACCACCACAATGCTTATAATTGCTTAGCTACTAGCAATAATGTTATGCTATTCCAAATTGAAGGTCAATTAAGCTTATGAAATTGTTGGTCTAAACCAATTTGTGCATTTATTAGCAGTAGTATGTGTATACTAACCTGTACCATGTGGTGCTGTGCAAACATGCTGAGCAGCGACATTAATTTGGTAATGGTATACTACTGAAGTTTGATGTACCAAGTCCAGCTCCTACTTTTATTCAAACTTCTAACAATATTTTTATATGTGTACAAAATATAATTATGTATAGCTGTGCTACATGTGAAAATATTATTTCCCAGGGCCTCGAATTATCATAACCGTGAAGGGTCATAATGCCATTGGTGGAGATTCGTTGCGAGGTTACGCCGTGATATTGATGCCATCGACGACCGGGGAGAGGATTGTCACAGCGCCTTTAATACGGCCGCGTGCTGCTACGGTACTAGGCGAGTGGCTGGCCTGGTTGACTGGGAAGTATCCTGAACTGGCCGACCCTAAGATGCTAGCAAACGGGAAAGAGAATTATTGTGAGTTCACTGATGTTTTATACCACGTAGTTGTTGCCCTGATATAAAAACTGATAACGGGAAGATCGTTACCAAGTTTGCTCTAGGTTGTATTCGTCCTTGTAGATATAATATGGAGTGTCCTATAGCTCCGTAATGTTAAGGATATTTGTTCATAACTGTGTGGCAATAATACTATATATATATTTACTAAATATCACTATACCGGGATAAAAGTAATCAATAACCATTTCTTTTATTCGAAGAAGCTTCGAGACGTTTACCTGATGGTGGGTAGAATGATACACACTATGTTACACCCGTCGCCTTGATAGATAACTTAAATTTCGTTACCTCGGTAATTTCACTAGCTACAACGCCGTACAAACCGGAACAAAGTAATGTTTTCATACTACTGTCTGGCGGCAGAAATAGGAGCTGCGGTGGTACATACACTGTCTCCGGCGACAGGGACATACCATCAGTAAGAATTCTTGTAGAATGATTCCTCATCTTAAGCAGAGCTCTTCTCTTTCAGTATTAAGAACTGAATCCTACGGAAGCGTTTGTTTGAAGATCTCTATGGTGTCAAAAGATTTGCGAAAACTTGGCTATGATAACGAAGCGGCTGCGTGTAGAAGTAATTGATGTAACTTAGTAAGTTATCCATATTTACTGGTGGTAGGTCTCTTGGTCTCTAGTGTGCAAACATTATCCTTTTCCGATTCGAAGGGCGTTGTAGCTAGTGGATTTATAGAGGGAAGCTTAACATCTTACTATTATAGTATGTGTTAAGGTGATGCAATGTGGTATAATGTATAACGTCCTCACTAGCGTCACGTTGTTATGAGCTGGCGTATCACTTAACATCGAGTGAATGGCCTGCTCATCTCATCACTTTGTTGACAAACAAAAGAAATTTATCTAAAACGATACTTCTACGTGGGACACTCAGACTTTTGAGAAACTAAAAAACTAACTTCTATGAAAAAAGTATGTTTGACTAAATGGTTTTGAAAGAACTCTCCACCAGCCTCTATATATATATAAAGTTTCATGCGTCTGAACCAATATTCAAATCATTTTGTTCCAGTCCTTCGCAGACATCTCTTCCGCGGCCTTCTCAAATGCTGCTAGCGCGTCTTCCAGCGATGAAAACTAGCTCGCAATTCTTTTGAGCTGATTTTTTATTTTTGGGAATAAAAAGAAGTCACACGGAGCCAAATTAGGACTGTAAGGCTAGTGTGGGTGTCCCACAACTCTGACCGGTGTGGAGTCCAGGAAGTCCCTCACTTTCATCGCAGAGTGCGCGGGCGCGTTGTCGTGGTGAAGATGGACTCCTCGGAGCCCGGTGTTCGGTCGCTTGTTGCTCATTGCAGATAAAACTTCTGGCAGGCATTTCGTGCTGTACCATTTGGCGTTGATTGTGCTTTGGTCTCGAAGTGGAATTGAAATTAAGTACCCCGTCAAAGTGAAGAAACTAGCGATTTAAATTTTCCCTGCGCTCCTCGATCGCTTCACTTTCGTAGGCGTTGGTTCATTTTGAAACAGCCAAACTGTTGACTGATGCTTTGTTTGTGGATCGTATTGATAAATCCAGAATTCACCAGGAGTCACCTGTTACAATGTCGGAAATGCGCCGTGACGAGCCTGCATCAATCACCCCGTTTGTATCATATCACGACACCAATCCTCACTGGCCACACGAGCCTGCTTCTGAGCTTCGATGAGGTAGTGCGGCACCCGGCACCCAGCGGGAAACTATCCTCCTTACGCGAAGGTGCTTGTGAACACCCAAATCTTGTGAACACTTCCTGAACCAATCTGCAGAGTATGCTGAATCTCTTCGTAGGTAATTCATCTGTTTTCTTGAATTATTTTTTTTTCTGCCAGCACACTTTCTTCGGTGACAGCCGTCCGCCGGTAGGACGACCACTCATTTGTTCATCCCCCAAAGTGAGACAACCGCGTTTGAACTCGCTATATCAGCGGTAGAGGTAGGCAGGTTGCTTTTGAAGCTCCTTCATCCATAAAAGCAATTCGAAGTCGATCAAATGACTCCTCAGGTTTTAAGCCACATTTGAAATAGTAAAAAATCATCGCACGAAAATGTTCTCGACGCAGATCCATTTTTTAACGAGTCAAGAAAATTTTATTTGACTCTCAAAAAATTGGGGAGGGAAATTTGAAAATCGAATAGTGGTATTTTTACTTTAAAATAATCGAAGCTTTCAAAATAATCACAAGTGGCCAGTGTCTTATACATAAATACGTTCTTTCGCAAAACTTTCTGATTGGCCTGGTATATAACAAGAAACTAGCAATAGGTTCACCTGATGGTAATTGATACCCAAAAATAGCAACTTGGCGCTAGTTAGGATGATACACTAACCGCCGCTTGCGCTTCTCCCTTTGAGACATAAGATGTTAAATTTTGTCTTCTCTCTCATTCATTTTACTAGACACAACGCCATTCCAGCCGGAACAGAGTAGTGCTAGTACAATGCTGTATGGCGATGGAAATAGACGCTGAGGTTGCCTTAGACTAGCAGTGATGGAGATTAGTATTTAGATATACGGGAATAGAACTCGCTATCCGTCGTTTCATCTGCATGGTTTATTTATTAGGTCACACCACAAGGCTTGGTGGTACACAATACTTTATCACTTAAACAGCCTGCAGACTAGAACATAGATTTTTTTGCATTAACTATGTAATAACGTAAGTACATATCGTGCTCCATTTAACGGCATGAGGGCATCTCCATTTTATCGTTAATGACTGATGAAGCCAGTTATCATTGGTGTCAATGATAAATAATTTCAAGGTGTTCTACCGATTGTAGGTCTCTGTTGCCGGAGATCGTCCGGGTAGGTACCACGGCAGCCCCTATATCTACCAAGCAGTGCTGTAATAAACATTACTGCGTTCCGGTTTGAATGGCACTGTAGCTAGTGTATTTATTATATTATTTATTTCCTTACGCACACATAAATACATCATGCGTAGAAGTAAGTGTTAAGGTAGAACTTATTTTTATATGGAATTCTTTCATGTGTTATTTACTGAGGTAACGAGATTCTTCTCAAGACACAGTTTGGGAGGCTACGCAGCATCTTTTCGTCTCAGATACCGCTGACAGTCTCAGTCTCAGCCAAAAGTCTTCAACTCGTGCGTGTTGCCAGGGTTGACATAGGGAACCGACGCGTGGCCCTTACTGTCGGCCTTATAAAAACCCTGCGAAAGCGGAGAGAGCTATGCTTGGAGTTTCTCTGTATGACCGAATCAGTAATGTGGAGATCCGCAGAAGGATTACCGACAGCCCAAACGATTGCTAGACTTAAATAGCAGTGGGCAGGGTACTTTTCTCGAAGGACCGACCGCCGATGAAGCAGTAAGGTCTCCCTACAAGATAGACCGACGAACTGGTGAGAATCGCGGGAACTGGATGCGAGCAACGTGGGATCGATCCATGTGGAAATTTTTGGAGGAGTCCTATATGCAGCAGTGGACAGCAATCGGATGATGATGATGATGTATAACATTCTAATCAGTGCCACGTTTTTATGGGCAGGCGTATCACTTACCATCAGGTGTACGCCCCGCTCGTCTTATCGGTTCTTTTAATTATTAATAAGCTCCTTTTATTTGTTTAACTTGGACTAAATTTTTCGTATATCTACCCTCGCTTACAAACGTTATGTAAATATATTGCATCGACTAAACCCTTTACCGATGCGTATTATTTCATCATCATCATCATATCTTCAGTTAAAACGAATTGCTGAGGATCGAATTGGTTTTTTCAATCTGATCGCAGCTGATCTGAAGCTGCAGTTTGAAGAGGGCGCCTAATGAAGATGATAATTATTTTATTAGTTCATGGGCTATTCTGATGGAAGTCCTTGTTACCTTTTACAATTACTATTTGTCGGCGGAAGTACATGCTTCAATGATACCTTTTTTCTTTTTTTTATAACATTTAGCTACGAGACGAGTGGAACATTCACCTGATGGTAAGTGATACGCCCGCCCATAACAACGTCGCGTTAGTTAGGATTTTATATACTGCACCGAGCTCGTAGCATGAGACATAAGATGTTGAGTCTAGTTACTCCTGTAATTACACTAGCTATAACGGCCTTCAAATTAGAACACAGTAATTTTTTCACAGTACGATTTAGCGGCAGAAATAGGCGCTGCGGTGGTACCCACCTAGACGGTCTCCGCCAACAGAGACCTACCACAAAAAGCTAGTTTATCAAGTTTTTTCTTTACTAAGGTCTTTGAGGGTGCCTTACATAATAATAGCCTATTCCATGTTCTCTTGAAGACATCCTCGTCATATTTGGATGGGAGCGCTACCGCCGGGTAGTCTTTCCGCACCTTTGTATGTTATTGCATAAATAATACTTATAATGTAATTATTTTTTAATGGTAGGTATCTAATGCCGGAGATCGTCTAGGTACCACCGCAGCTCATATTGCAGCCGAAAAAGTCGCCTTTGAAAGGGGGCTGTAGTTAGTGAAAATATTGGAGTGATGAGACCTAACATCTTTAGGCACAAGATGACGAGCACAAAGTGCTGTGTACATCATCCTAACAAGCATAGTGTTATGGACAGGTGTACCGCTTATCAACAGGCGAACGTCCCTCTCGTGACGTGAAATCGTTGAATAAAAAAAAACCACAAGGATAAAATTATAATGAAAATTCGAGTCGAAGACATGGAGCGTTCCAGCGTCCGGCTGACGTCATCGTTTTCCTGAGAATCTTGAGCATGCTTTGCCTTAACAGCTTATCAAACTGCTTTAGTTATATGCGCGGGCGCAACAAAAATTGGTGGATAGTAGCCGAAACAAATCAGTCGCCGTACAACCTCCGTGGGCGACGCACGTTACAGACAATACTAAAGCGATGCCCGCGATCTACTAACAGCTCTACGTTATATATAATTTGAGTTAATAAATAACATAATATATATAAAGTAGTGATTGTGTTTAAATATATTTAATTTTTTTTTTCGAGTCACCATCACCATGGTAAGTTATTTTTGCAGTTATTGCGTTACCACATTTTTTAATCTGTTCACTGTTATGAGTTTTTTTTTGGCGCACAAATAACAACTGTTTAAAACGAATAAAATAGCCGTAATATTATAGAAAGACCTCGGTATTAATTGTGATTTTTTTTTAATATGCGAAGCGATATGACGAGCGGGATTTACCTGATGGTAAGTGATGCGCGTGCCCATAACATGGCGCTATTTGGAACGGTATTCATTGCACTATATTGTGCTCGTCGACTTGAAATATAAGATATGTCTCGTTACCTCAGTAATTTCACTAGCCACAGCATCCTTCAAACCGGAACACAATAATGTTCGCACTGTTTGACGACTGCAATAGGCTCTGCGGCAATAGTAAAATGGTTACTTAATATTAGTGGTAGATCTGTTACCAGGGATTGTACACCACCACCGCGGCTCCTATTTCTGCCGTTACACAGTGGTTTACAAATATTGTTGTATTCCGAATTGAAGGGCGTTATAGCCAGTGAAATTGTGATAGCAATAATGTGGCGTTGTGTATGTCATCCTAACTAGCGCCGCGTTGTTACGGGCAGGCGTATTACTTACCATGAGATGAACTTCTCGCAATCTCGATTCTTCGTCGATAAAAAAAGCTGTTTTGTTTAATTATAATCCTAAAGTAATTTTTTTGTAAAGTTTAAGTTCTAAAAAGGATTTTTGTATAGTAGATAATGTTTTGTTTTTCTTCGTACCGCTCCGTCATGAGCGCATCCTTATAAAACCTAATATCTATTACAAAAATAAGTAGTTAATATTAAGCCAACCGCATCTGATCGTGGTGCACCCTGATAATCAACAAACGAGGCTCTGGCTCCCACCAAACATTAGGCCAGTGTGGTGGGAAATAGCCGAACCCCCCCCTATGAACACTATAAACGACGGCTCCTAGAGACCGGCGATGAGGGTAGCGCAGGACCGATCGATGTGGGGATCTTTAGGGGAAGACTATGTCCAGCAGTGGACGTCTATCGGCTAATGATGATGATAATGTAAAATTCGTAAATAGCTCTAGCTTTAAATTATGAAAGCAACGTTTTTTACTATTGTATTGCTATTGCCATGAGTTCTCTCTTTTTCCAAAACCCTCCCACGTGAATCCTTACTCGATCCATGTGGGAATCTTCGGAAGAGTCTTAAGTCAAGCAGTGGACGTTTATCGATCATGATGATTAAAAAAAACCGACGATTTTTTGTCAGGTATTAATAATCAAAGGATTATTATGTTATTATAGTGCAGTTTTTATTAATTATTCTTTAATGCACTCTATTTAATTGCACAACAACCCACGGGTCCCAAGGTAACCTCACCTGCTCGTGATGCACCCTGCTAATCAAAAAACGTGGCTCTGGCTGTCCCAACCCGCATCGGAGCAGCGTGGTGGGAAATGGCCCAAATCCTCTATATGAATCCCTATAAATATGGAGATCTTTGGAGGAGGTTTATATCCAGCTGTGAATGTCAATCAGCTGATGATGATGAATATGTATAAGTATTACATTATACAACGCGTTAAATGTTTTCGCATGTTATACGTAAATATAAATTGAACCGTTGCCCTTGAACCGATATTAAGTTCAGAAAAGAGATTGTTATCAATATTTAAAGTAGCTAAGGAAAAAAAAAAAAATATTATATGAAACAATAAAAAATTGCAATTCCGTTGTGAATCTGCTAATAATACTATATTCATATGTAATACATGAAAAAAAACTTTAATAATACATCGGTAGTATTAAATTGATGATTATCTGTTTTCCTTTCTCAAATGTTTAAATCAAACATCCAAAGTACTAACTCTTTGTCATCATCATCAGCCGATAGATGTCCACTGCTGGACATGGCATCCCCTAAAAATCTCCACATTCAGTCAGCATGGACTCCGGTACCACTGGTCACTAGGGGCTGTCGTATGTAAAGGTTCACTAGAGGGGATTTGGGCCAACTCTGTGAAATTATTAAATATAGGTGTAAATCATCACAAAATCCTCATCGGCCATATCCAGTAGCTAGACCACCTTCAACTCAGTAAACCGAAGACCCTAAATATAATAGTTGACCTCAATTTCATATTTCATATACCTCCAAAGGTAGACTTCCAAATGGACGTCCATCGATTGAGATGATGATGATGATGCTTATCCTATATGTTCTCATGGAACATTAGCCATCAGACGGTAACTATAAAGACGGGTTCATAAAAATGCTATTACCATCCAAAAGCCACTAAGGCATAGTATTAAAAAAAAAAAAAATTACAAGTAAAAAACATGCTATATTATATGGTCGTCTCTTTTACCATCAGTAGTTCATAATCATCAGCTCACGGCAGTCCACGGTCAGGTAGGCTTCATCCAAGTAACGCTTCTCATCCCTTAGCTTTATTATCACCAACACTCGAAGACAAGTTTTTTCTTTTTTAAAACCATTTTTTTTTTCCACAAAGCAGTTCGAGCGAGAAGTTCACCTGATGGTAAGTGATACGCCTTCCCATACTAAAGTGGTACTGGTTAAGATAATATACATTATATCACATTGCGCTCGTCGACTTCAGAAATGACGTCTCGTCTCGTTACCTCTATAATTTCATAAACTACAAATCCCTTCAAACCGGATCTCTTACCATGTTCTAATTTAAAAGACTTGCCGGACTTATCTAGACGGTCTCCAGCAATAGAGACCTAGAACTATTCAGACTAGAGAACAGATTCACTTTACTAGTGATATGTCACCGTTGTCGCAGACCATATAGGTAAGTGACACCGCAAAGCCTATTTCTACTGACGAACTGTATTGTGCAAACATTACTGTTATCCGGTTTGAAGGGTGTTGCAGCTAGTGAAATTACTGGGGTAACATTTTATGTCACAAAGCGACGAGGGCAATATGATGCATCATCTACCACCAGGTGAACGTCATCCTCGCCTGGTCGCTTATACAAGCTGTACAAACTATTTTCTACCGCTAAGGATACGTCCGATTTAGTGATCCTTAAGTAACCTACTGTTGAATAGTAGACATTCAATATGACATTGAAATGTTTGCAATTTTGACATTTGAGATGAATTTCGCAAGTCGCGTTGTGATGCTGTCCGCATCGCGAATCTCCGTCTACTGGCACGCTTTTAGGCAATTCCGCTGTCGGTTTGCCAGTTTTCGCAAACGTGTTGCCCAAGAGGCTTGTTCTAGGCTGTTAGAAAACAAGTTGCATTGATATCGCAGATTCTTGTCAGGATATACTGACGGATGACGAAATGTGTGTCAAGCTTCACTCGCCTGTCTTGTACGGAACGAGCAATTGGAGCTCTTAGGGATCTTGTTATAACCGAAACAATCTAAACAGGCCGTCGATTTGGGTCCACGAGACCAGTATCAGATGAGCTGCGGAGTCAATATGACTTTGAAGCGCTTAACATCTTCAGAAAACAGACAGACGAAATAATCTACTGATCTTTACAACTTGTGGTAGGTCTCTGTTGCCGGAGACCATCAAGTATTCCTACCGCCAAATAATAGTGTACACAAATTACTCCGTTCAGGTTCGGAGGGCGCTGTAGCTAGCGAAATTACTGTGGAACGAGATTGAACGTGTCACAAGGTGATGAGCGGCACATTGCTGCAGTGTACATCATCTTAACTAGAACCACATTGTTATGGGCAGGCGTATCACTTACTTTCAGGTGAACATCCCGCTCGTCTCGACGATTCGTTATACAAAAAAAAAACATTAATTTTATCTTAATCTTATAATCTTCCTTAATATTGTAATCTTATATGTTTTAATCTGGACTAGGATTAGTGATTTACTTGTTTGTGGTCATATATATTATCTTACTAGTAAAAACTTTGGGGTGTAAGGGATCTAGCACAACTCACGGGGCCCAAGCCAACCTCACCTGGTCGTGGTACAGTCTGCTAACCAACAAATGAGGCTCTGGCTCCCACCAAACAGCATTGGGCCAGTGTGGGGAGAAAACGCTCAAACCCCCCTTATAAACGACAGCCCGCACAGGCCAGCGATGAGGGCAGATCAGGACCGATCGACGTGGGGATATTTAGGGCAAGACTATGTCCAGCAGTGGACGTCTATCGGCTTATGATGATGATGTAAAATTCGTAAATAGCTCTAGCTTTAAATTATGTAAGCAATGTTTTCTACAATAGCCATGAGTTTTCTTTGGTATATTAAAAAAGTTGTTTTTATTCAGATTGATCATTATTAGTTTTTTTTTTATGACAACCTTGTCACTGATTTTTGGTAATATTACAACATATAAAAAAAATATTAAAATCGATCTAAATTTATAAACAACTAACAACGCTCTATCACAATTAAAAATCAAATACAGGTTGCCTTAAAACCGGACTCTCTAGGACACTTGATCCTTTAACCTTTCCCGCGACTGAAGGTCCTGTCTTTTAAGATTAATTATCTGAGAGTATATATATATTACAACTACCGGTTTTACATCTAACATATTATTCAAATTGAATCGGTAATTTTTTTTATTCTAATTAAGCGACGAGACGTCCGTGACGGTCACCTGATGGTAAGTGCCAGCACATAACGCTGCGCTAATTAGGGTCATATACACTGAACCCTATTACCCTTGTCGCCTAAGACATAAGATTTTGAGTCTCGTTACCCCTATAATTACAAATAACTGCAGCGCTCTTCAAACCGGAACACAGTAATGTGCAATCTTGACGGTTTTCGCTAATACATAGACAACCATAGAATCTGAAACTACTAGAGGTAAACACTCAAAATGTGGTGTCAAATATTGCTATTGGAGATCAGCTGATTGATTGACTTGCGGGGGTATTGCGACCGGCGAAACGGGTGGGAACAGATAATTCTAGATATTATAATTTTTTTTTTATCCCTTATCCAATAGACCATCACGACCTATATTTTAAATTACGTTTCATTAAAGATTATGGAGGGTGCTTGTCCAATGTATAGGGGATGATAAGTAAGTGACTATTGGTATACATCAACATTCGTTTGGTAATATAAGTAAAATAGTTAACCTAGCTGTCAATTATATATTTAGATCTATCTTAGGTTATCTATTTAGGCAATATAGAAATAACCTTAAAACATTAATGTGCTAATTATATTACTCTTTAGACGATAACAAATGTAAACAAATCAGTTTTTAAAGGTCGATATTTAAATTAAATAACCTTGTACTTTTACTGGTGGTAGTGCCTCTGTTGCTGGAGACTATCTAGGCGGAGACCAGCGCAGCGCCTATTGCAGGCAACGAACAGTACTGTGTAAACGTTATCGTGTTACGGATTGAAGGGCGCTGTAGCTAGTGGAATTACTGGGGTAAGGAGACTACACCTTACGTCTCCGGCGACGAGCGCAATGTGGTGCCATATACATCATCCTAATTAGCGCCGCATTGTTATGGGCAGGTTTATTTGTGTATGTATATAGGTATAAAATAGTGAAGTATATATATTCTTACTGGTACTATACTACTATCACGAGCTGGATCGACAATCTGGTGAGAATCGCGAGAACCCACTGGATGCGAGGAACGCGGGCTCAATCGATGTGGAGATCTTTGGGAAAGGCCTATGTCCAGGTGTGGACGTCTGTCGGCTGATGATGATGATATATATATTCTTAATAAACACATATATATTATCATCGTCAGCCAATAGACGTCCACTGCTGGACTTAGGCCTTTCTCAGAGATTCCCAAATTGATCGGGTAAGGATTCATATGGGGAGATTTGGATCATTTCACACCACGCTGCCCCAATGCGTGTTGGTGGGAGCTAAAGCCTGGTTTGTTGATTGGAAGGATGCACGACGAGCAGGAGATGTTGGTTTGGGTCTCGTGTGTTGTGCGACTTGATATGTATACATAAATATATAAACAATATATAAAGTTGAGATTCTACCTCACCTACCACTACATCTCATGTAATCTCTCATCTCATCTCATGTCAAGCTAACAGTTATGCCTATAGCCATTTACTCCGCAACACGTACCCACTGTCACGCGTCGTGTCACCTAATTTAAGGTGTACAATAATAGATTTCAATAAAAATAAATAAACAATTTTAACTTGAACTTGAGGATTGAATTAGGTGGAAGACATTGGAGAAGACTTGTCCAGCAGTGGATAAACAAAAGCCGATGATGATGATGAACGTGAACTAATATGATTACCTATACATCGTATTACTTTCTTAACGACACAACTAATTATCTTTGCTTAGATAGTATTCGTTACATAATAATTATATAAGTACACATTGTAGCGCGATGGACATGAAACCTTTCACTTGTAAAGTTAAGTAACCAATTGGTGATCATATATTTTTATTGGGCCTTAAATCAATTTGAAAGTAATGAAATGGCAAATCTTGCTTACGGTTCAATTTAAAAGCTGAAGCGATTTACACTTCATCGACAGCCGATAAGCGTCTTACAAAGATCTCCTTATCGATCGGTCCTGCGCTGTCTTGCTTCCAACGTCTATCAGTCAGCATAGACTCCGGTAACGCCGGACACTAGGGCCGTCGTTTATAGGTTCATATGGGGGGATTTGAGTAATTTCCCACCACGCTGGCTTAATGCGGCTTGGTGGGAGCCAGAGCCTCGTTCGTTGACTACTAGGGTGCACCACGATCAGGCGATGTTGGTTTGTTTCCTATGAGTTGTTGTGCGCTACCTCTTACACCCCTTTTCGTTTCAGATACTTTAATATTTTTTTTGTTTTCTTGATTTTTCAATGACTTCTTTCTGTTTAAGTATATTTAACGATTAAAGAATTAATGGAATTTTATTGTGTAATTTACTTCTTGACCTCTTCTAATTCAGGGGTCTCTAGAGGCAAATCCAAACAAGCAAAGTAAAAGGGTGTAAGGGGTCCCGCCGAGCAACTCAAGGGACCCAAATCAACCTCACCTGTTCGTGGTGCAACCTGCTTGTGTACAAACGAGGATCTGATTGCATTGAGCCAGCGTGGTGGAAAATGGCTCAAATGCCCCCATATGAACCCCTACATAAGATAGTCCCTGGTGCTCAGCGGTAGCGGTCATGCTATTGTATGTGGAAAACTTTGAGGGAGGCCTATATCTAGCAGTGGATCGCTCTCGGCTGGTGATGATGATGATGATGATGCAAATCCGCCACTGAACATTTTGGGACAAACATTAATAAAGTTTTATCGACTTTTCTAGAAATTTTATTACTTTATTTATCTCAAGCATTAAAAACTAGCATTTCTATTAGTTTTGATATACTGTTGCTTTCCTGTGAGAAACATAAGATTTGAGGACATTGGGTGTTTTGCTTTTAGACCCCTTTATATAATAATTATAATTATCAATAACATACAGTTTACCTAAATTGATGATATTAAAAATTTGTTACTGCGGAAGAACCTAGACATCATTTATACGGTATACCGTAAAGGAGTTTAAATATTAGTGTCTAATAAAAAGTACGCTTATCACTTGGACTCCACTAAATTTGTTTACCGTGGTAATACATTTTTTTTTATACAACGAAGCGACGGGACGAGTGGTACGTTCACCTGATGGCAAGTGATCGCCTTTCCATAATAACGTTGCGCTAAATAGAATAGTATAAAATGAACCAGATTGCGCTCGTTGCTTTAATACATAGAATGTCAAGTCTCGTTACCCTAGTAATTAAGTCATGAAAAACTGATTTTTTTTTTACTTGAAACATTCTGTATACTCTAGTCGGGGTGTAGGGGGTCCCGCACAAAAACTCACAGGACCCAGGCCAACTTCACCTGCTCGTGCGTACAAACAAAGCTCTGGCTCTCACTAGTCTGCATTGTTGGGGAATGGCCCATATCCCTCCATACGAGATCCAACAAACTATGAGGATGTTTTGGGGTGGCCTATGTCCAGCTGTGGACGTCTATCGGCTGATGATGATGATTACTACATAGTCTCCCGTGCAAGTAGAGACGGTTTATACCTATAATTCCTAAGTTTAACAAAACAAGTAGTTCCTTAGCACTCACCGAGTAATATTTACTGGTGGTAGGCCTCCGTTGCCAGAGATCATCCTGGTACCACTGCAGCCAACAAATAATACTGTGCAATCATTACGGTTCCGGTTTGATGGGGTTGTAGTTAGTGAAATTACAGGAGTGACGAGATCTAACATCTTATGTTTCAAGGTGAGGATCGCAATGTGGTGCAGTGTATAACATTCTTACTATCGCCTGGTTATGGTCGGGTAGAATAAAAAAAATATGTTTTTTTGGATGTGTCAAAATAAAAATTACACACACCACGTGAATACCTTCCGCTTCGTAAAATTATACGGAAGTAATTAGACCTAGATTGTTAATAAGAATATGTCAATATTAGCATAAGTGATCCAATGGTGTCCTAATTTGTATATTTTCCATGTTAATTATTTATTAATACATATAAGATTTAGACGTTTAGTACATTAAGCGTTTGGCAAATTGTTATGTAAATTTCCACTCGGTCGTTGAATAAACCGGTTTTTGTATACTAATAGTAAATTCACAACGTAACATCTCAAGAAATTATGTTAATAGTGGAATAAATTTTTTTTTTTGCCTCTGACACAAAGTAAGAAGAGAAAGACTTTATTCTCAAAATTTATTAATTAAAGATCTCTTTTTGAGATTATTAATTATATATGATTCACTGGTGGTAGAAGGTAGTGTAAGGATTTCTCCACTACTCAAAGAAGCCACAACCAACCTCGCCTGTTCGTGATGCACCCTACTAATCAAAATACGAGTGTCTACCTTCCACCAACCCGCATTGGGCCATCGTGATTGGAAATAACTTATATAACCGCCATATGAACCCTTACAAACGACAGCCGAGCGGTACCGGAGGCTATGCTGACTGTTGAAGGTCGCAGGCACCCACTGGATAGGAGCAGCTCGTGACTGATCGATGTGGAGAACTTTGGGCGACGCTTATGTCTAGCAGTGGACGTCTACCAGCTGATGATGATGATGATGAATGATATATATATGTATGTACATGTTCTACGAAGCGACGTGATGTGCCAGTCTTTCACCTGATGGTAAGTGATACTAATATCGTAACAACATGGCACTAGTTAGAATGATAATGCTCGTTGTTTAGACAGATTAGATCCTAGACTTCGTTACCTCAATAATTTGACTAGCTACAGCGCCTTTCGAACCGTAACAGAGTAGTGATCGCGCACTACTGTTCGGCAGCATAGATACTTCTTTGGTACCTAGACGAGGCGGTCACTGGGAAAGAGACCTACCTACTAACTCAATTTATGGATCGTTTCAACCGAGCGTTATATAGGTAATACTTTTTTAAACCGTCGCTCTTGCAGCTTGTTTTAATATTTAAATTAACTGTAATTTAATAATTATTTACGAAGGTCTGATGATAATGATCAATTTATAAATATCTAGACGATTGTTCAAATTCAATAATCGCGTGTTACGGACCACAGATATTTTTGCATCGCCATTACAAACACCAAACCGTATTATAAAAGCTTCATAATTTAACTCAACAAACATCGAAGACTGTATACTTAAGTTGGATATTTCATATTATTGTGTAATAATTCGTCTCATAAAATGGTTAATCAATATTATTTCATTATCATATAATTATCTATAAACTTGTTAATGCATCAAAAAACTATATTGGATTGGATAATCAAATGAATTTAATATAATTAGTTGATATTTCCTTCATAATTTGTCTTCTGTAATATTGAGAGATGCCACCAACCTGCATTGGGGCAGCGTAGTGGGAAATGGCCCAAATCCCCCATATGGACTCGACGTCCCCTACGGCGGTCGGCGGTCCCTAGTGTAGCGCAGGACCAATCGATGTGGAGATGTTTGGAGGAGGCCTATGTCCTGCAGTGGACGTCTCTCAGCTAATTATGAATAATGAGCTCTGTTGCCGAAGAATGTCTAGGTACCACCGCAGCTTCCACTTCCACCGCCAAACAGTACTTGTACACGGTTTGAAAGTGTTCCTACTAGTAAATTACTGCGGTAACGAGACTTAATATTTTATGTCTCAATACGACTAATATCATCGTATCTAGCGGCTCGCTGCTATGGGCAGGCGTATCATTTACCATCGGGTTACCGTCGCTCGTCACCTTGGATAAAAAAGTTGTATCTAAGCGTTAAGATTTGGTGCATTTAACCAAGAAACGGAGGACTTAACTTTGTTTCGAATCTCCTTATTTTCTGGTCGTTTTATAATGTACTTGTTGTTACCCATCCCCTTTGCCGGCTATAACACCCCTGCAATTTCCTCTTGGGATCTCTCTAAATGGCAGAAGCAATATCTCCATCAAATTTTGTGGGTTTGTCTAATAGTTACCGAGATCTTGTGAAAGTCAAAAAATTTTTGAGTATCTCTTATATATGTTAGCTTATCCACCAGTTTAACAAATAATAGATGATTGAGATTTTACTAACAACTTTTAATTTATACACAATGATATATACAATACTCTTGAAACCACTCAATATCAACTATCCTCGCTTTTCCCTAACTCTCCGGTACCTCCTGATAGCCCGACGCCATTTTATCCGCGCGTCCCTTCGTGTTGTCATATTTTAAATGTTGCCAACTTATGATTAAAAAAAGTAATAACGATATAAAATTCAATATATTTTATTATTTTTTGTTATTGTATGATTGTAATATATATATACACAATAAAATCGTATATACAATCAAACATCTTAACTTTGAATTTTGTTCAGTAAGTAGAAATAAACGTTTATTGTTAATTATCAAATAATTTTAATTAATAGTTCGTTAGATAGGCATTATCATCAGCAGAGATGTTTAACTTGAATGTCGGGAAAACTGCTCAGTTAAAGTGACTTGAACAGGTTTTTTTTTTTGGATTTTTTACAACTTATTGGCGATAGCTTTAATTTTCCTCATTTCACATAGAACCTTTTTCATATACATACGTTGGACACAATAAGTTGTTAAACCTTAAAGAGTGTGGTGGATAAAAAGCCTAGATAATTTTTAGTTTGAATGCCTTAAGTCCCAGTAGAGGTAACCACTGATTGTTTATCAAACTTTCAAACAAATCTTATCGTAATCGTTCATTATCACACTTATCTATTAACGTTACTTATTTACACAAATATACATTGAAAACAAAACATCGTAAAATATCCCCCACTGGTGAATAACATCTTTGAATAATCACCCTTTGTAATCTCACTTTGATATATAGAATGATGTTTGTTATTGCGAAGGAGAATTCCCAACGTTGGGACATAAACAATATATAAATTGAACTAAAACTTTATCGATGTCAATAAATGCAACGAAGCCGTTAGTTACGCCGAACAAATCAAAGCGTAACAAAACAATTGTTTTCGTATTGTAGACGCCATGTGAACAGAGAGAGGGAGAGAGAGAGAGAAACAAACAGCTTATGGTTTCTTCTTTTCCTACGGAAATTGTCTATCCAATTGAAAATAGTCCATTGTAATAAGGGCATATCCTAATGTAAGGTTTATAAGGTAAATGACTGTAGTTCCCTCCATCATTTTACGTCCCTGGTTCACAACTCTTTTTTAAATTATGAAAACCAAGGAGATAAAAGCTTTCACCTGATGGTAACCGATAGATATGTGATGAGATAAGATATGCTAATTGCTGCAGCTCCATTTAAACGGGAACTAAGTAATATTTGCCCAGTACTCTTTGACGGAAGAGATGGGAGCTGCGGTGGTACTTAGACGGTATCCGGCAGCAGACGTAAGCTTTCGTCTTCCATAAGGAATATCTTTAAACATATTCTTTATAACTATATATTTTCTACAATTATATTAATTCATGTCCAGTAGATAGTTCAATTATGATTCTATTGTCGCGCGCCGTTCATTTACTGTTTCGTTACGAATTGTCCGACCTTCGCCGAATGTAGCCTTACGCGAAGGCTATTGTGCCCAATACGACATAACTTCATACCTTTACTTGATACATTTATCTGGAGCACAAACGCAGTTTTATCTTTATAGATTTACCAGCTGTTCCCCGCCCTGGTCGTAAAACCTCAACAACGCTCTTTGAGAAAGGAATTTTGAAAATCCGTATAAAACATTCGACTTGAAATTCGTTTGAAATTCTTCCTGAGAGCAACCACAACCGTAAATGGCGTTCTATAGCAACCGTTATTAAATTATCATCATCATCAGCCGCTAAACACCTACTGCTGGACATAGGCCTCCCCTAAAAATCTCCACAATGTTTGATCCCGTGCTGCCCGCAAAACCGCCAGGTATTAGGGGTCGTCGTTTGTAGAGATTCAAATTGGGGGGGATTTGGGCCTTTTCTCACAGCGCTGGCTTAATGGCGGGTTGGCGGAAGCCAGAGCCTCGTTTGTTGAATATCAGGGTGCACCACGAGCAGGTGAGTTGGACTTGGGTTTCTTGAGTTGCTATGCGAGACCCATACACCCCGTTACTACCGTTACTACAGCAACCGTAGAAACAATGCGAAATGTATGTAACAGTCAATTAGAAACAAAAAAATTATGAAGGATGTTTGATATATATATATAATAAATAGCCTATAATCATATACAAATCATTCCGCGACGAATGTCGTTTTCATATCGATACGTTCACTAGTTTTCACGTGATTGGAGAACAAACAAAACTAAATTTCATTATGCGTATGTTCATATAAGTGTTATATGTATGTATATAATGAGATCTGGAGAAGAATCAAGCTCACTGACATAACCTTACGAGTCGCGAGGCTGAAATGGCAATAGGCGAGGCACATAGCTAGTAGAATCGATGGAAGTTGGGGTCTTATAGTGCTAGAATAGCGACCTTGCACCGGAAATCGCAGCGTTGGCCGACCCTCCATTAGGTAGATAGAGGACATCAAAAGAATCGCTGGGAGCCGCTGGATTCAAACAGCGCAAGACCGTGCTTTATAGAACACATTTTAAATGACCTATGCCCAGCAGTGGACCTCCATCGGTTGAATTGATGATGATGTCTATACATAGATCCAACTGAAATAATACTACATTTTATACATAACACGGCAACGACAACAGTGTTAGCAAAATTCAATTAGTAATTTAGTGTTGTCGTCGTGTGGTCAGATGTGTTATGAGGAAAATGGTTTAATGGGCCTTCAAACCATCACGAGCTGAAGGTTACCGCAGCCCGTTTAAAACATTCGGGCACGTGAACTGTACTTACTGAGGAAATGTTTTTGTTTTTATTCAATAAAGCGACGAGACGCGACACACGTTCACCTAAAGGTAAGCGATACGCCCGCCCATAACAACGTGGCGCTAGTTAGGATGATACATACTGCCTTGCACTCGTCGCCTGAGACATAAGGTGTGGATTCATGTTACCCCAGTAATTGCAGCTACAACGCCGTTCAAACCGGAACACAGTAATGTTTGCACGCTACTATTTGACGGGAGAAATAAGCGCTGCGGCGATACACATCTAGACAAATAGGTCGCCGCCAATGGAGACCTACCTCCAGTGATTTTAAAGAGTATTGAATTTATACGATTTGTTCACAATGATGTGATGAATGATGATGATGATGATGATGATGATGATACATTACCAAATGAATCAGCGACATGCACTTTCCTCAGCTCCTTATTAATTTCATGAGAAACCCTTTGTGTTGTGAACTCAAGTGGTTTATTTACCTGTCTTATCATCTTTCGTTATCAAACACCTTATCAGGTAGTTTTGATGTTTAGTGCCAGTGCCCAATGATTTCAGGCGTAGTGTGCGCATTTCACAGAACTCACACTAAGACACTATTAAATATGTTCTGTGTGTATAGCTCTTTTTTTTTAATGTACGTTTCTCCCGGCTTGTGTTGGGCCGGGGTATGTCTTTTCCTGTTTCAATTGAAGCTTTGATTTTTCTATGCCATTCTTTTCCCTACTTTCTACATTTTCTTTTCTCCTTTTATACTTTCTTTCCTTCACTCATACCTTGTCACTTTTATATATTTTCTGTTTCTTCTCTCATGGATCGCTTCTCAGACTTCGATAGCCGCTTGATTTTATTTTCATATCTTAGTTTTTGATTTTTACTTTTGCTTTTTGATTTGTTACACTTCTTTATTTATTTCTATCACTTACATTACTACTTTGTTATTTTTGTACTGTTTTACAATTTGTCTTTCTTATTCTTTCGAGCGACGGTCTTGAAGGCGAACTGACATAGTGGCGTTTTGGACGTGGACCAACTGTAGTACCGCCCATCTGTCGACAGAATCGAAGGCTTCTTCATAGTCCAAGAACGCTAAGCCTGATGGCAAGTTATATTCTTAGGTCTTTTGTATGACTTGCCACAGCGTATATGGTTAATGATGCTACAGCCTTTTCGGAGTCCTGCTTGTAGACGATTCGTCATGACTCTTGACAACAGCTTATAACCGTAACTCAGGAGCATAATGAACCTATAGTACTTCAACTGGGTCCTATCACTCTTTTGGAAGACAAGTCTCACCACACTCCCGTGTTATAATTTTGGCGTTTTCCCCTTGAGTACAATGGAGTTAAGTAGTCTCTGAAGGGCTATCAGCACTGGTCGTCCTCCTGCCTTCAGATGCTTCTCAGTAACTCCGTCATCACGTGGCGCCTTGTTGTTGTTGAGCTGTTTGAGCGCCATACTAATCTTGCTCAAGTAGACGTTCGAACCAACAATAACACAGTTATTGATTTTCGTCTAAAATTCTATTGATATTTTGTTGTTAATTATCATTATAGTAATCCCTCCTATAACTGGTAGAATTGTTCCACGTTGTAGGAAAACGTGTTTTAGGAGTATTCCCCCATAACTAGTTTTTTACGACCTCATAGACGCAATACGTAAATTATTCACGAGAAGTTAAATTCTCTCGCTAAGGTAGGGTTTAAATTAAATACTAAGAAAAAACTATATTTTGAATGAAATATGTACGTTTTATTAAAATCTAATCAAATATAACTAAAAAACAGTTAATATCAACTAACTACTATTTATTAGGAAATCATAAACTTCACAGTACAGAAATATAATGTGGGAAATCCCCGCGTTGTATGGGGGAACGAATGTGTTATACGGATGATTGAAATCGCGTGATATTAAAATACGTTATATATTTTTTTATGATGAAGTTTGCGGCGATAGTTATTTCGACATTTATAGTAGCTTCATCGGACTCAGGGCTCGCAGATCTGCTTATAAGACTACCATGTCATAGGGGGAATTACTGTATTTATATTCATTAGAGATGTTTGTACAACGATTTACTGAATCGTTTTCTCTCCACATGTTTTCAAAACTTTAAATATTGTGATGGTATTAAAAAAAATATGATTTTTGTTTAACACATTTCTGTCCTAAATTTGTAAAGATAAAATGCTTGTTAGGTAACTATGAATACAGTAACCTGATAATAGTTGACTACGATTCACGTGCTTATCTATGAAGTTGATTTCAAGCGGGTAGAGAGAAATAAGTGAAGATCCTTTTTTCAGTACCAAAACACATATCACACACTTATCTTCTTTATACATATACGAAAGGAGAGAAGCAAAAAAGTCATGGTTGAGGAATATCAGGGGACGGACTGGCATATCTGTGGCGTCCGAATTGTTCCGCCGAACCAGAGACAGAGAGGACTGTATCACGCTGATCGGCAACCTTCAATAGTTGGAGAGGCACTTTAAGGAGAAGACAAACACATATCCGTATTCTATGAAAAATGTAAAACGACGTGACGAGTCATTTTCTTGTAATGGCAAACGATTCGTTCCGTCTGTAAATCGTCGAATGCTCATTAGCGCTGTAATTATAATAATTACTGAGCCTTTCAAGCCGTACTCCAGTAATGTATTACTTCATCATGTCTAGAATGATATGAACAATAAAGCTCGGAAAGTTATAGCTGGAGAGCATAAAATCAGACACATTTGTCGCATAATGCAACTTAAGCACCCATTGTGTCGTTCGTTACGCGATGACGTGAGCCCGATATAAAAAATCACTTGCCTCTATATTTGAGCTGAAGAGATGATGATGATGAATATGTTATATTTATGATCACAAATGGACTGGAGTAAACCTTTGCTATGCCTGTGTGAAATATAATATAGTACTTGAAAAATACTTTTAGGAGTTACTTATATTTTTATTCTGGCAGAATGAGGACTTTAGAATGTTACAGGGATCTCTTGATGACGGGTAGTTTTTTTAGGTCATTCTTTTTATTTATTAGTCAAATTACAATTTTATCTACAATACTTTGGTGGCAAAGGAAGTTCATATTTTATTTCTACATTTTTTTTAACGTATATTATACTTGAGCAGTGCCCTTACGTACTGGCTGCAGTACTAGTTTTACTAAGTTAAGTGATTAATACGTATGTATTATTGTATGGGGACAACAACTCATGGTGCACCGTGCTAATCAACAATGGAGGCTCTGGCTCCCACCAAACTGCACTGCGCCAGTGTGGTGGGAAATGGAACTCGTGTAAACGATAGCCACTGGTGTCCGGCGATGCAGGCAGCGCAGGACCGGTCGATGTGGGGATCTTTGGGGGAGGTCTATGTCCAGCATATCAGCTGATGAGAATGAATTAATGAAATAAAAAGATTTTATTATAGAGCTATAATATTGTATAGCCCAGTGCTAGGACAGTAGGACTGTGAACCTACTGGGTGATAAACAGAGATGTAATCTGGGCGGAAGAGCGCTAGTCTAAAAGAAGGCTATTCTTGCTGGACGGAAACACGCCGGCAGACTTCAAAACCTTCGCTGTTCGTATAATGAAAGGGCGGCGTAAAACGCTTTATACTAACGCCGTGTATCAACAAGGAAGGGATGAACGTCTGCCGAACTTAGCTATGACATATACTCGCATGTCTTATATAGAAGCAGATCACAAAGGAAGATGCAACTTAGATTGATACCCTAGGAAATTGTACGGAAGGGGACCTCCATGTGTCGCAGCGTCATCGACAAGCAATTCGGCAGAACGTGGGAACGACTTCAACGGAACCTCACCAGATCTTCAGAGAATGGAACGACCACTTTTGATCTGATATCGATCGGACTCAGTTTAGTTTTTAGTTCTTATCAGACTGATAACATCCATTGCTGGATATAGGCTACACTTAAGAATCCCTATGCGGATCGGTCCTGCGCGGCTTCTCGTGACCTTCATCAGATCGTCATCGTCATATATCGCTGTTGTTAGTTACTTTTATGCAATACCATTTATCGCTATAAAATATTAATAATTTTGTGTTTTTCTCACATCCTCCGGCTGTGGCCTTCATAACTATTTTTAGCACTTGTAATAATATATATTATTATAGCAAGTGTTTTCACCATTTCTTAAACAATAGGTGTCTTTTTTGCACTTATTTGCTGTCTTTATTAACTCATCTATCCAGATACCGTTACCCGTTAAGTTTAAGTTTTTTTAATTCATTTGCATTATATATTATATAGTATTAGGAATGGCAGTTAAGATGTTTAGTTTAACATGTTTATAGTTCCTTTGAGTCATATGGTATATGTTAAAAATGCACCCTGTGTGTAAGACTTTTTTTTTTTATTAACGTGTGTAACAAAATGCTAATGAAAAGCACACCCCTTCGCCAAATGGGCCGGCGTCGGTGGTAGTGTCGGATTCCAACCGACTAAAAAGCTTCACACGGTATTCCACTCTTTTCCACGTGCTCGAGGGGTCGCGGGATAACGTATTTCGGTTCCTCCGCGACCACCCGAATGGCGCCCGAATGACCGGGCCCACCTCGGGGAGGGTTGTAAAGCATCCCTCCCGATAAAAATCCTTACGTGGCGACGCGTCGGAATACGAGACGCGCCAACATCTACGCCCCAGGAGCCCTTTCCGAGAGGGGCGGCGGCCCGACGGCCCTTGTCGGTTGCGGCGCCAGGTTCCTCTGCCAAGGAGCCATTCGGCGATCGTGCGTTCGGCCCCGCCTTGCGGCGTGTGTAAGACGTTGGTCCAATGGAAGATAGTCATCATACGGTGATGAACGTGAACAGTATAAATCGCGCCCCTGTAAAGCTCCATGGCGGAACCCTATACGAATCTTACGGATGATAGTTTCTATTGCCGGAGACCGTTTTGGTGAGTACCACCCCAGCGCCTCTTTCCGCCGCCAAATAATAGTGTGCAAGCATTATTGTCTTCCAATTTGAAGGGTGCTATAACTAGTCGAATTGATGGAGTAACGCAGTGGATGGCAGACTTATTAACCAAAGAGCCTAATATAAACATTACACCAAAAAAAATAAAATAGGAGCCAAATCTGCTCGTGTAGTAAAGTTTTATGACACTAAATAAAAGTAAATTTCATAGTTAATAAATATTTATTAATGCGAACAATGTGCTTGCATTCCCTTGGAAAATTTGAGTAATATTTTTTATACTAAGTTTTTTTTTTAAATGAATATGTTCTTAAGGAGCCAAAGAGCCACATGCGGCTCTAAAGCCCCACTTTGCCGGCCCCTGGGGTAACGGAACTTAACATTTTATGTCACAAAGTTACAAGCATAATGGTCTGCAGTGTACAACATCTTAACTAGCGCGTTGCTATTGGCAGGCAGCTACGGGATGAGCAGCACATTCACACGATGGCAAGTGATACGCCTGCCTATAACGTCGCGCTAGTTACGATGATATATACTGTGCCATATTGCGCTCGTTGCCTTGATACATAGGATGTAAGTCTTGTTACCCCAGTATATACTCTAGCTACAGCGTCCTTCACTCCGGAACTGTTTATCGGCTGCATAAGGCGCTGCGATGGTACCTACCCCGACTGTTACCGGTAACAGAGACATATGAGAGACTTAATGATGGGTGATACTCTGCAAGAAGATGTATTGTTTGAAAGTTTAAAATTATAACCTTACCCACAAATGACAGTAAAAAGTTTTTGTACATAAACAGCTGAAAAATGTATAATGAGTAATCATTATACATTTTTCAGTTTTACATAAGTACAGATATTTTTACATAATTAAAGGTGTTATTCCACCTCCTTTTCTTGTATCTCTTACGACGCTGTCATTTAATTTGACCTCGGATACAGCTGTGCAATTCAAATTATTTTTTTATATATTCAGTAAGCGATACGTAATTTTATATCAAGCAGTATTTAATAAAACATTTTTTTTTAATATACAAAGCAACAACAAAACGTTCATCTGATGGTAAGTGATACGCCTGGCCATAACGCAGCGGGAATTAGAAATATACGCCTGTGACGTAAGATTTTAATTTCGTTACCTCAATAATTACAATAACTACAGCGCCCTTTAAACCGGAACAGCGTAATCTTTGCACAGTACTGGTTTTCGGCTACAATAGTAGCTGCGGTGGTACCTATTTATACGGTCTCCGGTAATAGAGACCTACCACCAGTGAATGTTCTGTTCACGTGCAAATGCGAAGCTATTTTTACCATTAGGAATGTATTTCTTAAAATCGCACACACAATCGAGTATTTCTCGAATATTTGTAATCGAAACCATTTTAACTTAAACTTAAAATAAAACTTACCCTTATTTTGTAATTAGTTTACCTTCTGTTATATTCTATTGAATTGCTTAGTTTTTTCATTATCCTCGAACAACCGTATAGTATAAATTTTATCTATGTCCTTTTAGTACAAAGATATATCAGTTTTTGGAATCAAGAAGTATATCAAAATTTTTTTTGTAAGTGATACACCTGCCATTAAAAACGAGACGCTAGTTAGAGCTGTATACACTGCAGCACATCGTACTCGTCGACTTAGACTTAAAATATTAAGTCCTGTTACTTCTGTACTTACACTACCTTCCTTAGACGTTCTCGGGTAACACCTACAACTGGAAAAACGTTCGCGACGTTCACCTAAATATAAGTGATACTCCCATAACAATGTAGCGCTAGTTAGGATGATAAACACTGCGAGACATTGTAGACGTATTTGAGATAAATGTAGTTTCGTAATACCTCATTTCAATAGCGGCAGCATCCATTAAACTGAAACCGTAGTGTTTGCAGACTCCTGTTCGGTAGGAGAACCTAGTGCTGCTGCGGTGTCTACCTCGACGGTCCCCGGCAACAGGAATCTACCACCGGTAGAAAATGTTACCCAAATAAATGTCATGTTAAAAACAAAAAAGCTAACAAGTTTTTTTTTTCTACAAGACTTGTTCACCTTAAATATTAGCGGATCAGGTTTTTGCGGCGCGCTAATCGTTTGTTTATCGACGAGTTAATTAAAAAAAAAAACTGGTATCTAAATGTTTTTTTTGTTGTAA
This sequence comes from Troides aeacus, assembly GCA_033220335.2. Classification (NCBI taxonomy): domain Eukaryota; kingdom Metazoa; phylum Arthropoda; class Insecta; order Lepidoptera; family Papilionidae; genus Troides; species Troides aeacus. The sequence goes on from CM067278.1 coordinate 10,826,030, forward strand.
TCATTATGTTATTCGACAATCTTGTTAATTAAAACATCTTTAGAATTTTTTTGTCCTTTTTCTTTTTTAATTAGTTTGATACCTCTATAATAATCTTTACTTTATACAAATGAACTCGTTTTATACTATTCTATATTGATCGTTATATTAGGGGGACCGGAAAGTAATGTCGTTTCTGCGCATGCCAATACTTGATTGTCATTTGTCAGCTCATTGTTTTGTTCAGAGGCGTACCAAAGACATTGTGAGGTTATAGTGATTTCTTTACTTATAGACAATTGAATTACAATTTTTTTTTGTAATTTTGGGTAAAATGGCCAGCCAAATACCAGAAGAGGTACACATCCGGCATTGCATGCTCTTTGAGTTTCGCAAGGGAAATAACGCAACAGTTGCTACCAAAAACATTTGCGATGTTTATCCAAATGCACTGGACATTCGTAAATGCCAAAGGTGGTTTTCCAAGTTCAAATCGGGTAATTTTGATCTTTCCGACTCGTATCGATCAGGAAGACCATCAGCGTTAGACAACGACGTGTTAAGGGCGGAAGTGGAAGCAAATCCGTGTCAGACGATCGAGGAATTGTCAAACAGTCTCAACAAACCTTGGTCGACCATCCAAGAACATTTGAAGCAGATTGGAAAAGTAAGCAGAGCAGGTGTTTGGGTCCCGCATAATCTGTCCGAACAGAATAAGGCTAACCGATCAATCACATGCAACTTATTGCTTCAACGACACAACACAGAAGCGTTTTTTGATCGCTTGATCACAGGAGATGAGAAATGGGTCCTGTATGATAACCCAAAACGCAAAAGGCAGTGGCTCTCTCCAAATGAAATCCCTCGGAGTACTGCTAAGCCAGGTTTACACCCCAAAAAAGCGCTTTTGTGTGTTTGGTGGAGTATTCGCGGCATTGTTCATTTTGAATTACTGAAACCTGGAGAAACTGTTACTGCAGACCTCTACAGCGAACAATTGCAGCGAGTCAATCAATCTTTAATTGAAAAGTGGCCAGCGATTGTCAACCGAAAAGGCGTCATTCTCCAACATGACAATGCAAGACCGCACTGCGCAAGGCGAACTCTAGAAAAAATTAATGAATTGGGGTGGGAGGTGCTGCCTCATCCACCATATTCGCCCGATGTTGCACCATCGGATTTCCACTTATTCCGAGCGCTGCAACACTTTTTAAGTGGCAAAACATTTGCAAATTTGGATGATATCCAAAATGCCATCTCTAGATATTTTGCCGAAAAACCAATTAATTTTTATCGATCAGGGATTGAAAATTTACTCACTAGATGGCAAAAGGTTATTGACAATGATGGGGAATACATCATTGATTAAAAATAAAGACTCGTTAAAAATGTATGTGTTTGTATTTAGCGTAAGAAAACGACATTACTTTCCGGTCCCTCTATTATTACAAAAAAAATCGGCTTTGCCATTAAAGAAATATTAAATCAGCCTTCTATGACAATGATCTATATGTTCTTTAATACGGTATTTGTAAGAGTTACAAAACATTAGTATAATATGGTGAGAGCATCAATCACGATTATTTAGAAGAGAAACTGCATGTTAACGCATTTACTTAACTATTTATTACTCCGATGTTCTATTGGCTGCAAGTGAAAAGAGGTCTGTGCTGTGATAGTCAAGTGTACACAATACGAATACTCTTGCTTTCAATGTGGATATTCGGAGAATAAAAATACTGTTGCGGCGGTGTATTTAGAGCATGGGACTGGTAGTTATCCAGCTAGGTATGAAAATACATTATCACCAAAAGAGACCCCACTACATTTAGCTCTGGATCAAACTAAAGACCTCAGCCTAAGTAGATGCGTTACAGGGGTTAGCGACTACGTCACGGGGTCAGTTAAAAGAAAGTTTTATTAATGTTATAATATTCACCCAAATATAAATTTTACATATATATTTTAACATAAAATTTTCCATACATACATTGACATCTCGTTCCCGCCCTTTTTTTGCTAGCAACGTTGTAAAACTAAGAATCATTCTAGCGTTAAACGTCAACCGAGATTGTTGCCACCTTAACGAATTTAATTTTTTTTAGGGAGAGACGAATGTTATAAAATTTTATTATGTGATTTATTGTTTTTGTTAATGCTTAAATTAAATATAAGTATAAATATTTCGCTAGGTTTAGACATAAAATAATAGTTGTAATGAGTAATTACGCGAAAATCAAATATAATAAAACAAAAACTCTTTTTAATTTGGGTCTAAGTATATTTTAAATTCTGTTTTTTTTTTTTTAATAACACAAATAAAGCTGACCGTGAGCATGACCAGCCGCCGATTACGTATTATTAAAAATAATTTCATACAGAGAACGTTAGCGTCGATTGTTTAGCAGTTCCCATTAAGTGTACCTTGACCGCCTCACTTGACCATTATTCGTTCTCGATTATTTCCTTTTTTTATTTATAACTACACCATTATAAAGTAATTATGACTTGTCTTTGTGTAAACGTTTCTAAACTAGTTTATACAAGTTCTACCCATACCGAAAACCGAAGGTTCCAATTGTAATCTTTTACTTTAAAGATTTTCAAATTAATTAATTTGAAAATCTGTGAAGTCTGCGACAGTTCTATTAAAAGTACTGAGAACAAGGCAGGATACAATTTGCTCACATCATAATGTAAATAACTGTAAATGCGCAAATTTAAAAAAAATCGTATCGATTTTAAGAATCAATAAGAAGGAGACTAATATTTCTAACTGAATAACTAGACGAGGATTGTTTGAATTGTATGCAAGCTTCTATGCCACAGACGATATAAGCGTAAATCAATGTTTACACCAATATCATTTCTTTTTTGCGTCTTGAGTATAAAATTTGTTCTTCATAATACATAAAAAATATGATGTGTTAATTAAATGATCTATGTTATAAATACCAGTTACTTCGTAAACATGTCTTATACAGGCAAAGAATATGTGGACACTTGAAATAAAAATCTCAATAAAGCGAATATACTAAGATCATAACTTTTGAGGTAAACGGTAAGAAGGCTTATATTTAACCACTTTAGTGTTTGAGTTCTTCTATTGTCTATGATAATATTTTTAAATGAGAGACTATCTTCCAATTAGCTATATCAATCAATATCTTAAACGATTTTAAGATATCACTAGAAGTAATAAAATAAATTATAGACCATACTTCAAAAATAAAGGTATAGTTAAAAGATCAATAACTTTTTACAAATCGTCGATCAATTATTGGAAATTTGCTTACAATCTTTTTTTTTAAATTCCGATGATCGTTATTACAACATTAAACAGGATTGTTTTAATTGTCAAGGTCGTCAGTATTACTGCTTTATAATTAAAAATAGGCAATTGCTGTTATTAATCTGTATGAATCGTGTGTGTGTGTGTGTTGTTTTTAATATATTATGCCACTCCAATGACCGTTGGATTAAATGAGATTACTTTTTTGTTGCTTTTGTAACGAAAATTATTTCATTTACATACAGGTTATATAAAAACCTGTTCCTCGTATTTTTTTAATGTTAATGTCAATTAATAAGGGGCTATAAAAACTGTTTTTTCTTCGCCTTAATATGCCTCTCCGACTAGTGGAGGTTGGCGTTGATTTCACTATATTTCATCCTCTTTCTTAATCCCTCTACACTTCCTTATGTTATGTACAATGTGTAATGGCTGTGGCCGTTAAATAAATATTTATTCCCTAAGATTTATTGTTGATTGTATGAACGTAGGGTTGTAAGGGGTCCCGCACAACAACTCACGGGACCCAAGCCAACCTCACCTGCTCTTGTCGCACATTGCTAATCAACGAAGGAGGGTCTGGCTCCCGCTAACCCGTATTGGGCCAGCGTGATGGAACATGGACCAAATCCCCCAATATGAACCCCTACATATGATAGCCTCTAGTTACCAGCGATACCAGAAGCCATGCTTACGAGATATTTGTGAGAGACCTATATCCAGCAGTGGACTTGTATCGGCTGATGATGATGTATGAACTTCAGCTTTTGTGGAAGGGTTAGAATTAAACTTAAGATTTTAAACGATTAATTAGTAAAATATCAGGGTAAAATTACTAGATATTGATAGAGGTTATATTATTAGACAAGAGGCAATTTAACAGACAATGTCCGTCTAGTAATTCTTTCCCACGTTACAGATGATAGATTTAGGTGACTGTTTTTGAATTTAATGATCTATATTTAAAGGACTTTGAACAACGTGAAACTATGATTTGGAGATTATGAAAGTTTTAGTTACATTGAATTTTATATTATTAACAATAATTTCAAAAACCTAATATGATGTTCATAACAATTTTCTCTCTTTGTTTTCAGGTGTTGTTCGTGAGGATCATTGTATTAGCAACTATTATACACGCGGAAGAATTACCGCCTTCTTGCAGCAGACCAATATATTGTAATAGCGATCTTCTGCACTATGTACAGATGGCGAGGATATATCCCGATTCAAAAACGTTAGTTGATTTGCACTTGCGTAAGAACGAGACCATAATTTTGCAAGATTTCGACGAACTTTTGGAACGAACGAATAGGAATCCTACCAATGATGAGATAAAAAATTTTGTTGATCAGAATTTCGAATCAGATAATGAATTGGAAGCGTGGAAGCCGACGGATCACAGCGAAAATCCAGCATTTCTTGCCAAAATCAAAGACAAAACTCTTAGGCAATTTGCAAAGGATATTAACAAGATTTGGCCCACTCTCGGTCGGAAAGTAAAGCCTGTTGTCTTCGAGAATCCAGAGCTCTATAGCTTTATTCCCATAACTAACGGTTTCATTATACCAGGGGGAAGATTTAGCGAAATCTATTATTGGGATGCTTACTGGATTATAGAGGGACTTCTTATTTGTGGAATGAAGGACACAGCGCGCGGCATGATCGAGAACCTTATACAGTTACTGAGAAAACTTGGACATATACCCAATGGAAGCAGATGGTACTATGAACAGCGCAGTCAACCGCCTCTACTTTTAGGTATGGTATCGTTGTATTTTGAAAAAACAAAAGACATCGCCTTCCTGAAATCTATCATTCAACCCGTTGAAGATGAATTAGAGTACTGGTTGCGGACTCAAAAGATTAGTTTTAAGAAGAATGGTAAATCATATGCTTTATTGCAATATAACGCTCCCAGCGCTGGACCTCGTCCGGAGTCCTACTTTGAAGACTTTACTATAGCTCAACAGTTTGAAAGTAAAGAACGCCAAAGCGCTTTCTATGTCGATATTAAAAGCGCGGCTGAAAGTGGCTGGGACTTCTCCACCCGGTGGTTTATTGGACCAAACGGTGAAAATAGTGGCAATTTGAGTATAATTCATACTACAAAGATCATTCCAGTAGATTTGAATGCAATTTTTGCCAATGCCCTGCAAAGTGCAGCCTACTTTCAAGGTTTACTGAAGAATAGACAAAAAGCAACTCACTGGGCGTACCTTGCAAAGCAGTGGCGTATTACAATCGAAGAGGTTTTGTGGGATAAAGTAGACGGGATTTGGTACGATTACAATTTGGAGAATGGGGAGCACAGGAAATACTTCTACCCGAGTAACGTTTCTCCTTTATGGATGAAAGCGGTAGATCCCACGACACTGAAAAGTCGAACGTCAAGTATTATAAAGTATTTGCGCAATTCAGGGGCTTTAGACTACCCAGGTGGTATACCATCATCTTTAATTAAAAGTGGGGAGCAGTGGGACTTCCCTAATGCCTGGCCACCGCTAGTAAGCATAGTTGTGAACGCATTAAAAGCCCTAAATACAAGAGAATCAAAGCAAATGGCATTTGACGTTGCCCAAACTTGGATCCGAGCATGTTTGAAAGGTTTTACTGAAAATAAACAGATGTTCGAAAAGTATGATGTAGAGCAGCCAGGGAAAATAGGCGGTGGCGGAGAATACACCGTACAGACAGGCTTCGGATGGTCAAACGGTGTCGTTTTAGAAATGTTAAATAACTATGGTTTCAAAATGACTGCAATAGACTCTGTACAAGATAAACTAGCAAATGTATCAGATGTTGAACAGCCAGAAATACCTGACCAATATATATTAGATTCTCCAGTTGAATTAGTGGACGAAAATTAATTTTTTGATAAAGCCAAAGAAACTTCGCTTCCATTCTGTTTTTGTACTTCTAAACAATAAATTAAATATTCCTAAAGAAATAGTTATTTCAACATTGACGTATAACAAATTGTTGTAAATTTTAATATCTGCATTTTTTTTATTTAAGTAATAATATATCGATAGTGCCATTAATAATGTAAATGTTGTTTTTTTTATACCAACGTATTTTGTTATATTTGTTTATAAATTTATGTCCTTTTTATGTGCGTAAAAGCCAAAAATACACTAAATGTTTTATGACTGCAAAGCAATTTTACATTACGCAATAAATGTTTCAGTGGAAATGGTTTCTAGAAATATTGTTGATATGTGTAACGTGATTGTCGGTGTTCCTGTGAAGGATAACATCTTGAGGAAACCACACCACGCGAGACATATTCCAACAACAACAGCTTTCGTGAATATGTAAGATCCAACAACCCGCACCAGGGAACCGTGGTGAGACGATAGCTGTTTATTTATTAATTTATATATATTACCACATTCAACATTATTGATTGTGTTTATAACGTAATATCTTGTAATTTATGTAGATAAAATATTATAAGAATATGTAATTAATAAGTAAATAAGAATATAAATGGAAAATATGTAATCAAGTACAAAGTATTCAAGTGAGTCCAATTCACTTTTTTATTTGAATTTCGTTTTTTTGCAATAGTATTTCTTTTTTATTAATAAGTTTATAATTTCTTAAATGCTATTAATTAATATATACTTATAGAAAGTTGACTAATGTATAATATTGCATTTATCTGGCAACACCTAGAATAAATTGTGGTTGTGATTAAATTAATAATTGTCAATGATAATTACTTCCAAACGAATTATAATAAATAGGCTGTACCAGAATTTTGTACCTTATTTTATTATCTTCACCTTATTTCAGTTTCTGCATTTAGTGGATGAAGGCAGAGGAAAATTATCATTATCAATAAATTCTACAAATAAAATAATATCTAACATTAGTGCAGCCATAGCAATGGTTTTTAAAATTTGCTGTTGGTAGGTTTCTGTTACCGGTGATCGTAAATGTGGATACAACCATCAGCCGTACAGTCTCGGACTAGTAAGAATAGAACTAAGGTAAGCCCTATTTATTGGAGGCAATTAAAAGGAGCTACGGATTTTACAAGCCTTCAGGGTTAGCCCTGTCGCTCAATAAGTGATAACACGTGGCACGCAAATGTAATGTGCCTCAGCTCAACGATATTGTTATGGATCGTTTGGGCTTTCCTTGAGACGTGCTAAGCCCAAGTGTAGAGCGACACCGGTGCGTTCTATAAAATATTCCAGGGCCTTCAGAATACATCGATGCAGACCACTCCACCTCTTCCTCTCGGCTTCTTATACTCACCTAGGATCCCGCCGAATTCGTCACCCAGAGGTCATGGGAGCTAAGAGAGAAAACTCTCCCGACTTTCCGAGACAGATCTGAGTCTATGGGATATTCATTACGAATCTCACATTATTCTGATTTCCTCTCAGAAGCAGGATATCTTTCGAAGATATCCCACATAACAAAAAAAAAGTTAGTACCGCCACAGATTCTTTATTTGCCGCCAAACTGTACTGTGAAAACTTTATTAAGTTTCGGATTGAAGGGCTTTATAGCTAGTGTAATTAATAGGGTAACGAGACATGATCTGTTATGTGTCAAGGCGACGAAAACAATTAGATGCAGTGTACATAATTTTAACTAGCGTCACGTTGTTATTGGCAGGCGTACTTATAATCAACGACTTACGATCGTCTCAATCTCTACTCGCTTTACTCTATTGAATAAGAAAATAAAAGAAAAAACCGTCCTTGTTCAAATTTTGACATCATACAACCATACATAAAACAAATATTACAATGAAACATTACAAAACTGAATGTAATTTTTGCCAGAGTTTGAAGAATTTATTTTAACTATAAACAAAATACGAAAGAACCACAGATAAGATAAGTCATGTTTTAAATGTAAGTACAATTTGAATTTATTCACTTCTTTTACCTTATTCACAATTATCCTTGTATGTGTTGCTTATATTATTATGGCTATAATAAGAAAACTATTTCAGGCACGGCTGCTCAATTTAGTTTTCTAGACAATTGCATGCAGTTACCTACAACAACTATATAATTAAAAAACACAACAGGAAGTGCAATTACGTAATTTATAAATACATCGATACTGGTTTTGAATTGTGTGATGTTTACTTGAATTTGTATGGAAGTATATAATGATACTTTTTTTCATTTGATAAAACGTGGAAACGAGCTTGATGATTGCCTGATGGTAAGCTATATAAAATCTTTATGGGGAAAAAAAGGCGAGTTATTTAGGATATGTATCGAATAAAACTGATCTTTCCTTCTCTATTGCTTTACGGTAGGGAGACGGAAAAAATTTTGCACACATCCCAAGCATTAGCTGCACTGTCCGGCCTCATCTTGAGTGTTATATTCCGCAGGTCTTCCTGTCTGGTAAAACGAGCCGGAGTAAACAGACCTCTTTTCCACTCGGCCTCTTGTCCTTGACAGAACATTGGATCATACCGAATCCATCTTCCAGAGTTTCTTTTAAAAGGACTTCTGTAAATAATGATTATGTCGATAACATACTGGTGGCAGGTCCTTGTTGCCGGAGACCGTCTAGGTACGTACCATCGCAGCGCCTATTGCAGCCGACAAACTAGTGTGCAAACATTACTGCGTTCCGGTTTGAAGGGCGCTGTAGCTAGTGTAATTATTGGGGTAACGAGACTCAACATCTTAAGTGTCTGGCAACGAGCAAAATATGGTGCAGTATATCCATCCTAACTAGCGTCGCTTAATTGTATAGAAAAAAATGACGCATTATTGTTTGGCATCTCTCTCATGATCCGGTAGACAATCCAGCTTATCTCATCTGTACGTCTAAAAGTTTTCCAGACAAGGGAAATTTTAGTAGTTTTATTCTAGACAATCTAATTAAATAGAAATTCAACATATGCATAGCAATATGTGTTTGTTTATCGTGCATACGTAAATTTTGTATGTAAAGGTCTCAGGCGGTAGACATCAGCATTTATATCAACAGTTGGTTCGCGGAAAAGGATGTAGAAATCGTGGCCTGCTTGTGACATGTATTAACACATTGTATAAGTTCGTAAACCCCACCTAACATATATCAATAGAAAACTACTAGAAACCGGCAAACGAACAGTAACCGTAGACATAAAAGGAAATACAAAAGGAAATATATAATCTTTCATATTCTAATACATACACGTGATGACGGAGGAATTATAAATATATATATATATAAGAAATGGAATTAGCCCATGCTTTTAACACGTTTTTTTTCGCGAAATCCTATAATAGTAGTCTGTAGTATGTCTACTAACCCGCCATGGCCAGCGCGACAGATAAACGACCTTGACTCTCTCTTTGCGGGAGAAGGTCACGTTCCAGTAGAGGGAACTTTAAGACAGCTGATTATATAATATTACATAATCTCAATCTTCAGCTATCTAACAGGAAAAAACTCTTTAAAATCGTCCTATCGTGTTGAACATTAACCAAACCAAACAGATGGAGAACAACGCAACATTTTCATCTGGTATAAGATTTTGTGAATTAAGTAAAAACTCTAGAGTAGGTCTAGACTAATATGTATAACATATACCTATATCCGCTGATGATGATGATGATGATATAGGCCTGTGTCCAACAGTGGACGTCTGTCGGCTAATACCGATGTTGATGACGACATATTGTATATGTATATCTTACCTACTCGTACATCTCTCAACGTTCAAAGTTGACTGGAAAAGTATGCTTATAGGAATTAAGTCTTCCTAATGTAACCTATTCTAATCATAATTTCATCATCACATCATCATTTTGTAAAGAAGATTGAAAATAAAATATTTCAAACAACATAATTTTTCTTCCATATATAAATAAATTAATATCTAAATCTTAATTGATATTATGTTGTCTGTAAGATGAAATTTCTATCAGGTTGTTATTATGTATAAGGGACAAAAACATCTTATCTCGAAGCGGTAATAACATAATACTGCGTGTTTATCACTACGTTGGAGACTGATCGCGTCTCGTCTCCATCGAATCTTCATTGAACATTAGTGACGTGTAAGTGACGCGTCACACAATGCCCGTGCGAGTCTCGTTCGCCGTTTTATTGCACGCGACCAAAACACAATGCGTCACCATAGTGCGGAGCAATAACGTAGCAGTGTTTAATAAAACTAATTACTTTTTATTATACAAAGCGACGACGCGAACAGGACATTCCCGGACCTGTTTGCAAGTGATACGCCTGGTTATATGCTCCGATGACCTCATAGTACTTGCCGCTATCCGACACGCACTTTTCTGATCTGATCTCCCCTTCTATATAAATACATACATATATATCACGCCTCTTTTTCAGTGAGATAGGCAGAGACCAGCTCTCTCCATTTGCTACGATCCTGGCACACCTCTCTCGCTTCCTGCGCCTTCATGAGTGTCTTCATGCTTATTGGTTGCGAGTACTCTTGACCCGGACTTTCTTTAGGAAAAAAAAGTGCCTGTGTATCACTATCAACATCTTCACATGTTCCCCATCTAATTTTATCTCACCTTTCTTTAGCCTCTTTTATATACAAATTTATTTACTTATATATGTACATATTAGTCATGTGTGTTTTTTGGTTTTTGTGTATTTATGTTTTGTGTTATTGTGTCTGTTTCAAGTTTTATTTTCTTTAATTTTATATTCTTTTCTTTTTTATATATGATAGATACTTGATCTGCAAGACCTGCCTCTGATGTAGCTGCAATGGTTGTCAAAGACACTAGCGGCGAAAAAAACGCCTGGCCATAACAACGTGGCGCTAGTTAGGATTGTATATACAGCGCTATATTGTGCCAGTCGCTTGAGACAAGAATTTGAGTCTCGTAGCCCGAGTAAATACAGTAGTTATAGCGTCCTACAATCCGAAACACAGTAATCTTTGCATACTACTTAGACAGTCTCTGGCAACAGTTTCTGTTCTGTCTTGTTCTGTCTGTTTCTATCTACCACAAGTAAAATTTTATAGATTTTATCACGTGCATTTATTTATTACCGAGTTTCGTGTTTTCTATGATTTATAACAGCCATCGTTACAGGAGGACTGAGCTGACAGTTGTTTTGACCTCATAGTCGATACGGATTAATTATTGTTTACAGTATAATCAACGCAAAACAAGCTCACAGTGTCTAAGTCTTCTACTGATATACTTGACGTTGGAGTTAATTCTATTAATAATAAAATAAAAAATCGGTGGTATAACCCTATTCTTAATTAGTATTCTCCTCGCGAACCAGCTTCGGTAAGAAGTTCGATGTGCTTTTGCAAGAATTTATGATCTATTAAATCTGATGTAATGGTTGAGAACTGTGAGTTCATTTTAAATTAATTATCATTAGTGGAATGATGTGCACTGCATTTCATGAAATTTCGTTATCCAAATAACTTTATTAGTGACTACATCTTGCAAATTGAAATACTGTTATGTTTTCACACAACTGCTTGATGGGAGATATAGGTAAAGCATACCTTTAAACACACTAAAAAATATCTGTTCTTATTGAAATTAATAATGTATGAAATGAAGTTAACAACAAACAGCTGGGAATACACTGCTGTTTATCGCATCATGTCGTTGTCTCCTGTGTTTATAAACTTGTTTGTATAAAGGTTAACCTGCGTGCAGTTATCGGAGGGCATTGCTGAGCTTTATCCGTTAAAATTAACCTGTCAATAAAATTATGATTGATATTTCAATTTTATCATTCTTATATAACCTGTTCTAGATCTTTCATTTCATTCATATACGTCAATTATAATGTTTCATTTTAATAGAATGTCATGTATAAGATAATATATGATGTAATATTAACAATTATTAAAAGATTTATCAACATTACATATAAATCAAATTTAGTAACATACGTTCTATTTATATTTTTTTTATCTACTATTTCTACATTTGACTCCAATTCAGATTATATATATTGCTCACTAAGAAACTTCTAGCTCTCATATATTAACAGTCGGTTAGCTATCGCGTTCGTTTTTGTAACCGCCAAAATTAGAGGTTATACTGAAGTTTTTCTAAACTGCTTAAGCAAGCGGGTTTAAAAATCCATACCGAACCAAACACCAATATATTTGGCTCCAGAAACGAGCAGGAGTACTTTCGTGTTGCAAAATAGGCGACTATCCACTGTGTTACGGTGATATTGCTTGAAAGTATTGTACACTAACAAAGATTGCCAATAAACTATTTAGATAAGATTGTATCTGCTAATCTTAATTGTTATCCGTTACTCATTGTGTACAATAACGTTAATTTTAGTCAAAAGCTATATTTTCGGCATCACTACGCGGGTCCGTTGACAGTTGCGTTACACTTTGCAATTGAATACGGAACTGTGAGCGGGTGTGTAGAGGCGCGGCGGGTGTGTGCCAGTGGCACTGTGCCGACGGCGGGTGTGTCCAGTGAAAGCCGTGGCGTCACGGACGGGACCCGCCACGGCCGCCGGGATGCGGCCGGCGGCACACTTCCGACGAGGCGAGACGCACGCGCCGCCATTCGTCCCCCGCCGGCCGTCGGTGCAACACCGCGCCGCGTATAGGTTATGTTTCTGTTCGCGAGTGGCTGTGCCCGCGCCTTTCTTTTTTAATTAAAAAAATTTAAACATGTTAATGCTACGAGCTCCTCGCTGCCTCCCGCTGTACCCGGTGCTGGGCCTGCTGGGCGCGTGCGCTAACGCTTTCACCGCAGTGCCGGTGTGCAATTCGTCAATCTACTGCAGCGGCGATCTCCTTCACAGAGTGCAATTGGCGCGCATTTTCCCCGACTCAAAAGCGTTCGTTGATCTTAAGCTGCTCCACTCTGAAAATGAAACGCTGGCCGACTACGCCAAGTTGATCCACGACTCCGATCACAATCCGTCATGGGATCAGATAAACAATTTTGTCGATCTGCATTTCGGTGAAGGCAATGAGCTGGAGTACTGGATGCCGCCTGACTTTGACCCTGATCCGCCGATCTTGAAACGCATCGTCGACCCGAAGCTGAAAATTTTTGCGAAGAATGTGATTGCGATGTGGGCAAAATTAGGTCGGAAAGTGAACCGCGACGTTGTGCTGAATCCAGAACAATATAGTTTTATCTATGTGCCAAACGGCTTCATAGTTCCAGGGGGAAGATTCAAAGAATTGTACTACTGGGATTCCTATTGGATGATACGAGGGTTACTGCTAAGCAATATGACGGACACAGCGCGGGGGATGATTGAAAACCTTTTTCATCTCGTCGAAAAACTCGGGTACATCCCTAACGGTAATCGTATTTATTACCTTGGTAGGAGTCAACCTCCACTACTAGCTGCAATGGTCGCCAGCTACTTCGCCGCAACTGGTGATCTCGGATGGCTAGAGCAACACATCGACACCGTGGAGAAAGAACTTCAGTATTGGTTAAACAACAAGAAAGTAACTGTTGAGGTGAACAAGAAGAAATACGTTCTCCTTAGATATTTATCTGATATGAACATCAAAGGTCCGCGACCGGAGTCATATTTCGAAGACTACACGAACGCCCGTGGCTTGCCGAATGAAGAGAAACGGGAAGATTTTTACTCTGAAATGAAAAGCGCTGCTGAAAGCGGTTGGGATTTCTCCTCTCGCTGGTTTATAACTGCCGAAGATGACATCATGGGAAATATAACCGACGTACATGCTAGCAGAATTATTCCTGTCGATTTGAATGCGATATTCGCAGGTGCTTTACAGCACGTTGGTGATTTCCGCAGCCGCTTGAAAGACAGGCGAATGGCGCAGAAGTGGTGGAGCCTCGCAAAGTATTGGCGGAGTGCCATACAGCAAGTAATGTGGGATCCGGCAGATGGAGTCTGGTACGATTACGACTCCTTGGCTAACACGAAAAGGAGGCACTTTTATCCCAGTTGTGCGACTCCTCTGTGGACTAAGGCTGTGGAAGACTCAGACGCACCTAAATATGCTGGACTTTTAGTGAGATATCTTTTGTCATCTGGTGCTTTAGATTTTCCAGGTGGCATTCCCGCTTCAATATTAAATTCAGGTGAACAATGGGACTATCCAAACGCATGGCCACCGACTCAGAGCATTCTGATAGGAGGTTTGGACACCAGCGGAGATGAAGAAGCACAGCGGTTGGCAAAAGAACAAGCGGTGCTGTGGGTCTGTGCTAATTACGTTGGTTATAACACTTGGAAGAAAATGTTCGAAAAGTATAGTGCGGTTCAACCAGGTCACCATGGGAGTGGGGGAGAGTATATCGTTCAGGATGGATTCGGTTGGACCAATGGGGTACTCCTCGAACTACTTGACAGATATGGCGAAGAACTGACGATCAAGGAACATTTTCAAATATCATTACCTTATGTGCGACAGATATTGTGAACAAACGTATCAATGTTTTTTTATAATTAAAACTGTAATTGTTTTTTATTATTATTTCCTAATCAATAATAGTGAATACATGAAATATTTATTTATAAAATAATGTTATATAATATATTTTTTTACTTTGAAACAAAAGCCAAATGCCATGGCGCGATTCAAGATGGCCGAATAGAAATAAAATACACGTGATTCAAATGTAAAATGGAGCCACTTTTTTCTTTGGAATTTTGGACGGAATGTGTAATTAGATTTGTTTTTATACTTGTGTATTTTTTGCGGTGCGCATTTGTTTTTAGTTGAAACATTGTGATAAAATCATTAATGTTAAATAGATAATAAGCCAAATGTGATATTCGACAATATGACGAAGCGTGGGAAAACAGATTAGATAAATTTTAATATATGTTAAACTTATTAAAGCATTTATTTTATTAACAACACCTTTTCTTTGTTACGAAATAATCTTATTTCTTGAATAATTCTATGTACAATACACTAGTAGGTTCTTTTTGGTGGTAACGACCACTTTAAAATGGTACTGTTGTAAAGCCTATTACTGTGAAGAAACAGTATTTAAATATTACAGTAATTAGTATTCTTTTCTTTTCTATAACTCCCTCTGCGTGTTTTGGGTCAGGACCTTTGTTTACATTTTTCATTTACCATCATATTTATTTCTATGCATTATTTGTTTATTTTATCCTCATACTCTTTTTTCATCCTTTCTCATTTATTTATCATACTTTTTTTCTCCTATTATACTACATTTCAATTCCTTCTTTCATACCTCCCGCAAGTGAAGACAGTCGCCTCGTCCTTGAAACCTGTAACAATCATATATTCTTTTCTTTCTTTTTTATTCTCCTTCCTTATAATTTATGTTTTACCATTTTCCTTCTTTTTTTTATAGTTTTATTTACAATTTGGTATTCTATTTTTATTTTTACTATTTCTATTTTTAAATTAAAGTTATTATAATGTAAGTAATTCGTATTGTAAACAGATGTTGTGTGTCGGCAGACTAACATCTAGGAACAGTTAAACATTACTTATCATTAAGTTAACATTCCATGCGGCGAATAGCTTTGAAGCGTATAAAAAAATAATGATATCTATTTCCTTAATCAATGGAAAAATTCAAATACTTTGAGATAAATATAATTTTGTTATATCTTTTGTTCAGAGTTGAGACTATCCCTCATAAGGAGAGAATAAAGATTAGTAGTCTACCACACCAGTCAAGTGCACGTTATTTTATAAAATTACGATTTACAATAAAAAATTGTTTACTTCGTTTCACCACCACTTGTGAATCAGATTAAGAGATGTTCATTTTTTCCCCTATAACTCATAAACATCGCAACGTTAACGGGCACCCATTGTTCTGCTTATGTTCAATATAAAAAGCGTGTTTTTTTTAAATTCCAATAGCTCACACATCCGGTTGGAACTGAGAGTAATGTAACATGGCGAACTCTAAATGAATAATTAATAAATTTTCATCGGCGTTTCGTACTTTATATTTTAATATTTCTCGCAAATGAAACTTATTTCACAGAAAAAAAGAATAATGAAACTTTGTTTAGAGAGCGACAATTTTAATTACGTTTCAATATGTAGCTGTAATAACATGAAAACTAGCGAGTTTCAATACTATTACAGTGTCATATTGTATTAGTACAGCTGTACCACGCCCGATTTGCGGCTAACAGGACGAAATATAGTATTAGATTTGAAATTTAGACTTAAAATTTAACAGAAATATTTCCGCTCGGGCTTCTTCCTGTTATTAACATCCAAAATTGATTTTGGGCAAAGAGTTTTGTAAGATCCGTTTTTAGCTGACCTGTACTCTGTAAAAGAAATATTGCTACCAAATTACCAAGTGTCCAAGCCTTATGCTTCCGGAGACAATGATGATGACCTCTTATATGCTTATAGATGATATCAAATATCAATACGTTAAATAGATATGTTGAATTTTAATATGTTTTTATCTACAACAGGCTATCACTAGCCATCATATTCATATTCTGCCTTTAGTAATGACAAGTGGTAATTGTTAAACAGCTGTCACAATAATGCTGTTATGACAGCAGTTTAACCATTTAAAGGGGGGAGGGAAAGGAGTTCAAATAGCAAGTTAGAAACTAATACTATCCAAACACGACAACGACTGTGGCATCGGAATCAAATCAAAGATCAGTATATATAGTCAGCATGTTGACTTCTCAAACTTTATTCTTCCACTCATGCCTCGTTGCGTCTGAAGGTTTCAAACTGTACACCAGTTATTAATATATGCTTGAACTTGGTCATAGCTTTGTTAGTTTTAATTAACCGACACTACCGACGTTAGGAAGTTACTAAAAGATAAAAGGTCAGCCATGTTTATTTTCCGATAACAGAAACGCGTGCCGATCCATTTATAACTCATGCAAGGTCATCATATGTACATCATACTATTAAAAACGCATACCATACAATTACTGTATTGTAGTATATGATAATGGCAAGAGCAATAATAGTAACAGTATGTATAAAGTAGTAGTTAGGATATTTACACAACAATCGCTTTGTGTCATAAGTTTCGTTGCCCCAGTTTATATTAGCAACGTCCTTCAAATAGGAACACAGTAGTATTTACATTTTACCGTTTTATAGTAAATATAATAAATGTAGTCTGACTTAAGAATCCTTTTATTACTGCAGTGCTACAGGAGTTTACTGGCTATGATAGAGTATGATTAAAATCTTATTAAAAAAAACTTTTAATATCAATCAAGGTGATGATTGGCTAGAAGATATGCGAACCACATGTTTTAATAAGAGGAAGCGATTAATCGATCAGGTCTTTCACGTGATTGTAAGTGATACGGCTCGCCATAACAAACAGACGCTGATTATGATGATATACACAGCACCACATTGTGCCATTAGTAACATGCAATTTTAAAAACGATTAATTAATAATGAATTTTCCCAAATATAAAGAAAATATCATTAACATACTATGAATATACTCCGTTTAATATTTTTTCTTATATTTACAGTTGTATTTTGGAGTATATAAAATAACTAGCGATTTCCCGTCCGCTTTGCTCGCTGTAACACCCTGTAACTTCCTTTAGGGGTAACATGTTAGTATATTCCTGGCTGATCTACACTCTTCGAAATGAATATTCCTACCAAATTTTGAGTCTCCAGGTATTACGATTAAAGATATATCGCGATGAGTCACTACGTAGGTATAAATCTCTTTTGTCTATATACAAGTATATTTTCCTTTGTTCGCTAAACACGTGAAAACTAGTGAACGCATCGACATGTGAATATTCGATGCTGAATAATTTGTAGATGGTTATAGTCTATTTATTTTTTGAATTTTACAAATACTGTACAATTTTTTTTTCTAATTAACTCTTATAAACAGTTTCATTTCGTATTATTTATTAGTATGACATATATACAAGCTACTAGACTACATATATACAAGATCGCTTTGCCCGTCGTTATGTAGAATCAAACTGTAAATTTGTCTGAAACATTCCTTGATAGCAACCACAAATGACTTTCTATACCAACCGTTATTATGGCAACTACTTAAATAATACCAAATGAATTTTTTTGTAACAGTTAATTAGAATTAAAATGACGAAGTCTAGGAAGATTTAAAAAAATAAATAGCGTATAACCATCTACAAATCATTCCGCGTCGAATGCTCATGTTCCCGTGTCGATACATTCACTAGTTTTCACGTGATTGCAGAAAGAAGAAACCCATTTTCATTATATCTATAGATATAAAATAGTTTCTTTATAATATTTTTTTTAAATAGCTCCATAGCTACCTGAGGTGCTTTTTAGAAGGATTCCGGTTTAACTCCTATTGGCAATCGCGCCATCCCTGAAGCTAATTGGATCAAAAATGGTTTATATAAAGCAATGTCTAGATTCCTTTTAGAACTAAATTGACGGTCAGTTTTAATGATGTAACATTCGCCAATTAATGTGGGTTGTGGTGAATAATCAATAAGTTGAAATAGTATAAAATTAAACGGTGTGTGCGTCAACGTTCAGTGTGTGTCATTATCGTATATAGACGTCCACTGCCGGACATAGGCCTCCCCCAAAGATCTCCACATCGATGGACTGTGAATCTCCCATACTTATTAGAATATGGAATATGAGATATGTTCTGTCTATACAACGAATAGTACAATATCAATGAACATAATATTGATGACGAGAGCGCAGGAGGCGTTAATAGGAATCACTAACACTCCTCATCAACAGATGTAACGCCGATGAAGTATAATAATGATGCATATATGCTTAATCTAAGATCAAGCTTAATTAAGTATAGCGAATTTGCCAAAAGAAGTATCTTTATGAATTTTGTATAGTTAATAAGAATGACATGAATAGTGCAGAACTCATTACTCGTTTGTTTTCCGGCTTCTCTTTGAAATAACACTGTTCAATAGGTCAAAGTACTAAGTAAGTTTTGTGAGTAACGGATGAATAATAAACTCAAATTTTTCCTTTTGTCAGATTTTATGTATGAAGCATTTATTTATAGCAGACCTTTTTAAACTCTGGGTCACGTCTCCAATTGGGGTCGCGTTGCAAAATTCTGGGGTCGCGAGAGGTTTTAATGTCAAATATTTAAATACACGATTTTATAACATCTATATGTGTATTTGTGCATAGTAACACATCTGCTCATTGAAGAGGTATTTACATCATCATCATCGTCCGATGGACGTCCACTGCTATACATAGACCTCCTCCAAAAATCCCCGCGATTGTGAGGATTTGGGCCATTTCCCACCACGCTGGCCCAATGCGAGTTGATAGGAACCAGAGCCTCGTTTATTGATTAGCAGAGTGCACCATGAGCAGTTTAGTAAGGTGGTCTTAAAATTTTTTCTGCAATTTTTAAATTTAGACTTTTGTATGTTTTTAAACGAATTCTAAAACATACATATTATCATATGTATGATATTGTTACTTAATAATATAGATATATCATTAAATAATATTTATTTATTTTTCTATTATATTTATATAGGGGTGGCCTGGCAACTCGCAATCATAAATGGGGTCGTGAATGAAAAAAGTTTAAGAAACCCTGATTTAGAAGTGTGATAAAACTTGTCGATTTTTGTCCTATGGCTTCTAAATCCACTAACGCCAAGCGTAATTATAGCAGTAGTGTAGGCGATCTGTATTTATTGTAAACATTGTTTCTAAATATATATTTATATCATTATTGCCTCTATACGTTATATTACTATTGTACATTGCCTTTAAGATATATTTCATTATAATAACGTATTTTCCTTCAATAACATGTAACAATGTTAATCGCAAATGTTTATATATGCTGAGTAAAATGACCGCATTGGACACGCTTCGTCCTTACCGACCTTTAACAAAAAATGTTTAGTAAATTGATATTGATTGTTTCGATTTAGAAGGACGACAATTATTAAAACTGAAATTGAACACACAAAAAGAGAAGGATCCTGTAAATTCATCTGAATAGCGCCAGAGATGATTTATCTCTTCACAACCCATCTTTATTACAAATTCATAAGTAACAGATCATGTAAACATTTGTTTTTCTATGTGAGCATCCCATCAGCGCTCTGATGTATATTACATACCCGAAATTAAAACATATTAATGTCTGTTTATTACAACTATAAAATAACAGACCTTCCCAATTTAGTTCGATGTATTTTGGCAGACGTTCATTATAATGAACGTCACAGGTTCAAGGTTACAGTATTTTTCCTAGTACGTAGATGAATTCTTAAAGTACTTCGGGCACATTGCCAAGAAAGACAGAGGCAATCGTGAAAAACTTGTGGTTACTGGCAAAGTGGAAGGAAAGAGGCTATGGGGCCACATCCCAGTGCGTTGATCTGACTAGATCCCCAACACACGGCTCCAGAGTCTACAATGTTCTCCGCGTAGCCGGAGATAGGATGATGTGGCGCATTATTATGAGGATAAGAATAATGGGTGGAGGTAATCACGACCCTCAGACATGAGTACTAAATAGTATATACATATATTATAATAGTGAAAACGATTTGAGGAGGTGATGAGTTCATATGCTTTGCATATGTTGGATTTATCGTGTTATATGCCAACCATTCTGAATATTAAAGGCACCGCCAAACTACTATTTTTTTTTTAATTGTTCCCCTGCGTGTTGTGGGTCAGGGCCTTTATTTACATTAATAGTTTACCATCTTATTTCTATTTTTACAATTCATTCATTGTTTTCCTATTTCTATTTCTTTCTTTTTACTTACTTATTTTTATAAATATCCTCTTCATACTTTCCCTCTTTCATTCCAGTTCTTATCTCTCATTTCACATTCCCTTTCTTCTGACATTCCTCCTCTCCTTCAGTAGTAAAGACCTCCGTCGTCTTGGACTTATTTCTGGTTAATAAGGGGGGCGGACCCTGAAAAGAATCATCCCTGCAGCATTCACTTCTTGATTCTTCCGACTTTCTTTTCTTTATTTAGTTCTTTCTTTTGTTTAGTTTTTACATTTTTACTTTTATTCGTTTACATCACAATATTTTATTTTTATACCTAATACCTTATATCTTGTTCCTTTCTATAATCTTTCCTATTACCTTCTTTCCATATTTCAGAAATGTTCTGGGACTTTCGTCCTGAGTTTAAACCTGTGAAGGTACTCGGAGAATCCCCCGTGCCCAGTGAACATCTGGACCATGACCGTGTCGAGCTCGAGCTGGCGAAGCACGCGATATGCCGACCTGCCGTCTGGGAAAAATATCCACATTGTTGAAGCCGTCGTACCTTGCACATACCTCCTGTACCATTCGTCAAGCGTCCTCAGCCTTAGCTGACGCTTGACGATGGAAACGGGGCAATCCTCGTACTCAGGTCTTCTTTTGCTCTTCAGGGCCGCTTCCTTGGCCAGTTGGTCCGCCCTTTCGTTACCTTCCATCCCCACATGCCCCTTCACCTAAAATAATCTACCATCCGTCCCTTTCTCACACGCTTTCATTATATTCTCTTTCACTGCGATCGCCAGGAGATTGAGGGTGTCAGGTTTAGCGACATTCTCCAGGGCGGACCTCGAATCGCTAAAGACGGCGTACGATTGCGCCGGCCCGATGGCCGCGTACCCTGTCGCTTTCACTAAAGCCAGCAGCTCTGCCTGGTATACGGTGCATAATTTGCCCAACTTGAGTTTTTTGGTCGCTACCTCTGCGGCGTTCCGCATAACGCAGAACGCCGCACCCACCTTGTCGTCGATCCGGCTGTGCGTCAGTGTAGATCGCCGAGTCGGCAGGCGAGGTGGCAAATTGGACTTCTTCCGCACTTTCCCCCAGGCAGGAAAATTCCACACTAAGCTGCACAGACGGGTGTGGAAGTCTCGTGGCTGATCGGAACCTCCAGCGCTCGCTCTCCCAGTACTTCACGGGTGTGGCCGCGCTTTACCTCAAATAAAGTGACCGCTTCTTGGACCTGAAGGTCCAGAGGAAGCAGCCCTGCAAGTACTAGTACTAATAGTAGGCGAATGCAACGATGCGGTTCGGTGAGTTCGTGCAATCTTCTGCGCGAAGCCACTCTGAACCGCATCGAGCTGCTTTCGGACCAGCAGCTTCTTAGCCGCTGGCGCTCATGCACTCACTGCATACAAAATTAAAACGGCTCCAACACCGTCAGATACATCGTTCTGATACTTTCGCGGCCCTGCACAATTGATCTGGCAAACTACTATTACAATTATGTGTTTTCAGGGAATATTTTTATTCGCAATATAATTTAAAAGATTTCATCATCAGCTGATAGACGTCCAGGAGGAAAAAAACATGTCACAATGCCAAGTCCATAGTGACAAAATAAAATGACTTGAGTATGTTTATTACATATGTAAATGTTTGCGATATAAATATTCAAAGTGGCTTGACTTCCCTAGTGTACAAAAACAATCATCATAATCATCATCATCATCATCATTTGACCGTCCATCACGGACGTCCACTGCTGGACAAATACAATATCTAAATAATATAAAAACAAATGGTAATACAAAAATTAATCTTTTCAGTATGTTATAGAGATGAAATTGCTTTTACCGCTCTTACTAAGCTATAGTAATCATTAAATTTATAAACTAAAGGGAAATAAAAAAAAAATAACTAAAACTGGTCGTAGCTTTCTGTTGCAGGAGACGTTTAGTTAGGTACCACTGCAGTGTCTATTACTGCATACATTACTGTATTCCGGTTTCAAGTGCGCTGTAACTAGTGAAATTACTATGTAAACGAGAATAAATCCTTTATATTAAGGGGACCGGAAAGTAATGTCATTTTCTTACGCTAAATACAAACACATACATTTTTAACGAGTCTTTATTTTTAATCAATGATGTATTCCCCATCATTGTCAATAACCTTTTGCCATCTAGTGAGTAAATTTTCAATCCCTGATCGATAAAAATTAATTGGTTTTTCGGCAAAATATCTAGAGATGACATTTTGGATATCATCCAAATTTGCAAATGTTTTGCCACTTAAAAAGTGTTGCAGCGCTCGGAATAAGTGGAAATCCGATGGTGCAACATCGGGCGAATATGGTGGATGAGGCAGCACCTCCCACCCCAATTCATTAATTTTTTCTAGAGTTCGCCTTGCGCAGTGCGGTCTTGCATTGTCATGTTGGAGAATGACGCCTTTTCGGTTGACAATCGCTGGCCACTTTTCAATTAAAGATTGATTGACTCGCTGCAATTGTTCGCTGTAGAGGTCTGCAGTAACAGTTTCTCCAGGTTTCAGTAATTTAAAATGAACAATGCCGCGAATACTCCACCAAACACACAAAAGCGCTTTTTTGGGGTGTAAACCTGGCTTAGCAGTACTCCGAGGGATTTCATTTGGAGAGAGCCACTGCCTTTTGCGTTTTGGGTTATCATACAGGACCCATTTCTCATCTCCTGTGATCAAGCGATCAAAAAACGCTTCTGTGTTGTGTCGTTGAAGCAATAAGTTGCATGTGATTGATCGGTTAGCCTTATTCTGTTCGGACAGATTATGCGGGACCCAAACACCTGCTCTGCTTACTTTTCCAATCTGCTTCAAATGTTCTTGGATGGTCGACCAAGGTTTGTTGAGACTGTTTGACAATTCCTCGATCGTCTGACACGGATTTGCTTCCACTTCCGCCCTTAACACGTCGTTGTCTAACGCTGATGGTCTTCCTGATCGATACGAGTCGGAAAGATCAAAATTACCCGATTTGAACTTGGAAAACCACCTTTGGCATTTACGAATGTCCAGTGCATTTGGATAAACATCGCAAATGTTTTTGGTAGCAACTGTTGCGTTATTTCCCTTGCGAAACTCAAAGAGCATGCAATGCCGGATGTGTACCTCTTCTGGTATTTGGCTGGCCATTTTACCCAAAATTACAAAAAAAAATTGTAATTCAATTGTCTATAAGTAAAGAAATCACTATAACCTCACAATGTCTTTGGTACGCCTCTGAACAAAACAATGAGCTGACAAATGACAATCAAGTATTGGCATGCGCAGAAACGACATTACTTTCCGGTCCCCCTATTATCTCAAGGCGAGGAGCACAAGGTAATGCAGTGTCATCCGAACTAGCGCCACGTTGTTATGGACTGGCGTTTTATTTACCATCAGGTGAATGCTTGTTTGTCGTTTCTATTTTTTTTTTTTTTTTTTTTTATATAGTCACGCCTTTTTCCCAGTAGGGGTAGGCAGAGGTGAATAAACACCCACATTTCGCCAGATGTGGTTAGATTAGGTCCAGTGTAACAGGGGGCGAGCCTGTTGCCACTTTATTGGGACCACCACACACACACACACACAAAGATGATATCAGTGTGCAGGTTTCCTCACGATGTTTTCCTTCACCGTTTTTTTTGTATCTCGTTGTTGTAACTAAAGTTCACAAATGTACATAACTTAAATATTAAGTCATTGGTACATGCCGAGGTTTGAACCCGCGACCTTCAGAATGAAAGCCGCACGCTCTAACCATTAGGCCAGCGAGCTACCTTCTAAGATCGTTTCTAAGATAAAAAAAATATATTATATATATATATAGCAGACTACTTAGTCTGCTTTATCTAGTTTTTTTTGGCCGTTTTTGAAAAGACTGCACATTTGTGAAGTTTGTAATAGAAGTTTAAAGACTTTTTGTAAACAATCACGCACGCCAGTATGTATTAGTTATTAATGATTACATGTACTCATATATATACGTTTGACCTTCGAACTGCGTACTAGTCAGTAGTAGTACGTTATCATGAGTATCACATCCGTTTTTATTAGCGACTCTGCTTCTCAAATAATAAAATTTTCAACCCTTTTTAAATTTTATACTTGTCTCAAAAAAATATTTAAAACAAAAAATATTGACAGAGGCTTATACTTATACAAAAAAAAAAATATTTGGTGTAAGAGAGTTATTTATTTATTTAAAGCTGTTTATAAAATTTATGCACATTATGAACATTGACAATGTATTCCAGAACCGTCTCAATGGATTTTGCTTTGAACAATTACTGCATCGTTACTCTGTTCATCAGCTCGAATTACTGTTATTGGTATGAAATTTTAAACTGATTGTTTCAACGCAAAAACATTTATAAATAAGCTGCATCGCCAACTCAATTAGAAAATTCCAGTATGATATACTCGTATCGAGTATCATCATCAGGCGTCCATTGCTGGACATAGGATTCTCGAAAGATATCCACATCGATCAATCAGCATGGCCTCCACTAGGGGCCGTCGTTTGTAGAGGTTCATATGGTAGGATTCGAGCCTTTTCCAACACTGGCTCAATGCAGGTTTATAGGAGCCAGAGCCTCGTTTGTTGATTAGCAGGCTGGCTTGAGGTTGCCTAGGATTCCTTAACATGTTATGTGGGAACCTATACACCGAGTATACGCCGCGACTATTATTGATGAATGAGAGTTTAAAAAAAACGTACAGAAAATAGTACAATTTTAGCAGTGTTATTATATCTCCTTAAATGCTTATTCATCTTTGTTTTTAATACAAAAATCAAACGACTTATGACCATACAGCTATATTTCCGTACGAGTAGTACATGTTAAAGCTTCGTGAATTCCCGTTCACTTTATGAATGGAATATTTTAAATTTTAATATAACTGTCGGTGCGTGTTTATTTATTCATTTAAATCTTTCTTATATATATATATATATATACATATTATATATTACTATATTTAACTTGTATATATAGTATATAAAAAATTTAATTATCTAAAATCTCACTACACGTTTTAATAACGAATTAAATAATGTGATTTTATTGCTAAAGGAAAAATTTATAACGAGCGACTTGTAGGGGTAATGTGAAAATAAAATAATTTGTTAATATTTAAATATACTTTTTTACATAACAACATAATCAAATACGATTGGACAAAACACATTCACGTCTGACGTCATGAAACTTAAAGAAAAAAATAATACATGATCAGTTACTCGATATGTTCGTAGCCGCAGTCGCTGGCCGGCGTCACGTATGGCAACTCCATTTGTGCTCCGAATTCAGCTTCGTAAAGCACTTGTTGTATTTTAAGCCTGGCGACGGCGTTTTGTTTGGAGTTTAGCCTTTTCAAAGCAGAAGAGCAGCTGAGTAGGAAGAGATCGTCAGGATCGTTCCTGTTGCACAGGCAGGTGCTTTCCTCGTCCGTGGACTGGAGGCGGGGCTTCTTCGGCGAGGGTTGGGAATCCTCGTCCTCTTCGTATTTGCAATTGTTCTCTGTCGTGACGAACGATATGTCTGGGAGATTGTTTATGGCTTGTTGACGCATCTCTTCTTCAGGGTCAGAGTCTTCCAGATTGTTCCTATTGGTGGATAGCCTGAAAAGTGGTTCAGAGCAATCTTAACGTTTAAATTGGTTCTTTAAGGAAGTTCCACTTGATAACGTCCACCTATTAAAAAAGGCTTTAGGTTTGCTGTCTTTATTTTGAACAACAACTATTTTACTCATACTGGTATAAATGAGATGAAAAAGCTTTTGTAGCGAAGAAAATAAATTAATGTAGCATTTACGGGACTAATAAAGTGTAAAAAAAATTAAATAGATAGATTTGACTATATAAATTTTGATCCGTTCATTAAGACAAGAAAAGAAATAAGATACAAATTGTAACCATAAAATACACTTGAAGCAGTTCATGATGCAGGTTAGATGGATGCTGACTCTCCGCTTTGACATGATTTCCTTCCTATTAATTTTAGACTGGATTATGTTTAATACAATAGGATAATGTGTTAAGACCTCATTACCAGGTATCAGTAAGCAAATTACGTAGCGTTGTGGACTTACATCTCAGGCTTAGGTTCGACGTGGGGCAGCAGGAAACGCATGGCGTGGTGGTAAGGCCAGCGAGTGCGTCCCCCGTGCGTTCGCTGTAACTTTATAAAAGAATCGCGAAGAGATCTCCAACGTTTTTTACACTCCGCTTCTGAAATAATAATAGTTTAATTTTAAAACATTTGCCAATGATTCTTGATCAATTATACTTCAAGATTATTAATTTATGTTTAGGTATTTTTTACTGCTGATAGGTTTATTATTTTATTTCAATAACTATAATTCGATGTATCCCTGTACTGATCGTCCGTGTACAATGTTATTACTATGTCCTGTTAAAAAAAGAAAAATTATCTGCAAAAATATCAAATCCTTGATAGATGGCGCTGATATCAAGAAAAGTAGTAGCTAAATCTAAGTCCTTTCTTATTTCTTTATAAAACACTGTCAAATGTCTTGTACAAATAATTCTTTAAATAGAGTAATTATATTAGCTAGAACTAATTGTAGACATTAACATACTTTAAAAATATTTTCAGTACAGCTCGTTAGGTAAATTAGGCTCTACTTTTCTTAACCAGTCGGAACGTATTATTACTGTCATAATATAAATAAAAGGGTCATTGTGTTTGTCAAACCGATCATTGGCCCATACAATTGTATTTATTTTTAACAAAACACGGAACAACAGTTTTAGTATAAAAAAAATTAGAGGATTACAGAGTTGTTTAATATGACAAGTGTTAGTTAACGAAACTTGTTGATGAAGTAATAATAAAATATATATTACCTGAAACATTTAGGACGTCTTGAACTTCTTTCCAGGCATCATCTCTTAATCTTGTCTTATTAAACCCGCTCACAGATTTATCATACAGAATTGGCCGTCGCTCAACTTCCTTGATTAAATCTAATTCATTCATTTTAGAACGTTCTGAACATTAATCTGCAAGTAGATGGCGGTATAGTAAATAATAAATTTTTCCTATGTAACTAAGAATCACATATGGTAACGTTTGCGTAGCTTTGTAATCACAACCTGTGACAATTTAATTTTGACCTATTTACAATATTCACAATTGTAAGCTAAAAACTATTGTAGAAAAATAATTAAATTATTGTAGAAGAATTATGTCAAAGCACTAAAAATAAACGACTAATAATTATCAAAATATTGTTTCATGAAATAAATAAATATCTTACCTTTGGTTGATAAGACGACCATAATAATTTGTAATTATTTTATAAATATATATAATCACAGTTAATGTATATTATTTAAGGTGTACTTTGTGATATAAATTGGTTAATTTTAATTAGGGTCCTCGCAGGGATGTGTTTTAAAGACAGCTGAGTTCAGTACTGGTTGCTGACGCGCGGTACGCGCGCGCCGCGCGTATCGAGCGGCGCGGCGCCGCGACGCGTCGGCCGCACTCCGTCTATATACATACCTATACTTGCTGAGCCTAGCTTTACATCCCAAATATATAACTACAACATGTTTAAAGATGACAAGAGTAACTTCTTTAGTATATAGTACGATAGAATTAATCAAAATTACGATGCTAATTAAAAATCAACTAACGCAGGATACACTATTTGTTTTATAAAATTGTTACAAACCATTTTAAATGTCGCGATTTATTGAAGCGCTTGTCATACAATGTCCTTTATTAAAATTGCTTTGTATTTCTTACTATAGAAAATCCAGGATTGAATTATTGTTTTAAATTGTGGTATACCCGTAATGAACTTTGCTGTATAAACTCAATAATTGTTGTATAATAATATTTCGTACATTATATTTAACAATCAAATTTACAATTCATCAGTGGCCAATACTTTTTGTAGACAGTTCTCACTCTTTTTGGCATAGAAACATAATTAGTTTTTATAATATTAGTAAATATATTATGCTATAATTCGCATAGTTTTTAGATCCTAAAACATATAACGTTGATTCTTTTCTTGCTACTCGTGTAATAATACATAAAAAATAACGAATACCTCCATTCTGTCTATAGTTTACACGAAACAATAGACTTACATCACTTTCAAAATAAATAGAATATAGATTAAGTCAATAGTATAATATATAATAAAAATAGAATATAGATAATCATTCACATTTTAAATAAATGAATAAAAGATTTCATTACTTGGTTTTAATGTTAATAAAAAATATTACTAAAAGAACTACATAGCACACTTTTATGTAGATAAAGTTTTAATTTAACATCGAACGAGCCCTGGTGGAACGAATAGCTTGCTTAGTCAAGCAGTTCCCCGTTAAATGAACGATAAAGTGTACAGAAAACATACGTATCTGATAAATGAGGTATTTAATATACATAGGAGTATAGATTAAGTTTCTAGAAAGCCAGACTTGTTTAACGTGAAACCTAATGACTTTTACTTTTTAATTAAATATGAATAATAATAATAACATTTATCGTTTTTTAACCTTTTATATTATTTTTAAATAAACGATATATATATATATATATATATATATATATTTTCTATGTGGAATATGGTCACTACTATACATTACTAAAGGGTGTCTGGCGGCAGATTTATATTTTAAAAAACGAATATCTCAATAAATTATAAACAGTGCGGGGGGAAGGTGGTGTCATTAGAATCACCGATCATGCGGATTTCTTAGTCACGATGTCGCAGTGGTCGGGTGAGCATCGCGCGTTCGCTATTGAAGCATTTTTCAAGAGTAACGATTCTTACGTACTCGCTCGCCGACAGTTTTGTTCACATTTCCATATTCGACGGATAGGCGATAGGCCGAGTGTGAATTTAATTCGTTCGTGGGTGGAGAGGTTCCGCGCAACTGCTTCGGCTATGAACACACCACGGCCAGGACCTAGTCGATCGTCAAGGACCCCCGAAAACATTGAACTGGTTGAACGCAGTTTACGTGAAAATGCTCGACTTTCGATACGGAAAAGGGCAGCTTCACAGGGACTTCCAAGAGCAATTGTGCATGAAATTTTGAAAAAAGATATGAAGTTTCATCCTTTTAAAATTCAAATAATTCAAGAATTGAAAAAAAATGACTTTGCGTCACGCAAATTTTTTTGTGAAACCATGTTGGAGCGTTTTCGCACTGTGAATTCCATTTTTTCTAGCGACGAGGCTCATTTTCATTTAAACGGACACGTAAACAAGCAAAATTGCCGTTACTGGGCTCTAAGAACTCGCAATCCTCGACTGAAGCACCAAAAACCATTACATTGCCCAAGGGTAACTGTTTGGTGCGCTTTATCCACGAATGGGATAATCGGACCATTTTTTTTTGAAAATGCACGGGGCCAAGCGACGAATGTCAATGGTGAGAATTATCGGCTCATGATTTCGAATTTCTTTTTGCCGAACCTGCGAGCTCATTCATCATTCTCATCACACACGTGGTTTCAACAGGATGTTGCGACCGCACACACTGCCAGAGCTTCCATGGATTTGTTGCGAGAAAATCTCCCTCAAAAACTGATTAGTCGCTTTGGGGACTTTCCGTGGCCACCGAGGTCACCCGACCTAATTCCAATGGATTTTTTTTTGTGGGGCTACCTCAAAGAGAGAGTTTACGACAACAATCCGCGAACTGTTGTGGACTTAAAAGAAAATATTCGGCGAGAAATCAGCGCAATTGAACCAAGTTTACTGCAGCGTGTGGCACGGAATACGAGGCTCCGTTTCGAACAGTGTGTGCAACAGGATGGAAGACATTTGGATGACATTATCTTTAAAAAATGAAATCCGCATTTGTACTCTATCTTTTAATACTTTTAGTAAAATTATATGTCAAACATATTATTTTTTATTTAAATTTGAAAACATAAATCTGCCACCAGACATCCTGTATAAGGGCAGTAGAAATCAGTACTGCATTACACCTAAATGTTGTATTTTAAAGTATGAATTTAATTACAATAAATTACATTTTTATTCTTTTCAAGAAAGAGCTCTATTTTACTAAATGGAGAAGGGAAGAGGAGCAGGCACAATGTTGTTAACAATTTCCCTTTATTGTCAAGCAAATGAACGGCACATTTTTATCTGTGACTATACCCCTGTCTCTATTCTTTTATAACATTTTGATTTCGAAGTTACGTGTTGTGGAATTTAGAGGGTGTGATGCTATAACAGCAATATTGTCTTCTGGCTGTCAATGGTTAGGACAAGGCTATTCTGAGCATGAGCGCTGCATCACCTAAGGCTCTCCTGTCACAACATGAAAGATATGTCTAGTGTTAGCCCATTGTAGGCAAAACGAGAACATCGTAGTTAAAAAGATTGCTATCACTAGAATGTTATAACTGTTTAATATAAACATTTATGTACAAAATTATTAAAAAGAATTAATAAACGGTTTTTTTAACTGGGCAATTGAGGCAATCATCACGTGGGCTAATTTTCGATCTACCACTAAAATGTAGACCTCAACAGTAGACCTTTGTTACTAGACACTAGTAGGTTAAAATTATAAGGGCTATAAAAATGCCTAATTTATTCGCATTATTTTTGTTTGTTGTTTTTTACATCAACGTTAAGTATATTTTTTTATATATAGATCATGAATATAAAACGATTTTGAATAAGTACTTGAACAAATATTTTAAAATGACATTAAGTCTAAGTATTTATTTTACTAATTTACAACTTTTTATATAACAATGGTATGACATAACAATAAGTAAATGAATGCAATTTAAAATCGTGACAAAACTTCCATTCAAATTAGAGATATTGCCGAGTGCCAATATGACATTGACATACGGTGCTGTTTACTTTGTTACAGTAATCTTAGTGTAAACAGTGTGTAGCTATTATTAATCGTTTTAATATTATAAGAGTAATTATCAGGAGTTGATTTTTGTTTTACCAAGAAGCAATTATTAAGGTAAGATAAATAAACTAGTCATTTATTTTTAATTTGTGGCAAAGATAGGCCTTTAAAAAAAAGAGTATTTGCTGTATTCGCCGAGGTCGGTATGCGGTTTCATGACTGCTGCCGTGCTGATAACTGTCACGGGGAAAGATACCATTTCTTAGATATTACTCATTAGTCTCCTTTCACAAAAGGCTGAGAGTACAGTACCTGAATGTGCCATATACTCGGAATTCACATCACAACGAATATAAAAATTCTCGTAGGTAAGACATTACAATTGAAAAGTTAATATGACAGAATCAATAATATATTGTATTTAAAAATATGTTCTAGACAACAAGCAAGTGTTTTTATATACTTGCAGTATATGTTATCTTTATATGATAAAAACATTATGTATTGTTTGTGGTTAAGTATGGAAATGTTGTGCTGATATGCATTCATATAATTAAAATAAATTTATGAGCATAACACGATTAGTCAATTGTAACTTTGTACATTCAAAGGAAAGCAATTTTTTTGTGCAGTAATATTTTTTTCAACAGAATAATTTGTGATAAAATTTTTAAATTCAATATTTAGATAAAATTTTTATTAGTAATAATTTTTTTTCCAGATTTTCTTGACTATACTGAGTGAAATCAATTATTGTTAAGTGATGCTAAGGATGTCATCTCAAGTAAGTTTTATTTTGTGAAAATAATTATTCATAGATAATTTTTTTTTACATAAAATTTGAAATAATACTCATCAGAATTGTTATTTATTGTTAGTTCACATTTCATAGATGTCATCTTAACAACAGTCATGATAAATTCTTACAGATAGAGACAATAATAAATGCATACAAAACACTATCAAAGATACCTTCTGTAGTTGGTGGTAAGCTGAACAATGATGGGAGTAGAATCTCTTGTAAATGGTCAGTAAGGAATCTTGATAAGGGAAAGACAACAAAGTATCTCCTTGATTATGTATTGGATAGTGATCTCAACGTTACTGTGCAAAGTGAATTTGGAGTTGATGTGAGCAATGAGTAAGTATTTTTTTTTTATTAAAATAATACAGTATCCAATTTTTATGGGTTATGCAATTAACATACATAATGTTCATTTTCAAATTGAAATTTTGGTGTTTTAAGATTGTTATCTGCTGTATCACCAAAAGGGACATTTAAAGCAGTGATACGCGAGGAAAAAGAAGGCAAGGAAGCAAAAAAACAGTACCTTGAGGTCTGGTGCCATCAAAATTTAGCCCATTGCATTGATCTCACCTCTTTGGATATTCATGGCGATGTTTATGCTGATTGTAAGTTTGTATACTAGTAATAGTTATGTATAAACTTCCTATTGATATTGGTTACTGATCATCATATACATGGAAATATTATCTCTAACCTACATAAAATTTTTTCATTGTCTTTTATGGCATAGCTCATTAATCTCTCATATTTACATTCTCATTTAACTAAAGTTATGTAAAAAAAATCCTATAAGGTTTGTTCATGTATGTATCTGAATGGTTACAATGAACATGTTATCTATTTCTCTAAACTAAAGACAAAACTAACAATTTTCTGATCAGAACAAAGTAATGTTTTAATAATTCAATGTGAAGTTCTTCCGAGGAGTCTAGCAGGGAACTTAGGGCACTTAGAAACTTAGGGCGGATGGTTATAATGACTTTGATACTACTACATAATGAGACATGTAGAATATTCACCTGATGGTAAGAAATACTCCCACCCATAATAATATGGCGCTAATTAACATGTTATACACAAAACCACATTATGTGCAGCACCTTGAGACATTTTATCATGTCACCTTGATAAAAGATGTTAAATCTCGTTACTTCTGTAATTTGACTAGCTAGCGCCCATCAGAACAGAACACAGTAATGTTTATACACTATGGTTTGGTGGCAGGATTAGGTACTGCGGTGGTACCTAACTTGACGATCTTCGATAACAGAAACCAACCACCTTTCAATTCCAACTGCTCTACTTAAACTTTAATCAACATGAACTGCTTTTTTAATACTATTCATGTTAGAGTTCACCTGGAGCTCACATCCTCAAGTTTCTATACTATTTCAGAAGTATACCATTGTATTGAATTAAAATGAAATTCCCTGTGTTGCTTACGAATTCAATTGTACTTTAGCAGAGTTTGGTAGTTTGGACTGGTCACAGGACGAGAGCTCGTTAGTATATGTCGCTGAAAAGAAGCTGAAGAAATCCGAGCCATATGTCAAAAGGAAATCTGAAGATAAGTCAAAAACAGATGGCAGTGGAGAATCTGCACCAAAAAAAGTAATGACATTATAACCTTAGCAGCCAGTTAATGATCCCATTCCTGAGACAATTTTTTTTTTGTTGTCTCATTTCAATTTGTCGAGAAAACCAACACCTCTCAACTTTAATGTAATAACTTCTTTCTAGGGTGAGGAGTACTTGTACAGACAGGACTGGGGCGAGCAGTTGGTGGGAAAGCACCTGTCAGTGGTGGTAGTATGCAAACCAGCCGCAGAGAGTTTCACAATATTAGAGGGGCTGCCAGAAAGTTGGTGTCCTGGACAGGTAGAGTATATAGGTCCAAATTTATGAAACTTATTTTGGATATCGACCATAAATAAAGTTAAAGTGATTATCAGGAAGATCTATATCCAACTGTGGGCGTTAATTGGCTGATGGTGATTACTCATTATCTAATTTATTGGGTTTCCAGGTTCGGTTTGATAGCGACGGTCGGAGTGTTGTGGGTGTAGCATGGGAAACTGAGCCAAGGCGCCTCGGTCTCATATTCTGCACGAATCGGCCCTCCATCGTCTTCCAACTAACCTTGGATGGAATTTTGAGTAAGAGTCGAATGTATATGTTTAATGTCAATAGATAAGGAATTAATTTAAATGATGTTTAGAGTATACTTCTTGTTAATGGGATTCTTCCTCTGAGAATCGCATTTGATGGAAGACATTGGTGAAGGCCTATATTCGACCGTGGATAAACGAAGGCTGATAATGATGATGTATAGTTCTTATACTGTATTAATTTTTATAAAGCGGTGATACTAGTAGGACATTTCACTGATGGGAATTAAATTGAATTCAATTTATAATTTATTGAATTGCAAGAAATTGAGAACAGATTTTGCTCTTAATAATATGGCGCTAGTTAAGATGATAAACACTGCAACACATTGTTTGACATCGTGAGACTGAAGATATTAAATGTTGTCTCCCCAGTAATTCAGTAGCTACAGCGCCCTTCAAATAGGAACATAGTAATATTTCTACACTATTGTTTAGCGGTAGATATGTGTTGCAGTAACGGTACAATGTAGACCAGAGCTTTCCAATATTTTTTCCTTCCCTTACCCATTAAAACATCTCTTTCTTCATGAGTACATATATCCTAGTAACTCCATTCATACTTTTAAAAATATCGTATCTCTGAATCTCTATCTACTGTTTCAACTTTGAAATATACTGTCCGTCTTTAATCTCCAGCAATTTAATTAGTTATTAGTAGTAACATTCATTTGAACTGCATATTGTAGACATCATCATCATTCGATAGATGTTCACACTGGACTGACGATACCGACAATGGTCTCCACACCACTCTCTCCTGCACTGGCCGCATCCAACAGACAATACTTTATAATAATTTTTATATAACTTAACTGTTTTAAGTTCTCAGTATTTTCGCTATTACCAATATAATTTTCATGTACCCCAAATGTGACCCCAGGGAGCTTACCAAAGGTTAGCAAACGCTGGCCCAGGCGTTCTCGACAGGAAACAGTGACAAATATGAGATGCATCGATGGAATAGTAATAACATTTTTTTTTTATTTATATATATTAATGTCTCCAGGTAAGATATCATCGGAGGGTCTGTCCGTTCGGTCACCGCGCGTACGACCCGACGGGGGGCTGGTGTGGCTACAACGCGCAGCAGACGGGCCCCACCACGCCTGCCACGCGCTCATCACTAGGAGCAACGACGTAAGTAACTTAATATAGGACGAGACTTCATATCTTATATTTCGACGCGGTGATAGCGTTATCTTGCAGTGTAAACATCCTAACTCTGGACTTGTTATAGATAAGCGTATTATAAGTGTAGTATGATAAGCCATCAGGCGCATCTGTTCGTCGTGAGAGTTATTTGAATGAAAACAATCATACGACTTGTTCCACTCCATTAGGCGAACCTGTCAACGGTGATCGGGATCGTGCCAACGGAAGTGGAAATATCCAGCGGCGGTAACTTCCACGGTATATACAGCCAGTCGCTGCCAGCCAGGTGCTTCGCGAGCGAAGGCCGAATTGTGTTCAGCACTCCGCAGAAAAACGAAGTTAGGGCTTATGTTGCAGATATTGGTATGTTGATACAGTTTTTTTTTAATCTACGAAGTGACGAGACCACGGAGCTGGATTACTTGATGATATATGATACTCCTGCTCTTAATGGCATGGTTCATCTATGGTATAATAGTATGTCCTAACTATCGCCATATTGTTGTGGCCGTGGCGTATCATCTGTTAGCTTTTTTGTAATTGTTTTCTTCCAACAGATGGCGGTAGGATCGTGGACATCTCCAATAAATTGCTGACAGGTTCCACATCGGTACTGGATGTGAGATCGGATGTTATACTAGCGTCTTGCTCCAGCATGACTACACCCGGACAGGTACATGATATTATTACAGTTAAAAATATATCTCTTATTTATTTATATATATGAGGTTGTCAAATATCTCCCTTCCGCTTTTTTGCTCTTTATTCAATGCTTTATAAAAAGTGTTACAGTGATCGGATTTAGTTCAAATATGCGCCGTTTTTTTCGATAATCTGTTTCCATCTAGACGGCAACTTCATAATACCTCCCTCGTAGAAGCCCCCCTCCTTATTTGCGAAGACCTCGGACAGCCACTTTTCACAAGCCTCTTTTGAGTTCAACTTTACACCACCAAGGGCGTTCACCATGCACAGGAACAGGTGGTAATCACTTGGCGCTATGTCCGGGCTATATGGTGGATGCGATAAAACCTCCCATCCGAGCTCCCGTAGCTTCTGACGAGTCATCAACGAAGTGTGTGGTCTGGCGTTGTCCTGGTGGAACACTACACCCTTCCTGTTTGCCAATTCTGGACGCTTCTGGTCGATCGCCTGCTTCAAGCGGTCCAGTTGTTCGCAGTAGATGGTAGAATTAAGCGTCTGGCCATATGGGAGCAGCTCATAGTGGATGATTCCCTTCCAATCCCACCAAACACACAGCAAAACCTTCCTGGCCGTCAATCTCGGCTTGGCCACTGTTTGGGACGATTCACCGGCCTTCGACCACGACCGTTTTCGCTTGATATTGTCGTATGTGATCCATTTTTCGTCGCCAGTCACCATCCGCTTCAAGAATGGATCGAGTTCGTTCCGTTTCAGCAGCATATCGCAGGCGTTGATTCGGTCCAGAAGGTTTTTTTGCGTCAAATCATGCGGCACCCAAACATCAAGCTTTTTTTTGTATCCAGCCTTCTGCAGATGGTTTAAAATGGTTTGGTGACTAACTCCCATCTCCTGGGCGATGTCACGAGATGCCACATGCCGGTCTAACTCGATGTAGTCCATGATTTGATCGGTATTTGTCGTCACAGGTCTTCCGCTGGCTGGCTTATCCATGGTGTCGTTTTCACCGGCTCTGAATCGTCGAAATCATTCCTCCGCGGTTCGAAGTGATAGAGTACCATCCCCCAAAACACCATTAATCTCACGGAACGTTTCTCTAGCGGATTGGCCTTTAACGAAGGAAAACTTTAAAATAGCGCGAATTTCGGCGTTAGTGAACTATATGTTTACACGTCTATAACTGTTGAACGCAATATCCAAACTAATTATGCATAGCGTCGTTTTGTAGGTTATGTCAAGACCTTTCAAATTATGTATAGTATTGCCAGATACGAGCTCTGTAGCGCTTTGTACATAGCCGCGAAATTCAAAAGACAAAAAGGCGGAAGGGAGATATTTTACAACCCAATATATTAACATATTAATTTCAGGTCTGCTGTGAAACAGCCCTGTAGTCTCGGGCTATTAGGAATAGGACTAAGGTGAGCCCCGCCTGTCGTAAAAGGCGACTAAAAGGGTTTTAGGGTTTTGAAGGTGGGTGCCTTCATTGCCCACTAATATAGCCAAGGGTGGACGACATAGACGAGGTGGTGATGTATTTGTCGTAGCGCAAACGCTGACCACTGAAGGGGTTTTAGTGGGTACAGTTGTCACAATATTTCTTCCCCCTAGAAGCTAGGTATCTTTAGAAGATTAAATGGTGGTAGGTCAGTCTTGCTGATAAAGGGTGTCTGGCGGCAGATTTATATTTTAAAAAACGAATATCTCAATAAGTTATAAACAGTGCGGGGGGAAGGTGGTGTCATTAGAATCACCGATCATGCGGATTTCTTAGTCACGATGTCGCAGTGGTCGGGTGAGCATCGCGCGTTCGCTATTGAAGCATTTTTCAAGAGTAACGATTCTTACGTACTCGCTCGCCGACAGTTTTGTTCACATTTCAATATTCGACGGATAGGCGATGGGCCGAGTGTGAATTTAATTCGTTCGTGGGTGGAGAGGTTCCGCGCAACTGCTTCGGCTATGAACACACCACGGCCAGGACCTAGTCGATCGTCAAGGACCCCCGAAAACATTGAACTGGTTGAACGCAGTTTACGTGAAAATGCACGACTTACGATACGGAAAAGGGCAGCTTCACTGGGACTTCCAAGAGCAATTGTGCATGAAATTTTGAAAAAAGATATGAAGTTTCATCCTTTTAAAATTCAAATATTTCAAGAATTGAAAAAAATTACTTTGCGTCACGCAAATTTTTTTGTGAAACCATGTTGGAGCGTTTTCGCACTGTGAATTCCATTTTTTGGAGCGACGAGGCTCATTTTCATTTAAACGGACACGTAAACAAGCAAAATTGCCGTTACTGGGCTCTAAGGACTCGCAATCCTCGACTGAAGCACCAAAAACCATTACATTGCCCAAGGGTAACTGTTTGGTGCGCTTTATCCACGAATGGGATAATCGGACCATTTTTTTTTTTGAAAATGCACGGGGCGAAGCGACGTATGTCAATGGTGAGAATTATCGGCTCATGATTTCGAATTTCTTTTTGCTGAACCTGCGAGCTCATTCATCATTCTCATCACACACGTGGTTTCAACAGAATGGTGCGACCGCACACACGGCCAGAGTTTTGATGGATTTGTTGCGAGAAAATCTCCCTCAAAAACTGATTAGTCGCTTTGGGGACATCCCGTGACCACCGAGGTCACCCGACCTAACTCCAATGGATTTTTTTTTGTGGGGCTACTTCAAAGAGAGAGTTTACGCCAACAATCCGCGAACTGTTGTGGACTTAAAAGAAAATATTCGGCGAGAAATCAGCGCAATTGAACCAAGTTTACTGCAGCGTGTGGCACGGAATGCGAGGCTCCGTTTCGAACAGTGTGTGCAACAGGATGGAAGACATTTGGATGACATTGTCTTTAAAAAATGAAATCCGCATTTGTACTCTATCTTTTAATACTTTTAGTAAAATTATATGTCAAACATATTATTTTTTATTTAAATTTGAAAACATAAATCTGCCACCAGACACCTTGTACCTATGTTGGTAGAGTAAAAGCAATTCTGTAAAAACTTTTATCAAACCAAAAACACAACTGCTGTGTATTATATTTAATTAAGTTGCTGTTACATATAAGACTAAATTTACATATACTTTATGAAGTTACAAAATGGTCACTCTCCACACATCACCATCAGGATGTTTTATCTTCTGATATGTTTTTTTAGTTATATATCGCACGACTACCGGCGAAGGGTTCTGAAAGTAGTATAAAATGGGTTGCGGTAACCAAATCGTGCGAGGTGCCCGAGTCGCTGGCGAATTCTACTGTTCAGTACATGGATTTGCAACATGACAACCAGGATGCAGTTAGTAAGTCTTTTTTAAATGTATCAATAGTGGACCCGCATGTTTGATAGCTGGTGACCATACAATCTCGTAGAGACTCAATGAGTTAATATGAAACTAAGTGACAGTACATCAAATTAATTTATAGAAGCCTTCACGGCGCTGTACTTCGCACGGGAAGGGGAGGGCCGGAAGTTGCCGCTTGTGGTGTGGCCGCACGGCGGACCGCACTCGGGCTTCGTCAACGCATACTCGCTAGAGGCCGCCCTCTTCAACTTGCTAGGTGAGTATATTATTTACTTGTCTTACCCACAACACATCTAAAATATATGTTTTATAAGGGTAACAACCCTCTTTAGATAAAGATTTAATTTAATACTTTGTATAGATATTTTATTTCATATGCATTCATTCCGAAAGTGGTCCGTCTTATTACATGACATCAATCCGGATTACCAGCTCCTCTAGTCATGAGGTATTATATGCAATGCCCTTTGAATCCAAATCTAGTAGTGGTATCCGGTACGTGACCTACCACCACTAGGTTCATCATCACTATAATAATTAATGGTGACAGGGTTCGCGAGTCTCCAAATTAACTACCGCGGGTCTACCGGCGCTGGGGACACTTCGGTTCGGTTCCTGCCGAAGGGAGCTGGCGACTTTGACGTGAAAGACTGTAGACTAGCTACAGAGGAAGCTCTGAAGGCGTATCCCGTGGAGCCCAGCAAGTTGTGCTTGTTCGGCGGCTCGCACGGTGGCTTCCTAGTCACACACCTCAGCGGACAGTACCCTGATCTATACAGTGTTGTCGTCAGCCGTAATCCGGTGGTAGACGTCGCCAGCATGTTCAATTCTACGGACATTGCTGACTGGTGAGTTTTATAGCATGCCGAGGGTAGAGTCACTGTGGGAATGTATTTATTCGTCCCATGCACGGAATTTAATTGCGTTTTATCAAAATATTTATAGTATTAAAAATATTTGTTCATTAGTGTGGTAGTTCTCTTGTCAGAATACCACAAACTGATCCCAGCCTTGTCGTGGCTGATTCAGTAGTCATGGCCTGGTCATCCGTAGAGACGCTAGCAGGAACCTAATAAGTAAGTCCATGAGTTCTCCAGATGATTTCAATGAGCTCGTCTCAGATGTAGAAGGTAGAGAGCCTAGATTCACAAAGAGCGGGCGAGGAGAGTTGAGAGAGGCGAGGAGAGTATGGATTTTCTAGGTGCAAGTCTTCCTGTACTTCCGTGGGCAGCCTGAGTGGGTTTCTTGCTGAAAAGTATTTTAAGGTGAAAATCAAACTGAAGTACTTTTTTTTTACAAAGTACCACGTTTTGATAAAGCCTTTCCTGAATTGGTTTTCATTATTTTAAAATAAAAGTTCCCGTACAACAACTCACGGGATCCAATTCAAACTGACTTCGTGATGCACCCTGCTAATCAACAAACGAGGCTCCTGCTCCCACCAACCCGCATTTGGTCAGTGTGGTGGGTAATGGCCCAATTCCTATTAATGAACTCTAACAAACGATGTGGAGATCTTTGGGGGAGGCCTATGTCCAACAGTGGACGTCTCTAGGCTGATGATGATGATGCTGACATGACCAGCTTGTCTTGTCGCTTTGCGGTAAAAAAGTTATATTATATATTAAATCTGCGGATATCAATTTACCCATTAGAGCAGAAGTCTCTCTTATTCATTAGTTTGAATAGTGCTCGCGTTTTTCTATATCCGTCCTCACTGTTAGCATCATATAACAATGAGATAAAGTTAATATTAAAAAAAAAAGTTTTTTTACAGCTAACGGATGTTTGATATCGTTTTTTGCTGTACTTCTTTTCGGAACGAATGCATGAACAATACGACAGAGGGTTATCACCCTAGTATATATATGTCATTTATATTTGTGATCATCTTTAGGGGAGGCCTATGTCCACCTGTGGATGACTGTCGACTGATGATGATGATGATATGTATTTCATCTAATTCTCTCTTAATATAATATTTTTTATTTTACATAGCGACCAAATGAGAAAGCGTTCACTTGATGGTGTGCTAGGCTTGCTCATAACAGTTAAGATTAAGTACACAGCACCACACTGTGCTCGTCGCTTGGAGACGTAAGATGTTAAGTTTCCTTATCCCAGTTTCACTAGTTACAACGACCTTCAAACCGGAATACAGTAATGTTTTCACACTACTGTGTGGCGGGAGATGTAGGAGCCGCGGTGACATCTACCTTGACCGTCTCCAGCATAAGATACCTACCACCAGTGAAACTGTTTCATTATATCAATATAATCTAGTAAATGGTATACTCGCGGAAAAGAGAAGAGTGCGAAGGTTCTTACTAACTCACCTTGTGGTCCGTAGGGTTTGCTTCCGTTCGGATCAATTTCCGCGGCTCCACCGGCCAAGGTGACGATACGGTGCGATGTCTGATCTCCCACGTGGGGGACTACGACGTAAACGATTGCCTCCTCACAGTCGAAACCCTGAAAGTTATGGATAAAAGGTTGAAAGCTCTGGTGCTTTACGGCGGAAGTTACGGCGGTCTGGTGACCGCACATTTAGCTGGGAGGTACCCCGAAATGTTCGAGGTCGTGGTCATGAGAAATCCATTGATTGATCTGGCAACGAAGGGTCATTACGCTGATAATTCTGACGGGTGAGATAACATAATAAAATTTTGATTCGAGTGTTAGCTACAGTTGATATCGAAATAGAAGTCAATAAATAGTAGATTATCACCACCACCATCAGCCGACAGACGTTCACTACTGGACGTAGGCCTCCCCTAAAGATCTCCATATCGATTGGTGCCGCCCGCACCACCGGGCACCAGGGGCCGTCGTTTATAGGGTTCCATATGGGGGGGATTTGGGCCACTTCCCACTACGCTGGCCAAATGCAGGTTGGTGGGAGCCAGAGCCTCGTTTGTTGATTAGCATGGTCCACCATGAGCAGGTGAAGTTGGATTGGGTCCCGTGAGTTGCTTTACGGGACCCCTTACACCCTTAGTAGATTATGATAGACTACAATTGGTTGTACTGGTCGTATGTCTCTATTATTGGAGACTGTCTAGGTGGTGGACATTAGCGTGCAAACATTACTGTGTTCCGGTTTAAATTGCGCTGTAGCTAATGTAATTACTGAGATAATGAGATTTAACATTTACCACAATGAGGTAACGAGCTAGCGCCACGTCGTTATGAGCAGTCGTATCACTTAGTATCAGAACTTCTAGCTCGTCCCGTCGCTCCGTTGAATAAAAAAACAGATACTTTTAACCTCTTTAGAGGTCGCTATCAATTTCTTCTTCATCTCCAACGAAACGCACTATTGTAACTTTACCTATAAACTCACACATTCTTTTCTTTTTATAAAGGATATAATTTTAAAATGGTTACAAATTAAAAGAGTCGGTCCCGCTCTCAATAGTAACAAAAAAAATAATACAGTATCATCATCATCAGCCGAAAGATGTCCACTATTGGATTAAGGCCTCTCCCAAAGATGTCCAATACAGTCAGCATGGCTACCGGTGGGCACTAGGGGCTGTCGTATATAGTCTCCTGTGAGGTGACTAGGGCCGTTTCTCAGCACGCTGGTCCAATGTGGGTTGGCGAGAACCAGAGCCTCGTTTGTTGATTAGCAGGGTGCATGACAAGCAAATGAGGCTGGCTTGCGTCCCGTGAGTTGTGCGGGACCCATTTTCATTGACAAAAACTTCTCTTGCACCATCTGAAACTCCTATGATATTACTTACTAAGCAGCCTTACCTCTACCGCAGACCACAAAAGAGCTTGATTTCGTTCTCCACCAGGTGTGCCGTTGAAGCTGGGTTCCCTTTCACGGAAAAGGGACCTATGTCGGAGGACGAACTGATTGCTATGAGGAGGTGCTCTCCTCTATCGTACGTTCATCGCGTGAAAGCTCCCACTGCTCTCATGC
The DNA here is from genome assembly GCA_033220335.2 of Troides aeacus. Taxonomy (NCBI): domain Eukaryota; kingdom Metazoa; phylum Arthropoda; class Insecta; order Lepidoptera; family Papilionidae; genus Troides; species Troides aeacus. The sequence goes on from CM067278.1 coordinate 10,869,923, forward strand.
TGGGTTCTGGGGACAAGAGAGTGCCGCATTACCAGGGTCTTGAGTACAGCAGACGTCTGAAGGCCAACGGCGTACCTACAAGGTTCAAAATGAAATTTAATCATTTTTTTTACAGATGCTATTGACTAAATTAAATATTAATCTCATCTTTTTTTTACAGAGTGTACATGTATGACGATAACCATTCCCTTTCCTCCCTCCCCGTTGAGATGGACAACCTGATAAACAGCGCGGATTGGTTCCTAACGCATTTGAATGCAAAATCTGTTTAGTCATATGTAACATATAAACTTCTTTTTGATATTTACTTTATTTTGTAATATACAATATATACTGTATTCAGAAACAGGGTTAATATTTAAATATCATCATCAACCGATAGACGTCCACTGCTGGACATAGGCCTCCCACGAAAATCTCCACGTCGATGGGTCCTCACCAGATCGTCGGTCAACCTTGTGGGAGGCCTCCCAAAACCACGTCTACCGGTATGCGGGCGCCACTCAAGGACCTTGCTGCACCATCAGTCGTCGGTCCTTCGATCCTTGCGCCCTGTTTTAAATATAATCTATGTATATTGTTAATAACAGACTTTCAATAAAATGTTTATAACTGAAATAACGTCTTTCATTGTTTTCTTCGAGACTGACGTACACCAGATCGTAATACACACAGCATATTGCTTTCATTGGTGGTAGGTCTCTGTTGCCGAAGACCGTCCAGGAAAGTACCACGGCAGCTCCTGTTATAGCCGACAAACGGCAATGCGAACATTACTGTGTTCCGGTTGAAAAGCTAGTGAAATTACTGCAGTAACGAGATTTTGACTCGGTCTATATCATCCTAAGTAGCGCCACTTTGTCATATGTACGCGTGTTACCGTCAGGGCTCATCGCTTAATTTTGAGACAGATCTTAATTTTAGCTACCCCCGTAATTTCATTTCCAACAGCACCCTTCAAACTGGATCTGAGTAATATTTGCACACTACTTGGCGGTAAAAATAGCAGCTGCGATTTAACCTACCTACAAATTAATTATATATATAAAGATAAATGTTGAGGTCTTTGGAGGTCCTACTCTTTACCTCGGAACGAAGCATGATATATATGTATGTATATATCTCTGGAGGAGGCCAATGCCCAGCAGTGGACGTCTATCAACTGATGATGATGATCATGATAAGGATAAACTTATAAAATTGCCTAAAATGATTTCGTTACTTTATTTGCCTCCGTAACTTCAAACCGCCAAAGTACTCCACACCTGATAACATAACACACGATTTCACATTGCAAATAGATTGTATTGTCCCCCAGCGAATAAAGCTAAGTGGTCATGAAACACTAAAATTTTACGGGCCGCTGCGCACGAGGTGGTGAGGTACCGGCAGGTGGCGCACCATGTGCGAGGGTTCGAATAGTGAGCCACCCCTCGTGACGTAATTTTCGTAGTTACAGCAATTATGTGCCGATAGGAAATATTTTTTTAGAATTGACAAACGATCTCATAATTACAGCAAAACTATGATGATAGTGATGTGACAATTGAAGATGCGTTCGGATGCTTGCCAGGAGCAGGATTTCCAGTGGAGACAGAATTTCATCCCTGTGCTGTGCATCTTCGGTTTTATCGAGACTGGATGATTTATTTATCTGAGAAGGAACCATATCAATGTTGGTCGGCGAGGCCAGTATTGATGAGGTCGCGGAAGTGTGCGAGAGCTGCTGCTGTCCCTATCACCGGGCCATGATAGATTTTGTGTGGATTTCATTCGCGGCTATAACGTCGCAGCGTTAATTAGGATGATTTGTACTGCACCACACTGCACTCGTCGCCTAATACATAAAATGTTGCGTCTCACCACAGTAATTACACTAGCGACAACGCCCTTCAAACCGGGACACGGTAGTGTTTGCTTGCACACTACTGTTTCACGGCAGAAACGGGCGCTACGGGTGTACCTACCTAGACGGTCTCCGCCAACGCAGATCTACCATCAGTGAATGGCGACTAAACATAACTGTAATAAGAAAAAACATTACAGAAATTTTGATTTTAACCGTACGGAATACATCGGTACATATATATTATTATGATTGAATTGCAAAAAGGAATTAATATTATTTCAAAACAGGGTTCGTGACTGGCACCGCCACTGCGTTCCGCTTCGGTAAGTCGGCACCTTCAAAGCAAGCTGCATTACACGGGGGTTGGAAATGGCGGGAAAATTCCCGTGACAGTTTGTGTTTTTAATAATTTTTTAACCCCTATTGAATTTTCAAATATCTATGATATTTACTGGTGATAGTCCTCTATAGCCGGAGAACGTCTAGGTACGTGTCACCCTAACACCTATTTCTGCTGCCAAACAGTAGTGGGCAAACATTACTATATTCCGATTTGAAGGCTCTCTATCTAGTGTAATTACTGTGGTAACGAGACTCAACATCTTATGTCACAGACGACGAGCGCAGTGTGGTGCAGAGTATATCATTCCAATTAGCGACTCGTTATGGCTAGGTGTATCACTTACCATCAGATGCACGTCCAGCTCGTGGCGATGCTTAATTGAATAATAAATAAGTCGTTTCAGTTTTTATCATCATCATTTCGGACTATTTTTGTCCACTGCTCAATATATCCTCAATATGACCTTCCCAATCAACTTCCAGTACGATAGGTCCGAAGCGATCTGCATCCAACGTTTCCCAGCGACCTTCACCAGGTCGATGGTCCACTACTGACATATGGTTGTTTCACGCTGCACCTGCCAATAATTGATTTCCACTTAAAGGTATTTCTATCTCATCGGTCTAACGATTTTCTTGCTATTTTACGGCTACTATATTAGACCATAAAAGTCACACAGACGCTTGTGACTAAAAGTTTAGCTCTTTATTTCTGATCTCTGTTCCTCATCAGTCACATAAACAATAGCAACAAATGATAAATACTGCTTTATAATTTAACAAATAAAAAATGTTGAATAGTAATAAATAACAGTAAATGGCATATGCATTAACAAATGCACTTATACAAGACTAGCACTAGACTTAATTGAGAGCTTGTTTGTCTAAGGGGTAGCTGCCGCCGCTGTTTGTTTTAAACAAACATAATTATAAATGAAGTACATCAATTCTTATGTGGATGTACCTATAAAATATAGTAAATATGGTTTTCTATAATCGTATATTTTTAATATAAATAAGTTGTGACTTGCAATTGTAAATAAAGAAATATTTATATCAGTGCGACCTACCCTGATAATACATCATAAACTCTATTATATGTTTTTAAGGGTATTTTCGAAATAGTACTCAATTCATATCTTTCATAAATTTCAGATGTGAAGGAAGTATATTACGAGTCTGAATCTCGTTGGATTCCTCATCGTGTCTATTTCGTAACCTTCTGGTCGCGTCCTCGACAGCGTGTTCGTTAGTAGGAAGCACCCGCAGCGTCTAAGGCGATAAGCCCCCGGAGTCCGATAACCGTGACTAATTGTCCATAGCTATCGGCGATGCGGGCCAGTTTCTTGCGAGCGGTGGGATATCGATCGGCACCACCTGTTCGGCAGTATGGGGGCCGTCGCACCTGCCCTCACAACACACCGCGACGCCGGCACGCGCGCACGGCGCACGCCGCACGGCACACGGCACACGGCACACAGCATTCGGCATTCAGCATACAGGCCGCACAGCTACTGGCGCGGGGGAGGGAGCTGACCGTCGCGACGTCACACCGTCCGCGCCGATCGATCGCCGTCCGCCGTCTGTAACACCGCCACAACCCACCACTCCTCACGAACGCGGCTAGACCGCACCGTCCAACGCCCACCTCCAGCGCTATTCCTACCACGAACGCCGGTGATTCACCCGTGACTCACAAATTCGACGCGATAGTTCTAGGGATGTAGTTCAGCATGCACATCACATCGGGACTGTCGCCGGCGTCGGGCGAGATGCTCGACACGACGATACTCAACCTTTACGGAGACGCTGGAGAGCAGTGCGGCGGTACGTACTTTACCGTGGATAGTGCAGTGCCGGAGTCCTCTCATACGGTCGAGATTGAGTACGTGTACGAACAACCGGACTCTTATGCGCAGTGCGTGGACCAAATTGTCGTAAGCGATGACTTATCTTCGGTCATCGCCGACCTACCATCCCAACAAGTGCCCAAGAAGAAAGCGATCAAGCACACGCCGGAAAGAACGGTGCAGCAAGAGAACGAACCAGAGACGGACTTGACGAACTTAAACTGGCTACAGAATATAACGAATATTATGTCAGTGCCGCAGTTCCCGATGCTGCCGATATCTCCGAACCCGCAGATTAAAAGCCAACCGCAGAATACGAGGCTGCACAAGTTCAACCAGACGATCGCGAAGTGCCAGGAAGACTTTATGGAGAATAAGGCGGAGTATCAGACGGACAGTGAGAAGAAGCCTCCGTACTCCTACAGTACCCTGATTTGCATGGCGATGAGGTATAACAATGACAAAATGACTCTGTCAGCCATATACTCGTGGATAAAGGAGAATTTCAAATATTACCGGAACGCAGACCCCACGTGGCAGGTACGACTTATCGCATGAGCAGTAGCGGATCCGATCTGTTTCTAACAACCGATAAATCTGCGCCGCGATTAGATAACTCCTAATTGAATATGGACGAAATATATTGGCCATCCGTCGTCATATCATCATGCCATCATCAGCAGGGAGCAGGGCGGGACGATAAGCGCGTTATAATGAATTTTCCTAATCAATATAAAGATTTTTAAACATATTTAATCACTTCTAGATTTCGACACCATTTGCAATTTCGTATTTAATACTTCTTTTATGCGAACGGTTTTTGATAGGATTTCGGTGAATCATTCACTTGCGGGTGTGTGCTACGTTGGTTATAAATTATTCAAATACAGTTATTGAATACCTACAATACATTGGATAAAATATACATATTCTGAATAGTTTTGACTTCTACAGTATTCCCACTGATTACAATATAGTATAATCAGATTGTCATCAATCAGATTGATTTAAAACGTTAATAAGAGTCATATTACGTAGCGGTGGGTCTCTGGACACTAGATAATAACCATCAGGAGAGGTTCACCGTACATTTTTAACTATATTATTATATAAAGTCGAGTAAATACATTTCAACCTTTGTTGTAAAATACATAAATATATATACAATACAAAGGAGTGTAAGAGGGTCCGCCCAACATTTTACGGAGCCCAATACAACTTCACCTGCACGCTGTGCACCCTGCTGAATAACAAACTATACTCTGACCACCCATCAACCCGCACTGGGCAAGTGTGGTGGGTTATGGCCCAATTCACCTCAAGGAACACCAAAAAAACTATGTCCAGCACTGGATGTCTGTCAGCTGATGATGATGATGAAACATACAATCTATGCGAACACTTAACAAGTCAAAAGTATTAACAAAATGTTTATTTTATATAACGTATTATAAATATTATATACCTAGATAGTTATCGCCGCAACACCTAACTTTGCAAGGAAAGAGTAACTTCTTCTATTTGAAGATATACATTGTTTTAAAGAGACGAACCTTATTTGGTGCTGTGTATAAATCCTAACTAGTGCGATAATCTTATGACATGACGTATTACTTGCCGGCGAGCGAATCCGCGTAAAAATTTATGTCATAAAACCTAAATTCAATTATAGGCAACGCGATAAGAACCTTCTTTGTTGGATGTAATATGTACTTTGTATACTATAATAAATATATTAGTTAAAGTTGAAACATTTGGATACTTACTATCAATTTCTTTCAGAATTCAATACGTCACAATTTGTCGCTAAACAAAGTCTTCGTCAAAGTTGCTAGATCGAAACACGAGCCTGGCAAAGGTGGCTTTTGGAAGCTCGATCTTGCACACCTGGAAGGTACGAAGCGCATCTCCAGCAGACCTCACAAAAAGAAGAAGACAGCCGCAATAGCGACAAGTCCAAAACCGAACGAAGATACAATCGCTGTTGCGAACATACCGAATATTCAATTGGTGGATGATGATATGAGTGACTTGGGGCAGCCAGTTGCTCTTCATCTACCGGAATTCAATCTGGACCTTCAAACAATACCGGCGATGGAGGTTGAAACGAACGTTGGCGCAAACGTCATCGTGGAACCTGTCGCGCCTCCTCCTCTCATTACGGATCCTGACCCGGATGACCTAACTTCTTTACTCCTCAATCCAACGGACTGGGACGACTTACAACTGGACATGCTCGATAATTATCTGGATTCATGTTTCAAGTAAGTCATTTTCCGATTTACGTGTATTTTCGAAATAATGGATAAATAATTGACTTACAAGTTGTTAATTTTTTTTTTCTAAAGATAGAAATTCTTAATAACTATGCAAATTGTGTTTGACTTTTTGCTTTACAAATATTACTCACTGATTGTGACGAGGATTTTAAGATTTGATAATGTTTGTAATGAAAGTATTCATTGATATATAATTAGTGAATGTAGAGAGGTTAAGTACTTCAACAAAGTTTTTAAGTGAAAATAATATGAAGTCTAAAATAACAGATAAATTTCAAAAATTTATACCAAAATTTTAAATTGCTTTATCTAAGAGTTTGCTCAAGAATAAGCTCAATCTGTTGTTATTGCATCCTCTACAGTGGTTACTTAAAAGGAAGCCATTTTAATCGATTTGTTGCTTATGAAGTAAAAAAGAAAATAATTAATTCTATTAATCTATGTTTTGTGTATCGTATATTAAAAAAGAAATATATTATTTACTCTTAAATAATATTTCTTTGGAGTTCCTGAGCAATTTGAAAGCTAGCTAAGATAATTTTGTAGTATTATTTGTAGGTAATAGATGACCTTTACCGCTCAGTATTATGAAGTACAATGTATAAAGTTTCTAGTATATAAAAGTTTGTAAGTTATAAAGACTCGTTCAATGGGAATTACACCAACCGGAAATTGGCCACCATAGTGAATAAATAGCGTTGAGTCTCTCCTTGTAAGTAAAGGCACCAAGATCCAGCTATAGGAATATAAAGGATTGTTATATGTGAAGAGAAAAGGAATAACTGTGTTGGTTTACATTTTATAATGTCACAGTTTCTATCATTCTGTAAAATATTTTTATAAATGTATATCTCCAACATTACTATGAGATTGTATTTAAAAAGGCCTTTATAATATCAGACAATCCGTCCAGTATTAATTGTATGCAGAAACTGCATTGTGAATAAATTTGCTCAGCACAAAGCGAAAGAAAAAACGTTATATATACACTAATATATAATCAATAAGAAAAAACGAAATATTTATTAAGTCGTATTGTCGTAATACATATATGTAGGTTGAAAGGAGTTTCATAGAAATTCTTTTAGTGTTCTTATAAAGTCATTGATAACTTTTAACTAAATAAAGATCGAATAGTGTAAAGTGTTTAATTGGAAAAGTATACTTTAGTAACAAATAAAGCAATATTAATTTAGATTTAGACGAGACGAGCTGGACGTCCACATAATAGTGATGACCCTCCACTAAAAATGTGGGGGTTGGTTAAAATACAAACACTTCCACATATCGCCTTGAGATAAACGATTTTATGTCTCATTACCACAGTAACTTCTCTAGATACAATACCTTATAAACCGGATTACAGTAATGTTAGCACATTGATGTTAGGCGGCAGAAATAGAAGCTGCGGCGGTATCTACCTGCACCGCCTTATTCTGAGAAATATTTGTGTAAATATAACTAAAGAAAGTCGTACATGTATTGTTTATTATATTTATTGTATATTTTAACGGCCGTGCACAAAATAATGTAGTAATATACAATGTTGTGACTAAAAGTGTAGTAGATATAGTGACTTACTGTATGTGTCGTATGTACCGTCCCGGAGTGTCTTATTGTAACGGAAATGATAACATTTCTTCTACCATCGTTCTAATGTCGACTAATATATATTTGTACAGTAATATGATATATAAACATCATAAATATCACTACCTATAACCGTTAATATATATTATTATGTAATTATGTTCATCAATAACTTTTAAGTGTGGTCAGACCTTGCCTTTGATTGGAAATACTTGAGGTATTGTTTGGTCCTATAGTAAAAGAGCAGATTGATACATTTACATTGATTCATAATTCTTTAAGTATCTTACTATCGATTAGTAAGTAGAAATAATGCAAAGGTTAATCCAAACGTAGGATAGTAAATATCTCATGTCTCTCGATCTATTTTTGGGTGCCTTTAACTTTGAAAACTACAGCGTCTTTTAAATGTTTTAACTTTATCACATGTGAATCCATCATCTGGACTTAATCAGGGTGGTGCATAAAAGACCTTGTGATATAAGCCCCATAGTCTCAGCGCCGAGGACATTAAGGGCTGTTTGTGTTATGTACATCTTTAAATTCCCAATCGTATTTATTAATTTTATCTTCCGTAAAGCGTGTCTACAAAGCTTATAGAACTATCTATCAACTTTAAATAAATATGAATGTGAATATCATTGTAATAGTTTGTCTATGTTATAGATTAAGAAAAAAACATTTAGTCCTTTATTCTAGTCATTTAGACGATTTACTTTAATTTCTAAATTAAGAAACAAAAATGTAATTTCTTTATTCGCAATATTGTAGGGATAAATAATGAAAAGCAAATGTTTAATTTTACATTTATTACATACTTAATATAGTATAATATTTTTAATCTATAATTATTAATGATAATACGTATCGGCGCAATTTATGGTTATGAAACCATAAATGGCGCCGATACGTGTTTTAATCGAAATATCATTGATTCTAGTGAAGAAAATGTACCTTTCTAAGCATTTTGTGGATATTTTTTTTATGGGTGAAGAACTAACAAACTTCAATATCATAAGGTGTTATGAGGCCGAATATTGTATCGTCTAGAATTCTTTGACTTTCGTATGTTGACAGTCGGAACAGAGATGCTGCTATGGCTGCAGGTTTGCAGTGAGTGGAAATCAGGTGGTGTACAACCATCCAAATTTCACAACGGGTGGTTCAGGAATCGCCTCTGGAACCTCCGTACTTTGCAAACAGTTAACAAGTTATATTACGATGACTGGTTTTAAACATGTACTTCTTATAAACTGGAACAGTTTCATTTCGTGTTTTTTTTTTATTTATTCTACGAAACGACGAAACGAGCAAGACGTTCACCTGATCATAAATGATTCCTATGACGACTGGTGGTGCAAGTGAGGATATTGTAAACAGCACCACATTGCGTTCGTCGCGTTGATACCTAAGATATTGAGTCTCGTTACTCCCGTAACACCAGCTACAGCGCGTATCAAACTGGAGCACAGTAATGTTTGTACACTACTGTTGGACGGCAGAAATAAAATCTGCGGCGATACCTATCTAGATGGTCTACGACAGCTGAGACCTACCACCAGCCAAGGAGGTAATTTATATGTTTATGGAATTGTAAGAAAAAGAAGTAATAATATATTTCTTAGTCTTCATGTATATAACCGAACACATGCCTTTTAGATTTTCAGGTAGTTAAGTATCTAGAGCTAAGTTGTGATTATTGTAGTGTACAAAATCAGTATTTCGTTCTGTAGTTATCCTTTAAGCCAGTGATTCTCAATCACTGTGCCGCGGCACTTTTGTGAGCCGCGAAATTCTAAGTGTGCCGCCAAATTATACATTTTTTTTTATTTCATTATTTGTTTGGCAACGCGTTCTTTCTTAGTGCCGGATTATAGTAAAGCGACGAGCACAGCGGTGGGGGCAAGAGCGAACATAAATAATATTTAGGCTTATTTTTTTCTTTGTGTCCCGCATAATTGTGTGGCGCAACAAAAAAAAGGTTGAGAATCACTGCTTTAAGCGATCATTGTTGTTTCCCGTAACGAAAGCTCAAAGTGTACCGTGCGCAATATTTACGTGTAGAAGTGACCTTAAATACATACAATAAAATGTTTTATTGTCTTTTTGTGCGTGGCTTTTATTTATCAGAAACCATTCATACCAAAACTTGTAATGTTTTAATTGATCAGTTAAAACTGTACAATATAAAGTCAGCTCCAACGACGACCATAAAGATATGGCTCTATTTAGAAAAAAATTACACTGCATCACATTGTGCTTTTTTACCTCGAAATATGTTAAGCTTTATCCCAGTAATAGGTAATAGGCATCATTATCAATCAACATCACCAGCCCGCAACAGTCCACAGATGGACATAGACCTCTCCGAAGACACGCCGCTGTGTCCGGCATTCGCCTATACGCATCCAGAATATAGCTATTTCTATATATTGCTATCGTATAGGCATGTTACTATAAAATGAGTGATATCTTTTCTTTGTATTCTTCATTGGTATAAAAATATACTTAATACCATAAAGATCATGTAAGGAGCGCGCCAAAATGGCGACGTTTAAATAATACGAAACTGAGAGTAGTATTAATATTTAATTATTTAATTTAATTATTTATATTTTTTTTATATAATCACGCCTTTTTCCCTGTAGTGGTAGGCAGAGGTGAATCAACACCCACATTTCGCCAGATATGGTCAGATTAGGTCCCATGTAACAGGGAGCGAGCCTGTTGCCACTTTATTGGGGCCACCACACGCACAAAGATGATTTCAGTGTGCTGGTTTCCTCACGATGTTTTCCTTCACCGTTTGTATCTCGCTACATTAACTAGAGTTCACAAATGTACATAACTTAACTATTAAGTCATTGGTATATGCCGAGTTCGAACCCGCGACCTTCGGAATGAAAGCCGCACGCTCTAACCATTAGGCCAGCGAGCTACTACTTATACTTATACTACTATTTATATTTTGTTATTGTTATATTTCTTTCAGGTAATATAATAATGTAAAGAATTACATATTTATGAATTTATTAGCTACAATGTCTTTCAAACTGTCACTCTGTAACATTTGCACATTGGCGGTAGAAATATGTGGTCCGGATGCTAATTAATTAATCTAGACAGTCAACCCCAAAGACATCTAGCACCAGTAAAAAAAAGTGTTGCTATATTATGTTTTTCCTCTAAATTCAAAATAATATAACTTCCATCATCAGACAGATTTTAGAAAACAGAGTTTAAGAATATATTGATTTATATAATTGGATCTATCACAAAACTGCACCGTATTCAGCTCGAGAGGTAGGTCTTTTATGTTTGATTCGAAAAATATACTCGCCATCATGGCAACAGCTGCGTTTATATTGACACCTGGCAACGTTGGCAACACTGAACCGTCGGCCACATATAAATTTTTAACGTTAAAAACTTTAAAAGATGTATCGACCACCGCGTTTTTAGATTCTTCCAATCCCATTGAACACGTGCCAACTGGATGGTAACTCGTTAGGGTCAAGGACCGTATGTAGCACTCTAAGTACCTATCGGAGAAGAACTTATGATGACCGCATCCGGGGAACGGATTAGCGTTTAAATGAGCAGTTATAGCTTTTAATGAATCCGTCTCAATGAGTTTCATAGCCAATTTGATACCTTTAATCAAGGTTTTAACATCTTGTTTGTTACTTAAATAACTAGGATTAACTAAAGGTGGTACAGTAACGTCTTTACTTTTGATATATACGGTACCTCTGCTTTCAGGATGTAATAATACTGTAAAGAAAGTAGAGGTGTGTTTATTAAAAACTTCCGTGAAATAATTCCACGCTTCATCAGTTATACCTATTCGTTTACGTAAAAAACTTCCCCTATCAGAAGCAATCCCCACTGGCAACACCATTACCTGAACGTCAGGTGTTGTTAAATTCTTAGTCGACAGGAATCCTAACACCTCACACCCTGGACTCGTCCACGGCCCTTTGCCTTGTAAATAGTGAAATATATTAAACGGGTTCAAAACATTTTCTGCGGAAACAGAGAGTGATTGATTTAGTAAAACTAAATCCAAACCGGAACCGATGTGATCTTGTAGATTCAGACCTACAGGCAAATTTTGTACTAACGGTATGTCCAGCGATTCGAGCAGCTCTTTAGGACCAATACCGGATAATTGAAGAATCTTTGGTGTGTTTAGAGTACCAGCTGATAAAATAACAGCTTTTCTAGCGAAAATTGTGTGCCTTTTACCTGATAGAAACACGTTCACTCCGTAACTTCTACCGTCAACGATAAGCACTTTTTCTACTAAAGCATTCGTTATAACGTGCTTATTTATATCCAACTTGTCTGATGTTGTCCATTTCTTACCATCTTTTTGGGAAAGTCGACTTTTCCGAAACCCTAATTTGAAATTATCATCTAACATTTCATAACCTAATTCTTTAGCAGCATCTAATACGACATCGGTCAGCTCACTTTGGTATTTCAATTCATCCAGGTGTATTATGTTTTCTTCGATGTAATCTAGATGTTGTTTGAAGTATTCTTCTTTATATTTCCCGTGAAACCATTCCGCGTAATGCGAATAGTTGCCCCGTAAATGGATCATGTTGTTTAGTTTAGCTGATCCGCCGACGATCTTCCCTTGAGTTATTTTGCATTTCTGCTGAATGAAAAGCAAATTAAAGCTTCAGAATTTCGCTTGTAAAGTAATAAAGAACAAATCCCATTTTACCCCCGTTTCAAGCGTCTAAAGCTCAAAAGGAATGTGTTTATTACGAAACTTCCGACTATCGAAGCGTGTAATTTCAGCTTAAATAAAAAATAGCTTAAGATAAAATTCTAGATAAGGATATATCATAAAGGAAATATTTAAATAAATAGGAAGAAGCACGGATAAGTTTTATCATTTTATACATTTTTCCAATGTAATAAGATCAAATTAATCAGGATATATTTTTAATATACATAAGAGATATTCGGAATTTCATTGACTCATCGCGAGATCTCTGAAACTATTAGACGTAAATACTCAAAATTTAGTAGACTATATTATATATTCCTTCTGTCGTTCGGAGTTCAGCAAGGAATTGATTTTACAAAATTCCTTTCTTAAAGTGAGTTGCGGGAGTATTACGGCAGGAAAGCGGGCAAGCTATAGCTAGTATTTATAAAGAAATGACAATTTAACATAAATAGTTTTTTATATAGGTACTTGATTTAGATCTCTTAAAATACCGGTAGCGACAAGCGGTAAATTACCTATAAAATAAGTCGAAAGTGATACTTACCCTGTCAACCATAGCCAAGCATGCATGCTCTTGTGGAGTAGTCTCGTACTGCCAATCGTTCACTGTTCCATGCAACAATGGACCAAAGACAGGGATGTTATAAAACGGATGACCTCTACCACCGGCCTCTAGCACAATAAACGTAAAGTTCGTTTCGATTGCTAACCTATGAGCAATAAGCGATCCAGCAGTTCCTGCTCCAACTGAAATAAAAAGTATGCTTTAAAGTGCTTTCATAAGGAATATCATACACATAATATATATTTCTCAATGTCAATAAAGTTATAAACGAATTTCTAACGAATAAGAGAGAATGAATTTATTAGCAAAATGATGATTTATGTGAGCAACAAGGGCTCTGTTGTTTTTTAAGCAATTATTATATCAGTGTAATAAAATAATGCAACCGACGAGCGTGCATGAAGACGCTTATGAAAGTGGAGGAAGCGAGAGAGGTGTGCCAGGATCGTAGCAGGTGGAGAGAGGTGGTCTCTGCCTACCCCGCTGGGAACGAGGCGTGATATATATGTATATGTATGTATGTATATGTATGTAATAAAATCGTCATTTTAAAATGTACCATTTAATGGTAAGTTTTAACTTGGAACATTTTTCTGTGTCGCAGCAGCAGGAGTGTGTAGTTTACTTGTTAATAAAATCAACGGTGAAATTACTGCGATCTTAAGACATACATTTTGAGGCATAAGTTCAACGCCATGGTGCTGTATATATTCTTGATTAATGCTTCATTATGTGTATAAATATATCACTTACCTATCAGGAAATGTCAACGAAAATTACATTCTTTTAATCTTACCAACGACATAGTCATATTCCGGCAATAATTTCTCCTCAATGTTTGTCCAAAGCAAGTCAGCGTAATAAACAACTATCGTAAAGAACAAGAAAAGGTTTACAGCAACCGAATAGATCAGAAACTGAACATAGTATGGTAACCACATATTTTCATTTATTTTTTTAGGTTATATTTATCACAATATTAGACATAAACATTATCTTTTCATCAATTAAAAGAGATTTTATGAATGAGGAATCTGTATTTTTTCGTGAATTTAAAAATTTATCACAACCTTGTAGCATTATTTTTTAATAATACTAAATTTAATCAAAACAACTATACTGTTATCATTTATGACTACAGCTAATTATTGTTGTTCAAAGGTTGACATTGTAATAGGGTTGCTAGCTGTCATAAACATTTTCAAACTGGTAACTAAAGAAACGGTGTTTGGTAAGAATTTAATTTTTTTTAATAATTAAGTAGAAAAAAATTATAATAAGCGGTCTGTGTTAAACGTTAATCTTCATGATTTGGAAACCATAAAAGAAACAAACTAAAAATGAAATGCTGTTTAATGTTAAAAAAATACGATGACTAAAAATATTAACTATAAATGTCAATCATTCGCCATGACGAAATTAAAGTTTTTTCTCTATGTATTCATATGATCGATTTGGAGTTGACAAGAACATGAATTGTATACACAAAAAAATGTACAGAGTATATGCATTTCTTTATCACAAAATCTTTAATTTAAACTTAAGTTAATTTTCTAACAGGATAACTTGTATAGATATGAAGAATAGTACTTGAAAGCAGTTTCATAGAATATTGTAAATTCCCCGCCATGACAACATCGCTTTTTTCGGTTATCATTATATGAGAGCCAGAATATTGTGAATCACTCAGGACTGTAAAATTGACGATAATCAAGTATTATCACATTGTAGTCAAGAAAAAATATTTTCAGGTATATACATATCAATAGATTTACATTTTGTCTTTTATTTGGGTTCACATATATTGCATAAAAATAATAAAACATCTCATAAATTATTCTTACATTAAGACATTTTAAAATATTGTTTTACTTAGATTAGTAATATTTGAGGTTCTAGTTTTAACCTATCAATAGTTTCTTGCGGCATGCAATATGTCGGGTTCACCGGCTTGATCTCGGTATTCCCCAACAATGATAATCCGGCTAAACCGAATAGTGTATGAAATGGGTCCGTTATATCACCAGGTCTGTCACTAAAACCACCAGTCTCACCATCTTGACATGCTAATATAAACTGCTCTAAGCTCTTTTTATCCACCCAATGGATCCTGTTTAACATTGACAAAGATGACATGACCCACCTGGAAATTTAAAAAATTATATACAAATAATGTTACATAAATATATTTATAATCAATAATAAATCCTCATTTTAGTGAACTAGGGTTCCAAGGCCTTTTCATTCTTAACAAAGTTTAATTTGGCTACAACAGACATAGTTGTTTCTTTGTTGTTGAAATGGAGTCCACTACATAGTAAGTAAAGTCTGCCCATAATAAATAGAGGCTAAATATTAACATAACACCAAATGACCGGTGAGATTCACATACAATGATATATCAGATTAATATCTGATCACTATTGCAATATTAACAAAACTATACTATAACCATAGACTACTTATTATTGACTATATTTAAGAAAAAAAAACTAGTAGTGGTTATATAAGTTGAGGCAGCAATATTTATCAAATATAGAGATGTCCCAAAAATGATGACTACATGCTTATTTCACACATACCATGAATAGCAAAGATCGGGAAGTTTCTCAGGTCTCCCATTAAGTCCACCACTAGGCAGTTGCCTCTCACAGAGCCACCAAGCAAGCTCATCAGCACGCAAGGCATCCATCCTTTTGCAAATTGATAATGTTCCAACACAGCAATAGATAAGTCCTGATAAAATTATTAGTATCAATTTAGTGGAATTCATTTCTAATCCCTGGACCTTACATCAACCATTTTTTATGTTATTCATTTGACATATATGGTAATATTATGTGTTAGTTCAGTTTTATATTTAGTTAATATTTAACAGTCTCTTTTGTAAAAGCTATTCACCCAGTACAAATTAGGTAACATCAATTAAAAAGATGTTATTATATCTTAGAAAACGTAAAATTTCACCTGCATGACTCTCAGATCCTGGTTTAGATCCGAAACCGCCATCAAAATTCATACAACTGAGTACAAAGTCAACCGCTTTGTTGATATTGATTGCATCCAAGCGATGTAATAGAGACAGGCTCATTACCGCACAGAAAGAAAATCTAGTATCCACTTCACCCCATTTGTCACCTGGAGTAATATGACAGTACAAAATAAATTTAATTATTAATTGTTAATCAAACTAGCCTACTTATTAAAGTCTATGTTATATACATAACTGATTTTTTGATGTTCAAAATCTCCTAACATCAAGGTATAATTTGTTTTACTTGCAATTAACAGTGTACAGATTACCTCGTGCTACAGGATAGATTGAAGGGAGTTGTAGCTAGTGAAATTACTAGGGAACAAGCGGAAGCTATGTTATTTCCAAGGCAAATAATGCAATGGGGTGCAGTGTCGACCATTCTAATTAGTGCTATTTAAATAGTTACAACCAGATGTATCACTTACCATCCGGTGAACTTCCAGCTGGTCTTATCTCTTTGTTAAATAAAAAATATAAACATTGAGTCAATGACAGTAGAATATTTTATGCATTGCTGGGGATTTATTAGCTTTTAGTTTTGCTGCCTTTAACATTATGCTAAAGGTAGGTAACTAGGCAATAGTATACTAATCTTTGAGAGAGGATCCGCTAATTTTATGTTTAGAGACCTTCATTAAAATTATTTATTCTATTCCTTAAGAACAAACTGAATATACCATAGAAATGTTAAACATTTTCTGTACAATACAACCTAAATATATAATGAGTTTATATGAAACTAAAAATGGCTGCCCTTTAATAGTATTTCTTAATTCTGAGAACGTAGAATAATAGTTACCGAAAAAGCTTCCATCCTCTTGTTGCAATGAAACCACATATTTCACCACTGCTTCTACATCTATTGCATCTAATCTGTCATACATCGCCAATACCTGTAACATTAATGATTAAACTTTTAAGCATTTTCAAATGTATTATGTACCAGTGTTATACTAATTGGAACCAAATAATATTTAATTCTATCAGGCTATAGTAATGTATCTGATACTGAATCAAATTTAAATGTGCCACAGTGTGATTTAAGTAAAATATCATATATTTTATATTTCTGCCATCTGTCCACTGCACACATATTGGTAAAAAAGTATAGAAGTATAAATTTTGTTTTTCTTTTTTACATAAATATTACATATTGTTTTAATATACAAACCTGAATTGCACTTAAGGTGTAAAGCATATGTGGATCATGCCCAATACTGGCTGATATTCCACCACTTTCATTATCCTGGCAAGATGTTATAAACTCTATTATTTCATCCTTTGGCATTCTGAAATTATTTGATTTTATTAGTGAAAAATGGCATATCTTGTACTTTTAACAATCTACTTCTTATAAATATATAAATAATCCTAGTTTTCTTTTTTTACAAGATTCTCTAACAAAACCGTCAGTGAAATTTTTTTATAAGGTCTTTGGTTGTAAAGTATACTAGAGTAACAACAGCATATTATTTATACTTTCTTTACATAGGAACATTAACATGGATAAAACAATAAGAAATAATGAGGAAAAGTCATTCCCATAGTATTAAAATTAAATAATTTTTAGTGTACTTTAATAAGTGACAGAAGTGAAGAAGACAGACAGAATTTTTGAAAATGTAACCCTATAGAAACTAAATAAATAATTATACAAAATGATCGTGTTTAAGGTTTAACACAATAAACAAATGTGCACACTAATTGTTTATAATATTAATTTGAAAGTTATTTAACAATACCTTGAAGATTGATTCATGAGTTCCATAGCAGTAAGACTCCAATATATACCAGACATTCGGAGATATTCAGTCATACAATATTCATAATCATCTTTATTGAGACCATAGCTCGCTAGATAATCTGAATGTTTTTGTAGAAGTAAAGTTTTGGGCCGGTCTTCGGAAAGAGTTACGTCTTTTTTAGTAAATGCCATATTGAGTAGTGAATAATATTTTTTATAAAAATCTTTTAAAACGCCAACTTATTTGCATTACGAGACATAAATACGGTCTCAAGTAGTCAAGCATTGTCAAAATTGACAGTAGGCAAGTTGACATTAGGCACGTATTTCAATATTAAACTCCAGGCACCCTGGTATACTATATTTGAAATACTAGAAATAGAATATAGGTTATAAAATAATAAGAAGTATTTTCATTCTTCGCTATGTATTAGAGATAAATTAAATATCATTAAAATTTTTCAAAGAACAAAATCGACTGTACAAAACGAAATTCCTTCTAAGATACTGATTTTCTTTGAATTGTTATCTTAAAGGTAAAGAAGTATGCACAGCTAAATATAGTTTAGAATTTTTTAAAAATAAAACCGTATAAATGTAAGTTTGGTACTGATTTCATAATTTTTTTTTCATTTATTGTATTATACCTGGTATTACTTGCAATGAAAAAAAATCCTCTGTCTTAGTATCAGCAATCCCAGGTAAAAGATTAATAATAATTCAATTAAAAAAAGGTACAAGTACCATAAGCTGTTCCATGTGATGTTTATATTAAAATTTTGTTTCTGTAGTAAATTCGGTCTCATTCCAGTTGCGGAGATCGTAATTGAATGTTGGTAACAAAAGCAAATAATAAAAACAAAATTGAATCGAATGCTAAACAGAAAATATATTAACTAGTAAAATTTTACGCAGTAATTTCGACTTCGCAGCATTGAAATGAATCTGCGTTTAACTTAAGCTTATGTAAATGAAGTTTGTTTACGGAGCTTAATACGTGGTGTCATTAATATCCATAAACGGTGAGAAGGGAGAGTTATATTGAGCAGATATACCATAGGTTTTTTTATATCCTAGAATATTTGGGATGCAAGGGGTCCATCACAACAACTCACGGGACCCAAGCTAACCTCACTTGCTCATGGTGCACCCTGCTAATCAACGGATGAGGTTCTGGCGCCCACTAACCCGTATAGGGCCAGCGTGGTGGAAAATGGTTCAAATCCTCTCAAATGAACCCCTACAAAAGACGGCCCCTAGTACCCGGCGGTACCGGGGGCCATGCTGACTGTGACGGACGTTGGCAAGGCGCCAGAACCAGGAGTGCTAAGAATTCCCGGGCGGCGACGATTTCCCGTCAGACGACCTTGGCCCTGGCAACATATAACGCACGCACACTGCGATCCGAGGAGAAGCTGCTGGAACTTGAGAAAGAATTGAGCAGGATACGCTGGAGCGTTGTGAGACTATCTGAAATCCGTAGAAAGGGTGAAGACACAATGGCCCTCAAATCCAACAACTTGCTTTATTTCCGGTAGGGCGAAGAACAGTCCCAAGGTGGTGTCAGGTTTATTGATCCTAGGTCTCTCGTGAATAACGTTGTACAGATCGGGAGTGTGTCGAACAGAGTAGCGTACCTTATACTCAGAATCACCAAACGGTATTCGCTGAAGGTCATACAGGTATACGCTCCAACTTCGACACACCCCGACGAGGAAATAGAAGTAATGTATGAGGACATCTCTCACGCCATGCATGCTTCTAGGACTCATTACACCGTTGGTATGGGAGACTTCAATGCAAGACTAGGCAAATGATGTGGTGACGAGATTAAAGTAGGGCAATTTGGAAATGGACGTCGGGATTCCTGCGGTCAAATGCTAGCCGATTACATGGAGAGAGAGAGGGATTTTTTATGATGAACTCTTTCTTCACGAAGCAGCAGCATCGGACATGGAGCTGGAAGGGCTCCGACGGTGAGACGAAGAAAAAGATTGACTTCATTATGTCGACAAAGACTCATATATTCAATCGATTCGTTTAATACGTGGAGCGATCATGGAATGGTAAGAGGCATTTTGATTCTTAAAATAAAATTTGAGAGGTGTCGACAGATGAGGTCTACGCTCCGCCGTTCGGAATTTATCTGCGTGATCAAATCAGAAACGTGGAGATCCGCCGAAGAACTAAGATTGCTGACATAGCTCAAAAGATTGCTAGACTGAAGTGGCAGTGGGCAGGGCACATTGCTCGAAGGACCGACGGCTCATGGGGGAGTAGGGTCCTCGAGTGGCGCTTGTGCACCGGTAGTCATAGCATTGAGAGGTCTCCCACAAGGCGGACCGACGATCTGGTGAGAATCGCGGGAATCCAGTGGTGTCCACACACACGCGAGAAACGTGGGACCGATTGTTGTGGAGATCTTTGGGCGAGTTCTATGTCCAGTAGCAGACGTCTATCGGCTGATGATGATGATGATGAATATTTTAATTCCTTAAACCAAATGAAGTTATGCTATAGCCTTTTAAAAATATTAAAAATCTATTAGTAGCAAAAAAAGACATTGGTTAGGTTGTATTGACGAATATTATTATAGCATCTTTTGTGATTAAAATAATTAAATATAAATAATAAATTATATAAATCCTAAGGATTATACTTTATAAAATTGAAATATTAGGTTGGGGAAAAAGAAATCCATTATTTTTTCGGTAGAAGGCTGTAGTGATAAATTTCTCGTAAAGTATCGATCAAACAGTTTCAGATTTATGCTCGTTGGAAAGGTGACATTTCGCAGTAAAAAAATTCTTTTGCTGTTTTTTGTTTGGTGCATTCAATTGTGAGTTACAGGGTGTTAAAAATGAAGTGAACAAAGATAAAATTCGGTACATTTTACAGTTTTTCTTTGACAAAGGCGAAAATGCAAGCCAGGCGGCTAAAATTGTGAATGGTGTTTATGAACCCGATACTGTAACAGCCAATTATGTGCAATTTTGGTTTCGTAGATTCCGTTCAGGAATTTTTGATGTTAAAGATGCACCTCGCACAGGTAGGCCGGTCGCCGAAAATGTCGATAAAATCGGAGAAATGATCGAAGTTGACCGGCATGTTAGCAGTCGTAACATCTCCCAGGAGCTAAAAATGGACCACAAAACAGTTTTAAACCATGTACACAAAGCTGGATTCAAAAAGAAGCTCGATGTTTGGGTGCCACACCAATTAACAGAAAAAAACATGATGGATCGAATTTCCATCTGCGAAGCCTTGGCCAAACGGAATGAGATAGACCCATTTCTTAAACGGATGGTGACTGGAGATGAGAAATGGATCACATATGATAACCCTGTGCGAAAACGATCATGGTCAAATAGCGGTGAAGCACCTCAAACGGTGGCCAAACCAGGACTAACGGCCAGGAAGGTTCTGCTGTGCATTTGGTGGGACTGGAAGGGGATTATTTATTATGAGTTGTTTCCATATGGCCAAGCACTAAATCCTGATCTCTACTGTCAACAACTGGACCGTTTGAAGATAGAAATTGACCAGAAACGGCCAGAATTGGCCAACACGAGAGGTGTCGTGTTCCACCAGGTCAACGCTAGGGCACACACGTCTACAGTGACTCGCCAGAAACTTCGGGAGCTTGGTTGGGAAGTTTTAACGCATCCGCCATACAGTCCGGACTTGGCACCAAGCGATTACCATCTTTTTCTTGCATTACAAAATTTCTTTAGTGATAAAAAATTGGCATCTAGGGAAGATTGTGAAAATCGGCTACTAGAGTTTTTTGCAAATAGAGACCAAGACTTCTACGAGAGAGGCATTATGAAGTTACCTTTAAAATGGCAACAAATCATAGAACAAAACGGTGCATATTTGACCCAAATCGGACAATCCGAAGCATGTTAAATAAAGTCCTGAAGTACATATAAAAATAATGGATTTCTTTTTCCCCAACCTATTATTTTGTTTTAATCTATGAAGAGACGAGACGAACGGGACGTTAACCTGATGGTAAGTGATACGCGAGTTCATTACAACGTGGCGCCAATTAGGATAATCTAAACAGCAACATATTGTACTCGTCGCCTAGAGACATAATATGTCAGATCTTGTTACCCCAGTAATTTCGGTAGCTACAACGCCGTTTTAACCGCAATACGGTAATATTTGCACAGTGCTGCTCGTCGGCAGAAATAGGAGTTGCGGCGGTACCGACTTAGACGGCCTCCGGCAACAACCCCTCGCCTAATACAGGGTTGTGTAAACATTACTGTGTTCCGGTTTAAAGGGCGCTGTAGCTAGTAAAATACTGAGGAATTGTGATTTAACATTGTACATCATATGGTGATGAGTACATATTGCTGATGTGTATATTATCCTAACAAGCGCCACGTTACGAATATCACTTTCCATCAGGTGAACCTCCATCGCGTGTCGCTGCTTCGTCGAATAATAAAAATAATTGAGAATGGTAAAATATACTATATTTTACACTCTATGCTCAAGGCGACGAACACATTGTGGTGCAGTGAATGCCATCCTAACTAGCGCTAAGTTTTTTGGACAGGCGTATCACTTATCATCAGATGAACGTCCCGCTCGTACTGTCGCTTCATTAAACAAAAAAATGTGACAATATATTCTACTGCTGCTTAATTTAACAAGTTAATAACTTGTTAAGTTGTAATTAAGCATAGATAATGATCTAGTTTATTTGTTTTTATTTAATAAGAAGCTGTATGCGTCTTTGATTCTTCCCTGTCAAAGTTTATAAAATGATTATTGTTCATCATAATTCAAAGTTTCTTTGAAAATCCCCTTTGCATTATTTTTTAATAATAAGTAGATATTTTAATAAAAATAATAAGAAGGAGTACAGATTCCTTTAGCGTTGACAATGTCCTTAATATCCTTGTCAAGTTGCACAGCGAAACCAATTAATTCTAAATCTTACTCCACAGCGGGTAGTAATTAGCAATTAATATCATATGTCTATGAGATATGGCTTCGTTAGTTTCTTTTCTATAGCAAAACTGAAGAAGCTTCTTATAAGATCAGCCGATATATGTCCACTGCTGGATATAGACCTCCACCAAATATCTCCACATACAGTCAGCATAGCTTCCGCTTCCGCCCGAAGCTAGGCGCCGTCGTTTGTAGGGATTCCTTTGGGGGGATTTGGGAAATTTCCCACCACGCTGGCTCAATGCGTATTGGTGGGAGCCAGAGTCTCGTTTGTTGTTTAGCAAGGTGCACCACGAGCATGTGAGGTTGGTTTGAGTCCTGTGAGTTGTTGTGCGAGACCCCTTACACCTCTCTTATAACATAATACATATATAATCCTTCGTCATCATCATCAGCCAACAGACATCCACTGCTAGATATAGGCCTCTCCCAAAGATCTCCACATCGTATCGTATTGTATATATATATTCCTTATTAAATATATATATACAATGGATAGACAGTGATAGTCCGTGATACACTTGCCCATAATAAAGTAGTTCGGATGATATACACTGCACCGCATTGCGTTAGTCACTTGAGATCCGTTACCCCAGTAATTACACTAGCTACAGCAAATTATTTTATACTAATATAAAAAAGAAATTTAGGTTTAATACATCATAAATGTTAACTCCACCTGTGTTACGTAAAGGTCAACTTAAACTGGACAGAAAGTGATGAATTCTAATCGTAAGACAACAAGTAAAAGTGCACTTAAGTTACCTCTGCGGCTTACACATTCACTTAAAATGCAGACTCTCGTGCAAGTTTTAACCTAAACTTTTGTTAGTGCACACTAGAGACCTAGGTTTCATTTAACCGAAAACCACGGAAAGCTAGTTCCGGTTAAGTTTTTTAACTTTCATTGGATAGATGTTATACTTTCTAGGTATATACCGCCGCAGCGCCTATTGCAGCTAACGAACAGTTATCATCGTCATCATCATCAGCCGATAGACGTCCACTGCTGGACATAGTCTTCCTCTCCAAAGATCTCCACATCGATCTAGATCCAGTTGGTTCCCGCGACTCTCACTAGATCGTCGGTCCACCTTGTGGGAGGCCTCCCAACACCACGTCTACCGGTACGCGGGCGCCACTCAAGGACCTTACTGCCCCATCAGCAAAGAGTACTGTGCAAATGCTACTGTGTTCCGGTTTGAAAGGCGCTGTAGGTAATGTACTAGGGTAATGAGACTCGACACATATCATAAGGCGACGAACGCAATGTAGTGTTATGAATACCATCTTACCACATTATTATGGGCGGGCGTATCACTTACCATCAGGTGAACGTCCCGCACGTCTTATTACTGTTGAATAAAAAAAAGTTAACTATAAGTTTTACGATTAATCAGCAATTATAGACTATATATATTAAAAAGGTAATCCAGAATTATTACATCAGATTTCAAAGGAAATCTCATATTGCTCACAAAGACACGGTTTGTTCTATTAGTCTTACAGGGACCTCGGTTTTTTTAATTCATCTAGGTCTGCTAATATTTAGGTCATAGAGTACACTGAAGTAAATATCTCAACATTTCAGCTTCAGTCGCGGACGAGCTTCCGACGAGTTCGCACGCGGACGTCGCGTGATATACACTACGACGTATTTTCGCGATAACTATACAAAAGCTTTTAATAATAACTATAAATTGTTTATTTAATTTAAAACCGGTGGTGAAGTGATTTTTTTTTTATTTTATTAAGTGATAAACGTTTGAATTTGATTGAACTTAAAGTTCTGTTAAAAAACTTTCTGGTAAGTTTGTTTACGTTTAAATGTTTTGAATGATTAACCATACATAATATTAGTATTATTTATTTTGTATCTGTCTATTACGTATAATTTATAATTTTTTTTGTTTATATATTGTTTACATTATAAATTATCATTTATTACACACGCAACATTATTTCAACATTAAAACATCTCTCAGGGTTGACTAGCTGGGAATTCCATGTAGACAAGAAATCCGCCCTCTGTAATATATATGGAAAAGTAAATAAATAAATATAATAACAATAAAAAAAATCTATAATAATATTTAGTAATGTTAAATTATAATAAATAAACGTTTTAACTATTGATAATAGTTGGTATGTAGTATGGATGTAGGTATAACTTTATTAAAAAATTTTAAATTGTATTGATTTTATGAAATGTATATATATATTTATGTAACAAAAATAATAATTTAATATATTTAAAGGTTTTTAAAATGGTTTTTAGTTCAATTTGTGTATTTGTTTGTATTAACGACATCCGCATAAGCCGTGACGCCGTTTACGTAAAAGTACGCAGTAGGCAAACAACGCCGAATAAAGCATAACTTTAATTTTTTCATAAAAACTTATCAAATTAAAAACATGGAATAGTAATTAATGAGTTCAAATAATATTTTTTTTCTCATGCTAAAGCAGATTTTTTCAAAATTGTGTACATACAAATTCTTATTTCTCTTTCCAGCAAACATACTGTTGACAGGTGTCTGTTGTCGGAGACCGTCTAGGTACATACCGCAGATCCTTTTGCAGTCGAATAATAGTACTTTGCATACATTACTATGTTCCGGTTTGAAGGGCGGTGTAACTCGCGCAATTATTGGAGTAACGAGGCCCGATATGTTATGTTTCAGTCAGCGAGAGCAATGTAGTGTTGTATGTACCATCCTAAATAGCGCCACGTTGTTAGGGGCGGGCGCATCTCTTACCAACGTTTGACCATCTCGAATGTCGCGACGTTTAATTAAACAAATAAACATGACAATAAGAAAATTATAGAAAATAAATATTTAATGTAGAGAATATACAAAGTAAACAATAAACAAAACAATTTTTTTTTTATTAATATTCAACGAAGCCAAGAGACGAGCAAGACGGTCCACCCTTGCCCACAACAATGTGGCTCTGGTTCTCATATATAATGCAACAGGTTGCGCTCGTCGACTTGATACATAATATGTTATCTCGGTACCTCAATAATTTCAATAGCTATAGCGCACTTCAAACCGGAACACAGTAAAGTTTGTACATTACTATTTAGCGGTAGAAATAGGCACTGCAGTGACTACCTTGACGGTCTGCCACAAGAGAGACTTACCACCATCACCAGTATAATATGTATAGCTTTATAGTAAGAAATGCGAAAGTGTGAGTCAGTGAGAATATTTATATTTTAAACTTGAAGAAGGATAAGGGGAGGAGCATGACATGTTATGATAAGTCTGGATGATGGGAACGACGACCAGGTCATAACATTCAGCCTTGAGCTATCTATTTACTAATGAATTAGTAAATGGTTGCCAGGGTAGATAGTAAGATTTCCTGTTACACCTTATGTTAACTAAAAAAAAAATTTAATGAATATATGTATACATAAATAAACATTTTCATTACATATACATACATGTAGGTTTCCTTTGTTCGCCAATCACGTGAAAACTAGTAAACATATCCCCCCGGGAGAGCGAGCACTCTACATTTTCTTCTTAATCCTAAGGTTATTGTGTATTGATCTTATTTTAAATTCATAGATCCTAAATCATTTTGTTTGTAATTAAATTTTATAAACATTTTCATTTCGTATTGTTCATGCGGTTGCTATAGTAACGGTTCATATAGAAAGACACTTGTGTTTGCGGTTGCAATATTTCAGATTTCTATATTATGGCCAGCAAAGCGAGCAGGAAACAGGTATCATATATACATATATATATATACACATGTATATATATGTATGTATTATATATTTGTATTATATATATATATTGTATATATAAACTCATTTAGATGCAATATCAGTTCTCTCAAGCTTAAACAAGGATGAATCGCCGCCGGCTAACCTAGTTGAGAATATAGACATTTGTTTTTGTTGTTGTTGTTGCGAGATTCGTTGCGTATCGCATTATCGTTAAAATAAGATGAAGGCATTTTCATATAAATGTAAAAAATACTGTGAACAGAACATTCGCAAGTTTAGCCGATTTGAGCTGATGGCTAACCGTTTAGAACTTAGGAGAATTTAGGGATCCTGACTGTCTCCATCAGCATCTCTACCTCTTTTCTTTTGTAAACTGTCTAACCAATATTGATAGCTTTCGTTATAGACATAGATGGTACTCTACGAATAGACAAGGGTTAATTAATTTTAAAAATAAACTCTCTACTGGTGGTAGGTGTCTGTTGCAGGAGACCGTTTAGGTAATTACTACTGCAACGTCTCTTTCTGTAGCCAAACAGTTGTGTGCAAATGTTATTATGTTCCGATTTGAAGTGCTCTGTAGTTAGTGTAATTAATCGGGTAACGAGACGTCTTATCTCTCAAAGCGAGGAGCAAATTGCGGTGCGCTGTATAACATTATTACTAGCGCTAGATTGATATGGTCAAGAGTATCACTTATCATTAGGTGAGTGTACCGCTTGTCTAGCATCTTCGTTGAACCAAAAAATAAGAATGCCTTAAATTTAGATTATTTATTAGTATTTTTCTTCTTCTACGAATCCAGACGAGCGGACGTTCACTTGATGGTAATACGTTTCCCATAACAACGTAGCGTTAGTTAAGACTACATATACTACCCCATACTTATATGTTTGCTGCTTTAGGACATAAGATGTTAAGTCTTATTACACAGTATTATTTGTATACTACTGTCCGGCGGTAGAAATAGCAACTGTGGTGGTACTATTTACTTAATATTATTCTTATTAGTTTTCCTACACCTTTCCGCTTTGTAAAGTAATTATGAATCACTTAGACCGCTCGGGAGATCTCGCACCGGAAGCCGAGTACAAAGCTATTGAAGTTAATTAAACTAATTCTTGTTGTAAACTCGATAAGAATTTCTGCAATCCTCAATGCAGATAAAAAACTCATTTTTTTGATTTTGCCTTTGTCGCACTGAGAATTTTTATAAGTATCGTTATCTCAGTAATTTAACTAACTAGAATGGAGTTCAAACCGGTATGTCGTAATGTTAGCACATTCTTAGAATATTATAGTATAGTGAAAGTGATAGGCAAAAAGAAAACGCAGAGATAGTATAAAAACAAGACTACTAGAAAATAGTGTGAAGAAAATAGATAAGAGTAGCAAATGTAATTAGATGAAGTCAAAAATTTAAAATATAAGAAATGTAGACTTAATAGCAATCATAAAGAAAGAAAGAAAGGAAAGAAATAACATTTTTAGGAAGGAAGAAGAACAAGAATATAATAGATTAGCTCTGAAGATGTAATGAAAAAGGAAAGAACTGTAATAGAGTAACAGAAAGATAAGTAATAAAATAAAAAATGTGGTGAAGGATGAGAGGCGATGAGTAGTAGAGAAATAAGGAATGATAGAAAATGTGATGGATGCAAGTGAAAACAGGATTGCAAACAAAATAAAGAACAAAATGAAAAAAATATTTAAAATGACCTGTACAGGAAAGCAGAGGAATATTGTATAAAATAAAAGTTAGCGCAATACTGTTCGCCGGAAGAAATAGGAGCTGCGGTGGAATCCACCTTCAATTATATTCTATTATAAAATGGAATAAAAAAAAATATGGCTGATATCATCTTAGGGATATTAGCCCTTCCCTCCCAAAAAAAAAGAGAATAAAAAAAAGTATAATCGTTGTTTCCAATTGATAAGACCTCGAATTTGATAGATAAATAGGATCGGAATATTCTACTGTACCCGGGGGTCGTACGTTGATGACAGCTTGCCCACAATTACGTATACAAAAGGGGTCTAAAATAACTTGAACGCCATCTTACGCCATTACGTACAACGTTAAACCGGATACGCGAGCGATACTTAACTAAATATTTAGCTATGATTTAAAAACACATTAGAAATTAGTACTTTTACTGGGGAAAGATTTATAAATTGAATGATAATAATAATCGACCGGACAAGGAAGACATCATCATCTAGTAGAAGATCTCTTTAGCTGGTGACTATCTAGGTACCTTTTATTATCGCAGTGAAAATCTTCTTAAAAGATACCTTCCTTCTGGAGGGGGAGACAAGGTTATGTGAGGACTTAAACCCACTAAAGCTCCCTTAGTGCATTAGGAGGAGCTCCGAAATCTCCTACGGAACGCACCGGTGTTCCCTTTGCACTCTGGATAAAAAATCCCACGGAAGGGCAAAGCCCTCCTTAGCACCCACGCTGTATTTGTCGTCCTCCTAGAGCTCGCTTATTGAGCTCTAAGGGCCCAAACACTCAAAGCCTACGAATCCGAGGATCCTTTTAGTCGTCTTCTACGACAGGCAGGGAATATTTTAGTCCTACTTTCGCTATCCCGAGACTACAGGGCTGGACTATCTAGTTACCTACCACCATCATCAGCCGATAGACGTTACGCACATAGGCCTTTCCCAAAGATTTACACTAGGGGTTCATATGGCGATATTTAGGTCATTCTTCATCAGGCTGGCCTAATGCAGGTTGGTGAGAGCCAGGGATTCATATGAATTTGGAAAACAAAAAAATTTTAAGGGTCGAACTTCAAGGTTTGCCCCTTGAGGTCGGCGGTGATGTCGGGCCCGATATGGGCGGAGGTGTGGTGCCTGCGACGGGCGGAGTGGACGCGGTGCCCGTGAAGGGCGGAGCAAAGAGGCGGAGGGCCTCCCGATCGGGAGAGGGGGCGAGGTCGGTGGCCGCGGTCGCGAGGACCGACTGCGGGATGGCGCTGAGGTCGACGTCCCGCAGGGGGAGGAGCGCGGGATCGTCGCGAGGCGTGGACTCCTCTGGGGGAGCTTCGCCTGCCCCGGAGAGTGGGGTGAGCGGCGCGACGAGCAGGGACCGGTCGCCTGTGGAGGTAGCCACCTTCCGGGCGATCGTGGGCACCGATCGGTTCCGCAAGCCGGGGCCGCCTGCATCGGAGGGCGACGGCGGGACCGGAAAACGGAGGAGGACCGCCAGAGATATGACCACCGTGGAGCTGGTCAGCGAAGTGGAGGGAGCCGCCGACGACATCTCGCTCGTCAGTAAGACGAGCAAATCGCTGTCCGGCGGCTTCCAGAAGAAGCTGAACCAGGCCGTCCTCTGCATCAAAGAGGCGGTGGTAGCCCTGGCGGCGCGACTCGAGCCGGAGGAGAACCTCCGTCTCCGCAGCGACAATCGTCGCCTGGAGACGGAGGTGGAGTACATAAGGCGTGAGCTCCTCGCCTTTAAAAAATACAACGAGGAGCTCAGCCAGCAGGTGGCGGCACTGCGCACTGGGGCGGGGCCCGTGCCAGTAGAGGCTCCGGCTCGTCCTCCTCCTCCTGAGCCGGCGGATTTTGCGGCCCTCATCAACGCGGCCGTGGAGCGGGCATCCGAACAGATGCTCGGTGCCACGGCGCGGATGATCGAGGGTCGCTTCGCCGGGCTGGAAGACCGCCTACTTCCAGCCCCCATCATCCGTCCGCCTCTGGCGGCGGATGGAAGGAAGGCGCGGGGTGGCAATCCCGTTTCGCAGGCCCCCGCGCCTGCAGACGCGGCCACCTCGGCTAGGACCCGGCCGGCGGCGCCCTCGGCGCCCCGACAGGCGCTTGCGCCGGCACCACTACCTCGCCGGGCGCCGATGAAGGCCTCGACCTCCCGCCCTCAGCCAACAACAACATCCTCGGCTGAGGGAGAGATGGAGGTGGAAAACGTGCCGCTGCCCGGGCCCTCCACGGAGGAGGGCTCGTGGGTGAAGGTGGTCGGCCGGAAGGCGCGAGCCAAGGCCGCCAAGAAGGCGGCCCCCGCCATGAAGGCGGCCCCCGCCGAGAAGGCGGCCCCCGCCAAGAAGGGGCCCAAGCTTGCGCCGCCCAAGACGGCCGCAGTGATAGTCAAGCTGCGGCCCGAGGCGGTGGCCGAGGGGACGTCTTACCGGGAGATCATGAGCTCCCTGGTGAAGACGTCCGCCCTCGAGGACTTGGGCCTCGTGGGCCAAGTGCGGGTGCGGCCCACTATGGCGGGGGCCCGCCTGTTCGAGCTGGGTGTCAGCCACGGCCACGACGTTGCAGACCAGCTAGCGGAGAAGATGAAGACTTCGCTGGCTGGGGTGGCCGACGTCGTCCGGCCGGTCAAAACCGCGGATCTGCGGGTGACCGAGCTGGACGACTCGGCCACCAAAGAGACGGTCGAGGCTGCGGTCGTCGCAGCAACGGGCTGCCCAGCCGGGCAGGTGAAGGCCCTGTCCGTAAGGGACGGGCCCGGGGGGATGGGCACCACCATCGTAACGTGTCCGGTCGCCGCCGCGAAGCTGCTGGCGGAGAAGGGCCGCGTCCTGGTCGGGTGGACCTCGGCCAGGATCGTGGCTCTGGAGCAGCGCCCCTTGCGCTGCTTCAACTGCATGGCGATCGGGCACACCTCCGCTACGTGCCCATCCCCCAAATGCCGGAAGGATCAGTGCTTCCGATGCGGGAAGGTGGGTCACAGGGCCGGCGAGTGCCAGTCGGAGTTCCGATGCTCCGTCTGCGCCGACTCTGGTCGGAAGTCCAACCACTTGATGGGGGGGAGAACTTGTCTCCCCCCCAGGGTCAAGGGAAAGGCTGCGGCCGGGACACCTTCCCGCGTCGCGGAGAAGAATAGGGCGCCTGCAGGAGGTGAGAACATGGTCATCAATTAATTGATGGCCCACATCTCACTCCTGCAGGCGAATCTCAACCACTCCGCCAGCGCTCAGGACTTGTTCCTGCAGTCGTTGGCGGAGTGGGGATGCCACATTGGCGTGGCATCAGAGCCGTACAGGATTCCCGCCCAATCATCCTGGGTTGGGGACCTGGGCGGCACGGTGGCGGTGCTGGCGAGAGCGGGCGCCTGCCCCCTCTTCAAGTCACTAGAGAGGGGGCACGGCTACGCGGCGGCAGGTTGGGGGAGGTACGCTGTCATCGGGGTGTACTTCTCCCCCAACCGATCCCTGGCAGAGTTCGAGGTGTTTCTCGACTCTGTCAGGGCCGCCGCGGGCAGGTTGTCACCGAGGGAGATCTTGGTCCTCGGCGACTTCAACGCCAAGTCTCGCTCTTGGGGCGGCACCGCCACCGACGCGAGAGGGAGAGCAGTTGAGGCATGGGCACTGCTCTCCGGTCTGAGCCTCCTCAACGAGGGAAACGCGCTCACGTGCGTGCGAGGGTCGGGGGGGTCCATCGTGGACCTCTCCTTTGCCTCACCGGCGCTCGCGCGCCGTGTGGCAAACTGGCGGGTGGAAGAGGAGGTGGAGACCTTATCGGATCACCGATATATCAGGTTCGAGGTCTCCCCTCCTCAGGGGCGCGGCACAACATCATCGCGCCCCGGGTTCCACTTCCCTCGTTGGGTCCTCGGCAAGTTCGACAAGGAGCTCGCCGAGGAGGCGGCGCTGTTCCAGAGATGGAACATGCCCCGAGGCTCAGACGACGTCGGCGTCGACGAGCTGGAAGGTCGCATCCACAGCGCTCTTCAGGAGGTGTGCGATGCGGCCATGCCTAGGATGCGGCGACGTCCTGCGGACCGCCGCCAGCTGTACTGGTGGTCGGAGGAGCTCTCCGGCCTCCGGGCGGCGGCCCAGGCTCGTCGCCGGGCACTGCAGCGTTGTCGGCGTCGGCGCACGCAGGTGACGGGGGAGGAGGAGCGGCTGCAGGTTCAGTATGCCGAAGCCCGCAAGACCCTGCGGCTCGCCATAGTCCGGGCGAAGACCCTTGCCTGGGAGGAACTACTGGCAGGGGTCGACAGGGATCCATGGGGGCGCCCGTTCAAGACGGCACGGAAGAAGCTCTGTGCCGCAGGCGCCCCCTTAACGGAGGCCCTGGACCCGGACTTCCTCCAAGGGGTGGTGGACCGGTTGTTCCCGGGGGCTGACGCGTCATTCCAGCCCCCGGTTATGTCCGCCCCCGCGGCGGCCACAGAGGAGGGCCCTCCTCTGACGGAAGAGGAGCTGGACGTGGCCCTGGGTCGTCTCCGGGGTCGACGTACGGCTCCGGGGCCTGACGGGGTCCCATCGAGGGCCCTCTGGGTGGCCGCGAGTCACCTGCGCGAGGAGCTCCGGGGACTGTACGACGCCTGCATTCGGCACGTGCAGTTCCCGGAGCGCTGGAAGACGGGCAGGCTTTGCCTGCTGCGGAAGGGGGACCGTCACCCCGACTCCCCTTCCGCGTACAGACCGATCGTCCTTCTGGACGAGGCGGGTAAGGTCTTCGAGAAGATCTTGGCCGGCCGTCTCGTTCGGCACCTCGCCGAGGTGGGACCGGGCCTCCATGAGGCCCAGTACGGATTTCGGGCAGGGCGATCCACGTTGGACGCCCTGCTCGACCTGAAGGGCCTCTGTCTGGAGGCCTTCGGTGACGGCGAGGTGGTCCTGGGGGTGTCCTTAGATATCGAGAACGCCTTCAACAGCCTGCCATTCGCGACGATCAGGGGGGCGCTGGAGTTTTTCCGGCTCCCCCCCTACATGGTCGGGCTGTTGGGGGCGTACCTCAAGGACAGGACGATCGTCTGGGTTGATGGCAGCGGCGAATTACATCGGCGGCGCGTGGAGAGCGGGGTTCCACAGGGGTCGGTCTTGGGCCCCTTGCTGTGGAACCTCGCGTACGACTGGCTGCTGCGGCAGCCGGTCCTCCCCGGGACGAGGGTACTATGCTACGCGGACGACACCCTCGTCTCGGCCCGGGGGAGGAGTTACGACGAGGCTGCTCGTCTGGCCGCCACTAGCACGTCGCTGGTGGTGGACCGGATCGAGCAGCTGGGTCTGAGGGTCTCCGTCACGAAGACGGAGGCCCTCCTCTTCCACGGACCCCGCAGGGGTCCACCCCGGGGCGCGATCATCCCCGTCCGGGGCGAGAGGGTCCCAGTGCGGGGAGCCCTCAAGTATTTAGGGCTCACTCTGGACGGGCGATGGAGCTTCGGGGAGCACTTCGAACGGCTTCTCCCGAAGCTCACCGCCACCGCCGCTGCGCTGGGCAGATTGCTGCCCAATGTCGGGGGGCCGGGTCATTTGTGTCGGCGCCTATACTCTGGCATCCTGCGGAGTATGGCACTGTACGGAGCGCCCGTATGGGTGGATAGGTGCGAGACCGCCAGGAACGGGCCCGTGTTGAAGAGGGCCCAACGTATCCTGGCGAACCGAGCCTGTCGGGCGTACCGTACGGTGTCCTGGACGGCGGGTACGCTTCTCGCGGGCGATGCGCCTTGGCATCTACAGGCGCAGTCGCTCGCGGAAGTGTACCTCTTCCTGCG
This sequence comes from Troides aeacus, assembly GCA_033220335.2. NCBI lineage: Eukaryota > Metazoa > Arthropoda > Insecta > Lepidoptera > Papilionidae > Troides > Troides aeacus. The sequence goes on from CM067278.1 coordinate 10,904,116, forward strand.
GGATGCCGGAGAGCGTCGGCCGGACCCGGCCACGGTCCGCCGGATCAGGCGCGTTGCCCATGACGCCCTGATCCGGCGGTGGGAGACGGAGTTAGGTAACCCTGCCGCCGGCCGGGACACGGTGGAGGCCATCAGGCCCCACCTGTCCCGGTGGATGAGCCGGCGGTACGGGGCCTTGACGTTCCACCTGGTGCAGGTGCTGACAGGCCATGGATGTTTCGGCAAGTACCTGCACCAGGTGGCTCGTAGAGAGATGACGCAGGAATGCGTCGAGTGTGGTGCGCCGATTGACACGGCGCACCACACTCTGGCGGAGTGCCCGGCATGGGGGCCGCAACGCCACGCCCTCGTCGCGCAAGTCGGCAGTGACCTCTCGCTGCCGACTGTAATCGATCGTATGTTGAGCAGCGAGAGGTCTTGGAGGGCGGTAGCCTCCTTCTGCGGCGCAGTGATGCGTCAGAAGGAGGCCGCCGAGCGCACGAGGGAGGCCGACGCCGCTGCCGCACCTTGCAGGCGGCGGCGGGCCGGCGGGAGAGCGCGGCGGCAGAACCACGCCGTCCGCTTCCTCCCGCCGTGAGCGATGGGCCCCTAGCCGGGCACGGTGTGATGGGGCGTTCGGGCCGTTGGGCGTGGCCCTTTGGGCCTTTTGTCGTGTTTCCCCTGGGGGTGCGTCCCCCGGGGGAGTCTTGGTTTTTGTCCCCCCCCTCCCACTTCGACGAGGGGGGGAGTCTGGAGGGAGGAGGCCGCCGCCCAATTCCTTCACGGGAGGGCGGCGGCCGAGCATGCGCTCCGTCGTGGGCGCGCGCGGTCGTCTGTGGGGTCGGGGGGCCCCAACGTGCCGGTCCCGCGAGGGGCCGGTACGGGACGGCAGGTGGGTGCCTTTGCTCCCCGCGGGTACCCACCAAGAGGAGTTTTATACGCGGAGGCGCCCGGAGAGTTGCTTGGCTGAAACCCGGGCGTCTCCAGTATGCGTGTGGCGGGACAAGCGGTGGTGGTTTTAGTGGGTATGGGGGTCACGCACAACATCTCAGTGGCCCCGAGCCCCACATAACCCGGCGTCCCCCCCCTCGAAAAGGACGCTGGGTATGCGTTAACAGCATTTCCACCACCGATATCAAAAAAAAAAAAAAAAAAAAAAAAGGTTGGTGAGAGCCAGAGCCTCGCTGCAGCTCTGATTTCCGCTACCAAACAGTATTGTGCTAACACTAGATTGTTCCGGTTTGAATAGCGCTGTAGCAAGTGTAATTAATGAAGGAACGAAACTTAACATCTTGTCTCAAGGCGACGAACGCAATGTGGTCCTTACCATAGAACACATAACAATGCTAGTTAAGATGATATTCATGAATATCATCTTAACTAGCGTTGTTAGAGGCGGGTGTATCGCTTACTATCAGGTGAACGTCCTGCTCGTCTCGTCGCTTCATTATATAAAATAAAAAAAACAATACAATAAAATTATAACAAAAAGTAATATTTATAATCTGTTTTGAAGAAACATCCGAGATGTTTCTTATTTGTGTAAGTCTCATTAAATTAGACGTCTCGATGTGAAATTTTTGGACTAGGTCTTCCAGAGTTTTATTGTTATTTAGTAATAAACATCGTCTATGCCCCTCTAACTTTTAATATTTTTTGAATACGCATGCGCACATCTTGCAACAATATCCCTTTTCCACACATAGTAAAAGTGATAACTATTAATATTAATAAAATCGATTTTTTGTTTAGAAAAAGTTGGCATTTGTCTGTGGCTAGTTTTCCTAAAGTATTATACTATTTTGGAATCTTGGACAGTTGTAGAAACTTTTAAAAAACTTGCCGTAGTAGTGTCAGTACTTTTTTTATACACCACGATGAGTGAGAGTGGACTGAAAGTTGAAATCATGCAAAATTTTAGAGAAAACGTTGATTTTGATAATTTTTTATTTAAAAACTGTACGTATTCTGGTACTTTTAAGGATTGCGATAGATAGGTGTGCTACTTAGGTTGCTGTTGACACCAAAAGATCAGAAAATTTTGAAAAATTGTAGTCACAATAGTAACAAATACCATTATAGGTGTTGATTTTCAAAAACTTTCAAATATTTTTTTGTTATTTTAAAAAAATCGTGATAATTCTTTTTCTCTATTTTTTCTGGAGTAGTCATGAGCCTGGTGGCATGTCCACGCTGTGCTGCATTTTCATCGTTGAATTTTGGGAAACGTGTTATATTGATGCAAATAACTACATACATATATACTGTTATTTTAATTAATAGTTTATGTAAGACTGATACAATAACGCCTTGTATTCAAATCAGTAGAACTTAGAAAAATATCAATTTTAGAGCAATATCCTAGGGAACAATAAAACAAATGTCAGTCAGTCAGTGAGTACTTGTAGTGCGTCTTAATAAAGAACAAGTGAATTGAAGGAATCTTCTCGAATTATATTTATGTTAATGATGATGAAGATAACCGCCGGCGCCGCGGGGGCGGTGCTCACGATTTCGTTTATATGGATGACGTCATACTTTAATGCATATAATAAGACACCCTTTGTCTTAACTCGGCATACGATGTTTGCTTATATTAAAGGAATGGTAAATTTAAATTTTTATTACTACTCATGACTCGATGAGGACATTGGTAGGTAGGTAGGTCTCAGTTCTGTTGTTTCGGGCTATTAATAATATGACTAAGGTATTCCCTGTCTGTCGTACAAGGCGACTAAAAGGGTGCTCGGGTTAGTAAGCGTTGAGGGTGGGGCCCTTCAGAGCTCAATAAGCGAGCCTGAGGAAGACAGCAAATGCATGGTGGTCTTGTATTTGCCGTAGCACAGCGCGGGTGTTAAAGAGGGCTTTGCTCATCCGTGGGATGTTTTAGCCAAAGTGCAGGAGGCACCGATTCCTTTTGTAGAAGATCTCGGACCGCTTCCTAGTGCACTGACGGAGACCGCCGAGGAGGTTTTAGTGGGTAGACACAACCTTGTTTTTCTCCATAAGCAAGGTATTTTTTAAAAAGATTTCTTCTGTGATAAAAAAAAAGAAAAAGGTAGGTGGTAGGTATAAAGTCGAGGTGGACGTGCGGAGTAACGTGGTTTGACAAGATCCACAATGAAGACGTGCGTGGTAGCCTCGGGGTGCGCGATATCACCGATATACTGCAGGAAAACCGGCTGCGATGGTATAGGCATGTCAAAAGGATATTATCTGGACTATATGAACAAAAGATATGATAAGTTGCGATTGCAAAGAAAGCAAGGTCCAAAATAGAGCGAAGTGGAGACAAAGAAGTAGGAAAGCGGACCCTGTCATAAGACGGGTCAAAGGCTTTGAAGAAGTACTTGTGGTAGGTCTCTATTGCTGAAGACCGTCTTGATTTATTGTCCATTGCATAATTATTACTGCGTTCCGGTTTGAAGGGTGCTGTAGCTAGTGTAATTACTGATATAACGACACTGAACATTTTATATCTCAGACGACGCGCAGAATACGGTGTAGTGTTTATCATCCTAACTATTTACGTTTCTACATACGCAGAATGAGCTCGTTGCGTGTTGAAGTGTTCTAGTAGTAGTAATGAAACTATGAGCAATATTTAAATACTATTATCGTTCATTTAACACGGTTTTCTAATTAAATCGGTGCATTTGTATATCGTGAATCATTTCGAGAGCGATTTATCATCTAGATGCCTCCTTGGAGATCACAACAATGACTTTGCTAAGCAAAAATATGCTAGACATTTAACTTAGTGTACGTTCTAATATTTTAAGACAGACAGACTATAGAGAGTCTGTTTGTTTGAGAGTTTGTTTGAGAGTCATTTTAAGACAGACACTCTAAAGAGAGTCTGTTTGGATGTTTGTGTTTACTTTCCTCCCATTCAGTTAGACTTCAATAGGGTGAATAAGGGATCTCGCACAACAACTCACGGGATCAATGTCAACATATGCTCGTTGTGCATCCTGTTAATCATCAAACGAAACTCTAGCTTCCACCTATTCGTATTGGACAAGCGTGCTGAGAAATGGTCCAAATTCCACTATGTGAATCCCTACTAACTACGGCTCCTAGTGCCCGGCGATGAAGGAAGCACAGGACCGCTCGAATCTTTGGGAATCTTAGGAATCATTGGAATCTATTATCTGATGATGATGGGCTAGTTAGATCGATATCCAATTCGATTCAATTTGAATTTCGTCTGCTTCTATCTAGGGTTTCGCTTTTCTTACTGCTAAGATCTCTTTGCTGTTTATTTAAATTAAGCTTATATAAATTCTAAACCCGTATTTAAATAATTTTTAAGACTTTTTACTCAAAATAACCCAATACAGTGTCGTCGACGAGCTGAGTGTTTAGGTAAACAATAAAAAAATTGTACCTCTCGGCGTTATTGTGTAATAAATAACACAGCATGCGGCTCCGATGGGAAATTGAAAACCGCTGCCGAATAATAATGTATAATGATAATATTATTTAAAAAGTAACTACTGTATACACTCGTAATAAGTAGTAATTATTAGTAGTAGTGGCGGATAAATGAAATGATGGTAGTGGTAAGAAATCGTGGTTGCGTAACATCAGGGAGTGGACCGGGATTGAGAAAGTTGCCCAACTGTTCCGCTTTGCTAGCGATTGGGTGATATATGGTAAACTGAACCAAAAAGAAGAAAAATTTTTAATAGCGGCTACAATTAAAAAAGTTTTTGTTTCTTACCCATATATATTACTGGTGCTAGAAAATACACTGGATATAATAAATAGCATTATCTGAATTCCAGCTACAATGTATATTTATAGAGTTTATACTCTTTTCTGTATAAATAGCCAACTAATGAGTACGCGGTACAAAGTAAAGAAGGATTTCTGTTATTTCTACTTCTCCTTAAAGTGTCTATTGAACTAGTGAAAGTTCAGCGGAACAATTATTCCTCTACCATGAATTTTTCCTCCCCCTTCACTTCATTTATGATATTGTTTATGTTCATGGAAATAATAACAATAATATCATTCAATGATTTCGATTATTTTATAATTCAATAAAGTGACTAGACGGGCGGGACGTTCACCTGATCATAAGTGACACGCCTGCCCATAACAACGCGGCGGTAGTTAAGATGTTATACACTGCACCATATTGCGCTCGTCGCCTTGACACATAGGATGTTAAGTTTCATTACCGCTGTAACTTCAGTAGCCACAGCCCCCTACAATCCGAAACACAGTAATGTTTGGCGGCAGAAATAGCAGCTGCGGTGAAATATCTTATGTGATTCTCAAGAAGTGTTTTAATTATCTTATCACTCTTGCCATATCATATTTAGTTTGAAGAGTGCTGTTGCTAGTGTAATTACTGAGGCAATGAGATTAAACATTTTACTTCTCAAGCGATTAGTATAAAGTGGTGCAGTATGTATCATCCCAACTAGCGCCGCGTTGTTATGGATGGGCGTATCATTTATCATTAAGTGAACGTATCGCTCATCTCTTCGCTTAATTAAATAAAAAAAAATAAGAAATGTCTGCCTACGTTACTCAGCACGATATCTCTAGAACTTTAACGCCTGGACACTTGAAAATTGGTAAGAAAGTAGCCGAGTAAAGGACATATGTAAATGGTTTTTTAAAATTTCTTCTCCAAAGAGAGTGCAGGTGTCTTACGACTAGAAAAGCGGTTGAAAAATAGCTAGATTATTACACTACATAAGAAAAGAGGATTATTTCTTATTAAAAGGGTAGTAGAGACTGCTCCTACTCAAGCATACTATAAAGTAACTTGTTAAGCTATTTCCGTTGCTTAATGTTTATATTTGTAAATCCCTTTGATTTTATCAAGACATGAAAATACTTCCAAAATTTCTATTTTATAGAACATTCAAATTCCTACTTGTCTATTTTTATATTTCCATTTGGTCAATCTGTTTTTTATATACAAATAGCATTACTTTTTCAATTAGGATTAATAATTTATGGTTAATGGTTCAAATATTCTTCGCAATAATCTTCGCGATAGTAGTAAATAGTCTTCGCGGTGCAGTGCCTAAGTGTATGCTAGTACAGAGGTACCTGATTTGACGCCGGTGCCATGAATTATGGAGTTTACTTAGGTGTACCGGTATGAAATAAGCATTTTTTGTAAAAATAAAACACTAATTATTAATGGGAAAGTAAAAAACATTTCATTCAAAGTATTGGCCATTGTTTTCTACACATTTTGACCACCTTCCTGGCAATTTGTGGATTACACGCCAATAAAATTGTTCGTCTTTTAAAGCAAACCAACCAGACACCCAATTTTCGACCTCCTCGTAGGAACCAAAGTGCTGCTCAGCCATTGCGTGTCCCATCGATGAAACCAAATGGTAGTCGGAAGGAGCCAAGTCTGGTGAATACGGCGGGTGGGGTAGCAGGTAGCAGCTCCCAGCCAAGTGTTTTGATTGTATCCTGAACCGGTTTTGCTTTGTGTGCAGGTGCATTGTCATAGAGCAAAATTACCTTGCCGTGTCTTCTGGCCCATTCTGATCGTTTCTCGATCAATGCATGGTTCAAATTGATCATTTGTTGTTGGTAGCGATCAGTATTAACGGTTTCACCAGGTGGGAGTTTAGAAGGTCGTGGTACACCACACCTTTCTGATCCCCCAAACACACAGCATTGTCTTCTTGCCGAATCGATCTGGTTTTGCAGACGATGTTGATGGTTGTCCCGGATTAACCCATGATTTTTTCCTTTTAGGATTCTTAAAATAAATCCATTTTTCATCGCCAGTAACAATCCGATGCAAAACCGATTTTCTTTCGTGTCTTTGAAGCAAAATTTCACAAGTGTTTTTTCGGTTTTCCATCATTCGGTTTTTCATTCAATTCATGTGGCACCCATTTTCCACACTTTTGGATCTTTCCTATAGTTTTTAAACGGTCAGAAATTGTTTGTTGTGTTGTTGTGCAACATTTACCATTTCTGCCATTTGCTTTTGATTCAAAGTGTTATCTCCATCCAATATCGTTTGCAATTCGGCGTCTTCAAACTTTTTTGGTGGTCTTCCACGTTCTTCATTTCTCACATCAAAATCATTATTTCTGAACCGTTGAAACCATCTTTTGCATGTTGCGTCTTATAGAGCATGATCACCATATGCCTCGACAAGCATTCGATGCGACTCTGCAGCACTTTTCTTTAAATGAAAACAAAAAATTAATGCTTTCCGCGAATCATCACTTTCTGGTACAAAATTCGACATTTTTAACACGATGAAAAAATATGATGTCTGTTCAATGACTTGATGTAAACTAAATATGTTTCACAGACGTCATAGCAAACAAACAAAAAAGAAATAAAGGCTCGTTCAAAACAAATTTTCCCTATCGAGACTTTTGTATTTTGAAGCTCACTTCATACCGGTACACCTGAGAGATACCATCTCCCTATTGTAAACCTGCTGCCATAACAGCATTGATGTTTTCCGTATTTTAACGTAATAGTGCCGGAGTATTCTGAGCGAGGCACATTTTACTATCTACAACCTCATTATCATTTATCACCAAGTCAAATTGAGAATGAGAAATTTTAGATAAACCGAAAGTGACCAAACCATCTAAAAATACTAATTAAATCAAAGAAGTTACAAGCAGGCAAACTTAATTAACATCATTACGAAGGATAATAAATAGTATTGTTCTACCTAAAGTTATAGAGAATATTTAATAATGATATTATTAAGTTTTGTGAGGAACATAAAACAATTTATCATGCGCTTTCGTTTATATCTAAAGTTTTTGAATATCTATTCCGTTCTACAGCAATATTAAGTTACACAATCAGCTAGTTTACTATTAACTGTAATTTAAGGACTATTAATTGATTAAAATTTCAAAAACGGTGTTTTGTTTCAGGTTCATCCAGAAAAAGAGAGTCCGTATCCCTAAAATGTACTAGACAACAAGATGGCGGTCATAAAAACGTTAATTTATCTAATGATATTACTAATTGACAACGTGTTAGGTAAAAATATTCCAAATGAAACCAAACATATGATTAAGTTAAAACCTGGACTTGATGAAAACGAAGGAAACTTTACAAACACAGGAAATTTAACTAGTGAAAAGGATATTAAAGTTGATATAAAATTAACAAATACGACCCATTGGAAAATAGATGATGGTTCATCAAAAGCTAACAAAGAGTCTACAGCTGACCATAAAAAATGTCCAAATGTCGAACAAACGGATTCAAATGAACTGGTTTTCGAAACGAACAGTATGAATTCCATCTATCTCAACAATATATACTCAAGTGTAACAACAAACCTGATCGAAGACAATGTGTCGATAGATAGCATAGAATCTAATGGTGTCAGTTTGTTCGACATTGTGCGGAGTGATTGTGGTGGCGCAAGAATGTGTACGAAAGCAACCGGAAACTGGAGCAATCAAAATACTATAACGATTGGATTTCTTGGCGCTTACGGATACAGTCAGGTATGATTATAATTAATAACTTTGTAGGGAATTTATTTATAGACAATTAAGAAGTTGATGCCTCAGCTCGTTTAAGCATCCACATCAGAAATATGATACCTACGTAAGATACGCCTACAGAATTACTAATCTTAAGCGGCAGCCGATAGAGAATAATGCTCGAAATTTGTCAGATTTTAAGATCACTTATACTTAACTATATTATTATTATACTTTTGCTTTGAAGAACTTCCTCTTAACTCAATGTTCCCACTCCTACTTGTTGACTAAGTGCCGTTTACTGGATGTCACATATTCACGAACGCTGATGGTTTTATAGCATGTCGGATTACTAATGGTGTTTCCATGACCGGATCTGTCTACTTCTTCGTCGGTATCACTCTTGACAAAGCAGTCGTAGTCATCATTTCAGGTGTTGGTCGTAAGCTTAACAACAAGCCATTCTTCTCTGATGGCCGCCTTTCTAGTGCATTCATATAGCGGTAACGATAATGAGTCATTTACTTCCGCCTTTATCTAGTCAGTCCATGTCGTAGGTATTCTTCCTCGTGGCCTAGCACCCTCAACCTTTCCCTGGATTAGAGTAAACATAGTGGAGATCAAATGCCGCCTCTCCGTAACTGCGCTTAAAGAACAAATTGATTTGACTTACTTTCGCATATTGTTCCACAGTTGATAGTACAATTTGAATTAATTTTATAAACTCTTAAGTTGTCTTTCAGGTATACGGTGTCAAAAAGTTTTAAATTAATTATTGTCCCACGCTTACTGAGTTTTCTTTAATTAAAATCATCTGCGACAGACAGCGTTTTACTTTTCATGAATTATTTTACTGTTTCCAATATATAGTGATCTAATAACAAAACAAACATCTTTTATAAGATAGAATTTTAATTTTCAAATGAGAAATTTTCATTAGAAATTATAGAATTGTTGAAAAAATCAACAAGCTAAAATTAAATGATCTCTAGATCGTAGACAAAACTCATATTTATCATGACAGACGTCCACTGTTTGAGATACATAGATCAGTTGTAATGTATCTATACCTTAAGAGAGACTTAGATTCGACGATTAAGTAATTTAGGATTTCATAAAAAAAATCGACATTACTCTTTAACCTATAAATAATTATTTATTACCGATTATTCAACTAAAATTAAAAATAAAGTTAAAAAAAAACTAAAGTTAAAAATTAATCATACATCGGTGGCTGATAAGCCTCAGTCGTGAAGCCTGGAACTGATCGGTTTAGATATGTTTTCAGGGAAACCTATGTCCAGCAGTGGACGTCTATCATCTGATGATGATGTTGTTGAGGAAATTTCGGTTTCCGAAGAACTTGTAGTTCTTTTAACGCAATGCCTATTTCTATCACCGAACATAAATGTACAGACATCACTGTGTTCCGGTTTCAAATTCACAGTAACTATTGAAATTGTCAGAAAATGTACTAGACTTAAAAATTTAAGTCTCTTAACGACGAATCAATGTGATCCTCTATAAACATCCTAACAAATATAGCATTTTTTTATGCCGTTATACCTCATCATCGTCATCATCATCAGCCGATAGACGTCCAATGCTGGATATAGGCCTAATCTTATATCTCTAACTAATAGGCTATACGGTTCAAGTTTTATTGTGTGAAACGAAATGACAAAAACATTTTTACGTTTTATTGGATTATCATAAATTCAGCACGTGAATTCTGGTGAAAAAAATATTTCACATTATCATAAAGGGATAATGTGAATGAACGTTCACCGAATCCTAAATAAGCTCTTGACCTTTGTCAAAAGAAATAGTATTTACAAATTTAACGTGTCCACATGCGCAGCGTTTTACTGTCCGACGTCAACAATATTTTCGATTAAGTATTTTTTTAGGTTATATATATCTACACTCGTCATCATCATCATCATCAGCCGATAGACGTCCACTGTTGGACATAGGCCTCCCCCAAAGATCCCCACATCGATCGGTCTTGCGCTACCCGCATCGCGCAACCTTCTTTTATAGGAGTGTCTCTGGGGAGACATGGGTAATTTTCTACCATGCTGACCCAATGCGGGTTGTTGACAACCAGAGCCTCGTTAGTTGATTAGCAGGGTGCACCACGCGCAGGTGAGGTTGGCTTGGATGCCATGAGTTGTTATGCGGGACCCCTTACACCCCCTGTATACTCGTAGTAATTATTTATTTGTGTAAGAGGTCTCGCACAATAACCTAAAGGACCCAAGCCAACTTCAACTGCTGATGGTGCAATCTGCTAATCAACAAACGAGGCTTTGGTTCCCAACAACCTGCTTCAGCCAGCATATTTAGTGCCCGGCGATGCGAGCAGCGCAGGACTGATTAATGTGAGGGTCTTTGAGGGAGGTTTATGTCCGCAGCCTCCTCAATTGGTACTTGTTTTGAATTTGTTTTAGCAGTAGTGTGTTTCGGTTTGAATGGCGTTGTAGCTAGTGCAACTATTGAGGTAACGATAGTTAATGGGAAGACTTATGGGTTGGCGCATTACTTACCATCAGGTGAACGTCTCATTCGACTGGTCGCGTTACTGAATTAAAAACGATCTGTACAATTACATGACACACAAAGACTGTCCCCAAAAATTTGAACTTAATCCCATTTTGGAAAGGTTATGCTGAATATGATATATCTTAAGTAGTTCTCTAGAAGTGTATTTATTATCTAATTATTGTTCCCATGCCATTTTCGTTTTATATAATCTGTCGTTTGTATTAGGATGTTGTTATTTATTTAATTTCGTTACGTGATTTTTCATAATACGAAATACTCGAGGTCTTTGTACCTGACTCGTGATATAACAACGTTTAATAACAATATGAATGATAGGAGACAAATAACTAAATAAATACAAAAAATCATATCTTAATTTTGCAGAAAAGAGATAATAAAGGAAGTTAGAAATTAAATTAGTAAAAATTTACGGAACATGAAATATTAGACGTTCTTCATGTAGCTGTTGATGAAACATAACGTTCATTTATATTATTTTAAGGTAAGAGTTCTTTTTTTTCTTACTACGATCTGCTATTATGGAAGACAGACTATTAATATTATGATGTAATATATATTTTTTTTCGAAAACACTCAAATGGAGGATCACACAAAAGAATGGAGTAATAGTAAAGATTTTGTAAACATTTAATATAACGCTAGTATTTTTTATGGCCATAGAGAACAGAAATCCTTCTCTACAATACAGAACGCGTACTGCGTACTCATTAGTTGCCTATTTATACAGAAAAGAGTATAAACTATAAAAATACATTTTAGCTGCAATTCAGAGAATGGCTATTTATTATATTCAGTCTATTTTATACGAATCGTTTGCTTTTAACCGCGTTGTTTGTACTGCATGCAGCAAAGGTTTTTAGAAAAGCCAGGGTAGAATCATTATCATTATCAGCTGATAGCCGTCCACTACTGGAGATAGGCATCCACCAAAGATCTCCACATCGATCGATCCTACGCTGCCCGCATCCAACTGCTCCCCTCAACTTTCACCAGATCTTCGGTTCACCTGGTGGGGGGCCTGCTAACACTACTTCTTCTGATACGCGGTCGCCATTGAAGGGTCTTGCTGCCCGATTATAAGGATAGGAAATCTATATATGTTATGTAATTGTACCGATTTTTTTATTCAATGACGCGACAATACGAATGAGACGTTAACGTAATGGTAACTAATACATCCACCTATAACAACGTGGCGTTAGTTAGGATGATATATACTGCATCACATAACGTTTGTCGCTTGAGACATAAGATGTTAAGTCAATTTACTGCAGTAATTACACTAGCTACAGTGCCATTCAAACCGGAACACACTACTTCCTTTCTTCCTCTTACCATTTTCCCAGCTATCTGGGTTCGGCACAGTATGTACTTCTCTTCCATATCTAAATTCACTCTCTTCTTTACACAATATTATTTCACACAATCCATCCACACTTTCCGAATCGGAACACTATTGTTATATCTAATTCAAATAAAGTACCACTTGTAGAATTTTTAAGGATCATCATCAGCCGCAAGATGTCCTAAGCTGGACATCGACCTCTCCCAAAGATCCCTACATCGACAGTCCTGCGCTGCTCGCATCGCCGGGCACCGAGTACCGTCTATTGTAGAGGTTCATTTGGGTGGATTTAAACCATTTCCTGTCACGCTGGGCTAAACCAGACCCTCGTTTGTTGATTAGCAGGGCATGTAAGGTTGGCTTGGGTGCGGGACCTCTTACACCCCAATTATCTTATTGTTAATAGTAGGTAGAATATACTGCTTATAGGTTTTCACGCTTTGCCAGATAGCAATATTATTATTTGTTAACGACTCATTTGAGATCAAAATTAATTAAAATTTAAACTCCTTATCAATTCCTCTTATAAAATAATTTCTATTAATGTCTTGTATTCATATAGCTGGTTTGTTAGGCTTTCACGGCCGAAGTGCTCTATCGATTATGACTAATTTCGCTAATGAGGTATATGGGAATCATGAAGGTATAAACTGTGTATGGAACGTTATTGAGCCATTTGATTTGCCTTTAATTACTCAAATATGAGTAACGATCAATATTCACGTATTAGTTTTGTAGTAACTATAGTGTAATAATTAATAAATGAAAGAAAACGTAGGCATACTTACTAGATTAAAAATAATGTATGAGAATTGATATGTAAAAATTTACTTACCTCCTTATTCTTCTCCAGCATCTCATCGTTTGTTATCCAATCAGCAGTCAGCGTCCTTGTCACCAGATTAGGTATTGTGCATCGTACACTTACCTTGATAATCTATCGGCTTCCGATCTTATTTCTTTACGAGAAAAATCACCTCCATCCTTCTGTGAGCTTTCGTCAAACTGTGATTGGTGCAACTACCTACAAAAAACGTCTAGTTTTAGATTATTACTCGAGTACCTTTTCTTTTCTGGGCTCGTTGGGGAAATCTTCGAAATATCTGCTTTTGGGTGGAAGGCGGGGTTATTTGGGATTTTTACTTACTAAAATCCCATCGGCGGTCTGCATCAGTACATTCACAGAGGTCCCGGGACATTATATATTACATATTTCTGACAAAATGGACACAAGAGACACAGAGACCTACCACCATTACGTTTTCTATTTAAGAGATGTTGATCAAAGGCAAAATTAAAATTGAGTGTAAACTTCTATTTTCAGATAAACATTAATGACAAGTATTTTTTTGTTACTATTACATTTAACCTAAAATTATTGTACAATGAATAGGAATGAATAATGACATCTTTAAAGTTAATTTCTGTATCAATAAGATTGGATCCATAGATCCATAGATCCAATACTAACAACATTAGTATCTACCAATAAATATTACTATTATTGAAATGCTTTGAACTCATGTCGGAGTTACAAACTAATTTCATTGAAATGGTGACAATCTGCAGTTGATTGGTGAATAGAAGTTCAAAAGGATCTTCACAGCGTCTGGAACTTGTTTAACTAAATGTAACAGCGTTATAAATTTAATAAAAACAAACAAATGTATTCATATATAAACAAAAAATTACCTAATGTTAAGTAAGAGTTATTTATTTTTGTTTAAACACTCTGTTTATTCTTGAGACACCTATCTTTCATTAAATGCATACATGAGTCTGTATATATTAGATATATATACTAGACAGACTACTGTAATTTGATTCAGCTCTTCAGGATATAGGATATGGTTTGCGTTTATTGCTCCTTGTGTCCAGTTTTAGGTTAAAATTGCATTCTCGAGTTTCGCCGGATGATTGCAAATTCCTTCCGGTGTACGTGGGCACAATAAATCCCACTTATATACGTAACATGCGGAAACTCAGGATATTTTTATCGTACCCGATACAATAAAAATAAATAAAATAAGAACGAATCTTAACTTTATAATTATGCTTCATATTTAATATCTCAACACTTAACTTCCGGTGAATGATAACATTGAGGAAAGAGAGACTTTCCAAGTTTTCATTCAACCGACACTTAGCCAGCGTGGCGGATAAACAGCATTGAGTCTCTCATTGTGAGAGAAGGTCTCGAGTCCCAGCTTTGGGCATATTAAGAGGGTTCTTTACTTATGGATCTATCAATGTAATTTAAAAGTACCTCTGCGATTATTATTTCTAGTTAATATCGAAATGGTAAAGTAACATCTTTTGGCTTCAAGTTTGCCTTAATAGATATTTTAAAATATTTCTTTTCATCTCATGATATCTAATTAAATAATAAATTTCTACTGTTATTAAGATCGAAATAGTATTTTCAGATGTTTGCACAGAGGTTTTAATCACTTCTTTTATAACAAAACGATAAGACTAGCTTCAGCCTGTAGCGATGCAGAACAGTCATGAAGTTAGCATTGCACCTCTTTGTCCTCCTCAACTTGAAAACCACTAAGTAAAGCTCGTTACCTTGCTAATGTCAATAATTATAATATCATATAATTACTGAGAGCTTACCACCAGTGTTGATGTATTAGTTAATTATAATTCAAGTTCACATGGTTAAGTTAATTACATAGTACACCATCAATTAAAACTATTCGGGTCACTGGTTTTACATCCTTAATCCATTAATGTGAAACACACATAACTAGTCATCGTTAATTACCTCTTTAGGTACATAGCATTTGTAATGTATGTAACATATATAAACTTGATCTATCTATATTTATATATAGAGAGATCATAGAGTATTTATATACTAGTTGTGCTTCCTGTGTACAATACAATACAATCTAAATTTATTAATCTATTCTCCTCCATTAGCTCGGTACTAAAAAATTAATATTCAATTTTCACTGTTGAAAGAGGTTCTATTTGGTTTAAATTCTTAATAATGTAGGCTTAATGGAGAATATAATAATAATTTTAATTTTGTTGTTTGGTTACCATCAAAATCAAAAAATGTAAACAATTATCGTACATTATCAAGATTACTACACTTTAAGTTTTTATATTTTTATTATATACAGATTAAAAAGAGGTTGATAGTTATTAATTATCCGTGTACTAGACTCAGATTGAGTGATGTTGTTAAAAATGTTTATTAAATTATCGGAAAACGCTCGGCGCTTCGTTTTCAACACATCTCTTTACGTCCGAACAAATCGGAATTGAAATACGTTTCAAACAAATTGATGTTAACTATTAATAATTAATACCAATAGTATTACACTAAATTATTATGTATATATTATACATGTATACAGAAAAGTGTATTTATAATACTTATTAGAACTAGTTATATTAGCAGATAAAAGTTCGTAACTTCCGCGTCTAACATAACAAGGGTCCTAAAACATTAATGAGTTTTATGATGTTTGTATATATAAAACAAAAATTAACCAGAATAAGAAACAAATCAAATTTATAATAATTCATATAGAAATGTTAATATGTAATATACAAAAGTAGAAAGAGTAAATAAGCTTTGAATATTTGGACTGTTATAATAAAAAAAAGGTATGATAATAATCAACATCGAAGCTTTATCTAAACTCTAAGAAAACGATAAATAGAGCGAAGAAATAAGAGAGCAGACAAATGCGAAGAAGAAGCTTCATCTACACAAAAGCTTAATGAAATATCACAAAGGAACTAATATTAAATTTATAACATCCCTTTCATATTCTCTTTATTAATTACTATGCAGTTTAAATTGTGCTTGATTGCTGAGTTTGAAACCTATTCCAACAACAATAGCCGCCGTGTACTGCTACGGCAGTAGCAAGCTACGCTCGTAGTGCCGTCGTAGGCTTCGTAGAGACTGTAAAGTGAATGTTAATAGCATGTATTGTCTATGCCGACGTCGTATGTACATGTAACATGAACACAACATTCTGTATATGAGTGGAAATCAATTACACGGACAAAATAATCGGGAGGCTTCAATCCCCGCTACGTCTGACAAGTATTTAATTGTGTACTTGTATTAATAGTCACTAACGGTATTAAAGTCACAAAATAACAGGGTTGTACGTGGAGCCTTGGATATTGGATAACATATCAGGGGAGAGCTTCGTTGTAATGAAGTCTATGGTTCGAGTACGTGGCCATATAAATTGTTGGTATTGTTTTCAAACACATTATCAACTTACTACCATAGATAGCACTGCTTTAGTACAGCAGTCATACTTATTGAGTTATGGTATTTTTTTTATAGAAAAGATTAATGCTTGACCATGATTCCGTCTGATCTTTATGCCATTGTATTCTTGAAGACATTGGCGTCGTATTTGTACGGGAAGTCTGACGCCGGCAAGTTGTTTCACGCCTACGCTGCTCTTATCGAAAACGAGCAGATAAACCTCTGTTCCCAAACTGGGAATATTTACAACATTATATGAAATTTAGGTCATAAATAACTCTTTGTAGAAATTCTCCAGGAACCGTCTTGGTAGCTTTTAGACGACTAACCTTCTTTCTCTTTGGTAAGTGATACGTTTTGTTAACCGAACCCTATTAAAATGTTTGCATTCGTCCCCGACAACCTTTCATCCCCGCCTCATATGAGCGCTGACTAATATCTTTATGTCAAGTTATACAGCCTACAGCGTCCTCTATGTCATCATCACACAAAAATAGTCAGATTAAAAAAAATAATATGGAGCCAAATGAAATCAACTCTCAAGGCGATGTACAGAATGTAGAGTGGAAATAAACTAGCAGTAGATCAGCATTGTTATGAGCCCCTATTTTTGTATATACTATTTTCATAACATACGAGATCTATAACTTTAGTTATATATTTTGATTTGTATAGGTGAAACATGAGACGTTTTTTGATATCTTTGCTAATAAAATAATCTTTCTTGGAGGCTTACGCGAGCAGGAGACGTGTATTTATAACCCTCGTAGTACACTTTACAAGTTTATTCCGCTACTTTTCTTTTTTATTTTCGTCTATCAATTTTGGAAACTCAGTTTTTTCAGAGACTACATACATACGACTATTTAAAAATGATGATATGCAATGATTAACTGTTAAATAAGATTGTTTCATTTGATTTACTGTTGGTAGGTCTCTTGCCTCGTCTGTTGCCGGAGACCGTCTAGTTATATACTTCAGCTATTACTTCCGCCGCCATACCGTACAGTATTCTGATTAGAGGCTCACTGTAGCTTACTACATAAATTGTTGGAGTAACCAGTCTTAACAATTTATATCTCAATTCTAACTAGCACCACATTGTAATAGACAGGCGTATAACTTACTATCAAGTGAACGTCTCATTCCCTCGTCGCTTCAACATATAAAGAAATGTCTTCATAAATTTCTCTTTACAATACTTATCTTCATAAATTGGATTTACTTTAAGTGAAAATTTTATATTTTTTTATAACTCTAACTACTATCGCAGTAGCTCGCTGGCCTAATGGTTAGAGCGTGCGACTTTCATTCCGAAGGTCGCGGGTTCGAATCTCGGAATGTACCGATGACTTCAATATTTAAGTTATGTACATTTGTGAACTTTAGTTACAACAGCGAGATACAAACGGTGAAGGAAAATATCGTGAGGAAACCCGCACCCCAGTAAAGTGGCAACAGGCTCGCCCCCTGTTACATGGGACCTAATCTGACCACATCTGGCGAAAAGTGGATGTTTATTCACCTCTGCCTACCCCTACTGGGGAAAACGCGTGATATTATAAAAAAAATCTAACTACTATTAATCATCTCTAAAACTATTGACTCGTGATTTCGTTTACGAATAACGTTCCCTACACAGATTCATTGACACATTTCCGAAACGTGAACACTCAAAATTTGGTAGTAATATTGCTTCTGCCATTTAGGTGTCAGTTAAGAATGGACTTTACTAAATTACTTCCCCAAAGGGGGTTGCGGTGGTATTAATAACGAGATGGAGCAGGCAGGCGGCGCATTGCCGCCGGGTGAGGATATTTCTGACAAATTTCAAATGAAATTCTATATTATGGCCAACAAAGCGGGGGTGGAACAGCTAGTGTTACAATAACGTGAAGCATTCTCCTTCAAATCGATTAGTATAATTTGATAAGCGTGATATTGTCAGACGCAAACTAACTCATCATCAAGTTTAATATTTCACCAGAAGAGTTTTTGTATAAAATAAAAGTTGATAAAAAAACCTTTCGTAGACTATCCTCGGAGCCCTGCCGCTGGCTGTGGCTGCAATTAACCGGGAGCGGAGCTTGCTGCCGGGGCTGAAGTTGCAGTTCATCGCAGCCGACATCGGCAGACCACGGCCACCGCTGCCCATGGATAAAGATTCACTATCACTGAGGTGAGCCATAGTGAATTTATCTCTAGTACTAGGTCTCTGTTGCAGGAGCCTAGGTAAGTACTACTGCAACTTCTATTTCTTACCGCCAAATAGTGGTGTGCAAATACCACTGCGTTCCGGTTTGAAGGGCCGCTGTAGCTAGTGTAATTACTGTGGTAACGACACTTAACATCTTATGTGTTAAAGTGACGAGTGTAATGTGATGCTGTGAACACCATCCTACCGCCACATTGTTATGGGCAGGCGTATCACTCACCATCAGGTGATAGACTCGATAGCATCGTCGCTTCATTGTATAAAAAAGAGGTTAGTTCTAATCTTTTTAAATAGCAGAAGAATGTCTGATAATCTATCTTATACGATAAAAAGACGGAAGTTTAAAGCTATCGAGGCCAAACATTAAGATGACAATAGATTTGTATGTTCAATAAATTTCTCTTCTTTCGTTTAAGATATATATCAGTACTACCTAATATTTAGGATAATAATAATAATAGTATGTCGTTCATTCCCACAAGACAAAAAAATACAGAGTTAAAAAGGAGTTCAAATAAAAAACAAAATATTACATTTGATTTGAAAAGTGACCCAATCAGGTAATGTTGTAGCCTATAAAGACCGCAATGCCGATTTTCATACATATTACCATTACTATATTTACTTATAACAATAAAAAAACAAAGATTAACATAGTAATTACAATAAAAAATTTGTTAATATAAAGTTACAATAGAGGCAGAATAAAAAGAGAAGAAGAAAAAAAAAAAACGCACAACAAATGTGTATAATACAATCCGACAATGGCGCGGCGCATGCGCAGTGTTATTCTGTCACTGTGTGGAAAAGAAACTACGAGTTCATTGTGGTTCGATTATGATTATTTTAGTTATAACAATATAGTTTCCTTTAAAGATGTCTCTATTAAAGCTAAGCTATTGAACTCAATACAGATTATTTTGAGTATTTCTCTTATAATTTAAATATTGTTCAATGAACAGGGTGATGACGCAAATGCGCGATCTCGGCGTGGTGGCTTTCTTCGGACCGGACGGCACATGCCTGACGGAGGCGAAGCTGGCGGCCGCTTGGAACCTGCCCCTCATTTCGCATGTAAGTTGTTTCCACATCGGCCCACGCACAATGAATTCCTAATGAACCATAATTCCTTTATCTATTTTCATTAATGACTTAAAACATTTAAAGAGCTTAGGAGTATAATGCGACTACCAACCTTCCCTACAAACAAGGGAACCTATACTACAAGGGAAACGAGCTGGAAAAGCTTCTCGTTACTGGTAAATTGTCATTGCTTTCCGGTCAAATATGCTCGTATGAATTTCAATTATGTCAAAATATAAGTTTCGATGAGAACGATGACCTATGTCCAGCAGTGGACGTCCATCGGTTGAAATGGTGATAATAAGAAAATTTAGCTGGATAACAAAAAGGTTACAAACTTATTAACAAGTTTAGATACAAATTCTACTCGGATACGGACAGACGGGAACAAAGAGAAACTTCGACAGTTTATAATTATCCTGGACGTCCTTCCGGTGAATTGTACAATAAGTAATTACTTACCTAGATTATTTATATAAGAAATTAATTTAAAAAATAAAAACGAAAAGATGTCGTTAATATGAACAACAAACTACACTACACTTCGAGTTAATACTAATTCAATCATCCATCAATAGACGTCCACTGCTCGACATAGACCTTCCCTAAATATCTCCACATCAATCCCTACTATGCTGCACACATCCAGTGGCTTCCGCTATCTTAGTCAGCATAGTCTTAGGTACCGCTGAGCACTAGGGGTTGTCGTTTGTAGGGGTCCATATAAGGGGATTTGGGCTATTTCCCACCACGCTAGCCCACACAGGTGTGTGGTAGCCCGAGCGTCGTTTGTTGATTAGCAGGCTACACCACGAGCAGGTGAGGTTGGTTGGCTCGATACCCGTGAGTTGTTGTGACCCTTTACACCCCATTCGATATATACGATAATGAATTTCCCATATTAAATACATTTCATATAAACTACCGGCGAATAGTTGTGAACTCGGAAATTGTTTTCCAGAAGCATATTTAACTAGTTCTGATGAAGCTATTCATCGGAATTTCATATTATTACTGTAGATAGATAAACAATAATGAATAGAGGTAATTTGCTTTCAAATACTGGCTTTGGCAGTCTCCTAAACGAGATTTTAACATTTAAATTCCTTTTGAACTATTCATTTCATTTCACCTTATTATGGTTGTAGTAAAGGAATTGATTTCTTTTCAAAGTAAATAAGTACAATATTATAGATTAACGTAATTTATGTACTTAAATAATTATAATAGTTTATGTGGGATGAGTTGATCGTCTTCAAAAAGATATATTATAATCAGATATGTGAACAATCGTTCGATACATTTTCCCAAGAAACAGTTTGGAGAATCTGCAGTTAAAGGTTACTACAGGTAAACACAAATACACAAATTTAATACTTTCATCTCATCACATCCCTCTTTTTATATTTCGGGTAAAATATATTGTCCCCTTACCCTTCAAATACGTATTTGGGAGTTAAAAGGAAAGTAAATAGATTATTTACGACCTGTCGCCAACAATGAAAGCAAATATAGTGATAAGTATAAGGGCTTGTCATTGATAAATGTAACTGCGTGTAGTAAAATATTTTCGTTGTTTAAGTAACCAGGATTTTCTGTATTTTTTTTTATGAAACATAGTGGTTGCTAGTCTGGCCTATCAAACTCTATAATCGCCAAGGAATCAAATAAAGGACCAAGCGAGCTGTTTAGAAAACAGACATGACCTGTGAAAATTTTAGTTAAAGTGTATAAGGAGGTAGACCACATGAATCTCGGCACCTAGCTTTTCAAAAGTGATCTACATCGATTCAATTGGGCTTTTGATCTATTATATGCTTACGATTTTATTAGCAAGGAAACGATAGAACGCATCGTTACTGTTTGCCCAAGGTTTATTCTAAAAAGAAATGAATATGAACAATGTACGGTTCTGTTAATCATAAAGGCACAAATAGTGTAGTTCCATACGACGAAAAATCTTTTTGAACTAGTGTCTTAGCAAAGGCAGCAGCGAGTGTAAAGAAAGAATAAGAAAAAAAAGTAGTGATGTATCAGGATAGCGGTTAACCACTTCATCACGAAGGCGGTTAAAAGTTTTTACATAAGAATAATAAAATAGATTATAAATTTCAAATCTAAGTCTATCTAACTTTTTGATCTGGAAGTCAGTAAGAAGGTTCGGTTTACCCGAGCGTGAATGATTGTGATGCTAATTTAATGGAGCTTTCAAAACATCAACTCCAACTTTATTATGAAACAGCTGCTGCCGATGGAAAATTCTTATAAAACTTATCGCATAAACAAAGACTATGATACCCAATAGACAAAATGTTACAACTATGGCCCCAGACTTTAAGGTCACAAGTACGAATTATTCTTTCGACTGTCGTCAGCCAAGAGTACGTCGCTTTATACAATGTATTCTGTTTGTAGTTCAATATATCACAATATACTCGCAAAACGCGAACCGGTCGGCGTGGAGATTTTTGGGGAACGGCCCAGGTCCAGAAGTGGGCATTTTTTGTTGGGGAAAATGTATAATCGAGCGATCAGTTAACGAATTCATCGCCGTCGTCCATTGTCAGTTGCAACACGTGAGCCCTTTAAAGAAGTGGTATGGTCTCACATTTAAGGACCTAAATCGTAATGCTTGGGGTATACTGTTGACAACAGTTGATTCCACAAACTAGTTGACGATGGTGATGATGATGAATATAGAGATACATAATAAAAGGATATTATATCCTGAATCGGGAAATTGGAGTATAATTTTAATGACTGTAATATAATAGGTATTTAATGCCTTTCATGAAATGCGATCTCATTTTCGGACCCCACTTCCGGCCTTGAGGCCTTTTTTTTGTAATAGGATATAAAATCCTAAATCTTAAAGCAAACATAATTTTAAGTATTATTAGTATATGTTAACAAGCTCGGCTTTTTACCTATTGAGTATAAACCTTATTGTTTTCGTATGGTAAATAATTGTTTGTTTGTCCTTTAGAAATGCGCCGGTGCGCACGGGTCCCGCGAGGCGGGAGGCCTTGGCGCGACCTTCGCCAGGACCCTGCCGCCGGCGCACAAGGTCAGCAAGTCCGTGGTCGCGCTGCTGAAGGCCTTCGGTTGGAACAAGTTCGCGATAGTCGCCGGCGACGAGCGCACCGCCGCCGCTCAGCAAATGGACGCAATCAAAGTATTTATTATTTATTTTCTATATGTACTATCACGCGGAAATACACATAAAAATTATTGAAAACATAAAGAGTTTTCATTCATCAGAGGAAAAACAATATAATAATGTGTATACACAGAGTGCAAGGCACAGGAAAGAGACAAATACTTCAGGTAAGGTATATGATGCGAGGTGCCGACTACACGGCGCCGTGTGACCAGGAACGTACACAGTTATTTCGTGTACGGTCGTATGCACACCGCCGAAGGGTGTATGGAGTCCCGTGCAACAACTCATGGGACCCATGCCAACCGTGCTCGTGGTGCACCCTACTTATCATCAAAGAAGACTCTGGCCCACACCATTGGCATTGGTCCAGCGTAGTGGGAAATGTCCCAAATCACTATATGAATCCTTACTCGATCGATTGAAAATCTTTGGAGGAGGTCTGTCCAGCTGTGAGTGTATAACGGCTGATACTGATGATGATTTACACTGCAACCAAAATTTGTGATTATCTATATTTAAAAAAAATATGCTAATTTCAAACCAGCATAGATTATTACTTAGAGAAGTGCCTTGAAGAAGGTGCTAGGGTGTGTACTTCTTTTTGGCTTGTATGAAGCGTACTTCTTTGCCAGGCAATAGTGACAAAAAATATAATATAATAATATAAAACTATACAATAGACTTGTAATTATATACATTATATAAAAATTTGCAACTAAAGACGGAGGTAAAATAGTTTTTTGGCATAGATAAGTAGTAATAAACTTGCTTTCTTTCATTCAGGTTATGTACAGGACGAAGAAAATGTTAAAAATCATTTGTACTTATATCTACTTTTAAGAAAGAATACAATTAATCAAAAACTTAAAAATTATACAAATCAGTGAAAAGTTTTTCCTTCCTTTTTATTAGAGGTTAAGAAGTATGTATTGTTTTAATAACAACCTCGATGGCATACAGAACAACAAACGAACGAACGGAAACAGATAAAAATAATCTAACAACACTTTTTATTAGATTAAATCGGATCAGAACTTGCTCCCAACACAATTTCCTCTCCAGCGCAAGTCCTTGATATATATTTATTAAGGACCTGTGCATTGAGATCATATCGCACTTAATTAATGATAAATTTGCCCCTACTTGGGTAAGGGGAACATAATAATAAAGCATTATAAATATTGATAATCATACATATTAAATATACAAAGGTTGATTACAATAATAGATATATTAGGTTGGGGAAAAAGAAATCCATTATTTTTTCGGTAGATGGCTGTAGTGATAAATTTCTCGTAAAGTATCGATCAAACAGTTTCAGATTTATGCTCGTTGGAAAGGTGACATTTCGCAGTAAAAAAAATCTTTTGCTGTTTTTTGTTTGGTGCATTCAATTGTGAGTTACAGGGTGTTAAAAATGGAAGTGAACAAAGAGAAAATTCGGTACATTTTACAGTTTTTCTTTGACAAAGGCGAAAATGCAAGCCAGGCGGCTAAAATTGTGAATGGTGTTTATGGACCCGATACTGTAACAGCCAATTATGTGCAATTTTGGTTTCGTAGATTCCGTTCAGGAATTTTTGATGTTAAAGATGCACCTCGCACAGGTAGGCCGGTCGCCGAAAATGTCGATAAAATCGGAGAAATGATCGAAGTTGACCGGCATGTTAGCAGTCGTAACATCGCCCAGGAGCTAAAAGTGAACCACAACACAGTTTTAAACCATTTACACAAAGCTGGATTCAAAAAGAAGCTCGAAGTTTGGGTGCCACACCAATTAACAGAAAAAAACATGATGGATCGAATTTCCATCTGCGAAGCCTTGGCCCAACGGAATGAGATAGACCCATTTCTTAAACGGATGGTGACTGGAGATGAGAAATGGATCACATACGATAATCCTGTGCGAAAAAGATCATGGTCAAAGAGCGGTGAAGCACCTCAAACGGTGGCCAAACCAGGACTAACGGCCAGGAAGGTTCTGCTGTGCATTTGGTGGGACTGGAAGGGGATTATTTATTATGAGTTGTTTCCATATGGCCAAGCACTAAATTCTGATCTCTACTGTCAACAACTGGACCGTTTGAAGATAGTAATTGACCAGGTACTGCCAGAATTGGCCAACAGGAGAGGTGTCGTGTTCCACCAGGACAACGCTAGGCCACACACGTCTACAGTGACTAGCCAGCAACTTCGGGAGCTTGGTTGGGAAGTTTTAACGCATCCGCCATACAGTCCGGACTTGGCACCAAGCGATTACCATCTTTTTCTTGCATTACAAAATTTCTTTAGTGATAAAAAATTGGCATCTAGGGAAGATTGTGAAAATTGGCTACTAGAGTTTTTTGCAAATAGAGACCAGGACTTCTACGAGAGAGGCATTATGAAGTTACCTTTAAAATGGCAACAAATCATAGAACAAAACGGTGCATATTTGACCCAAGTCGGACAATCCGAAGCATGTTAAATAAAGTCCTGAAGTTCATATAAAAATAATGGATTTCTATTTCCCCAACCTATTATTATACTTACAAATACATAAGAATCACATATATTTTACGAGAATATCAAAAATATATTTTATAGTTAAAGACAAATATAAAGTTAGCTATTGTATATAAAACAACCACTTTACCTTTTTATTTACTTTCGTCCAATTTACTTAAAGCTTAATAAATAATGTAATTCACTAATATATCATTATTTAACATATCTCGTATATGCACTTGTTTATGAAGGAAATTATAAAGGAAGCCTCGAAGAGGTACGGGTACAATCCCAGCTTCCGCTTCATGAAACCATTGTTAGGAAACTGATATGTTCTAAGAACAACAGGTTTTATGGACATATGTCAATTGACTAACTAAAGGCATTGACTCTCCCCTTGTAGCATTGTGGCTCTAGATCCCAGCAGTGGGAAATATAATATAAACATAAATCAAACGTTGTTCTGAGTATATCAAAATAATGTTTATATTGGCAAAGAGCATTAAAGTTGCATCTCAAAACTAACTTCGCATCCTTAGTTTCATGAGCACGAAGCACATTTCACGTGCTACTTAAGTTACCGAACTACTGAAATATTTCGATGCATCTATATATAATATTAAATTACCTACATAAAGATAATACGAAACATTACGTTAATTCAAAAGATGCAAAAACATTAAGCAATGATGCTAACACAAAGTACCCGCTACTGTATAGGATATTAAAATAATGATTAAGCAGATCCCTTTCATCTTTCAGCTCTAGGTAGATTCCTTTCTACTTCTTCACCAGAAAGAGTACTTTCATATTCTTCTCATTCATACTCATCTTCCTAGTAAATGATTATTTTTGTATTTTTCCTTAGATCGTATAACTGAGCCGGAGTCTCGAATCAGATAATTTGCATTCCACATTACACTCTTTTAGATTTTGAAGAGTAAAATATACTATTTCTTAAAGATAAGATATATGATAGATAGACAACCTTCACTAGTTGAAGAGACCCTTTAAGAAGAAGGAAGAAGATATAATAGATGTTGTCTTTGTGGAAATATAATAAAAACAGTGGAAGATAATAAAATATTGTGGAAGAAGGAACAAAATGTTAAAATTGTAGATATACATAAGATAGATTAGATTAAGTGCAACATATATGTAAAAGATGTCTCGTTATATCCGTAATTAAACTAGCTACAACACCCTTCAAACCGCAACACAGTAATGCCTTCATCGTGAAAGTCAGGAGAGAATGAGAAAAGAAGTATGAACGGTCAAAACGAAATAGATGTATTAAAGGGTTCAAATGAGATTATGAGTGAAAAGAAAATAAACGGAAAGATGTTAATAGGCCCTGTAGGTTAAGGCCCTGATACCATTACACCGGAAGAACAAGTATATAAACAATAATAAAATAATGAGTGAATGTAAAGATGTTAACTTAATTTATTCTTTCAGGAACTATCACAGAGCAACGGGCTGAGCATAACGGCGGAGCACCGGTTCGCGGACTACCTGCCGCACAAGTCCGAGCATATCGAGAGAATCGTTGACCAGACCTTCGACAAAACACGGAGTATGTACACTATCATAGTGCACTGGTATTACGTAGTGATAGGCACTGGTGGTAGGTCTCTGTTGCCTGGCACAGCTGCGTTTTGTAGAAGATCCCGGAGCCGCTCCTAATGCACTGACGGAGACCACCGAGGGGTTTTAAGTGGGTAGAAGACACACACAACCATGTTTTTACTCGAAAAGCAGGGTATCTTTCAAGATTTCCACTCTATAATAAAGGTCACGCAAAAAAAACGTCTCTGTTGCAGCCGACAAAAAGTTATGTGGAAATATTACCGTGTTCCGGGCTGGTAGGCGCTGTAGCTAGTGAAGTTACTCAGGTGACTAAATTTCACATCTTATAGCTCGGGACTAGCTTAATATGGTGCTGTGTCCTCTTAACGCTACGTTATTATGAACAGGCGTATTACTTACCATGACGTGAACGACCCGGTCATCACCTTCCTTGGTACAATAAAAAAAGCATTCTTTTATATACTTTGGGGGTTAACGATCGCTGTATATTTTTGTAAGGGTTTCCGCACATCAATTCACGGCTTGCCCTTGTTTTCTTGGTTTGCTCACGCATTCCCTTGTTATTAATCTAACGACCTTTCTAAATGCAACGCGACACAGGATATTACATATCTTCACCATTTTATGGTGTCCATGTTCAGAATTCTAATACCAATTATAATTCTAATAGTATTAATTAGTATCGAAGAGCATCAAACAGTGAATCATTATCTCCTTGATGTTATATTTAGTATACACTGCTAATTTATTCCGTCCGAGACTGACAGCTTGTATAATCGTCTAGATATCAAATTTATATTTAGCAGAATCAGTACTTTCGTAGACTCCTTAAACATCATTAAAATCAAAAGAGTAATAGGAATCACAAATATAACTCATTAAAGTCATTATATTTCTAATTAAAACAACAAAGCCGTAAAGAGAAATCGAAGATTCGATAATTGTAATGAATGCTCCGTATATTATATATATATCATAAATCATCATACAGCCACTAATGATGGTCGAAAACAGATCGGATTTAGGCTACCCAGAATAGGACTAAGGTAAGCTCTGCCTGTCGTAGAAGGAGACTGAAAAGGTCTAGGAGTTTCGCGGGCCTTGAGCGTGGGGGCCCTTATCGCTCTACAAGCGAACCTGTGTGAGACAGCGTATGGCTCAGCGATGGTGCCTAGGAGGGTTAGGCTCCTCCTCAGGGACGTGATACGTGATAACACAAAGTGTAGAGGGGCACCGGTGCGTACGATAAGCGAGCGTAACGAGAATCAACATTATTATGTCTCCGGCGACGAGCACAATGTGATGTAGTATATATAATACTATCCTAATAGCGCTCGTATCATTTAGATGTTAGCTAAAAATGGATTTTACGAAACCTCTTCTCCAAAGGGAGTTTCGGGGTGTTATGGTCAGCTAAGGGAGCGAGAAACAGCTCTTTGTTTTATTATTACCACCTCCCTTTATTGCGTTTATGAGATGAAGTCAATGACCTCACTAAAAAGGTTGTAAAACTTCACTTTCATTTAACTTTATTTTTTATAAAATAAGATCATCATCATCATCAGCCATTATGTGTCCACAGCTGGACATAGGCCTCCCCCAAAGATTCCCACATTCATGGGGGATTTGGGCCATTACCCACCACGCTGGCCCAATGAGGATTGGTGGGATTAACATAAAGAGAAAATATGAGATAAATATTTCTTAACATTGCCTCCTCTACGTGAGACATATCATTAATAGAGAGGTGTTAGTATATATAAATTAGTATTCACACTTGTTTGACATTTACATTTACCTTTTTTTTATATATCTGATACGTAAAATAAAGTGTTGTATTTATTATATTTCCAGCGCAACTACACGCGTGTCAGGCATAAAGTGAATGTATATAATGACAATTCAATCTTGACTACGCGCGTAACGTTCGTAAAGTTAAAAGCTACTCGCATTTCACTTAAGTGTGTTTTAATATCCTTCTTTATTTACTTTATTATTAAGTAGTATAAAATATATAACTATATTATTACTAGTAATTGAGGTATTATACCAACAATAACTATGTCTTTCATTCACCGCAATGACATACAAAAGTTTGTTACAACGCTTTTATATAGGAATTTTCGATTAGCTACATGATGCAGTGGCTTACCGCTTGTCTTGTGTCACTGAGGTTCTCGTATCGATTCCGTGGCCACATGATGAAGAGTTTAAAGAGGTATGTCTTATTATAAGTCTGCTGCCATAACAGCATCGCTGTGTTCTGGCTGTCAACACACAGGAGTTTAGTTTTAGGTGATCACGAGTTCCAGCATCCCACGGTTGAATTTTTATTTCATTCATCATCATCACTATCAGCCTTTGGTTACTCGCTGCTGGATATAGGCCGTCCCCAACGACTTCCATCAAATGCGATCCTTAGCTTCTCGGTTATGATGATGTTCGTCCATCTGGACGGAGGGCGTTCAGTTTCTGCGACCTGTACGTGCTCTCCAGTCCAAGACTTTTCTCCCCCATCGGCCGTCATTGATACAACAGCCATGGTCAGCTGACTGCCGCTTCAGCTTGCAGATTGTAAGAGCTACGTCGACAACTTTAGTTCTCCGTCGAATCCCTTCGTTCCGGATGTTGTCCCTTAGAGAGATGCCAAGCATAGCTCTCTCCATCGCTCGCTGTGCTACTTTGAATCGGTAGACCAGCTCGATGGTAAGTTGCTATGTATCTGCGCCGTACGTAAGGGTAGCGAGGGCGTATTGGTTAAAGACTTTCGTCTTGAGACATTGGGGTATTTGCGAGGTGAGGATATAGCGGAGTTTCCCGAACGCTGCCCAGCCGAGCCGAATGAGTCTATCGATCTCTTTGTTGAAGTTACTTCAGCCAAGTTCTATAACCAGTCCGAGGTAGAAGTATTCTTTTTTATTTAACGCAAATAAAATTTGTGTGAACCTATTATAGATATGTTCCTTATAATAATATAAATATACATGTTTATATCGCTCAGAAGATTAAAGCTTCCGTTCCGAGAGCGTTGTAGCTAATGTAAATATAAACATACCCTTCGATATCACCCAATTAGGTAAAATGTAAACATCGTTATAGATGCCGCTCTATTAAGCCTCTCATCTTGTTTCTCTATTCCATAAATAAAACCTTTCTGATGATGGTGTTTTAATTTTAACAGTCTACGTCTTCCTGGGTGAACACATCGCTCTTGTGGAGTTCGTGAATGTGCTGCGTCGTCGCGGTCTTCTGGAGACCGGGGAGTATGCCGTGGTCGCGGTGGATGATGAGATCTACGACCCTAACACCGCCGCTATTACTCACGCAGGTAATATTTATTTCTTGGATACCTTAACAGTCAAAATAGTTTCACGCGATAAAACGTCAATACTAGGATACCGTTTCGACAGTCCCAATGCCGCAGTATTAAATAATTTTCTATAGAAAAGAATAATTTTCTATAAAATCCTCTAAGCCGGAACACAGTATTAATATCCTAGAATGTTTCCGAAAACGCTAAAGTTTGTTCTGTTGATATTATTATTACTAATGTTTCTTGAAGTCAGTAAACAGTCATAGTAGAAATGTATAATTTGACAAAAGCTGAACAATGTGCGGTGGTAGGTCTCTGTTGCTGGTGACTAAGTACCACCGCAGCTCATATTGCAACCGACAAACAGTAGTTTTCAAACATTATCGTGTTCCGGATTAAAGGGTGCTGTAGCTAGTGTAATTACTAGGGTAACGAGACTCAAAGTTAAAAGTTTCAAACGACAAACGCAATGTGGTGTATTTATCATCCCAACCAAGGCCACGTTGTTATGAGCAGGGTTATCAGTTACTATTAGGTGTACGTCCAGGTCTTCTCTCTCGATCAGGACGGTTGAACCGCAATCAAAAACCTATATAAGATTTAACTAAACCTTTAGGTATATAAGTATCAAAGATTGTATTTTGCTTTACGACGCTACTTGAGATACGGTGACTTAACTTTCGATTTACCTGTAAATCCAATTTATTTTTTAGTTACTAGGCAACCGAGAACTTACTTGAGTATGTGTGATATATTATTAGCGAGTTACTCACACGTGCTGGATTTTAGTAGGTCGATGAGATCTACATCAAACGTTTAGATTTACCGAGGTCTGTCGTATCGCAACATATTATCCATTTATAATTATAGCAATGATACAGTAAAATTATGACTATCATGGATTGAATATATAGGATTTCAAATAGTGGATCTAGATTTTAGATTTTAACATCTATTGATATATTAGGGGGACCGGAAAGTAATGTCGTTTCTGCGCATGCCAATACTTGATTGTCATTTGTCAGCTCATTGTTTTGTTCAGAGGCGTACCAAAGACATTGTGAGGTTATAGTGATTTCTTTACTTATAGACAATTGAATTACAATTTTTTTTTGTAATTTTGGGTAAAATGGCCAGCCAAATACCAGAAGAGGTACACATCCGGCATTGCATGCTCTTTGAGTTTCGCAAGGGAAATAACGCAACAGTTGCTACCAAAAACATTTGCGATGTTTATCCAAATGCACTGGACATTCGTAAATGCCAAAGGTGGTTTTCCAAGTTCAAATCGGGTAATTTTGATCTTTCCGACTCGTATCGATCAGGAAGACCATCAGCGTTAGACAACGACGTGTTAAGGGCGGAAGTGGAAGCAAATCCGTGTCAGACGATCGAGGAATTGTCAAACAGTCTCAACAAACCTTGGTCGACCATCCAAGAACATTTGAAGCAGATTGGAAAAGTAAGCAGAGCAGGTGTTTGGGTCCCGCATAATCTGTCCGAACAGAATAAGGCTAACCGATCAATCACATGCAACTTATTGCTTCAACGACACAACACAGAAGCGTTTTTTGATCGCTTGATCACAGGAGATGAGAAATGGGTCCTGTATGATAACCCAAAACGCAAAAGGCAGTGGCTCTCTCCAAATGAAATCCCTCGGAGTACTGCTAAGCCAGGTTTACACCCCAAAAAAGCGCTTTTGTGTGTTTGGTGGAGTATTCGCGGCATTGTTCATTTTGAATTACTGAAACCTGGAGAAACTGTTACTGCAGACCTCTACAGCGAACAATTGCAGCGAGTCAATCAATCTTTAATTGAAAAGTGGCCAGCGATTGTCAACCGAAAAGGCGTCATTCTCCAACATGACAATGCAAGACCGCACTGCGCAAGGCGAACTCTAGAAAAAATTAATGAATTGGGGTGGGAGGTGCTGCCTCATCCACCATATTCGCCCGATGTTGCACCATCGGATTTCCACTTATTCCGAGCGCTGCAACACTTTTTAAGTGGCAAAACATTTGCAAATTTGGATGATATCCAAAATGCCATCTCTAGATATTTTGCCGAAAAACCAATTATTTTTTATCGATCAGGGATTGAAAATTTACTCACTAGATGGCAAAAGGTTATTGACAATGATGGGGAATACATCATTGATTAAAAATAAAGACTCGTTAAAAATGTATGTGTTTGTATTTAGCGTAAGAAAACGACATTACTTTCCGGTCCCCCTATTATATGCAATATATTGGAAAAATGATTTTAAAGAGCAAAATTCATGTTAGGTATAAATTGAAAAGCTATGTCTAACTTCATCGAGTATATTTTCTAGTTAAATTCCGATATTATTAAAAATAATGGTTTATTTATTTAAACAAATAGAATAAACTATGTATTGGTATACGTCATATTAGTACATAATTTGATATTTATATTATAAACTTTAATTTAAATAATAGCACAACAACTCACGGAACCCAAGCCAACCTCAACTGCTCGTAGTACACCCTGCTAATCAACAAACGAAGCGCTGGCTTCTACCAACGCGCACTGGGCTGACGTGGTGTGATATGACCCCAATCCCCCCCCATATGAACCCCTACAAATGATGACCCCAAGCGCTTGGAAGTACTGGACGCCATGCTGACTATGACGGACGTTGACGATGCGCCGGAACCAGTTCAATGCAGGACTAATCGTTGTGGAGGTTTTTGGTGGAAGCATGGAACCATATTTTGATATAGTAGCAGTAAACCGGACAAAAACCTTTAAAAACTCTCCAAAGGCAATAGTCTTGACTTAAATAGTACTCCAGCTCGTAGTTCAGCTACGAAATAAGACTGATAGAAGTGTTAATAACATTTATTAAAATAACTCATCTGTCGGCAGATCACCTGATCGAGAACAGCAGCAGCGACTTCATGGCATTCAGGGCAGTTCTTAAACTAACGCCCTCGTATCCGACTAATCCTCATTACCCGTAAGTAACAAACCACCAGTTACGTTACCATCACCATCTTTGCTGCCATTGTTCTTTAATGAGTGCTATAAAATCATTCGTATTCCAATACTGTTACCAGCTATAGCGTTCTCCAGATCTGACCGCGGATCTGAATGGATTAACAGCGGAAATGGACGATGCGGATATATCTACCAATACTCTCTTTTTTATCTTTAAGTTAGTTAAAGATGACCTCTAATTTACGTAATGTTAAATGATGGTGAAGTCATATGGTGAAAGGCAGAAGATTCTGGATTTCATTTGTTCACAGCGGCAATATAGCGACGGTGTGGCGACAGATTGCTTTCCAATCGTTTACTATGTTTTATTTCTATTTGTATCTCATTCCAATCTTTTATTATTTCTTATCGTTCACTCTCTGCTCATCTTACACACTTCTCCCATTCCTGTCCTTAGCGAAGACCGTCCTCTCTTTCTTATTTAATATTTGCAATACCGCTTTCTCTTAATTCTATTTACAGTGTTGGTATTTTTACTTCGCTATAGCTATACTAATTCACAGTTTTATTCTAATTTAAATTTCTGTTTCTTTACATTACTTCCGCTATAGCTCTGCAGAATTTCAGGAACGTTTGGAACACGGAGGCAGTTATAAAACGTGTAAGAGATTATATCGATTTCAGAATACTCTGTCGAATGATACGCGAATTATCAGCAGCGTCACCCTTCTGCGTGCCCAATTACCACAAGATATTCGAAGACGCCTCAGTAAGTATATTTGTATACGTTAATATTTCTATACAGTAACGATAATATTAGTATAATACTTTCAAACGATAAATAATTAGCTCTCATCATCTAACCGCACACTTTTAAAAAGTTACTCCATGCGTGTATTACTGGAGTAGTCTGAAATCTGGTTCGGTCTTGCTGTTATTGTTCTTCATCTTCTTTTAGTGCTTCTCCAACTAATGAAGGTATGATCGGAGTGGTACTATCCCTTTCTTTCTCTGGTTTGGCGGAACAAATGGGACGCTCCAAATAGGCCAGTCCATTCTCAGATATTCTTCAATCATGACTTTTTCCTTCTCCCCACATTTCGTTTTCCAAAAACTTTATCCATTATAATCAGCTGCAGAAGATCATATCGCTGATGACGGAGTACATGACCATGGTAGGAGATTTAGCGTTTCTTAACCATTAGCACGAGGTTACGCTTTTGGCCAATTCGTTGAAGAACACTGAGATTGATCACTCTCTGAGTCCAGATTTTATTGTTAATGGATGGGAAAACTTTTGAATTATGTTCAAACGCTTGCCATGCTCATGAATTGGAATTTAGTTTATGTTTGTCAACTCCTGAACATATGTTTTATCGAAGCAATTGTTATATTCATACAATGGCAAGAAAATTTGGCAAAGGTAATAACAGTAGTAATAATGACAAATAAAGCTTTTACACGTTCCCTGGAATTATGCTCTCTTTACAATATGACGAGGGTTAAGGGGTGATAGGGATACTCCTCTTGTACCACACGGTACGTTACAACATTGAAAGTGAGAGAATTTTCAGTTATTATTTTACATTCGGAAGTTGTAATGGGTTAAGCACAACAACTCATGGGACCCAAGCCTACCTCACCTGTTCGTGATGAACCCCGCTAATAAAGTAACGAGGCTCTGGCTCCCACCAACCTGCACTCGGTCGGCGGCAAACACCGGCCCCTGGTGATCGGCGATGCTGACAGCTCAGGACCGATCGATGTGGGGATCTTTGGGGGAGGCCTATGAACAGCAGTGGACGTCTATCGGCTGATGATTTTACATTTGTAGATGTCTATACAGTTAATTACTGTCTGTAATAGCATGAGTTGCTATGGACAAATTTGTTTTATACGAAATCTTTTCATCCTTTGAAGATGTACTCGTTTCTTTTTTAAACAATATCTCAGTGATTTTGTGTAAATACCCCGGCCCGATTATATCGCTATAATAATTTATTGATCTTTAGTTAAGCTCATTAATTGAATACCTGTACGATTTTAGGTAGCAAATGATGATTCTGACAAACCACCCGTGAGAACGGCCTTGTATCTAATTTGTGGCCGTCTCCGGGCATACAAGTAACGTTTGATTGCTTAGATATTTCATAACAAAACTTGTTATAGAAAATTACTCAGATAAAGCAGTAATATTACCGGGAAGGTAAGTTGTTCGTTATTCTGTATTAGTATCCTCTATTCAGTTGAAATTGTACCTACACATTGTACATAAGCTCGAACTTAATACTTTAAAGGACTATGTAAGGGAGTAATAAAATAGAATCAATAATAAGGTCCTAAATACGATTCCGATGAGTAAAAAGTCTATGTCGATACAATACACAATGCCTTTTTAAATATTTACTTTAAAGGATTTGAAATATATATGAGAAAAATACTAAAAAACATCATATTTATATACAATGTACAGGTGATTGGTAATGTTTATTCCATCGCATAAAAGGTTTATTTCCTCTCATAAATTTCAGTAAAATAACCTCACATTTCAATTTATATACATATTGATTTTATTTGAAGTATTTCGAAGAGACTTATAAAAATACCTCTCGCTGCTTCCGTATCCGTGTCGCGGACATGGGACGGGAAGCTTACATAACTGAACTTGAGTATTGGTATGAAGGGAAAGTATTTATATTTTTTAACAGTGATATTAGGGAAACGTTTGATGTGATGGTGAAATATATATCTGCTTATGATGAGGTGTTAGGACGTCGGAAGGACATCATTCCTTTCCTTTTTCCTTTATATTGTTAAAACCGTTATAAACTCTGTGGTGGTGCTGGAAATAAGCTGAAATATCTTCAGTTAATAGAACCACATTAAAACTTTTGTAGGCAATATGATTTACTGCTTTCTTTCATATGGATTTTCTTAACAATTTTCTGAAGTAATCGATAACTTTTCCATATTACAAAGATTTAATAGGTGACTAAATATAAAGAATTTCAGAACAAAAACTACCCCAATATTCTGTTCGATAATGGGGAGTTGTTCGCAGACATGATGAATAATTTAGTTTAAAAAGGTTTGCTGGTGAAACATTACTTAAGGGATGACTATGCGAAGTTTCATCCCATATTTCTTTTAAAGCAAAAGCAAAGTTAATCATGTTATTTCTCGTATAATTAACTTTTGAGTTATTCATTATTTTAATTTTATGTCAAAATGAAAATTAACTTTATTCATGATGTCATTCGAAAGAAATCTTTATACTTACTTTCTATTATGAGATACACGGGCTGACATAAAGTTTTATGGACCCCGAATATAAATCAGTCTCATTTTCTCAGTCTTATTTGACCATATAATTAAAGCGTTAAAACAAATTGTGCAAATAAAAATGTAAATAAAGTCATTTTTAACTTAAACCAATGTTATAAACGTAGCGGTAACGGACCCTCGATAAGGTGGATCCACGACTAGGTGAAAGAGGTCGCTGGGATGGGGTGGATGTTGAACAATCGGTGAGAAGAGCCGTCTATGGGATGACGATGATAATTTAATCATCATCATCATCGTCAGCTCATAGACGGCCGCTGCTGAAAATAGGCCTCTGTCAAAGATTCTCACAGGAGATTCATAAGAGGGGATTGACCTATATCCCACCACGCTGGTCCAATGCGGGTTGGTGGAAACCAGAGCCTAGTTTGTTGATTAGCAGGGTGTACCAGGAGCCGGTAAGGTTGACCTGGATTCTGTGAGTTGTGAAGGCCCCCTACACACCTTTTTTAACTATATAGATAAACAATCGTCAGTTTAATTGTTTATGGTAAACATCAATAGCACTGGTGGTAGATCTTTTCATATATGAGATAATATATAGAGACCACTAATAAGAGATCAAAATACAAAAAAATCAATAATTATATTATATAAAAAAAAATCACAATTATTGTACGCGTTTGAAGATACGATGCCAGATAACCAACACGAGGTTAAATTTATAGCAGACCCACAGATACTGTGATATATGGACCCAGAGAATCCTTTAAATATGAGTATAACTTAATCTTGTACATACTAATAAGGAGCATTATCATCATCGACCGATAAACGACCAGCTGGACATGGTCTTCTCTCAGGATCTCCACACCGATCGGTCAATAAGGACATTAATTAGTAAAAAAAGTTATATTATTATTGATATTTAATGTCCTACTGCTTTAAAAGCGCATTAGTGAAGTTTTTATAAAAAAAAAACTGCACTAGTGTGTGGTCCACCATCAGGTCAATTCATCGTCAAGCGATAGTCTATACAATAATTTTGTTTTTATAATATACTGGACCATACTTATGGTAAACAAGTGACGTCATGCTCATATGTTCGTTTCTTAAATCTGTTACTTAATATTACTAGATTAACACTGGTGGTAGGTCTCTGTTGCTGGAGATCATCTAGGTAGGCATCATAGCAGCTCCTATTGCAGCCAACAAACTTTGCAAACATTACTGTCTTCCAATTCGAAGGGTGATGTAGCTTGTGTAATTACTGGTGTAATGATAATCAACATCTTATGTCTCAGGTGACGAGCGTAATGTGGTGCGGTATATATCATCTTAGCTATGTTGTTATGGGCAGGCGTATCACTTACCATCAGGTGAACGTCGTGTCGTCGCTTAATGGAATAAAAACGAAATAAATGCCACCAGGTGCCGATAGAAGCTGCTCATCTGTACGACGCGGTGACGCTGTGGGCGCGCGCCGCCACCGCCGCCATGAGGAACGGCCTCCCGCCGACAGACGGCGCCACTCTCATGAAACTCCTCAGACCCAC
This sequence comes from Troides aeacus, assembly GCA_033220335.2. Lineage (NCBI taxonomy): Eukaryota > Metazoa > Arthropoda > Insecta > Lepidoptera > Papilionidae > Troides > Troides aeacus. The sequence goes on from CM067278.1 coordinate 10,942,375, forward strand.
CACGTACAGATCTCTCCAAGGGTTTGACGTAAGTAACACGAACACGATATATACCTTAACCATCACTCAGTGAATCACATCACTTAGAATTTTTTTTTTTTATTTTTTTTTTATTTATTTATTTGATTTACCAACGCTTGTATACACTAATTCTTTAACAAAAATACATGCAATTATATTAAATTAAATGTAACAAGGCAATTACAGGTAAATACATCTTACATTTAATATAAACTAATACTGACAGTTATTGTATATTATATAACGACTATTAGGAGAATGCCATTACAAACTAGGAACTCTTTAAAAATAACTTTTTAATTATTTGGCGGAGCTTGTTGGGTGAATCATTGTGGATGTCCAGGTGATCGCTATACTGGTTGAGCAACTTGCATAGTCTGGAAATTGGAGAGTTTGATCCGAAAACTGTTTTACGAAAGGGCTGCTGGAACGGAGTTATTTTGTACCTAGGATATCTAACAGGGACGCGTAATTGAAATTTTTCTAACAATGGAGAACAATCTAGCTTATTATTAAAGATTTTGGATACAAACAATAAGTCATTTAATATACTGCGATCAGCTAGAGAGATCATTTTAAAATGTGATAGTTGGTTTTTGTATGATGTGATTTCTCGTTTAGGAATTTGACAAGAGAATTTTAGATGTCTAACGAATTTTTTTTGTATCCGTTCCATTCTTAATGTATGGGTAGCATAGTGTGGCCTCCATACGACTGAGCAGTACTCCAAAATATTGCGCACTATGCTGTAGTATAGAGTAATTTTAGCATCACAACGAAAACCTTTTGAATTACGAGTTATGAACCCGAGCATTTTTGAGGCTCGTTTCGTAATATTTTCGAGATGAGGCACAAAAGTCAACCTATTATCAAAGATAATCCCTAGATCTCTAATTACTTCGAATTCTTGGAGGATATTTTCTTTTATGCTGTATTTGTAAGTGATTATGTTACTTTTCCTAGCATATCTTACAACGAGACATTTATTACAATTGAGGACCATGCCATTGTTATCAGACCATTCAACCAGGGAGTTAAGATCCTTTTGCAGTTTTAGAGAATCATCATTTGTTTCAATGGTCTTGCTCATTTTAAGGTCGTCAGCATACATATAGATTTTTGAAAATTTAATGTTGTTGGGGATATCATTGACAAAAATATTAAATAAAATTGGTCCCAAGTGAGACCCTTGAGGCACTCCTGAAGTAACGTTTCGTAGGTGAGATTGAAAGCCATTCACAGCGACAAAGAAAGAGCGATCATCAAGATAGGATTTTTTTTTTTTTTTATTTATTTATTTAGACACACCAACAGCAATACACACAAAACATTCAAGTTCAAAATTAACAAGTATAAAATTAAGTACGGGTATGTAAGCCAATAACAGGATTGATGGATTTGATCCATTGCAAAAACATATCCGACAATCCATACGCTGACAGTTTTTGCAGTAGGATGTCATGCGCTACACGGTCAAAAGCTTTACTGAAATCTGTGTAAACGACATCAAACTGTTTACCAGCATCAAGTGCTTCAATTAGGGTCTCGGTGATGTCGACCAAGTTCGTTGCAGTAGATCTATGCTTAACAAACCCATGTTGACTGTTATTTAAGAGTTGATAAAAATGATGTTGTATGTATGGGCAGACTAAGATTCGAAAACTTTAGCAAAACTTGATAATATTGATATTGGTCGATAGTTGTTTATATGATTATCACTATTTGTTTTGTATACGGGTATTACTTTTGAAATCTTCCACATTTTCGGAAACACTCCTGATTGCAAGGAAAGATTGTAAATTAATATAAGAGGTTCAACTAACAGATTGGCACATCGGGCCAAAAATATAGGTGGTATACCATCAGGCCCGGCGCCCTTGTTAATATCAATAGTCTTCAATTTATTTAAGAGTAAGGACTGGTCGATAACTGGCAAAGCCAAAGGTAATGTATTATTTTTCCTAACAGCTTCCGCATAATCTGTAGATACTTTAGAAGAATCAATTTTATTAGTGAAAACTGAAGCAAAATGTGACCAGAACATTTCGCATATCTGTTGGCCGTCAGAAGTGGCTATGGCGCCATCTGTCATCAGACAAGGATATAAACTTTGGCCACCTCGCCTCGATTTTATGTAGGACCAAAACAATTTAGGATTTTTGGTAATTTGGAGCTCAATATTTTGAATATACTGTTTGTAGCAATTCGTTGTTAGACGAGTACAGCGTGAACTTAGTAATCGCAATTCCAGTTCGTCCATAGGATTTTTATATTTATTGAAGCGACATCTAAGATTATATTTTTCTTTTAGACATCTAACTAAATTTTGGCTAAACCAGGGTGGGTAATGTTTTCTTTTATACTTTTTCTTTGGTACAAACTTCTGTATTAGTTCAGTTAATTTATTGTAAAAGAGTTGTAAGCGATCGTCAACGTCATGAATATGTTCAAACAACTCGTTCCAGTTGCAGACTTCGAGACCTTCGAAGATTTTATGGTAATTAGCTTTATAAAAATTGAGTTTAACCATTTCACTATTATAAGGGAGTTTTATTTCATTAATTAGGGTAATATCAACATCAAGCGGAGGGTGTAATTGATCGATTATACTTAAAGTGCTTAAAGAGTGACTAACCGTACAAAACGATGTATTCGAGATAACCAAATCAAGTATTCTGTTGGAGGAATTAACTATAGAATTATGTTGGGTAAGACCATTAACATGTATAAAGTCTACAAAATGTTGACATAAGGTAGGTACAACGTGTGGCTTAGAGGAATCGCTCAACAAGCTCCAGTTCATACAAGCTAAATTAAAGTCACCTAAAATACAAGCAAAGATGGCTTTCTCTAGAACACTATTACAGTTTTCAATAAAAAGATCCAATGTGGAGTGCCGTACGGGAGGCGGTAAATATACTGCACAGAATGCCATTAGTTGGGTTGTGTGAGAGATAGGTATTTCCACCGTTATCCAAAGATCTTCCAAAATGGATTCCCAGGGATACATTCTTTTAGAGTTTATCTTTCTAGATACAGCAATAAGCACTCCACCTCCATCTTTTTTGCACGAATATGAGGCGCACCGATCCCTTCTATGTACTACATATCTTTGGTCAAACAACTCGGTATTAGATATTGTGCTATTCAACCATGTCTCAGTGAGAACAATAATGTCATAGTCGTTACACAGTATTTGCCGGTGGAGTTCATGTCTTTTAGTTCTTAAGCCGCGTGTATTTTGGTAATATACTTTTAGGTTCGCGAAAGAACGGGTTTTATAGGCCAGTGAATAGCACCAAGAAGTAGACAACAAAGTAAATTGATAATAGTAATTTAAACTATATGTTTTAGCGTTTCCATGTTCCTTACAAATATGTGTTCAGTTTCATCGCTTTTTCTGATAAAGACTTTGCCGTTACGAACCCACACGAATTTGTATCCCAATTCTTTGGTTCTCATTCGGGCAGCCGCATGAAGAGTCTTGTTAATCGGCGATAAATGTTCAGTGACGAAAATGGGTGATGATTTTCCAGTCAAATTTATATGCGTACTGTTTAACTTATTTTGCGGGTGAGTTTTATTAAATCTTATCACTGCAGCTAGAAATTCATCACGAAGTCGCGGAGAAGCAAGCTGGACAATGATGGAACGAGGGCGAGAGGTAGTGCGATTAATCTTGGATGTACGTGTTATGTGCACTATTTTGTTATCGTCTAAACAGCACCCGACAACTTTACCGATCTCTTTAAACATTAGCATCAAGTTTCGCTCTTGCTTTCAGGTACACACTGAAGTTCAATGTTGTTCCGACGGCCCAGTTGCTCCAGTTGATTTATTCGCATATTGAGATCATCGACGGTAGTCTTTATTTTAACAAAATTTGAAGTCACTTCAGTTACTTTTGATTTGAAACCTTCAGATTCCTTCTTCAAGTCTTCGTACTCACAATGTATGAAAGTCATGGATTCCTTTATTTCAATAAGTTCGTTACGTATTGGTTTAAGTTCTGTGTCAAAAAAGTTTTTCAAGTTGTCCTGAATCTTACAGAGAATGTCATTCATGTTTTGGTTAATCACATCCTGTACAATTTCGCGTATATCATTTTTGGTAAGTGGTAAATTAGTACTATCCGTCTGCGAGACTAACCCTTGCCGTTTAGTCCCTCTTGTGTTGGTATTACATCGAGATGGTTCTTTTTTTGAGGTTTTTGCTGAATTACGGGTACATTCCGAACAGTTCCAAGCAGATCGCATGCCTGGAGAAATCGAGGATTCATCAAGACATATACAATTAAGATGGAAATATTTTTTACATTTTATGCATAAAATATGCTTGTCCCTGTTGTTCGAGTCAGGCGTACAGCAACCCCAATCTGAACTGGCCATCTTGAAATCAAATTTAGAAGTTGCAGAAAATTGTCTTTTACTCTCAAATGCTTGATGATATGACTACGGCCCTTCCGCCTCGAGCCAGCCGCGTCGCTCAGCGTATGGGAGTATAGCGCTTATGCTTAGTACTTAACTGTGAGAGTCGCGCGTCGAGTCCACTTGCACAATTTTGTATCTAATGTTAAGACTACCGCCCGATTCTGCACAATTTTAATTAAAGAATTAAAGTAACCTTACCCAAGAAATATTACAAAAAAAATCATAACATCAAGGTATTAATCCCGCATCTCCATGTTCTCTCTTTCTCGCATATTCTCACCCATCATCACCTTTAGTTGCCCTTATCCTACTGAAGATTGGCAATCAGATTGAGAAAAATAATTAGCCTCGATCCCCAGCTATACTTTTTAACTGGTGGTATTTAATCTTGATCCACTTCTCTATGACCTCAAACTAACAGCGGAAGGCTGTCTACCAGGTGCACGTTTTCCAGGAATTCTGCCCCTCAGGATCAACGTTGTGGAACTCCTAAAGCGATCCTTTTCGAAGGTGTCCAGAAAATGCCTACGTATACAGTCTCTCCCACCCTCTTTAAGAAGATAGATCAGTGATGTGGGACATGACCTAATAATCTACTTCTTATGTTACGCTATCTCTTTCTTCACATCCTTTTGAGTTTTCAAACTCTTTTATACGTATAGTATAATGTATTTAAAGATGAGTCATAGCAAAATCAGAAATCAAATTTTGATTTAGGTCACATTAATTCTATATCAACTACAAGGTTTTCCTCATTATCACCAGCTCTCATTTTAGTGTTTTGTTATCTATATATCATATATATATATAAAATGAAAATTAGTTTCGTTTGCTATAGAAGGCCATTTGCGGTTGCGGTCGTTGTCAAGGAATATTTCAGACAAATTTCAAGTCTAATTTTGTATTACGGCTAGTATTTACATAAACAGCTTGAGATTTTGAGCGTACAATCACAAGGAGACAGTCACGGCCGTTTTCATGACACGCTGGCCGAGAGGGGTTTGGTTTCTCTTATGTCACAATCGCTACTTTTTAATCTTAATTAAATTTAACACTATAATAAATACAAACCGAAGTTCATTTCGTGCCTTTGAATATATTAACCGCCTATCCTCTCTCAATGCAAACAAACAAAATCAGATTTCATTATTAGGTCGTCTACGTTACAACATAAATAAAAGTAAAGTCAATAGAAATGATGTTCTATTGAATGAAAACTTTATGATGTCTGAATAATATTAAATTTGAACAAAGTCAAGAGCTTGAAAATATACGAGTTAAAACAGATAAATATTTATATATCCCTCTGGTATGTACAATGGTATTTAGTTGATTATCATATTTAAAATAATGACATCTTTGAAAACTCTGTAGGAGCCTTAAAGTGGGATACGGCGTCTTTAGTAAATGACAATATCAGCACTATATTTATAATGAGCAGAGCAAGTAACTAAGTAGAGAAGATCCAGATAGATTATGCAGAGTATGGATACGGTCGCATACTTGGTATTACAAAGACGCAGAGAGTTACTCTTACTAAGTAATATGAGTGAGGCGTATTTATCATAACATATATACATCACAAGTATTCGAAGATAACAGATAACAGTAGTTCTTGCGATGTTATTGTCTGTTAAAAAATATCATTTACCACCACACTCACATTATTCAATCACTATCAACAATCAACATTTTTAGTATTCGATAACAGCCGCTCAATTACATAGCTTGAAATAACAGAACAGCCAATAACAAATGAAACAACTATTATTGTCTTTGTCTTTTGTATAATATTGTCATAAGCTGAAATGAGATACACCTAGTATTTATTTGAAATAAACCTAAAATTATAGTAGGTCGTTTCATAAGAAGAAATCCTCTTTGAAGAGCGAATTCTTAATTAGATCGTGTTATCTGTTATTTGGTAGATTAATCTATCCCGCTCACACTCATTTGATAGATTGTTGTTAAAACGAGATAATCCTAATATTATAACACGAAAAATAGAAATTATAATCTTATAAGAGGATAATTATCCTCGAAACGTTACTCATTAATTAGTTCGTGTTAACTGTTATTTCGTTGATTAATTTATCATTCACCTAGTATTATAACCCGAAAAATAAAAATTGTAAAAAATAACACTTGTTATTTAATAACAGAAATTGGTACCTGTTATTGTTGCTTAACAGTAACAATAATAACAGATATTATATTTGTCCTGTTATAATCGAATAATCTCAGTAATTGACTTGTTGACCAAAGGCTTGGTATTGGCAGAGATCTAGTTGTTGGATACAATTGTATACTCTGTAAGGACTTGTTGCCCAATGACAATGTAAAAAAGATGTACGATCCTTTAAGGATTTGTGCTACGATAAACGATAGCGTGATCTATTGTTCACGGTGGCGCCATCTGTAGGATTGGTTGAAAACAAGTTAATAAAAGTTTCAATTTGTCTACTTAAAGGCGTTTTATGCAATGCTTTGTCTTTGGTACCCTTTATACAAAAAAATTAAAGTGATGAAACTGAGAAAGAAAAAAGATGAAAAACACGTGTATGTAAGAGCTAGAACATTCTTGGCTTGCACTCGTCCCTATCCACGGCCTTACAGTTACTTAACAATAACTCTTTCTTCCTCCTGCCCTTTTCCTCGCTATGTGGGGTCGGCACAGTATGTACTTCTCTTCCATATCCTTCTATCAGCCGTTATATCTGAATTCACACTCTTCTTGCACATGTCGTCTTTCACACAATCCATCCACACTTTTTTAGGTTTTCCTCTACCGTTATAACCATCCACTTTCATTCTCATTACTTTTTTTGTTATACAGGGTGTCTGGTGGCAGATTTATGTTTTCAAATTTAAATAAAAAATAATATGTTTGACATATAATTTTACTAAAAGTATTAAAAGATAGAGTACAAATGCGGATTTCATTTTTTAAAGATAATGTCATCCAAATGTCTTCCATCCTGTTGCACACACACACACACACAGTTCGAAACGGAGCCTCGTAATCCGTGCCACACGCTGCAGTAAACTTGGTTCAATTGCGCTGATTTCTCGCCGAATATTTTCTTTTAAGTCCACAACAGTTCGCGGATTGTTAACGTAAACTCTCTCTTTGAGGTAGCCCCACAAAAAAAATCCATTGGAGTTAGGTCGGGTGACCTCGGTGGCCACGGGATGTCCCCAAAGCGACTAATCAGTTTTTGAGGGAGATTTTCTCGCAACAAATCCATCGAAGCTCTGGCCGTGTGTGCGGTCGCACCTGTACCGCATCCTGTTGAAACCACGTGTGTGATGAGAATGATGAATGAGCTCGCAGGTTCGGCAAAAGAAATTCGAAATCATGAGCCGATAATTCTCACCATTGACATTCGTCGCTTGGCCCCGTGCATTTTCAAAAAAAAAATGGTCCGATTATCCCATTCGTGGATAAAGCGCACCAAACAGTTACCCTTGGACAATGTAATGGTTTTTGGTGCTTCAGTCGAGGATTGCGAGTTCTTAGAGCCCAGTAACGGCAATTTTGCTTGTTTACGTGTCCGTTTAAATGAAAATGAGCCTCGTCGCTCCAAAAAATGGAATTCACAGAGCGAAAACGTTCCAACATGGTTTCACAAAAAAATTTGCGTGACGCACAGTCATATCTTTTCAAATCTTGAATTATTTGAATTTTAAAAGGATGAAACTTCATATCTTTTTTCAAAATTTCATGCACGCATGCTCTTGGAAGTCCCAGTGAAGCTGCCCTTTTCCGTATCGAAAGTCGTGCATTTTCACGTAAACTACATTCAACCAGTTCAATGTTTTCGGGGGTCCTTGACGATCGACTAGGTCCTGGCCGTGGTGTGTTCATAGCCGAAGCAGTTGCGCGGAACCTCTCCACCCACGAACGAATTAAATTCACACTCGGCCCATCGCCTATCCGTCGAATATTGAAATGTGAACAAAACTGTCGGCGAGCGAGTACGTAAGAATCGTTACTCTTGAAAAATGCTTCAATAGCGAACGCGCGATGCTCACCCGACCATTGCACCACTGCACCACTGCACCACTGCACCACTGCGACATCGTGACTAAGAAATCCGCACGATCGGTGATTCTAATGACACCACCTTCCCCCGCACTTTTTATAACTTATTGAGATATTCGTTTTTTAAAATATAAATCTGCCGCCAGACACCCTTTATCTCCTTCATCCCTCCGCACAACATGCCCGTACCACCCTAACCTCTTGCTCCTCAATTTCTCTGTCACCGGAGCAACTTTCTTAACAACTTCAGTTACTTAACAATAACTAAATTCATATATTTGACTTACATTAAGTATACTGCCCCTTATTACAATCAAAATATTTAAACAACCCCCGGAGACAAACGTAAATGTCCAAGTTTATTTAATAAGCAGCAAATTTTCGTTGAAATTTGTCTCTTGACAAAAGAAAAGCTGTTTAAATGAAATTGTTTTACTACTGTCTCACAGAAATATGATCTTATCTAATTATATAAAAGCAACGTTGTAGTTGATGAAATTACTAGGTGACTAGGACGATGTGGTGCTGTGTATATCATCCTAACTAGTGCCATTTTCATGGGTGTTATTATCATCAAGTAAACATCTCGCACAACAAAACAAAAATACTCACATTTCTTAGTTATAAAAATGTTGGTTAATAAACGCTCCTTCTAATACACCCAATGCTGGGTCTGAAGGCCTTCACTCTCTGCGAGAGAGTCGAGGACATTTGTATACATAATTCTGGTCAATGTTACCTGTTCTCTCAGAAGACATAAGTGTCCTTACCATGATTTCTTTTACCGGAAGCTCAAGCTGTGAGGAGCTAGTTCATTTAAAAAAATGACAATACTAACAAAATAACTGGTGGTAGGTCTCTCTCGCCGGAGACTGTCTAGGTAGAAGATACCACCGCAGTGCCTATTGCAGCTTACAAACAGATGTGTGCAAATATTACTATGATCCCGTTTGTAGGATTGGTACTACTCAAGAGTAGACTGCTCAAGAGTATAATCACATTTTACACGTCGCCTTGAGGCTTGGCTTTAAATCACAAAATGATAAGCCTCGCTCATTTGATCGCTTCTTCAAATAATAACAAAACCATCCCTTAGTATGAAAAAAGGAAAGGTTTAATTTGTATTCTTCTTTGTTATTTTCCATATTATTAATAAATAAAGTTAATTTTTTCTTTCCATTAAAATATTACTGTGTGAAATTCAAATGAAAAGTGTTCACGTAACCTGTTCAGCTAACGGTCGGTACTTTTATCTAATTTTCTGAAATTGCTCTTTTCCTGTTATAATGAAAATTAACCTTAGATAAATATGCATAATGTCTGTCTATTCGTTAATATTTCAGAGAAAAAAGGGCTGAAATATGATTAGAATACAGATTGTGCCTTTATTTGTCTAGAGTTTAGGGCAATGAATGTATTATTCGAGTATTTTATGAATATAGATTACACAGATAACTAGCTGTTCCACGCCCTCTGAACTGACCTACACCCGGCAAAAGATATATTGCTAGCAAAATTCGTTCCCGGGTATTATAGTTTCAGAGATATGATAGTGAGTTTCTAAATAAGTGGAATTCTACATACATACATATATATCACGCCTCGGTCTCAGTGGGGTACATAGAGGCCACCTATCTCCACTTGTTACGATCTTGCCACACTTCTCTCGCTTCCTCCACTTTCATGAGCGTTTTAATGCATGCTCGTCGGTTGTGATTACTCTTGACCCGGCCTTTCTTTAGGACATCTTCGATTTGATCGGAACATATCCGCCTAGGTCGACCTGCACCGATATGTCCAAACATTGATACCTTGTATAACTCTTTCGTTAATCTTCTTTCAACATGGTCGAACCATCTAAGCATTTCTTTCTTTATCTTTGACACTACATCTTCATCCACGCCGCACCGCTTCCTTATCACACTGTTCCTCACTTTGTCCATCAGCTTCACTCCAATTATACTTCTAAGGTTTCTCATCTGCACAGCATTATTCCTACTTTCATGTTTCTTCTGCCATACCCAATATTCACTACCATACATCAGTGTGGGGACCAACACGCCTCTATGCACAGCCAGTGGTGCACTTTGTGAAACGTTCCGGCTATTCATAAAGTTATGAAGTGCCCCATTGACTTGATTCCCTTTCAAAACTCTTCTTTCAATATCACAATCACACTTGCCATCTCCCGTAAACTGTGAATCCAGATATACAAATGCTTTCACTTGTTCCACTTTTTGTCCTTCGATCATAATGTCACAGTTTGTCATACATTCTTCTCTTTCAAAAACCATTACTTTCGCGTTGCTTACGTACTTTTGCGTTTGCGTACTTTCAAAGTGAAAGTGGAAATCTGATACATATAATAGTTTGGCAAATATCTCCCTTCCGCCTTTTTGTCTTTTGAATTTCGCGGCTATGTACAAAGCGCTACAGAGCTCGTATCTGGCAATACTATACATAATTTGAAAGGTCTTGACATAACCTACAAAACGACGCTATGCATAATTAGTTTGGATATTGCGTTCAACAGTTATAGACGTGTAAACATATAGTTCACTAACGCCGAAATTCGCGCTATTTTAAAGTTTTCCTTCGTTAAAGGCAAATCCGCTAGAGAAACGTTCCGTGAGATTAATGGTGTTTTGGGGGATGGTACTCTATCACTTCGAACCGCGGAGGAATGGTTTCGACGATTCAGAGCCAGTGGAAACGACACCATGGATAAGCCAGCCGGCGGAAGACCTGTGACGACAAATACCGATCAAATCATGGACTACATCGAGTTAGACCGGCATGTGGCATCTCGTGACATCGCCCAGGAGATGGGAGTTAGTCACCAAACCATTTTAAACCATCCGCAGAAGGCTGGATACAAAAAAAAGCTTGATGTTTGGGTGCCGCATGATTTGACGCAAAAAAACCTTCTGGACCGAATCAACGCCTGCGATATGCTGCTGAAACGGAACGAACTCGACCCATTCTTGAAGCGGATGGTGACTGGCGACCAAAAATGGATCACATACGACAATATCAAGCGAAAACGGTCGTGGTCGAAGGCCGGTGAATCGTCCCAAACAGTGGCCAAGCCGGGATTGACGGCCAGGAAGGTTTTGCTGTGTGTTTGGTGGGATTGGAAGGGAATCATCCACTATGAGCTGCTCCCATATGGCCAGACGCTTAATTCTACCATCTACTGCGAACAACTGGACCGCTTGAAGCAGGCGATCGACCAGAAGCGTCCAGAATTGGCCAACAGGAAGGGTGTAGTGTTCCACCAGGACAACGCCAGACCACACACTTCGTTGATGACTCGTCAGAAGGTACGGGAGCTCGGATGGGAGGTTTTATCGCATCCACCATATAGCCCGGACATAGCGCCAAGTGATTACCACCTGTTTCTGTCCATGGTGAACGCCCTTGGTGGTGTAAAGTTGAACTCAAAAGAGGCTTGTGAAAAGTGGCTGTCCGAGTTCTTCGCAAATAAGGGGGGGGCTTCTACGAGGGAGGTATTATGAAGTTGCCGTCTAGATGGAAACAGATTATCGAACAAAACGGCGCATATTTGAACTAAATCCGATCACTGTAACACTTTTTATAAAGCATTGAATAAAGAGCAAAAAATCGGAAGGGAGATATTTGCCAAACTAATATATTATATCGCGAGCCCATCTAATGATAATCCTTTTTTCAATCGTCGTAACAACAAGAAGAGCAAGGCTTTCATGATGATGAATGATACGCCTACCCATAACATCGTGGCGCTGACTAATATCATATACACATCATCACATTGTTCGCGTCACTAATATATAAGATGTTGTCTCATTATCCAAGTCATTTCACAAACTACAGCGTCCTTTAAACCAGAACACGGCAATATTTGTCCACTACTATTTGACGGCAGAAATATAAGCTATCGAGGTTTCCGGCAACAGACACCTACCCTCAGTAACTCAGAGTTTCTATAAATTCTTACGATGATCAGAATAATGATTTAAAGATTATAATGATGTTCAATTTATACAGAATGACAGTCTATAATAGCTTTAAACAATAGATAACCTCCACAGTGTAGTTCGGAAGTTTAGATTCGAATCTGAGTTAAGTATTAGTCTACTTTAACATCTGAACCATACGTAGTTTCTGTTAAGTATACAATTAACAAACATGAACCGACTGACCATTTCCTTCTTTACGTCATAACTGTAGTTCTATTTAAATAGATTGTTATCTTATAATGAAAAGGACATTTATAGGTGAACATGGACAGCGCTGGTGATGCTGAGGGGAACTTCTCCGTTATCGGGCTAGTGGAAGACAAGGACGCACCTGGCGGCTGGGTAGCGCAACCGGTTGCGGCTTTTCGCTACGCCAATTCATCGGATCCTTTACCAGTAATCAATATTTTCAATACGGAGGCTATAACTAACAACGAGTTACTTATTAAGTAACCTGATGGTAAGCATCATGTTATTCCAAAGTTCTCTGCGTGTGTGGGAGTTCATAAGGAAGGATATGGGCCACTTCCAACCACGCTGATCCAATGCGGATTGGTGGGAGCCAGAGCCTCGTTTGTTGATTAGCAGGTTGCACCATTAGTCGGTGAGGTTGTTCTGAGACCCGTGACGTTAATTTAGTTTGTATCGATTTGGTAAATATGTATATATATACATATATATGCTTGAATAGGAATTGGTTGGGGGCGGACACATACCGTGGATATCTGGACATCCTCCAATAGCTGAACCATCCTGCGGCTTCAACGGCAAGAAGTGCTCGTTGCCTCACGACCCCGGCGTGCTGTCGGCGGTTGCAGCTGTAGCGGCTGCAGCGATCCTTGCAGCGGCACTGCTTCTCCGCCACTACAGATACGAGCAGAAGCTCGCATCGGTACTATGGAAGATCGAAGCCAAAGATTTGACGTTTATATCCGGTTGCAGCGATGCTAAGGTAAATAACTTCAAAGAACAGAATACATGAATAAATCAGTATAGTTCCCTGCAGCTCAAGAACAACTTAGGCGAAGTTGCTTCAAGTTTAAATGCTTTGCTATTAGTGTTTCTTTAATTTTATGATATTTTATTCTAACATCAATTTTGTAGACCGTATCATATTCAATCGCGGAATATTGTCGTGTTTTTGCATTAAGTTACAAAATGTACTTTTTTTAAGGTGTCCATCCCGCAAGAAGTGGACACGAGACGCGCACATACAACGATCGCGTTGTACAAAGGCAACATAGTGGCCGTGAAGAGGCTAAGGAAGAAGAGTATCGACGTGACGAGGGCGATAAAGAAAGAACTGAAACAGGTATTTCATAATGATGTATATTACATGATACTAATTCCACTTGATGTTAAATACAATAACAACGAAGCCGTTGATGATGATTGTATTTTAAGCTAGAACGCATATATTGAAAGCCGGAGAACAGCGACGGCAAATTAAGAACGTGTCCAGCTTGCGGGTTCTAATAATCCTGATGACGAATAAAACTCCATAATATAGGATCTTCAACACAAATCCGAGACTTTTATGTTACAAGACAAATGATTATCTACTGCGCGTAGGAAGCAGGTGAAATAGACTTAAGCACGCTTTTGTACTTTTGTTTTAATATTACAATGTTTTCCAAATCGTGTATTAATGAGTTAATAATAAAAAAAAACTAATTAAATAGTCGGTGTAGTTAATCAGCGTATCCTCGTAGATCCGCGAACTCCGCCACGAGAATCTAACAGCGTTCGTCGGCGTGTGCGTGGAGAGCGGCGCCGCGTGCATAGCGTCCGCGTATTGCTCGCGGGGGTCCCTGGCGAGGGTCCTAGGGGACAGGGACCTCCTGCTCGACGACATGTTCATCGCGAAACTCGTCGCGGACCTGCTGCGCGGACTGACATACCTTCACGACTCACCGTTGGTGTCCCACGGGAATCTCACGTCTAGTAACTGCTTGGTCGACAGTCACTGGGTGCTGCAAATTGCTGATTATGGGTTGCACACATTGAAAAGTAAGTGTATCTTTGTTTTCTGTGTACTTACTGCGTCCTTGATCAAATCTGGAGACAGTTCATGTAATCTTTATCATTATAGAATAAATTATCAATTTAAGACTACAATATTTTGTTAATCTCACAGTCGTTTCGTCAATGGTTTGTGGGTTTAATCGCCGCCATTGATTCAACGGTTTCGGCATGAGCTGATATTGAATCTCGTATTCCTATTCCGTTTTTATATTTAGCTGGTTGTATGGAGACAGAAGACGCGCTACGTCTAGAGAGGCGCATGCTGTGGAGGGCGCCGGAACTCCTGCGGGACCCCAACCCACCACCTTGGGGTTCGCAGAAAGGTGATGTCTACTCTTTCGGGATCATACTTTACGAAATCTTTGGAAGGAACGGTCCTTGGGGCGACACTAACTTGACGAACGCAGGTAAGATTTTTTTACTAGTAAGTTATTTTGTTATCAAAAATTACTAATAAATAGTTAACGAATTACCACAGTAATAATATTTAGCAGGTTATGTTTCAAAGCTTTTTTTTTTACGCCGTTTTCTCTTTGGGAACGTCAGATCTTACTTTTTGACAGTAGTACATGATCTTTAATATTCTGTTACCTATTCTTTTCATTCACTTCCTGTTACTGTTTACACTGTCATTACACTTTTTACTTTGCAATCTCTATTTCTTTTAATTTTACGTTTTATTACATCTTCGCAGCGACTTTTGTTACTGGTGGTAGGTCTCTGCTGGTGGAAATCGTCTTGGTAGGTAACAGCGCAGCACCTAATGCTGCCGATAAAAACTACTGTGTTCCAATTTTAAGGGCTCTGTAGTTTGTGTAATGAATGTGCAAAGAGAATTAAAATCGTATATCTCAGGAGACGAGCACAATGTGGTGGAGTGAATATCTTTTTAACTAGCACCACGTTGCTATGGAAATGCGTATCATTTACCATCACGTGAACATCCCTTTCGTATCGACGCTTCGTTGGAAAACAAGTCTTGTTTCGAAGTATGATCTCTTTGAAACAAGCCACTGCTTTTTTTTAAGTATTGCAAAAGGGTTATAGATGAATCAAGATTTTACACTCGTTTCGAAACAGAAATTATCGGTCGCGTCCGTCACCCGATCGGCGGTGTTCTGTTCCGGCCGCCTTTGAGCGGTTTAGCCGCCCGACCCTCCGTGCTGGCCGTGCTGAACGCGTGCTGGAGCGAGCGGCCTGATCGACGTCCAGACCCTCGTCTTGTGTGGCTGCGTCTTAAGGACATGCACGCTGGCATGTTAGTATAAATGTGTGCTAATATTTAATACATTAAACGAAAATACAGTTAAACCCAACTTGTAGAACTAAGGTCACCAATATAGACTAAGAATTTGCTAGGCTTAGAGGCAACGGGCATCATCGCGCTGGGGCTAACGGCTGATAACCCTATCACCAGTAAGTTCCTTAAATGGCTGCAACAAGTGGACAGACGGATATATCACGTCGTAGGAAACAGCTGGATGCGGGCAGAGCAGGACCGATTGGTGTTGAAATCTTTGGGGGAAGGTGTTAAGTGTAGATCGTCTATCGGTTGATGATAATGAACCCTACTAAATTTTTTCAGCTTATTCGGGATCCACCGCTGCGGTGATTGCCCGACAATACGCGAGTTGCATGTTTGACCATTTCATTTTGTTAAATGTCTTTAGAAATTAGGGAAATTCCAAAAAGAAGAGTACATATAAATTAACTATGTTAACAGGAAAACCAACACTTTCGACAACATGCTCGCCATGATGGAGAAGTACGCTTCGAACCTCGAGGCTTTAGTTGAGGAGAAGACCAAGCAACTGACACAAGAGAAACGACGGACCGAAGATCTACTAAATAGAATGTTACCAAGGTAATATTATATCTGTCTTTAATTCTCATTGTAAGAAAATTTCTCTCCAGCAAAATACCAACTGATGACCAGGAACTTTTCTTTACAACTCAGTTACCAAAGTAACAATGAATTGCTTTCAATAGAATGAAGTGAATGTTAGCATAACAACAACCTTTAAAAAAAGTAGCAAAATCTGAAAAGACCCATTAGATAAGCATACTGTTAGCCTGATGGTAAGTAGTAAATAAGATTTGAGACACAGGGTTAATCATAACGCTATCAATATAGATAGCTACGGCGTTATTTACTACAAAATACAGACATGTTGGACACCTGTTTAAGAGAAGATATAGGAACTGTTGTAGTACCTATCTAGAGCATCGCCGCCAACAGTGACTGGTGGTAAACTATATTCGTTTTAATTAAATAAAAAAGTTGTAAATTTCCGGTTACGTACATTTTGCGTAGGACTGTCGCCGAAGCACTGAAGCGCGGGCAGCCGGCCCCAGCGGAAAGCTACGACAACGTCACGATCTACTTTAGCGACATCGTCGATTTCTCGCGCATAGTCGCCAGCAGCACACCTATACAGGTATCATCATCACATCATATCACTTCTAATCCTCAGCGACAAAGATCATCCGTAGTAGCTTCGAAACGGTTCAACCGATTTCGATTTTCATCTTAAAGAACAATTGATCATAGCTATAATGCCAAATCTTTTAAACATTACTTACTCAATATAAATTTTTCTTCTGTACAATTTTAGGTATTTGATTTTTTTTATTCTTCGAAGCGACGAGACGATCAGAGCTTTCACCTGATAGTATGTGCTCATAATGTTACGCTAGTTAGGATAACATACACAGAACCTCATAGTGCTCGTCGCGGAAAACAACGTGGCGCTTGTTTGAATGATATACACAGAACCTGTACTCGTCGCGTTGAGAGTTTTAGTTTCGTTACCCTAGTAATTTCAACAGCTACAGCTCCCTTGAAACCGAGACACGGTAATTGTACATTACTGTTCGGCGGCAGAAATCGGAACTGCAGCGGTACCTACTTAGATGGTCTGCGAGTACGGACCTACCACCAGTAATGTGTTCTATTGATAGCGTTTAAGATGTGTCCACGTCAGAAGTTGTGTGTTAGTATCCTTTGAAATCAAATATAGATGTAGATACAATATGAGATAATACAAATTGGCGGTGCTATCCGATTTGGCAACACGAACATAGTCCGATCATAAAAGTATTTTTTTGTATGAAGCACCTACGTGAGACAGTCTAATCTTGTCCGTATCTGTTATTTATAACTTAGTATTTTATGACTCGCCTGAAAATTACTAGGAGACTTTATAAGTATTTATTTTATTTTAGTGTTACTTACTACTATATAACGATTTATAACATAACTTGCTGTTTCTCACACGCTTTTCTCGTCCAACACCCCCTTTTCCTCGCAAGTCCTTATGGGGGTAATATTTCGTAAAATCCATCGTACCTCACCTATACTAGTCAAAATTCTTACCAAATTTCAAGTCTCCAGGCCTTAATTTTCCAGAGATATCTAGATGAGTCCCTATAGGTGGAAATCTCTGATATAAACACAAGCTTTTACCCGGTCGCTTTGTTGCTTACTTTCTTTAGCACCCGTTACCACGGCAACCGCGTTGTTTATAAAAGTTAATTGGAAATAAAATTGTCCATCTATAAGTCATGCTACGTCGAATGCTTTATGTCCATGCCTGTACCTTCACTAATTTTCACGTGATTGACGAACAAAGGAAACCCAAATTCGTCATACATATATATATAGATAGAATATAACAACAGTGTTATATCTTTAATATGTTTATGCATTGGAGACAATTGCATTCTTTGTTTGCTTAAAGTTTTCCTTTATAAATTTTAGTGTAATACATATCTCTCAGGGATGAGGTTCCACAAAAATGAGGAATATCTGATTAATATCTAAACCTTTAAGAATTATTAATAGAATGTTTGCTTGGTGCAGGTCGTGGATGTGTTGAACGACCTTTACTCCTGCTGCGACGCCATTATCTCTTACTACAACGTTTACAAGGTTAGTTATTCTTATGAATATGAAGTGAATGTTTAATATACTCTGAAAGACAGGTAGGAATTTCCTAACTGTCATTTCACCTTCACAATGTTATGAGAGGAAACAACTGCGGGTACAATATTGACAGCATCCCCTTTGATGTGACTGCGATTGACATACTGCGTTTGGAAACACGCTCGTATTTGATAGTTTGACGTAGAGACCTTCAAATATTAATAGTATAATAAAATTCCATTTCTACTATATTAATATAAAAAAAAAAAAAATTTAAAAGACAATAGTCTCTTGTTACTTGATTCGGAGTTCACCTTATAAGAATTTGTTTGTCCACAATAGATGGAGCCGATTGGTGACGCTTATATGGTGGTCGGTGGGCTTCCGGAGCGCAGTTCCAAACATGCGGCGGAAGTTGCATCCCTAGCGCTGCACTTGCTCGAAGCTGTGCCGCATATAAGAGTTCGACATAATCCTATCATCAGGCTGAGTATAAGGATCGGTAATTATACTTTCTAATGTATAACTATTGTATACCTCAAGGCGACCAGCGCAGTATGGTGCATTGTTCACCATCCTAAATAGCGCCATGTTATGGGCAGGTGGATTACTTTCCACAAGTGAATGCCTCGCTCGCTTCGTCGCTTCATCATAATCAATTGATAGTCGTCCACTACTCGACATAGGCCTCGTTCAAATATTTCTACATCCACCTAATATGGCCTCCGGTACCTCTGGGCACTAGGAATTGTCGTAATTTTGGGTTCTTATGGGGGATTTGGGTGGTTTCCGACCTCGCTGTCTAATGCGGGTTGGTGGGAGCCAGAGCATCGTTTGTTGATTACCAGGGTGCACCACGAGTAGGTGAGGTTGACTCGAGTCCCGTGGGTTGTGATTTGGGACCCCTTACACTTCCGTTTCATTATTTATTGCTGAATATACCCAACATGATTACGCTATAATCCTAACCACCTGTAAATCTGGATGCTGTTCCACTAGGAATCCACTCCGGACCCTGTTCAGCTGGCGTTGTGGGTATTAAAATACCTCGCTACTGCTTGTTTGGCGACACCGTGAACATTGCTGCCAACATGGAGTCGTCCAGCCAAGCGCACAGAATACAAGTCAGCCAAGACACCTACTCCATTCTGCGGAAACACGGCGGCTACCATTTCAAGGAAAGGGGCCTTTCAAAAGTAAAGGTTGGTACACAACCGTTATTAAAATTTTGCCACATTGATTACAGGTGATAGGTCGTTACTGGAGACCGTCTAGTTAGATACCTCCGCAGCTCAAATTGCAGCAGATAAACTGCTGTACCATCACTTACCATTAAGTGAACGACCCGCTTGTCATGTCCCTTAATGGAAAAAAAAACCTATTCCCACTTTCTCGTCGTACATGTAGTTATACTCAGGAATGCACTTCCTCCTTTTCTTCCTTTATTCATTGAACTTACGAGACGGGGAGGAACCTGATGATAAGTGATACGCACGTGCATAAAAGTGTGGCGCCAGTTAAGATGTTATACACTGCTCCACATTGCGCTCGACGCCTTGAGACATAAGACGTTGTCTCGTTACCGTAGTAAAAACACTGGCTACAGCGCCTTAAAAACCGGAACACAGTAATGTCTGCACTAGACATAAACGCTGCGGCGGTACCTATCTAGACGGTGTCTTTTTACTTGTAAGGAAATCCAATTTAAATTTAGTATATACGTTTTATTCTAGTACTTTATCTGAATGCACTGAATTTATACTATTGTAAAATCTCCCAATCACAGGCCGACCGGAAGAATTACATATTGGAATAAGTAGTGCCTTTTCACTTATTTTCACGTGTAAATTCTCACTGTGATTTCTATATGCATAAATAATAATGTAAACAGTCTGATGGCCGATGGGGTAGCAAGCTCCTCGAACGGCGGCCGCGCACCGGAAGACGCATTGTTGGCAGGTCTCTCACTAGGTAGTCTTTTGTGGAGGCCTACGTTCAACACTGGACGTCTATCAGCTGACGATGATGATAAACATTCTACTTAATGTTCCAACTTTAGGTGATTCTAGCTATATCTCACGAGCAGAGAATAAAAACGGTTTATCTACCATGACACACGTTTCCTTGCGATGAATTCCTTTATCGGAATTTTCGCGCTGTGAGGATTGATCCCGTCACTGAACGAATACTAGAAAATTGTGAACAGAAAACTTGACAGAAATAGAAATCTCCTGGAAGAAATATTCACCTTTCAATAGCCACATAACTACATACATTGAAAGCTTTCTGTTAGCTAGAGATATGTTCCGCCAGATATATCTTAAGCTTTAGAGAGGCATTAAACATTTAAGCCCTTAATGTAGACCCACATTCAATAAGTAAGGCAATAATATTGAAAATTGTGAATCCTCTCTAAGACCAAGTAAAAGATTTAAAAAGAAATCTAAAACGATCAACTAGTCTAGATCTTCAATCACAGCCTTAAATACAATGATGATGGAAAATCGATCTGGTCGCTTAAGTTTCTTCTATTATCTAAATAAATTAATATTTCCATTACAACTTCTTCTTTTCTCGCAATATCTTGATTAAGGTACTTCATAAATATATTATATCTACATAATTGTTTTTGCCTAATTTTAAAATTATCCGTCTGATTGTCAACATTAATAACATCATCACCCAATACCTGTCCACTACTGGACATAAGCCTCCCCCAAAGATATCTACACCGATCGGTCCCACGTTGCTCGCAATATAATATATATGTTTAATATTATCCTGATCAAGTTTAACATTGCTTAAGGGTCGCGGAGAGATGAAGACTTGGTGGTTGGTCGGCGAGGATCATGAAAGAAGAAAGGAGCCTTTCTACCGCTTCCGTGAGTACAAACATCTCTCAAACTTATATAGAAGATGACTTACTGTAAAAAGTTAAGCGTGACCGCATATAAAACAGATAAGTAACAAATTATGTACCTTCTTAATAAAACGACGAGCTGGCTTACTAGAAATCGTCTAGGTAGATATCACTGCAGCTCTAATTTCTGCCGCCCAACAGTACTGTGCAAACATTACTGTGTTCAGGTTTTAGAGACGTTGTATCTCATGCCGCAAGTAGATGAGATAATGCGGTGCTGTGTAAGTAGACATAACGTTAACCAACTTGTCGCTTAGTTAAATATAAAAAAGTAATCTTAAAGAGAATGATGTCAAGAATAGAATGAGAAGTAGGAAAGCAGATCCAGTAAGTAAAGTCATATATATGAAATTTCTTGGTGCAGAGCCGGGCGTAGACCGCAGCTCCGGGAACGGTGGTTATGGAGATAGCTCTTGGGGTTTGGAACGTTCCATCCTCGACATCAGAGACCGCGCTCGCTTATCCTGCGGCGGGTCCTTGGGCCCTGGCTCCGCTCTTTCATCCCCCGGCCCGCCCGCCTGCGCCTGCTTCATCCCCCACAGGGACCATCACTCCGCCCCAGCCGTTTCGTTTTGCGAAGAGTGAATCGCTTTCATGTAACTTTGAAGCAATTCGAAAAAAGAGAGATTGTATTGAAAGGGCTCAGTTTTGAAGATGTCTACTGACCATCAAAATACCGTGGTGAAATGAAAGCTGTTTAACATATATACAAAATAGCATCGGAATGTTTGTCTGTTTAGTACATTATGTGTATTTGATGGGAAGAGCAACCAAAATCGCTGATGATGTAGCTATAACGACATTAGTATATAAATGACTTATTGATGGTAAAATAGTTCTGCTGTTTAATTCGTATAGCGACGTGAAGGCTAGACCTTTGAGATTTCATTTACTTAATAAGGAAGTTGAAGAAGAAACTTTTTTTTTCAATAGTAAAACTATAGTTACAAATTGTCAAATTGGGTATAGCTTTAAAAGTTATAAATGTATCTTAATGTGTGTAAGATTAGCTTAAAAGTACCATCAGAAGACATCGCAGCTGGCTGATTTCGTGGTTAGTTTATTTTAGTACTATTCTATATTATAATGAACGATAATAAATTTGAAATTACTTGAACGAATGAAATTTTTAGGTTAACTTGTTGAGGGTATGTAAAAAATGTTTAACGTCCACTGTAAATATTTATATATATATATATGCTGTCAAACAAGCGGAAGTAGCTACGACAGGGTAAACACCATGCCATCGTTACTCAGCTCCAAGTACGGAAAATATAAAAAAAAAAAGAAAAGATACTATTAATATTACGTTCCTGGAATTTCCTTTGACGCTGCTTTTACTTGATAAGTTTGTTTCATATAGCTTAAAGCTGTCGCCGGATAAAGATCCAGCATTTCTAGAAATTCATACAATCTATTATCAATTCCAATGGCTACTTTGTTCTTTGAAGAAAACGCTGTATTTATATACATACGGGTTAAATAATAACGAAAGTCATTATGTTAAAAGATAAACAAAAACATATTTTCTTACAATATGTATTTAGTATTCTACTATACTTTAAGCTTAACACGTATTATAGTACTGAAGAAGTAATTTATAAATTACTATTAAGCAGTAAGACTATTTTAAAAAATCTTCACCTGTCTTTGAGCCTGTGTATCCTACCCTAGTAATCTAACTGTATCATAGTAATCTGACTGTAACAGCTGAACTGAATTTAAAGAAACTATCGCTGATAAACAACTGGAGCATCTTAATGTAGACTACTTATAATTTAGTCTACTGCTATTGCTATAGCATTGGACGTTTTTTTAGTATCTAGACTTTATGATACAACGATCAATTATTTAAATAAGCTTTTGCTATTACTGGTAGTAAAGTTTTCGTCGATTAAGCTCGCATCAAACTTAGCTAAGTAGTCGAGCATTTAAAAGCAAATACATTGCTTAGTGATACGAAAGAATTGTTAGTTTGAGATATTTTTGCGTCATCGCGGCTCCAGGATGTCTGAGGCGATATTGATCTGGTTATTTTTTTTGGTTAGCAAGGTGACCTGACTTTTTTACATTGATAATTAGTTTATCTTTTAAAGGTTTACTATTTTATATACGCTTGGATACATGCTTGGTAGTAAACGAAGATGTAGTCTTCATGGATTCATTCCAATCCCTCGCTGGACGTTATTATGGAGGAAGAAGCGAAAAACTTTGTTCTAATTTTTTTATAGATCATATCTGTTAAGGGTGAATCAAAACAAGTTATCACACTACGAGAATACATATATAGATATATATCCTATGCCATTTTGGTGATTTTATTTTATATTTATATTATACAATACGGTTATTAATATAATATATACTATACTAAATGTTTGTAGATGAATAATTATAAATCTAGTCGTAGATGTACGAGAAATTAATGTTATAGATATAATAACGATTGTCGCTGTCTATTTTGCTCACTTAATTGTAACTTGATCGGTGTGTATAAGTAAGGTTCATAGAACATCGATATAAGGTATGCCATTTCGACTTACCATCTCTTGTTTCGACGATTTTCAACATCAACATTGAAGCGAATTAAAATCTCGATTCTTTTCATCTCGATCTCGACTGAGCTCGGAAGTGAATCGGTTGGTCTTTCCGAACGAATTGTATAGATTCTGAAGACAAGATACTCTTCTTCGACTCGTCTTTGGCATAATAACTACCTAATTAGTTATGATTTGTTATTATTAAGATAATAATGATAAATTTGGTACTTCATTGAAAATAAGCTTGTAAGAATGAAGCAGTATCTGTAAACATTGGTGTCACTAACTTATATACAATTAATTGCAAAAAATATATATATATTTACATTATGACCATATCAATGACTGTTATGTCTATGTATGTATATGATATGCCGTTTTGGCGATTTATATTTAATATTATCAATGTTATACTGTACGGAATGAAAGCATTTTAAACTTATTCATAGATTTAAGTCATATATGTTATGGAAATAATATCGATTTCTCTGTCAAAGTAAGGTTTACAGTAGTGATCGCAATATTTCCGACTAGATAGGTTCTATTTTAATTATTCATAAGGAACAAGGATAAAATCCCTTTCATTTCTATCCAAAGTAAAGTTAATAAATAAATCTTTTGAAGGATCCGTGTTATGCGTGCATATATATATATATATATTGTTTTATAATATTAAGTTAAACTTTTGACTAAGACTTTGTCCAATTGCCTATTAACATTATTATTTTAGGTTTGGTGATTCCGTTGAGAAAAGCCTGTAAATCAGTATTTAAACATTTTAACACTAATTCATATTATATGTCGTTGCATTGTCTAACTTTAATTAAATATAAATGAATGTCATCGCTGTTTGTTAAAATATACAATTTTTATATATATATCATATTTGTTTTCTTTACATGTTATTGTCAAATTTTCAAAGACCACACACACCCACATATATCCAATCCAATCCAATCAGCCGGAAGACGTCCACTGCTGGACAAAGGCCTCCCCCAAAGATTTCCACTTAGACCGGTCCTGGGCCACCCGCATCCAATGGTTGCCAGCGACCTTGACCAGGTCGTCGGTCCACCTTGTGGGGGGTCTGCCCACGCTACGTCTTCCGGTACGTGGCCGCCACTCGAGAACCTTTCTGCCCCAACGGCCGTCGGTTCTGCGAGCTATGTGTCCTGCCCATTGCCACTTTGCGACGGCGACCCTTCGAGCTATGTCGGTGACCTTGGTTCTCCTGCGGATCTCCTCATTTCTGATTCGATCTCGCAGGGAAACTCCGAGCATAGCTCGCTCCATCGCCCTCTCGGCAATCTTAAGCTTGCGGACAAGGCCCACAGTAAGCGGCCACGTCTCTGCTCCGTATGTCATCGCTGGCAACACACACTGGTCAAAGACTTTTGTCTTGAGACACTGCGGTATATTGGACGAGAAGATATGTCTTAGCTTCCCGAATGCTGCCCATCCGAGTTGGATTCGACGAGAGATCTCTTTCTTGAAGTTGGACCTACCTAGTTGGATTGTATGTCCGAGGTAGACATATCTGTCAACAACTTCAAGTGTAGAGCTTCCAACTGTTACTGGAGTGGGTACAATATGGACATTTGCCATGATTTTGGTCTTGTCCATATTCATTTTAAGACCCACTCGTTGTGAAACTCTACAAAGATCATCGAGCATTGTGTTGATGTCCTCCATGGTCTTAGCCAAAACCACGATATCGTCGGCAAATCTAAGGTGCGTGATGTACTCGCCGTTGATATTGATGCCATATCCTCTCCAATCCAGAAGCTTGAAGACATCTTCCAATGCAGCGGTGAACAGTTTCGGAGATATGATGTCTCCCTGTCTTACTCCACGCTGCAATCGGATCGGTTTCGAGCTCTGGTCTTCGAGGCGGACTGACATGGTGGCGTTCTCGTACAAGCACCTTAGAACATCGACGTACCGGTGGTCTATTTGGCACCGTTGGAGGGCCTGCAACACGGCCCATATCTCAATCGAATCGAAGGCTTTCTCATAGTCCACAAACGCTAAGCATAGGGGCTGGTTATACTCATGGGACTTCTGTATAACCTGCCGCAGCGTATGAATGTGGTCTATGGTGCTGTAGCCTTTACGGAATCCAGCTTGTTCGGGAGGCTGGAAGTCGTCGAGCCTGATTGTGAGACGATTCGTGATGACTCTGGAAAACAACTTGTAGACATGACTCAAAAGTGAGATGGGTCTATAATTCTTCAACTGGGTTTTATCTCCCTTCTTGAAGAAAAGCACCACCACACCTCCGTGCCATGCCCGAGGCGATCGGCCTTCTAGTATGACGGAATTAAACAACTTCTGCAGGACTTCGAGGATCGGCTTTCCACCAGCTCTCAGAAGTTCAGCTGTTATTTCGTCATCACCAGGTGCCCTGTTGCCTTTAAGCTGATTCAGAGCCACACTAATCTCGTGTAGGCTGACAACCGGGATATCTTCAGAGTAGTGTCGGGCTAGACTAGCTCTTGGATCTGATGCTAGTCCACCAGGAGAACATGTAGTCGTGTACAGCTGTCCATAGAACCGCTCAATCTCCTCCAGAACCTCGGCCCTTGACGATACGATCCTGCCGTCCTCTGTCTTCAGCCACGTCAACCGGCTTTGCCCGATAGACAGATCTCGTGCGAATACTTTAGAGCCTTTGTTCCGCTCTATTGCCTCTTTAACACTGTCAGTATTAAATCGGCGTATGTCGCGAGTCAGAGACTTAGAGACCTGCCTATTCAGCTGCCGATATTTGGTGGCATCTTCAGGAGACTTCAGGACCAGTTCTCGTCTTTCGGTCATGAGGTTTAATGTGTGGTCAGAGATCGGCTTCTTCTTTCTGGTACGGGGGACTTTAAAAATCTTAAGTCCTGCCGTACGGACAGCATCTACGAACCTGGTGTTGTAATCGTCCACATCAATGCACTCGCCTAAGGATGCAAAGCGATTTCGTAGTTCAAGCTGAAAGCTCTCGGGGTTTTGGAGTTGGATGGGCGCTGGCCGGAGCGTGGACTTCACCAGTCGAAATCGTTCGAGCTTTATGTTGATATTCAAAATGCCTCTCACGATTCGGTGATCGCTGCCCGTTTTTAGAGCATTGATCACTGAGACATCCTTGAATATCTGCCTCTTCGTCGACATGATGAAGTCTATCTCATTTTTAGTAGCTCCATCAGGACTAATCCACGTCCACCTGCGGCTGGCCCGCTTCTTGAAGAAGGAGTTCATTATAATAGGGGGACCGGAAAGTAATGTCGTTTCTGCGCATGCCAATACTTGATTGTCATTTGTCAGCTCATTGTTTTGTTCAGAGGCGTACCAAAGACATTGTGAGGTTATAGTGATTTCTTTACTTATAGACAATTGAATTACAATTTTTTTTTGTAATTTTGGGTAAAATGGCCAGCCAAATACCAGAAGAGGTACACATCCGGCATTGCATGCTCTTTGAGTTTCGCAAGGGAAATAACGCAACAGTTGCTACCAAAAACATTTGCGATGTTTATCCAAATGCACTGGACATTCGTAAATGCCAAAGGTGGTTTTCCAAGTTCAAATCGGGTAATTTTGATCTTTCCGACTCGTATCGATCAGGAAGACCATCAGCGTTAGACAACGACGTGTTAAGGGCGGAAGTGGAAGCAAATCCGTGTCAGACGATCGAGGAATTGTCAAACAGTCTCAACAAACCTTGGTCGACCATCCAAGAACATTTGAAGCAGATTGGAAAAGTAAGCAGAGCAGGTGTTTGGGTCCCGCATAATCTGTCCGAACAGAATAAGGCTAACCGATCAATCACATGCAACTTATTGCTTCAACGACACAACACAGAAGCGTTTTTTGATCGCTTGATCACAGGAGATGAGAAATGGGTCCTGTATGATAACCCAAAACGCAAAAGGCAGTGGCTCTCTCCAAATGAAATCCCTCGGAGTACTGCTAAGCCAGGTTTACACCCCAAAAAAGCGCTTTTGTGTGTTTGGTGGAGTATTCGCGGCATTGTTCATTTTGAATTACTGAAACCTGGAGAAACTGTTACTGCAGACCTCTACAGCGAACAATTGCAGCGAGTCAATCAATCTTTAATTGAAAAGTGGCCAGCGATTGTCAACCGAAAAGGCGTCATTCTCCAACATGACAATGCAAGACCGCACTGCGCAAGGCGAACTCTAGAAAAAATTAATGAATTGGGGTGGGAGGTGCTGCCTCATCCACCATATTCGCCCGATGTTGCACCATCGGATTTCCACTTATTCCGAGCGCTGCAACACTTTTTAAGTGGCAAAACATTTGCAAATTTGGATGATATCCAAAATGCCATCTCTAGATATTTTGCCGAAAAACCAATTAATTTTTATCGATCAGGGATTGAAAATTTACTCACTAGATGGCAAAAGGTTATTGACAATGATGGGGAATACATCATTGATTAAAAATAAAGACTCGTTAAAAATGTATGTGTTTGTATTTAGCGTAAGAAAACGACATTACTTTCCGGTCTCCCTAATATAGAGGCCCTCCTTCTCCATGAAGTCGGCGAGCATTTGGCCTCGTGGATTTCTCTGTCCATATCCAAATTGCCCCACTTTCAGTTCTCCACTACTTCGCTGCCCTAGTTTTGCATTAAAGTCTCCCATGACAACGGTGTACTGAGTTTTGGAACTGTGTATGGCTTTAGAAATATCCTCATACACAGTTACCACCTCGTCATCAGAGTGTGCCGTAGTCGGTGCGTATACCTGTATGACCTTCAGCGAGTAACGCTTGGTAACTCTGAGTATCAGGTACGCTACCCTTGCTGACACACTAACGATGTCGACAACGTTATTCACAAGAGACTTGCGGACGATAAACCCGACGCCACCCTGGGACTGCTGGTCGCCCTCCCGGAAATAGAGCAGGTTGCCTGATTTAAGAGTTATCGTGTCCTCCCCCTCTCTTCGGACTTCGGATAACCCTACTATATCCCATCTTAACCTGCTCAATTCCTCCTCCAGCTCAATTATCTTCTCGTCGGTCCGCAGTGTACGCGTGTTGAGTGTTGCCAGGGCCAGATGTTGTTGGTTTTGGTAGCCTGGCCGCTTCCGGAGATTCTTCGCACCCCTTGCCCCGCCGTTACCGTGACCGCTACCGTAGCCAGGAATAGCGGGGCCGCCGGGGACTAGGGGCCGTTTTTTATTTTGGGATCTCATCTTAGGGGGGAATTGCCGTAATCGCCACGCTTGGCAGGCGGCTTGGCGATCGCAGTTACGGAGGCCCTATCGTGAAACGCTGCTGCCCGTCCCACGTCCGGGATTTCCCTCCGCTTCCTTGGATGGATATACCGCCATCGTTCGGTTGACTGATTGCATTTGATGAAGTGTAAATGTACTCAATCGTCATATACACTTCAGCAAATGGGCGGTGGGGTCGTCACTTCCCGACGCCACATATATATATATATATATATATATATATATATATATATATATATATATTATATAGACGAATGGGAAAGACAAAATAAATTTATTTTGAAATATTTCATAGATATCCAACATTTTCATTACGCATTAATTATGCAGTTGCTATGGTAACGGTTGCTATAAAAAGTCGTTTGCTGTTGGGGTTGCTCTCTAGAAATATATCAGAGCGAGAGCCGCGTGGTCGTGCCGCGTTTCAAGCCAGCGAAGTGGACAGGGAATATCTAGTATAATATGCATATATATATATATATATATATATGTGTGTGTATTTATATATAAAGTTGAAAAATAAATAAATGTTTCCAATGCGCAAAACGATCCAATTAGCCACTTTTAACAAGTTCCGACTTCTTAATCGCCAATAACATGAGTAAACTTTACTGACGTTTGTGACAAAAATATAAAAGGTTTCAGTATAAATATTAACTGGAATATTCCATGAAAAGGTATATTTTTCCCCATCAATTTGGGAACACTTTAACTTTGCGCTGAATAAACCTTTGACATCACAGAGTACATACTGTACGACCAAAGGTTTTTTTTTGTGTAAACGTTCACATCCTATCTACGAGCGGCGTGATTATACCGGAATCAAATCTCTGACTGTTTTCTGGATCACTTTCATCTTCTGGCGAGGCACTTGAACATATAGGATGGATTATAATTTGGTAATTTTATTTTTCATGTAGATTAGCGCTTGAAAACGACACCACCTGACGCTAGGAGATGTAAGTCTAGGTGATAATGCGCAACCTAGAAGAAGCTTATTCACTGTTCTCTTAAATATCCCCCACAATATTCATGAAACATTGATACATTTTCACTGGTGATAGGTCTTTATTGCCGGAGTCACTTTAGGTAGGTACTACCGCAGCTAATATTGCTGCCGACAAACAGTAGTACTCAAACATTACTGTTGTCCTTTGGAAGATGGAGCTAGTCAAATTACTGGAGTAACGATAACTAACATCTTATATCTGGAGCCGACGAGCGCAATGTGGTGCTCCATATACCATTCTAACTAGCGCCACGTTGTTATGGATACTATCACTTACCATGAGAAACGACTAGATCGTTTAGTCGCTAAAAAAATCTATATACGATATCACTTGCTTATCGCTTAGTCGGAAATAAAGAAGAGCGGCGAAGGACAGAGGAGAATGAAATAAAAAAACATACTTACTGCTTACTGAAATAACTTTGAATAGTTTTATAACTATTTCATAATTTTGAATAGTTAACATTGTTGATATTCAAGCTGCTGCTAAACACACCTCGTTTCCCTTTCCGATCAGAACTGCTCACAGTTGTATTCGGTTTTTAACTACTTTTATAACTAACTACAAGCACAGGGACGCTTCATTTAAACTTTTACGATCGAAAATATATAAACCGTTGTATTTCAAATACTTCTAATCACAATCTGAGATGTCTATACATGGGAAATGGTCCAAATCCCCCCATATAAACCACTACGAATGTGGAGATCTTTGAGATGAGGCTTATGTCCAGCAGTGGACTTCTGTCTGTCGATGATGATTATGACTTATTTATGTAATTGCTATCAAAGAAAAATACGAAAATAAATAAAAAAATATATATAAAAAAAATATTTTTTTATTCGAAGAAACGACGAGACGAGCGGTACGTTCACCTGATGGTAAGTGATACGCTTACCCATAACAACGCAGTGCTAGTTAGGGTGATATACACCACACCGTGCTGGCTCATTCACCATCAGATGAACGTTCCGCTCGTTCCGTCGTTTCGGCAAATGAAAATATAAAAACTTTTACGCGAAATGAGCACCAAAAGTCATTTTCCGGACTTTTTCTCACTTCTCCTTCATCTACTTCACGACTGAAGGTTCTGTCTGTTCAGAAATGCTCTTAACGACGCTTCAACCAGTTGTCTTCACATCGCTCTATTCTCAGTACGTCATTCAGAATGTCAATACTTAATATTACTTGTATCCGGTCGGACTAGCGGGTAGTTGACCAACCCCGTGATCTTTTGCCCTCGATCTGTTCTACTACAACCAATTTCCGGTATTAGTACGAACAATAATATAAAAAGGTTAATTTTACAGTAACTGATACAAATGTGTATAAAATGAAAAGGATAATGAGGGTATTGAGTAGCAAAGAAACTTTAAAAGAAAGGAATTTATTAAAGCTCTATTGTGATCGCTTATGAAAAGCTTTTCTAAAATTATTAAG
The DNA here is from genome assembly GCA_033220335.2 of Troides aeacus. Classification (NCBI taxonomy): domain Eukaryota; kingdom Metazoa; phylum Arthropoda; class Insecta; order Lepidoptera; family Papilionidae; genus Troides; species Troides aeacus. Next base: position 10,973,981 of record CM067278.1, read on the forward strand.
GTACTAATAAGTTGAAAGTCTTTGCGAAACGTACCATAGTGTAGTTTAACTAAAATCTTTAATCAAAACATTGTTTTTATACAAAATCATTTTAATTAAATTTTTCTCCTGTAGAATACTACAACAGTATATATTGTCTACTACTATATATATCTCTCTAGGCTCGTTCCTCATGTCTGAGGATCGTGGGCAGTAGGGTTGCTGTCTGGAGCAGACGATCTGCTTCCACCTGCTCCTGTCCAGTGCATCCCTTACGACTGTGTACCACTATATATACAAGAACAAATATTTTTCTAATAATATATCAAAATTTCAATAATATGTCAATAACATTATAATCATATTTTAACTCTGAAAAGTTATTAACTGGAACTGATAAGTTTCTTTCCTGTAAAAGTTTTTATAATGGATAAAATAAAAAAAAAGTTTGATATTTCAAAAAGGTTTTGAGAGGCTTATCTGATTGGTTTCAATAAGTGAAAACGAAATTGAAGGCGACTTAAAGCTTCATCGGAGCTTTATACAGGATTATTGTGGAAGCAATGAAGAATCTTTAAACGTGGGACGCTGATAGTCTCCCAGAGAGACCTGTATATGTTCAGGAATAGACCACGATTATGATAATTATGATGATGAAATAAACTTTAAACCCTAACTAGTAACTAGGGCTTAAGAATTCTCAAGAGTAAGAAGACTTCCAGCCGCTTTTTAATAGTAACAGGGCCGGGAGTTACTTTGGTCATATACACAGCGATATGCTTACCTATAACAATGTGCTGTTAGTTACTGTGTTTATATCTTCTCCTTCCTCCTGCCTATATGGGGTCGGCACAGTATGTACTTCTCTTCCACATCCCTCTATCAGCCGTCATATCTGAATTCACACTCTTCTCACACTTGTCATCGTTCACTTAATCCATCCACACTTTCTTCGGTCTTCCTCTACCCTTATAATCACCCACGTTCATTCTCATTACTTTCTTTATTAGTAGTCCATACTGAAAAGGTTTTGGCTAGAGTTTTTACGGCCAGCCGCCTGTCTGACACCAACCCTCCGCGATAATTATTGCTGATGGAATAGCTGCCATCTTACGGCTAAGGGGATAAAAATGTATAAACCCCTTATAATCGCGCATGGTGCATGAGTATTGATGAATTCATTTGTTTATACAGTACCATATTTCCCAAATTATCTTAAAACATAAACCAGTTCCTGATGTTCTCAGTAAGGGTTCGCCTATAGCCTCTTCCTAATCCGCTAAGGTATATCAGCGACGTTTGTTCTTCAGATCTTCCCAATCGTAATACGATCACGTAATGAAATATCATGCTGTATACAATTTTGTTTAGGATTTTTTAAGTATCTATATATACGTATAATATCATCATTATCAGCTGAAACACGTCCGAAGCTGGACAAAGGCCACCCCAAAAGATCTCTACATAGTCAACGGTCACTGGTACCGCTGGGCACTATGGGCTGTCGTATGTAGAAGTTCACATGAGGCGATTTCGGCCATGACCCACCACGCTGATCCAATGCGAATTGGCGGAGGCCAGAGTCTCGTTTGTTGATTAGCAGGGTGCACCACGAGCAGGTAAGATTAGCTTGGCTCCCCTGAGTTGTTGTGCGGGACCCCTTACACCCCTCGTATAATATCTTATAGAAAAAAAAATTCCTAGACGATCATAATGGTAGCTATTTTTAAGACGTGTATCTGAGAAATAATCAACGATATTCTCTCGAGTATTCACCTGTAAAAGCTCCATTTTTAGAATAAGCCCTTATTAAGGTCTATTAAATAGTAAATTGTATGTGCTATTGGAATCCAATTAATAAAAAAATGATAATATTTTAATAGCTACTATAAAGAATATTTCGTGATTGGATAAAATATTGCAAATATGTAAGGATAATTGCTTAGGTGGCGCAGTTGAAGAACACTGGCCTTGTATCGCGGACATTCTGGTTAGATCCTGAGGCCATATATAGTGGTAGCTAGCCCTCTCACATTGTAATATCACTTAGGACCATGTAAAAACAAACACCTATTTAACCCATTGTTAAATAAAAATCATCAAAGTCATCATCATCATTATCAGCCGAAAACGTTCACTGCTCTACATCGATCGATCCTGTGTTGCCCGCATCCAGTTGTTTCCTGCAACCTTCCTCAGATCGTTGGACCACCTGGTGAGGGGCTTGCTAATACTACGTCTTCCGATCGTCATTCAAGGACATTGGTGCTCCATCAGCAGTCAGTCATTTGAGGGATGTGTCCTCGTCATTACCACTTGAGGGTAGCAAATTGGACTATGTCGTTGATGTTAGTTCTCCTGCGGATATCCTCATTTGCGATTCGATCACCCAAGGAAATCACGAGCAATGCTGTTACCATTTCCATTCATTCCATTCCATCATCTAAGTATTAAGCACTATTTAAATATAAGAATGAATAGGATTCGTCTAGTGGGTAGAAAGTTTTCTTCGTACATTTAAGTAAATGAGCCATATACGATTTGTATCCAGCGTGACTCGTCCAGAACATGGTAATGACTCTGCCTATAATGGTTTCCATTATACGACCTATTCAACAGCCTCCTGCATGACTCTCAAAATGTTCTATTATTAATCGAGTAGCTCCTTGTACCCAATGTTATAATGAACAAGAGTATAGCCTAAATTTTTAAAATTACCTGATGAGAACATCATCGGGATATCCGTTGTAATCCTATTATCATGTAGAGAAATTCTTTCTTATCTCAAACTATCACTTAATCTCAACTCCTGATCTTCTATGAGAGCAAAGACGATAATGTATGCATGTTCAGAATACTTCGGCTCTTACGTATCGACAACCGGAACACAGCAATGCTGTTATGGCGGTAGATTAACAACGTAGATCCCATGGGACATATTTTGTCTCCAATGCAAGAGTACTGTAAAGAACCAACTCCAAACTGTCTGATGACGACCGCCATACAGAGAAAGGTGACCTATTTCAGCCACCTGTAGCAGGTATCTCTTTTCTATTCTCCTAAACTGTTTCGCGAAAGTAAGATCCTCGGAAAAGGTGAATCCGGAAGTCGAAGAAAGTCGTCAATGATATAAGTGATCTCAGAGTAATTACGCGAAATTTGAAACCAGTGTCACAGGGTCGAGATGTTCTACTTCGCAGGACAACTTCAGTTTGAAGATGACACTCAATGATGGTGACCAGCCAAAATTCAACTTCTTTGTTTCGCCGCCAAAGCAACTGAACAACCGTAGACTTCAACACAACCATCTCCAAAGGTTTCTATTATACTGGTGGTGGGTCTCTGTTGCCGGAGATCGTCTACATGGATACCGCCACAGAGCCTATTTCTGCCGCCAAACAGTAGTGAGCAAACATTACTGTGTTCCAGTTTGAAGGGCGTTGTAGTGTAATTACTGAGGTATCGCGCCACAACACCTTGTTTCAGTCGACGAGCGTAATGTGGCGCAGTTCAAACCATCTTAATTAGCATCACGGTGTTATGGGCGGGCGTATCACTTACTATCAGGTGTTCGTCCCGCTCGTCTCGTCGCTTAATCACATAGAAAAAAAACATTATAAAATGAATGAATAGAATATATATGAATATAAAATGAAATGAATAGTATAAAACTAAGTAACAATACAATCAATTGGTGAACAAGGAGCTTCAGCAAATACTAACTACTAAAATAATCCACCTTTTCAATGTACACTTCAACTGTTCCTTACAATGAAACTTTTTTTATTTTGTAAGGAAAAGCTAGTGTTTTTTATAGCAATATCAATTCATTAAACTATATTTCGAGAGGAGGATTCGGAGAAGGAGAAGATTCTGAACTTAATGGTACTTCTCTCTTGCAAGAGACCGTTTAGATAGGTAATACCGCAGTACCTATTGCAGCCAATAAATAGTAGTATACAAACATTACTGTGTTCCGATATGAGTAGTAGTTAGTATAATTACTGGGGTAACGAGACTTATCTTAACGTCATAAGGCGACGAGCGCACAGTGTTGTTTATACCATCCTAAGTAGCGCCACGTTGTTATTGCAGGTGCTTCCAGGTGAACACTCCACTTGTCTCGACGCTTCGTTGAATAAAAAAAAAATTGTTGAAATTATACTGCCATGGCAACCGCGAGCTGCTTACTCAATCTAAACGGCTCTATTGTTGACAAATATTCAGCGGTTCGTAAGGTTTGACTTTGATTTATGATGTACAAGTTAGTAAAGATTTTTTTTTGTATATAAAATGTCTACGGGATAAATTCAGGCAAATCATAATCATTATTCTCAACAGCCCATTTACGTCCCTACTGTTGAGGCACAGGCCTACCCTCAATATGAAGGCGATTGGGCCATAGTCAGCACGCGGGCCCAATGCGGACTGGTGACTTCACACACGCATTAGAATAAATTCTAATTCACGCGATGTTTTCCTTTATCGATTGTATTTCGTTATTATAACTAAAGTTCACAAATGTACACAATTTAAATATTAAAGTCATCGGTACATGACGAGATTCGAACCCGCGACCTTCGGAATGAAGGCCGCACGCTATAACCATTAGGCCAGCGAGCTACCATAATCAATATATGTAAAGGACTTGTCAAATGTCTTCAATTGACATCGATAACGTTCCTGATCTTACCTGATGATGATCCGTTACCCATAACGATGTAACGCTGGATGGAATAAAATAAAAAGGACCACATTGCGCTGACCGTGTTAAGAAATAATATGTTTTCTCGTTACTCGAGTAATATCACTAGCTACAAAAACAACTGTAACGCAGTAATGTGTTTATGCTGTGGCAGTATATACGACCTACAAATAAATTCATGACGAGCATAAAGATAAAAACGTATTTACAAGTTTGAACTTTTATTATTGCTTTAATTCTTACTGCATTTCTACCATTTAAGGGAGAAACATACAAACAACAAGGGTGCTAACCAAGTATTGCTGGAGGGAAGCGAAGTCCAGGACTTGATATGTGTAATCTCGTTGCCACAGTTACACTAGCCAAAATTCCTTTCAATCTGGTACACGGTAATAAACATTACTGTTTATCGGCAGAAAGAGCCGCTACGGCAGACCCTAGGTAGGTACCTAGAGGGGTCTCTGATGAGACCTATCACCATCAAAATGATTAGTTGGGTGTAATTGTCATGTATTTGAGCAGCGGAGGAATTACACAGTGATGCTGCAATCGCGATTTACAGACGCGGCGCTGCACGTCAGCAGACGATGCGAAGATGATCGGGAAGACTTGGAATCAGGTTAAGGTTGAAGTCTAAGACATCGTTAGTATATAAAATATATTTGAATTATCTACAAATCAATTTGCAAGATTCGCGCGCCCTCGCTCGCCCGACACACGAAGAACTCGGGGCGGCCGGAGTACTCGCCGATAATTCTCCTCTCCACGTTACTCACATGCTCTTTGTTCACCTGCCAACAGTAATGAGAATTGAATTACACAGCATGCGTATGATGTCCAATTAACGAAGACGTTCCTCTGATAATTAGTTTACTACTCATGAGAGAATCAAGTAAATTAAAGGGTTATAATCATGTTATTATTTTATTATAAACACTAGCCAACAACTGTTTACACTTATACAAGTCTATAATATAAACACACTGTATACACATGAGCTTATTAATCGCTCGTCGCCTTCAGAAATAAAATGTTATGTCTCGTTACCCCAGTAATTTCCATAGCTACAGCGCCCTTCAAACTGGAATATAGTAAGCTTTTCCTACTACTGTTTGGCGCTAGACGGCCTATATCTAGTTAATACTATGATTGCCATAGCACTACCGTTGGTTGAATTAAGTATCATCAACTCACTTCATCTATTTAAGACCCTGCAGAGTCTGGGTGAAGGAGAATTTGCGCCTAAAACCATTCTTTTGAGAGGAGAATACAAAGGTGAGCTTCGATTGTGAGGATAGCAACAAGGAGCATGGATCAGCATATTAAATAATCAAGAACAAAAAAAAAATATATCGAAAGCCAAATAATACGCTACAGTGTATTAAGCTTCGACAGACCCAAAGTGAATAGGCACCAAAAAATCATCTTTGGCATCGCATCCATTATACTCATACAGAGGATGTTGAATCTTATTACCTTATTTATTACATAACATACAGCGTCCTTCAAACCGGAACAATAAAATTTGCACACTACTGTTTATCAGACCTACCGCCAGTGAAAGATAACATTAGATACCGTCCAGGAGTCCAGCGGTTGTGATCACGTCGATGATATATAAAGCAATTGAGTTTATTTTATATATTTAAGGGTGTAAGGGTGGTCGCACAACTCAACAAGATCCAAGCCAACTTCACCAGCTCGTGGTGCACCCTGCTAATCAACAAACGAGGCTCTGGCTTCCACCAACAGGCATTGCGCCAGCGTGGTTGGAAATTGCCCAAATCCCCTAATATGGATCTTTACCTGATCGATGTGGGAATATGTGGGAGAGACCCAGCAGTGGACGTCTATCGGTTGATGATGATATTCAAGTTAACGACAAAAAAAATTACTTTTTTATCGACTATTACTTTCATATAAATAGATTATATTGCTTTCAGAGCGAAGTGGAGGGGATAGATAAGGCAAGCTGACACCACCACCGTATGGGATAATAGTTAATAGGAGATCATCATTCATCATTATTAGCCTTTGTTTATCCACTGCTGGATATAGGCATTTCCCAATGTCTGCCACCAAATGCGATCCTCAGCTCCTCGCATCCACCCATTTCGGACCGTCCTGATGATGGTGTCGGTCCATCTGGAGGGAGAGCATCCTACACTTCCGCGATCTGTACCCGGCCTCCACTCCCAGACACAATAGGAGATATAGAACTTTTTAACTTTTTGGTTTCAAGATTTTTGATATAATTTCATCATTATACGGCTTCAAAGACTTCAAACAGATAAATAGAATATTAATAATAATATTATCTATACATCGTTTGTACGGGGGTGATGATAACTCACTAAAGCGACAACGCATCCGCCGAAACCGCCGCCAGTCATCCTGGCTCCGAGCACTCCTGGCGACGACTTGAGAATGTCGACGAGCTGATCCAACTCCGGGCAGGACACTTCCATGAGGGTGCTGAGCGATTCGTGCGATTGGTAGAACAGTTCACCAACCTGTTTAGAATATGACAATAGTATCTGTATAGCATATTTTAATTTTCATTTCGACCTGGAGACGTCCACAGCTGAACTACGTCCCAGTGGTAATGAGTTCAAGTTGAGGTCATTGATCACATATAATATAAAGTAAATAGAGAAAGTAGAAAGACCAAAATTCTTATATATAAGACGGTGATAAGGCAGATCTTGATGTACGGTAGTGAGACCAGGACACTGACGCTTAAAGAAGAAGAGCGGCTCCTTGTTACCGAGAGGGAAATTACGCGTAAGATCCTCGCCCCGACCCAGAGAGAGGACGATAGGTGGCGATCTCGACGCAATATTGAAATCGAGAGGCTGGTTCTAGAACCGAACATCATAAGGGAAGTCAAAGCCCATAGACTTCGCTAGATGGACCACTTGCTAAGGATGGGAGACGATCATAGAGTCATAAACTCGGTCCTCGGAACCTGTCTGCCGGCCCAGATATCGCTGGAAGGATGCCGTAGAGCACGACCTACACGCTTTTCAAAGAGAGAGGCTGTGCAGGACAGACAACGCTGGCGCTCTCTTGTGTCGGAGACCAAGTTTGAGTCGCCGCGCCAGAGGAGTAAGGAAATAAACAGACTTTTGATACAATTTTTAGTATTAAATATTTTTATAGAAATTATTTTTGAACCATAATCGAAACCGATGCCCAAACCTGTCTTTCGCTAAAACATCTTCATCATCATTAGCCGATAGACGTTCACTGCTGGACATAGGCCTCTCCCAAAGATCTTCACATCGATCGGACCCGCCTTGCTCGCATCTAGTAGGTTCCTGCAATTCTCACCAGATCGTCGGTACCTTGTGGGACGCCTCCCAACACTTGAGGACCTCGAGGACTGGACGATCAGCCGTCGGTCCTTCGTGCAATATGCCCTGCCCACTACCACTTAAGTCTAGCAATCTTTTGGGCTATGTCGGTGACCTTAGTTCTTCTGCGGATCTCCACATTTCTGATTCGATCGTGCAGAGAAACTCCGAGCATAGCCCTCTACACTGTCCTTTGGGTGACCTTGAGCCTTTTCATGAGGCCGATATGTAAAACCTCTTACCGGGAATTAAATATAAGCAGCATTCATTGATTCGTAAGTCACTGAGATGAGAATGATTTGATGTACCTGAAATTAATAAGACGTTACCATATTTTCTCTCTCACTCACTCTTTTGAAGTCCTTTTCTGAGAGACACCTAGCAGCTTCCTCTGTTCGAAGTATCTCATTGACCACGTGCGTAGCGCGTTTGAGCACCAGTTTGTCACAATCGAGTCGCTTCAGCTCTATTAATAAGATAACCACCAAAAGCTCATAATTTTTTATGAAGTAGTAATACTAAATTATAAATACTCTGATATTTTTTTTTATTTAGTCAATTCAACTATATTATCAATTACGTTTTATCTCAAATAACTTGCTTCAAGCTCCAGTAAAGTCTGTTTAATTTAGCAGTAAAAGTCGTTCTTCAATGATCAACCAGCTCTTACCTTCCAAGTCTTTGACGCTGGCACTCCTCAACGACGGATACGAGAGCAACTCGGCCGCAGTCTGACACTGTGCACGCCGCTGCGGATACTCGCTTCCGGTCAGCTGGTGTTTAACGTTAGAATTCACCACCAGTATCACAATGTCTTCCGTCTCAATAGGTATCTGTGTAGCCTCTAACGACCTGTGTGAATACAGACGTACATATAACGTCTTTGCACTATAAAACCCCTTCCACCTGCATTTCCAGAACAAAGAGGGATCAAGATCTACATATCAGGATTACATACCATATAGAATTTAGTAAATGCACAAAAGTCAGTATAAACGTTCAAGCAATCCTAAAACTGATAAATATACATCCGTTTTCTACCGTGGTTTATTTCCGCTCGCTTCGCTTACTTCCGGCATTTGAAGTAAATAATACAAATGTTATTTTTATCCCCCGACGAGGAAAAGGGGGTGAGGGAGAATAAATTACAAATCTATCTGACTGTCTGTATGTGGCACCGTAAATCCCAGTTGATTAAATCTATTTCGGTGTTTTTGTTAATTAAAAATTGATAAGACAGAAAATATTCTCATCTTTAATACACAAGAATCGGCTATAACGTTCAAAATGGTGTCCTTCTTCGTTTGAGGAAAGTTTAAAAAATTGTACTGGTGGCAGTTCTCTGTTGGCGGTGATCATCTAGGTAAGTACCACCATTGCGGTAACAGTGAGGACTCAGCATACTTGGAGGTATGTCCGAGTAGGACAGGGCTGCGTCCAGATGTCGTCGCTATAGTACCTTTCCTTTCCCGCTGTCGTGAAGGTAATGGTGGAAAGCGAAGAGTCATGGAACGCCTGTGTTGCCTTTTGTGAAAAAGTAATGTTGGAGAAGTAAACCGCGGAGCACCTGAGAGAAAGTGCTCTTAACCTTGTCATCCGTAACCAGATACCCGGACGTCGGAGGAGAAAGGGTCATGCCCTCCTCCAACCCCCTTAACACAGGGTTAAGTAGCAGATACGAGGACTAAGAGGAAGTGTGCAAACATTACTGTGTCCCGGTTTACAAATACTATAGCTAATGAAATTACTGTGGTAAGGATATTTAACAATTTACTTCTCTAGAGCACAACTGTTTCCATTATATACTAGACTGATGAATGCGTTATCTGTAAAATTTTTTTTAGTCAAATATTTTAGTGGTTGTTAAAAACCCCAGCTGGTGGTAATTGGAGATGTCTGCGGTGGTAAAATACACTAAGTAGCAGTTTATTCTTTCTTGGAGACATCCACATCGTATTTAGTCGGGAACACTGAAGCGGGAAAGCGGTTTATGTGAAGCAGAGCAACTGTAGGATTCCAACTCACGAACTTTATATTTCAGAAGGTATTTTTAAAGGGAAAATATTGTAACTTTTCTGTATGTTAAAAATCACGAAAACTGAATTTCGAAATGTCGGGATCAACCTTTGAAAGGTACGAAATTGATATTCACTGACTGAGCTCCGTTGTTAACAGATGTTACTAAAACAACAATCTGAACAATTTCAAAAACTGAAAGGAATTTCGGGAGTTAAAAAAATAGAAAAACGTCTTCATATTTTTTTCTTTGAGGAAGCGAGGCAATGGGTGAGACTCTCACCTGATGATAAATGGATACTCCTACTTACGTACTAGTTAAAATTGATATGATATACACTGAACCGCGTTTTGTTCGTCGCTTTGAGACATAAAATGTTAAGTCTCTTTACCCTAGTAATATCACTAGCCACAGACCTTTAAACCGGAACACAGATATATTTTTATGTTGCTTGTTTGTTATTTATGTCTATCGGTTGATGATGATGATAGATATAATTACACAGTACTGTTTGGTGGCTGAAATAGAAATTGCGAGGTTACTTACTTAGACGGTCGCCGGCAACGAAGACTTACCAACAGTGAGTTGACCCTCTAACCTCTCTCAGCTAAAAAGGCACCTTAAATAGAAGTTATACTCCCCCAACTCTTTCCACGGCTTCTAATTTAAAAATCGCTACAAAATATTTCATGTATTTTGAAGCTCGTTTATCTCTTTATAGGATTTACTTCATCTCAACGATCAGTTAAAAATAACTGAAGATTGCTTTACTAAGAAAAGATATTTAGTTATACATTTAAAACTTAAAGTGAATTTAAGTGTTCTTTATATAAAGATGCAAATAGATGAACAGGACCTTTACAAGGTTATAGAAAGTCAAACTGGCTATAAAAGTTTACTGCTGGTATCTACATCTCTATATTATCCTCGTTGTTGTGTGACCATTTGAAGTTATGTGTCTCTCCTCCATTAGGGTTTGTAATGTTCATTACTATTTGGTAGTAATGACTAACGCCATAGCCATATTAAAGCAGTCTCCTATATACGGAACTTACTCATAGGAGAAGGTAGACATTAGTATCTTATATATGTGTTTTTTTTTAATATAAAAAGAGGTGTAAAGCAGGATATTCGCGAGAAGATTGATATGTCCAAGGAAGTAAATGTTAAGACTCTTACACAACGCTTATAAAATATATAAATGAACATATACAATAGATATAACCTGCAATCAATGAGTAAGGCATGATTCTTCTGCGCGAGAGTGACGATGTACTGGTCCATTATGCCGCATGGCATCCCGGGAAACTGGTGCTCAGCCTTCTGGCACAGTAAAGCTTTTTTCACTGGACTGAAACGAAAATAAATCAGTAATACATAGGTAGTGATGTATATATTGACAAAATGTACTTTTTTATTGGTGTTGTGATGATATGGCTGTTGATAATGAAGCATGCTCCACTGGAATACTGTTTCTTGCATGATAACCGGAATATAGCGTTTCTGTTATGGCGATAGATTTACAATACAAAGATAGTAACCATCAAGGCGGGTTCTAAAAACCTTTACCACCAATCAAATTCCAGTAGGTGAGCAGTTCAGCACCGAAGAGGCAATCAAGTAGTGTGCAAGTATTATTATGTTTCGATATCTAAACTGTTACGTAGTGAAGCGACTGCTCGTCATTGTCATCAAAACGTTTATTATTATTATTACGAAAAGTAATTCGTTGATTAAATATTGCGCAGTTAGGCAAAGTTTGTACTAGTAATATCAAAGACAAATTGAAAACAAGCAAATTACTCTAGTAATCAAGTAAATTAAACATCAATGTAAAGTAAATTAAGATAAATTTATTGCCTCCCCTCAGACGTACTTGACAACTTGGCGTGTTTTCTTTTCACAAGTTTTCATTTACATAATTTGTAGTAACGTTTCGTTATGTAAATCTGTTATAACAATGTGATACATTTCTTTTCTCGTACATCCTCTTTGATTCACGATCATATTGTAACTTACGTTTTTTTTATAATATACTAGCGGCCCGCCCCGGCCTCGCACGGGTGTAATGCTGATGAGAAATATACCTAACACAGAATGTCTTTATACACAATGATCACAGATTTTTATCATTAGACAGTACGAACATGTTTTCTTTAGACGTTACTCTTGAAAGAGGGACATATAATTGGCCATGTGAAAAACACTCAACGTTTACATCTAAGCCTGCAACGTTGAAAGTTTGACCCTGCGATTTATTACCAGTCGCTGCAAAAGGTATCTTTACCGGAAATTGTAAACGTTTAAATTGGAACGGTAAATCCGATAGTATCAGAGGAATTCGGGGAATCAATACATCTTCTCCGGTATCACATCCGGTGAGTATTGTGCACTCTATTGTGAAAGTTTTTAGTGATTTTACCAGTAAACGCGTGCCGTTGCAAAGTTTGGGTTAGCTTAATAAAATAACAGGACAACCTACTTTCAACACCATTGCGTGAGGAGGGTGTCCAGCACGTGTTCCTCGAGTTACAACTGGTAGGATTTGACGAAAGTCTCCTGAGAACAGAAGTGTACATCCACTCATAGGTGAATTTTTGCTGTGCAAATTGCGCATTGTCCTATCCAATGCTTCCGCAGACGTCTTGTTTGACACGGTGGCTTCGTCCCAGACTATTAATGAGCAGTCACGCATCAATTTTCCTTTACCTAATTAAAAACACTTAAGTAATTAATGCCAACCGGTAGGTATCGCCGCAACCATTGTGTCCCTGCATTTTAAATCCGTAATATCTCCGAAAATATTCATTTAACTTACATGCTGTAAAGGGCCATATTGATCTATATTAAATGCACAATGTATTTAAGGTACTTAATTAGATAAGGAATATTGCTGTATTGCTTAAAACCGCTTGGTAAAGAAGCTAGCATTTCTCGTAAAAAGTATAAAGGACAAAAATGGTTATTGTGGTTTATCCCTAAGAGATAGATATATACCTTCGCGGACTTTTTTGTTGACCTTTTTACGGTGTATAATACTGTAGTATATTATTTTGATCTATCTTGTAGCGTTGAGCAAGCGTTTGCAATATAATAAAATGTGTTTATTTACAACATCACATTAGAAACCTCGAATAATATCAGTGTTCCTCTATTATATTATGCAAGGATTATACGTATAAACCTTCCTTAAGAATCACTGAATCTTTTCATACAAATCGAATTAAAATCCGTTGCGTAGTTTTCAAGATTTAAGCATACATAGGGACAGACAGACAGCGACAATATTATATAGTATATTGATAATGAGCAGAGCAATTCAAAGTTCAGAGCAAGTTACTAAGTACAACAGTATTACTAAGATCCAAGTAGGAGTGAGGCGTATTTATCGTAACATATATAAATCGCAAGTATTTGAAGACAACAGATAACAGTTGTTCTTGCGATGTTATTGTATCAGTCATACTCAAGTTATTCAATCACTATCAACAATCAACATTTTCAGTATTCGATAACAGCTGCTCCCTAACATAGCTTGAAATAACAGAACAGCCAATAACAAATGAAACAACTATTATTATCTTTGTCTTTTGTATAATATTGTCATAAGCTAAAACGGGACACACCTAGTATTTATTTGAAATAAACCAAAATTATAGTAGGTCGTTTCATAAGAAGAAATCCTCTTTGAAAAGCGAATTCTTAGGTCGTGTCATCTGTTATTTAGTTGATTAATGATAGATTAATCAACTGCGGGATACCGCTCACACCAATTTGATAAGCTGTTAGTAAAACAAGAAGCACCTAGTATAATAACCCGAAAAATACAAATTGTAATCTTACAAGAAGATAATTCTCCTCAAAACGTCACTCCCTAATTAGTTCGTGTTACTTATTATTTCGTTGATTAATTTATCTCGCTCGCACCCATTGTGTATACTGTTACTAAAACGAGATGCACCTAGTATTGTATCCCGAAAAATAGAAATTATAAAAAAATTGCACTTGTTATTTAATAACAGAAATTGGTACCTGTTATTATTGCTTAACAGTAACAGTAATAACAGATATTATGTTTATGCTGTTGTAACTCACGTCTGTACTCTGTGATAGGCTACTGTCTTGTTTCATGGTATTATGAAGATCCAGAGAGATCTACTTAATAAATATATTTTGTATACTCCGTAATGACTTAGTGATCCAAGTCCTGGTACACAAAAATGGACGAACGTAATATGTATTTCCGTTGTAGTGGATGAAAGCGCGATCTATTATTTGCGTTGACGCCATCTGTTGAGTTCTTTGAAAAGTTCTTGTTGCAACACTAATATTTTTTGTTTAATACAACATAAACAGACCAACCATGGTATAGCTCAGTTTGTAAGCCGGTCGGACGTGTTATACTTAATGAAGATGCACGTATTCAATCCCCACTAATCTTGAGCTTCCGGTAAAAATAAACATTGCTATCAAACCTATACGTTTCAAGAAACACAGCTTTTTTTTTTTTTTTTGATATCGGTGGTGGAAATGCTGTTACCGCATACCCAACGTCCTTTTCAAGGGGGGGGACGCCGGGTTATGTGGGGCTCGGGGCCACTGAGATGTGCGTGACCCCCATACCCACTAAAACCACCACCGCTTGTCCCGCCATACGCATACTGGAGACGCCCGGGTTTCAGTCAAGCAACTCTCCGGGCGCCTCCGCGTATGAAACTCCTCCTGGTGGGTGCCCGCGGGGAGCAAAGGCACCCACCTGCCGTCCCGTACCGGCCCCTCGCGGGCCCGGCACGTTGGGGCCCCCCGACCCCACATACGACCGCGCGCGCCCACGACGGAGCACATGCCCGGCCGCCGCCCTCCCGTGAAGGAATTGGGCGGCGGCCTCCTCCCTCCAGACTCCGTCCCCACTTCGACGAGGGAGGGGGGACAAAAACCAAGACTCCCTCGGGGGACGCACCCCCAGGGGAAACACGACAAAAGGCCCAAAGAGCCACGCCTAACGGCCCGCAGGCCCCTTCACACCGCACCCCGCTAGGGGCCCGTCGCTCACGGCGGGAGGAAGCGGACGGCGTGGTTCTGCCGCCGCGCTCTCCCGCCGGCCCGCCGCCGCCTGCAAGGTGCGGTGCGCTCGGCGGCCTCCTTCTGACGCATCACTGCGCCGCAGAAGGAGGCCACCGCCTTCCAAGACCTCTCGCTGCTCAACATACGATCGATTACAGTCGGGAGCGAGAGGTCACTGCCGACTTGCACGACGAGGGAGAGGCGTTGCGGCCCCCATGCCGGGCACTCCGCCAGAGTGTGGTGCGCCGTGTCAATCAGCGCACCACACTCGACGCATTGTTGCGTCATCTCTCTACGAGCCACCTGGTGCAGGTACTTGCCGAAACATCCATGGCCTGTCAGCACCTGCACCAGGTGGAACGTTAAGGCCCCGTACCGCCGGCTCATCCACCGGGACAGGTGGGGCCTGATGGCCTCCACCGTGTCCCGGCCGGCGGCAGGGTTACCTAACTCCGTCTCCCACCGCCGGATCAGGGCGTCATGGGCAACGCGCCTGATCCGGAAGAATCACAGCTTACGTTAACTTGTATTCACCAACGATAAATGTTCTTGACTGTTTCCTGGTCAGAGAAGTAGAAGCAACGATAATAAGGCTATTTATATGTATTCTTATTGGTTTTGTATTGAAAAAGATTCTTACTCTATTTGAGTGCCGGACAGAGCCTCTAAGAACGTGAAGACGGCGACCTCCAGCGACGCGCTGCTTGAAACGCCTGACCCCATAGGAACATCGGATACTATGACAGCGTCGAATCCCCGTATCGCGACTTGAAATACACACAAAAAAATATCAACACACATAAAACTGTTGATAGAAGAATTAAAAGAGCCAGAACAGCTCTCTCTTTCTTATCTATTATCCCAAAATGGTAGAGCGATCTTTCTATATATTTCTCAAGCGGTGTACATCATCATCATCTATCCCTGGATACTAAATTTTTTCTACCTTGTCTTGGCTCTGCCTGTGGGTTTTCAATCCAGGGATGGAGAGCTGCAGTACCAAGTTATCAACGCAAGTGCTAAGTCTACATAGTGCAGCGTTAGTTCAGATGATATTCATAAGACCACATTGCGCTCGTCCCCTTTAGATATAAGATGCTGTCTCCCTCAGTAATTTCACTAGCTACAGCGCCCATCTAACCAGAACACAGTCATGTTTGGATACTACTATTTGGTGGTAGAAACGGGCGCCGTACAGCCGCAGTACCATTATAAACGGTTTCTGGCAACAGAAACCTACCACCAGAAAAATACGTTCATATAGTTATATATATATACTTACAAATATTGTAACTTTTAATACGTTTTTAATATATTAAAATATCCTTTTTACAGTAATACTTAAACCTGTTATTTATTCATTCACGGCCTGAATTTAATATCAAAGGAAAACTCCTTGCTTGAGAGCTACATCCAAATTTATTTGAATATGAAACGATGAAATGTTATTACTTAACAGTAAGCATACAACTGTCGTAAATATAGATGTTCAGATTCCAAGAAATATGAACAAATAGGAAATAGCAAACAGAACTAATATTTATATTATCTCACTTCCTAAACATTATTAAATTCCTTGTAAATCAACGCGACTACTACGAGCAAATGTGAGGAAGCTCATATTTTCAAAAAGGCTCCGTCTTATTCTAACAAGTAACAAAGGTATTGATAAACAGTTCCTCTGTTTTCTGATGATGTTAAGCGCTTGAAAGTCATATTGACTTGTACCTCATCTGATACTGGGCCTGTGGACCCAGGTTCATGGCCTGTTTTGCGAAAAAAGTACTACTGGGAGTGTAGTTATTCGACAGCGGATTTTGATGTTGTGTGTGAATTTTTGCCTTCTGGCGCATCTACTCAGGCGTTGAAGACAGGCTGGGGTCCGTTCTCCGACCATCTTCGCCTACATGAGGCAACTGGCAACCTGAGATGAGGCACTCTTTCCGTTATCGCCGAGACAGAATATAAAAGAGCTTTTTATAAATCCCTATTTTAAAGATTTTGAAGAAGATACGACTAACACAATCTAATGTAAAGAATATTCCTGCAACTCCAAACTCCAAAGCAAAGTGTGTAAAGATTACTGTGTTCCAGTTTGAAGGGCGCTGTAGTTAGTGCAATTATTGGGGTAAGGAGACGTAACATCTTATTTCTTATGACACTAGTGGCAGACTATCGTCAGGTAACATCCTATTCGTCATGTCACGGAGGTGTTGATAATGTTTGGTATGTTTTACTCACCGGGGAAATTGGCTACAACTCCTTTCACGTAGTTGGTCCACGATTGCGGGTCCGGCTTCAGCGTAACTATGGTTGGTGAGAAGAAACTAGCAGCCAACTCCTGCCCGTTAACTAGCACGGAGACGACGTTGCACTCTAGCGCACCGTTGTAGCCGCCTACTACCACAGTTTTGAAAGGTAACGCCTGTTGAGATATATAAGTATATAAGTTGATGTTTAACCACGAACGAATCTCATCATTAACTTTATTGGTTTTAGTTCGTATATAATAAAAATACATTAATGCAAATATAATGAACTCCTTAAACTTGAGAATGTCTTAAAAGCAATACTTAAAATAGACTATAATCATGAAACAGATAATACGATTTTAATGAATGACATAATACTCTCAGATTCCCTCTACTTACAGACTCTTGATCGAATACACCCCAGTATCCCATCCCTTTTCTCGCCCCCCACCCCCTCCTTTTTAAAAATAGGAAAACAGGAAAGTCAAACCCTCTGCATTGTCATAGCTACCTTTTCAACAGCAAATTTACGTCCACACTATAAATTCTAATTCATGTGCTGGTTTCTTCACGATGTTTTCCTTCACCGTTTGTATTTCTCTGTTGTAACTAAAGCTCACAAATGCACATAACTTATATATTAAAGTCATCGGTACATGTCGAGATTCGAACCCGCGACTTTCGGAATGAAGGCCGCACGCTCTAACCAATAGGCCAGCGAGCTACCGCTACTTCTACTACTACGCATGTATTGCTTCATGTTTTCTTTCTTCCCTTTAATCGTAACACGTGACAATATAAAAAAAAACACTGGTGATAGGTCTCTGTTGCTGGAGACGGTTTAGCTACAACAGCAGCACCTATTTCCACCATTAAACCGTACACAAAGGATATGCCATCATTACTTTGTTCCAGTTTGAAGGGCGTTGTAGTTTTAACCTAGGTTAAATAGTATAGTAATCTAGATAAACAAGATTTGTTTTATTTGTTTTATTCCTTGACGCTACAAATCTAGGTCCAGGTTTACCTTTATCATCTTATTACTTTGGATGATTTAATACCATCACTAGGTTACTATTTACATTTTACTGTTCTTGTTTATATTTACGTTTTTGTACTTAACCAGTTCTCCGCCCGCTTTGCCGATCGTTACAACCCCTAACTCCTCTTGGGGAAGAAATTTCGTAAAATCCATGTCAGTTGACCTACACTCTCCAAAAGCCATATTGCTACCACATTTCAAGTATGCAGGCCTTATGGCTCCAGAGAAATGTGACGAGTGTCCACGTAGACAGAAATCTCATTTTCAATACATTCATTATATTTATTGACAATTTTAATTTATTTCTTTACAGTTAATTAGTTATTTATAACTAATTAGCTTACTGATATTATTTGTTATATATACAATTTCCCCACCAGCTCATATGTTTCATAAGTAAATAGGATTATTCGTTTTAACATATATAATTTATATCCGGGATGATGAGGTATTACACCGGAAGCTATGTAAATTGTTCTAGGAACCCGCCGTAATCCCGTACAACTGTCATGTTCAAGTCCAGCACATTCAAAACCGGATAAGCTCCTTAACGATAATAATAAGTGATGGCGGTGTTACTTTATAACTTTATAATTTCTAATCTTGTTCGCTCCTTGAAACAGTTAAACAAGATCAAGGGTACAGTATTTACAGCATCATCATCATTTAGGCTCATCTTTTAAACATTCAGCTCTAATATATTTTATAAAGGATAATTAAATAAAAAAAAAACATCACTCTCTTTATTAAGTTTCTTTGTGAACAAGTTAAACCTTTAATACCGGTTTTCTTATGAACTAGGTTTAATTAAAGTCCTAATTTAATGAGGGAGTAAATAATGTTTAGAATTGAAAAATAATAGAAACGGGCTTTACACGAGCGTTAGTAGTACTAATCATTTGGGAAGACTATGCCCAGCTGTGGGCGTATTATAATAACGATAATGATCAATAATACAAAACTCGTTCATAAATAAGGATAAGGATCGTATGTAGTATTATGTGTCTAAATACGAAGAAATAAATTGTTATGGAAAGAATGGACTAGGTCATATCTAAATTTTTTTGATGATAATAATATTTTTTTTATTCGGACGTAACGAGCGAAACACACGTAAAAAAATGTCGTCCTTATGAGTAGTGATACGATAACCCATAACAAAGTAGGCCCAATGAAGGAGGGTGCCTTGAGACAAGATGTTACATCTCGTCAAGTGGAGTTGCCTGGCAGGGTTCGGGGCGTACCACCAGTTCTTTAGACCTGAGAAACGGCCAAGAACATATAGTCCGCGAGGTGGGCCTACAAAAGTTCTTAGTCGCTCCTAGTATCCCTCTATTAAATAGAGGGGACTGAGGATGCGACGATGCGGTCATGTGCTAGGTGCATTTGGCTTTTGCCAGAGGAGTGGGGATTTTTGCAAGGCTGCGAGGAAGAAAATCTCTATACAAAAATAACTTTAATCCTAATGTCAGAGAGAACTCCTAGACCCTTTAATTCGCCTAGTACGATAGACAAGGCATACCTTAGTTCTGCGAGAAAGTAATGTCGCAGAAAAAAATTTCGGAGAGGGAGGAAGAGAAAAACACCCTTCTCTCAATCCTCACTCTGCCGTCGGAGAAGGATGTTTCACGCTCTCCAACTCCCATAACTGAGGCCATAGTTGTGGGTTCGGGGGTAATCCGCTACCAAGTATGTCAGTCTTCGAGGTGGCATGCGCGGTACTTCCACCTATTGCTGATAAATGGGGTGGAGAGTTCCAGAACCACGATTGTGTGTGAAAGCGTTCCCGCGGTTCCAGCTAATAGCGATGAGACGTACACTGTAGGATTTTAGCTGGTAAGAGTGCAGCATAACTCCTCTGTTGGCCCTACAGCAGAAGAGTATCCAATACAGAAAATAAAGAGGCTTACCTTAGTCCTATTTTTTCTAGCCCGAGACTACAGGGTTGTCGCAAAAGAGACCTAACACCAGTAAAATTATCAAACACAAAATATTAACATTAAAGTTATCTGTTTAGGGTAATTAATCAATCAATCAAATTTTATTGACACGTCATTGGATTGAAATTTATGTAAACAGCGTCAAATCCAATTACGTCAGCGAAATTTCAGTCAATCATTATTTACGCGAACATAATCATGATTATTTTCTAACGATAGTAGATATCTACACTCGGTGACGGAGGAGGGGAGAGATTGCCGGAGACCGTCTAAGTGGGTACCACCTCAGCTATATCCGTCGCGAAATAGTATATAATATATATGTGTAAATATTACATTGTTCCGGTTTGAAGGGTGTTGTAGGTAGTGAATTTGCTGCGGTAACGAAACTTGACATCCTGTTTCAAGGCGTCCAGCACAAAATTATGTAGTGTACAACATCCTAACTAGCCCCACAATATAATGGGCAACTCGTTGGGTGCAATTGACTGAACTAAGTGCACCGATGAACGAATGAATTATTCTACTAAGCTAAGTTACGAGCCAGACGTTCACTTGATGTTAAGTGACCCGCCTGATCATAATACAGCGTTTTTTATAGTGATATACAATGCACCATATTGTGCGTCGATAAAGACGTGTCAACCTAGTCACCTCAGCAATTTCACTAGTTACAGCGCCCTTCAAACCGGAGCACAGTAATCCACTATACCTCTTGACGGCAGATATAGCTGTGGAAGAACCTACGTAGATGATCTAGGGCAACAGACACCTACCAACCTGCGAGGAACTGCGATTAGTGTGGAGTGACGTGATGATGATTATCCGCTCCGTTATGTGATACGCACCACCGGCAGAACGAAGCCCTCGCAGTAGTCCACGTGCTCCCCGATCAGGTTAACCCTCCCTGGGGCGCTGGCAGCCGCTGTCGCCTTCCTGCGGAACTTCTCCTCGAACTTAACGTTCGCCTCTCGCAGCAGCCTGACCTCGCCTTTAGGTGTCGCCTCGCTCATCTGCAAACGTTATACACCATCAGATACTGCGCTGGCAGAAGACTTGATCTTTAATCTGGCTGGCTGTTCTCCATTCCCTTCAGCCCTAACACAAAAAGAGTTTCATTAAATCAACTCTTAGCTGACCTCTAAATGGCAGAAGCAGTACCTTAACCAGCTCTTTAGCTTCGGAGATCTCGTGATGAGTCAATGAATCTCTGGATATCTTCTACATACAGATTTCAAAATATTTTATTCGTGGTAGGTCTGTTGCTAAAGATCATCAAGATACTAATCCCCGTGCAAACTTTACTGTGTTCCGGTTTTAAGGACGCTTCAGCGTATTATTTACCATCAGATAAACGATCCGCCCGTGTCGTCCAATTAAAAAAAAGGGTTCGCTAAGAAAATAACTGATGGTAATTAGGAGGTATTACTTAGAATGTTCATACTACACACGTTTGAGGCTTATCGCTTTGAAAAATGACACGACGATCTCATTACACGTAATTAGCAGTAATTTTGTTGTTTAATTAAAACAGTCACACCTACGCGTTTACTTAAAACTACACTTTTTTACTTGAAGTAATTTTTTTTTTACTTCGAAATGAGTGGGACGACCACCTGATGGTAAATTAAACGCCTGTCCATAAACAATGCGACGCCAGTTAGGATATTCACAGCACCACATCGTGCTCGCCGTCTTCTGACATAAAATGTTCAAATTCCTTACTTCAGTAATTTCACTACCCACAACGCCCTTCAAACCGTAA
Organism: Troides aeacus; assembly: GCA_033220335.2. Lineage (NCBI taxonomy): Eukaryota > Metazoa > Arthropoda > Insecta > Lepidoptera > Papilionidae > Troides > Troides aeacus. The sequence continues at coordinate 10,996,101 of CM067278.1, forward strand.
GACGGTAATATTTGCACAATTTGGCGGCAGATATAGCAACTGCATCTGTACCTAGGTGATCCCTAGCAACAGAGACATACCATCAGCAACGGCAATAATATGATAAATATAACACTACGGAGGTAGTATATGTAGACAATAATATAAAATTGGTGTGAAATATTTCTTGAGAGCAACCGCAACCGAAAACGACTTTCTATAGCAACCGTTACTATAGCAACCGCATAATACAAAATGAAAATGTTTATAAAAGTTGGCGAACAAACAAAACCCAGTTTTATTACATATAGGCTACTATTAAAAAATATATTTAACTGTTAAAGTGTGAAAAGATGCTGTAGGTAAAAAAGTAATCAAGTATTTAATGTATGTGAGAGTGGAACATTCTGGAGAGTCGTAAACTTGTGAACTACCTTCGATACTTTATTACCTTTCTCTAAGTGTCATATCTATTCCTTGACAGTAAAATGTGATAGCAGTTTGAGGTTTAACTGCTTCCGCTGCGCAGCAGATAACCGCGTGACTTCCAACACAATACATTACAGATCCCTAGTTCGATTGCGAGGCGCTTAACCACGATTCCACCTGCTTTTAAGTGATGGTTTCTCAAAACCACCCGTGTCTTTTTAAACGGGAACACCGACGCTGGCAAGTTGTTCTATTCTTTTGGTATTCTTATGCAGAATGTGGTGATGAACCTCTTTTTTCGCAAACTGGAGTTGTCCATGACGTAATGACTCGCCGTGTGTCTGTTCGTCCGATGAGTAGAGGATGAGGGAATTACATCGTGAGTAATTACAGAGCACCCTTTCCTAAATGGATACTATAGAACACAGTGAGACTGGCCACAAGGCGCATGTGTTCAAGACCGTTATGCCTAGTTACGACAAGTTCTAGATCATCAACAAGCCCTTTCACCGAGTCTAGTGCCGCGTAAATGCTCTTTGGCAGCGCCAGCCTACGCATGGCAACAGTACTCCCTACATGACCGGGCCTGTGCTATATATAAAATCAAAAGCTGCCCGGGTGTGAAAATACTGTTACATTTTTGTAAATTACCTCCCAGCTCCCGATTCCTATAATTTCATCCCCAACTACTGAAGATAGTCTGTGAGTTCCAATTTAAATTATGTTGAAGGAGCTTCTGGTTCCTCTGAACAATACCGTCAAAGAAGAAAAATACCTCTATCAAAATATTGTTCCTCCTGTCACTTGTAAAGAACCAGTGAATACAAGGTTATATAGTACACTTCACGGTTGTACAGGACACTTTACGGTTATACAGCACACTTCACAGTTATACAAAACACTTCACGATTATACAGCACACTTCACAATTATACAGTACACTTCACGGTTATACAGCACACTTCATGGTTATACAAAACACTTCACGGTTATACAGCACACATCACGTTTATACAGCACACTTCACGGTTATACAGCACACTTCACGGTTATAGAGCACACTTCACGGTTATACAGCACACTTCACGGTTATACAGCACACTTCACAGTTATACAGCACACTTTACGTTTATACAGCACACTTCACGGTTATACAGCACACTTCACGTTTATACAGCACACTTCACGGTTATACAGCACACTTCACGTTTATACAGCACACATCACGGTTATACAGCACACTTCACGGTTATACAGCACACATCACGGTTATACAGCACACATCATGGTTATACAGCACACTTCACGGTTATACAGCACACTTCACGGTTATACAGCACACTTCACGGTTGTAGAGCACACTTCACGGTTATACAGCACACATCACGTTTATACAGCACACATCACGGTTATACAGCACACTTCACGATTATATAGCACACTTCACGGTTATAGAGCACACTTCACGGTTATAGAGCACACTTCACGGTTATACAGCACACTTCACGGTTATACAGCACACTTCACGGTTATTCAGCACACTTCACGGTTATACAGCACACATCACGTTTATACAGCACACTTCACGTTTATACAGCACACTTCACGTTTATACAGCACACTTCACGTTTATACAGCACACATCACGGTTATACAGCACACATCACGGTTATACAGCACACTTCACGGTTATACAGCACACTTCACGGTTATAGAGCACACTTCACGTTTATACAGCACACATCACGTTTATACAGCACACATCACGGTTATACAGCACACTTCACGGTTATTCAGCACACTTCACGGTTATACAGCACACTTCACGTTTATACAGCACACATCACGTTTATACAGCACACATCATGGTTATACAGCACACTTCACGGTTATAGAGCACACTTCACGGTTATACAGCACACTTCACGGTTATTCAGCACACTTCACGGTTATACAGCACACTTCACGGTTATACAGCACACATCACGTTTATACAGCACACATCACGGTTATACAGCACACTTCACGGTTATACAGCACACATCACGTTTATACAGCACACATCACGGTTATACAGCACACTTCACGGTTATAGAGCACACTTCACGGTTATACAGCACACTTCACGGTTATACAGCACACTTCACGGTTATACAGCACACATCACGTTTATACAGCACTATTCACGGTTATACAGCACACTTCACGGTTATAGAGCACACTTCACGGTTATACAGCACACATCACGTTTATACAGCACACATCACGGTTATACAGCACACTTCACGGTTATAGAACACACTTCACGGTTATACAGCACACTTCACGGTTATACAGCACACTTCACGGTTATACAGCACACATCACGTTTATACAGCACACTTCACGGTTATACAGCACACCACGGTTATACAGCACACATCACGTTTATACAGCACACTTCACGGTTATACAGCACACCACGGTTATACGGCACACATCACGTTTATACAGCACACTTCACGGTTATACAGCACACCACGGTTATACAGCACACATCACGTTTATACAGCACACTTCACGGTTATACAGCACACCACGGTTATACAGCACACATCACGTTTATACAGCACACTTCACGGTTATACAGCACACCACGGTTATACAGCACACATCACGTTTATACAGCACACTTCACGGTTATACAGCACACCACGGTTATACAGCACACATCACGTTTATACAGCACACTTCATCAGTCAGAACGTCGTGTGAAATTAAAACAAATCACTTAACCGTAAACACTAAGATTTTACTTACAAAAAAAATTTAACGATTTTTATATAAAACTCTTTCGACATGAGGAGCTGGATGCTGATCTTATCGCAAAGATCTAAAAATTATATCAATACATTTCACTACAATGACCGGAACCGGAATACTGTAATGTTTACACAATACTGCTTAGTAATAAAAAGTGTGTAGCTCGCTGGCCTAATGGTTAGAGCGTGCGGCTTTCATTCTGAAGGTCGCGGGTTCAAACCTCGGCATGTACCGATGACTTAATATTTAAGTTATGTACATTTGTGAACTTTAGTTACAACAGCGAGATACAAAAACGGTGAAGGAAAACATCGTGAGGAAACCCGCACACTGATATCATCTTTGTGTGTGTGTGTGTGTGGTGGTCCCAATAAAGTGGCAACAGGCTCGCCCCCTGTTACACTGGACCTAATCTGACCACATCTGGCGAAATGTGGGTGTTTATTCACCTCTGCCTACCCCTACTGGGAAAAAGGCGTGACTATATAAAAAAAAAATAAAAAAAAAAAAAAATAAATAAATCAAAAGTGACTGTAGTCCGATAAATATATAGATTATCTCTAGCGACAAAGTGCGCTATTACTTACCTATATAAAATACCAGACGGAATATGTTTTTGATTAATACAGTGAATATAGTTACTTTAGATATTATTTTATATGGAAAAAAGTTCATTCGTTCAGTCATTAACATCCTATAGCTCCATGATGGGACAAAGGATGTCCACAGGGATTCTCCATCGCGTTCGATCTTGGGCTTGAACCTTAACCTCATTCCCTGTCTACCCGATCTTCTTCGCCTCGTTTACGACTGTGCGGCGCCACGTCTGTCTGTGGCGACTGCGCTTACATTTCCCTTGCAGATTCCAAACAACCACCTGCTAAGGAATCTGTTTGAAAAGTACGGCCAGTCCACTCCCATTTCCCAAGCCTGATTTGCAATTTGATTGGAAATTCGCGACCGAGCTCCAGGTGATTCTCATAAGAGATTCTCTCGGGCCAGTGAATACCGAGAATTCGGCGAAGACAGCTGTTGACGAAGACCTAGAGACGGTGCGAGACGATCTTGGTGACCTTTCTCGACTCACAGCCATACAGCAGTATGGATTTAAGGTCAGTTTTTTAAAAAAAGTAATACGTCTAAATCATTATTGCGATTACTATTATATTAATAAAAACAAATATAATGGTTTACTTCAAACTCGTTTGCAAGAGCTATAGTGGTACCTACGTATACATTTCAATATTTACCTTCAATAAAATTATCTAAATGTCTTACTGCAAGTATAGTAAATGTTTACTAAAGGTAAATTTCACGAGTTTACGTAACAGTAAAACATTTTTCATTTAATAAAGGACTAGACATGTTGGCGGGTCGAAGGAGGCTGTGGCGACGTTATCTGAATGGGAAGGTCGACCTGAAACCAGAGTAACGATCCGTTACACCGATCTCATCACGTCCCACTTTTCGAGATTGCTTACTCATCCTCGATTACATTCAGTATTACGAAAATTTAGTTAAACGATTTTATAATTAATCGATTAAGGACTAAATATAGACCTCAATGTTATTGAAAACAAGGTCGAAAATGGTTAAGGGAGCAACCGGAATTCAGCTACATTATTATGACGGCAAATCTTCAATGTATGCCATCAAGCCAAACTTCAACCTATAGCTCCAAAATCAAAACAGGAACGACTGTCACAAACCAAGCTATTAACCTCTGCTCACGGAGAATTTAAACTAAAACTATAAGATGAAGAGTATAGTTTACGCTTTATTCAATAACTTCTTAATCTCGAATAGTTTATCATGTTTTTGCGTTAAATATATTATTGTTTTGTCCAATCTTTATTAAAGTGATAACCCAGAGCAAAAATTGATAACTACTAAAACTAAAGGATGTTTCATAAACAACTTACTGAACTATTAGAATGACAAATCTCTTTATATCTTCTTTATAAATATGACCAAAAAGCTAAAGCGCAAGGCACTAAGAGCAGTATGAGCTAATTACATTATTATGGGCGAGTGTATATAGAATAACTAGTATAACAAATACTCCATAGATTTGGTTTCCTAGGTATCTCAATTTTATTGCTAAGAATTCAAACACTTGTTAAATATCAGCCCTACAGCTTATTTACTTACCCTACTAAATATTTATATTACTTTAGCATATTATTAAATGATAATTATTAATTTGTATTCTAAAGGAAAAAATTATGTCAACCAGCATTGGTGTGAAGGAGAAAGACTGATACGAGCGACAGAACGGCGTCATATCTAAGGTTATAGTAAAAACGTTGTAAGTAAAAAAAATGTATTCAACTAGCTTATTTTATAAATATAACATTGAACAAAATTACATCTCATAACATTATAAAGGATAACTAATATAGAAATGATACACAAATGAATTTAAGTGCGACTTTAAGTAAGTTATTGTTTGTTGTATACACGGAGTTGTTACGGTAACTTTCTTTATAAGGAATCTCGGAGCATTCACTGCGAATTACTTGAAACGTGTAATGGTTATTAATGTCGCGTTAAGTTACGAATGTGATAAATACACATTAAATATATATACTCAAATATATATATATATATAATGATAAAAAGGTTTTATTCGTTCGTCAATCACGTGAAAACTAGTGAAGGTATCGACACGGGAACATGGCCATACGACGCGGAATGATTTGTAGTTGGTTATAGGATATTTATTTATTTGAATTTCATAGATCCTTCATCATTTAATTCATTATTAACTTTTATAAACGTTTTCATTCCGTATTATTTATGCGGTTGCTATAGCAACGGTTGCTATAGAAAGTAATTTGCGGTCTAATTCTATATTACAGAACAGCGATCAGTTCTGTTCACTTCAATTGAATATTAGTCATTAATGTAGGTAGATGTTCACTTTAGAAGCCGATTGTTGTTGAAGTGCATAATGTTACAAAAGGATTGCTGTGTGTATTGATAAAACAATAACATACTAACCTTATTATGCGCCAATATATCCGTTGTATTGTATTATATTACAGTAATAGTTGTAAACAGTTGAAGTGGAGTGAAATATGTGCGAGCGAGTACCGGCCGCGGCGCTCCGCCGCCTGCGCGAGATGACTGACTAGCTCATGTAAATATTAAATGTAAGGGTATGTACACAAAAACTATATTTATCAATGAAAACAGTTTTTTTTTAATTAATCTATACACACATAAATTTACACAGAATATATCTAGTGAAATTACTGCAGTATAGTGTTTAATATCTTATGTCTCAAGGCGACGAGCACAATGTTGTGTAGTGTGCGTGACCTTAACTAGCGCCATGTTGTTAACGTCAGGCGTAACACCATCTTGTTAACGTTCTGCCAGTCCACATCCGGTGTGTAAAAGCTTCTCCATCCTACACTAATGATAAATACGAACACGGCTTAGGTTAAGTTAATCAAAGTTTTAATTAACACTTGAGAGATACGTATGAATTAAATGTCCTTATATAACTTAATTACTTTCATCTATAAATAAATATTAAATAGTAGATAAGTTACTTAACAAAATGATATTTAAAACTAGACATCTTTGATTATTTTTTTTTGTTTCTTTTTCCAGTTTAACCAAAATATTTAACTTAGTTCGTTATTTATTCAAGTGTCATATCAATGTAAGGTAATTGAAATTGTCACTATCACTGTGTCATTCACTGGTGGTAGTGTTTCTGTGGCTGGTGACCGATCAAGTAGGTACCACAGCAGCGTCTAATGCATCCGACATACAGTACCGTGCAAATATTACTGTGTTCCGGATTCATGGGCGCTGTAGCTAGCGTAATTACTGGGGTAGCGGGGGTAATCTTATGGCTTAGAGAATGATCACAATGTACTTTACATCATCCTATCTATCGCCAAGTTTTTAAGCTGGCTTATCACTTATCATCGGTCGAACGCTCGGCTCGTCTTTGAGCTTAATTTATTAAAAAAAAAACTGTTAATTTACTAAACTCATGCATGCTGTGTGGTGGGGTTGGTTGAAATATCAACTGTATGGGTGTTTAATTCTACCCACTTTGATTTAAACCATTACTAGCTGAATATCTATGGAAAGGGCTTGACTTAAGTTGTAGTAAGTTATTATTTTATTAGTTTATAATATAATTCTTTACATATTTGTATGATATATAGTTAAATACACTTTCCACCTCCTAACTTAAATCAACTTCAATTGAACTGATTTTTTAATAAAATAACATTAGTGTTTATCTTTGCATTAATTATGTAAATTTTTATTTACTTATACTTAGTATATAGGGTTAGTGTTTGAAATTTAATTATTTAATTCTACTTCAGTATGCTATACTATAATATATTTATGTTGGATAGAAAGATGGTGTCAACAAACATTGGTATATAGAAGATGGAATTGAACGAGGAGCAACTCAACGGCGTCATATTAAAACGATCAGATAAAACGTTTTGAGTAATAAAATAAACAAATAGTAATAATTAAACTAAACACATTTTCTAAAAAAAAAGGTGTTTCACTCATACCCCCCACATTACAATATACTTAACTACAAGTAATATACTTAACAGGGAACAAAGTATAATAGTAATGTTTCCTATATCATTAAATTGGTGACGTCAATAAAAAAATGTTTTTGCTTAGCAGACTAAGCAAAAGCTTTTATTCCTCTCCACAAATCCAGAGATTGGCGCAAAATACAAAACACTTGTTGTTTAATATCCACTTTATTGTCTGTTCGTGCCCTTATTCTTTATTAACATCTCAATGAGCCGGAATAAGCAGTTTATATTAAGATGACCAGTGAACAATGACCTCCGTGTGTATATGTAAATATCGTTAAGAGAGGCCTACATATTCTTGCACTTTTAAGCTATTGTACTGTTAGTATTCACTTTTTTTTCATATTATCACGCCTTTTTCCCAGTAGGAGTAGGCAGAGACGAATAAACACCCACTTTTCGCCAGATGTGGTCAGACTAGGTCCCATGTAACAGGGGGCGAGCCTTTTGCCACTTTATTGGAGCCACCACACACACACAAAGATGATGTCAGTGTGCGGGTTTCCTCACGATGTTTTGCTTCACCGTTTGTATCTCGCTGTTGTAACTGAAGTTCACAAATGTACATAACTTAAATATTAAGTCATCGTTACATGCCGAGATTCGAACCTGCGACCTTCGGAATGAAAGCTCTAACCATTAGGCCAGCGAGCTTATGTTATAAGAAATATAAGTTGTCAAATACTATATGTTTGTATTTCTACAAATAAATAACTACCCTTACATGTAAACATAAACAAGCTGAAACGACAAGTCAAGCTCTAGTATATTGATATAAAATGGCCGCCTCAGTAATTTTTTTTATTTAACAAAGCAACAAGACGAGTAGAACGTTCACCTGATGTTAAGTGATACGCCTCCGGGAACAAAGTGAAGCTAGTAAGGATGTTATATATAGCACCGCATTGTGCTCGTCGCCTTGAGACATATATTGAGCTTCGTTACCTCTGTAATTTCACTAGCTTCAGCATCCTTTAAACCGGAATTTAAAAATATTTGCTCAGTATTGTTCAGCGGCAGAAATAGTCGCTGCGGACCTACCTAGACGGTCTGTAGTCACACAGATCTAGCACTAGTGAAAAAACTTTTTTTTTCTCGCAGATCCCATATTATACTATTAAATTTTATTTATATACATTTGCCACTAAAGTCTCTGTTTTCTGATTTATCTATATTTTCACAGGACATAACGTGCTGTTAAACAGGAAGTCTAAAGAGAGGGATATTGCCAACTGTCTTGAAGATCTACGTGGTATGTTTTAAATGTCCACAAAATTCTATTAGCTACAGATCCGCTCACAACAAAATTTGTAAACTACTACTTAATGTAACTTAACTCAACTTTACTGGTGGTGTCTCTGAAACCAAGTTACAGTTGAGTTAATCAAGTTACAGTTAAGGTACCACCGCAGCGCGTATTTCTGCCGCCAAACATTAGTGTGCAAACATTATTATATACTGGTTTAAAGGATGCTAAAGCTAATGAAATCACTGGGGTAACGAGACTCAACATCATGTCGGAACGCGAGCGCAATGTGATGCTGTATACAACATCCTAACTAGCGCCACGTTACGAGCGGGCGTATCACTTACCATCAGGTTAACATCCCTCTCGTCTTATCGCTAAATAGTCGCTGTAAGAGCAATAATTAGCCAAAAACGGGACAGATCTACCACCAATCGTTTCTCTGGAAGAAAATGTTGAAAGGTGGTCGAAGAACAGGATCCAGCCTGTCTTCGACGATCGACACCATTCACCAGAAATCCACGCAGCAAGTGAAAATCCGAGTAGTAGCAAATGACGTGCAACGGCCTAAACCAATAACAGATGAGCTGTGAGATACATTCGCTGCACATCATCAATATCAATATATCCCTTACATCAAATTAAGAAATGTATTATTTTTAATATTTAAGTGTGAATACACCTTATCTCTTATCAGCGTTCGAGTTCATTGTTTATTGGCCCTTGTTGATACGCGCTATCTGCCTTGAAACTACAGCGCGCGTCGTTAATGGAGTTACATGGTTTTTTCACATTTATAATACTAACACTATATACGTATTAACACAAGAAATACCTTGAGCTATTACCGGTAACAATAGCGATTATTTTCTTTCAGGGAAGGGTGACGGTGAGGGTGGCAATTTCGATAAAATGTTCGTAAACTTCCCGTACTTGATCGTCTCGCTGGACTGTACTAGAGTGGAAGTCACCGCCGCGGGTTCACGGGGCGCGTACCGAACCATACGCCATGGATAGCTAACAACACCCATTTCTTTTAGTTTCCAAATGAATAATTCTGACCCAGTGTGGAACACGACCTAGAATATTTCCACCGCCACACTACCCTTGGCGGCTTATAGGAGAACACTAGGGTAAAGTAGCAAATTTTCCATTATTGTTTGCTGGCATAATGCATCATTATTCTTTTCTCTCACCTCTCCTCTTCCGTTCTCATTTTATTCTCAATTAAATTCTACAAACATATCGATTTTACATTATTTATGCGGTTGCTATAGTAACGGAATATTTCGGTCAAATTTCAAGTTTAACTTAACATTGTTGCCAGCACAGCGACCGAGGAACAGCCACTAGATTTATAATTCCAAAGTGATGTTCTCCTTTTAAGTGAGCTATAGCCAATAAAGTTGCTGATGCAACATCAAAGGAATAAGTAATCCCTTTCTATTTCTTTACTATATCATAACTGTAAAAATGAAAAGATAATTCGTTATTTTATCGAAGCTAAAGGCAATAATGAATATTAGTTTTATCTCCGATTGTATGCCAATAAAACATAAAGAGATCTTACTTGATAGTCACAAAGACTAAAACACCGCTCTATTCATTTTTAATACTGTCTTTAAGGTTTTCTCGAAATGTCTTTTAATATTGTTATAATAAATTTTTAACAGAAAAAACTATTTTTAATACAAACTTTTCAGACAATAAATAATCCGCTTTTCTGCCATTTTGTAATGCCTCACACCCATTTCGATATGTATCGTCCTTTATAAAGGACGCAAATATGAAACGATTGTCTAAAAGGTTTAACGGCTTCAAATAAAAAACAAAAAAAAATCGATTACTGTAGTAAGAACCTTGTTTATCTTAGCATTTCTTGTCAGTGTCTACTTTATTATTAACTGATAGACCTCCACTGCTGGACATTAGCCTCCGCCAAAGATATCCACGTCGATTGATCCTGCGCTGCACGCACCCAGCAGCTTCCCGCGACCTTCGTTTGCAGGGGTTCATAAGGCTAGATTTCTACCTTTTTCCAACACCCTGGCCCAATACGGGTTGGTGGGATCCGGAACCTCGTTTATTGATTAACAGGGTACACCAGGAGGTGAGGTTGGCTTGCATCCCATGAGTTGTTGTGCGAGGGATCTCTTACTAATAAGTATATAAATTTTATTAATGACGGAGGAAGTTAAACAAACTTAATCTTTAGGCTATGCTTATGTCCACTGATAATGAACCCACAGCTGCTGATTATGATGATAACCATTACATGTTCTTATTATTCGATTTTAGCTTAATTGGCGATGTGCTCTATAAGCTAATGGTAAGTACCCATCCATAGTAATGATGAACACCGAAGAAGGCATTTACTGTCTGGTTTAATCCATGATCAGCATCAAGCACAGATTCTAATTATAGTCCAATTACAACCAGAGAAAAGATCCTATATTTGGTGGCCGTAATAAATATAAAATGTTTACAATTAGCGTATGTGTGATGACACCTTAATAGTTCTTTTTTGCTGTATTTTAAGTTCCAAGTTTTAAGCTGTAATTTTTTACTATTCTTAGATACTTGAAACTTATACATTCTATTGTATTTGTTTAGTGAATAGCGACACCCTAACCTTTTAGTAACAAAAGAGAACATTTTTAAACAGAACAGAACATAACATAACAGATAAAATATTTCATATAAATAATATAGTTAATAGTTTAACATACTACAATATTTTTTATCACATAAAAAACCTTTTTGCAACAGAAACTTTTCTTTTTTTTCAACTTTTTAATTATTTTGAACTTGGAACGCGTGTATTATTTGAAATAAATTCAATATATTTTTCCGTGTTCATTATCAAATTGCAGTATGGAAGGGATGGGGGTGTTAAAGAACAGTATTGCAGTGATCGCCTTGCACGAAGTGGGTATGGAGCCGGTCCGGTCGCTCATATTTCAGACACTTTAAAAGCTTGCTATCAGCCGTATATTCGTATATCGTACTATCAACAACACTTCCTCTGTCGAAGGCCAGAACAGATCGACGCGTACCAGTGGTGTTAGAACTACAAAGGCTGTTAATACTGTCAAAGCCAGAATTCGTCGAAACCCCATTAGGAAGCAAATCAAAAAATATTATTGCGAGAAATGAAAATTCCAGGTAGGACTCTGTCGCGTATCGCGTATTATAAAACAAGAGCTGAAGCTCGGTGCTTATCGTCAATATACAGGACTTGCCCTTAATCAATCTTTACAAGTAAAAAGAGGGGATCGATCAAAAGGAGGTGGCGGTGGTGGAAATTTCTCTTGGAGACAGTGCGTAAATCCATAGACTCGTGATACGTGATCAAACAGATTAAAGGCCTTTATAAAAGCCAAAGGTGGCCATTTTGAATTGAATATTTTTTTAATCTTTGCTGTGACTAATAAATATATAGACATTTTATATATTACATTGCTTTGTTAAAAAAATGCATTTTTGTAACTGAGCTTATGACCGGTAGTTACATTATAGCGGCAGTTTTACAATAGTTTAATACATTAATTTAGTATACAAAGTGTACAGTCCCGGAATTGAACCGGGAACCGTGTTAAGAGGTAAGCTATTAACTGATGACCCACGGTGTAATTTTTTGAGATATCTGTATCTTAAATAGATTGAATGGCAAAGGAAAATACTTTAAGAGTTCCATTGTTCATTGGCAACTGACATTGATTGATGGGTTCATATTGTTTATATTATTCAATAATTGAATTTCTCTGGTGCGAAGGACTTTGATTTATAAACAAAAATGAAATAATGAAAGATATTACCTTGAGCAGGAAAGTATTGCTGTTGACTTTCTATATACGACCGCAGTCCCTATTTCTGACGAAGAACAATTGTGTGCAAACATTACCATATTCCGATTTGAATGGCGTTGTAATTAATTACTGGAGTAACGAGACTCAGCATCTTTTGTCCCAAGGCGACGAGCACAACACGGTACAGTGTATAACGTCCTAAGTAGCACCACGTTGTTATGAGCAGACGTATCACTTAACATCCGTTAAAGTTCCCGCACGTCTCATCGCATCGTTGAATAAAAAAATACCCTGTTCTTAATTGAAGAACGTTGTAGCTAGTAAAATTACTGAGGTAATGAGAGTAATATCTCGTGTACTGCAGTGTATATTATACTAACAGGCGCCACGGTATTATGAGCAGGCGTATCACTTACCATCATGTCAGCGTTTCATTCATTCATTTCATTAAGATGATATACACAGCAGCATATTATACTCATTGTCTTAGATTAATTACTACAGCTTCTTTCAAACTGGTACATACCAGATTACTGTTTGATGGTGGTACCATAACGGTCTCTGGCAGAGGACCTACCACCAATGAAATATCAATGCGTATATAGCAGCAGCTGCAACTGCTTGCGGGTGACACCGATCAGTGTGTATATCTTTGGAGGGAGGCTTATATCCGGATGTGGAAATCTGTTGGCTGATGATGATGACGATGATATTATATACATCCTAAAAATATATAATTAACATTATATATATATCACCAAAATTCCAAATTTTGGCGTGAGGAATACACGTCGGAAATTTTGTCTTCGAGTTACTCATACCGATCGTTTCCGCTTCCGCGTAAACGGAAGTTCAAGAACGTTTACACCCCCGATCTGGTTACAATAGAATTTGTAAACAAACCCCCGTTACGTAAACTTTAATTAACGATATTGAGGTAAAGTGAAATGAATTCCATTCGGCAGCGTTCTTTGTATTACTCGAGTATGTTTATTACGTACTAGCTGTTACCCGCCCGCTTTACAGCTGTAACACCCCCGCAGCATCCTTTGGGGAATGAATTTTAAAATGTAATTAATGTTAAATCCATTTCCGCCGTTTAGATATCACAAGCAATATCTGTACCAAATTTTAAGTGTTTACATCTAATAGTTTTGGAGATCTCCTGATGAGGCAATGAGTCTACGGATATTTCTTTATATATATATACTAGCTGTTCGCCGTTCGCTGGTCGTAACATTCCTGCAACATCCTTAAGGAAATAGAAGATATAAAATTTATTGTTAGCTGACCTCCAAATAGCGGAAGCAGTATCTGTACCAAAATTTGCATGTTTACGTGTAATAGTTGCTAAGATCTGGCAATGAATCTCTGGATGGATTCTCCTATAAATATACTAGCTGTTCCCCGTTCGCTGTGGTGGTCGCGACACCGCTGCAACATCTTCTAGGGAAGGAATTATATAAAATCCAATCTTAGCTGACCTCTTAATGGCAGAAGCAATATTCTTACAAAATCTAACACACCAGGCTTTATTGTTCCAGATATATCCTGATAAGTGTCTATATAGGTGGTAATCTATATATATAATGACTATGGGTATTAATTGTCCGTCAATCACATGAAAACTAGTGAACGTATCACCACGGGAACATGAACATTCAAGGCGGGATGATTTGTAGTTGGTTATACGCTATTTATTTATTTGAATTTCATAGATATTTGTTTATTTCATAGGAGGATATCCTGGCTGCGTAACATTAGGGAGTGGACCTTGTTCCAACTGTCCCGCCTCGCAAGAGATCGGGCGAAATATAGTGAACTGGTCGCCAACCTTTGCTGGTCGGAGAGGCACAATAAGAAGAAGATCCTTCATAATTTTATTTCTAATCTTTCTTCTCTTTCTCCTGCCCTTTTCCCAGCTATGCGGGGTCGGCACAGTATGTACTTCTCAACCATATCCCTCTATCAGCCGTCATATCCGAATTCACACTCTTCTTGCACATATCGTCTTTCACACAATCCATCCACACTTTCTTAGGTCTTCCTCTACCCTTATAACCGTCCACTTTCATTCTTATTACTTTTTTTGTTATATGTCCTTCATCCCTCCGCATAATATGCCCGTTCCACGCTAACCTCTTGCTCCTCAATTTCTCTGTCGGTGGAGCAACTTTCAGACTTCCTCTAATATACTCATTCTTAATTTTATCCATCCTTGTCACACCGCACATCCATCTTAATATTCGTATCTCTGCTACACTTAATCTCCTTTCATCCGAACCCTTGGTAGGCCAACACTCAGCTCCGTACAATACGACAGGTCTAACGACTGACTTGTAGATCTGTCCATTAAGTTTAAGGGGTATTCGTGGATCACAATCCGTTCTTATGACCGGTCGTCATTTCATCCATTCCATCATCAAATTTCATAAACATTTTCATTTCGTATTAATTGTACGGTTGCTATAGTAACGGTTGCTAAAGAAAATCTTTTGCGGTTGCTCTCAGGGAATATTTCAAACAGATTTCAAGTCTATTTTTATATTACGACCAGCAGACGGTTAGGGAACAGCAAGTCTCATATATATATATTTGAGATAAACTTATATACGTTATATAGCTTTATGTTTAATTGCATAATCTCCATATATATAGGTAAATACTTATTTTTAACATCCTTTTGTCTTACTTAATATAAGAAAGAGAATCCAATGTTCACTAGTAGTAACGTAGAAAATTACTTTGAACCACAGCAAACAATCCTTGAGAGGTCTCAAGTTTCCTTTCACCTGTAGGTTATAGGAAAGTTATATTGCATGCAAATATTATTCTTCGAAGATCGCTAAGCGGCTTTTCAACTGTTAACTTAGCACCTTTGAAGTTATATTCAATAACTTTGCGCCTGCACACCGTCGCTTGTCTTCTTATTCTTCCCCGAGTTTATTGCCCACTTACGGCATTTAAGTAATATTATGTAATAACTTTTCTTTCAACGAAGTGATGAGACTAGAGCTACGTTCACCTGATAGTGAGTGATACACCTGCTCATAATAACTTAGTGCTAGTTAGGATGATATACACAGCACTGTATTAATGCTTGCCGCCTTGAATAATTTAACGATACACACTGGTATATCCGTAAAGAATTGAATTTCACTAGCTACAGTGTCCATCAAACCGGAACAAAGTAATGTTAGCATACAACTGCTTGATGGCGGAAATAGAAGCAGTCGTACCTAGACGGAATCCAACAACAAAGATATACCACCACTAATCATATTACCAGATCATTTTTCATTTGTATTATTGGTAACGTATATCATAGGAAGTGTAGGAGGCTGTCCCTCCAGAGGAACCGAACATCATCGAGGTTGATGGAGGAGAAGGATTGAGAAGGACCGAGATCGGTGGATGTGAGAAGCTGATGATCGCATTTGGTGGAAGACATTGGGGAAGGCCATCCAGCAGTGGATAAATATGGACTGATAATGATATCATCGTAGTCTGCGAAATCTACTCTGTTCCGGTTTGAAGGGCGCTGTAGCTGGTGAAATTACTGCGGTGATGAAACTTAACATATACTTAAAAGCGACCAGCACGATGAGTGTGAGTGAGTCATGTTGTTATAGGCAGGCGTTTCACTTATTATCTGGTGATCGTTTCGATCATATCGTCGTGGTTTTGAATAAACAAAAATATAGAATTTATCTTCTGGCGCCATTAATAATGATACAAGGCCTATCAATAAATTATATCGAGTTTGAAGTAAAACATGAAAAGAAACTCTACGTGGAAACATAAATAATACTTGTTTGTGCGTCACTAAAAAAATTAATACGTACTTTGCTTTCTAAGTGTAACTTATCAGTGACTTAAAAGTGACAGAGAAAAAGATACATATAGTTTTTTTTTTTTAATTTGTTTTTCATATATTCTTTGACACAAAAAAAAGTTATTACTCGAACACCGGTGAGGCTGATCTGGATATCACAGTCGTCGTGGACTACCTGCACAAGTCACTTCCGGGCTATTTATACAATTCGGTATAATATAATCAAAAATTCTGGTACCGGAAGTGTAAATGTATATCTTGAAATTTGTTTTATTTAAGCAATGTTAGATGTATCATATGCAGTCAACTTGAATAGGTACGTTACAATCTTTTTACCTAATGGGATACTTAACGCAGCCCCTACATCCGCACAGGGGTGTAAGGAGTTCCGCACAAAAACTCATACTTGCTCGTGGTGCACCCTTCTAATCAACAGACGAGGCTCTGGCTCCCACCAACCTGCATTAGGTCAGCGTGGCCCATATCCCCCATATGAACCCCTACAAACGTGGCGGATCTTTAGAGGAGGTCTAAATAGGCTGGACATTCAGCAGTCGACGTCTATCGGTTGATGATGATGATGAGCTTTTTACTAAGTCGTTACACTAAAGGCAAACCTCACCAACTATTTAAGGGACTTACGAGCGGGATGTTCACCTGATGGTAAATGATATGCCTGTCCATAGCAACGTGATGCTTAGGATGTTATACACTGCACCATACTGAGCCCGTTGGCTAGGTCGTCGTCGTCCTCGTAGTAATTTCACTAGCTACAGCACCCTTGAAATCGGAACACTGTAACCTTTATATACCTTGATGATCTTCAGCAACGAATATATATTAGGTCTACCGGAAAGTAATGTCGTTTTCTTAAGCTAAATACAAACACATACATTTTTAACGAGTCTTTATTTTTAATCAATGATGTATTCCCCATCATTGTCAATAACCTTTTGCCATCTAGTGAGTAAATTTTCAATCCCTGATCGATAAAAATTAATTGGTTTTTCGGCAAAATATCTAGAGATGGCATTTTGGATATCATCCAAATTTGCAAATGTTTTGCCACTTAAAAAGTGTTGCAGCGCTCGGAATAAGTGGAAATCCGATGGTGCAACATCGGGCGAATATGGTGGATGAGGCAGCACCTCCCACCCCAATTCATTAATTTTTTCTAGAGTTCGCCTTGCGCAGTGCGGTCTTGCATTGTCATGTTGGAGAATGACGCCTTTTCGGTTGACAATCGCTGGCCACTTTTCAATTAAAGATTGATTGACTCGCTGCAATTGTTCGCTGTAGAGGTCTGCAGTAACAGTTTCTCCAGGTTTCAGTAATTCAAAATGAACAATGCCGCGAATACTCCACCAAACACACAAAAGCGCTTTTTTGGGGTGTAAACCTGGCTTAGCAGTACTCCGAGGGATTTCATTTGGAGAGAGCCACTGCCTTTTGCGTTTTGGGTTATCATACAGGACCCATTTCTCATCTCCTGTGATCAAGCGATCAAAAAACGCTTCTGTGTTGTGTCGTTGAAGCAATAAGTTGCATGTGATTGATCGGTTAGCCTTATTCTGTTCGGACAGATTATGCGGGACCCAAACACCTGCTCTGCTTACTTTTCCAATCTGCTTCAAATGTTCTTGGATGGTCGACCAAGGTTTGTTGAGACTGTTTGACAATTCCTCGATCGTCTGACACGGATTTGCTTCCACTTCCGCCCTTAACACGTCGTTGTCTAACGCTGATGGTCTTCCTGATCGATACGAGTCGGAAAGATCAAAATTACCCGATTTGAACTTGGAAAACCACCTTTGGCATTTACGAATGTCCAGTGCATTTGGATAAACATCGCAAATGTTTTTGGTAGCAACTGTTGCGTTATTTCCCTTGCGAAACTCAAAGAGCATGCAATGCCGGATGTGTACCTCTTCTGGTATTTGGCTGGCCATTTTACCCAAAATTACAAAAAAAAATTGTAATTCAATTGTCTATAAGTAAAGAAATCACTATAACCTCACAATGTCTTTGGTACGCCTCTGAACAAAACAATGAGCTGACAAATGACAATCAAGTATTGGCATGCGCAGAAACGACATTACTTTCTGGTCCACCTATTACCACCAGTAAAGTATTTTTTTTATTTTCTTATATTTATCTTTTGTTTATGGATTTTCATACAGTTTTCTTAGCGAATCAAAATTTATATAACTTTTTGTATTTAGCATTAGTTTATAAAGATTTTCTTTGATATCGCAGACATTTCCAAATATAGGAAACAGGTCCTGCAATTGTTATATAATCCTGATAGATTACACCTGACAGATTCACATTCATCACGAAATTACATAATGTTCGGTACATCCGGTTCAGACATTCCCTGTTTTGTACAGATTTGTGACAGTATTTCGTTTTTTTTTTTTAATATTAATGTGAACTATTTAAATACTAGAAGATTCATAATTCATGTTGTCATATAAACATTTTAATTTGCGTCGCTATGTACTTCACAAAAATGTTACGCTATGGTTTTTATTGTATGACGTGTATCCTTCGTTGGTACTTTCGTGTCCTTAAATAAAAAAAAAAAAACCAATTTGAATAAGCTTCAACTAAAATTGCAGAACAATGAAAATCAAACTGAGACGGCTGAACAGATTCATCAAATATTGAAGTTTTCTATTGATAATAGTATTAGATTACTTATAAAGCATTCTACTCAATGAAAATTTCAAGTAAATGAACTTATCAGTTAAAGGATAACTTGAGGTCGGCGTATCGTTTACTACTGTCGAGTTACAGTATGTAATTAATTAATTTATTTATTATGTATACAATATATGAAAAATGTATTAGTTTGGTTGAAATCAAACTATCTTTCAAAGGGATGGACACAATCTAAACACAGTCACTCCATATTGTTACGAGCTGGATGTAGTATTTATTACCAAATAAATTACTACCTGTGATGGACTTAATATTAGGTAAAGCATAGGCTTTCTTTTTATACCGGTAAAAACTATCATTACCTTAACATACCTCACGTAATCACACAAAGTATCCTATAAAACATCCATAAGCGATAAAGTGAAGAATAAATTAACGACACATGTGACAACTTTATGATTTATTAAGTAAAGCCTAGGTCATCGACTTTCGTGGGAATCGAAGTTTGTATTTCACCGGTGAAAGCAATATCTTCAGTAGAAGAGAGCTTTAACTTCAATTGATTTTCATACGACGAGCTTAGTAATACAATTACATTTCTTCACACGCGACGTTGTAAAGAGGCTTTACAGTAACATAAGTACTTTCAATTTGTATGTGATGTTATAAAGGAATTTATCATGCTGTTATATATATATATGTGTATATATATACAGCACTTAGCCATTAACTATACCTATTTCAAGTCCTTACAAATTATACAAAGAAACGCCGACAAAACGCGTAAAAATAGAAGCAAGGACACACGTACAATATAAGAACATAAATACTTAGGTCTTCTTATATATTATATTATGTGATTATTTTACTCTAAGAAATATATTTAATTATTGTGGAATAAAACTTGAAGTAATTTTTTTTTATTCAATTTAGCGATGGGGCAACGGCACGTTCACCCGATGGTGAGTGATACGCCCCCCCATAATAATGCGGTGGTAGTTAGGATGACATATAGCACCACATTGCGCTCGTCGCCTGAGACGTAAGTTGAGTCTCGTTACTCCAGTAATTCCACTAGCTACAGCGCCCTCCTACTGGAATACAGTAATGTTTGCATAGTACTGTTTGTCGGCTGCTATAGGCGCTGCCACCACCTCTTAACCCATCTCCGGTAACTGAAACCTACTACCAGTAAAAAGTAGTTCTCACGTTGTGGTCCTTGATGGACAGGATATTTTCTCTCGTTTATAATCACACCAGGGACCTCCGTCTTATATTTAGACAAGCGGACACCCACTTTGGTACAGACATAACCTTATTTTATTATATTTTTATATACGCTGGCAGACTTAATGTCTTTAACCATTCTCTGTCACTCAAGTTTGGATGTAATAAAAAACAAGTGAAAAGAAAAATGGACATAAATAACAATAATAGTATACTAACTGCTCCTCTTCCGCTTTGCTAGACGTAATATAGGATTAGATTTGAAATGTAGTCATGAAACTTCAGCAACTCCTGCCGTCTCAGCCCTTCTCAATATAAACACCCACCAACTTCCTTTATATTAGGAATGTTGTAAAATCCATTGTTAGCTGACCTCTAAATAGCAGAGACAATATCTCTACCAAATTCTGAGTATTTAGGTCTATCTCTTGTATACATATAAAATTTAACTGTTCCATATATAATGCTCATGCAGTTTTGATGATGATTAACCTGCGAATTGTTTGAACTAATAACGCTTTACGGATATATATATGTTAGCCATAAATAGATATTACTGGAAAAGATATATATAGATAAAGAAATCGTAAATATCCGGGTAGTTTCTGAAGAAAATCCCGCAGCCTCACCTAACGCTATGAGGAGACAAAACAAATGTTTTTAGTTGCCATAAATAACAAATATCCCTGACCACTCTCTTTCGCCCCACACCGAATGAAAAACGTGTACATCCAGGACGTACATCCTGTACATCCAAGACAGTGTCGCGGATTACAGCGATAAAGAAAGGTCATGTTATATATGTTTCTTGTTTGAATTTATACGTCGCTTCTCCTTAACAGGATAATCCTTTTACCAGCTCCAACATTTCAAAGGTTTGCTGATATTCAGCACTGCGCTGCGAGCTCGAGGATATATTTCTAGAAACGCAGTAATAGTCTCTAATTCCTCACTTCAGAGAAAATTTTTAATCATTTCCCTGAATAACCCCAATTCACTTTAAATGCAGTGAATCTTCACTTCGTTTCTTACGATTAAAAATATATATATATACATACTTTATATGTATTATATATATATATGTATTAACATTTATTTATGATGTGGGCAGCGCAGGATCGGTCGACGAAGAGATCTTTGGAAGAGGACTATGTATCTTTGGCAGTGGACGTCTATCTGCTGATGATGATGATGAATATATATATATGTATATATTTATATATACATATTCATCTTCATCATCAGCATCATATGTGAGGTGGTTGTTTTTTGTGTGTGCAGGAGTGTGTGTTCGCTGGGTGGCACCTATTTAATTAGTCCTTCAGTTTCTTCATATGACAGACTGAGGAAGTGTTTTTCAAAATGAAAGAAAGCCTTCGCAAAACAATAAAATATTGGAATGTTATATAGTTGTTTGTTAACCTGAATGTGAACCTGGTCATTCCTTTGTATTCACACAGATGTTTTAATTAGAACTTTTATTTGTTTAAACAGTTGGGTTTGTAATTATTGTTAAACATTATTACTATCTTTTTAATCTGTGTGTATTGGACCTTCATTTTAATATCGGCGGGATAATAGGAAAACACGTGCAGGAGACGAGCGACAGCATATCTCTCTTTCCACCAAAAGAGATATTGCTTATAATTTTTGTAATACTAACACTGTATTAATAATAGTTTATGTACAGTAAACAATAGGTATAAAACTAGCAGTAAACAAACAGGTCGCGTCTGTTTGACCGTTTGTGCCATCAGTATCATATAAAGCAAGGTGGTGTGAAGTCGTTGATTTCTTTGGTAATACGATCGAAAAGAATTAGTTATGTGCAAATATGATGCTGTCAATTCAGATGAATGTAACACTAATATGAAGAACCGAAAATACTTTCTGAGACAGGTAAGATAAACTTAATATAACTATTTTACTATTACAAGTTAGTATTTAATGTTACAAATAATATTACCGTGATATAACATTGTTTAGTTTTTACGTAATTTTACATACGTAGAGGTCAAAGTGTGATGATAAGAATACACGAAATATATTACTATTGTGTATACTTATTGTGAGTAATATTGAAAGGAGATTAACAAAGTTTTTTACTATGAAATTTATGTAACTGTCTTCGAGGTGCAGTGGCTAATCATTGGTAATTAACACAGTGGTCCCTGGTACGATTCTGTGATTACTAGATCTCGTATAGTTTAGTTCGTAGTAGAATTTTTTCGAATCTTACTGCGATCACATCAAATATACAATTAGCAATTCTGCCTTTATAACAACATCGTTGTATTCAAGTTGACAAGATATAAGAGTTGGAGTATTCTGAGGACCTATTGTCACTTAACACAATGTTGAACTGAGGTCAAATGTCTAGGTCCCAAAGAAATTGGGTACAGAGGAAAATTATTTAATACAGCTGCGGACGCTATTTCATGCCAAGATAAATAATAAAATTATCACCATGACTCCTTATCGCAGACACTCCAAAGGAAGTATAGTAAATAGCTCTCTTAATCATCCCACTGCTGGGACTGCGAATGGTTTTTTACCTAACAGCTTCACTTATATATTTATTTAGAAGTGTTTATTTCACAAGGATAAAGTTAAAACTTTTATATACTCTATTACCACGTTGGCCAAGCGTGAGTTGATGGATGTGACATGTCCTCGATAGCTGATATTATTGGAATATATTGGCTTTTTCATATTGTTTTCTTCCACCAGGATATAGCTGTGAACACGTAGTCAAAGCCGCGCCTCTTCGATCCGTCTAGAACATATAACCGCAGTAACAAAAGTAATACCCTTAAATTTTGTTGACTTTCTTTTTCAGTTACTGGTATGTAGTATAGTATGGGTTCATTACTTCGTAGCTGGAATGTGTTTCGGTGCACCTACTGTTCTTATACCGCAGATCAGAAGAGAGGCGAATAACTCCGAGGCGGTGGATGAGGAGACCGCGTCGTGGCTCTGTGAGTTGTCTTTGAACTGGTCTAGGGTCTTCACCATACTACTACACTACTTCACTACTTTTGTTTACTGCCGTTTGTTACACCTGCTGATCTTTCTATCCATATTATAAAAGAAAATAGACATATCGTGATATGAGAGTGTCGCTTTATATAAGAAATTTGCACCAATATACTGTCTAAGCTAAAAGTAGTTAAAAAGTTAGTATTCTTTTTGAAATAACCTAAAGTTTATAAAAAAATTTTTTGCTTTGAAATAATATATTCTAAGTAATCGTAGTTAAAGTTAAATTAATGTAAAGAAATATTTTTATGCAATTAACCTTAATTTAGGTAAAAAACAAGCTTAAGCAAATTTATTGTCCAAGGGCATTAGGCATTAGAATGTGATTAAGGGTAAGAGCCTAAATCTTTAAATATAAACTTTTTGAGATATAATGACTGATAGAAATTATACCATTTTATAGAATATAACCAGAAGGTATCGTAGCGTAACTTGGGGTTAACTGACTAATGATAAATAAGTAGAAATATCATCTAAATGTCAAGACTAATCATTAACAGTTTGCCTTGACGTTTCCAAGTAACTTCTACGAAAGGATTTGTTAGAAATGTCTACGGAAATTAACAAGAAGTACTTTTAAGGAATTATATGAAAAGTAAAATGAATTACGTACAACCTTCAAACCTGAGCTGAGTGGAGAAATAATAAATAAATCTTGTAGAAGAAAATTTGGAACTATTCATTTATTGGACGTTTATTTCATAGAAAATGAAACTCTACTTTATAACAATAGGACGCTGATTACGATGATGTAATATGGACCATACTGTGCTGATATCCGAAACGCAACAGTCTCCGACAATGGAGACTTACCACCAGTAATTACAGTTACAATTAACTCACCCAAGTTTGTGCTACTTCAATTAATGTTTCTTCTGTCTTTCCAGGTTCGGTATTCGGCTTCGCAGCAATACCTTGGGTGTTCGTAATTCCACTGGCGATCAATCGCTTCGGTAGGAAGATACCGTATATCACAATATGTGTCAACATGTTGTTGGTGTTTATCTCGTTGTACTTCAGCGACACCCCGAGACAAATCCTAATAAGTGAGATCATGCAGGGGATGAATCACGCCGCGAACGTGACAGTTTCGGTTATCATTGTTTCCGAATACACGACGCCGAGATATCGCGGGATGTTCCTCACGATCAAATCGGCAACATTTTTCTGGGGAGTATGGGTGTCAAATTCCATTGGTACTTTCTTCCATTGGAAATATATACCGGTTGTCGGAATCGTCTGCAGCGGGTTCACTTTGTTAAGTATATTCTGGCCCGAGTCACCTTACTGGCTCGCGAGCAAAGGCCGATTTGATGATTGTAGAATCGCTCACCGCTGGCTCCACGGCACTGACGAAAGTTCAATATTAGAAGTTGAAAACTTAATCGATTCGCAATCGGAATACTTGAAAAGTTGCGATTCTCGAAAAAATCAATTGAAGCTTACGACAGTTTTCAAAACGATGGTGTGTAGACAATTCTATAAACCGCTTCTACTATCAATTTTAATGGTCACACAGTATCATCTTTCCGGTAAATATGTATGTAGCATGTACTCGATAGATATAATCAAAAGAATAACAAGTAGCGAAGGCACTGCCTACACGGGAATGTTGATCCTTGACGGCGTTACTGTCTTCGGAATGTACGTAGGTTGTTTCCTATCAAAGATCCTTAAAAGACGTACTCTGTACATAGCGTCTTCGTCTATTGGTATCTTTTTCCTTTTCATTATTGCATTGTATCTTTATTTGATTAAATTGTCAATCATTGAGGAGAAGAAAGTTGTGTCGATTGCGTTGTTGATAGCATTCTCTGTACCAATAAGCTGTGGTCCAATGATAATGACGACGTCGATATACGGCGAAATAATACCATTGAGATACAAAACGGCATCGTTTCTTATAACCGCTTTAGTGAGCGAAGTGTACAGCACGTCATTTCTCAAGATCGCACCTTTTGTATTCAAAAGTTTGGGAATTCACGGTGCATTCCTGTTCTATGGTATCGCAGCCGGCGCTTGTACATTGCTCCTCTACAAACTGCTGCCGGAAACGAAAGACAAAACTTTGCAAGAGATAGAGGAAAGTTTTAAAAATGAAAAACCATCGCAACGGGAAGCTAGTTTAAAGCCTTTTCAAAACAATTGAATCTCTATTATTTTAACTTTAATATAATTAAAAATATACCATAAGACTTACTGTCTTATTTCATACTAAATATTCTGATAAACCCGCCAACCCACATAGAGCCTGTGTGGTGGGAAATTTCCTAAATCCCCCATATGAACCCTTACATACGACAGCCACTAGTACCCAGCGGTATCAGAGACCATGCTTATTGTATGTGATTTTTAGTGGAAGCCTATAAACAGTAGTGGATGTTTTTCAAATGATGATTCTGATAAAAACTGGTTAAACAGCAAAGAAGTAAATTCACAGCAGCGTCATCTAATGGGAAGTTGTAATAAAGAAAATGATGTTAAAATCTCTCTGTAAAATACATTTACGTAGACATTTTTCATCATCATCATCAGTACAACCAATGGACGTCCACTGCTGGAGACAGGTCTTTTATAATATGTTCGACAAAGCAAGATCTTACGCTGTTTGAGTCCAGTGGCTCCTAACGATTATTTGCATGTCGTCTATCCAACTAGTGAGGAGACTACCCACGCTGAGCTTACCTGTGTGGTGTTGTCATTCCAGTACTTTAAGTCCTCAACGTCCATGGGTCTACTATATGCCCCTATTGCCACCTCAGCGCCTAGTAGAACTATGTCGATAACTTTAAATGTTCTTCGGATCTCATTTCTAATTTGTTCACACAGATGTACTTCAATGTGAAAAAGTTAATGGCGACAGGTGTAATGAATCCAAAATTTAATATTATTAAGCAATGCATACATTGTTTATTTATGTATATATAATAAAAGGCGACTGAAAACATGAAGTAAAGTTAAATTTCCTACTGAACACGTGGACTTTTCATAACCTTATTTACATTTAACACGAGGCGAATTTTGATAACGCCAGTGCATTAAAATACATGAGCAGCAATCTCTCAAGTTTTGATGTAAGAGTTAATTTAAACAAACATATACTAATAACTATACTTACTTTGATGTATTTACTTTAAGAATTTGATTATTAGTTTCATCTATATACAAACTAACGAAGGAAGCTGTTACCATAGATCTTTAAAAGCCATATATCTAATAATTGTTTTCATACAGTTATTCTAAGGATATGTTACTTATATAAGAAACGTTCCGATCTTTACGGTTACGGAAGTATTAGTAGCCGTAGCCTATTCACCCAAGATCAAGTGTAAACGAATACAAATTCTCTTTAATACTTAACTGTTGATTGTTGGAAGTTGATATAAAAAGGAAGTACTTGACTAGTTTTAGTTGCTACAAAGCGCTTGTTTTATTTTCTATCTTCTTGTTTATGAATTAATTACTTGGACTCCAGCAGGTCTCAAAAGAAAGCAATTTTTATTTGAATTATTCCTTCCTATGTCCAGCTGTGGACGTCTGTCGGCTGATAATGATGATGATGATGATTAAAAATTAAATTACAATTTATATTAATTCTAGATAGGTCAAGATAACTCGATGTTTGATATTCGACTCCGCATTCGCTTGCTATCCCGCGGGACCCGATGTCTCCAAAGATCTTGGTGTTTACTTCCGTCTTCTCCGCTCTGTTAATTAGCAGTAAGTACTGATAAGGAGTTGCATGTAGACCCGTGTGAATAGGAACTGATGCAACTCAGCGGATTTAATATATAAGGTGTCCGTAACTAATGTAGTTAGTAAAGGATGGTTTATAAATGTATTTATTAAGTTTTATCACTTAAAAGCGAAAATCCATAGATATAATTATAATTAGGTTTAGCAGCATTTCGATTATGCTATATATATCTTCTATCTTTGTCATTTCGTGTTTATACAAAGAGGCTTTATCGTTTACATTATTTTTAAGCTACTATTGTTTAGTTAAAATCCATATAGTTTTTTATACTATAGAAATTTCATTTACCACTTGGTCGACAACAAATGTTAATAAGTAACACGGTAGATATTGAACCTTTTAACTTATGAAATCAAAGGCGTAATGACGTTCTGAAAGTGTGCTAATGTATCCTTGTGACCCCAAACACGTATCAAATAACGCGTAAACCAGCGATCACAAACCTTTAGCTTACTAATATTATATTTACAAACAAAGGCACAACATTACTACACGTTTAGAGAATTTGTACATCAATAACTAACAGTTGATATGATGATGAGATTGTAAGAAAGACAGAAGAAATTATTTGTACTTAACAATTATTAATAAGCGCCTTGCCTTTCAATAATCCATAGGACTTTGTGTAAGTTATTTAACCGCTATCAACCAGCACTTAACCGCGAACACACTTAACTTAAAATAATGTCTGCGACTGTAAACTATATAAGCATGGTAAGTGGTTGTGCAAACCACTTCATCCACCTCCTGTCCCTTATATAGGAGGCAAAGAGTGGATGGTGAGGTGGACCTTGGAACATAGTTCAACGAGGAAGTTGTTGCCTCTCTGATGAGTGAAGATGCTAAAGGCTATTAGAATTTTGTAAAGCAGCTGTAGCCGACGCGATAAGTAGAAATAATTAATATTTTTATAAGGTAATAAAGTGTAAATTCAATAAGATAGAGAAAGACTTGTTAATATAAATAAAGGAAGGAAAAGAAGAAAATGGAAAACTATAAAAAGTATGTCTTCATGATTTTCAGCTTCTTTTAGAAAACTTGAATAAGTATAAGGCGGCTGTCTTCACTTGCGAGAGATACGTAAGAAGGAAATCGGATGCAGTATGAAAGGAGGACATAATTGATATAAAAGATAAGAGAGAAAGAAAGATGAGTATGAGTAAATAGAAAAATGCCGACAATATAGCATTAAGGTAAATGATTGAAATAAAAAAGGCTCTGACCAAAAACACGCAGAGAAGAAATTATTAAACAAAAACCACTTCATCACCAACAGCGTAAGATGATGATGTAATGATGACAATCTTCTACTACTGATCAGATGTTGAAAATAATGAAAGCTGTTAATGAAGCAAACGTTGAGTATACCCGAATTTAGTGTAGGTAGAAATAAACTGAAGCGCAAACAAAATAAATATTGACAGGTTAGTTGATTTACATATAATAGTATCGGATTGCAAGGTAACATTACTGTCTGTTAGTAAATGTTACTTGTACACTCTATCTTCGCTGAGACAGTTTGGTGCTACGTCAATTTTAATACTCTCTAATCTCTTAAGGTTAAGATAGTTCTTCGCAATCCGATACGGTTATTAAGAGCATCATCTGTATCCATTATGTCTGTACAGGTTATAAAAACACGAAACCATAGATCATATAGACTATTCGCTTCTACAAAAGTAAAGGACAACCTCTCACTAATAAAATACGAAATAGATCAACAGTCTATTATAATGCTTAGTAATTTTAATAGTTATTAGATATAAAGGCGACGAGTGAACGTGGATGGTTATAAGGGTAGAGGAAGACCGAAGGTGTGGATGGATTGTGTGAAAGATGACATGTGTAAGAAGAATGGGAATTCAGATATGACGGCTGATAGAGGGATGTAGAAGGGAAGTACATACTGTGCTTACCCCAAATCCATAACAGCCAATTTACGTCGCCACTGTTGGTGCCTATACTTACCCTCAATATGAAGGCGATTGGACCACAGTCACCACGCTGGGTCAATGAGGGTTGGTGACTTCACACACACCTTAGAATAAATTCTAATTCATGTGCAGGTTTCCTCATGATGTTTTCCTTCACCGTTTGTATTTCGTTGTTGTAACTAAAGTTCACAAATGTACATAACTTAAATATTAAAGTCATCGGTACATGCCGAGATTCGAACCCGCGACTTTCGGAATGAAGGCCGCACGCTCTAACCATAAGGCCAGCGAGCTACCTCCCACATAGGTGTAATATAATTCAGTAAATATTTACCGCGTTCTAGAATAATATATGTTTCTCAATAATATTATAGTTATTTAACAAATAGACCTGGAGACTGAATACAACACATAATAGACCGATGATCTTGCTGAAAACTAGACCTTAATCAGATCGTTGGCTTTACAGGGGACTTTCCAGCAGTACGGCTATTAGTATAGATCTATTTGAAACCACTTGATTATATAGGAAACTTACACTGCTGCTTTTTTGAGGATCAACAAGCAGACCCAAGGGAAGGTGAAAAAATATAAGGTCAAGAGATATGCGTGACTTACAAGTGACCGACGATGATATCGAAGAAAGTGGGAATGAAGGAGAAAAATGAAGAAAACTGATCCCGCTATCATATGGGATAAGGACTAGGAAGAGAAAGAGTATAAGTGTAGTCAATATTGTAAAAGCGAAAGGTTTTTCTTATTAAAGTTGTACTGAAATCTATAATCATTATATTCCTCAGTAGATTGACAAAAGCTGATGATAGTATTGAAGTAATTCAGATATTATTTATATTTAATAGAAGCTCCTTTCGTTCAAAAGCAACTAAGTTGTGTGCGTGGCATTCAACGTCAAAGTTTGTTCGTCGCTATATTTCATTACCCTTATATAGATTCAGAACTTATCGGGGCCGAAGCCGAAGGTATATCCGCCGGAACCGCCTGCAACTTCACTGGCATTAAGAGCTCTTAGAGAAATCCTGTGAGTAGTGTG
The DNA here is from genome assembly GCA_033220335.2 of Troides aeacus. Classification (NCBI taxonomy): domain Eukaryota; kingdom Metazoa; phylum Arthropoda; class Insecta; order Lepidoptera; family Papilionidae; genus Troides; species Troides aeacus. The sequence goes on from CM067278.1 coordinate 11,026,465, forward strand.
AGATGAATTACATGTGTAAGCTTAAATGTCTCGTATTAAACTTGCATCACATCAAAGGATATTGTGGTCGTTTAATGTCACCAACGGCACCGACTAGGTGTCACATTTAAGGATCAGATATCTGAGAACATTGCGACAACAGAAGTAATGTGGGAAAGCTCACCTGAAAGCTTTCCTCTTTTGTAATAATATAGTTATTGCATAGTACCTATTAAGTCACACAAGTTTTATGGAAACTAATATACTTGCTAATTTAAATGTAAGTATATAAGAACTACTGTTGTATAGGTGTAAAATTTGATAGTTTTCATCATTAGCCGTAAGCCCACGGCTGGGCTTTGATCTCCTCTGTGGATCTCTGCAACGGTGGATATAGCGATAGAATACTGGATCTTCGTTTCGCTTTGAAGGGGGTCCATTAATACTACGTTTATTAATTGGCTTAGGGTTTACCACAGTAAAGGCTACCTCAGCGTAATATGCTTTGCCCACCCATCTTAATCTATATCACGTTCCACATGTTGTTATCTAACATTGAAATAAAACACATTTTTATTACTTTAGAATATAAATTGAAATCAAATAAGAGTGACTATTTCCATACAACTCAAACTCTTGGGAAAAGTTGTGATAAGTTCTCAGCGGCAGTGTATAAACGGAAACATTATTAGAGTTAAGTTACAATTTCACTTTATTAAGCGTAAAGCGACTTAAACTTGTCGAAGAGCTTCCGGAGGAAAACTTATTAAGTTCTCAAGTTACATTATTTCCTCAAACATGATATCTAATTGCACGTAAACAAATCTTATGAAAGAAATGTTCATTTTTCGCTTTTAAAAATATTCTAAACCTCTTTAGACATTATTTAATAAATAAGAAACATTCAATGCTTAATAAATATATTAATAAATAATAAAAAAAAAACAAATAATAATTAGTAAAGCAGTTATATACAAATACACAAAGTGGTGTTGGAGGTTTCGGATAGCAACTCACGAGACGAAAGCAAACCTCACCTGCTAATGGTTACCACCAATCCGCTTTGGGCCAGTGTGGTTGGAAATGGCCCAAACTCCTCTATATAAATCCCTACAAAGGACAAACCCTAGTGCCCAACAGTATCGGAGGCTGTAAGATCGCAGAAAGCCACGCGATGTGAGCAGATCATGACTTGACTGTATCCACAGTGGATAATTTATGAATGATATTGTTAGAATAGAAAAAAAAATAGTTTTTTCGTTTTTATAAATATGATTATCATGATTTTTTTGACACAAACATAGTTATTTAATTATTTATTATGGTTTGTCTATAAAAAAAACTTGTGTTTGTTTCTTTGTATAAAAATATTGAATATTACAAGCATTAGGCAACGTGTTGCTTCCATTATATCATGTACATTGAGTAACGGCGCATAAACCTTTAACTGCACAAAGTACTCGACAAGAAAAAAAAACGGAGTAATATATACATAAAAAAAGATATATTTTGTATGTTATCTGTATTTATAATATATGTTTTATATTCAGTAGTTTATACGGCCACGGTTATAATGTTTGTGGGGGAAAGCGAATTAAACGAGCCGCTATTTACTTTACGCTTGGATGTCCTACACGTGGCCGGTTATAATGCCTCGTAGCTGACGACACGTGTAAAGGATCATCAGGATGAGAGTATAACTTAATGGCAGTAAGTATCTGTAATGTGATAACGTTATAGTGTTCCGGTAGTACTGTAGCTAATGAAATAACAAGGCAAGGATGTCAAATTGGCTGTCGAGTACAACGCGGAGTATGTATTAGGGGGACCGGAAAGTAATGTCGTTTTCTTACGCTAAATACAAACACATACATTTTTAACGAGTCTTTATTTTTAATCAATGATGTATTCCCCATCATTGTCAATAACCTTTTGCCATCTAGTGAGTAAATTTTCAATCCCTGATCGATAAAAATTAATTGGTTTTTCGGCAAAATATCTAGAGATGGCATTTTGGATATCATCCAAATTTGCAAATGTTTTGCCACTTAAAAAGTGTTGCAGCGCTCGGAATAAGTGGAAATCCGATGGTGCAACATCGGGCGAATATGGTGGATGAGGCAGCACCTCCCACCCCAATTCATTAATTTTTTCTAGAGTTCGCCTTGCGCAGTGCGGTCTTGCATTGTCATGTTGGAGAATGACGCCTTTTCGGTTGACAATCGCTGGCCACTTTTCAATTAAAGATTGATTGACTCGCTGCAATTGTTCGCTGTAGAGGTCTGCAGTAACAGTTTCTCCAGGTTTCAGTAATTCAAAATGAACAATGCCGCGAATACTCCACCAAACACACAAAAGCGCTTTTTTGGGGTGTAAACCTGGCTTAGCAGTACTCCGAGGGATTTCATTTGGAGAGAGCCACTGCCTTTTGCGTTTTGGGTTATCATACAGGACCCATTTCTCATCTCCTGTGATCAAGCGATCAAAAAACGCTTCTGTGTTGTGTCGTTGAAGCAATAAGTTGCATGTGATTGATCGGTTAGCCTTATTCTGTTCGGACAGATTATGCGGGACCCAAACACCTGCTCTGCTTACTTTTCCAATCTGCTTCAAATGTTCTTGGATGGTCGACCAAGGTTTGTTGAGACTGTTTGACAATTCCTCGATCGTCTGACACGGATTTGCTTCCACTTCCGCCCTTAACACGTCGTTGTCTAACGCTGATGGTCTTCCTGATCGATACGAGTCGGAAAGATCAAAATTACCCGATTTGAACTTGGAAAACCACCTTTGGCATTTACGAATGTCCAGTGCATTTGGATAAACATCGCAAATGTTTTTGGTAGCAACTGTTGCGTTATTTCCCTTGCGAAACTCAAAGAGCATGCAATGCCGGATGTGTACCTCTTCTGGTATTTGGCTGGCCATTTTACCCAAAATTACAAAAAAAAATTGTAATTCAATTGTCTATAAGTAAAGAAATCACTATAACCTCACAATGTCTTTGGTACGCCTCTGAACAAAACAATGAGCTGACAAATGACAATCAAGTAATGGCATAGGCAGAAACGACATTACTTTCCGGTCCCCCTATTATCATCTTAACCTGCATTACGGTATAATAAGCGTATCTAAGTCGATCTGAATGTAACCTTTTACATTAATTACTTTTCTTTGTAACGGGACGAGCAGGACGTTTACCTGTTAAAGATCTCTATATCTCTGTCTCTGTTTTTTTTTATTCTAAGAAGCGATGGAATGAGAGGACCGTTCCCCAGATGATGATATTCAGTGCGTTGCCGGAGGCACTGAGATATCCTATGGAAAGCACAAGTACCTCTCGGCACTACGATTGAAGCGTCTCAGGGACGGCTCGCCCTCCTTAATATCCACGCTTTGTTCCGACAAGAACTACAGCACCTCGTACATGTCCTTCATCCTACGCTCGCTTAGTAGATAATGAAGGACCTCACCTCCAAAGCTCGCGAAACAGAAAACTCTTTTAGGCACCTTCTACGACAAGCAGGGCAAGATAGTTTCTGATAGAAGGTTGTAGCTAGTGAAATTACAGAGGCAACAGACAACATCTTACGACTCGAAGCGATGAGCGAGATGTGGTGCAGTCCATACTATCATAGCAAGCGATACTTCGTTATGGGCAGGCATATCATTTACCATCAGGTGAACATCCTGCTCGCTCAGTCGGTTCGTTATATATAAAATAAAACGAATTATAACTTTACAACGGATATAGAGGATCCCGCACGACTTACGGAACCCAGGCCTACCACACGAGCTCGTAATGGAGGCTGCTAATCAACAAACAAGGTCACTCCAACCAACCCGCATTGGGCCAGCATGGTGGGAAATGACATATGAACACCTTCATAGGACTGGCCCTAGTATCCAGCGATACAGGAGGCGATGCTGACTGTATGTAGATATCTTTGCATGAGGTCAATGTCCAGCAGTGGACGTCTATCGGCTGATCATCATCAGATGAACATAACAAACATAAAGACAGTACTGTTTGTAATGTTACAATTAGTTTACAGTAGACGGTGTGATTGTACGTAACATCTCTTCAAATCCAAATTGAATTTCAATCAGACGACGCAAAGGTTGTCTTTACAATTGTAATTGACATACCAGGAGACGTTTGTATTGTTTACAACTGGCAATTTCAAATGTCCCCGTGGCTCAATGATTAATAGCATGCCGAGGGTCTCCGGTTTTATTCCGGGGTCAAATATTAGTAGAGTTTTAGTTGTTCGCACCATTTCGCTAGTTAACTAGTGATGAGCAAAGGGAGAACAACACCAAGATTTGAATAATCTTGGTATTGGTCTTGGTCTTGTTCATCCGGTTTTGATCCTAGTTTTGATCGTGTAAAAGTGGCTTCCGAAAAAGCAAAACCAAGATCAAGACTAATTGGTCTTGGTATTGGTCTTGCTTTTAAACTAACTATAGCGATGAGTAAAGTTTTCCTCATCATTATGGTTAACCCTCTCAAATTACTAATCGGATGCTTTAACAGCTTTGCTGTGTTCCGACTGCCAACCAGTAATAACTTGAGTATTCAGAGCTTGTTCATCAACGGCTTCATTATCTCTTAACCTTCTCAAGATCTGGTGTTAATCACATAGACAAAAGAAAGGAGTCAGTTATTTTCTTAAAGTTTATTGTTGGTAGGTCTCTGTAGCCGAAGACAGTCTAGATAGATACCACTGCCACCTATATCTACCGAAATACAGTAATATGCAAACATTACTGTGTACCGGTTTGAAGGGCAGTATACCTAGTGTTAATTACTGAGGTAATAAGACATAACATGTTATCATTCCAGGCGACGAGCACAATGTGATATTGTGTGTAGCATCCTAACAAGTGACACATTGTTATTTCCGGCGTATCACTTACTATCACGTGAACGTGCCGCTCGTCTCGTCGTTTCTTAAAATAAAAAAAATAGTTGACCATGTAGCTTCGGTCAGGAAATATAGCTACAGTTAATTTTTTTCACACAGCAGCATTCGGTAAGAACTCAGTCCTACATAGACCTGCGCTGGATTACTACTGAGTATTTAAATTTGATTAGATCTTCTTCTTCGTCGTCGGTAACACTCTTGACAGAGTGGTAATGATCATCAATTCAGTTGTTGGTCGTAAGCTTAACAACACGTCTCCATTCATATCTGATAGCCACTTTCCTAATGCTTTCATATAGTGGTAACGATGATGAGACGTTCTTCCTAAGAACGTCTGGTGGTTATTAGATACGACGCCCTACAAACTAGATGAAAGTATTATTTGTACACCGCTACCACGTAGTCCGTTGTGGCGGACTTCCTAATCCTTAACCCGTTATGAAGTTTCGATAAGTAAGTAAGTCAACGCAAGTTTGTACGTGTAGAACTGTACGCAAACACAAATATTACCGTAGCAGTATGCACAGGCATACGTACTTGAGACTCAAAGTAACCTCTGACTTAGCTTAAGTTTATACAAATAGACCCAGTGATAACATATCTGACTTGTGTCTGCGTAATATTAAGGGAATCTAAGTAAAGAATGACATAGCTCAAAAGATTGCTGGACTTAAGTGGCAGTGGCTAGGTATTATATATTGCCCGAAGGACCGAAGGCCAATGGGGCAATAACGCCCTCGCGTAGCGACCGCGTACCGTAATGTTGGGAGGCCTGCCACACTGTGGACTGACGAACTGGTGATAATCGCGGGAACCCACTGGAAGTGATTAACGTGGGACTGATAGATGTGGAGATCTTTGTGTGAGGCCTATGTCCAGCAGTGGACGTATATCGGCAGATGATTATGAAGTAAGAAATGAATTGATTTGAATCAACGAATTATTGTCTAACTCAAGTGATTGGTTTTAAATAGTAACGTGCAAACACCACTATGTTCCGGTTTGAAGAGCGTTGTACCTAGTGTAATTACTGGTGGTAACAAGACCCAACTGGTTGGTGGTGAAAGCCGTACGTTCAACTATGGACGCCTATCATCTAGTCATCATGAAGATAAATAGATGTACTGATGGTAGGTCTATTGCTGGAGACCGTCTAGGTAGGTACTATCGCAGCGCCTATTTCTGCGACCAAATGATAGTATGAGTACATTACTATGTTCCAGTTTGAAGGTTGCTGTAGCTAGTGTAATTAACGGTGTAACTAGACTTCACATCTCATGTCTCAAGGCGAGGAGAACGGTGTGTTGCAATGTATGAAATCCTAACTAACACCGCGTTTATATGTGAAGGAGGATCATGAGAACTACCCGCTGGTCTCGTCGCTTTGTTAAATTAAAAGAAAATCTTGAACTATCAAGGCATTTCATGTAATCCCTATATAACTATCATCATCGCCGATAGACGTCCACTGCTGGACATAGGCCTCCCCCAAAGATATCCACATACAGTCAGCGTGGCCTCCGGTACTGATGGACATTGGGGGTTGTTGTAGGGGTTCATATGGAGGGATTTGGCCATTTCCCACAACGTCGGCCCAATGCGGGTTGGTGGGAGCCAGAGCCTCGTTTGTTGATTAGCAGGCTGCACCACGAGCAGGTGAGGTTGGCTAGGGTCCCGCGAGTTGTGCGTGACCCCTTACAGTCCAATATAATCATATTTTTATCTAATTGTGAATAGTTTTAAATTTTTTTAAACATTTTTGTTATTGTTACTTGTTCGTTGTATACGTGTAAGCTTTTAAGTTTTAATAATATTATTTTTCCTTTTAAAAGGCTTTAGTGGACCTAAACCGTTTCCAGGGTTTAAAAGCTTTCATATCCTTTTTTTTACAACTCTATTTATGATTCACAAGTAGAAGAGTGTTTTAATTTTTTTTTTATTCGAAGCGATGAGTTGTGCGAAACCTTCACCTGATGATAAGTGATACGCTTCCGTTACAATAAGGCGCTTGTTACGATGAATATGATATTTCGTTATCCCAGTAATTACACTAACTACAGCGCCTTTCAAACTAGAACACAGTAATGTTTGCATACTGCTGTTTGTAGACGAAGTAGACCTAGAAGGTCTGTAGCAATAGAGACCAAGCAACAGTGAATTAGGCTGTTCCTTACGTACATACTGCTCGGCAGAAGAAAGAGCCGAGCTGATGTTATCATACAATATCCGGCAACTTTTTATATTATCATCATCATCATCAGCCGACAGACGTCCACTGCTGGACATAGGCTTCCTTCAACAATCTCCACATTGATATGCCCTGCGCTAGCCGCATCCAGTTGCTTCCCGCGTCCTTCACCAGATTGTCGGATCACCTATTGGTGGGCCTGTTAACACTACGTCTTCCGAAGTCTTATAGCTTTACTTAAAGCTTGACAAACACTTTCTACAGTGGCATGAATTGGTTAACACAATTCTTATCGAAAGCCTTTTATAAATCTAGATCTCCCGACCTTATTATTGTGTAATAGCTCTATAAATGCGGAAACGGATCTCTAAAAGGTTAGACTTAAGCAGCACTCTCAGTTTAAACTCGGAAGTAATATTCGTAAAAGATCGTTAAACAATAATTATTTTCTCTTAGTTTTACGACATATTTTATATCTACTTGTTATATTTTCTTTTGATATTCAATTTGGGTAACTACTTATCATGTAATAATGGAAACTCTCGGCAAGATTCAGCTGTCGGTGATACGAATGGAATTTGTTAATACATATTAGGATGAATTTGTGTTAATTCAATTATAATTGACTAATTTCATTGCTAATCTCTAATATAGAAAGAAACAGGAAAATATTTTATTCAAGGCTACTGAGGGGTGTAAGATATGATACCCAAGCAAACCTTACCTGCTCATGGCTCATACAAACCCGCTTTGGGTCAGTGTGGTGGGAAATTGCCCAAATGCCCCCATTATAAACCCCCAACAAACGACGGCCCTCAGTGCCCGGCGCTACCGGAGGGTATGCTGATTGTGATGGAGATATTTTGGAGAGGCTTATATCCAGCATTGGGCGTCTATCGGCTGATGATGCTGATTACCAATAGCCTTTCAAATAAAGTAAGATTAGGAGATAATGAGATTTCGAACTCGACAAAATTCTCCTATTAAAAGCAGTAGTTTCAGTTGGACCCCAAAGCGTATGTGTAACCTTTATAGCAATATTTATAAGTGCCTTCAAAATGGATTGACTAACAAAATTTATAGTAAATGTTAAAGGAAAAAGAATATTTGAGAAAATAAGTGTCGGCATATTCGCGATGAAAACACTTGACTAAGTTCGGCCTCAATGTCAGCACAATGTGAAATTGTGTGGAAAAAAAAATGATTACATCGCGTTCAAACAGCTTAGCCGATAAATTAATAATTCAAATAAAGTATAATAGAGTTAAATTTTAGAGATTTATTATTTTGTTTATTTCATCATTCCGACGTGTTGACCTCTTGGCAGCAGCCATAGTCACGGGGGCAATGAGATGACATGTCCCAACATCATAGCTATCACTGGGTACGTATAACTATTATAAAATATTACACATTGTCTGATCTATTCGGAATGAGCTCACTGTATCTTGGAGACTCCAAGTGATGTCCTCTGTGTTTCATTTAATAATAACCAAATATCTTTTCTATTGAAATGATGTTTTTTATTTCAATAGTAGTCATCCTCGGGATCAGTGTTCTTCTTCATGTATTTGTGCTTTATTAAATCTAAATGGTTGAGATGATCCAAAACATAGTCACAAATAACAAAATTCCTGGAGCGTTTATTTTTCAACTCAGCTATATGTTCCATCACGTGGGTCCTCAGATATCTTACCATTTGCCCTGTATGAGCAAATAAAGTGTGTCTGTCTATAGTTTATAGATACTCATTAATGCGCGACAGTCGAAATACTCGTCTAATTTTACTCGTGTCTGCAATTTTAATTACGACGCATGTAGCCTAGAAAGGCGTTTTAGGATTTAATTACGGTACTTTGAAGTCTAGAATTTATTAGCATATTCAGTATAACTCATTGCAGTTCTATATTTAAAGGAAATTACTATAGAGGGCTAATAAATGAGCAATGCAAAATGTATATTTCAATATATTATATATATGATATGATAAATGATTGTTATTAACACTTCTTTTAAATATAAATATTACTAACCTAATATGGATTACATACAAAGTTATCTGAGAGAAAAACCTTTCACCCATTTGTTCTATGATGCAATTAATATAAAAATAATATTAATCTACTGACTATAAAACGTCTTCATAACATTATTTTTCACAGCTGTTTAAGTGGATCATTTGTGAAAAATCAATAAATCGAAATATCCATGCTGTTTTTAAGTTGATATTCTAACGGTTTTTTACTCCCTAATATACTTGTTAAGGTGGTTGAGAAAGTTATAAAAATACTACATTTTTAAATTTAACCTTTCACATTGCCGTCGACTCCCCCTGCGAGAACACTTTAATTTTTCCTTCAGTGCGAACGAACTCGAGAGACTAGTCCATCCTATCGAAGATAGTAGTAGCATTGAAAGTATTCATTAATAGGAAGAGCTGATTTGTTTTTTCTAATATGCTAGTGTCCAGTAATAATGTATTAAAGAGGTACAATTGCAATCTAACTCTAATTAGTCTACGATTCTAGTTATATTATTTTATGATGGCAATAAAAAACTTATTGAAATTGTCGATAGTTTTGAAGTGAAAAATATAAAACCATTGACGAAAAGTAAAAGAATCAATTTTATATCAAAACTTCTAGCAATGCGAATAAAAATGATAAAGGAATCTGTAAGTCGACATATTTGTGATTTAAGAGCGATTGTGCTGTGTACGCGACCGACAAATGCATTAATTGCCTTAAAATCGATTATTTTGAACTTTATTTATTAATAAAAACAATACAATCGAGTTGTTATTTATGCTTTTAACAATCGATAAAATCGTTAGGTGAAAATTTTCATTCAATTTGTTGCTCAGACAATATTTCGGTGATAATTTATAGCATTCCATACATCGGCCGTTTTGGTTTAATTAAAGCAATTCTTCGACCTACACCTCGGGACAGGACACGGCCGTGATGTATTGTTGGTGACCCTGCCAAAGGGGTCAACTCTTTGACCTCCGTCACGCACGTAAATTTGGCAGATAAAATTAATATTATTAATGATTAATAGTTGAAAGATATTATTTCGTTAATGTTGGAAAAAGTATTAATCAAATAGTAACGTAAATTTTTTATTATAGATTATAAAAATAGTATTCTATTATTAATTTATATGTTCTGAAGTAATACAATTATAATGTAAATATTTCCTATTACTTTTCTTAAAATATTTCGAAGTTTAGTTTTTTTTTTTTTTGTAAATTTTCTTCCAGCTCTCATGAAACATCTCCAGTTGGTGATGTCAATTTATTTGAAGGGCTTCTATTTTATTGTCTAACATTGAAATTTTCCAAAAAAATAAACTACTTGTTTGTTTCATTACTATATTTATTTACATATTTACAGTAACTGTTCAATTATGTCTTAGGAGTGATTGTAATAATTAATATTGTTTGATGCTTTTATTACATTCAATACAAATGAAATAGATCAAACATTGTCTTTTTTTGTTAAATCATATACTTGTTAAGGATGTAAGTAGATAGAAAACATTTACAATGTGTAGTGAGTTCTAATGAATTAAAAGAACTTCAGTTATGGATAAGGAAGAAATAAACTTCTAGTATTTTTCACATTAAAGTATAGTTCTTCAAATCTATTTCTTTAGCCCTCTTATTCTTAACTCCATCTCCAAATATGCTTTCATTGATGGGTCATCTACCATTTTCATTATCTTCTCTGTTATCTCCGGCCCAGCATTCTGCATCTTTGATGTTAAAGCTTCCGCCCATACTATGAATACACAATTGGCACATCCTGACATACAGCATGCAGTAGGTGGTTCTTCTATAGAAGCCTAAAAATTCAAATTATCAATTCTACTGCTAACCTTTAAGTGCCTATTCGCAATTGAAAACGTTTAATAGGAAAGAGTATTTCGTATTTATAGTAAAATGTTTGATTGATAATAATAAAAACTAATCTTACGTTCTGTGCTATTCTTTGAATTTCCTTTTCTTTATCGTCATCAATGTTTTGTGAGCTATTACTACACAATAAATTAATTTGATATGGTGTACGCAATACGCTCCAGGCAGGCAGTATTCTTAATTTCTAAAAAATAATAACATTACATAAATACCTTCAAGGTTATTCAAAATTAAAACGTGATTTATCACACCTACGAGCATAATTATATCTGAATAACGTTTAAGTAAATAATAAATATAACTCGAAAAAGTACATGTTTATTTACATCTTGTCTTATTAAAAAATAAAGAAAGAGATTAAACTTTGATTTTGACAGCAGTCGATCACAGTCAAGTGTCGCCAAGAAAAAGTAGATATAATGTTTAAAAATACAACACTATAAAAAAAACAATTTATATAATATACATATTTTATTCCATTGGTATAGTTTTAAAATTATATAGTATAAAATTATCATTTCATTTTATTTTCATTATACCATTTTGTTAATGTTACAATTTTTTTCTGTGTATTAATATAATTTAGAGATATAATTGTTTTTAAATATTGAACCTTTGGTTTTAGTAGTTTTGTTTGAATTAGACACATATAACGAATTTCAAATTATTTTATAACCTTTGAATCTATTTTGTAAATACTCCTGATTTATGATAAAATTAAAAAAATGTACTAATTTTATAACTCTTAAGTTATGTTTGTTTTTAAAAAATTATATTTTGCAAATGTTATATATTTGTCATAGACAAAAGATTTTGTGAAGTGGCGATTTATAAATGTCGCCAACCGGAAGTGTATCGTCCGTCAATCCTTTTTGATCTATAGTGCTATAGATTTTAAGAAATTAGTGGTTTTATAGGTTTTTTAACTTTATTTGTTGCTATTGTTTTATTGCGGCGGTTATTGATTTTCAACAGTTTATTCTAAGCAAATTATAATGTGAGTTTCATTTGTGCTTTTTGTGTTTCGTTTGTTCTTATCTGAGAAACGGCGTTAGCGTTAGGCCGAAATGACTTTGCCGATATAATGTGTTATTGAGAGAACCGGTGAAGCGTGCGTCAGTGCCGCTGCACCCTTACAGATATAAATATCTTAACGTCTCAGAGACTAATGCACAGTTCTTATAGATCCAACTTTTTTATTTATGTGATTGATGTAGGATAATTATTCTAATACCGTTAGGGCGGTTCCTTTATTGCTTACCACGTTTGCTATGACCAATCTGAGCGTATGATAATCAAATCTTCCATATTAAAAGTCATTATAAGTTATTTCAGTTGTTTGATGATATCAATGATTTTTTCTTGATTTTTTTTTAGTTTTTTAGGTCTGGTTTTTATGCATTTCTATTATATTACAATATTAATAACACAACCTTAATTAATATGTAACAATTTTGCTTCACATGCTTATTGTAAACACCAAGAAAAATTATAAACTTTTTAAGATGTGTAATTATTTATATTATTAAATAAGCATTAGAAGCTAATAATAATAAGGTTAATAAGCTTAATTGGTATCACTATCTACCACAAGACAATTTGTAAGTGTAAATTTGATCTCTTTAGTATTAAAAAAGATACATATGTTTGTGTGAAATCAAATTTATGAGAAATAATTTATTTTTACTTTCCTTCGTTAATCTGTATTGCCTAATTAAAACAAGAATGACAACATTTTGGCATTTAATGTTAATAACTGAGCTCATATGTATGTTATAGAATGTTTAACTTTTATAGATATATTCATAAATTGTGTTCCTAACTGGAACCAGTAATTAACTATTACTAGTTAAATATGAGAATAGGTTTATTTATTTATTATATCAAGTATTTTGTTTCATAGATTCCCCAAAATGTCTGGCGAGCCTGAGGTCACACTAACTCCAGAAAGTGAAGACACAGAAGAAGAAGAAATCAAGTCTTCTTATAGACCACCACCAGAGAAGACTATTGAAGAAATTTTAGCAGCTGATCAAGAGGATGAATCATTGAGGAAATATAAGGAAGCATTATTAGGACAAGCGCAAGCAGGAACAGTTATTGTTGGTATGTCCAGTTTTCCTCAACAATTATTAATATTTAAAACCTTTAATAAGCTTAGGTATAAATCCAAGTGTGAATATCTAAGTACTATTTTCAGGTTGGAGTAAAAGTCACTTAATGTTTTGTTTAAATATTCTGAGACACTACTGGTTTTTATACAATTAGTGAAAGACCGTTAAGATAATTCTATCCCTTCATTTTATTTTAACAGTATTATAAACAAACAAAATTCCAATGTGATATTGCAATACATTTTTCCTTTAAATTGTTTATCAGTGAGATTAACAGCTATTACTAATATACATTTAAATTCAATAGCAAACATTTTTTGTGCAAATAATTGCTATAATCTCTTAGTTATCTATTTATTACATCTCTTATAAATTGAAAATGGTTTAATAAGTCTAACTCTATACAGTTATAGTACATTTTCCTCTATCTAAATAAAATACATCACATTTGCTCGTCCGCTTCATGCCTGATAGCCAAACGAGCAACTAGAAAATCATGCACATGTTAGAAACTTTTCTATTATATTCTTTATGCTGTTGTTAATATTTATAATGTTTAATCTACCCTAATTATTTCACACGCTGCCCTTCAAACTGAAACATGCTAATGTTTGCATTGACATGTGGTGACAGATATATAATAGTACCCGAGGTGAAAGAGACCTAAAACTAGTATTGTAACAATGTTCTGGTATCTATAAACAGTGTTCATTGGATGAGCTTAATGTTTCTATCACTAGGTGCGTGGTGTCCCAAACATCTCATGGGACCCAAGCCAACCACACTTGTTCATATTGCAGCCTGTTAATAGCCAAACAAGGTTCTGGCATCCACCATCCCACATCATGCCCGAGTCTTCGGTTATGGCTCAAATCTCTTATATGAACCCCTGCAAAGCACGGCCCCTGGCGCCCGGCGGTAGTGTAGGCCATGCTGTTGCCGGAAGCCACTGGATGCGGGTGGTGCAGGATTGAGTAATATGGAGATATTTGGGGAAGGGCTATGTCCAGCAGTGGTTGTCTATAGGCTGATTGATTGATGCTCATTGCTTTATACATTAAAAAGAAAATTGTATAATGATTTAATAACATATGCAATTTCATATTTAATTGCGATATGTATATAGTAAAATTGTTGTAAGTATATTGATTAGATTCTCGTGTGACCCCTCGTGATACTGCTCCCCCCGGTTTTAAAATCTCCACGTATCGACCAACCCTCACCCCGTTAACTGCGTCGTAGTCAATATGCAAATAGGTTGCATTGCGTGTGCATTTGTAAAATGTATGCTCCTATAATGCTTTGACGTATTGGGACACTTTCAAAGAAAAAAAATGTTAATTATTACAACTAAAGGGTCCCGATGAACACTCGCTGATACCCAAATAAGCGTATCGCGTCAGTTAACGCCCAAAATGGCGCTGTTACCAAGGTGATGAGCGCAGTTTGGTGCTGTATAAACACACCAACTAGCCACTACATTGTCATGGGCTGGTTTGACATAATAAACGCAATTGGGTGTTGTATATACATTGTATATAGTACCCCATTGTCATGAGCAGGTCTTTTTTATAGAGCAACTCGGGTGGGGGTGGAGCGTAGAACCTTCTAAAGTTCCCTTACTTTAAGGGACAAGAGAATTTTATGTGGGATTTGTAACCATGGCAACTTAAACAATGGGTCATCGGGCCTAACCAGCACGTCCCAGGGAAGCTGGGACTGTAACTGTAGCTGTAACTCTTCAACAGCGCTCTTGTTTTGCTATGACAAATATGTGACTACTATGAATATATCATCCACCTCTGGCACCCATAAGCCTTCCATGAAGAGCTTTGCTTCAAAGCTCATCAAAGCGAAAATCCTTTTAGTCGTCTTTAACGTCAGGCAGGGGCTTGCAAACATTGTCTTCTGATTTGAAGGGCGGGATATATAATTAATGAAATTATTGAAGTAACGAGAGTAGTGTCAAAGCCATGAAAAGAATGTGGTGCTGTGTATGTCATCCTAACGAGCACCATATGTCATCACCATCTCCACATTTCCATCTCTTCCTAGTAAGAAACTCTTGTGATTCGAATCTGAGTGAATCTCAGTGTCTTTAATAAATTAAGCCTTAGCTCGTTTTAATTTTCACTTCCTTCTACAGATCCTAACGATTCCCGGAAGGTGATTGTGAAGAAGTTGGCGCTGTGCGTGACGGACCGGGAGGACCTGGAGCTCGACCTGTCCGGGGATCTCACGGATCTTAAAAAGCAGGTTCGTTATTTACAAGGTACAACGAATTGAAACGGATGAGGAGTAATCGAATAATCTTGAAAGAGATCTTTATTAATTAAACTATCACCACGATTCGCTGGTGGCAGGTCTCTATTGCTAGAGGCCATCTAGATAATGTCCAAACATTACTGTTTTCTGGTTTGAAGGGCGTTGTAGCTAGTGTAATTACTAGTGTAATTGCTATTAATTAATAATTAATTGCGTGCATGAAGACGCTTATGAAAGTGGAGGAAGCGAGAGAGGTGTGCAAGGATCGTAGCAGGTGGAGAGAGGTGGTCTCTGCCTACCCCACTGGGAACGAGGCGTGATATATATATATATATATGTAATTACTAGGGTAATGAGACTCAATATCTTGTCTTAGGCGACGAGTGCAATGTGGTGTAGTGTATACCATCGTAACTAGCGCCGTGTTATGGGCAGGCGTATCACTTACCATCAGATGAATGTCTTGCTCGTTGCGTAGTTTACCATTCTATCAGCTCTCATCATCAGCATCTTTCTAGAAGCAACGCGTGACATTTTCTCTCCCGATAACAAAAAAAAACCTCTTGGCAATAGAGACGAATTTAGAATTTTTGATATAAATTTGAACTGTTTAATATAAACAGTGATGTAATATAATAAAAACGATTGTACGCATAATTATACCATCATCATCACCCGATAGACTTCCACTGCTGGACATAAGCCTCCAGAGATCTCCACAAGGCCTTACCTTAGTCCTATTCTTAATAGCTCGAAACCATCAGGACAAGTCGGAGACCCACCATCAATAATGCACTAGTGCTATATAACTGAACCTCCAGGTCCTACCATCATTCATATCACCTCATCTTGGTCTCAGATAATTGGTTCAGTCAACGGGCCGTCGTTCCTCCTGTCAGCGTCGTTACACTTGAACCAGCGACGTTCGCGATTGCTGCACTAACGCTGGCCTGCGTCCAATACTAAGCACTTACAGGGTGTTCATTTTTACGGCTATCATTTTATTCTATTAACGACTTTGTGATGTCTCATTGAATCAAGGAATTATACGGCTGACGTATACCTAAGGGATAAAAGCCCCCCACCCCAAAAAAAAAAAGAATTATGTATATTTTTTTATTTAATTCGATAATAAGCGTTGTTCCATAATAACCTAAAAATCTCTGCTTTATACATACAAATATACATTTAAGGATATAGGAAACCTCTAGTATGATATGTTTCATGTTATGTTGTAGTGTGCGTGTGTGTATGAGTAAGGTCTATGATAATAACCGGAAAAGGATTGTCCTGTTCCAGATATTGTTTATCCTTTTCCCCCGGTTCCGTTGTTACGTAAAATGAAAAATGTGTAGATAATAGCTCCATGCGGTGTTTTTGTTCATTTTTTTTTGTTTATATATATTTTTTTTATTTTCTGTTTTAGTCTATTCTTTCGTTCACAGCTACAGTGACAAATAGACCACGGATGGTTTGCCGACAGTGGTCCCGTGGACCTTAACTTTAAAGACGACTTATGAGTCTTGGTTAAGGTTACCTGATACTTGACATTATCAGACGAGGACTTCTAGCGACCCCTCCGACCCTTCTCCCTCTCATCAGTTACTCTTACATCGGATTTAATGATTGCTTAGTGTTAGAGCTAGTCAGGCATAAAATTTTCACGTGGTGATAGTACACCCATAAAAACGTGACTTCGGTTGGGATGATAAACATAGGGTCATATTGTGATCATCGCTTTGAGGCATGAATACCATGGACCAATGTTTGGTGAGCAATTCACCAGTGTTCCACGTGTGGATAGGTTGAGAAGAATGAAAGAAGGATATTTTAACACTGGTGTTTATCGTCTATGTGACTGTGTGCTTTAGCATTAATTTTTTTTATTGTCGTATAAATTTTAATATCAAATATAATATATAATCGAAGATCATTTAGTCATAAGCATGATGATCTCCATTTGTATTATGAATGGTGAACGGTTGTCTCAAAGTGTTGAGCTCCACGTGATGTTCAAACATCTTCAACATCCCCTCGTTCTTGTCATGAAATATGTTTTGTATAAAATTCAAAACAATTTTTAGGCTGTCTCTAAATAAGGAATCGGACTAATATTATATATAAGATTTTTTTTACATACATACATACATATATATCACGCCTCGTTCCCAGTGGGGTAGGCAGAGACCACCTCTCTCCACCTGCTACGATCCTGGCACAAAAGTGAAAGTGGAGGAAGCGAGAGATTTTTTTTATTGATAATAGTTATAATGTTTAATTTTGTAACACCCTGTATTAATCAAAGTATGACTAACAGCGGACGGGTCGAGCTGTGTATTAATAATTACTGTAT
The DNA here is from genome assembly GCA_033220335.2 of Troides aeacus. Lineage (NCBI taxonomy): Eukaryota > Metazoa > Arthropoda > Insecta > Lepidoptera > Papilionidae > Troides > Troides aeacus. Next base: position 11,044,211 of record CM067278.1, read on the forward strand.
GGCGCAAGTGTTCGCCTGTCGCTTGACTATTAAGCTACCTTTAGTAAGAAAAGAATATATATTATACTAGTAATGTTACTAATGTACAGTATAGTCCATCCTATTAATGTTTAATAGTTAGCGCTGATACTTTAGTTTGTGCAAGTGGTAAGTATCACGGAGGCGCGGGTTCGATTCCGACTGAGCTTGAATTTGTGAAGGAAACGACACATAGAACACCACTTCGTTCACTGGAGATTGTCCAGGTAGCTACCACCACAGTTCCTACTTCTGCCGTCAAGCAGTCCTGTGCAAACATTACTGTGTTCCGGTTAGGAAAGGTGCTTTAGCTAGTGTAATTATGATGGTAACGAGGCTCAACCTCTCATGCACGATGTGGTGCTGTGTATATCATCCTAACTAGCGCCATGTTATAGGCGGACGTATTACTTACCATCAAGTGAAAAATTCGAAATTTATTAGAATAAAAAAAATAATTCTCTTGGTTGTGTGACGTCGGGCCTACTCGCATTTGTTTTGTGAGACAAAGCTGTGTCCCAGCCGTGGGAACATTAAAGTGGACTGTACAATTAGCATCATCATTTGGTAACTGCTGATCGATTGAGGAGTGGTTACATATCGTTTCTAACTCATCCAGGATAACATTCGATCAGATCCTGACCTTAGGGGGAATAATGGGGCTGAGTGACCATATTTGTGTTCTTATATTGTGTAGGTTCTTAATTAATAATCTGTATGGTTAAAGATCATATTTTTTTTATTTAATATATGTTTGTAAGTGAAGTGGCGACTAATATTCGGAATAGGGGCATCAAGTTTTCCTTTAATTTTATCAATGTATTATGATCAGCAGGCAGACGTCCTGCTGGACATAGCCCTCCCCCAAAGATCTTCACATCGATCGGTCCCGTGCTGCCCGCATGCAGCGGGTACGTTTGTTTATAGGAAGAGTGGGCAAACGAGCGAACAGTTCACCTGGTGGAAAGTAACTCACTGTCACCCATGGATAGTCGCAACACAAGAAGGCTCGCGGCTACGTTGCTGACCTAAAGATCCATTCCATAAAGGAAACTTACAGTTAATGAGGGGCCTGTGTGCAGCTGGTGGACTTGATTGGAAATCGAACCCTTGCTCTTTCTGAACATGTTCATTTAATTTAATAATTTATCAGTTTAACTTTGACTGTATTATAAATTTATCTTTTCAGGTGTTCGTAATTAAAGAAGGAGTGCAGTATCGAATAAGGATCGACTTCATCGTCCAGCGGGAGATAGTACACGGGTTGAAGTACGTGCAGAAGACGTACCGGATGGGTGTGCCCGGTGAGTACAAATCATCATCAGCCAATAGACGTCCACTGCGAGTACAAATGATACCATTCAATTAGAACCTGATGAGGTTGGCAAAACGACGACTTAATGAGATACTTATGATCACCAGTGGTCATCGGTAGACTGTATACACATGTGGCTCTCAGTAGCCTTTCTCATTTCACCAGACGAGCTGGACGTTCACCTGATGGTAAATGACACGGTCATAACATTGCGATGGGATAATATACACTGCACCATTAAGCTTGATACTTCGAGACAAGATGTTCAGTCTCGTTACAGTATTAATACCACAAGCTCCGCCGCTCCTCAAACTGGGGACTGGTAGATCGTCCAGGTATCACCGAAGCTCCTATGTCTACCGTCATGCAGTGGTGTGAGAACATTACTAGTTTCCGGTTTGAAGGGACGATTAATACACGTATATGGCGTGGATGTAGTGTATATAATCTATTGTTTTAACAATGTAGTTAATCAGAGTATTAAATATAGATTAGCTTTAGAAAATTAAAAATAATTACTAAACTTGTTTTTTCTTTAACGCGTATCATCATATCTGGACAGTTCACGGTACGTACGTACAGACAGCGGAACAATTTATATTCTTGTCTCGCTTTATTATTAAGAGCGCTATAAATATGCGCCCGCGCAGATGTCTCATGTGTATTGTATGCAATGAGGGACACGCGATATTCGGCTACTGCCGTCACCTCAAATGGCGTAAGGTCCATTGTTGCACAGCAGGACCTTACGGACATAGCCATCCATTGGAGACCTCTTAACAACATTGCAGTAATTTTTTTGGTGGTATACATTCTCAGAGACTATCTGGATAATAACCACCGCAACTCTTATTTCCGCTGGCTAACAGTAGTGTGCAAATATTTCTTTGTTCCGGCTTAAAATGCGTTGTACCTAGTGTAATTGTACACTTGTTTCAAGAGCACAATAGTGCAGTGTATGTCATCCTACTTTTTTTTTTATCGCGAGGGGAATCTTAAATGATATCTTGCTTTTGAAGGGAAGACTAGGTTATCTTGGGCTTCTACCCACTGTAACCGCCTCGGTGGGTGCACTCTGGTTAAAACATCCCACGGAAGGGCAAAGCCCTCTTTAGCACTCATGATGTGCTACGGCAAATACAAGACTATCACGCATTTGCCATCCTCTTAAGACTCGCTTATTAAGCCCTGAGGCCCTCCACCTTCAAGGCTCATGAACCCCAGGACCCTTTTAGTCGCCTTGTACGACAGGCAGGGGAGTACCTTAGTGCTAGCAAGTGGTATAATTTGCTATTAGATGAACATCTTGTTCGTCTGGTCGCTATATGTAATAAAATAGTAAACCATTAAGATTTATACACTACTTCTTTGATTTACCATCATATCACACTTCACAAGAACTATGTTTCTCGTTCACAGAACAACTTTTTTTTATACAATTGACGGGACCATGTACTCGTTCACTTGTGAGATTTATGTATACAACAATTAAATATCTGTACTTCAGTAGTTGCTTACTACTATGTTTGCAGAGTTACTTGGTGATAGTAAGAATCGCTGCGCACTACCCTGAATGTAACTCTAACCTCCGATAACATCGTGGCGCTAGTTAGGGTGATATATAGAACAGCACATTGTGCTCGTCGCTTTGAGAAATAAGATGTTGAGTTTCGTTATCCCAATAATTTCATAAGCAATAGAGCCCTTTTAACCGGAGCATAGTATTCTTTTCACAATGTTGCTTGGCGGCGGAAATAAGGATCGTAGTGGTACCGGAGACGGTCGACTTCGGAGACCTACTATCAATTCATAAAAAATATATATGTTTATATATGTATATTGAAAAAGTAAAACTTTTTACGCCATTCGTATAATAATTTTTTTATGATATTCTAGTGGACAAAATGACCCACATGGTTGGCTCCTACCCACCGAAGGTCGAGATCCAGTCGTACACCACGCCGCCAGAGGACGCGCCTTCCGGCATGCTGGCCCGGGGCTCCTACACGGTCAACAGCCTCTTCACCGACGACGACAAGAACATCCACCTGCAATGGGAGTGGAGTTTCGAGATCAAGAAGGATTGGAAGGATTAGGTCGCCTGTTCGCATGGTGGGGGCCAAACAGGATTGGACTTCGATTACATATGGACGAATATGCGTTTTAAAATTTATCAGTCCGCTCGTGTGCTTCTGTAATGTAATTCAAAGACAATACGACTCGAAAGCAATACTGTAGTATAAGAGATTTCCAACCTAATGTTGCCAACCTAAGCAAGCACATTATTAAAAAGAAAATCAATTAATATTGCTAATGTATATGTATCAATGTCCAATTCGGTTTGTTGTATGGTGAATGTTGCATCCATATCCCCTCCAGTCGGTGACGTGGGCTGGTGCGTTCGGTGGTGTTGCTGACTGAATGAGTAGAAGTATCGTGTAAGATGTAAGAGTCATTAGATCCCGTTCAATCGATTTAACTTCCGCATTTTTAGTATGTAATTTTAACATTTCCGTTTTGTCATTTGTATTATCTGTGCAATTAGAACTCTGATGGCCCAAATAGAATTTTATCTGTATAAAAAAAAATAAATAAATAAATAGATATGAAATGATTTGAGGCATTTTTGCATTGTGTATTTATGTATCGATTGATCATTACAGCAATAAGCAACTGCGATGTATATAGTGTATATATTTCACTATATACACTACTATTAATAACCGATACTATTTTTGTACGATTCATAACTAGATAAGGAATGGTTATAAATTTAACGGTTCAGTTATATTTTAAACTGTTTAAAATGCTTCCAAATGATTCTATATAAAACTTGAATTTCCGTGACATAAAAATCCTGCATTACTTTTTAATGATTTTTACTTTTAAAATAGGTTTTTCGAAAGCTGAAAATTCCGCATTGAAGTTGGATGTAAATGATGAAAATATTAAAAACCGGAAATTGTTTGCATAATTTTCAAGCTTTAAGTTGGTGAAATGTTTTCTTCGTAAATAGAAGTGAGCCATGGAAAATGATTGTTTATCATCAAGTAAGTACTGACCATATCAATTGAGAGCATTTTAATCTTATTAGTGATTTCCGAATTCTTTTACAACGCACTTGCGCGTGCGCATGTTTATTTGTCGATTATCTTCAATAGTAAAACGTATTCACTTGATCTCAGATCACTACTTCATCCTCTTTTGATCGTAAGTCTAGTAAGAAAAATATCGGTTTTTTTTATCTGTATTTCACGTATTTAAAATGTCCACGTCAACCATTTTGACCCGTTCTGAAATTCGGTTGTTGGTTTGTGATAACTATGACTGAGCTCCTATTTTCAAACCAGTTCACATATACAATAAACAAGTGCTTGTAAACTACAATTTATTTTTGAGAAATATTAATGGTTTTATATACATTTTCCGACGCCATATTTAACGAGGGGTGGGTAGGTAAATTCAAAACTTCTCATACGATCTACTCGCACTTTGTATAAATCGATTACTATAAAATGTAGTGTATAATGTGTTGGGTGGCAAATATATTATATTTTTAATATTTCACATTTAGCTTTCTAACTTAACAGTGCCAGAGTCGCGTAATGGGTGGGCAATAAAAGTAAAGTATTAATTATGTATTTACGGTTTATTCGTGAATAGTTTAAATTAGTCGTTAAGTGATCGCATTAAAGTACATTTTTAACCGATCGGGCCGTTTACTACGGCTCGTGGTTAGGTAGTACCGGTAGACGTGCTGTGAGGCCCTCCGCAATGTGGACCGATGATCTGGTGCCGCCAGTTGTGGGCAGCACAAGAACACATCTCTCGGGGAGGACTGTGCTCAACAGTGGACGCCTATCGGCTGATGACGATGTGGGTATTGTGCAAATATGGTTCGAGGAGTCGTGCTTTCGGAGAATTCGGATGGAACGGTATGAAGGTGCTTCAGTGTTGCATCACTGGTGCTTACGCCTGAATGGCACACAAATCTAAAGTAACTTTTTCACAAATTTTTTATCTGATTAAATATATCTCTAAATCAATAGGTAACGGTAATTTCTATTATCTATGCTTGCGAGTATTTCGTTAGCCAATCGCGTAGCGGACCACTAGTCTCTGATTGTTCGATTGAGATGCTCATACGTTTATACCGATTTATGAACAAAGACCAGATTTCTTTTCTCTAGTAGTTACACAAATTATCTTTAGTGAAGAAAATAATACATAATTGAGCTTATCAATGTAAATTAGATTTTATGAACATTAATCATAGATTTCATTTTCGATTATCTAGTGTACGTCTTGCGTTCATTTCGTGCTATACATACATATATATATACATATGAATTGATTGTATTTGTTACGTGCTGTAATGTATTATTAATTCAATAGATGTGTAAAGTTTTACGCAATGTAATAGTTTGGCCAAAAATAAAGCTTATTTATTCAATTGCCAATTTTTATTCTTATCTATTTTTTTTTTTACTTGTTGAGCGACACGTTCACCTGTCGGTAAGTGTTACTCTCGTTCCAACGTAGCGTTTGTTAGGATGATATAGTATTACATTGTGTTAGACGCTTTGAGACATAAGATGTTAAATCCTATTACTCAAGTAATATCACTATCTACAGCGCTATTTAAATCGGAACAGTAATGTATGCACACTACTCTTTTGGTGGAAGAAATAAGACTGATTTTACCAACTTAACGGGCAACAGGTAACTACCGTTATTAGAATCATTTCTTTTAAGATGCAATTACACCATTAATCAATTTTTGAATGACCATAATGCATTCGTATTTCATTCCAAAGGAAATATTAATATGCTACTTACTCTAGGGGGTGTATAGGGTCCCTCACAACTCGCGGTACTCAACCCTACATCACCAGCTCGTGGTGCAGCCTGCTAATCTACAATGGGCTGGCATAGTAGGAAATTGCATAAGTCTATGCACCCCTACAAAAGACGACCCCTAGTGCCCGGGTTTGCGGGCAGCGCTGGACCAATCGAAATAGAGGTCCTTAGAGGAGGCTTATGTCCAGCAGTGGACGTCTATCAACTCATGGCGATGACGACGATTTAACTCCCAATTCACTGTGCCACTATATATCCACCCCTTTCTATATATCTGTGCCTTTTTATACACCTAACTCTATTATCAGCCGATAGACGTCCACTGCTCGACATAGCTCTCCCCCAAAGATCTCCACATACAGTCAGCATGACCTCCGGTACCGCTGGGCACTAGAGGCTGTTGTATATAGGGGTTCATATGGGGGATATGGGCCATTACCCACCACGCTGGCCCAATGCGGGATGATGGGAGACATAGCCACGTTTATTGCGCGTCTTTATGTAATTTGTGTTATATTCTACGCTACAAAATAAAAGAGTAATATATTTCTACAATTTTGCATTAAAAAAATCATCAATTTTAAAATCAGTTTAGTATCTCGTCTAAATTGACGTCGTACACCCTGCTCTCTACGATCTGCGTGGTGTAGGTCGCCTTCTTCAGCGCGATGGCTACGTGCTGGTCCGTCTTCTGGGAGGGGCAGAACGCCGTGAGGCGGGTCGGTACGTAATTCGCGTTGACCATCTTCAGCGGCATTGCTATCGTCATGCATCCGCGTTCTGAAAATAAAAAAAACCAATGTCAAGTATTGTCTATGAGTCTATGTCTATGATTTCTTTGAGTATTGCGATGATGTGTTTGGTACCAAAGGTGGTTTTACTATCACCCACTCACATCCAGGAGTGGTACAAAGATCTCAACACCAATCGTATGCTGACTTCCTGTACCAGATCAACTGGTACGCCGCCATGCATCTGTGGTGTTATGGCGGGAAAAAAATTAAGTCCTAGAGAACAATCTATCACATTTAAAAATTACTAAATAATGAGTAAATCACTCACCAGGTATTTTCCGTTTTATATTGACGTTCTCGATCATGTAGATGCCGCTTTTTCCGAGGACGTTGGCTATGGTCCTGCTGGTGAACTCCCTCGTCTGCTCGGACTCCAGCGACGGCGCGTCCGTGGCGACACCCACCACGTGACTCATGTTCGCCGCTATCCATTCAGCCAGCTCGTAGCTCAAACCTTCGCACAGATAATAAAACAACAATACAAAAATATACTTCTTTATCATATTTCCCTTATCATATAGCTTTTTTGTGTAATAATTAAAGTTTTTCTGATAGTAATTTTTGTAATGTAAATATAATCATCATCATCATCATCATCAGCCGATAGACGTCCACTGTGGGACATAGGCCTCTTCCAAATAATGTCGGTCGGTCCTGCGCTGCAGTCAGCATGGCCTTCGGCGACGCCGGGCACTAGGGGCTGTCGTTTGTGGGGGTTCATATGGGGAGATTTGCGCTGTTTCCCATCATTCTGGTCCAACGCGGGTTGTTGGAAATGTAGATATTATATACTGATAAACAAAAACATTTAATTACAGAAAAGCCAAAGGTCCACAGGAATTGTTTGCTCCTTTCCCACAATTCTTCGTGGTTCAAACACAACCTTTATGAGGGGGTTGATGTGACTATTTACCAGGTATTTTGCATACGCATCGCCTTTTATATGTAATGGTGCGCTTCCAGCCGAACTTGAAGAGCAGCAGAGTCGGCTCCCTCGGGTCGTGCTTCAGTGCTGACCATTGCAGCGCCAGCTCTAAGGTCACCACACCTTGATGTGATTTTGCTAGCGACGTCAGATCGATGATCTCCACTGGAAATTGTTGGTAGTTTATAATATTAATTATTAAATCCAATATAATAATATTATATAGTGTTTAGTTGTGGATGTATATTAATAATGTTAGTGTAAAGATATAAAGAGATTGTGAATATAAAATACATATTTTTTTTTAACAATATATTGTAGAATAGAAATTATTTTTATTGCCACATTTAAATGAGTTAAGAATCTGACCTCCTGCCTATAAATAATGACAAATGGCAACACCAGGCGGTTGCTAGAGACCAGATAATGACAGATAATAAATGACCGAAAGAACTATCGCAATATACGCCACTGTTTAAACGCTTCTCTATTTATTGCACTTAATACAGCTTTGGTTATGTAGTCACTAAGTTTTTTTTTTTAAATAACAACAAAACTTATAATTAAGTCTAACTCTGACGTAACCATAAAAAAAATTCTAATAACTTTTAGAAATTAGTTTCTTATTGTAATAAATCATTGCTCTAAATTAGGAGTTATGAAGTGAATTAAAAATATTTTAAATCCTTGTTAGAATAAACAGGTGATGGTAGGTCTCAGTTGCTAGACACCATCTAGGTCGTTACCACCTCAGCCCCTGCTGCAGCCAACTAACAGAGTGTGCAAACATTACTGTGTTCTGGTTTGAACGGCGCTGTAGCTAGTAAAATTATTAGAATAACGAGGCTCAACAACTTGTCTCAGGCGACGAGCATAATATGGTGTAGTGTACATCATCCTAACTCGCGTCACGTTATCGTCAACCGTATCAATTACCATCAAGTGAACGTCCCGCTCGTCTCGTTCATATACTTAATACATTTGAATTCTATGTAGTTGGAAAGGACTTACATCTAGTTAGAAGATATTCTGTTGGTATTACGGCTGGCTGCATGGATCCCGTAGACCCAGCGTGCTCCAGGTGAATGGCTGTACCCAAAGTGGGTATACCGCAGTTGACGCATATTCTCCTGTCAAGAAATAACTAACTTATGGAAAATATTTTAAAGTATTTGAAACTAATCGATAGACTTTAAAGGTTCTACAATGTGAACAGGCTTTTCTAAACACGTAGGTATTCGCCATGTTTGATGAGCAGGATTTCCAAGACTGATCTTACCATGAAATTACTTTCTTATACGGTGGAGATATTTACTTATGGTAGGTCTCTTTTCTTGGTAAGTATCCCCGTAGAACCCATTTCTATCATGGAACAGTAGTGGGTATACGTTACTTTGCTCCGGTTTGAATGGCGTTGTAGCCAATGCTGGAGTAACGAGAGTTAACACCTTCTGTCTCAAGCTGACGAGTGCAATGCGGTGTTGTGTATACTATTCTAATTAGCGCCACGGTCACACGAATCACTTACTATCAGGTGATCGACTCATCTCATCACTTCATTGAATAAAAAAAAAACAACTGGTCTCTGACGTGTTTGATGCGATGAAAGTTTTAAATAGTACTGATTCACATCCTCACCAGTGCTTTTCGATCGCTCCATAATAATCCATTAAATCTTTCCAAGTGGTCGGAGTCGTCAGATCGAACACATCAATAATGGAAAGCTCTTCATCCATGTGCTTGCTGTCCAAACTTCCGCCATTGAATAGAAGAAATAAGAACAAGTAGATCTTAAAATTGAAGTGTCCTATCATCTTCACTCCGCTTGGGCCGAATGAACAGTGTCGAGGTTTATTGTATAGAACACAATTATCGTTTGATAGCTCGGTTTATAGTGTCGAGGAAATGCAGCATAACGTCATGCACGCTAGGAGCCGTGCCGCAGGTTTGCTCGTCTCTTTAAACTAATTTTCGAGTATTGTTATTAAAAATAGTTTCATTATTAACATACTCATGTTTTCTTTTAAACATATCTATATTTTTTAGTAAAACTTTCATTAATAGTCATTCAATGCTTTGTGTCTAAATAATCATCATTATCGTCAGCCGATGGATGTCCACTGCTGAACACAGGCTTCCCCAAAGATTTTCACATCTATCAGTCCTGCTCTATCTTGTTTCTACCGTTTTTGTTTCTACCGTTTCTACTTGTTTCTACCGTAGTCAGCAAAGCCTCTGATACCGCGTAGAGGCCGTCGTTTGTAAGGGTTCATATGGTGGGATGAGGGCTGCCCAATGCTGGTTGGTGGGAGCCAGAGCCTCGTTTGTTGATAATAAGGCTGCACCACGAGCAGGTGAGGTTGGCTTGGATCCCGTGAATTGTTACATCCTTTAAAATAAATCAATACCTATTTTTGTAACAATAGTTTTTTTTTGGCAAATCTGTTCTAAAAAGAGTTCCCGAGTGTTTTATCTAAACAGATTTAGATCTTCATCATGATGATGATAATCTTGGCTTGGTCATTTATAATATATGATCTTAGTGAGAAGATAAAGAAATCGTTAAGATCTTTCTAGGTATAAAATGTCACCTATTCAGTTTATTTTAAAATTAATATTGGGAGTGACTAATTGTTGATTAGTATGTGCTGATTGAACATTATTATAAAAAGAATGTAAATATTTGTTCTACAGTTAACTTAACTTGTTAAAGCTAAGTTATAAAAGAAACAAGATGATACAAACTGTCAAGGTGATATTTCTCTTAGTAGATTTATCACTGTCAATTGTATATTGTTTTCGATTACTATATAATCATCAATCTAATTGTGTTTGTAAACAACTGTACAATGTCACAATACTCTTCATTTGTCTTTGTTTGTTTGGTTGATGATAAATTCGAATTGAGATTGCTTCGGTCACGTTAAACGTTCATCTGAAGCAGAACAATCTGTTACTGAGGGTACCAGTTCTGCTTGATGATTATGCTATATATTAATCTGTGCATCATCTTTAGAACTATCAGCTGATAGACGTCCACTGTTGGATATAGATCTTCCCAAAGATCTCTATGCCGATCTTCAGCGGCTTCCGTGATGAACACGCAGTCAGCATGCCTTCCGGTACCGTCGGCCACTAGAGGCTAAGGTTGGTACGAGTTCTTATGGAGAGGTTTGGGCCATTTCCTACCACGCTCAGATCAGACAGATCCAGAGCCTCGTTTGTTGATTAGTCGGATGCATCACGAGCTGGTGAAGTAGACTTTGAACCTGTGAGATGTTGTTCGGTACCCCTTACACCCTTAGTGTGTGCAGTCCCTATATATTTATAATGATCTGGTGTTAAGTGATACGACTGCTCAAAAATATTTCACCAGGTATGATCTCCACAAAATATCTCATCGATCGCCTTTTAACATCAAGATGTAATTCGTTGGATACATTTATAGCTACTTGTCGCTCGCTGGATACAGTCGCCCTCAATACCGGAACATGATAATTTTCTTTACTTTTTTTTCGCATTTAAAGAGAGAGGAATAGAGTAATAATTTTTTTCTTTAAGTTGTTTTTTTGTTGAGGTGTAAGGGTTCCCGACCAAAAACTATCGGCTTCCATGTCACCTCATCTACTCGTGGTGCACTTTGCGCGCCAAACGAGGCTCTGGCTTCCGCCAACAGTCATTGGGTCGCCGTAGTGCGAAACGGTCAAAATCCACTCCTATAAATCCTTACCCGATGGAGACGGGAATTTTTGAGGGATGCCTATGTCCAGCTGTGGACGTCTATCAGCTGCTAATGCATTTAGTTGATTTATTGGAGCAATAGTGTCTATGTTTAAGAACTTTATTGATTAATTACCTTTTTAGAAAGCTATGTAATTTGTACTTAAAAATTGTGATATAATGACTGCACAATCAATACAATGGGTTTTCCAAAAGCCGTTTTTATATGCTTTAAAAGTATCACTCATTAATCAGATACTTACAAATGACTTATATCTAGATATTTTACTGCTTGTTTTAACCTACCTTGATAAGGAAAAGTATTTACCTAATTTTCTCTTTTACCACTCTTTAATACAAAGGACTCGGGGCAAAATATAAACACAAAACAATGAAAGTAATAATTATCCTTTATTGTATCTTAGAATAGAAAACTTAAGGTAAGTATATACAGGGCGATTCAGAGCGTGATCGAAATATATCGAGATAAAGGAACTTGACCGTCCCTGGTTCAGCAAAATGCAAGAACAAATTATCTTAAGCGAATTTTGCCTAAAAACAAAATTACCAAGATACAAAGTACTACTGAGATTGCTAACAAATTGTATTATTTTAACGTGGGGTACGCTTATAGGATACATAATATTGCACTAGACGAAGTATCAAGGTACATAAATCTTAATTTAGTCGTTGGTCTTGATTAAATAATAACAAAAAAAAAATGCTTACAAAATCAATATAAACCAGAGGGCATGTCCGTCACTTTGTGGACGCCGTAGTTGTTAGCGGAACCGACCGGCGACAGCGCGGGTCTGAAGTCTGCAAAGCTGTGGGTTCCGTTCATCACGAGGCTGGTCATGCTGGCCGGCGCGTCGCGCAGTATGTGCTGCCCGGAATAGAACCCGGCGTTGCTGTGGCCGCGTTTAACGATAAACGTGTTACTGAAGTTCGACGCATTGTCTACAAAATTTCCAGTGTTTTGTTTCGATTGAGGCAACCCGAACTTTTGTTGGTTGTCGGCTTTGGAAATCAATTCACCATTTGCTCTTCGACTCGAAGACCTGGCATTATATGTGTGGTTGGCTTTATTGTTAGATCTTGGTATGGGGAGTAAAGGTGATTGTTTGTCCGCGTCGCTGTTCCTGCGCGAGCATGGTCTCTGTCTCCTCTCGTATGACCACGACGATCTATTGTAATCATTCGTAACAACTATGTCGACCATTGTATTTAGTCCTTCATCGATCCTGTCTAAGCTTTTGGTCAATTTTTTCGATTCAATTAGGTTAACAATTTCATCGACTCGTGTACATCTCGAATTTGTTTTTTGCAAGGATGAATGTTCCGCTGATGCTTTAGAATCGTTGAAGAACATGCTGTCAATGTATTCACGTTGTCGGGAACCCTTTTCAGAAGTCTGAAATGATTCACTTCGTTTCACTGATACTTTTTTATTTTCATCTCTTGAATCTTTTAAAGTGTGTTTGGTTTTATAATTTTCCGCTTCCTTCTCAGCGATGGAGTTGAATATAGCTCGACATTCGTTAAAATCAAAGCTAGTTATAGAGGACTTCTTGTTCCTCACATTTTCACAGCGCGATGCACTCAGTAAAGAGTCCGAGTCGTCGTCGCTTGAAAAATAATTATCTTCGAAAAGTTCTGGAGAGTGATTGTAAAAAATTCCTTGGTCTACCGGTGGGACGAGCAAATGAACTAAGCTCTTAGCTTTTCTTGGAGGTACTGGCACTAACTTAGGTATAATATTAATGTCTTCATTATTATCATCATCGCTATGGAGAGTTATAGAATCCGTGCCATCTTTTATCTGAATACTGTGCCTTGTGCTAGTTATTGAGTCCTTTTTTTCAACTTTTTTATGACTGTTTTGTGTTTCCACGCCATAAGTCGGGATACTCATTTCTGAAGAATCACTGCATCTTGACAACTTATCATCACAGAATAACGCTTGATCTTTAACATATTGCTCCGATTCGGCGTGATTGACAATGTTTCGTAGTTCTTGAATAACTTCGTCTATAGTTGTTTCATCATCTTCGTCTGATGATTTTTGATTTTCGCTAAGTTTCTTGTTGTTTTCCGATTTCTTATGTAAAGACCGTTTATTTCGTAACAGATCATACGTTTCGTTTTTAACGTTAAATACTTCGTATATCATTGGCTCCCGTTGGGGATCAGCCTCAGGACTAAGAGAACGTTCTGAAGAACTGATGCCTTCGTCTTCTGGAGGCGATGATTCATCTATGGAAAAACATTTTTATTAATTAAGTGAACAAATATCAATATCATTTGTTATTTGATGTAAGGAATAGTTAATCGATTAATAACAAGTATTTGTGTATTAGCCCGATATAGGTAGCAATTTGCAGCTCACAAGCTTAGTACCTGGAATTTATCTAAACAGTTATTTACCTCTGCTTTTGTGGGCTGAACTTTTCTTTTTGATTACAAACGTTTTCTTGCGGTTCGAATTTCCATGTTCTGTGCGCAATGTAGTAACTTCCTCTTGTAATTCACAACATTTCTCTTTTAAGCACTTTTCTAAGGACAGAAGGATTCCCTTTTCTTCCTGAAGAATCTAAAAAAGGTCATTTACATAAGTTTCTAGGCACTTTTTGTTAAATTTACTATTTTAATATATACATTATGTAGGAAAGCATAAACTTTTAATAAAAATTAATACCTTCACGCGCTTCTCAAGAAGTTCTAGCTTATTTTTGAGGTCATCCTTTTCTTTTTGTGCTTCATGTGCTTTTTCACTGAGTGTATCAATGTCAATTAATTGCTTTTCATAGTTTTCTATTTCTTTTGTTACATTGTCATTTGTATTTGGAAGTTTAGATATTATCTGAAAATCATTGAAAATATATCACACATAATGTTATTCAATTATAGCTTCAGTATTTTATTACATTGTAAAGATGAAACAAAATATGATAAAATACCTTTTTCAAAGTGATTATGTCAAACCCTGCCTGTTCCAGTTCAGCTTGGATGTATAGTTTTCTCTGTGGTGTCGGGGCACTTGCAAGCAAAGCGTTGATGAAAGATAATCCTGCAGCTTGTAAATCTCCTGTACCACCTGCGCTCTGCAGCATCCCGACTAGGAACCTGAAGCGAACAGGTTCACCAAAGCGCAATCGTAATGTTGAAAGCGCTTCGGATATCATGCTGTGTCCGTTAGCCGGCGGGTAGCAGGCTTTTGTAAGTAACTGAAAGATTGTAAATAGTTCATGTAAAGTTTAGGTAATATAGTAATAATCTATACTTAAAATATCTATGCTTTATATCATCTATATACGTCTTCTTTCCGGTTAACTTATTCCTTCTCTCCTTCTGTCTTCTGTTTTGTTTTGGGTAAATAGTCATCGTTGTATGAGTGCTGTATTTTATTTGTATAAAATTTTAGTGTCCAAAGTATTTATAAGAGGAATCATCATCATGAGATTCCTTCTTTAAATGAAATTATGACGACCAGGTTGAGAAATCTAATCAAGTCTCCAACTATACTCATTAATGTTGTCTCTTTGTCTCAAAATATTTAAAATGGTTGTTCCTATACGGCATGTTAGCGTAATATTTACCTGAAGAGCAAGCACTCTAGTTTTATTCACCGTCGACATGATGCAAACAGTGAGAGCGTACACACCGTTGGAGCAGGAGACCAATCTCCGCACACAATCCGTGTACCTGGTGCTGCAGCTCCAAAGGCATTGCCTAGAAATGTAAATATATTAACTTTGAAGAGGTTTTTCATATTATTAATAAAAATAAAACGAACGTAGCATTCTATAGACGATCTACTCACAATGTTAGCTATCTAAGAGTGTATCATAAATCATCTATATAAACTTAAGATTATTATCAGATCCTTAATAAATTTGATAAAAGGAAAAAAAAAGGTAAAAGATGTTGGTTAAAATAATAACTTTTTCATAATCCATAAATGTTATTCAAAGCCCAAACATTGACGCGGAAGTATTGACGTATATACTAACAGGCAGGCCAGCTCATCCAACAGCGGTCTTCTTCTCACAGCCGGAGGTCCTCGGGCGCCTTCGCCGGTTTGACTGAGTTGTACATTACGTAGTAATTCCAGTAATAAGGTGACGCCGTCCAACGGCTCACAGGCGAACTCTTGGACGAAACTGGAAACAGAATCGTAAGATTATCAGTCTGCGTCTGATGTGGTACGCTTCAGCATAAATGAACATCTCCGGATTACCAACCATTACACGGTAGAAATATTACAGTATTTGGACAATCATACTTCAATAGAAGACGAAGAATTACAATAAAACCTGGATACAATAATTGTTTTTTATTTTAACCTTTAACCTGATTTCTTTCAAGGAGTTTATACAAAATTAACTATTTATGATCTTATTGTCAATCACCATTTAAGTATATTAATATACTATTATAGAATTGTTATGACTTTCACACCTTTACTTTGGAGAAATATTATTCAATAAAGCATAAGAGTCTAAATTATTAGCCAGCTCAATAAAGAAGATTGTTTACAGGCAACCATACGTTTTCTGTACGGTAAAGAACAAGATGTTGATTGGAATTTTAATTATATTGGTGTCACAATAATAAACATAAACTGTGGAAGACCATTTCTGAAGATATAAAGCTAACCACCAACCAATCCAATCAACTAAAATAGGATAGAATTCTTAATTTTTTATATTCTTAATTATAGAAATAAAAACAGCTTGTCTCATGCAATAACTCTGCAGAATTAATATACCAAGGGTTAGGTTGTATAATTAATGATATAGTCAATGTAATTTGAGGATATAATCAAAACTTATTGTCTCCAATTACAGAAGGCTATTACGTTAATAGAATAAAGAAATAATGGAAGGATGTACAGGAGCGTTTATATAATAAAGAGAAAGAGGATTTATGATCTAATCCACATTTTATTGAAGGTTGATATCATCGCAGCACGTAATTTTACTGCAAAACTTTACTGCGTAAATATTAATATAACTTACGGTTTAACGGTGTTAGTAGCTACTAACTATTACGAGAATTATAACAAGAACGAGAAATATAACAGAATACATAATTTAAACAGAAGATCTAATTATCGACAATCTGGTGAAGGTTGCGGAAAACCGCAAGTTGAACAGCTCGGTGATAGGATTTTTGGAGTACGTGAGGTTTATTCCACCAGGCAAGCTAATATCAAGATGATGTTGAAGTAATCACTCCAAATAGCACCACATATGTATCGGTGATGAGCAATCTAATCGTTTGTTTTAAAATGACAATTATCACAACTCTTGGCGAGGACGGAAGACATTTGAATTAAGATCTTGAATACGAGATAAAATTAGAAAATACTTACCTTGGGAAAGAAAGTCTGAGATCAGCCTTTAATTTAGTTAAAAGCTCACTGGGCGTCCCGAATTGACGCAGGCTCATCTCCTCTCCAACACCCAAGCAAGGATTTCTGCAAAATTGAAGACAATTCATATTCATCATTGTGATATTTTTGCTCTACCTATTCATGTTTTCAACATTGATAAATTATTCAAATATGTTTCTAGATAATATTCCACAATAGATATCTGAAATACGCGAAGTTACGGTACACAAATTGTTTACACGTTTACTGAGCTTTTCTAATCGTAGAAACTTGCGGTAAGATATTATCTACCCAATCTCAATACTGTTACTTTATTTTCCACTGCAGTGGGTTAATGTGTTTGATGAAAACGAAACTGATGATGATGAAGCGTGCGCACTTCAGCTCTCGTATTTTGTTAGTAGGAGCACTGATGCTGTGGCTGTAGATTTAGAATATGAGAGCTCCGACAAAGCAGGCAGATTTGGAAACCATTTCCATCACCTAAACTCTACCAGCAATGGGACCTTAGAATCGAAGGTACAAGATAAGCTCTAAGCTACTGTACCATATGAAGTTAAAGTTTAGAAGACTCGTAACATAGTACAGCTTTATTTCTTTGGATAAGGATAAACAGAGCTCTTAGCTTTGAAATAGAATGATACTTATCTCCATCGAGGTCACTCAGTAGCTGCATCGTCATTGTTTTTTTTTATTGTTTCAATGTATAGGTGTCTATACATTTCAAAGATCTCCCAATTCCACATCCGACTAACATGAGAAAATAAAAATAACATACCTAAAATCTTTACTATTTTGGTTCGGCAGGGTCCTAGACTTGTTCGGGTCCTGACCTGAATCTAAATCATATAAAGTTCCCGATCCAATCTTTTTGCCCCATTTCTTAAGAGATGTCGCGTAATCTTCTGGATTGTAGATCGGGGGGCGCTGTTTCTCCTGAAATTAAAAAAAAATGCATAATTAATAACACAAACTTTTTTAAGAAATGAAAATATCATACAAGTACTGGAGGAAGTATTAAAAATGTTGTCTATGCCGTTGACCTTGGTTGTTGCCCAGCTGTCCCCTATTGTCATGGCCACTGAACTTAGTGAACCCTATTAATCGATAAATCAGTAAACTGGCTTGGTTTTGATAACTCAGCTGCATCATTGAGTATTGAGTTTTGTTATATTAAAAGCTTCGGTTGTGAAATAAATAGAGGGGTTGAGTTTGGTTAAGAATACAAACATTCGAGGCAGAGGAAGCTTTTGGCCATAAGTATAAAACTTTTAGCCATAATTGATACAATGACTATATAACTATGCAAAGTACTATTGATGATGATAAAATAAAAAATAATAATCTTAGGGATTCCCTTTACGATACTTCGCTTTGGAAGGCGTAGCTTTATTACTTAATAAGTACATAATAATATATTAATAGTCCTCTTATTGTTCCCACTGTTGGGACTCGTGGGTCTTTTCACGCAATAAGGGGCTCAATTTACGGGATATAACACTCTTAATTTTTTGGTTTAATTCGATAAAGATGATGAAATATCAGTGTTGATACCGTCGAGAGATTTGGTTAAGATTTACGCCACTACACATGTCAAACTCTCCAACAATGGGTTATGTTATGACGGCAGCATCACTGAGAATAGGTGAAAGCTTTCAAGCATTCATCACTAAGCTGTTTTTTTTATTATGTGAACACCAGCAGCGAAAGAACTATTCGAACAATGGACGCTTCTGTGTTTTACTTTAACTGTTGCATTTAAATTTTTAACGTACGTATTGCGTTTCGTTTGTGAGCTCGTAACTTAATTGCTTTGAAGTAACTTGACTGAAAGCCTATATGAAAGCTATCAAATGATTATCACACGAAATAAAGTTTATTTGAACGAGTTTTATTTACTTTTACTTTCATTATTCATATAACTTTATTAGTTTTTTACAAACTTATTAAAGTCAGTTCTTAACTAAGTCTCCACTGAGAATAAGAAACTCGATTAAAAAGTTAAAAAAAAACTATTAATTATCAAATGTTACCATAGCTTAAATAATATGTTTTTTTAATAACAAACCCCTTAGTATTAGTAGTTATTGGTTTTAGAAATAAATAAGTTTTAATGTGAATGGAAACTAACATTGGTTTTTGTATTGATAAAATACTACACATCACTTCCCCACCCGCTTTTTGTGGTCACACTTGCTTTTGGGGGTGACATTTCATAAAATCCGGAAAGGAAGTCTCCTAGGCCTTAAGGTTCCAAAGAAGTTACGAGCCTCTGCACAGGTGGAAGTCTCTTATATGAATATATATAAGTAAAAGTAACAAATAAATATTCAATCAACTACTGGAATAGTCTTCTCGTACATAAATGTACACGAAAACTACCATTTTTGTAACAAGCCAGATTCCTCTGTATTATTTGCTTCACCGGAAGTACCACTTTGACTATACGAGGCGACGATAACATGGAGACACATGATGGTAAGTCATACGACTGCTCATAACGTAGCGCTAGTTAGGATGATATATATAGGACTACATTGTGTTCGTCGGTTCGAGACATAAAATGTTAAATCGTTATCCCAGTTAATATGTTAACTACCTCGCCCTTCAAACCGGAACACAGTAGGCGGGTAGGCGCTGTGGTAGTCCCTAGACGGTCTCCAGCAACATAGACCCACCATCAGTAATGTGTTGAATGTCATAGAAGTTAAATTATAAATACGTTCGTCTTCATGACATAAGTGAAGCGGAAGCTTTTCCTCGTAAATAAAAAGTTAGTTAACAAGTCAATTTCAAATTAAACGACGCAGAAGAAAGCAATAAACTTTTTTTTTTAACGAGGTTAACGAACTGAAGTGTGATTAAGGAGCAGCGGAGCGTTCAGTCCGGCTTCTTCCCCTACTCATCAGTTGGCGCAAAGCAACGGAATATAAAGCTTTCTAAAGGATCAAACGAATAAATTATCCTTATTATATACGTAATATATATATTTGTTCTTGTGTATACATATATATATATAAACAAGAACTCCAAAATTATTTGACGTCTCACTCAAAATTTGGTTCAGATACTGCTAAGAATAAATTTTATAAAACTCCTTCCACAAAGAGAGTTGTTGCGGTGTTATGGCAATCAAAGGAGGCAGTTACTGATATCCAGTTTGAAAGGCGCTACAGCTAGTGTAATTACTGGAGTAACGAGACTATATTTTATGTGTCAGGGCGACGAGCGCAATGCAGTGTATACTATTCTAACCAGCGCCACATTGTTATGGACGGGAGTATCTGTTACTATAACGTGAACGTCTCACTCGTCTTGTAGCTTAATGAAAAAATAAATTAGAACTATTCATTATTATTATTAATTATTGTACTAAACGACCTAATAAGTAACACCAGGTACATATTATTACTTCTAATTATATAACGCCAGTTAGGATGTCTACACTGCACGAAATAGTTCTTCGCTATAAAGCATAATATATGAAGTCTTATCACCACAGTGATGTTTGTGCTAAAACAATATAATATGTCCCGCTTCTGCGTTTAATTTGGGCCAAGCTCGTTATATGGAATCAAGTTATGAACTTTTTACATACATTTTTAATGACGGCTATTGTTTTTTTTTTTGCGTACATATTACCATTGGGCGATGATGTAACAGCGCCGGCGGCAAGCTCCTGAAGCCGCAGGAGCCTTTGGCAAGTTCATCATAAATAATAACCGGTGGTAGGTCTCTCTAACAGTACTGTGCGAAAATTACTGTGTTCCGATTCCAAGGGCGTTGTAGCTAGTGAAATTACTGAGGGTATTATGTGTCAACGTGATTATCAGTGGAACAGTTGTTCGTACCTCCTATAGGCCATACCAGTACTTGCCTGCTTTTAGATTTATCTGGTCCTAGGGAGGAACATAACCTTCTCCATCACCTTCGCTACGAAATAAACCGGAAGTCTCTTTCAATTGCCGACACCGAAGGCTTATATTAGACCTATACCTAATAGAGGAACGAGACATAATTATTATAGTCTCTTGTTCTAGGATATATCAGCATCATCATCAACCTATAGAAGTTCTCCGCTGGACATAGTCCTCCCTCAAAGAACTCCACACACAGCATGGCCTACGGCCCCTGAGCACTAGGGGCTGTCGTATGTAGGGGTTCACATGGAGAGATTTGGGTCCTTTCCTACATCACTGGCCCAATGCGGGTTGGCGCAAGACAGAGCCTCGTTTGTTGATTACCAGGGTGCACCACGGGCGGTAGAGGTTGGCTTGGATCCCGTAAGTTGTGCTGGACCCTTCACATCCCCTTATAATCATACTGAAGCTAATTCACGATTAATACAAAAAACGTGTAAAAATGTTGTACTATCACAAATACATATGTATGTAGACTGTTTGAAGGCCTTTATAGCTAGTGCTTATATATGTAAAGTAAGACCTAGTCACATAGTGATGTTTGGTCGCTGCTTCTACAGGCAGGGGTGGAATGCACCCCGCTGTCCCAATTATCGTTGTAATTATTATTTCATTTCGCATACCACAGCAGAAATAAATATAAACCTCTTTCCTTTTATTAACTCTTGTAAAAACAACGGAAGAGATCCACATAACGACTATCAAACGGAAATGACTTCGTAAAACTAGTTACTGGTAATTGCTGCGTTTATTAGTAACCCGTGCTTTGTGCTAGAACTCAGATTTATTTTTATGTATAAGGGTCTAGCGATGATGGTTATGGAAATGTGGATGTTATCGGTAAACTATTCGAAAATGCGTGGTTTCCAATTCCCGTTTAACTTAAGCTTTAATTTAGTAATACGTGAAGGTGCAAGGGGTCCCGTACAACAAATCACAGGATCCAAGCCAACCGCACCTGCTCATGGTGCACCCTGCTAATCAATGAACGAGACTCTGGCTCCCATCAATACGCATTGGAGCAGTGTGGTGGGAAATAATCCAAATCCCCCTTAATAAACCTTTCAAACGACTGAAGTTGGCGGAAGCTGTTGGATGGCAGTAGTAGACCGATCAACGTGGAGTTCTTTGAGGGATCAGCAGTGGACGTCTATCAGCTAATGATGATGGTGATGATGATATTTGACTTATTAACATTGATATATAAGTATGTATAGACTACATTGCATTGCATCATTACTCCCGTCAAAGACGTCAGCCTTTGCTTCAGTAATATCTTCACTACGCTTGGCAGACACCTGATTATCAGTATTTTATAGACCATGGTTTAACGTAACCTTAACATCACATGATATTAAGTGACATTCAGGTTAAACGTCATAAGCGAAAACACTTAAAGAAGTATCTTTACCAAATTTGAAGTGTTTACGTCTAATAGTTTCGTGAATATCGTGATGAGGTAATGGATCTTTGGGAATCTTCTGTATATATATAAATATATGAAACAAAAAGTATATGATGATCACCAATTTACTGATTGATGGTTGACCTATAGCACTCCACCAACATCACCACGGTATTATAGTGACAGGTTAACAATATAATATTAGTGCAGGTAAATCTCTATACTTCTACCCTCAAACAGTAGTGTGCAAACATTACTGGGGTGGCGAGATTAAACATCTAAAATTTTAAGATGATGAGCATAATGTGGTGATGTCATCATCCTAACTAGCGCCACGTTGTTATGGACAAGCGTACCAGTTACCATCAGATGAATTTCTCGATCTTATCGTCGCTTCGTCAAATATGTCATCATCATCATTATTTTTGTTTATCCACTGCTGGGTATAGGTTTTCTCCAACGTATTCCACCAAATGCGATCCTAAGCTTCTCGCATCCACCCTAGGCATATATACATATATTTTTTTACGATCATTATGATCTGACGGAAGATCTAGGATGGTGAAGCGCGATCGTTTAGACTACTCCGGCTCGCATGTTTGTGATAGCAAAATACAGCGATGCTGTTACAGCAGTAGATTTATGATATGAGAGACGGACGCTGCAAAACCTACCCAGGGACACAAACTACCTTCAGCACCGGAACCAAACCAGTGGTCCCGTGCACTGGTTCCCCGAGCTGGTTTACGTAAACCGTTTAATTCGCCGTGTCGGATTTTCGACGAGAAGCCGGCAGCGGCCCGCACAATGAAGGCCCCAACGGACCGGTCGCACGCTCCGGATTTCATCGCGAGGTTTCTCGCTGTATTTCAACACCAGATACCAATTATTCCAATTAATATTGTAATA
This sequence comes from Troides aeacus, assembly GCA_033220335.2. NCBI lineage: Eukaryota > Metazoa > Arthropoda > Insecta > Lepidoptera > Papilionidae > Troides > Troides aeacus. Next base: position 11,067,475 of record CM067278.1, read on the forward strand.
GTGTTTTATTTATCACCCCAACCCCCCTCCCCCAATGCATATTATGTTGTTATAAATCATTAATATGCGTAATCGATGGTACATCTCCGTTACCGGCGACTGTTTATATTGTTGTCGGCATCGAGGTGATGCGTGCGGTACTTCCGCCTAAAACGTTTATAAGGGATGGAGAGCAGTAGCTCCACCCCGAGATGTGGTCTTATCGAGGCCTCTCGCTGTCGGAACCACAGTTGTGTGCGAAAGCGTTTCAACTGAAAACTACCCTTATGTGAATAAAAGAAATACCTTGGAGACGGGCTCCTCGCTCCACCCCCCGCAGTTGGCCATGCCTTCCAGCAGCGTCAGTTCACTGTAATAATAGAAAAGGAAATATTATATATAGAATATAAAAATACACAGACAAGTTAATGTTTTTTTTAATTTGATATATATATATATCACGATGAATGATATGTGATATATATATATATTTATTTAAGCAATAAGTTATTTATCTGTGATCTCTTGGATGCAATTCTAATACACTTTAAAAGAAATCTGTCGTTTTAGTATCATCATATATACAATCTAAATATTTTGCTTAAAACACAATGTATGTATTTTAATAAAAAAAAAAACAAAATTCTATAATAAATAAGTCGCAAGGGATAGTAATTAACCCTCAGAAATTTTCTATAGTAACAATATTAACCGATTACACCCTATCAATAAATGGCGAGACTAATTTTATACCCTTTGCTTACTATAATCGTTGACAGTGGTGATTTTATGTGTTCACATGATCTTTGATTGATTTGATTATCTATACACATAACGGGCTACACTCAACTTTACGTGACAATAAAATAGTGAAATAGTACAGTAAACTATTCCGAATAATATCAATTGTAATAAACAAAACAGGATGTATTACTTCGCTTGAGGTTAATTTTTTATCCTACAGGACCTGTAGGGTAAGTCAATACTTTTTCCAATTAAAGATAAATCATCGTACTTTTACTCTAATATCGATTAAAGCGATTAGCTGATAAATATTCATTATAACTACTGTGTTAAGTTATACTTACTTCACAGAGATTTGTAGATTATGCAATTCACACCCGATATCTTATTTATCTATATTAAAAATAACTGCTTCATCATCATCATGATCAGCTGACAGACGTCTACTGCTGGACATAGGCATAATTGCTTAACTTAACTTAGAAACTTAACAATTTAGCAATAATCAAAAAATTATGTACCTTTTGAGTTACTTGAGGGATCATTATTTATATAGGTTTATGGGGTCAGGGTGTTCAGTGGATATTTGCCTGTATGGAGGGAGGGCAAGCCTCTGTATTTAGTTACAGATACAAAAAATATCTTTAAATATAAAAAAATTAAGTTATTAACCTTTTTTTCGTAGGTAAATAAAGCGAGGTTCGTTCAATTCGCACGCTCCTGTTTAACAACACAGTCGCCTCTCTGTCCGACCCACTGCCTTCTTTAAAATAGAAACTTTCAACAACCTGATGATATTAATTTTAAGATTGTTGTCCATGCTCATCGTCTTCTTGAGAATAAGACACATCACTTAACTAAACTTAAGTCATAAAGTCAATGTAAAATACAATAGAAATTCGTTTAGGTATATGATATATAGGTTGCATATTCGTTGCCAAGTAAACAGTTTCAGCAGTATTCGAAAGGATTGGTCATAGTTGGATATCTTGTCTATATATCATTAATAATGACACAGAATAATGATCTTTTTATTCCTCGAAGCGACAGTAAGCAGGTCATTTTGATGATAAATAAGACGTCTACTTATACCAATGTAGCGCGTTTAAACATTTCTATTGTGCCTCGTAAACTCAGTAATTTCTATGGCTACAACGCGCTTCAAACAAGAACACCGGCAAAGTGCCCCAGTACTTGGTCTTTCTAAAAGAGCGTTTAGATGTAAAAGATCATCATCATTATCAGTCGATAGACGTCTACTGCTAGACAAAGGCCTCCCTCAAAGATATCCAAATACAGTCTCCATGGCATCGGGTATCGCTGGGCAGGGGCTGTCGTATGTAACGGTTCATATGGGGGGATTTGGGCCATTTCCGACCATTCTGGCTCAATGCCGGTTGGCGGGAGCCAGAGCCCCGTTTGTTGATTAGAAGGGTGCTGCACGAGCAGGTGAGGTTGGCTTGGATCGCGTGTGCGGGACCCCTTACACACTAGATGTATAACGATGGACTTAAATCTCATATGCAATTAACTTTATAAATTATTCACGTTTGTGAACAGAAGTTTTTCTGTAAATATTCTCACCACACATCATCATCATCATCATCATCACTAATACATAACACTATAAAGGGCCTAGTAACTAACTAATCGATACACTGTCTATCATTCTAATTCCGGTCGCATTCGACACAATGCAACAGAGCGACTTCGGAGAAACAATCATACTGTCCATACTAACGCTATCAATAGGTACGTCTGTTTGTTACTTTAATCGATATATCGATTAATATGAATATCGATATATGATTATGTAGAACATGTAGGTAAGTAAATATAAAACGGGATTTTTAACAATATCTCAAACTAGCTATTACCCACTCGCTTTGCTTGATGTAACACTTCATCAACCCCTTTTGGGTTTAATAATTCCTTAAAATCCGTAGCATAGCTACCCCATACTGGACAAAAGGAATATTCCTTACAAATTTCAAGTCTCCAAGCGTTATGGTTATAGAGATATTGTGAGAATCGTAAGTAATCTCTTAAATAATATATAAATATTAGAGAGATCCCTGCGCTGGATACGGTCATACGGTCATGTTATGCGGCCTGCGCTGGATTTCGAAACTAGAAGGATAGGTCCTGGGACACCCCGGACTATTTGTTTGACGATGGTCAATAAAGATCTAAAAAATAACAAATTGACCCAAGGTATGACACAAAATAGAGATAGATTTAGAAGAATGACCAGGAGAGCCGATCCTAATTAAAGATGGAGCAAGGTTAATAATAAGAAGAAGAGTTTACGTCTTAAGAGTGTTATTGATTAAAATATAGTGTAGTTTCATTTAAATGATTCGAAAGCTGTGATAATTTAATTAGTAAGTAAATCATCAAACTGTATGTCTCGAAGAGGGTCCCCAGAACATGAGTTAAAACAGCTGTAATGAACATTTTCCTTGTTGTGGTTGCTAAATAACTTTTGCTATGTTTATTGTTTTAATTATTAAAAAAAGTATTTATTAAGTGTTTTCTATAAAGGTTATATTTTGTGTATTGATGGTGAGCAAAGTCGAGGACAGTATTAGTACACTAGCGACGGTCGGAGGATGTGCAGACGTACGGTATTCCGGTCGAGTACAATCTACATCTGTATTGATGACTGGCGAATAAATATGGGAAAGTCGCACAGAAAACAATCGATGTTCTCCGACACACTGCAGTATCTTCGCTGGATTTATGGAGAACAGTTTCCGCTGACGGCGGAAATAAAGTTATTAACATAAATATTAGATTAATTATCTACGAATTGGTTCTCTTAGAGAGAACACAGTGAAAGGTAACAATACACGTAAATAAAACATGAACAATCAACGTATATATTTAAACTGCATTCTTGCTACAGTAGCTAATCGGTTTTCATAACACGGAGGTCCCCAGTTCGAATCCAAGGCCAAATTTTCTTTATTTTGAAGGTCATATTTAATTCGACAATCATATTAAAAATCTAAGGCAATAAGAGAATTTCTGTTTCAGCTGTCAAAGTATGAGTCTTAGATCATTCTGGACAAACCTCTTGCTATTTATAATCTTTTAGACACTTAAAACCAGGTGAAATTGAAGTGATAACTGTTGTTATAATTAAGAAAAAACAGTTATAAACGATTTTATAGGCTTAGACTTTAAAGTGTGCTGTATTTAGTAAAAACTGGAATAATGATAGGTAACATTCTAGATACTAAAGCTATAAGCACATCTATATATACAGTGAGCGATCGATGTGGATATCTTTGGGAAAGGCCTGTGTCCAGCTGTGGACATCTAGCGGCTGATGATGATGATGCACAGTGCCGTGTGATTATCCTAATTAGCGCCACATTTATGGAGACATATTGGTATCCACAACAAAGTAATATTATTGAAATAGAATTCGAAAAAGAATGTGGTTGTTGGCCCACTTTGAGAAACGCTGGTGTAGATCCTTCAATGCTTTCTGTACAATTTAAATGATAGTCTATGAAGACATTTAATTTTATTATACGCCATTCTATCCGAGTTGAGTCGTGACCGAAAAATATTGTTAAGAAAATTCTTAGAGCACGCCGAGTTGATCGTGGTCAGCGACTGAGGGACAAAAACGACCATTTTATATCGGTAATAATATCACAAATATCGATAATATTGTATATTAATTGCTATGTCTTTGGAAATAAGGTTCTAAATAGCATAAAAGAGCAGCTGCTTTAGTAATACGCCATAAAGTTAACATTGATAGTTTGAAACGTTATTGAAAGGCCTTTGAAACGTCAAGTTGGACTAAATTAAATAAAAATATATGTAAAAATTGATTTAACACGAATAAGTACATATTCTTACTGCAGTAATTTTAGCAGTAACATCTCTTCAATGTTATTAATAAGTAATTTAATTACCAGTACAGTGATTAAACTAAAATATATTGTTCGTAGCCATATGTAAAAATTACTCGCTTGATTTTTTGATATTTAACAACAATTTTCCCCAATTATACCTTTTAACAAGATATTTAATAATACCCTTAAAAACATTTATCAAAAAACCAAGTAAATAAGTTGTATTTGGTAAAACAACCCTATAACTTCATGAACAAATAACAATCGATATACGGTCAGTATATTATCAAACGAAACACAAGCAGCGGAAATCTTTCCATTTATTCGTACTACTTATGTATTTATTACATATAATGAATGTTTTGTTTATGTTTGTTTATATATGTACATGTTCAGTTTATTCGTTTCAAAAGTTTAATAAATTATTTAAAAACCTCCCCACATTTAACGTTTCAATAGACAGCTCATTGCGTTAGATGTTATAGATTTTCTAAAGGCGTTAAGTCCTTAGTTTATCACAAAGATTTATATTTATATATATATAATAAATAATTGGGCAGTAAATATCATTTTAAATGAGCTTGAATAATGATAAATCACGAGCTCACCTTGCTTTAGGTCACGACGTAACGGGACGGCAGTGTCACCAGTTCGCGTGAAAATTGCGCAATTTCATTCATAACCGTTATTCGTTATTTCGATACATATACAAGCAGCAGCGGACTAAATTGACTTTGCTCCTGTTTGAATGACGCTGTAGCTAATGGAAATACTTGTAATATTATCATAACCGTATTGTCAATTCAAATATTTACTGTTGGTAGGTCTCCACTGCCGGCAGCCCCGTAGTCTCGGGCTAGTAAGGATAAGACTAAGGTAAGGAAAACTTGCGTGGAACCGCGTGTGGCTCAGTGATAGTGCCTATGAGGATTAGGCCCCTCCTTAGAGACGTATAGTACTAAGTGTAGAGGGGCACCGGTGCCTTCTATGAGAGATTTCGGAACCTTTCCGAATGTACTGATGTAGACCATCGAGGGGGTTTTAGTGAGATAGAATCTCACATAATCCTGACTTGCGATCAGGAGTAGGGTATCTTACAAAGACTTCCCCCCGAAACCAAAAAATAGTCTCCATTATCGGATACCGTCTACGTACCACCGCAGCTCTTATTTCTGCTACTAAACATTAGTGCGCAAAGGTCACTGTTCCAATTTTGAAGGGCCTTCAAGCTAATGGAATTATTAGCGTAGTAAGATGTAACCATCTTCTGTCTAAGGCCACGAGCATAATGATGTATATCATACTAAAGAACGTCGCATTGTTATAAACTCATAAGATATACTTCTACTCGCCAGATGTTCACGGGGCACGGAGGATTATGTAAGTACCCTCACAGGTTTAAGCTCAAGGAGAGTTCCTCGTGCATTTATGACCCGGCGGTGGAAAAAATTACTAAGAATGTGAGACCGTGTTAGAAAAGACCACAAGCGCGGGTAGCATTGCCTCCCTGATGGGTGATTCCAACAGTCAACTCATATTCCTAAAATTCTGTCGAGAGATAATACAGGGGTTTATGAATAAAAATTAGACAGCATAAAAGATAAGAAAATAAAATAGGTAAAATGTAAGCAGAATAAAATAAAGAAGTATGATGAAAAGAGGAGAGAAACAAGAGAATGAGGAATGAGATAAGAAAATGATAAGCAAATAACGAGATAAAAGAAAAGAGTAAACCGGGCCCTAGTCGCACATAACGGAGGAACATTTAAAAAAACGCCTTACTCGCCTCGTTTTTTCTTTAAAAAAAAACACCCCAAATTAGCCGCGTGAACGATAAATTATTATTTGAGTTTAGAAAGTTATGAAGGTTAAAAATAATCTAAAGTCCAGTATTTGTTGATGCGTTACTGTGTTATTTGTAAAAGCGTCAGCTTTCGAGCGGAGTGGTGTATTAGAGTGGTAGTAAAACTGACGGCGGCAATTGAGGCCGCTGGTGCATCCGTCTCACTGTACCCAGTCCCGTAACTCGATTACCAGTTCTGTTAGGAAGAGAGGAGTAGTGAGGCGGGGGGTACGTAGTAGTCTTATGTGGTTCGTCACAGCCTACCTTGTGTTTGTCTAAGGCTACATATACACGTACTTTACCACATGAAGTACACAATATGAAGAATCTCTTAGCTTTACTCATGATATATTCTCATTGCTGGAGACCGTCTAAGTGGATACAACTTCTGCTCCTATTACAGTCAAACAGTAGTCCATGATTACGTTGTTACAGTTCAGAGGGTACTGTGTGAAATTACTGTCGTGAAGGTGCCGAGATCTTGTCCCGAAGCGACGACTATTATGTGATGTAGATTTATTCTTACTGATGCCATATTTATGTACGTAAAATAATTTTATATATAAAAGAGAACACGTTTTCCTAAGCTCTTTGCTTCTGATAACTAATTGGTTCTTGGGAACTGATTAAATTGGTCCCAACATGAAGTAGCTTACTGGTAGACTAAAGTAAATTTTAATACAAAAGGCCTAATAAAATTTCGCAAGTCCTTTGATGTGATTTATAATGTTCTAAATTACATAGATTATTTTAATAGAGAATAACTATTCCTCGCTATCCATTCAGATAATATAAAATGCTACCGCAACCGACGTTGAATTTGTTGTAAGTGGGCCGAAATGTGGTTTCAATCAACGAGTCTATAATTAATATTTTTAGGCAATAATAACACTATGGTTTTCGTAAGATTGTTGAAAATAACTGAACGCATACAACTGAAGATAGGATGTTACTTGAGAAAGATCTGAACTTAGCAATGGACTGCTAAAGCTGATGGTAATCACAAGCTATTAAGTAAGTAAGTATATAAGAGTCCGTTGATTTTAATATTTATTTTGTTAAAACATCTTTTATTCTTATTTTATAGTATTTGTGATATGTTATGGAACTATCAAGCGGGTCTATATATGTTTGATTATTAGATTAATTTCTTGATTTTTTTATCAGTACATAACTCTCGACTTAACTTTCCAATATGCTTAAAAATAAGTATTAAAATAACATCAACAATATACTTATTTCTATTAAGGTATGTTAAAAAATTTCTCTAGCTATTTTTTGTTATAATGATCTTCCTTATCTGTCTTGACGAAAGTGATATTTTGTAATTCACGCGTTGATGTCTTTACTACGGCAAATCCGATAATAGCACCAGCGTTAAGTTAATATACATAATTATTGCTAATGTGCACCGTTACGTCGATATCGAAGTGTAAAATATGTCTAGACATATCCAAAAAGTAACGGTACAAAACAATGACACCAATTTTATTATAGACTACTTTATGTTGACAATATTTGTAAGTTAACTCTGTCTATATAAGAGTTAAGTTTAGTATTGTTTACATAGCACTCGTTACCTTTAGAAATCACACATTATCTACTTAACTTTATAATTTTCCTAGCCATAATAACTTTAATATATTTATGTAGTTTCACTATTGGTGTCATAACTAGGTTTTAGTAACCAGACAAGCTCTGGTAATTATTACCTTTTACCGTTAAATTCCACTTTCAAATTAGAATGCTTATACTTATCTATTGTGTGAATAATTTCTAATAATGTTAGAAAGAGACCGTAGATAATAAGGAAAATAACTGACGAAATATGTATATACAATGGTGGTTATTCACATTATTAAGTTAGTAATCAATTCATTATATACATCGCGTTGGATTAGGGCCACGTAACTTAGCGTCACTAAGCACGCGGTTAGCTACTGCGCCACGGAGGCAATGAGATCAAGAAGTTTTCTCACGTCCCAAACTAAATTACTAATCGCTTTTTCATACTTTCAATTTTTAATGAAATAATTCATTATGAAAATTACGCGAACGTAAATAATGAATTAATGATGTAACTGGTTGTAGTTCGCATTGCGGTAACAATGAAGTGTAATGCATTCGACAAGCTCTTGTTAGTAGCCATTGTTTTTTTTGAGGGGATCTTCAAAATGTATCGTAAGCGGTGATGACAAGTGATGGCGTGTCCTTGTGTTTCTCGTATATTTATTGTATAGGGGTTACTTTAAACCTGATTATTACATGAATTTACATTATTATCGACTATATTAAAGAATACATATGTTATAGAGATAGATTTGTATATTACTACATATATAGAGCTAGTAAGCTTGGCTAGAAATAATAAATAAGTAAATTAAAAGTTTGTTTTATGTATTGTGCCTCATAAGTGTCAAAAGAAAGGATTCACTAAGGTATTGGCTCGAGACGGAAGTTTATCGTTACTAACCGAAACGTTGGATATGATCTCCGATACAGCCTAATATGGCCGAACACGATTGGCAAGGTATGAGGCAACAAAAAGTAGTATTTATTATTGTGTACGTACAACTATTAACTATAATTGCTGACTGTGGGTATATTGCAAATGCTCGAGGGCGAGTTAAAATTTCGAAGAATTCAATTATGGTCCTTTAAAGATTCCCAGTACGAAGCCGTCGGTATTGAAACAAAGTAGTCACGGCCTGCCCGCCACTTCCCAACGCTGGGGAGCAAAAACAACGAATTCAAGTATTAATTAATTGAATTCATTAGACCATACAATATAGCTTCCAACGCGTAATCGTATACCGAAAAAAAATGACATGCCGTACATACATTGTTGCAGTCAACGGATAGAGAACACGACATCGTTTTTGTTTTATGTTTAATGATAATATGTCTCTGGAATTGAATGATAGACCAATGGGTTCAAGTAGGTTAACCGCTGTGCAAGCGGAGTATTATTCATCAGTGTTTTATTCTGAATCCTTTGATATTAGTAAATTTTCTCCCTACAATTTATATTCTTTGCGACGCCGCAGCTCATATTTCTGCCGCCGACCATTATTCTCTAAAATTACTGTCTTCCGGTTTGAAAGGCGATGTGGCTAGTAAAATTATTAAAGTGCTTAGGTAAATGTAGTGTATAGGAAAAAACTTAGGCAGATGAAGTAAGCAAACGCGACTTAATATCAGAACAATGTGGTGCTGTGTATATCATCGTAACTATGTCATGCTGTTATGTGCAGGCATATCACTTATTTGCACGTGAACATTTCACTCGTCACGTCGACTAAAAAAGAACAGTATAAAATAATAATATACACTATCATTATAAAATGTATGACAATAATGTTTCAGACATCTTACATTACAACATTAAACTGTGTGTGTGTGTAACGTTGGTGTATATTATCGATGGAATTATTGCACATCGCCACATTATGGTGACCATTTGGAGTAATGGACATGAGAAATTCATTGATTTTTTTTTTATATAACTTCGTCAAATTCGCATTATAGGAAGTGTATTCATGGTCTTCATGTTAGTCTCTAATATTGTATACGACTAAGTTTATATAAATTATTTGTATTGCCAAATTAAAAAAAAAAACCATCTACTAGATCATCATAGTAATTAGTCGTTAGACGCCCACTGCTGGACATAACCTAACTTAAATATCTTCATTTTAATGAGTCCGGCAGCACCTATTGAAAATAAGTACTGCAAAATCAACCAGATCGTTATTTTAGCTGCAATAGTTTTTTAAAATTTCTATAGGATTACTTTTTTTTTATTTTTGCTGTATCATTAAAAAAAGGAGAGAGAAAGAAAACAATCGCAGAGACAATCTTTCCCTTTTCGGTTAATAAAGAGAAAGTATAATTTTCTATAAGTAAAAGAGTTATCAAAATCGCTTCACTAGTTTGAGAGGTTTGCAAACATTTATCTCTTATGCATTATCTTAAATTTATTACTTACTTATGTCACTTATAACCAACTTAAAGTAACATAAGTTACGTTATAATATACTTCAGTCTACTGATTATATTTATATCATTATAGAATTTTAGAACAGGTCTAGTAAAGGAAATATTGTATTAGAATGAGCAATGCTTTTGAACTTCCTTTCTACATATACATTCGTTACGATTTCTTTATATAAATAAAAAATAGTAAAATACACATATCGATTAGTAATCTCCATATAGGATCTTTTTATACGCCGGATACAACCGCCATCTTTAATTCATAGATTAAATAAAACGATATTTCTATGAAATGTAAACTCAATTGCATAGAGTTGTAAACGAGTTTAGATAAACGCAAAATTTTTAATTAGAAACACTTAATTTTCTGATTAATCAACTTACAGTACAATTATAATGAAATGGAATATAATTAGCGATGTTATCCATATTGATATCTTAATTAGATCTTTTTTTTTATATACATTGAAATATATTCAATGAGAAATAGAGGAGAGTGAAGTATTAGAAAGGAAGTATAAATATAAAACCTTATAACATTGTGTAGTGATTGTCAGTAGAAGAAAAAAAAAGTAGTTCTTATTACGTAAGTTATTCTTTTCAGTAATTTTTTTTATTCAAAAGGCGACTACAAAAGTATAAAAAAAAGCGGAACGTTTACTTGATGGTAAGTAATACCCCTGCCTATAGTATGGCGCTGCTATAGACGATATATATTGTACAACGTTGTCCTTGTCCTTTGAGATATGAGACGTTGAGTCTCGTTACCCCAGTAATTTCACTAGCTACAACACCCTTCAAGCGAGAGCACAGTAATGTCTGCACAGTAGTGTTTGTTAGTTGCAATAGGTGTTAGGACGGTACCGACTTCGACGGTCGAGACCTGAACAGTAAACCAGTACCAGATTTAAGGTGTTTAATACAAGGCTTAACTGTATAAAAAGAAGTAGGATTTAAGCTTGAATATAAAAAATAATGTTAGTATTGTAGTCATTAATATGTATATCATCAACTTAAAGGCACCCACTGTTGGGCAAAGACGATCGCTGGACTATCTCTCCAACTTGAGAGTCATCGTGTTCTCGTTGTTATACATATAAAATAGTTAAAACTCATCAACCTATGTATCCTCTCTTTCACCCACTCCCTCTGTCTCCTTCTCTTTCGTTGTAAGTCCCGTAAGTTTTGGTGACAGCTTTGTCACCCCGCGGCAGTGTCGCGTAAAGATCAAGGACCCTGTCACCAGACAATTGCCCACGTACGCCGCGATGACCGACTTGCGAGGAATGCAACGATACATTACATTAATAAACATTCAAAGCTACAAAGAATTTCACGTGTATATAGTAAATTATATATTTTATATGATATATTACTTTCATGTTATTGCTCTTAGTACTAAGGATATCCTCATTTTTATTATTTTTTCATTACATTAATCAATGCAAACGAGCAGGATGAAGATATAAGTGATAAGCTTGCCTATAACAGCACGATCCTAGTTGAGGTGATATGTACAGCATCACATTGCGCTCGTCTCCTGGGACATAAGATATTGTTCCTTACCCTAGTAAATACATTAGCTCCAGTACCCTTCAAACAGGAATACAGTAATGTTTGTCGGCTGCAGTAGGCACTGCGGTGGTACTTAAACAGTCTCCGGTGACAGACACCTACCACCAGTAAATCCCATCCCGTAGAGAAACTCTGAGCATAGCCTAGTCACATAAAAATATGACACTAGCTACACCATATTTACCCTGTAGCCTTATTTCTCCAACTTCTTTATCAGCTACAGTGTCCTTCAAAAAAAAATCGCGTAATAAGATATTCTTAATGGTATCCTGTAAGAGATTTTCCAATTCTTTTCTCGTTGCCAAAGGAAACCGTCCACAGGCTGAGGGTCCGTTTGTTAAACTTTAATGATTTATTAATATTTACTACACACTAGTAATAAATTCATGCGTTGTTTTTTATGACCAATAAAAAGGCTTTCACGCTCTTATGAATTATTTAAGCCCATTCCAGTTATTCTGGATTTATTGATAATGGTTTATAATACACTCCATATAAATGATAATCACCGGAGTCCCAGTGCTTCCTTAGTACTCCGTTAAAGTTTAACGAACCCCCACCCCCTGTACATTTAATATATTCGGTGGTTGGTCTTAATAATGAATATTAACAGATTATTTTATAATTTTCATGAAAAATTTTATTTCATACGTATGGATATTTTGAATTACGATGTAGTTAAAATATCAGTCAAAAAGAGAGTAACTATTTTATAAAGCAACATTAAAGGTAAGTCTCTCACAGGAAACTGTAGGTAAGTACGGTGCAAACGTTACATTGTTCCGGTTTGAAGGCCGCTGTAGTAAGTGAAATTATTGGTAAGCCATCGAGCACAATGTGATGCTGTGTGTATAATGCTTACTAAGGCCACTTCGTTATGGGCAGGTTTTCATTTAGATAATCTTTGTGGTAAGTTAAAAATATATACAAAAAATTCATATTTAACTTGAATTACTTGGTAAAGTAAAGGAAGAAAAAAATTAAGTGCACTTAATGCTTAGATGGTCTTTTCCAATAACTTGAGCGCTACGCAACTAGATTACGCCTATTATCACTTGTAGCCATCTAGGACAGTGGCTCTCAAAGTTTTGGATAAGACTACAATATCTTAACCTATTCCTTTATACACTCATAGAATCAAAATTGTTTGGTAAAGTTCGGGTGGTGGTAGGTTTTCAAACCCACCTGGATAATTACCACACTACTAAGACAACAGCTTGCACTATTTCCGGTTGTCATAGTCAATGCTTTTCCGAAGCTGTAGTATTACGCGAACATGCTTAGCCATCTTCAGTCATCGGGGAACGAATCGAGAAGATAACAATGTAACCTCAGGATATATAGACAACACCATATTATGCTCGTCACTTTGAGACACATAATATTGAATCTCATTACCCCAGTAATTTCATTAGCTGCAGCTCCCTCAAAACTGGAACACAGTAACGTTTGTTGTCCCTAGTTACATTACTGTTTGTTGGCAGTAACAGTAGCTGCGAGATTTAACTTCATCATCATCAGGCCAATAGACGTCCTCTGCTAGACACAGGCCTCCCTCAAAGATCTCCACATCGATCGGTCCCGCGTTGCTCGCATCCAGTGGCTTCCTATGTTTCTCACCAGTTCGTCGGTCAAATTTGTAGGAGGCCTCCCAAAACCATGGATACCAGTACGCGGGCGCTACTCCAGGACCATACTGCCCCATCAGCCATCGTTCCTTCGAGCAATGTACCCTGCCCACTACAACTTAAGTCTAGCAATCTTTTGACTTAAAATAAATTAGTTACGAAAAAGTTAAATACCTTTACTTTAAATATGAACAGTAAAGAAGAATAACTTGCTGGTGTTATCATTCAAAACATAGGCTTTAAATATCGTAATCAACTTTACCATCGCAAATCACAACACCGTTTACCATCAAAGCTGATTATGTATAAGTTTGAGAACCGCTGACGGTAACCGGTTAAGTCGCACCGCGTTGTATACCAATGTTAAGTGTTAATATAGTATTAAAATTGCTACCTAACACCAACTATTATGATGCGCGGCATGCCGCGGTGGGCTTTGTGGTCTGACTGATTTACTATATAGCTAATGACCATGCGTTTCATGCCGTCTGACATCTTGGATACCATCCAGGAGTCGGTGGGAGACAGCATTTATCAAACAGTCCATTATGTTTATTACAGCACCTATTAAGGGAAGAGATGGAAAAGAAGACGTCTGGTGAAGCTGTGCAAATATTACTGTGTTCCGGTTTTAAGGTAGTTGTAACTAGTGAAATTACTGGGGTAACGAGACAAGATCCTATTTCTCAAGACTACCAGCGCTATATGGTACTGTGTATATCATAACTACCGGCACGTTGTTATGGGTATATTACTTACCATCAATTGAAACTTCCCGCTTATTTTATTGCTTAATTGAATAAAAAAAAAGTATTCAATACAAACACAGATTAATTATTTGTTTGTGTATGAAAATAAAATCTATATACGGCTTTTCCTGCAATACTGTACCGACGAATAAACAAAATAAAACACTTCCTTTTAGTATTCTACGATATATTTAAGAGAAATACTTATTATACTTAACTGCTTAATTTATAGGTAAATGAAGGGGTTCCGCCAAACATCTTACGGAGACCAAGTCAACCTCACCAGCATGCGGTGCACCCTGATGATTAACAGATGAGGGTCTGACCACCCAATCCTCCTTAATACACTCTGTGGGGATCTTTGGAGCCTGTGTCTAGCAGTGAACGTCTACCAGCTAATGATGAAAGCGTCACTTTAACTTGATTAAATCAAGCACAAATTACTGGTACTGGTAGTGGTAAAGACTTAGAATAATAATAAAAATCCAAAATATGCAAGATTTCAACAATGATAGAATAAAGAGTAGATTAGACCCCTTCTGTTTTTTAATAATACGTTTATACATCCCCCGTGTTTGACCCGTATCTTAATAAAAAAAAATTAAGTGATTTTATCTCAAAATCGCAAATCCTGCCTTGTTTAATACACAAGTAGAATTTTATTGGCCGTACAGCGTACAGTAAGATGTTTATCTAAATAAGCACATTCTGCAGCCTTAGCAGAGCAGAACAGGATATTGTGTGTATCTATAATACGAAGGATAAAATGTGGGCCCCCTTTCAGAACCGGTCGCCGCGATGGAACCGCGCGACATCTCATTTCCGGTAACGTTTATGACAATGTTTTAAATACGTCCACTGTCAAAGATTATACAAGTGTGTACTATGTCGACGACTGTACCGATGAGCGAAGAACTGATGATGGGAACTCCCACGTTCGTGTTAGTGAATTCTACCAAAGGAATTGTTTTTTACCGGTAGGAGTGAACAGCCTTTTCCGATATCGGATGTCATGAACGGTCAAACAACTAACATAAACATAATCAAAGAATCATCATCATCATCATCAGCCGTTAGACCTCCACTGCTGGCTAAGGCCTCTACCATAGATCTGTACATACAGTCAGCATGGTGTCCAGTATTACCTGGAACCAGAAGCCGTTGTATGTAGGAGTTCATATGGGATGGGTTTGAACCATTTCCCATCACGCTGGCCCAATTCAGGTTGGTGGGAGCCAGATCCTAATTTGTCGATTAGCAGGGTGCTCCAATAGCAGGTGGGGTTGGCTTTGGTCTCCTTACACCCCTCAAAGAGAAGACTGAGATTATCTTATCTTCACTGTAGCATCTATTACTGGGGTCACAAGGATAAATATTTCATTTCAAAAGCCAAAGATCATAGCGTTCACAATGACCCTCAACTAAACTTGATGAAATCATTGGAGATCAATAAAGATTACTTTGAAAATAAAAATGATCACTCTGATAAATGATGTGTTTCATTGGAGCTTAAATAAACATCATCTTTGTCTATCATTTGTCGTCCTGGTCTCTGGTTTTTTTAAATAACTATATGAAGTCTGTGAATTTGTTGTTGAACGTTATCAAAAGAACCCCTTGTCAATCGACTAAATCACCATTCCCATACGAACAGTATTATTTCATATAAAGTATATTTCATTGAATACATCACTGTACGAGGTAAACATTTAAATGGTCGTTTTCTCAGAAGACATTGATCATCGAGTCATCTTATTGGCGAGCAGGTTTGTCTCGTAAAACGTCCACATCCTCCCTCAGCCGGCCGCGGTGAAAGTAAATACAGCTAGGAAACTAGACTAGTCTTGTTGATGTTATAAGTGGCCGCCATAAATCCGCACGAGCATCGCAGCAAATTTGTTAGACGACATTAGATCGGAATTTTTCGCTGATACAGTTAACAGAAATTCCCAGAACTGTATGAAGATGCTTGCTTGTGATAGCTCAGTTGTGACTGTAGTAGAATTGAACAGGACTCCAAGAATAATGAATTCGAGTTTTAATAAGATCCTCTCTCTTATTCATTAATGATGTAAACAAAACTTCAAGAGAAATTTTCGAGAGCATTCGACCTTCGCCAACCCGCACTTGACACCGGGAGTCATGCATGAAGCGACGGTCTTCATTTGAGGTAGAGGAATGGTAGGAGGAACTGGGTTATAGAATGATAGAGAAAAGAAGTTTGAAAGAAGAGCAGAGAATAAAAGAATAGAAAGAACGATAGATGAGTACGAGTAAAAAATTGAGCAAGAAAGTACTGATGGTATTACGCAGGGGAACGAAAAAAAAATCCTGCACTTGGCCAGAGTGGTAGACAGCTATGATTCTGGATTCCCAGCTGTGGGAAAATTTAATATTCTCTTGTTGGATCGGATAGAGTTCCTTAACAAGGTTGTGTGTGTTCAGCAGATGATTTAAGTCCAATTTAATTAGAGAGTTACTGTGAAGGCTGGACTTCTTTTATCTGCTTAATTTAATCCAAAGAGAAATTTCTTTCTTCCTTAGTATTCTTCATATATATTAAACATAAGAAATAACATTATAAAAGAAATAAATTAAGCCGTTTGAATCTTTGATGCAGATCAAATATTCATAGCGAGTAAATAATTACATTACATTAGAAACTGTTATAGTTGAAAGGGTAATAAACAGGGTTGGTGGAACCCCAATAACCTACGCCGTTGGGGGGCAATGATGAATCCTCGGACATGGCTTGAGACCTGTAATACATTATGAGAAATGGTTTAATGTACTTACGCTGGCCCTAGCGACCATTTGTTAGAAGATAGTAATGTAAAATAAACTAATTCCGGCTTGTGAAGGATTCTATAGCGTATACGAAGCCATGAGAACTCGGTAAAGTTAACAAAGGTAAATTTAAGTATATTAAGTTGCGATTTAAATACGTTTTAAATACTAATAATAATTTACAAATATATCATTCTATTTAGATTCTTAGTGTGGACTTTAGGAAGTAAGTTTCAAGAATGAGATCTAGATATTTCTTAACAGCAGCGCCTTCGTATTGTTCTTTTCGATGAATAAATATCTAAATTATGAAACTTAACAAAAACGTAAATATAACATATTATGCAGTGAACATAAACAAAAGAGATTACTAGTTTTTGTATCTTTCCGTTAACCAGTCTCTAGAATGATGTTTCTCAAATAACGGATCCATTTTTAGGGGTGTAAAGGGTTCAGTACAACAAATCGCGGGATCCAAGCCAACCTCACCAGCTCGCGGTGCACCCTACTAATCAATAAACGAGGCTCTAGGTCCCACCAACCCGCATTGAGGCAGCATGTTGGGAAATCGCCTAAATCCCTCCATATGAATCCCTACCCGATCGAGTTGGGATTCTGTGGGGGGAGGCCATGTCCAGCAGTGGACGTCAATCGGCTGATGATGATGATGAATCCATTTCCATTTTCTTTTAATTCAACTAGGCGATGGTTTGAGAGCAAGTCGGAAGAATATAGTACTAGTTAGGCATTCACACAGCACCACACTGCTTTTTTTTAGACAGAGATTGAACCTATAGACGTGAGAATAGAGGAAAAGAAACAATATGTAACTGTGTTTGACTTCTCATTAAAAAAAAACTAAGTTTTTTGTTTTTTTTTTTATTCTACGAAACGACGAGATGAACAAGACGATCACTTGATGGTGAGAGACACCGGTCTATAAAACGTGAGGCTAGTTAGGATGTTATATACCGTATCACTCTAAACTCGTCGCCAGAGACATAAGTTGTTGAGCCTTGTTACTAAATGAGCCTTTAATTTTACTAGCTGCAGCACCTGTTAAACCGGAACACAGTAATATTTGCTCACTACTGTTTGGTGGTAGAAATAGAAACATATAGATAGACGTTCTCTGGCAACAGAGACCTACAACCAGTAAAATAGTATGCGACACTCGTTATCTCTGTTTTCTATTTATCTCTTTCACACAATACGTTCCGATACACGTATTAATTAAATCGTTCGTTCGGATACATGTAATAAATTTATAATGCAATAAATTAAAAAATATATTATAAAAGAAACTATGTTGTTTTTTTTATAATACGAAGCGACAACACGAGCAGTATGTTCACCTGATGGTAAGTGACACAACCTTAACAACACAGCATCACGTTGCGATCGTATTCTTGATACATAAGATGTTGAGTATCGTTAAACTAGCTGCAGCGCCTATCAAGGCGAAATACAGTTTGCACAGTATCCGGCATCAGAGACCTACCACCAGTTATACCATTGGCACTTTTATTATTTATATTGTGCTATACGGTGCTTAAGTTGTTAAGCAATTTGTGTCATTGGATCAGGTCTACTGTTACATTGGTACGGAACACAGTTTAAGTATAAAACTATGTTAACGGACTTTCTCATTCCGCTACGGTCATCGAAAATATCGTAAGCAAGAAACGTGAACAAAGATAAATGATCAGAACAGTCCGACTTAGGGCCAGTAATCTAAAGGAGGGGTTGGATGGGGTCCCGCACAACTACTTGCTCGCGGTGGTCGCTGCTAATCGATAAATGAGGCTCTGGCTCCTATCAATCCGCATTAAAATAGCATGGTGGGTAATAGCCCAAATCCACCCCTCGCAATGAACCCTTACAAACAACGGCCCCTGGTGCCCAGCGATAGCAGAAGTCATGTCGACTGTTTCCAACGTTGGCAAAGCGCCGAAACCAGGAAAGAAACGATGTGGAAATCTTCGGGGGAGGCCTATGTCCAGCAGTAGATGTTTATGAACTGATGATGGTCATCTAAAGAAATAATATTTTTAGTGTAGATTTTAAATCGTTATTTGTAGTTTTTCTTTCAAACTTTCTGGCTCTTAGTGTACACCACGGACAATAAGACCTACTTAGAACATTTGGAGTTTACTGGTGGTAGGTCCATATCGCCGGAAACCGTCTAATAGGTACCACCGCAGCGTCTATTTCTCGTCGTTTCGTATAATAAAAAAAACTTTTACTAGGCCCGTGCTGACACTGCGCTGGTAATAAAAACGTATGCTCGCAAATCACTCACAAGATATCTTACACACTGCACCTTCAAAGCATTCACAACCTCATCGCGTTACGGTAAAGTTCAATTTTGTCCACAGCATCAGTGAAGAGGTTCTTGTGACAGAAACACCAAGTCACACCAGTCGAGACAATGAGCTTACCCATATCGGTACAGTTACGAGCATTAACTGTTGTTACTGGTTTACACAGCGTATTCCGATGTAGAAAGCGACCCGCGCAATTGGGTGACACGAGATAAAGATGGCGGCTGCGATGGAGGAAGCACGAGTCACGCGAATTTAAATAAAAACGAAATTGTTTAAAACGTCAGCCGCGTATATTAACATAGATAAAATTTATTATTAACTGAATTCGCGTTTTCGTCCACAATGGGACAGCAGTTCCCTCAATTTCTGGTGTTAAGTGATATCACTTCTTTTTTTGTATAACTAAGGGTCGTTCGTCTGGCGGTAAGTGATACGCCCGCCCATAGCAACGTGGCGATAGTTATGGTGATATATATTGCACTACATTGCGCTCGTGGCCAGAGACATATTGAGTCTCATTACCCCAATAATTACACTAGCTACAACGTCCTTCAAACCAGAAAATAATAGTTTATAAAGTAACGTTTGTCGTCTGCAATAGGCGTTGCGGTTGTACCTACTTAGATAGCCTACAGAAACAGAGACCTAGTCAGTGTGTGTCCTTACCATTAAGCTAGGACATGGAGTTAGAATTAGTACTACGAATAAGCAAGGATAATGTTAATGTATTAAATGCAACAAAGTCATCATCATCATCAGTCTTCCTCAATCCACTGCTGGATGTAGACCTTCCCCAAAGTCTTCCTTTAGATACGGTCCTCAACTATTCGCATCCACACACTTCCGATCGGTCTTATGATGTCGTCGCCATTACAAAGGCGAGCGTCGTACACCCCTACCTCCTGTATGCGGCCTCCATATTAAGACTTTCATCCCTCATAGCAACAAAGTAATTAATAGAAATAAAGTATAGTAAATAAAAGAATTAATACATTGTATACTAGCTGTATACCAGGCCCATATCCAGCAGTGGACATCTATCGGTTGATGATGATGATACTAGCTGTTCTTCGTCCTCTTTGCTGGCTATAACACCCTTGTAACTGGCTTTAGGGTAGGAATTTCATTAAATCCAGTCTTAGTTGACCTCTTAGTGATAGAAGCAACATCTTTACCAAATTTTGAGTGTTTGCACATAATAGTTACGGAAATATCGTTATCAATCGATCCCCTATACATATATAAATTGGATATATAATATAAAACCTAAAATAAGTACAATACTTTAACAGTAGATAGAACATGAGGACTAGGACTAAAGAATAGATATGATTTCCGTCTATTTCTACTGTTAAAGAGTAGTGTGTAATGATTACTGTCATCCGGTTTGAAGGCTTAACATCTTGTCTCAAGCGACGAGCGCAACATAGTACAATGTATAACATCCTAAGCGCCATATTGTTAGGCGCAAACGTATCAGTTATTATCGGGTGAATGTCCCTCGTGCCTTTGCTTTGTATGTAAAAAAAAAAAATGACTTGCAAATAAAAGGTATTTCGAATGAGTCTGAATAAGTGGAGTTTTTTGTCGCAAGCTTAAGCTCATGCTGTCCAACAGTCACTTATATAACATGAGTCGTATGTTCTATCATTGAATTTTTTTTTTTTAATTAATTTATTTTTTCATGACTTAATGATGTACTTTTTACACTAAGTGACGAGACGAGTGGGACGTTCACCTAATTATAAGTGATGCGGCCGCTCATAACACGACGCTAGTTAAAATGTTATATAGAACACCACACTACGCTTGCCGCTTAACATAACATGTTGAGACTCTTTACCACCCTAGCTACAGCGCCCTTCAAACCGGAACACAGTAATGTTTGCCTACCAATGTTTGTAGATAGATATAGGCGCTGGTACCCACCTAGACACCGATGACAGAGACAATACTATTACTACGATGTACTTTTAAGATTTTGTTCTATAAGTATTCAGTTGTAGGTTCCGGCTTGAAAGGCGCTGTAAATAATGAATTTACCATCCTATTTAGCGCCACGACCTTATGATCTAGACTATTACTTACCAACAGATGAACATCTCACTTGCTTCGTAATTTAATCCGATAAAAAAGTCGTTAAATCTAGTTACACTATTGATTTCACCAGCTACAACGGCCTTCAAACCGGAATACAGTAACGTTTGCACACGACCATTTAGACGCAGAAATAAAGGCTGCAGCGCTATTTACCTTTGCTCTGGTGTAAGGGTATTATTGTTAGCGATATTACTGAGGTTTCGTCAAACTAAATTGATTGTGCCATGGCGACGAGCATAACATGGTGCAGTGTATAGCATCCTAACTAGTGATCTTATGGACTACAAGTGACCTGCGCTCTTACCACCAGGTGAACCATATCCTGGTTTCGTTGCTGCGTCGAATTATAATGAAAAAATGATGAAAACGATTTTATAAATACACTAATACTGTGTTCTATACGTAGTAAAATTACTAGAGTAAATACTTCATTTCCTCATCAGGTATCACTCACCATCAGGTGAACTTCCCTCTCGTCTCGTCGCTTAATTAAATAAAAAAAAATACTAAAATTATTGATAAACAGTATATATATGTTTTGTATTCCGCAACATTGTTATAAATTAAATTTTAGAAAGTGAAATAAGTAACGGAAGGAGATTTTTAATCTGTATTTTAAAGGAGATATACAATAAACATTGACCTAGAAAAAAACTTGTTTTGTATTGAAAAAAAAAACTAAACTTAGAGCCTGTGTTCATTAAAAAGAGGTATAAGGTACGGATGTGGCTTTTGATTGTGGTACAGATTAAATATGGCCATGTTTATATATTTATAATCTGTTGACATTAGTTTTATTTTTCTTCTAGTCCGTTTGACTTTCATTAATATGTAGAATATTTTTTTTAAACTATATTTATGATATACATTTACATATATATAGGTAATATAAATATATAAGTATAACTATCAAATCTAATTATATATTACGTCCAGCAAACTGGGCGGGGAACAGCTAGTATTTTATATACTAAGTATACTAGTAGTAGGTCTCCGTTTACGGATAGTTTTAGGTGGGAACCGCCGCAGCGCCTATTTCTGTCACCAAATAGTAGTGTGCAAACATAACTGTGTTCCGGTTTGAAGGACGCTGTAGCTAGTGTAATTACTGGGGTAACGAGATTGAACATTTTAATTCACAGACGACGAGAGCAATGTAGTGCAGTGCATACTATCTTAACTAGTGCCATATTGTTATGGGCGGGCGTATCATTTACCATCGGGAGAATGTGCCGCTAGCTTTGTCGGTAAATTAAAAAAAAAAAAATTGTAGCAAGTTCTGTTTATATAATCTGTTTAATCCTTAGGTATACTAGTAAATGTCCTTTGGAATTAAGTCGTCCTTTTTTTTACATTTTTATCTACAAATAAAGTAACTAAAGGAATGGTTTATTTACGTTTTTCAACTATTGAATATTTATGAGTCGACATAAATTTATCCGTAGCCCATAATTGGTCCTGTTGACATCCTTATCCGAATCAAGTATCAAGTGTTTACTATCTCATAAATATACACTACCATTAAATGAATACTTTTTTTATAAATGACAACATTGTTGTAGTATGTTCGTTTGGGAAAGCATGTAAGCAGATGGTTTCCATATTAAATTACATTTATGTTATTTACGAGACAGAGAGGGGAAGTTAAATTATTTATATGAAAGAAGAGGGGTTAAATGTTAATTAATTATATTTTCGTTGCCTGAATAATATATATTTTTTTTTATTCTAGAACTGACGAGATGTGACGTTCACTCAATGGTGAGTGATACGCATGCCCATAGACCGAGATAGAGATAGAGAGAGATAGCTCCATTTCGCTCGTCGCTAGAGACATAAAATGTTAAGTCTAGTTACCTCAGTAATCACACTAGCTACAGTGCCCATCAAATCGGAATACAGTAATGTTTGCTTACTGTCGGTCTGACCACAGGAACACCAACAGCTATGTCCGCTTTTTCAGTCCACATTATTCCGCTTCTAGAAGGAAGGTTAAGGTTTTAAAGGTTTCCTACTCAGTACTGAAATGGATCAATTAGTTCGCTAACTACAGCTTCATACTGAAACTCAGTAAAGTTTTCACTTATTTATCTATAAGACGCTATAATGTTTTAAGTTCAAAGTTTTTACTGAGTTTTTGTCTACAGTTTTATTTTATAATACTTATTGTCTATGTCTTAAGCAGTTAAATGTGGTGTTCATCCGCTTTCTACCGAGTGCAGTACCAGCTCCGTCAGGGCAGCGGATGTACTGGTACTTAATTCAATCAAATCACATTGAATTTTATCGCATTGTAACAGCGGCAGTAATTGCTGGCTTTCCACTCCAACTCGGTTAGGGCGAAAGTGACTCGTAATACATTTCGTTTGATTGGATGAGAGAATATTAATTGGTATGAAACTCCATCGTAGTCGTTAATGAATTTTTTTTTTTTTCAGAAACATTTCATGAAATGATCTAAGTTACCGGAGACCGTCTAGGTAGCAGCGCCAGCCCTATAGTATCGCGCTAGTAAAAATAGAACTAAGGTAAGCCCTGCCTATCGTAGAAGGTGAGTAAACAGGTCTAGGAGTTTCGCGGCCTTGAGGGTGGGGGCCCTTATCGCTCAACAAGTGAACTTGCGTGGGGCAGCTTAGAAGGTTTAAGCCCCTCCTCAAAGACCTGTTCAAACAAAGTGTAGACGGTCAGCGGTACGTACTATAGGAGATACCGGGGCCTCTCCCAATGCACTGATGCAGAGCACTGAGGAGGTTTTAGTGAGTAAAAATCTCACATAACGCTGACTTACCCTCAGCGCAGCTCTTATGGCAGCCGACACAGTACTGATCTAACATTACCGTGTTCCGGATTGAAGGGAGTTGTAGCTAGTGATATTACTGCAATAATGAGAGTTAAATGTTTATCATCCTATCCAGCACCATGTTGTTATGGACAGGCGTATCTCTTACCTTCTTGTGAACGTTTCCTTCAGCCTCAGCTGATACACGTCCACTGTTGGACATAGGCCACCCCCATAGATGCCCACATCGATCGATCCCCCGTTACCCGCATCCACGGGCTTCTCGCGACATTCTGAGCACCAAGGCCGTCGTTTGTAGGAATTTATATTGGGGAATCTAGGCTATATCCTACCACACTGGCCCAATGCGGGATGGTGGGAGCCAGAGGCTCGTTTGTTGGTTAGCAGGTTGCACCATGAGTAGATTAGGTTGACTTGGGTCCCGTGAGTGCAGAACCTTTTACACCACAAATAAATACATCTTCTCGTAAAAATTCCGCATAAGCTAGATCTCTTTGATATAGATCATTCTTTTTACTTAGGCGGTCACATTACCTATAGCCAGGTATTCGGCAATAGTACTACCACCAGTGAAATATGTACTTATAGATTATACCCGGTACAAGTGCGGCTATTGATTGTATCAAGTATAACTTAAATTATACATATAACTTAGTGTGTTTGACATTTCTTTGTATCAATTCACTTTAAAGTTAGTTCCTTTTATTTCTTGGAATAAGTTTCTCTCTATTGTGAGATCGCTGGCGGAATTAAACTCTTCCTACCGATTAAATCGATTTCATATTACTTCTACAATTGTTCAAATTCTAATAGATGTTAAGAATTTCGATGTGTTCTTATTTAAGTGTTTTACTTAAAAGCTAAGTCAATTCTAGTAGTTAAAGTTACACGTATGATTACTGCTATAGTTACAATTGGTTAGACAAATGCTGCTAGTGTATGAAGACTTATGTAAATAAAGAAAAACATCTGAAACTAGGGATAATTGAGGCTAAGTTTGTCCTGTTCCCTAGATAGTTTTTATCATCCAAGACAACCTTAAGTTACGTTAAGTTAGAAATAAAAAACTTACGACAAAAATATATTTACAAAGATGACGAGAAGTTTGAAATATCTTCTTGTTGTTCTATGAAGATGTAAATCGCCTACCTTATCAATAGTAATTTTTTTTTCGTATTTCAAACTATCAAATGGGGTAGATTTTCATTAATATAAAAATTTCTTCAAAAATAACGTCTTTTAGTTTTCATTTGACAAAGCGACGAGATTAGAGAGACGATTATTTGATGGTAAGTACCACGCTTGCCTGTAATATCGTGGCTCTAGTTAGGATGTTATACACAACACCACATTGTGACTTAATCTTCTAGTTAAAACATAAGATATTCAATATCATATCCCAGTAATATCATCACCTCCAGCGCCTTTTTAAACTGGAACACAGTAATGTTAAACACATAAGTGTTAAGCGGTAAAAATACAGCAGTCTTGACGATGCCCTTTGAAAAATTCTTTTTCCTTCTTATATTTACTATTATAAGGTAATAATAGTTAAT
The DNA here is from genome assembly GCA_033220335.2 of Troides aeacus. Lineage (NCBI taxonomy): Eukaryota > Metazoa > Arthropoda > Insecta > Lepidoptera > Papilionidae > Troides > Troides aeacus. Next base: position 11,093,434 of record CM067278.1, read on the forward strand.
AATAATGAAATAAGCTAAGTAATTATCAGTATTCTAAGTGTATTTATAAGTAGAGTTGAATGTATTCGTAGAAATTGTTGAAACATTACGGCGAAGTATTTATAAAGGAAATAGTTTCGTACCGCGCTCCCGGTCACGACGGCAGCCGTGTCCCCGCTCCGACGGTGATAAGAATTTAATTAGAATGCATGTGTCTAGGACAAGGACAGGAGTACAAAGATGAACAGATGGATAGAAAAAAGAATACATTTAAAATTGGACGTATTGCAATAGTATAAAAACGTCAGGTATTATGAATATCTTCATATATACATATAGGACATATCTTCGAAACACTCAAAATACGGTAGAGATATTCCTTCCGAAATTTAGAGGTCAGCTAAGAATGGATTATACATAATTATTTCCACGAATGGAGTTGTGGGCGTGTTAATAACGAGAAGATCCAGGGCCTGATCTACCCTTCGCCATTTGAGCTTACTGAGTTTATGTTACACCTAGGGGTATGTCGGCGACATTGGTCCCTGATTCTGAATTGATTACGTAAATATTCTCCAAGCATGGCCCTCTCCATCGCCCGATGTGACTGTGAGCTTTCATATGTGGCCCATAGTTGTAAGACGTAGTGTTGTACATCGTTCTTTGTATTATATCTTATAATACAATGATTTATTCCATTTTTTTTTATTTAGTGTAATTATTATAATAATTAATATTAACATATCTTTAACACATGTTATTAATACATGTATATATTTTTATAAGCAAGGGTGTGAGAGGTCTCGCACAACAGCTCATGGGGCCCAAGCCAACCTCACCTGCTCGTGGTGCACTCTTCTAATCAATAAACGAGGCTCTAGCTTACACTAACCCGCATTGGGCCAGTATGGTAGGAAATGGCCCAAATCCCCAGTATGAGCCCTTAAATACAACGGCCCCTATTGCCTGGCGGTAAGAGAAGCCATGCTGATTGTATGTGAAGATCTTTGGGTGAGGCCTATGTCGAGCTGTGGCCATCTATCAGCTGATGATGATTTTATATAAGTAATCATTGATGTTGCAAAGCTTCTCCATACATACGTGTCACAATGAACGCAAGTATTGTCATAACTCAATTCCAAGAGTGACTTTCTTAATGTCATTGTTACCATTGTGCTGGTTCAGCCGACACGTCGCCATTGTTCCACTTACGGCGAATCGACACTTCCTACAACTCTATTGTTCTAGTTAACGAATGTTTGTGTCGGATAACGCGCTTCTTCAAATTAAGGTCTACAATACATTAGTTAACGACCAGGACAAATTGCTGGGGGCCTCATGAGAAAGCTCAGAATCACACAGCGGGCGATGGAGAGGACGATGTATGCAGTGTCATTTCAGAGATGAGATCAGCAGAAGAACCTTGGTAACCGACATAGTCCTACGAGTCACTAGGCTGAAGTGATAATGGGCATAGCTCGTAGTAGCAATGGGTGTTGTGGTTGTAACATGCTGGAATGACGACCCTGCACCGGAGAGCCCAGAGTTGGTAAAACCCCAATAAGTGGACAGAGGACATCAAAAGAATCGTGGGGAGCTACTGGCTCAAATAGGGCAATACCATGCGTTGTGGAAAACATTAGAAAAGACCTATGTCCTATGTCCAGCTGTGGACGGACATCCATCGGTTGAAATAATGATGATGATGACAATGGATTTTTTTTTCATATGGTTTTAAGATACAATTAGGCTTTGGATTATTAAACGTATTCTAGCTGCCACACAGCATTGCTATGATAGCAGAATAACAATATTAGTTGTGATCATCCAGACATAAACCAAACTTGACAAAAATTATTTTGGTTCGATCAAGGATCTCTATATTATTTAGTCATAAAAAGTTATGGAAAAATGAGTAATCAGAAAAAAATCATTTAGACTTCTCCTCCTCATCCATCTGAACGTTGTTAAGCACAGCTCCAAGAGACATGTCTAAAGCCATCCCACCCACAGCCGCGCCATTACATGAGCGTTAAGTTATTTAACAAGCGGATGTAAAGCTAATAAGTTAAAGTCGAGCAGATGAAGACTCGCCAACTTATTCCCACATTAAGAGCAGCACAACTGACCCGACAAATTGTACCGTTCCGCGTTTAATTGGACAAGAAGTACGGATTTTAGGGTTCGTTACGAAAATATTGAAGCCGCGCGTGAAATCGATTTTATAGGCTTCTTCCTTTGTTTTCAATCTCGTTATTCTTTCAAGTCATCCAACTTAACAAAAACTTAAGTACTTTATAACTGTTGTACAGTAACAGTTAGACACACGTTTATAGTAAAGTATTATTACATCATCATCAGCTGATAGACGTCCACTGTTGGACGCAGGTATCTCCCAAAGATCGTCACATCAATCAGTTTTACGCTGCACGCGTCGACGGGTACCAGGTCATCGTTCATAAGGGTGTGTAGGGATTTGGGCCATTTCTGGCTGTTTCACGCTAGCCCAATGCGGGTTTGGTTGGAGCCAGAGTCTCGTCTCTTGAATAGCAGGGTACAACATGAGCAGGTGAGCTTGGCTTGGGTTCCGTGAGTGATTGTGCGTGATGTTTACTGAAGCTGTTGTGGCTCGGTAAGGTATTCACATGAACATTTCTAAGTGGAGCGGGTTCCATCTTCACTGAACTTCCGGTGAAGAAAAACATGGGAATCAAACCGATAGGCTTCAAGAACAGCTCTCAAGAAAGTGTTACATCTACCAACAAGCAGCAGCGAGGTGAATAAATGTCTTTTATTGAAGAGATAGAATGCCAGCCCTTAGAGCCAGAACATATTCTTCCAGGACTCCAAATATTTTTTTTTTAACGTCCATCTTAGGGTAAGTTATTTATTTACACGCCACCATATTTATCGTGTTGGGATGATAAATATCAAGTCTCAAAGCCTTAGTGCTTTAACATTTTCCATCAGACTGAAACGTTTGTGATTGCTTAATCATTAATAAAGAATTTCATACGTTTAATATTTAAATGAAATATACAGAACCCGTTGCGAATTAATTGTTTTTTTTTTCCTTCCGCTATACATTAGCAGTTTTTGTTGTAGCTATTACATCTCGCCTCGATATGTAAGTCCAATTAAATTATATATTGGAGCGATGGTTTTTTGTTAGACCTAAATTCGTTACTTATTTTAGAAAGAGAGGAGACTAATTGTATCTATGATCGTAACCTAAAAATTATGGTCAGACACCAAGTGAAATATATTTTATATGGCGCTAAAACTAATTTCTTAAATAATTAGCATACTGCTCAGATAATTGAACCGACTGATGATGTTACTGTCTTAACTGTCACGTTCTATGTCTAAGATCCTGCCTTGGAGGTATTCCAAGGCCAAATGCGGAGTTTAATTGTTGAGGTTTCTTTCAAACCCCTTGTTTATCTATCTCTTTCATTTCGTAAATAAGCTACCATAACAGCATAGTTGTCTTCCGGCTCATAGCGTATGAGAGCTGGATTATTCCGGTCGAGGATTCACTACCATTTTCGTTCAGTTTTAGCTTAGCCAACTGCTTCTCAATCTCTCCTGTACCCTTTAATAAAACTTTTCATTTACGAGCACCTCTCCCTTGATTACTCTTGCCTTCTCCAAAAATTGTCTCCATTCTCTTAAGCTATATCTATAGTCAATCTTAACTACATATTGTATATGTAATTAATACATAATAATCAATTTTATATAAGTTAATAGTTTTAATATAATCATTGGTTGAAAGACATCCACAACTGGACATAGGTTTTCCTCAAAAAACTCCACATCGCTGTGTTTCCGACATGCAGTCAGCATGGCCTTCGGTACTGCTGGGCACCAGGGGCCGTCGTATGTAGGGGTTCATATGGAAGGGCCATTTTCCGCCACACTGGCCTAATGCGGATTCCTGGGAGTCAGAGCCTCGTTAGTTGATTAGCATGGCATAATACGAGCAGGTGATGTTGGTTTGGGTCCCGGAAGTGATTGGGCGGGACCTGTTACACCCTCACCTGTTTAAACTTCTCTATTTTTGAGATCCCATGGGGTTATACTGAGTTCTGTAGTTGTGCGTTAATAGCTTAGCCCATTGTAGTTTTTTTTTTAATTCGTTAACCAAATTATTTTCAGATGTCGCCGACTGTTGACCTTAGTTAAGTTTAGCCGACTAAATAGCCTAACAATGGAGCTTTGTCAAACTCTCCCACGCAGTTGACGGTCGCGCGTTTCCTTGTTAGGGTAGAGTCGTGTGGACAAGCGTTCCCGTTGCACTTCACAAAACATTCTTAATGAAAACAAACAACTTCCTTCGATGTTATCCATAGCCTACTCCATGTAAATAAAAACAAGTTTCTTATTTACCTTACCGTGGTAATACTTGATTTTTTATTTATTATCATCTCTATTATAACATAGATTTTTAAAAGACTAGCTCTATGTTTTATTTATTTATTTTTTTATATAGTCACGCCTTTTTCCCAGTAGGGGTAGGCAGAGGTGAATAAACACCCACATTTCGCCAGATGTGGTCAGATTAGGTCCAGTGTAACAGGGAGCGAGCCTTTTGCCACTTTATTGGTACCACACCACACACACACACAAAGATGATTTCAGTGTACTGGTTTCCTCACGATGTTTTCCTTCACCGTTTGTATCTCGCTGTTGTAACTGAAGTTCACAAATGTACATAACTTAAATATTAAGTCATCGGTACATGCCGAGGTTTGAACCCGCGACCTTCAGAATGAAAGCCGCACGCTCTAACCATTAGGCCAGCGAGCTACTGCTTTATCATTATATCTATGTTTTATCATTATATAAAATGAAAAACCTGTATTAAATGTATCTATATATACTTGTATATATATAAAATCTGTTCTAGGCTGACCTATAATCTGTAAAAGGAATATTCCTACACTTCAAGTCTCCAGGTCTTATGGTTCCAGAAATAACGTGATAAGTCTCAACTTAGGTGAAAATCTCTTACGCATATATGTATATATATATATATATATATATACAAACGTATGTATGTCTCATTTTCCTCCTGCCCTTTGCCCAGTTATGTATGGTCGGCTATGTATAATCTATATATGATAGACATCGTACATCCAGACTTATATAACACATATACTTTAAGAGAGACATGAATTTATGAGATATTTTACATGAATATTGATGATAACTGATGAGAGCTCAGAAAGAAGACAAAGGAAAAAAAAGATATATATGTATATCCTCTGGAAGCACAAGGTATAGAGACTTGAAATCTAGTAGGAATATTCCTATTGCCTAGTGTAGGTCTGCTAATAGTTAATATATAGAGGTGTAACAGTTTCCGTACAACAAATCATGGGATCCAAACTAACGTCTAAAATCAACAAAAGCTCTGCCTATATCACCCTATATAAATTCCTACCCGATCGTGTGGGAATCTTTGGTAAAGCCTATATTCAGTAGTTGACCTGTATCAGCTGATGATGATGATGAGGTCAGGTATGAACGGATTTTATGAAATGTTGCCCCGGATGGGGCGTTATAGGGTGTTGATACCGAGAAAGAGCTCGGTGGGTATCAGTAAAATAGTCAAATATTATTCTATAACAGGAGAGAAGGATATAGGATGTCTATATTTTAAAAAATCCTCTTATTAGTTAAAGGAACCACTTGATGTTAAGTGGTTATATTTTTGTGGTGGTAAGGGGTTATAACTTAATAACAACCTATTCACTCTTTTCTTGAAGACATCCACGTCGTATTTTTATAGGATCACCGACACCGGCAAGTTGTTCCACTCCTTTGCTGTTGTTATGAAGAACTAGGAGCTGAACCTCTTTGTTCACAATTTGAGATGTCCACAACATGAGGACTGTGACTCCTCGTGTGTCTGATTGTCCGTTGGAGAAGGTGGAATCATATGTATAATTATTCATTGGTGGTAGGTCACTGTTGCCGGTCACCGTCTAGGTAGTCACCACCGCAGCACTTATTTCTGCCGCCAAACAGTACCGTGCAAACATTACTGTGTTCTGGTTTGAAAGGCGCTGTAGCTAGTGTAATTACTGGGGTAACGATTCTCGACATCTTGTCTCAGGTCACAAGCGCAATGTGGTGCAATGTCAAATGCCATCTTAATTAGCGTCACGATGTTATTGGCGGAAGTATCACTTACTATCAGGTAAACTTTCCGCTAGTTCGAAGCTTAATAAAATAAAGCTGCCATTAGTTAACCCATTAGAAACCTTGAAATAAAGCTGTAGTAAGTCTAGGAATGTATTTTTATTCAAAGAACAATCGAGGAGGTTATAAAGCTGTTATTGGAGCTATAAAACTAATATATAAGAAAGAACATGTAGTAGATGCATTGTTCGCAGGCCCACCACTAGGTGGTCCGACGATCTGGTGAAGGTATGGCCGATGATCAGCCCAGGATCGATCGATGTGGAGATCCTTGTATAGCAGTAGACGTCTGTCGGCTGATGATGTAGTAGATGGCATCATTGTTTTATAATTTTCTGTATAAACATGTTTTACATTACTTCACATCTCGTGGGTGTCTTCAAGAAAATAGTGAATGACCATATCACCACTTAATATCAAGTGGTATCACTTAACACTTCGTCCGCAGAAATAGGAGTAGCTGTGGTACATACAGTCTTCTACAACCTACCTACCCTCATTTCTCTCTGCAACATCTTTCATTCAGCGCCATCTATATTCAGTTACCATTTTTACCATTATAACGCTTGTGTGCGCGATTGTATAGGAGTATTACCGAAAGGTTAAATTCAAGGAATCCATTGTTCTTGTTTCAGTATTATTTTGTTCCATTGCATTATCATCTCATTCATCATTGTTCGTTAATTTTTTTTTCCACCTGCAGTGTATCTATTTCACAATCTGTTTCACATTAATTTTGTTTTGTATAAGATATAAACAATGTGGTAGCGAGATCGGATCTTAATTTCAGACGTCGGTCTCCATTTGTTCCCATGCTACAAACACGCAGACAAGTAGATTCGTGTGTAAATGTAAATCTTTCAGCTTCTTAAAATATATCTTTTTCCTTTGAAAACCAATTTTCTGTTTAAAATAATACTTAGCAAGCATAGACAGTAATCACGACTTGTAGAATATAGGTTACTTAACCGAGAAATGTATTTTCACTGAAGTTAAAATTACTACTTAGCGGCCATTTTAGAAATCAAATAACTGCAATCACTGTTAACAAATAGCTACGCTTCTTTAACTGAATGATAGTTAAAAAAGAAAGTAATCTAGATTTTACGTTACAGGTCTAACCAGTTGTAGGTCTCTGATGCTGAAGATCGTTGAAGTACCACCGCGACACCTATTTCTACCGGCAAACATTGCTGTGTTCCGGTTTGAAGTGTGTTGTAGCTAGTAAAATTACTAAAGCAACGGGACTCAAGGAATGCCTTAAAGACACAAACACATTGTGGTGCTGTTTATACCATCTTAACGTTGTTGGGAACGTCTTGATTGTCTCGCGAATAAGCTACTTCCTCAATTGTCGTCTCATTATATATTCAACTGGCTGGATCCAGTAGTGACTTCCACATATACACGAGGTCTTCAGTTCCATTCCAGTTCTAATATGGATATAGTGTTTTTTACGTACGTTTTAGAACGAGATGTCATAAGTACTACAGTGATATATACTGCATTACATTGTGCTCGTCGCTTTCAAATATAAGATGTTAAATGCCACTATCTAAATAATTTCAATTGCTACAGCGTCTTTCAAACCGGACGACAGTAATATTTGCACACTACTGTTCGTCGGCTGCAACAGGTGCTGTTGTAGTATCCATCTAGACGATCTCCATCAACAGAGAGCTACCACCAGAACAGTAAGTATATAAGATACTAGCTGTTCCTTGCCTAGTTTGCTATCCGTAATATATATAAAAAATAAAATATAGTTTAAAAAAGACATTCTATAGATATAGAGAAGTCGAACGAACTAGAAAAGAAATGAAACTAATGTCAACAGATTATAAATATATAAACATGGCCATATTTAATCTGTATCACGAACAAAAACCACATCCAGACAACAGAGACCTACCACCAGTTTGAACTACAGTTGGCTTTTGATTCCGACTGGCTTGCTACTACTGTCAACTACAATGATCGAAGTGATCATGCGTCACCGAGCACATCCTCTTCATCACGTATTTCCACGTGAAATTGAGGATAAACTACAAACTAACCCGTAGTAGTGAAGAAACCTTACCTTTACTTCGTTACTCAGCAACGCATACTCGAAAGTAGATAAAAGTCATTCGGTAAGATAGAAAGAAACTTACTGTTGTAATTGTCGTCACGATAACTGTCTGCAGTTAAAAATAAACTTTATGACAGTAGAATAAGTATGTAACTAAGATATATATACACAACAACACAGTTGCAGTTGCAAAATATGCGCTAATTTCTGCTCGCATGCGATATTATAATTTATGCAATGAATTTTTACAAGTTTCGCCCGCCATTTTGTTAACAGCGACTGTTTATCTAATTTCCTTATTAGTTTTGTTATGAACATATCAATCATATAACATATGTTATAGATCCTAAAGATTATATAATTTTTAACCGAATTTGATGATTATTTACTTTCTATTAATGAATACATCAAAAATAATTAGATTCATCATCTATACTTTAATTGACTTAAGATCTCTAAGAAGACTATTACAGTGGAGGGAAAGATTGAAAATTCCAACTCAGAGAGGGTGCTATACATTTACTTCTGCTTCCCGAACATAATATATTTGTTATAAGATTGAATAAACTTTGTTAAAGTATAACTGTTTTATTTTTTAATTATTTATAACTTTACTAATTACTAGTTAAGTATAAAAACTAGTTCGATATAATATAAGTGATGAATACAGCAACACTACTGGTGGTAGTTCTCGTAAAACGTATTGAAGGGTGTTGTAGCTATTTAAATTACTGGAGTAACAAGACTTAATATCTTATATGTCAAGGGGATGAGGGTAATATGGTGTAGTGTATATCATCGTAACGTCTCGCTCGTCCCATCGCTTCATTGAATAAAAGAACACATGTATAGATATATATATACACATATAAATACTATTATTCCGCCATTAAAACGTTCTGCTCCAGATTTGTACTTTCTAATGTTATTTTTACTCGTTAACTGCGTAATATAACAGTTATTAAATTACACGTACGCTAACTATTGTCCAAATTACACCCGGCGTTGCGTTAACCGAGAGTTTTAAAACGATATTATGTATATTAAAAAACCGTAGAGCCTTATATAACTACTATGATTTAACTTTAACTAACATAATAAATGTATTCAGTTAAAATATATATATAAGAGATTTCCACCTATGTACAGATTCATCACGATATCTTACGAGTCTCTGTAAGCATAAGGCTTGAAATTTGGTAGGAATGTTCCTTTTGCTGAGTATGGGGCAGCTAAAGGACACCACCACCACCATCAGCCGATAGATATCCACTGCTGGTCTTCCCCAGAGATCCCTACATCGATCGGTCCTGTGCCACCCGCATCACCGGGCACCAGGAGCTGTCGTTTGTAGGGATTCATATGGAAGGATTTGGGCCACTTCCCACCACGCTGGCCCAATGTGGGTTGATTAGCAGGGTGCACTATGAACAGGTGAGGTTGGCTTGGGTCCCGTGAATTACAAGCTATCAGCTAAGAAATGGATTGTTCGAAGTGATATCCCCAAAAAGGATTGAGAGGGTGTAAGCACCGTGAGACGGCAGGTTGATGCCGGGTGGGAATGTTTCTGATAACTTTCAAATCTCTTTCTATATTATGACCAGCTAAAGGGTTGGAGAATAGCTAGATAAACTTTAATTTAAGTTTAATGTTGCCACTGTTGGGAATTGTGATCTTCTTGCACAAAGGGTTATGTTTCATATATCCATCACGCTAGTCAAGTACAAGTTGGTGGATGCCATCAGAAGCTATTGTTCCCTTAATATAGTGGTTTACTTCCTATGTTTTCTATCATCGAAAGACCCTTTTTTTTTTTTTTTTTGATATCGGTGGTGGAAATGCTGTTACCGCATACCCAGCGTCCTTTTCAGGGGGGGGGGGGGGGGACGCCGGGTTATGTGGGGCTCGGGGCCACTGAGATGTTGTGCGTGACCCCCATACCCACTAAAACCACCACCGCTTGTCCCGCCATACGCATACTGGAGACGCCCGGGTTTCAGTCAAGCAACTCTCCGGGCGCCTCCGCGTATAGGCGCCGACACAAATGACCCGGCCCCCCGACATTGGGCAGCAATCTGCCCAGCGCAACGGCGGTGGCGGTGAGCTTCGAGAAAAGCCGTTCGAAGTGCTCCCCGAAGCTCCATCGCCCGTCCAGAGTGAGCCCTAAATACTTGAGGGCCCCCCGCACTGGGACGCTCTCGCCCCGGACGGGGATGATCGCGCCCAGAAAGAAAGACCCAAGCTAAGCGAGAATCGTAGCTACGACCCTTCATTGGCACAGCTTCAGTTAAAATATAACATATTCATATACTAATTAAGTAATGCAGTTTAACGTCGCATGTACATGATATGAGGAAGCTGGAGACGAGCGAGACGGTCACCATGGTAAGTAATACGCCTGCCCATAACAACGTGGCGTTAGGTTGTCATACATTAACCTATTATGCTCGTCGGCTTGAGACCTAAAATATAAAGCCTCGTTACTCCAGTAATTTCACTAGTCACAGCGCCCGTCAAACTGGATCACAGCAATTTTCTCACAGTAGTTTGTCAGCAGAGATATGACCAGCGTGGTACCTAGATGGTCTCCAGCAACCGAGGCCTACCACCAGATAGTTTTTTGTATGAAAATAGATGTAGAGGATATATATACTTAACTTGATAACTTTCTATTAGATGTAAAATAACTTCGTTAGCTTACCTGGAACAAATAGAAATAAGGATATTTAATTCAAGGACATATTCAACTTAAACATTATATTATAATAGAAATATAAATTATGTTCCTTTTGATTTAAGGAACAATTATACAGTTTAATACTAGAAATCATCATCATCATCAGCCGATCGACGTCCACTGCTCGACATAGACCTCCCCCAAAGATCCTCCAATTTTGTAGGGGTTCATGTGGGGCGATTTGGGCCGTTTACCACCACGGTGTCCCAATGTAGGTTGGTGGGAGCGACAGCCTTATTTGTTGGTTAGCAGGGTGCACCTCGAGCAGGTGAGGTTGGTTTGGATCCTGTGAGGATCCACAACAAGTGCGGGAACCCATCCCTCCAGCAATAGAGATAAACGAAAAAGGGTTTAAAGAATTTATCAATAATTCAAGTTGGACGTCCATCTGATGATAAGAGATATGGAAGTCCTTAAAATGTGGCTTTTGTTAGTATATACACACTGCATCAGTCCAATGGCTCCTCGCTTTAAAGAACAAGTTGGATAGCCACCTTGTAAGCTTAATACAATAATTTCACTAGTCTTTGTCTCGTAGTGAATTAGGTTTTGAAGTAGAGACTTATCACTATTTACTTAGTATATTTATAATATACATAAGTAATGTAAATACTAACTATCGCATATTGGTTGGGATTTGTCTATGGTTTATATAAGAGGTGGTAAGTTCCTGTTACCGGAGATCGTTACCACAGCAGCGCCTGTTTCTGTCTCCAAACAGCACCTTGCAATTATTACTGTGTTCCGGTAACGAGACTTAACATCTTGTGTTAAGGTAATGAACACAATATGGTGTAGTGTATAACATCTTAACACCCGTCGTTTTGGACAAATGTATCATTTCCCATCAGTTGAACGTCTAAATAATATAGAACGTTGCTTAAAGATGTATGTTTCATTTAACTTAACATATTTGTAAGATATATATGTATAGATTTTATTTATCCGTATTTCTAACTTGTTGTATGCTTGAGGCATTAAGTAGTCCAAAGTTATTCTATAACACGTAAAAGCTGTGCTTGTTAAACAGTAGTGCGTAGTGTGCGAGCGTGACGCCTCGGACACGAGTTTATTTTTTTCTTGAATCAACAGTACCCGTTACCGAGCTATCATAACGTTAAAAGAGGTGATTGACCACCACGTGAACAAAAGTTTAAAGGCGACCGGTTAAGCAAACGTGTATTTTAACGCTGCCAACTTAAGAGTTAAGTTGACGGCGTAATCTACTTTGCGAGTTTTTGTGGTGCCGTCGCTGCACCGCTTCTGGGTGATTATCGAATAATTTGACCAAACGTAGTCTCGGACGACGGACGCGAAAGTTTGTTTATAATTTGCTATTTGCTATAAACATTTTATTAAAAACTTTCTTTTAAATATTTGAAGTTTGATATTCATCATTAATATACAATTCATTAGTTTGAATTATGTGTAAGTTTTAACGAATACGTTAACAGTGGCGTGCGTTTGGATTTTCTATGTTTCGATCTGCACGAATCTAACGCAATGCAAACAGTTCATTTTATTTACTTGTTAACTTTACATGATAAGGGAAAAGTGTCGTAAATAATGTCACCGTTAGACGATCAGTTAAGAGTATCAACATATATATGATATTCGTTAAAGTTTAAACTCAATTCTCATCTATATTAGAGCTTCCGAACTTTTACATTTATTAGTACACCTTTCCGGATAACTCCATACTTATCCCTAGACAATGTCTCCTTTCCCTTAAGCTCTGTATCAATCTAAACTCCGAAATATACTCTTATATCTCTCTCGTAAATCTCTGGCTTCTTAGTAAGTTATTAGTAATAAGTATAATGGTTAATTTTCGTAGACAACACATTATAATAATGTTTCTATAAGTTAACTGTTTTAACTTCGCCATTACTAATATAGTTTTCACGTTCCCTCTTTTAGGATCCTGGTTGTCTTTACTATAGGTTGAGTATCACTGACTTAGATCACAAGTATACAATAAACTTATAATGTTACCTACTAATTAAGTAACTACTGGTGACAGAGATAACTTGATGAAATACGCGAAGTTATGTCCACAATGTACATGTTCGATGAGTTTACGTTAGTGAATACTTCTAGGTGAACCGCAGAGTTTCATCTGATGTTTTTGTAATGATAATAAAGTTGGACCAAGTTTAAAGTAGCTCATATCCTACCTTAAGAATTTGAGTATAATATGCACAATTTTTTTTTTAATTCTACTGCTAGGTTAAGATATACACGCGTTTAAATAAACTACTTTATCTTTACACGTCCTCACTTTATTACCTGTATTACAATCTTGACTAAAAGTTATATTTTATCTGTCTATGTAAAGTAGCGAACTAGTTTCAAATTTTTAATCTTTATTGCACAATCTAATTCTTAGGATATGCATTTTTTGTTTTCTCCTCCGTTTTCTCTGAATATCTCTTATCTCGAAGAGTGGCAGTGGAATATAATTTCTAGTGTCGTGTACAAGAAAAGTATATAATTCATTGCCGGAATTGTATAACAAGAATCCTATGTTTATATGCTAGAGATTGTTTTATTATTTAAAATACTGTATAAGCATAAAAGAAACTTCCTTTAAGTATTAGTTTTAGCGTCATTAAAGCCTTAACTTTAGTGTTTTTAAATATATCCTCAATCAAACCATTGCACATATTAATTATTGTTTTAATATATGAGTGAATCTCTATAGATGGAAGAGAATGAGGTATCTTTAAATAACCGGTCACGCCTTATCCGTTCTTGTCTCGTCTGATTTACAACTAGAGTTTGTTTTTTACAATGAAACGGAAGGCGACAACATGAACACGAGTTACACCTGGTGGTAATCGATACGTCTGCCCATAATGATAAACTGCTTGTCGTCTTTAATGATAAATACCTTTTGTCATAGAGTTTTTATCTTACTAACTCCATTGCCGTTTGAACCAAAATATTCGTTTAAACCCGAACGATATATTAGGGGGACCGGAAAGTAATGTCGTTTTCTTACGCTAAATACAAACGCATACATTTTTAACGAGTCTTTATTTTTAATCAATGATGTATTCCCCATCATTGTCAATAACCTTTTGCCATCTAGTGAGTAAATTTTCAATCCCTGATCGATAAAAATTAATTGGTTTTTCGGCAAAATATCTAGAGATGGCATTTTGGATATCATCCAAATTTGCAAATGTTTTGCCACTTAAAAAGTGTTGCAGCGCTCGGAATAAGTGGAAATCCGATGGTGCAACATCGGGCGAATATGGTGGATGAGGCAGCACCTCCCACCCCAATTCATTAATTTTTTCTAGAGTTCGCCTTGCGCAGTGCGGTCTTGCATTGTCATGTTGGAGAATGACGCCTTTTCGGTTGACAATCGCTGGCCACTTTTCAATTAAAGATTGATTGACTCGCTGCAATTGTTCGCTGTAGAGGTCTGCAGTAACAGTTTCTCCAGGTTTCAGTAATTCAAAATGAACAATGCCGCGAATACTCCACCAAACACACAAAAGCGCTTTTTTGGGGTGTAAACCTGGCTTAGCAGTACTCCGAGGGATTTCATTTGGAGAGAGCCACTGCCTTTTGCGTTTTGGGTTATCATACAGGACCCATTTCTCATCTCCTGTGATCAAGCGATCAAAAAACGCTTCTGTGTTGTGTCGTTGAAGCAATAAGTTGCATGTGATTGATCGGTTAGCCTTATTCTGTTCGGACAGATTATGCGGGACCCAAACACCTGCTCTGCTTACTTTTCCAATCTGCTTCAAATGTTCTTGGATGGTCGACCAAGGTTTGTTGAGACTGTTTGACAATTCCTCGATCGTCTGACACGGATTTGCTTCCACTTCCGCCCTTAACACGTCGTTGTCTAACGCTGATGGTCTTCCTGATCGATACGAGTCGGAAAGATCAAAATTACCCGATTTGAACTTGGAAAACCACCTTTGGCATTTACGAATGTCCAGTGCATTTGGATAAACATCGCAAATGTTTTTGGTAGCAACTGTTGCGTTATTTCCCTTGCGAAACTCAAAGAGCATGCAATGCCGGATGTGTACCTCTTCTGGTATTTGGCTGGCCATTTTACCCAAAATTACAAAAAAAAATTGTAATTCAATTGTCTATAAGTAAAGAAATCACTATAACCTCACAATGTCTTTGGTACGCCTCTGAACAAAACAATGAGCTGACAAATGACAATCAAGTATTGGCATGCGCAGAAACGACATTACTTTCCGGTCCACCTATTATGTATATATCTTATATATTACTCTGTTTATTGATTGAAATAATAATAGGAAGAAAATATTTAACTAAAATCCCTAAAGCTAACATGATTCATACTTTACTTTCATACTAATTACTTGATTATTAAATATAGAATAATAGTTTGAAGAGTTTCTTACCAATTTCATTGTTGGAAGTTGTAATGTTGTAAAATGTTATATTGTAGAGTACTTTACTACTTAGATCTTAGTCGATTATTAGACGTATGAAATGAACAATAAAAATATATATAAACATGGTTAAAATCATAAATCTACAACAGGTTGTCAACAAGCGAGCCATTAAAATGTTATCATGCCAACTTGATAGTATACGGCGGGACCGCACGCAGCCCCGGCGAGTTATCGCTGCCGGTAATCTTCCTTGGAACTGTCTTCGGCTCCATAAATACAGGTGGATGTGGACAAATCTTTCGCGCAACGCATTTAATGATCCTCGTAGTTTATATTTGAAACCATTTTTATGTTATTATTACTACAAGATTACCTCAAAGTAAGCGTTACAATCGGCCTACTCAATCCTACCAAACAGTGATAGCATTAACAGTATTAATATTTAAAATTAAAGATATTCTAGTAATAAACAAATACTAATAGTAATACTAATTAAAATGTCATAGTGTATATCTGTTAGTATATATAACAGTTGTTTTCGAGTGGTTAAATATAATTTTTATGTAGTTTTGAAATAAAAAGGTATAACGTCAGAGGATGTTCATAAATATAGGTAATATCGAAACTAGGTCTTTCTTTAAGCTGTTTAGGAATTACTAGATCTTCTGTAATTCCTAACGAAAGTTCTATTTAGGTTTTATATTAAAATAGTATTTGTATACTATCAAGAAAAATCTTTATTTAACAGTTACATCGCATTGAAAATAAATTTTCTATATGAATAATATCAATGGTAGATAGATGAAAAAGTACACAATAATTGTATTGCAATTATCAGTGGTTCCGTACACAAAATGTTCTCATACATCCCTTTGTTCTTCGTTCACATAATCACCAATCATCGGAATACCTCTCCCTGGTGGAATCCGAAAAAAAAAACGAATCAAACACAATTACAAAGCATTATTCCGATCGCTTTCATGTGAACCAGTCATATTGAGCTCCGTTTGGTTTTATTGAAGTGAAACTTCGTTTCGGATGCTGTGAATTGGGATCTCATGTAACGAAAAAGTGTAACGATGTAGACTATAGATATTTAAAGGGTTTACGTTATGAGAGAATGAGATGAATCGAGTTTCTATATATATTTTATTCTTCATATACTTTGTATAGCATGGATCAGTTTTTTCATCATTATCCAGCCTTTGATTATTTACTACTGGATACCCTTCGACAATGTTTTCCTCTAAATGCGATCTTAAGCTTCTCGCTTCTGATGATGTCGTCGGTCCATCTGGAGGGAGGACGTCCTAAGCTTCTGCAACTTTTCTCCCCCATCGGCCGTCACTGACACGACAGACATGGTCGGTCCGCTGTCACTTCCGCTTGCAAATTTTAAGAGCTACGTCGACAGCTTAAGTTCTCCGTCGAATTCCTTCGTTCCGGATTTTGACTCTCAGAGAAATGCCAAGCACAGCTCTCTCCATCGCTCGCTGTGCCACTTTGAATCGGTGCACCAGCTCGATGGTCAGGTGCTAGGTCTCCGCCGTAAGGGTAGAGAGGACGCACCGGTTAAAGACTCGAAGAATACACTTGAAACATGATGGGTAGAGAAAGAAATGTTGAAGTCTGTAGTAGATTATTTTCTACTTCTTCTCTCTCATTCTTTACTAATTTAGTCAATTGAAAATTCTCGATTAACCACCTTCTCTCTGTTTATCATCTCCATAGTGTATTCATCTCATTCTCTTACAAATTAACAAGAAAACTAGTGGTAGGTCTTTGTCGCCGGAGACCGTCTAGGTAAGTACCACCGCAGCGCCTGTTTCTGCCGCCAAACAGTAGTGTGCAAGCATTACTGTGTTCCGGTTAGAATGGGGCTGTAGGTAGGATAATTACTGTCTCAAGGCGACGAGCACAATGTGGTGTTATATATACCATTCTAACTAGCGCCACGTTGTTTTTGGGCAGGTGTATCACTTACATTCAGGTGAACGTCTCATTCGTCTCTACTCTTAATGAAATAAAACAAAAATACAAAGTTCCAATACTACCGCGTGTGAACTCATTCTTTTTAATTACGAAACGAAAGTCCATAGCTATTACTTTTATTTTCAATGTTACAGTTTCACGAAACACTATTATTTTTAACAATTAAACGACGGGACAAGCTGAGTGTTCACCTGATTGTAAGTGATGCCTGCCCAACAACGACATGGCATTAGTTTGGATACACTGCACCACATTGCGCTAGTCGCCTGAGATATAAGATGTTGAGTCTCCTTACCCCCGTAATTTAACTAGATACAACGCCCTTCAAACCGGAACACAGTAATGTTAGCACAGTACTATTTGTCGGCTGCAATAGGAGCTGCGGCGGTGACAGTATAATGCTTAAGTTAAAGACTGTATAACGTTCATCGAACAAACTGTTTCTCCAACAACAATTCCGCTTTCCCCTTAATAATCCATAGACTGTGTTTTTATTTTAAAAAAAACCATTCAATTGTGAAAGATCACTGCAAAGTGCGTGATATGTCCGGTTGATTTACAACGATTAAGATAAAATCACGTTTATTGTATCGCGTGTCACAAGATATGCGGAATCGGTGAAAACGGTTCGCGTGAAACTTTTTTAACGCTGTCACCATGTCGGTTCAATTTTAACTAACGATTTAAACCAACGTACAGAAAAAAGGGGTTGGTATTAATTTAACGGGGTTCCGCCCAAGGTGTTACGGAGCCGTCAACCTTACAGACAAGCAGTGCACCCTGATGAATAACAGACGAGGCTCTGACCAACCATTAACCCGCACTGGGCCAGCGTGATGGGTTACGACCCAATTCACCTCAATGAACTCTTCCATGTGGTGATCTTTGAGGAAGGCCTGTATCCAACAGTGGACGTCTATCAGCTGATGATGATGATGATAAATTTAACTATTTAATATTTTTCTCTGGCATATTAGTAAACACACGGCTAAACCGTTTCAATGGTTATCTTTAATCATAACCGTCTCAGTTATGTTCAACTATCAAGTAACTGATACAACAGTTAACTATGGAATCAAGTTAGTTATTATATAAATTTTAAAGGCTCCAGTAACATTTATTACAGATGAACAGTAATAATATTTTTTTTAGTCTCTTTTTCTTTGTAACTTTATTTATAGAAACGAGTATCCTTTTTTTAACTGTATCTTTTTTTATTTTCTTTTCCTTCTAACTATCTATATCATCATCAGCCGATAGACATCCACTGCTGGACATAAACCTCCCCTAAAGATTCTCTACTTTTGTAGAAGTTCATATGGGGGTTTTGGGCCATTTCCCACTACTAGGCCCAATGCGGGTTGGTGGGAGCCAGAGCCCCGTTTGTTGATTAGCAGGGTGAACCGCGAGCTGGTGAGGTTAGCTTGGATGCTGTGAGTCGTTGTGATGAAATTTTTGAGAAGATTTATAATAAATGTAATCCTCTTTAAGCTTTCTGATTAATTTCATAACTTGGTTATTGTTTAAAGATATAAATTATCCTGTTCATCAAAAGCAGAACGTAAGCCTTCCTGATATAAGCTCACCTGGGTTCGCTTCCGTGGAGTAATAGTTGTAAGAAGTGTGATTATCATGCGCGCAGGCATTGCAGCAATGCGCATGAGTGAATATTTATTACATACCGATACACTTATTAATGTGTGACAAAAGCCTTTCACACGATACAGGGTGTGCAACCTGTCCACGTCTTAAAGTCGCGCGCGTTGCTCTCTTACGCAAGCGCGAGATATCGAATTACTCTGATTTCGTTGAACTTATATCTTCTTCTACTGTCTCCTCGGCACAGTGGTTAACCGATTGCCTTGTGACACAGAAGTCCTTGGTTCGATTCCGAGGAGTTTAGTATATTTAACTCGTCCGGCTTGCTATTGTAAATCGTATTAAAAACAATGTCGTGTCATTGAACTTCAATAGTTATATTAAACCGTGTCTATTTCTACTAACTATAAATATTTTTTTCTAACTAAAACCAAAAGAATATTTAAAGTAATAACGCAAACATTGTTTGAACTATAGAATTAACTAATTAACTAAACGTTTTGATTATGTTTTATTAGTTTAAAAACATTACTAAACTTAGTAGTGGAGAAAGGAATATTCATATAGATCTAGTGATTTTCAGTGTCGAAAGAGCTGTTTGTTATATATTATTAACAGGTTTTTTTTGTTTTAATGTTTACGTACTTATATAGGAGACATAAAAAAGCCGATATATTCCGATCTGTGTGTATCCAGGATAATCAAACAATCAGCGGAATGGACTAAGCTTTGTTAAAAAACCTATCAGGTGTCTAGAAAAAGTTTGAAATACATCAAATTATGAATTGGGTTATATTTAGTTTACGACTAATATGAATAAAAAAAGTATATGAATATGTTGCTTACTATACGAAAATAACAGTTACACGATCCAGTTTCGTTTATATGAATAACATCATTCAATACTCTCCAAATAGTCCTTAATGAGAATTCTAGAAAGTAAAAGTATAGAAATATGTTAATACGAACGAAATTTAACAGGGAAAGTGGTGAGATATATAATAATACATATATTGAATCAGGTATTTTACGAGGTTATATGTCGACGTATGAAATCTTTACTTTCGCGAATTAAACATACAAATGTGTATTTAGCATTATACTAATGTGAAATCGAGATACGGTGTGATATTGAATGAATCCCTCGTATACAATAAATAACAAGTTATTTATCAGTTAACATATGAAAAGAATAAATACTATAAATGTTATATAAACATCTGTTATATAAACAATATATTACTTTCATGTAATTTATTCATGTTATTACGGTCTCCTATCAAGTGGTATGTTCGTCTGCCATAAATATGTTGTTGTGGTGAAGATGTATGTATAATAATATTTAAAAAGTGGGTAGATGGAAATATAAATAAAATAGTTCATAAATAAATGAGTGTTTATATAATTCTATTAATAATATGAAGAGAAACTAGGAAATATTGACTGGCATTATATTTTCATACGTTTTACATACTACCTGTTCCGCGCTCGTTTTGTTGGCTGTAACACCCTCGCAACTCTCTTTTGGTGTAGGGATTTTGTAATAATCCATCCTTACCTGACCTCTAAATATCAGAAACAATGCCTATATAAAATTTTGAGTGTTTACGTCTAATGGTTTTGGAGATCTACTAACTGGAGCATCTTCTGATAAATTAAATGAAGTATCTCAAATACTAAGTACTTAGTATTACTCAGTAGGAACAAAACAATACTCTTAATATTTTCTTTAACAGCAACATCCCATCAGCTTTACAATAGTAGTGTTTTAATACTGCTTTTTATTCTAGTATACAGCTAGATGATCTAAGAGGCCTGTGGCAAGTGAAAGTAAGACCTAGATTCTTTATACTATTGTTGATCTAAGTTAAAAATTTCACACAAATGATAAATGATTATCCGTCGCTGTGAAGATTATTTCACTATCAAAAAGCATTGACTCATTCCATCCCAATGAATGGGTGACCTTCGATTGAGATGAATGATAAACAGACGTAAGAGTGAGAGTGAGATGCAATAAGAGAGTAATTTTCGTTTTCAAGTACAGAATGTTCGATACTAAGCGATGATTAGTTTTTTTTGTTAATAATCTCTCCGGAGTTACTTTTTCGCTTTCCATTTTTGTGACTGACCACACGAATCTTAGATATATATGCTGATCATACAGCAGAATACACAAAGGTAATATTTCATCAGATTATTATACTATTATATATAATTTATATCAAGGACTGTTAACGGAAGTTTAACTCGTAATAAACTATAGCAATGATTTCACATATTATAGATTCGTATGAATGTCGCCCTTATTTTGAGGGTAGGCCATTATTAAAAAACAACTAAATACAATTTAGTAACGAGATAATGGAGTTACTCTTATGTATATTAAGTTTTGTCAAAATTTGTGTCAAGATTAACTTAAGACAAAGGTTTATAAAGGCAGCAAAATGTATTGATAAATTTCTTCTCCTGATGTTGAGAGGCAATCGCATCCTATAACCGCGAATAACACCAGAGGTATCACTGGGTGTGTTGCCGACCCTGCAGAAACCTTTTCTCCTAGTAGCTCCCAGGGTAAACCTCGACAGGCAACCCGTTCCACAGTTGGAGTATTGTCGGGAGAAAACATCTCGGGTAAACAGTTCATATAACACACATAAGGAACACATAAGATAATTCCATGTTTAATAAATATATATACAGTCATATATGATTATATTATATACTAGCTGTTACTCTTCAGATTAGCTGACCGTAATATTTAGTCTTGAAATTAGTCAGATATATTCCCACCCGATTGCAACCCAACTCCTCTCTTGGGATTGCCGTTATTATCACCCCAGCTACTCTCTTTGGGGAAGGAATTTTCTAAAATCCATTCTTAGCTGACCTCTAAACGGCAGTAACGTAGAATGCTCGAGACTTCGAGAACTCTGCATCAAGTAGCGTTTATCATCTTTAGTACAGTGTCGTGTCCTCACCTTCTTTCACCACATATGCCGCCGAGATGAAGTAGCTATTAAGCGACTTGTGATCCAGGGAAACATTGAGGGTACCAGGCTAAGACCAGATAAAGGCGGCACTAAATGGCTCATCACCATTGCCACTATATGAATGCACTAGGAAGGCGGCCATCAGAGAGGGATAGCGACATGTCGTTAAGCTTGCGATCAACACCTAAAGTGATGACCATGACCACTCTATTAAGAGTGATACAGATGAAGAAGAAGTAGAGAAACAGCAGTAGCAATATCTCTACCAAATTTGAGTGTTTCGGAGATCTCGCGATGAGCTAATGAATCTCTAGATATATCTCATATTATACTTACTTTTTACAGACACACACAAAGTTTTTTTTAAGCATAAACAGGAATGTTTGGACACAATTATCTATGGACTGTAATATAAAAGATACTGTGAATAGTATTTCATGTTCTATACAGTTTTAATGTTTATAAATGACTTTATCTTTGGTTTACTTTATCTCGCTACCGATTATATGCATTCCTGACTGTCGCGATGTTTGCTGTGAAACATAAAAAATCTACTTGAATATATTCATTTAAGCGCATCGCATTCGCATGCACCGATATCAATGAATATTCATATGGAGTTGTATCTAGGATTTTTGCATAAGTCATACATAAAGCCTGCATGCAATTATATCCTTAAAGTGAGCAGATGGGTCCTTTTACTACGGCCGCTTTTGCATTTAAATTGTCCGTCAGGACTGTCGGCTACATTGGGGACCACGTCTATTATATTCAAATTAAGTTTTGTAATGTATTTGTATGTAATGAGTATGAACGTGGATGGTTGTAAGGGCAGAGGCAAACCGATGAAAGTGTGGATGGATTGTGTGAAAGATGACATGTGTAAGAAGAGTGTTAATTCAGATATAACGGCTGATGGATATAGAAGAGAAGTACATACTGTGCCGACCTACATATAGCTGGGAAAAGAGCAGGAGGCGGAAGAAGAATGTATTTTCGTAATATAGTTTAAGAAGTGGAACATGGTTATGCCCAGCTGTGGACCTCTGTCTGCTAATGATGATATGAGTCGATCATCGTCATCGTAATCAGCACATAGTCTGTTATTGAATTTAGTATCTTTTAAAAAAGTAACCTAGTTTTTATTTTCTTAAACGACGAGATAAGTGGGAAGTTCACCTGATACTACTGTAGAATGATATGCTCTGCACCATATTGCGCTCGTCGCTCTGAGACATAAGATGTCTCGTGAAGAAGAGTCTCGTTACCCCAGTAATTACACTAGCTACAGCGCTTTCTTTCGGTACTTCAGGGATAACAGGACCACTTCCTGATCATAACAAACTGCCAACATACGTGTTAATAGTTGAAAGTTTATCGCAGTAGAAGTGTTACTGATATAATTACAATAGCTTTAACTCCCTTCAAACCGGAACTCAGTAACGTTTGCACACTACAGACCTAGACGACAATCTATGCGAATATCTTTTTCATATTTTATATCAACTTCAATGCACCTTTTTCTTTGAAAAGATCTTAACAGTACGTTAAAGGATTCGATCGTCGGTTTTCTGTTGGAACAAAACATCTGCTGGTTATTTTCCGTTACTAAATTAATTATCCTTTGTCCCACGCCATAAATATACAAAGTAACATTCACTACATGTAACTATTTACGTAAATACGCTGTAAACTACAAACCATAAACGCAATTGTCGATTTCTTTTATAAAAATAATTGCGTTGAATTCCTTCCCTTGTAAAAAGCTTCGGAATCCTTTCGCAATTCCTTCCCCCGCACTCGACTATTTTAGATGTTTGAAGTAAGTTATTTTTTACTTAGTCTTGTATCATCATCATCATCAGCCGATAGACATACATATGTTCAGCTGGGGTCTTAAAACGTTTAAAATTTTATTTTTTAAAGGGGTTGTTGGCATAATTGGTGACTAAGAACTTTCAGCGCTGTAAACTCGGGCTATTAAGAATAGGACTAAGGTATTCTCTGCCTCTCGTACAAGGCGACTAAAAAGGTCTTCGCATTCGTGGGCTTTGAGGGTGGCGGCCCTTAAGCGAGCTTTAGGAAGGCGGCAAATACATACTGGTCTTGTATTTGCCGTAGTACAGCGTGGGTGCTGAGGGCTTTGCCCTTCTGTGGGATGTTTCAACCAGAGTGCAGAGAGGCACCGGTGCATACCGTAGATCCCTTGCCCCTCCTAATGCACTGAAGGATATCACCGAGGAGTTTTAGTGGGTAGAAGCTCCACATAGCCTTGACTTCCCGACAGAAGCAAGGTATTCATAAGATTTTCCTCGCAATAAAAAAAAGATATATATCGCGAGTACTCATTAATGATTCATTTGAATTAATAATCATCATTATCATTGACTAAACAGAGAGGGGATGTACTGCGCGATGCAGCTGTCAGCAACCGGATGTATATATCAAAGATATAAGTAAGGATAAGTGGCCTTCCTTGGGAAAAAACCTATGTCCAGTAGTGTACTGCCACGGGCTGTTGATGATAATGATGATGATTATAATTGAATGCCATCTTCAAACTGGACTTACGTGGTCTGTTGTAGTAAAGTACTGTCGAGTATTACTATAAATATAGTACTGGTATGAATGGTCTGCTAAAATTTTCCGATGTAGGATTACTAGCACCTTAAGTCTTGCATTAGCATTTCAGTCTTCAACTTTTAAGACTATTTAAGTTCTTTTTGGTATTTACTAGTTCCTGTATAGATCGCGCAGAGATCCTCCGAACATCGCTTTCGCTATCGCTCTCTGTTTCTCTGAGATTCTGTATTCTTAAATGAGCTCATCTCATCCGTAGGACCACTGTATTCAATTACCCAGTTTCTCAACAACCACAGCGAGGCGCTCGATCATCAGAATCGATTACACAGAGTAATAACGAACGGTTGAAATACTGCAATCATTGTTGATGTACTGCGGTTTTGGTTTCGTTTCGTGCTGCGCTGTTGGAATTGAATATTCTTCGAGAGATTTTCCAGATTGATCTATTTGCATTTAAATTGTTTATCTTCTATATTGTTATTGTATGAAAACATATTATTAGATGTTATTTACAAACTTAGACATTTACTAATTAATTCCTAGTAATAACAATTAGTTTATAATTGTAATGAAAATCGGACCAAAATATTAAACAGTAGTCCTTGTACCTTATGTAATCATGTAAACCACCAACAGCTCATAGACGTCCACTGCTGGACGTAAGCTTCAAAGATTCCCACACCTGTAGGTATTTATATGGGGGGAATTGGCCCAATTCCCACCATCATACTAGTGGTTGGCCTCTGTTGCCGGAGACTGTCTAGATAGGTACCACCGCAGCGCCTATTGAAGCCGAGAAACAGCACTGTGCAAATATTACTGTGTTCTGGTATAAAGGGCGCTGTAGCTAGTGAAATTATTAGAGTAATAAGACTTGAGATCTTGTCTCAAGGCGACGGGTACAATGTGGTGCTGTGTGATATCCTAACTAACGCCACATTGTTGTGTGTTTTCGAAACATAAAAAAGTTCTTACTCAATGCGAGTTGATGGAAGTCAAAGCCTCGTTTGTTGATCAGCAGGGTTCTCCACGAACAGGTGAGGTTGGCTTGGGTTCCGTGAGTTGTTATGCAGAACCCAGTCGTCCTATTATATAAACCACATCATTTACCGTTATGCTTAGATTACTGAAAATTAAACTTATTACTCTCCCTACAAGATCGTACGTAAATGAAACGTACATCGGTTAAATACAATAAATTAACTGTTACGTCTCCACTTAACCGTGGTTAAGTTGAAGTGATCGTCCGTATAAGGCTCAAGTTACGTGCTAACACCGCCGCCCGGTAGCGGCGATACCGTTTTAACAACTAAGCGGTATCGCCGCGGCGGCTAGTGATGGCTACCCGCCGGCGTTAGCCAAGTTTAAAATAACCGCAAAGTTTAAATTCTTACTTCCAAGTGTTTATATATGAAATTAAATTAAACGCTTATACTAATTACAACTATAACTACTACTTTCCCCACCTTAGATCTTTAAGAAGCACGAGAAGAAGAAGAATCCATCTTCTGCTTCCATGACTAAGAATAAGTATAATTTAAAAGCTTCTGAATTTTCGTTTACATTTAACCAATGCTTTAAACATCAAAGGATTCAATTTTTTTTTTTAATATACATACAAATATCCTTTTCGTAATCATTATCAAAGATCTTCATATAAGGTCAGCATGATCTCCGGTCCCGCTGGGCACTAAGGGCTGATGTATGTAAGGGTCCACATGGAAGGATTGGGGCCAATTCCCACCACGCTGGTCCAATGTACCGTGGAAGCCAGAGCCTCGTTTGTTGATTAGCAGGGTGCACCACGAGCAGGTGAGGTTGACATGGGTCCCGTGAGCTGATGTGCGGGATCTCTTACACCCCTTACACCCCTACTTATAAAAAATATATACACCCTTATCCTTCATACCGTAACATTTATTAACAAAGGATATTTCAATATGGATTATTTTAAATACATATTACTTCTGAGGGTGTAAGGTATCCTCCATAACAATTCACGGAACCCAAGCGAACCTCGCCTGCTCGTGGTGCTCCCTGGTAATCAGCAAACGAGGCTCTGGCTCCAACCAACCCGCATTGGGCTAGCGTGGTGGTAAAGGGATCAAATCACCTACACGAATCCTTACAGATATCTTTGAAGGTGGATATGTCCAGCAGTGGACATCAACAGGCTGATGATGATGATGAAAACTTCTACTAAGTATATAAATAGTATTATATCACTGCCTTATTAAATAACAATATACTGGTGGTATACTAGGTCTCTGTCGGCGAAGACCATCTAAGGTAACATCGCATCTTCCATCTCTGTCATCGTGGAATTATTCTGTTCTAGGATATATGGTTCGGCTTCGAAGGATTTACTAGTTTTAACATCATATGTCTGAAGATTTTGATTAGAAGCTAGATCAGGTATGCTTCAGGTGGAGGCACCTTGTCACTTACCATCAGCTGAACGTTCGGCTAGTTTTGTTAGTTAATAGTATTAGAAAGAAAATTATCACACACATAATTCTAAACTTTCAGTGTTTCTTTACTTTTATATGGATCCTTATCATCCAAATTGAATTCAGCACCTCACTAAGGGTTACCTCCTCCGGGAGTGTTAGCGGTTTGCTGTGACCAATTAGGAAGAGGACATGACAGTGAGAGTCAATGTAAACACAGTGCTTTGAGAAAAGCGCTCGCTTATAGACGTTGTAGCGTCTTCTATAAGCTTTTTCAAAAGCTTCTCTAATGCTTAATAGAAATTATACTTAATGTCCACTTTCATTTCTAAATTAATCCCTCATCTCTCTCTTCAGATCTCCGTCGTCGTGCATTACTGTGTTCCTGTTAGAAGGAGGTTGTAGTTAGTAAAGATATTGGGGTAACGAGACTTAACATCTCACGTGTCAAGGTGATTGGCACGCTGTGGTTGTGTATATCATCACAACTAGCGCCACGTTGTCATGGGTAGGCTTATCTCTTGCTATCGGGTACACAACTCGCGTCTCATTGCTTCGTCGAAAAAAAATATCTCTTTGTGAGATGGTCGTAAGCTCTATACGTCTTGAAGAGGCACGGGTTCGATCCTGAGTGATCATGAGCTCCGAAAGGAACAGATAGTGAGGAAACCAACACATGACAAGAACAATAGCTGTAGCGAACTAGTGACATCTTTTTTATTTATCGCGGAGAAATCTTCTTAAAAGATACCTTGCTTCTGGTGGGAGAACAAGGTTATGTGGGGCTACTAAGACCCCCTAGGTGGTCTCCCTTAGTGCATTAAGAGGGGCTTTGGCATATGCTATGGAACGCACCGATAAGACGTGTCGTCTACCAACCCACGTGTGGCCACCGCAGGGGATAGATAAAAGTGGGAATATCATAAGGGTATTTTTAATTATCTAATCCTGTTAATAAAATAAGTATATTTTTGATGGACTTTTTTTTTCGATATTCCTAAGAGTTATTAGTAACCGCCTTTGTAAAAGAAGATGGACGCTGTTGCTAGTGAAATTACTCCTGACGAGAGATTTATCTCCCTTCGATCTTAACGCTTATGTAGACCTATGTGTAAATATTAACAAACACAGATGATCATATCATACTTTAAAATAATCTAACGTAGATATCCTGACTATCACATAAAGTTCAGTGATAAAATCTTATGCATTATTTATACGAGTCCTGATGTAACTACACTTTTAATTAATACAAATACTATTAAAACTAGTCCGCTAAAGTAGTCTACTGCTGGACGTAGATATCCCCTAGACCCTTCTTTGCATCCAGCGGATTCCTAAGTTTTATCTACACCTTTTTTTTTTATTTACGATAGGAATGCGAATACAAAGTATTAATAATAATTTGCATCCAATGCACATATCAGGATGAAGCTAGAATACAAAATTGTTCGTCTATTGGCAGGTGATGATGACTTTCAGCAAGTCGCTCTGTATTCCAGCCCTGATACTTACTAGCTCCCTTTTGGTTATCAGGGTAACAGTCACCCCCTTCTCCTTCGCATAGAGACCTTAGAAGTGACGATATCTAGTTCTCAACAGGCAGAGAACAAGACCAGATATGATTCCGTCTTTATTTTCATATAAAACGATCAATTTATTTCCAAACGTTATCGTCTTTTCAAATAATATTATATTTTTTTGTATATAATCTATTTTAAAATATATATATATATATATATATATATATATATATATATATATATATATATATATATATATATATATATATATATATATATATAATAATAATAATAATGATAAATTAGTTACAACTACTAGTAATTTGCTGTAGAAACGAATACTTCTTCATAGCTCCCTCAAAGCAGCTTCCGTTGAATGAAACCAATAAACTGACCTATATAACTAAATTTGATACTTTATGGATACTAATAATGGACGACGGTTAATTATTATTAATTATTATTGAGTATTTCTAATTAAATTAAATATCTATGGTTATAAATTGCTGCAATGGAAAAGGGCAATGCCAATTAAAATGGTCGAGTACACTATTATTGAGCGAAGCTCTATTACGCGAGTTATCTATCTGTGGCATTAAAAATAAAATACGCTTCGGTATTTATAACTCCTAAGTGGTCTTATTAGGCAGGTGTTGCCAGTTAAGATCTAAGTTTTTCAGCTCGGATGAACAGGATCGGCGCGACATTCCAGCGACAAGAAGAAAAAAAAGAAATAGTTCCAACTTACCTCTGTGTTTGAGAGACATTTTCTTACGACAAACGATGTATAATCGCTTTTATGGTTGTTTGAATTACACAACGTTATATAAGTAGAGTTAAATTGTTTATCACTTAATTGCATAGAAAAAAAACTTAGTCGACTCTTAATAGAAACTGAAACGTCTGTTTTTCGTTTAAAAAGTTGATATTTTTCGTGAAGTACACGACAGAGTTGTATCGAAAAATATTAATAAGTACATAACGTATCTATCAGTTCTGTTATCCGACTGCTTCCGGTGTAATTTTAGATCTGCGACTTCGTGCGGGGCGGAATTAGATTCTATGTAACGGAAATGTGTAACGAAGAGACAACTATAAATGTATATACAGGGCTTAAGCTGTAAGAGATTGAAATACCATATGTATTTATTTAGTTTCTCTGTCCTACGTAGAGCTACTCGTCACAAAATGAAGGTTAGTCTCCAAGTTGTATGAATCTATTCGAATTATATGAAGGGAGAGAGAAAGAAAGAAACGTTGAAATTAATAGTACATTACTCTTTTCTCTTTTTAGTTCTTTCCTGCTTCAATCAATAAAACTTGTCGATCATTCGCTCTCTCTCTACCACTTCCACAATGTATTCATCTCATTCTCTTACAAATGAACCAGAACTTAGTTTTATTTCTACCGCGTGTGAACTCAATCTTTTTCTAATTTAATATGTTCTATGATGTGGACGCTATGATGGAAAACACCACACCAAGTGGATGATCTGGCGAAGCTCTGGTGAAACGGCTGGCAGGATCGACGGGAAACTGCTCACCAAGAAAATATCGACTTTCGTAAAGGCAAACGATTAGTTACATTAGAGAGGATATGATTAAACACAATATTTTGTTACAGTCACGGGAAGCGATCTCTAAGCAGGGTAATTGTTCACCATCCGGTGATGGTATGTAGCGTATAGAGTTAATGAACCGCTGGTGAGATCAAAAGCACCGATCGCTATCTATTAATGAAACGGTTTATACAAACGTTAGCGCACCGACGGCCGATCGGAGACTATTTTATATCCAATTAAACTGCAGCAACGAGCTGACTCCGCAGAGGTCCTTTATTAGTAATATCCGTTAGCCCCGTCCGAGTCCTTTGTGCGTGGATACTTGGACTGACAAGTCTTGGACCTGTACGTCCATTATGTCACTAATTAAAACTAAATAGACTAATTAACCGCTTCATCCTTTACATGATTTATTAAGCGACAGTTTCAATACTTAATATCTTTTAAGACCATAGACAATGGACCTAGAATTGAACAGTGGAACATACAATGCAAGCGTTTCAAGCCACTGTTCCACTGAGGAAGTTAAACGTTTTTTTTATAAGCCTGCGAGATGTTCACTTTACCAACATAGCGCTGGCTACGATATATACAACACCACATTGTGCTCGTTACCTTGAAACACATTGATCATGACATCACCCAGTGATTACACAAGTTACAGGGCCATTTAAACCGGAACACAGCAACATTTGCACTGCTGTTCAGCAGCAGAAATAGAAGCTACATTGGTGGTCTCTAGGAACAAAAACCTACCACCGGGTAACTTTTCATTTACGATAATTACACGACCTAATGACCTAGTGTGACCTTAAAACTTAATCGTAGTCTTAGAAGCTTCTGGGAGCATGAGCCCGTTGTTAGTTGATCAGTTTACACATGCTCTAAGGAATGTTCTAGAAGCATATAACAAGGCTCTCATATTATTAACAACATTAATATCTAACTTAGCCAACACACAGAGAATAAAGTAATTTTAGCATCTGTAACTTTCATCATCATCAGCATACGTCCACTGCTGGACATAGGCCTGCACTAGAGATCTCCACATATAGGTCGAGGTTCATATGAGGAAGTTTGGACCATTACCTACCACTCTGACCCAATGCAGTTTGGTAGGGGCCAGAGCCTCGTTTGTTGATTAGCAGGGTGCACCATGAGTAGGTGAGGTTGGCTTGGGTCCCGTATAGGTTATATAGGAAAAGAAGATCGGATATTTCTTAGGTTATAATTATCTTTTTTATTATCGCGAGGGATATCTTCTTAAAAGATAACCTGCTTCTAAGAGAAAAATAAGGTTATGATGGGCTTCTACCAACAAAAACCCTCACGGTGGTCTCCGTCAGTACATTAGGAGGGGCTCCGGGATCTCCTACGGAACGCACTGGTGACTCCCGAACTCTGGCTAGAACATCCCACGTAAGGGCAAAGCCTTCCATAGAACCCACGCTGTGCTACGGCAAATACAACACCACCATGCATTTGCCGTCCTCCTAAGGCTCGTTTCTTGAGCTCTGAGGGCCCCCACCATCATGGCTCATACTCACGAACTCGGGGACCCATTTAGTCGCCTTATACGACGGGAGGGAATACCTTAGTCCTATTCTTAATATCCCGAGACAACAGCGCTGACGTTGCAATTAGCTAGTTTCTAGAACATTCGCAACATATATAAGTAGACGAAATATATACGGACAGTTTCACTTTTGTATCTTTTAAAAGTGTACTAACAAAAGTAAAACTACAAAAAGCGTCACTCTGACTACATTTGCATTCGTCTATGAATGGTTGGTCGTTAATCATTTTTCTTTCTATTCATTGCTATGCTATTTTGTTTCTTATTGCCTTTGCAGCAAGGCTCGTGTTCGTTTGTGGTGGTGTAGTGGAAACGTTGCCTGTAGCACACGTTCCAAGTCACAGATGACTTGAGGTCGAAAAAGCGTGCACTGATCGTTTCTACCGTATCGCACATGAATCCACTCGATGGTCACTGATAAATCTCGTCAGCTGAAGACCATCCAGATAGATACCAACAATCTAAGCTGTATATAATCATAACTAGCTCCACATCGTTCATCGGATAAACGTTCTGTTTGCTTCGTAAAGAGAAGTTCATAGAAAAAAAAATTACTAACTTTTTTTCTTTCATAGAGTCGTTATCTCTGTTATCCAATTGCAGGGTTGTCACCTACCGAAATTCCCATCAACCATATTCAACTGGCACTGGACTCGAACCAGGGACCTCCGTATTATACGCAAACGCTTAAACATTATACCAAAGCAGTCCAATCATGAATCGACCATAGACATCTTGATAAAATATTGATATATCTCTTGATTAAAAATCGATTTTATTACTATGTAAATTTTCTATATTGAGTTCAATTTAAATATTGAAAGTTTATACATTTCTTTATTTATATTGCCGTCGTAACACTCTGTATATTATATATACAGAGTTTCAGAGACTCATCACGAGTTCTATTGGATGTAAACACTCAAAATTTGGTAGAGACATTGTTTCTTGCGCTTAGAGGTCAACTAAGAATGGATTTTACAAAACTCCTTCTCCAAAGGGAGTTGCAGGGATGTTACAGCCAGTAAAGGGAGCAAGGAATAGCTAATATACATATGCATAAGAGATATCCAGAGATTCATTGACTCATCGCGATATTTTCAAAACTATTAGATGTAAACACTCAAAATTTGGTAGAGACAATGCTTCTTGCGTTTAGAGGTCAACTAAGAATGGATTTCACTAAATTCCCTCCCCAAATGATGTTGCGGGGGTGTTACAGCCAGTAAAGGGAGCAAGGAATAGCTAATATACATATGCATAAGAGATATCCAGAGATTCATTGACTCATCGCGATGTTTTCAAAACTATTAGATGTAAACACTCAAAATTTGGTAGAGACAATGCTTCTTGCGTTTAGAGGTCAACTAAGAATGGATTTCACTAAATTCCCTCCCCAAATGATGTTGCGGGGGTGTTACAGCCAGTAAAGGGAGCAAGGAATAGCTAATATACATATGCATAAGAGATATCCAGAGATTCATTGACTCATCGCGATATTTTCAAAACTATTAGATGTAAACACTCAAAATTTGGTAGAGACAATGCTTCTTGCGTTTAGAGGTCAACTAAGAATGGATTTCACTAAATTCCCTCCCCAAATGATGTTGCGGGGGTGTTACAGCCAGTAAAGGGAGCAAGGAATAGCTAATATACATATGCATAAGAGATATCCAGAGATTCATTGACTCATCGCGATGTTTTCAAAACTATTAGATGTAAACACTCAAAATTTGGTAGAGACATTGCTTCTGCCGTTTAGAGGTCAAATAAGAATGGATTTCACTAAATTCCTTCCCCAAAGGGAATTGCAGGGGTGTTACGGCCACCAAAGCGGGCGGAGAACAATTAGCTTCAAATAGTCTCGGAACAAAGTTCATTGTATGCATTATGTATTACATGATAACGCTATTTTAATACCAACTATTAAATATTATAAGTTAACTGTACTTAATAATTATACTAAATAGTACTATAACTAGTTTTTATTAAATTAAAATAATAGTAAGATGAAAATACAAGTAGCGGTTAAAATGTGTTTCACGTATCCGTATAATCATGATCTGGTACATGATAGTGATTAATACTAGTTCTAGACTATAGCGCTTTACCATCAGACTACATAGCTTACCATCATATATCCTAAGCAAACGCTAGGCTTTAGAACTAATGAAATATTTATTAATAAAACTGCACTAATTAATTAAACTGTTATGTTGTTATCATCTCTCAATTGGTGTGGGAACAATCAGTTTAATCAGACTTCTTATGGTTAATGAAGGTCATTTTAAAACTGATACGTTAACAGTAATAAGGAAACTTAATAAATAACTTATGTACATATAATTAAGTATATTCACTTAAAGTTAAAAGCTTTGCACATTCAAACTGTATACTTGTATTAATAGGACACATATATCAAAATATTATGTTGATAAGATGAACGGATGCTGATATGCAGTATCGGTTTAAAAACAAGTTTAAACTTACGTAAACTTATTAAATAACTATCACACACATTTTAACTACTTAACGGTTTAACTTTATAAAATGTAATCAATTTCCGTTTAACTGTATTTAACATATTTAATCTAAACCGTTTTGTTTATCGCTTTAGATGTATCATGAGGATTTTCAGAGTACTAACGGAAATTGATGTATAACTTAATCAGGTAGCTAAATGCAGGCAAATATTGTTACTGAGCAATAGCTTATAAATATTACTACATTATAGTTTAAGTAGTGCTGTACTAGTAAAATTATAAAGTTAGAATTTTGATAGAGATTTTGAGGTTTAAAGCGACGAGCATTATATTGGAGTCATTCGTATTGGTCGTTGCCAACCAAATGACTTACTTAACTTCTTATGTTATTATATAATTGTCCTCGTGGCATAGTGGCTAAACGCTTGCTTTGGATTATCAAGGTCTCCAGTTCGCTTCTGGGACCACAGTGTTTGGTTAGTGGTAGAAATGTTTCAAGCTAAACAGCCACCAAGTTAAATCATGAAAGAAAAAAACTATAAATATAAGAGAGTTATTGATTTCTCTTTAAACGCAATGTTCTCGGAAAAGTGTTTAGCTGATAATTGATGTATTAAAGCTAAGTTAATAAATTTATGAGTAATAAATTAAAAAGGCACCGTTATGGCCGTTAAGCATAAAGTTTTATGCAACGAGGCGTGCTTGGCGGAGTTAATCGTTAACTTAATGGTGTACGAAACTGTTGGTGCGTGTTCGGTATGTTACTGTTGCATGTCCCGAACTGCTGTCAATGATTTAACGCTGATAAATATGATTATTATTATACATTTTACGTATATTTTATTAAGTTTAAGTTACTCATTAGTTACTTCATTTTATAAGCTACAGTTTAATTCGCACATTACAGTGATATTGATTGGTAATAAATATTTATGAGTATTGTTGTAAAGTTCTGAATCGGTTGTGAAAGAGAAATGACGGACACTTTTTAGCTGAGATGAATTACCATTGTAACTTAATTTAATGTGATGTTAAGTTACTATAAGCTCGTGGATGGTAAAAAAATATCGCCCTGGATATCTTAGATGTTATATATTGACAGCAGAAACCTATAGATGCTCTAATGGCGACAGATTCACAATATAACTATGGTAGTTAAACAAGTGAGTTCGATAAAACACCACCTTAAATTTTAACTGTAAAATTTCTAGTAGTAACTATGCAAGTTGTAAGTGTTTTTGCTTGAAATCTAAGTAAATACTATTTTAGCGTCTACACCGTGGAGAAGTAATATAGATATATTACCGTATTCCCGTTTGAATGGAGCTGTAGCTATTGATACTACTCGGGGTAATACTTTGTTAAGTCTTAACCTGAATAGTGTACTACCTATATACCTAACTATAGTATGTATGAACTAAACAACAAAGGCTCCGAGACCAGCTATCAAAGTTTCAGAGGAAGGAAAACCATCAGACCATCAGAGATACTATGTCTCCAATCAAGGCTAAGAAAGATCTTTTACAAACAGTCAAAGCATTCTTTCTATTCATTTCCTAATCGATGCATAATATGTGATATTTGATAATTAAATCTATTTAACATACAGATTAGATAAATATTTATATCCTGAAATTTTCTCTCGAAAGTTTCGCATTGGTGGGTGTACTTTCGAGGTTCTTTTACGACTCATTCAGTAAGATTGTGCGGAATATGAAGATGGGAAGAAAGTCATCTGCGGTGATCGTTTGCTTGATTTCACGGCCGCGTGGCACGGACTCGGCCCACGGTTACGTCTGATGGTGCAATTGTCGCAGATAATAGATATTGTTGTTAAATAAGTGTATTTCTCTATTAAGTCTAGTTTAACAAAAAGATCTCTGCCACTAGCACGACTCTGTTTCCGGAGACCGTCTAGGTAGGTACTGCACATACTATTTTTCCCGCCGAACAGTGTGCAGACAATAACATTATTCGGTTGGAAGGATGCTGATGCTGAAGACGCAAGAAATAAGACTGCGATGGCATTGTCACGTGAAAGAAGATCGCTAGACTACATTGGCAACTTCGCACTGCAACTCTTTCCCTGGTTGAATACCCACAGGCAAACCCAAAACAAGGGGATAAAATGTAGCCTCAAGAGACATGCGTGAGTGCCAAGTGACGATTTCGATGACAGGGTGGAGTGGAGAGTAAAATGAGGACGAAAGAGTGTTTGAGAGGATGCTGTAGCTGGTAAAATTACTAGGGTAACGAGATTTATTATCTTGTCTCAAAGCGACGCAATGTCGCAGTGGTTAACATACTAACCAATACCTCCTGTGGGCAGGTGTATCACTTACCATCAAGTAAACATCCTGCTAATTTCGAAAAAATAATTAATAAACACTTCATTTAAAGCATTAAATATGGTCGATTTTCTATAGATTAGCTATGGCCAACATTTCTTATATTAATATTGTGTGTCAAAATGATTATTAATTTTCATAGCGAACATCGTTACACAGAACAGCAAGTAATGTGACATGACTCGATGATAGTGCACTGGATTTAGTTCTTAGATCAATCAGTGGTTTAAATGTTAACCATGTAACAATAATATTTTGGTTATTTAACTATTGTTTTCTAATTTAATATACGATTTACACAGAATCGATGAAAAGTCGAAAGCTCTTATCGTTTATATTTTATATATAGTTTACACATATACGACATGATATTAAATGGTTAAGTAAACATATTTAGATGTTCACCACATGTAACTAAATTGTAATAGGAATTTTTGACATATAAAATATTTATCTTTAAAGAGAATACTTTTAAAAAAATAACCTTTAAGTCTCTGTTAAATCTGGGAACTAAACCTTTTAATTTTCAACGTATGTAGTGTTGATAAAATAACATACTTCTTTTCATTCATCAAAGCGACAATACGAGCTAGACATTCACCTAATGGTAAGTGATATATCTGCCTATAACAACGTGGCGTCAGTTAGGATAGTATATACTGCACCGTTATTAAGTCTCGTTACCATAGTAATTACACTAGCAGCAACTCCCTTCAAACCAGAACACAGTAATGTTTGAACAGTACCATTTGTCGGCTGCAGTAGTAGCTGTGGTGGTACCTACCTAGACGGTGTCCGTCAACAGTTATACCACCAGTAAATATACATAAATAGTATACGAAATAATAATAACTCACAAAGAAAATTTTATGAATATTAAATTATGAATTTACGTATATGAATAGTAAACAAACAAACATTTTTTTATTTATTTTCTCCATCTTACGTTTAAAAGAAACGGGGGAAGGAAGTCAAGATTGACTTTAGGTCGCATGTATCGATAAAACTTTGGTATCCCTGTTTTGGTATTATTACAATGTAATGTATATATAACTTCAGGTCTTTTTATAATTTCATAGTTTACATGATTTATATAGCTGAAGCGTCTATCAAATTGACATTTTTATACATTTACACACAAACACCTGGGGGTTGGATAAAACATTGCGGCTGCATCTCTAGACGGCTAAAGAAAGAGGTAGAGCACTTATGAAAATCTATTTCTCATCTCATCTATTTTTAACTTGTCTGATAATATAATCATTATTTGCAGACCTTTGTCTTTTTATAGATAACAACAAATTATAACTATCTATTAAAAATTATAGATGTGTGTTAATGTAAAAAGTAGTAAGGGGTGACGATGGAAATTATGTAGTAAAGAAGGATATCAGTAAATTATCTACTACTTACTACATCCGTATTAATAAAATAGTTAAAGAGCAATTGGAATATTGAATAAAAACATATATAGTAAAGCAATCCAAAGCATATAACCTACTTAAAATATACTAAATCTAGATCTTTTAAATATTAATGATTACTATAACCGTAATAAGTTTTATTTTATAGCAACATAACAAGTAAACAAAGTTTTTTTAATAATTATTTTGTCTTACTCTCCTTTAATTATAATTAAATACAGAACCGTACATATTATCAAAATGTGGACGCCTCCCATTGTTACATCTCAAGTAATTAATTGACGAGTACAGAGTAAATAGATATATTATTCAAATCTTTAAAGCATTAGAAATATATAATTGAAACTATATCTCATTAATAAAAGACACTAATCGTGTAATAAAATCTAATTTAACTAGCGGGTTAAATAAATGATATATAATAAAATGAACTAAACATAATTTTCATATTCATTAAAAATACTCACCGTTACAGATTTTCGTTTCAAACACAAATAGTGATCACTGCCAAGAAGTATACACAAACACACATTAAAAAAAGATTTTCGATTTTAACACGATAAATATTACGCACACATTTTTTTTTTTTATTTCGGATGCGATGATATATTTTGTATTGAAATTTGTTAGAGACATGCGCACGCGGCGACGGTCGCAGCGTTACTGGCGCACGCGGCGCGCTGTGAACTTGGAACTTTTCAAGAGCGTCTTTGCCTTGTTTAGTTTGCATGATTTAAAAGTTTATTCTGTCAACAGATTTGTTACCGATACTGCTGTAAAACTTAACCACATTGACATAAATTAATCTAATGTTTACACAGCTACAAAGTATTTTTTTTATTCAAAGAAACAAGATCTTGAGTCTCATTATCCTAATAATTACACTAGCTACAGTGCCTTTCAAACTTGAACATAGTAATGTTTACATTAAATTTTAGGATAGGTCTCTGTCACCGTCTCCGATAACAGATACCTATCCGTCGAAAAGCAATAGTATTATCTATACTCAGTCCATTTATTAATGACGATCTTCATAAAGCTATATTTTTTTAAATTTAATTTTGATTAATCTATTATAATTTGATAGACGGTATTAAAAATAGCTGATAGCCACTAAATTCAAACAACAAAAAACTACGTGGTATACCTTACTAGAGACCTGTTGATATCATCATCATATATATAGACATAAACATAAATTCAAGCTTCATCTTCTGGATAAGAAAACCATATATATAAAAGCTTTCATCCACGAAAGGTTTTATATGACAACTGCCAACCCCCACTTGGACAGCGTAGTGTATAAATTGCCTTATCTCTCCCCGGGGAAGAAAACTCGAGTTCCAATTGTGGGTATAAGACATGTTCATTTTTTATTATTTTGTTTACGAAGTCGACATAACGTTTTGCATGTATTAATATTCGAAGTTTTAGTTTAGCCCATACATTTCTAATTATTACCTATATTAATTAATTACTTGATTAAGTATATTCAAATTTGTAAAATAATATTTACAATAATCAATCAATAGATAAGCATTTACTTTTTGTTGACGTGCGCATCTCTAATCCGTACTAAAAGCTCTACATTCACCCTGTGTTCATTTTTAATAGAAGAGACCCCTTTATATTTAAATAATGGTAATACCCCCAGTGAAATTACTTTCTTTCGACGGCCGACAGGTACTTTCTTAAGGTATAAATTTTTTATATATAAATAGCATAGACATAAAGTTTTGCCAGGCTATTTAGTGACCTAAATATTAATTTATTTATTATTACAGAAATTTCATGTCATGTCTCCTTTAAAACTGTTTTAAACATTTATTTCAAAACAATTTGTT
Organism: Troides aeacus; assembly: GCA_033220335.2. Taxonomy (NCBI): domain Eukaryota; kingdom Metazoa; phylum Arthropoda; class Insecta; order Lepidoptera; family Papilionidae; genus Troides; species Troides aeacus. Next base: position 11,133,205 of record CM067278.1, read on the forward strand.
TTAATCATGCCAACCCTGGCATAACAATATTACTGACTTAGCGAATGAACTTCCTTTAAAATTAAATCCTGTTTACCCAATATCAGGTACCTAACTTTATGGATTAATTGTTGAATATATCATAGAAATAAATTGTTCTTCAAATGATAAAACAATGAGTTCACAATACATTACTAAATAATATAATCTATTAAACAAATACAAATTACACAGACAGCTGCAAATGCCTTATGACAAAACTGAAGCTCTCTTCTGTGTTGGAGACAACAACAGTATTGTATAGTAATATGGATTCTGCCGGGATATATTAAAGGAAGCACACAATCTGGGTGTAACACTGTTTTTGCTTTTGATTTTGAATAATTTGAAATAAACACATTTTCAAATGTAAGTAGATTTTTATTAACACATTCTGTAAATTGAGTAATCCGAAAGCCACTGTTATTACTTTATCAAGTTGTTCAAAACATGCATGAGGCAACATATAACTTCTTTAGTATACTTATAACCAATTCTATATATCCTTAAAGATGCTATTTGATTACATTGCTTGACATCCTCTTTTGTGTTAGGAATAGACTTGAGAACTTCTTCTTCTGGTCTTATAAGAGTTCAGTTGTTGTTCATTAGAAGACAGGTTAAATCTTTACCCTTTCTGGTCCTGGTCCTTCTGGTCTGCCACAATTGCTCTTTTAGTAAGTAAGGAATTGAGAAAGCCACTGTTTTACTATCATGACATCCATTGCTATAAGCTGTTTCAATTTGAGTTGCTTCAGATAGTTTCTTCAACCAGCGCTGTTCATTTCTTTTTCAAAGTACTGTTTCTTTCTGGTGATGGGTGTCCTATCCTTATTCTGACACTGGAATATGTGTGGTACAACATCTCTCTTTAAACGTAGCGTCATTTTTTGACCTTGTTCTAATGCCATTAACTTATATCGTATATAATTTTCTGTGTCTTCTTCAATCTGAAAACCCGGAATAATAGTATATATTTATACACATATACTTTATAACTAGGTATTTTAATGTGTTCTTAAGCCCATGAGTTTTTTGTAAGATTTTTAAAAAATTTTGTCAAACTAGGTTATAATGTGGATTATAAACAAAATTCTATGTAGATAAATAAAAATGAATCCTACATATAAAATACTTATGTACTTACATTAAAATGATCTTCACAGCAATACAGAGCACTTAAAGACGACACATTCTCTCTTCTCATCGCATTGCACCACTTGTTCCTTATAATTTTATCTCGCGGAATATGAAAATACACTTTATAAGGTGCAGATAGAGTTGTATTTTTGCACATAGGAACAATACAATATTTAAAATAAGGTTTTCTGCTCTTTTCCATATTAAAAAACAGGTCTTATAACTTTTATTTTGATAAATCGATGCGGATCAGAAAGATTCGTTGTCGACGTTGTGTATGGTGACGTCAACGAAGAAGCGCGCCAAAATGGCGGCCTTCAAATCATCTGGTACTGTTCGTAATTTCATTTATTTCTTTTCTACTTCATACCTGATTAAAATAAAATTTTCGGGGTAATAAATTAACTTATATGGTCATTTAAAAGTATACGTTAATATTTCTGTCATGTTTATAAGTTATCCTATATTAACACATAATTTTTTAAAACAAGATAACTATGAAAGTGTTATTAAATTAACTTACATTATAAAACTTTTTTTTGTTTCTAGCGGAATTTTTTAAATTACTTATTATTCATTATGTTTATTGTGGCATTCACCAATGTGCGTAGTAATAAATAATTAATAAGTTAAAAGAGTATAAAAGCAAGGGGGCGTGCGTCGATTGGTATTTTGTTTCGCGAATACCAAATCCGCGAGCCCCGAGTCCGACGAAGCTGCAACAGTTGTCAATAAATCTTACGGCGCAAACTTCATCATAAAAAATAGTCAATGGATAAGTTGTTATCTGTCGGACGAGCGTGCAGACGTGCTGCTTTGATCATTTAAACTTATTTGAATTTTGAAATTGTTTATTAATACAAGAACCAATACCACAAAACGTAACGTTTATTATAATTGTTTTTTTAAGGTCACAGTGTCAACACAGAATTTAACTTACAGAAAAAATATTACATAAAATTTCGATTACATTACACTTCCTACATTTTACCACATTTGTATTTGAAACAACAAACATTATGGATTCATATTTAACAATAGATTTCCCAGTTTATTTTTTAAGTTAAAAATAAATCTAGCAAACATACTTTAAATATTTTGTTTTTGTAAAGCCATATTACAAATATGCTGAAATACAATTAATTTCAAAATATTTACTATCATTACTCTATCTATTGGTTGATTTGAAAACCTTTGGGTTAGAACACTGACGTCATTTGAAGCAAGTCATAGTAGTTTAAAATTTACTCAACAGATGGCGGAAGTAAAATTATTGTTAACCGAAATAGTATAAGTTCAATATTATAAATAAATAAAGTAAAATTACTATTCTTTTAATAAAATAAATCTATGCTAGTTATAAATAAAAAAAAATAAGTTGATGTATTTCATTATTGTTTTAATGATATCTCTTTAACGTATATGAGCAAATCCATACATACATATCCCGCCTCGTTCCCATGAAGACGCTTATGAAAGTGGAGGAAGCGAGAGGTGTGCCAGGATCGTAGCAAGTGGAGAGAGGTGATCTCTGTCTACCCCACTGGGAACGAGGCGTGATGAGCAAATCCACTAAGCCTTATTATTATCACCGAGGTAAGTCTTCAAAAAATAGCTATTTTTAGAGGCAAGTCAGGAAATGTTACGTGGAGATTTTTACTCACTTAAACGCTTTGGATGGTTATAGCGTTTGAAGAGGTCCATGGATCTCTGTTTCCAACACTAGAGCAGTTCAATTAATGACCGTATTGTTGTAATTTAAATAAAATAATTTTATTTCGAAATGCTTTGGTTTTATTAAAAAATATTTTAAATGAACACTAAGAAAACACTGTGTTAAATTTATATTATCAAGATCTCTGTTGTCGCAGAATCACCGCAGCCAAGCTACTTATTCCTAAGCAATATTATGCTTCGCTTATTTTGAGTAAACGCCTTGTAAGCGAAATGTACATTTTTTTTCCTTCTCTGTTCAAGGCACCACTTCAAGAGTAGCTTATATTCAGTTGTAGGAATGTTTAGATTGTATTTAATAGTTCGACCAAATTCGAATATCTTTTTTCTGAGGGCAACATTTGTTAAGTAGATTTTCAATTTCAAGAAAGTAGGATTATGGAAGTCTGTCTACAACGAATATAGAAACATTTATATCAAAAATACTCAAGGAGTATGCTTATAAATATTTGTACAGAGCACAAAAGTCAGTAGTGTAATTCAATGTATTGGGTATGACGTGAAAGGAGGTGTTTGTCTATCATTGGAAGAAAACACCAGATGATGATAATTAAATGTTATCGTTATCGTATTTGCAGGATTAAAAACAGTTTACAAGGTGTGATAGACAAGTAACTTGTTAATATAATTGGACTGCGTATATGGAATAGGTAGTACTAAATCAGAAATTCGACTGTTTACGTACCCAGTTTCCCGTAACGCTATTGTTGTGGCAACAATAAAAAAAACGCTTTTATTAAGCTACACTACACTTTTATGCATGCGTTACAAATAATTGTTAACAACTTTGCTATCATAAACCTAAATCTGCGGATAAATTAAAACATAACTCTGTAATAACATTCTAACAAGCTTCGTATTATTACAGTTTTTTATTATTTTGTGCTGTTAGCTATTTGTAAACAATAAAACGCCTGTCACGCGTGTACAATAAATATGTGTTTATTTGTTTTTTCTGCCGCAAATATTTTTGAAGGCGCTAAGCATTATAATTACTATCATCCCAAGAATTAGGCCTGTCTCAAAGATATTGACGTCGATGGACTGTTTTTTTTTTGGTATTCATTTGTTTAAACTTTGACAAAATTGTAATTTTTTATATTTTTAAGTGATTGCATTTACGTAAAGATGTAGTTACATTTCGGTGCTGTGCTCACTCCCAGTTGGGAGGGGGCACTGTTTCCTGAGATACTGGTTAAATTCCTAGTTCAGGAACCAGTGGCTTCATGTATCGATGATATGAAAAAAATGCAATAAATTATATTTATCTTTGATACAATGATTTTTGCCACCTTCACCAGGTAACGAAGATACTTCCGGCATTGCGTCTACAAATACGCAGCCGCCACTTCCCATAAGTGCACCATATAATGTGTAATGCAAGAGAAAGTTTATAGCAATATATTTTAAAGCTTAGTATAATTTGTTCGGCTGTCTTTCACAAGCTGTGTCACTAAGTTTCAAAAGCAATATTTTCCCGAGGGAGTCTTTCAGGCTCGGCTGTAGATTATTCTCGAACTTTTTTATTTCAGCGACATAAAAAAGTTTACGCCCGTTTGGTCAAATGCCGGGGATAACGTTTCATCCGGACCCGATGCGGGAGTACAATCTCAATTCAAACGGATGCCCGACTTTGTCCCTTACAGGAACGGTTGGAGGCAAATATTGACATTTGGGGAATAAAAACCGGTGTTCAATGGACGAATGAATCCCTGAAGGTTATGAAAACTGAAATTACGTAAGTGAAACTTCTATTTGATGTAGTTTGTATAAGTTTGTTGAAGAGAAACGATCTTAAAGATTTAATTTGTTTGCTATAATCTTTTGCGTTGGTTATCAAGGTAAGTAGTTATGTAAATATTACTGTATATCAGTTTGAATGGCGCTGTAGTTGTTACAATCAAAGGGATCCGAGCGGGAGAATGATCAATCATAGTATAATAGATGAGACAAGCTACTCCTTTTAATTTTAAAGCAGACCTGATAGAAAAACTAGTGCATGAACAGGTTCGTAGTTCGATTCCCAGGGATGGGGATTAGTGCAGTTTGTGAAGTGGTAGGAATTCCTCGAACCCGTCTTGAAAACTACCACATATATTATCAAATATCGCCATATCATCATCATCATCATCAGCTTTTGTTAATGCAATGCAGGTCTTCGCTAATGTCTTCCACCAAATGCGATCCTGTTTTTAGCTTCCAGTCAATTTTGACCGTAGTGATGATATTGTTGGTATATATAGGGGGGCGGGGGTCCTATACTTATGGTCCTACATTTCTGGGTCTTGTTCACGACCTCCACAACAAGACTCTCCTACCCAACCGGTCGTCACTGCCGCAACAGACATCGTCATAGCAACATTGATATATTCCGACTGGCAACATTTCACTACCAGAGTATATAGAAAGATTGCGCTTCGCCATCTTCCGTTTCATTATCATTTAACATTTATGATTGAAATGAATTTTTTTTATACAATTAAGCGATGCGACGAGCTGAACGTTTACCTGATGGTAAGTGATACACCTGCCCATAACGACATAGCGCTAACCAGAATGATATACAAAGCACCACATTGTGCTCAACGCCTGTTATAAGATATCAAGTCTCGTTACCCTAGCAATTAAAATAGTTACAACGCCATTCAAACCGGTACACAGTGTTTACAAACTACTGTTTTCCGGCAGCAATAGGGGCTGCAGTGATATCCATGTAAAAGATCTCCGGCAATAGAAACCTATCACCAGTATCAGTTAGTTTATAACAATGAAAATATATAAGATGTATATATTTCAGCTAAAGTTATATTTTTCTACCCTCGTAAATACGGACTGCAACTATTTAAAAAGTATCAAAACCTCTTTCTTGTGAAGGAGACCATTGAGGCACCTGTATGTGACGCTATACAGAAAGCATCATATAGAAGTAACTGGCGTGATATCATTAAGAAAGGTTACGACTATCAGCATTGAGGAACCGAATTAAAAGAGAGTATGTGTGAGAGAGAGAGAGGTAACCTCTTTATATCATCATCATAATCATCAGCCGACAGACGTTCACTATTGGACATAGGCCTCCCTCTAAGATCTCCATAACAATCGGTACCTTATACCTCTTTATATTAAACGTTTTTCTGGTATTTCTCCTATAGTGTGCTCTCGACTGTACTGAGGAATTAACTGTCTATTATTTAACCGTCCGTTATTTAACCGGCTCACAAAGGTTTCCGAACGCGCCTGAGGTATTACACTCGAAGCGGTATCGGTTCGCTGGAGAGGCTTTTCTTTCGCTTCCATACGATCGTTCGCAATCAGTGATATCCTCGCTTGGAAATACATCGCTGCCGGTTGCAGTTCCAAACGGAAAATAAAGGAAAACCTCTGGTTAAGTAATACCTTTACACTATAAATATATATAGAAGTGTGCGAAATTACTTTATTCTGGTTTAAAGGGTGTTGTGGTTAGTGTAAAATCTGGGTAACAGCATCTTATGTGTCAGGCGACGAGCTCAATGTAGTATACTATATATCATCCTTACGCCTTTGTTATGAGCGGGCGTATCACTTACCATCAGGTCAACGACCCGTTCCTCTCGCTTCTTTCTTAAAAAAAATACACAACCTAGACAATCTGTCTTCCGGGTCCTCAAATTGAAGAGTTTAGTTGCTGGTAGTTTTAACACGACCGCCAGACTACAACGGCTAGGAGTATTCTGGAGGAATATGTTCCGCCATCCATCAGCTCGTTAATATGTAACACTTGATATTGAGGATAAGTCAGATGTATATAAAAAATATACTTTTCCTGGTTTTAAAAACGCCATTATAAAGAAGGATCTACATCATTACTTTTATCTCTAGCGGATGCTGCCGCTGCAGATGTCCTGTAATTTGCAATGTAAGTAACCTAATATATTACCTACGTCGTTAAGCTGAGTCGGCGAAAACTTGGGCAGGTCGTTGGTTACTTAGTTATCCATTTGATCTAAATTGCAGCTGATAAATACTTTAATGTAGTATTTAAAAAGGTATTTAATGGTGATGGTGGTACGTCGACGGTAGGTCTAGAAGACCGACCAATTAGCTATCAAACTGTAGTGTGCAAGCACTAGGTTTATTAGATGTTAGTTGGGTAATGAAACAACATACCAACATTTTATATATCAACATATGAGCAAACGTATGTAGAACTAGATCTAAGTCAACTCTGGTCTCTCACCTGGTCACTCACTTAATTTCACGTGAATTAATGTATCAGAGCATTACGGAAGTACATAAGCTATTTGCGCACCTGAATGTGCAAAGCTTTCAAATAGTTATACCGCATTACCACAGAGTATACAATTGCAGTACGAACAATTATATATACTTTTAATTAATATATGCCTTTCGATGGAAATTGTTGAACAAAGAGAGGGTTTATGACAAACTTGCCATGATTGGCATGAGGGTTGGCTATGGCAGCATGCGGGTAATAGAAACAAAGCTTCTGTTCTTTTCCCTTCTTAGTCGCGATTTACAATAGGAACTTTATCAGTGCTGCTGAAAAGGTTTGTGTATATAAGAGCTATTAATTCAGACTATAGTCTCAAAGATACGATAATCTTGATTATGAATTATTGAAGGGAGTGTATGGAGGTGTAAGGGACCCGTAGAACAACTCACGGGACACAGGCCAACCTCACTTGGATGATAGAATCATAAATAGTTTCATTGTCGCGATTGTACCTAAAGGCGAATGATGATTCGTACTCGTACGTTACCGCTGAAGGAAATTATTTATTGTTAATGATAATAATATGTAATATTATTAGGAAGAAATATTATCTAATAGGTTATTATATTCCTGGAAAAATCTACTGTTAGGTAAAGTCTACTGCGACTAAAAGTCTACTGTAAGGAAAAATCTATTGTGAGGAAAAGACTACTGCGAGGAAAAGTTTACTGCGAGGAAAAGTTTACTGCGAGTACAAGTTTACTGCGAGGAAAAGTCTACTGCGAGGAAAAGCTTACTGTGAGGAAAAGTTTGATGCAAGGAAAATTTTACTGCGAAGAAAATTTTACTGCGAGGAAAAGTTTACTGTGAGGAAAAGTCTACTGCGTGGAAAAGTCTACTGCGAGGAAAAGCTTACTGTGAGGAAAAGTTTACTGCAAAGAAAAGTTTACTGCGAGGAAAAGTTTACTGCGTGAAAAAATTTACTGCGAGGAAAAGTTTACTGTGAGGAAAAGTCTACTGGGTGGAAAAGTCTACTGCGAGGAAAAGCTTACTGTGAGGAAAATTTTACTGCAAAGAAAAGTTTACTGCGAGGAAAAGTCTACTGCGTGGAAAAGTCTACTGCGAGGAAATGTTTACTGTGAGGAAAAGTTTACTCCGAGGAAAAGTCTACTGCGTGGAAAAGTTTACTGCGAGGAAAATTTTACTGCGAGGAAAAGTTTACTGCGAGGAAAAGTCTACTGCGTGGAAAAGTTTACTGCGAGGAAAACTCTACTATGAGGAAAGTTTACTGTGAGGAAAAGTTTACTGCGAGGAAAAGTTTATTACGAGGAAAAGTTTACTGCCAGGAAAAGTTTACTGAGAGGAAAACTCTACTATGAGGAAAGTTTACTGTGAGGAAAAGTTTACTGCGAGGAAAAGTCTACTGCGTGGAAAAGTTTACTGCGAAGAAAAGTTTACTGCGAGGAAAAGTTTACTAACTAGACTTTTTCTCGCAGTAAATTTTTCCTTGTGTGATTTATCCTCATAGTGAACTTTCTTACAGTAGACTTATCCTCACAGTAGACTCTTTCGTGCAGATGACTTTTCCTCGCAGTAGTCTTTTGAGCCCTGTGAGCTGTTCTCGTATTTTGTCAGCAGGGACAATGACAAAAGACTGAATCTTCTAACGAGTTAATTGTTATTGTGCACACTAAAGATCTCATGTAATCCCATAAGTAGTAATCGCATGGTTTTTTTGTTGTTGTTTGCGGGCCACGGTGTTGGTCCGCCTCCGCCAATACATCGCTGAGGGCAAGTAGATTAGAGCTACTGTACTTTAGCTCCTCCAGTTCGTTTACACCCTATAATAATTAATTTCATTGCACACAGTTTACAAAACAATTGTAATGCAACTCGATGAAGTAAACATTGCTTCACTTTACTTCACGTATTGTTTAAACATTACGTTATTACAATATTATTATTACGTAATAATTCAGCACAAAATAATAGATGGCGTGTGGAAATGTTAAAATATTTGGCATAAATAATTCAACTGCTGGTTCAATAGAGGGGATGTATAAAAAAAAAATTAAACTTACTCATGATAACATTGGAAGTAATGGAAGACTTTCAACTAACATATAAAACTATACACATTCAATATGTAACTCTTTAATAATTTACCTAGTATATATACCTAGTATAAACCTAATATAATCTGTGTCTAACAAATTGTATGTAATGTATAAATACATTAAGTTTTATTTGTACAGGAGTGGGCCGACTCCGTCCATAGACAAGCACGTCAGGACTCCGTCAGCCTTGTAGTCCCAGGCTATTAAGAAAAGGACTAAGGTATTGCCTGCCTGTCATACAAGTCGACTAAAACAGTCCTCATGTTCGAGGGCTTCGAGGGTGGGAGTCCTGAGGACTCAATAAGCGAGTTTTAGGAGGACGGCAAATACGGTGGTCTTGTATTTGCAATAGCACAGCGTGGGTGCTAGGTCTTTGCCCTTCCGAGGGATGTTTTCACCTACCCACATTGGACCAGCGCGGTGGGAAGTGGCCCAAATCCCACCATATGAACTCAAATAAACGATGGTTCCTAATGCCCAGTGGTACCGGCGACCATAGTCACTGCTAGCTATGGATGAGGACAGCACAGGACCGATCGAAGTGATCTTTAGGAGAGGCCAATGTCCAGCAGTGGACGTCCAATCAGATTAGAGCGGAAGAAGTAAGTATTTTCTCCATTTAAGTAACCGGAAGATGTGCAGGCATTTCGCCTGATGGTAAGTGCAACGCTTATAATAATGTATAGCTAGTTAGGATGTTCACACTACATTTTCTGCTATTCGCTTTGATCCATGGATTATTAATTATTACTTCTATGATTTTAAGTATTATCTTTGGTCTAATTCACCATCAGCTGATGAACAGCCTCTTTCAAAGATCACTACGTTTGTATGGGTTCATATGAGGGGATTTGGGTCACCAACCCGCATTGGGCTGGCGTGGTGGGAGCCAGAGCCTCGGTTGTTGATAAGCAGGATGCACCACGAGCTGGTCAGGTGGACTTAGGTCTCGAATGTTGTCATGAGGGACCCTTAATCTAGTTATTGCATCACAATCAAATATAAAAACGTTATCTATTTTGGTGGTTGTGGTGGTAGGTGTCTGATGCCGGAGACCATTAACTTTAAGCAAACATTACTATTTTCCTGATTGAAGGGCGTTGTAGTTAATAAAATGTGTGGGGCAACGAAACTTTACATCTTATGTCTTAGACCGACGAGTACAATGTGGTGAAGTGTATATCATCCTAACTAGCGCCACGTTGTTGTGGGCGGGAGTATCACTTACCATCAGGTGAATATCCAAACAAAACGTAGATAGAAAAAAAATATTATTTGTGGGTCAGCTGTTTTAGTCTGTGGCGTAAAGATGTGCTTTTCAATGTAGCGGATGTAGATGTCGGAATTTGAATTAGGTCCAGAATTTCTTTGCCGCATCAGGCTGAGGTACGGCCGCTGAATATCTGGAGCGGCTGCGCGGTTGAACTTCTTTCATGGAGCTTTTTCTTCAGTGCGGAATTAGATCTGAATGGGACGGATTCTAGCTAACTTGGTAAACATCGAGATTAGATTTAATAATTTTACATTTTGTTTGTAACATTATTATTAAGATGTTTACACAACTATTACTTCTATAAAACACATTTTTTCTATTTACCTCACTCTCTTTCTTATTATTGTGTTTACTCTCCTTATTTATATTTCATATAACCTCATCTGCTCTTGGTGCATCCTGCTAATGAACAAACAAGGCTCTGGCTCCTACCAGCTTGCATTAGGCCAGCATAGTGGGAAACGGCTTAAATCCCCTCCATATGAACCTATACTATCGATGGCCACTAATGCCCAGCGATACTGGAGGCCATGCTAATTGTCTTTGGAGGGAGTCTATAACCAGCAGTGGAACTCTTCTGGCTGGATACTTTCTTTTATATTACTTATCTCTCTACTTTTATGTTTTAAGTCTTTTCTTACTTGAATTCCTTCACTTAGATGTTACTTCTACTTCTCTTTATGATGTTTCCTATCACTTGGCATAATTTATGAATATGCTGCGACTTTCGTCTTCACTCAACAACCACTAAGTGACTTCTTTAACATCTCTGTTTAATGTAAATATATTTTTTTCGTATAGGCAACGAGACGAGACATTCAAACGTCGCTTGTATTATTTAGGATAATATACACTACATCACGTTATGCTCGACTCAATTCTCTCCTCCCTTCGAACTGGAAAACGGTAATGTTAACTACTGTTTGCAAGAAGAAATGAGAGCTGCGGTGATACCTAGACGGTGTCCGGCAACAGAAACCTATCATCATTGGCCTGTGAATAACTTAAGTTAAAGTAAGTGTTTAAGCTGTAGAAGAATTATTTTTGCGACTATCGAAACAGTTCTGCTGTTCTGCAGTAACCGTATACCATCGAGATGTAGTTTGAAAGGCGCTGTAGCGAAATAAAATACCAACTTCATGATATGTAATCTGAATAAGATTTTTAGCGGTATGTCTGTTGTAGGAGATCGTCTAGGTAGGTACCACTGCAACTCCCATTGCGGCCAACAAAGAGTATCGTGCAAACATTACTGTGTTCCGGTTTGAAAGGCGCTGTAGTCTTATAAACATAAAGGTAATCAGTTTCCAATAAATTTTCATCATTTAATTTATATCCTTAGACGATACTGTATCTGTACGTTCAGGCGTGAAAAGCGTAAATATTGTTAGTTTATTACCTGACACAGTCCTGGGCGCACTCCCGCAGCCGGCAGTAGCTGCAGCTGCATGCTGAGTAGCAGGAGCCAGGGTCGGACTCCTCCAGGCTGACGGAATCGAACCTGTGGCCGAGGCCTCCTCCCGAACTCGGCACCGTGTGTGAACCGCGCCATCTGAAACGCAAATCGAAATATTCATCAATACATTATCCTCGTTTTGATGTGAGGAAGAGGAAGTTCTAAGTACCTCAATAGCGCAGTTGTTAGTCGCTTGCCTTATAATCTAGAGGTCCCTGGTTCGAGGTCACATGCGATCATAGTCGCATAGCTGGCACCCCCATATTGTAAATATTTACTGGTGCTGGAGGCTAGGTCTGTGCTGCTGGAGATCGTCTACATCGTCAGCCATTTCTACCGCTAAAACGAAGTCTCAACATTACTGTAATCCGGTTTTAAGGATGTTGTAGCAGTTGAAATTACTGAGGTAATGACTTAGTATAGTCTTCAAGCGATGAACACAATGTGTTGTTCTATATCACACTAACTAGCGCCACGTTGGTTTGGGCAAGCGTATCACTTATTAACAGGTGAACGGGTCACTTGTCTCGTTGCTTAGTTTATTAAAATAGTAAGTTATTAAGTAATACATATGACTATGAAGGTTCAAATAGGAAACAATTACTTGAAACAGACTTATATTGATGATAGTTTTTTTATACTACAAAATGACGCGATATGCGGGTATTTGTTAATATATTGCTGTTTTGTTATTTATGGCAAATCTAACTTAATTAATGTGCTACCTAAGCTATATCCTTGTAATATAATGATAAGATAAAAGTTAAATAAGTTAACGTTAAGTATAAACTTATAACAGGAGCTAACCTGGAGCTCTTGGCGTCGACGTGTTCGACAACAATGTTCCACGTTCTGTGAATCAAATAAAGTAGGAAAAGAACTCTCGATGATTCCGCTTGCGGAGGGAGTTCCTTTTTCCCCGACCATTTCCGGCTGGTGGCGCTGCTCTGTCCGCTCCCCATGTTTCCGGGACGTTTGAATTTAGAATTGCTCTGTCATTCCGATTGAAACTTCGGCGGGCGTTCGACGTCTTAAGCTGAAAAAAGGAAATGAACATTTCTTTAAAGTTATCTAAGTACTATTAAATATTATAAGATCTTTCAGAACGTTTTTGTTTTTATCTAGGATTTTATATATAGGAGATATCCAGAGATTTATTGAACCATCACGAGATTTCGGAAACTGTTAGACAAACACTCAAAATTTAGTATAAATATTGCTTCTGCCATTTAGAGGTCATCTATAATAATGGATTTGACAAAATCCCTGCTCCAAATAGAGCTGTGGGGGTGTGACATCCAACAAATCAGGCAGGAGACGGCTAGTTATAATAGTTGAGGTGGTATGAAAACTATCAACAGACTTCTAGGGAAATAAAAAGCTTATAAATCCATTATCATCTTTTCTCCGTGAATTGGAGATGAAACAAAGCATCTTCCTTCCGAGGCCGGCGTAAATATATCTGCTACGAGACTGGAGCGGGCGGATCTTTATCGCTTGTCTTCCTTTTCCGGGCATTTATTTAATTTGCAAAAAAAAAGGCAATGTAGCGGGACCCCATCCGATTAAATAACGGACGAGTAATGGAAGATTGTATTGTTAATAAAGTAAGTGGGCGATAAATATAATAGTACATAACTATGATTATATCCGATGAGGATATACAAGGATATAGTGCTAAAATAATATCCTTTCTCCGTCAATAAAGGAAAGTGATGTTATGTAAGTAGTTGTAACATTCATTATCCTTATAATATCAACCGATGGATGTCCACTGCTTTACATACATCTATTGTAATAAGTAGGATTAAATATAAATGTGCACATACCTTATAAGTAACCATTATTTTTTAATTTATAGAGTTAAGATAAAGTAAAATAAGACAGTGAAATAGTTTCACTTTATATACAACTTTGTAACAAGAAGTTTTCAAACAACTATAGATGAACTAACAGATGGCGCCACCGTGCACAATAGATCACGCTATCGTTTATCATAGCGCAAATATTTACAAGGATCGTACATCTTTGTGAACATGCTTTTGGCGTATAAGTCATTACGATGTATCCATTAACTGGATCTCTCTGGATCTCTCTGGATCTTGATAATGCCATGACACGGGTCACTAAGTCGTAACGGAGTATACAGTAATTTCCATCAACTGGGTCTTCGTAATACTGAGAATCGAGACAGTAGCCTATCATAAATTATGCAACTGTATCCATCAACCGGATCTCTCAGGATCTTCGTAATACTGTTGTATTTAGTAACTTGCTCTGTGCTTTGAATTGCTCTCCTCATCAATATAATGCTGATACTGCTGCGTGCGTTGTTATTCACCAGAAACCCCGCACTCCACCTCTATACCTCCACAACTTTGTTTTAAAACAAGGAAAAAGTTTATAGTTTAAAAAGTATTTATAAATATATTTTCCTAAGTAATATATACATAGAAATTGCACTAAACTACACTCTTTACAACTACCAATTAATATTATTGTTTGTAGTTTACTATTTGTGGTTGTAGTCATGTACAGGTTTGGGATTTGTTAACCAAATGTATAGGTCTTCAACTATATAACAATCATTATAATTATCATTGTCCAGTGTTAGAATTTTATATATTTAATGTATACCAAAATTAATAAGTCACTTTTTTAATTTTTTATTTGTTACTGTCGAGGTCGGCGCGATCAGTCGACCAATCAGAACACGAGCTCGGTTTTAGGAGAGCGAAATAGTGGTGGGAGAAATACTGCCTCGTAAGATGATCGCCCCGTTCCCGACAGTAGGTTGGCGGCGATTGAAGTGGAAGGTTATCATAAAAGCGAGTGTTATTTGGTTCAGTAATTATAAAATGGGAGTACTAACCAACGATTCTATAACTTTAATTATTAATCTATGTATCACACTTGTAATCCAGCGATCGAAGTTATATTAAGATTTGTACCAACATGTTATTATTATTAATTAATACCGTGTCTTTCGATTTCGATTTGTATTTTCTTGTTAGGAAAAGTCTACCTAAGATAGTAATAAAGTTAGAAAAAATACTGCTGTGTTTGTGGAAAATATTTTTGATATATTAATTTTATCTTAACATCCGGTTGATTTGTGATACAGTATTATTTAAGGAAGTTTTAACAAAACACCTCCGCCTCTGTAATTGACATTATCATTCGTAGCTTCCCGTACGCGATGATTTGATGATCGTAAGATGATAGCAAAAAATTAATATCTACCGTCGGTGTTAATAATGAAAACTACGAACGATGATTTATTACTTTTAATACGGTGAAAGTTTGTTTCGAGTTGTTTAGTGTATATTCATAAGTTTCTTATGAAGCACACTAGATACATATAATGCGTCATGTTTGTCATTGCTATTAACACGTATTGAAACTATGTTTAACTGACTCCAGGACTGTGGTTAACTGTTCGCTATATAAAACGGAAGTCCCACGTTTGATTGAAGCAACTAAGTGGTATTTTCTAAGCATGCTATAATGATAATTTGTCATAATTGCGACACTGTATACAAACGGATATATAAATAAGAACCCAGAGTATTATGTGCGAGCATTACCCATATGCAGCCTTCTTGTAACTTTGATTGGATATTGGAAAAAAATCATCATCATCATAATCAGGTGCCCTCTTCAAACTGAAGTTTGGAGAACAGATTGAGAAAACCAAACTGATGGTATATAAACCCGATCTACTCCTTTATGTCCTCAAACCATTTCTTGCGCTGTCTACCGGGTGCTCATTTTCTAGGAATTTTGCTCTCCAATTTTGTAAAGAAATACCATTAAGTTATTATAAATTAAAAAATATTAACATATTTAAAGAAGAAAAGTATTGCAGTGTATATATACTGCTAAAGCAATTTTTTGTAATTCAAACAAAAAAGATAAGAAGGTAGCGCGGCGGTATTAGAATGATATATTATATATAGCACACATATTCTGATAGTCGTTTTAGAACATAAGATATGTATATCTCGTTACTGCAGTAATTATACTATCCATAGCACCTTTGAAACCGGAATTCTATAACATTTGCACATTATTGATCAGCAGCATTGATAGCTGCGATGTAACTAGACGGTGTCCGGCAACAGAGATTTCCTCCTAGTTCAAAATAACAGTTAAATATATTTCCATGCGAAAATTCAGTTACATGCGGAGGGCAAGAAATACCCTCCCAAAAGCCGAGAGGGACCCCTTAGGGCGAAGGGAGAACCCTTGACATTATTATAGTGCTGCTGCAGCCACTTCAACGTAAATTATTCCACATACAAAGCTTACAACCTACACAGTGTGACAGAGGGTTTACACATTGACACCATTGTCAATATTAGCTGAATATATCGCAATAGTTTTTTTTTTTTAAATGAAAAGTAGACTAACGACTTAGCGGCTCATGTGATGGTAAGTGACCATCGACATCCATAAACAACGGTAACGGTAGGAGAACAGCTAAGATTGGTAAATGATTTTTAATGATCACTATGCTACCTGCAGTTATTTAACACCGGTTTAAAGTACGTATATCAGTAAAAAACTTTTTTTTCTTTTATTTATTTATAGTTAAGTTATCCCTTGTTACTTTAATTTCGTTAATCATGTATAAAAACAGGATTTTGTATGAAAGTTGAGTAAAATATTGAATATAGTAGAAATCATTGATTGTATGACGTATCAAAAACGTCTTCGTTTTACTTAGGTAACAATAATGTCGTTTACTTACTATAGTATACTATGATTTACAATTTTTTTTTTATTTGGATAAATAATTGCTTCTCTTGTATTGTATTTTGTATAGATTTTTCATATTTTATATCTAAACTGTGGGAAGTTTGGAGGAATGTGGGAACAGTGAGGATTTCATCTTAACCGCATTAACGCCCCTGTATCGACATCCTTATAAGCCTTGATTAAAGATCCTTAATTAGAGTGTAGTACATAAAAACATAGGCGATTTTAGCATTAAAGTGTTAGGTTCGAATCCTATAATAAATTTCGTAGTTCACCAATTGATTACCCATTAAACTCCTCTTACAATGAACCGGAGGCACAATTAGTGATAAATCACCCATTCAATGAGATTACACCTTGTCGATTGGTTGGGGATCCCATAACACGACCCCTCTCCTACCTTACGACACCTCCTGGATATTTATGGGTGTTGCATTATCTTAATATATTTGTCCTTTAATATCTTTAAGACTGCTTGTCTTGAAGTCTAGAAATTTCTGTATTTTACTAATAACTTCTACCTTCTGCCAATATACTTAAATATCGGCGCCGACTTCTATTTCATGTTTAAGTAAATCTGTTATTGCAGATTTTATTACCCTCAGTCAATAGACATCCACTGCTGGACACAGATAGACCTCCCCTAAAGATCCCCACCAATACGGTTGGTGGGAGCCAGAGTCATGTTTATTGATTAGCAGGATACATCAAGAGCAGTGAGGTTGGCTTATGTCCTGTGAGTTATTGTGCAGGAATCCTTACACCCCTTAAATATGAGAGTCGCAGTAATAATTTACTATTATCAAACTCCACAGTTTGTCATTGGATTCGAACGGAGGAATTTCCGTTTATAAGTAACTGTTTAGTCGCTGCGTTGCAGAGGCTTTTAAGAAAGTCTCGAAAATCTCTTTTTTTAGCGTTGGGGAGGAAATTAAAATATCCTAATTTTTGAAAGTTGAAGGGTGGAGTTAAAGTTATAAACCATATAATCCTTCTCGGTGATTTCTTTCAATGCTTTATTAAAAGCGTCGTTATATGTATGACAACGTATCCGAGCTCTTTTGAACGTTGGTTTAGCAGGTCTTAAGTAAAGAATTACTGCGGTAATCCTTTCGAAGAATTTTGCCAAGATTAATCCACGATTAGTAAAATTTACTTGATTATTGATAAATACTGTAATATATCGGTATAGCGAAAGAGAATGTAATGAAAGCAAAGATGATTGGCAAAGACATAAAAATGTTCTGGGTGAAATCGCACGTAGGGAAGGAGGGTAATAATAGGGTAGACCAACTGGCCAAGGATGCGACCCTGAAGAGCAAACGGAGACCGGACTATGAGAAATGTCCTGTTTCATTCGTAAAACGGCAACTTCAGCTGAGTAGGATTTCTACTCGTCTATATGGAAGGTACGACTGCCACTACAACGCGGACGTTCTTCTCAGATGCCGCCTCGGCCTATCGCATACTCTGACAGATGGAGTTCGACACGGTTCTGGTCTAGATGTTTAGTAACTTTATAAGTTTAAGCTCGAGGATAATCACTCGTGGATCTGTGATCCGGGAGTGGTCCAGACCGTGGTACACGTCCCGACTTGTAGTCCCGTATTCATCAGCGCGACAGTGAAATGGAAATAGGTTTACATCTGGTAGCATCGCCTCTCTGATGAATGAGGACAGAAATCGCCACATATTCTTAGAATATTGTAGGAAAGTAACAGAGAAAGTGATAGGCAGGAATAAAACATAGAGTTAGTGTCAAAACAAGATTGTATTGCAAATAGTGGGAAGGAAATAGAGAAGTAAATGTAATTAGAAAGTAGTTAAAAACATAATATGTAATAAACGTATATCTAGTCGTAATTATAGAGCTAAAAAGAAAGAAATAAAATTGTAAAAGTAATTTAGCAGACTATTTCTGAGAAATTTAATGGGCAAGGAAGAACTGCAATAGAATAAGAAATGTGATGAAGGATGAGTAGTAGAGACAAAAGTAGACGGACAGGAATGATAGAAAATGTGATGGAGGAAAGAAGAAAGGAATGAAAGAAAACGTAATGGGAAAAGTGAGAACTGGAATGTAAAAAAAATAAAGAAAAACATGCAAGCATTTTTTAAAATATCTCAAATAGCAGGGGAATGCTATAAAAAAAAATACATCGCTATAAACTAGAATATATATTAGTAAGAAGCCGTGGTAGAGTGCTGAGCAAAGGACCTCAAGCAAATTGTACTATAATATAAACATACATCAATATAAACTCCGTTAATTTAACTTTAACAGTCAAGTGTGAGAGGTAATAAAATTCTAACAGCACAAACGATACGTAGAATTAATGAAGTTAACATGTGAAATAACGGAATATGGTTTTATATCGATTAATTTACATAAAACCACAATAAATCGATATAAATTCGATTCGTATGAAAATCGAGGTTAATGGCGTATAATAAACATTTCATAAGTCTGTGTAAGTTTAAAATTGTTTTATAGTGGGATAGTCTATATTTCTAGATCGTAATATTTGCCTCTCTGGAGCAGTGGTTAATCGATTATCTAAAGCTTCCAGTTCGATTCCGATTCATACAGAGTGAAGTTAGTAACGGAACTACAATGTTGATATAAATCACCAACATTGCTGTGTTATAGCTATCAGTAAAAGGCTGTACTATGAGTGAGTAAGCTTCTAAATATTCAGTCATACTACCACTTAATATCACGTGAAAATGGGGGCAAACACTTGCGACAAAAACGAAAAATTGGCGGATGTGCAAGTTTGTTACGTAGATTACTTAACAAACTAACCGTCAAGTGGATTAATGGTGGCACGATTAACTCGTGTTTGTTAACTTTATAATTACATAAACTAAGTTAATTAAAGTAGTCGCTAAGTGAGGTGTTATCAGTTTTTAAGAGTCGGGCCGTGAGAATAAACTTGCGGGGTCCACTGCAGGTCAAATAATGGTTAACGGAACAATAACGGAGATGGAGAGAACTGGTTCGTTGTGACGTCATAGTTTGAAAAGGAAAGTCTTACTGGATTCTGTTTTTTTATTCAAAGATGCGAACTGATGGTAAGTGATACGTATGCTCATAATAATGTCACACTAATTAGGATGATACACACACCACCATATAGTGGTCGTCGGCGTGAGATATAAAAAGTTGTAGTAAAGTTATCCCAGTAGCTATATTAATAACAGTTAAAGTAGTAATGTTTCCACACTACTGTTTGTCTCCTGCATTAGGAGCTTCCGGTTATAACCTACCACTAGAAAAGCTCATATTCTAGATAAACCAGTAATAATTTCATTTATATCGCAGTGCTTATGTACATATAACTTATGTATTACTTAAGAGAGTTAGAAATACAACTTTTAATGGTCGCTTTACTTCGATATTGTTGGAGAGAGCTCATGATGGTATCATTGATGACTTCACCAGATCAGATTCAAGGCTTGCTGCTCCAGAACCTTAGTATTTTAGTTCAAACACTGGCCCCGTCGCACGTTGGACCAGCATGCACTTTGTATCGCTAGCCTTTTGTTGGAGCACTGTTCGGATGTGTACGGATCTCTATGTTCACAGTTATCCAACTTCGATACAGTCGTGATACCAAGTTTCGACAGTTCATTATATCGATGGAGGTGGATCTACAATCTGGTATCGCAGGAAGCCGCTGGATACGAGCAGCGCAGGACCGACCAGTGTGGAGATCTTTGAGGGCGGCCAACTAACAGTGGACGTCTACCGGCTGATGATAATTACTGTTACTTTATATCACAATTCAAAACTTTATATGACCATCGTTTTATTGACAAGAAAGCAAGTATTATTTAAATAATGTTTCTTTTTTAACATCTCTACTTAACCTTAGTTTTTCTTGTTGAAGTGTCTGATATCCACCATCAGTCTTTCCACAGAATTTCAATCATCAATAAACGCGTCAGTTTTGCTTACTATCGTCACTTGTCATTCAAAACCTATATAACCTTCAGGACTACACTATTCTATAGCAGCAGAGATTTTTTTTTATTTAATTAAGCGATGAGAGTAGCGCGACGTTCACCTGATGGTAGATTACTTAACAAACAACCGTGAAGTGTATTAATAGTTCCGTTGAAGATGATGATCATATTGTCGTAGTATAAGAAAGTCATACAGCTTTTCGTTGACGGAAATGTGATAAATCTGTAAGCTTTATAATGCTTGACCAAGTGACTTTACCTCATATCGTTGTGTAGGCGGTGAATACTTTGAGGAGGATACTTTAAGGGATTCCAATATGATCTAGTCTAGCAAAATTCTTTCCTAATCTTTACGGGTAAAGAAAAGGTATCCTATTTATGATAAACCATAAAAAAGGCAGTATAAATCATGGTTACAATGGAAGGTTTTTCTATAAACGTCAGAACAATGACACCTTTGTGTTTTCGGCTATTCATTGAAACTGGTTCAAATACTACCGTCTTCCGTTTACGCTTAGCTTGTTTGTTAAACTAGTTTAGTTTAGTTTAAACCAGTATAACAAATACGAAGGTTAGGTGGTGGAAAGTCTCTGTTGCCGGAGACCGTCTGGGTAGGTACCACCGCAGCGCCTATTGCAGCCGACAAACTATCTATACTCAAATTTGAAGGACTCTATAGTTACTATACTTATAATATATATATAATACTATTATCATCATCAGCCTATAAACGTTCACTGCTGGAGATAGGCGACCCCAAAGATCTTCACATTGAGCGGTCCTGTGCTGCCCGCATCGTCGGCAGTAGGGGCCGTCGTTTGTACAGGTTTAAATGCAATGATTTGGGTCATCTACCATCACGCTGGACCGATGGAGGGAGACAGAGCCTCGTCTGTTGATTAGCAGGCTGCACCACGAGCAGGTGAGGTTGGCTTGGGTCCCGTGAGTTCCCCGGAACGAGCTATCCTACCATAGTATTAAAGAGGCCGCGGTTGCGTTCTGAATGGAAATCCCGTGAACTCTGCCAACGCTAAGGTTGACTAACGAGGGGGTTTAAGTGGGTATGAATTTCCACATTATTCTGACTTCCCTCCGAAACACAGATTATCGTTTCGAAGATTTCTCTCTCGAACAAAATATAAAAAGTCTCCCGTGAGTTGTTGTAAGGGGTTACACCCCCAGCAAACTATAACAACTACTCTCTCTTTTACTCTTCTGACTGACAATAAACTCTATTCTTATGTTAATTATTTTTGAGTAACGAAACGACAAAATTACAAGTTATACTTCAGTGAACGATGTAATAATTGCGCGTAAACTTAAAGTACAAAAAATGTGCCTTGAAGCGTTCAGTGAACGGTTTCTATCCCCTGCAACCATTGTGATAAGGAAGTCCAGGTATATAATCTGTACAATGAAATATAATTGAAAGAGAAACGTATTAACCTTCAACAAGAAAACGCGAGAATAAGGAGTGAGGAGTGAGAGGTATCAATAAGGAAAATGAGACCTTTTTTTACTGGTGGTAGATCTCTGTTGCCGGAGACCGTTTAGGTGAGTATTTAAGCCAACAAATGTTGCGACAACAATAAATAGTGTGCAACCATTACTATGTCCCGGTTTGAAGGGCGCTGTAATGTAATTACTGCAATAACGAGAATTAACATCTTGTCTCAAGGCAACGAGCGCAGTGTGGTGTTGTGTATACTAACTTAATTAGCGGCACTTTGTTACGGATAGGCGTGTCACTTACTAACATGTGAATGTCCAGCTCGTCTAGTCGCTTCGCTGATTAAAAAAAAAGAAAAATGTAAAGCCTTTTCCTAATCCGTACCGTTTTTGTTAACTCTTCAAATAGTTGTACTTCACCAGACTTTCAAACAGCAGAGAAAGCCATTTGGGTGGTAACTGTCCAATTATATAATTACTTAATTATTATTTATATAATTATTATAATAATATATATTAGTACGGTTACCTAATTAAGTAAAACATTAACTTAATATATAACATGAAGTAGAACTTCGAGATTAGGCTTAAAGTCACCCAAAGGGCAATAAATGTGCCTATGCTCGGAGTTTCTCTCTACGATTGAATCAGAAATGATTAGATCCGCAGAAGAACTAAGGTCACCGATATAGTCTTAAAGATTGCTAGACTTAAGTGGCAGTGGGCAAAGCACATTGCTCGAAGGATCGACGACTCATGATGCAGTAAGGTTTTCGAGTGGTACCCGCATACCGGTAGACGTGGTGTTGGAAGGCCTCCTACAAGGTGGACCGACGATCTGGTGAGGATCGCGGTAACCATCTGGAAGCAAAGACGCGGGACCGATCGATGTGAAGATCTTTGGGGCAGGCCTATGTCCAGCTGTGATCGTCTAGCTGTTCCTCGCCTGTTTCGCTGACTGTAACACCTACCACCACAACCACCTACTCCTTTTGGGGGTAACATTTCGTACAATCCGTTCTTAGCTGCCTTATACTCTGCAAAAGGTATATTTCTACCAAAATTTCAAGTCTCCTAGTCTTACGGTTCTATATCGTGATGAATCTCTATGTAGGTGGAAATCCTATATATAAAGTGTTATAAAAATAAGATTATATACGTTATTCATAATAAATCTCAATTAAATAACTTAAGATGAGAAATGTATTCTCGTATCATGATCTACAAAAAAAAAGGTAATGATCTATTATAAAGATCATGTCAGCGCCATTAAAACACGTTTATAGTTTCATCAATAGAAACCCGAGAGTGCGGCGGGCAGTTATTACATCTCACTGCACCAGCATTAGGCTTCGGAGTGCATTAGCAACATTGTAGCTAAATTGAATGTAGCCAAAGTGGTATTTGTAGCTCCCAATCAGACGAGGGGAGGCGACGGTACGAGCGAGACGTTCACCTGGAGGAAGGTAACAACGCGGCGCTAGTTACGATGCACCAGCACCGCTTATGCTCTTCCCTTTCATTGTTAAGATGTTAAGTAACGATACCGCAGTAATTTCATTATCTATAACTCCCTTTAAACCGGAGCATAGTTATGTTTGCTCACCACATTTGGCGGCTGAAATAGGAGCTGATAACTGCACAGCGATCTCAGAAGATTCCTTAGCTACACGCAACCTAATTATTAGCCATTTTCACTTTAACAACACTCGCTACTGTTACAGCAATTATTCATTACTATACTACTACTATTATTATTATTAATATAATTACTATAACTCGGTGTACGGATTCCTCACCAGCTCGTTGTGCACCCGTTGTGCTGCTAATCAACAAACAAGCTCTGGCTCCCACCAACCCGCATGGCACCAGATTGGTAGGAAATTGCCCAAATCCTCCCATATGGATCCTTATCCAATCGATGTGGGAATCGTTGGGGCAGGCCTATGTCCAGCAGTGGACGTCTATCGGCTAATGATGATGATGATGATATGATAAAGAGATGGATATGATTAAAAACTAAATTTTCTATGACTTTTTTTATGTATAACGGACCTCAATTTCATGAGTTATTAAGTGACAATAAAGCCACGGACGGTTACAGATCCAAGCAAAACTTTGCCCTGTATACTGTTTTATATTCATAGCCTGAATACAGCGATACTGATAACCAATCGGTTTAAAAAATACCTTACTATTAACCAAATGATAAAAGCCCACCGGAAACGAACTGCGGATCTTCTTTTTACAGGAAATTTGCTTCCAGAAATTATCGTATCTTCACATATAAAAGTAATATGAGAGTGTAGAAGTAATAAAGGAATGATGATGCCTACGTTTATCAACCAGCGGCTCGGAGTATTCTTTATCAAAAGGCGGTAAGTCCACTTAAGGTATACACAGCAGCTTAAACTTATTAAACGGTGAGCTCATAATCCAGTACGACCATTTTATGGTCAGTAAAACCTTCATCCATAAAAGTGTTTCTAGGGATCAGCAAATGTAATCAATTATTCTTTCTATGTATGTAACACGGCGCCGTGTAGTCGGCCTCCCGTATGCAGTACTAAATCTATTCAAACAATTTCTCATTCACTCAGTAGGTACTCAAATATGCTGAGATAGCTAAGTTAAGTGCTGATAAGTACAGAGATGAATACCCCCGAGTCTTCCCCAAACGAGGTTAAGACGCTGACGATAATGACATCGGTAAAATAACTGCTTTTCAAGACCAAAAAACAATAACATTATAAACCGGTACATCATGAGATTATCATTATAACATCTTCCAAGTCCCCCCCCCCCCCCAATAGGTTTACGTAAGATTACTTGATATTTTTGCCGTAATTATCTTAGATGGAAATGTGTTACAGGCTAGTGAAGTAACTGAACTTCGTGTTTTAGCACTGGACAAAACGCCGACTCTGATTATATGTTCATCACCGCTCTGTGTAACGGGTTATAACCTGCGTTATGAAATTAATATATCGCAAAAAAAAAATCACCACCGTTAACTTCAGCAGTGCACCGTTTGGTTAACGAGCTATGCATTTTATGCTTCTATCAGTATATGGGCAATTTACACGTGGATTCCATAAGACGAAGAGACAAGTAAGGATATTGAATCAGGAGTATTCTTAGCTTGTAGTATTGGTGTGTTCTCAGAAGGTATTTCATCAGCTTTCCTTCAAACAGACATGATTCCTTGCTGACACCTTCAGACATGGTTGAAGGACACGATAGCTTAGAGACAAAGAATATAGTACCAACCGTAACTTCTTTAGGACAAGGAATTCCAGTTTACGTTCTTGTTTCCCACATAAAAACAAATATGTAAATTTAACTACAACCGATATAAAAAAGGAATTACATAATTTTTAATACTATGGGAGATATTTAAATAAAGATTTTTTATCTCCAGCCACGAAGATCTAACAATATCAGCAGCATAAACATTGACAGAGAGATGCCGATTTTGACCATTTGGTCTCTAGTTAAAACAAAAATAACAATTTTTTTTCATTGAAGAATATGTCATCATCAGCTGATAAAGGTCCACTGCTAGACTTAGGTCTCACCCAAAGATCTCATGCGCCGTCAACATCCAGTGGCTTCTCGCGATTTTCCCTTATAGGGAATATATTTGGAAAGACTTGGGCCTTTACCCACTACGTTGTTTTAATGCGGTTTGGTAGGAAGCACAGCATCTTTGTTGATTAACAGGGTGCACCACTAGGTTGGTTTGGATCCTGTGAGTTGTTTTGCAAGTCTCCTTACACCCCCATAAAAGAAGAGTATATAAAAATAATTGATAGTTGTTTCAATAGTATAGCAAGTAAACACTCGTAAACAATTGGTACTATCTATTCGATTGGATATTATATGTTTTTTTTTTTCATTTTAAAGTACGCTAATTGTCGCCTTTAACATCAACTATGATAGTGAAATTCCAATAGGTTAAATATTTCCCGAAACAAACGCACAGACCTTTTCCATTTCGATATGAAAAAGGAACTCTTTCAGTGTTATTTATTTGTATGAGAGATTCTGCTTTAGGAGTTACCGAAGCGGCACACCCCAAGGATAAATGGCGCTGTAATTCCGGATTCCTTCGTTTACATTGCACAAAACTTGCGCGAGTGCATGCGAGAAACAATGTCAACTCTCCAGCTGTACAGCTGCACAGCTACAAAGCTACACAGCTACATGGCAACCGGATGTTCAATGCGAAACTTTTCACGAGTTCCGAACTTGCGGTATGGTCCGAGTTTCCGTACTGCAATATAAGTACATTGCTTAGAAACTATTTAAAGACGTTTGGATTCGGAAAAAAGTAAATAACCCTTTTTTTAATTATTGATATTATTAATAACAATAACAACATATGTTCATTATAAGACTTGATATATTAAAATAAAATTAAACAATCTCCCGTAAGACAAAAGCATTTAAACGTCACTTCAGATAACTAATACTTATATAGATGAGACTGCAAAAAGAAAAAAAAATATTTTAAAAAGAAACCAACGGGACCTTCACCTGATGGTAAGTGACAGGCTTGCCCATAACAACGAGGCGCT
Source organism: Troides aeacus (assembly GCA_033220335.2). NCBI lineage: Eukaryota > Metazoa > Arthropoda > Insecta > Lepidoptera > Papilionidae > Troides > Troides aeacus. The sequence continues at coordinate 11,159,918 of CM067278.1, forward strand.
AGTTAAGATGGTATATACTAGTGTCCTTGAGACGTAAGATGTTAGGACTCGTTACTCCAGTAATAATACTAGCTAGAGCGCCCTTTAAATCAGAACACAGCGATGTTTGCACAGTACTATCGGCTGCTATAGTCGCTGCGGTAGTACATACCTATAATAATATAGATCTCCCACCAGTCGTTGTAAAAGGCTATAAAAATGTAGAATTATGTAGACCTACCACCAGTCGTTGTAAAAGCTATATAAGTGTAGAATAATATAGACCTACGACCAGTCTTTGTAAAAGGGAATATAAATATAGGATAATATAGATCTCCCACCAGTCGTTGTAAAAGGCTATAAAAATGTAGTATTATGTAGACCTACCACCAGTCGTTGTAAAAGCTATATAAATGTGGAATAATATAGACCTACGACCAGTCTTTGTAAAAGGCAATATAAATATAGGATAATATAGATCTCCCACCAGTCGTTGTAAAAGGCTATAAAAATGTAGAATTATGTAGACCTACCACCAGTCGTTGTAAAAGCTATATAAGTGTAGAATAATATAGACCTACGACCAGTCTTTGTAAAAGGGAATATAAATATAGGATAATATAGATCTCCCACCAGTCGTTGTAAAAGGCTATAAAAATGTAGAATTATGTAGACCTACCACCAGTCTTTGTAAAAGCTATATAAGTGTAGAATAATATAGACCTACGACCAGTCTTTGTAAAAGGGAATATAAATATAGGATAATATAGATCTCCCACCAGTCGTTGTAAAAGGCTATAAAAATGTAGAATTATGTAGACCTACCACCAGTCGTTGTAAAAGGCAATATAAACGAAGAATAATATAAAGTTTTTTTAAAGGAAATTAAGTAAGTCAAGTTAGTTTTCAACTACACAGGAAATGTACTTAAACTTATAATTTAAAGTTAAGGAAAACTTAAAAGAAAAAGATGAATGATTGACCGGCGTACTACTTCCGATCGCGGAAGTGGTACATAGAATTGGCGTTACGGGGAAATTAAATAGCGTTATTTATAAACTAGTAATTATAGCAACACTGACACCGTTAAATCAACATCTTGATACTTTTGATCGTTTTACTGAATCATCATCATCAGCAAGTAGACGTCCACTGCTGGACATAGGGATCTCCAGAAGATTGAGTTGGGATTCATCTGAGAGGACTTGAGTCATTTCCCACCACGCTGGCCCGATGCGGGTTGGTGGAAATCAGAGACTGGCAGGGATTATTTGATTTTTGATTAGCAGAGTACACCACGAGCGAGAACCCTTACACCCCTACCGAATCGATGGAAATTAAAAAAAAAAAAACTCCGATGATGACGTCGTTTGGTTTAAAAAGATTTATGACAGTTTTTCTAAAAGAAAGTCGCTATTTTGTAGCAGGTCAACAGTTATGTGTATTCCGGTTTGAAGGGCGTTGTAGATAATGTAATTACTAAGGTAACAATAGTTATAACTTACTTTTTTTTTTTATTTTACGAAGCGACGATACGAACAGGACGTTTACTTGATAATGTGGCGCAAGATAGAATAGCATTTATTATACTACTTTGTGCTCGTCGCCTTCAGACATAAGATGTTTCGTTACCCTAGCAATTACACTAGCTACAGCGTCTCTCAAACCGGAACACAGCGTTGTTTGGCGGTAGAAATAGGCGCTGGGTATCTATCTAGACGGTCTCCGGCAACGGAAATCTAACACCAGTAAAGTCGACGAATTTATCGCGTTGTCTTTGTACTTTGAGTACAGTGAACTAGCTGAAGCAGCTTCAGACCGTAACGCAGTTATGTTCACGCGCTGCTACTTGTCGGTGCGGACGGTACCTGTTACGCGATGCGGGTACACCACGACAGGTACCTCTTCGGTCACCAACCACAGAGTAGTGAAGCGATGAGACGAGTGATACCTTCACCTGATGGTAAGACACTGCTGGTAACGTGGCGCTAGTCAAGACGACATACACTGCACTGTTGTGCTTGTCGCTTTGAGACATAAGATGTTAAGTTACCCAGTAATCTCACTAACTACAGCGTCATTCAAACCGGAAAACAGTAGTGTTCACACACTGCTGTTTCACGGCAGAAATTGAAACTGCGGTGTTGTTTCGTCGATCCCCGGCAACAGAGACCTACCACTAGTTCATTATGCTCATCGATTTGAGACATGTTATACCTTGTTACTACAATAATTTCGTTAGCTACAGCGTTCTTTAAACCGGATACCAGTAGTGTTCACACACTGCTGTTTCCCGACGGAAATTAAAGATGCTTGTAACGTAGACGATCTCCGGCAACAGAGACCTACTGTCAGGTAATCGTAGTCGTCGCATTGAGATATAAGATGTTATCCCTTGTCAATACAGTAATCTCACTACCTACAGCGCCATTCAAACCGGAACGCAGCGCTGCTCTCACACTGCTGTCAGCTGCGGTGGTAGCTAAACGGAAAATTTTACTACAAAACAATTTGTAACAGTTAATTGTGATTTATTCGTTTTTCCTTTAGATTAGCGCAGATTTCTAGGTCGCAACTTAATATACTTTTTAACTTAGAGAGTGAACTTATTTCGGCTACGGCCGATTGGTTTCCGATCACTCGGAATTACTTGTTAATGGAGTTTAATACAATGGAGACGAATTCTAAACGAATTTAGGAATAACTTCCGGTGGATTCAGGCTCACTGATTCGTTTATTGTATATGAATATATAAATAATATTAATGCTACTAGTAGTAAAGTCTCTGTTACTGCAGATCATCTAGCTACCAACGCAGTTCCTTTGTTAGTCGAAAAACATTACTGTGTTCCGATTTGAAGGCCGCTGTAGCTAATAAAATTACTGGGCCTAATAAGACTCAACATCTTGTTTTAAGGCGACGAGCACAATTAACTGGTGGTAGATCTCTGTTGCCAGAAACCGTCTAGCTGCTACCGCAACTCCTATTTCTTCTGCCAAACAGTGCATTATTGTGACCCGGTTTGAAGGGAGCTGTAGCTATTAAATTACTGGTATAAAGAAATTCAACATATCTCTCGAAGCGATGTCCACAATGTGTTGCTGTGTGAACTAGTGTCACCTTTTTATCGGTAAATGTATCACTTATTATCAGGTGTACGTCTAATTTATCTTTCCGCTTAGTAGAATAAAAAAAAAATTATATGGCACAAGGATTTTAATAATTATTTGTTACAAGGAAACGAAAAAGGTAACGGAAATAAATTTAAGGTTATAATTTAATTATAACGACGTTATCTTTATTGTAATTTTTACAGCGTAACCTTAAGATTATGTAAGGATATATAATATATGTATATATATACATACACACACATATATATATTTATATATAATTTCATTACAATTTTGCTCCTGTGTATTTGTACTGAGCATAGTCATCTATTATCTTACCTTCCAACTTATACACTTCCGTTTCTCCCACTATCTGTCTCTTTAAATTCTTACTTAAATTATCATTCCATATCCTCTCATACATCGCATCCAAAGAGGATGTTCACACTAATCATCTACTTCCTTTAAAGTTTTTTTTTTATATTAGATACACAACATTTCTAACTCAGTATCAATTCTATTGGTCGACATAATATCTATCTTTTTATACACGATCGACTAACGCTTGACCTCAATTTCACATGATGTTGAGTGACAATTAGGGCGTAGATTGTTAGGCTCGCTCGACTAGAATACCTAGGTCTTATACACATAAAATAATATCTAATTTTATGTATCGGATGTCGTTTGAAGACTATATGAAAGTAGAACTTCTTTCTATCCGGTGATGGAATCTATGTAAGTTAATAAAATCTCTATAGTTTTAATATCAAAGTATAATCTTTTCTTTTGCTTATGTAAAGGAAAAGATAAGTTTTTAATAACTTAAACTTAATCATTTTATTTTGAGTGGCTCTATCAATTTAGGTATTAAAATATAAGAAGAGTTTAGATCTATTCTGATGAGACTTTTGTTGTTAGATTCTTAGTCATAAAGTAGGCTACTTTTTCTTAATTGAGTTAGGGTTCCGTACACTGAAAATATTATGAGTTTATTAATAAACTCTTTATTAAGGTGAATTAATTTCTTAGAAACCCATTAGAATTTTATTGACACTAATAATAACAGTTATGTAAACATACATGTCTGTTTGGTTATATAACGTCTTATAGTATAACCGAAACTTAGCTCTAATGTATCTTTTTTTTTCAATCTTTTTCTCTCCTTAAAAGAAAAGTAAAGTATATGAAATATAGCTGAAGAAATATGTTAAGGTTTAAAACTATAGACATTAGTGTCGCTGTTTCAATTACCGGTAACAATTTATCACTTGATATACCTCAGCTTTAACGCATTCACTTTACGATTATATCCGAGTTGTATTGAAACATAATTTAACTGTCTCTATGGCGCAATGGGTAAGCGCTACCCGGTTCAATTCCGGGTTCATTTGTGTGTAAAAGTAACTATTTGGTTAGCTAGCTCATATTCTAAATCAAGATCCGGAGCTGGAGGATCTAGGACGATCAATATTTGCGGTTAACGCTCTCATTGTCCTTTAAAACCATGAGAATTTGATATCAAACTTCAGATTAATATAAGATAAATAAATAGCGACAAACATAATATATAATACGTACGAAAAAGAAAGTACACAACAAACAAAAGAATTACCTGAAACACGCTCGCATTCCTTCATAGCATTATAAAACTATGATCACAATACGCACATATATATTAAAGCACACAAACAGACGTAGAAACAAACAAAAACAGTCGGAGGAGCGTCACGATTGGTACGCGGCGGTGTCGCTTCACGGAGCGGCACTAAACAGGCGAGTGTTCGCGTAGAGCTGACCCATGCAACTGATACGACGACGATGCGCGCGCGCACCCATCCATAGGAAAAGGCCCCGGTTCCGCGCTTTATTGCCGACAGATTAAATAATATATTCACTGGTTGTTAGTAAGCTGGAGATGGTCTAGGTACCACCGCAGCGCCAATTGGAGCCGACAAACAGTACTATGCAAATAACGGGTTTGAAGGGCCCTGTAGCTAGTGTACTTATTAAGGTAACAAGATTCAACGTATTAAAAGGCGACGAGCATAATGTGCAGCGGTGTATAACTAACTAGTGTCAGTCACGTTATTATGAGCAGGAGTATCACTCACCACCAGGAGAACGTCCCGCTCGACTAATCGCTTCATTATATAAAAAATTAATACTATTATTAGGAGTTTCACTCCTATATTCGATGCATATATCCGATAAATGAGATTTTAAGCCTACGCAATACCACTAGCTACAGCGCCCTTCAAACCAGCACACATTGTTTACTTAAATGGTCACCGGCAACAGATGTCTACTACCAGTAGACTAGCAGTACTCGTATGTTGCTTCAAATTCATCATCATCATCATCAGGTAGATGTTCATTGCTGGACATAGGCTTCCTCTTAAGATATCCACATCGATGCATCCTGAGCTGCCTGCATCCAGTGGCTTCCCGCGACCTTCACGCAGTCACCATGGCTCCCGGTACCACCTGGTACTAGGCACCATTAGCAGGTGAGGTTGGCTTTGGTCCTATGAGTTAGGGAAACCTTACACTCCCTTCAAATTCAGCTTCACAACTTTAAATTAACCTTCAATAATACATGAGTATATTATCAGCAAGTTGGTGACGGTGATCACTTAAAGCAGTCTTTCAGGGTTCCAAAGTGACCTTCAGATACTAATTAATACTAATTAGTATGCGTCGCTGAGTGATAAGCGGATGATAGCTGGTACTTTACATTAATGTTTTTCGTTTCTAGCTCAAGCGTTAAATTGTATATTTTTTAAACTAGGCTTTACTTTATTAATTCCCACAGCTGAACATGGATTACTTCAATTTTGGGGGTGATTAGCAATGATTGGGCAATGAAGAGGGGCTGTATAGGGAGATCCGTGGAGGAACTGTCACCGATAACACCCCAAAAGTTGCTAGATTTAAGTGATAGTGGGGAAGGCACATTGCTCGAAGGACCGACGGTAGATGTGGCAGTAAGGTCCTTGACTGGTGCTCCTGAACTGGTAGACGTGGTGTTGGGAGGCCTCCCAGAAGGTGGACCGACGAGCTGGTGAGATTCGTGGGAATCCACTGGATGCGATCAACGCTAGACCGTGTAGATCTTTGGTGGAGGCCTATGTCCAGTAGTGGATGTCTATCGCGTGATGATGAAGATGATGATGATGAATCACCATATTTTTTCAGGTTCTGAACAGGGTATATCAGCCATCAAGGTATAGGAAAACTAGACACTTCTGTGTATCCACATACATATACATATATATATTCTAGCAGTCCATGTATGTAGAGTTTCAATCAAGGAGCTACGAAGTAAACAAAGAGTACAGATAGTGTAACACGTAATAGTGAGTGTTTAGTTTTTAAAGATATATATGAAATAGTGAACGCTTATAATTTCTTGTATTTATCATCATCATCATCATTAACAGCTGATAGACGTTCACTGCTGGACATAGGTCTCCAGTGCTGCACTGCCCGCATCACTGAGCACCACGAGACATCGTGTGTAGGTCTGTATGGAGGGGGAGACTTAGGACATTTCTCACCCCACTGGCCCAATGCAGGTAGGTGGGAGCCAGATCCTTGTTTTTTGATTAGCAGGGTGCACCACGAGTAGGTGAGATTGGCTTGGGTTCCGTGAGTTATTTTAAGTTTTTTTTTACTTTAACAGGCAATTCAAAGGAAAATAGGAGAGTGAAGTAGATCAGCTATGATATTATGAATGTTTTAGTTGCTAGACTACTTGTGACTTCAGGATATAGTTATCAGGTCCTGGTGGAGAGAGTGAAGAAGAAGAAAGGGTGCCACTATTTTCTTTAAATATACTTAAGATGTTAAGTTACAAATTCAATCTTTTGGGATGCTCTAACTACTATACTGTAGTAACAAGACCAGTGAGGAGGTTTTATGCTCCTCCTGAAGACTACAGTACTACACGTTTTACTAAGTGAAGAAGTGGTTGTAGTCAGATTTGGAAGTTTTCTATTTTAATCTAGAATTTCAACTCGTAAACGAATGAGAGTAAAGATACAGTAAGAGTAACAGTAAGAAAACTACCTGCTTCTAAGTTACGTAGAACGGTTAGTACATGGAAACTTTTTGTATTAGCGTTAGGTCGGTTGCCGGAGACCGTCTAGATACTGCAGCTCTTCGTCGATAAAACATTATGTTCCTGTTTGAAGGGCACTGTAGATAATGAAATTACTGCGGTAACGAGACTTAATACTTATAAGGCGATGCAATGCGGTGCTGTGTATGTTATCCTAGCGCCGATCAGTCTTAATATATGTTTAGCTCACTCTATTGAGAGATGGTCACAGCTTCGCGTTAACAACGGGGCCATTGACAACTGGATCGCTGCAGAATGTTTATTGCCGTTCATTAAGATGCCGTCGACGTTTCGGCTTCGAATCCCAACAACCGTTTTAAATGTCCCGGTGGTTGTGTAATTGTACTGTTCAGGCGGCTCTTCCGTGTCTAACGTTTATGGAGGCATTTCGTATGCGTTGTTTTGCTGCATTCTTTCAACAATGCAACTTGTGATGCGGTAAGACTCTTTTTACACGTCTATATCAATCTGATTTTTTTTCTTATTTTACGTACTAGTAAACATATACAACAGTTGTATTTGAAAATTGTTTAATATGTAATAAAATATTTCTTTATACATAGGTTATTTAGAATATAGTTTGAGAAGAGACTTTACGTTGAGTATATAAATTATGATATCGGAATAAAGGATCGAAGTTTAGTTTTTTAAATGTTATAATACTCTCATATAGTTAATTCGGTTATATTAAAAAGAAAACAATTAAAAAAATCTATATTTACTAATTAATCTTAACGTTAGAAGTATTCGCCTGTGTTAGAAGATGATTTACGATACTAATCGAATTTGTACCGGCGTAGCTGCTCTCGATAACTATTAGGCTACCCGCTTGGCCGTTGCTATGATCCATTAAGTTATAATGGTCGATGAACCGTTTATAAAGTTAATGGTTCCTTTATAGAAAGTGCATTATGAACTAATAGATGTGCGAGCACAAGGAAAGCGACATTTAACGTGCGACGATCGCGAAAGTAGCTCCGTCACACTCCATCAAAGTGGTAACAACGCGTTTGCTGGACATACAATGAATATATTCGAAACTGAAGATCGAAAGAAAAAATATAAATAACAACCTATATGTAATAAAAATATAAATAATAATAATAAATAATAGAGACTAGTAACCAATTTCCAAGACTCATAATTTTATACTAGAATCTCTCCGCAGGCTCCTAATACATTGATGCATTTCCTCTCTATAAGTTGTTTCGGCGATTCTGAGGAATAACTAAGCAATAACTTACTTCCTATCATGTTAACTCTTTCTTTCTTCAATCTCATGTGAGTCATTTCTCTTCATATTCTAACTTTTTCATCCTTTAATTCCCAGCTGTAAAATTTCCTTTGCTCTAACCGTCTCTTCCTCGGACATCCCTTTCTCATTTAATGTATCTATAGTTTATCTTATGTTATCTTTTATTGATCTATTTAACCATGTGACTAACCATCAATACACAAGTTATCCATGTATACAAACTAAGATTAATTTCTATAATCTTATGGTCTCTTTAATCGAAAACTGTTTATGGTGAATAACAATTATCGCAATAGAATCAGTTTAAAGGGATTCTGCATGCTGTAGGGTACAATCAATATTGCTAACAAATTTTAGTATGAACTGGTCAAATGGTTTAAGAACATTATAAAGAAGGAAATATGAAGTCATTCACAACTCATTTCGTATAAGTAATACCAATATATGAAACTACTAATAACACGAGTGATATTATTGAATGAACTCAATGGATTATACCTAGTTTATAATTCCGCATGCGGATTTCCCTGTTCCGTACCAGCACCGCAATGGCCCCGGTTCGTCTCCCTCATCGTGACTCCACACATACATTACAAAAGAAAGTAATGGTCTTCGGAGCCAAAGCAAATATATCCGCCAAGATAGCGAATAACTCAACTTGCCCCGCTTAGCTGCGGACGCCTCACACCCACCCGTACACGATGCGACAGTTATTTACTTTAATGTATATATTTTTCATCGTTTTAATATAACATTTACATATGAAATTATGTTACATAAATATATGTACTATATAATACTATATTAATTTCTAAGGCACCCTGTTTAAAGTAACAAATTTAAAGCCAAGATGTTGAAGGCAGATGTATCACAGGTGAACGTTGTGCTTGTCAAATTCATTTGGTTAAACGAGTGACTTCTGAAGACAATAGAGGTACTAAAACATTTTTTTTTGTATCGGAGGAGGAGAGGAAGAGGAAAAAACTTTGCGAAGATATCCTCCTACTAATGGAAGTCAGTATTATACCATACTTCCATAAGTATTAAAATTTTCAGGCGGTAACGAGACCTCCGTTACACAATCGCATCCTTTCCAAATTTATGCTTTCAGCTCAACATCTCTTGTCTGAAGACTACAAGCATCATAACTTTCTTCTGTGGATCGTGTTTTCAAGAATACATTGCAGGATACCTGGATGCAGGATGTCCAGCATCCATCGGTAAAGATGATGGTGAAGTTTCTTATATTTTTTAAGACTCTTTAAGAGATCAGTTAATACGACATGGGTGTGTTGTCATGTAAACTGAATCTATTCTGATTCCTATTGAAACTATTAATAGAGATTTTAGTGGGGTACCAGCAGCATCTAACATTCGGTCCACTCTATATTTGACGCTATTGAGACCACTTGTAGTGACGATCCTCAGCATAGATGAAGCTGAAGGGGGAAGGTCGTGGCGACATCGAATTTAAAAGGAAAGTCTTGTAGAAGAAATTCTTACTTTACCTAGATAATTAGGTTATAGTTTTATAAAACTATTATTATTTTAAGTAGCCTTGTTAAGTAGGCGACTAAGTGATCGTGCATTTAGTCGGCTACTGTGTAGGCAGCTTTATTTAGTGTAGGCTAGTGTGTCGACAGCGGTGCATCCTTGTTTTCTTGAACAAGTGTCTCTTCGTATTAGTGTATAGACGCGATGCGGCGCGTTTGTTATTAGCCGATATCCATTGCTAAGTGACCGTCTAGTTAAACCAGCGAACGGTGGTAACTACCATCCAGTATACAAAGCTGTATCGTTAGACCATTTATCTAGATGTGCAGGTATCATAGTTTATATCTAGATTAAGAAACTATACAGATTCTTATTTCAGAGACGCTTGAATAACTTTAAAATAATTGCTTTTGTTTTGATTTTACATTTTCTTCTTTATTTGGTTTCGGAGACAAATCTTCGAAAGATACTCTACTTCTGGGGGAAGTCAGGGTTATGTGAGATTCTTACTCACTGTAAACCCCTCGGTGGTCTCTATCAGTGCATTCAGAGAGGCTCCGGAATCTCTTATAGAACGCAACAGTGCCCCTCTACACTTTGTGTTAACAGGTCTCTGATGAAGAGCCTAACCCTCCATCGTTGCGCCATACGCTGTTCCACCCTCAAGGCTGGTGAAACTCCTAGACCTATTTAGTCGGCTTCTACGATAGGAAAGGGTTACCTGTCCTATTCTTACCAGCCTGAGAGTACAGAGCTGGTCGTTTTGCTTTAATCTTAGTAATAAAAATGTCCCTGATTGAATTCTGGAGTTCAACATTGAAGCCTGGCTAAATACAACCCTCATATGGAAAATCTGCAGCAATAACAGTCCAGTTAACTTCGGCTTTCCTATGGTTCACAATTATACTTTTCACGGCTATATTGTCACCAAACCATGTTTAAAATAAAAAGCGTAAAAAAAACTATGCCCACCATACTTATAGGAAAAACATGTAATTTGTTAAACAGGCTACACCTTGGAGTAGTTGAAGGGAGTCAGAGCTAAGCTATTTAGATTGTTCAGTAAGTTCTGATTATTTAGACAATGGTAGGACTTCCTCAATAATTTTAATATCAATCTTCCGCCATGATGTTGTGTTCTGACTTTCATCACATGAGAAGCAAATTTTTCCATCATTGTCACTTAAATTTATGTCTTAGTCAGCTGTACAGGTTTGTACCCACGGTCTATTTCCGCTTCTGTCACTTCAACAGTTGCGGTTTGCATTTAGTGAATTCGCTGCGGAAACCTAATATTTTATATTTCTTCTTCGTCGCTATCACTCTTGATAGAGTGGTCGTGATCATCACTTCAAGTGTTGGTCGCAAGCTAAACAGCACGTCGCCATTCCTTTCTGATGGCTGCCTTCCTAGTGCATTCGTATAGTGGCAACGATGATGAGACATTTACTGCCGCCTTTACCTGGTCAATCCATCCTCCAGTCCAGTATCCTCAGCTTCATCTCGGACCGTGGATATGATTAAAGTAGTACAAATAATAATTTTTAAAAGTTACTTGATATATGACCCGAATATCCGGTATCTAATTCAGGATACTACGTACCGAGTTAATGCGCGAACACGGCCGGCCGGCGCGTTGGAGCCGCGCCAGCTCTGAGGAGAGATCGCACCGGATTACTTATTTGACTTCGAAGAGATAGCCACTGAATCACAGATGAAGTTAGACTTAATACACAGATACAGTTGCAAACTGCACGCAGTAGTCTCTTAAGTTTTTTTTCATAATTCAGCAAGGAGAGCAAAATATTCATCACTCGGTAATATGTTAAAGCATCGTCCTGACGTTCTAGTTTAGTCTCGTTACTTTAGTAATGTTATTGACTACAGCATTTTTAATCGCAATACAGTAATATAAGGATACTAGTGCTTATCTATAGGTAATGGTTTCCAACTAGAATTATGACCAGTTTTCAAAGTAACTCAACTGTAACGAACATCGTTAATACATCACTGTAAAGTATAGATCGAAATGAAGTGCTGTGTAAAAACAATAAATAACATTTACGATATTTATCGAAGCGTGGAGACGAGTAAGACGTTCACTCGATAATAAGTGACTTACTTACCCATAACAAGTACACGTAGTTGGTAAGAAAGTTAGACACTGCACCACATTATGCTCATTGCCGTGAGACGTAAGAGGTTAAATCTCTTTACCTCGATAATTTTGTTAGTCAACACCTTTCAAACCGGAACACATTAATTGCACGCTACTGTTCCGTCGTTAGAAGCTGCGGTGGTATTTTAACTCGCCACTAGTGACCATCAGATCTGAAAAACATCTACTTTTAAGTTATCCAGGTTAAGCCATATCTTGCATGTTAATTCGTCATACCGAAATATAGATTGGGACACTACTAATTAGATATAAACTAACATATAGATCTGCTATATTATATGTATATATACATATATGCATGTATGTTAATATAAAATGTAGATTAGTTTTATCTGGACTTTATAAATTCAAAATATTTCATTCTCATTTCAATATTCGTTACACAACTGTCGTTAGGTAGGAAGTTAACAATACGACTGTGTTACATATTTTTAAACGGAAGCATAATTTTTTTTTTTTTATGATCACGGAACACTTAATACAAAGATTCGGCATACATATTTCTCTTTTTATTATATATAATATATCTATAGAAGAGAAAAATAGAAGAGTTATATTGAATTGATATGACAATTGCCTAAAGAAAGATCGTTGTCTACTAATGTACATAATTACGTTTATGGTATATGGTGAATGGTGGTATATTTATTATTTAAGATGATCTAGGTTAGCTCAAAGACAGTGCGTATTCCTGTCATGAGATAGTAGTGTGCAAATATTAGTATATACCGGTTTAAAAGGCGTTCATGCTAGTGAAACTATTGAGGTAATGAGACTAACATCCTATCTGTACTAATCCTAAAGATCTGGAGACCGATAGACTTATTAATAGAGTCGAGGGTTAAGATGATGAATAATTTCTGGAAGAGAGAAGTGGAGGAGTGAAGTTAGATGATTTAATAGCGACTATCTTCGTTGCAGATGATCAAGGCAGTAGAAAACATTTTATATACGTTTAATTGCGGTCGTCGGTTTGAAGTGTGTAATGGAGTTTATCAACGTGTTTGGCAGATTTGAAATGAAGAAGGAGAAGGTTGTATTAATAACAAAGTATACAAATTAAGAGTAGATGAAGATGTAAATATCAGTAAGAACAATAAAGGATCTTGAGGCAGTAGGGGCGCGGCTCGGAGACAGTCTCATATTTGCATAACTCGAGAATGTATGGCACACGTACTGTGTGGAGCTGAACATAGCACGTGAGGTGAATTTACATGTACGTTAAGTAATGTTAGCGAGTGTGTTTGTTACGGCAAATTACGTGAACTACTGAAGATATGCTGATAATTATTACTCCAATACAAAGTTACACTCCTACATTTTAACCGGAAATACGAAGAAAGTCTTAAATTGCAGTATTTTTTACTTATACACAGTACTTCGATTTTGATGATGACAAGATGTATCGCGTTTGTCGTAGCACAACAAGTGTATTTTTGAGATCTATTGCCATATCAGAGACCTGCAGGATGCAGCTGGTACATTACTTAGATCCCAGAATAACTCTTGAAACATTAAGAGTGAACAGTGAAAAGGTTTAAAGGGTAGAAACTATACAGCAATTTCTTTTCAGAAGTAGAATATCTTTTGAAGATTTCTTCTCAAAATTAAAAAGGGTAACTTTTGACTAAAATATATGAGTTACTGTCATATATATATTACCAACATAATATATATAATTATTAGATATTTCTAGAGGTTTATTATTCGTTATATATTTATGTATTAATAATGGTAAATAGTACATAAAACTTATCTTAAAGATATTGTACAATTTTGTATTGAAAAGACGTCCCGCTAATAAACAACGAAATTAGCAACACTTGATATTGAGTATCACGTTTATAATAATTTAGTATCTCTTTATAACACTATAATAATAAAATTACTATAGTAATTGCGTTTATAGAGGTTCAAGTTTCTTTTCGTCGTTACTGTTTGTTACGATATTCATCAAACAAATTATGTATTGCTTTATGAAGGACGTTTATCCTTGGAACGGATAATAAACCAAGTATTGAAGAGATGATAGACTGAAGTCAGTTCCCTGTAAGGGTCTTATAATATTGTTAAGGCTACACGTTGCCGGGTAAGGCGGAAAGGAGATCCGATACCTGTCCGTCTGATTTAAGATACATTCGATACGCGATGTATTATTCCACAGTTGTACAAGGAAAACGCTCATCCGTGGGAATTTCAAATCAACAGCTGATTGACGGATTTATCCGTACGAATAATCAGAGGTATTGTACAATCAAATTTATTAGCCGACATTAACAAAACCTCTATATTGTATAGCCCTGGTAAATAAATTCATCATCATATGCTCCTTGCCCAATTAATCCTCTTTTAACATCAACAATATATCTTCTTCTTTTTATTCTATCAACTCATAAACATTCCTTTAACACAAATATCTTTTTCTATATAATCTATTCATCTCTTCTTTAGTCTACTTCTGTTCTTCCACCTCATCCGTACATTAGTTTTCTAGCCTGAAAGTCTGGGATAGTTTGAAGGTAGCTAATGAAATTACTGTTGTAAACTTACTCATCGTCTTGAGCTTGATTGTACTAATAACTTAGTAATATTTTTTTTTCATTTGTTAATGTTTTCACCTTTTTTAATTACTGCTTACTATAGTAAAAAAAATTTTTAGATCAATTTGATTATGTTTATTCCTTTAAAATTCAAAAGTAAAGAAAAACAGATGTCTTCATGGAGCGAAAATGGTGCAAACAGATGAACAGGCACTTGGGTCGAACTTCATAATAATCTAGCATATTAATAGTTACGAGGGATGAAGGACTGAACGTGGATGGTTATAAGGGTAGAGGATAGGCCGAAGAAATTGTGGATGGATTGTGTGAAAGACGACATGTGTGAGAAGAGTGCGAATTCAGATATGACGGCTGATAGAGGGATGTGGAAGAGAAGTATATACTGTGCCACATAGTTGGGAAAAGAGCAGGAGGAAGATCAGTAGTTAGGAGCTATAATATTGATAACACGTGTATATCATCATCATCATCATAACAACCTACATTGGTCCACTATAGGGTTCCTCATTTAATTTCCGGTGCGATTTGTCCTATGGTACTCTGCATCCAACTATTCTTTGCGTTCTTCTTGATACGATGATATTTATCCTTAAAATTATCATCATCATCATTTCAAGCCACGGACGTTCACCGCTGGACGTAAAAATATTGAAATTCCTAATTATGATCGATCGATCTACGCGTTTTATATATTTCGGTTAAATGTTCAGATAACGGATGGAGGTCACGATTTCATCACACTTAAGTGCCGTGAACAAGTGTTGTAGAGAACGGAGCGATGGTGCGTGCGACGAGACCGTACGAATGTGTTAACCAACAGTTACACGTTTTGTTAGGACACTCCATTTCTTAAAACTTAGGATATAAGTAGGTAATATGCTAACAAGCATCATAATATATCGGCGAGGGTTTCAGATATCCACTGCTGAAGAAGGTCTTTCCCAATTTGAGAGTAATTTCTCGTTTGATATGTCAGTTGGTATGTTCTTGTGGTGGTAGGTCTTTGTTGCCGGAGACTGTCTAGGTAACCACATATTTCCGCCGCCAAACAGAAGTGTGTAAACATTACTATGTTCCGTTTTGAAGGGTGCTGTAGCTAGTGTAATTACTGAAGTAACAAGATTCAACATCTTATATCTCAGGAGAGGAGTGCAATGTGGTGCAGTGTTTACCATCTTAATTAGCGCTCCGTTGTTGTGGGAAGGCGTATCACATACCATCAAGTGAACGTCCCGCTTGTCTCTTTGCTTAATTACATAAAAAAAACCGAAGGACTGTATCATCTTAGTTGTTTTTAACTATCCCTTAGGAGAATAATAAAATATTATTATCGATTTATTGGGTTTATATTGAAGGGTTTAAAAAGGAACATGTCATCTTGAGGTGAGAACTTTGATGTTGTTGAGAGACGGAGTTATGTAAGGATCCCCGCACAACAACTTATGGAACCCAAGCCAACGACACCTGCTCCTGGTGCAGCCTGCTAATCAACAAACGAGGCTCTGGCTCCCACCGACGCATTAAGCCATCGTGGTGGGAAATAGCACAAATCACCATATACGATCTGCTACCCGATCGATGTGGGATTCTTTAGGGAAGCCTGCGTCCAGCAATGGACGGCTATCAGCTTGTGTTGAGAAAGTAAAGGTGTTAATATCTAAACCGGTGTATAATCGCTATCCGTGGAAGAATACAATCAATTTCTCGCTATAACATTTATCCGATCTATTAATATACAACAGAGTCAGAAAAGTGCAGTGCTGAATATCAGCAAACCTTGAAATGTTGGAGCTGGTGCAGTGATTATCCTGTTAAAGAGAAGCGTGGTATAAATTCAAAAAAGAAACTTATATAACATGATCTTTCTTTATCGCTGTAATCCGCAGATTATGTCCTAGATGTACAGGATGTACGTCCTGGATGTACACGTTTTTCATTCGGTGTGGAGGAAGAGAGAGTAGTCAGGGTTATGTGGTATTAAACTTACTAAAATCATTTGTAGTCTCCTTTAGAGCGTTAGGGGAAGATGCTGGGATTTTTACAGAACCTACCTGGATATTTATGATTTTATATATATATACAGCAAAGCAGACAGACAGACATATTACGTGAACGTTATGCGATCACGTTACTCGATTTGTATCGATTTAAACACGATTATGGAAATATGGAACAATGAGAAACGTAAATGTTATTTGCTTAATTTATGTAACTCTATTACAGACGTTGTAAAGTGGAACAACATCAAACTTGTTATTATGCATTAAGTTAATAATAATATATATAACTTCCGAATACACGGCGACTGTCCGGATGGCGGATGGGTGACCCACTTCCCTAATATATCTAACTTATGGTAATGTGGTTACGTTTGATTACTCAGAGGCGGTGTTATGATTTTTATTATTATATAGAGAAGATTGTTGGTTGATCATCATCATCAGCCGATCGACGTCCACTGCTGGACATAGGCCTCCCCCAAAGATCTCCACATACAATCAGCATGGCCTTAGGAACCGCTGGCCGCTGGGGGCTGTCGTAGGAATTCATGTGGGGGATGCAGGCCATTTCTCACCACACTGGCAAAGGACAGGTAGATGAGAGCCAGAGCCTCGTTTGTTGATTAGTAGGGTGCACCACGAACTGGTGAGCTCGACTTGTTTCCTCTGAGTTGTTGTGCGGAACCCCTTGCAGTTAGAATCCCATTATTGATCAAATTTACCTGTGGTAGGTCTTGGTTTCCGAAGACTGTCTAGGCACCACCTCAGCTCTTATCTTTGTCGTTGGCACAAAACTGTGTTCCGGTTTGAATGGCGCTGTAACTAGTGTAATTATTGAGTTAACGAGACTCAACATTTTATGTCTCGGGCGACGAGCGCTATTTGGTGTAGTATATGTCATAATAACCTCACGTTAATAACAACGCCGATAAGGACGGACGTACGACTTACCACGAGGTGAACTTCCTGCTCATCTCTTCCCTTAATTGTATATGAAAAAAAATTAAATCGTACTCCTGGAACATCTATAGAAGACGTAGAGATAGTGACCTTCATTCTATTTAGATCGGACAGTGAACAATAACTAAATACCTCCAGGTATTCGCCGATGACTATGGAAGTTACTATGACTATGATCGTCCTCCTAACTCAATCCTCCCCAGACTTAGGGTAACAAATTTTTTTAACGTCCACCAAAACCAGAACGTATGGATAAAGTAAGGAAAGAGTAACAAATAAATGGCCCAAACCGTATTGTCTAGCGGGTCGTTTGTTACGCATCGATTTATACATTTCAACAGACGGGCTTATGTGGACTGTGAACTTTGTAATAATGTTCCCACTGCTGGGACTCAAAGCGTCCTCCCACAAGCAAAAATTTGAGGCCATTAATCCCTCCCGCTGATATGTCCTGATCGGTTTATGTAAAACTGTTGTTTTGGAACATCCTTTATCCTATCAGTGGAAGATGGAACTAAGTAGGAACCGAATCCGCATCTCTTTGACATATAAGTTTGGCAAATATCTCCCTTCCGCTTTTTTGCTCTTTATTCAATGCTTTATAAAAAGTGTTACAGTGATCGAATTTAGTTCAAATATGCGCCGTTTTGTTCGATAATCTGTTTCCATCTAGACGGCAACTTCATAATACCTCCCTCGTAGAAGCCCCCCTCCTTATTTGCGAAGAACTCGGACAGCCACTTTTCACAAGCCTCTTTTGAGTTCAACTTTACACCACCAAGGGCGTTCACCATGGACAGGAACAGGTGGTAATCACTTGGCGCTATGTCCGGGCTATATGGTGGATGCGATAAAACCTCCCATCCGAGCTCCCGTAGCTTCTGACGAGTCATCAACGAAGTGTGTGGTCTGGCGTTGTCCTGGTGGAACACTACACCCTTCCTGTTGGCCAATTCTGGACGCTTCTGGTCGATCGCCTGCTTCAAGCGGTCCAGTTGTTCGCAGTAGATGGTAGAATTAAGCGTCTGGCCATATGGGAGCAGTCATAGTAGGTGATTCCCTTCCAATCCCACCAAACACACAGCAAAACCTTCCTGGCCGTCAATCCCGGCTTGGCCACTGTTTGGGATGATTCACCGGCCTTCGACCACGACCGTTTTCGCTTGATATTGTCGTATGTGATCCATTTTTGGTCGCCAGTCAGCATCCGCTTCAAGAATGGGTCGAGTTCGTTCCGTTTCAGCAGCATATCGCAGGCGTTGATTCGGTCCAGAAGGTTTTTTTGCGTCAAATCATGCGGCACCCAAACATCAAGCTTTTTTTTGTATCCAGCATTCTGCGGATGGTTTAAAATGGTTTGGTGACTAACTCCCATCTCCTGGGCGATGTCACGAGATGCCACATGCCGGTCTAACTCGATGTAGTCCATGATTTGATCGGTATTTGTCGTCACAGGTCTTCCGCCGGCTGGCTTATCCATGGTGTCGTTTTCACCGGCTCTGATTCGTCGAAACCATTCCTCCGCGGTTCGAAGTGATAGAGTACCATCCCCCAAAACACCATTAATCTCACGGAACGTTTCTCTACCGGATTTGCCTTTAACGAAGGAAAACTTTAAAATAGCGCGAATTTCGGCGTTAGTGAACTATATGTTTACACGTCTATAACTGTTGAACGCAATATCCAAACTAATTATGCATAGCGTCGTTTTGTAGGTTATGTCAAGACCTTTCAAATTATGTATAGTATTGCCAGATACGAGCTGTGTAGCGCTTTGTACATAGCCGCGAAATTCAAAAGACAAAAAGGCGGAAGGGAGATATTTGCCAAACTATTATATGTTACAAACTGGGCTATCACGGCTCTTGTTGATGGTTCGTAAACCTGATCTTTTTATACATGTAAATGAAACTGGTGTACTGAGCTAGATCTTATGGTGTCATACCCCAGTGTACAACAACGTGGAACTATTTACGATGGTATACACAACACCACATTGTGCTTTTAGTCTTGACATAATCTTCAATACCGCAGTAATTTCACTAGTTACAGCGCCCTTTAAATCAGAACACAGTACTGTATGACGGCGGAGACAGTTGTTGCGATGATACCTAGAAGGTCTCCAGCAACAGAGACTCATCATATTTGGAGAAAGTCTTGTCGTGCTATTCCCATGATAATAAACCAATCAAACTTTTGGATTGACACCAAGAAATAGTTCCTGATTGTTTCCGAATTCTCTCTGGTAACATTTATTATATTAATATTAAATATTATTTAAAATTATTTTCCAGGTACAGGAGCTATATGTCCAGACCTCATCATCATCACGGAGTAAATCATCATCATCAGTTGCGATAGACGTCCACTGCTAGACATAGCCTCACTCAAAGATCTCCACATCCAAGAGTCATTGAGGGGAATTGGGTCGTAACTCACCACGCTGGCCCAGTGCGGGTTGGTGGATGGTCAGAGCCTCGTCTGTTATTCAGCAGCGTGTACCGCATACTGGTGGGGATGACTTGGGCTCCGTAAGATGTTGGGCGGAACCCCATACACCCCATACACTTCTTTTAAAGTACATGCAGCTCTTTAATTATAGATCACAGACCGATCTACACAGAATGAGCTCACTGTGTCTTCTTCCTTGGTGGTTTTCTAGTGATGTGGTTCAAGTCAGTGGACTAACCTATCTCCTTCAGCATCTATGTGAGGAGTATCATCTTCTTCGATGTATTTCTAGGTATATTTGTAAAATTATAATCACTCTCAAAGTTATATCGAAATTGAATCCGATAACATGAGATTTGAAGTAGAATTCCGTCTCCACGAATTCAATTACAAAACCAACTATCTCTTTAGCTGGAGTTCATCTATCCTCATTCCGCAGCCGAAGCTCCTGGGCGCGAAGGTGTGGAAATTACCAAGTTTTAATTGGTACAGTGAGATTGGATTTTGTCTTTGTACCTGAATAGATTTTAATTTCACTTTTGTAACATAGCGTAGTGTTTTAGCGCTTAGTTAAACTGCTACAGCAATTATTAGTTCTCACTTTTGGAAGATCAGAATTTTAGCTGGATCTAGATCTCTATAGATCTGTCGTGTTTAATAATAATTAACTACCTTCATCTGCTGGCAAGCAACATGTCCAAAAACCATGAGATGTTGATAAGTACGAAAATGATAGCAAAACGCTAATTGTTACCATTTGCGTTACACAGTTGTGAGCAAACATTACAGCGCTCATGATTGCAGGGCGTTATAACTAGTGAATTTACTAAAGTACTAAGATTTAAGGTATGTCTTGCCACATTGTTATGAGTAGGTGTATTATAAACCATCACGTGAACTTCTCGCTCATTTTGTCGTTTACTTATTCCTCTGGTGCAGCGATCCAAAGCTAGTCTTGGCCTCGGACACAGCGAGAACTCCAATATTGTCTGTCCCGCATTGTCTCTTACCAGTCCACAGCTTGGAGTTCACATAGATCATGCTTAGACTAGTTGAAAAAAATATAGCAGGATCTTTTTAATCAGCTATTGATGATAGTAAGGTCGATTATGATGAAGTGTTCACTTTCACTCTCTGGCTCTCATGGATAATTAGATTAACTAAAGGTGAGGATGATTGGAAAAATTGGTGCAGGTTGACCTAGACGGACATATTCCGATCAAATCGAAGATGTCCTAAAGAAAGGCCGTGTGAAAAGGACTCGCAACCGACGAGCATGCATGGAGACGCTCATGAAGGTGGAGGAAACCAAAGAGGTGTGCCAGGATCGTAGCAAGTGGAGAGAGTTGGTATCTGCCTACCCCACTGGGAACGAGGCTGATATATGTATGTAGGTTTGTATTTAATATTATTACACCCCAGTAATTACACTAGCTACAAAGGATTTTAAAATATTTATACATAAATGGACTATTGAAGTATAGACGGAACGTTCCAGTAATATTTAATCAAGTATATATTCAGCAGGATAACGAGTTTTAAATATTTTATCCTTGAAGAGAACACCAGCAGCGATCCAGTGCAGAAGGCATTGATAGATTCAAATGAAGGAGCCATCAATTCCGTTCAGGAGACATTCCCTTCAGCTCGGAAACGATATTTCATTTAATACTTAATTGAAATGTTCACAGGATTTTTTTTTATTCGACGAAGCGATGTTATGAGCAAGACCTGATGGTAAGTGATACGCTTGCCCCTAACAACGTTCAGCTAGTGGGGATGAAATACACTACATCACATTGCGCTCGTCGCCCTGAGGCATAAGTTAGTTCTCGTTATTCTAGTAATTTCAAACGGGAACACAGTAATGTTTGTACACTACTGTTACTCCTTACTGAATGAACAGATCATCAGAAGGACTACTAGGAGTCACAGGCCTCGACCAATACAAGACCATGCATTGTGGAACAGCTACTGGTGGTAGGTGTCTGTTGCCGGAGACCATATCCGTAGGTACCACCGCAGAGCCTATTTCTGTTCAGAAACACTAACATCCATACATTACTGTATTTCGCTGTATTTGGTGAAATTACTGAGGTAACGAGACTTAAGATCCTACATCTCAGGGTGATGAGCGCTATGTAGTGCATTGTATATTATCGTATCTAGTGCCTCATTGTTATAGTTAGGTGTGTTACTTACCATCAGGTGATCGTCTTGCCGGTCTCGTCGCTTAGTCGCATAAAAAAATATATTACAAGGGACCTATGACCAGCAGTGGACTTCCATCGGTTGAAATGATGATCAGGTGTTACTTCAATCCGATCTGGTGTTCACGTATTCGTTTCAATTCAACAGTATTGATTTACGAATAATAGCATTATTAATAACCGCGTACATTGCGCTTGCATTTGTGGACCTTGGCAATTTCATAATTGAGAAATTCAGAGAATGGCAGTCACATACCGTGTAACCGTCAATGATTTTAACCCTTATCACCTAACATTATAAGGGCGAGAATCGCTTGAGTTGTACCACAATGGTGCACATAAAGGACACATCGTCTCCGGTGCCATTCAATTTGCGGAATACTGTGTATATAAGCGATATAACATATATGTATATATATAAATGAATTAATTGTTTATTAATCATCATCATTATCATTATCATTATCCACTGCTGGATAAACAAAGGCTGATGCTTTCCCCAATGTTTTCCACCAAATGCGATCCTCATCTAATTAAGCTTTTAATTGATTCCGTATTATGTACATGTAGTCAGTAGCCTTCAGGTAAAGAAAATTAGATTAAAGATTAAAGATTAAAGATATCAAGCTCTTTATCATATCATCATCATCATCATTAGCCGATGGACGTCCATTGCTGGACATAGGCATCTCCTAAAGATTCTCAAATTATAGAGTAGGGATTCGCATGGGATTTGAGCCATTTCCCACCAAGCTGACTCAATGCAGGTAGGTGGGAGTCAGAGCCTCGTTTGTTGATTAGAAGGCTGTACCACGAGCTGGTGAGGTTGGATTGGGTACCTTGAGTTTCTGTGCGGGATCCCTTACTCTCGTTATATAATTGGTTGTATTATTTATAACCAGTAGTAGTTTCCGCTGCCTATAGGAAACTATGTTTTACTGTTGCTGCTTAGGATGGTAACTGTCTCTTACTTATATAATGTTGGAGTATAGATGATGAGCAATGTAGTCGAAGGACGAACGGCCGAGCAGTAGATGTAGTAATGGGAGGCTTCCCACAACGTGGACCAACGATCTGGTGAGAATCGAGCGAACCCACTGGATTCGAGTAGCTCAAGACCGATCGATGTGGAGATCTATAGGGGAGGCCTATGTGCAGCAGTGGACGTCTATCAGGTAATGATGATGATGGTTGATGAGACTGACGGTTAGGTTCGATTGTTATGAAACTGTTGCCTTGTTTGTTTGAGGCACTAACCTATCGATCTTTATAATATCTAATCACTTTATTTTAGGTAGAAACAAGATAACCTGAAAAATTAGTTCAACGACAATTATGTTGTCTACCTTTTTTTGTTTTTGTATAGACAAATGTTTTACTATGATCCCACCTTATGGTAAGCGGCGATGTAGTCTTTTGTGGTAAAGCGCACGTCTACAAGAGGCCTATCCACTCTTCTCTTAAAAATCCCCACGTCATACCTGGACGGACTGACGCCGGCAGAATGTTCTAATTCTTCGCTGTTCGCAGTAAGAAGGTGGAAGCGAGACGTTCGTCCTAATGCCTGGGATCTCGACGACTTAGGGCTGAATGGCTGCGGTGTGTCTGTACGACCGGTGGTAGAAGATAGTAGAAGATATCTATCTCATTATAATAACTCTAAAGTAATTTTACTATGTAAAAGGCCAAGAAACAAGTCGTTTCTTGTAAATAAAACATTTTTATTTTGCGTTAACATTAGCTGTAGGTTTTTGTTTATATGAAATAATCAAGTTCCGGTTTTGTGTTTTCAATCGTCGATATGGCATACAACTTAAGTTGTATCAGTGCTTGGACATAGCCACTTATTTCAAGGAACCCCATCCACCATATAAAATTGAAACAAATATGATTTAAAAAATATTTTATATCTTACATCTCGTTTGTATCTAGATACAATATTTACAAAACTTAAAATTTTATTCGCCTACTTAATTTTAAGTGTCTACATCTAAAATATTGTCACATTATTACTTGTGTCACACTACTGCATTGCTGATGCAGTGACACACAAAAATTCTAAATAACCAAGTTGGCAGTATAAAGGGCAGTGTATTAGCTGATTTGAGTATTTTAGATAATAAAGAAGCTTTAAAACATCTTAATCTAACAACTAATAAATATATCGACGATCCCAAAGGTACACAATTGATAAATTAAGAAAAGGAAAACATGCAAACTGTAAACGATAATCAATGAAAGGTGAACACAATCTAAGAATTTCTTAACTTGCTTAACCATCTTCCAATTTGAGCTGTTGAAGTATTTTTTGTGAATATTCATTCAATATTCAATGGACACCATTGTGTACTTTTGGGAGAGAATGTCTATGTAATATGAAAGTATAATTTAGTAATAATTAAATCTAATTATAAGTTCACCGATAGTATTACATTTACAATATATCACACGAACCTCATCAATTTCATTAAATTTAATTAACGTATAAAGTTTTAATTAATTTCGTTAAGGATATTTCATAGGTGGAAACTGTAATATCGAGGGGTCAATATTTTTCATTTCATTATCAATATTTTAGATGTTTACCTGGGAATGTCTATTATTATATCGAAAACTTTGAGTCTTAGAATTGTCTACCTTACTCTAAATTAAATGGATGTCTTATCAAAAAGAAAATCTTAATACATCATTAAAAAAAAAAAGACTTCAATGAAATTTAAGAGAAAGTCGAACAATTAAAATCGATGTTTACATTAACACGGAAATTTACAGATTTATATTGATTTTTAAATTTTATATCAGTGTCGATAAGTTCTATCGTTTGGCGGGTGGCGCTTGGGTGTGGTGGGTGCAACCTTCGACGTTCTCGGGCCAGTCGCAGACATTCTCGTTGGGGTTGAAGACCAGGTTCTGTGGACACGGCATGTGATGTTTGCGCTCACCTTCGCACATGTAGTACATGGTGCAGTCCGCTTTGTCCGGGTGGTATGAAATGTGACCGTCCTCCTCTTCGCAGGTTACTTCGTTCGCTGTAATTGAATTGAATTTTCCATTTATCATGAAATAAGGATATAGAAGTTGAGAAATAGTGGGACAACGAAGTATTGAATAAGGGTCGTTTAGACTATTGCTTTTGACCCTCATATTTCACTAATTACTTTTAATACAAACACTATCTGAATCAACGAGTGTTTACAATTTAAAATAGTATATATCATTAAAAGATTGAAAGACTTTTACTACTATTAAGAATAGAAAAGTGTTTGATATTTCAAAAGGGGCAAAATGAATACATTAAAAAGTGAGATGTTATGTAACATTAATATAATACATACGATCTTTCGTAGTATATTGTCCGCTGGCAGGATTCGAAGATTCATATGGACCGTCATATTCCAATTTTACTTTATACCCTAATAATTCTTGTCTCATCGCGTTGATAAGAGGGTACTTTCCGGTTCCGCAAGTTCCTCTAAAGTCATCCATATCTATCGACCAGACCATTATACCACCGAAGCCCTCTTCTTTCAACCATGTCATCTGTTGACATAAATTCATTGTTGAATTAAATTTTGTATTTGGATGAAGGTTTTACTTTTAAAATGTATCTGGTAATATTTATAGAGTTTACCTTAGTCTTCAGTGATCGTTCGTCATCGAAGCCGACCCATTGATCTTCTCTGTACGCAAATGGAACCATTTGTTCGTTGTCCCAAACTAAAGTCGTATTATCTTCTCTAAGGAAATCGCAAATTTCGTAGTATGACATAAATCCAGCTTCATTTGTGAATCTTCCAGCTAAACCTATTGTAATTATAATGGTTTAATTTAAAAACGAGAGTCACGATGGAGCGATTACCGCAGCTAGTAAACAAGTAAAGTTCGTATTCCGTGATGTTATAGTTGATCAGCAGTGAAAAGAGGTCTGATGAAAGTTGATGATGATGGTGACAATAATGATGACGATAACAAAGATTAATAAACGTAAAAGACTCATTTCATTACGACTAAAAATTTACACGATGTGAATTATATATAGCCTTATATATTTCATACTTAAATTGAATATTGGGTCAGGATAATATTTCCGTTACCAAACGCCGACGTCTGGAAATTTTTAATATAAAACATTAATGGAGTTATTTCCTTACCTCCTCCAGACGCAGGTGCACCAATGTCGAACTGTGTTTCGTTTATGAGCGTGAAAGATCTTCCATAAGTGGGCATTCCTATCATAAGCTTCTCTTTAGGAGCGCCTTGTCGGACCCATTCGCGAGCTGAATAGTCCTGTGAAATTTTGATCATGTTGAATATATATACCGCAGTGTCTCAAGACAAAAGTCTTTGACCAGTGTGTGTTGCCAGTGATGACATACGGAGCTGAGACGTGGCCGCTTACTGTGGGCCTTGTCCGCAAGCTTAAGATTGCTGAGAGGGCGATGGAGCGAGCTATGCTCGGAGTTTCCCTGCGAGATCGAATCAGAAATGAGGAGATCCGCAGGAGAACCAAGGTCACCGACATAGCTCGAAGGGTCGCCGTCGCAAAGTGGCAATGGGCAGGGCACATAGCACGCAGAACCGACGGCCGTTGGGGCAGAAAGATTCTCGAGTGGCGGCCACGTACCGGAAGACGTAGCGTGGGCAGGCCCCCCACAAGGTGGACCGACGACCTGGTCAGGGTCGCTGGCAACCATTGGATGCGGGTGGCCCAGGACCGGTCTGAGTGGAAATCTTTGGGGGAGGCTTTTGTCCAGCAGTGGACGTCTTCTGGCTGATTGGATGAATTGGAATATGTGAAAAATATCTTTAAATATGTAGTAGTTTTAAGTCTAAATCAGTTTTTTTAATAGACGGAATCCTATCAGGTTGACTGCATTGTATCCCACAGTTTTCCATATATCATCTTAAACTTTAGTATCTATTTTATTTAGTTTAGTCTAGCGCTTGTGGTCATTGTTAGAAGAAGATAGAATTTAAATAAATATAGAGAATTCCCAAATTATTTCCTTCTGTCTTAAGTACTCTACATACCACAGTGAGTTTCTTCTGGTAGCTGGTCGCACTTTCTAAGGGGAATAGAGGGCTGTTGTGTCCTACTTGTCGCTCCCACTGGCCGTGGAAATCGTAAGTCATGACGTTGATAAGGTCCTATTAAAAAAAATTACAAACTGAGAAACAACGAAGAGAGAAATGACTGTTCTAAAATTTCTTAAGAGATTGTATTCATATTGTTTCTACTAAACATTTTCAATTTTACTGTTATATGGGATGTGTGGACTTCTTTGTATTTTTAAATGAAAACTACTGAATAGTTTATAATAAATCAATTTAAAAATGAAGCTATTGCAATTCAGTTTTCTTCTAATGTAAGTAGATTTATACTTACAAGGTATTTGGAGATTTCAGGTACGTCATATCCTGCAGCAATAGCTTCGAAGGAAGCAGGAACCGCAGCAGTAAGGAGTAATCGTGGCTGGCCCGATGTTTTCGCTTCACCTTCAAAGGCTAAGCGAAGTTCTTTTAGCAAGGAGACGAATGCAGCGCGGTCATCAGCTCCTCTGGATAAATAATTTGAAACATTATTAAAGGATTTGCTTATTTTATCAAGTGAGCTATTCATTTTGTGTTAAAACTAAGGAAAGTACAAAGTAATTTCGATCCTTATGAATCGTCAATGGTTGATGGCTACTTTACATAGTTAAAGTGAGACTGACAGCAGGCATAGTGAATTAATAGCTAGGATATAATTTATGGAGGAAGGTAAACCTTCAGGTTGCGGTAAGTTGTGAAGTCAATTATGCTATATATTAGAATCCATGCTTGTTTTTCCTTATAGCGGTGTCCTAAAATTGACTTTAAAAGTTATTGAGGAAGAATTACAATGAATCTATAGATTCTTTGCTACCTTGGATATTCCCAGTCAACATCGAGACCGTTGAATTGGTAGTCGCGAAGGAACTCGATTGCTTCGTACACAAACTGGTTCATACGGAATACGTTTGATGTCAATTCTTTGAAGGGTGTTGATCCGAACGCCCATCCACCAATTGCAAGGAGAATCTGTAGATGAAAGTATTATTGTTTACACCGCGATAAAAATATCTATGTGAAAATATCACATCTCAAAATTTTCTCTTACTTTCAAGTTGGGGTTCTTTTCTCTTAAAGCTACTACTTTGTCGTACATATCTGCGTCTTTCTCATCCGCTTCGGTTAGCTTGTGATCTTTCAGAGTTGCGAAAGCGAAGATAACATGAGTGCAAAGTGTTGCATCAACGTTTTCTGGCATGAACCGACCGCCGCTCGGCCTCTTGGAAGACCAGGATGTCAAATAGCAAAGGACTTGCGGTTCGCGTTCTGAAAACAAAAGTTATATTTTAGAATCTTCTTATTATGATAGGGTCTGCGCTCTTAAGAGTAATATTTTAGAAATACTTTACTAAATATTCATCAGTTCTAAAACCTTCGAATACATAAGTGAAAAACTAGATCTACTTCAGTTAATCAGTCTAAAAGTTAGGATAAATACAGGAACAGGAATTACAAGTGGTCTAAAAATTGGAAATATTTGTAATACATGGTCAATACTTGATAAGTAGCTTGTTAAATAAATTTGCATGATCAAGTTATTAAACTTTTTTGCATCGGATATCTGAAACGCCTATATTAAAAATGTTAGCACACAACATAATGTTGTTTGTTAGTATAAGAACTTCAGCCAATTTTTAGATTTCCTTACGCGGAGATAATATAAAAACACTCAAGTGATTACTTCCAAAATTCCTCATCCACGTCGCGTGCGTCTGCGGTTTTAATAAAGAAAATTTTCAAAAGCTTTTTAGAAGGAATTCTTGGGTAAAAATTTGTAAACTCCTGAAAATATTTATAACAGACGGGTAAGACATTAGAGTGTGTTTAAAGGGGTGTCTCTCAAAGTGGGCGATAACGCTGCCTTTGTTGTTCCTTGAAGTTTACGGACGGCGTATTAAAGCACTCAGAGCCAAGTGGAGCCTGATATTAAGATATGATAATAATGCTCCCTGGCAATTATAAAATGGAGCTACACGGTAACATACAACCACTACTTTGTTTTACCTTGAATACTATAGCTATAGAAATTACTAGGTAAGTACTACTAGATACTGCTAGGTAGGTGCGTGAACGATCATATCGATACATAGTGTATAAAATGAATGTGGCTCTAATTAGATGATGTACAAAACACCACATTATGATCTTCTTGAGACGTAAGTTGTCTCCCTCTCACAGTTACTTCACTATACTATCAAACTGGAACATAGTAATGTTTACTTACTTTCTGACGTCTATAAAAGGTCCAGCTGTCATATATAAACAAAAGAAGTGGAATCAGTTTGAGAACCTCTTGTATGTAGCATCTTGTTGTAACTATAAACCGAGAGGGACTAAATCATAGGAGACGAGCTTAAGAATATTAAGCATACTGGAGACGGTAAGCTGTGACGTCATAGTACGTTACATCAGCGGAGTAGAGCACGGTGCCATTCGGCTTTTAAAGACTTCAACGTAAAAGCATTCGATGTTTCAAACTTGTGCGAATATTCTGCTCGACGTAAACGCTCTTGGCTGATGCCGACAGTTGGGAACAGTTAAGTGCTTAAAAGTGACCTCAGCGGAGCTCCTTTTAAGCATTTGTTGGCTCAAGTGCCGGCTTTTATTCAGCGCCTGCTGTTCCGCTTCGTACATGTTCATGACGGCAGTTCTTTGCAGTTTCATTTACAATGGACCGAAACATATTATTCACAATTATAACTTCCGTGTAAATTATACGTTGTAAATTTGTACTGATTGACAGTTTAATTTTATAAATTAATACTCAGCACATATACAGCATATATTATATAGAATTCAAACAAAATGCTACATACAGCTATAACAAAGAAATTCTCAAGGAGACGAGGTATTTCTGTTTTAAATATTATCCTTGCTATAAAACGATACTTCCAACGAAATTTTTAGTTCTGATCACCATTTATTAAAGTATTATTTTCGAATCAAATAATAACTATGCCCTTCTCGAAAGATCTAATTATCTCAATACAAAAGAATTCCAAAGTTTGTTCATATGTTAAAGCGTACCATACATACTATTTAACAAAAATATAATTTGTTTAGATATGTATATAACAATAGTCTACTAAAATACTACCAATATTACTGTTTTAATTTGTTTTACATTAGTTTACAAGTCTAGATATCATATTTGTTTATTATCTAGCTTTGTGCTGTAAGCAATACTAACTATATCAAGAGGAATGTCTTTATTTTATTCTACAGTTCTATGTTAAAATATATTAGTATCAGTTTTCTTTGGCACAAAATACATATTTAAGTAATCATTAAGCGGCTGTAAGTTCGGTGACGGACATTAAAAGCTCTTTAGAAAGTACAAAGCGTTATTTAAGAAATGGAAAGTGTGCAAAGAGATCACAGATACTTTCTTGTGCATCATAAATTGCCGTCTTGTGATGTTTAGTGAAAGTTCGCAACCGCGATGTCGTTGATAACGCGAAATTACATTTACTCATCTGTTTAGTAACTATTTTTGTTACTATTAAACAGTTTTGTATGTAACTTATTATTATCTGAGAGATATGATAATTATAATAATTGAAGTGAAGTATTATTAACGCGGTCATAGTAATTCGTCTTAGTAGATTCCTTCAATACGATAAATTTATCTTATTTTCTAGATTATTTCAAAGTCGACTATTCTCAGCTATAAAAGAGTCGCTAAGTTTATTAATGCTTAATTTAATGTTATTGAATAATGAAGTTAAACAAAAAGTTTAAAGAAGTTACGAATTTCAATGTATATACAGATAATGTCAACGGTCTTAACTGAGAAGGGATGTAGCAATATCGGAATAATTTCGATAAATTGGATTGCGTCTAGACTTAGCTATAATAATATGAATTTTTAAGACTCCCCATTTATAAAGAATAGAAAAATCTTTTCACAAACATATCAAATGAAATTATTTAAGAGATCCAATTTCTTTAACAGGAGAATTTCACCGGAGTCGTTAATAGTGACAGGATGATTGAAATTTCTGTTAAATGAAATAGTCGAGGAAAAGATGTTATATTAAATACGTATCAAATATATTTAAAATGAACAAAATGTTGTGCTATTCAACATCCTGACATCTAACGTTAAGTAGACGAATAAAACATCATGAAGAGAAAGGTTTTCTTCTCTAGATCATTGATAGAGAGTTGTAACAATCGAATCAAACTTACTATTTTTATCCGCAACTGCTGAATTAGAGTTTTTGATGATTATCCTCTTCGAGGGCTTCTTCACTCTGCTCAGTACGTCGGACAGGCTGATCTTGATGGGCTCTGGCTTCTCAGTAATGTCAACAACTATACTCTCGGCGACTGAGGCCCAGTCCACATCCTTGGCATCCTTTCCACGAGATATTCCACGCAGTTCCTCCCTTAATGCAAAGTAACATTAATTAAAGAATAACTTCAATATTAATTAAACATTCTCTCGGTTACATTCATAACTAAAATATTTATATTTTAACTAGTTTTAATATGGAGCTTTTTATATCTTAATAATCTTAAAGAGCTTCTTGGTAAAGTAATTTAAATCTCATCTTAAAACTGTTAAAGAAATTATCGTTAGTAATGAATGCTAGTAGATCTAAATTCCTAGTAGGAGCAATGTAAACTTCATTATAATAACCTCATGGCGCCAATCAGTGGATACTTCACATCACCACCACAAACGTCGCCGCTGAAGTCGTCCATGTCGACAGTCCACACCATAGCGCCGCCGAAGCCGTTGTCCTTAATCCATCTATTCAAAAAGGAAACGGTGACTGTTAACTTACAAAAAAATAAGCATGTTAACAACAATATATCATTCTCTTTAAAACTTTAGTTACAAAATAGAGTTATAGGTAGGTTTTATCGTCCATTTTGAGATGCTCTGTAGCTATAATATTGATGATGATGATTATAAGCAAAGGAGACGTCAATATATGTATAGCTGTCAAGAAACTGGTATATATTTAAATGTAGTTTCATCACTTTTTCATAAAGTTCTCATTGATTGAATTTTCAATGACATGGATGATAGAGAGGTAATATGAGGAATCAGCCGTACTATAGTTCCGGTTGTCATACTCAAGAGTATCACAATACTACAGGAACACTAGCATTGCTATTACAGCGGCAGATTAACATTATAATGGAGGACCTATAAATATCTAAACTTTACTATATCATGTGGTTTTCTTATCAGAATTTTCCGGATATCCACGATGATGTGGTACTGTTCAAAATGTTCTGCGGTAGATAACGAGTTCATTATCAACAATCGAATTCGATATTGGACAGGTTTCAACAACAATCCACTGTAGTAGATTTAACCGCGATCAAAGCTTGTTCACAATGTCAAATTCAATCAGTTTGTTCGTAGTAAATATTTGCTGTTGGCTGTTTGCTTACTTGATTGCTTGTCACCTGCGAATTGAGCGAATCGCGCCGATGCAATCTCGAAAATCTACTTTGAAGGCACTAACAAAGCGGCCTCACAACAAACTGAACGCTTGCTTACTTACCTACCGGAACTATTTGTCCATATTGCAAAAGAACTTTACAAATCTTATAACGACGGAGAAGAAGATATATATTATTTTGTCTGTTTCATAATATATCTGTGATTTTACGGCGAATAATAGGACTCTGATTAAGATATTTACAAAACAATGTATTGTGGTTAATGCCTTGAGATATTAGACCACGTTGTACAGTCACTAGCACTGCAAATATGTCATTTCGATATAGGTTGCAATAAACTAACCTCATTTTAATCCTGATGGATTTTTCATCATCGAAGCCGACCCATTGATCACCGTGAATAGCGTACGGTACTTTCATCTCGTCATCCCAAACATAAGCACCGCCGTTACGAAGCATTTCGCATACCTGTTAAAGTTAACCCTATATAATTATTACTGCTTGCATTAGTAAAAACATCATTACCACTTAAGACCACATCATCACTGAACAATTGGGATTGTGGAGAAGTGCTTTTTGTTCAAGGAAAGAGTCTAGACTATCAGAATTTGTTGAAATATAAATAAAATCTAGCGATCTTTTAAAAGAGATATATATGTTACCTAACTACTACTAACAGATTACAAGTCATATGTTTATTATTGTAGTTTTAGTACATGAGACAAACTAAATCGGACTTATGTATAATAAAAATTTGAAGCCATGTAATTATTAGATAGGATATCATGTAATTACCTATTGAAATTTGTATCGAAATAGATAATTCTTGCTATTTATTGGAGACCCAAATACCGTCGATGGCAAATCCCACAAACTGCCGCGATGAATGCGAACTGAATTTCAAAGCCTCGCAACATTGAAGAGGTGGAGAATAATTTAATAAATGAAATATTTTCTTCACCCCGCCAATAAATATTTGACGGAGCAAGTGAATTCTTTATACATAAAGGTGGCAGTGTGAATTATCCGAGAACGATAATCCTTAAAACCATTGGAGATTGTGAGGAGAAGGAAACAAAGAACGAAACGTAAAAGCGATAAGAATTGCGAACAGAATAAGAAATTGTAAATAAATGAAATAACAACTTGACAAATTATTAAGGAGATGGATGAATGAATGGAATGAGTGTGAAAGATAGAAATGAAAAGAGATTTAAAATGATGGAAGAAAATGGGAAGAAAGAAAGTTAAAAAAAAAGATTAATAAAATGTTCCACAAGCACAGGGAGCGAGTAGTTAATAAATAATATTAGGTTGATCGCAATAAAAAATAGCAGACACTGCTATGTGAAGAAGGTTTACGATATTATGAAAGTAAATGCTTTGAAATGATTGAGTGGTTAGGAAAAGAATCTCTGATAAAATTGCTATAATTGAACTGAAGATATTTTTAGACAATGTACTCATCAAATTTGCTATTGCTTGCTACTCGGCAACTTGATGACGGTAGAGAATAAAGATTGCAACCTTACATATTCGACAAAATTTCATAGTTATAATAGATACGTAGCTATAGATCCAATTTTTGATGTATAGAGTGTAAAATGGATACACTACAAAGAACGTTAGTTAGTTCAGCTAGTGAGCTGTAAGGATTCGTTTAGATTTCTTTTTAATTAAAGTAACCTCGTAGTAGGCGAGGAAGCCGCTCTCCTTTGTGTACTCGCCGGCTTTGCCGCCCCCGCTCGCTGGAGAATTCACTTTGAAGTTGTTAGTGTTTGAGAGAGTGAAGGTCCGTCCGTAAGTCGGCATACCTGAAATTTGACTGTCTTAGTACCTTTGATGATTGTAATTCGAAATCCGCACTTTGAAATGCGAATAGACCTGAAATTACTTGAAAACTTACCCATTGCTCGCTCTTTGCCGTATTACGTTGTCGAAAATTTTGGGAAAGTTTTAATTGGCAAAAGCTCTAGTTACATTTTCAATACTTATCCTGATAATGATGGTACAGATCTAGTTTTTTTTTAAAAAATAATACAAATTGCTAAAGTACGTAGTTTTCTTTCAGTATTCATTAATTTGTATTAGAAACTGTTATCACAACTATGAATCTGGCATTAGATAAATCTTTGGTTTTGGAAGCGAAGGTTTGTTATTTATATTTACTTAATATGTTACATATGAATGTTGCAAAGCAACATATTTTGTTTAGAAGTAATTTTGGTTTATTCACAATATATTTAATTCTACAAATAATTATAATTACACTTACAAGAAATTTGTAATTGAAAGTAATAGGTTCAAAACAATCGTTTTCTACTACACCATCTTAAAATCAGAATTTATTATTGTAAATTTCTCATCATCATCATTGTCAGCCTTTGTTAGTTGTAGTAAATTTCAATGTGATAATATTTTTAAATTTCCGTGATCATTAACATTTACAACAAGAATGAAATTATTACTATTGATGACACTTAAACAAATTGGAAGTAAACATAAAAATTAATCACACTACAAATTCAAAACTACCTTTTTAACGTTATCTAAAGACTGATTCATGCGCTGATGAGTGATTTCATACCAATGATGAGTTTTTCTTTGGGAGCTCCCAACTTGACCCAGAGGTGGGCCGCGTGGTCCACCGACAGCTGCTTGCGCCATTCGGAGTCGGACGATGGTGCGTACAGTGGCGCGTTGTGACCCGTTTCCCTCTCCCATTTGCCGTGGAAGTCGTACGCCATGAGATTGATGAAGTCCAAATAACTGAAACGATACCACATGGTAACATAAACATGAAAGCTGATAGATAGCAGCTCTCTCTTGGCCTTCTACGATATAACAACACTAAACGACTTATCTCTCAAGGTTATTACTGCCGCTGTGTAAAGACCATGACCCTCATCTCTTTCTGTAGGTATATTTCATCTTCCTTGTCTCGATGTCTTTTTATGAAACATATACCGGATCGTTTTTGGATAAGTATCATGTTATTCAGTTTGGTACTAAGCGTTTTCTTACCTGGCAACTGCTGGTACATCATAGCCGCTCTTAATATTATCAGGGCCAACAGGTACAGCTGCGGTTAAGAGTAGGCGTGGTTTCTTAACTTCTTGAGCTTCTGCTTCGAATGCTTCGCGAAGTTCTACAAAGAAAAGAATTACATTAAAATTGACTAAATTGGTGTAATGGTGATATGTCTCTGTTCCCGTACCATCTAGGTGAGTACCACCGCTGTTTCTAATACAGATGTAAACAGCACTGTGCAAATATTACTGTGTTCTAGTTCAAATGGCGCTGTAGCTAGTAAATTTTCTGGGGTAACGTGGATATCATCCTAACTAGTGCCACAATGTTATGAACAAGCGTATCACTTATCATCAGGTGATCGTCTTGCTCGTCTCATCGCTTGATTGATACAAGATATAATTGATTTAAATCGTTTATATGTAAATGTCGCCAATGTAACAATTTTTTTTTAAATTTCTCATTTCGGACTTATATTACACGTTTTATTGTAATTGTGAATATGGCAACACTGATCTATAGATTCTTGTCACTTTTTATCGTTGAAAATTTGTTACACGACTATTACAATATATTTTACAGTAAACTGTAAACGTAATAATTCCGAAATAATCCTTCGGCGAAACAAAGAAAGAGCAAATTGAACTCCACATGCGCACGCTAACATTTCTGCACTTGACATGCCCGTTATTTATTCGTCGAATTAACATATTACGGGTAACAGCGTTATCCTAATGCGCGTATAATTGTGTGTAACAAAACCTACCCAAGGTTTTGTGGGTCAAACGGCGATAAACGAGAGGTATTTTAGAAAGGTTTCATCGATTGTAAATGTAGCAAGGACAATGGGAGCCGCGCCGTATCCACTGCTTCGTCTCAATAGCCTTTGTCTGATCGATTGAAAGGATTATTATTATTGTTTCATAGTTATTTATCCCAGTTCATATGGTTATCTACAATGGGCTCAAATTTGACCCCAATTTCACAGGATGTTAAGGGACAATGAGTAAACTAATTCTTAGACAAGTGGATTTAAAAAAAACTCAAACTCCTTAAGGAATTTGGAATTGAATTAGGACCTTCTTTTTAAAGCGATGCTAAATAAGCTCCTTTGATTTAAATTTTTGGTTAAGAAAATTTTTACATTATAGCGACTTGATTATTTTGTTTTAAATATAATTCTAACTCGACAACTACTTAATAACTTATAATACAGTTTTGTATTAGCTTAAGGGTTAAGTAAGACCCCTGAACAGAGACCTAGCATCAGAACATTTAGAGTTTTGTAACAGCTGATCGTATAGAATTAAAGCAAAAAAATTAAGTCTAAGTTCGCAACCGGAAGGGGTGACGCTTTGTGTACCTGATTTATTAGTAAGAGAATGAGATGAATACGTTATGGAGGTGGTGAACGAAGAGAACGAATGATTGATTCGTTTTTTAATTGAAGTTCAAAAGAACAAAGCGAAAGAGCAAGCTTTTAGTACATGTAGGATCTTTATTTTATTATGATTTTTTCCAACTTCCGCGATACAGTAGTAGACGAACAATAGCAAGACGAGGATACGAAGGATACGGAAATTATATAAAAACGTCTTTAATTTTATTCTATCATAGAATAAAGCTTGTAATAACATTTATCGTCGTCCCTTTTACGTTATACATTTTCGTTTTACTTCACTAGAAGTTTTAATTATAAATTACTTTGATTTAAACTTGTTGACGTATGAATTGACGCCTATGTCCAGCAGGCGACGTCTATCGGATGATGGTGATGATGATGACATGAAGTTCTGTAAATTTATGCTCGGAATTACTCTGCAAGATCGAATCGGAAATGTGGAGATCCGCAGAAGAACTAAGGCCACCGACATAGCCCAAAAGGTAAGCTAGACTTAAGTGCCAGTGGGCAGGGCACTGCTTGAAGGACCGATGGCCGATGGGACAGTAAGGACCTCGAGTGGCGCCCGTGTACCGGTAGACGTGGTGTTGGGAAGTCTCACATAAGGTGAACCGACGACCTGGTGAGAATCGTAGACACCCACTGGATGCGAGCGACGTGGGACCGATCGATGTAAAGATCTTGTGATGACATGACCTGATCTTTACGTATGTTTGTCCCTTAAAATCGTGACTTTCTTTATCGTTAAATTATTTTGTGGTTATTAATAACTTATTAATATCAATAAACTTTTTTTACACACATTACTTTTCTTCGCCTTTTTCATTAAACTATTTTCCAAGTGCTGTTACAAAGTCCACACCACAAAGGAGTGCTGTTCAATTTGGTTTTTGTTTCGTTAAAGGACGCCGCGGATAGAATTTTAAAAGTGATTGTTCAATTAGAAAATGTATTATTTAATAACGAAATTTTAAGTTGGGCTTTGGTTTAAGTCTTTACATTTACGCAGTACAGTCAAAAGTACTTGAACAAATACTTGATAGTACTATGAAGGATATATTATATAATAATAAAGTAACGATAGCATCGAAACGTTCACCCTACGGATAATATACACCGTACCACATTATGCACGCTACCTTGAAACATAAGATATCAAGTCTCATTAATCTCAAATATTAATTAATGATATTACACTACTAACAGCTACTACAATACATACAGAAAGTGAGAATAGATTCTGTGAAAGATATCATGTGTAAGAAGAGTGTGAATTCAGATATGACGGCTGATAGAGGGACATGGAAGAGAAGTATATACTGTGCCGACCCCACATAGCTGGGAAAAGGGCAGAAGAAAGAAGAAGAAGATACACTAACAGCTACTAAAAAAAAGTGACTACAAAGCAGTTTAAATGACATAATCATAAACAGGTCTCCACTCAGCGCTGATATTATATGAAGCCTTTACTAAATCGGAAGAGAAAATAAGAAGCAAGATAATCGAAATATATATTATATAGTAATAATGATAATAATAATTTGTATATACTTGTATAGTAAACAATGATGAATTTAAAGTAAAGGCTAAACTAACGAATAGGATTCCCACAAGTTAGCGCAAGACGTTCTACTTAAAGTGAATGGGAAGCACTTGTTCCTCATCTCGCAAGACTCCTTTCATTTATCGATTGTTGAAGATCTTAGGACTTTGAACGGTATTCTGTATTATTAAGATATTTCAACATGGATGTACCATGATGGCTCAATGTGAAATGCTCTAAAGGTCTAAGAGGCGCGGGTTTGTTCTTTTACTTAGTTTGAGCTTTGAAGGTCTTAAGGAGACCATCATGTTTAAAGCTTTTTTAGGCTCGTGGAATCTACATTCCCAAATTTGGCCAGCATTGAACAAACGGCCTTGATTCTCTCAGAGACGTCTTTGTAGAGCAAATATTAAGAGTGCTGTATATTTTTATTATTATATATATGTAGAAGAGATTTCCATCTACGTAGAGTCCCATCACGATATCTCTGGAACCATAACGCCTGGAAACTTGAACTTTGGTAATAATATTCCTTTTCCTCTTTCCTATAAGCGAGCGGGACGTTCACCTGATAGTAATTGATACGCCCGCCCATAACAAAGCGGCGCTAGTCAGAATGGTATACACAACACCACTTTGCGCTCATCGCCTTAAGACATAAGATGTTGAATCTCGTCACCCCAGTAATTACACTAGCTACAGCTGCCTTCAAACTGGCACACAGTAATGTTTGCACACTACTGTTCGGCTGCAGAAATATGCTCTGCGTTGGTACCTACCTAAACGGTCTCTGGCAACAAAGACCTATCATCAGATTGTGTGTCCTGAGTATAGGGCAGCTAAGAACAGATTTTACAAAACTAGTTGTTCAAAGGCAATTCCGGGGAGTGTTACGGCCAGCAAAGCGAGACGAGAATAGTTAGTTATTAATATAGGTTATAAACCATCAGTTAAAAAGAATAACTGAGGATCGAATTGGTTTTCTCAATCTGATCTCCAAACTTCAGTTTGATGATGAACAATATACTAGATAAGATTTCATATCAATATGTTGTTTTTAAAGAATTTTGTTCTCATGTGGCTTGGTTGATTTTACGAAGTCTGTACTATATGCTCATCATCATGATCAATCAGGTAGACGAGTGTATATATTACTCCGTCTTTTATACCGGTGACAGTATTTGGATTGATAGATTTTGTTCATCCACAGCGACTATTTCTTCCGCCAAACAGTACTGTGCAAACATTACTCTGTTCCGGTTGGAAGGGCGCTGTAGTTTATGTAATTACTAGAGTAACAAGACTCAACGTCTTATGTCTCAAGGCGAGGATTCTAATATGGTGCAGTATATATTAATGTTGCTTTTAAAAGAGTTTCTTAAGAGATTCTGATGATATTGAAGAGTGTAAATAATACTAGCTCTCATACTGATCATTGGCTATAGATCGATGAAGGGGAGGAGTATCTTCGAACTCTGCCAAGAGTAGACACAGTAGATATAGCACCAAATTTTGCATAGTATTCCTCTGTATCGTAAACCGAACTGCTGAAAGCTGCTGATGCTGTATGTTTCTCTTTTGCAGATAAATCTATTAGAGTATAGAATAATGGAATACATTCGTGTATTTATAATGAATGCAACTCTACCCTGGCTACATGCCAGAGCTGAGTATTCCCACCAGGCGCTCGTCGACGTTGTTCAAATGTTGCAGAGTTACATACTTTATCCAGGATCCAACTGAAAGTTTCCAAATTCATCATCAGCATTCTTTTTATCTATTGTAACTGAATATTAAAAATATTCAACATCAGAGATCAATCATCGGGAACATAAAGTTTACTTCCCAATGTCCACATATCCTTAATACCTAATCTTGAAATGTTTTTCTACATCCTGATGCTAAGTAATACTCAAGTAGTACCTAGATTTACTGGTTATAGGTCTCTGTTGCCGAAGACCGTCATTATCATCATTTCTGACGCCAAACAATACTGCGTTCTGGGATAACGAAACTTTACATCTTATGTCGTATCAGAATGTGATGCTGTGTATCATCCTAACTAGCGCCACTTATCCCATTGAGACATGACGCCAAATCTCATTACCTCAGTAATTTCTCCAACTGTAACACCCTTCAAACCGCAGCACAATATTTGCAGACCACTGTATCGCGGCAGAAATAAGAGAAGCGGTAGTAATTAGATGGTCTTAGACAAAAGAGACCTAAGATAACTACAATGTTATTGGATTAAAGTATAAAAAAAAACAAATTTCTTTTTATTTTCAATTATTGTGATAAGCACTATATATAACACGACATTGGTATTATCATATCACGATTTAAGTAATACAGTATTAAAAAAAAACACGATATATTAGAGTCGACTGTATTCACCTTGCTAAAAAGTCAAGGTTGTGATGAGTGAGTACGTCCTTATAGTAGCTGAGAGATACGTAGGTCATTGTAGTGCTATACTCCTGTCTCTGTTGCAGGATATTTATTCATTCTACGAAGCCACAGGTCGAACAAGATGTTCACCTGATGATAAGTGTTACACCTGCCTACATCGCGCCAGTTAGGATGATATACATTGCTCCAAATTGCGCTCGTCGCTCTAAGACATGAGATGTTAAGTATCATTACTCCAGCCGGTCCCTGCCAATAGAGACCTACTACGCATAGAGAAAAACACTATTTCTAATCATAAACCAAAGGTTTTCAGTTTCTTCTTTTAGCTTTAGAATAATAGGCCGCCAACATCCGGTTAAATAATATACAAAGAGACATGAAGTTATTTATATATATATATATATATATATATATATGTATATATATATATATATATATATA
This sequence comes from Troides aeacus, assembly GCA_033220335.2. NCBI lineage: Eukaryota > Metazoa > Arthropoda > Insecta > Lepidoptera > Papilionidae > Troides > Troides aeacus. The sequence goes on from CM067278.1 coordinate 11,201,587, forward strand.
TATCGCCCGCTGTGTGTGCTTTGTTATGAGGCCCATAGTTATCGACTGAGTTTCGTAGGCGATGCTTGGAGTATCTCTGTATGATCACATGAGAAAAGAGGAGTTGCACAGATGAACCAGGATCACCGACATAGCCTTACAAGGCTGATGTGGCAATGAGCGGGGGTCAATACTTGAGGATCGATGGACGTTAAGGCAGTACTGGAATTGGGGATAAGGACACAGGAATGCGCAGCGTTGGCAGACCCTCCACTAGTTGGATAGAGGACATTAAAAAAAATCGCTGGGAGCCTCTGGATTCAAACAGCATGAGACCATGGTTTGTGGAACACATTATTCTATGTCCAGCTGTGAACGGACATCCATCGGTTGAAATAATGATACGCCGATGTAATTTCACATTGGACGTTCGCTGCGAAATTCAAGCGAATAATTTTATCTGAATATCTACTATTCTGATAATCTTGATCTTCGAAAGAGACCTATGTCCATCAGTGGGTGTGTTCCAGCTGACAATCATGTAGAGCGAAAAGAAAAATCAGTACAGTGCCTTATTAAGAAGCGACTTTAGCTGACACTTATTCGAATGTTGTTTAACTGTATGGACTGCTGGGACTCAGCGGTTTTTATAGGTCTCTATTTAAGCTAAAAGTAATTTATCAACCTCACAAGAATATAAATATTAATCAGCTATACCTATATATAGGAGCTATCCAGATATTTATTGACTTATTACCAGATCTTCGAAACTATTAGACGTAAACGCCCAAAATTTGGTTGAGGTATTGCTTCTGCTATTTAGAGACTTCACAATGGATTTTATAAATATCCTCACCCAAACAGAGTTAAGAGTGTTAATGATGGGTTAAGGTCCAGGCTCTATAGGTTACAGCTGGAGGAGGATGGTAGTGAAATTTCTGGCAAATTTAAAATCTAATTCTATATTATAGTCAGTGAAAGATATGTGTTAGGCTATATGGGGATATATGTATCATTAATTGAACTTTCATGAACTCCCTCGTAGCATCTTAATTAATACTTTTACTCCCATATTCATTCAAAATATAATATATTTTCATCTCAACAACAAAATGAATAGATTTCTAATACAACGAACCCTATCCACAGCAATAAGGGTTTACTTAGATATTTACTTAAGCGAAAGATCGTATTACTTATTCACACAGTTAATATTTCTAACGTTATTTAATTATGAAGTATGTGAGTGGTTTATTAACCTGTTACTTGTATTGATACTTTGTTTTATTCGAGTTTGTATTTATCGTCGTATATTACCGGTAATAAGTAGGCGAGCCGGTAAGCTAAGTGTTTATTACGGTCGTCAAGGCGTCCTAGTTAAGTATACCCTGGGACGTTCTCACGGATAGAGAGAAGTAAACCCGCACTTTTCTTTGTAGCTGTTTATCATCAAAAGCCCCGCCGAGATTTTCTTCGAAGCTTAAAGCATTTTTTTTTCACAATTCCCTGAAACAATTTCCTTGTAAATCCTCTTTAACGTTTACTTTGAATTCCCTCTTATTATTTATGCGTAAAATATACTTATGGTTAAATATATCTGATTCTCAACTCAAGTTTTTCTGTTCATGTGAAATTTCTCTTACTTTAAAACAAATATCAAATAATATTTTGTATACTTTACGGTGGTAGAAAGTAGATGATGTAAAGGATAGAAGTGATTATAAAGTAGACAATACTAATATGTATTTTGGCACTTAAATATCAATATATCTTCCAAATATATAGTTTACTTAATGAAGCATTAAGCACTAAAGTTATGAAATATAATATAATGGTAACTTCTCTTCTAATACCCCCTACTACAATACTGTAATAGCTTTTTGTATCGTACATAAGGAGTCGCATACCATCCTCGTTCATCAACTTCCATAATAGCAGGATTACTGTATTTCAACTGTAAACACGAGAGTCAGAGCATTGAAGATATACACACTTCAACATCAACAGTTACGGAATTGAAGTGAAGAAGATAGATGAATCCGTTTATTAGCCTACGCAGTACAAAACTCATCTATACAGACAAACATTACATCATACCATAGTGATAAACAAATATATATCATTACTGCTGTTTGTACTGCATGATACAAAATGGCCGAACACACACACTGGTTTCCAGTTATTAAGGAGCGGTTATATCGAGATTTTAGCAGATGATGTGGCCGTTGTAAAGAAAGCTGACATTTGATTCACTTAATAGTTAAATCAATATCCAAGGGCAAAGAGGTCCAAAGTATAGATGTAAATTAGAGGGAGTATGTTGGTGTACTGGCAAAAACAAGGCCTCCGCTGAAAAAAGGATATTTTGATGTGGGATGACGTAAAAGCGAGCCTGCATACGATCCCAAAAAGCTTCCAATATATTCCTTCGGCGGTGAAGTTTCTTTTTTGTTCGACGTGAATATTCATTTGAAGCCTTTGATAGAGGAGACTGAAAATTACCTACGAAATACTTTATTGATCGACGAAGCGTTGATATGAGCGATAGCACGAAAAATATGACTTCCATTTATCATCTGCCAATAGAAGTCAATAGTTTGGACATCGCTCTATCCCGTGATACCCGCATCTCCGGGCTCTAGGGGCTGTCATTTGTAGGGGTTCCATCGGGGGAATTTGGGCCACTTCCCGCCACGTTTACCCAGTGCGGGTTGGTACGAGCCAGAGCCCCGTGTTTTTGATTAACAGCACTACGAGAAGGTTAGACATGGGTCCCGTGAGCTTTTGTTCGGGGCCCCTTACACCTTTGGCTTTCATTAAAATAGATATTTGTGTTCCTACCTTCCTGTTCGGAATAGAAGGTTGACACCAATATCTGGCTGATAGCGTAATATTGTAAAAAAAATATAGATCCTGAAACCCGTTTCCTTCCGCTAAAACATCGTTGTTTATCTTTCATTACACGCAAAGCCTTCGGCGGTGAAAGGTGCTTCGAAAAACGTAATACGTTTCGGAAATTTGCGGCGCATCCCTATGTTTCCGTCTCGTAAGTAAATTTCTCATCCCCGCATCCGTACGGGAGTTGTACGGAAAGTGTTTACATTCTCAGTCTAGGTGCAAACGAAATGCCTAAGTTCTTGTCCCAATTAAGCCTCGTACGCCGACTGAGCAATTAATTACTTCTAGAGCCTTGATTAACACGTGTTCTAGATGTAAGGAAAGTATAGAAATGACTCTCAAGAGATCTGATGATTTTGCCGAAATAGTGAGGAAAGGTGTCTGTTCTTACTGGTGGTAACACCTCAGCCTCTACTGCAGCCGACAAATAGTTGTGTTCAGACATTACTGTGCTTCAGTTTGAAAGGTTCTGTAATGTTACTACTGGGGTAACGAGACTGAACATCTGATGTTTCTAGCGATGAGCGTAATGTGGTGCTGTGTATATTATCATAACTAGCGCCACGTTATTATAGGCAGGCGTATCACTTACTATCAGGGGAACTTCCGGCTCGTTTTGTCGCTTACTTGTTAAAAAAAAAAAGTCTGTGTTGGCTATTAAGACTCCAAAAAGAAATAGTGGTATCATTTCATGAAGCGACGAGAGAAGCAAGATGTTCACCTGGTGGTAAGTGAAACTTGCACCCATAACAACGTGGCGATAGTTAGGATGGTATACACTGCACCACATTTTCTTCGTCGCCTCGAGACGTAAGAAGTTGTTTCGTTTTAATTCTCGTTTTCAGTAAATTCAATAGCTACAACGCCCTTCGATGCGGAACACAATGTTTCCAGACTACTGTTTGTCGGTAGAAATAAGCGCTGCGGTGGTACCTCCTTAGGCGGTCTCTCGGACCAAAGACTTACCTAGGTCTTTTTCAGTCCGGAACACAACCATAGAGAGAGAGGAATGAGAGAAGGAATTGGAATGGAGAATGATAGAGATATGAAAGAGAAGAGAGAATGAATGACGAGTATAAGTAGGAAATGGAGCTAGAAAACACTGATGGTAAATGTAATGTAGCCTAGAGCTACCATCTGTACAATTATTACATGAATCAGTAGATTTGCTAAAAGGACTAGATCAATAGGATTTATACTATGTTATACTGAATCCTTTCAAAAGTACTTTCCAGAAGTACGTTAACGCACGGGTTTTTTTTAGATTTACTGTAAGAGATTTAATGCAGCCGGCACTTTAGAAAGTAAGTGGCGTATTTACTGGCAACTACCTTGACATGGCCGACTACCTGCTAAATGTCAGCTCCTTAAAGCCACTCACTCAGCTTTTCGAGTATTTTTACAAGTCTAGATTCTAATATAAATTATGCATGTACTTAAATTACCGATGTAAATGTTTATTTAGTATTTATATTCTTTCATCTCTCTCATTGTGAGATATAGTCCCAGCTTCCAGTAGTAATAACGTTAAAAAAGGTTATTACTGCTGTCTTCTTCTCGTGCTTCTTCAGTCTTCAACTCGTGCGTGTTGCCAGGGTTGACATACGAAACCGAGACCAGGCCTGGTTCTACCGGCCTTATAAAAAGGCTCAGTCAAGTCACCCAAAGGGTATTGGAGAAGGCTATCCAATCGGGAATGTGGATATTCGCAGAAGAACTAAGGTCACCGACATAGCCCAAAAGATTGATAGCCTTAAGTGGCAGTGGGCTGGGCACATTGCTCGAAGAACCGATGGCTGATGGTGCAGTAATGTACCCGAGCGGCGCCCGCGTACCGGTAGACGTGGTATTGAGAGACCTTCCACAAAGTGGACCGACGATCTGGTGAGAATGGCAAGAGCCCACTGGATGCGATCAATGTCGGACCGATCGATACGTTGATCGTTGAGGGAGGCCTATGTCCAGTAGTGTCTATCGGCGGATGTTGATGATGATGTTCCTCTCGAAATCCTCAGCAGGATGTGGTAACGTATTCATAAACTACCTTAGTCCAATAAGGCTGTGTTAGAGATAATTTCCGGCTCTTTATAGTACTCAGCGAGTCCTGGCTCATCAAATTTTAATGATTGATTTGATGTTTATATAGTATTTATTTCGAAACGTTTTCCTATGATTATTTATGATATATACTATCAATACCTGAAAGACATCATCAGTAAGTGTTCTGGTTCACACAAAAAGCCGTGTTCATACTTCGTTACCCGCTCTATAAACTTCGAATGGAAAGCAACGAGCAATTTGCTACCTTTGCGAATGTTCGCGTTAACACACATACAACTGACAAACGGAAACGTATTTTAAGTTTTTCACACTACATCCTAGGTTTATATGTTACTATCATTATCATCATCATCACCCGACAGACGTCTACTGCTGGACATAGGTCTCTCCCAGAGATCTCCACATTCATCGGTCTTGCGCTGCCCGCATCTAGCAGCTTTCTGTGACTTTCACCGTCGGCATAACTTCCTGTACCGTCGGGTACTAACTGCCCTCGTTTGTAGAGGTTCATATGAGGGGGGATTTGGGCTATTTCCCACCACACTGGCCCAATGCGGGTTGATAGGATATGTTAGTACATTAAGTGTTATTACTTATTTACCCGAGCTAACATTTGCGGTAAGTCCATAATGCTGGAGACCGTCTAGGTAGGTATCACCGCAGGTCTTATTACAGCCGACAAAAAGTAGTGTGCAGACATTACTGATATCCGGTTTGAATGTTACTATAGCTAATGCAATTACTGGGGTAAAGAGACTCAATATCTTACATTACATGAGTGCAGCGTGGTACAGTATATATCATTCTAAATAGCGCCGCGTGGGAGAAGTAAGGGTTCCCGGACAACCTCTAACAGCAACCAAGTGAACCTCATCTGCTCCTGGTGCACCCTGCTAATCAACAAATGAAGCTGTGGTTCTCATTCACCGGTATTGGGCCAGCGTGGTGGGAAATGATTTATATCCTTCCATATGAATCCCTACTCGATGTGGCAATTTTTGCGAGAGGCCTATGTCCAGCAGTGGACATTTATCAGCTGATGATGATGCATCACTTATGATCAAGTGAAGCGTCTCCCGTTTTGTCGCTTAATTGAATAATAAATAAAAAGTTCATTTAAGTAAGATAAGTTACGTCATCGGAAAGGTATTGGTTTTGTATGTTTCTGAAGTTTTCTCTATCTAATAGTTTAGTTTTCTTTTAGTTTATATTGATAACATACTACATAGTATTAAATATATTTAGGGTTAAAATTAATTTGAAAACAATAGTTATCATAAATATATACTATATGAAGAGAAACAACTAAGTGAATACATAGTATTTAGCTCTAAACAACAAACTTTCATTTCAATTGTTATCGCATTTAAACGACGAAAAACGAATAATAACATTAGAGAAATCAATCACAAAATGTTCGTATATGTTATATATCTAATATATATGTATTAATTTCTAATATATATTGCTTTTAATACATTTACATTGTGTTAGAATCTAGTATATTTGATTAAAGCCAAAATTGTATTACGTTGCTCCTCCCGCGGGTTTAGAGGCGACAGACCAATTTTCTATATGACACAAAACAATTTGTTTCATTCAACAAACGTAACCAGACTGTTAGGGGGTTAAATATATCTGAACCTTAATAGATCTTAACTTAGATATAATTAACAAAACATAATTAACGATATTAAAACAATTAGTAAGGAAGTAGACTAATCATCATTGAATACCTTTAAATTCTATTTACCTATTGCTATCTGTATTTCATTACCGAAAGGGAAATCTTCAGGATATAAGTAACTAATATACCCTTCGATTATTACCCTTAATGCTTAGTGAATAATAATGGCTACCCATTTTTTTTTATTTTCTCTATCTGCGTAAACGTTTAGATCGCAATATAGAGCCTATAATAACAAGCTAGTTAGGTGATATACACACCACTGCTGTATGCTTATCGCCAGAAGATAATGTGAAGTCTCGTTAGCCTTGTGATTTCACAAGCTAGAAGCCCTTCAAACCGGAATAGAGTAATGGTCTCAGAAATAGGCGCTGCGATCGTAATTATCAAAGAACCTATTTAAATAGATAACGCTATTATAAGTAGTTAGTAAAGACGCTATAGTTCTTATCGACTTTAATAAGTCAAATCAATTAATGATCAGCTGATAGACGTCCACTGCTGGGCATAGACCTCTTACAAAGATCTCCACATCGATCACTACTGCACTGCCTGCATCCAGCGGCTTCGCGTGACCTTTCAGTCAGACTGTGCCGCAACAGCATCAACTTCCTTTATCAATCAATTCAAGGAAGCAGAAGAAATATTGAACTCTGGTTTAAGACATACATTAAGACTCTTTGCCGCAGTCATTTCTTTAGTTACAGCGCCCATTAAACCGGAACACTATAATGTTCACCTTCATCAGCCGACAAACGTCCACTGCTGGACAAGGGCTTCTCCCAAAGTTTCCCAGATCGATCGGTCTTGCGCTGCTCGCTACGCCAGGCTCCAGGGGCCATTGTCGGTAGGGGTTCATATGGGGGGATTTGGGCTACTTCCCACCACGCTGACCCAATGCGGGTTGGTGGAAGCCTGAGCCTCGTTTGTTGATTAGCAGGGTGCACCACGAGCTGGTGAGGTTGAATTAAGCCCCGTGAGTTATTGTGCGGGATTATTAAAATCGATGTGGAGATCTTTGGAAGAAGCCTATGTTTAGCATGGGATGTCTGTCGGCTGATGATGATGATGATTTATTCACATAAAAATATCATCCAATCTGTCTGTTTATACTTTGTAATGTAGTGTTAGTGTATTACACAACGATTCGGTCCACAGACGCGGAAAACAATTTATACGAACAAATCCAATTTCGATATTAATACTATCGGAACCGTTCGTTGAATATTTATGACCGGACGGAATAACTTTGGGATGGCACCCGCGAGGGGTGTCGCCTTGGGGGTCGGTTCCGAAACACACAAACAAACTGAATCCACCGGGTTGCCGTGGTCACCTTGATTAACATATTTTACGTGTAAAATCTGCAGCAAGGTGGACTGGAATCCGTTGGATGTTCAATGGCCGTGGAATATTTTGTCTGCAATATTGTTTATCGGCTGTACTTCTAATGCTGTATTCTCATCTCTAATCGACTTCATCATCAGCCGATAGACGTCCACTGCTGGACATAGGCCTCTCACAAAGATCTCCACTTCGATCGATCTCTAATCGACTTACATATGCACAATAGTTTTTTTTTTTTTTAATTCCGGTAGACAACTAAAAAGTTTTCATTACTGCATATTCCTCTCCATAACCAACTTCCTCTGGTAAGTACCGCAGTGTCTAATAGCCGTGAGTCTCTGTTGCCGGAGATTGAAGAACAGTACTGTCTAAACACTGTGTTCCAGTTTGAAGGGCGTTGTAGCTAGTGAAAATACAAAGGTAACGAGAATCAATGTTTCTCAAGGCGATGAGCACAATGTGGTGCAATTTATAATTAGCGCCTCATTGTTATAGGCAGGTGTATCACTTATTATCAAGTGAACGTCCAGCTCTTCTCTTCATTTCGTAGTGTATATAAAAAAACTAGTGCAGTGTAAAAATATTATTTTGTTTAGGTTTTAAGGACATTCTAGTTAGAGAAATTACTGTTTGGTGTCCTATCTGTACTACACGGTGAGGGGCTGGATTATCATACGATCAGGTATCTTGCACGTTTAATATGAAGAATAGACGAAGAAATATGAAGAAGAGAGACAGAATATATACCAGCTATTCTTTCATCCCTTGGAGGAGCAGATTTATGGAACGGAAGACCTTTCCGTTTAATATTTTAATATTGCGGAGCTTCCGTCGCCGCTGTGACGAATTAAAATTTCATAGCTGCAGGTCACCGTTGCGCAATTCCAGTAGTCTCAGCGCCAGGTGTATTAAAGAGCAGAGGTCACGCGATCGATCCTCGGTCGGAGACAAAGGAAATAAGGTGGACCCACTGATTCGTTTTGGGGTCTTCTTTCAACAGTGACAGAGTCAAGACTTTTCATCCGTAATGCTAGCGTATGGGTTGATGGTTGTCCACATATCCTCGGAAACTGTTGTAAGATCATTTTCGACTCCTCCTTTCACCGGAAACTGATCGACTTCTTCTACGAGTAATATAGCGATTGGCACAGAGATATAATATATCATTTTCTTCTTCTTAAAGTGCTTCTCCAATTAGTCAAGGTTGATGATCAGCGTGGAACAGTTCATTTAATCTTCCCACTGCTAGAAATCAGGACCTTCTTAAGGAGAGATACAAGACTATTGGTTGGTTACCTTGGTTAGGTGGATGTTACATATCCTAGATAGCTGTCTTTATTGGTATATGTCGGTTTCTTCAAGATGTATTCTTTCACCGGAAGCTAATCGAACCCGTACTTCCCATCACAGGATGGAGTAGAGAGTAGATACTCTATATGTGAGTATGTCTCTTCAATCGATACATCGATGTAAATTGGTAGAAAGACCACCGAATCGATATCGGACGCGTCTGTTTCGCGTTGTTTGCCAACTTTCATCAAATTTTAATCGAGTAATCGTTTGCCGCCGCGCTGCTGCTGACCAATATCGATGTTAATTATTCGCTTTCATAACAATTCTGCACCGAGTGAATATTTGCTTTTAGCAAAAATTTCCCTTAAATGTTTCGAATTGTTACATTTTATCCCCCACACACTGGTTACATTATTTAACTCAGCCTTTTCACTTGAGGCATGTAAGCCGCGACTATGAATAAAAACAGCAGTAACTTTACTAAAAGAAAATAGTAAAGATTCTTTTTAAAAAAAATAGCAAAACTTCCGCTTTATGATATATCAAACAATACATAATTAGTTTAGTAGGTATAAAGTCTCTGATACCGGATACCGTTTCAATACAGGCAGGCCGACAAATAATACTGTGCTAAAGTTAATGTTCCGTTTTGAAGGGCGCTGTAGCTAGTGTACTGGGGTAACGAGACAACATATTATCTCCAGAGACGAGTATGATGTGATGCTGTGTGTTATCTTAACTAGCGTGACATGTATTATTTACCATCAGATGAACGTCCTCATCTCATCGCAATCACTACGTACATTGCTTTACCATTGTCAGCCGATAGACGTCCACTGCTGGATATAAGCCTCCTCCAAGGATCTCCAGATTGATCGGTTTTATGCTGTCTGCATCGCTGGGGACCGGGAACCGTCGTTTGTAGGGATTCATATGGTAAGATTCGAGTTATTTCCCTCCACGCTGGCCCAATGCGGTTTGGTCGGAGCAAGAGCCTCGTTTGTTGATTAGCAAGGTGGCTTGCGTCCCGTGAGTTGTTGTGCGGGAGCCGGTTGCTTTAGCAACCGGATGAAATTCCTACACCGGTGTTTGAATGGAAATATAATGTAGTGGTTTACACTGTCTCTAGCAAGATTATTCACCACTCCTCGAATAACTAAATCCGTCTAAAAAACCCTTAACAGGTAAGGCTATGACTCAGGTCTTCCATATAGTCATTACTAAGGTATTGAGGAAGGAAAACAGATTTTTAATGATTCTATATTCATCGGAAATTTAAGTATGATGAGTAATAGTGAAAGTATAAATAAGTTATAACTCTCTCTCTATATATATATATATATATATATAAATGGCAATGGGCTGGACATATTGCTCGAAGTATTGACAGCCGCTGAAGGCACAAAGGACCTCGAATGGCGTCCGCATACCAGAAGACGCAATGTTGGCAGGCCCCCCACCAGGTGTTCTGAGGATCTGGTGAAGGTCGCGGGAAACTAATGGGAACGAGAAGCGTAGGATCGATCGATGTGGAGATCTTTGGGGGAGGCCTAAGTTCAGCAGTGGACGTCTATCGACTGATGATGATGATGAATATATATATATATATTAAATGCCAGCCAAACAGCCCTTTTAATTATATTAGTAACTTTTTGGAAATTCATGTTATACACGAAGATCTGATCTGAAATCCTGATGCAGCTTTCCAAACTTTAATCCATCGCGACCTCAATGATAGTCAAAAGTTATTAAAATTTAAGTTTTATTATTATGTTTAAGTTATTATTAGAATAAACAAAGTTATTGTTATACTGTTAAAATGTCAGTTTCATCCCCCCTGCTACGTATGTTACTAACTTTATTTGGAAAGATGCTGCTACAAATACCTAGTAAAATTACTGAGCCTTAAAAACGTAGTATTTTATTAATGTGACGAGAGCAACTGTATGATTAAACTATGCTTATCTATATCTATAGTAATAAAAAAAGGGGTTGTGATATATGAGATCAATATACTTCAACTTCACGAGCGATCACCATAAAATTATCATATACTAGCTGTTCCCGTCCTGCTTTGTTAACAGCTTAATATAAAGATTATATTTGAAATTCGTCAGAAATATTCCCATCTGATTCCACTTGGTCCTCTTCCCATTAATATCACCCCCGCAACCCTTATTGCAAGAAAAGTTTGTTCCTAGCTAGACTAATCCTCAGCAAAAGGAATACTTCTACCAAATTTTAGGTCCCCAGGTATCTACACGGGGAAATCTTTTATGTTATTTCCTTTGTCACTATATGCTGATGGAGCTGATATCTTCACCACCTCCCTATTGATATGTGATAACTATCATCATCCTCTTAATCGATGGACGTTAACGGCTCTAGGGTTATTTAGTTAAATAGCTTACCTTTCAATAGTAGTACGTAGTTCTTCTTGTCGTCACCGCCTTTAGGGTACTCCCAGTCCACGTCCAGCCCGTCGAAGTTCCTGTCGCGCATGTACGGGATCGCCGAGTAGATGAAGGTCTGGCGAGCGTACCTTGTCGCAGACATCTCCTTAAACTTCTGCGTTCCGAAGGACCATCCACCTGTTGGGAAGATGAAGACGTTCAATTTGATTTTTTTTTCTAACATTACTACAATTATCAACCGACACGTGTTTAGTCAGAGATGTCGATAAATTATCTGGAGTCTTTATAAATGCCTTGTCCCAGCTGTGGCAGCATTAAGTGGACTACCAGTATGAGTTGTTTCTTTAGCATCAATATCCTGCAAACTACTTCCAGAAGTAGTAATGCTTGACTCTCTACATCTTGACTATGTAAGTATATATATATATACACTAGCTGTTCCCCGGCCGCTTTACTAGCCGTAATATAAAATCAAACTTTAGATTTGTCTGGAATATTCCTTAAGAGCAACTGCAATCGCAAATGACTTTGTATAGCAACCGTTACTATAGCAACCGCATAAATAATACCAAATGAAAGTATTAATAACAGTTAATAAGAAGTAAAACAATGAAGCAGAAGAAACTATGAAATTATAAAAATAGATAGCATCTACAAATCATTCCGCGTCGCATGCTCATGTTCCCGTGTCGATAGGTTCACTAGTTTTCAGGTGATTGGAGATCAAAGAAAACATAATTGTTTAGTGCTCATGACAATAAATATTATCAAGTTATTCCCCGTCGGTATCACTCTTGATAGAGTGGTCGTGGTCATCACTTCAGATGTTGGTGGCAAGCTTCATAACACGTCCCCACTCTTCTCTGATAACCACCTTCCTCGTGCATTCATGCAGTTGTAACAGTGATGAGCCTTTTACTGTCAGTGCCTGGTCAGTTCACATCGCAGACGATCTCACTCGTGGCCTGGTACTCTAAATCTTCCCTCGGTATACGTGACCAGACAAGGTGAGGATACGAGATCGTTCTAAAGATGATAGACGCTGCTCGATCATCAAGTCAGGCGTCATAGTATTACAGTTATACTACGAACAATATGAATGGGTTGTGTGAAAATTTTATCTGTCACCGATTGTCCCACGACGAGGTTTCTCTAATCCGAGACAGTGTGTTCCCAAGAGCTGGTGGAACATAAAAACTGCCCCGTGTTTGTTGTAACGCGTTCTTTCGCTTTTAGGAAAATGTGAGGGTTTTTTGTCGGGCACCCTGTGAAAATAGGTGAAAATGCCTTCAACTGCGCTTTGTGCCGTGGGAAAGCTTTAGAGGTGTATTCGCACACGCCGAGTGATGTCCGTCAGTTTGTCGATATCGATTGTGTATATTCCTCTTATAATATTTATATCATGGACCAACTCCTTAATCTACTGGTGGTAAGTCTAGGTAGCTACCACCGCAGCTCCTATTGCAGCCGACAAACAGTAGTATACCGGTAGAAGGGTGCTGTGGCTAGTGTAATGACTAGGATAACGAGATATTTAGTGCAGTAATCAATTGCCAACAGGTAGATGTCCACTGCTGGACATAGACTTCTCCCAAAGATGTCCATATCCATCAGCCCGCATCAAACGGCTTCTCGCAACCTTCTCACAGACAGAATGGCCTTCAGTGCCGCCGGGCACAAATGGAGGGGATTTGGGTCATTTTCCACCTCGCTGACCCTATGGCGGTTGGTGAGAGCCAGAGCCTCGTTTGTTGCTTAGAAGGGTACACCACGAGCAGGTAAGGTTGAGTAGGGTCCCGTAAGTTATTAGGCAGGACAATTCCAAACCTATCATACTAAGTACCGGGTGATGTTTTTTTCACTGATGGTAAGTTCTAGTTTATAAATCAATAAACGTGTTATTAGAGCGAAGTCCATCATTATCTCCCGATAGACGTCCACTGCTGGACATAGACCTCCCCCAAAGATCTCCACATCGATCGAACCAGCGCTGCCCGAAATCTTTAACGGATCGTCGGAACACATAGTAAGGGTTGTCTATTGACAAGCCGGTACGTGGTCATCTTCAAAGGACCTTGGTGCCTCATCGGCTGTCAGTCCAGCCCATTGCCACTTGATGCTAGCAATCTTTTAGACTATGTCGGTGACCCAAGATCTCCTGCGGATCTCCTCATTTCTGATTCGATCAGCTCATACTGTTCATAGCTATAACTGTTCATAGAATGGTAGGCTATAATAAATCTATGTTGTGAATAAGCTATGTTAATTAGTTATTATATAATAATATTCTTTGATAATTTATTCTTCACTATTAACAATAATTAGACAATTTATCAACAAACTTACTGCACAAACAGATTTAGCAACAAAACGAGAATCGTATTATATCATAAGTCGAAAGGGCTAAAGTGAAATCGTGTTAACCTCGTGGTTTCTAAACAGGAACTCCATTCGCGCCGAAATGTCAGTGGATACGGAAGTGGATGATTGTTTCCTTCACTTATACCATACATATTTGACTTTAGTGAAACAAGATTAAGTTATTTGACATATGCAGTGTAAAGCTGCGAATTTTATGATATGGAGAAGCACAAACACATTTGTTGTCAGCGTGAAGAAGAATTAATACTAATCAGTCTTCTCTAGTTATGGTCTTGGAAGTCACGAGGTGATACTGTGTAAACATTCTAACTTCGCACCAAAGGCAATTATGTCTCGTAAATGATTTGAAATCAGCTTATACACAGCCCTTATTATCACAACTATCACGAAATTGTTATAGACTAGAGTATTGCTTATCATTAGAAGAACCTGCTGGTCTCGTTTCTTTGTGAAATCATCATCACTGATGGTACGTGTCTGTTCTATGTTTACAGCCAGACATTAATACGCAAATAATTCTGTGTTCAGGTTTAAAGCCTGCTGTACCTAATGAAGATAGGTAAGGAGACTTAATATCATATGTCTCAAAGCCAGTTCAAAGTGGTGTTGAGTATATCATCCTAATTTATTTACCATCAGGTGAACGCCTAGTTTGCTTTCACGCTTTGCAATCGGAATGATCATGATCATCTCTGGTAGGAATCTGTTGACGGACCACCGCAGCTCATATTTCTGTTGTTAAACAGTCGTATGCAAACATCACAGTGTTCCGGTTTAAAAGAGGCTGGACATCATGAATAAACACTTCAAGGAGATAAGCATAATATGGTGCTGTCTATATATATTTTTTCATTTACCGTAGAGACTAGACTAGCGGTACGTTCACCTGATGGTAAAGGATACTACAGCCCCTAACAACGTGATGCGAGTTAGGATGGTAAACACTGCACCACGTTATAAGTCCCGTTACCGCAGTAATTTCACTACTTACTCCTTTAAACCTAGGATACAGTAATGTTTGCAAAGTACTCTTTGTCGTATGCAATAGGTGTTGCGGTGGCTCGGAGAAGATGGCGATGGTAATGGATGTAAATCGACTAGTAAGAATAGGTCTAAGGTAAGCCCTGCCTGTCGTAGAAAGCGACTAAAAGGGTCTAAGAGTTTCGCGGGCCTTGAAGGTAGGGGCCTCCATCGCTCAACAAGCCAACCTGCGTGGGACAGCGTATGGCGCAGGGATGGTGCCTAGTAGAGTTAGACTCCTCAGAGACGTGTTAACACAAACTGTAGAGAGACACCGATGCGTTCTATAAGAGATCCCGGAGCTTCTCCGAATGCATAGATGCAGACCTCTCCGAAATCAAAAATAAAATTCCCTAGGTAGCTACGGTCTCCGGCAGTAGAGACCAACGACCAGTATATCATAACTAATTTTAATTAGCTCCGTTTTAGTAATACGACAATGACCTCTCGTTCCGCACATCACTAGTCGACTATCGGCAGTATAAGTTTGTTTGCGGTGCTCTACGGCCGTAACTGCCGCCGCGCTGAGGCAACGCCGAGAAAATGCTTGTAAAAAGGCACCCCTTGTTATAATTGTTTCCTTTCGACGCCGGAATTCTAATTAAAGGGATTTTCTTTTGCCGCTTTGTTCGCTTTTAGATTGTACTTTACACTAATTCACGCTCTTGTTTTATTTCCACTAACTCGGCGAGGTTACTCTACTTACTTTATTATAGCTACCATCTATGTATAGAGGAGACATCTAGAGATTCATTGACTCAATGGGCGGTGGGTTGCCGTCGGGCGGGACTATTTGTTACAAATTCAACGGTCAGCAAACTGAGAGAGGAACAACGTACATATATATCGGTAAGTGTCATATATTTATCACGAACTTACATGTCAGAATATCCACTACATACGAACATATAATATGATAAAGAAGAAGACAAACGCCATAATCATCATCATTATCAGCCGACAGACGTCTACTGCCGGACATAAGTCTCCCCCAAAGATCTCCACAACGATCGACCCTGCGGTGCTCGTATCCATCGTAATAATGGTAAGAAAATACTTTATATATCTAATGAAAAAATTACGTCTACGGAAGTGAGGAAGGGGTGTAAGTATAAATCCTGCACAACAACTCACGGGACCCAAGCCACCTCAACTGCTCTATGCTAATCAACAAACGAAGCTCTGGTTTCAACCACTCCACATTGATCCAGTGTGGTGGGAAGTAATACAAATAATCCTATATGAACCCTTTTAAACAAAGATCTCGGGAAGCCGCTGGATGCGGGCAACCGATCAATGTGGAGATCTTGGGAGAGGGCTATGTCCGCAAGTGGACGTCTGTCGGCTGATGATGATCATGATAATGGCGGTGAAGTGAGGTTCTGTTAAAGTTCATACTATAAAGACTTGATAACATTAATAGCCTTAAGCTAATACGAACGACCACCTAATAGTAAGTGATACGCTTGCCTATGATAACGTGCCTCTAGTTAGAATGATATACATAGTACCACGTTCTGCTGGTCTGAGACATAAGATGTAAAGTCTCGTTATCTCATTTTCACTACCTATATCCCTCTTCAAACCGGAACACAGTATAAGTAGCAGAACATTGATTGGCGATGGAAAATAGAACTGCGGTGGTACCCAGACAGTTTCCAGAAACTAGTCCTGCCAGTCGTGTTTAAATACATATTCAGTATGGACACTGAGTAATGAAGGTATTTATAATAGATTCAAAGTTAAAATACTTAATTCCATTAGCAACGGGAGGAGAAATGTGAAGAATGTTTTAAAATCTACAGGACTTGGATGTTGACAGAAAAAAGGCAATGCATTAAGGGCAGCAATTTGAAAATAAGATGACGGTTACTGGCCAATTATCATCATCATCATTAGCCGATAGACTTCAACTGCTTCCACGGCTTCCCAACCAAAATCTCTACATCCATTGGTAGCGTTGCTAGCATCCAGTAGCCAATTAATTATATATCCATTCAAATTCAACTATTCAACAATACCAGGAATCAAGTCGGGGACCTAAAAGAACAACTAATATTGGTATCAGGACGACATATTTAGAAGGTATTACAAGTAGGTTTGGTAACAATCTTCTTCTTCTTTGTCGGTATCAGGTGGCAGAGTGATCGTAGTCATCACTTTATGTGTTGGTCGCAATCTTAACAACACGTCGCCATTCCTCTCTGATGGCCGTCTTCTTAATGCATTCATATAGTGGTGAAAATTATGAGCCTTTTATTTCTTCCTTTATCTGGTCAGTCTGTCTCATAGGCGTTCTTCTTCGTAGCCTGGTGCCCGCAACCTTTCCCTGGACTATGTCATTCAATAGCTACCTTTCCTTGGCAGCATACGTGGTCAAGGAAAGTGAGAATACGAGACTACCACAGATGATAAATGCAGCTTGATGCAGAGTTTTAGAAGCATAGATTTGTTGGTAGCAATAGTTGCTACTTAAAAGGTCTTTCGTAATAAAGATTGGTTACCAGTAACCAATACTGACTTTGAGAATAATAATTGCCTGTTTATAATCTACCGTCTATAATATTCAGGTTCAGAAGTAGCCCGGAGCTGGCGGACTGCAGCGACAATGAGAAATAGGTTGCGACCAATTAGTGCTTAATAAACGAGAGTCAAACATCGGACAGCGTTGAACTTAATTTGAAATTTAATTTTCTGAATGAAGTAAATAACATTTAAATTTAACCTGTACATTAATTAGTTGAGGAGGTGCAAAGAAAATGGAAGAATTAAGTAAATGTTTCTTTTTTATTTCATCGAGGACGGAGGAAGGACGAAGTTAATTCCTAAATAAATTCCTCTGTAAGTCAACAAACACTGGGAGACTTTGATTTTGAACTCTGCTTTAAGACATATGTTGACTCTTTACCCCAGTAATTTTATTGGGAGAGTCATGAGTGCATTCGGAGGGGCTCCGGAAACTCTTACAGAATGCAATGGTGGCCTTCTACACTTTTTGTTATAACGTCTCTGAGGAGAGGCCTAACCCTCATAGGCACCATCGCTGAGCCATACGCTGTCCATCGCAGGTTCTATTGTTGAGCGATAAGGGCTCCCACCCTCAAGGCCTGCGAAACTACTACACCCTTTTAGTCTGCTTCTACGACAGGCAGGGCTTACCTTAGTCCTATTCTTACTAGCCCCAGACCGCAGGACTCGGACAACAGACCTACCATCAGTATATTCTATATCTAAAGAACTCATGCTAAAAAGCTTAATACCGTTTGGATTATTTTTCCTTCATTAGGAAAAAAAATATAAAAGCTATATAAAACATTTTCACATGTGTACAGAAAGGACGGTACGATTACTGTATCTAATTACTCCGCACAGTAATGTTTGTGTGCGACTAATTGTTGTTTCATGGGGTTAAAACGTTCATTGCACCCTATCCGTACAGCCATATAATTGACCATTGGAGCAGAGGAAGGGTCGGAGGGTAAGCGCTGGGCTGTGAGAAAATGTTTGTGCTTCAGTGTATTAAGACCCGAGTGGGTTTACTTCGTGAAAACCAGAAGCCAACTTTATTATTGTAATCTTTTTTTTTGTAAAAGGGATGAAGATAAGTAATTTTAACATTAAAGATTAGTCGATTAGATTTAACTCCGTATATTATATTTAGAGATATTACGTTGTTAAGTTTAGTCGTTCCAGTAATATAATATTTTATCAGCTATCGTCTGGAGTATTCCGTAGGTAGTGTTTGGGACAATGGGATAACATTTTTCGTATCTTGGTTTCTTCGAATTGGACTATCATCATCAGTAGCTGCATTGCTGGATATAAGCTTCACCAAAGATCCCCACATCAATCGACGGTCCTGCGCCGCTCGCATCGTTGGACTCGAGAAACCATCGTTTTTAGGGGTTTCTTATGGAGGATTTGGTCCATTTCTTACCACACTAGCCCAATACGGGTTGGTGGGAGCGAGGGCCTCGTTTGTTGATTAGCAGGGTGCACCACGGGCAGGTGAGGTTGACTTGGATCCCGTGTGTTTATGTACGGGATCCCTTACACCCCATATTGAAGTATGGTATGAGAAAACTCTTCCTGACTTCATCTACTTTATTCACCAATGGAACTTCAGATACTTTTTAGACAACCAAAAAGGAGAACACTTTTTTTTGTAACTTACAAGAATCACTTGTCCACCACACTATCATACATTGATATGTTAGATAAAATGTTAAGACATCACCATATTGCACTTTTTGCTATGGAAAGTAAATGTCTCGTTATCATAGTAATTTTATCATCAACGCGTAGCAGTAATATTTTATTATATATTAAACCTGTTTAACTGTTACTGTCCTAGTCCTACCTACTAACATTAGGGATATACCTAGCCTCTTTTTTTTTTTTTTTTGATATCGGTGGTGGAAATGCTGTTAACGCATACCCAGCGTCCTTTTCAAGGGGGGGGACGCCGGGTTATGTGGGGCTCGGGGCCACTGAGATGTTGTGCGTGACCCCCATACCCACTAAAACCACCACCGCTTGTCCCGCCACACGCATACTGGAGACGCCCGGGTTTCAGCCAAGCAACTCTCCGGGCGCCTCCGCGTATAAAACTCCTCTTGGTGGGTGCCCGCGGGGAGCAAAGGCACCCACCTGCCGTCCCGTACCGGCCCCTCGCGGGACCGGCACGTTGGGGCCCCCCGACCCCACAGACGACCGCGCGCGCCCACGACGGAGCGCATGCCCGGCCGCCGCCCTCCCGTGAAGGAATTGGGCGGCGGCCTCCTCCCTCCAGACTCCCCCCCCTCGTCGAAGTGGGAGGGGGGGACAAAAACCAAGACTCCCCCGGGGGACGCACCCCCAGGGGAAACACGACAAAAGGCCCAAAGGGCCACGCCCAACGGCCAGAACGCCCCCTCACACCGTGCCCGGCTAGGGGCCCATCGCTCACGGCGGGAGGAAGCGGACGGCGTGGTTCTGCCGCCGCGCTCTCCCGCCGGCCCGCCGCCGCCTGCAAGGTGCGGCAGCGGCGTCGGCCTCCCTCGTGCGCTCGGCGGCCTCCTTCTGACGCATCACTGCGCCGCAGAAGGAGGCTACCGCCCTCCAAGACCTCTCGCTGCTCAACATACGATCGATTACAGTCGGCAGCGAGAGGTCACTGCCGACTTGCGCGACGAGGGCGTGGCGTTGCGGCCCCCATGCCGGGCACTCCGCCAGAGTGTGGTGCGCCGTGTCAATCGGCGCACCATTTTTTTTTTTTTTTTTTGATATCGGTGGTGGAAATGCTGTTAACGCATACCCAGCGTCCTTTTCGAGGGGGGGGACGCCGGGTTATGTGGGGCTCGGGGCCACTGAGATGTTGTGCGTGACCCCCATACCCACTAAAACCACCACCGCTTGTCCCGCCACACGCATACTGGAGACGCCCGGGTTTCAGCCAAGCAACTCTCCGGGCGCCTCCGCGTATAAAACTCCTCTTGGTGGGTACCCGCGGGGAGCAAAGGCACCCACCTGCCGTCCCGTACCGGCCCCTCGCGGGACCGGCACGTTGGGGCCCCCCGACCCCACAGACGACCGCGCGCGCCCACGACGGAGCGCATGCTCGGCCGCCGCCCTCCCGTGAAGGAATTGGGCGGCGGCCTCCTCCCTCCAGACTCCCCCCCTCGTCGAAGTGGGAGGGGGGGGACAAAAACCAAGACTCCCCCGGGGGACGCGCCCCCAGGGGAAACACGACAAAAGGCCCAAAGGGCCAGTCAATCGGCGCACCACACTCGACGCATTCCTGCGTCATCTCTCTACGAGCCACCTGGTGCAGGTACTTGCCGAAACACCCATGGCCTGTCAGCACCTGCACCAGGTGGAACGTCAAGGCCCCGTACCGCCGGCTCATCCACCGGGACAGGTGGGGCCTGATGGCCTCCACCGTGTCCCGGCCGGCGGCAGGGTTACCTAACTCCGTCTCCCACCGCCGGATCAGGGCGTCATGGGCAACGCGCCTGATCCGGCGGACCGTGGCCGGGTCCGGCCGACGCTCTCCGGCATCCCGCAGGAAGAGGTACACTTCCGCGAGCGACTGCGCCTGTAGATGCCAAGGCGCATCGCCCGCGAGAAGCGTACCCGCCGTCCAGGACACCGTACGGTACGCCCGACAGGCTCGGTTCGCCAGGATACGTTGGGCCCTCTTCAACACGGGCCCGTTCCTGGCGGTCTCGCACCTATCCACCCATACGGGCGCTCCGTACAGTGCCATACTCCGCAGGATGCCAGAGTATAGGTGCCGACACAAATGACCCGGCCCCCCGACATTGGGCAGCAATCTGCCCAGCGCAGCGGCGGTGGCGGTGAGCTTCGGGAGAAGCCGTTCGAAGTGCTCCCCGAAGCTCCATCGCCCGTCCAGAGTGAGCCCTAAATACTTGAGGGCTCCCCGCACTGGGACCCTCTCGCCCCGGACGGGGATGATCGCGCCCCGGGGTGGACCCCTGCGGGGTCCGTGGGGGATATACCTAGCCTGTCTTCACCTCTACAAAGATATTGTTACCGCTTCTACAAGCACTCTAATCAGAGTTTGTTGGAAAAATTTAATTAGAAACTCATACAAAAACTTATTCCTCTTTAACTTTTTAGAAAGTTTTTCTCTGTGCCGGGCTTGTTTTAAAAAAGTAACTTAAAGTTATTATTAATTCGATTAAGCTTAAGTATGTTACTGCTTCAAAAGCCATTGTTGAATGTTCTCTTAACAATCTCGTATAACTTTCTGTGCATCTATTTATGTTTTAATGAGTTTAAAATGTTTACTGTGTAACTGTGTAACGAAATTACTTAAACTGGGTTAAACAAATAAAGTATCGGTTAAGTTACGGTTTTTAGATTTAACAGATAAATTAACAAATGTATTTTTTATTCATCATCGTCTTCAACTGGCGGTATTTCTTACTAGACAAAACTTTTCCCAAAACGAAACCACTTTTTCCGAATTTTTGTTTACTTTGTATCATAAATATAGTTTGTAATTATTTTTACCTATTTACCAAACGTAAATAAGTATTAGATCTTTCTATTTGCTTTACATTATGTTCATACTGAACAATTAGTCTCCATTTTAAATAGTACATAACAAAAAAATTGTATATAAAACATTTCTTTATAATTTAATTTGCTTACCAATTGCTATTAATGTTTTCAACTTGGGATTTGCTTTCTTCAATGCGTTAATTCTATCATAAAGGCCGGTCTTCCCATCCTTGGTCTCGTCGTTGGACTCGAAGGAGCTGAGTTTTCCTTTCTTAAGCCATCCGAAGGCGAAGATAATGTGTGTGCATAGATCTGGCTGAATATCTTCCGGCACGAACTTTCCAGTTTTCGTACGGTACTGGGACCAATTCGTGTAATAGCAGACCACCTGAAACAAAAATCATTTGTTATGCCATTTAGAGTGTCTTCATTAACAACGGCAATTAAAAATTTTAACACTAGGTTACCATTTTATTTAATATTCATTAAGGCAAACTTGAATAAATAGCATAAATATGAATTAGTAGTTTGACTAGTTGATCTATACAACGAGATAATGATAATGGTATTTAAAAAACATATAAACTGAACTGAAGTGAAAGTTTTAACAATTTATATTCAAGTTAAAAACAAGAAAAGAATAATTGAAAGATGCCAATCTTAGTTTAACTTACACTATGTCAACAAAATTAACATGGTAATGCTACGCAAAGTGCGGCCGTCAAATCTATTACTATTTAATTAAGCAAACCTTAACCCTAACATTTTGACTTCCTTATCACATAACTTCGTCGCTGACAACATATTTTAACCTTAGTGGTTAAGGTGACAGCAACATACGACTGTTTCTAAGAGACCAAACAAATAACGATTGCGAAGGCCAACAACTTTACACAGAATGCATTCGAAAAGCTCACTTTGCATCCGCGTTCTATATCTTGTTACCAGTCTGATAATTTAAGCTTCCAAAATAAAGCTCTACTATTTACGATACTAACCTAAACTATATATTTATTTGATTGTTTTAATATTGAAAGAAAATATAAATCTACATCAAGGTTACCGCAAGGTTCAACTTTAGGACCGCTGCTATTTCTTAACGAGCTTAACATAAAAATTTATGACTTATTAAAACCAGAAAAGTTTTTGACTAATGAACAGTAATTATAAACACAGTTAAATTGAATAGTAATAAACATTAAAAAGTAATAAATTAGAGGAAAGAGTTTGTGCATGTTGAAACAGCGATATGTTGTTAATATATCTTTGTACTCTATATAGTAACTTTATTTTATTTTTTTAAAAAAGATATTTACTAAACAAAACACTTGCTTTAATTCTAGGATAAGTTACTAGTAGATAAGTTACTTCTGAATTAGAATTACTCATAAATAATTCACAATTAGGTTTAAATTATAAAGTGGGTTTTCTTTTTCCTTTACCCTGATATTATTATTAACAGTCTTCATTGACAAAAAAGTTGTAGTAATAGTCTTTTCAGGAAATGCAGAAACCTGATATATTTTTAAATAATTTAAGTAATCATCTCTACCCTTACACTCTCTATATAATCTTTTAGAATATAATATAAGACTGAAACAGTACCTTGTAGCCATCTTTATTCTTATGCTCATCAGTAGTGACGGAGTTGTCCAAAGCCGCTGCTGATTTCCGGCTCGCCAGCGTTGGCCGTCCACGGATCTTGGGCCTGTTTACGCTTGCTGATATCATCTGATCAGTGGATCTCGATACGCTGGAGGATACTGACGTGGACACTTTGCTTGGTTTACGAAGTCTTCTGCGTACACCTGGAAAGGAGGTAATAAATTTATTGAAGTAATAATATAAGATAGAATTATCTAATGATATAACTGTTGTCTGATTTTGGTTTGAATGAAGAGATTTAGGAGTTCACTACATTTAAAAAAGAATACATATACATAAAGGAAAGTTTGACAAAAGGACGGTAACACATACAATATATGGATTTCGTGATGGAAAGTTCGTACGTCATTATTTCTTCTTACTAATAAACTTAATGAATCATAGTAATACATAACTTTAGCTTTTAATCCACAACGAATTGCTTTAGCGCTTTACAATTCATGAGTTTATTGCATTGTTTATGCTAATTTATGTTAAACCTGGTCCTAATTTGGTATACCTTTTGCTAATACAAATCTTAGTTCCAAATAATTTGTAGGTTAAAACTTCGTTTTAACAATTTTTCTTCAAAATCGTGTTCAAAGCATTTTAGACCGTAATATGAAGACAGTGAGTCCAATATAAAATTATCAAGTACATAGTAATCCTACCGCCGCATAACGCCACTCACGAGCTTTTGAATATTAAATGCTTATAAGGCTCTGTGTCTCGAACGGATTGGAAAATTCAAGGGGTGAAAACTGACTTATAAATATTTTATCTCTGAAAGATTTAGCAAATCTCATAAAACTCGAAACGATTTTATTTTCATTTTAAATTCATCTTTCGTACATTATCCGTTTAAAACAGAATATACTACTACTTCTAGTTTTTATATTAAGCTTCTGTTATTATAACAAAACAGTCAGGACCGGAACGGAATCCTACAATGGAGAATAATGCTGTTTTTTTTTTGTACAAAGAAAATATTTGTTTTCATTTTTATTGAGCAACCGTTGGGTCAACTGCAAATCTTTTTCAGCTGAACGGGCACATCCATTAGTTTCTGCGCGGAACAATACTTTCGTTGCAATTAAAAAAAAACTAAGAGATTTCTGCTGTTGAAATTGTTATATAAAATATATGGAAGTCATTAAATTTTAATTATTTTAATATTTTTAAATAATAAGTGATAGTATTTATCAGAATTAATATCCTTAACTAGGTAGATTAAAGAGACGAAACATTTGGTTACCCTAAACTCTTTAGATTCGCAAAGGTTGTTGAAATATTTTTACCTACCTATTAGATGAATATTAATTAATGAAAGGAGAATATAAAAAAGTTAATTAATTTGCTTACTTGTCGAATCTGATGTGGGTGTGATGACGGCGACGATCAACAGGACGGTGACCGTCCATTTGACAAGTCGTGGCGGCCACTGCAACAAAAGAGAACAAATTAAATACATTCAATTCATTATTAGTTTTAATTAGCTGTAAGTTTAAGATTTTATACATTTAATGTAATTTAGGGTAATACTTGATAATGTTAGCTTTAAGCATAAAAAACTTAATATATTCAAATGCAGCTCATACAACGACGTATGTGTTTCGTAACTTTCAAATATACGTAGTTCATCTTTAACGAAATATTAAAAAAAAATTAATATGGCGAAGTTTTCGATCTTCGCTTAAAGTCAAATGTGAGCTTCATGACAATGTATATAAGTTCAAAGCTTAGAAAACGAGGAGTCTGCTACTCCGACGTCAACAAAGGATGAAATTGCTGCTCACGGCCTTGACGTGAGCTCATGAATAATTTAGAAGCATCTGACACGTCCCTTAACATGTTTATTGAAGATGCAGGCGATGATAATGAAACGCAGTTATCACAGCCTCAGCTTAAATTATCATTTAAGTTAATATACTTAAGTTACATAATGTTATATAACGGTAATAGCATCTGCGCTGGGTTTGGTTCCCGTTTTAGGAGACAGTCTGGGTACCACTGCATCTCTTCTGTATTCTCCATACAGTAGTGTGAAAACTTTACGTGTTCCGGTTTCACGGGTGTCATATCTAGTGAAATTACTGCGGTAATCTGACTTAATCTCTCATTTCTTAAAGCAACGACTTGCGGTACTGTGTATGTCAACCTAACTAGTGTGCCATTTATCATCAGGTGAACTTCTCGATCGTCTTGAAGCTTCGTCAAATAAATAAATGGCGCAGTAGTGAATGTAATATAGAAGTAAACGTTATCTTTAATCTAACACTTGATTTCAAGTATTAGGTGAAGAGTGCTTACCCTGAATACTCAAGCTCTCGTTGGAGGTAGTCGTAATATAGTTTTATTATTATGAAAGTTGATTTACTGTATGAACAAACTAGACAGACCTCTTTGAAAAACTTTAACCGCTATATAAATCCTCTTAATAAAATTCCTCTCCTCCTTCATCCTCTTAATAAAATTGGAGATCACAGGTTCGATCCCGGCAGGGATCTCCTGAATGTGATCTCCTAACTACATACAGTAAATCAAAAGAGGATAACAACAATTTTCACGTTGCTTTAAAAAAAAAGTATTACACTTGATACAAAATTTCATTAGGCACAATAGCACAGAACCGAAGTCTTTTTGCGCCGGACAATCTAAAACCGGAAGTTGCAAATTGAAATAATAACAGGGTATAATTAAAAAAAAAAGAACTTTACGGTGCCCGCGGGAGTAATTCCTAATGAATAACCTGTAAGTGAAATGGAAAAAAAAATGTAAACCAACCCGCGTCGGGTTAACGAACTCCATTTTCCGGCAGCCGTGGATTAACGGGCGCGCGGATTCGGGCTGAATTTATTTCTCTTTGTTTTTCAGAAGAACCGTCCGGCTCCGAGGACGTATCAAAAAAAAATATTTTTCTTAAATAAATTTACATTAAAACAGATGTAATGGTCTCAAAAGTTCTGATGTAAGGCTTTTTTATTCCAATAAGCAACGAAACGAGCGAATGTTCACCTAATGATGATTGATACTGCACCACATTGTGCTCGACGCCTGAGACAAGATCTTAAGTTTCGTTAGCCCAATATTAGATGCTGTGGTGGTACTTAGATGGTCTCCGATAACAGAGATCTACCACCACCAGGCTGTAATCATTTGTATGACTAAGTACACCCTATAGATCAGCTTAGAGGGGTTGATTATTACGGATTTATTATAGCTATATTGATTTAGTGGTACGACGATCTGGTGAAGATTGCGGGATGCAGCTGGATGCGGGCAGCATAGGATCGAACGATGTGAAGATCATTGGAGGAGCTCTGTATCAATGATGATGAAGGATCATCATAATCATCATCATTTCAACCGATGGACGTCATCCGCTGGACATAGGTTTCTTGTAATATGTTCCACAAATCACGGTCTTGCGCTGTTTGAATCCAGTGGCGCCCAGTGATGATGATAGATGGTGATCTGTAAATCTGATCCTCCAGTGATGATAAGAGAACGTTGGGAACTGTACATGTATGCAGCTCAAAAACTGCGAAGCGAATAATAATACTTTCATGAATTCAGAATGCGGCGCGGCGGGGCTGATGAAATTTACATCAGGCTGCATGGAGGCTCTGAAAAAATTAAGCTGCTCGTTTAAAATTAAGCTATTATTAATATCGCCAGCTGTAACAACTATATTCAAATTTTTAAAGCCGTTCACGTTCGAGTTTGCTTTAAATCCCATTTAAAGTAGAAAATGTGACTGAGTGATATATTTTACGAGCGAATATATGATGCGGAAGTCATTTCCGCCAGTTGGGAATTTATACGTCCGTTGCGGATTTTTCATCCGCTTTTATAGCGTCGATGTGTTACCACGCAATCGCTTTGATGGTAAAGGGCTACCATATATTTTACTTAAGAGACGAGAGGATCACAACATGGTGCTAGCTAGGATAACCTGCAGCACCACATTGCGCTCGTCGCTTCAGTTCATAAGCCATAGTAAGAGCCAACAGAGATAAGCTCCTCCGCCAGCTGGTTTACGGTCGCGGAGGGTAGGTAGAGACTGGCGAAGCAATACTAACTCCTCTCTCTCCTCGACTCTCACTAAACTTTTGATGAAGAAAAAGCTATAGATTAATCCATCGCGTTATAAGCACTGCAGGTTTGACTCTCTCCTTATGGTAGTCCCAGCACTGGGAATGCTAAGTATCTCTGTATATTCCCACGATAAACAGACAAACATACAATATCGTTTTATGTCTACGGTATCGCCATTAACATCGCACGATTGTGCCTCTGACGCTCTTAATAACACGTTGCGGTAAATAAGGACAAAGCTGGGGGCGATTTTAATTTAAAATCACTACGGCCTCCGCAACGGGGGTGGGCGGTGGTGAGATAACAAAAAAAAGTAATTAAAATAGAGAACGCGGCCTTCCGGTTTCTTTTTAAAGATTAAAACTGTATGTGAGTGGTTATTTTTAACTCTAACACGAAATTACTTAGTTTATAGCCCGAATAATAAAAGAGGGTTGGTGTTAGTTTAACGCGAGTCTCTGATGGAACTGTTGCTCGAGGTCATCTAAGTGACCCACTTGATAACTTTGTATGACCCACTTTCAAATATACGTATATATGTTCAAGTTAATTTTAACCTTTTAACAAAGGAGCTGACGACCTCTGTTCTCTCCAGTCTATCGCCGCATCGCTAATATCGCTAAGTAGTAACCTTTACTGTGTAAACTTGAAAGGATGTTATGGTGATCTTGAAATATAAAATGTTAAGTATCACTACCTCAACAATTTCACTAGTTACAACACCTTTGAAACCGGAACACGGTAATATTAACACAGCACTGTATGAAGGCGGAACCATACATTGCGGTTATATCTAGACGATCTGTAGTAATAAATTAGTAATTTCATTAAGTTTTAAATTTTAACTGTCGTATATATAATGGTTAATTTGTAACAGTTATCTTTTTGGTAGTCGGTTAACAGTATTAGTACCGAGGTATTCGCATAGCGAGCCAGACTTAGGCAGGGCATACGAGGATATACGGGGCTCAGGTTTGTTTCCTATTACCCGAGCCTATCACTCACCGAGTTACTCTCACTGGTCGTTATCCGGCTTCAAGGCTAAAACAGTTGTACTTATACTTATGTACTTGTCATTTTACGTTTGTATACTTATTGAAGGTAATATTAAGGATCTTGTTAGGTGATCGTCATAGACAAACATCGGCTAAAAACAGTTTTTTGTCGAGGTACTCTGGCGAGTGTAAATTGCGACTGTCTTAGGCCCGTGCGTCCATTTATTTCGCTTTTCTGAAAGGATACGAACGAGATTCCGTTTCCTCGTTCACCGCCGGGTTTCGATGCAGAAGGTCGACCGCTTTTAATGAGATCGCGTCGACTTTGGATATTCAACTCGCTTTTGCGAATGGGTTCGTGCGAACGGAATCGACGCTTTGTCTCTCTCCCTTCAAATCGTTTCCTCATTGCTCGCAGCCCTCAGCAGTGAATCCTTTGTTATAACCTGCTTCTGAGGATATGCTACAGATACCATTTCTTTCTATTCTAAGCCTTCTGCACAGCTGTGTCCATAGCGTTTTTACATAGTTGCTCCAACGTCTTGAGCAATATCTTCACGACTTCTTATTCTTTCTATCTGTACATATGTAAGAGATTTCCTTTCACGTAGAGACTCATCGCGATATCTCTGGAAATATAAGATCTGCAGACATGGTATTCGGTAGGAAGATTTCATTTTCCGAGTATAGGTGACCTAAAAATATATTTTACAAGATTTCTTCCCCAAAAAGAGATGAGAAGGATAATATGAAAGACAATTAATAGAGAAAGTCGTGAGAAAATCTATATAATGATTATTGTATCAGATTTTAACCAGCCCTGATATAGAGATTTTTTTAACTTATTTAACATGTCAGGGGTGATTCAAAGATACATTAACAGACAGACGGTTTTAGGCGTTTTGTAATTATCATTGTAGATTACACATATTTATGAAAATTAAGTAATGTCTTTATAACTTTATGTTTTACTTCTTGGGGCAGCGACTCAAAAGTCACGGCCTTCGGCTTAAGAGCGCGCCAACATCGCCTGTTATGCCCCGTCTACTTCCTGTCCTTGATAGGGTAGGTTAGGGTTTGTGCGTACGTTATACATTGTGGAAATCTATATAACCTTAGTCATTATTAAAAACTGTACCATTAACCTCGCGTCCGGCAGGCCGTAACGCAAACGTTCGCGTTTAAGTTAACGATATTGTATCACGCATGCGCCGGCCCGTCCGCCGCAAGGCCGAATGAAAGGAAAGGGAGCGGGCGCAAAAACTCACGGCGCGCAGAGTAAGCTCCGAACAGATGCATTACAAAAAAAAATTATTGTTAATTTTTTTTGTCAACCGCTGTCTTCGCCGAATTGACGGTATTCACTGGCTCGAAAGAATCTTCAATGAAAATCTCTTGGAGCTCCAATCGATATACAAATCAGACGTCACAAACGGAAGTGGATTGGCTATACTCTACGAATCCCAACCATATTCCCAAGCAGGCGTTTGATTAGAATCTGCAAAAGGAAACGCAAGCACGGTTGATCCAGACAGACGTCGCGCTGGACAGTAGTAGATGAGAAAATAAAGATCGGGCAGATGTGGAATGAATCTAATGGTTAAACCCAAAACCGAACGCGATGGAGAATCACTGTAGACGACCTTTGCTTCATTTTGGGGCATAGGATGTTAAAAAAATAATAATATTTTTAATTTTTAAAACTAAATATTCTTCATAATGTTCTCACTGTTATAACTGGCCCAAAGTCACCACCACGCTGACCGAGTGCGGTTGGAAGATGTCACGTGTTGACGGAAGCTGTTGTACTTGGAGCATGTCGGCTTCCTCAAGATGTCTCAGAATCTGCTATTTGAGACATAAAACGTGAAGCTGTCTTAAAAATTGAGCCATGACATTGTCTACTAGTTTTTATATATTACTACTACTTACTACTACTACTACTACATTTTATATGTACATTTAACCGACAAGACAAGCTGGGCGTTCATCTAACAGTAAGTGATATGCTCCCCCATAACAACCTGGAGCTATTTAGGATGTTATACACTGCATCACTTTGCGCTCGTCTCATGAAATATAAGATGTTAAATCTTGTTACCTCAGTAATTACACAAGCTACAGCACCCTTCAAACCGGAACAAAGTACTGTTTGTCCGCTGCAAGGACGCGTATTTTTTTAGTTGTTGTGTGCCACGAGAAAAAAAAATATTATTATAATCTCAACTAATGCATGTCCACTGCTGGACATAGAACTGTTGTAAGTAGCAAGTGTATAAAACACAGTCTTCCGCTGATTGAGTCTAGTAAGTGGCAGTGTGAAGACTCACATATCAGCACCAGGTATATGTTTTGTACTGGTGTAAGGGATTCCGCCTTAAATCTTACGGAGCCCAAGTCAACCTCACCAGCACGCGGTGCACCCTGCTAAACAGACGAGGCTCTGGCTCCCTCCAACCCGCACTGGGCCAGCGTGGTGGGACTAAGACCCAATTCCCTTTTAATGAAGCTCCTCGAGGGAGGCCTACGCACAGCATCGGGCGTTATCAGGCTAAGAAGAAGACTGGTGGTACATCTCTGTGCTACAACCGTCTACATATCATCCCACTCTTCTTTCTGCTGTCAAACAGCACTGTGCAGATATTACTGTGTTCCGGCTTTAAAGACTCTGTAGATAGCTTAATTTCTGAGTTAATGAGAATCAACATCTTGTCTCAAAGCGACGGGCGAAATGTGATGCTGTGTTAATTACATTAAAAAATTATACCCAATTTTATTAAAACTCTCTCTGGGAATGATTACTCTGTTACACTCGCCGTAAGGTCACAAGCCACCTCTTTGAATTGGACCTTAAGTATTACATCTATCAATGGACAGAGCTGCATTTATTGACCTCATGATAACATGCGAAGAGTCTTGCATCATGGTCATCATCTTCATCATCAGCAGAAAGACCTTCATCGCCTCCTCTGATCACACAGATCGGTCGGAGCCTTTATGCAAAGATTTCCCTTGACCTTCGCCAAACCGTGTTCCACCTTGACATGTTGGCGCTAGTCAGTATGATATACGCTGCATTGTGCTCGTCACCTTAAGATGTTAAGTTTTTTGTATTCCGGTTTGAAGGGCGCTGTAGCTAGGCTCGGCTCAAGCTGATGTGGTGCTGGTGGTGATGTGTACATTTTCCTAATTAGCGGCATTGTTCTGGGCAGGTGTGTCATTTATCATCTAGTGAACATTCCGCTCGTCTCATAGCTTTGTTCAATAAAAAAACAATCTCATTACCCTATTAATTTCATTAAACACAGCACCCTTCAAACCGGAACAAGGTAAGTTTTTTTATGTATTTAAGCGATGAGACAGGCTGCAAATTCACTTGATAGTAACTTAAAATGATATGCACTACACCACCACATTGCGCTTGTCGCCGGCGACATAAGATTTTGAGCCTCGTTACCTCTGTAACTACACTAGCTATAGCACCCTTCAAACCTGAACACGATAACGTTTGCACAGTACTGTTTTTCGGCTGCAATTGGAGCCGCGGTGGCATCTAGGTCTCCGGCAACAGAGACCTACCTTTAAAGAAGTGATATATTTGACGACGCCATTTTGTATTGCGTTTATTCCCCCACTCCCACCCCCACCAGTCCCGACACTTTAATGTGTAGTATCTCATTCACAACGTTATTTAGTTGCGACCCTTAAAGTTTTGGGTACAGTTGATATTCTGACCCTGATCATTGTCAAATAACAACCTCCATTAATAACACGCGTTAATACTGCACCCCTTAATAAAAAAAAACCTTTTTAATTATCAACAGGGGATATGCTCCTTAATGACCACCCATTATACATCATCAGCAGCTGATGGATATAGACTCTCACCAGCTCTTCGGACAACGCCAGCATTCCACTTTCACCCAATTGATAAACGTCCACCGCTGGACGAAGCCTTCACCAAAGATACCCACATCGATCGGGTAGGGATTCATATGGGGGTGATTTGGGTGATTCCCCACCACGCTAGCCCGATGACGGTTGGTGGGAGACAGAGCCTCGTTTGTTGATTAGGAAGGTGTATTAGGAGTAGGTTAGATTGGTTTGGGTCGTGTGAATTGTTGTGCGGGACCCACTGTGGTGGGGAATTGCCCAAAGACACTAGTGCCCAGCAGTACCGGAGATCATACTGACTATATATTCATGTCTTTGGAGGAGGTCTATGTCCAGCAGTGGGCGTCTACCGGCGGATGATGCCAATAGTGTTATTAATCATTAAAAGGAGAATGTTTAACCGCTTATATCATAACAACTAAACTAATTCTCATCTCGTTTACATTGAATACGTTATTTTATCTGCGATTCAATAATCATTGACACAAAGAGCATTGTGATGCTGTGCAAATATTATGACTTACAGATAGATGTCACGGGTGCTGATGGTAAACATTCTCCATTAAAGTGAACACTGCGTATACTATCAACGATTACGCGATACAATGTACGCGGGTCTTTGTTACCGGTGGCTTACCATGCTGCGTGGTACTCTCTGGAAGGACTCTCACTTCGAAACCAACTTTACTTACCAAGTATAATTAACTTAACTGTAACAGTAACATTACTAGGAAGTTAAGAACTTAATTTTTCTTCTTCCCAATGCTGTCATAAGAGCACAGAGCTGATCGTTCTTACTACAAACAATCCTTACTCTTCGTTAAATAAATCTGAATGTGGTAAAAATTCCTCAGCTGCACTTTCTACAGAGTAATAACTCCTCTTATCATTAATATCTGCTACTTGTTCCGGTGGTTTCCGGAAGTCATTACCTGTCCTGCGCAAGGTGCATTAGAAGTTTTTGCTCGTTATCAATCGCTTCCTTACTACAGTTTTACTGCATAAAAAAATCTACTTCGCTTGGTACAAGAGGTTATATCTTCATGACATTACTGTAGTTAGTTGGTATCACCGCAGAATTGTCTCTTACCATCAAGTAGTAATGTGAGAATATTTTATCGATTACCTAGTAAAATTACTAGACAATGATATTTCAAGTAACAAGCAGAGATTTGTATACTTTAATTATACTAAAAAGTATCAAATTGTTTAAGTAATTATTCTTAGTCCTGTTAGAAAAGTTTATTAGCTATTAGATGATAATCTGTTTTTATCTAGATAGACTCTTAAAGAGTTCTTCTTTAACAGAAAAATCTAGATTTTATAGATGATTAGAAACTAAAGTTACAATCTAATAACTTCATAAAAACATTACGGAAGTAAATGTGGACGGAAACAGGAAGAAAGAGGAAGTCATACTTAAAAGGAATAGATAAGAAAAATAGTAGGTGTTGTTACAGGAAGTTATAGAAAAAACCTTTAAGGGTAGAAATGTTAAGTTATGCAAAGGCTTTAACAAAAAGAAGTATTTGATCTACTTGCCACAGTCACGGGTAGCCTGTTGCCTTTCTCAGGAACTAATTTCCATCTTAGTCGCCTTTTACAACCCGCTGAGGATAAAGTAGTATGTTTACATAGATACAATTTAAATGGATATAGTTGGAGATCGTCTAGGTGGAGGTAAGCAGTGCCTATTTCTGCCTCCAAACAGTAGTATACAAACATTATTGTGTTCGGGTTTGAAGGGTGTTGTATTAATGGGGTAAGGAGACTTTACATTTTGTGCCTCAGACTATGTACTGGTGATATGTCTCTTCCCGGTGACCGTCTATGTATGTATAAGGGGGACCGGAAAGTAATGTCGTTTTCTTACGCTAAATACAAACACATACATTTTTAACGAGTCTTTATTTTTAATCAATGATGTATTCCCCATCATTGTCAATAACCTTTTGCCATCTAGTGAGTAAATTTTCAATCCCTGATCGATAAAAATTAATTGGTTTTTCGGCAAAATATCTAGAGATGGCATTTTGGATATCATCCAAATTTGCAAATGTTTTGCCACTTAAAAAGTGTTGCAGCGCTCGGAATAAGTGGAAATCCGATGGTGCAACATCGGGCGAATATGGTGGATGAGGCAGCACCTCCCACCCCAATTCATTAATTTTTTCTAGAGTTCGCCTTGCGCAGTGCGGTCTTGCATTGTCATGTTGGAGAATGACGCCTTTTCGGTTGACAATCGCTGGCCACTTTTCAATTAAAGATTGATTGACTCGCTGCAATTGTTCGCTGTAGAGGTCTGCAGTAACAGTTTCTCCAGGTTTCAGTAATTCAAAATGAACAATGCCGCGAATACTCCACCAAACACACAAAAGCGCTTTTTTGGGGTGTAAACCTGGCTTAGCAGTACTCCGAGGGATTTCATTTGGAGAGAGCCACTGCCTTTTGCGTTTTGGGTTATCATACAGGACCCATTTCTCATCTCCTGTGATCAAGCGATCAAAAAACGCTTCTGTGTTGTGTCGTTGAAGCAATAAGTTGCATGTGATTGATCGGTTAGCCTTATTCTGTTCGGACAGATTATGCGGGACCCAAACACCTGCTCTGCTTACTTTTCCAATCTGCTTCAAATGTTCTTGGATGGTCGACCAAGGTTTGTTGAGACTGTTTGACAATTCCTCGATCGTCTGACACGGATTTGCTTCCACTTCCGCCCTTAACACGTCGTTGTCTAACGCTGATGGTCTTCCTGATCGATACGAGTCGGAAAGATCAAAATTACCCGATTTGAACTTGGAAAACCACCTTTGGCACATCATTTACGAATGTCCAGTGCATTTGGATAAACATCGCAAATGTTTTTGGTAGCAACTGTTGCGTTATTTCCCTTGCGAAACTCAAAGAGCATGCAATGCCGGATGTGTACCTCTTCTGGTATTTGGCTGGCCATTTTACCCAAAATTACAAAAAAAAATTGTAATTCAATTGTCTATAAGTAAAGAAATCACTATAACCTCACAATGTCTTTGGTACGCCTCTGAACAAAACAATGAGCTGACAAATGACAATCAAGTATTGGCATGCGCAGAAACGACATTACTTTCCGGTCCCCCTATTACTACCACAGCGCCTATATCTACAACCAAACAGTTCTGTGCCAACAATACTGTTCCGTTTTGAAGGGCGCTGTAGATAATGTAGTTACTGGGGTAACGAGACTCAACATCTTATGCCTTAGGCAACTAGCGTAATGTGGTGCAGTGTATATTATTCTAACTAGCGCCACGTTGCTATGTACAGGCGTATCCCTTACCATCAGGTGAACGACCTGCTAGTTTCTTCGTTTGATTCAACGGTTCAAATTTGCAGTTAAACTTGTTTAGGATAATATGGAAGCAGTTATCTCAGCACCCAGGGCTGGTAACCGGGAAAGTGGTTTAGCATTGATGAGATGATTACACAACTCTCTATGCAGCTGAGCAGGTGAAAATGGAAACTCTATTACCCTAACTCGTCGCAATGTAATAAAGAATGGAAATTTGAATTTGCAATGGAAATTAAACCTTATTGTGTTTAGTGTTAGAGTATAAAATTGTGTAAATACGTTTAGTTGCACATAAACTTGTAGTTAATTTGATGCAACTATTACTGAAGACTATCTAGGTAAGGATCGACATATAGCAGTATCCAAAATTAGCCGTGTTCCGGTTTGAAGGGCTTTGTGGCTAGTGAAAATACTTTGGTAACGAGACTTCTAAATATATATCTTATGTCTAAATTCGAAGAGCACAATGTGGCACGGTGTA
Source organism: Troides aeacus (assembly GCA_033220335.2). Lineage (NCBI taxonomy): Eukaryota > Metazoa > Arthropoda > Insecta > Lepidoptera > Papilionidae > Troides > Troides aeacus. Next base: position 11,238,116 of record CM067278.1, read on the forward strand.
ACTAGAGATCCAGTCAATGGATGCATACTTCATGATAGGCTGTTGTCACGAGTCTTGGCATTACAGAAATCCAGTTGACGGTAGGAGTGAGGCGTATTTATCATAACACATATAAATCACAAGTATTCGCATATAACAGATAACAGTTGTTCTTGGGATGTCATTATATCTGTTTAAAAATATCATTTATAATTCATAGATCAAGATTATCAGTATTCGATAACAGCCGGTCACTAACATAGCTTAAAATAAAAGAACAGCTAATAACAAATGAAACAAATGTTCTTGTCTTTGTCTTTTGTATAATATTGTCATAAGCTGAAACGAGACACACCTAGTATTTATTTGAAATAAACCCAAAATTATAGCAAGTGGTTTCATAAGAAGAAATCCTCTTTGAAAAGCGAATTCTTAAATTGATCGTGTTATCTGTTATTTGGTTGATTAATCTATCTCGCTCACACCCATTTGATAGACCGTTGTTAAAATGAGAAGCACCTAGCATTAAACCCGTAAAATAAACATATATTATACATATATACAAATAACCCGAAAAATAGAAATTGTAATCTTACAGGAAGATAATTATCTTCGAAATGTCACTCCTTAATTAGTTCGTGTTAACTGTTATTTCGTTCGACTAATTTGTCACACCCATTGTATATACTGTTGTTACAAACGAGATGCACCTAGTATTATAACCCGAAAATTAGAAATTGTAAAAAATAACACTTGTTATTTCATAATCTGTTATTATTGCATAACAGTTATTATGTTTGTCCTGTTATAACCCACGTCTAGTTGATGGATACAACTGTATCCTCCGCAATGACTTGTTGACCAAACCATAGCAGCTTCAACGGACACCTGGCTCGCGGCAGTGTACACAAAGATCCTTGTAAGGATTTACGCTGTGATAAACGATAGCGTGATCTATTATTTATGGTGGAGCCATCTGTTGGGTTGTTTGAAAACTACATGCTAAAAAATGATTTTTAATATTCACTTGGACCATTAATTGTTGTATCAAAATTTGCACACAATTCAAAACATAGCCTTATATTAGACAAGTGAATTACTCTAATGATCAATTTTTTTTTTCTTATGTAATTGAATAATTTTCTTACGACTTGATCTATTAAAGGATGTTTCTTTTAATAGATGTTGTAATGTTGCAAGGAAATTTCTTTTATCGTAAATTGTAGTAAAATGCCAAAAGATCTTTATAATTAATTGTAAATATAAAAATTCACGTATTTCAGAATAAACAAAGCCTTTTTTCTTGAAGATCCAGAGACATCCGGTTAATAGATATAATTGTATACAACGTAATGGCTGATACGCCGAAGGCAATGTACGCAAACGTGTAACCAAAAACATGTAAAAAAAACCATAGCGTGATCTATTGTTGATAGTGGCGCCATCTGTTGTTTTGTTTGAAAACTACTTGTTACAATGTATTATTATGAATTATTAATTGAATGACTATTATCATTTATTTGGTAAGGGTGGATGTATGAGTACAGTTGTTGAACTGACTGTTAGGTATCGCGGGCGAAGCAGTGCGGCGGACATGGTTGGCGATGGTATAATTGAGAGCAGTCCAGTATTCCTTTAACTGACAGTAACTAGAACTTCGTTGTTATATAACTTGTCGTTATGTTGTACATAGAAAAGCGTTATTACACTACAATAGAGGCGCTCGTTAAAATATTCGTTAGCCTAGAAATGTTTGGTTTTGAATGCGGTCCAAGAGCAGAAACTCCATTAGGTGGAGCACCAGAGGCAATGAATTTCCTTTGAACGGGGCTTTTTTTGTCCGGCCCGGCTGTGTTAGCCGGTGTTGCGTAGTGACGCGACGTGACCACATAATATCGATATTGCAAAATGTACATCGATACATCATCATTATCGATATTTGTTTGTATGTGATTATCGTTAGTCGCAGAAGATCGTCTGTGTAAGTACCACCGCAGCATCCATAGCGGCCGACAAACAATACTGTGCAAATATTGTGTGCAAATGATGTGTTCCGATTTGAAGGGCGTTGTAGCTAGTGAAATTACGGGGGTAATGAGACAACACCGTATGTCTCAAGGCGACGAGCACAACGTGGTGCTTTGTATACAATCGACTAGCCCTATCTTGTTATTATGGGCTGGCGTATCACTTACAATCAAGTGAATATTCCGCTCGTTTCGTCGCTTCGTAGAGTAGAACAACATTGACAAAAGATCAATTATAAAATGTCGTTTAGTAAGCGATAAAACAAACAGTAAGATCTGCTGTTAAGTTATGCATTGGTCAATAACAAAGAAACGCTCGTGTTTACTTAAAGTTAAAAGATCATAAAGTTTATTAATCAAAGCGTATTACATCTGTTTAAGCTTATTATTATACTAGCTGGTCTCCGTGGGCTGTGCTGTTCTTAACATAGAATTAAATTTGAAATTTAGACTTGAAGTTTGTTAGAAATATTTCCACCCAGCAGCAACCCGCCGCCCCTTGGGTCCCTTCCGTTATTAACACCTCCACAACTCTCTTTGGGGAAGGAATTTTGTAAAATCCATTCTTAGCTGACCTCTAAACAGCGCATGCGATGTCTATACTTAATTTTGAGGGTTTATGTATAATAGTTATTCCAGTATAAGACATTATCATGCCCAAATTTGAGAGCAACTACACAGCTATGTGTGGTGGAACCATCAGCCAACATTTAGCTAGCATGGTACATAAATGGTCTTGATTCTGTCCTTGGGAGGATAGCTTTGAGTCTCAGCTATAGAAAAATTAATAGGACTGATAATAAGCTTCTATTTGACCACCACTCCCACCTGACATGACCTGAATTGATAATATTATCTTTTTAATAGTGAAAAAGGGGTGTAAGGGTTCCCGCAGAACCACTCACGGGATCCGCCGTGGACCAACGCATTAGGTCAGAGCGACGGGAAATGGCCCTAATTCTCCCATATCAATCCCTACTCGTTGTAAGGATCTTTGGGAGAGGCCTATGTCTAATAGTGGATGGATATCGGTTGACGATGAATAATGAAAATGGTTAAAATACAAACATCAGGCTATTTTTAACAAAATATTTTTTTTTGATATTTATAGTTTCTATACACAACTAATGCAGCTAACAAGGTATCCCTTGTTGATGGTATGAAGCAACCCTAGGTTATGGACACCGGTACTACCAAAGATATCACGAGATCAAGAGTATGTTTGTATCAAACTAGGTTAGATAATTTTGTTCTCGATATCGATATTGTCCTGCACCTCCCTAAGACTTGGCCAAAAAAGTAACACGGAATCTGTGGCTACATTTAAGGAATTTAAAATAGCATAAAGTAGATGCAAACATAGATTACATATATATAGGGGCGTAAGGGCTCCCGCACAACAACCCACGGGTCGCAAGCCAACCTCACCTGCTCGTGGTACAGCTTGCTAATCAACAAACGAGGCTCTAGCACACATCAATCCACATTGTGTCACGTGGTGAGAATTGGCCCAAATCCATCCATATGTATGACCACTCAATATAGGAATCTGAGTCACCCTATGTCCAGCAGTGGACCGGTTAAAGGTGATGATTACATATGTATATATAAATTCATCATCATCACCAAGCCGCATTGGACCCGCGTGATAAGAAATGGCTCAAATCCCCTCCTATGAATCTTATGTCCACCAGTGTGCACCTATCGTCTAATGATGATAAATTTTATATATATATATATATATATATATGTGTGTGTGTGTGTGTGTTTGTATTGTCAAATTAATAGCTCAGTATTTATGCCGTAGTCTGTCTGTACCGGCTCACCGCTAATACGGTTGCATTAACTTTAATACAATTTTCACAACGAAAAAACAATTAAATAAATAAAGTAATTAATGAATAATAATAATATGGCTCTATTTAGAATGATATATTATACTCATGAATTAAGTACCTAGGTAATCACCAGCGGCTGATTTCTACCATCAATTTTACCACGATTAGGACTCACAAAATTATTTGTGTTCCGATAGCTTCTTCGATTTTCGTGGCCCGTGTATATATTTATATATCCAAAATATAAACAAAGATAGCACAATGTATGTTCTTGGTCTATACTTACTATACTATAGTATACATATAGAGTCTATATTATAGACTATAAACATAGTCATACTGCGGGTTTACACGCTCCAGTCTAGCTGCGGTTTGAAATAGGGTCAGGATATTTCGACATTGGTGTTTCAGATTAACTGTTGCGGTTATCGTAATACCGTTTCTATTTACACTGATGCAATTCAACATAATATATATACATATATATATTACAATTTTTCTACTGATTCTATTGATCCTTTTTTTGTATATTTATATATATAATAAAACTAACCTAACCTCATTTAAAGATATACAATGCGAGCATGTCGCCAAGTACATACCCAGCGATCGCTTTCATTAGATATATTTAATATGGGAAGATATACTATACTATGTGTGTACTTATATAGATTAGTATACTATAACGCTAACGTACATATATATTTGTATTATGTAGAGTAGTCACAGTTATATCAAACTGGGTACTTATTGAGGACGCTGTGTAGAAATCCATATCTGCAAATTATAGATGTGCTTGGATTCTACTTGGTTATAGATGTAAATATTTAGAAGAGATCTTTAGAAGGTTAGAAGGGTTATGTGATTCTTCTTCTAAAATTACCACCATAGTTACCCTTACTGAGTTGGGAGAAGCCTCGGGATTTTCTGAGAAAGGTATCGATACTTTCTTGCACTACCGGGTAGAGATAGTCCCCGGGTGCAAGCAATGACTTCCCAACTCACTCCTCACGTGTGAAGTGTCCTCTTCTTTGATTCATCTTCTTCGTCAATCAGAGTTTGCTGTAGTTCTATTCTTAATAGTTGAGAACCACAAAACAGAAAGTTTGCTTAATAAGCGATAAGAATCTAGCAACGATTTATAACTTAGATAAGATCGAGTCCAGTGGTAAAGTTATTTTAAATATTTACTTAGAAACTGATAACTGCTACAGTTACGCGAATTGGAGCGTGGTGAATACCGTCACGCAGTTGTTTACTTGCACGTGGCTTATAAAGGAAGCGGAAGCGGTGGGAAAAAAAAATATTCACAGTTGGATTGTAGAAAGCGAGCTTCGTAAAGTGTGTTAGTGGAATATAAAACGTAATACCGAAGCATTTTTTACAATGATTGTTTATTGCGGCAGTAAAATCGGACAGTTAAATACTATTGATAATGGAATCAATAGCAATAAAATAGACTAAATAGTAAACAATATTACTCATAATTATTTACTGTTGTCTATTGAAGTTAAATTTTATTTAATGCCCAAAACTATGGACATGGAAGAACTTCTAATTTCCTGGCGTTTCTTTATTACATTTCCTTTATGTCTATCTTTTTAGATCCTAACTTTATACAATGAGGTCTGATTTAAGATTGATAATAGTTCTTCATTTTTTTTAGAAAATGTACTAAAAATTCGATGCAAAATATATTAAAACACTATTTTCATAATATTGTCAGTGCAAATACAACAGAAGTACACAATTAGGACTAAATATAGACATGTAAGGATAAAAAGGAATGCAATTGATATATCTAGATACTTCTGAATCATTCACTGTTAATAAAGTGATCGTGGTAAATGTTCAATGGCATGCTGTTAGAAATTCAATCGCTAGTCTTCAAATCGTGGACCACACGACTAGCGTCTACAAAGTTGTTAGAAACTGCACGAGATAACCGTGAGCTCTTTTCATTTCTTTAAATTTCTTCTACATTTGATATAAAGTCGTAAAAGTCACTTTTTGAAATCTTAGGTAGTTCAATATTATTCTTGAACTTTCCACGTTAAATTTTCTGATTGAAATTTATCAAGATATCCTTTTAATGTAAGCTTTCTCTCACCTTTAAGTTTCTGTTTTACATTTTATTCTATAATTATGATTTGATAGATTTTGAATATATCCTCTCTCCGTTTATATTCCACATGTTATGTATCGTTTACAAAACACCGCTGTAACGCGTTTACGGATTTGCCTGGCCGTGTGACTACCAAGTAAGAATTCCGATTCTCTAAGGTTGCCAAAGAATGGATTCGAACAAACAGAATTTGCATCAGCGTCTATAACGAGTTTATAAGATTTACGCGGACGACGTGATTGGAAAATTTAAGAGTTCCTGCGCCGACCACCCGCTGTCTTAAAGAATCCTTTTGAGAAAACGTTGAAGGTGGAGTACACTCCAGAGATCGGCTGCGAGAATTATTGCCGGGGAGCCGGCGGTATATTAAAGCTCCACGCTCTCCACGCTCTCCACGCCGCGAAAGTTGCTTCAGATTGAAATTTATTGTACCGCTTGCTGGTAATTTTAACTTTTAAAGTCTACCTTTAATGTTAGTTCAGACCTCGAGTTATCTATTAGCCTTTATCGTTGCAGATATTAGACATTTATTATACTGCATTAAAAAAGAATTAAAAAATTCTTCTTTTTCATTGGTAACTTTTAAACATATACCACTGTATGTTTCAACCGTCAAGCAACAGTATCATATGTTTACATTGTAAGGCGACTTAAAATGTAAACATCCTATCTATCACTTTGATCGACAGACGTAACACTTACTATCAGGTGTACTCTCAATGTTTTTTGACAAAAAACAAACATAATGCATTGATGTTATTTACATTAAAAATACGAACAAAAGCTCTACGGCGATTGGATCCGTCGCGAAAATTACTCCAACGTACCTGCAACAAAATAATTCACAATTACTCTTATGTATTATATTATAAATGTAACTAATAAATATGGATAATGTATATAATATAGAATATATACGACTAACAGCCGTCAAGGTGGCAGAATCACAAAAATTATTAAAAGAATCTTTGAACCTTGAAATAAATATCTAACACTCAAAACATTAACATTGTTATAGCCTTTGACACTAAGTTTCGTCGAGTATTGTTTATTATTTTTTTGTCGGAGATATATATATATATATATATATATATATATATATATATATAGAAAAACAATAATACTTTCCATAATTTATTTATTTATATGTTATTAACGTAACACCTTAAATTAAGGGTACGGAGGGCGGATTCATTGCCATAGAGGCATTTTCTGTCAGTCTACCTAGAGAAAAAAGTAAATTTGTTCATGTAGGTGTTAAAAATAAATTGATGAATAAATTATCATATTCTAAGCTATTAATACATACACACATATATATATATATATAAACTGTAGGCATACATAGTTATAAATAACATTAACGCGAGGTTGTAAAGTTCATATCTAAAATCAGTATAACCTCAAAAGCTGTATCCCAGTTGAGTTTCAATGGCAGTGTCTTCAGATTTTAGTTGGTATATTTGTAGAGGGTGCAGGTAGTCACGACACTCAGACTTGAGGAATACGATTATATGAGGAGGATATATGTAGAAATATATAAAATAATAGTTTTCATCATTATCAGCCAATATACGTCCACTGCTGGACATAGGCCTCCCCCAAAGATCTCATAGATTGATCCTGTGCAGCCCGCAAAACTGCCGGGCACTAGGGGTCGTCGTTTATAGGTTTATGTGGAGGTGATTTAGTCTCTTCCCCACCACGCTGGCCTAATGCGGGTTGGTAGAAGCTGGAACCTTGTTTGTTGAAAAGCAGGATACCACGAGCAGGTGAGGCTAGTTTGGGTCCCTTGAGTTGTTGTGCGGGACCCCTTATACCCCTTTTACACTATTGGCAAGGTAATAATGTCAATTCAGGTCATGTTAGATGGGAGAGGTGGTCAAGCTTTACTTACTTTTTATTAGTTTAATTACAAGCAATCTAATTTGGGAAACATCAGGTTTCCATTGGCACCAATAATATGAAAATATAATGCCGCATGAAACCGTAATACAGTTATTCAACAATCACAAACTACCGGTTCACTTGAGAACCAGCCGTAGGTTCTTATAGGAAAGTAAAAGTGGTACGCATTGGCAGGTTCTATCTGAATTATGTAACGGCTCTCGCTGTATACATTGCGACTGAGAACCGAGGGCCCCGGGTTCAAGTCCTGCATTAGCGAGAGAAACTTTCTAAATGATATTAAACTCATGGATTCAAGTTCATCGATCTTACAACTTGATTGCTTGCAGATATACATTTGCTTTTAAATCAAAGCTCTAAATTCTATATAAGTATCAGGAAGGTAATGTGTAGTATTGACAATATTGATTCTGCAATTGACAGACCAATACGAAGCGATTAAACACGCCTTTTGTAAGCGGCTCCAGTGACCTGAATAATATTACGCTAACCATCGGAGTGATGTGTGGAAAGTCGTCGGGCAACTCTTCGATGTCGCCAACGTCAATATATGTAACGGTTTGTAAATCATTTGTTTGATCAAACATTTGTCCGATCATTGAATTTGTTCCTTCGATGAAATTTACTTTACTAAACGATGATGGCTACACTAATAAGATTTTTTCTAAAATATATAGCAAAATACAAGTCTCTTTTATCTACTTGTCTATCCTTGGGGTCTAGTTAGGTGTCCTTACTTTGAAGATAATTGACGTAACAGTTAATCTATTCTCCTCTTAGAGTGTAATTGGAATTTGTGACGATGTACAGATTGATTTGTTACAAGGATGTGTTCGGGTGTTGACCCAAAGAGTTGATCTACCCACAAAATGTTTACGAATTCAAAATTTCAATCCAATACGAACGTCGTGAGAATTCCTAACCAACGTAACCTGCGCAAGATTTATTCAAAATTGTAAATTCACTTGCTTGTATACAAGTCTAACATAAATTGTTCTTTGAAATAAAATTACTATCACCAATACATATACGTTGATGCTGATGAGATTAAGAAAAGTTATGTGGGATATTTAACACAGTGATCCTGTTCGGAACCAATAAAGGAGACAGACAAAGATAAACGTAGCTGACCAAGTCCAGGATCCCATGTACCTTAGTTGTTCTTGAGATATGCAGATTTTATTCACTAAGTTAAACAAAGTCAAGAGTACTCGCAACCGGCGAGCATGTATGAAGACGCTCATGAAAGTGGAGGAAGCGAGACAGGTGTTCCAGGATCGTAGCAAGTGGAGTGAGCTGGTCTCTGCTTACCCCACTGGGAACTAGGCGTGATATATATATGTATGTATGTCAAACTCAGCTGCATAAGTGTCGAACCTACGCCTCTTCGAATTGTTTGTATCGGTATTTGTAAATAACCCCAGCAAAGGAGAAGGAATTGTTATTTTCTTTTAAGAAGACTTGACTATTTCATCTAGTAATAAGAGGTAAGAAGACATCATTATATTAGCCGATAGACTTTCAATACTGCTCATAGTTCTCCCCCAAAAATTTCCACATCGAAATGAGCTGTGCTAATGGTAAAATGGAGTAGGAAAGTAATAGGCTTTTCACTCTTCTTAAAGACAACATCCTTATTGGAGGGGAACACTAATCCCATCGAGTTGTTCCACTCCTTAGCTTTTCTAATTAAGAATAAAGACCTAAAGCTCCTTGTTAGAAAAATGTGGATATTGATAATATAAGGAGTGACTTTCTGCACCAAATCATGTATAGGGATAAGTATTTCTAGATCTTTGAATTCAGTCTACTAGACGGATACATTGAAAACTCTCAATGAGATTTGTAATATATATTGGCTTTCGTTCAAAGGTCTATTCAATGTTTAATAAAGCCTTAATTTACCATACCGATTTAGCAAAACGGATGACGTGAAAGATTTATTAAAAAAAAATGATTGATAATGATGTTCATTGTATATCGGAAACCGGTTAAAGGTACACACGTTCGTATACAGACGGACATTTCACGTGGCGATATAAATGTATTCAATTAAATAAAATTGAAAGGTTCAATACGCGGAGTCCCTGCATCAGTCAGCTGACGCAACACGTCGGCTGGTTTCCGTGCAAATGTCAACGGGACCGGTGGACAAGTCGCCCGACCAGTCAGCCAGGTCCTCAATTCATCGCTTATATTATGCTTATACTTTATTTATTCATGCGATACACCTGACTATAACAATGTGGTGTTAGTTGGAATAATACTCACTGCACCACACAATGTCATTACCGCTGTAATTTCAAGAGCTACAACCCCTTTTAAATCGGAACAAAGTAATGTACACAACTGTTTGGCGGCAGAAATAGGAGCTGCGTAACCTACCTAGACGGTTTCCGGCGGCAGAGATTTACCATCAGCTGATTCTGCTTTTGTAGACGTTATAGCAGGAAAGTTAGATACATAACATTAAGGTAGATCAAACTAATGAGCTGGATAATTATGAATTATTTATTTAATACTTATTAGTGTTTGAATTTTAATAATCCTTTATTGTAGCTTATTTATTAAGTGATCTAGAATAATTTTGTTTCGCACCATTCGTATATACAAGACGGTGATAAGACAAGATCACAGAATTAGGGAATGGACTGGCATATCTGGGACGTCCGAATTATTCCGCGCAACCAGAGACCGAAAGGACTGTACCACGCTGACCGCCAACCTTCACTAGTTGGAGAGGCACTTCAAGAAGAAGAAGATAAGTCCGATCTTGAGGTACGGTAGACAGACCTGGACAATAACGCATAAAGACGAGCGGCTTCTGGTGCCGAGAGGAAAATCTTGCGTAGAATATTCGCTGCGACCCAAGGAGAGGACGATAGTTGGCGAAGCCGACGTAATATTGAAATGGAGAGGCATGTTGGAGAACCGCATATCATGGGGGAAGCCATAGTTCATAGACTTCGCTGGATGGGGCACTTGCTAAGGATGGGAGATGATTGTAGCATCAAAAAAACATTCCTTGAGACTAAATTTAAATTTCGGATGGCTCAGATATCGCTCGAGGAATTCTGAAGAGCACCTTCAAGCTGTGGTCTGGTAAGAAGCAGTGCGAGACAGACAAGGCTGGCTCTCTCCTGTGTTGGAGCCCAAGACAGACTTTGGGTAAGTAGCACCAGAGGAGTAAATAAGCATAATTTTATTTGTTGACATTTCATTCTTTGGAGATACTTCGCAATGTCACACAAGTGTCCCTTTAAAGGTCAAGTTTCAATTTTGTATCGTCAAATTAATATTCATATTCAATTTGTTATTTAGTTTGATTAATCCATGCCTTAGTTCATGATGATGAGATCATTGTATGGAATTTGGATGGATTAGTTCATTTTATTAAAAACGTCAAGATATTGAGCTATCAAGCGATGACTAACGTTACTGTTTAGTTAAAGTTAACCATTCTTAGTAATGCTTACGTAGATGCTTTAGTATTAGTGTCAGATGTACTGTCACCAGCGATCCAAGATCGATTGATCAGCGAACTGATTTATTACATAGTGTAGCAATAGAATGATTGACTTCTTCATATAAAATATTTTAATCAGTTCGTAACTTTTCTACTTCTTTGTGTATAATAGCTTCTGTTAAAACAATTCTGCCAATGTAGTATCAGTCATGTTAAACTAACTTCCTTTTAACGGTAAATTTTTTAATAATGACAGTACTTTGGTTGTTCCTGTCCATGCCCTGCCCACTCGGACACTCCTTAATTTCACCCAGAAGATTGAAGACCATAATTAACCATGCTAACCAATATTTGGGTTAACGAACGAATCATTTAGCCGAAAAGCAGTTATTTAATGTGCTAGTTTTCTTATTGTTATATTCTCCGTCAAATCCCAAGATCAATTAGGATCAAATCTTTGCATCTTCAGGGACCTTATGGGGGTTTTATTAGGTGCAAATCCGATACAACCTATCTTTGTACCAGCGAAAGGTAGTATTTCTTATAATCTTTGGAAATACCTCAGATATACGTAACTTAAATACATATATGTATAATATTATATACGAATGGTACAGGTAATGGAAAAAACTAGCTGAAACAGATTCATCATCATTATCAGCCGATACACGTCCACTGTTGGACATAGCCCTCCCCTAAAGATCCCCAACATCGGTCGGTTCTACGCTGTCAGCATCCAGAGGCTTCTCGCGACCTTCCGAGCACCAAGGGCCGTCGTTTGTAAGGATACAAATAAGGAGATTTGGGCCACTTCCCACGACGCTATCTCAATACAGGTTGGGGAAACAAATTAAGATTCAAAAAAGGCATTTTCACAGGGAAAGAGGAAATTTTATAATTTTTTAAAAACCAATTGTCAGACATAAACAATACTTAATGAGGCTAGTATTATATAGTGCTCATGCTGACCACGACCTTTAGATTGGAAGGTCCGGACCTATAGATACAACGCTAAGTATTTATCTACCACAATATTTGTTTAAAAATAAACTATTTTTAGAACAGACATAATTAAAACAAAGGAAAGAAAAAACGGTTCAGCCAAAATCAGTCGGACATTAAAAAGATTATTCCTCGAGATAAAAATATACATGAGGCCACGGCAACAGTTTTATTCACACCCTGACATTATTCACCAGCATGGAAACCAGCTTTATGAACAGATAATAATACACCGCAGTACTTCCGCGTGTCAATCGGTTCTTAGCAGACGGAGACACACTAGCTGATAAGCATACATATAGTTTTCATTACTCTCATATATATTAACTCCAGCGTCTGAAAGGAGAGTTCTATGCAAACCTTACTGCTAATCAAACTCAGTATATGTCCCAGGAATTGAACCAGGGTCATGTGTTTCCTAATGGCTTCAATCACTGTCTCGGCGGCATTTAAAAAAAGTTCTCGTATCCAAAGTATAGGTAATAGTACTGTTAGTATATATTATCGTTTCGCAACCGGCTAGTGTGTCGCTACACTAACGACGCTCAAACGCGAAAACGCTTATTGCGTTATTATATTTAACTGATAATAAATGCAAATGATTAATGGCTTTGGAAATGTACAACGAAACATTCCAACAGAATTAATATTCAACATATAGATACATATATATATTATATATATGTATATATATATATATATATATATATATATATATATATATATATATATATTATATATATTACGTTGTTATGGTATGAGCTAATAATAAGGCATAAAATCGTGCTACTGGAAGAATAATGAATATGTATTATATTTCACTGGTTGAAGACTAAAGGAAGACCGAAGAGATGAGACGGATAATTTGTTAGAAAGAGATAGAAGATGATGCATCATCATCAGCCGGTAGTCATGCACAGTTGGACGTAGGCCTCCCTTAAAGATTATCACATCGGGTAGGGATTCATGTGGATGATATATATAATGAGGGTTGTAGGGAGCCATAGCCTCTTTTGTTGACTATCAGGTTGCACCACGATCTGGTGAGGTTGGCTTGGATCCCGTGAGTTCTTGTGCGGGAACTGTTACACCCCGTTGATGATTAATATAACGTATTTAATTTTAAATACTTTGAGATCTTAATGTACACTGTATAAGATACGACGAGATCAGAAGGAATACTTGGAAGCGTATGCCCAACGGTGGGAGTCTTTAGGGTGATGATGCACATATTAAGTATTACTATAGGATTATTACCTTATGAAGACACACTAACTCCTTCTGAGTTCTCTATTAGGTAATCTTTGTGTGCAATAATATATGCTACAAAATGTATAAAGAGCAATGGTGGTAAGTACAGTAGTGTATAAACATTACTGTGTTCTGGTTTGAAGAGCGTTATAACTAGTTTAGTTATTGGCATAACGATATTCAATTCTTTATATCTTACTCATTAGCGCCACGGCGATATCGGCAGAAGTATCTTTAATAGGTAATGGGTTTTTTTTTAATAAGGCAAATAAAAACCTTTTAATATATTTAAAATAATAAAAGTTGATGATGTATGTATATACCTAGATAATTTCACGAGATATATATAAGTATATGTATATATTTTTGGAAAACATTAAAGTGCTTTACGAGCTGCGTCCACGAGCACAACTTCCCATTCACTTTTACATACATAAAAATGTCAAATCCTAAGGTCACTTCGCCCCTTCCCCCATTCAGTCAATTATTATCCTTAAGACAATAGAACAAAGTGCAATTTTGTCTGACCTCAGTTGTATACACAAGTTTCGGCTTTGTCTTGGCATATAATTATCTTTCAACATATACATGCTTAGAGTGTTCTTTATTTTTATATATTGCGATAATAAGAACATTTTATATATACGGTATGATACCATCATCACCATCAGCTGATAGTTAAATATGATATACACATATATGTATATATCTAGGGTATATCAAGATATTGCTTGTCTTAACGGACTAAAGTAAATTAGTAGGAGACGTAACAGATTCAAAATGACAAGAAGACCATAGACACTAAAATGAAATGACTTATCCTTATGAGACAAAAACAAATATTTTCGATGAGCTTACATCATTGACAAGTTTTTTTTTAAATAAAAAAAAAAAAAAAAAAACACTTTGCTTTAAAGGCTTTGGTAATAAATATGACAACTTCTCATTTTGGCGTAATCGCTTCGTGTTTCTCACAACGCAAAATATCTAGTTGTTGTCTGAACACTTCGACGATTATTTAATGACGATTCATTTATTATTAGTATAAATAAGAATAATAAAAATAATAATAAACTATCTATGTATCAAAAACAAAGTTATAAAACAAAGCTTTTGAATAAACGAAGCTGCTTATAACAAAATCATTATCTGCATAGTAAGATACTATGTAGAAGTCAAAGCAGTATATGGGAATAAATTAGGATCTTTAGTCTATCTTCCTGGGGACTGGTCGTTCCTCGTGGAGCTTACCATCACATCGACTGTCATCCTAACGACTGATGAAGCATCATCATTTTCACTAAACTGTACATTATTATTCATCATCAAAACTCTAAAGTTAAGTCACATCTCATCACAAGACATCGTCAAACAAGCATGTTCATTTATATGAAACTTATATCATCTTCATCATCAGCCGAAAGAAGCCCACTGCTGGGCATAAGCAGATGATAAATCTACACATCGATTGTTCCTATGCTGCTCGGAAAACCGCCAGGCATGAGGTCCGTTTGAAGAGGTTTATGTTGGAGTGATTTGGGTCTTTTCTCACCACGCTGGCACAATGCAGGTTGGTGAGAGCCAGAGCCTCGTTTGTTGATTAGCAGTGTGCACCACGAGTAGATGAGGTTGGCTTGGGTCCCTTGAATTGTTATGCGAGACCCCTTATATTAAAGATATATAATACATATAGGAGGTATCCAGAGATTCATTGACTCCTCACGAAATCTCCAAAGCTATTAGACGTAATCACTCAAAATTTAGTAGACATTGCTTCTTTAGAGGTCAGCTAAGATGGTTTTTACAAAATTCGTCCCCCAAAGGGAATTTCGAGGGTATCAATAACGCTATGGGGCATGGGGGCGGCGGATTGCCACCGGATGAGAATATTTATGTCAAATTTCAAGTCTGGTTCTATGTAACGATCAGTAAAGCAGGCGGGGAACAGATAGTGTATACGTATACAGGGGGTTACACCACTGTTCCTCACGGGATCCAAGCCAAGGTTAAAGAGCAGAGGAACACCATAGAGCCGGACGAGTTATTTGAAAGAGAAGATGATTCATCATCATCACTAGCAGGTAGTCTTTCACTGTTAGATATAGCCCTCCCTCAAAGATTTCCACATCATGTTGCACCCTGCTATTCAACGAACGAGGCTCTGGCTACCCCCAACCCGTATTGGGGAAATGGTTCAAATCCCTCACGCGAATCCCTACCCAATCGTTCTGGGAATATTTGGGGGCGCTTGTGTCCAGCTGTGGACTTCTGTCGGCTGATAATCATAACATATATATAAGTAGTGAAAACACACTTCCTATTTATTATTAGTGATGAATAATATGTTAAAAAATTACTAAATCCAATCACATAAAAAGTCGACTTTGTAGATTATCTAATTTGAATCATATTAAGCTATTCGAACACTAAGTTACTCCAGCTTACTTGATCAACAAATAATGTCAAACTTAAAGAAACCAGTGTTAACTTAAAGGGTCATTGCTCGGTGTAGGGGCCGACGTGGAGATCTCATTTTTAAGGATCGGACCCTTACGGGGTACTTTAGTATTAACGATTTTTGAAGTTTATAATATACGTATAATATAATATATATATTTTTTTAATTAGTAATAATAATATAATTAATGTTTTTCACGTGAGCTTTAATTAAAAAAAATATACTGGAAAAAAGGATATAAAAAAATCTAAAGCAGAAGTGGTCATGCAAGGATATCAGGGTACTGACGTATTGAGGAATCGATCATGTTAAAAAATAAAATTTTAATTAAAAATTCTTCATTATAGTAAAAAAAAATGCTAATATTGATAATGATCTCTTTTGTGATCAAGAATCGATCCTAAGTTCCTTATAAACATACAATTGAACTTGAAGTGTAAATAATTTGACACAGGGAGATCAACATTACAGGACATTAAGTTTAATGGTAAGTGATGCTTCCGTTCAAATAAACGTGGCGCAGTTCATGATGATATATACTACACTAATTTTTTTTTATTTTGTTATTCAATAATGCGATGAGACAAGCGTGTTATTCACTTGATAATAAGTGACACTTCCGCCCACAATAACGTGCCGCTAGTTAGTATGTTATACAATGAACAGTATTGGGATTAACGATAGAAATGAAATTTCACTGACAACAACTTCAAACCGGAACAGTAATACCTGCACACAACAGTTTAGTAGCAGTGAGAGAAGCGGTGATACCTAGTCGGTATCCGTCAACTGATTAAAGTAATTATTTTCTCATAATTAAATTAATCGTATCGGAATCGTTACGTTGCTATGTTAACGGACACATGTAAGATCTTAAGCTTCGGGACCGAAGTAAACGAGATGAGAAAGGTATTGGGAGGCTTTGTGTGTGCCCTCGTATTATTGTACACGCTGTGTGAAATTTGTTCTACACCGCAGCATCCGTTATTAATTTATCTCCTTCAAAAGATCTCATCGAGATATAAAGATAATAAAACATGATGAAAAAAAAAAATTATAAACAACTTCGCTTTGTTGGATGAAACGGGAGTTTGCTTTTAATAAATTGATTTAAATTGCCCACTTAAAATTCCCACTGTTGGGACTAAGCTCTCGCAAGGAGAGTCAATACTATTTATCCTCGAGTGAAATTTATTCTTAGAACATATCAGTTGATGTTTCCTTTCGCCGGATGCTCAGAGGATTGAACCACGTCCTCTTCGAGAGCGGCCGCTGTAACTGAGCCATCGGCAGTTATTTTGTTCAAATTATTATAATTATCGATTATTTTCAATATTTATATAAAACTATGCAAATATAAGGAAAGTTATTTTGTTTTCCTTACCGCGAATATTTTAAGAAATCCTCGAAACTTTCTCTTTCAAGGATCTCTTAATATATTCGCGAGAAAGGCTTTCGTTTTAAACAAACATTTTCCTTAGTGTATGTGCCGCTTTCTATTAATATTTGAATTGTTTCTTATCACTGCCTTTTGTGTGATGTTGTCAAGTGTTTGCATTTTTTTTTTAATTTTTATAAATAAGTATAAATATTAAAGAAAGAAAGAGTGACAAACAAATTGTAAACTTGGAACATCGAAAGGTGATACACGTTAAAACTATTTCCGCTTTACGGCATAAATACTTGCGGTCTAACTTATCACTTAACGCCACGTGAAAGTTTTCATTAAATCATCAGCCGATAGACGTCCACTGCTGGACATAGGCCTCCAAAGTTTCCCATATCGATCCGACTGGGATTCATGTAGACGGATTTGGACCACATCATTATATATATAGCATGATCATGATCTGAAGACTCTAATAAAACTTTCCACTAAAAATATATCTCGTTCCTATTTAAAATAATTAGTTTCTTCTTCCATCAGCCTATGTCCAGCAGTGGGCATATTTCAGCAAATATCTCCAAATACTGCAAAAACTGTAGCTACAGATTGAATACTTTCTCTATTGGAATATATTTTTGATGCCGTCGCTTATTTAAATAATTAACTTAGTAAAGTCGCAAATTCTTTATAAAGGGTTCAAGTTTCCCGTTACACAGTGTTATCAGTTATCAGCACCGGATCTTAAGTAATCACTCGAAACAAATTAAAGGCGCTCTCTGAGTAACTCGAGCGGTGGCGAAATATTAACACGTCGGCAAACCAGATCACTTTCGTATTACGTATTGATATATATATATATATATATATATATATATATATATATATCTACATATATACATATACATGTAGAGCGTAAAAGAACATAGTAGAAGATGGAAGAACAGCATGTTATATAGAGACAAAGATACAGTACAAACAGCACTTGTAATTTTAAAGGAATTATCTTCCGTCAAGTTTATACTTATGATATTAACTATGAACTATAAGCAAACAGTGTTAATATTGCAAATTTGGACCACATCATCATCCCACAGTTGGGACTTGAAGCATTCATTTATAAAAGTGAAAGCAAGTCACAAATCGAGCTAACCGAATGAGTTTTAGCAGTTGTCGCATACCGTAAAGCTATCCTTGAAACATCTCAGTAACCTCACGGTTTCCTCATTCACTCGAAACTCAGTGATAATCAAATCCACAACGCACACACTTACAATTCAGAGGAACTGGTTCCATAACTTGCAATTATACCGGAAGTGATAACAACTTTATAATTTACTGATTTATGTGTGGGAATGTGAACGGCGTTACTCGTTAAGTATTTCCCTTGATCTAGTAACTGTCGATCATTGATCATTTACTACTGTATCAGCCGAAGCAATTAAACCACTCACAGAGTTTTTTTTTTTTTAAATAATACTTCATTTTTATGTTACACGCGTATGTATAGCGACGTTAGTTAAAGTTTACAAGCAACCTTAGGTTAATTGTAAAATTAAGATCAATTAAAGGTCGCTTATCAACTGTTTCTGCTAACGGTACTACAAAACAGTGCACCATCAACAAAGTTACTAAGTATAGTTAGTTAAACTGGAGCTTTATCTACTTGTGGTAACTTATAGAACGTATGACGTAGCGAAAGTTTTTTTTAAACGTTAACTTGATCGTAGCTTAGACAATATTTTTTAAGTTGAGTAAATGAGTCTATGGATATCTTCTCTAAACATATATATAGAAAGATAATTTTCAGAAGTTTTTTTTTTAATTTTAGCTTTTATGTAGCATTCCTATATTTGAGCCTTCGTTCCTTACTTTGTTACATATTATATATTGCTTCCTTCATTCCCTCCTTTCATCCTTTTCTTCTTTTATTCTATTCTAATCTCATTTCTCTCATCTATTCTCCATCCTAATTCCTTCTCTCTTTATCTTGTTTCTTACGTCTATACATTACGATTTCTTTTTCATTCTATCCTTATATCTTACCTGTATACATTTTGTTCTTAATACAATTTTCTATTGACGGTCATATGATTTTCAGAAGTGTTAACTAACAATGAACTAGTTCTCTTTTAGATTACTTCAAGTTTTATAACTTATTTGGCGGGTTCCCCAATTCGTTCCTATATATATACACTACCGGTTAGATGTCTTAGAATCACAACGCAGTAATGTTTACACTTATCTGTTTGTCAGTAAGCCCACGGATTATGTCGATGAATATTAATGATATCTTTTGACTAAACAACGCACCCTTTGTGACCGTAATGAGCAAATGTTGCACCTCTTACTAAAAACCGGTCGCTTTCAAACTAAAAGGAACCTTAAGTGTACCGACCGCAAGGTTCAAAACCCGATCGGTGTGAAACTACGAAACGTGTGGTATATACATAACTATTACAAATCGTCAGTGTTGAAGTATTTTGGACCGTATCACAATGCAGTAAGGACTAGCCGAGCCGGTGCCGGTGGTGCTGGCTAACGTGGTACAGGTATCGCAATTTGTTGCCTAACGAAACTGCGGTTTGCTTTAAAGGTACGTTATACTAAGCAATGTCCGTCTAATGTCGCAACAGTAATTTAAACTTGTACTGCACAATAAATAAGTTGCAGTAATAAAGGTTCTATGCTATATCAAAGATAATAATCTAATATGAAAAAAAATATATGTATCTATAAACTAAAAGACTATATTATAACAAGACGGAGAACAAAATCATGACTAGACTCCACTAACAATGTTCAGCTACTTTTATGTTTATAGTTTCGGGGTGAAATCTTCTAAAGAAACCCTGCTTCTTGGAGGAAGTCAGGGTTACATAACCTTGAGATTCTTATTCATTAAAACCCCCTCGGTGGTCTGCATCAGTGCATTCGAGGAGGCTCCGGGTTCTTTCATAGAATGCACCGGTACCCCTCTACACTCTGTGTGAACACGTCTCTTAGGAAGAGCCTGACCCTCCTAGGCACCATCGCTGAGCTGTACGCTGTTCCACGCAGGTTGGTTTGTTGAGCGATAAGGGTTTCCACCCTCAAGGCCCGTGAAACTCCTGGATCCTTTCAGTCGCCTTCTACAGGCAGGCTTTACCTTAGTCTTATTCCTACTATCCCGAGACTACAGGGCTTTTTGTTCAGCTACTACCCTCATTATATAAATCTATCATAAAAGATCCAGAGTATTCTGAGCTTAGCTTCATCATCCTCTTCCTTGACTTAACAATGTGTGAAATTTAAGCTAATTTAACTTGACAACCTTAAAGCTAGGATCCGTTTTCGTCAAGTTATAAGCTAGCGAGTGTTAATATGTAATTACAGATTGCGAAATAAATGAATTGATCGCGTAACATGAACTGTATAATTTAGTAACAGGTTTTTTTTTAATCGGCACCAATCCGCAAATTGTCCCGATCTATGAGTCATGGACCATATAAACATAGATCCTATAACCAACGTTTATATTATCAGCGTTTATATAATAATAACTTAACATATTAAACTAAACATGTTTTAGTTTTAAAACTGCGTAGTGTAGGTTTCTATCGGAAACATTAATTAAGCAATAAATTAGTTTTGATGTAAAACAACAAAAATGATTACTTAACTCATTAACGATCAAGGTAAAGAATTTTTTTTTGAGCGGCCATTTTTTTTCCAAAGACAAAATCATCGACCAATTTTGGTTATTTCAATATGAATAGGATATCGAAAATATATAAACCTGTTACCTGTAATCCGAACTAAAAACATCAGAAAGCAATAAAATGGTAAAAAGATCAAAAAGGATAAAGTAATCTTTATCCTTTTTTATCTTTTAACCATTGTTTTTGTATATAAATATTTATATTTGTTTAATAAAGTGTTTGTATTTGGGACGGTAAGAGAAAACCATCAACGAAATGATGAAGGATTCAGGAAACTGCTGGTTACGATCAGCTCACGATCGTTTGCCGAGGATGTACTCACCGAACTATGTCCAGTCCGTAAGCTGATGATGATGATGATGAAATAAGAAAATAACAATAGAAAAGAACTAAGCATAAAATGTTACAGGGTCGTTATGATAATGTATTACTTAACTCGAGGTTGCCAAATAAATCTGTTATGTCACTCGCATACCTTCGCGTTGAGGCCGTCTAATCTAACTGTTAAGTTTACTGGCCTGTAGTACACAATAGTAGCTACCCTTTCTACATTTACTTTTACTTATACTTAAACAAATCTTACCATGTGATAGTATAACAAATTTGTTTGTACAATAATTCATCAAACTATATATTTAATGTATCTGATAACTATGTTTTGTCAAAGTGATTTTATGAATATATATCAGCTTCGTTTGCTTCTTGTGACATATATTAAGTACCGTTAGCAAAAAAATTAGAACTTTTTAAGTATATTTGATAAGTGCATCATCATCATCAGCCGATAAACGTACACTGCTGAACATAGGCCTCCTCCAGAGATCTCCACATAGATCTCTCTCGCGTTGTTCGCATCCAGCCCAACTTGTGGAAAGACTTTCAGCACTACTTCTGCCAGTACGTAGATTCCACTTGAGGACCTTACTGCCCCATTGGTCGTCCATCCTTCGAGCAATGTGCCCTGTCCACTACCACTTAAGTCTAGCAATCTTTTGAGCTATATCGGTGACCTTAGTTCTTAGTTGAATATCATATAACAGATGATAAAGTGGCCTACGTCTAGCTGTGGACGTCTATCGGCTAATGTTGATGATGATAACGTATGGAAATTGTTTGTATTATACAATATATGTTATATGTTGTTACGGAGATACAGTCATTGCGTTTCAGTAATAAATAAAGGTTAAGCAGATGTTCGTGGTTAGATAGACTCATGATGTCACATAAAATGGATGGCGAGGGATAATGTTATTAAGTAAGAAGACTATATATTACATATATATATACACATTAACTCTGTTAAGTATATTAAACTGAAAGATCCGCATAATTCACGGGACCCAAGCCAACCTCACCTGCTCGTGATACACCCTGCTAATCAACAAACAAGGCTCCGGCTCCCACCAACAATCATTGGAACAGCCTTGTTGGAAATGGCCCAAATCCCACCAAATTAGAGGATCTATTGGCTGATGATTGATTGTTTGATTAATAGAAATGTATTGTTTATCGTCTTTGGTACTGGTCAATCAAACAAATTCTCGTCATCCTCCTCCGCCTCCTCATCATGAGAGATAAACTCCGAAGGGTATCATATATCGTTATATATTGTTGTAGTGCTATCGTTTGTTTGTATCGTGAAAGTAAATACAGAGGTCGCCGCAAGAGGTCCGCGTTACGGACTTTCTTCAAGCACTTTCCTTTCGCTTCACCACCTTCATTGTCCGACATGTCGGTGCGTCATTGTCGGTGGCGCGTGATTAGAAAACTTGAACCGCTACGGAATTGTTAACCTTGCTTTCTTCGGAGTACAAAGGCCTTAAATACGTCTCCTGAATTTTTAACGATCATAGGTGTTCGGTTTTAGTCGAATTTGAATACATCGTTTATTATTAAAATCGTAAATTAACGTATATACAATATACCAACGGATGATGAAGTGGACATATCAAGATATTTCTTCTGTATACAATGATACTGCTCTGGCTGCAGATTGACAATATGGTGGTAGCTTGTTCCAAATAATCAACCAAGCATAGCTTATATTTTAACATCATATTAAGTGATACAAAATCGTAAGAGATGTGCTGGATAGAAACAGATCGTCCGCTCCAGACAGCATCCCTAGCACAGACCACAGGCGATCAGACTTGAAGGAACAACCCTAAAGGGAGAAAGATCAAGTGATGGACGTCAACAACCGTAAAGTATTCATTAAAACATCTTCCGCTGTTCGAGTCTAGTAGCTGAGGTCGCCGCTTAAGTCTGGTTCTTATGCGGATGTCCTCATCTCTGATATAACGCAAAGATACTCCAGGGTCTCTCCATCGCTCGTCTCATTATCAATGACCCTGGAACAAAAGTTCCACGAATAGCACATATCACGCTTGTTATACATACATGCGAACTGTGTCATCTTTGTCTTGTTTGTCACCGTAATCGGTAATGATAAACATACAGATATTATTTACCAAAAAAAATAATTATATACACAGTTGAAATTGGAGACGATGATAGTGTTGTGCGAGACTATAAAATTGGTGATCATTATGTGAAACTGTGTGTTTATATTATTCGAGTACAAACAGTAGGGCCGACGTGGTCAAACACAGCGGTGTCCTCAGCGCGACCGGCCGGCCTTGTGTGCGCGTGCGCCGCTTTCAACACTTAGTTACTCAACACAACTTCAATGCGGCAATTGTAGTATATATAAAGTATGCAGTAACCACAGACAATGTTAGATATTTGTAATTTTTATTTCGACGGAAGCGACTAGACCAATAGGACATTAACCTGATCCTTTCGCCCATAACAACGTGGTGTTAGTTAGTATGATATATTACACCAAATTCCGCTCGACGCTTTCACACAAGGTTTTAAGTCTCGTTACAGCAGTAATTTCAATAGCTACAACATCATACAAACCTGAATATAGTAATGTTTGCACACTGCTGTTTGTTGGCTGTAATCCTATCGTAAAAATATGAGGGAGATTGGGCCATAGTCATCACGCTTGCCCAATGCGGCTGGGTGACTTCACACACAGCTTAGAATAAATTCTAATTCATGTCTAGGTTTCCTCGCGAAGTTCTACTTCACAGTTTGTATTTCGCTGTTGTAATTAAAGTTCACACATGTACATAACTTAAATATTAAAGTCATGGGTACATGTCGAGATTCGAACCCTAGACTTTCTGAATGAAGGCCGCACGCTCTAACCATTAAGCTAGCGAGCTGCCACCAGCACATAAAAAGAACATATTCAAAGATCAATTTTGTAATGAAGTGAAAAGCTTATTTTACTAAAGTTATCCTTTAAGATAATAATGAATTATTTATAATTAACGAAATTATGGTGATTATTATTTATGGTAATTAAGGAAATATTGTAATTAATGAATTAATTATCTCCTGCACGTTATCAAAGCAACACCTGTCGGGGCGAAGGTATCGTAAAAAAGTCCACTTGATATATAGTCTATATCTAGTGGAATATCTAATGATGAGAATTAGGGTTCCGTGTGAAAAAAAATTAGTTAAACAAATTGCGATATATTATCATCATCATGAGTCTATTGATGCCCAATGCTGGGCATAGGTTTCCCACAAAGATCTCCACACCACACACAAGTTTATGCACTATATTTTCTATTCTTTCTTGGAAACGATCTGGATGTTCACTGGCTTAGATATACATAATATATATATATATGTATACATATATGTATGAGTGTGTGTGGTGGTAGTATGATATACACCATCACACATCACATATAGCAAGGTAATAGTGTACATATTCGACGCCAGGAACAGTAGCTGCGGTTATAATGAGCTACTTCCGGTTTGTAAACATACTAGCAAAACGTAATGATGACTATCATGTTAAAATTGAATTAATCAGTATAATACATCCGGTAATCGGAACTACATTACAGACACTACTTCCGGTGACAACACATTTCCAGTCGGTACAAACGTAAAGTTTTACTGTAATAGTATTACTATCTATTGACCATTCTTATTACTACCGCAGCTTTTTTACTTACTGACAGTAATGTGCAAATATTGTTGTGTTCCGATTTCAAGGGCTTTGTCGCTACTGAAATGTTGTACATCAAGGCCATGACCACCATGTGGTGTAGTGTTCACCATCTTAACTAATTCCACATTGTTGTGGGTTGGCGTATTACTCACCATCTCTCTTGTTATTAAAAAAATTTAGTTATGTTTTAAGATGAATTTTTCCGTTATAACTTACTTAAGCTTTCATTAAGTAATAAAACTGTTTCAAGTTTCACATATGTATATAACTTAATTATCATTATTAATGAATTCTCTATAATTCTTATTTCTATACATATATTAATAATTTGTCAATGACCTTATGAGATATAGGAAATATTTACAACTGGTTGAAGTTTTTGTACTGGTGGTAGGTCTCTGCTGGAGAACGTCTCGTTACCATCACCACCACGCTGACAAACGGTAGTGCACACATTACTGTGTTCCGGTTTGATAGGCGCTGTAGATAGTGAAATTACTGGAATAATGAGACTTAATATCCTATGTCTGAAAGCATCGAGTGTAATGTAGTGCAGTATAAATCATCGTTCTATTATCACCGTTAGTTCGCCAAATAAAAAAAATATGGTATAGTGTACATGATCCTATCTACCACCGCTTTATTATGTGTAGGCGTATTACTTATCACCAGGTCGCCCGTTCGCTTCGTCGAATAAAACAAAACCTAGCTTAGTATACGCGACATACATGGCTAAGTGTATGTAGGCGTGACTCGCACAACAACTCACGGAATCCAAACCAACCTCACCAGCTCGTGGTGCAACCTGCTAATAAACAAACGAGGCTCTGGCTCCTACCAATCCGCATTGGGCCAGCGTGGTGGGAAATGGCCCAAATCCCCCCATATGAACCCCTGCAAACGACGACCACTGATACCCGTCGATGTTTGGGCAAGGCCTATATCCAGCAGTGGACGTCTATCGGCTGACGATGATGATGATTACATACCATCATCTCGCTTCGCTATCACTTCCTTGTAGTTACAGAAGTATCAGGTGAACGTTGTCTAATGGATACAGCGAAGAAATAAAAATTGCGATAAAATTCTATTGCAGTTTCGTAACAAACACATATTTCATTAAGTTGAAGCATTTTTAATAACACACACAACAACGCTCGCTCCGGATAATTTAAAATGGCCGACAAACATTTGTACAGTACGCCAGATATGAAAACGGGTAAATATGTGAACAGGAGCCGGGTTCATTTGTTGTTGATAATTAATTTTCTTATAAACTCCCAGCAACCGGCATTGGGCCAGCGTGGTGAGGAATGGCCCACATATCTCTCCATATGAACCCCTACAAACGTGGAGGAGATCTGGGGGAGGCCTATGTCCAGCGGTGGACGTCTATCGGCTGATGATGATGTAGTTATACAGCATCAAGCTTGTTTACTATTCCCCGATCATCAGGCCACGTGGTTTTCTAACAACGTCGCGCTAGTTAGAATGGTGTACACCGCTCCACATTACGCTCGTCGCATTGATATATAGATTATATATATAATTACCCTAGAAAATTGAATAGCTCTAGCACCCTTTATACCGGAACAAAATAATGTTGTAGGAGATGCGGTGGCGGCAACCTAGACCTACTATCAATCTGAAAGCGGATTTTTAGTATTTACGTCTGTTGATAAAGTTTTGTTTTATTTAATTACTATTATTAGTATATTTACTTCTCGAATATATAGAAATGGAAAGTGTTTATTCCTTTGTAGTAGCGATGCTCTCACGGCGATATGAATTGTTTTCTTTTTATTGTCATGTAAAAGAAAATCGTGTTTAGTATACATTGCGGGTAATTTGAGAAAGTTTTACTTGAATATGCTAAATTAATATTAAATTATAAGTAATTACTGCAGTAATGAGCTCCTTAGATACGATAATTTATTTGGATAACGATAAACTTTGTTCCGTGATATAGAATTAGATTTGAAATTTGTCAGAAATATTCCCACCACGCCGTCCCTTGGGCCTCTTCCATTATTAGCATTCCCGCAACTCCTTCTGGGGTAGGATTTTTGTAAAATCTATTCTTAACTGTCCTCTAAACGGCAGAAGCAACATTTCTACCAAATTTTCAGTGATTACGACTAATAGTTTCGGAGATCTCTCGATGCCATGGATTTCTGGATATCTTCTACGTATTTAGATTTATACTGATGTAGATTAATTAAAATATACAAGGAAAATATTTATCATTGAGAGATGCTTCTAGAAAATTTCGACGCAGCATTACAACATTATGTTCGTCAACATCATAATAATACATTAGAACGCAATAAAATTTTGAGGGCGTTGCCCCGAAATATGCAAATACACCAATAACATGAACAGGTCCAATATTCAAACTAGTAAACATTCGGACGGGAAAACGGAAAAAAAATCTATCACTTTTTGCTCTACGACAGCTAAAGGTCTTTTAATATTATCCTCTAAAACCTGAACATTAAAAAATATCCTTTTGATCATCATCAAAGGAATGCCTATTATAAAACCAGTCTACGTCCTTTGCTGATTCCAAAACTATATTTTTTTGTAGTCTGATTTTCGGAGAACATGGTGTAGATGTTGTTTATTTTATCTAACACTCAAGCTAAGGTTTATAATCATCATCATCAGCAGATAGATTTTACTGCTGGACATAGGCCTCCCCAAAAATTCCTTCATTAACCGGATAAGGATTCATATGAAGGGGTTTGGACTATTTCTGATGCTGGCCTAATGCGGGTTGGTGGTAAGTTTTATAAGGTGTAAAGTAACAATGAAGCTGTAGATGGTGATGGCTTCCTAGAATCTGATGACAGAGGTGACACAATGATAGTATTAAAGCCTCCTGTAAATAGAACAGTCAAAATAGAGTCGATGTTATACACCATGCTTATTAAATGCTTGGTAGATCATGTCAACAGAAGCTGTCGTTTTTGGGATTATTTCCTTCTCAGTGTTTCCCTTCATCGAAACCTCAGGCTTAGTAGGATACAAACCTTCGCCTCCTATAGCATCTTGCAAAGTAGCGTTCGCGGTTACGAAATCTATACAGTTAATGTAAATTTATATTATTGCATTGTTACAAAATGGCCGCCAACCGGACGTTGCCAATTTGATTTCTAATCAAACGAACGTTCCGTTTCGGCCGTGACTTTTCGGTTTCAACGATCCGAAGAATGAATCATTCATCGTCATTTCAAACTATTGTCGTCCACTGCTGGGCATAGCCATATCAGATGGACCACGGTTGTGTAAAAAACTATTCTTCAATAGCTTCTTATTTGCAACCATTTGTTTATTGTTAACGGATGCGTACCCGTCAAATTGTATGTGAAATTGGTGTAATAGAAAAAGGTCCACTACAATCTACTTATTAAGGTGAAATGTTATCATTTGTTTTTATACAATAACCTATAACTTGACCTTAATTTGATATGACGTTAAGTGATGACACGTATGAAGATGGTGAAACGTAATTGTTTACTCTGATAATATAGGTAATAATTATAATTATTAGGTTGTGAAGTAAATTTGTGTTTAATTTGATACGTTTAATGTAGAGAATAGAAATTAATTGTGTTTAATTTAATGCAAAGACGTCTTTGGTAACTACACAGAGCTGCGAGATTGAACAAGTTCCGAGCCACTCGGGAATTAATCAGAGCCGGCTGCTGCGATATTGCTCGGTGCCGATCCGAAAGCAAGTGTCGTATGGGTGAACAGTAATTGAACAAGTGACAGGGGGGGATGGGAGGGCACATGTGAACTTTAAGATTAGTTGTAATTAGCACTTGGGCAAATTGATCGACGGAACAACGACATAGAAACTACGCAGCAGTCGCAGGCACTGGAATAAGATTCCCGATGTGGTGGCAAGTTGTAAAGGCTGTGGTGGTTCCAATAGCCGCCAGACAGAGGTGGTAACCACCACCATTGACGAATAAAACGATGAAGAAAGAGATAATTAGAAATCATAATTTGGGAGAAATGGTGAAGGAGTTTATAAACATAACGATTTGAAGAAGAGAAATACTATGTTTCTCTTCTGGAGTTCTTTGCCGATGTTAGGTCTTTCAACCACCATGCTACCACCATCATTGTATAACAGCATTGCACATCTATTAACAGGGTTACCGCGTTCACCGGAAACCGATCTGTTTGAATATTGCAAACAGAATCGTGATTTATTTCCAATGGCAACATTCTTCGTTTTGTAGGCGTAATGTATTTTTTTTTTAAGTCGAATTCGTGATTATGGCAATAAAAGTAATTTTATTATTAACGTAATGGTACGTAATCCGCCGTAACCGGGTCAGATTTTATTTCAATTACTGAATTACTGCGCAATGGTAATATTTTTTTTTTTATATTCCAATACATTTACTGAAGCGTTAATATACCTTTTACTAGTGCTGAGTTTATTTACCTACGCCATACTCATATAAAAATAATAAGACCCTAAGGCCTTATCTTTTTTTTTAACGATTATAAAGCTACGTATATTGTGGTGTTTGAATAGTGATGAGGTTTTTAATCAAAGAACCCTCATTTTATTAATCTGCTGTCGTAAAGGCCTTGTGTCTCGGATATGCCAAGCACTTCTTCCTGTCTTCGTCGTGATCATGGGACAAGTGTAAATGAATGTGTTATATATATTGAATCATGATAAATATATGGAAACTACGCTGGTTTCCTTAGGTCAGAATTTATCATCGGCCTATAGACATCCGCAGCTGGACATAGACCTCTTTCAAAGATTCCCACATAGATCGGGTAGAGATTCATATGACTGGATTTGGGT
The DNA here is from genome assembly GCA_033220335.2 of Troides aeacus. Lineage (NCBI taxonomy): Eukaryota > Metazoa > Arthropoda > Insecta > Lepidoptera > Papilionidae > Troides > Troides aeacus. The sequence goes on from CM067278.1 coordinate 11,268,134, forward strand.
CATCGCACCACGCTGATCCAAATCGGGTTGGTGCCAGCCAGAGGCCCGTTCGTTGATTATCAGGATGCATGAGCAGGTGAGGTTGGCTTGGATCCAGTGAGTTGTTGTACGGGAATCCTCACACCCAGAATTAGTACAGACTTCAAAGTACAAGTTTGAATGCTCTGCAGTTTACAGTATCATCATCATCCTTTCTTAATCCACTGCTGGATATAGGCTCTCCCCAACGTCTTCCACCAGATACAGTCCTCAAGTTATCGCATCCACCCGGTTTTTAGTTTAGCTATGTAAATTAATTCATTTATTTTAATATATACTACACAGTTGTGTCTTATATAAACTTCAATTCAAAGGTTTAACGACAAGTAGTTTTCTCCGCAGTGCTACTTCAAAGAGATGGATTTTGTTTCATAGAAAAATATTAGATAAAATAACAGTTATGGAATAAAACAAGGTATATATGATATCCGAAAAGGGCGAGCCTATCGACATGATCAGAACGACATATTCAATGATTAATGTATTTCGGTAGAGTTCGAGAAAAACGTAGAGCTATCGACGGCTTTACTTTGTATCGGAATTTTGAACCGTTTTGAACTTTAACCCCGTATTTATATGGTATATTTTAACATGACGTTGAAGCGAACGGCCGCCGAATGACCATACTTATGGCCATATGTTACAAATGTCACGGCTTTCAAGTTAATTCTGCGACGTTTGTGCCGGTTTCCAGCGAGCTTAGAGCGTATTTAATAAAGTTAAGGGTTAATTGTTGATTATTAACTTTGGACGGTCGATAGGAAAAGCGATTATTTATTGGTAGTAATACATATACTATGTAGTACGCAGAAATACCAGCCAGTATATTCTAGTGTATCTGCAATCGGTATTACCCGTGGAAAGCAGAAGGATAAGGGAAATGTTTAATAGTTTTACTCTGTCACCCTATTTCACGTATTTAGAGAGACATTTAGAAGTTAACCTGTTATGATGCTGATGGAATCTGGTATTGTTCAGACAACTTCATTGGAGGAAGTTAGTCTAATTCAAACGTCTCTCTTCCGTTATATTGCACCAACATTACTATTACTGATAGTTATAGCGCTGCTTCTTTTTTTTATTCTACGAAGCGATGAGACGAGCAAGACGTTCACCCGATGATAAGTGATACGCCTACCCATAATAACTTGGCGCTGGTTAGAATCTAAGATGTCGTCTCATTACCCCATTAGCTACAGGGCCTTTCAAACCGGAATACAGTGACACTTGCACACTACTGTTTGGCAGAAGTAGACCCTCCGGTTACATCTACCAAGACGGTCTCCGCCAAAAGGATCCTACTAACTATTGCAGCCGACATATAGTAATGTGCAAACATTACTGTGGTCCGGTTTGAAGAGTGTTGTAGCTTGTAAAATGGGGTAAATTGATGAGCACAATGTGGTGCTGTGTGTGACATTCTAACTAGCTACACGTTGTTATGAGCAGGCGTACAATTTACCACTGTAAGAATATCTAAAAGTAATACTATGTTCTAATATAGAGTATTACAACCATTAAGTCTGTCCATTGCTTTCCAGCGGCTATTAGCTAATTATTTACATATTAATTATAAATTAATGTGAAAGTGTTTGTATAAGTATCACATTAACGACAATATTCTTTGCTTTCTTTTAAGAAAGTGTTTTTATTTAAGCTCCTTCCACTGTATTTAAGTTATCTAGTGTTTCTGGTTTGACCTTACGATCTCGCACCAGCGGCCAACGAGCACAAGGCGCGATCTCCGCGAGGTTATTATACGATTATCGTAAACATACGAAAGGATAATATTTATTCGTGATTTAAAAATTAAAAAATACAGTTAATTACTACTAATAGTAGTAGTAATTAACTATCATTTGTATACCTATAAGATAAGTTAATTTTACTCTACAACTATATAAGACTTGGTGTTCCCCATGCGCTTTACTGACTGAAACACCACCGCAACACCCTTTGGGGAGATAATTTTTTTAATACAATCCATTCTTAGCTGACCTCTAAACTACAGAAGCAATATCTTCACCAAATTTTGAGTGTTTACGTCTAAAAGTTTCAGATATGTCATGATGAGTCAATAGATCTCTAGATATCTCATCAATAATAATAGATCTTATAAATTTAAATCTTAGTACGCGTAATGATTGTTCAGTGTGGAGATCTTTGGGGGAGGTCTATGTCCAGCAGTGGACGTCTGTTAGCTGATGATGATGATTATAAACTTAATAATTATTAAAAATGATTTTTTAATTTAATATTCAAGGAACTAATATAAATGTAGCTATGTCGATAAATGAAGATTGCAATGTTTAATACGGATGTAAGCGCATATAGCGTTATAAGTTATGAGTTAAGTGAGAGCCGCGAGCGCGCTTAAGTGAACTATTAAGCACACGGCTGCTGAAAAACACGGAAGTGATGTTACTGCATGCGTTACATGCGCGCTGCAAAAAGAGACACCCATCTACTTCCTGCAATTCGAAACGATACTGCAATTGGATAACGATGACGTAAAGCATCGATATTCGGATACGTGTTTATGCGGAATCGATATTTTATTTTTTCCATCTGGTAACACGTAACCTTAATACCACTCGATGTTAAGTGACAACGGATTTTGAACTGTGTTCGTAAATAATACTCCGTTTTTTTATATATTGCAATACGGAACACGGCGTTACTGTTATAGCCGCAAATTCCGTATTAAGTAAACCCAACGGTAATAGACCCGGAACCTAACCTGGGTCTCGTGTCAGCCTGTAGCATCTGCACCTTGAAGACTAATGTGTTCTTAACTCATTCGGTTTAATTGTGAAAATCTAGACTAATAAATAAAGCACGGCCGCCTATCTCCCTCATTTTGAGCGCGAAGTATGAAAGGAAATGGAACGTGGAGAGAGAGGAAGGGGAATAAGAATAGAATGAATGAAAGAAAGAAGATAATGAAGAAACAAGAAAGTAACATAAAAGATGTCTCACAAACACGAAAGATTAAAAAAAACACAGCCAGTTTTAAAATAATACAACCTTCATGTTAAGTTTAACTCGTCCGTGTATTTGTTTCGGCTAACTATCTTTCATTTGATTCAATACAACTTGTGTTTTTAAATCTGTATATATATAATCTATATCAATTACCATTGTCATCATCTACACCAGCCGACAGACGTCCACTGCTGGACATAGGCCTCCTCCAAAGATCTCCACATTGAACGATACCTGCGTTGTTCGCATCCAGTGGGTCACTGCGACTCTCACCACATCGTCGGACAAATTTATTGAGATCACGCGATTTCTGAAAATATTAGACCTGAACTCTCTCAATTTAGTAAAGATATTGCTTTCGACATTTAGAGGTCAAGTTAGACTGGATTCTAAAGAAGAAGAAAAAGAAGAGAAAATTCGTTCCCCAATGGGATTTTCGACGATATCCCAACTAGAAGAGCAAACAGGGTAAAACTGTTAACATTATTAATTGATTACTTAGTAAATGTACAAGCCTTAAAATTCTTAGGTCATCAGGTCTTCGTAGGAATCCTTTATATTATTCCATTATGCATTTCACCTTAATTTATAAAAAAAGTTACAACCTGTTCGTTTAAGTCAAGTGAGAAATGATAAAAGAAAAACGTAATACGCGTAACTCGATTACAGCTTTAAGGGTGGAGGGGAAATTTTCTGTGTTTTTTCATCCAATCAACTGAATTTTGTTATCAAGTGAAAGTATAACATACGACAGCTTAAGTGGAAAATGAAATTATTAATGGAGCGTCAGCAAAAGCGAAATTAACATTGGTACTTTTTTACGAAGCATACCACTAGAAGACTTAAAGACAGTAAGAGCTCATTCTGCCCGTCTCAGGCTGTAGGTAATAATTGAAGAGTTGAAGAAGCTGCAGCTCCGTGATGGCTGTAAGAACAGGATCTATCAGCTCAATCCTCCATTTAATATAATATATGCTAAATATTTTTATTACTTTTAATCGATTTCTTTGAATTCAAATAAATCGTAATAAGCCTGGACTTGTTCTTAGATTCCATACAAGCTGATCGTTTGTTGTCGAAAGACTTATGTTCATTTAATTCATAAAATGGCTACAGTATACTTTTATATATAAAAAAAGAACTATATAAATTTGTTATTAGTGTGTTTGTTACTAGTAATCAACGCTGAAACGATTATGACAGTACTTTCACTGGCATGCAGCTTAAGATATAGCGTAACATCTCTCTATATTGTGTCAGCTTTTATTATCTTCATATACTTCCGTAAAGTTTTTTTTTAATCTAAAAAAAAATCCGGGAAAGTTTGATCAATATCCTATATGTATGTTCACATTTATATATGTGTGTGTATTTTATATAGCTACAATAAATCAATCTATTATATTTATAATGTTGTTTAATACTAGCTGATCTACGCTTTGTTGGCCGTAACACCCCCGCAGCTTCTTTTGGGGGTAACAGTTCCTAAAATCCGTTCTCAGCTGATCTATACTCGTCAGAGGGAATATTCCTACCAAATTTCAAGTGTCCGGACCTTATGGTTCCAGAGATATCATGATGAGTCTCTACATAGGTGCAAATCTCATACGTAGGTTTGAGAAAATCTTTAGGTTAACTATCTTTAATAAGTACATATAAAGATTTAGTATTAAAACTGTTCGAACCTTCTAGACAACATACTATATATACACACATAAATATATATATATATATATACATAACTACTTGTATTCTATAGTTATAGCATTATCCATAAAATACAACTAGTTTTAAATAAACATCATCAACACACAAGTACAGATGAAGCTCGCCATTTAAATGACTATTTTAAAACAGATATTTGATGTCCTTTGTATCCAATAACTAGTGTTAATATCCTTTACAGAAGTAATTTAACTAAAAGCTTCTCCAATAACCTTCCAAGATGTCTACACGCGAAATAGGATCTTATCGTAAGAATGTGATGGTACATTTCATCATCACTCCTACCTTACCTTAACATCATTCGAAAATTCATACAATATACATTAGCGTATATAAATATCGTCGAGGTATTTATAATTGTTCGTCACAAACGCTGCAATGGGGTGTAATTGCTGAATCGTTCCGGAAATAAGGGTTTTTTTTTATTTAAAATGTAATAAGTTTTCGTCGCGAAACTCCCATTAAAATTCTTTGTGTTTTGTATACTCTTTGTCGCTTCCAGTTAAAGCATCTTACATGTCAAGTTTAGTAAGGAATGACCTTTGATCGTAGGCGGTTATAATGAGTGGACGTCTGATAATGATGATGATGAGAATAAGGTCACTGTGTGAAGCCCATATCTTCCCACGCACCCCTACAGACGACGACTCCTGGTGCCCAACGATGCGGGCAACGCAGATGGATTTGAGGATCTTTGGGGGAGGTCTATGTCCAGCAGTAGATGTCTATCGGATGATGATGATGATGACTGACTGATAGCATCAATAGGAGCTGCGGTAGACTGTCTCCGGCAACAAAGACCGACTAGTGCTAATGTATATCGTCTATCTGTCTTTCCTTCTCTCTCTCTCTCCCTCTCTCTCTCTTTTATACGGTAAAAAAGAGAGACGAATAGTTAGTGTAATTATAAGGATAAGACTAATGAAGATGTTTTTTCAGCAACACACCATGTTCCTCGCCTTAAGAGATCCAATTCGTCATCTTAATTACTTCACTGGTAACACAATCCATCAAGTCAGGATTGTATTTAAGTTCAACTTGGAGTAGTTCTGAACTAAGTTCCTAAGTAAGAACCTATCGATGTTGAGATCTTTGTCGAAGGCCTATGTCCAGCAGTGGATATCTATCTGCTGGTGATGATGATGCACCTATTAAAATTACTTAAAAAGTTCAAATTTTTTTGCTAACGGTACTTAATATATGTCACAAGCAGCAAACGAAGCTCCGATAGGCCAACTGACGAAGCGTGAATATTCAGCAGCCGAAGACGCACCGTAACCACCAACCTAGTTCTTAGTACTAAAATATTAAAGCCTAAACGTATGTCTAACTTGAACATAACTTGTATATATAACTTAATAATAAAGTTGTTATGTCGACAATTTGGCGACCGTTGCTTTTTTATACTTAACAAAACGACGTGATGAACGATGGACTCAGCAGTGGGCATCATGGTCAGCCGATAGATGCCCACTGCTGGACATAGGTTTCTCCCAAAGACTCGGTGATAATAAAATGGCGTTAGTTGGTATGATAAATATAACACTAAATGTGCTCTTTAACTGGAAACATAAATAGTTAAATATCGTTATACAGTTACAGCTCCCTTCAAACCGGAACACAATAACATTTGCACAGTATTACTTGGCGGCAGGAATAGAAGCTGCGGTGGTATCTCAATAGACCTTTTTTGTATTTACTGGTTTCGGGGAGGAAATCTTCCATAGATACCCTGATACTGGAGGGAGTCGGGGTTATGTGAGGTTCCTAGTCACTAAAATCCTCTCAATGGTCTGCATCAGTGCATTTGAAGATGCTCTAGGATCTCTTATAGAACTCACCGATGCCCCGCACACTTTGTGTGAACAAATCTATGAGGAGGAGCCTAAACCTCCTAGGCACCATAGCTGGGCCATAAGCTGTCCCACGCAGGTTCGCTTGTTGGGCGATAAGGGCTCCCACCCTCAAGGCCCGCGAAACTCCTAGAGCCTTTTAGCATGCTTCTATGCCAGTCAGGGATTACCTTAGTCCTATTCTTACTAGCCCGAGACTACAGGGCTGATCTAAATAGACCAGCACTTTTGTCAAGTATACGTCAGCTAGCCTGGGGTCCCAAGAAGGATTGCGGGGGTGTTAAGTCCAGCTAAGCGGGCGGTGAACATCTAGTGAATATACTATCTGCTGTTACTTCAGTCTAGACTTTAGTTCTAAGTGATAGTTGGTACTATACGCTTGGGCAACGAGCCCGGGTTTTGCATCGTTACGTGACGCTTACGTAACGACCGCTGTCGAAACGGAGTCGTCGTTAAGGGGTGTTATCGAGGCACTCACTGCAAGGAGGTGTGTACGCGGCCAGCTCTTGCGTCAGGTATGACCGGAGGTAACACTTCAATTAGCGTGAGAGTGGTAGCAGAACAACATTTGTCTGTGCAACTGTATTTTGATGCATTGGTAACGAAACTATGATGACAATCACAAGTATGTCCGGTTTAAAGGATGCTTTAAGAAATGAATTTATTGGCGTAACGAGACTACATCTCATGTTTAAAAGCAAAGAGTATAATTTTTTTTATTTTAAGGAAGCAACTAAACGAGCGGTACCGGAAGCAGCAGTGTTATACACTGCATTATATTGCGCTCCTCGATTGCAGAGTCTCATTACCCCAGTAATTACTAGATTCAGCGCCCTACACTATAGTGCAGTGTATATAATACTAAGCAGCGCCACTTGACGATGAACGTCATAATTTCGTCGAATAAAAAAATTTGATTTTTATCCACTGTTGGGAATCAGAGCCATAATTCTCATGTAGATACAGTTGAGACGATTTATCCATCAGCCTGACCAAACGAAAGGTGGTTGACGTCGCATCATCATAATCAGCCGATAGAGGTCCACAGCTGGACATAGGCCTATCTCAAAGATATCTCTACATCGATCGGTCCCGCGCTTCCTGAACATCTCACGGGACTTAATCCAACCTCACCTGCTCGTGGTGCTGCCCAGCTAGTCAACAAAAGCGGCTCTGGCTCCCACCAACCCAAATCGGGCCAGCGTGGTGCGAAGGGCCTTAAGTGTGCGTTGGCGGACGATCTGATGAAAGTCATGGGAAGTTTTTGGAAGCCCATATGAAACCCTACAAAAGACGGCTCCACAGAACCGATCGATATGAGGATCTTTGAGGGTTGCCTATATTCAGGAGTGGACGTCTATCGGCTGATGGTGGTGGTGGTTACCTGAACAACTATAATATCATATAAATTGTGACGTCATTACCGTCGACATTGTTTACTTTATCTGTGCAAATGGACACTTAAGTACAAATAACCAGTCAATCCACTTAACAAGCAGCATCTGTATGCAGCTCTAAAGCATCTCCATTAGCCTACAAAAGCAAAGTGGATATTTAAAATCGATTTTAATAATACAACATGGATATCATGAATACAAGTTTATTAATGAAAAAAAAGTTATTTATCTATGAATATAATAGTTTGTGGTCCAGTTAAAACTAACACCAATGACGGAAAGGACCAGGATCATATTTTCTGACCTCTCCATCAATTGGTTGTATGAATAATTCTTCTAGGACACATATATAATTGTATGAAACGAAAATGTGTAACGGAAGAGATATAACTATAAATATCGTCATCATCAGCCGGTAGACGTCGACTGCTGGTCATAGGCCTATAAATATATCTTCTTCGTCGGTATCACACTTGACAAAGTAGTCGTGGTCATCACTTTAGGTGTTGATCGCAAATTTAACAACACGTCGCCATTAATCTCTGATGGCAGCCTTCCTAGTGCATTCGTATTGTGGCAACGATGATGAGCCATTTACTGCCGCCTTTTTCTAGTCAGTCCATCTCATAGGCGTTCTTCCTTGTAGCCTGGTACCACTCAATCTTTCTCTGGACTTAGTAGTTACTTTACTGTTACTAGTTTGTAGTCATCTTGAAGACAACTTCACAAAGTGATATAGAAATATCGAGAACTTTAGTAGCGCGCTGTTGATTTAGAATGAGAGAAATCTTAAAACTGCTGAGGTGTCTATTGATAAAGGCTTTACCGTTACTCAGTCAGGAACGGGTGCATTCGACTGATCGTTAGGATAACGGGTAACGGGATCCCTCGCGAGAAGCCTATATACACCAGCAGCCATACAAATATATACCTTATTGATAAGCAATAGAGTCCACACTTGTTCGCTTGACGTAAGTGTGAGATCATTAAAATGCAACGTCTGTATGATAAACAATCATTAAAGGTAATTATTTTTTTTTCTATATTAAATAGTATGTAATAATGATATATTAGACCTTTCTCTTTGCTACTATTTTCTTTTTAGGCGCTTTGCCAACAGAAAATGTATATTGCTATACTATCAATTGAATCTTTGAAGCGAGTCATTAAACTTTAGAATTGCTTTCAACTACCCTTTTAACACCTCTAATAATATTTATATATCTGTCACTACTATTACAATAATATTATAATAAATATTCTTCACGAATCTTCAAGTGATAGATATCAATAATACAATATATGATGCTAAAAGTTTGTAGTAGGTAAACTATGCTACTTAGTTTACGTTACGTGTATTGAATTGAGGAGCCAACTTCACGGCGCCGTGTAGTTGGTTCTTTATATCATTTAAATAGTTCATAAAGCTTCAATATAACAGAAACTTTCTACAGTTGTTAAGTTTGTTATTTGCCTGACTACGCTTCATATTCAGTATATGCATATTTTCCGGCACCCTTTACCCAGCAGTGGACGTCTATCGGCTGATGATGATATGCATCTATCTCCACTGGATGGGAGCAACGAGCAATCGATATGGAAATCTTTGGGGGAGGTCCATGTCCAGCAGTGGACGTCTATCGGCTAATGATCATGATGATTGACATCAGCTCCATCTATCAGATATAATAGTAAAGTAAAAATATTATTTTCATTGATTGTCAAATTGTTTGGTTTTATCAAGGTAAATGGGTTTTCGTTTCAATCTTCTAACATATTGATCTTATTTGTATAAAAAATCGATTATTTTTTAATTAATAATTATTAACTGAATCATTAATAAATTTTCTGTATTCACTACTATGATTTTTTTCATGTCTTTGTAACATCTCAGTTATATCATGAAATAAAACAGCATACACTTAATTATAACTAACACTGTAACGGCGGCTCATTTATTATGTAACAAAGGGTGGTATCTAAACAGTCGGTTGCGAATAACTACCATCAACCAAATTTTACATGCGACCCAGGATTTTAATTGGGAACCTCTGTTTCACAAGACAAGGACTTAAATACTGGGATATTAATGTTTCTTTTATCAAATTATGAAAGAATTCACAGTGGGACATTTGAATGTAAAGACTGTAAAGAATAAAATAAGATTGAAACGCAAGCGAGATAAAGCGAAAGTAAAGGTTAAACAATTTCAAGGCTTCGCTGCAAATGTTAATAAAGGCTTAACGGAGACTTGTTAATTCCAATTAAATAGTTTTTTTTTAATGTTATAACAGGACAGGGGACAGGATGTATGGTAGTTAATATGTAATTGACGAATTTATTACTTGCTCTATAGTTAGTAGGTCGATATGTGTATTTATTTATTGGTCTTTACTAAGATGAAAATGTTTATGTATCCCCTCATCATCATCTCAACCAACGGACGTCCACTGCTGGACATAGATCTCTTGAGTATTCCACAAAATATAGTCTTAAATGTATATGTATACTTAATATTTTGTCTGTCTTTTTACAAAGACTACTAAACATATTTAGACTTCTCGCTTAGGCTTTTCGAATCCTTTTCAAACCAATAACTTCCTCTAAATCATTCTCCCTTCATCTTCTTTAACTCTTCTGCACCATTTATTACATTTGGTCTATTCTTCTTCAGTTCCTCTTAGTATGTGACCTATGAGACTATCACTGTTTTATGTTTGTAAATCAATATGTATTAGACACAGCCTATTCATAAATGATATAGTCTTAGTTTTCGAATATTATCGTCATATAATATATCACATTATTTAGGTTTGATAATATTTGTACTACTCTATAGGTACTATGAAACGATCGTTGTATAAATACTATGAGGATTTCTGTCTGGTTTTTTTTTCTAAATAAATAAGGATTCGTATTAGATATTGAACTGTTAGTAAACCATACGTCTGTCTATAACAACGTGGCGCTAGTTAGCATAATATAGACAACACCACATTATTCTGGGCGCTTTTAGACTTAAGACGTTGTCTCGTTCCTCCAATAATTTTACTATCAAAAGCTCTTTTTAAAAAGGTACACATTATTGTTTTTCGGCTGCTATAGAAATTGCGGAGGTACCTAGACTTTCTTCAGCACCAGACACCTACCGGCAGTAGAATGATATATAGACAATTTACCTTCGAAATATTTTAGAATAAATACTCAACAGTCGGTAGATTACACCAGAAATTCAGATTTGAAGATATATTACGTTACGAAGACAACGCCACTGGCATCGCTTGGAAAGCAATTTGTCAGGCCCGCAGGACGTCTTGACAACAAGATAGCGGCGCTTCGTGGAAATTAAGTTGCTGTAGATTCCTTTGCTCGGGGCCTATTTAATCCTATACGCAACGTAAACACGAGTCGGGATCCTGGAACTGCGTTTATTACACAGCCATAAACATCATTCACACGACAATAAAACCTATTCTACCTGTGTTAAAATAAAGCACAGGACGTTCACCTGATGGTGAGTAACACGCCTGGCTATATCGACAACAGAAAATAGCCTGAGGGTACGTCTCTGTTGCCGGAGACAGTGAATACCACCGCAACTCCTATTTCCGCGACCAAATAATACTGTGCAAATATGATTATGTTCAGATTTGAAGGACGCTGTAGCTAGTGAAATAACTAGGGTAATGATTTAACATTTTATGTCTCAATGTGATAACCTCAATATGGTGCTGTGTATATTGTCCTAGCTAACGCCACATTGTTAAACTTTCCACTAGGATGTTTCACTTTTTAGCGCGCATATGAAACCTATTTAATTTTCTCTGAAAAACTTCTACCTTTTATTTCAACGGATATACTAACCCTGGCTGTTCAGCCTAAGGAGTCATGAATAAATTTTTTTTATTACTATAAAACTCGCAACCATTTCCCGATTTAAAGTAGTTAGATAAATTATAGGCGGGAACGCAGTAACAAGTATTATCATTGATTTAACGGATGTGCCTTTGAAATTATGATAATCAATTGCATATAGAGCAGTAATTATAAATGGAATTCGGTGAAGGTCATCACGTATTTAAGCGCAACAGCAAGCACTGGTAAATATAAGTTAACAATACTTATATTAGCTGCTTTCGAAAATTCAAGTATTTTCGAACATAAACACACATACATAATGTTATATAAAACAGTTTTAATTCTTCTGACATTTTAGTATTATTATAATTTGCTTACTCTACATAAGATTTAAATAAAAATGGTATTATGAAATGAACTCTATTCTCTATGACATAAGGTGTAGTCTCGTTCGCTTTGTTCCAACGCTGCGAGTAGTTGCCGTGTGTATGATTACGATTTCTAGCAGACGTTTGTTCGCCACTTTCTCTAAGTGAAACTGTGTTTTTGTTCATTGTCAGCGCTATGCCGATGGTTTTTAATCTGAAACACTTGTACCGGATGCCTCTGAATCTGATTATAATATTAATATCACGTTAAAGAGTCTAGTCATTTTATTTCATGCTCATTTTTTACGTCTACAATCTAGTATAAGTATATTTACATTCTGTACAAAAGACTTCAACGCGTTTGAGATTTTTGAACTTATTTATTGCGAATTAAATAAATTAAAAATGTTTATAATAATAATATTAAATAAGAAGCAGATAACACATAATATAAAATTCATATTACATAATAGTAATCTTTGTTATTTAAGTTTAATTTAAATCTTTTAAGTTTTTAAATAAGTTTCTAGTAAAAATTGTAAATTCAATACGCTCTATACAATTTATACATATAACTGTTTATACGTTTTAAATGTCGAAACGTGTTTCTGAAACTTAATATGAATAAGCAAGTTTGTTAAATCAAGGCTACAAACTTAAAACATCTAAGGCTTTTAAGTGACTTAGTCTTTTAAAGTATTTTATTACGACTGCAACATCTTCGCCATCCTCTCTGAATCCATTAAATTTATCCAATGATAATCTAAAAAAAAATCTAAGTGATTTTTCTTAACTGAATGTCCTCATATACACAAGAACGACGTCATTGGGAAACTAATGATTCTTGAATAATTTCAATGTTATATAACTATATAAAAACTCAGTTTTATTAACTCTCATATTGATCGTTGTAAAAATTATATACAATTCGAATATTCTATATCTTCTTTGTAGTTTTCCGTTATATTACGATTTAATGCGAAATTGTACAAAGCAAGGAAACTGATTTCAGGAACTCACCATTTTCTCTGTTTCCCGCAAGAACGGATCACTTCTTACGTTTACAATTTATCCTCCGACACCACTGAACTCGCACTGGAGTACCGCACTACAAGTACAGTCGGTCACAAAAACAATGTACGCTACGAAAGCACCAAAAAGATGGATGAAGGAAAAAAAAAACCGAATTAATCTCACCGTACAAACTATTCGAAGTGTCGATAAAATTTTGTCGTACCCTATATAAAAAACATGTCTGTCCGGTCGTCTGTCGCGGTGGAGAGACGCTTGTGGACTGAATATTCGGCGGAAGGTGCGCCGTTTCGCCGCGTCGTTACCTATTCACGAGGTGTGCGTACGCGCCGCGCGACCGCTCTAACTGTCTTGATACTTTGACGTGAATTTTAATAAGTATCAAGAACGAAAGTTGTTGCGAATGAACATGGGAATGTAACAACCCAACTCTAGTGGTAGATCTGTCCAGGTAGGTACCACAGCAGCGCCTATTTCTACCGCCAAACAGCAGTGAGCAAACATTACCATGTACCGGTTAGAAGGCGTTCGAGCTAGTGTAATTACTGGAGTAACAAGACTCAACATCTTGATATCTTAGGCGACGAACGCAACGTGGTGCTGTTTATCATCCTATTAACATTGTTTTTTTTTTTATTGTATAAGGCAGTGGGCAGGTCACATTGCTCGAAGGACCGACGGCCGATGGAGCAGTAAGGTCCTCGAGTGGCGCCCGCGCACCGGTAGACGTGATGTTAGGAGGCATCCCACAAGGAGGACCGATAATCTGGTGACAATTTCGGGAATCCATCGGATGCGAGCAACGAGGGACCGATTGACGTAGAGATCTTTGGATGAGACCTATGTCCAGCAGTGCACACCTATCGGCTGATAATGATAATGTCATCCCAACTAGCGCTATATTGTTATAAGAGGATGTATTACTTACCATCAGAAGAATGTCCCGCTCATCCGTGGCTTTATTGATAAAAAAAATAAACTTACTACTACCTACTAAACTTTACTATCTACCGACTGTGAATATATTTAACTGGACAAATCTTGTCATATTGTAGAAAAAAAATCCTCTAAACGAAGCATTAAACTGTGAACCGTTTCTTCATTTTATTATATTAAAATAATAAAGGTGTTGATACAAAAAAGATATTATCCTCATTAAGGCTCCGTATAATTATATAGGGATCCCGATTTCATTACAGACTTTTCACCTTGGACTTTTTATGTTCCAACGCTGTGTGGTGTTTAATTTCAGGTTACCCAGGAACCTTACCGGGCTAATAAACGGGTCCGTTTAATCCCGGGATCATAAAACTCACGGTTAATACGCGAAAGGGAAAATTTTTGTTTCGGTTATTTACGACGCAAGCCAAGGGTTTATTTTATTATGAAAAAAAATCTTTTTAATATCAGCCATATCAAAATACTTTAAGGTATTATTTGCAACAGGTATTTCTTTTGAAGGGCTTTTTATATTTTTGTTTATAAATAAAAATGCTTATAAATATAATGACACAAGCTTAGAACCACACAGCAGATTCGTTACATGTAAATCCAGATAACGCTGTTATAAATCTAATAAATCTTTATAAAAAATTAACTTACAGGTATTCAATAACTTGTATTAATTAATAATAAACACAGATATGCCTAAAAATAGTTCCTAAGAACTCAAGAATCATTCAACTATCAAGATGAATCATTACACATTATCTACTGTTAAGGTTTATCAGTTTCACGCATGTTTCCTTTCACCCTGAATGAGTGAGTAGAGCAAACATATATTTCTTACTCGCTCAGCATCAAGAAATCTGTTCTTTCACATTGTTTCTTTAATCTACAATAAGTTAACACTTCATCTCAGTTTTATAGTGTTAAGTAATAAGGCTGTCGATAGAGAACTTAGCTCATCTAGTATATATCGTCTCTCAGATGTTGATAGCCAAAAAACTACGATACTGTTATGGTAGCAGATAGATCTGAGGGTTCAATCCTATCACCAATCAATCTCCAATATAGCTCCGGAATCGAACTGAGGATCTCCATGTTACTATGGAAGCAATTATCGTCGCAGATAGTCTATTGTTCCATCAACGAAGAGCATTACTAATTTTAACTCTTTAGTTGTAGTTGTTTTGATTTAAATGACCCCTTGATTTTGGAAAGTCGAAAGGAACTTGCGACTGCCATTAAACTGATATATATTTACTCTGTGACATACTTTTCTCCTGTTTTTTTTTAATACTTTCTTCGCGAATGTGATAAATGCAAATACAAGATGAAAACTGGGTTACATCCATCGCTCTCACTCTTTCGCTGATAAAGGCTTAATGTATAAGTTTATATTTTAAAAGTTCATAATTTTTTCAAAGTCTAAGTATGTTCATTCATGTAAGAATAACTAAGTATCTAAGTATGTTCTCAAATTGATTAAAGACCTGAAATAGTGGTGACTTTTAATCAAATTAGGAAAATAGTAAGTAATGTAGATGTAAATACGTCTTCACCGACAGAGACCTGTCATAATCAAACATTCCAAACTGCGATCAAAGTATTTACAATATCCTGTTCATGAAACATACACTTACAATACTTTAACTGAAGCGGACTAAATACATAATTCATATGCCAGTTATGTCAGGAATGTTTCGCGCCATTTTCGGGGTCCATACTTTAAGTACCTGCCTGTTATGTCGGAAGCAATGCCACTTTCACTTTTCAACTGCCGCCTTATGATTGAGCATTTCGCAAGTTCACCTTATACGATACAGTAAACAGTGCTTATATGTTAAATCTTTACGAGCTGGAGTTTTACTTTTCTCATAATGATCGCTTTGTGCTGTTAATGTACTGTCGATTAAACAATATTTAACGAACCTTCTTATCAAAATCGTAGCTGAAAAGAGTTCTGTTATTAATCTTTATCGCTTTTAACCAACAAAAAGATTCTGAATAAATAAGGATACAGGAGCCAGCGCGTACTCTTGAGAAGGATTGTGGATGTGTTCTCTGTTTACTATACTGCCAGTTATCAGCAACAAAAGACAGATTTTGCCAAATATATCATATGAAAAAACTATCTGTTTCATAATATAGAATAGGTTTTGATATTTAGTCATGAAATTTGTCAGAAATATTCCTGTCCGACGGCAACACGACGCTCCCTACACCCTTAAAAACTCAGCAACCCCATTTCAGGGTAACAATTTGTAAAATCCGTTCTTAGCTGACCTATACTCGGCAAAACGAATATTTCTACCAAATTTCAAGTTTGTAGGTTATATAGCTACAGAGATATCATGATGAGTCTCTACATAGGTTGAAATCTCTTCTATATACAGATTGTAGAGATAGTATTGAAACAAAACATCACATTTTGTGTAAGTAATGCTCTATCTAGGAAAAGACGAGAACTTCAGGTATTTGGTTATCTACCATAGAAACAATATAATCTGTCCATGATAAATATTCCTGATGAGATAGCAAATAAAGTGTGTTCTTGACCCTTTCTCATGAGAGAACAAATACATGTCCAAACGTTTTGGGTAACGATTAAAAAATGGAGTAAAACGAATCACTAAGTGATGACCACGATCAAGTCAAAACTGTTACGATTAAGGAGAGAGAACAAGCGTCTGCAATGACCAATTTTATGACAAAACGAACACAGTCCCGTTAACCACACTATTGAGGACAATAGAGGAATGATGTACTGTCCCCAATGATCTTCAATTTGTGAAGCGCATCCATAACGTTATCGTCGTCCCCAAAGTTATCACGCTTTCACATTAATTGATATAAAAAATTGATAACAGATGTGCTCATTTATTACTTAGTGTTAAGTAAAATTTAAGCACATTTGCTGAATACAGCGAAGGTAATATGAAGCTTAAAAGCATTTGGGTTGATGAAAGTAAAATTAATTTTTAAAACGCATACTTTTGAAGCTAATAAATAATAATAGTAAATAATGATTAAAAATAAGACTAAACTTAATTATTAATCTATAACTTAACTTACACTACCTTAAGGCTTTATTCAACTTAATAATTCAAGATAAATCTTTGATAAACTTAAAATACTTTATCATGGTATATGACTATACTCTCCGTATCATAATTTTCTGCTTCTGAAAGAGTTCAAAGAGAAGACTATAGACGCTTTATTACTTTGTCCAATAGGGTCACATTTGACCTTGAAACAAGTGGGTTCGGAACTGAAAGATGAACAGTTCTTCCAAGTGATGAAGCATGTCCCTTTGAGCTGTGGAAGTTATACTCCTTTAGCACTAAAGCGATCAGATCCAAACACTGCCACCAAATAATGTAGTATACTAATATTGAGAAGTTTAAGTGACCCTGTCATTGTACCTTAAAGAGACCCTTATCTTCTGCGAGGAAGTCAAAGTTATATCGACTCCTTTTCACTAAAACCCTAAGTCGTCTTTAGTATATTACCAGAGCTCTACTGAAAATGGATATCTTTTCTAACTTTAAGGAACTTAAAGATACTTAGCACATGTGAATGTAATAGTGTTAGTGTATTTACTTTTCTTCAATTATGATCCAGTATCTCTATGGTATAACAAGTTATTTAGCCCGGATCAAAAATTAAACCATTTTATAACTGTTTTAATTTGTTCATTAAAAACAAAACAGCGTAATGAATATTAACTTTCTAGAGTTAAAAGGTTAAACACCTTTACCGTAACTTACGTAACGTTGACTGCCCTGAATTCATTCTGAAATGTTTAAATAAAAAACACTTGTTTTTAACTTGGGTCTTAAGATGGTGGTTATGTAGCCAATTAGTGCGGAGCACTTGTCGAGTTAAATAATAATTTCACACGCTTAATGTTAACATTATCTTTATGCCAATATGTCTATCACGTTACAAAGTTTCAAATAACTTAGACCAACTTAACTCGTGATAGATAAAGAAGTTGTAAACATTTATTATAGGAGAGTTGAGAAAGCAATATTTTGAGGTTAATGTGCCGGCCGTGGTCACATAAAAAGTCCTTTCAATAATAAACTACTAAATGATGTAAATAACTTACCAGATAATAAATTTAAAGACGAATATATGTTTTTTTAAATTACACAAAGAACAAATATGATATGTTCAAACAAACCAAGAGTAACCTCTCGGTAAGAGTAACTACTGATGGTACTAGATACTAGGTAGGTAGGTACGTAGTAACCACGAGGTAACGTTTGTCAGTTCATTATTATATTTACTTTGACTTTATTAAACAAAAGAGAAAAACAATAATGACTATAATAAATAAATGTATTCCAGATTCGCGGTGATGTTTGGGCTGCAAGCCATTGTGACTCCTACAGCTCATCTGACACTGGGCTCTTGGATCCGGATCCACGGTCTGTGTTTTAAAAATAAGGTGTACTACATGGAGTGTAGTTATCTGACGACGAATAAATGTATTATAAAACATATTAACAAACTCTTTGAGAGAATATAAACTTTGGAAACTATTTGCTCTTTGAAAATATATACTTCGTTATCATTATCTACGTGTGCTGCTGCACGAGACCTCTTTTGTAAAGCACAAATAACAGACTAATCTTCCAATGTTTCTTAGCAAATCCTCTCACAAGAGGAAGAGATAGTACTGACTTCAATAATCAAGAATTGATCATTGAAAGTAATTGCATAAATGCAATTAAAAAAAATATAGTTTGAGTATGAAAATAACACAATGTATAGTGTAAGTAAAACAAGATGGCGGACATGTACGCCATCTTGTTTAAACAACGTATGATCATTATCAGACGATGCACGTCTCCCTCAAAGACAAATATAACAAAGAAAGTAATGAGAATGAACGTGGATGGTTGTAAGGGTGGAGGAAGACCGAAGAAAGAGTGGATGGATTGTGTGAAAGATGACATGTGTGAGAAGAGTGTGAATTCAGATATGACGGCTGATAGAGGGATGTGAAAGAGAAGTACATACTGTGCCGACCCCACATAGCTGCGAGAAGGGCAGGAGGAAGAAGACGATCGTTTCTGTGCTGCCCGCATGCAGTCAGCATGACCTCCAATACCGCCACCTAAATCCACCTAAATCCAGGCCATCGTTTGAAAGAATTCGTAAAGATTTGGACCATTTTCCACCGCGCTGGCTGAATGAAGCTTGCAGGGAGCTAAAGCCTCGTTTATTGATTAATACGTATATGTATAACTACTTGTCATAATGGATTCCTAGTAATTTTACTAACAAATAACAGTACCATAGCGGATATACGCAATGTAGTGAATTTTTACTGGTGGTAGGTATCTGTAGCCGGTGACCATCAAGTTCCACTGCGGCGCCTATTACTGCTACCAAACAATGATATGATAGCAGTACTGTATTCCGATTTAAAGGGCGCTGTAGGTAGTGAAATCACTGAAGTAAAGAGATTCAACATCTTAAGTCTCAAGGCGACGAGCGCAAAATGGTGGAGTGTTTACCATCGAAATTGGCGGCACGTTATTATGGACGGGCGTATCACTTACCATCAGGTGAATGACCCACTCGTCTCGTTGCTTTCTTAAATAAAATAAAAAGATACTGAGGCGGTCAGATTATGTTAATATACTAGAGGTTAACTACTGTATGATGGTAAACCGCGATGTGATCTTCGATGACAAAATACTAATCTAGAAGCAGATCATCTAAGTTATATGTAGAATAAATTTCGCCGTTCACTTCATCACAAATATGGCTGCTCAAGTCAATACTACAGCTGACAATAATTATTGCAAACGGGAGGTAGATTTACTTCACTTAAGCTATTCGATATTTTATTTAACCAGCTCACGTAGCTCCGCGAACTTAATAATATTCGTCTAGTTATCGTTCAGGGGATTGTGGTGGGGGGAGTTCAGTTAGTGTTGGTCGGTGAGAACTACTTTCACCAGACTTGGTACATTTTGCAATTGACCTTAATACAGTGGTGCTGTTGCAAACGGTGCATTGGAACAATTATTTTACATCTCGTGTGATTGTTTAAACTTATATATCTCGCTCGTTAACGATTTAAAGTTAAATAAACTGTCGGTGTCGCAGCTTAGTTTTACAATAAGCTAATAAAGAAGAAGACTCATTCTTCTTCATCATCATCTTCAGTTATTCCGACTCAAGATTGACAAACGTCGAAGAATTCTCTACTTTAAAAGGTATTTTTGGATAGTGATAGGATTTTTTATTTTGCTTAACTCTCAGCTGGTATTGTCAAATGGTTACCATGACAGGATTAAGTTACGTTTGTCAATATATAAGTAAATAACTTAACCGTCTCGGGCATTATAGTTACCACAGCAGTACAGTATCAGATATATGCACAGAATTATCTTTAAGACAGAGTGACGAGTAAATGTTAGTATATACTTCATACTATGTAAGTATTTAGTATTAGGTGGACCGGAAAGTAATGTCGTTTTCTTACGCTAAATACAAACGCATACATTTTTAACGAGTCTTTATTTTTAATCAATGATGTATTCCCCATCATTGTCAATAACCTTTTGCCATCTAGTGAGTAAATTTTCAATCCCTGATCGATAAAAATTAATTGGTTTTTCGGCAAAATATCTAGAGATGGCATTTTGGATATCATCCAAATTTGCAAATGTTTTGCCACTTAAAAAGTGTTGCAGCGCTCGGAATAAGTGGAAATCCGATGGTGCAACATCGGGCGAATATGGTGGATGAGGCAGCACCTCCCACCCCAATTCATTAATTTTTTCTAGAGTTCGCCTTGCGCAGTGCGGTCTTGCATTGTCATGTTGGAGAATGACGCCTTTTCGGTTGACAATCGCTGGCCACTTTTCAATTAAAGATTGATTGACTCGCTGCAATTGTTCGCTGTAGAGGTCTGCAGTAACAGTTTCTCCAGGTTTCAGTAATTCAAAATGAACAATGCCGCGAATACTCCACCAAACACACAAAAGCGCTTTTTTGGGGTGTAAACCTGGCTTAGCAGTACTCCGAGGGATTTCATTTGGAGAGAGCCACTGCCTTTTGCGTTTTGGGTTATCATACAGGACCCATTTCTCATCTCCTGTGATCAAGCGATCAAAAAACGCTTCTGTGTTGTGTCGTTGAAGCAATAAGTTGCATGTGATTGATCGGTTAGCCTTATTCTGTTCGGACAGATTATGCGGGACCCAAACACCTGCTCTGCTTACTTTTCCAATCTGCTTCAAATGTTCTTGGATGGTCGACCAAGGTTTGTTGAGACTGTTTGACAATTCCTCGATCGTCTGACACGGATTTGCTTCCACTTCCGCCCTTAACACGTCGTTGTCTAACGCTGATGGTCTTCCTGATCGATACGAGTCGGAAAGATCAAAATTACCCGATTTGAACTTGGAAAACCACCTTTGGCATTTACGAATGTCCAGTGCATTTGGATAAACATCGCAAATGTTTTTGGTAGCAACTGTTGCGTTATTTCCCTTGCGAAACTCAAAGAGCATGCAATGCCGGATGTGTACCTCTTCTGGTATTTGGCTGGCCATTTTACCCAAAATTACAAAAAAAAATTGTAATTCAATTGTCTATAAGTAAAGAAATCACTATAACCTCACAATGTCTTTGGTACGCCTCTGAACAAAACAATGAGCTGACAAATGACAATCAAGTATTGGCATGTGCAGAAACGACATTACTTTCCGGTCCCCCTATTATATATCATCATCCGATAGATGTCCACTGCTGGACATAGGCCTCCCCAAAGACCTCCACATACAGTCAGTATGGCCTCCGGTATCTCTAGTCACTAGGGGCAGTTGTAGGGATTCATGTGGGGAGGTTTTGGGTCATTTCTCACCACGCTGGCTCAATGCGGGTTGGTGAGAGCAAGAGCCTCGTTTGTTGATTAGCAGGCTGCACCATGAGCTGGCGAGATTGGCTTGGGTCTCGAGTTGTTGTGCGGAAGCAGTATATGTCGATAACCTTCGTTCTTTTGCTCTGTCTCTGACTAGAGTCGTTGCATCATATCTGATGATCGTGATTAGTACTAAGATTGTTGTATGGAGCGGACGACCTGCTTCCACCGGTTCCTCTTCACTTCCATCAGTACTTCGACGGATCTCCACATTTCTGATTTGATCGCATGGAGATCGTCCGAACATTGCCCTCTCCAAATATCACAAATATATATACTTCCAATATTACTCTTAAACGATACAAAGCAATGCTTTGTCCTATAGGAAAGATTTTAGTCCAGCAGTGGACTTCCAACAGTTGAGAAGGTAATGGAGGATGTATATACTGGTTACTAAATATTTTGAAATGAAAGTCGCGCGGTAACTTGTTATTTTTGTAACTTATTAACGTTCTCTACAACTTGCATAGTTAAGTTATAACATAAGCGGCAATTTAAATATTAACATAACCACAACCCTCTTTAAGTTAATTTACTACTTAAATTTTTCGTTCCGGAAGTTACGAAGTATCCATTTTATAATAATTCATATATCTTTATAACATGTTTCATAAGAAGGGTGAGACTGTCTACAGCAACTGAGCGTATACTTCCAGGAGTCTCTTGAAGGTTTAGTGTAGTTTTTTTTGTCAAGCATCATCGTTATCATCATCATCAGCGGTAGTGATGAGTACAATTTACCAACACCAATTTTACACGAGCACGACTAAGACCTAAACGAAGATCTATTATACGAGACTAAAACCAAATGACAGCGTTCAGCAGACGATATAACAGTGAACGTCTATCGGTTGATGATAATGATGATAATGAAGACCAAGACTACGATCATAAGGAAAACCTATTATAGAAGACTAAAATCAAATGTGCAAAACTGATCTCACAAGATCAAGACTAAAAGTTTCTAAGCAATCAAAACCAAGACCGTACGGACAAGACCAATACCATGATTGTAGCAGTCATGGTCTTTTTCTTGCTTATCTAATAATTAGTCAGCAACTGTTGAACTCCATAAGTTTCTCCAATGATTATCATCATGTCATTTTCATCGGAACTTCGCTCGATTTTGTGGAGCCCCATCCAGCACCGTCTACTTGTTCTTCTGCAAACAGTAGAATCAGTTCTGTTCTAAGTCTGTCCTCTCCGGCCCTGCCCTGCCCTGCTCTGTTCTGTTCTGTTCTAGTATTATTACTCCCTTTCAACATCAGGTGAGCTGAAATTATTTATCTTGTATCTAAAATGTGATGAAAGCAATATGTTGTAAAAATTCTGATTTTGTTATATGTATATGATATATTCTTATCTGACTTCAGCATCACACGATAGTAAGTGACAGTGAAGTGATAGATAGGGAAGCGTGGTTGTCTAGAATCGCCTGAATTGTGATCTATGATCTATGAATTAGAAATATGGTCGACAGTAGATCTTAAATCAAACCAGACTCCGTTGTAGCGCCTCCCACGGTATAAATCTGCAAAAATTATTAACAACACATTAATATACTGTCGGCGTGTCCTGTCTGTACGTTTCAAACTAGTCTATTAATATTAAGGACTCGGACAGCATTATCCTTTACTGATCAATCGTTTATCATCATCAGCCGAAAGACGTCCACAGTTGGGCAGGTTTCCCCTAAAGATCTCCACATCGATCGGATTCATGGAGATTTTGAGCCATTTCCCATCACGCTAGCCCAATGCGGGTTCATGGAAACCAGAGCTTTGTTTATAAATTAACATGATGCACCATGAGCTTCTGGGGTTGGATCGGATCCCGTGAGTTGTTGTTGCACCCTCACACCCCCATTAATTTATTTTAATTATAATTTAAATCAATGTTGGTAACAGTAGCTGTTTCATAGATGTGTGCGTCAAACTTACCACCAGCTTGTTTGGTTTAACAGCGTGAACGAGTTTAATCCCTGTTGTGCTTTTAACCCGTCGCAGCCTCACCGCCACCACTCACGGCTAACCGGTCTACCGTCAGCTTCCTGTCCGGACTAAATATCGATCCACATCCGCCTACGATCGTAATTATGACCAGCGACAGCGTATTTGACATTACATTGCGACGTTGTGACATTTAAACGATTCCTACACGAGAAACCTGCATGCAAACCACATTACCATCGGACAGTCTATTCTAGACCTTTGTTAATACAATTAGGTAACGATTGGCACCTATCACACGATATTAAGTGACAATGAAGCTTAATAATTTTAAGTGTTCTCAGAATCATTTTTCGTATTGACAGCGGAAACATAGCAATACTGTTATGGCAAATTATAACATCAGGGTCATAGCTAACCGGTTTCAAAAGTCTTCACCACCAACGTAACTTCACAGTTTATGTGTTCCCAGAATTGAATTAGGGACTTCTCTTTTAAAAGGCAAGTGTTTAACCACTGCACTTCAAATCCAGTTGATGATTAGAGAGAGAGTCCCTTTAAAGATCTTCAGTACCAGTTGATTCTTATCAACTATTTTCTTATTTATATTCTCCAAGGAAACTATAAGGATTTCGACATTTTAAAAGTTATGTGAGCTAACCCACTAAAGTGGCATTTAAAGTGTACTTTATACAATTCTTTAGACTTTTACTAATAAAAAAATTACATAAGAAAGAAAGCAAAAGCACAGAAGTTTTTTCTGTTGTGTGTAACATTTGTTTCAGTTTAAACAGTGATGTAATTATAGAAATTACTTAATAAACTATACATTAATAAAAACTGTAAAGACGTATAGGGTTTCCTAATTATGTAGAATATATACACATATATATAAAACAATATATTTATATATTATATTAATGTTAAACAAACAAAGACTAAACGTCAACGAAGTCTTGCGCTCGGACAAGGTTTTTTGTGTGAACGGCCTTGCTTATGGTTATGTGAGTTTTTTTTACTACTATAGATAAGTTATTAAGCATGCAACTTAACAACTCTAGGAATTCCGGTTCGCAATTTTTTTTCAATAAAATTTTTAAGGGACGAAAATATTCTGTTATATGAGTAGTAATAAATTGTAAGATATCAATCGAATTCAATAGAAAATTACTCGTAACTCAAGCTATATATTTATTACTGGGTTAGTTTAGTCCACTGCTGGACTACAGTCAATCCCATTCAATAGTTTATTTACTTGCGATTACTTTAGCTCGAAATGTCACTTTAGTACTCCTATATCTTTTTATCAATACTCGTAGCGATTACTATACAGAGAATGTTTATAAGCATTCCTATACATATAAAATTAATAACAATAGAATTATGGTGGGAAATGACCCATATCCCCCCACATGTACCCCTACATACGACAATTTCTAGTGCCCAGCGGTTCTGGAGGCCATGCTCACTGTATGTGGATATCTTTGGTGGAGGCCTATGTCCAGCAGTGGACGTCTATCGGCTGATGATAGACAGATAATAGTGATAGATATCTACAGCTGTAATATATTTACTGTGGTTACTATCAGCTTGCATTGTTTGTACTAAAACATGATTAATTAATACCATAGAACAATTATTAATTAAAACAACCAACAATCGATTCGGAATTATAACTTGATTGTTTGTTCATTAATTTATTTGATTTGGGGGTTGGTTACAAATGAATTTAAATCCTGTTAGGGTTATATTTGTATTATACAAACAAAACCATACAACAAGTATACCGTATTGGTTTTCGTTATGTAATCATTAGGTGTTATTATGGGGGGTAAGGGGTCCCGTACAACAGGTCACGGGACCCAAGCCAACCTTACATGCTCGTGCTGCACCCTGCTAATCAACAAACGAGGCTCTGGCTCCCATCTACCTGCATTGAGACAGCGTGGTGGGAAGTGGCCCAAATCGCCCCACATGAAACCCTACAAACGCCCCTAGTGTCCGTTGATGCGGACAGCACAGGACCGATCGATGTGAGGATCTTTGGGGGAAGCTTATTTCCAACAGTGACGTCTATCGTGTGATGGCGTTGTCGATTTATAAAAAAAAATAAAAAAAATAAAACTTGACAGGCGAAAAAAAAACAAGGTGGATGATGAAGTTTTCGATTCAAAGATATTGTACTTCATCCAGTTATAATTCTTATAGCATCACTCACAAAACAATCGCTATAAAACTCGTTAATATCTAGTGAAAATTAATTTTACTCTCATCTTAAGGATGATAAATCCACAAATAAAATAGTTCATCATTATTCTCTCTAGTTAGAGATCTAGATCCAATTCAAAGGAACGAGATGCATGTAGATATTTCTGTCAATAGTTTCTACTATATTACATTGAGAAATCAGTACAGCGTAGGAACGTTGAAGGATTTCGGAATGAAAAATTATGACCTATTCTTTATTGTATATAATCATCATCATTATCGACCGATAGACGTCCATTGCTGGATATAGACTTCCCCCAAAATCTCCACATCAATCGATCCTGCGCTGCCCGCAACCTTCACGACATCGTCGTACCACCAGGTGGGTGGCCTGCCAACACTCCGTCTGTCAGTCCTTCGAGCGATGTGTCCAGCCCATTGCCACTTGAGGCTAGCAATCTTTTAGACTATGTCGGTGACCTTAGTTCTCCTGCGGATTTCCTCATTTCTGATTAAATCACGCAGGGAAACCCCGAGCATAGCCCTTTCAATTGCTCTCTATGCGACTTAAAGCCTTTTCACATATATATAATCATGAATTTTATCATTTCATTGTATCTACAAGAAACCAATATAAATACACAGCTAAAAGAAAAGTACATTGACGAGTTTAACCCTCGAACAGTTTTCTTTATTAACCTGCAGAAGAAAGCAAATTGATGGTAAGTAAAAATCCGGTTTGTGTATTCAATAGAAGAAATGAGAATTGAAATAGAGAGATGAGTAAAGAAATACTAGATCATAAAAATCTTATATAAACAAATATTTAAATAAATTATCTAATGAACCAGTGTATTTCTAATATAAATAACCTGGTCTTTCCCACTTAGTACAGAAATTCTTAAAACTATGAGCGCTAAATGGTGCTATTCGAACATATCAAACAATTATCACTTACCACTAGACGAACGGGGTGTAAAGGTTCCAGCACAACTCACGGGATCCACGTCAACCTCATCTGCTCGTGATGTACCCTGCTAATCAACAAACGAGGCTCTGGCTCCTACCAACCCGCATTGGGTCAGCGTGGTGGGAAATAGCCCAAATCCTCCCATATGAACCGCTACAAACTTGGAGATCTTTGGAGGCGTGCAATGAATGATGAAAGGAACATCCAGCTAATTTCGTCGATTCATGGCCGTAGCTTATGTAGTATATTTATAAGGAGAGGACGGATGAAAGGGTATTACATATTTTCTATATATATATTTTTTCTATAATGATGAAGTTTGCGCCGCAAGTGTTATTGTCATCTATTGCAGCTTCACAAGACTCAGGGGCTAAACCAAACCACAAAGACTAAATAAATACATATATATGTACATAGAGTTGTATGTAAAACGGATTTAAGCGATGGACAGTGCTATAGGGGGAGAGATAAAGGGGTATAAGCAAATATATACTAAGATATCGATAGAACTACGTGTATATACATGATTTGATTTTACCCTCTCTACCTTATAAGCGGGACAACTCTCGCGAACCCCTTTTGATTTATGCACCCGCCGAAAACGGTGCGAAAACTTATTTATTCACCTCAATAGACCTCTCTGTATAATATCGCGGCTCCTTACTCCATCCTTTATATCAAATATACAATGGCTGAATGACAATAAAGTTCTATAACCGAACCATTTTCCTTCCGAACAAGCAGTAAGTGCTCCGGCGAATAAAAACACTTCGTCGCTTTATTTCCCATTGAATCACTAGACTGATGATGAAACGGTTTTATCGTGAACTAAGGTATGTTATATGGGTATTTAAAAATCATTACCACAGTTTATTTTTAAAACAGGTATTCACATAGTAGTCGATGTTGAACCCCTGGGGACGAAATCAATTTCCCAAACAAACCGCAAGGTTTTTGGTAAATTATTTGTATCAATAGGCCAAAAACGAAAAATAATTTATTTATAATGTTACTTTGCCATGAGAGTGTGAGATAAAAGATAGAGAAGAATAGAGAAGATGATTTTAGCACAAATGTCTTTAGCGTGAAATAATTTTATAATTTATAGAGAATAAATATTAGTGAAACACACTATCCATGGAGAGAGTGTTTCGCCAATGAGTAAAGAAAGTATTTGTAACTCACCATCAGTATTGTTAAACTAGCAAAAGTCGTTTTAAAATAGAGAGAGTTCTATGATCAACATTTCTGTATGAGACGGGATTCAAAATGAAGAAATATGATGGAAAAATGTAATTCTCAAAATCTATAAGCGGAAGTGGCAGGTAAATCTTGGAATGAAGTCCACGTCTAGAACGTAGAGATGTTAAGTACCTTACCTTCCCTTAAATCAAAGAGCTCATAAGAGCGGACAGAAAGGGATGATGACGAATAGCTAAAGATCAAATTTGAATATATATCGTATATTGGAGATCATAGGGTAAGGTTATATCTTGCAGTAAACGAAACAAAAAACGCTGATAATGATGAGGATGAATTAAACCTAAGTTTTGAATTGATGACCTCTACTTATTTGTCGGTTAAGTTTATCGTTTAGCTAAGATAGTTTTATCATTGTCAAAGGGTAACAAACAATACAATATATACACGATAAATAGTTTTTGTTTCGTCAGCGGATCCCACTTGATTCACGACGGATACAGAAGCGTTACGATAGTTTCCCCATTACTATGATAAAACTTAGCAATAGTTTGAGTTGTATCATTTATAACATCAAAGTTATATACACTAAATGAAACTAACGCTATAATATTAAAAAAATGTAATCTACTTCCTTTATTATTAATAGTTATAAAATAAGAGAAAGCTATAAACTATGATATTAACAGTTAACATTATCATTCTATAAAGTACATTATTAAGTGACAGTGCCATTACGCTAGTTTACATATGTATTACTAGACAAGGCGAGGAGTCGAGAACGTTAAGCCTAGCTATACCAATTCAGTTAGTAGTTTCGATAATAAACATTACAGGACATTGCGATCGTCGCCTTTAAACAAGATGTTAAGATTCTCATTAACTGAATAATTTAACTAGAAACAGCGCTACTCAAATCTACACATAGTAATATTTGCATACTACTGCTTATTATTATAAAGAGGCGCTGTTGTGTGACCTAGACGGTCTCCGGTTACTGAGACCTACCGCCAATAAATATTTATTAACATAAAATGAAAGCGCCTGCGAAAATTTATGAGCAATATATTACAAGGGCGAAACATTGCAGAAAAATAATACATTATCAAAATAAACATCTATTTTATATGTTCTTAATATTACATTAAACGATTTATTACAAAAACGTTTTCATATCACAGACATGATTTTAACACAAAATCAATATTTAAAAAAAAATGTTCACGTGGCATTTATTATACAATAGATCATATCTGATCATCTGAGCAATTGCCTGCCATTTCCCCTCACCTCATAGATCATGTCTAATTATTTGAACAGTGGAAAACAGTTCTTCGTAATTTTATATAATTTAATATTAAAGGATATTTTTTACTACTTATATTACTTACTTTTAGTTATTTTCTACACTCTGGGTTACCCTGTGTGATTGAATCAGGCATGAGGCGTCCGTAGAAGAACTACGGTCCTCATTATAGTCAAAATTATTATCGTTTTTTTTGTTCGCTGCAAGAACAGACAGCTGATGGGGCAATAAGATCGAGTTGCTACCGTGTAACAATAACTTAGTTTTTGCAGGCGCTCAACCAGGTAGATCGACGAACTGATGAAAATGCTCGGAAACCGGTGGATGTAAGCAGTCTTTGAATAAATTTTGTGGAGATACTCGAGGAGTCCTTCGGGGGATTTGGGCCATTTCCCACTATGCTAGCGCAAGGCGAGTGGAAGCCAGGACCTCGTTTGTAGATTAGTAAGGTGCACTACGAGCAGGTGAGGTTGTGCACGGATCTCGTGAGTGGTTGTGCGTGACCTTTTACACCCCCATAGATGCCATAAGTTTAGCAAAATATTTTTTTTTGTTACATTTAAGTAGTTAAAAGAATGCGGAAATCTACAGAGCTTAGTTCATAAGTATGTTTCCTTTTCATAAAACGTAAAAGAGGGTTTCCTTTGTAGCCAATGCCAACACAAAGCTGGAAACATATTAGTTGGTACTGTTACTTTTACTTTGAACGTAGAAACTTTTATATTTACACAAAAGAAAAACATTATTAAAGCAAAAGTGGAAAGGTGAAAAAGAATTACTTGGCTAAGAATATATATTAAAGATATCATACTTCATACTTTACTGGTGGCAGGTCTATGTTGCCAGAGCACTGTAGTCTCGCGCTAGTAAGAATAGTACTAAGGTAAGCCCTGACTCTTGATAGACGACTCACAGGGTCTTGGAGTTACGCGGGCCTTGAGGGTGAGGGCCCTTATCGCTCAACAAGCGAACCTGCGTGGAACAGCCTATAGCTTAGCGATGGTGCCTAGGAGGATTGGACCCTTCCTTAAAGAGGTGCTAAGACAAGGTATAGAGGAGCACCGTTGCGTTCTGTACGACATCCGTGGCCTCTCTGAATGCACTGGTGCAGACCACCGAGGGTGTTTTATTGAGTAAGAACCTCACGTAATCGTGACTTCTGTCCAAAAGCAGAGAGGGTATCTTTCGAAGATTTCTACCCGAACCCAAAAAAAAAAGAACCACAAAAGATTTTCTTGTCAACAATAAATAGTGCATATATAAATAAAGTTTTACTAAACTAAAGAGCCGCAGCTTCAGATCCAAAGAACCGCAAGTTCCCTCGTTCCCCTTGGACCTTCGGTCTAGGGTCATGTTATCAAATCAAAATACGCATACCATCACATTAATGGTACACGCGTGTCAATCTGGAATTAATGAATTACAGCGGTAATCAAACACCGCAACGCTGATTCAGCAATTAATACGACGAAGCGCTGCAAAATTAATCAAATGCACACCATTACAAAATGGCGGCTTATTGGATATCTAATGATAGGTTATAATTCAACGTTAACCTTTTTCACTGCTTCTACTATAGTTAACCTATTGGTTTATGACATAAATCTCTGGTTCGAATCCAGTGCTAGGTCCAAATCAGTATGGTTAACTATTGCGTTCCAGTTATTAAAATATAACTATCCGTGTTTTAATATGACTATTCGTGTCAGGGGTGTAACGGTTCCCGTAAAACGACTCACAGGATCCAAGCCAACCTCACCTGCTCGTGATGCAACCTGCCCATCAACAAACGAGGCTCTGGCTCCCACCAACTCGCATTTGGAGAGCGTGGTGGCCCGAATTCCACAAATGAATCCCTACCCGATCGTGTGAGAATATTTGGGGGAAACCTATGTTCAGCAGTGCAGTATAGCAGAAAATTCCACTGGTGGTATATCTGTTGCCGGAGATTACCGGTCCCACGCAACAACTCACGGGACCCAAGTCAACCTCACCTGCTTGTGGTGCACCCTTATAAACGACAAACGAGGCTCGCAACCCCCATTGGGCCAGCGTGGTGAGAAATAGCCCAAAACCTCCCATATGAACTCCTACATAAGACAGCTTCTGGTGTCCAGTGGTACTAGGGGCCATGCTGACTGTACGTGATGGTCTTTGAGCAGGCCAATGTCCAGCAGTGGACGTCTATCGGCTGATGACGAAGAGATTAATATGCCACCTTATGACAGTTGATAAGAGTTGTCTAAATAAAAATTTACTTTAGACAGTTTGAAGTAAATACGGGGGTCGTTAAAATGTGACCTCCCTTTCTTCATTCGTTTGTGATAATGAAAAAAGTTGAGACACTGTAAATTTCAAAGGAAGTTAATAAAGTACTTTGTCGCGGCCGCAGCGGACGTTTACTGCATTTTGATGAGAGCCCGCTGATGCTGCTGCTCGTTTATAGGGGACAGCGTCATTACAACACCGAAAGGGATACTTTAAGGTTTTTGAACCTTTGTTTTATTGCTGAAGATTGTTACGGAGGTATCCCACTTATATTACAAAGTATATAGTTTATTTTATGTAATGAACAAAGAGTCTAAACAAAATCTCATACTTAAGTAGATCCCCACTCCACTCTGTTGATAATAACACCTTTAACTACCTTTGGGGAAGTATTGTACAATCCGTTCCTAGCTGACCTCTAAACAGCAGAAGCAATATCACTACCATATTTTGAGTGTTCAATTCCTATCTCCAGATATCTCCTATATGTATAGAATCTTCTTCCTCCTACCTTTTTCTTAGCTATGTGGGGTCGGCACAGTATGTACTTCTCTTCCATATCCTTCTATCAGCTGTCATATCTGAATTCACACTCTTTTCACACATGTTATCTTTCACACAATCCATCAACACTTTCTTCGGTCTTCCTCTACCCTTATAACCATCCACGTTCATTGTCATTACTTTCTTTATTATATATGTATAGAATATCCTTTCATAAATAAATGCTATAGTAAATACAGAAATAAATCAACCTTAACAACATCAGCCTCTGTTAAAAGAATAAGTAACAAAGTTAACGAATTTCTTAAAAAAAGAATTAAGTTATATATTTCGCTTATATATATAACATAGATTTATGAGTAACAAAACATAATATACACGATGTACACTGATATTTAATGTGCAGTCTTAATTGATTCATTTTGGACCTTAACGAGAAGAAAATGTCTCGTTTAATGGACCCATTACGATTCTCATGATACCATTCTCATCAGTAAAGACTTCATTCATTTTGAAACTTTTAGAAACATTACAAGGCTTCTACTTATATTTTTTTTTGTTTATTTTACGAAGCGAAGAAGCAAGTGCCCACTTGTTTCTTCGCTTCGCCCGTCCACCTGTTGGTAAGTGATACGCCTGCCCTTTGCAAGGTGGCGGTGGACAGGATCATATACACTGCATTATATTGCGCTCGTCGCCTTAAGACATGACATTAAGTCGTTATTCCAGTAATTTCTCTAACTACAGCGCTCTTCAAACCGGAACGAAACAATGTTTAAACAGTACTACCTACCTAGATGGTCTGCGAGAACGGAGACCTATCACATTTGCTAGTACTACATTTGTTATTGGCCAATGTTCACTGTTCCTGATCTACAATTTGAAGGTTGCTGTGTCTGGATCTTGGAAATTGGGAAGAAGACCATTATAATAATTGACTATGATAAAAATTTAATTTTTCAACACATCTTGTAGCTTTGTCATAATTCTAAACTTTACATACTTTATGGTCTATCATAATTATTTGCCGCCATATAAAACGTCTTAGCTGAAACTAAATCTAACAACATTATGGCTAACTTTTGTAGACCTCAAATCTTTGGATAGTATGGAAGGAAACGTTCAGATTGCGGAATAGAGTCGAGCAGGCAGCTAAATGAGGACATTATCGCCTCTGTGATAACTAAAGAAGAATGTCGTCGTACACTACAAAGTGAGAGACGACAGTCTCCACTCAGGAGAGGAATGGTAGAAAACATTGGTATGTAGAATGAGGGATAAGAAATTTGAGAGAAGAGCAGGGCATGCAAGTTATGAGAGAATAAAAGATGAGAATGAGTAAGAAATAGAAAGTAAGAAAGTAAATATGAAGCACCCTGAAGGCCCTGACCTACCATAGGCAGATGAACGATTAAAAAGATATTGGATAGTACTTTCTATGAATCTTCCTATATATTC
This sequence comes from Troides aeacus, assembly GCA_033220335.2. Lineage (NCBI taxonomy): Eukaryota > Metazoa > Arthropoda > Insecta > Lepidoptera > Papilionidae > Troides > Troides aeacus. The sequence goes on from CM067278.1 coordinate 11,302,147, forward strand.
TATTGCTTGATAAATTGTTTTCTACCAAGTATAAAGCTTCATTTAAGTAATAAATACAACACCATAAAGCTATTGAAATTTATTAAGTAACGAAATAAAACTTAACTCGACATTCTCCTAAAGTTAGCTGGAAATTCTCTTAACTATTATCAGTGACTACTTTGTCTTCGAGTCCTGTTTCTTACGAGTCACAGAGCGAGTGTTATTTTCTAAAGATGTCGCGTTATCTCTAGCATCTAAAGCTTCGATCAAGCTTTCACTCCATTGCGAGTCTGAAAATGTATGAAAAGTAGGTATTAGAGTATCAGATATAGAGATCTTTATGTTACTCTCCTGATGAGTTGTTATATGACTTCAAAATCATGTCTATTTAAAAATATGTTAAGTTTATATCAAAAGTTAAGTTTATACCACCATTTTATCATTGAATAGCCTACTAATAAATAATAAAAATATTAATGTGTCGTAATGAGAGCTATGGCAGCGTTTGGAAAACTTCGCCACATCCTCCCGTCGCAAACACTCCAATGTCTCTAAAAGTATGTCTTTAACCAGTGCGTTGTCCCCACATTTACTTACGGCGCATAGGCCTGACATCTAGCCATCGGGCTGGTCTACAGCGAGCGATGGAAAGAGCAATGCTTGGCATTTCTCTATGGAACAAAATCCGAAACGAAGGAATTCAACGAAGAACTAAAGTTGTCCATGTAGCTCCCAAAATCAGCAAGCTGAAGCAGTGGACCTACCATGTCTGTCGTATCAGTGACGGCCGATGGAGGTGAAAAATCTTGAAGTGGAGCCCGCGTACAGGTTGCAGAAGTGTAAGACGCCATCCCTCCAGATGAACCGAAGACATTAAGGCGGTCGGAAATGCATCGCAGCTGAGGATCGCATTTGGTGGAAGACATTGGGGAAGGCGTATATCCAGCAATGAATAAACAAAGGCTGATAATGATGATACGAGATAAACTATGGGAGCAGAGTCTAACACTGTTTTGATTTAATAGTAATTTTAACAAGTTTTAAAGTTAAGAAAGTATAAGACTTTGTTATAGGTTCTCCTATTGAACGGTAGATTAGGCGAATAACACAAAATATTTCTCTAAATATGATCACTAGTAATTATAATCAAATGTACACACCGACGTTAAACCTCTCCAATAGATCGCATCGTGTCTTCTGCATTCCTAGAACATAGATCTCGTTGTGAGCTTGTAGCTGGTTCATACGCTCTATGGCTACTTCTATGTCCGCTTGGCGGGCCATCTTCGAAGCCTCCGCCATTTCCGGTGTGATTATTACAACACTGAAATTATATCTTTGTAAATGAAATCTCCTTGTCATTTTGTTTACATATTGCATGCACAATTGAATGTGAACTTTGTAATAGTTAAAGTTCAATTAAAGAAGACAGTTGAAAATTAAAATCAAAGCTTTATACATCAAAAAGTTATCTTCATCATCAGCCGATAGACCTACACTGCTAACACAAATCTCCCCAAAGATCTCAACATTGATCGGTTCTGGGCTGCCCTGGTTTCGGTACCGCCGGCCACTAGGGGCCGTCGTTTGTAGAGGTTCGAATGGGGGGACTTGGGAAACATTCCCACCACGTTTTACCAATGCAGGTTGATGGGATATAAAGAATGTATATCTACAAATACAAATATAAGTTTATCTCCTTTAACTTGGACCAGCACCTAGCATCGAATAAATGAAACATTAAATATTGTATTACTTACCATTCGTCTTCAGCAGCTTCTCGAGTACACTGGGGTACGAATTCAAGTGGTTTGAAATGATCTTTTAACTCATTCGGCATCGTTAAGAATTTCTCAACTTGTTCTTCGGATTCAGCTGCTGTCATATTCATGTCGTCATTTTTTATTTCGCCGGGTTGAGCTGAGTTTAGAATGATAAATGGGTTATAAAATAAATACTACACCAACCAGAAGGTGAATAAAACATCTTCCCTCGTACAGTTCATAGAGAGGAATAATCTTTAGCTAAACGACTTTGTCCCATCTTAAGAGTGATTTAGAGTAATGTTCTCAAGTCACATACTTTGAAGAAGTAACAAGAATAGTATAATTCTTAATTTGATGACAGTGACTGTTTTTCGTCTCCTTGGCCACGACGTGTTAAATAACTTGCTTACACTGCAGCATATTTTAAGCATTTAGACATTTAGTCCCTATCAAATCCTTCTTTATGGCGCTGGCAGCGCAGTTCTAATCTATGTGGAGATCCTTGAAGGAGGCCCATGTCCAGCAGTGGATGTCAATCGGCTGATGATGATGAAGTCATTTATTTTAATATATATAATTTAATTCAATGTATCGGCCCTATTGGCTGGTGATTTATGTAATCTGTAGGAGAGTAAAGAACAGCACGAGGTAGCACTACCTGGACTCTGAGGAACCGGTGTTGGACCTTGACGATCAACAAAGTTGTCAGCTGAAAATTTATTTCATTGATATGAGAAAGTCTTAAATAGAAAAATGAAATTGGTTCTATCCAACAATTTAACAATAGTACTTGATATAGCAAATTAAATATTTGTAATGATTTTTTTAAAGTAAAGAAAGACTAATCTATTGTCAGAAAATATGATTTCATTAAGATTCTATTTGAAACAGAAAAAAAGTTACGGATGGTTTCTTCTTCTTCCAATGTAGACATCTGTAATGATATTAAATCAGTTCTTTAAAATATTCCTACCAAAAATTAAAATATCTAAAAGTTATTCAAATTAAGGCTTAAAATACTTTTACTGTAGTTCAGATACAAAAATTAACTCTAGAATATATTAGGGGGACCGGAAAATAATGTCGTTTTCTTACGCTAAATACAAACACATACATTTTTAACGAGTCTTTATTTTTAATCAATGATGTATTCCCCATCATTGTCAATAACCTTTTGCCATCTAGTGAGTAAATTTTCAATCCCTGATCGATAAAAATTAATTGGTTTTTCGGCAAAATATCTAGAGATGGCATTTTGGATATCATCCAAATTTGCAAATGTTTTGCCACTTAAAAAGTGTTGCAGCGCTCGGAATAAGTGGAAATCCGATGGTGCAACATCGGGCGAATATGGTGGATGAGGCAGCACCTCCCACCCCAATTCATTAATTTTTTCTAGAGTTCGCCTTGCGCAGTGCGGTCTTGCATTGTCATGTTGGAGAATGACGCCTTTTCGGTTGACAATCGCTGGCCACTTTTCAATTAAAGATTGATTGACTCGCTGCAATTGTTCGCTGTAGAGGTCTGCAGTAACAGTTTCTCCAGGTTTCAGTAATTCAAAATGAACAATGCCGCGAATACTCCACCAAACACACAAAAGCGCTTTTTTGGGGTGTAAACCTGGCTTAGCAGTACTCCGAGGGATTTCATTTGGAGAGAGCCACTGCCTTTTGCGTTTTGGGTTATCATACAGGACCCATTTCTCATCTCCTGTGATCAAGCGATCAAAAAACGCTTCTGTGTTGTGTCGTTGAAGCAATAAGTTGCATGTGATTGATCGGTTAGCCTTATTCTGTTCGGACAGATTATGCGGGACCCAAACACCTGCTCTGCTTACTTTTCCAATCTGCTTCAAATGTTCTTGGATGGTCGACCAAGGTTTGTTGAGACTGTTTGACAATTCCTCGATCGTCTGACACGGATTTGCTTCCACTTCCGCCCTTAACACGTCGTTGTCTAACGCTGATGGTCTTCCTGATCGATACGAGTCGGAAAGATCAAAATTACCCGATTTGAACTTGGAAAACCACCTTTGGCATTTACGAATGTCCAGTGCATTTGGATAAACATCGCAAATGTTTTTGGTAGCAACTGTTGCGTTATTTCCCTTGCGAAACTCAAAGAGCATGCAATGCCGGATGTGTACCTCTTCTGGTATTTGGCTGGCCATTTTACCCAAAATTACAAAAAAAAATTGTAATTCAATTGTCTATAAGTAAAGAAATCACTATAACCTCACAATGTCTTTGGTACGCCTCTGAACAAAACAATGAGCTGACAAATGACAATCAAGTATTGGCATGCGCAGAAACGACATTACTTTCCGGTCCCCCTATTATAACCCAGTGTTTTATGTTCGCAGTTAATAATAACTATCTATATCTATCACAGATCCTATATATCTAATAATTAACACACAATAATAACCTCCGTAGATTTTAACTCTTCTGCAGGAGTTTCTAGATATTCATCTCTGAATTCTTCTCTGTAAATTTATAGTATTTTTGTTTAATAAACTCAAGTAGCAATGGGCAGGATACATCGCACGAAGGACTGACGGCCGATGGAGCAGCAGGGTCCTCGAATTACGACCACGTACCGGAAAACGTAGTTTTGGCAGGCCTACCACTAATTGGTCTGACGATTTTGGTGAAGATCGGTAGGGGAACAGCTGGTTACGGGCAGCGCAGGATTAATCGATGTGGTGGTGTTTGGGGGAGGCCTATGTCTAGCGGTAGACGTCTATCGGCTGATCGTGATGAAGAAATAATTCATAGTATAAATTAATGAAGATACGAGAAGAATTTTAGAACGTTGATGTCTGGAAGAATTGGAACAGTATGGTTGTCTCAATATTTCCATCCAGATGTAGGAATTCTTAAGAGCAGAGTAAATAGGCTTCTTGATTAGTGTATTTACTACATTGTATACCATCAGGTGAGGTCGTAATCAAGCACTAATTTATATACACAAATTAAAAAAAGTCAATCCTATAAGAGTAGCAGTTTCTCAGATGCGTGTGGCTAGTTAACCACACGCATCTGTAGAACTGTAAAAAGTATTTTATAATCTTAAGGCGATAAAGAGGAGCCGAAGACTTTCGTACATAATCTGCTCAACAAGTTTATGAAGACATTTCCTTAACATAGAACCAAAATCTAATAAGAACTTGTTAGGCAGTCTGAATGTAGAGCAACATTTGTTCTAAGCAAATTTAATACAGTAGAAAGGTGAGGCACCTGATGATTGCACCTCTAGCATTCCTTCCCGGTTCTTTCGCGTCCCACGACTTAACAGCGGCGGCGAATCTCTCGTCTCTGGTATCATCGCGGACCGCCACCGCTTCAGTGTCCCCAGATAAAGAGCATTCCAGTTCTACGTATGCATCACCGGGATTAGGTTTGTTAAATGGCTGCTGCTCTGTTTTATCTTTATCTTTATCCTTATCTTTCTCTTTACCAACGCTTCCCTGAAATGTGCAAGGAAAACTCTAATTTTTACATTATAAGAACACAAATGGAATATGATACTACTGTTCATGCTGTCTCTTCAGTTACACTCATCGAAGTAGAATATATAAAGCTTCATCATCAGTCAATAGACATCCACTGCTGGAGATAGGCTTCCCCCAATGATCTACAAATATAGTCAGCATGGCTTCCGACACCGCTTGGTACTGGGGGCAGTCATATGTAGGGGGTTCGAATGGAAGGTTTTGGGCCATTTCCACCACGCTAGCTCGGATTGGCGGGAGCCAGAGCCTCGTTTATTGATTAGCAGTGTGCAATTGTTTGCATTAGACTTATTAATCTGTTGCAAATAGTATTAAAATTTTCGTTTAACTTTTTAACAGGAATCCTAATGTATATCAACACCTTAAAAAAGAAGCACGTTTGCTCCGAAATTCAAATTTACATTCCTGTAACTCTTCGGCAACAGAAGTACTGGACACATAAAATCTGTAGCTGAGTACACTAATGACAGACTAAAGGTAAGACCTGAAATTATAGTTTGCGTCGAGTATCCTACGCATTCAAACTGAACTATAATACTTTATTATGTATTTATGCAGGAGCTTTACGAAGGATTTGGAAGCAGTCGGGGTTTAGAGCTTTTACTTCATCAGTGTGATTTAATGCCTAGGTTTGTGGTAAATAATTTACATCAACATCTCTTTGCCAATTTTTCATCAGCAGGTCTTATATTATTGTGTTTAGTTTTGAACGGTACAGTGGCATGATAAAGAAAAGTAACAAGACCTGGGTGACCTCAGCGTCTTAAAGTTCTACTGAAACATTGTAAAGTGTGCGTCATGCTTCTGGGCGGGTGTATAACTTTAAGTATAATTTTTTTTGCTTGTTTCTTGCCATATAAAAAATGTTTAAACTTGAGCGCAATATATACTCAACTTTATCTTTAACTGCTTTTTTGCTGGGGCTGTCGCTTTTGTAGTCCTGTTTACTTTGAATCTCTATAACCCTCTTCCACTGCGCTAGAGAAAGAGGCCATCCTTGTGGCGCTCGAACCCTATAAGACCATTAGATATATATTAATATTCACAGGCTATTAAAGGTAGTAAGTTTTAAAAATAAATGAATAAAGTTAATAATAAAGTTCGTTATCACACATTCCATGTCCAGAAATAGGTATTGTCTCTATGGTGTAAATGTAGAAAATGATAACAGAAACAAATATTGAAAGTTTGCTTCTTGCATAAAATAGAGATAAGTGATAAATTCGAAAATGTTGATTAACTTACTCTATTGCATATTTAGTAACTTCCGGCCTAGAATCACGTAGCTGAAATGAAATTATTTATTCAAATTATTAATTTCAAATATTTCATGTTACTATCAGGTTGATAAATAAAATCAACTAAAGACTATCAAGATGTGGAGGCCAAAAGCGCGTTACTGCCAAGCTTCGAAGTAGCTCCGATCGGGTGGAACTGCGCGCGTCATCTTTAAATCGACTCAGCTGCTCACCATACCACGGGTATTTGGATAAGTATCTAAACAGGATCGAACGTGAACCGACGTAATACCACCACTATGCCGGAGAACAGAATTCCACGCAGCACACGCTCGTTGAATGCCCTGCGTGGGAGTCCGAGCGACAAACCCTGGTCTACAGGATCGGACACGATCTTTCGTTGCCCGTAGAAGCAGAGGCTTTGATGAAGAGAAAAACTGCACAGGTAGCGTTGGTGTCCTTCTATGAAGCCGTAAACGGTACAGAAAAAGGCCGCTGAAGAAAATCGAGAGAGGGTTAATTCCGCTCGGAGGGGAAGACGTCGGAGTGATGGTAATAGACACAGCAGCCTGTCAGCCATGTAGTCTCGGGCTCGTAAGAATAGAATTAAAGTAAGCCCTGCCTGTCGTAGAAGCAGACTAAAATGGTCTAGGAGTTTCGTGGGCCTTGAGGGTGGTGGCTTGTATCGCTCAAGATACGAACCTGCGTGGGACAGCGTATAGCTCAGCGATGGTACCTAGGAGGGTTAGGCTCCTCCTCAGAGACGTGATAACACAAAGTGTAGAGGGGCACCGGTGCGTTCTGTAAGATAGCCCGGAGCCTCTTTGAATACGCTGATGCAGAGCAGAGACGGGGTTTTAGTGAATAAGAATCTCACTGAACTCCGACTTCCCCCCGAAGAAGAAGAGATTTTCTAAGATTACCCCCAACGAAACAGAAAAAAATAGGTACCACTGCAACTTTTATTTCTACCGACAAACCATAGCGTGCAAACGTAACTGTGGTCTGGTTAGTAGAGCGTCGTCTAATCAAATTACTGGAGTAAAGAGATTTAGCATTAAATGTCACACGGCACAATGTAGTGCTGTGTGACATACGATCCTAACTAGCGCTCTCACTTGCCATTACATGAACGTCTTGCATGTTTAATCGCTTAATAATCTATGAAAAAAAATATCAATGTTTGTACACTACTGTTCTGCGGTCGTATCTACATATAATGTATAGGAGAGGTAGTATTTTCAGTTCCAAGTTTTAGACAAACGTGAAATGTTACCTTCAAAGTGGATCTAGTCTTCACTCCTACGCCTACAGAATTTCCATACTTAATACCGCGTCGTTGTTTTAGTCTCGATTCGCTGGAGCGCTGCAAGTTTGATTTTTAATTTATACACGGCAAAGGTAAGTTCACATGAGTCACTAAAAACACCATAGATAAATAATATCTATTAAACCAAAAATTCCGAACTTTTTGGTTATTGACCATACAAACTGTTAGTATTTATTATAAAAAGAAAGGTTACCAAATTCATGTCGATGTTAGAAGTAGACTGGTCCGTCTTCGGCTTCTTCACCGGTTCGAGCCTGATGTAGGGCCAGTACAGCTCTCCCTTACCATAACAAGTTGCAATATCATCCACTGTCCCATCCAAGTGTCTAACTTGAAGCACAGCTTCCATATCAAGCTGTTGATGTTAAAGTTAAAATTTATAAAATGCTACCCGTTCTCTTCACTCGATTGCAGTGTGCAAACATTATTGCTGTTACCGTTTAAATCACTATCACTCTGAGGTACATGTAATAAATGTTATGAAATTAGGTAAATATCAAAAAACCGAGAGGAACAGAATAGTTACCTGATGGTAAACGATACGCCTACCATAACAACGTTTCGCTGGTCAGAATACACAGCATCGTATTGCGCTCGATGCCATAAGAACTTAAAAGGTGTCTCGTTCCTCATTCATTTTAATATCCATAACGCCCTTCAAGCCATGTTTGTGCACAATGCGGTCTGGCAGCAGACATAGGAGTCGCGGTGGTACCTCATTAGACGAACCTACCACCATTATAACGGAAACCTGCTATCAGTAAATACAACAACGTGATGCTACTTGGTATGACGAACACCACACCACACTGCGTTTGTCGCGTTGAAACAAAATACTACGAAGCTTTTTAACCAGAACCCTCCACATAAGTTAGTACCTACCTGAACAGTCCCCAGCAACATAATCACCACCTCACCAGTGAAGTTATCATTGCTTACCTCGGAAGAGGTAGCACAGGCTCGAAAACCGACAGTCTCCTGTTTAGTTATAGTGACCAGTATGCCGCCGAGTATGTTCCTCTGATTCGGTATAAATATCTCGTCGACGTGTAGTTTAGTGGCGGATGTGATAGACAATTCTTTGCATCCGATTAAGGCGTCGCTGTCGCAAACGTGGAAACTGTTGGCAGTGCTGGACATCACGTTCAGCTGCCAGTGGACTTCGGATGCGACGTTCAGCGCTCGCGCTAGTGTGCCGTGACCGATCACTGTGTAACTGTAAAAACTTTGCAATGTAATAATACTAAGAGTAACAGTGGCGTCAGATGATGATGAATACTAGATTATGATTGAAATTTCAAGATCATTTCCTTCTTTTAAACGATGATTTTTATATATACAAATATTTTAATATTGACTACAAACCTTTTATCGTACTCGTACATTGTTATGTTTAACATTATTTCGGTTGAATAATACTTCCACTACTGAAAATAGGCCTTTCATTATACCTAGATAATTTCATCATAAACCTCTGGCTGGCATTAGGAAGAGTTACATTGAAAGTTACTGCTTTTCCTTGAAAAATTTTTTTTTTACAACTAGCCGATGGTAAAACGACGGTAAATATATTTCCAGCTCGTCTCCCAAACAGAATTTCACTTATTTTTACTTAATACTTATAATCAATATTATTAAAGTGTTACATCATTTGATAATTATGTACACCAACTAACTGTCCCCGCTCTCTTTTAAGGCCGTAATATATAGTTAAATTTGAAATCTACACTTGAAATTTGTCAGAAATAGTATCTCCTGGCGGCATCCCGACGCCGCTCCGAACCCTTTCTGTTATAAACACTCCTGCAGGTTGCAGCTTTTGGCGGTAAGATTCTACAATATCCGTTGCCAGCTGCCCAATTCACAAATAAAGTAATATCCCTAACAAATTTCAAGTTTGCAGAGATATAATGATTAGTCACACAGGAGAGAGAGACAGGTGGAAATTTCTTATATAGATTATAGATATATATAAATCCGCAATAGCGAATTGGCAAAAAATCTCACTTTTGTAACAGTTCTGTTTAGTTTCTTATAGTAGATGTAGATACAAAATATGTTAGACGAAAGGCAACTAACCCATTTTCATTTGGACAAAAGTTTATAGTTATATGAGCTGAATACGGCTGCAGCATCCGCTCTTTAGAATCGTTATTATAAATTTCGACTGTCGAATTCAACTTGACCGCCATGCCGACGGTGCTTTGTAAATCCATATGAACTATGACAGGGGCGTGACAGTAGAAGACAACTTGGAAGAGGGGTATCCAGACACACGTAGGCGTTATACGAGTCATGCCGCAGTACTGTTTCAAACAGCTTGTCCCGGCGAGTGCTGATGCTAGCGAGTACGCTTTCTTTGCTCCAGGGAACAAATAAAAAAACTCATTCATCAACACTGATAGTGCTTCTAAATTTCCGACCGCGTTATCCATCAACTGAAATCCATTTTAATAGAATTTAAATATGTTATCTATATCAGCCGTAAGTATATTTAGGTCATAATAACAGATTGGTATAACACACTGATTAACGGTCAAATGAAACGGTAGTTTAGTATATTATTTGTGATCAGTTGGAGCACAAAATAAACTTTATAATACTCTAATCTACGATTACGCTCTTAAGCTGCTTTTCAACACCTTGCGGGCTATTGGGCCTGACTAAACTGTACCCGTCCAGCAGTTGACTTCTATCGGCCGATGATGATGAAACTATACGCTTACTATAATGAGTTTATTTATGCCCAAAACAAAATTTATGTCCCCAGCAAAATTTCATTCTAATCTGCCCTCATACTACATCAGAATCGGTTAGCATTTTAGATATTATTAAACTGTAAACGTATACTCTCATTTAGTAAATATTCATAGATTAGAAACTACACACTTTCAGAACAAGTGGAGAGTCGGTAGCAGCTTAAAGCGTTAAAGATCGGTCTTAACTGTCTTAGTAGAAACCTATGTCAGAGCAGTGGTTGCCGTGAGCTAATGATGCCATTAAACTTACACATTTCATAACCTCCGGTGTGACGGGCGCACGCGTCTCTATACACTTTCTGGCCCTGTATCCTCTCCAAACTGCTTGTATACGAATCGCTGCTTCCGTACGCTTTACCAATATATCTCTGATCGATTTCAAATGACCACAAGACAGATCTTCTGCGACAACTTCGCAGATATTCCCGGTTAACGGATCCACAGTCATTTCCATAATCTGATGTATAAAGAGAAACATACTTGTTTAATGAATTTTTGGCATTGATACTTGTTTTTTCGCCAGCAATAAAATGTACACTTTCTTTTATTGTGTTATAATTTCTATTGAAATTGGTTTCTAGTAGTATTATTAGGTTTCTAGTAGTATATTAGGGGGACCGGAAAGTAATGTCGTTTTCTTACGCTAAATACAAACACATACATTTTTAACGAGTCTTTATTTTTAATCAATGATGTATTCCCCATCATTGTCAATAACCTTTTGCCATCTAGTGAGTAAATTTTCAATCCCTGATCGATAAAAATTAATTGGTTTTTCGGCAAAATATCTAGAGATGGCATTTTGGATATCATCCAAATTTGCAAATGTTTTGCCACTTAAAAAGTGTTGCAGCGCTCGGAATAAGTGGAAATCCGATGGTGCAACATCGGGCGAATATGGTGGATGAGGCAGCACCTCCCACCCCAATTCATTAATTTTTTCTAGAGTTCGCCTTGCGCAGTGCGGTCTTGCATTGTCATGTTGGAGAATGACGCCTTTTCGGTTGACAATCGCTGGCCACTTTTCAATTAAAGATTGATTGACTCGCTGCAATTGTTCGCTGTAGAGGTCTGCAGTAACAGTTTCTCCAGGTTTCAGTAATTCAAAATGAACAATGCCGCGAATACTCCACCAAACACACAAAAGCGCTTTTTTGGGGTGTAAACCTGGCTTAGCAGTACTCCGAGGGATTTCATTTGGAGAGAGCCACTGCCTTTTGCGTTTTGGGTTATCATACAGGACCCATTTCTCATCTCCTGTGATCAAGCGATCAAAAAACGCTTCTGTGTTGTGTCGTTGAAGCAATAAGTTGCATGTGATTGATCGGTTAGCCTTATTCTGTTCGGACAGATTATGCGGGACCCAAACACCTGCTCTGCTTACTTTTCCAATCTGCTTCAAATGTTCTTGGATGGTCGACCAAGGTTTGTTGAGACTGTTTGACAATTCCTCGATCGTCTGACACGGATTTGCTTCCACTTCCGCCCTTAACACGTCGTTGTCTAACGCTGATGGTCTTCCTGATCGATACGAGTCGGAAAGATCAAAATTACCCGATTTGAACTTGGAAAACCACCTTTGGCATTTACGAATGTCCAGTGCATTTGGATAAACATCGCAAATGTTTTTGGTAGCAACTGTTGCGTTATTTCCCTTGCGAAACTCAAAGAGCATGCAATGCCGGATGTGTACCTCTTCTGGTATTTGGCTGGCCATTTTACCCAAAATTACAAAAAAAAATTGTAATTCAATTGTCTATAAGTAAAGAAATCACTATAACCTCACAATGTCTTTGGTACGCCTCTGAACAAAACAATGAGCTGACAAATGACAATCAAGTATTGGCATGCGCAGAAACGACATTACTTTCCGGTCCCCCTATTTGATACAACACTAAATATCTGTAATAGAAATAATCATATCGAGAGAAAAATTATAATCAACAATCTAATTTTTTTTTTTAAATATTTAAATAAATAACTTCAAAGCCAAATCAATACCCCAATGATTTTAGACGGGTATGTAATATTTTTCATTATATGGATACTAACCAAATCATTGTACTGGATCTTAAAGTTTTCTAGTTCCTCACTTTCTAGCATACAACAATCACATAGATCGTTGATTAAGAAATCCTTATTAAATGGCATCGAGGTATCTTTGGATAATCCGAAATCCGGGTCGCACAGGTAGTGCTGAAGTGTTGCACAAGTGGACTGGTAATCAAATGGTGTCAATTTTTTCTTCAGTGTAGATTCCAGTGCTTGTCGAAACATCCAATGGAGATGAGTCTTAGTAAAGCCAACTTCCTCAGGATCCCAATCCAAATCAGGTTGGTATGATCTATTAATGTTATTCCTTACTTTCATTGTCATATTTTTTTTTCCAAAATATATAAAAATAAATGCGGTGATAAAGTTTTAACTTCATTAGAGAAAAAAAATAATTAAACAGTTGCAAATCTCATCAATAAAACTAAACCTTTGGAAGTTATCTTTTAATATGTCATTGTGATATAAGTCAAAATGATGTGATACTTTCATGAAATATAAATATCTTGAATAAAATTCACACTGACGGCTATAATAGATCAAGAAAATTTCTAACAAGGATGTTACCTGTAAAACTCTTGTTCGATGGAGGAAATGTTAATACTCGATTTATTTGTCCGAATCAAGTTCTGGAAGGCGGCACCGACAGCGTTCAAAAACCTGGATGCCCAAGGGCATTCCCGAACTGCTGCCATCTGGACGAGGTCACGAGTAGCAACGAAAATAGAAGAATCGCTGAGTAGCATTACATGCCACGGTAACCGCGAATGAATCCACAATCTGTCAGAGACAATCTACTTTAACAACAGGTTATTTATGTTTATGCCGCTTGTGTTGAACTACCAACCTGCAAAAATGCCTTCCCGGCGGAAATGTAACTTCATCAGCATCGTAACCGCGAGTTCGAAGAAACAAATTCCCTTTCGGTAATTCGCAGTCCGTAAACCATTCAAATGTTTCCAAAAGTAAGTATCCAGGCTCCACATAATCAATTATCGGTAGACCTGAGTACAGAAGTACTCTAGGATGGAGCATGCAACATGATATCTTTAAAAAATTTTCTTCAGGTCCGTCTATTTGTAGGTACAGTGGTGAGGTTTTCGAAATTGGGATATCGATCTGTTTGTTCGGTGGCGCTTTAGTAATTCTGATCGGTGGATTGCTTGCTATTGTACTGAGCTGGTACAAGGAAGGGTAGTAAAGTATGCTTGTACTTTTCAAAACATTCGCTATCTGAAATCGTTAAGGAAATTATAGGGGTCATTTCTATAATACTTAAAAGTCCTACAATTATCAAATCACTGCCAGAATTAAGAATTTCTACACTAGATCTCGTGAGCTACCTGTTCATGATTAATATTGTAAGACTTTGAGAGTTACGATCATTTTTAATATCTAATCGATGATGAGGTAATACTTATGTAGAAAATTTGCTGTAGTAACAAACTTTATCAAAATTATGTCCAGTAGTGGCGTCCATCAATTGGGATGATGATGATTCGAAAATTTCAAGTTTCTTTCAAACGTTTCTCTTAAGAGAAATTTGATTTTTAAATTACTTTGAAACGTCATTAAAATATCAGTACCGCATCAAAGTGAACCCACTCTCGCAATTGTTCTTTCATCTCCGGTGATATCGTGGGATTCGTCGTAGCTGCTTGTGCCTCTTTGCCTTCTTTACCTCCCTTCTTAATCTATGAGTATAATAAATCAAACAATTATAAGATGAAGATATTCAGATTCCTGTGATCGTACTTAAGCTAATACTCGATGTTTAGCTTTACTTCTGTAACCAGTAAAGTTATACAAGAAAAATCTATTTAAATTTTGATGTTAACATAATAATCATTTGATTCTCTCACCGCTGGGTTGGTTTTTGCATGTTCTTCACGAAATCCAAAAGTTATCTAGAAGAAAGGATGATAACGGATAATTTTATCTTCGTTACGTAAAAAATTTGAATGAAGTTCAAAGTAACACCGCATCCTGTTTATATTACTATTTATTTAATAGCATAAATTAGAAAACAAATTTGGTAAGGTTACTATCTGATAAATGTCACTTTAATGTTCTGTTTCACTATTTATTACCAAACGAACAGAATTTCAAGTTTATAACACACCTTTATGTCTAAGGATTGGAATTTGAATAATTTAATGAGTAATTAATATTCGCTGGCACGGTGAAGCAAAAGTTTCTCTCACCGAGTCGGTGCTTTGAACGTCCAACAAATGCGGCGCCTGCGATAGTTTCAGTAAGCCGTTCACTTTCAGAAATCTCGTCCTGGGGCACTCGTACGCTTCGTACAAACCGTGCCTTCGGGCCCAGTCGACCCATCTATATTGTTTCCATAATTCTACTTCTAAAAATTTTAATACAAACAGTATAATTATTGTTCTTAAAATTTACAAACAGACAAATTAGTAACGGACTGTATTAGTAAGAGGATTGTATCGATTTGAAAGGTCCTAGAATGGCTTGACCTCAACGTAGCAAGGAATCATTAGTTGCAACTGGACTGGTGCCAATATTTGTTAGTCTATTATATCAAAACAACATTTGAAGCAAAAGGTATTAATTGTTTAACTTACCTGGTTCTGGTAATGGTTTCTTCAGCGGTAAGTCCCTAACCATTTTAACCAATAGGGACATCTCAAACGCTGGTGTTATCCCGGGAAGTGCATAAGGCGGGAAACTTTTAGTGTCTTCGATATAAAGGGTGGTCATAGACCGACGCTGTTTTAGTAATGAGTAAATTACATTTAAAATTAAAATAGAAACGTTATGGGATAATACTGCACGTCACCATTACAAGTTATAGACAATGATACAAAATAAATTGAAGAGTAGAGTTCCAGAATACTCTGGACTCTCATATGATGTATGTTGTTTTAAGTATGAACCGTAATACCCAAATGCAGCTGATTTAGTTTATTAAAACATCGGTACTAAATTATAATACTAGTGTATATCTGTGGGTATATGTACTACCTAAGAGTTGAAAACTGTTAAGTTTGGTTTGTATATTATTGTAGTAATAAAATATTGAAATACCTTAAACACTACTGTTTCTTTAGTAGCTGGCTTTTTTGCTTTGGGTTTAATAGTACTAGCTACGGTCTCATCGTCATCATCCCACATAAATTTCACCACTTCGGATGATAGTAATTTCCATAGATAATCGGGATCTGTAAGTTTATTAGAACACTTACAGCTTAGTTAATATTACAACTTTGACAAATCTTAGAATAATTGTTACATTACTAAAGTTTCGCAAACACTTCATGTGATGTTAAATAATAGTGTTTATAAAATTGCTAGAGCTCTCTTATACAAGTCTACCGCGAAAATGAAATATTTTTGTGTAGGTAGATCCGACAATATCAAAGTACCACTATAGGTGGCCATAGATTCTAATTTTAGACTTCTGTATGACGAGGCAAGCTACTCAACCAATACGCCTTAGATGCAGTTTGGAAACTAGTTTTACCGTTAATGTAATAAGTTAAATTCACGGCGCCTGTAAGAGCATGTAATATATCGAATTCACTCATCGGTTCATCTTCACAGACTTCGGGATCTTCATCAGAATCCATCCCGGGGGAAGATAACTTCAACAGTGCCTGTTAAACAACTTAAAATATTTATTTGTTTCTACAAATAATTAGGAAAGGGTTAATAGGGTTGAAGGTATTTAATAGACTCTTCTCGAATTCACATGTTATATTAAAAAGAATTGATTTTTTTTATATTTACTTCAAACTCAAAAATTTATTGGTAACACAGGCGTACAGGAAATTTAAAAATTAGCGCAGCTAAATTTTGAAATTTCCGGGGTTGAATATATGTGCGATGATTTTTTATTACTAAGAAGAGTAAATGTTTCTCTTCGAATTTATCAAATGTTAAACTAAAATCTAATTCTAATATCTCTCCGCCTAAATAAATGTATCCATCCGATTAATTTTCTATCAGCCCCCATTGACCTTAAAGCAATTTCGCAAAGTTATACATCAAACTTCACGATTTTTTAACGATGCAAAATATTTGAAGAACAATATTACCTTGCATATCAGCAGGGGCCACAAGTGAACTAGTGGTGTAGCAGGGACGTTCGGTGTTGGCTGTTTGGCAGCGATGGGTTTAGCTGTGTTCTGGTTGAAGAAGGGTGCGAATGGCAAAAGTGGAGAATCAGCCGCGTCGACCGGTACCTGGTCGCTGACCCAGACGCACCTCCACATACCAATGTGGAATAACCGTACGAGGTAGCAACCTGTAAGTTAAGCCTTTGTTTCTAAAACTGATACATATGAAATCTTTGCGATTGTTGTTACAATTGAATCCAGTAGCTTCCAGGGTTTACTTTAATATCCTCTGTCTACCTAATTTTCCAGGAGTCAAACAGCGTAAGACCGTGTTTTTTGGAAAACCTCACAAGATGCTTAGCAGTGAACTATGTAGTACACTCACATCTTAGTCAATCACCACTAGATAAAAATAGGTCATTGGTTGAGTAACGACTCGGTTTATGTTCCTGCCACTTTATCTTACAGAGTATCAAGACCATTTTCTAATCTTTGCAATGGGTCTGCTCACATTTGTGATTATTTGCCTACTGGCTATGCCTGACAAAAAGGTTGGTGGGCACTACATCCTATGCGCCCTAATTTTTGTGTAGTACTTATGCTAGTACTAATATACAAGGTGCAGTACAGATTGCCTTAACAGCCCCCGACTTTCGAAAGAAAATGACGCTTTAATATAAAGATTGGCATCAGTAATAGTAATCATTCTTCTAACAATTCTAAGCAGTTAATTACAATTTAAAATATTGCTGTCCCATTACCGTTTCTAGACAGCGTGGGACGGTGTTGCGCACCACCGCCGTATTTCAAACCTGGGGAGTAAATCTGGCAAATTGGGGACCAACCATCCGGAGGCATAATGAATACAAAATTCTCCCATTGATGCTCCACCTGCCGAATGTAAAAACTCAGCGTACTGGTAAAGAATTAGAAACGAGATGGTATTAAGTCCGGACGGCTTTTGATTTGTAACCGCTATAGCTCTCAAGTTATCTAGATAAAACATATAGATAAATTAAGTTAATTTTATACCAAACATTAAAATATGATAATTATTGAAAGGAAACAAATTCTCACGACAAAATCTTCCACTCGCTCCAATATGTAACACATGGATAAGACGCGCCTACAAAAAGAAGACATCTGCAGCACTTGGTAGTGAGCAAATTGAATGTCGTTTAAGGACATCTTCCCATTGTAGTTATCCTGCGAAATTAGTAATATGACTATAATCTTTTTACTTATATAAACCATCAGAGAGGTGTAGTAGATCGGGATTAAGGCGCAACAAGACCAAGAAAAAGAGAATAGCTTTTCTATGACTTTTACCAACATTCTGCATCCCAATCCCACAATAGAAGACTTAATTATAGATATTTATATAACACTATATACATTTATATAAATATTTCAAAAATCTTAAACGTTAGAAAGCTATATTTATCAAACTTTAATTATTTCTCGCAAAAGTTTTTCTTTTTTAAATATATATGTACAGTTTTTGATCTGTTTGTCCGTGATTTCTTCTTCTTTAGACGAGGGTTAAGGTAAGCAGAAAGTCAATTTACTTTGTAGTCTACGATGACAATATTAGCTATCAAAAACCGAAATCTAATTAAAAAAAATCAACTTCTCAGCAGGCTGCATAACCACCAATTATACTGCTAATCATATCTTGGTAACCTTTAATATTTTAAACTACTAATTGAAATCCTCGTCTTGCTAAACAATCATACATATACGATTCAATATCTTGTATCTTTCACACCTCAAAGATTGTAATTTCCGCTTCCCACAGGCTTTGCGCCAAATCCTCGGCTCTGACCCAAGCGTAGAGACGTTTCCTTGCCGACCTTGGTAGCGGTTGCATCTGATCATCCGACCAGGCGTGGTCCCCCTGTGCCTTCACGGCTCCTTTACCCAAACGCAGAGCTGATTTAAAGGCAGACGGTCCCTGGATATTTAATACAAGTTATAAAAATTAGTTCGGCAGTTCGTTATTAATCTCTAGATTCAAATATTGTATTGTCATTGTTTCAAAACGAAATTATCACAAACCATTCCCCAGTAGTCTACGGAGAGTTCATTATCACGGAACTCCCTGAACGGACAATCAGTGGTGGCGACTTCGATCTCCATAATACTCTTCGCAATGTCTACTTTCTTCATTTTTACTCAAATTCCAATACTACGAAGAGGAAGGAAATTAAAAGCCTAAGATATCTTTATTAATTGACAGTCATATATTTTTTCAATCAAAACATTAAATACGTCAATGGAGGTTTTATTTCTATGATGAAATTAGTATGAAGGTCTCAGAAAATAAATAACAGAAGCCGTTCTATGTTCCAAATTGAAGGGAGCTGTAGCTGATGAAATCTTTAAAGCAACATAGCATGTTTAGTCTTAAAGAGATGATGGGAGGTGGAAAGAAATGTGTAAAAGTAATATCGACGAAATTTTTACAGTAGTATGTTCCACTCATCACTTTGATACAAATGACGTGAGTCTCATCATCTAAATAATTCCACTAGCTGCAGCTCCTTTCAGACATAGTCCAAAATTTGTAATATAGATAGATAGCCGAATTATGCCCGTTGTCTATATTGCAGTTCTTAGTAAAGATAGATAAAATCTAAGACTATTTTACTTATTAGTAAAGTTTCATAAATTTTCTATTATAAAAACCAAAAGTCTATAACGTTACGTATTTCTTTGATCTATCTAATATATGAGAAATGTAAAAATCTTCCGTCTCCTTCTGCGGGTACAAGTTCCGATATTTCCAATATCTTTCGTCTTCCCGTTGAGTTACACAAAAATACAGTTCCTTATTCGAAAACAAGTGGTAACATGTGTATTTCCTTCCGGCGATTCGTATCTGAATTTGAAGTGTAAATAAGAAGCTGTGTGAAGCAGAACATTTTGAAATACTGTTTTTGTTCAATTCATTGTATTTCAGTATATTATAGTACTAGTATATTATAGTAGTTAGAAAGGTTATTTTAAGCGGAACACTAGTAATAATATAAAGTTTATAAATGAAAAAAGTTGTGATGAAAAAAAAATTGATACATGAAGAATATTTATTCGCTTTTTTGAACACGATAGAAACAAGGTATTCACTATGGTAGACAATACTATAGATATTACCTGAAGCTAGATCTATTGCCAGAAATATCCTAAGTAGGTACCAGTGTATCTAATATTACTGTCGTTAAATAGTAGTGTGCAAACATTACTGTATTTCGGTTTGAAGTACGTTGGACGGCAAATTACATTGATAAAAATATGTTCAGCTCTAAGACAAACTACATGAGGTTATTGATATATACAAGATGTATCAAAAATTAATTTGTACTTGTTAGTATTCGCTAAATTTATATTTTAAGGAATACCTTTTTATACGTAATATTGAAATAAGTCTTCCGGTTGCATGCGTTTAATATCAAAGAAATCTTTCATCCCGAGGGTTATATCAGAGAGCTAGATTCAATAACACTTGTGATGTATGCAAGTTTTTCTTTCTCAAAGATCAAAGATGAGATCAAATCTATTTCAGACGAGACTATTCTACTGATTTACTACTTACTATTACTGAAGCAAATACAATAAAAAATCAAATTACTATAACTAAACGTTTTGTTGTTGTTTACAATGTCATTTACTGCGGATGTATGTGAGAGTATTTTACACTTTATACGTTTGATCGCTTACTTTAATATAACGAGTGTCCCAAACATAACGAGATTTAATTTTGTTGCCATATTTACAGTAAATTGTTAGGGACCATGAAAAAAGACTAATTTTATAGCAGAGTTTAGGTTTAGTATTAATGGTGCGTTATACGATATTACACAATGTTTTCATAATAAGACAAGTTTTTTTTTCTCTTTCTCTTGGGCATTTTTGGGCCTGGGCTTATAATACTGTTCTTGTATTCTTATCTTTCCTTCCGTTCTTATTCCTCTTTCTTTCTCCATTCCATTTCCTTCTTACATACGTCGCACTCAAAATAAGAGAGACGGCCGTTCTTTATTAATATCCTTAAACTATTACATCCTTTGCCTTAGTTTATAACATTTACTATTGTACACGTACATGTTACATTCTTATCTAATTCTAAACATTCTCTTTGGTTTGCAACATTTCTTTACTTAACCTCTTACATTTCTATATCTATTGGATTTCTAACACTAACTGCTTTAATTTCGTTTTGTTTTGTTTTCGTTAATGATTTTTTCCCATTACCTTTTTGCAAAATAACGAAAGATTGGCCGCAGTTGGAAAATCATATACAAAATATGGTAGTAGAAGTAATAGTGTTATTAGTAGTAAAATTGGGAGGCTGGATAGATACAACAAATGGAGACGCTAAACTACTACAACTATAACTAACTACTAAATGAAGAGAGTTCGTGTAATGGATTATAGAATATCAAAACGTGATTTCTGATTTGTGTTATCTGTCTAATTCAAATCTTGCGTTAATTTTAAGACACGTACAACTAAAACAACTCAGGTAGATTCTTTGCTATAATATTTTATGTCTTAATCACTTCTACATTATACAATTATTTTCAAAGCCTGCCATTCACGGCTGATGCTGCACCTTGTTCTCGTTTAATATTCTTTAAAAGCTTTCCCGTCGCCCGCCATCATGTCACCCTCAAATTACTTGATGGCTCAAGACAACGTCGAGGACAAAATTGCCAGTGAAATGAAGAGTTTACTAAAACATTTCACGGATGTTCGGGCTTTGAGAAAGTTTTAATACAAAAGTGTTACCATAGTTTATTGTGGCATCGTTGTTCAGAAAGAGCATAACTTATTTGGATATTTTCGTCATCAAAACTGTTTCTAACCAATATTCGACAACAACTCACGGAATCCAAGCCAACCTCACCTGTTCCCGGTGCACCCTCTTAATCAACATTGAGCAGCTTTAAGCCAGCATGGTGGGAACTGCTCCAAAACCCTCTCTTATGAAACCCTACAAACTACGACCCCAGGTACCCGGCGATGCAGGCGGCATCGGACTAATCGATGTGGGGACCATTGGGGAAGACCTATGTCCAGCAGTGGACGTCTATTGGCTGATGGTGGTGGTGATAGTGATTTTATTAATATGATTTTTTTTAGTTTCAACAATGGCGCGATTCTCCTCCGCAAATTGTATTTCTCATGTTTGAGGGTTGCGACTACACCCATCACTCCTGTCCTCATTATGTTTTGCCATCTCGCTATAGAAGATTTGATGTAGACTTCTGTGTAAATATTAAATAGCTATAAAGTCATCATAATTGATTTTTAATTTAGATGGCTTAAAGTTAATAACCCTTTGAAGCTGCGTTATCATGTGCAGCTAGAACGTACCAAGGAGAGTATCTGATGCAATAACTTTGATATTGCTTTCCGGGCGGCATAGATTAAAAATATTTCAGAAGGGGATCGAGATGACGGTTAAATATGAGTCGATATATGGTTTATACATGTAAAATGTTTCGATCAGTTTGAGATACGGCCATTGCTATCCTATCCTAGATGTTGTAAAAGGCAACTAAAAAGAAAACAACAATTTCTTATAATTTAACCATCATAGTTCGCTCGCCAACCACTTTTAAACTATAGACGTCTCCGTTTATGTATTGTATATCCTAGAATGGTGCAGAATCATTTTTTTTTATATCTTTTTAAATATCAGCAAGTAAAAGTTCTTCACGTTACTCTTATGACCGAATTTCAACAAATACAATTAATTACTGTCATTCAGCTACAAGAGGAGATATAGTAATGGAGGATGGTCACCCACTATTAAAATAATATCGATTGTCGCCTATAAATCTCAAGATTTTAAAGAATCGCTCGGTACCTCTCAGCCCTTCTTTATATAATGAGCTAAGGCTGATAAGAGAACAGCTGATGGACCAACGACATCATCATGGCGGTCGGAAGTGAGTGGATGCGAGAACCTGAGAATCGCATTTGGTGGAAGACATTGGGGAAGGCCTGTATCCAGCAGTGGATAGACAAAGACTGTTAATGATAGGAGACCACTTTTGGATAGATCTTATTTAATAGAAGATGATAGCTATTTTAATTAAAACATATAGAGACTAAAGACTTCTTTCGACGTTCTATAAGAATCTTATTTAGTCCTATCTCTATTAGCTTAGTACTACAGGTCTGAACCTAATGATAGGAATACTAATACTTCGTCCACCACAGTGATTCATGTGAGCGAGTGAGTTGCCGATATCGACTCTTTGAGATCTATCAGTTTCCAAGCAAAACAAAAAAACCACAATTTTTTTTTAAATTTGTCAGTATTTGTAATAAGAAAAAAACTAGAGATAGTATATTTGAAGTAAATTAGCTTAGGTATCAGTTCATTTTAGAAAAGGGGTCATTCTTCTAAAATAGATTTAGATACCTGGTCTACCAGGACGTGAATGCTGTTATGATCCTAAATGATGTACAACATATTTCCATTTACACTATTTATTTATTTATTTTTGTTTCAGGGGGGATATATTTTAAAGATACTTCTGGGGGTAAGTTAGGGTTTGTGAGATTCATACTCGCTAAAATTTCTTCGGTGATCCGCATCAATGCATTCGGAGAGGCTCCGGGATCTCTTATAGAACGCACCGGTGTCCCTCTACACTTTGTGTTACACGTCTCTGAGGAGGAGCCAGATCCTCCGCACCATCGCTGAGCCATACGCCGACCCATGTAGATTCGCTTGTTGAGCGATGAGGACCCCCACCCTCAAGGCCCGTGAAACTCCTAGACCCTTTTAGTCGCGTTCTACGATAGGCAGGGGTTACTTTAGTCTTATTCATACTAGCCCGAGACTACAGGGCTGATCCACTCTATATCTAGTCTATGATCATTTCAGTCCGAGAAAATCTGGACGAATCATAAGGATTATTGAGTTTTTGACTCGACCATGCTCCTTTTGGGTAAATACAACTGTTATTACTGTTTGCTCCACTGGGAATAGATGAAAGTTTTAATGAAAAAATCGCTGTTAGAACTGGTTTATCATGATCATCTAACTTCTGCATGTTATCTTTAATATCTTTTGATTTCCAATTAGGTTATATATATATATTATATATAAATTATATCTGTATCAGTGTTTTCTTCAAATATACAGTGTTTATGTTAAATTCTTATTCTGCCATAATAAATTAATTTCTTTATATATACGTAATAGTTTAACAAGATGATAATTTCTATTGATCTTTAATGTTCAGTTTCTATCTATCAACAAAAACATTTTTCGGTTAAATACAACCAAACTACTATCGAATCGATTTGCTTCTCAAGTACCTATTAATTTTACAACTATGATGAATGATTGTCTTCTAGCAGTAGATGTAGGAGTAACAATAAATACGTTATTCTATTACAAAGCCGTCTCACTTCATGCAAACTTCTGTTCCAAGCAGCAGTTCCGGCGAACGCGTAAATCTCTATAAAGGCAATTTTCGAGCGAAGCACATAAATCTGAGCAGGCATATCTGGTAATAGCTTCTCACCAAGTTTTGTTTTAAGGATCGAGTTTAATGAGAATGAAGTGCCTGACGCCCATCCTGTTCAACGAAACTTTGCTTCCATAACATATTTTTTTTTATGTTCATCGAGTCACGACTAGTTGAAGATTTATTTGACGATAAACGATAAGTAAGCTTGTTTTGATCGTTACCAAGCACCACATTGAGCTCGGAGGCTTTAGCGATTTTTTTTATGTTACAAAGTTAATGGTAAGTGATACGCCCGCCCATAACAATGTGGCGCTAGTTGGGATCTTACATACAGACCCCACACTGTGCTTGTTACCGTGTGACATAAACAAGTCTCGTTACTCCAGTAATTTCACTAGCTACAGCGCCCTATGTACCGGAACGTCAGCTGCATAGCCACTGCTGTGATTCCTACGTATAGAGTCTCCGGCAACAGTGATCTACCACCAGTGAATTTACCTTTATCAGAAATAGGTGTTGTGGTTGATTCTGTCTACACTAATGGTCGGCAAACTTATCATCCTAACGAGCCAAATATCATCATCATCATCATCAGCCTATAGATGCTCACAGCTGGCCATAGACCTCAGTCCTGCTTTGCTCGCATCCAGTAGGTTCCCGCGATTATCACCAGTTCGTCGGTGCAACATGTCGGGGCCTCCCAAAACTATGTCTACCGGTACGCGGACGCCACTCGAGGACCTTACTGCTTCATCAGCCGTCGATTCTTCGAGCAATGTGCCCAGCCCACCGCCACTTAAGTCTAGCAATTTTTTAGGCTGATATAGGTGACCTTTGTTCTTCTGCGGATCTCCATATTTCTGATTCGATCGCACAGAGAAACTCCGAGCATAGCCCTCTCCATAACCAGCCAAATACAAACAATAATATATTATATTCAAGGATGCACTGCTTCACCTTAAGTTAGTTACGAAAGTAATTAAGATCAAGTTACATTCTCGAGCTATTATGAAACAAATCTTAGTATCTCGCTGGCTTAATGGTTAGAGCGTGCGGCTTTCATTCCGAAGGTCGCGGGTTCGTATCTCGGTATGTACCGATGACTTAATATTTAAGTTATGTACATTTGTGAACTTTAGTTACAACAGCGAGATACAGTGAAGGAAATCATCGTGAGGAAACCCGCACACTGACATCATCTTTGTGTGTGCGTGTGGTGGCCCCAATAAAGTGGCAACAGGCTCGCTCCATGTTACATGGGACCTAATCTGACCACATCTGGTGAAAAGTAGGTGTTTGTTCACCTCTGCCTACCCCTACTGGGAAATAGGCGTAATAATATAAAAAAAAAAAAAAAAAAAAAAAATATTTAACAGTAAATAAATTATGTCAATCATCGATCAATCATCAGCTGATAGGCGTCCTCTACAAAGATCTCCATATCGATCTATCCTGCGCTGGGTATCAAGCGGCTTCCCGCGACCTTCACAGTCACGCTCGTCTTCTGTACCGGCGGGCGCTAGGGGCCGACGTTTAAAAGATATCATATTTTTTTTTATAAAGCGGAGTGATAAGCGGCACGTTCACCTGATGGTAAATGATAGATCCGCCCATAACAACGTGGCGCTGGTTAACGTGATATTCACAGCACCAAATTGCGCTCGTCGCCTTGAAACATATGATGTTAAGCCTCGTTACCCCAAATATTATATAAGATACAGCAACGTTCGAACCGGAACACAGCAATGTTTGTACATTACTGTATTGCGACAGAAATAGGATCAGCAGGGGAACCTACCACCTAATTTAAAAATGGGATTTCGGTCAATTTCTACTACGCTGTACAAGTGGGGGTCGGTGGAAGCCAGAGCCTCGTTTGTTGGTTAGCACCACGAGCTGGTGAGGTTGTCTTCGGTCCCATGAGTTGTTGTGCGGTACCTCTTCCACCCCTATATAGACGCTACTACGTACATCAAAGAATTGAATCTAGACATTAATGTTTTGTAATATATATGATAGTTATGTTATACAGTGTTCAAAAAAAAATAATTTGATCATTATACAAAAAAAATATATATTTTCATTAAATTGGTTGTACTTCAAATATATATTTGAGTTCGTTTAGAGTGTTTTTGAAAAGAAAAAGTACGGTCCTATTCATTTGTAAAGGCTCTTGATAAGTTTCCTTATTATTCTCAGCTGAAGTTCTGTAAACAATGGTTTAAGGAATAATTCTTCAACTTGTAAAAACTTGCTGTTATTCAAAATGTTTAAACAAAAATGTTGTTTTTATTTTATACCAACAACACCACGATCATCATCGGCGTGAGGAGATGGTTATATCTGGTCTCCGTCGACGATCAAAACAGCTCGTAAACCCCATCTAATGGGCAACTAACAGGCGCTGCGGGAGACGTAATAGATCGCTTTAACTTACCTTCACTTGACTTACACGCGAAGTTGCGGGTGCCAAAACACTTGATAAATCACCCAACCCTTGTGACAAACTTGCGAGATATCCGAATCGGGCCATTCCACTAACTTGACCCTCGCATTTATCTTTTAATCAGGCTACTAAGCGGACTTCTTTTTAGGATATTTTGAGTGCTTATGTTTAACAATTTCGGAGATCTGGATTCTGATTGGATGGTAATTTTCTTCAATAAATCTCTGGATATCTCCTGTATATATATCATTATCATCAGCCGATAGATGTCCACTGCTAGACATAGGCCCCCCACATAGATCTCCTAATCGATCAGTCCCGTCTATATATACTTGTTTTTTTACTAACGCAGTCAATAAGCATGATTACTACAGGGTGTCTGGTGGCAGAGTTAGGTTTTCAAATTTAAATAAAAAATAATATGTCTGACATATAATTTTACTAAAAGTATTAAAAGATAGAGTACAAATGCGGATTTCATTTTTTAAAGATAATGTCATCCAAATGTCTTCCATCCTGTTGCACACACACACACACACTGTTCGAAACGGAGCCTGCAAATCTGCTGCCAGACACCCTTTATCTTGTTACTAACACTATTATCCCAGAGGCCGAAATAAAGTTTATTTATTATTATATTATTATTATTATATATATTTGTATCTTCATCCCTCAATATAATTTATAAATTATTATTACCTGTAAACGAGTTTTTAACTACATTATACTGATGGGAGATCTCTGTTCCCAGAGACCGTCGAGGTAAGTACCACAGCCGCACCTGTTTTTATCGCCAAGCAGTAAGGTGTAAACGTTACTGTGTTCCAGTTTAACAGGTGTTATAGCCAGTGACATTACTGGGATGAAACTTAGCATTTTGTCTGAAGGCGAGCATAATGTCCTTGTATAATTCTAACTAGCGCCATGGTGTTATACGCTGGGGGACTTACTACCAGTGGAACGTGTTTTTCGTCTCGTCGAATAAGTAAACGACCCTACTTCAATATCATCGTTATCATCATCAGCCGATAGACGTCAGCTGCTGGTCATCGGCTTCACCCAAAGATCTCCACATCGATCGATCCTGCGCTAAAAGAAGAAATCCTCACCTTATATCCTGGAGATTAGAAGCGCGTTGGAATTGAATCCGCCCATTCGCAGTGTGATGGTGGGATACCACAGCTAAACATATCTTATCGACCCACAATAGCTTAACACTTCACCCCAACTTCATCTGGTGGTAACTGACAATGGTGAAGTACGCTCCATCAGAATACTTCTACTCTCATATGCCGGAACACAGCGATGCTTTTATGGCGACAGATTTAAAACGTGATGGTATTAATTAGCCAGGACTGATAAAAAGATTCTACACTCCACGTGGTCAATAATGAAATTGTTCATACGATACCATCAACGGCATGTGATCGATGAACATATAAATGTTATGTGGTCCATAAAAGGTAAAGAATTGCATTGCGAGTCTGATGTAGACGCGAGGCTGCATGGCGATGTACGTGCGGTACGATTTCGTGAAAGAGGGCTGCCCCTGGTAACTTTTAATTATTTACGTGGTGTGATAGTTTGTTACCATGGTAACGCACACTTACAGAAAAACCATATTCTAGTCAGTCTTTGCTAACCGTAATATAGAATTAGATTTGAAATTTGACAGAACTGCTTCAGTCCGGCGTGGATCCGTCGCCCCCAGAGCCTATTCTCGTTATTAAAACCCTCATAACTTCCTTTAGGGAAGGAATTTTGTAAAATCTATTTTTAGACTAATCAATGAATCTTGTGAAATTATATAAATATATATATATTTGTAAGAACGGCCAGTGAATTTTAAAACATTATCAATCATTAATTTAATCTACTAATATCGTTACCCTCAAAACAAATCAATAGCGCTAGATAGGATGATATACACAGCACCAGATAATGTTCGTCGCCTTGAGACAAGATATGATGAAGTCTCATTACCGCATTTTCACTAGCTGCAACGCCCTCCAAACTGGAACAAAGTAATGTTTGCATACTACTACTTAGCGGTTGAAATTGGAGCTGAGATGGTTACTACCTAGACGGTAATTGAATAGGCTAATTTTTGTTTTCATTGTCAGTGCTCAGATCTTTCTGTCTCGTGGAAGTAAAATCAGAATTGCAAGAGGTAAAATCTTTAAAAAATATGTTTCATTTCAATATACTATCTATGTATGTTTTTGTATGTTATAAATATGCTTCGAATGAAATATTACTGAAATTTATTTACATGAAACTATTTACAAATTCCAACCCTATTTGAACAATTGGCCTGACAATGATTGTTCAACTGCCAACCGCGACAAGGGTACCGGCTGAATGGGGACAGCGCTTCACATAGAACCTTGCCACGTTCAGCCCGTATTGATTTAGTACCACTTTGTTATGAGAAAAGGTTTGCAAACGAGCTTTACGTATAGCGTAGCAGTTACGTTACAATAATTACTTATATATAACTTAAATAGCCGATTCAATATCCCCACAGCTACACTAGTGGGCGTCAGCGCCATCAATTTCGTACCTAATGGATTTAGTTAACTTTTAATTATCTGAAGTTTATACCTTTGAGTATAATTTATCTTTAGTGAAAACAATATATGCTTAATTATAAAAAAAAACTTAAAAATAATTGAAGCAAATTAGTAATAAAACTTCTCAGTGAGAGTTAACTTCACTGTGAAACGACTCATTACTGGAATTCAATTCAATTACATACTCCTACGATACAACGATTTAAGTAGATCTGAACCTATACCAGCGAGCCAATGTTGTCTTCTCTTGGGAGAAAACAGTTCTTGAGTCACTGTCTGTCTCCTTCAAGCAGGACATTCAATACATTTAGAAGGTAAGGTTCACAACAAAGATAATTTGTTTTATATATATAATATATTTTTCGTTATAAATAGAAAACATAGTTTTACCGCAGTGAATAATTAGAGAACTGGGAATGTTAGTGAAGAATTTTTTCTTAGCAAAATAGTTTCTGTACAAATTGAATGTTAGACAAACGGATAACTTACCATTATCAACAAGTTAATATAGTGTACAGACCTCATGGAATGGTGCACGCGCCTGCCGACACAATTATAAGTTTACCTTGCTATGTCTGCCGACGGCTGATACGGGGCGTGTTTCCATTGCATATTAAAAATAAAAACATGTGTATTACTAATATATACATTCTTCTTCTTCTTACCATTTGTCCCGTCTTATGCCAGGGTCTGCTTTCTGATATCTTTCAATCCACTACTAATATTTACATTAAAAAATATAGGTTATCTGATAACAGTATTTAAAATATCACAGTTAACAACTTCTTAAAAGTGAAAAGTATATACGGACAGATTATTCTAAAAAAAAGTCTAATAAAATTAAAGTTAAAGAAAAGAAAGAAAAGGACAAAAAAATAAATATAAATATAATAATAGTAATGGTACTTACAGATAAATATGTCAGTCTTATATATACTACTCCTGTATTTAGAAAACATTGGTAGACCTATTCGGTTGCAGAGTAATTTGCTTGGAATACAATATGCAAAATAAACATAGATCTAAGTTTCGCGTATTAAGATAATCTGAAAAAAATATAGAAATCATCTATTGGGAATGTTTTAAAGTATAGTTTAATTATATATTTGTACATTACATATCATAATAGTTTACCTTTGAAATGTTTAAAGCCGAAAGTCTGCTAAACTGTTTCTAAAAATTGGAGACTAAAAATTTACTCTCCCCTATTCTAATGGAAGGTACTTCATGACACGTCTATAAAATTATCTTATGACCTTCACCATCATACTGCTGCAGCAAACAAATGTAACAATCCTGATGAGTACGACAATTATCTCCAAAATTATGGATAAATTCAGGAGTGAATTATTGGGTTACAGTAATGATACCTCCAGTAATAGAAAGGCACTTTAAAAGGAAGAATGATGATAGACGTAAGTTCATGATCATTATTTTGGCTCATTTAAAGGATTGTCTTAATGATATATTATCATATAAGTATGCTACAGTTAAATATAATAAAAGCAGTAAAACAATAACAGTTAACGAAAGTCAGAATCAAAAGCTAATCAATATCGCTAATCACTTTTATTGATCTGATTGTAAAGCAACCTCACAAGTTTCCGCAACCTAAATCTATGGACTTTTGTCTGATTTTTTTTTTAATATTATCCGACATTGATTAAAAGTGCGATGACGTGTGATAATGGAGTCGTCGCTAGCTCACCTCATAGGCATCAGAGTGTCGGTATGAGTCCATTGCCAGAGCCACAAGTGTATGGTCACATTCAGCGGTGTGCGCGTTGTCACCAACTACTCATTTCAAAGCCTCATCACCTACCTGTTAATGAAGTGGTGTAATTGAAGCTTTAGATATTTCATCAAAAGGTACTTTTTTAGTTGCTTCTTTATCAAATTTATCAATTACATTTCCTTTACTGTATTCTTGTGCTGTTGTACTAATTGAATTATCGTTAACTGTTATTTGTTTGTTTAACAAATAAACAAAGCTTGCTAATTTAAACTTAACTCCACGATTAAATATCATTGATGGTTTATCGTGGAGTATTTATATGTATCAGACTGAACCGGTTTGTTTATTCAATTTTATTGGTTACATGAATGTTCTTAGTTATATATTAAAGAAATTGGTTCATTCTAATTACTGATAGATACTTAATAAAAATTAATATATCTGTATTGTTTACATTTTTGTCAATTTCTTTTGATGATGCAGGTAACAGTTAATATTTCCATCGTACTCCGACCTTGTTTTTTCGATATCGATTATGAATATTGATAACAGAATAACGCTTTCTACATTCCTAACGTTAGCAGGCGGATCTGAATAAGCAAATAGCATTAAAAGTGTACTTAATTGGTTGCATGATACATGCTTATTCAATTGGAGCGTCGTACGGCGTACTCGTACTAGGTTCCTATTACTGTAGCTTCGGCTTTCATCACCACCAGCCGCTAGTAAAACCTCACCAACATCACCAGCGAAAGTTATCTCGTTAAATTTTAATAGTGTGAGTGCTGTTAAGTTTTTTTATGTGTTAACCGTGGGCTTATTACCGTAATAGAATTAGCTGTAATTGAATTACGCCGGCTGAAATACTTTCGTACTCGATCCTCGTACAAAATTGGTTTAAATATTCGACGAGTGCTAATACAGTGGGGGTCTTGTTAAAAGTTCGATAGATTTCGTACATTCTGCCCTTGTTCCTAGTAACAGTTACAACTATTAATATCGAAGTATAAGAGGTAATACATCATGATGGTAATTGTTGCTTTCAATTGCCTTCAATAAAGTTGAAATTTGAACATACTTTAACGTTATCTCCCTTATTAACAATTAACAAGTCTTAATTGATAGCCCTTAAACGAAAGTTTATATATTCTAGATTAACCTCCCTTTGTTTGCTTTTACATGATGTTTAATAAACAAATATAAATAGTGTTTCTGTTTAAAATGTCTACTGTATATATAGCGATAAATAGTCTTTTCATAGTATTTTAGGATATATTTATTAAGCTACGTAGTTGCCGTGGGATTTGCGTGCCCACTGTCAGTAATGGAAATCCCACGATAAACGTTTATTACACTTAATGTTTACTTCATTTACTATTTATACTTAACTATGTTTTTAATTTTTTTTTTAAATGCCATTGTACTATAAATAACATCTCTCAATTAAGAGATATGATAACACCTAAAGCAACAATTTTAAGTATTAACCTTTACCTAATAGTTTAAATAGTATAGTGAAAGCTTTTTTTAGCCACATTATACTGATCACCTTGAAACGCAAGATGTTAGGTCTCATTACCGCAGTAATTTCACTAGCTACAACGCCTTTCAAACCGGAACAAAGTAATATTTTCACAGTACTGTTTGTCGACTGCAATTCGAACTGCAGTGGTATTTAGACGGTTTTCGGCAACAGAGACTTACTATGAGATATTCGTTCTGTTACTTTCTTTCCCTTATTGCTCTTTATTTATTTCGACGGATATTTAAATAGGTCGCCTAAATAACCTCATTAATAAGTGATTATTACAAGTAACGGGTGTATTACAGGTCGCTGAATCACCAGGTCCCACACAGCTGATTCATCGATCGTAACGAAGTTAAAGGCGAAGACGATATAAAAGGTGAGTTGACTGTTATTTTTGACTATTACTGATAAGACTAATTCTTTTTAACTTTAACCCATAAGTTAATAAAGTTTGTAAGCCTCATAGATAAAGCAGTTAAAAAAACAAAACCAAACTATTATTAAACTCTCTAAAAATTATAAGTTAGTATGTTTCTTTATCGTTGATGATATGCTGAAGTATATGGATGAGTAGATAGTTAAAGTAGCAGTAGTACTAATACCCTATTTTAGTATATCTGACATGTTAGAATATGGAGAAGACCAGCAAGTTCTGTATTGATTATTGAAGCACAGTTGGAACTAATCCATCTCAGCTCATTACATCAACATAATATACAATAATAACAGTTTTGTTTACTTCGTCTAGTACAGTTAGTATATGATATAGCATAGGATTTAAATGTACCTACAAAGTATGACAATTTGATACGACTAAATAATAAAAAAAAAGCAGTTTATAAATATACTATATATTTAGATATATCGGTTATGTTCTCATGAAGACCTGACTCACCTTACTTACCACGATCTTTGTTCTCCTTATCACAAAATTATAAACATGTAGTCTATTATAACTGTAGAAAAACGTTTTAAGAGCAGTCAAGTCGTAAACATTAGAAATGTTTCACCTTTAAGGTCGTAGGCCGTAACCTATGAGAATTACTCTCAATTCTAGAAACTACAGTTATACTAATCGAGGTCACCGGGGGCACCGCGGAGCTGATTACTCCTTACTATATAAACGTTATCTCGCATTACATAGTCATGAACAGACATAACAATATTTTGATATGAATAGATGAACTGCTCGATAGACACCTTCGAGAGCGAAACGGGATAATAAGCGAAATGGTCTTAGAACATATCTAGTTTCCTTACTATGTATTCCTTTATCTGATACTGATGTGCCTATATAAAATATATACCATCATACACACTGAACAATAATATCTACATTGAGTTAGACACCATTAACCTATTTTGTAGGAACATATTAATAAAATTAAAATTTGTGTCTTTGTGTGTCATTCCCGAACGGAAGCTACGCAGCATCTTTTCCTCTCAGATACAGTTTTTGAAGGTAAAAGCCTTCAACTCTTGCGTTGTTAGTGTTGACGTATGGCAATGAGAAGTGACTACTAGTGGCCTTATAAAAAAGTCACCTAAAGATAAGGCTATGCTTGGAATTTCTCTGCGCGATCGTTCAGAAATGTGAAGATCCGCAGAAGACTAAGGTCACCGACATAGCCCTAGAGATGCTAGACTTACACTGATTGTGGGTAAAGCACATTGCTCGAAGGACTGACGATCAATGAAATAGTAGGGTCCTTGA
Organism: Troides aeacus; assembly: GCA_033220335.2. NCBI lineage: Eukaryota > Metazoa > Arthropoda > Insecta > Lepidoptera > Papilionidae > Troides > Troides aeacus. The sequence continues at coordinate 11,336,362 of CM067278.1, forward strand.
GTGGAGACCGCGTACCGGTAGACGTAGTGTTCGGAGGCCTCCCACAAGGTAGACCGACGATCTGGTGAGAATTGCGAGAAGCCGCTGGAAGCAGACAACGCAGGACCGATCGATGTGGAGATCTTTGGGAGAAGCCTATGTTCAGCAGTAGACATCTATCAGCTAATCATGATGTGTGTCACTGACTGTACTTAAAAAATATACAGGAATCAAATAAATACATCCAGTTAGACTTTCTCATCCCATTTTCCACACAAAACTCACTCGATTTAAAAATTCTAGAACTGATGGTAAGCGGTTAGTCTGCTCATAACAGAGTTAGCGTGATATACACTGCACCACATTGCGCTCATCGATTCGAAATATATGATGTTCAGTCTCTATAGCAATGTCTGCTTCCTAAAACCTTTAGTTGGGCAGACGGCAATTGTAATACGTTCAAGGTGCAATAAAGAATTCACTGATAGCCAAAAATATATCTTAAGTTGTACACATACGGTCTGAAATAGAATGTACTTGATAATAGTTTGTAATTCCAGTGCAAGAAAACAGTCGGAATATGAAGAACGAGCAATTATAAGCGCTCGGTGTAAGAGATAAGGATCAAAATTGGATGGCGGTTATTATCAAGATCGTGTGTCTTTCTTTACGTTTAGTCGAGTAATTCATTTAAGGTTTTTGATCGCGATCCGAGAGACAACTTAAGTGATGAACTTTATCACATATATAACTTGGAAACTTTATCTTATAACTAATATTTAAAAGATATTGAAGTAATACTAGTGATAAGTAAAGATAATATCTCCTAGGTCACGGGTCAGCGTACGATGAACGGTTCTATACAAATAGCGACACCATGTGCTCGACGCCGTGAGGATATATTAGGGGGACCGGAAAGTAATGTCGTTTTCTTACGCTAAATACAAACACATACATTTTCAACGAGTCTTTATTTTTAATCAATGATGTATTCCCCATCATTGTCAATAACCTTTTGCCATCTAGTGAGTAAATTTTCAATCCCTGATCGATAAAAATTAATTGGTTTTTCGGCAAAATATCTAGAGATGGCATTTTGGATATTATCCAAATTTGCAAATGTTTTGCCACTTAAAAAGTGTTGCAGCGCTCGGAATAAGTGGAAATCCGATGGTGCAACATCGGGCGAATATGGTGGATGAGGCAGCACCTCCCACCCCAATTCATTAATTTTTTCTAGAGTTCGCCTTGCGCAGTGCGGTCTTGCATTGTCATGTTGGAGAATGACGCCTTTTCGGTTGACAATCGCTGGCCACTTTTCAATTAAAGATTGATTGACTCGCTGCAATTGTTCGCTGTAGAGGTCTGCAGTAACAGTTTCTCCAGGTTTCAGTAATTCAAAATGAACAATGCCGCGAATACTCCACCAAACACACAAAAGCGCTTTTTTGGGGTGTAAACCTGGCTTAGCAGTACTCCGAGGGATTTCATTTGGAGAGAGCCACTGCCTTTTGCGTTTTGGGTTATCATACAGGACTCATTTCTCATCTCCTGTGATCAAGCGATCAAAAAACGCTTCTGTGTTGTGTCGTTGAAGCAATAAGTTGCATGTGATTGATCGGTTAGCCTTATTCTGTTCGGACAGATTATGCGGGACCCAAACACCTGCTCTGCTTACTTTTCCAATCTGCTTCAAATGTTCTTGGATGGTCGACCAAGGTTTGTTGAGACTGTTTGACAATTCCTCGATCGTCTGACACGGATTTGCTTCCACTTCCGCCCTTAACACGTCGTTGTCTAACGCTGATGGTCTTCCTGATCGATACGAGTCGGAAAGATCAAAATTACCCGATTTGAACTTGGAAAACCACCTTTGGCATTTACGAATGTCCAGTGCATTTGGATAAACATCGCAAATGTTTTTGGTAGCAACTGTTGCGTTATTTCCCTTGCGAAACTCAAAGAGCATGCAATGCCGGATGTGTACCTCTTCTGGTATTTGGCTGGCCATTTTACCCAAAATTACAAAAAAAAATTGTAATTCAATTGTCTATAAGTAAAGAAATCACTATAACCTCACAATGTCTTTGGTACGCCTCTGAACAAAACGATGAGCTGACAAATGACAATCAAGTATTGGCATGCGCAGAAACGACATTACTTTCCGGTCCCCCTATTAATTTATAAGTCTCGTTGCTATAATTTTATTAGCTACAACGCCCTTTAAAGCGGAACACAGTGATGTTTGTACACTATCGTTCGACGGTAAACACAGGAGCTGAGGTGGTGGCTAGACGGTCTCCGACAACAGAGACCTACCACCAATGACCACACTGAATAACTTCAAGTTCCGAAAATATACACTAAGATATGTCTTGATTTTATTCCATAATCAAAAAAAGATAACAATTTTTTTTTTTTTTTTCACTTTCTTTGGATTTGGGATTAGGAATTGAGATGTTATAGATTTCACTTTCTACAAATACTTTCGTTCTGCTGTGCTTCCACTTTTCAATTTTATTTCCTTACTATGTCTTCTCGCTGTGACATTCATTAGATATCTTATTTACATTGTTCATCATCAGTGTCATCATCACCGGCCCGCGGCGGTCCACAACTAGATAGAGGGATCTCCCAAGGAACAATACTTAGTCCGATCGTCTTTACTGTACTCTTATTACTAATTACAATTCTACTTACATTTATTCTTTTGATATAGCTACATAACATATCATACATCATCATCATTATCATCGTCAGCCGATAGACGTCCACTGCTGGACATAGGTCTCCTCTAAAGATCTCCACATGTGTTAGTAGTATATATTATTTCTGGTTGAGGAAGGTGTGATCAACCAAATGCTTTATTACAAGGGCCATTGTAGCAGATTAAAATTCTGTGGTCACTATTAAAATATTTCGTCTCAAGTGGATGAATTATAATATCGTGTAAATATCTTAACGTGAAATCATCACCGTTACGTAATAATTAATAAATTCTATAAACCGGAAGTGAATTCTATAATACAGCGAAAAGTAATTTCTTAAGAAATTACATTAAGGTCGAAGCGCTGTACAATCTCGTGTAATTTCTCTCCGCCTGGAACAGGTGTCCCTGAAGTATAAGAAGATTGTTGTTGTTTTTTTTTAGAAATAAAGTGGATTGAAAACAACACAAATGATATTGTTCGTGTATATATATTTAATTGAATTATGGCTCCTTTTTATATGTTACTTTTGCTGGTCAAGGGTATTTATTTAAACATGTCGGTTTCCTTCAACGGAAGCTTAATCAGTAAAGATTCCTCGAGACTTCAACCTCTTTACAAACTAAGCTATCACAGCTTTTTAATGTTACATTCGTTCACGGAACAATTGAGGTTATATAATTTTTTTTTTATCTATTTTATCATCTAGACCAACTATTATATTTTATTTTAAATATAAAGTTAATAAATCAACTATAATTTTTATTTTTTTTACTAATCAGACGCTTTTACATTTAGATGGCTTTTCCAATCGTATCATAAGCTAAACTATTAGCTGTTACCTCATACTAATATTCGTTAATACTTTTTTCTGTCAAATTACAATTGGCCAGTGTGCTGAATAAATAGATTTGATATTCTCCTTATGACAAATAGCGCCAGTCCCACTAGTGGGAACATTAAGTAAAGGTTGATGATGATGCTTGGTACATATTTACGATCTATTAACATATAATAAACCTACCGACGGGAGAAAGTTTTGCGGTATAAAAACAAAAGAATAGAGATGTTCTCGTCAATATTTGAAGTCCACAGTTAAAGTGGTCGCTGTATAATTGCCTCGCAGCGAGTGTCCGCACTTGACCTGAAGATGAAGACACGCTCAGGATTCTAATTACAAGCGCCGCTGAGCGGGCCGCCCCGCTCGATTACTTACAGAGAGGTCTAAGTTTAATTCACTTAACTCCAAAATTTAGACTCAGCCTATATAAGGTTACACAGAACATTCCTCTCTTTCTGTCAACTCACGGGACCAAAATAACCCCACCTGCTCCTAGTGCAGCCTGCTAATCAACAAATGACACTGGCTCCCACCAACCCGCAGTAGGCAAGCCTATAAAGGACTAAAGATCAAAGGAAGTCGCTGGATGCGAGCACCGCAAAACCGATCGATGTGGGATCTTTGAGGTAGGCTTATGTCCAGCAGTGGACGTCTACCGGCTGATAATGATGTTCACTTATAGGTCTCTATTCCCAAGGACCGTCTAGATACACAACTCCCTTTAGGGAAGGAATTTCGTAAAATCCATTCTTAGCTGACGTTTAAACGGGAAAAGCAATATCCCTACCAAATGACAAATCTGTCTTGAAATTAGTCTGGAATATTCCTTAAAGCAACCGTAACCGCAAATTAATTTCTATAGCGACCGTTACTATAGCAACCGGATAAATAATACGCAATGAGAGTGTTTACAAAAGTTGATTAGAAATAAAATTATGGAATTTCTATGAAATTAAAAAAGCGATAGCTTATGTCCCCATGTGGATACGTTCACCAATTTTCACGTGATTGGCGAACAAAGAAAACTCATATTTATAATATAGATAGATAGATTATTTCTCTTTAATTATTCTATTTAATTATACTTATTTATACCTAAATCTTAGAAGAAATATAGAAAAAGTCACAGAACAGTTTTGTTCAAGCATTAGAGCGAAAGGGAAAGTGAAGAGATTGTAATAGCTCGAAGTTCCTTTGCTTAATCAGGTTACTGCTTGATTACAGTCCTGTTACATGACGTGGTGGTGAAGACCAGCTAATCCAGTAACAGCCTAATCACTCTTCTCTTGAAGACATCCATCTCGTACTTGAATAGATATATTGACGACGGCGAATTGACTTCGCTGTTCTTATCAAGAACTAGGAGCCTAACCTCTTTGTTCACAAATAGAGAATGTTTACAATATAAGGATGGTGACTAATTTTTTTTTATTTACGACTATTAATGTCTGCGCTTGGTGCGTCGGTAAAGGTCACAGGAACATCTGCTGCCCTTCACCAGCTGTTCCACCTTCTTAATCGGCTTTTTATGACACGGCGCGGTTATGGTGGGGAGGAATAACTCTAACCTGTATATCAAACGGAAGTATTCTACAGAAGTGCTTATTAATAATAACTTAAAAAGGTAACAAAATAATCATCAAAGTTTGATGGAGATTTTTTTATTTCATTCATTCATTCATTCATTAGGTGTCCTCTTCATTCATTCCTCAGATCCTCAGCTATTCTTTTTAGCTGATGATATTTAAACCCGGTCCACTCCTTCGTGTCATCGAACTGTTTCTGATGCTGTCTACATGTTTTCCAGGAGTTTTGCCCTCCAGGATCAACATTGAAGACCCATAAAGAGAATCCCTTTGAAGGTTTTTAATATTACTTGAAATATAAATAAAGTTATATACATTTAAAATTTCTACCCTTGCGACAAATGTACTTTTCATGAACCATGATAGATGACTTCGTATTAAAAATGACTAAATTCATGCTAAATGTCTCCCTTGATGGGTGGATAAGGTAATTTTTTTTATATGAAATTCCATGTATTAATTTCGGTATAAGTGTAATAACAGTGTGACTGTGGCGGTATTATACGTAGGAAAGAGACGGTGATACTGCAGGCTTCCGACCAAAAGACCTTCAAAGAGACCTAGACTGGAACTGCTCCAACGCTATCTGGTTACGAAATTACGGAGTGAATAATAAAGAAACCTCGTTCATAAGAAATTGAACTAATTAGATCAACTACACTAACGACGATGACGATAACGATGACGATGATTTAAGGTGAAGTCCTCACCAATACGAATATATCGGAACGGTACTCAACGAATATTCGAGCTCATGTGAAAGTATTTTATAATCACGAGCAAACCGTTCAAGTTACATTTCTCTACGGAGATACAGAACCCACATTCGGGAGATTTAAGCAAATCCTAAGTTATTCCAGTAGTGCTCCGTATGAAACATAGCTTCCTGTGTAACCGGAATATTTCCGTTTCATAAATGTATTCTTCATTCGATACATTTAAATGTTTACACGAACGGCCCAAGAAAAATTTTAAACGTATAGTAAATTTACAAGCCTGTATTGTTACTGATGGAGACTAGTGCTTAACTATCCTACCTGATGGCGAGACTAGATACCAGAAGTTAACCTGCTGCACTGGTACGGCCATGTTATACGAAGACCTATAATGATATAGGCCTGGCATATGGTCAGGCCAGTGCGGGTTCTTGAAACTAAAAGGAGAGGCCCTGGGAGAGCCCCGACAACTTGGTTGACGATGATCAATAAAGATCCAAAGAACAACAAATTGACAAAAGCTACGACACAAAAGAGAGATAGATTTAAAGGAATGATCAAATGGGCCTACTCGAAGTAAAGGACAAGGTCTAGTAAGAAGAAGAAGATACCAGAAGGATACCAGTGATAGGTCTCTGATTCCAGCGACTGTCTGTATATGTATCGCCATAACTCTTACCGCTACCGCTGCGGACAAACAGTAGTACGCACTTGTTACTTTGTTCCGGTTTCAACGGCGTTATAAATACTGATCGAATAAAAAAAGATGTAGTCTTTGATACTAAAGCGCACCATTTTACTCTTCTCTAATGATGCACTATTGCCCATTAATAACCCATTAATTTACCATTATTAACCTCTAATTGTTCCATTATCATCATGGGCCGATAGACGTCCACTGCTGGACGTAGAAGCGAGTACGAAAAAATCGCTACACTAGCAAATGTGGGCATGGAATCGATGTCACGGGTAGCGTATTGCGAGGCAGTACATCATCAACCGGTAGACGTCCACGGCTGGACATAGGCCTCCTCCAAAGATCCCTTTACCCATCGTTCCTGCGCAGGCCGCATCGCCGAACACTACGAACGGTCATTTGAAGAGGTTCAAATGGAGGGAATTTAGACCATTTCTCACTACGCTAGCCCGATGCTGTTTGGTGGTAGATCTTCTATTATTTCGAAGGTAATTATAAAGGTGAACATTTACAAGATATATAAATGCAACGAGCACGCAGTGTAAACATCCTTCAGCCCTGTAGTCTCGGGCTAGTAAGAATAGGACTAAGGTAAGCCCTTCCTGTTGTTGAAGGCGACTGACAGGGTCTAGGAGTTATCCGGCCGTTGAGGGTGGGGGCCCTTATTGGTCAACAAGCAAACCTGCGTAGGAGAGCGCATGGCTTAGCGATGGTGCCTAGGAGGAGTAGGCTCCTCCTCAGAGACGTGTTCACAGAACGCATAGTGGCACCGGTGCGTTCTATAGGAGATCCCGGAGCCTCTCCGGATGCACTGATGCAAACCATCGAGGAGGTTTCAGTGGATAAGAATCTCACGTAACCATGACTTCCCCCCAAAAGCAGGGTATCTTTCGAAGATTTCCCCCCCACGTAATAAAAAAAAAGTGTAAACTTCCTTACAACCTCCAATTTTTACAGGATATATTACCATCGGGTGAACTTCATACTCATTTTTTTATTCTACGAAGAGACAAATCGATGGAGACGCACGCCGGACGATATGCGATACCATCGCCCGTAACAACATGACGCTAATTGGGATGATATACACAGCACCATATTCTAGTCGTAGCCTTGACACTTAAGATAGTCTCATTACCTCAGTAATTTTTGAATTATATTTGCCCACTACTGTTTATCAGCAATAGGAGTTGCAATGGTACCTAGACGGTATCCAACAACAGAGAACTACCAACAGGATAACGTAATATTAAAATAGTATATATTCATATAAAATTTCTCAATTTAATACGGCGGTGTAATTAATTGCGTGCACTTAAACTAGGAAGTGGAGGGTAATTAGGTAAATACGTCAATTAGTTGGCTGCAGTAGAAATATTAAGTTTAACCGCAACGCGACGGTTTAACTGCGGCGATACATACACCGTAATGTTCCTCTAATAGCGTTTATTTAATCATAAGTAGGGAGAGACGCTATTTATGTGATGATGAAGACATCACGCTGGTGGTAGACCTTCGTTGGGAGACCAAAAGGTAGGTACCACTATCTTGTTTCTGCCGGTAAACGATAATGTACAAATATTGTAATATGGATTCCGCTTCGAAGGGAATTGTCTAGCTACAACTGATTACTGTAGTGTAATGAGTAATGAATTACTGGGGTAACGAGACTAAACTCTTAATGTTCCAAGGTCATGAGCACAATGCGGTGCAGTGTATATTATCCTAATTAGCGCCAGGTCCCCATGGGCAGACGTATCACTTAACACAAGGAGAACGACGTCTCGCTCTTATCATCGCTTGGTAGAATATGAAGTAATCTTCTAATATTATACATTCACTTACTCAAATAGAAAATTTTATAAACAGCTCATTTAATGTTCCCACAACTGGGCACTCGGGTGCTTTATCTCATAAAATAAAGTCAAAGTCATTTATTCACCACCCTGACAAAGTACGGGTTGGTGAATATCATATGTTCTTAAAGCTTTTATTCTTGACGGTTTCCTCACGATATTTTCCATCACCGGAAGCTGCAGCACAGTGAGAATCGAACCCGGACCTCTTCGAGATCTGCAGCATTTGTGACCTTACAAGCTGCAGCTTCTCAACTTCATTGTAACGCGACATTGATCAACAGAACAATCGAGAAGTAATATCGCATTTATACTCTTTCTTGTGTAATTTATTACATAGACATACTTATAATATACTCGTATATACTTCACATATTATATACTTTATGGTGTTTTTTCTAGTGAGAGGAAGCCCAGCAGTGGGAACAAGCGAAACTATCACGGCTTGTTGGGAAATTAATCTATTCCTATTTGTAGCTCTACCAAAGTTATAACAACCATCATAACAAAGTCACTGTAAAAAGTGTCATAGTAAGAAACCCTCAGTTGAAGTCTAGATTTTAAATAACTGTTTTTTTTTAATAATAGATAATAATTTTTTATAATACCTAATAAAAAAAATGATGAAAATGAAATATGTAATGATATGGATGAAGTAAAAAAAAAGCTTGAATTTCTAAAGAGATAATTAGATGTAATGAATAGATTCTTTTGTGTTTGCTCCGTGAACCGGAAACGGTTATGAGAAAACGTTTCTTTAGAATGTAAGAAGCACTCTTTACAACAGTATATATACACTGCATTAAATCGTAATGTCTGTCTGTGAGTTAGTTCATCGTCAGGCTATAGACGTCCACTGGTGGATATAGACCTCCCCCAAAGATTTCCCACATCAATCGGGTAGGGATTCTTATAGAGGATTTGGGCCTCTTCCCACCACGTTGGCCCAAGAGTGGTGGGAGCCAGCGTCTCGTTTGGTGATTAGCCTATAGTTTCAGGACCTCTTAAACAGTGAGTCTTGAAATGGAAACGCATTTTTCAAACTTTTTCTTCTTCTATATATGACAGAGTATACTTCGTGTGGGTAGTAATATTCTAGTCTATAATTATAGGGGGGTAGTTAGGATGTTTACACCGCACGACGTTGCGATTTATCTCTTGAAACATGAGTAGTTTAGTCTCCTTACTCAAATAATGTTTATCCTAGCCTTATCGCTCTTCAAACCGGAACACATTAAAATTTACACGCTACTGTTTGGAAATTTGGGGTTGACTTCTCATCTCTTGCCATCAGGTGAACGTCCGATTCTTCATAAGCTTGTTGTTTAAAAAAAAAGTAAAGAGAGAAGCAATGGGTCTGTGTATAACAATGTTAATCCGCTTAATGTCAGATCTTTACGGTAGATACTTCCGGAACCTGTTTGACGGCTATAACACGTCATATATATTTCTTAAATTACAACCTGTCAGACTTAAGCCTCCATTGTATAGATATGAATCATTCCATCTATCTAGGAATATGAACTTAAAGACTACTTCCCTGCATCCGTCATGACAGCATCATTCATCATAAAGATGAATCTAGAATTTGTTTCCAATTCTAAGTTTATAATTAAGTAATATTTCAAATTAAATAATCTAACAGGTAAACAAGCAAACAACGAACATTAGCCATGTTTAAGACCTTGGGAATATTATTAAAAAATCTTATGAAAAATGTACACAGATACCTTCTGGAGTTAATAAGTAAAAAGAATGCAGTGTGAGCGTCTGATAAAACACGCTATGAATTTAATAAAAGCAGAAAGGAGATATTGTGCGAGTAACTTGTAACTTAGCCGAGCGAGGAATGTTCGGTAACCCATTTAGTATACAATGCAATGATCGAGCATTCATTTCGAAGTACGTACATACGTTAATTAGACTTTACACACGTTAAGATGGGCGCTAAAGTTTGTTTTACTTAACGAAAGTTTATAAACGATATTAGACCTTAATACATAAGGACTAAGGTTTGCAATCGCGTGCTCTGTTACGACATATGACCCGCTACTGTGTTGCCGTACAACAGACGAAGAATAATGGTATACGAAACACGGCCGGCTACCGGGCATTACGCTTAATTCATTAGTTTTACACTTAAACCGTTATACGAAAACTGTTCTTAAAAGTATAGTGATAGAGTTTAAATTTGCAGTGAGGTCTGTATTAACTAAATTTGCGCAAAAGGACCCTAGTGTGAGTAGAGGGGTTGTCATAGAAACTGTAACACCGTGCGCGCGCATCGCTCACATAAATACTCACGCACACTGTCGTAGCTTCTCCCCCTTGTTGCATGAGCGAGATGGATTATTCGTACGGTCAACAAAAATGTTACAATGGCAATATTTTAAAATTTTAATTATACCAGTACTAAAATTTAATGAGCTTAATAATCAATCTTTAATTTAATAACTTCACTAACACATCAAAACATTAAGTTATATTTTTTTCTTAAAAACATACTTTATTACGCTTACCTATATAATGTATAAAGTCTATCGGCTGATAATGGTGATGATGATGATGATGAAGATGATCATGATAAAGATGATGATGATGACGCTTACCTAGAAAATTATATAATATTATATATTGTGTGTGCTCTTCGTCAGTTAATGGTCTCGATGACCGAAGATTTGATTCTGATCGAAGCATAGCCATGTTACTTTTGTTGAATTTGATTATTTTGTAAACATGATAAATAAATCAACAGAAACAAAAAAAGCTATATTATAAACCTTTTTTATTGACTAAAGACAAATAGCAAAGATGTATTTACTAAGCTATATGAAATCAGCTGTTTTATGTTAATCTATAATAATATATATAACTTGGACAACATTATCATCAGGCCTGATGTTCCAGTCAGTATTAAACGTTTTTCACATCAAAAGAGTTTCTAGCATAAAAGTTTGGGTTAACGGGTTGGGAGTTTAATTCCCACATAGAATGAATATCTGTGAGTTACATAACTACCATGTCTCTCCGTGGCTTTAAATTTTACAAATCCATAGATTGTAGAAATAGGTTTATTACTATAATTCAATGATTAACGAATTTAAAAAAGGTATGTTTTACTTTCATTATTGTTCCTTTATTCCTAGTTCTCTATATGTATACTTATAATAGTCTGCAATATTAATTTCGATTTAAAGACACCCTCTAGAACAAATACATTTATTATCTGTTTGTTTCGTTTTCTTTTTATTTCATTGTTATCAAGTAAATATATTGTGTGTGTAATAACTGTTTTTCCAGTCGGTACTCGCGCGCACACGAGCAGCCCCGTCCGCGTACAGCGCTAACCTGTGTGTGGGTGTTTTATACCACAGATTCTGCGCGATGGATCCCAGTATTCTCGCAGCCATGGACAAAGAGGCACTGAAAAAGCAGATCGAGAACATGAAGTACCAGGCTTCTATGGAACGCTGGCCGCTGTCTAAAAGCATCGCTGCGTGAGTAAAACATTTTGATTGTTAATTGAGACGTCGCCGTAGTGACGTCAGCGGAAGTGCGAATTAATCTTACCAGTTAATTCCGGAAGTGGTTGCCGCGGGCTTCGCGCGACATTAGTGCTTTTCGTTGCGGACTGAGGTGCACAATCGTCTGGTTAGCTTTAAGTGACATTAGACGCTCTATCGGTTTATATCTTACAGTGGTTTCAGGGGAGCTTTTTAATGAGGCTTTTTATGTGCCATGCGCTCGCATACGGGATTTTTACAGGCCGTTATAGTTCACTGTAACATTCACATTCCTGATTATTCAAAGGAAACGTGCCTACCATTTCGTGTTTTATAGTCTCCGACATTATTCTTATCGGCGACGTTGAATAGCTTATACTAGGAGTAAAATATCCTTTTCATTTCACATCAATAAAAACTGATACGTTTTTTATAACACAAGAACAAAAAAAAACTAATATAAAAACTGAACATATCTAGACTAAGTAAATCTAGTATTTTATCTAATAATTTAGTTAAGCTCTTTTCTACACGTAGACGAGAGATTGTTTTTATTTTCTATTGCTTCATTACTTAAGAAAATTTAGCCTAAAAAAAACCTAAAAATTTGATTAGTACTTATAATAAAAAATTAGTAGTATATGATAATCATTATCAGTAGCATTGGTTTCCTTTAGTTATTATGAGATACACTGCGATACTCTTTCCATCGAAACCCTTTGAATTATTTACTGTCTTTTCATATTAGGCTATATTATAAAAAAAATATTATGCACATAGAGTCAGTTTCTCATCCACCATCATAAATACAATAGTCAGGTCCGTCAATGAATATATTTTGCATTTTTTTTTTTATTTTCTGAATATATATTTAAAATGCTTCAGCTTAAGCCGTATCTTTAGTTTTTTCTATCCACACGTTCTCAAACTACAAAGAAAGCTATAATAAATAATTCGCATAGGTTCAATGACCTCAATTATCTATAACTGCTTAATCAGATAAATTTTAATCATTTATACAGATTATTTATTTTTAAATTGTTTTTTTTTTCTATATTTCTAGTAGTGACTATAGGCTTATTACTTCCATACTGAACTCGCCTTTATTATTCCATTGTCCGTGTAATCACCGTTTGGTTTATTTATAAGTAATTAATTAACAACAAATAAAAAAAAAACAAACTAATATTAATTATTATTAACATCATATAATAATAACTATTTGATTATTAAAATACTTTGAGATTGATTTAACGAACAATCGCAGCGATTATGGTCGGACGTATCGAAAGCACTATAGAAATCTTTTTTGTTACATAGAAGTGATGATGATGAAACAGATCATTCATCATCTTGTATACGTATTTAAATTGTTCATTTCGTTCCCATTTTGATGATAAAAAAAACAATATAAATTTCTCATTCTCTTTTTGTTTAGGATGCATTCTACAAAACTATCAGAAGCAAATTGGTTTCAATCCGTTGGCTTTAACTATAATCTGTGTAACAATACTCGTTTGTTAATCATGGCTACAAAAGATTTAACTACCTTTAAACCAGACTAACTAACCGTTGGATTTCTAACGGACGTCTCTAGTTCGATTTTTGAGTCGCACTTTGGTAGTTTATTTTAAAACATGATATTTAGTCGTCATGTTATCTGTCTCCTTGGCGCAGTGGCTAATACCTTTCCTAGTACCCCAGAGGTCCAAATCCGATTCTTCTTCTTCTACTGGCACGTGGGCTACCAATAGAATTTTCAGAACTCATCTAGGTAGCTACTACCTTCGTATTCTGAATCAACGGTCATCACATCATTGCCGTCTTCTGGTTATTTAAATAGAGCTATAGTTCCAAGCGATCAAGCGTCACTATCCATAGTTTCATTAACACTTAAAATCATGTGATACTGTGATCATCTGTGAGTCAATGTCTAAACTAATAAGATTAATACAATATTTTTTTTATTCTGTTGAAGGAGGCAATTTAAGTGATTACTACAGGTCTTAATTCTATCAATCAGTAGTAGTGTGCAAACATTACTAGAGTAAGAAAGTTTGTAACATCCTTTATAGTATTTACTGTTTAGCAACTTTACTCACCCCTTGATCGAAGCCAGCGATTACCAAACAGTAGAGGTACCCCTGGGGTTCCATAATGGGAACGTGAATATTATATTGGTAATGGCGGATATATTGAGAAGGTTAAACAGTTAACCTATTAACACATTATTATAAGGTATATATACAATATGTTTAACCTTATGATTAACAACTTCTTCTTTATAAGCGCTAGAGAAAAAAGAGAGAGAGATAGAGTATATTTTAAAGTTAAGACAATAGTTAGAGTTTAAGAGAAACAAGGCATTAAGAGGAGGTATATAGTTATCAAGGGAGAGGATACTCATAAATGTAAAGTATTATTAAGAGGTGCTTGAACGAAAAAAAATTGATAAGCACTGATATAAGTAATCCTCAAATGTATCCTGATTTATCTATTTGCATATTAATGGAGGATTATATTAAAATTTGATATTTACATGTTTTTATATATAGAAAGAGATCTTCTACTAACTACTTTGTTATATCTCTTATCAGGTTTACCTATTAATCGATAATTTCAACATATGTTATAAAACAAAGTTGCTACTCTCAAACTTACACCATCGCAAGGTCTCAGTTGTGCAATGTTTTCAGAATAAGGGATAAAACCCCTATTTACTTAATAGCCGGGGTTCTGAGTCCGCATTCTCCGGGGTTACTTTTTATGCTGCACTTTCGAACGTACCGATTTAATATGTAATACTTTTACGGCGAGATTGAAATTACAGAAGGTTTTTTTTTTCTTTTTGAATTTATATATTGTATATACTAGCTGTTCTCGATTGCTTTGCTTACGTAACACTCCGTTCGGGGGTAATATTTTGTAAAATCCATTCTTAGCTAAGCTATTGTCGGCAAAGGAATATTCCGACTAAATTTCAAATCTCTATATATATATGCTGATTGCAATACACAATATCTTGTACAATACATCCTACTATTATTTAGCTGGTGTTAGGTCTATGTCATCTGAGTCTATCTAGGTAGGAGCAACTCCTATTTCCATGTTCAGGTTTGAAGAGCTATATATATTAGGTAGTGAAATTACTGCAATAATGGGAATTGACATCTTAATATCTCGACGCGACGAGCACTATGAGGTGCAGTGTATTTCATCCTAACTAGGAGTACATTGTTGTTGTACATCATGAGGACAAGGGTGATGGGTGGAGGTAGGCACGGTCTCAAGATATGAGGAATACGATTTGAGGAGGAGGACAAGTACATTGTTATGGGCCGGGTATCGCTTATTCTTAGTTGAACGTCTCATCGTCGTCGCTTCTTTGAATAATGAAATAGTCAGCACTTAGGGGATGATCATAGATGTAATAATGTATAAATACTAGAGAAGAGAAAAAGGAAAAGAGTATTAGAGACCCTTTTAGTAAAAGTTCGTTCGTTTAAATGTATAAACAATACACAAGAAGAGAGTTGGGAAATGGTCCATTACGAAAGGTAAACTAAGAAATTAACACAAGAGGTCCGGCTTGTGCCTTAATGGGGGCTAATGTTTATTTAAAATAATTACTTTACCTTCAATTAGTGGAAAGTTTGCGGGCGTACCTGGTCCTCGAAAGCCTCCATTCCACCCTGCCATTACCCATTTTAAATTTAAAACCTTCAAAATTTTAGTATATGAATATATTATACACTATTTTAAACACAAAGGACGTACTACTAGCGTATCATTATTTGTACCAAAGAAAGTATGTAATCTGAATTTGATATTCATTTTTTGAATCACCAAGAAGACTTTAGTGGGTAGAAGCCCCACATAACCTTCGCGCCCCCAGAAGATAGGTATTTTATAAGATTTCCCCCGCGACAAACAATCTGTTCTACAGAACTTCTAAGTACCACCGCAGCACCTATTGCAGTGCAATCGTTACTCTGTTCCGGTTTGTAAGGCGATGTAGCTAGTATAATTAATGTGGTAACGACACTTAACATTTTATGTGTGAAGGCGAAGAGCGCAGTATGTGATCCTTTTTATATCATCATAAATAGCGTCACGTTTTTATATGGTGTTTCTATCAGTAGAACAACCGGATTGTCTCGTCGCGAAAATATTCTTACATTAATTTTACAATGCACCACATTGTGCACGTCGCCTGTAGAGATATTAAGTCTCGTTATCGCAGTTATTACACTAGCTTGAGCATCTTTTAAACCGGAACATTTTTGTACATCCACAACAGGTGTTGCGGTGGTACTTATACGGTTTGTGGCAACAGAAACCTACCGGTACAGAGATACAATATAGACTATATTATAGACAAGGTGTGTAAGGGTTCCCGCACAACAACAAGGGATCCAAGCCAGTCTGATTTGCTCGTGGTGCACCCTGCTAATCAACAGACGAGGCTCTGGCTACCACCAACCCGCATTGGGCCTAGTGTGGTAGGAAATCGCCCAAATCCCCCCAAATGAATCTCTACAAACGAAGACCTTTACTGCTCGGCAGTACCGGAGGCCATGCCCTATGTCCAGTACTGGACGTCTATCGGCTAATGATGACCAGACAAGGTCACAATATATTTTAATTCCTCGCTCGTGCAAACTGTATTATTCCATGAAAACAGGAAAGTAACTGTAGAATATATTTTAATTAATTTTCAAACTTATCTTCCGACCGCCGGAAACAGTTAACTTTGACTAACCGTAAATAAGGAACGTTTCCGTATACAAGTGCTTGTGTTATTAACTAATATATTATATAAATATTGGACGATGACACGAGCGGGATGTTCACCTGATGGTAAGTGATACCACCTGCATATAACGACGTGGTGGTACTTGGACGATATGTAGAGCAGATGTCTCGTTACACCACATGATAGAGCTCATCGCTTTGACGTACTATTTCGTTACTCTGATGGTCATATTGCTATATCCTCGAGCCTCTCCGAATGCACTGATGCAGACCACCGAAGGGGTTTTAGTGAGTAAGAATCTCACATAACCCTGACTTTCCCCAGAAGCAGAGTATCTTTCGAAGATTTCTCCCCCGAAAAAAAGGTCTCTGTTCCTAGAAACGGTCTATCTAGGTAATACCACAGCAATATTCTGCCGCCGAACAGCAGTGTACAAACCTTACTGTGTTTCGGTGTAAACGGCTGTGTCGCGAGTGGAATTACTGTGGTAATAAGAATCAATATCTTAAGTTCAAGGCGATGCGTATCACTTACGATCAAGTAAAAGTCCCACTCGAAAATTAAGAAAGAAATAAACGTTACAATACTAAGAGTAAGTGGTCTATGTTGTTAGGGACCGATAATTTTTTTTTTTTTGGTGGTAGGTCCATTGCTGGAGAGAACCTAGATTCCACCGCTGTTATATTCTGATACCAAACAGTAATGTGTAAACATTAGTATTCCGGATTCAAAGGCGCTGGAGCTGTTGAAATTATTGGGGTAACGAGACTTGATAGATCACGTCTTAAAGCAATGAGTATAATGTGGTGATGTGTATGTCATCCTAACTAGCGCCACTTATTATTAAGTGAACGTCCAGCTCGTCTTGTAGCCTAATTGAATAAAAAAAAAATTACTCTGTTAAATGTTACAGTTGCTGTCACAATGTAGCCTTATTCCTTTCACGTTCTTGGCTGTAGTTACTTTACAATGGGTTGCTTTGTTCGAAGCCAATTCGGGGTCGTCTTCCGCATTTAAAGCGGCGGACCACTCCCGAATATTGCCGCCACAGCTTCCTGCGTCCAGCTACTCTCATCTGTCGCAATTCTTCACATGGGTTTCCATTAACCAATGGAACCCCTCCTACGTACGAACTGACCTACATTCACGTCTATGCTTTATCTTCGCAGCAATGGGAACATAAAGCAGTAAATACCGAAATTAATATAGGAATATCTACTAACCTTTTTTTTTTGCTTCGGGGAGGGAGGGATCTTCGAAATGATACCCTGCCTTCTGGTCAGAAATCAGAGCCTTATGGAGATTTTTTTTACTTACTAAAACTCCTTCGGTGGTCACCTTCAGCGTTTTGAGAGGTCACGGGATTTCTGTTCAGAACACAACCGCAGCCTCATTAACGCTATGCTGGGACAACCCGTCCCAGGATCTGCTTCAAGCAAACCCCACCAGCCTCGTGAGTACTACTTCAATGACCGGAGGCCGCGTCCAGCCATTGCCCTCCTCAGTCATTAAGAAGGCGATGAGAACCCCCGCCAGGACCGCCAACGACCTCAACCTGCTAACCTAACGTAATCATTGCCGCCTAACAGTAATGTGTTCCGGGTTGAGAGGCGTTGTAGCCAGATAAATTATTGGCGTTACAAAATCTAACACCATACACCTGAAGGCGACTAGTACAATGTGGTACAGTGTATACCATCTTAACTAGCCCCATATTGTTATAGGCACGCGTATCACTTACCATCAGCTAAACATGCCGCTCGTCTCGTCGCTTAGTTACATAAAAAAGGATGTTGAGTCTCGGTACACTACCTACAGCGCCCTTCGAACAGGAAGATAGTAATGTTTGTTGGCTGCAATATTACGTGCAGTGGTACTTCCCTTTTTTTTTTTGTTTTTGGGGAAATGCTTTCGCGTACCAGCCTTCGTGGAGGAAAAGTCAGGCTATGTCGGACTTGCACCGATTAAAATCACCACCGCATCAGCAGTGCGGCATCGCTTAATCGCTGAGGGTAGGGAGAACAGCGAATCTCAATATATACACCCCTCTCCCTCTGCAACTCCACCACGGCTGCGAGGAGCAGTGCAAGCCTACTCCACCATTCTACTGGCCTACAACCGACTTGAGCTCACCGAGCTCACCTAGTGTATCAAACATCATACGTTTTTATTATGAACTCGTACAATAACCTAGGTTTCAAGTTTAGTCTATAAAAAAACCTTTTTTCCTCATTATCCTTCATTCTAAATTATACCATACTTAATTTTTTTTATTAATATTTTAACTATAAAATAGACTCCATTTGAATCAGCCGTCTAGATTAATACCAGTGCAGTGCTTATCTCTATCGATAAACGGTATATTCTAGACTTTACTATTCACCAGATCGAAGAGAACTTCAATCAATTAAATTACTGATCTAACGAGACTTACTTGAGGAGTTTAATACAAAGTATTTTATTCCGATCAGCAAAAAAAATCAATATAAATATCATCATTATTATAATCGGCCTAAACCAGTCCAGTATTAGACATTAAGATGATCGGTTCATTGTCGATCGACAGACGTCCACTGCTGGACTTAGGCCTCTCCCAATAATTTCCAGATCAATCGATCGTCCTTCATGATCGTCACGGCCACCGGTCCCGCCGGGATCCTGGGTTCTTTTTTTTCTTTGAGTTCATTGAGGGGAATTGAGCCGTAACCCACCACACTGGCCCAGTGCGAGTTGGTGGATGATCAGAGCCTCGTCTGTTCAGCAGGGTGCATCGCGTGCTGGTGGGTTTGACTTGAAGATGAGCGGAACCTCTAACACCCCTTCTGATGATGATTATTATGTATTGTCCTATTTTTTTTTTAAGACACGTCGCGAGGGAAGGGATGTTCGTTTAAGCAGCGACAGCGTCCTTCATAGCAAATGATATATTTGGACCGTATTGTCTGGCAGCAGCAGTAGAAGTTTCAGTGGTAACCCCTATGGTTTCCGATAAGAATTCTACCGTCATTAAAACCAATCTTTCACCATCATCTAACTTGTACAAGTTTATTTATAGCGAATGTTTATTACAAATGAATGATTAATTAAAACCGCACTTTGTAAAGGGAACCATTCTTCATTTTGATTTATTATACAACAATTGCGTGAAGTGGTAGCAGCTAATCAATGTATTATACAGTTTACAATACACCGTCGGCTCTTTGTTACTCAAGTAATACAACCTCCAACATCCTTAATAGATAGATTTAATTTATGTTTAAGTTTATTTAAGTTTTGTTTATTACAACTGTTGTGATGAACTCTGCAATAATGCTGTGCTTAGTGTTAGTATTTATATTTCATTCATACTTACAAATACATTGATATTAATAAAAACGCGTTTTTTTATTGTTTTCTGTATGTAATAAAATGATAATGAGGACCTATTAAACCTCATTAAAACATTTATTCTTTCATAGACCATAAACAACAATAGATAACCGAGATAATATTTAAGGTTCCCACAAATGTAACAAATTTAACTTCTTGCTAGACCTTGTCCAATCTTTACTTAGGATCGGCCCTCCTGATCATTCTTCTAAATCTATCTCTATTTTGTATCATAGCTTCTGTCAATTCAATTCTTCTTACATTCTTTAGATCTTTATTAATCATCAACCGAGTAGTCGAGGGTCTCCCACGGTCTCTCCTCTAGTTTCGAGAATCAGCATTGCCCTGGCAATACGCGTTGTTGGCCTTCGCATAACATGGGCGTACCAGCGCAGGCGTCTCTCTACCATTTTCTTTTGAACCGGTTTTTTTTTTTTAATTTATTAATTAGGAACCTCTGACGTGTAGGTTAATGTAACAAATTTAACTACTGATAAAAAATGGCGCTGTTTGCTAGTAATATAACTGGTGTATTTGTTGTGTCATTTTCTCGACGGAATTCATTTGCACTGATGACAATCGTTGATCCTGGACATTTCGTTAAAAGACAGGGTATTTTGGTGATAGGTCACTATTGCCGGAAACCATCTAAGTAGTTACCACCGCATCGCCTATTGTAGCCGACAAACATTAATGTGCGAACATTACTGTGTTCCAGTTTGAGGGGCGCTGTAACTAGTGAAATTACTGGGGTAAATAAGTCTTATAACTCAAAATGCAATATAGTGCTGTGTGTTGGAAGAAACCTTAGTATTTCTTCAGCTCTTGGATCACACGTGTCTAACATAAATTATCAATTTGAAATAATAGAATTGCAGTGTAGTACTCGCCTTTTATAATTATTGCACCAAATAACACTCGCTTGTTTCATAAAAGAAACTTTTTTGTAGGACAGCCTTCCATTTCAATCGCCGCCAACAGACTGTCGGGAATAGAGTGATCATCGTACCAGGCAGTATTTCTCCCACCATTTATTTCTTCCTCCTTAAACCGAGCTCGTGTTCTGATTGGCCGACTGATCGCGCTGATCCTGGCAGTAACAAGTAAACAAGCCAAAAAGTGACTTATTTTACTAATTTTTTATACATTAAATAAGTAAAATTATAAACAAGTGTAAAACATTATCCCAACGTCTTACGCAGCCCAAGTCAACCTCACCTGCACGCGGTGCATCCTGCTGAATGCCCCTCCAACGGGTTTCCACCTTGTCGTGGCGGAGGGGGTAACCGTAGGGCCCAGCATGGTGAAGCTAAGCGGAACCCACTCGGGCGGCCCGCGGCAAAGGGCCGGACGAAGCGGCCGCTCCAGGTTCGAGCACCGGTTGAGATAACTGGAGCTCACCGGAGCGGCCGGGGGCCCGGGGGCGGCTTTATGCTGCCACCTGCGGCCGGCTGCAAGGGCGATTTTATACCGCCTCTGCAGCCGAGGTGGGGCCGCGGGGGAAGAAGAGTGTCGGTATTACGATGCGCTGTTCTTCCTATCCTCCGCGGCCGCTAACGGGTAGCGGCGGGCCCAATATCTGTCCGCCCGGAGAGGATATCTGCCCGGGCTCCCGTGGCCTCTGGGAGACGGGTTTGGGGGAATCCGTCGTCCGCACAAAGGAGGCCGAGATGGGGGCGCGCTGCATGTTCCGGCACGCCCTGCAGGGGGGTTTATCCCTCCCTACTGAGGTCGGGCTGCGCAAGCGGCTAGCGCCGATGAGAGTCGCAGACGAAGGCACCAAGCCGTACCCGTGACCCCTGCCACCAGGCGACGAATCAGGAACATCGTGGGGGTTTTAGTCAGACCAGACAAGACCGACATAACCCGTCCTTGCCCCTGCGAGGACGGGTATGCGTAGGCATTTCCCCCACGTAAAAAAAAAAACCCCGCTGAATGAGAGACGAGGCTCTGACCACCCACTAACCCGCACTGGGCTGGCGTGGTGAGCTAAGGGCCATACCTCTCAATGAACTCTAACAAAGAGATCTTTGGGAGAGGCTATGTCCAGCAGTGAACGTCTATCCTAACAGGCGTTACATCAGTAGAACGTCTCGATCGTCTCGTCGATTCGTAGTTTTAAAAGAAATGTATCTTTAGAAGATTTCCTTCACGTCACCAAGAAAGGCGTACCAATTATTTCTCGGTGTATATCTAACTAGTAAATTATAAGTAATGTATCTAGTAAATGTAACAGGTTATCTTTCTTATAAACTATGTCCAAAGATTAACGTAACGTGCGTATAATTGATGGTTCGCTGTTCCAGCTCCTATTGACTGCTTAATTAATTGGTGCTCGCTTATGTTGTAATGGGTCGAGGAAACCGTATCCCGACGTCTTCACGCTCCTCCAGTTTCATTAGCGTCCGCCGCAGCGAGCCGCCTCCGATCTCCGTTTCCACCGAGCGCATTCAATGGGGGAAGTCCCCATTGAATGGAATTCGTTAAAAACGAAACTACCTCCAGCATTATGGTGTCACAATCAAGCCGCATTGTTCCTGCTTGTATGGAGAGTTTGTTTTGTTGCTTCGTTCTCGAAAACCCCGTGCCGTTTTTTTAAGATTTTTTTTTTCCATTGGAATTTTTCATTCCTTTTAACCGTGAGTGGGTAAAAATCCATTACAACGTATTCTCTCGTATGACTAAGCGAGCCATTTACCTGTCAGACAGGGTGATGAACTTTAAAGGAGTAGATTTATTAGTAAAAGACCAGTACATATTGTTTTGTCTACCAATTTTTTTAAATAAAACGTTATTATAAGCAAGTTACCTTTACTAAGCTAAGCTTTGTGTAAATATACGATAATTGTTTGTAACCGGTATACCAAGTTGTAAGGATGTTTGATTGTATGGTACAAGTGTATGCATCATTGACGTCGCCATTTTGAATTGAATCAATAACTTCTATCCATATATACATAGACGTCCAAAGATTCATTGACTCATCACGAGATCTCCCAAACTACAAGACGTTAACACTCAAAATTTGGTAGATATATAGCTTCTGCATTTTAGAGGTTAGCTAAGAATGGAATTTATAAAACTTTATCTTTTAATGTAGCTGCGAGGTGTTACGATCGTCATGTCTTGGTAGGGAACAACTAGTTCCTACATAAAATAACAATTTTTAAAATACTTCTATATTACGCTACTAAGGATTTAATAGAAAAGAGTGTAAGGGTTGCCGCATAACAACTTACAGAATCCAAGCCAATTTGACTTCCTCGTGGTGCACCCTGCTAATCAACAACAGGCTCTAGTTCCCTAAAAAATGGCTCAAATCCCTACATGAATCACACCCGATCGATGTAGGATTCTTTAGGGAGGTCTATGTCCAGTTGTGGACGGCAATGGATAGACGATGATTATGCTACTAAAGGTAAATTATTTTAATAACTAAAAATCATGAGAGAATACATAGCATTAAATCCGAAATATACAATTGGATAAATTCGTGAAGTATCAGCGTTTCCGTTTGAACCGAAAGGATCAAGGGCCAGGTACACACGGAAGTTATTGAATTTATATCATCCGATTCAACCCTAAATTACCCGAAACGAGCTCCCCAAAGGTTGAGATTACCGGGAACCGAGGCCGTCAAGTTTTATTAACTCCGACCTTAAACGGAGGGTAGTGCAGTTATATCATCACGAGGGAAATCGTATTTTATGTTTTTTAATTCAGTTTTTCTTTATACCCTTCTAATTCTCGATGAAAGAAGTTAGTTCTAATAATTCTTTACTCCTGACTGCCAAACTTCCATTTGAAGAATGCGATGATCATGAGGATCTGTATTTCCGTCTATAGAGCATCGTATCATTCAATCGCTTGGACCCTTATCCGGTTGTTCTTACTAAAGCTACACTTTTTAATTATAAGTTTCATTGCGGTCAAAATCTAATTATTAATATTTATTATAATAACATGTCTAATCCATTTGTATTAAGATTGAGTAGTAACACGTAATTTTACGTGTAATAAACACTCCTGCGTTTAATGCGTAACGTTCTCTGCGACGCGGTCAATTTAACAGTGATAGCCTATTAATAGGCGTTGCGGGCTCATAAATATGGTTATGTACCATGGTCACTAAATAGTGTTGTGGCAGTGTACCGTATTTATGGTTTTGTGTACTATTGGATTACGGCATAGTGCTGTGCGTTCTTTTGTGACGGTGCAATCGGGGATTTCATGAAACGAAAAGGATGAACGTACTACCACTATGAATGTATTCATATGGCTTACGAATAAGCTGAAATAATAGAGAGCTAAAGTAAGAGAATGAGATGGACAGCGTCTCTATTTAGTTTCTATATCCTTCGTCTCTTCCTTGTGCCGTGATAACCAGCGCTTCCGTTACACCGCCGCACACGAACAGACCGACCCGGACGTTGGAAGAATATATAATGAAAAAATATTTTTATATGGAACAACTTCCGTCATTATTATGTCACATTAAAAATGCTTTGAAGAACACAGTACAAGACACCTATGTCCAGCAGTGGAAGTCCATTGATTGAAATAACGATGATGATGAACTGCTTCAATTTATTATACATCTTTCTCTCGCTTTATCGTTCGTTCTTAACTCAATAAATAAAATCTGTCTATCAATTGCTCTATCTCCCTCCTCCCCTTTGTTCTCTTCCTATACCTTTCCCTCTTTTTGTGTCTCCCTACCTCCACGTGTTTTTCTCCCTTATGTTTTTCTCTTCTCTTCTGTTTCACTCTATGTATCTCTCACTAGGTTTCCCTTCCTATTCTCCCAATACCTGTGCTTTTCTCTCTTTTCTACATCTCCGTCTGTTTCTCTCTGTCTCTACATGTATCTATCTGTCTCTTCCACAGTATATTATATGTCACCATGATCAGCCGATAGACGTCCACTACTCTACAAATTAACCACTTGTTTTATTTTATTTACCTTTGTACATAGTTATAATAATACATATTATTTTAATAGTAATGAGATCACTATTCCTTCATGTTAATTTTCAATAAGATCTGACCTTACCAGCTCAGAATATTCAGGGTCTCACAACGGAAATACGGCTGACACACAACCCGTGTTGTTAGTTGGATGAAATTCGAAAAAACAATACGAACGATCCGAACTCGATTACACGTGGCTTCGGAATCGAACTGAGGACTTTAGTATCATACCGGCAGCCGTATGGTACGTGGCGTGTGTAAGTGAAATAACCGCGTCGGGGAGCGATTTACTAAAATAAACCGCTACATTGAGTTGGCCGATCGATAACTGCCGCCGGATGACAAATCGAAACGTCGCGCCGGAAAGGTTTCCGCTGCGCGAGCTCGGCGGCGATCATCAATTGTTTCTAACCAATCTTAACTTAACCTAACATTTTACTAGTAACGAGCTTTCAGTTGGTACACTAACATATATAACGATACGTGAATTATACATACGTAGTTCGCTGGCCCAATGGTTAGAGCATACAACCTTCATTCCGAAGGTCGCGGGTTCTAATCTCGGCATGTACCGATGACTTAATATTTAAGTTATGTACATTTGTGAACTTTAGTTACAACAGCGAGATACAAACGGTGAAGGAGAACATCGCGAGGAAACCTGCACATGAATTAGAATTTATTCTTAGGTGTGTATGAAGTGACCAATCCGCTTTGGGCTCGCGTGGTGACTATGGCCCATCGCCGTCATATTGAGGGTAGGCCTGTGCCCCAATAGTGGGGACTTTAATTGGCTATTAAAAATATATGTGTAATATCTGGGCACTAGAAGCTGTGGTATTTCGGGGTTCATATGAGGAGATTTGGGCCATTTCCCACAACGCTGGCACAATGCGGGAACGCATCGGTGCCACTCTAGCCACTCAGCCTAACCCTCTTAGGCACCATCGCTGAGTCATACGCTGTTCCACGCAGGTTCGCTTGTTGAGCGATAAGGGCGCTCACCCTCAAGGTTCGCGAAACGCCTAGACCTTTTTAATCGCCTTCTACGACAGGCAGAGCTTACCTCAGTCCTATTATTACTAGCCCAAGACTACAGGGCGGAGTTCTTACGGTATTTTCAAAACCGGAAACGGATGATAATCACTGAACGCAAGATCCGGGAAATAACGAGTATGCGGAAGCAATTCGCGTTGTAAATAGTTCAGAACATCCGTCGTTTTCAGTTCCTTCATCTCGACCTGTTGCTATATAATTTTCATGCCTTGAAGATTGTCGTTGTTGTCTCATTACTACGGTAATTTCACTAGTTACGGCGTCTTTCAAACCGGAACACAGTAATGTTTGCACACTAGTTTCTAGCGGCAAAAATAGGAGCTGCGGAGAGCTGTTAAACAGTTTACACAGTGTAATGATGATGATGATGACAACGCGTGACCGTGTGTGTGTATATAACAGTCGACATGAGACATCATCATCATCATCATCATCAGCCGAAAGACATGAAACATGATTTAGTTTCCTCTCAAGTAATCTAGATTATTCATTTGTATCAACTGTAGGTGTTGTTTAGAGCTTGTTATTCACATTAACGACATCTCTTTGTTTGTATGTTTTAAATTAGTTTGTAATATAAATATCATGAATAAGCAATTACTTATTGTACAATTCACCGGAAGGACGTCTACAGTAATTATAAACTGTCGAAGTTATCCTTTGTTTCCGTTTGTCCGTATTCGGAGTAGAATTTGTATCTAAACTTGTTATAAAAGTTTACAACCTTTTTATTATCAAGCAAAATTTTCTCATCCAAACTTGTGTATTAAGAGAACAGTCGGAATTTCACCACATCAGCCGAGAGAAGTCCACAGCTGGATATAGCTTTCTCCCAGAGATCCCCACGTTTGTTGGGATTCATATGTAAGGATTTTGGACATTTTCTATCACGCTCACTCAATACGGGTTGGTGGGAGCCAGAGCCTCGTTTGTTGATTAGCAGCATGCACCACGAGCTGGTTGGCTTGGGCCTCGTGAGTTTTTGTGCGGGACCCCTTACACCCTTAATCGTAGAATAATTCACCGAAACGTTTACATGAAACATATCCAAATCGTGACTGAAAGTTTTCAGTGAATTGAAGTTGGCATAACTTATTGGCATATTAAGTAATCTACAACTTAGTTGGCATATTTTTCATATTAACTTTATGCAGTGTCCTACTTCTATTATACTACTTTATATTCCGATACGGTATTATCTGAGTGTACTCTTGTTAAAATTGAATTATCAGTAACAGCCTTTTGCAAATCGAATCAGTTAATGGAGTACCTAAGTTATTACTGATTTCTTATGTAGATTTAATTCTTTAAGTTACGTATGTATAGGGGTGTATGCCCGCATTGAGCCTGCGTGGTTGGAATGACCCAAATTTGGTGGTAGACATTGGGGAAGGCCTATATCCAGCAGTGGATAAACAAAGGCTTATACTGATGATGATAATGACATCCTCTTTGGTTATCAGGAAGTGATAGAATTAAGGTATTGCAGATATGTGAATATGATTATTTTCATTTTTAATAACTCTATAAAACTTTCATGTAGTATGTATTGATCCGGTATCGGTAGCTGCTCATCCTTTGGCTGGCTCGACGCTCGCTGCGGAGCCTTTTGTATGCAATAATGTGATAAGCAGCTCTCCCCCGACTTCCACTCGCACTGAATCACCAATATTTAATGCCGAAGATTTCATAAAAATCACATTATCATAAAAAATTTAAGAGGAAATGCTCGTCAACTAAGATCTTACTTTGGTTCATAAGTTATTCACATATGATTGACGCTGATTTCGGAAGAAGGTCAACGAGGATCGAACCTATGCCTCTTGGAGATGTAATAGGAAGTGAACAATCTCTGCAACATTCTTAAGTTTAACAGCTTGTATTAAACTCTGCTATCTACAAAGCATTGTTATATCTAAGCTATCTAGACCTAAGAATTCTAGATGAGCACTTTTCATCAATCACGGCGACATTGTCACTTAAATCCGCGTGACATTGAATATTCGAAAGTTAAAACAGGAGACTGATTCTTTCATAGGGAGAATTAGATAAAACGTATCCTGTTTGTATCTCTCTCTGTCCTTCCTGTCTCAATGCTGCAAATACATTCTTGGCACGCGAATATAACACGACTACTTATCCAAAATAATTGACCCCAAAAACAAACCAATGCATCCCCTCCTTGAGGGAAGGATTCTCTTCCTTTTAAGGGACGGGAAGTCATAAATGCGGGCTTCCAATAGCACCATCTGTCAGACGTGTGGATGTTTTATTTGTAATTGAAAGAAGCTTTCAAACAGAGATTGCAACACAAGGTTTTATATGCTGATAGTCGAAATATTGAAATGTGTTATATTTGAAAAAACTAAAAAAAAACCTCCAAATTATTCTTTATTTGGATTGATTTTTTTTTCTTCTCCTTCCAATAGGCGCATCACACATAAAAGATGGAACAATCAAGATTACAGATGGAATTTAGAACCTCTTAAATGTCCTCAGTTAAAATATAAGAGGTAATAAAAGGGTAGATATTTCCAATTTTTATGTCCTCATGTCCTATATCCACCTCACCTCTGGCGAGTATGATCGATATGAATCGATGTGATTTTTAGAGGAGGCCTTTATCCAGCGATGCACGTCTATCGCCTGATGATGGTGATGTTCTATATCTAAGTCCTGCTTTGACCTTGGGCGCTGTAAAGCTCTCAAAACGTCTAAATAATAGTTAAAGGCGAAATACGAGAAACGCTGTAAAAATTTTCTTCTATCAGACACTTGTTAATGTTTGTGTAATCTATATATGATCTATATATAATCTATATATTCATATCGACACGAGAACGTTATCATTCGACGCGGAATGATTTGTAGATGGTTATAGGATATTCATTTTTATGTATTACATAGTTCATTCATCATTTTCATTTGGTACTATTTATGCGGTTGCTACGGTAACGGTTGTTATACAAAAGCGTTTATCATTTGCGGTTGTTTTCAAAGTTTATTTCATAGAGATTTCAAGTGTAATTCTGTATTAAGCGGACGTGGAAGCGCTAGTGTTTACATGTAATGTATGATTAGGTGACAAAACCGTTGGGATTAGGTCACCTTATTTCCCTCCACTCAGCACACGCCCGGCGAGCCGTCGGCCTGACCCGACGCCATCGATTGTGAGCTATTTTCGTACCGTAATCACTAAGGCGACATAATTTATGGAGCACATATTGAACTGATCGCTTTAACGTCCGTTTACAACTTCAACACATCACAACTCTTCGAATGGAACTTATTAACTTACTACTACAGTACAGTCTACTGGAATACATGCGATATAATAGCTATATCCATTCTTATTTCCGCCGCGACTTATAAAGTTATTTCAACCCTTAAATCATTGCTTTCTCTTCTGATTAATTGTCAAGTACGTTATCCTACCAGTGACTGAGTTACCACAACTCCAGAGCTTACATCAGCAAAATTCACTGTCGTATGAGGTTAATATTTAGATCGGTCAAGATGTTTCTACCCGTCACCTTTATTCCCCTATAATTCAAATAAAGGTCAAATAATTTCTAATTTTTCTAGGGCTAAGGGGTGAACGGAAAAAAACATCTTATCCGACCTAACCTCACCAGCACGCGCCGGTTGTTCTCATTGAATAATTGACGGCGGCGGTTATTGACCTCCGTGGTACCTCCTGCTAGGGAAAGGGCGAGGCTAAATGGTGATACAACCATACACCCTATTGGGCAACCAATAGAATGAGGCTAGAAGCGACTTTGGAGTCTAAATAACTTCTTAAAAGTCTGGTGCAGAAGTGAACGGGAAACCATTGCATAATTTTATTCCCTAGCAGTGAGCCAACCCTCGAAAGTCAGAGAGGCAACTTAAGAAGAAGAATTTGTTAATATCCTTTAATACTTCAGAAATAGTCTATATAAGGAATTAATATTTAAAAGCCTTTGAACTCAGATATTTTAAAAGATACCATTAGTTACAGAGCTTTATTGTTACGAATATTCACTCGTACATATATCTACAAATTGCTGTAAGACACTTGACAATTTTCACACGATATTAAGTGACAGTGAGACCGAAGACAGTGAAGTATTTTCCCCTTGAATGATTTGTTGATTTTTGCAATACTACAATAGTGTCATGGCAACGGATTTACAATACAAAGATGGTAACTAAACAGGCGGGTTGAAAGGGAAAGTTATCCAATGAATAGTCACATGAAAGAGGAGTTTTTTTTCTAAATGAATAGTATAAAGGAGTAATAGATCAATATTAGATATACTGTATGTATTAGCACATAGTATTAAAACGATATATTTATATATAGTATTTGAAGTATCCAGGCAAGTAGTCTATATCCCAGACATATACTGGCTTCTTGAGTTTATTAGTAACACGTCTATGGCTTCATTGTTTCACTTAAAATCAGTTCATTCGTAAAAACCCAACATATATAATGTTTTTTTTATACCACCCAAGCAATGATTAGCAGAGAAGTCTACCATCAGGTCACCGAGTCTTCATAGTTAGGATGTATATTTTCTTTTCACTTCACACAACTCCCATGCATTGGTCCTTCTTTATCTGTTTCAATTTATATTTATAGTATCTTCTGAAGGATCTGTTAAAGAGAAATTAAGGTTTTCTAATTAACATATTTTCAGCATCAACCCCTTTATAATTTGTCAAATAAAAAAATATATATGTGTGCTTTGTAATATGTTGAACACACTCCATGTGTTTACGTACGGAAGTTAGTCCGAATGGTCATTTCAATTTGTGTATAGCTCAGTCGTTACTTTTTGTATCCGACGACCTACTTCCCTTCGAATATAGCTTTTGAATTCAACCCTTATCGCGTTATGTTAAGGTCTAGAATTAGTTTGAAGTATTTAAAACGATGTTGATTTTGTTCAGTTTGCACAAATGAATTATTTATAAGAGCGGAGGGTAATCGCCTTTATTCCATATAGAATTAAACACAGTTCTGTTTGTCTTCGTTTTTTTTTGTTGCAGACATTGTGTGTTATTGTTTGTGTTTATTTATTTATGGTCGCTTGGATTCCTTAAGTTACATCTGTGCTACGTTAAGCAATGTTTTGTCGCGATATATCAACTAGAAATACATTTACTAATTCACAGACTATTTCTAAATTACGCTGTTGAGTTGAGATGTTTTTAACAACGATGTCCATTGTTATTCCACATTTCCATCTAAAGGTGTATCATCATTAATCGTTGGTTATCGCAAAAGTAACATACATACATACATATATATCACGCCTCGTTCCCAGTGGGGTAGGCAGAGACCACCTCTCTCCACCTGCTACGATCCTGGCAAAGGTAACAGCTTAGAGTTATCTAGACATCCCAAAGTACTTTGTAAAATTCGAGGAAGTACTTACGTGACTGTCTTCATGAAGGCGGTCTATATTTTGTCATGTCTAAAAGCATTTTTCTATAACAAACATAAAAGAGTCTTCACTTTGTATTAATCAGATCTGTCTACTATGATATATGAGAGTTGAACCTGATTACATTTAGAATGTTCTGATCTGTTTATTTCCTTTCAATCTAGTCAAACTTAATATGCAAATGCCTTCTAATGATGATGATGTATCACTATTTCGGTAATGATAAAACTAGAGCTGGTAATCATGATCACGATGAAACTAACGTTAAAATTGATCTAACCATCCGGCTATAGTCGGACATATAGATAAACGAGGCAACTTGTAACTCTTGCACGTATCCCTCTTTGTTCCAGCGGTTAATAATAATGGATCGCGCTGAACTTTCCGCTTAACATGTTGCATTCCGCCCACACTGTGTAGGGGCCCATTAAGCACTCGGGGCCGCTGGAAAACTGAAATAAAATCTCCGCGAGTAATTTGAACCTACATTTCCTTCGCAAATAAATTCCGCCGCTTATCTCCCATCTCGCCGAGTGTCCGACCCATTTCCGCTAAACGCGCCCGGATATACCGCCACCGTTGTAATTAACGCCGGCGGATATCCGAATTGTTCTCTTCGCATTACGCTTGTGAAGGCATCCAGTCCCAGTAGTGGGAACGTTGTTGGAACTGTTTATAAATTAATTGTGCTGGTACGCGTTTCATGAATAGCGAATGTCAAATTAATGCCTTTCAATGTTCAGTGTTCGTATGTCGGGTTGCTTTATTGGATTTTGCCAATCAATTCCCTCACCCCACCCTCACCCCACCCGGGCACCAATTTGCCTTTTGATAACGTTTTCATAGACGCAACGATGCTGCTAGTTATTTTGTTATGTAAATAGAGTTTTTCGAAGTACTATTTGATAATTCAATATTGACTTCTATACATTGCGATACATTTTTTATTATATCCCTATCAGCTAAAAGGGAAGGGCTTTGGGGAAAGGCATATCATGAGCTAAAAGTCTGTTGAGAGGGCAGTTTTCGTTAAGCACCTATGATCCAACAGACCGTTACGATTTAAGAGACTGGTCTAAGCAAAAGAGATGAAACGAGGAAAGGTTAGAAACAAAGTACATCCAAAACTTTGTTTATCCTTCCGCAGCATTACGTCTGATGATTTGCTGATGTGGTTAGAAAGAGTTAAAGAGTTTTCAGCCGCAGTTTGTGATGAGGTTAGGAATATTTTAATCAATATAACCCCGTACATAAAAGAAGAAGATTGGAGAGAAAAATATTTAATACAAAACACTTTAACTATGGCGATAGTAATAAGTTTAACAATGATGCAAATTCACTGTTGGATGTAGATACTGCTATTCTACTTATCCTCGCCACAATAGTTTTAGACCGTCATTTGATGAAAAATTACTTGTAATAATCAACTTAAATACATACAAAGTTGTTACCCTTTTTTCGAAACGTTCACTTAATACACATAAGCTTACCCATAACGATGTGACGTTAGTTAAGAAGATATGTACAGCATCACATTGTGCTCGTTGCCTTGGCACATAGTATAGGACGTTAGATCTCGTTGCCCCAGAGATTTCATTAGCTACAGCGCCCTTTAACCCGGACACATTAATGTTTACTCACTACTCTTTGTTGTCTGCAATAGGAGCTGTGGTGGCACCTAGACGGCCTCCGGCGACAGAGACTCGTTTACAGTTATTATCAAATTATTATACTAAAGTAACTATATTCAGTAATGAGTCGGCCCATTGCTCCACATCCATAACAAGAGACACCATATGGTTACTATATTTTAATTCCCATGACCTTATATTAGTTTACTATCCAGAATTATATTTCGATGATATATTACTTGACTTCCAACCATACGTTTCGTTGGCGGCCAAAGTAAATAGACCCACTTATAGATATAAATACATTACAAAAATATCGCGCGATATGTCTGTCTGTTATATCTGCCGACTGCACCATTGGTGAAGTAGGATTCTTAGATCAGGATATTCTGAAAAATCTAACTCAAACAAAAGGTATGTGTTGGGGAAGAGAATGTCAACTTAGGTCTTAATACACCACGAGGTTCAAGGTTTTACATGTATAATTAATTTTCATATGATCGCTTTACTATATATTATTTCTGCTAAATTTTACTCTGCTAACATCACTGGGTTCCGGTTTGAATGACTGTAGCTGGTGAAATCTGCAGTGATGAGACTGACATCTTATCTCAAGGATAAGAACACCGTGTATATATTCGCAACTAGCGCCACATTGATATGGATCGATTCAATTACCATCAGATGAATAGTATGCTCGTCAAGTTCAATTTCATATAAAAAAATAGTATATTTATATATCTTCATATCTTTTGTTGTCAAATAAATAATTTCAAATGTATTGATCGGTTGGAAGTTATCGTATTAACTTGTTTAATTTTTTCTTTCAGAATGAGGGAGTACGTAGAGGAGAACGAGAAAAACGACCCACTCATACACGCCCCAGACAAGAAAAACAATCCCTGGGCCGAAAAAGGGAAATGCATCATTATGTAATTGTATATCTATTAAGTAACCAAAAATTAAAAAAAAAAAAACAATATCACCGAAAAATTACCAAAAGCAACAACGTTTTGGCGAACGGCGAGTTAGGGGACGGTCTGGCCGAATGATTGTACCAACGATCGGTGATGCTCAAGGGCGGGGGAGAATCTAGCTGGACATACATTTGGATGAATTTTTGAACGAAAAATTTTACGAAACTGCCAGACAATATGGAGGGGATAGCGGCTTAGTTAACATGTCCGTTGGTCGATAATTTGACGTAGGAATGCCAAAACCTCATTTAGTAGATCCGTTTGATTCGTTTTAAGTTAAGCAACAGGATCACCCAGCATCTAGTCCTTACTGTTCCGTGTAATGTAAAGGATGTACATTTTGACTGTGCGCGAAGCAAGCATGTACTTATGAATGTTACGTTGAAAGATTTAAAAAAATGGTTGTAAATACGTTAAATTTTGTATTTCTAGTAATAGAATGTTTGGTCACGGGTCAACCGGTAGATGTGAGCGCGGAGGCGGATGCTGCCCGTTTTACGGAGTCGGGAGATGTCAATGTCGATGTTACCTCTGCTAACGTATTGCGACAACCGATGTAACTCTTATTTGGCTAATGTTAAACAGATTTGTTTATTATTTTAATTCGCAACGTTTGTGCATTGAAAATATTGAGAGACGTATTGGATTTATCGTTTTTGTTATTGAAATGAAGAATCCATTTCGGTTTCATACATAATGCAACTTCCTCTTCGATAATGTATGGACTAGCATTGGATTCTCAAGCGAACTAAACGAAATACGTTGGAGGCGACACTTCTGTTTCGTTTAGTTTATAAATAAGAGTATTACGTTAGAACTCGTCTGCTACCCGTGGAAACTTCGCCGCGTTGATAGCTATTAAATGAATATTGAATATAAAGGTTCATAAGAGCTCATGAAACTTTATATTTGAATGAAACTGATAATATTAACAATTAAAATATAGGGTTAAATCGCAAGTCACTACTTAACAATTATTCGTGGTATCGCGAGCTATAAGTCAATCAGGAATTAAAAATATTGGCAATAAAGGAAAACTTATTTAAGGAAATGTAGGAGGAGAGAGTAATATGAAAGGATACGTTAAAAGTAGAGAAGAAAAAAAATGTTAAAGTTATTGTAAATCGTGATCAAGCGCGTGATGATCATCTAGCACGCGAGCTAGTTTTAAGCTGATCTAGGATAGATTTTTTTATAAATACACTGGTACGTTCCGCTGTGCCATTATCTAGTAATGCTTCTATTGAATAAATCTTAGCTATCTTCTATGCTCCATTAGTGAACCGTAGTTAATATCATCGATCATTCGATTGGCATCTATTACCATCTATTATTTCAATGCTCCTTTTTTTATTTCAGTTATCAGTCTATATATTTAGACTGCCGCTTTTTTGTTGTCTTCATCAAACGTACTCCACCATCACCCAATTTGAAAAGTAATTGACAAAAGTATATTAATATCAAACTTTTAAATCTAGCACTTGATTAGCTGTAGTATAATTACCTAAGATGCAAAAATACTCATTAAAATGAACTTACGTAGTTTCCAAAATAAACTTCTTCTAAATTAAATCTAAGATTATCGAGTACTGTGCAAATATTTCTAATTCAACCCAACCTTTGTTAGCGTTGGAGTGGATTACGAAATGTTACTCTTAGCACTCGCGTAGTACTATTAATTATCCAATTAAAAGGATTTCCTGTAATCCTAACATTGATTAAAATAGAGAACTAAACTTACGCACTGTAGGTTAATATAGATTAAAATTAAACAAAAAGTAAACCTAAAAGTTAATCATTAAATTAATTGAACCTTACCCCTTATCATATCTAGACGTGAACTATTTGAGAATCATCCTGGCTGTGAGTACTTCCGGATTGTTTAGGTAACAACGTTTTCACTTATCCTTAGAATCTAATAACAAACAACATTTGATGGCGGAGCTGACATGGTCGACGAACATAGATCCATGGACGATATTAGCGTTAACATAACTAACATTTATATGCAATTCTTGGAACATATGTCAATTCCTTATACGTACATCTGTCTGTCTGTGTCGTCTGTCGTTTCATATTTTGAACCTTCTCCTTCATTTCGTCGTTCTCCCTTCACGTCTGTCCCCCACTTAGTCTTGAAAATAGAGATTTAGCGAGTGTAATTGTAGATTAGTTGTAAGATACCAAAAAAAGGAAAAAAAATCAAAGTTGTTTGTTAACGTATTATATGATAAAATATGCAATTCAGAGAATTAGCCGTAGTCTTAATTAATGTTAAAACTTGAAATGGTAATTTGTTTAATTAAAATGACCTAGTCGATACATCTAAGGGACACCATCTGAAGTAAAGCGGCGAAGTTTCTTCACCGACGAGTTCCGATTTCGTTTCAAATCAGGTCTCTCATTATTTCCAATACATTCCGCTGCATTAAGTTCCATTAAGTTTTAAAGGTTTATTTAATTACTATTATTTTATTTTAAGTTAATATTAACCAAAGATTTTAATACGCTAATTACAAGGACGCTTTGGTGATAGATCTGAATGCTGATACAATTGAATGGTGCGAGCAGCATCACCTGCGATACCGTTTCATTTACTATTACACATTGTTTTATTAGATCTTCATTAATTATTTAATCTAACGATTAAACTTTAAAGGTAATCATTAACGGATTAATCCAAATTAATAACTAGGTAAGGCGATATTGGAAATGATTTTTTTAGAATCACTAGGCTAAGATATTGTATGTTATTATTAAATATGTAATCAGTAATCACTGAAATAAATTGTAAAACTCGATGAAGCCTCTTATTTGTATATTTCCTGTTTCCGCTTTTCTGTTTATATAGAAATAGTCCTGTTAGACTTTCTCTTCCTTGCAGCGGAAATCTTACAAGATACCTTGCTTCTGGGGGGAAGACAATATTATATAGGAATTCTAACCAATAAAACCCCGTCGTTGGTATCGGTCAGTGCATTAGGAGGGGCTCCGGGATATCCGGGATCCAGCTAAAACAACCCACGGATGGCTAAATACGATACCACCATGCATTTTCTGACCTCCTAAGACTCGCTTACTGAGCTGAGACATCTTGTACGACAGACAGGGAATACCTTAGTCCTATTCTTAACAAATTCAAATCCTAAAATAAATACGATATAATATAATGACGTTATTCATGAAGAGGTATATCAACAGGGTTCATACAATCAAACTTTAACCATGATATAACATAAACCAGAACCAGAATATACAAAGAAGCTTTAGACAAAATGATAATTTTGATTTAACCTTAACTAATATATTTATCTTAAAAAATACAATATGCTCAATTATTTTTACTGGATATCGGTAGACGCCTAAAACTATCTATCTCATACAAAGTTACGTAACTTATATTTCCGCTATCTGACCTTCAATATATGTACCTACCTGGACGGTCTGTGGCTATGGAGAGAGACCTACCATCAGTAAGTTCATCAGGCAGTTTCGTGCACTATAAATCCATAGATATAACTTATAACAATATCTTTATCTGAACAATTTCTACTGAAAGAAACAACTAACTATAAAGTTGATGTGTCAATAAATGAAACTACGGCTGTAAGTTGAACGAAAACGAAACGACCCCGACGAAAAGGTACCTACCACGTGAAATGTTAATGGATTACTTCCGCCGCAAACTTTTTCAAACCGAACGAAACTTTTCATTTGTTCGCAAAGTTAAAGTTTTATTAAATTGAAATTGAAAATTATATCTCGTGAAAGACGTTTCACGCTTTGCTAAATTAACCGAGGAAAGTTAGAGAGTGTTAAATTTAGTATATACTTCCTCCCATCAAGTATGTCTACTTACCTTAATGGTTTTCGGTATAGACATATTTACAATCCAATCTACAACCAAATCATTAAATATTAATGTATATATATCATCATCATCATGATCATCAGCCGATAGACGTCCAATGCTAGACATAGGCTTCCCCTAAAGATCCCCACATCGGTCCTGCGCCTCTCACATTGCCGGGAACCAGGGGCCAGGGGGCACCATACATATACTATACTTCGAACGTCTATCGGCTGATGAAGCCGTTCTTGATTTCCCGGAGACATCTTTGAAAGGATGTTGCGCCGGGTGGTTGTAAATATTAGAATTTAAGAAAGTGAAAATATATGTGGAAATCTATCTTAGGAAGAATCGCGATATCTTCGTTTGGAACTCTAACTCCAGCTGGTCCAAAGTCAGCTTATTAAACGAAATAGGATCTGCTTCTTTAAACTTCTTGAGTCTGAAAGCAAGATAACATTTTCCAGAATTTTTCAGAAAAATAAAAATGTATACTTATACAGGTAGCATCGACATAGAAGCGAAATCATCATCATCAGCCGATAGACGCCCACTACTGGACATAGGCCTCCCCCAAAGATTCCCACATCGATCGCTCCTACGCTGTCTTATTCACGGGACACCAGAGACTGTCGTTTGTAAGGGTTTGTGCCATTTCCCACCACGCTGGCCCAATGCGGGTAGTTGGAAGCAAGTGTGTCAT
Source organism: Troides aeacus (assembly GCA_033220335.2). Taxonomy (NCBI): domain Eukaryota; kingdom Metazoa; phylum Arthropoda; class Insecta; order Lepidoptera; family Papilionidae; genus Troides; species Troides aeacus. The sequence continues at coordinate 11,374,993 of CM067278.1, forward strand.
TTGTTGATTAGCAGAGTTTACCATGAGCAGATGAGGTTAACTTGGGTTCCATGAGTTGTTCTGCGGAACTCTTTACACCTCTGAAGCTAAATATGAGAAGGTTATTATTATGTAAAAATTCTTCTGTATCACTCTTGACAGAGAGGTCGTGGTCATCACTTTAAGTGTTGGTCGCAAGCTTAACAACACATCGCCATTACTCTCCGATGGTCGCCTTCCTACTGTATTTATATAGTGGCAACGATGATGAACCATTTACGGCCCCCTTTATCTGATCAGTCACTCTCATAGGCGTTCCTACTCGTGGTCTGGGTTAAGGGTACCACTTAACCTTTCCCTGGACTGCAAGTCGTTCCTCATTCGTTCCTCGTTCTTTACCTCCTCTCAACTATGCTATAATACATTTACATTATATCTGTGTAAGATAAGATTAAATTCAACATAAATATTTTCTTTGTGAGAAGAAAATACTTTAAATTCACCAAGATTTCTGTTTGTTGGTTTGAATACTTGAACTTCGCACCTTAATGGGAAAAGTTTCGCTGTACATCTTCCAACTCTGCTGCTCTCTGCTAATATGCCGAGATAATAATTCAAATGATGCATTATATATAAATTTAAGGAAGGAGCTTACAAGCAATAAAATAATATAAGAGGAATCCTTTATATGAACATTGTCAAAGTTTGATGCAACATTGTGGAACGAAACATTTAATAGGATTTCATAATAAGTAAATAAATAATAAGAACTGGATGTCTATCGGCTGATGATGATGATGAAATAAATAATAGTAGTAGTGTTGAGAGGTCTCCCAAATGGTGGACCGACGTTCTGGTGAGAGTCGCCGGAACCCACTGAGTGCGAGCAACGTGAGACCAATCGACATGGTGATTTTTGGGGGAGGATTTTGTCCAGCAGGGAATGTCTATCGGCTGGTGATGATGATGATGAAATAAAAAAAATCCTTTTACTAATTCAGTTTTTACTAATCACAATATCTACATCTATCAGGTATAGAGTAAAAATATAAAGCAATTAAATCCGGAGCTATGTCCCTTAACAATCCTTGGACACGAGTCCACGACCCCAATATCAGATGGGCTTAAGAGTCAATATGACTCAAGCGTTCACCGTCATCAGAGAAGAGAGGGAACTATCCCCACGTCACACATGATAGAGTGGAACGAGACGTCACGATGCACGTGGGCGCGGTCAAACTACTTCCCGGCCGCAGCGGTAATTTGAAATAGTTTTATTTTCTAATAAACTTCTTTTGGATTTATGTGAATGGGTCTTTATGTAACAAAATAGTGTGATGATAAAGAAACGACTACATATAAAATGTATTTAAAGGGTTTAGTCTGTGAGACAATGAGATAAAACACGTTACTATTTTCTGTATCCTTCGTCTCCTCTTCGTGCTAAGCTGATGATTTTTTTTTATTTATCCTATGAGGCGTTGAGATGAGCTAGCCGTTCACCTGATGCTAAGTGATACACTTGCCCATAACAATGTGGCGCTAGTTTAAAAATTTCACACAACATCACATTGTGACTAGTTTTGGTATGATAATAGTAAATGATAAGTAGTAATAATACAGGATATTGGGCAGTGGGATCCCCCAGTTCTTCTGTGAAGGAAATCTTTGTTCTCCTCTATGTTGGCTGGTCTACATGAATTGTACCATCGATACTTCAAGCATTGTCGTGCCAGTGACAGCCGATGAGAAAGTAAAGTAAACTCTAGGAGTAGTAGGGTACAGGATATCATCCCTCGAGATGGAATAACGCCATCATCAGGGCGGTCTGGAGTAAGTGAATTAGAAAAGCGAAGACAATCGCAGTTGGTGGCAGATATTGGGGAAGGCCTATATCCAGCAACGAATTATTAACAAAGACTGATGATGATGATGCCAAACTTCTTTAAAAATTGAACAAGGGCGGTTCTTACGCGACCATTGCTTTCAATCCCTATTCTATGGCACTCTCAATTAGTAGATGTTTTATATAGCAAAGTCCCAATTTGTTATGGATTAGATTTATAACCTCCTGGCCAAGGTCAGCATTGGGTAACTCCACTAAATTGTTGAAAAATAGAATTGTTTCCTGTTGTTTTATATGAACTGCATCCACTGTTTTGCAGCCGCACGAACTTACTGTTGCAGGAGAATTAATATAGATGCTACTAACTTCTTAAACACAGAAATGCAGGTGTTTTAAGGATGGATTTATGGAAGAAGACGCAGCTTTAAGTCTACGCTCAAGTTCTTTTCCAATTTTCTTTGCATATTTTCATCATCAGCGACGTTACACATACAGAGCATCATATCCAGTAGTCGAACACAAGAAAAACAGACTGGGATATTGGAGAGGTTATACTGAGGGTTGGTAAATATATATTGATCATAGTATTTATGTCCACTGAAGCACTGATTTATATAAATTAATAACCTAATCATAATTAAATACAAGGGTATCTAGAAACTATTGTAAATTATCATAAAGACAGGAACTGATAAATTCACTATTGTTTTAACTGCACCTTATACATACGTTTGCGTGCCGTGTCTCTCTCACGTATGGTATAAAATTTTAATATTAAAATATGCTATAATAATTCACATTTGACAAACAACATTTTAACATTACTGTGTTCCGGTTTGAAGGGCGCTGTATCTAGTGTAATTACTGGGGTGACGAGATTCAACATCTTATGTCTCAAGCGACGAGCGCAATGCCCAATGCATATCATCTTAACTAGCGCCATTTTATTATGGGTAAGTGAATCACTTACCATCAGGTGAACGTACCGCTCGTGTGTAGCTTAATTGTATATAACACATAAATAAAACTAAATTTAAGCTTAAACAATGAAGAAAAACACAAGTTACTCCACACATCTCCTTTATTTTCTAACTAATGACAGGATGTTAATTTATCTTTACGCAGTTTCTTTCAAACAAGCAATATTACTTAATCACAACATTTAATTAATGTTATTCGTAAAAGTAACAAACCTTTTCCTTTTTTAATCATTATTATTAATACTCTATATCGCCTGGATTAACAGGTCTCACTGGCAAAGGACAAACAGACAGAGGATCCTAACAGGAATTAGCGATTGCTTCAGGTCTGGAACTTCACCCTTTATCATTAATTTTTTAAATCGATAAAAAAATTGATAAACAACAAATAAAGTAATAAACTTTTTAGGTACACACAAAACAGGACGATGATAATAAGATAGTAAATAAGACAGCCATGCCTTTACCGGGAGTTACGAGAACTTTATTAAGAAAGCTATTTAATTATTGAAACAGTTTTCATGATTCTTGCTAATGTTACAATTGAACATAACGAAGGGTTGTTTTAAAAATTAAAAACTTAAGACTACAAACCCTTAGCCGTGCATGTATCTATTTAAATTTTCCGTATAATTCCGGATAAGCTTGAATATATCCAGGAAGAATTCGGGGGATGGTACTGCGTTCTTGTCGAGCTTGCGTACTTTTTGCTTGAAGGACTCGTACCTGGCGTTTTCCTCTCGACGGTAGAGTTCGTGTATTGAAAGGTCCACGTACAATTTTCTTATTTGGTTCACATCGTCAGGGTGCGGGCTGCCGTAACATTTTTCGAAAATTTTCCGCTGTTCCGCATTACAAATGCTCAATGCGGCCGCTGCTGGCCACGAGAACTTACCGTTTTGGATGTCATTGCAAGACTTACTGGCAATGCTTTCATCCACATCCAAGTAATCAATAAAATCATTCTGAAATGATAATACATCCGCTGTTATTAGTTTTCATTATGAAAATGAGTTTCGTTTGTTCGCCAATCACGTGAAAACTAGTGAAAGTATAGCCGTGAGAACATGACCATTGGACGCGAAATATCACATGGAGCCTTCGTCATTTTATTTCTAATCGACTTCAATAACCATTTTCTTTTTGTATTATTAATGCGGTTGCTATAGTAACGGTTGCTATAGAAAGTCATTGGCGGTTGCGGTTGCTCGCAAGGAATATTTCAGACAAATATCAAGTTTATTTTTATACTACGGCCAGTGAAGTGGGTGGGTAACAGCTACTGCTTAATATGTATGTAAGTTAAAGTAATTGGGGTAACAAGATTTATCTTACTTCACAGCGACGTGTGATATAGGGTTGTGTAAACATCTCAACTCTTACTTAGAGAAGGAGAACGTTCCACTCTTCTTGTCCTCTATTAGTAAGATTACGAATAGAACAACAAGCGACCAGACGAACGGGATGTTCACCTGATGGCAAGTGATACGCCCGCCCATAAAAACGTGGCGCTAGTTAAGATGGTATGCACTGCACCACATTGCGCTCGTCGCCTGTGACATAAGATGTTGAGTGTCATTACCCCGGTAATTACACTAGCTACAGCGAAATTAAAATCGGAACAAAGTAATGCTTGCACACTACTTTTTACCCAGACGGTCTCCGGCAACAGAGTTCTACCACCAGCTTGTTTTTAAAGACATAGACACAACTCTTTTTTTATATTCGATGAGACGAAGACGTTCACCTGATAGTAAGTGATACGCTTGACTATAGAAATATTACGCTATTTAGGATGGTATACACTGCATTATATTGCGCTCTTCGCTTTGAGGCATAAAATGTTATATTTTGAATCTCTAGTAATTACACTAACTACAACACTGGAACATAGTAATGTTCATTGGCTGCTGTAGGATCTGCGGTGGTACCTAGACAGTCTCCGGCTATAGAGACCTACCTGTGAATCTATCATCTATATATTTTTTTTTATATTTATATAATGATTTGTGTTTTATTCTCATCCTCTCTTCTTCAAGTTTAGTTTCGATTAGGATCACTTACATGACTCTGCACTAGAATACCTAGGTCGGTACCTAGATGGTCGACGAGTTTGTATGATTCCTTGTTCAACCTGTCACACAGCGCCAGCGCCAGGAGTATGGGTGACTTCACTGAATAAAACGAAGACTTGTATTTATTCATAGCATCGAAGTTTTCTATCGTGTAATCGTTATAGTTTCTTTTTCCTGCAAACTGAGTGTCAAGTAGCTGCCCAACTTCTAGAGTGAAGTACATCTGTCAAAAAAAAATTAAACATGTTAGGCTGTACACGAAGCAGCGTGATGGGTGGTGCGTTCACTTGATTATAAGTGATACGTCTGACTATAACAATGTAGCGCTATTTCATACGGTATACACTGTATACACTACATCACCTTGTGCTAATAATGAAAGTGGATTTTTTTTGTTCGACAATCACGTAAAAACTAGTGAACATATGAACATGGAAACCATTACCATTCGATACGTAATGATTTGTAGATCGTCATAGACTATTTATTTTTAGATTTTCTTAGATCCTTCATCATTTTATTTCTGATTAACTTTTATGAACATTTTCATTGCGTAATGCTTATACGGTTGCTATAGTAACGGATGCTATATAAAGTAATATGCAGTTACTCTCAAGAAATATTTCAAAATAATTTCAAATCTAATTCTATATTACGGCCAGCAAAGCAGGGTGAATGTGATGAGGGGGAGGACCAGCTGGTCATTTAAAAAAAAAACATCATCATAAACCGACAGACGTCCACTGTTGGACATAGCCCCCCGTAGATCTCCACATCGTTAGTTCGAGTCCATTGAGGGAAATTGGGCCATAACCCACCACGCTGACTGAGTGCAGGTTGGGTCAGAACCTCGTCTGTTATTCAGCAGGGTCCACCTCGTGATGATGAGGATGACGTGAGCTCTGTAAGACGTTGGGCGGAACCTCTTACACCCTTAAAGAACATTAATGCTTATTTTTCGAATCAGTAATCTTTCTGGACACTCACCTTATCAAAGATCTGTATGACCTTAGAATATAGAGAATCACATAAATTTTGCCTAAGCATATCGTTTATGAAGCTTCTGAACAAGCTGGCGTCGTTACCAGCCATCAGGCCGACGTCGGGCAGCAAGTGCCAGCATGGTTTATTGCAACGGGTCTGGGCTTCGTCTTGGACGTCATCCAGTATTACAAAGTAAGCTTGGACCTGGAAATCGGAAGTACACTTTAAAAGATATCTCTCTATTTAAGGGTGTAAGGGTTCCCGCACAGAAACCCTACAATCCATATTCACCTGCTCGTAACCCTGGCTCCCACTAACCCATGTTAAGCTCTAATTGGTGGGAAATAGCCCAGACCTCTCTATTTGAATCCCTTTTCGATCGTGAGGTAATCTTTTGGGGGAGGATTATATCCAGCAGTGTACGTCTATCGACTGATGATGAAGTAGTTACTACCGGTAGCAGGTTTCTGTTGCAGGAGACCATCTAGGTAGGTATCAACGCAGCTCTTATTGCAGTCGACGAAGAATATTGTGCAAACGTTACTGCCTGCCGGTTTGAAGGATGCTGTACCTATACCAGTATAATTAATTGAGTGACGAGACTCAACATTTTAAGCCTCAACGTGATGCGGTGCCGTTTAACTAGTGCCAGGTTATTATTGCCAAGAGTATCATTCACCTTCAAGTGATCGCTCGTGTAGTCTTTAGTCTTAGATCAATAAAAAAAATAAGCACTAAAACTTTACCATTTCTAAAGCGATGCCTATAACGTAAGCTTGGTGTTGAAATTCAGGACTTTCATTGATCTTGTTTTCCAACATCTCATAAGCGACTAACATCAGTTCCGCCTGAACTGGGGTCTTCTCCATAGTGGTGTATGTAGCTATCTACAACAGAATTCAATAAAAAAAATTATTAATTACTAATAAATATAGATCAGGAATATTACATACTGATGGTAGGTCTCTGTAGCTGGAGATCACCACCGCAGCGCCTTCAGCAGCTGACAAAAATTACTATTTTCAAACATTACTGTGTTTCTCTTTGAAGGGCACTGTAGCTATTATATTAGGAAAATGGTTGAGGAATATCAGGGAATGGACTGGCGTATCTGGGGCGTCCGAACTGTTCCTCCGAACCGGAGAAAGGGAGGACTGTATCACGCTGATCGCCAACCTTCACTAGCTGGAGAGGCACTTTAAGAAGTAGCTATTATTATTACTAGAGTACCGACACTTAACATCTATCGTATCAAAGCGATGAGCACATTGTGGCAATGTGTATACCATTCTATCTAGCGCCACGTTGTTACGGGCAAGCGTATGTTTTACCATCAGGTCCAAGTTCCGTTGTCTTGTCGCTTCATATAATAAGAAAAGCAAACACTCACCCTTCTCAATCGATCTCGTATTGATTCATGTTCGATGATTTCGATTCTATCCAAAGTGGTGTTCACCACGTTCTTGAAGTAGTCTTGATAGACATCTACAAACTTTTTCGATAATAAATATCCAGTCTGCAAAGATAAATGCGAATCTTAAGGACCTTCTGTAAATCGGCAAGAACCTTGTGTAAACCTGTACCTCGTGTAAATCATTAAAGACCTTGTGTAAACCAGTAAGGACCATGTGTAAACCAGTAAGGACCATGTGTAAATCATTAAAGACCTTGTGTAAACCAGTAAGGACCATGTGTAAACCAGTAAGTACCTTGTGTAAATCAGTAAAGACCTTGTGTAAATCAATAGGACCTTTTGTAAACCAGTTAGGACTTTATATAATGCAGAAATAATTGAAAAGATTCAACGAAAAGCCGTTGCGTAACGACGACGAAGTTATTTCCTACCTAACTGTTACTTCCATACCTGAAGCCTTCGCACAATCATCAGCTGATAGATATCCACTGCTGGACATGACCTCCCCCAACTAATCTCCTCATCGCCAATGGCTGTAGTTTATAGGGGTTCATATAGGGCGACTTGGGCCGGTTCTCAACACGCAGGCCCAATATATGTTGATGGGAGCCAGAGCCTCACTTTTTGATTACCAGAGTGCACCACGAGAAGGTGAAGTTGGCTTGGATCCCGCAAGTTGTTGTGCAGAACTACTTACACCCCTCCGCACAGTACTTAGTATTATGATAGATCAACATACTAATAGAGGTGTTAGGGCTTAACATCTTACGGAACTCAAGTCAACGTAACTTACACGCAGTGCACCCTGCTAAATAACAGACGAGGCTCTGACCACCCACCTACCTACCCACCCTGAGCCAGCGTGATAGGCTAAGGCCCAATTTTCTGAATGAATTCTGTGGAGGTCTTTGGGGGCGACCTATGTCCAGCAGTGGACGTCTACCGGCTGATAATGATAATGAACGTAATAATCACTGTGTGGTGTTTCATTTACTGTTGATAGCAGGTCCCATTGCATCCCACAAACATTACTCTGCCCCAATTGGCAAAGCGCTGCAGCTAATGTAATTCCTGTAGTAACGGAGCTCAACAGCTTACGTCTCAGACGATGAGTATAATATGGTGCTGTGTATACCATCCTAACCAGAAACACCTTATGGGCAGGCGTATCACTTACTATCAGGTGAATGTCCCGCAAGTCTTATTGCTTAATTGAATAAGAAAAAAGACTTACCATGTTGGAGACTGAACAATTGCTGATGACTTATGCTGAAAAAAGTGAATAGGTTGGTACTAGGTTATTATGCTTTACCAAGGCAACCGACGTCAACACTTAAAACAGGGTGTTGTTGTAGTCAAGAGCTTTAGAAGACAAAAGTGACACGAACTGAAAAACTTGGTCCTCCTCAACAATGTAAAGTAAACAAAAAAATACGTACAGATTGTGATGAATTAATCTGGTCTCCGTCTTAGTCTTGCAAAAAGTAAAATCAAGACCAATTTTATACAAGCAAGGCCAAGGCTAAGACCGAATGAACAATGCTAAGACTAATACCAAAATCTATTATACAAAACTAAGCCTGAAAATGCAAAACTGAGTCCGCAAGATCAAGATCAAGACTGGTGACTACGTAATAGTGATGAGTAAAGCAAGAAAAAGAAAAAGACTCGGACAATCTTACTATTGACCTTGATCATGTCTGTTCGGTCTTGGCCTTTGACTTGCTTTGCTCATCACTACATTGCTACTTATCTAACATTAAAGCTTTCATTATATTTATATAATTTTACATAAATTTAGCTATATGCGTAATAGAGATGGGTAAAGCAAAGACAAGACCAAGATTTGGATAATCTTGGTGTTGCTCTTGGTCTTCTCTCGTATTCAGTATTGCACACTTGGTCTTAATATTGCTTATCCGCAAAACGAGGACCATCACCAATTTCACTAATCACTAGTAAGCAATTGATGTAATATTTAATGGTGGCAGGCGTATCACTTACCATCAGTTGAACATCCCTATCCTATTGTCGCTTAATTGAATTAAAAAATATATATTACAACAGAGTTAAGCACTAAGCAATGAAAAAATATATAACTTATTTTAAAAAGGTCAGTTACCTAAAAACGCCTTTTGGTTGTTAACTGCGAACAGTTAAGTGACAAGTTTAAGTATTAACGTATTTATTATATGTATTATTATGTATACATATCCGTGCCTATCTTATTTCAGGGTTCACTTATGTTATCAAATGTGGTCAAGGAATTTTTTTTTTATTTAACGAAGCATCTAGACGAGGGGAACGTTCATACAATGGTGAGTGATACGCCTGTCCGCAGCAACGCGGCGCTAATTAGGTTGTTATACACTGCACCACATTGTGCTTGTCACCTTGGAACATAAGATGTTAAGTCTCGTTATCGCACTAAAGTTAGTGCGATAAGTGAAATCACTATCTACAGCGCCCTTCAAACCGGAACACAGTAATATTTCTACACTACTGTATATTGGTAGAAAGAGATGCTGCGGTGGATAGTCTCCGTCAACAGAGACCTACAAGCAGTATAAGTATTTTTAATAAAAGAAAATATTCGACAGCTTAAGAGACCTCAGTGGCTATTTTAATTTAATATTACTAAAGTGCAAGCTCAAGGGACAATTCATGCAGTGGGCATGATTGGTCCAGGGAAGATCACGGTCTGGCAGAAGACCGAGCTAAAGAAGTTTTTCATACTTCTGCCTTCCACTTAATAAGTTGAGGTTGCCGGAAGCCTCGCCCATATCTTCCTCCGCAGCTAATGATATGGCAGCGGTATTAAAAGGTGGTACTATGATACACTGCTTGGTCGTAAAGCTTGTCTCAAGAGCTGACAGAGACTCGACATCTCATGTGTTGGTGATGAGCATAATATGGTGCAGTGTATGTCATCCTGTTTAGTGCCACGTTACTACGGGCAGGCGGGTCATTTACCATTCGGTGACTGTCCCGTCCGTCTCTTCGATTTGTTGAATAATAAAATCCCTATCTAATACCCCTTCTAAATATATGTCACACCTTGATCCAATAAAAAGAAAACAATATTTTATATATATAATGTATACAGAACCACCAAATAACTAACAATGTATGTATGTATCAACGATAACCTTAGGCCTTGAATAAAATGTCAAATGTTATCAAATAAAGTAGAACATATTGCTTATTAAAGTGGATAAAGAGGAGGATAGGAGCTACTGTTAGAAAAAAATTATATAATTGTTTCACAACGCTTGCCCCAGTATCCCAGTAGTTACCGTAACCATAGTAATTTCACTATCTAAAACACCCTTCGAACCGGGACAAGAAAATGTTTATATATTATTGCTACAAGAAATATGAGGTGCGGTGGTACGTAGACGGTCTCCAGCAACAGAGATCTACCAACAGCTGGTACTTCCCGTATACAACGACTAGACCGGAAGCTGTTAAAAATAAAAACACGTATATTGAACTCATTTGAGTCTACTAATTGACATCGCGGGCTAGTTAGTGCGGCTCCTATCCGGTTTGTCGGATACACCGATGTTAATTAACCCGATACATCGCAGGCCGCGCCCGCTAGACACTGCGGTTAGGGTGATTACACATTGTTCACAACAACAGGGGTATCGACTACCGCAGGGCGCGATTGACCTGACGGGGCTAATGAACTGCCCCCAGTCTGTGGTGGCCCTATTCTATAACTGAAAGAAAGGAATACAAATGTAGAACTAACAGCATTTTAATAATAACCATCAGAACCCAAGTGTCGATTTACTCACGGCAAGTCTGCCTTGCTGGAGACTAGTCTAGACAGACAATACTGCAGAACCTGTTCTTGCACTCGAATAACAGTATCAATACTTTAATATTCTCAAATTTGAAAGACGCAGTTATTGGATAAAGAGACAGAGAATAGCTGATCTGGAATGGATTCCAAAAACCAGAGAGAGAAAGAGAGATGAGTGGAAATCTTAGAAGCAGACTTTTATCCAGGGACAACAGACATAACCGATTAAAGTCCGCTGGTGGACATAGAGCTCTTGTAATACCACCACCTAGTGGAGGGTTTGCAAACACTGCACTTTCCGGAGTCGCCACTCCAGCAGTTTAAGACTCCAACGTCCATAAGTTTTACGTGTTGTGCTCTTCCTATTGTCACTTCATCCTCGCAACTTCTAGAGCTATCATATATCGGTGACTAATTCTTCTGCGGATCCTCTCGCTTCTGATCAGGACGCACAGAAGTACTCCGTGCATTGCCCTTTCCATCTCCCACTGTGTGACTAAGCTTTGTTATTAGAACCATAGTTCAGACCTTACAGACATTACTGGCAACACACACTGCTTGACTACTTCAGTCTTCAGGCATTGAGGAATTTTGGACGAAAAGGCATTTGAGAAGATTGCCAAACGTCCATCTGATGCTGAGAAGCGATAACAGCTACAGCATTAAACATACCTCTAAATTAAATTCAATTTAAACTCAAGTTTATAAATAGCTTTATATCAGCGAAACAAAACCTCGATTTAGAAAGGTTTGTTACTGGTTCCCATGATAAAGGACCGGACCTCTGTATATTGTGGTTAGCTCGCTTAGGGTCAAATCATTGGCCGGGGTCACCCCTCCATATTTATTCTAGTTATACAGACAGAAGCGGTAACTGAAATTAATTTATACTTTGCAAAGCTTTTAAAGTTTCACTTTCCATTGTAATTCAATTTTTACTACATCTTTCATGGTTTCTTGTGATGTTTTTATTTATTTCATTATTAATACTTAAATATATTAATAGCTAAGATTTATAATAATAATTTATCATCACAATATAATAGGTTGGAAAATATCTCCCTTCCGCCATTTTGTCTTTTGAATTTCGCGGCTATGTACAAAGCGCTACAGAGCTCGTATCTAGCAATACTATACATAATTTGAAAGGTCTTGACATAACCTACAAAACGACGCTATGCATAATTAGTTTGGATATTGCGTTCAACAGTTATAGACGTGTAAACATGCGAGTTCACTAACGCCGAATTTGCGCTATTTTAAAGTTTTCCTTCGTTAAAGGCAAATCCGCTAGAGAAACGTTCCGTGAGATTAATGGTGGTTTGGGGGATGGTACTCCATCACTTCGAACCGCGGAGGAATGGTTTCGACGATTCAGAACCGGTGAAAACGACACCATGGATAAGCCAGCCGGCGGAAGACCTGTGACGACAAATACCGATCAAATCATGGACTACATCGAGTTAGACCGGCATGTGGCATCTCGTGACATCGCCCAGGAGATGGGAGTTAGTCACCAAACCATTTTAAACCATCTGCAGAAGGCTGGATACAAACAAAAGCTTGATGTTTGGGTGCCGCATGATTTGACGCAAAAAAACCTTCTGGACCGAATCAACGCCTGCGATATGCTGCTGAAACGGAACGAACTCGACCCATTCTTGAAGCGGATGGTGACTGGCGACCAAAAATGGATCACATACGATAATATTAAGCGAAAACGGTCGTGGTCGAAGGCCGGTGAATCGTCCCAAACAGTGGCCAAGCCGGGATTGACGGCCAGGAAGGTTTTGCTGTGTGTTTGGTGGGATTGGAAGGGAATCATCCACTATGAGCTGCTCGCATATGGCCAGACGCTTAATTCTACCATCTACTGCGAACAACTGGACCGCTTGAAGCAGGCGATCGACCAGAAGCGTCCAGAATTGGCCAACAGGAAGGGTGTAGTGTTCCACCAGGACAACGCCAGACCACACACTTCGTTGATGACTCGTCAGAAGCTACGGGAGCTTGGATGGGAAGTTTTATCGCATCCACCATATAGCCCGGACATAGCGCCAAGTGATTACCACCTGTTCCTGTCCATGGTGAACGCCCTTGGTGGTGTAAAGTTGAACTCAAAAGAGGCTTATGAAAAGTGGCTGTCCGAGTTCTTCGCAAATAAGGAGGGGGGCTTCTACGAGGGAGGTATTATGAAGTTGCCGTCTAGATGGAAACAGATTATCGAACAAAACGGCGCATATTTGAACTAAATCCGATCACTGTAACACTTTTTATAAAGCATTGAATAAAGAGCAAAAAAGCGGAAGGGAGATATTTTCCAACCTTATATATAAAATATTTGTGAATCAGTTTGTACGTTGCGAGTACTCACCGGAAAGAGTGTGCCGATCTTGATGAGACTATCACTACTATATAACTATATTAGTTTCAATGGTAGTAGGGTCCTTTCTAAAGCCTTTCCTGAAGCTATATCATCATTACCGGTCGTCAGACGTCCACTGCTGGACATAGATCTCCACATCGATCGGTCCGGCGTAGCTCGCGTTAAGTGAGTTCTCGCGATTCTTACCAGATCTTTGGTTCATCCTGAAGTCATATACTCTCGGGCTATTAGGACTAAAATAAACCTAATCTATCCTACAAGTAGATTAAAAAAGTCTTCGGGATTGAAGGTGGGGACCCTCACTGCCGACTAAGTAAGTCCGGGCTGGACAATACACATACGACAACAGACATAGCAAATCCTGAGTACTGAGGAGGCTTACAGTCCTTCTTGAGACGTGTTTAAGCGAAGTGAAATACGGCACCAGTGCGTTCTGTAAGACATTCCAGGGCTTTAGGATTTAGTAGATACTAATCCCACATTACCTTGTCTCATCACCAGTACCAGAGTATCATTTGAAGATTTACCTATTGATGACAAAATGGGCTTCTTCCAAATCCGCCTGCCTTGCAACCACTCTCGTATTGTTACTATCTTCCGATTGTCTAGTGCTTGTGGTAAGCACTCTTTACCATCCACCGCCACATTGTGACATAAAACTAAATAGAATACAGCTTTAAATATCGTTGATTGCAGACAAAAAAAAAACAATCTTCACCATCACTTTGCATGCTTTTATCTGCTGAGCCAAGGGGAGGTCCTTCTGTTTGTATGAAATATATTGAAGATATAAAACGGTTTGTTTCTCCTCCGCAGACTCATTTCTAATGCGAAGAAAAGACGTCCATTGTCGAAGAGATCAGGCGTAATCCAGCGCCGCCTCCGTAACTTCAATTTGTTATTGTTGTGAAGGCTTCACTGTGCTGAGAATTTAATATCATCAACCGGAGCTTATAAGCTGCTTTTACTTTACAATAGAACAATTAAGTATTATTATGTATGTATACGACGAATTCATTATAAAATATTTCATCATGTACTAACACCGTACGATTTCTCAGTCGTCTTAAATTAGAAAACATAATATATATACTATAGATACTTATATATACAGTGCTATATCTGCAGTCTGAGGATTTTAGAACTAATTCTAGTAAAGCACATAAATACATTTTTATACTAGTACAAGTAAAACAAACAACGGATCTAAGACAAGGACGATAAGTACAGCCAAAAGACCGACGACGATTACGAGAAAGAAATGAGGGGGAAGACAAAGAAAGCTGATGCCACCACCATATGGAGCAATAATTAGCTACTTAATAAGGGAGAGAGAGAGGTATAAAAAAGGAAAATGCTTATTTCGATAATTAACTATAACTATGAAGATGATAAGATGATAATGAGTAACGAATGCGAAGGATGTAAAGTGTATTATGATCTCTCTAGAATTCAAAGAAATATTTCTGAAATATTTTAATGTAAACGTATTGAAAATGAAAATATCTTATTTTTTTTACTACCCCATATAATATATTATAAAGGGTGCGTAAAAAAGCAAAGGTTTTATAACAAACGAAAAATTTTAATGAATGAAACGATAAGGGAGCGTTCGGTAAGGTAAAAAGTTAATTAAATTATACTCGACCCGTTTTACGGCGACCTTCCCTTTGCTAAGCCAAAGCGACCTTTTTTTTTATAAACCGTACTTAATCAACGTTTACTTAATGATATCTTATATTTACTTTATTATATATTCAATGAAACAACACTACTGTAAATAAAAATAAATATCTTTCAAAGACAAACAGGAAGCTTGAAAAATTATTTGATAAACTTTACTATGTCATTGTTAAGGATCTTATTGAGGATGTTGTATCTTTTGTATGAAAAAAAATTGTTCCTATCATAGGTTTTTTCATATCTATGACTAGACGATAATTTTCGATAGATATTCCAAAGTAATATAAGTAAAAAATAACTTTGGTAGCTATGTATGTATGTTACTTACTACGACGTAGAATACATATCGAATGGACGATTCCTCTCTCCTTTTTAAGGACGAAAAGCTTTTAATCAATGAAGTAGCGTGTAGTTACAATAAGAATAAATGTATATCCATTATCCTAGAGTCAGATGGAATGCTTATCCAGCGATAATACGCGTAAATAAAACAGCACCGAGCCGCTAATATTTCGTTGTAACTTGTCGGCTCCAACTTTGGGATTGCAAAACCGCTACGAGGCGGTTCCCGTAGCAGTCGCAGCTGTAAACGCGGTTACGAATCACCCTTTATTTAAGGCTTATTTCAAATATTTAACACAATGAGCTTTAAAGCTAGGAGGTTATTTGTAAAAAAAAATTACGTCAAGTCTTTGAAGCAAAACGGAGAAGTTGTCTCTAATGTTACATCTTAGCTATGGACTATGCTCAGTGTTTTTATAATCGAATGAGGAATGAAAAGATTTGAAGAAGAAAGACTGCTGGTATAGCTCAGAAGATTAGTAAGCTGATGAAGCAATGTATGCGTTACATATCGCGAAGATCAGACTGTCAATGTAGTAAAAAGATTTTTTATCTTTAATAAAGTACCTTATTGTAAGAGACTATCATGATACAACCGCAACTCCTAATTCTGCTGCCTAACGTACTGTGATACGAAAGGCGTTGTTGCTAGTGAAATTACTGCGGTAACACGACAACATCCTACGTCTCAAGGCGACAAGCGCAAAATGATGCTGTGTGTATCATCCTAACTAACGCCACTTTATTATGGGGAGACGTATCACATATCATAAGGTGAATGTCTCGCTCGTCTCGTCATGTGTATGGTGCAAAATCCACTTCTATCCATAAACAGTCTATCTACCTCAAATTTAAATCAGAGCAATTTCTAGCCTATATCCAAAAGTGGATAAACAAAGGGTGATAATGATGATGATGAATTTTGATTATAACCTTATAATTGTTTTTTTAACAAATCGACATTCTGTCATCACTATCAGATCTTTACTTGAACACTTTACGCATGTATATAACCTCGGTAAACATACTAACGTGTAGTGAAAAGAGATTATTGATTACGTCGCCGTACTGTGACAGACTCCCTGCAGACGATAGAGGGTGACGTGTGAATGGAGGCAGTACCCGAGGAGTCAAGGAGGGGTCGTCGACTTCCGGCGGCGCGGCGGCGGCCGGAACAGAGCGAATTAAAAGAAGGGCCCTTGATTTTTGTTGCGAATTCTTTCGTACGAACGATGCGGTAGAAAACAGGAGAAACTGTGTTAACATGGTTTTTTTTATCATACACTTGGCTAAAATTTGCAGACTGTGGTCATTGACCATGAGGTCTGACTCATATATAGTCATATTTAATCTTAATATCATATGTCTAATAACAATAGGATACTAAATGATTTCATGATCATGAATACGTAAGCAAAGTCAATTAGTTCAAGGGAGAAAGCTCCAGTACCGGAAACGGATTTTACTGGTGGTCGATCTTTGTAGCCGGAGACTAGGTAGCTGTTATTTTGTAGCTAAATAGTAGTGAGCAGACATTACTGTATCCCGCTTTAAAGAGTGTTGTAGCTAATGAAGTTACTAAAGTATTGTTCTTAACAGCGTATCTTAAAGAGATGAATATTATGTGATGCTGTTGTGGTATAAGATTTACAATATGAGAAACCACTTCCGTCTGTTCATTATTCTTACTCTCCTATAGTACACAGCTAACAGCGAACATAAGTTTTAAGTTATATATAACAAACATTTATTACTATGCCATTTACTATGTAGCGATGTGTATATAGTTTTAAAAACAAACCAGATAAAGAATGGTCTAACGGCTCCTAAATTAATCACAGCTTTTAATTAAAAAAAAGCTGTTATCTGGAGCGCTATCAGGATTTATGTATAGTGATTAAGTCGAGAAAAATTGGCTCCGGGCTTATTCACGAGGGTTTTAAACTTTTTTTTTATATACACACTAAAGCATTCGCTTCCGTTCGAATTTTGGACTTTTTCGTGAGGCGGAAATACAGTTAAACTACTGTAATAATAAATGTTAATGACTAACATTGACTGATGATCCTTTGAAGTTATATCCTTATTTTATAAATATGTCTAGGCACTGTCTAGACTGCTGTAGACGTCAGTAAGTTAAAATGATGAAAATGGTAGAGTGAAATAAGAAAGCAATGGAAATTATAAGGTAAAGGATAAAATTTTCATAAGACCGTCGTCTGATTCCAGTTGATGAAGAGCGCCTGCAGCTGGAATGGGTGCTACAGAATCTCCAGTTCATTGTCTCCGCTGTAGGTATCTTTGATAATTACACAGTGAAAAGATGTCATAAAACTATCCCATTGTCCTTGCGAAACAAAGAGCGGGGTGAGGAACCCTCTGCGGACAGATAGAAAGCTTTGTTCAATTACAAAAGTGTATATATATATATATATATATATGGTACATTTAATTTTTAAACAGATCTCCTTTTATACTGTGACCTAGTTAAATAGGTATATAACATCTAAGATTGTAAGGGGACCCGCACAACTCACGGGACCTAAGCCAACCTCACCAGCTCGTCGTGCAGCCTGCTAATCAATAAACGAGGCTCTGGCTTCCACCAACCCGCATTGAGGATTAAAGTTGGAAGCCTCTGGATGTGGTCAGCGCGGGACCAATCGATGTGGGAATCTTTGGTGCAGACCTATATCCAGCAGTAGACTTCTTATATACTACTTATATAAATACGAAAATATATCAGAATTGCATTAATAGACATACTCATTTGCAGCTAGATCTTTGTTGCCGGAGACCGTCTAGACACCACCGCAGCTATATCAACCGTCAAACAGTACTGTGCAAATATTACTACATTCCGATTTCAAGAGCGTTCGAACTAGTAAAATTACTAGGGTATAGAGATTTCACGTCCCATGACTGTAAGTCATGAGCACAATGTGAAGCTGTGTATATCATCCAAAGCAATACCACTTTATAGGCAGGCGTATCATTTACCATCAGGTGAACGTTTTGCTCACGTAACTGCAATTAAAAAACTTTTTCATGGGTATTACACACCGATACTTTCTCGTAAAATGTTTTATGTTGTCACTTACTTAAAGATCCTCAAACTATGTAACACTGTGTTCCGGATTGAAGAGCGCTGTAGCTAGTGTAATCACAGGGGTAACGCGGCTCAACATCTTACGTCTCAGGCAACGAGCGCAATGTAGTGCAGTATATACCATCTTAACTAGCGCCTCGTTATGAGCAGGGGTATCACTTACTATCAGGTGAACGTCCCTGCCGTGTGGTCAGGTAATCGAAAAAAAAAATATTCTTAATAGGATGTGAACGTCGAGCATCATGTGAGTCGCATGTACGTGTGACTATCTTCATATTAAAAGAAGTTAATTATTTATTTTCAATGAATTAGGGGTAGAAATGAGATGATGTGAATTAAAAGATGAAAAGGAGATCATTTCGACATTTACAATAGTAATAAATTTTTCATAATCATAATAATTACGAGGCGAAATAAATTTTCGAAACGAACCTGTGATATTGCCGAACTTAGGCACTTCGGGTAAAACGAGCGCGAATTGAGCTCCCCGTCACCAGCGACGGTAATTAACAAGTTCCACCGAATGCAATTTATAACATTTAATTAATTAACACCAACACAAACAGAGGGGTGTTATACGTTTTACACTTTTTTTATTCGACAAAGCAAGGAGCCCAACAGGACGTTTATCTGACGGCAAGTGAATAAGTATCGATGATATCTACACCACATTATTCTCGTCGCCTTAATACATAAGATGTTAAGTCTCATTACCCGAGTAATTTCATTAGCTACAAAGCATTTCAAACAGAAACAGTAATATTTGAAGACAAATGTTTTGAAATAGCAATAGATCTCCGGCAATATTAGTAGTGTTTTTAGCTGACTAGAATTTCATCAGCTTTGACAACATTCGCCTACGAGCATTTAGCTAGTTTACAAGATTATAACATTACTTCTTCTTACGAAAGTCATATTAATCTCCATAGGTATAAATTTATAGGTCATTCAAAAAAAAAAGCTTAGGAAGAAAATGTACTAAATCTTATAAAACGAAACTGAACGCCTGCGGAATATAAATAGCAATACAGCATAAATACAGAAAAAACATTTCAGTTTTGTTTTTACTACCCCCTTATACGTTATTTTCTTGGCATGAAGCTTACGCATGGACCCGACGTATACATGATAAAAGACGTGAGAGCTTAACAAAAGTAATAACATATATATATATGTTACGTTATATTATATTCAAAATATATAATGAAATGAAATCGTTTCCGTTCTAGAAATATATCTAACTAACCTTAGCCTGAATACATTTCTTAAAGGTAAAGATAAAATGTAGGTTGAATGATTCAACGTACAAATTATATAGCTGTAGTTATAGCTGTGGATAAGAAGTTGAAAGGCAAAAACATTCTTCTCTTTTCAGACATTAGAGATGTCCTGACTGCATCAGGAAGTACTTACAGCTTCTTCAGCTCTTTAATTAGTATTCACAGCTCGATCCATCCAGAATAAGCTTATTGTATCTTGAAGTCTATTTAGTGGTATGCTTAGTGTTTGATTGATCTTTTTTTTTTTCATTGCCGTGTGTTGTGAGGAGAAATCAGTATTAAGTCAAGAATTTAACCCCCTCAGAAGCCGTCATCAGCATTTTGAAAGGTCGCTGGATATCCGTGCTCTTCTAAGCTGTGCTACGATGACGAGACGAACAGGTTGTTCACCTGATGGTGAGTGATACGCATGCCCATAACAATGCAGCGCTAGTTAGTATGATATACACTACTCCACATTGCGCTCTTTGCCTTGAGATACAGAATTTTATTTCGTTACTCTCATTTACTACACACCAGCTGCCTTCAAACCGGAACATAGTAATCCTTGGTCGCTACTGTTTTTCGGCCGCTGCGGAGGTACCTAACTGGACCTACCACCTGAATTACTTACTAGGGTAACGAGACCCAACATCTTGTCTCAAGGCGACGAGCGCAATGTGGTGTAGTCTATCAACCTAAATAGCGCTGTGTTGTTATGGGCAGGGGTATAACTTTTCATCAGATGAACGTCCCCATCGTCTCATCGTTTCGTTGAATTAAAAAAAAATTAAACTTAGTGCTCATGCGAATGATCTAGCTCTAACTAGTTAGAATAAATAGTGTGAAATTATATTTAGTGTGTTGGTTGTAGTAATTTTGTATCGGGAATGTACCTATTAATCACCCGGTATTCAAGTACTAATCAACGCAAACTCGCGTTTACGTGTGCGCGAGTGTGCGGCCGTGTGTGTGTGTGTGTGAGTGTGTGTACGTCTGTATGTGTAATTAATTACTTTGAAATCCACTCGAATTATGTAGGCAGTGTATCAATGTGGAGCAGTCGAGTTAAAGCAGCAAACACATTATAACATATTAATTTGCACTCCAAATACACATCAAACGTTCATTTCCGGTTGCTGCTCTGGTGATGGGCACGACCGCAACTCCTGTTTCCGCTGACAAACAGTACTATGCAAACATTACTGTGGTCCCGGTTTGATTAGCAATTAATAGCACCACATACCATCAAGTGGCTGACTGCTCGTTTTAGGGCACAAAAAATACTTTATACATTGAAACAGGATGTACTTAGTACTTATAAGTAATTTCTCTCCGTGTAGATTCATCGCGATATCTCTGAAGCCATAAAGCCTGGAGACTTCAAATTTGGTAGGAAATATACCTGAGTAAAGTTCGGCTAAGCACGGATGCTTTGAAATGTCACCCCAAAAAGTAAGTTGTGAGGCTAAGAGGGCGAGTAAGGATCTAGTACTTAATAAAAGACGAACAATATACTCGATATTGATCATCAAAACTTTAGTTTAATTATAACAGATTTGAACTAAGTTTAGCAATTATAAAATATATGTTAGCAAAACTTAATGATTTTAATAATTAAAAAAATTAATTATAATCCAGCATCACACGATCTCGTTAAGAGTGTCCCGCGCGAAGTCGCTGACGCCTGTAAACACTAAGCCTTATAATCGTGCGAGAGCCGCACTCGAGATAACTCCGCGCTCATATTTAAATTTCAGTCTGTTTTCACGTCAGTGTCTCCGACGTGCGCACCCTGTACATATACTTAAGTTACTAGCTTAACAATGTTACTGTATTTAGTTTACTTCTGTTTCGCCTCCGGCGCCGTAGCTCAGGTGATACGCAATGGAGGCTGCGAGTGGGACAACGCTGCTTCCGTTACGAACCTGAACCTAACCGGTGTACGTATTACATTCATTTTGCTTTATTATAACTTTTTTTAAGCTGGTCATTATGATCATAAAGTCATCATCATCATCATCATCATCATCATATAGATATCCACTAGTAGATATAGACGTCCTAGCATCTCCACATCTATGACCGCTGCGCCTTTACAAACTAGACGCTGCAATACATTGCAAACGTTACTATTTAACTATATATTTATTATTAATAACATAATTAATTAGTCATATTAATATAATTTATTTGTATGAACTATACTTAAATAAGCTGTTAATTAATAATTAAATTAACATGCTTTGCTAGTGTATTAATATCATGCAAAGTTTAAGTACATTAATTGTTACTAGGTCTCATATATTAAACTATTCAACGAAATGTATTATATAGATATATATAACTTAATGTCCTTTGAGTGGGAAACCCGTTATTCCCACTTCTGGACTGCGTAAGTTTTTATCAATATTTTTATCACAGGAAGCTCCAGTTCTTTAAGTCACCATACTTTCAAAGTATTTCTTAAGTTTGTATTGCTAACTTGATGCTTTATATAATCACTTACGTTGTTATGGACAGGCGTATCACTTAATATCAGGTGAACGTCTTCGTCGTCTCGTCGTTTCTTTGATAAGAAAAAAAAAAAAATATTTTCAACTTGTAAGTAAATGACTTTTGGCAAATCATTTTATCGCTCCAAGTCTCATATATGAAAAATTGAAGTTGATCTTGAGTATCACAATTGATATACATATATAACAAATATATATTTTAATATCATCGGAGAAGTCCTTATTTTCCTCGTAGCTGTTGAGGAAAACGTCACCAGGAGTGATATATTTAATAATATACAATATTACAGAGAAACGTGTGGTAATTCGCTTTGACACGTTGTGAGTGAGCGAGTCGCGGAACAAATGATCTCATTGTCAACACGTGACACCTTGTGTACTTCAGCTATCTGGTGACCACGAGGTCTCTTATTTACTGCAACTTTGACCTTGTAACACCAACTTCCCTGATCGGTACTGGGACCTTATGGGGAGATTGGTTAGTAAAGGGCCAAGTTAACAGATCTCCGAAAAGTTATACATGCATCTATACGCTTATATATATTTAAAAACAAACTTACCAATATCAATTCAGGATAGTTGAGTTACTTGAGAGCTTATTATTAAGATAAGTGTAAGAAGCTGGGATGTTCAGTACTTATTGATCTACATCATTAGTACTCACCTTCACAGGAGGTGTCTACTACACGGCGCCGTGTAATTAAGTAGTTGATACAATTAACTCATTAATAAATAAAACTATACTTTGTTTCTATATTAGCTTTCTCTTAAAAAAAATAATTTGGCCTACCTCCATAATAAACGTCTAAATTTTAATTATTATATCAGCTACCAGAACAATTCGTTTCCAGACAAAGGTCAACTGTAGTTATCCTCATACATAAATATCCACCCCTACCTTCTTGAGTTGTGACAAAAAAATAATTTAACTAACCCTATAATTTTTTGATATTCTTCTTCCTCTAAATAAATAAATTCTCAACGAGTCTCGACAGACTGGTCATGGTCAATTTGTAGTTTAGCAGAACATAGTGTCCTAGAAATCCAAGTACAATAACGTTTCATATTAGTCATAGATAACTGTAGTGGTTCCTTTTCACATAACGAAACAATGAACAATTTATTAAGTTTTTATTATAATTAATCTCCAGTTAAGATATTCACACAATATCACATTGCAAACGAAGCAATGGATGTTGTTCCCCACCTCCGACAAGCTACACCACGGCTCAAACTGGAACACAGTAATATTTTCATAATTCTGTTTAGCGACAGATATGAACGTCGCTTTTTAATTTCCAGCGACCTCATTAGATTAGTGGCTCTTTGAGTGTAAGATAATGTAAGTTTTATAAAATGTCTCCAGCTATAGAAGTTGCAAAAACGATAGAAGGTATAGAAACTACAGGAAATGAAAAAATATAGAACCTATAGAAATTACAACAACTATGGAAACTATTGAAGTTATAAAAGCTAGAGAAGGTATAAAAACTACAAAAGGTATAGAAACCACAGGAACTAAATACTATAGAACCTATCGCAGCTACAGGAACTATAGAAGCTACAGAAACTACAGAAGGTATAGAAACCATAGAGATAAAAAACCATAGAACCTATCGAAACTACAGGAGCTATAGAAACTATTGAAGTTATAAAAGCTAGAGAGGATATAATAACTATTATAGCTATAGAAACTATACAACCTATTGAAGCTATAAAGACTATTGATGGTATCCAATCTGTAGAAACAGTTGAGGAAAGAAAAAGAGAAAAAAAAATTATAGAAAATATAAACCGTAGTTGTCTTTTCATTAAGAAAGAGATAAAATCTAAATTAAACGCATATATCTATTGAGTCTGTACGTGATTTGATAGTTTCCAAAAAATATTGCGATGTTGTGTATATTATCTTAACTATCGTCGCGTTAACGTAAGGGTAAGAGTATCACTTGCCAACGGGTGACCGTCTCGCTCCTCCCTCGCTTCGTAGAATAAATAGTAATCTCCAAATATAATACATTCACCTACCCGACTAGAGAATTATAAACAGCCCAATTAATGTTCCCACTACTGGGCACTCGGGTCCTTCTCCCACATGGACAAAGTCAAGGTTATGCACCAAACTCACCAAGTACGCGTTGGCGGATATTACTTTTAATAAAATTTTACTTTTTTTTTTAGCTGCTCGGGGAGTGGCATCAGATCCAACGCATCAGCAATCCGGATGAGACGGGGCAGTGTTCCACCATCAACATAGAAGTTAACACCACCAGCCCCACACCACTCACCATATCCACCAGAGAGGTTCACGGTGACCACGTCCACGACAGGAAAGGATATATTGCTATAACAAACGAAACTTTAGGAATGTTCCGCATACAGTTTGAGAGTAAGTGTATCCTTGATGAATTTCATAGAGGGAGATTTTTAACCGACACAAAAAGGAGGTTCTTTTTTAATGTATTTTCTTTTTCAGATTCATCTTACGACACCATTGTGATGGCGACAGATTATACTAAAGTCGCTGTGTTATACAGTTGTATGCCGCTGTCGGATACAAATAATTCCGCTGGTAAGATCATCATCATCAACATCATCGTCATCGTGATAAACTGTTAGACGTCCACTTGTGGACATAGACTTACCCAAAAAATCTGCACGCTGACGATATAGATGATTAGTGTGCGCTAGTTGGAATGATATACACTGCACCATATACTTCTCATCGCTTTGAGACATGTTAAATCACATTACCGTATTAAATACACTGGTTATAACGCCCTTCAAACCGGAAAACAGTACTATTTGTACACTTCTGTCCGAAGCTGCGTTGGTACCTATCTAGACAGTCCCGGTGGACAGAGAGCTACAAAAAATTGTGTGTTTTTCCAACGAGATCTTCATCACCACTTGGATATTCACTGGTCGCTGTTCTGAGCAGGACATCATCTGGAGGAGAATCATCACAGATCCAATTTCCAGTTGAAGACCTTCCAAAGCTAATGGAATCATTATGGACTTCACATCCTCCACATCACATTCACAGTATGATGCAGCGTAAGCTATTACTGGTGGTAGGTTTCCGAATCAGGAGACTATCCAGATACCACCGCAGGACCTATTGCAGCCGACAAGCAGTACAGTGCAAATATTACTGTGATCCGGTTTGAAGGGTGTTATAACTAGTGTAATTAGATAACGAGAATTAACATCTTATATAGACGACATGCTCACTGTGTTGCTGTGTATATCATCCCAATGAGTGACACTTTATCAGCAGGCGTATCACTCACCATCACGTGATCGTCCCTCACATCTCATCACTTCGTAGATCATCATCCCAACTGGCGCCAAGTCATAAACAGTATGATATAATTTATACTTTTGTTACAGTTCTCGCATGGGTGTACGGCAGAGCGACATCCCTGGAGGAGACTGATAAAAACAACGTCCAGGCCATAATAGCCATGGACCAGGACTTGAAGAATGCGACCTGGGTCGTGACGCAGCATACGCGGGAAGCCTGCGGCATCAGCTCGGCCGTCGCCACCACCATATCCCGCGCCGTTGTTCTTCTCTCCATGGTGGTCTTCGGCAAAAGTTTCATCGCATAGATACATTATAAATGTAACATGTTATATTAAATATATTTATGTTATTTTATTCTGATAACTTGGATTTCACTTCCTCCGTAACACGCGAGCGGCGTGTTCACTTGATAACGAGTGATACGTCCGTCAATGAGAACGTGGCGGGTAGAAAGATGTAAACTGTTTTGTATCGTGCTCGTCGCTTTGAGGCATAAGATGTTCAGTCTCATTAACCTAATATTTACATTAGCTATAGAGTCCTTCAAACCGGAACGCGGTAATGGTTGGCGGCTGCAATAGCTTTACTAGATGTTAGAACAATCAGAAACAAGCAATCGGTAAGCTTATATTAAAGACTATGTATAAGACATACCTCCAGCCTGTAGACGTCCACTGCTGGACATCAGCCTCCCCCAAAGTTCACATCCAGCCGCTGCTGGGCATCAAGAGCCGTCATTTGGACCCTAAGACATAGTCTTATACATAATTACTAGTAACAAAGTTTAATTACTACATCACTTTACTATGTATTAATAAACATTTATTTGTACAAGGTGTCTAATGGCCGTTTAAGTTGCACCGCAGCTCCAAGACAACCAAACCGAGTTCCGGTTTGAATGACTATTGTAGCTACTGAAATTACTGCCGTAACGAGACTTGACATCCTTTACTACATATTAATCATCATATTTTCTATATTTTATCATACTTTTAAATAGTTATATAATGGATAAAAGATTCATGTAAATGTTTCGTCCAATCACAATAATCACATTTTAATCGTTTTGATTAATGTCATACAAAATCCATACGTATATAAAATGAATGTATACGAAACGTTACTTTTGAAACTCACTGATGTACTGTGTAGCATCACCTTATTTCGAGTGTTCAGTGTTAACATTACAATGCTTTATTTAGCTGTAGCTTTGTTGTTCATCAGTAGTGCTGCGGGACAAGTAACGCGCAACGGTACCTGTAACTTCTCTAATATCCTAGCGTATAGAGATTTGAATTTGACTCAGGTATTTATATTGAAATTACATATGTAAAAAAATATATTAGAAAATCATCGTCATCCTTCAGCAACACATTGATTTCCATTACCTACTAGCTATATATATCTATATGTTCTTGCTATTTCCTATCCGCTTTGCAAGCTGTGATTTCCTTTGAGGAAGGAATTTTGTAAAACCTATTCTCAGCTGACCCACACTGGGCTGTAACATTATTCCTACCAAATTTAAAATATCCAAGACTTATGAGTCCAGAGATATCATAATGAGTCTAGTATATATATGTTTCTGTCTATGTAGAAACTCATTATATCTTTGATATATATATCAAAGTATTATTAAGTTTCATTACATAATTCTTCATCTTTAAATAAACGCAAGCGTTTTCCTCGATCACTCTCATCCAGTTCTACGTTGGTGGTATGTCTCTCACGATCTTTTAGATAGGTACCACCGTAACTATTATTTCTGCCGACAAACAGTAGTGTGTAAACACTACCGTGTTCCGGTTTGAAGGGCCGCTGTCGTGAGTGTATTTATTGAGGTAATAAAGCTTAACATTGTCTCGAGACGACAAGCATAATGTACGTTTATTTTATTCAGAGATGAGCAGGATGTTCACTTGATGGTAAGTGACACGTGATGGTAAGCGATCAGATGAATTACTGGCACTCCTCATGACTTAGAAGAAAAAAAAATAGTTCTTTTTAGCATCAATATATTAAAAATCCTAGTATTCTTCTTTCGACGCCAGGGTGTCGGTGTTAACCCGTCATTGTTACCATTGCAGCTGTCAGGTGATTGGTACCAAATAAGGCGGATACCGAACACGTTTGAACATGGTACGTGCTCGACGATCAACATCATCAGCCAGTTCTCCGAGGACGGTATACCCAAAGTCACAATACAACATAGGGAAGTCAGTAACGGGAATTTAGAGTATAGAAACGGAACGATTGATTTACAAGACAGAAACTACGGACCTCTGGGTCAATTCATGATCACATATGAAGGTAAGCTACTAAGGATGTTTACATAATACTACATTATACTCGTTTCAATGATATTCTACTAAAATAAGGATCCAGACGGTCACCAGCAAAATCAACAGTCAATAAAATGGATGGTAGAGGATTACAGTTTCAAAGCGACGAATGAGACAATCAAAACGCTGTTCGCTTGATTGTGAGATAAACACTTGCTCATAACAATGTAATATACACTACACTACAGAGTGTTCCTCACCTTGAGATACGGCAATTTGTCTAATTACCCCCGTAATATTACTAGCTAAAGCGCCCTTTAAATCGAAACAGAAAACTTTGTACACTGCTTCTCCAGCAACAGTTACTAGATGAAACATAGAAATTATATATATCATATCATACGTGGGACTGATCGACGTGGAGATCTCTGGGGAAGAGTTATGTCCAGCAGTGGACGTCTATCGACTGATGATCATGATGATGATACTATGTTATAAAATCTAGTAATATTTTACTGGTTAACGAATGATTATCCTGAAGACTTTGTAGCAGTTCAAGTAATATTTTTCAGACGTCGTCTACGATTCGATTATGTTAGCGACTAATTTCAAGAGCTACGGCTTGATGTACAGTTGCATGAATATAAATGAAAACACTAAAAATGGTAAGTTGAAACTTCAAAAAATAATATATACATACTTAAGATATTAAACTGATGATAATTATTTTCCTTCTTTACTACCTATAATATCTATAGAGCTAGTAAGAATAAGAGTAAGGTAAGTCGTCAACTATAGGTTCAACGATTTCGTAAAAATTGCAAGAAATCTTTGGATGTAAGCAGCGCAAGATTAATCGGTGTGAAGATCTTTGCGGGAAGAGTTGTATGTCCAGCAGGAAACTTTTCCTGTAGAAAAAGATTCACCAGCTTCGAAGATGGTAGCGCTCCGTTCAATAAAAGGTCCTTAGAGGGTCATTATAATTGAAACGGTACATATAGCACAGATTAGAGATTCCAGCCCCAACAAATGCTGTCGCAATAGAACGAGTTAGATCTTCATCTGACGTGAAAAGGTAAACCTTGGACCACAAGTGTCGTTGCTAGGAGACATCATATATTAAGATTCGTTACCGCAGCAATTTGACTACCTACAACTCCCTTCAAATACGAACACGGTAAAGTTAGCACTGTTCACTCTTCAGCTATTTCTATACGTTTCTTAATAAGTCTATTTGTTCGTTTCGCAGTTTGGGCTTGGGTACTAAGTCGAGATGCAACCCTCAATGAGAAAGATGAAGATATAATAAAAAATTTCGTGGATTCATACGAAGATTTCAAAAACGTCAGATGGACTACTGTGGAGCACACGGAGGAGGCTTGTCGAGTGAATTCCAGCAACGATTACCGTCTCTCATACCCATTAGCTATTTTTGCTTTCATATTTGCTGGTAATGGCATTGCTCTATGAGATACATAACCATTTATTATATTATATGTTTACTAATTTTTTTCTTCTTCTACCGTTCGTCGCTGGTTTTACTGATCTAGGAGTTTCTCCTTTGTCATAAACTGTGTAGATAATAGAGTTCCACTTATTCCTTTCGCTTTAGTTAACTATGTCATACAATGTACCTTATACATTTAGGCGATAACTCAGCCCTGTAGTATCGGGCTAGTAAGAAGAGGACTAAGGTAAGCCCTGCCTGCCATAGAAGCAGATTAAAATGGTCTAGGAGTTTCGCGAGCCTGGAGAGTGGGGGCCCTTGCCGGTCAAAAAGCAAACCTGCGTGGGACAGCGTGTGGCTCAGCGATGGTGCCTAGGAGGGTTAGTCTCCTCAGAGAAGTGTTCATGCAAAGTGTAGAGGGGCACCAGTGCGTCCTATAAGATATCCCAGAGCCTGTCCGAATGCACTGATGCGGACTACCAAGGAAGTTTTAGTGAGTAAGAATCTCACATAACACTGACCCTCAGAAGCAGGTAATCCTTCGAAGATTCTGCCCCTGAATCCAAAAAAGGCGATGACAACTATATATGTATGATACTGTCATGTGCATTCTTATAATTCCTATTTAGATCTCTTTCATTACCTTCCAAAGAAACATTACCAATTCTTCTTGGAGGATGATTATTCTCTGCTCTTTTCCATGTATAAAACAAGGTGAATAATCGTGAGATGCAATTGAGATTTAAGCTCTAATGAATAATGATCTAGAATATTATGATAGCAACGGTTATGGCTATGTTTTCATTTTACATTTGAATCCACATCACAACACTTGTATTATTCCCGACAAGGACAAGTGACCATTCGCAGCAAACAGTAGATAAGATAAATGAATACTTGATGGTGATTACCGCCGTCCATCCGATAACAACACTCGCGCCTGGATCACTGCAATGACTAACCTTTGTTTCATGACTCAGTCGTGGAACTGATAGGGAATTATTATTAGTGTTAGATTTTAAAATATTCGTTAGCTTCGAACGAAAGATTACCGAGCTTGCAAAAGTTATGACGATTTGAATAATCTAAGTAAAGAGGTCATATTAGATTCTTATTCAATATTTTAGTTTCTTCGTTTGTGCAGCGGTTAACAGCACACGGTGGACTCTTATTCTATATAGCTTAACATAAAAACAGGACTAGTTGTGATCTTCAACCTTCTGGTACTTTGATAGAATTCTCCATGTCTCTGTTACAGTTTCGATAAGGGTACAATATTTTTCGAACCTTCTATAAATCAATCAATCAGTGATCAGTCGATGAACGTCCACTGCTGGTGAGTAACGGAGTCCTCACCTCCCGAAAGATCTCCACGTCGATCAGTCCTGCTCTGCTCGCATCCAGCGGCTTGCCACGACCTTCATGTCACAGTCAGCATGGTCTCCTGTACCGCCAGGCACTAGGATCTGTCGTTTGTAAGGTTTCATATGAGGGATTTTAAATGACTAAATATTACATTATACCATTGCTTTTGTTTGTCAGTCACATGATAACTAGAGTATTCTAAATCACTATACTTCACAATTTTTATCCTCAGATATCCAGTTTCATTCATCACAGCATCCCCGAAACTATAAAATTTGATACAAATATTTCTTCTTCTTTTTCTTCGCGACCCCTGCGTGTGTCGGGTCAGGTTCTTTTTTTTATTATACTCTTTTTTATTTATAATATTTTTATTTCTATATGCCTCATTTATACTTCTCATTATCTCTCATGCCAATTTTTCTTAAAATTTCCGAGTTCCTTTTTTTACATACATCACCGGTCGGACTTGATCTTTACATATGTGTATATTGCACTCCTTTAAAATAACATCATATTCGTTCATTTTATTTTCTTTCTCTGCCTTTGTTTTTATTTAAATTTTACCTTAATTTATTTAGTTTTTGTACGTTTTCTCTTTTTCTTCCTTCAATTCCTTAACTATTAATTCTTGGAATTAATAATTAAGGAATTCTTAATTCCCTCTATGGTGTTGGCTATCACTTCCTTGAAATATTTTATAAATATACAGGGACTTTCATCTTCACTCATCAGAGAGGCAACGGTATTTTTATTTATTTCTTTTCCGAGTTCCATCCCCAGTTGTCCCTTTTACTCCCATATAAGGTATGATATTACCATTTAGAGCTCAGCTAAGAATGGACATTACAAAATTCTTTACCCAAAGAGAATTACAAGGATAGAGTTAGCAGAACGGGCGGGTAACAGCTAGTATCTTAATATCCCTAAGAAATTCCATTGTTTCATTATCTTTGACAATGTGATAGCACGAAAAAACAACAAAGTATCTAAAGAAAAGAAAATTATTATCCAAGTTTCTGAATACGAACCAAGTTGCTTGGTCATTATATTGCATGAAATGTTATTTTCAGTTTTGTGAAATATTCTACAATATCTAACAGAGGCTTCGTGCCGACAAATCCTAGGTTTAGTACTGACAGCAACCTTTCGCGCAGCGCCTGCGGACCATCGACGGGCGCAGAGCACAGGACTGCGCGTGTGCAATGTAACAATATTGTAAATATTTACATTCTTCTTCTTTAAGATGTCTTTTCGACTAACAAAGGTTGTGCGACCAGTTCATCAAATTTCGCCCGGTCTTTTGCGAGAGGGAACAGGTGAGCGGCACTGGCGATGCCGTTCCACTCCCTGATGTTACGCAGCCACGATTTCCTCCGACGACCAATACTCCTTTTGCCAATCACTTTGCCCATCAAATATTCCAGACGCAACCTACATAGATATTATGGCCACGTGATCGCATCGCCAAAATAATCATATTAATATATTTTAGTATCTTTTAGACGGGGACGACGCAGGAGCGATTGAAGTGGATTTTTTGATAGGGATCTATGTCTAGCTGTGGGCGTCCATTGGCCGATGGTGATGTAAGTCCTAGTTTAGTACTCGCTGGATTATCGAATAATACACATTTAGTAGCAATTATCGCTGATGAAATAAATCTATACACGTTAACAGTTTGAAAGATTCAGACTCATAAACTAAGCTAATATCTCTTCAAATCGGAACTGGGTCCTGCTAAGATACAACTGCTGTAGATGCTGTAAAGGACTACAACTGGTCTACTTCTCCTATCCTATATATTCTGATCCTCACTCTAATTTCATATATCCTCCGTAATCCTCCAGCACTAATTTGTTGGTGACCGGAACAAATAAATGCTGTAACAGCAAAGCAGATGTATACGTAAGCTCACCGTAAATAGAAACCAGTTCGTTTCCCGCTAGAAAATACTGATATGACCAAAAACTTAATTATACGAAAGCTCGCAAGAGTTTATCCTTTGCACCACATTTAACGCAGTGGCGATGAAAAGTAAGGAAAGCCGCATATAAGCTGCATGGAGACGAAATGAGCATACGATGCGAGGCTCCCGCTATTGAACTTTCAGACAGGTAGAGTCAGCAGAATAGTTTGCCGCATAAATTGTATTCATATCCAATTCACTTTGAAAAGTATAGTTACATAGTAATCGTATCTCATTTCAAATTCTGGATATTGTTTACGAAGGTTTTTCCTTAACAGTAATGGCAGCAGCAACAACGTTAATGAGTTGCAGCAAAAACTCCATTAAACTTCCCCATTAATATATCATTGTTATAGACGGAGCAAATACTTACCACCAGGTGAACGACCTTAATTTTTCTATCCTTAGTTGTATAAAAAAATATTGACATCTTTAGAGATCAGTATAAACAGCTTTTGTGATCATGTGATATCCGCCAACGCACACTTGGCCGTGGTGGATGAATGACCTTAGATCTTTCCTTGTGAGAGACAACTAGTCCCAATATAAATACTATAAATTGACTTGGCTATTTTGTTTATAAGTTTATTTTTTATGCCAACGGTACTTTTCAAGTTCATTAACCTGCCGATGACGTCAGTATCATTACAGCAGAGTGTCGCTGGTACTGTACGCGGTGTTGTTTCATTCCACGCCATGTACACTCAAAACCTTTTTATTAAATGTATATGAAGCCGAGATACGGATTTTTCTTCTATTTTTCATCCACAAATAGTTCAGGATTGAGGACTTGAATATTTGGTGAAACTGATGGGGATAATAACGACATAGACCTAGGACAACATACCATATAATAAATACTAGGACTGTACAAGTCCTAGACCCACAATAGCCTAAATTACCTAGTATATCTCTATTTACGTTAATGTACCCAAATATTTTACTTAATATAGAATCTTTATTACCTATCTATGTTGTTAGAAGAAGAGGATTTTTTTTCAATAAATCTTCGAACTTATTAGATCTCTTGGCAATTCTGAAGATTCCTTGTAACATTTACTTCCAAGTTTAATTCAAATTACAAATAAGTTTGTTCTAGACCAAACATTATACTAAACAATTTAGTGTTTGTTTTGCATATACCGTAAATATTGAAACGGCAACTGGACGCGAGGGTTCGTGTGCGGAGCACAAACTCCACACACGGACCCTCGCTCCAGCCGCCGAGCCGTGTAATCGCCGCAGCGGACCCTCTCCGCAGCATCCGCCGCCGACACAATGAAATTTCGCTATTTCATAATATTTCAATGCAATATAGATAAACTACAGTTTGAACTTTATATAAAAGATTGACGGTTGATGATGACGATGACGATATAAGTTGTCAGTTTTCTGCATCAAACATTCGTTAGCCAATTGTCTATAAAACATTGTATTTATATTTTTATATCCTAAAAGAGCAAAAGAACAAATTCTGTTATCACTGAGCTTAAGCTTTTGAAGCTTAAGCTTTTAGCACAGCGAGCGATGGACAGAGCTATGCTTGGCATTTCTCTGAGGAACGAAATCTGGAACGAAGGAATTCCATGGAGAAGTAAAGCTGTCGATGTAGCTCTCAAAATCTGTAAGCTGGAGTAGCATGGGCAGGTCATGTCTGTCGTGTCAGTGACGGCTGATGGGGAAGGAAAGTCTTGGAGTGGAGGCCGCATACAGGTCGCAGAGGTGTAGGACGCCCAACTTCCAGATGTACCAACGACATCATCAGAGCAATCGAGATTCTGGAAGGCCTATATTCAACGGATAAACCCAGGCTGACAATGATAATGATGACAAAAGAACAGCGAGAACGTTATAACCGATTGATGTGGAGATCTTTGGGGGTAGCCTATATCCAGCTATGGACGTCTATTGGCTGATGATGATGATGAATGTGTCCGATGTTGGTGATGATGTATATTATATAGACACTATAACTAAAGATATATTACTAACTATTACATTAATAGCTAAAATGTAAACCGCAGCACTTTGTTTCGTTATTTAGAAATATGCAACCGCATTTAGTTTCATGTTATTAATGGATACACGCCCCAGTTCTCTCACCAGGTCTGAACCGATCCAATTATAATGCATTATGCGGCTTATTACGGACAATACGAATAGTATATAGATTTATTTAATTTGATAATTAGATAACTAAGTTTCAATACTGCAAAGTTATGATGGGAGTCGATTGTTCAGGATTACTATTAGGAGTTATGAAGTATCACATTGCAAGCTTTACGAGACGTAAGCTAGTCTTCTAGCTATAAAAGGAATGAAGGCAGTTGCTTAAAAAAAAAATATGAAAATAGTTTAGATCCCTTAGTACTATTCTAAATCATTATCAACCGACAGACGACCACAGCTGGACGTAGATTCCTGAACATCTCCACATCGATCGATCCTGCGCTACCCGCATCCGGCTGTTTTCGGCAACCTTTGTCCCATCACCTCATGAAAGGCTTGCCAACACTACGTTTTCCTGTATGCAAGGAACTTGGTGCCCCACCAGTTGTCAGCCCTTTGAGCTATCTTACGACTATAAGGGTGAACAAAAGAGACCTATGATAAATGTACTTCGTAATCGATCTCCTTTAAAAGGTCTCTTGATTATAGTCACAGGAATGTCATACACACCTTATGCTGATCATCAGTCCTTGCAGATAATGATTTTATATTCAAAACACTTTTGGTACGAATATTAAACAGAAAGAGAGAGACAATCGAATAGTCGGTGTAACGTTTTTGTTAAGTGGTTTTAACTTATACTACCCTCAAGCGATGTTAAACTTGTTTTAACCAAGTCTCTGTACTGTAATGAAATATCCGCAAGCCCAACATTTCGTCGTCCGCATCGTTGCCGCATTCTTACCGACATCGCTAACTACTGGTGACCTGCCAAACTATTTAAATCACAAATACGTTTGTACCTAACTGAAATTTCATCTCGGCGAGGTTAAATCTAATTACATTGAAATACAACAAAGCGAGGAGGCGAAGGTGTAAACATTCTCGTCATCATCGCAACGTTGAGCTGGTGACAATTACAATAAAGCCAACCGTCTGTTCTAAAAGAGAATAGTATTAAATACAAAGTCTATAAAGTATTTAGGTGCTTTAATATTTCTACTTTCCAGCTTAGACTAGTGTAGTACTCTACATAATTAAAATAATACATTTTTGTGTAATTCAGCGAAGTGCCATTCACACCTCAAAGTTCTGAGCCGGTGAGCTGAACGAGAAAACATGAATCTGTACGCAACTAGTAGTGACCTGTTGATTTGGGTAAACGGCGTTGAAATCTGTAATGGATGCTGGAAAATTATGAAATAGATTTAAGTTAGAAAGTACTAATAATGTACCATTAACGAAATGATGAAATGGAAAAACATCTTCCTCCTGCTACTTTCCCAGCTACGTGGGGTCGGCACAGTATGTACTTTTCTTCCATGTCCCTCGATCAGCCGTCATATCTGAATCCACACTTTTCTTATACATGTCATCTTTCACACAATCCATCCACACTTTCTTCGGTGTTCCTCTACCCTTATAATCATCTACGTTCATTCTCATTACTTTATTAATTATATGTCCTGTATGCCTCCGCATAACATGCCCGTACCACGCTAACCTCTTGCTCCACAATTTCTTTCAAGACGCGACCATTCCTCTTGTGCTGAGTCGATTGCCCATAACTATCAACGACTAGTTAAGATATTTAAGTAGCAATACATCACTTATGTTAGGATCTAAAATATCATCTAGATACCTCGGTAATTCTACAATTTTTTTTCAACTGTAATGCAGTAATCTTGATCGCTAAAGCAACCTCCTGATATCTATCCTATCCTGATATCTATGGATAAATATAGTTCTCACTACAAAAGATTCTATAATATATAACCAGTCCGATACTAGTTGATTCTAATGTTTCCTTGTGATCTTCACCAGTTCATCAGTGCAGAAATAATACAAACATCTCGTAGAAGTGTGATCAACTCAAATTGATTGAAGAACTCCAACTAACGAACTCTCCAACAACAGTCTCTGTTTGGCAATCATATCCACCATCCGACTATATTCTATATCCCACACATAATTTACGTCCAGTTTTAAAATAGAGGAATATTAACCGTTCTGCTATCATAACGCTGATGCCCAAGACGTAACCGGCTCCAAGAAGAATAAAAGCTGGTGCTGCCCCACCCAAAGCAAGAGCTCTCGGAGAACTACCTTCGGAGGAGACATCAGGCGCCTTCATTCGATTCTGGATACATGAGACTATTCCGCGTTCAAGCAGACGAAGTAGACTGAAAAAAGAATACATACTAACAACTAGATAGGCTTTAGAGAGAATGAGCCTTGTAACACTAAAATCCCAGATTCGATTCTTGAGTCACATTTGAAGAAGTCTATATTATCTACGATTAATATAAGTCAGTCGGTGTATGTTGTGGGATGCGATCTTCGGCATTGTCTTAACAACGTCAAGATTAAATGTGAGCCCATTGTCGTTATGTTTAATATTAATTCCATTTGACCATACCTCCACACGAAGAATTCCTTATACGGACTATCCTTTTGCAGGCTAACGTACAAAGGAGTCTTCTCCATAGATTGCAATGAACCCAGTTCCCACAGCTCGTTCGCTGTAAATGATCTCGATATCAGAATTTTCGCGTTGTATGTTTCAGTGTGGTATGCATAACCTGAAATATAATATGTACTAGGAGTAAATTACTAACATTACAATCTTACTGTACTAAACAGTAAACGCAGATGGATGTCGTATATATCTTGACTATCAATCCATTCCTATCAAAGAGCATATACCTTCAGATGCTGATCTCGATGTTTCGACTGATAGAAAATTAAGTAGGAAAAACCTGATAATACTCTTGTTTGAGTTACTTTATAAATATCGGTTGTGTTAAGCTCTTAGACAGGAGAGTTAAACAATACGCCACTCCTCTTTTAGGAACAGGTTTTAATAACATAACGGTTTTAATGCTGTACTGTACTGTTACAAGTCATTCACCTCCAGCCTTCACCATTTCAATTCCTTTCTCTACGGGCACTAACAAAGGACCTCCTTTCTTATTCAGAACTTTCTTTTGTTTCAGCTCATCTTCTATTTTAGCGTTCCGTTTATTGTAATAGTAATCGGGCAACTGAAAGTTTAGATATAAATTAAAAGTCGCTCAGCTAAGATTAATTTTTTACTATGGTTGAGCTTCCAGTGAAAACGTACTGTAAATAATGTTCAGGTAAAGTATTCACGCGCCAAATAACTTCAGTTCTCGCTTTATGAATGTTACAATTGATATACCTGTAACCACGATCTCGTGTAACCAACATCCTCGAAGACCAACTCGAGGGGACTCTCGAGAAGTTCCTTCAAGCTGTTTAAGGAGGGAGGTGGCCCGCTCAAGAGCCAGCTGACCACGCTGCTCGTATAATAATTGTAGATTAATACACAAGAGACGCCCGTCACTAGAATCGTCATTTTACCTGCTGAATGGAACGATTATACGATATAGTATGGATAGTACTAGAAACAAGTGAAACACTGCAATCCTGAGAAGATCACCATGTAATAAAGGGAAGGAATCATCGGATAAAACTGACAACGAAAATTGCCTGAGCAATATAAAATACTTGTTTATATACACAAACCTGTAGTTGGTTTCCTTATTGACATTTCACTGCTATCCTCGAAAACTGTAATAAATTAGTTAAAATATTTAAACAAGAAACTTATCATTATGATAAATTGATTTTGTAGATCTACATCTAGCAATTAACTGCCGCGAGCTGATGATGATGACTTTATGATTTCGTCAATGAACAAATCTTGATATAATTTAACCTTGTCTTTAGTAACAACATATTATTTTGCTGTTCATTACCATTATAATAATTCCATAATATACATCATAAAACGAATAAATTTGATAATTTGGGAACAATCATCACTTATTAATATTGTGTCTCCAATATGGAACTGGTTGTCAGAAATTCCATCTTTCTCCCATTCTTCTATATGATTTACATACATTGCTGACATAACGATGCGACGACGGAAAACACAGCGTACTGAATCGAACATTTCCTCTTCTCCACCTTCGATGATATCAAAAGAACGAAGACGCACAGGACACCCACAACGAGGACACAGAGCCAAACTCCAGACGACAGTGGCCTTAGAAACTGATTCTCAAGTTTACCAGGACCTTGAGTGGGTATTCTATAGTAAAATCTTGTTCTAAAATGAAAAAGTTTAACTTGTTAGCATTTAGAAACAAAAAGTTAAGTCCCAATAAACCAGTAATTCACGGTTTCCAAAAACAGGAAAAGCAAAAGAACTATAAAATTTGAACACATTTGCTTCATGAGGATGAAGACCTTACAGTTTCTCTGTAACCATTTCTACTGGCAAGCAGTGATGATCTATTGAAACTACTTTCCTAAAATACATGCTATTAAGTAATTCCTTATATGTACAGCGTTTAAAACATATTCCTATATGTCGCCTAAATTGATATGTAAATAAAAAAACACTTACTCTATAGAGGTCACAGGCGGTGAAACAATTTGTACGTACTCAAACGTATTACCTGCTCGTAGTATGGGTGAAATATCTTGCTCCCTAAAGTACAAAGACCTGGAAACGGACTGGAAGGCAATAGATTACTTAAAATAAGATTATTTAGAACTATCACGCATCGGTTTTTCCTGCCTCACTTTCATTTGAGATATTTCTGTGTATTATATTTAGATTTAATCTAATAACAGTTTGGAAAATATCTCCCTTCCGCTTTTTGTCTTTTGAATTTCGCGGCTATGTACAAAGCGCTACAGAGCTCGTATCTGGCAATACTATACATAATTTGAAAGGTCTTGACATAACCTACAAAACGATGCATAATTAGTTTGGATATTGCGTTCAACAGTTATAGACGTGTAAACATATAGTTCACTAACGCCGAAATTCGCGCTATTTTAAAGTTTTCCTTGGTTAAAGGCAAATCCGCTAGAGAAACGTTCCGTGAGATTAATGGTGTTTTGGGGGATGGTACTCTATCACTTCAAACCGCGGAGGAATGGTTTCGACGATTCAGAGCCGGTGAAAACGACACCATGGATAAGCCAGCCGGCGGAAGACCTGTGACGACAAATACCGATCAAATCATGGACTACATCGAGTTAGACCGGCATGTGGCATCTCGTGACATCGCCCAGGAGATGGGAGTTAGTCACCAAACCATTTTAAACCATCCGCAGAAGGCTGGATACAAAAAAAAGCTTGATGTTTGGGTGCCGCATGATTTGACGCAAAAAAACCTTCTGGACCGAATCAACGCCTGCGATATGCTGCTGAAACGGAACGAACTCGACCCATTCTTGAAGCGGATGGTGACTGGCGACGAAAAATGGATCACATACGACAATATCAAGCGAAAACGGTCGTGGTCGAAGGCCGGTGAATCGTCCCAAACAGTGGCCAAGCCGGGATTGACGGCCAGGAAGGTTTTGCTGAGTGTTTGGTGGGATTGGAAGGGAATCATCCACTATGAGCTGCTCCCATATGGCCAGACGCTTAATTCTACCATCTACTGCGAACAACTGGACCGCTTGAAGCAGGCGATCGACCAGAAGCGTCCAGAATTGGCCAACAGGAAGGGTGTAGTGTTCCACCAGGACAACGCCAGACCACACACTTCGTTGATGACTCGTCAGAAGCTACAGGAGCTCGGATGGGAGTTGGAGATGGGAGTTTTATCGCATCCACCATATAGCCCGGACATAGCGCCAAGTGATTACCACCTGTTCCTGTCCATGGTGAACGCCCTTGGTGGTGTAAAGTTGAACTCAAAAGAGGCTTGTGAAAAGTGGCTGTCCGAGTTCTTCGCAAATAAGGAGGGGGGCTTCTACGAGGGAGGTATTATGAAGTTGCCGTCTAGATGGAAACAGATTATCGAACAAAACGGCGCATATTTGAACTAAATCCGATCACTGTAACACTTTTTATAAAGCATTGAATAAAGAGCAAAAAAGCGGAAGGGAGATATTTGCCAAACTAATATTAATATAAACTAAGACTAGGTCATACAACGACTACTGAGCTCCTCGAGGAGGCGGAAGGCAATTTCGCTGGTCAGTTTTATAAACGGTCTATCAACAGAGACCATGATTTTATAGAAAGAAAATTCTTCTTTAAAAAAA
Source organism: Troides aeacus (assembly GCA_033220335.2). Lineage (NCBI taxonomy): Eukaryota > Metazoa > Arthropoda > Insecta > Lepidoptera > Papilionidae > Troides > Troides aeacus. The sequence continues at coordinate 11,416,017 of CM067278.1, forward strand.
TTATTTACTCACGGGAGTACTGTTTTGCATATAATTTCCAATCCACCTGTCCACTACTGTATATTTATATCTGTAACAACATATTAATATTTATTACTGAATACCTATATCTTTACTAATTGTGTAGTATTTATAATATAAAAAAATATAGTAAACGATAACCGTGTTAAAATGTATGGATATTTAATCTAAAGTGATATACACAATAAAAAACAGAAAGCTGAAATATTTAAAACATAACGGAGAACACAAAATACGACCGGCTGTGTTTTACAAAGGTTGATTCAAAGAAAGCAAAGACCGAAAAAGGATATCCTGGATAAAGAACCTAAGCCAATGGTTTAGAGAGAGTACCCTTTCATACCATCAGTATTGTCCAATCCAATCCAATCAGCCAGGAGACGTCCACTGCTGGACAAAGGCCTCCCCCAAAGATTTCCACTCAGACCGGTCCTGGGCCACCCGCATCCATCGGTTGCCAGCGACCTTGACCAAATCGTCGGTCCACCTTGTGGGGGGCCTGCCCACGCTACGTCTTCCGGTACGTGGCCGCCACTCGAGAATCTTTCTGCCCCAACGGCCGTCGGTTCTGCGAGCTATGTGCCCTGCCCATTGCCACTTTGCGACGGCGACCCTTCGAGCTATGTCGGTGACCTTGGTTCTCCTGCGGATCTCCTCATTTCTGATTCGATCTCGCAGGGAAACTCCAAGCATAGCTCGCTCCATCGCCCTCTCAGCAATCTTAAGCTTGCGGACAAGGCCCACAGTAAGCGGCCACGTCTCTGCTCCGTATGTCATCACTGGCAACACACACTGGTCAAAGACTTTTGTCTTGAGACACTGCGGTATATTGGACGAGAAGATATGTCTTAGCTTCCCGAATGCTGCCCATCCGAGTTGGATTCGACGAGAGATCTCTTTCTTGAAGTTGGACCTACCTAGTTGGATGGTATGTCCGAGGTAAACATATCTGTCAACAACTTCAAGTGTAGAGCTTCCAACTGTTACTGGAGTGGGTACAATATGGACATTTGCCATGATTTTGGTCTTGTCCATATTCATTTTAAGACCCACTCGTTGTGAAACTCTACAAAGATCATCGAGCATTGTGTTGAGGTCCTCCATGGTCTCAGCCAAGACCACGATATCGTCGGCAAATCTAAGGTGCGTGATGTACTCGCCGTTGATATTGATGCCATATCCTTCCCAATCCAGAAGCTAGAAGACATCTTCCAATGCAGCTGTGAACAGTTTCGGAGATATGATGTCTCCCTGTCTTACTCCACGCTGCAATCGGATCGGTTTCGAGCTCTGGTCTTCGAGGCGGACTGACATGGTGGCGTTCTCGTACAAGCACCTTAGAACATCGACGTACCGGTGGTCTATTTGGCACCGTTGGAGGGCCTGCAACACGGCCCATATCTCAATCGAATCGAAGGCTTTCTCATAGTCCACAAACGCTAAGCATAGGGGCTGGTTATACTCATGGGACTTCTGTATAACCTGCCGCAGCGTATGAATGTGGTCTATGGTGCTGTAGCCTTTACGGAATCCAGCTTGTTCGGGAGGTGAGGTTGAGGTCCGAACGATGGCGGTATATCCATCCAAGGAAGCGGAGGGAAATCCCGGACGTGGGACGGGCAGCAGCGTTTCACGATAGGGCCTCCGTAACTGCGATCGCCAAGCCGCCTGCCAAGCGTGGCGATTATGGTAATTCCCCCCTAAGATGAGATCAGTATTGAGAGAGAATATTTTAATAGTTGTGGACTTAAGAAAGAAGACATTACAGAAGTTACTAACCTCACGTTGTGTACTTCTGACACTACTTGTAGAATAGTTAAAGATATTTGAGTGAATACTGCAATTCCTGGCACAATTTCATTACTGGATATCTTGTCCGATTTGAATTTTATCACTCGGGGCGACATCTGTAATTAAATTGTTTTAAAAACGACTTAACAAGTGTTTCTTATCTACAACAGGCTAAATTACCTTAATGTTCAGTAAATATGACGACGGATATGGCGAATCATATTCACTGAGAGTACACCCTGGCTTACAAATATTGACTACCCGAACGCAGTGATAATATTACGGCTAACAATTTACAATATTAGTGGTGATAACTTTAAAAACCTCGCTACCAAAAAAGAGGTACAATACCATAACAAATCAAAGTATTAATATTTGTATATATGTACTTTAATAACTCACAACGATGATCATACGCAGAGTTAATTCTTCGAAATTCCATTTTCTGTAATATTTATAAGGGTTTATAATATTAAGGGGTATTCCTGTAAATGACAAATGGTAAATTTTTTTGTGTTCCAGAAGAACTCTACACACTAAAAATGTTATTTGTCGCTATGAAACAAACAAGTGAAGCAAACTGGAAACATTTAGAAAATATGAAACCTTTTCCTGGTCTCTGTTCTCCGATCTTGATTATCTTCATTGTACCTCCTTGAATTTTTCCATAATTGAATACTTCGTACAGAGTTAATACTCTTTGTGGACCTATAACATTTCATAAACCTTTTGTTATATTTTTTATATTCTAAAATTTGATAATTGCTCTGACACCGAACCCAACGTGATCAATCCAATCCAATCAAATCTGTTTTGTACACAATTAGAAGCAGAAATGGACAGAATATAGATAGTTTCTAAATCAGGAAATCTTTACAATAGTCTCCTATTTGTGGTATTTGTAAAATGTTCATACAAACCATCATCAGATATGGATTTACCTTCTTGCACTGCTACAGTTATATCTCCGTCTACGCTTAAGTTCAATTTATCAAGCACGCTTAATATTGGCAGTTTCATTTCATATGAATGTTTGAAATTATTTAAATTTATCGCTTCATCAGAATCATTAATTTTCTTCCATCGGTCACCCTGATCGATTATAAGCCATTTCATCGCGGCGTTAAAAAACATTTCCTTTGATGCCTGGAAGTAATTCCCCAGATAAAATATTTTCTTATGTAATTAAAAATAGCTGTAGCTTTGTCTTCCATAACCAATGACAATAAAGAATGTTCATCTTCCTGATTTTAAGTATTTTACTGTTTTATTTTTCTAGGAGACCTTTATGAATTTCTTATCAGCCTAGTGATTTCACTACGACTATTTATAAATATGAACTATCAATAATGGAACATATTACAGACAACATAAAAAGAACGGTGGTTGGCTAAAGTATGATCTTGGAGAGAGACTTATTTGCTAAAAATAATACTCACATATATCAAGATATTCTCCACATTTTCACATTTGGTATTTAAAAGGACACCAATTGATGTATACTTTTGAACAAGACATTTTTTTATCTTTCCATAATCTACTGGACGGTTTCCTAAGTCGACTTTTACTGTAGCAATGGAATTGTTACTGGCTTCTTTAGCAAACTCTTTATCGACTAAAACAACAGTAGAATTATTTACTCTACGAATTTCTTTGACGAAGTTAACATCGCTAGTTAAGTTATTAATAAATGTAGACTTAAATATACAAACATTCTTATTTATATAGATATCTTACATAACACTCAAATATTATTTAACATAGCTTTCATCATATAAAACAAGTTTAATCCAAATATTTGCACAGTATATTATCATCTTTCCGAAGTTCATTGCAAGAGAAACGAAAGACACATTAAACTCCTTGAAATCTTCATTACGTAAAATTATAACTTCTTATTTCCAAGTTAAACATTGAATAAAACTTACCAGACGAGTTCTCGCAACTTAGTAAACAAACAAAGTTTATGCCCTTTGAAGTGAAATACTTAATAGACAACTCGGTCATATTATACTGAAACGCTAAGCACGTCGATGTCAGTGATACAAATGTTAGCAATTTCATTTTGAACGTATCCCGTCTGAACACGGTTAGACATAAAGACGATGTTGCGAAAAGAAACTTTATATAGTTGGCACTATAGTGAGTACAGCCATCGGAATGACATCATTAAACAAAAAATTAATAAGAAATTAATTTTATTGTACCCACTATTAGACTCTAAGGTCTTCTATCTCAAGGCCAATGTCAAATTGATACTACAACAGTCGTTTACTCCTTCAAAATAATTACATACAAAATTCATAGGTACGAAGATTTTAAAATCCTCGCATAAGCGAGTAAAAGTAAAGAAGTTTAATTTAAATGTATATTAATAGAAACAATAAAATGGTTACAAACACCAAAAGTGTCTAGAAGATAGCCTTTCATTCTGTTCTGCTCTGCTCTATCCTGTCCTGTTCTGTCATTTAAATTGTATTAACAGTTAAGTATGGAATAATTTCGTTATGTGGAGTTCCTTAACTGCCTAATCAGCATTATTTTATATATATTAATAACAACAATAACAGTCAAACACAAATTTACTCATATTGCACTAAGTAATGTTGTTGAGTGTACTAATACAAAATTACTTCATATGTCACCATTAACCTGTCATATTATGATCATACACTGTGGAACAACTACTAACCTCGAACAAATCACTTCGATAGACTATTCCTAATCCAAACGACTTTGATATAATCTAGTACATAAAAGGAATACATTAAGTTATATATGTGACGGTTAGGACCAATACACTACAAATTGTTACCTTATTTTAGTACATCAATTAACTCCTAAATCGTCGAAAGTATAATAGAAACGAAAGGTCACTCGATAGAAAATTCTGTTCGATAATAACATGGCGCTAGTTAGGATGAATATACAGATTATATAAGTTTTAAAAGGACAGGAAGACAGTAACGTTTCCAGACGTCTGTTTGGAAGAAATAGGAACCGCAGGTGTACCTAGACGGTCGCCAGCAACAGAGACCTATATTGATATATATTTTATCGACAACAATGTAGTTCTGTGTAAATATCCTTCCTCGTTGCTGTATGTAAGAAAATATTTCGCAAGTTTGCAACTAATGATTCAGGAAAAGAACTTTTAAAAGTACATAGTATATATTATATACGTATTGTACTACCTATCACTAATACATAATTTATATAAGTCGATAGTATATATAATCTAAACACATAGATGTGAATGTTTCTAGTACAATACTTCAGAGTAGTGAGGTAACAGTTGCTGCGAAATAAATTTAAAATTTTACAGGAAGTTTTGTGTCCTGGGTTTCCTCGGCACAGGCATGGCCTGGTAAAGAATCCAGAGATTACAATCAAGGGTAATATCATTATTTGAAAACTAGTTATAACTACATAGAATTCTATATGTAATGTCCATTAATTTGCTGAAATGAATATATTTTTCATTTTCAATCGTTGCTACGTTTCGTAGCTTTGAAGACGTGTCAATTTTTCATTTTAAATTGCGAAATGAAAAAGCTAAAGTGAGATGCCGAAAAGGGAAGTTAACGATTACGGTGCGCCATTGGGGAGCCCTGCCGGCGAAGTGCAGACAAAGGCCGAGCGAGACCGCACTCGAGCGGTGTCCTCACCGGGGACGCAGCGTGACCAAGTGGCCAACGTCCAGTCCATCCCAAACGATACCGGCCAATGCGGTATACCTACTTCATCAAGTAGCCTAATTAACCCACAACTTTATAACTTAACTTCTCTAAAACTTACATAATGGGGAATCCTTAGTGGATTAGTATACGTAATAATAAACTAACTCACTCGAGGCTAGCAGATTGATAAAGAGTTAACAATCTTTTTGTGAAAGAGGGCTCCCAGCGCCAACTTTGGGAACATTAACCTTTTGATTTAATTGTTTATTTTTTATATAAATAACGCAATAGTAAATAATAAATACACGAAATGGTGTAAATAATAAATCTAAACAGTACATGCAATCTTAACTTACATCCAGTTTCCTATCAGCTAGACGTCTAGCCGATAGACGTCTCTCAAAGATTCCCACATCGATCGGGTAGGGATTCATAAGGGAGGGATTTGGGCCATTTCCCACCACACTAGTCCAATGCGTGTGGGTGGGTGGGATGTATTAATAAATAGTTATTTTTATTAAGGCAACGCAACTGCGACCCCTCTGCCGTTGCGACTGTTCATGGGTTTCTGGGAGCACTTTCCACCAAGTGAACTGTTTGCTCATTTGCCTACTCTTCCTATAAAACCACATATGAAGGTAATAAATATATGTTGTTATTAATTTGTAACAAATGTAGTATTCAATTACTATATTTACTGTAAAAGACATTTTTTTATATTTATTTCTTCTCTTTATGGCATTTTCTAGATTATCGGAACAACTACGTAATTATGAACTCTGAAATGTTGTACCATTTGAATTAATTAATGAATTGAAATAGGAATAATTTCTAAGTTTATTTAGACTAAATTACTTTTACAGCATACATTATCCCGATACTTAACCGTAAAGTGAGCTATTAAGTGTCGAAACTTAAGGTAAACTGCAATAATCTTGGTAAGTTAGTTTACGCCCCGAGCGCTTTGAGTGAGGAGCTAATAGGATTACACCGGCTTAACCGCGCCGATAGGCAAAACGATACGGAACACCTGGATGACGTCAACCCCTATGTGTACGATAACAAGGATATATTTTAATAATTTTATGTTTAATCCTTTTGCCAATTCGTTTACTTAAATTTTCATATCAAGAACAGGTCATAGTTCACCCTTCTGAAAAGCAATAACATACAAATATTCAGATCTAAATGGCATTGCAGTTAGGTTACCATTTTAAAAGACTGTATGTCCCTTAACAGCAGCTGACAAACGTGTTCATGATAAGGCGATGCTAGAAGAATTATACAATGTAGAAGATATTAAAAAAATATATATTAGATATAAAGGAGATACAGATAGGCATAAAAAAAATTGTAATTCAACTTCAGTTCAAAAATATTGCTACACGCTATTTGAATTTGGTCAAATGAAATGATATTCAGAGAGGAAAAATGTTTTCGATTTTTATGACAACAAAATTCCAAATAAATATGTTAAGCTCGTCTTAAGTTCAAAATCATTAATCAAGTTATATGTCGCTCGAGTCGTACAGATTAATCGCAGAATCGCCCCGACATTCTAAGCGAAAATGAATCATCCGCTCGCCGAACGCTTATTTAATATCGTCGACAACTCTAGAAATTTCCACAAAATTCTTTCCATTGATGTTACATGAATTCTTATTAGCGAGGACTCTTTGTTTTTTCTAAATTCGCTCCCGGACGCTTGGCTCAGGATACGTTGCTCTTAAATGTTTTTACCCTATTTTCTTGTAGTACATTCGATCGCAATAATATTTGATACGGCCTATCTATTACCAGCAGCTAAAAAATCTGTTCGTCACAGTGAATCAAACGAATTATACAACAAAGTAGATATAAAAAAGAACCATCAGATATAAAAGAAATTGTCGATACATCAGTTAAGTACTACATTTTAATTTCAGATATCAAAAATTTTATCCTGAAATTAATGAAAAACTTAATTATATAATAATAATTAAGTTTTTCATTAATTATCATTAGGAACTAGGAACCTAATAATCATTAGGACTACGTTTCATTTCAAATGTCAATTGTTGAAGAAAACGATGCTTTGAGATTGTTATCATACGATTTGCACGTTGATCAATAATATCAAAGAGACAAGTAAATTATACCTTTTGTGTTGGTAATGTTTTCTTCAGAAATTCCCTTTGAGTAAAGCCACTGAATGAGGAATTGTTAAATGATTAATAGCAACTACTCTGCTAAAGGTCGGCTATGGAGCTTTTTATTGATGAACAGTACAACACAAGTTTGAATTAGTTTACTATATAACAAATTTATCTATAGATATGGATTTTATTAAGCTCACAGAAAAAGCAAGCGCATTAGATAATCAATGAAACGAATCTCCATTTAGTAAATAATCATGCTTTAATCTTGTTTGAACCCCTCAAAGGTATTGTAACTAATATGAGTTTCTGGACAGTACCCGCTCTGGCACGTTGCCAGGCAAATTCCTTGCCAATGCCAGCCACTGAGTGTACATGCACTTAATGCAATGAAAGTACAACATGTGCAATTTTAACATTATTTTAGAATTCAGTAACGGCGATCGCAATTTATACTTCTATTAATTGCCATCGACCTTACTAAAGGATTATATATGCTTAGTTCAGTAAAATATTACTGCTGTAATGAATAAGCTCACACCGATGATTTGGCATCCTTCAAATCCTGTTCATAAATCTTACTCGTAAATGTCCTAGTACTTTTAATTATATATAAACTTGAGCAAGTTGCAACAACATACAAGTGTCATCCAAGGCATGATACTTAGCCCAACATTAATAAATCTTCAAATAATATTGAAGTTTTTTCTGTTGTGAATAGTATTGAAAAATCAAAGAGATTAAGCTTGTATGCACGACTTTACCAGAAGAACTTACCACGATCTTAGGTCAGTACCTATATTTTTGATTGTACTCAGAACATTAAAAACAATGGAAAACTGGCTAATACATTTTCATGAATTAGTTATTATTTTTTTATATTATGTACTAAGTTTTCATTGAAAAAGCTTAGACACTAGACTCTGGAGGATGGATTGTACACAAAAAAACTAATCAGGATAATAAGTAACAGAATTAATAATCTTAGTAGAATGTTCGCATCCATTCGCTTAACTTCCGGCTTCGCCACATGACGGCCTAATTTATGCAAGGTCACGAACTCATCCTTGGCACTGCTTAACACACGCCTGCTGCTTCCTTACCACAATATGCACACACACGTTTACGTATAAATAATGGCGCTACGGCACAGCGGGACAAGAAATTAATGATACCAAAATCAACATTCTCAAACAAAGCGGACATAAATCCAAATCGAATTTTAAGGCAAGGTTCTGGTCTCCGATCGTTATAGTCATGCAGGTTTGGTGCGTCGTCTACTTCAGTTTTTTAATGTTGTCTTTGTTCGTGTCTGGAAGACGCTATAGCTAGTGAAATTATTGCAGCAACGAGACTGGTGCTACGTATATAGTGTGTGTAGTACGGTGGTACATTATAATATATATATATATATATATATATAATGTATAAGGTATTTCTCCCTATGTAGAGATTCATCACGATATCTCCGGAACCATAAGGCCTGGAGATTCGAAATTTGGTAGGAATATTCCTTTTACCTAGTGTAAATCAGCTAAGAATGGTTGGCTAAAAAACGGCTGAAAAGACTTAATTGCTTCTTTGTAATATCCTTTTTAAGTTGTATATTTACTTCCATAATTACCTAATAATTTATAGCTATATAAGAAAAGTTCGGTGTTATACTTACAGTCCAGTTGACGTTTATCGTTTGTAATGACGATGATGATGTTGAGGTAAGTGTACATTGCCGCAGATAGCTTCATATCTGTGTATAATGCCATCTTACGTGTCCTTCAATTAGAAGAATGCAAAGAATTTTTATTGACGACATGACCATCGCACCCAATATTTCTTTGCTAATCTATACTTAAAAATCAGATTCTTACTTCTCTGGGGCAGCGATCCAAAGACAGCCTTGGCTTCCGACATAAGAAAACACCAGCGATATCCGTCTTTACTTTAAAATAGACATGTATATTTAACTTTAGTATATTTGTCTACCTTTTGAATAACTAGAGAGAGTTATTTAGATAGGTTTAGCGAGCTAAGGCTAGGGGTTTAGGATATGCAACGCTTATAACTTATGCTAAGTGTACGGCTCTGGCTCCAGTCGGTCGTTGTAGGTCATGTCTCCAGGCAAAGTAAAATTAGCCAATGTCGTCATCAGCGTAATTGTAAAAAAATGAGATCAAAATTAACTTTCTCGTACATTATACGCAGATAAAAAAGTCGAGTAAAAAAATAAAGGTATGTGAACGTCGCGGGGGAAATCATCGTAAAAGTTCGAGGGTAGGGCACTTAAACAACAATATGAGTAAACTGAACGTTTATGGGCCTGTAACACAATTCACTTTAACATTCCGACAAATTTTACGAGCTCGAATCCGTAGAAAGTGATATTTGTTAAGTTACGTAGCTTAAATAGGTCGTCATATTCCCGTAATTGAAACTCGAGAGGTCCAGAACCAAACATTCCTGAACAGGAAAAACTGCTCAGGATAATCTTTTTACAGTATCAAGTATAACTCTCATAGAAAAAAATCATTGTAATAGTACTCTCTTAAATCCAATTATTCTTGATGGCATACCGCATATACTATCTAGTTCAAAGGGCGCTGTAGCTAGTGAAATTACTGGGGACATGAGATATAAAATAAATTTGAAAGCGACGTCCACAATATATTGGTGTATATATCATCCTTAGTTATCAATCTTCATTAGTTGGAGCACAAGAAGAGTATATCATCGTAACTGGCACCACGTTCTTATGTCCAGGCGTATTATTTATCATCAGATGAACATCCTAATAATAAATTTGAATCATATCAAGTATAAGCAACGTATTCTCGTTAAACTGATCACCTTTTTCTTTACTGTGTTTTGATAATAATAAATCTGTATTCACAGAACCAGCAATAAGTTAAATGTTCGTGTAGTCATGTTCATCTTCATCTGCTTTGTATTTTATTATTTTATCTGCTACTCGATAAGCTCTATTTCCACTCACCGGAACCATTATCCATTCGAAAGCTCCACAAACTGAAACTATATCGATTTTATGGTTATTATAATTTATCTCAATGCCTTTTTGATGTATAAAATGGAGATGAAAAATGTCCAGTGATTTTTTTAATCAAGAGAGAAAACAATTCGATGGCGATTGATCATATATTTACATTATGCCTCACCATCATGATGTCTCACGCTGTCCCTCTCTTGCGAGCCATTATTCCATGTGGTTGTAGAGTCCGCTTTCCTTATTTTTCCTCTCCACTTCGCTCTGTCGACATCGTCAGTCACTTGGCACTCACATGTCTCTTGACACTACACTTTTCTACCGTGCTTTGGGTTTGCCTGCTGCAGTTTATCCATCGTATATTAAATCAGAATTTAAAATTTATTATTATCATACCCACAAAGGCTTGTACTAGGAAGAAGAAAGAGTGGCGACGTGTTGTGAAGCTTGCCAACTCCTGAAGTGATGACCTCGATCACTCTATTAAGAGTGCTACCGACGAAGATTACTTTAACTAATGTGAGACCGGAGTTTGTTGGATAAATAGCAGCTGCTGTGATATCTACCTTTTTTTCTTTTGAGGGAAAACTTTCGAAAAATACTTTGCTTCTGTAGGGAAGTCAGGGTTATGTGAGATTCTTTCTGACTAAAACCCCGTCGGTGCTTTGCATCAGTGCATTCGGACAGGTTCCGAAATCTCTTACAGAAGGCACCGGTGCCCTCTACACTTAATGTGGACATGTCTCTGAAGCAGATTTAAAATGAAATTTAAAAAATAAATTGCCTATCATCATCCTGATCATCATTCAATAGACTTTCTCCACATCGATTGAGTTGGGATTCATTTGAGAGATTTGGGCCATTTCCTACCACGCTGGCCCAATGCGGGTTGGTGGTAGCCAGAGTCTCGTTTGTTGATTAGCAGGATGCACCATGAGCTGGTAAGGTTGGCTAGGGTCGCGTGAGTTGTTATGCGGGAACCCTTACACCACATATATATAGCATACGAAGGGTATAAAATCATTCCGCGGAGAATGATCATGTTCGTGTCGATACGTTCACTAGTTTTCGCGTGATTGGCGATCAATAATAATCCATTTTCATTATATATATATTTGTATACATGTAAGAGGAGGGGTGTCTCCAGAATTAATACTACGTTCTTGATTCATGATAGTTTTAATCAAACGGTTAACTTATCGTTATTTACACAGATGTGCCGTGAAATTAACGAATCACATAAACAAACACACTATCAAAATTATCACACGCAGATCAAAGATCCGTCTGTCTTGCGAGCCACCAACGAATTAACACTCCTTATAATATATTCTTGATGTATATCGGGCTGCAAGCCAAAGCGGCTCTTACAGCTCATCTGACACTGGGCTCGTGAACCCGGATTCACGGCCTGTGATTTTAGACACCAAATGTGCTACGCGGGATGTAGCTATCTGGCGGAGGATTCTGTTTATTGCGTGTGTCTGGTTCTTGTTGTTCTTTACCCGGCGACTCTACTCGGTCGTCGAGGCCGGGCGTGGGCCCGTTCCCCGACTACCTTCGCCTGTATCGGAATCTTTGGGCGGCGAGGACCGCCCACGATCGCGGGTGTACTTAGTGTACGCGATGTGTGAGTAGCTGCGGCGCCGCGTCTGAAGCTTTTTCGTCCTGGGATTCGGAGGTAGCGCGTAGTTGGCCGCGCTGCCCACCAGAGGGTTGGGATGAGTTGCCGCCTTGGCGAAGTAGGTCACGGAGCACTCTTAGAAGTGCTCCTTGATCGTTGGGAGTTTAAGGTCGCTGTGGATGTCCACATTGCGCTGGTACCATTCGGCACCGGTCGCGGTGCGGGCGAAAAGGTTCTGGAGAGTCTGGAGGGGTCTGAGACGGTGACGAATGGGCGAAGACAACGCTCGCGTAAGACATTATAGGTCTTACGCATACTTTGTAGATGTGAAGCTTGTGTCTGAGAGAGAGCTTGCTCTTCTTACACAGCAGGGGGTATAGCTTGCCCAGTACTTGGGCCGCTTTCTTTCTCGCCTCGCGAATGTGGGCGATGAAATTGAGTCTGGCGTCGAGCGTGACGCCGAGGTATTTAACCGAGTTCCTCCATGGGATGGACTGGCCGAAGAGGGAGATCTGGCCGAGTTAATGGCCGCGTTTTTTCGCCTTCTTGAGAAGGGTTGATGTCTTACGGTGTGTGAAGTGAATGGCTTCACTTTTTTCCGGGTTTACGTCAATTCGCCACGTCCGGAACCACTCGCCTAGGCGGGTGGTCGCGTTCTGTAGGCGCTTCGTTATAATACCAGGAGCTCTACCGGAGTGATAAAGAGCGGTGTCGTCCGCGGAAAGGGTCATCTTGGCGAAGGGGTCTATGGGTATGTCGCTCGTGTAGAGCGAGAAGAGTAGCGGGGGGAGGCAAGAGCCTTGAGGGACTCCGGCTTTAATCGGCCGGAGCGAGGAGAGAGCGAACTCGACGCGAAAGCGGAAGGAGCGATTCGAGAGGTAGTCTCGAATGACGGTGACTAGACGGTCTGGCACTTTGTGAGTGTAAAGCTTGTATATCAAGCAATCAGACTTTGTCGAACGCCTTGGCGACGTCAAATAGAACGGCGCAGGTGTCGATCGGTCGTTTGTGCTCGAGACCGACCAGAATGTGCTCGGTCTGTCCGTGCACTTGATGAACGCAAGAGTGGTTGTTCCTGAATCCGAACTGTTCATCGGGGAGGAGGTTGTTCTCTGCGGTGAAATGGCGCAGACGCTCTAGAATGATGCGCTCGTAAAGTTTGCCCAAGGTATTCAGTAGGCTGATCGGACAGTAGCTGTTGGGTAAGTTCCTCGGCTTTCCGGGCTTCGGAATACCTATCACTACGGCCTCTTTGCAGGCGTCTGGGAAGGAGCAGTCGGCTAGCAGGGCGTTGAATATGACCACTAGCAGACCGACGATCGGTGGCGGGAGACTTTTCACAACTCTGTTGGAGATGTTGTCGGATCCCGGGGCTGATCTGGTTTTCAGCCTCTTTATGATGTCAACGACCTCACCGGGGGAGACCGGTTTTAGAGGGGAACCTTCTGGTGGGAGGGCTGCCCTGCGGGGCACCTCGTCCTCGACCAACTTGAGGTGATCGGGGTCCATTGGTGCGGTAGAGGGAGTGCACTGGCTCTCTAGACTGTCGGCGAGACAATCTGCTTTTTCGGCATCCTCCAACGCAAGGGAGGAACCATCGCTCATTACGAGGGGAGGCATGCGGGCCATGTTCTCCGCTTTGAGACTGCGGGCCAGACGCCAAAAGTTGGCGATCGAAGGCTCCAAGTCGCAAAGCAGATTGTCTCATCTGTCGGATCTGAGTTCGGATATGCGCTCTTTTACCTGCCTTTGAAGGCGGCGCAGTTTTATCCTGAGTTCCTCGGATCTGTATCGTGAATAGAGTCTCATTGTGGCGTTTTTCGCTCTAATCAGCCGACGAATGTCCGCCGGGAAGAACCCGAGCAGGTAATCCGACTCTATCGCGCACTAGCAGCGGACGCATGGGACGTCCGATCGGTACGGCGGGCAGAACCCGAACGTCCTTACCAGTCCTCGCTATGCACGTGCTTTATATAGTCTAGTGAAATAGTATCGGTGGTGGAGTTAACGTTGTAACAGATGTTGTTTGTCTCTCGAGCAGGTGACATCACATTTGTACGGTGAATCGAATTTTTGTTATTCAACTATTAACGATATAAAATAACAGGTTGTCAAATATCTCCCTTCCGCCTTTTTGTCTTTTGAATTTCGCGGCTATGTACAAAGCGCTACAGAGCTCGTATCTGGCAATACTATACATAATTTGAAAGGTCTTGACATAACCTACAAAACGACGCTATGCATAATTAGTTTGGATATTGCGTTCAACAATTATAGACGTGTAAACATGGAGTTCACTAACGCCGAAATTCGCGCTATTTTAAAGTTTTCTTTCGTTAAAGGCAAATTCGCTAGAGAAACGTTCCGTGAGATTAATGGTGTTTTGGGGGATGGAACTCTATCACTTCGAACCGCGGAGGAATGGTTTCGACGATTCAGAGCCGGTGAAAACGACACCATGGATAAGCCAGCCGGCGGAAGACCTGTGACGACAAATACCGATCAAATCATGGACTACATCGAGTTAGACCGGCATGTGGCATCTCGTGACATCGCCCAGGAGATGGGAGTTAGTCACCAAACCATTTTAAACCATCTGCAGAAGGCTGGATACAAAAAAAAGCTTGATGTTTGGGTGCCGCATGATTTGACGCAAAAAAACCTTCTGGACCGAATCAACGCCTGCGATATGCTGCTGAAACGGAACGAACTCGACCCATTCTTGAAGCGGATGGTGACTGGCGACCAAAAATGGATCACATACGACAATATCAAGCGAAAACGGTCGTGGTCGAAGGCCGGTGAATCGTCCCAAACAGTGGCCAAGCCGGGATTGACGGCCAGGAAGGTTTTGCTGTGTGTTTGGTGGGATTGGAAGGGAATCATCCACTATGAGCTGCTCCCATATGGCCAGACACTTAATTCTACCATCTACTGCGAACAACTGGACCGCTTGAAGCAGGCGATCGACCAGAAGCGTCCAGAATTGGCCAACAGGAAGGGTGTAGTGTTCCACCTGGACAACGCCAGACCACACACTTCGTTGATGACTCGTCAGAAGCTACGGGAGCTCGGATGGGAGGTTTTATCGCATCCACCATATAGCCCGGACATAGCGCCAAGTGATTACCACCTGTTCCTGTCCATGGTGAACGCCCTTGGTGGTGTAAAGTTGAACTCAAAAGAGGCTTGTGAAAAGTGGCTGTCCGAGTTCTTCGCAAATAAGGAGGGGGGCTTCTACGAGGGAGGTATTATGAAGTTGCCGTCTAGATGGAAACAGATTATCGAACAAAACGGCGCATATTTGAACTAAATCCGATCACTGTAACACTTTTTATAAAGCATTGAATAAAGAGCAAAAAAGCGGAAGGGAGATATTTGACAACTTTTATTTGCGCCGATATACATATATATATATTCATGTAGGTTTACCATAGTATTCAAATCAAATAGATTTGATGTGTTGGTCCGCCAGCTGTACTCCATTTCCACATTCTGATTGAAATGCCCCGCGCGCAGCCAGAATTTACATTTTAATACTATTTACTCGCTGCTGCTCGGATTCATCCGCGTTACATGCGGTTTAGCGGAACTCACCCCCGTAACAGGGGGTAGTTATGTATATGTTCTACACAAACAAATTCGGAACGCCTCTTTGTAATATCAAACAGACTTTTACTTATTTCGATGGTAGGTCTCTGTTGCCGGAGACCGTCTAGATACCACAGCAGCTCCTATTGCAGCCGACAGACAGTGCTGTGCAAACGTTACCGTGTTCCGGTTTGAAGTAGTAGCTAGTAAATTTAAGAAAATTTCTTTGTTATTTTTCAAGAAATATAGTACACATATGAAAACAACGTCGACAACGGTTTTAGATTAGCGCGACGTTCTGATGGTAAGTAAGCTGGTGGTAACAACGTGGCGCTAATTAGGGCACAACATTATGCTCATCACAGAGATATGAGCCGTTAAGTTTCATTACCCCGGTAAACAGCGAGAACATTATAACCGATTGATGTGGAGATTTATGGGGGAAGCCTATGTCCAGCAGTGGACATCTATCGCTGATGACGATGATGATGAGCCGGACTTGCTGAGTTGTAGACCCTGGTGGCTGTTTATTCTCGCAGGCCAGAACCTCAGTCAGAAAAGTAACTAACTTCAGACAACAAAACCTACCACCGCAAGCAAAGTACCATTAAAGAATCAAATAATACTGTTAACGAAACAAAATAACTTAATCGTTTTCAATTTGCAGAGACCGTTTGTTAATAACTTAAAGTTTGTTAAAAGCTTAAGTACAAAGTTAACAACTACCCCCTGCATAGGGTAGTTGCGAAATCTCCCTGAGGACCAGGGAGGTCTGTATCATCAACACTAACATTTTCGCTTTTATCGCTAACTTCACCTGGCGGTAGTTTCAAATACCGATACGTTAGTTTACTTGAGTTTAACTTAATTGAGGCGTGTGCACTTTGTTTAGCTAACTAACTATCTGTTACACGAACAACTTCTTAAGTAACATTGCTTAGAAAAGAAACTGCTAGTTGGAAACGTTAAAATAAGTAACTTAGTTTATTGTTAAACAATTCACGGGAGCCAAACCAACCTCACCTGCTCATGGTGCACCCACCCAGCTTATCAACAGACGAGGCTCTGGCCAACCCGCATTGGGCAAATCCCCCCTTATAGATCCGTACCCGATTGATATGGGAATCTTTAGAGGATGATGAATAAACGGCACAGGATTATCAGCAATTACAAACCTATTACTGCTGGTAAGTCTTTGAAGCCTGACACCATCTAGGTACAACCGCAGCGCCTATTGCAGTTGACAAACAGTAGTATGCAAATATTACTGTGTTCCAGTTTGGAGAGGACTTTACTTAGTGAAATTACTAGGGTAACGAAACTCAACATCTTATGTCTCAGGCGACAAGCGCAATGTGGTGAAGTGTATGTCATTCTATTATAACTAGCGCCACATTTTTATGGGCAGGCGTATCATTCACCATCAGGTGAACGTCCGTCCAATCTATCGCGACACATATTGACTATGTATACTTTTGTATATGAAGCATCATATGCTTATGTTGGCAGCACTGTCTAACCACCTCGTTGCTTCGTGCAGGCTGTTGCTTTGCCAGAAACTCTTTAGCTGACCGTCGGCGGAAGCACAGCTTGTGGAACAGACGTACCTTGAATTTTTTTTTTTATTTTAAAAGTAGACAAACGGCTGAACAGTTGACGTGATGGAAGTTGATCACTGACCTGTATAGACAGTCGGCCAGTATAAAATACTTGAAGTGAATAATAACTTGTCTTCTTACACACTAACCATTAATATCGACTATATAATACTATATTATTTATTCTACGAAGATACGAGACGTACGAGACGTTCACTTAATGTTAAGTGTCACGCCAGCCCATAATAATAAGTCGATAGTTAGGTTGATAACACAGTAATGTTTGGCGGCAGAAATAGGTGCTGCGATGGTACCTACCTAGACAGTCTTTGGAAACAAAGACCTACCACTAGTGGACTATACTAACAGATATCATGAATATTCTAGAATACTAGGTGTAGATAAGATCTAGTATTTTAGAATAAAAGAGAGCCTCGGAATTACTTGCCGTGATCTTCTTTGTAGAGCTTACTCGAGATTAGAGAGATGTTTACTTGATGGTAAGTAATACGCCTGACCATAAAGGACAATGGCGCTAAATAGCGTGATATAAACAGCACCATATTGCGCTCGTCTTATGAGACGTAAGATGTTAAGTCTCTTTAAACCAATACAAGGTAAACCGCTGTTCTAACTGGAACACAGTAATGTTCGCACAGTGTTGCCAGTTGCAATAGGCGCTGGTGTGGTACCTTCCCTGACGGTCCTGGCAGCAAGTTTAGATGATAGTTGATAGTCTACGAGATTCTTAATATATACATAATAATGGACGTTAGAAGACCTCAGATCATATGCTTTATTAGATAAGTAATTACATATTCTTCTTCTTAAAGTGCCTCTCCAACTAGTGAAGGTTGGCGATCAGCGTGATACGGTCGTTTCTGTCTCCAGTTCGGCGGAACAATTCGGACGCACCAGATACGCCAGTCCATTTCCTGATATTCCTAACCATGACTTTTTCCTTCTCCCCACCTTTCGTTTTCTATAAATTTACCCATTATAATTACCTACAGAAGACCATAATATATTAGGTATTTTATCCTCATTACCTCGGTAACTTCACCAGCTACAGCGCCTTTCACTTGGACCGTTACCAAAGCCCTTCCATGCGACAGAATATCCATTAAGGACCAACGACATAAAAATATTCTATGAAATATTACATGGGAACTACACAAGGGACACAATTTCCCCTCCATTTCCTGTTTGTATCTCCCTGGCTCCTATTGACCGCGTATCTTGGAGACAATAAATTTTCAGCGTGAAATTTATTGCCGTTTCCTAAACATGAAGTAAGACTGAAGAAAACTTAAAGAAAAGGATTTTCTCTTGCAACTTCAACTCCATATTTCCTGCTGCGAAGAGAAAAGACTGACTGGAAGATGTTCATACAGCATCAAATAAACTATGACTATCCGAGTAGTTGAGGGGTGTAATGGGTCACAATAACTCACGGAACCCGGAGTTTCGGAGTGAAATCTTCGAAAAGGTACTCTACCTTCTGGAGGGAAGTCAGAGTTATGTGGAAATTTTTACCCACTAAAACCCCTTCGGTGGTCACCTCCGGCGTTTGGCGAGGTGACGGGATCTTCGTTCGGAACACAACCTTTTCATGGTGCAACCTGCTAATCAACTAACGAGGCTCTGGCTCCCACCAACCCGCGTTGGGACAGCGTGGTGGGAAATAGCCCAAATCCCCCCACATGAATCCCTACTTACGACAGCCTCTAGTGCCCGACGGTTCCGAAGGCCATGCTGACTGTATATAGAGATTTTTGGGAAGACCTATGTCCAGCAGTGGACGTCTATTGGCTGATGATGATGATGTTGATCCGAGTAATTTAAATAGCTACAGTATCATCAGCAGCTGATAGACGTCCACTGCAGGACTATTTCCTCTCCCAAATATCTCCACTGTAGGGAGTCATACAGGGAAAGAACTAGTGACTTTTGAAATTGTTTAATAAAGTTTTCATATTACTGTTAAGGGGTTGTTTGAAACTGTGATAATTACTTAATATAAAGTAAATAAAAAATATGCTTACTTAAGCATATTCATTATGGTTCAACTGAAAGTTAGTACTCCTATTTAAAGCCTGGAAATCCTGCTTAAAGCTTGGAATACTTTTCAGCTGCCTAATTTCAATACTATTTTTATTAGTTCTTTTTTAATTACTTTTAAAGTCTAATTGACTACTGTACTTTTATACAATTGCTTAATATAAAGGAAATGAACAAAGTAAAGCTCTCGTAAAGGTCCGATTGAAAATCATCGCTCCTGTTCAAAGCCTGGAATTCCTACTTAAAGCTTGAAATCCTAACTTCAATAACAGTTCTTTAGTAATTACTTTTAAAGTCTAATTGTGTACTCAAATTTCTTTTTGTTAGATATATTTAGATAATTCCGAATAAAAAAATTCTTTGTTTCTTCTATCTCACAATACATAACCTTATTAACGATGACGAATAAAGCTCGACGGGCGCACAAAAGCTAACGTAAAACTGGAAATATTTACGGCCGAGCTCTTATTAACTTAACTCAAACGTAAACGAAAGCAAATGAAAACTTGGTGCACGAGCCCCCCTACTTAATCCTACCGCACGAAGTTTTTATTTATTCTATTAGTATATAATTTTTTTTTTGTATATATATCAAGTGATTTATAAGTTTACCTATTAGATTTACTTTGTAATCCTAGTCGCAAAAAAATCTCTGGTGCTAGATCTCTGTTGTTCTTAGCTCTCTAGTCTCGAGCTAGTAAGAATGGGACTAAGGTAAACCCTGCCTGTCGTAGAAGCAGACTAAAAGGGTCTAGGCGGGCCTTGAGAGTGGAGGTCCTTATCGCTCAACAAGCGCACCTGCATGGAACAGCGTATGGCGCAGCGATGGTGCCTAAGAGGGTCAGGCTCCTCCTCAGAGACGTGTAACACAAAGTGTAGAGGGACACCGGTTCGTTCTATAAGAGACCCCGGAGCCTCTTGCAAATCAATCCCAAATCTCACATATCCCTGACTTCTATCCGGAACCAGAGTATCTTTCGAAAATTTCCACCCCGAAACAAAAAAAAAGGTATCTGTTGCTTGCGACCGTCTAGGTACCATTGCAGCTGATAAACAGTACTGTGCGGTTACTGTGTTTCAGTTTAAAGGACGCTGTACTTACGTAATTACTGAGGTAACATGTCTCAACTTTATATGTTTCAGGTGACGAGCGAAATGAGGTGCGGTGTATATTATTAATAACTAGCGTCACGTTGTTATGGGCAGGTTTAGTATCACTTACCGTCAGGTGAACGTCCAGCTGGTTTCGTCGCTTCATTGAATGATAGATATTTTAAGATAGATGGCAGCACCATCGAGTGGCCATATATAGCTTGGACTGCATTTTAACTATTACTTTTTTGCATTTGTCTTAGGTTTCTATTACCAGAGACAAACTATATATGTATAACAGTCTATTTATTCATCTTAAAATATATCTATGATGTATTTAAAAAATATATCTGTAATTAATAAACTGAATCCATTTCGAAATCGACTGTACCACCAATACACGAACACTCGTACGCGACAGTGTTCTAAACAATTTCAATACAAAATCTATGAAGTTTAGTTAGCGAGTTGGAGTTGAAATAATATTGCTGCAGAGTCTTTCAATCCAGCATATTAAATGAACATCACTTAAATACAAATCAACTACACTTAAATATTCAATTCAATATGTTGAAGTTTGTACAGTGCGCCAACCAGATTCTGCCTGCTGTTATTATATAACATTGTTCAGGTCGAAGGTTTGCACAACGGGTATATAGAGTTTGACTCACGTATGATTGTGCTTTTATAAGCTTATTTTATTGTGCTTTTATAAATCATATAAAAGTATCAATTAGATTAGTATATCTTTGTTATAACAATATAAAATTTTTAGATACTATTATTCTATTGAGTATTTATGCTGTACAACGAATACTGTGCATTCGTTTATATATGAAAACTTATATAAATATATTTTTTTTAATATACAATAATAGACATAAAGTTGCTTATTACATGTAGTGCTTGAAACCATTCAACAACGAACATTTTTTTTTTTATACAAGGAATCGATGAAACTAGCGCGGGTCTCCTTTTATGGCAAGTAACACACTTCTTACCCATAACAACGCAACGATAGTTAACATGATAATCACATCACCAGATTATGGTTGCCTTGAGACATGAGATCATTTTTTACCCCAGCTACACCAGCTACAATCCCCTTCAATCCGGAACACAGTAGCGTTAGCACAGTATTGTGTATCAGCTGCAATAGGCGTTGTGGTGGTACCTTGCTAGCCTCCGGCAACAAAGACTACAAACAGTCTCATGAAGAGAAGCAGTACTTATTATATTCTTCCGTACATAATCCATCTCCAAATTAAGATAAATAACTTAGAAATTCTTAACTTTATTATGAGCTTATTAGGATATTCATAACTTCATCAACAGCTTTATTAGGAGCTGATTGTATCATATCATCTACAAAAGGAGAAGTTATAGCAAAGCACAATTCAACAGAAATTATTAATATTACTTAGTATTCAAAGTAAACTTACTCAGATGCTATTGTTTCAGCTTAAACAAGGGTTCCGTACACAATTTATACTAATTAACAGTTTTTAGTCTCAGTTTGTTTACAGTGAAGTATTCCGAGTGGATCGCCAAGTGGAACTGCAGCGGACGGACGAAATTTTTAATGGAGATATTTCTTGTGGAGTTCGCGATGGAACGATAATATAACTACAACTATTTCGAGTTTAAAATGAATGGGTTACCGTTATCTATTTAGTTAACTGATAAAATAATGAGATGATCAACCTGGTGACGTTGCAATCCAAACTTAACCACCGTCCCACAAAAAGAGATATCAATTCATAAATAACAAGAAATGTCGTATTGCGGCACTGCAGACAAGCTAACTGATAACGGAAAGGGTTCATTGACCCTTTGCTGTTGAGTAGGGATGTGGAGATTTTATACCCCTTCAATATATTATAATTAATGAGTGTTAGCCTCTGTCTGTTCGTTGTAGATAAATAAAACCTTAGCTTATGTAAAGCTAATACTAAGCTTTTTATTTATTTTCCCATTAAGACTGAAGAACTTGAAACCTGATTGAAAAAGATTCATAGATAAAAGAAGCAGCTATTTTCTTCTTGAAATGAATTCCAGTAGTCGTCTTTTACACCTTTTTTTTTAATTTTGAGAAGCGTCGAAATGTTCATTACTTCAGTAATTTTACTAGCTACAACGCCCTTCAAACCAGCTGCATTACGAGCTCTCCGGCAACAGAGACCTACCACCAGTACCTATTATATACATTGACGTTATAATTGATACATGCGTATAGTAAGTCCTCGTTACGCGTAATTGGCTAAACGAAGATCATATCAGTGATGCAGGGTCTTAACAAATCCTCCCGCAAGGGTTATCAAAGGGGTTGGGGTGGTCGTAAATTAAATGTGCGGTGTGACAGAGCGCCATGAGTAATGCGAGGGGCCCGTGCCAGGGCCTTGTACTGCGCCGGGGAGCACGCGGCTTTGGATTAATCCGAGCCAAGGTTGCGCAATTACCAGTAATCGTTTGCTACAGCTATGCCTTTCGCGACATATCTTAACTAATAGTTTTTTTTTTCATCGTACGAAGCGACGGCAACAGAGCGACGGTCACCTAATGGTAAGTGACACTCATAACAACGTAGCGCTTAATAGAATTTTACAAATGCTACGACATCGCGCTCGTCGCCTACAGACGAAAGATGTTGGGTCTCGTTACCCCATTAATTACACTAGTTACAGCGTCCTTTAAACCAGAACACGCTACTGTTTGTCGATTACAATAGGAGCTGCAGTGATACCTATCTAGACGCAACAAGGACCTACCACCAGAAAAAATTGACTGAGAAACATAACTATGTTATGGTTTGAAGTGGAAGTGAAACTACTGTGGTACTTTACAGCTTTTGTCTCAAAGCGACGAGCTAAATGTCGTGGAATGTGGTGCAGTGTATATCGTGACAAGCTGCACGCGGTTATTGACCAGCGTATCACTCACTATCAGGTGACCCGATAGACTTTTCGCTTCTACAAATAAAAAAAAGAGACATTCAACGACATCTATTCATTTTATTGGTAGCAGCTTTTTTGCTACTCGCGACCCGTCTTACAGGTTTAACTTCACCGGAAGTTTAATAACGGTAATATATTACTAGTGTATGAGACTTCAAATCCGGACGAAAGGCCTCTGTGTATTGTTTGTTTGCAAATTTGTCATAATGCGGCACTGTGCACAATGTATATGTAATACATATTCACGTGGCAGTACAACGCCGTTCTGATCAGGGGCCGTGTTAATTTATATTGCTCTGCGGATGCTCTCCACTTCCGTTTCAACTTCCGGCTTGGCTTAGTACTGAGCGATTTAAATATATGAATAACCCTAGTAAATTAAATTATTTTTTTTTACAAAATTACGAGAAATGCTAAAAATGTTAATACATACCATCTAATGTATCATTTACATTTACCGACCAGGTACAGAGTCCTTCAGGACAGAACACGATCATGTCTTACTACTGCGTTACAGTATAGGGGTGTAGTAGAGATGTAAAACTTACGAAATCTTAATAGCTTAAATTTTATTCGACGAAGTGACGAGACGAGGCTCACCTGATAGTAAGTGATACGTCTGCTCATAATAATGTGAACATGATAATTCGACGCGGGATGATTTGTTATAGGCGATACATGTTTTGCATTACATAGATCTAATTAACAGGTGTAAGGGGTTCCGCACAACAACTCACGGGACCCCAACCAACACCAGCTCGTGGTGTACCCTGCTAATCAACAAACGAGACTCTGGCTCTCATCAACCCGCATTAAGGCAGCGTGGTGGAAATTGGCCCAAATCTCATATAAATCCCCACACGATCGAGATGGGAATCTTCTCAGTGAACGTCTATCGGCTGATGATGATGATGATCTAATTAACTTTTATTTATACGGTTGCTATGGTAATGGTTGAGATTGCTGTCTAGCTATATCAGATGAATGTTAAGTGTAATTTTATATGACCACCACCACAACATATCATATACACTAAGAAACTATGAAATAAGGTAGATATCATGATGATGGAGGTAGATTTAAGCTCTGTTATATCTACATCATACGGAGGATGAAAGGATCAAAAGGAACAGATACACTGGACTCGGTACACGATGGCACGGAGATCATCAATAACGAGGATAATCCAGAACTTTGTCCGACATCTTAATCTTACCTCTGGTCCTCAATCGAGCAGTTACATCTATCACTTAGATCCTTTACTTATCCTTTCTTAGTGTATGTGCCAAAAAAGGATAATCCATACTGTCCTATCCAATCCGCAATTCATGTTCATAACATTACTATGGCGTACATCAAATTTCTTGGACCAACAGTGAAGACTCATCATATCAACTGGTAGATGTCCATTACTTGACAAAAGGCTTCACAGGTATTCCACAGAACATGGTCTTGTGCTGTTTAGGTCCACATTTAGTGTAAACAAAAAAAAGGTATGTACTATCGCAGCCAACACACAGTAGTAAGCAAACATTACAGTATTCCAGTTTGAAGGGCGTTGTAGTTATTGAAATTACTTCAGTAATAGTCAACATCTTATGTCTCAGGCGACGAGCATAATATGGCGCAGTACATATCATCCTAACTAGACCTAAGTTATATTATTATGAGCAGGAATATGACTTAACATCAGGTGATTGTCCCGTAATATAGTAGTGTTTTAATCTATTCAAAGCTTCAGTTATCCAGGGAGGTATATACAAAAAAAAATTGAGAGTTACATGTTGAAGTTGTGAACTGAACGCTGGATGCTAACACTCATCTCTTCAAGCGCTGCGTCCGTACAACTCTTGGTGATGCTGCGGATTCGCCTGGCGCTGCGCCAGCAGGGACACCGGCGACGGATTTCCGTTTATTGTCAATGACTATTTGGATTAAAAACAATGCAACCATTTCAAAATATATATCAACATAGTATTTTTATACCTCACCAACTCGTGGTGCACCCTGGTCATCAACGAACGAGGCTCTGGCTCCCACCACCCCGCATTGGGCCAGCGTGATAGAAAATGGCCTAAATCCCTGATATGAACTCCTACAATCGGGGAGTTCTTTCGGCCTATGTCCAGCAGTAGACGCATCTCGGCTGATGATGATGATGATAGAACTGCTGTTGTGATAATATTTATAGCATTAGCAGAATCTTACTGATGGCGTATCTCTTATGTCAGATACAGTTTACGTTGGTACCACAGCAGCACCTATTGCAGCCGACGAGCAGAACTGTCTTCTAGAATGAAGATGATAATGTCTTTCTATACGTATATATAAGGTCTACCTTGTCTGAGGATCGTGGTCAGCTTTAGGGCTCTGGAGCAGACGATCTACCTCAAACTCTCTAATTTCGTATAAAAAGATTTTGATAGTTAGTGTCCTGAAAATATATCATCTCGTATTCATATAAAAAATAATTCCAACAGCACAGCGATAGTTGACAAATGTTGGGCATTAAGTGAGCCATATTCTGATGCTGTTCCAGAGGTCGGATCGCAAGGAGGAATGTAATCCTCCCATGAGTTATGTGAGGGCCGATGCCAGAAGTTGTACTGTGCGGAGTGTACGCGGAGCCAAATGTTTCCACTGATATTGTCTCATGCCAAAATTTCGATTATGTAACATTTTTTGCTGATCTAGTGCTTTCCTTGTTAAACGAAGAGTTGAGGCAGAGGATATATTCACCTGATGCTAAGTGACTGTCCTGGCCATAACGACGCGGAAGTAAGTATTATGTACAGAGCACTACATTGTGCTCACCGACGTATGTCATACACATATAGTCTATTTACCATATTAATATAGTTAACTACAGCGCCCTTCAAACCGGATTACAGTAATGTTTGTCAGCTGCAACAAGCGCTGCGGTGGTACATTAGACGGTCTCCCAAAGACCTACCACCAGTAAACTTTAAGTATGTTTAAGATACTTACTATAGGCCTTTTAGTAAGATACCCTTCTTTTGGGATGAAGTCAGGGCTATATGAGGTTTCTCCGCTCTAAAACCACCTCGATGGTCTTCATCAGTGCATTAAGATGAGCCTCAGGATCTCTTACATACTGTTGCCCCTTTACACTTTAGTTTTACAGGTCTTAAGGAAAAACATAACCCTTTCCAGCACCATCGCTCATCTACAGTACTAATGAGCCTATTAAGAGACAGGGATCCCTTATCAAGGCCCACGTAGCCTGATATTCCTTTAGCCGTCTTTTACGACAGACAAGGCTTAATTTAGTCCATACCCAAAGAGAGATGCGAACCCTCGCATATCTCTTTGGGTGCTGGATACCTGATCACACGATCAGGCAGCAGCGGCACTTAACATCCCCGAGTGTTAACTGTGCCGCAGCTCCTATTTCTGCCAACAAACAGTAGTATGCAAACTTTATTGTTTTTCGGTTTGAAGGATGCTGTAGCTAGTATTATAGCTCAAGGCGACGAGTGTAATATGTAGCAGTATACAACATCTTAAATAGCGGTACGTTGTTAGCAGGGTAGTATCACTTACTTTCAGGTGATAGTCTTGCTCGTCTCTTCGTTAAATAAAAAAAATCAGGGGTGGGGAACAGATAGTGTTGGTTTAAGATCGAATCTATTTTATTGCAGCCGAAGACTCTTCAAGAACACAATGGCCACGAGCCAACGCCGCACAAGCACAACTTGCTTAGGAATCGGTGATATTACGTACGAGCTGATATCCTTAGATGTGTTTACACAACATAAAGCTGTATCTCTATATCCTCAACATAAATATGATATAGAAATAACATTACTCCATGAACACAGAGCAGCAACAAATCCTACATTTGGACGTAAACGATATTCCAAGAACAATAGATCGGTAGCGAGAAACATATGGAGCTTTGTTTACTTTTATTCTCGTAAATAAATAACGTTCGCTTCAAACAGTAGCCAAATATTTACTTAAAATTTACTTACAATTATAAAAGTAATTAAAAACTTTACTACAATACAAATATAAGCATCATATGGTTCAGTCTTCGAGTGTCAGGTGAGAGGACGAGGGTATAACAAAGGACGTCTGTCCACGGCGGCGTCGTAACGGTACTGTTACGGTGCTGTATACGCGCCTCACGTATAAATACGTCTCAACGCCTTCACATACGAAAATAGTTTATTTAGTAAGTTAATTAGTAAGTTCACTATACTACTACTACTTAAATAACACCACAACCAGAACACAGCTGAACAGCTGAACAATTCAAATAGGCGTCACGTTGACGCTCACTGATGTCATACAAAATGATACCAGGTAATAACTGTAATATTTATAGATTTTAAAATATATCAAAGAAACTTATTTTTATATACAATTATGCGATGAAACGATCCATATAGATCCATATAGATCCCGCCCATAACAACGCATCGCTGGTTAGAGTGATATATACTGAACAGAATTGCGCTAGAGGTTTTTAGAGATAGGATGTTAAGTCTCGTTACCCCAGTACTTACACTACCTACAGCATATAGTGATCTACAGCGCCCTTCAAACCGGAAAAGTAATGTTTACACAGTACTGTTTGTCAGTTGCAATAGGCGCTAAGGAACCTACCTAGAAGGTCTACAGCAACAGATACCTACCACCGGTATTGATTTTGTTTGTATTGTTTAATTGACTTCGTAGCTTAACAGCTAAGTTGCCTTGTAACACGAAAGTTCCTGGTTCGATTCCGAAACCTCTTTTGTTAGGGTTTTGTATATAAGCATAGCCTAGCAGTGACAGAAGCCCGGTCTTCAAAGTCGGAACCAAAAAAATTTTGCATACAGTGTAGTTCAGCGATGAATAAATAAATACTTCGCAACCACTCCCAGCCCTAACAGAGGAGCTTTAAAGTTTAAGTTGGGCTTTAGTTAAAGTTGTAGTAAACGCGTTTCTTGTTAATTAACTGTTTTGTTGTAGTTCAGCGCGTGGAGAGACCGCGGATCGTTATTCCTAGACCGTACATTGTCTAACTTCATTTTAATTTGCTTAATTATGACTTATTAACAACAATTTCCACCCCCGACGTGAGTAATTAATTTTAAAAAATTTCTAGGGATACGTATATAAAGTTTAATTAAGTTTCTTTAAGTAATGTTTAGGGATGTAAGGGATCCCCCACAAAACCTCACGAGGTCCAAGCCAAGCTCACCTGCTCGTGGTTCCTGCTAATCAACAAACGAGGCTCTGGCTTCCACTAACACGCATTGGGCCAGCGTGGTGGGAAATAGCCCAAATACCCCCATATGACTATTACAAACGACGGCCGCTGACAGTCGCATGCTGATCGATCTGGGCATCCTTGAGTGAGGCCTATGTCCAGCAGTGGACGACTATCTGATGAAGTAATGTTTAAAATAATTCAAGAAAGAATGCATAAACCTTGTCGAGTATAAATCCCCTTCAAGTCTTAAGTTAAACATATATAACTCCGCGCAATTTAAGGGTGGGTTAAGTAAAACGGGGAGAGAGGAGGGTTGATGCTCGCATTCCTCACAGTACGCTCCGCATTTATTTCCGACTTAGCTTTAGATCTGCATCATTTGTATTTGAAGATTTCCACTAGCGATCCAACTTTGTGCACGCACTGCCATTACTCTGAATCAGGCTTTAAGTTATTGAATAATAAGTCACTACTGCTCTTCTGTTACCTGTAATTGTATATAGACTATTGTTTTTATGAAAGTATATTAAAATTATTGTAAACAAGTTAAATAACAGCTGATTCTATTTGTCTTTAAAAACGAACGAAAGTTGCATCAAAAGGATGAAAAGAGCTTTTTAGAATTTTTCTTACTGATACCCTAGGTCTCTGTTGCTGGAGACCATAAATGTGACGCCGCAGCTCCTACTCTTATTTCATCTACCAAGCAGCAGTGTGCATACGTTACTGTGTTTGAATAGCGCTGTAGCTACTGAAATTACTACCTATATTCAGCTTCATATTCGAGACCTACATTCTTCACAATCACTACTTCTACTATATTAATACGTAAAGAACAATTATAAATGATATATATTCTTAAGGGATGTAAGGGTTCCCACACAACAACTCACGGGATGCACCCTGCTAATCAACAAACGACGCTTTGATTCCCACCACTTAGACAAGCGTGGTGGGAAATGGCTCAAATCCTCCCTTATGAATCCCTACGCGACCGAAGTGGGAATATTGAGAAGAAGTCCACGTTCATCAGTAGACGTCTATCGGTTAATGATTACAATGACGTACTCGTTGTCCAGGTGCCGGCAAACGTCCACTGGTGGGCTAATCGGCTGAGGGGAATTGGACCGTAACCCACCACGTTGGTGGGTGATCGGAGCCCTCGTCTGTTATTCAGTAAGGTGCACTGCGTGGTGGTGAGGTAGACTTGGGCTCCGTAAGATGTTGAGCGGAACCCCTTACACCCTACTACCTACTCTTATAATACATCAACTTAAATTTGGTACAAAGTAGCAATTAAATGTGGCTTTTTCCAAAATCCTTTACGGGGTTAAAATGTTTATGCACATTTTCAAGTAAAAAGTTCAAAAGCTCTATAGAGGCAGTTTTAATTGAGTCAAAGGGTCAATTTTGTAAAGCGCATAAACGAATGTAGCCTGCGACCCCTTTGATGTACTGAAAGCGAGTACGCGGATATAACAGAGGTTGAATTGTTTAAGTTATTTTATAACTTACTCATAACTTTTCAAAGCTCAATGTTACTATATCATTTCTATAAAAAAATCCTGAAATAAAACGTAAGAGTAAAGTATTACCTATACTTACTTATTACTTATATTACTTCTCATGTCATATTCTACATAAAAATGTTAACTTAGAACCTGCTAGTAGTTTTTATGTATCCATCCATTCATCATTAGCCTATTGCTCTCAATATATAGCCTAGATTAATTTACATACTGTTTTGAATCGTAGCACTCGACGGGAGCTTAGTGCTGTGTATATCATCCTAACCAGCGCCATGATATTAAATACAGGCGTGTCACTTCGTCGATTGGTCGAATAAAGAAAAAAATTACTATCATCATCAACATTTCAACCGACAGACGCCCACTGCTGGACATAGGTCTACAGTAAAAAATTACTATGCTTAAATGTATTATTTTCAAGTGATTTTTAAGCTACTAACTTGACTGATTAAAAAGCTACTAACAATTTCCGAATACTTCACCTGCACTGAACAAACGTATTAATCGATCGACAAACTCAATTGCAACTTGTTTGATTTCCATTTCATCTTCATCCTTCGAGACTACTTTCATCTATAATCTAGATCTAGTTTAAATTGTGACTCTTCTAGCTCTATTTATGACCTAAATTGTTAATGTTTGTCTGGATAGCAAATGTAGCGGGTATTCCTACCAAAAGTATACAAGCGTTACTTATTAGATGCTGTAGCTTATGATATTACTGGAGTAACGAGAAATAAATCATTAAACAGGAAGCAGTATGTAATGCAGTAATCATTAAACGATTACCATACGATTATTGGCAGCTTGTGATCAGGAAGAATCATCTTACATATTAGATTATCCTGGTGGTAGGTTTCTGTAGTCAGAGAACAGGTAGAACAGCCTATTTCTACCACCAAACAGTAGTCATCATCATCAGCCGTTAGATGTCCACAGCTGGACATAGGCCTCCCAGGATTCCCAAATCGATTGGTAAGAAATTCATATTGGGGGTATTTGGGCTACTTCCTACCACCTAGTTCCAATGCGGGTTGGTGGGAGCCAGAGTCTGCAGGTTGGCTTGGGCCCCGTGAACTGTTACGCGGGAACCCTTACTCATCCAAACAGTAATATGTAAACAATACTGTGTTCCGGTTTTAACAGCGCTGTAGCTAGTGTAATTACTGGTAATTTAGACTGGTAACGATACTCAACGTCTTACGTCTTGGGCGACGAGCACAATGTAATGTTGTGTATGTCATTCTAACCAGCGCCACGTTACGGGCGTATCGCTTATCATCAAGTGGTCTCGTCGCTTTAATATATAATATATAATAAAAAAAATATCTACTTACCGGTAACACCGCAAATTTTAAAGCTTTATTCAAAGTTAAAATCCTAGTTAACTTAGTACAGCTTTTATATATAAAACCTATTAAATTATTTTCTTATATCGTCGTCCATTTCACTTCGAAGCACCGAAAGGAAAATCCTCGAAGAGCGCTGTAAAGTCCCTGGGATCAGACCGGAATAACGTCCTCGATCGTACTTTAACAATTTACTGCAAAATGATATTATCTAAATAAATAAATAAACTCGTTTTTTATAGATATTTTCTTATAAAATATATATCGTTACCGGTAACAACAATTGTTTAAAACAAACCCAAAGTTTCTCTCCAAGTCATTTACAAGTTGTATTAACCGTCGCTTTATAAACACTGATATATATTTATCTATCTTTTTTTCTAAGCAGAGGAGTGGTCTTTCTTTTATATCTTAAGCTGGGCTAAAAGATATACTCTTCTAGAGATAAGGTCAATAAAATCTAACCAAACTCTAACATCCGGTAAATAGGCATCCGGTGAAGAAATAGGTAAAAGGCACACGGGCACATTTCAAAAACTTGCAATCAACTTGACTTTAACCAATTCGCACTTGATTGGCTTTGAATTAATCGCCATTTAATACGGAATCCCAGTAGTGGGAATATTAAGTTATCTACTTGAATGGTTGTTTAATAGAAATGGACCAATTAATTTAACTTACCGCCTGTTATTTGTGTTTTATGTACATTCGAATGTTTGCTATTCATAACAAAGTGGCAGGTAACGTTTACTTGGTCCTAAGTTGTTTGCTGATTTCCCCCGGGGGCCGGAAGGGTACACTTTCAATTTGCGGATGGTGTCATATTCCGCTAAACAAACGGATATCGTTTTATTTTTTTTCATATCGCTGAAAGTTTCAGACTCCTACACTGAACTTACACTTAACCATATTAAAAAGAGAAAAGCAGCAGAAGACCGTATAGTTAGTTACTACCGCAGCGCTTATTGCAGCCGACAAACAATACATACATTACTATGTTCCGGTTTGAAAGGCGTTGTATCTAGTGCACTGCAGTAAGGAGACTCAACATCTTGTCTATAAGCGACAGCACGATGTGGTGCTGTGTATGACAACCTAACACCACGTGGTTTTAGGCAGACCTATTTCTTACCATCACTTGAACGTCTGGCTTCCATCTCTTAGGTTTCCACCCTTTTTGCTTCTGTTGATCTGTTGCAGGTTACCTGGCTATTCCGCCACTGATTGATAGAGTTCACAGGTTCTCCGACCGTTGCCCACGTATGGGAAACGGAATAAATCATCACCATTCCCACATAACTATGAATGTATAAAACGCGACTAATGATTTAATAATTATAGATATTTATATGTAGACAATTAAAAACAACCTAATCACGTGAAGAGTTGTACATTGAAGTGCTTTCGGTTCGGAAGAGCTTTGGAACCTGGCATTAATTGCGTCAATGGGTAAGCTTTGATTTAACGAACGCTACCGACCGAAGCTTTCGCTGCTGAAAAGCTCTTTACCGCTTCAAATTGCCATCGATGCGCTCTCCGTATCTCAAACGGCTTTTGCTAATAAAAACAGTTATTTTTTTTGCAATTAATAATCTAGACGAGCTGGACTTTCTACTTAATGTTATATATTTGACTATAACTTAGTACTTGTTAAAATATTTACACTTTTTCTTAGTTTCGAGAAGGAAATCTTCGAAAAGAAGTCTTCTGGGGTGAAGATGGAGGTATGTGGAGATTTTTACCCAAAACCCTCTCGGTGGTTATCTTCAGCGTTTGGGGAGGTGCGCTAACGCTGGGATAGCTTATCCCGGGGTATGCTTTATGCAGACCCTACCAGCCTCGTGAGCACTTCAATGACCGGAGACCACGTACAGCCATTTTCTTCCTCAGGGTCGTTTACAAGACGAGGAGAACCTTCATTCTGACCGCCAACGACCCCAAAGTAGAGTAGTAACACTATTCAAGATATTTACACTTCACCAACTTGATAAAATGATAACTACTGTTACATCCATAATCAAATCTATACATTGTGTATATAAGTGACGTTCCTTGCGACAGGGTTTTGTCCAGCAGTGGACTACAGCGGACTGATAATGATGACTGTTTTCGTATATACATCATGTCCTCCATATGTTTCTTTTGTTATAAAACCGAGATATACAAAATACAAGTCATCATCATCATCTCAGCTGTTAGACGCCCACTGCTGGACATAGGTCTCCAAACATGTCCACTTTTTAAAAGTTCATATGGAGAGAATTGGGTCACATCCCACCACGCTGGCCCAATGCGAGTTGGTGATAGCCAGACCCTCTTTTGTTGATTAGCAGGCTGCGCCACGTCCTAGTGAGGTTGACTTGGATCCCGTGTGTTATTGTGCGGGACCCCTTATACAAGACAAATAATATTTATTTACTAAACCTAGGTCTCATTCGATAAAAACACTAACAATCTAAACAACAACCAAAACTCTAATTTGTTGTTATATCTCTGTTGCCTGCGACAATTTAGATACCAGCGCAGCTTCTATTGCAGACGATAAACAATTCTATAAAAACATTACCGTGTTCCGGTTTGAAAGGCGTTGCAGCTAATGAAAATACTCGTAAAACGAGACAACAAATTATGTATCGAGACGAACGCAACGTGGTGCTGTGACCAAACTATCTCAACATTATTATGGACAGGTATCATTCATCATTACGTGTCTTTCTCATATTATCGCTTTGTTTTATATAAATGTGTCGGTTGTATTCCGATGTCTCGATTACAATCGACGATTTTAATTCGCCGCATCGATTCGTAAATTGAAATCACTTTGGCAACAGGCCTAATCGGTTGCGAATTCGCCAAAACGATCTACGGCATTGCAGTGGACAGGCTGCTTTATTGGATAAACAAATTTAATATAAACCATAATAACCCGGACAAATTGAATAACAACTGGATGCTTACTAAATTTTTTTAACTTGACACCATTATATACAAATCTCTTTAATAGCATCTACGAAAGCTTAACTCCAGCTACCATTAGTTTATACAACATAAAATATTTTTCATTTAAAACCATCATAAACCAGACAAATTAAAAAACCACTAAATTCTCATTAAATTTTAAATATTTATAACCTTATTCATTTGGCACCATTATATACAAATCTGTTTAATAACATCTCAGAAAGCTATTAGTTTTTATGACATAATATATTTTTTTTATTTAAACCCATCATAACCCAGACAAATTGAATACCCACTGCAGCCTTATTAATTTTTAAATGTTTATAACCTTTTTAACTTGGCACTAGTCTAGTGTAGTAGATAAATTTCCTTGACGCCCAATCTCACAGACAGCCGCATTCCCACTTGTGGGAATAATAAGACAGTTAACTAATTTTTATTGTCTGATAACATCTAAAACAAATTCTTTAATATATGTACTCGAATAATTTAACAGGGTCTGTAGATATCAATTTTATAACCAGTCTGTTCATGGACGTCGGTAAATAAACGAAACATATCTTCAAGAGAATAGCCCGTGAAAAAGTCAAAGGGTGACGACAGATCTGATGAATGGAGGATCCTGCGTAATCCTCCGGTGCATAACATTAACTTATACCGTGTTATATTATTTAATGCACTTGTTTAGTATTTAATTATGTCCTCTAAAACCATTTTTTTAAATAACACAGCTTCGTGCTTTATTTCTTTAGATATGAGGTAAATGTCTTCCGCTTCAAAAATACTTATAATATATATACACAGTACAAAAAGTTGTAACTATGATTTATGTAATATGTAGTATATGTATATATAAATGTATTAGTGTGGGTATGTTAGATCTAAATCAAAGATATATTTGTTTTATCATAACACCATTTACCAATTATAAAGCATTTTAATCTAAAACCTATTCATGGTCAGCTAACATAATTTTTCTGGTTAAAAGCAGTTAGAACTAGTTCACGTCTCAAAATAACACCAATATAATAAATATAAAGATACTAAATCTTAAATTACCTATATTTAGGGAATTTTCTTTATCACGATTTATTACGACCCGCTACAGTTTATAAATTACACCGCACGTGATCACATATCAAAGCGGCGTTCGTAACGCGCAACACGTTTCTCGTTATCACATAAAGATGCGTGATATAAGTGTAAATAAGCCGTCAAATCCCTGTTATTCAGTGGTTCCGGTAAACGAATGTTCCACTGTCATTAACATAACGACTATCAACACCAGGATCTACTTGAAATAAGATAATGAGCATGATATATTATTTAAATTTTAACACGAAGGAGCAGATCTAACTTGCCGGAAACTAAGTAGGTATAGCACATTTGATTATTCATAATTTATAAGTCAAGTAAACTATTTTAATACTTCCAAAAAAAATTATAAATGGCACATTTTTTTTTTTTTTAAATAAACCACAGTACTGTTAGGACGTTAATATGATGGTGATACATCAGCTCATAATATTCCTAACATAATTAATATTACTTAGATGAGGGTTTCTGTCATTATTGCATAAGAATATGTAAGCTAGTAAATAATGGAAAAAAGGATAAGTAAATGTTACTTTATGCATATGTACACAATAATATTCTGTGTATTTTTGTGAATACTATATAATTAGATAGCATAAGTATAGATATAATGTATAAAAAAAAATATCGGTTTGTTATGAAAAATGTATATAGCCTATAATAATGTAGATGTTATAAATGTAAATGTTGTGTGAAAATGTTGTAAATAATAGGATAAGGTAAAGCCCTAAATAATAATATCTGGAATAATTGGCAATAAATAAAAAAAAAAGTTTTCTGTTCATACTCTATTTATACCGCCTGTAAAATAATAATATATACATTTCATTAATGAGCATTTCTGCTAATAAAATATGACAGGCGCTTAATGTTATAAAATAAGCGAGCGTTTTTGATAAGAAAAAGTAAATTTGTTTAATAAGACGATTCCTTACATAAAAAATTTAACTAAGCCTTTTAAAGAAAAATGTACTATTCATCTTTGAAGTTATCAAAAACATTTTATTACTTAAAAGGTGTTATATAAAACACCGCCTCTATGAACGCAATAACGGCAAGATCTCCGGGGAGAAATTCGCAAATTTAGCGGTAGAGCAAGGTCTTGTCCCGTGGGATTATCTTTACTGCTGTAGAATGGATACTCCTACTCCGTTTACGGGCAGACGAATGATGCTGGAGCCACTAATAGTGGAGCCGAACGACGTAAGCTTTTAGTAATACGTAAACTACTCTAATAATAAACGAGTTTCCTTCAACTTAGTTAATAATCACAGTCTATAAAACTACAATAATGGCGTTATGCTAAGCATTGCTGTCAACGGCTGGTGTTCATCTTAGTGTTATCACCATTATTGTCAGCTAATGGGTACTTGCAGCTGGAGATATATCTGTACCCTTGATCACCACACCGTACGGGCCTGTGTTGAAATATTGTAGAAATAAACTTTTGGAAACATCGCGCCAAGTTCACCTGACAATAAGTCATACATAATTTTACTATATTGATAACCACTGCCCATATAAGGGCAAATTTGCTGCACTCGCGACACTTCTCTTGCAGGTTAATGAGTATAGTATATTGGTAAAGTTCACAAGAAAATCTGGTGCTATATTTCTGGTGATATAACCTGTTGTCCGCCTTTTACGGTACGCTGAGGATAGGGAAGTGAGAACATTCTAGTCTTACTTTAAAAACGTAAGATGACAAACGCTATATATTGATAAATGGTCATCGATGATGGTGTGATGATCATTGGGTTATTTCTAGACCACCAGATTACTTAATTCTCAAGTTACCTAGTAAAATAGTTATATTACTCAACTAGTGAGTTACAGCGCTCATTTATAATAGATTTGGGTGCTGAGAAGGAAGACGTTCTCCAGCCTCTGACCAAGCACGAAAATGGCCCTAAAACATATTCAGTATACAAATACCAAACAATACCTTTAACGGCATGAGTCGTATATATAACAATAACTAGTAAAATGTTTTGTTTTGTAAAAATTCCGCACCGACGTAGTCATGATGGCCTAATACAGATAGAAAATATTTTTAGTATTATATTCGTAGTTTGGATCACGCCATTTATCTTTAGTTCAAGTGATAATGCCAGATAAGAGGGTTACAGTGCGCCGACCTCCGAAATTAACGTATTTAAGTTATTAAAGCAGCGTACGACCCGACAAGCGGCGGCTAACTTAGATAGTGCACAAGTGGCTGTTTGTAAGCGAATGTAAATGTTCATGATGTGGAAATTGTGCGGGCTGATGTCCATTGTCTGCTGCAGCAGTGTTGTGAGTTATATTCTCTTTCTTATAACAGAAATAGCTTTACTGATTGTAGGTCTCTGTTGCTAGAGACAGTCTAGGTACATCAGCGCCTATTGCAACTGCCACTGTCTTACATCCCAGCGACGAGCGCAATGTGGTGCAGTGTACCACCATAACTAGCGCTTGCTCATCTCGTCGCTTCGTTGAATAAAAACCAAGGAAGCCATTTGATGTCTTCTAGAACTTTCTTTACAACGTTCCATAGAAGCAAAAATCGACCATATATCATCATCATCATCTATTGTCATCGTCAGCCGATAGACGTCCACTGATGGAGATAGACCTCCCCCAAAAATCATCACATCGGTCCTGTGCTGCAGTCAGCATACTCTCCGACACCACCGGGCATTAGGGCAGAAGTATAACCGGAAGGGTATTTAAACAGCTTCTTGGTCACAACTATTTACGTATAGTCTCGATATTAAGTTTTTCATTGACTCATCACACAATATTACGTAAACACTCAAAATTTTGTAGAGCTATAGCTTCTGCCCTTTAGAGGTCAACTAAGAATGGATTTTATAAAATTCCTTCCCCAAAAAGATTTGGGGGTGTTATCGCAACAGACGGGGAACCGCTAGTAGCTAGAATCATTAAATATTAAAATTAACGACTGCTTATTAATTTGGTAGTGGTATCAACTGAGAGGGCTATGCTCGGAGTTTCTCTGAGTGATCAAATCAGAAAGAAGAAGAAAGATCCGCAGAAGAACTAAGGTCACCGACATAGCCCAAAAGATTGCTTGACAAGTGGCATACGTAGTGTCGAGAGGCCCCCGTCAAGGTGGACCGAAGTACTGGTGAGGTTTGCGGGAACCCTTTGGGATGCGAGCAACGCGAGATCGATCGATGTGGAGATCTATAGATGAGTGATATTCCTCGGCTATGCAAAAAAAAATCCATTATTTCTCCATTTCTTTCAGCTGACAACATCGATAGATGTCAGCGGTGTGATATCCGGGAACCGGATGGCTGGGGTGCCATTGGGGCGATCTCTCGGCGACGGGGAGCTGGATGTGGAAGGCATATGCATAGAGCCCGGCCTAGCCTGCCAGAACTGCACACACACCGTCACTTGCATCGCGTTACCGTACGGTTATTTAAAGGTAAGTTAAATACTTAGTTAACACGTTTCCTAACCTATAGGTTAAATTTATCTAACATACATTGCGATGTAGTGTAAATATCCTAACAATACACATAATAACAAAAAATCATATAGAATCCAATGAAATATATTTCAATTTACTGTACCTATGTACTAGTTAGATGATCGATAGATCTTTATCTGACAAAAGGTTATATATATTTTCATTGTTTTTTTTTTTAATTAAACTAAAAAGATAAATATCTTGTGTCAAAATTAACTCATATATTACTTATATATCTATGAACTGAAATGATTTAGTTTTATCCGACATCAAGGTCAGCCGAATGCCTAGTATCTCTAACGGAATCTATTTGAGGTACTCTGTTCCTATATTTTTCCTTTCGGCAAATATTTCCTTATAGATAATGTTCTAAGTGCAGTTTAAGTGCTGAAAGGTTAGAAACTTACTTACTTATACATTTATAATTAGAACGGTCCAAACTTGGTCTTAATTCTGTGATAATGAATCAGACAGATGGTGGAAGTGTACTCGCTTATAATAACAAAATGTATTGAATATATGTAGTAGGTGTTCATCATCATCATCAGGCGATAGACGTCCACTGCTGGACATCGGCCGCCCCTAAAGATCTGCACGTACATCATAGCCTCCGGTACCACAGGGTAATAGTCTGTCGTATGTCGGGGTTCATTTGGGAGGATTCGAGCTATTTCCCACCACGCTGCACTAATGCGGCATGGCGAGAGCCAGAGCCTCGTCTGTTGATTACCAGGCTGAACCACGAGCAGGTGAGGTTGGCTTGTCCCTTGAGTTGTTGTGCTGGAACCCCTTACACCTCCTAATAGATATAACAGAGTAGAAACTAAACAAAAAAGAACTGGTTATTGACAATTGTGTTAGGACAGCGCTGTTCTGAAGGTGTATTCCGTCGGTACTGTATATACTGCTAATATGTTTCTGTTGCTGGAGACCTAGGCAGGTACCGCCGCAGCGGCTATTGCAGCAGCCAAACAGTACTATGCAAATATTACTGTGTTCCGGTTTGAAAAGCATTGTGGCTAATGAACTGGCGGTAACGATACTTAATTTAAAAAAATCTTATGTCTCAGGGCGACGAGCACCAGCACGAGCACTACGTTATAGTCAGGCGTATCTTTTACCATCAGGTGACCCCTCCCTCGTCTCCTATATGATCATAATACTCTGTTTGCAGGTTCCTCTCCAAACGTGCAGCAACGGGCAGACCTGCAACGCACACCGCGGAGGCTGTTCAACCGAAGCTGTTCCTGAATGCCAACCGGATACTCACAGGCGGACACATACCTGTGAACAGGTATATCATATAACATATAAATAGTCCGCTTCATGATCCCACTGCTGGATTTTCGACATACTTTGGAAGTCGATGCAATTTATGAACTTCGCTGGCTGAGAGTAACTTGTCATTAACCTCATCTGCTCGTGGTGCACCATGCTAATCAAAAATCTAAGCTCTAGGCCCCACCAAACCGTATTGGGTCAGGATGGTGGGAAATTACCCAAATCTCCCCAAATGAAACCCTACAAATGACAACCCCTAATGCCCGGCGATGTGGGCAGCGCGGGTCCGTTCGACGTGGGGATATTTGGGAGAGGCCTATGTCTAACATTGGACGTCTAACTGACTGAGGATGATACATCCCTAATAACAAAATGGTATATATATATCATTTTACATATCAATGAGCTATTCTCCTCCCGCTTTACTACTAGTAAATTCTCCGCAAATGTTTAGGGGAAGGATTTTTTTAAAATCAATTCTTAGCCGACCTCTAAACGGG
This sequence comes from Troides aeacus, assembly GCA_033220335.2. NCBI lineage: Eukaryota > Metazoa > Arthropoda > Insecta > Lepidoptera > Papilionidae > Troides > Troides aeacus. The sequence goes on from CM067278.1 coordinate 11,456,982, forward strand.
AGAAGCAATATCTCTACCAAATTTTGAACCTTAGTCTAATATTTTCGAAGATCTCGTGATGAGTCAACGAATCTCAGGATATCTTCTATACATTGTTATGTTGTTGTTGTTGTAGTCACGATTATTTCCTTTGTTTGTTAATCCAATTTATAATACTACTACTACATCAGCCGATAACCATCTCCCTCGCAGATCTCCTTCAAAGAACGTCACGTTTGTAGGGCTTTATATGGCAGGATTTGGGCCGTTTCCCACCCCCTTACCCTTCTATATTATATTTTATATCAAAATAGGTCCAATTCTTAAGAAACAATAAACTGAATCTTAAACATCGAAGTAACATGAACCGCATTAAAAAAAACACGTTGAACGCCTTCAATAAAAAAATCTGCACCAGTTTTTAAATTTAAAAAAAAAAGTTTTACCTTCCTCATAAGCGGTCGTAGCAAACGCTTTTTAAGGTGTTTTTACTGCAATAATAATTTAACCTAAATAAGTATAACGTTTAAACTGCTATATATCGGGCCGTAATAGCTACGTCCAGATACAATCAGCAGTGAAAGGTCAAGGCGATTGAATTTTGCACAATCAATGTTCAACTGCGAAACGAACGCGGAGATATTTCCGGTAACGACATTCCCTTGAACTGATTAAAATACAACTGCGCAGTTATACGTCGTAGTGAACAGCTCCACCAGAAGCGATGGAGGTGAACTTGCGGAAACTAATCTGATGGTAAATGACATGCCAGCCAAAACAACGTAGAGGTGATTAGGTACACAACTCCGTGGAGGACAATGGCTGGATGTAGTTTTCAGTCAGCAGTACTCACGAGGCTGTTAGAGGCTGCATGAAGCAGACCATGGGTTGGATTATCCCAGCATAGCGTTAGCGAAGCCGCAGTCGTGTTCCGAACGGAGATCCCGTGATCTCTCCCGCCGAAGATGACCACCGAGAGGGTTTTAGTCCCCCGAGAAGTTGTTATACCAATCACCACATAGTTTTCGTCACCTTGAGGCATGAGATGTCAAGTGTCGGTTCTGAAGTAATTTCACGAACTACAGCTTCCAACTGGAACACAGTAATATATCACAGTACTGTTTGTCGACGGTAATAGGAGCTGCGGTGGTATCAAGACAGTCTCCGTCAGCAATAATATATATAACTATAGCAATTACGACTGAACTATCATATATCCTGATGATAAATCATTGCAATAGAAGATCGATTCATACCAAGGATGGTTGTTCAAACTGTTGTATATAAAAACAAAAAATAATCCACCAGCTCGGGATCCCATTGATGGTAAAAACACAGTGAGCTCATTCTGAGTAGATCGGTGAACTACAATTAAAGAGCTGCAAGTAGGGGTGACAGTCCATGATAAGCTTGAGGTCAGGACATCTGTCACCAAAATCTTTCTGTGACCATGACTCTTGTGAAGCACTCAAAATGACGGAGAATTAATTCTATATATAAATAGGATATCTTCAGATTCATAGACTTATCACGAGATCTTCGTCCAAATTTTGGTATAGATATAGCCTCAGCTATTTAAAAGTCAGGTAAGAATGGATTTTACAAAATTCCTTCCCCAAAGGAAGTTGCTAGGTTACGGCCCGCAAACCGGATTGGGAAGACCTAATAATAATGTGAACGCGATTGAAGCCGAAACAGTTTTAGGAAATGAGTAAATGTAATATAAGAAATCTAAATTCCTTTCGGAATGGCGGTAAGAGATGTTAGTCACCATCTCGCTTGTGTTGCAAGAGCTCAATAACTAAAAGAAAGTAAATATAAAAATGGTAAAACTTAATCGTTGATCAACTTCCGTAACCGTGGAATCACCCCCAACAGTCACTTCATCCATTATTAAACAGAAATGAAACCTCAGCCTATCAACACCCGCCGGATGACTGATTGCATCCCTTAAGGCTTTAATGGATGATGCTCACTTTTTCAAATACAATCTTCAGGGAAACGGGTTAAGTAATATCTTGATACAAAGTGAAACTTTCACACTTCGACTTACCTCAGGGTAATGGCGACGTATTATTACTCTTTCAGCTACAAAACCTTTGAAACCAGAATGCGACATCACTGACAAATTGTAACTACCGCCAAAGTAAAAACCACATTCTCATTTGCACTGGGGATAAGTATTTGCCGGGGATCGACTAGATACCGCCGCAACTCCTATTACACAGCAGCCATAGTGACGGGGGGATTGAGCTGATAGATATCCTGATATCATAGCTATCACGGTGTACCTACAACCTTTTAATTATTATTTGTGCAGAATGAATAATGGTCTAAAGGTTTCCGCAAAACATTTCACGGAATCCAAGCCAACCTCACCTGCTCGTGGGGCACCCTGCTAATCAACAAACGAGGCTCTCGTCTCCACCAACCCGTATTAGGTCAGCCAAGTGGGAAATGGCCCAAATCCTTCATATAAATCCTTACCCGTTGTGGGAATCATTGGGAAAGGCCTACGTTCAGCAGTGGACGTGTATCGGCTAATAATAATGATGATGATGAGACCGAACTCGTGGTCTCATTAAGTTTTCTCTTGGTGTTTGATGCTTGATTTAATTTCAAGACCCTAAGCTGATGGTATTGCCCAACCATCTCTATAGAAATTAGCATTTCTATTAATTTCAATAGCCTAGCGAATCATCCTCAGTAAGAATCGGTGTTTCTGGTTGGGATGTTCCAAAACATGGTGACAGATAGAAGACACCTTACAGCGTTGATGTTTCATCAGCTACATGTTCCTTCAGCCCTACCCCTCACAGATCTCTTTGCTTGTCTTATATGTGGTATACTATCAACTTGAGATCTCATTATGAATAAAATTACTTCACACATCAAGCACACCCATTGAAGACTCTAAGACACGATCAGCTCATTCAGCATAGATTTGACAACACATATAGTTATAAGTACCCCTTCTTAGCTATGACATCTGGACATCATCTTAATCCTCTAGTGACCATGGCTGCTGCATAATGGCCGAAACTTCGGAATAATAAAAGTAAAGTTATTTGGTATTCAACATAATCAGCTGATAGACGTCCATAGCTGGACATGAGCCTCCCTCAAAGATCTGCAAATTGATCGGTCCTACGCTACCCTGGTTCCGCCGTCATAGTCAGCACTGCCTGCGGTATGGCCTGGAACTATGGGCCGTCGTTTATAGGGGTTCATGTGGGGGGATTTGGGCTATTTCCCACTACGCGGGCCCAATGCGGATTGATAGGAATCAGAGTCTGGTTTGTTGATTAGCAGAGTACATCACGAGTAGGTGAGGTTGGCTTAGTTTCTGTGAATTGTTGTGCGAGATCCTTTACAACCCATTTTTATCTGATATTCGCTTAAATATAACAAACCAAAAATCTTATCCCCTATCCTCCCCTAACCCCTCCCCCTAGTCTAACGTTTTCACTTTCTAATAAATGTCCTCCGGATTAAGAAATGCTTGTAAGAATTTCGCTCCATTTAATTTCTCCAGCCTCCAGGAAAACTCAGCACAAAACTTAATCGGATTTGTGCAAGTTGGTGCTCACAAACACGAACCGAATCGATTTTTGTTATCGCCTCCGACCCAAATGAATGCCAATAAAGAGATTCATGTAGGCATTACTGCCAAATCAGTCGACTAAATACATTAAATGGATCGTTCCTAGACATAATGTAATTGCTTTTAAGGGCGGCTAAAAATGAATTTTTCAAGAAACCTTCCCCAAAGTAGAGAGGGTGTTGCTAGTAAAACGGACGAGAAACAGCTGTTACATGAATAAATATAAGTAAAACATTATAATTACTGATGTAAGTAAATAAATAGTATTTTGGAATTCTATCTAAGCTTAAACCTGAACTAATTTTATAGTTAGTACATCTAATAAATGATCGACTTGTGACCTTGGAAACAATGACTTCATTTCAAGGTTAAACATTAAATAACACTAATTGTTACTATACGTCTAAAATACTTACTATGTAATAATCGTCAATCAGGGTACCTAGGTTTTGTTTATTTCATTAAGCAACAACACGAGCACGACGTTCACCTGATGGTGAGTGATACGCCCGCCCTTAACAACACGGCGTTAGCTAGAGTGGTACACACTTCGCCACACTGCGTTCGTTACCCTGAGACATAACATGTTGAGTCTCGTTACCCCAGTAATTACACCAATTAAAGCGCCCTTCAAACCGGAACACAGTAATGTATTCACAGTACTGTTTTGCGGCAGAAATAGGTATAGAATAGAATATAGAAGAATAAAAAATAGTACAGAATAGAAATAGGCGAGATTTACATCTTGGCCTTGTCGAACCAGTTAGGATGATAAATACAGCATCCCACTGTGCTTATCGCTATGAGACATTTGTTAAGTCTCATTACCTTAGTAATTTCACTGGTTATATTGTCATATAAAGTGAAATACAGTAGGCAAAGGCACCGGGACCTTTATAGAACGCACCGATGCCCCTCTACACTTTGTTTGAGCACTTCTCTGAGGAGGAGCCTGGCCCTTCTGGGCACCAGCGCTGAGCCATACACTGTCCCACGCAGGTTCACTTGTTGAGCGATAAAGGCCCTCACCCTCAAGACCCGTGAAACTCCTAGACCCTTTTAGTCGCCTTCTTCGACAGTCAGGGCTTACCTTAGTCCTATTCTGTCTATAGCCAGAGAATAGCTCCTGCAAACTATTAGTACCTATAGTCTTGTTTTATTTAACAATACTTTATCATTCCAGGTGGGAATATTTCCCGACGCTTACGATTGCAGAAAGTTCCACCTTTGCTCACCAGCCGAGGGTCTACCAGACAGTCGTCCGGCTGACCACCGAACGGCTCTATGCCCTAGGCATTACGGCTATAACCCTCAGAACGCGCAATGTTCGGTAAGTGACTAACTTTGACACTAAAATATATCTTCGTTTTATACTAAATTATAGTTAAACAGATCAGTACTTTTGGTAAGTCCTTTTTATGTAGTATCAACCGACAGATGTTCACTGTTGGACATAGACTTCCTTCAAAGATCACCACGTCTTTTGTTGGAGTTCATTGAGGGGAATTGGGCTGTAACCCACCACGCTGGCTCAGTGCGGGTTAGTGTGTGGTCAGAGCCTCGTCTGTTATTCAGCAGAGTGCATCGTGTGCAAATGAGGTTGACTTGAGCTTCAAAAGATGTAAGGCGGATACTCTAATCTAAACTGAATTAGTCTCTATATCCTGTTACTTGTTAGGGGTGTAACGGGGTCCCGCAGAACAACTCACGCGATCTAATCTAACCTCACCTACTTGTGGTGCACTCTACTAATCAACAAACGAAGCTCTAGCTCTCACCAACTCGCATTGGGCCAGGGTGGTGGGAAATGGCTCAAATACCTCCCGGTCCCCTTACCGATCGATTTGGGAATCTTTGGGGGAGGCCTATATCCAGCAGTAGACGTATATCGGCTGATGATGATGATGATCCTGTTACTTTAACTTTTTCACTAACTAACTAAAGGATCTACTTCCGTTACTTTACTATAACAAAGGTAAATATTACACGTTAAATATATAAAGATTACTATTAATGTAAAAGTCTAGCAGAGTTTAGAAGAGAAAACTTATGTTTTACAAAGCAATTAGTTTACATCACAATTTATCAGTTCTATCGATTCTATTCTTCCCTTATATTTAAGGGGTACGCGCAGAAAGGCACTCCCTACGGCTGTTTCGTGTTTTTCTCCAAACTTTTCCGCTCACCGGAAACAATTACCTCCGCCGGGTTCGAAGCAGCGGTTTATTAGGTGAAAGCTTAATGTTGTTAACGCCTCCCTACAAACTGCCTACACAGCAACTTGTGGAACAACACCGTAATATTGCTATCAAACTTTTGAAACACATCCGGTATATACCAAGTTCATAATCAGTAGTAGTAACTAGAACAATATACTTAAACAGGACAAATCGATTATTTTTTTACTACAATTAAGGCAACTATCAATTAACTAAACTTTCAAGTGAAAACAATATATTTTAGGTTCATGTCATAAAAAAATGTTAGCTTTTATCAAACTTCTACTTATAATCATCATCATCATCAATAGTCGTTCTTAATCAATTGCTGGATATAGTCTTCCACCAGATACATTCCTCAGCTTTTTGCATCTACCCTCCTACTTATGTACCTATTTAATAATAAAAAACGCATATATTTTTTGTTCTCCTCTTCCCTAATAGTAAAGAGAAAGGACTTCATAAAGCCCAAATCATAGTTTCTAACTAGTCAATTAACTAAATTATTGTTTCAAGTCTTATGAAATGATTTGTATAGCAAATCAATTTATTTCAATTATTTTAAATTACAGGTGAAACTCTCAAATGGCCAGTGCAGCAAGAGACCGGTACCAGATTGTGCGGAAGTCGGACAAATGGGACCTCTAGCTGCGAGTCCGAATCATTACTACGTGTGCTTATTAAAGCGCGGTGCTCTTCATCCCCAAATCTTCATTTGCCCCCACGGCTGGTACTTCTGGGACGGGTTCTGCCACTCAGAACCGCAAAGGGACAAATCTGCAGTAAAAGAAGCGGAGATCATTTCTGAAGAACGTAAAAGTCATAAGAGAGTTCAAAAGGAAACGACCCCGGCCAAAGTTACGACAGCGAAGATCGATAGTTTCTTCTCAACGGAGAAGGCCATAACCTATGCTGCAGATACGTTCTTAGCAGATAAGTTTGATTTGAGTAATTACGAGACCATCGATGAAAACGTTGCACCGCAAGATGATTACGCAAATTCCTTCGAAAGCGGAAATGAATTCTGGTGAGGTGTTGCTTCTATAGATAGAACCTAAGATTTAAATAGGGTTGTTTTATATTTGTTTACTTTAAGAACAAAACTATGTACCTAATATTAGCTATGTTAAGAATAAAGATATTTCCTTCTCAAATCGTATATCATTGTTATATTATTAAATCTACCAGAAATAGACGCTGAACAGGTACTTTGATGTTTGTAGGTATTGTCGGAGAGAAAGTATCGAAGTGCGCTATTGGAAGTGAATGTCTTGTTACTTAAGAGATCCTCTCGTTGTTGAATACCCTGTAAAAGCTTGATGTTTTTAAAATGCTGACATTTCCACCGCTCCACCCCTTCGCGATGGAGCGCTGATACTAAGCCGTTTACAAAACATAGCGCCATTATCGCGGAACGAGCACTAAACGAAATTCGTACCGATACCGGCTCTCACGTCCGAAACAATCGCCCGACTGTACGTTCACCACAAATTCGATGAACGACGGATTCATTCATAATTCTGTCCTATTATCATCTAATTTACCCGGAGACGACCAGATAATATGGATAAACTGGTTAGATCTGAGGATCGCCTTCCCGATAGTGCGACTAGATACAGGCAATGTTAGGACCAACATTCCAAATGCCCTGAGACGTGCCGAGAACAGAGCGCTGTGGAGGCAACTGGTTGACGTGTCATTAAGAGCATTCAAGACAAGCACGACCCTCAGTCATGAAGTACACGAAAGAGGAGAAGAATGTCATCAACATCAAAAGATTCCTTACGATCTTCAAGTCATTTAACCAAGGTAGTTGTCTGATACTGCACTTGCCTATATGTGTTCTAGTATATCAAGGATCTTTCTATCCCATCAATCATCTGACCTTTAGCAACTGATACACTAAAGGAGTTATATATAATATAATACGATCGATTGCTAAAGAAATCCTTACAAGAAAGCCTCCGACCGACAGAGAACATCTTGCCATATATGATGATACTATTTAAGATTATATTATTCATGATAATATTATTAATGATGATATCATTAATATATTTATGTAATTAATTCATGTTATTGAATGTAATGACATCGTAGATCACCGACATAGTACTAGACCGACCGACATAGATATATTTGGAGTAGGCCTATGTCCAGCTGTGGACATATGTCAGTTGATGATGATGATGAATGATATTATTCTGTAACGTTTATGATAAATTATTAATATTATTGTTTCAATAGATTTATATAGATTTATTCAGCCTTCTTCTAATTCACGCTGCAACAAGTTAACTGGAAGAGAATGCGACTTAGGCATTAAGGCCGCTCTCTATAAACCAGTTTTTAGGTTATAAGTAAACAGTAAATAAAAGATTAGTATCTATTAAATAAATTAAGAATCAGCTCTATAATTTTTTTAAAAACAGTACATATTTAAGGTTTGTTGTGAATCATATTTAAACAATCATTTGGGCAGTCCTTAACAATGTTATACAGTTCATCCATTACTCTACAGTTATTACAGTATGGTAATAACAGATTAATCCTTAGCTCCTGGAATTTCATCTAACACCAATAATCGATCAGTCCGGGTAATTGTTGGATGCCTTGCGCCCCTGGCTATCCGCTGCCGATCCGCTAGACCTTTGTCCCTGAGCGGTACAAAGGCCTATCTCCGCGATCTTCCCGTGCCTCGCCGACTACGGAACGTTCCGTGGAACAAGTGTTATTAACAAACTTAAGTTTCCTCCGCCCGCGTCATAAGCTGACGACCGATTTTATAATCTACTAGATGGTAATGCTGATGTTGTTCAGTTGATGCCAAAGTAAATCTATTACGTTTCTTACAAGCACGATCTCTTGAGAAGATTCAAAATATTATACACAGCAGAATCTGAACATTTCATCAAAGACAGTTTTATCACTTCCATTATAACCCGTCACAGACAAAACAGAATCTACACAGTGAAATATACAGTACAAATAGGAGGACAATAAGGACTAGTACCTATAATATTCACAGGTAATGATCCAGTGGACAGATAGAAATATATCAGAAATATAGTCATTATAATTCTTTTTATACTTGAAACTGAAACCTCCTGTGTATGAGTATTAAAAGCAAAGCAATTCTTTATTTGCATCAGTATATACGTAAGTAATAACTTGTTTATTAATAGCGATTAATTAACTTAATTAAAATGAAGTTGTGTCTGTTTATTAATATAATAAAAACTATATATCATTGCAATTACGTTACGAGAGGACAACTTTAATGTCACATGAGAGCTGGATGATTTAAAATGATATACGAGATCGTTAAATGGATAGATTGAAGAAAGATATGTTTAGTCATCGATAGTTATTAGTTTTTTTTTTACACAATAACTGACGAGACGAGCGAGACGTTCATCTGATGGTAAGCGATACGTCCGTTCATAACATCGTGATGCTAGTTAGGATGTTATACACAACACCACATTGCGCTCGTCGCTTTGAGACATATGATGTTAGGTTTCGTTACCTCAGTACTACACTAGCTATAGCACCCTTAAAACAGGAACGTGGTATGTACTGTTTGGCGGCAGATATAGCTGAGATATACTTAGGCGGTCTCTGGCAACAGAGATCTATCACCAGTAAATCATCAGAGTAACACCAAAAAAAAGAAAGATCCTGTTGATAGATAGTACCACCTTTAACCTGATTACTGCCCACAAATACAGTCAGCTGTAATTAGATCAGTGCCCTTAAACTATCATACCACAACTTCACATAACACCAGGAAATAACATCAAACACTAGCACTCCTTCTGGTTTGTTCCATAAGTTGGTGAGGTCAGCTTTCTTCACCTTTCTCCTCCACTTCGCTCTTTAGCTCGATATCATCATCGGTCACTTAGCACTTATCTATTGACACTACATGCTCTTTTGTTCGTTCTTTTCTTGGCTGTCTGTCGATCTTCGACTGGAGAGAGAAAACTGCAATAAAAACTAGCCATTATACTCAGGCGGTCTACATCAAGCACTAACTTATTTTATTGATTATAAAGCAACTGCAGATTTTTTAAAGGAACCTTTTTTTGTTCATGGTCGTGAAGTCCAGGAATGAGCACCGCATTATGTGCACATATTGTAGCCCCAGATTCAGTACTGCATTTGGACTTTCTCCAATGAAACGAGTCACCCACAGAATTCAGATAATTTACGAAACTGTTTCAATAAATAAGTAAGATTTGTGCGTATTAGTTGAAGTTATATTTGTCATTGAAGATATATTTGTTAGTTACTATATTATCATATAACTGGGATTAAATCTAGATAGGCGATAAACCTGGATGAATTAAAACGAAAAAGAATGAAGCAAAAATGTGAATCAAGAAACTTTTGAGGCTCATAGATTCATCTTTACAGAACAAAATTGTACTATACAAAGTAATAATTAAACCAATACGAGCCTTTGATTTAAAGCTTTGAAGTTCAGCCAACTACGGCAAGATTTCTGAATGAAGTACTACGGACAATAGTTAAATCACCATGGTACGCGAAGAATATTGAAATCGATGATTACAATATTATAACCACCATTGAAGAATTAAAAAGAGCTTAAGAAGATATAAGTCCTAATAAGGCACGCGAACAAATCTCTCGTCTACAGACAATGAAACGACTCCACTCGAAAGAGAGCACATTCTTGATCTAGAAAATAGAACTTAAGTAGTAACCACAATTAATGAACTGTGGTCCATTGAACCTGATGACATCTGATTAAAGCATAATTATAAACAAAGGATTATATATGAGGAAAAGGAAAAAAACAGATGGAGTGTTGAAACAGATCTTAATTCTAGTTTTATCAGCATAAAAGATATACACGATGTTAAAGATATCAATGCACTTGGAGAAGAATCCACGTCCACTGTAGGACATAGGCCTCCACCAAAGCTAGCTGCTTTCGGCAACCTTCACCAAATCGTCGCACCAATGGAAGGCCTGCCAACACTGCGCCCATTGATACGCGGTCGGACCTTGATATAAAAACATACCAATTAGATGAAAACGGATCAGTAAAGATAACATAACAGCATCTTTCGTCAGGTGCTGATGATGATGATGATGAATAAATCTTCAGCATCTATACCATTCAACATCCTCTAGATTGAAATCAAATGTTAGCCAAAAACATACTGTTTTTGTAAAGAAATAGTAACTGACCGGAGACCGTCTAGAACTTCCACCGTAGCTTTCAGGCGACACACATCAGTGTCCAAACATTACCTGGTATGAAGGACGTTGTAGCTGGTCGAATTACTGAGGTAACTACAAACATTATACGTGCAGAGGTGACAAGCTCAACATGATGCATATCATTCTAACACCACGCCGTATAAAAAACAAAACTTAATAAGTTTATATATAAGTTGCAAACGTGAGGATAAGTTGAGAAGCAGCTACCTCCATATTTACTACATTTAGATCCTTTACTACAACAGAGTTTTAAATCAAGCCGTCCTCTAAACACCATAAATTGAAGCTCGCGTACAAATCACCGGCTAACTGGTACACCTACCAGTCGGATTACTTAACTGAAGCTGAACTGAACGCAAACCATAATACAAGATTAATAGTTTAGGAATACTTCATCTTAACTTGTAATGGATGTACCACCCACGGCAAGCAAATAACCTTTACTGCTAAATAGTTAAAATTTGTTAAAACGTTTTAGTAAACCGCGTCGCAAAAAAGAGGTGTACTATACATTTAACCTGCTACTGCTAGTAATAAATACACCAGTTCATAACGAAGTGGTGAAAGTCAGGATAGGTCTATTGATGGATGTCATCTGGATAGGTACCGCCACAGTGCTATTCCAGCAGACAAACAGCACTTCGATAACTTCAAGACTATTGACACTGTAATAGTTTACTGGTGGTAGGTCTCTGCTGCTGGAGACTGACTAGGTACCACTGCAGTTCCTATTTCGTTACGTTACATTAGTTACAGCTTGACTCTATCTAGTGAAATTACTGAGGTAATGAGACAACAAATGTATCAAAGCGATAAGCACAGTGGGATGCTATCGCAAAACAGTAGTGTACAAACATTACTGTGTTCCGGTTTAAAAGCCGTTGTGATTACTGTGATTACTGGAGTATTGAGACCAAACTTATGTCTGAAAACGATGAGAACAATGTGGTGCAATGGATATTATCCCAACTAGCGACAGATGAGTAGGTTTAGCAGAGCTTCTCGTCCCTTTGTACAATAAAAATTAAAATATGGACGTTTCATTCAGATGATGATGACCAGTCCATGGTGTGTATGTAGTCTATAGCCTCCTCTTCAAGACGAGCAAAACAGCGGTATAGTGTAGAGAGCAATCAAATCATCCTCCAGTATGTAATTATGCTGAACGTAGGCGGAAAACTAATCACATACAGAGAATGATGATTAACCCGTTTTCGAGCCAACCTCGTTTTTTCACTGATGTCATCACCATCGAGCATTAATGATTTCATACATGTATACCACAGGGTGTTTCTTGTGGTATACACTGATAATATTAGGGGTGTACCATTAAGTCTAGATAAGATCATAAAGGGCTGTAAGGGGTCCCGCACAACGACTCACGGGACACAATCCAACCTCATCTGCTCGTGGTATACCTTACTAATCAACAAACGAGGCTCTGGCCCCCGCCTACCCGCATTGGGCCTGCGTGGTGGGAAATGGCCTAAATCCCCCCAATTGAACCCCGTAAAATAACGATCTCTTGTGCCCGACGGCATCATAAGCCATGTAGACCGTAAGGTCGCGGGACACCACTGGTTGCGGGCAGCGCAGTTCCGATCTAGGTACAGATCTTTAGTGGAGATCTATGTTTAGCAGTGGACGTCTATCAGCTGATGATGAATATCATAAACCATACTTATCATATGTTTATCTGCAATGACCGTGCCGTAAATAAATTTTAAAATAGTCTATGCGGTATTAAACATAACCATCATCTTCATTTAATTGAAGCGACGAGATGAGAAAGACATTAATCTGATGGTAATTCATACGCCACGTTTAGGTTGACACACACAACACCACAGGCCTCTTCGCAGTGTTCATATTCTGTGGATTTTCTACCCATCTTAAAGTCATTACACTGCAGGATATGGAGTAGCAGTATCCCAATGTTTTCACCAACTCAACATTTTCTGCTTGAGTAGACATTTTTTCGAACAAATGTGAAGATGATGCTTCTTACTGTTTCTCCCTTTTCGCGTTACAGCTCCAACTAGTCGGGGAAGGTGATGTGTTATTTATATAATTTTTTTCCAGATAAGTAGTAGAGGACTTAAGGATATAATATATATATTTTTAGATTTTTATTATTATTCCATTACAGGATAATCATTACTTTTTGAACACACCTCGAAAAGCTGTTTTAAGGATCGCCGCGTCAGCAGGTTGCTTGCTTAAGTATTTCTGATTAAAGTAAATGTCGGTATGTAACAGCATACTCTCGTGACTTGGGCCACGCGGCCGCACTGCAGGTCTAACGGTGTACAAAAAACGAGAACCTCTGACATTAGACACTGGAATTGCATCAGAGCCCCGGTGCTATCCGACGTGGGAAGTTTACCTATAGCCGATACGTCGAATGCAGCCGCGGCCGATACGGCCATTGTACGGAGGCGGCTTTTGTTTAAGACGTACAAACGTTCATATTATATTTTTGTACACAACATTCCCATCAATACAAACTCTTCATTAAATAACAAAAGACTAAATTAGAAAAAAACAATTCTTAGAAATGTTAAAACTGTAAGCTTTTAGTTTCGTTCATAACAGACACAAGAATTCAACTCCAAGGAAGATCATTATAGAATTATAGATCAACGTTAGAAAATATACACTATAGATAATTGTAAGTTCTCCGAAGTAATGGCGGAGAAAATGTTTGCTAATTTGAAGAAGAATTATCTAGAAAAGACATCATGATATCTGACCTAAATTATTATCGTGATTGAATTCAATTACTACGTCACCATTACATTAGTATCTATGAAAGTGATTAGTACAATAATGGTTTAATGATTGTTAATGATTTAAAAATGATCCTTCACGCGAAATCCTATTCAAGTACTAGTGATACGCTGTCCCATTTGTCTTTAGTAAGCAAGTGTGATCTCTAACCGAATTTTTAATGAGAATTTAAACTTTTCTTATAATGGATTGTACAAATTTAACTTCGCTATCATATTCGTTCTCACCATCTAAGTAATCGATCGTTTTAATAATGATAACCTGCAAGAAGCATGCCGCGGTCGTAATGTCCAGATAAACAGGTTTCCTTCGAACGACACCGTGTTATCTTAGGTGTAAATTTCAACCTAGATATCGCAGCATTACAATTTCCAAACAACAAAAGTTATGAGGACAAAGTGAAGTAGATCACTTCACGCAATCTTTACTCGTTTACATTTGTAAGATGAAGCAGTTGGATTTAAACGATATTATCAATTAGGTTAAGAATTTAAACGCCTCAGATGCTGGGGCCTTGGACAATAGATCCCAAAATGTCAAAAATCTAAACATTATTAAAAGTCCAGATAGTTTTTACTGACCTTTACATAAAAGTAAAGTACCTTCTCCGTATTAAATATTATACAAAACCAAAAACAGTTTTTGTTACTTGAAAACTGAAGTCCATTAAACCATATTGAAGACAGTACATTGGAGTGGGATAAAGTCTGCATAATAACATATGTATTAAGTTTTTATCAATAACGTGTTTTAACCTCATTGGTCATTTCCCTTGACGATTTTACTTTCATTTATGTCCTCACGTCATTTTTGTTTTAAATGTAAATTCCGTTTCATACAACAATCTGGTTAAATGGGTATATCCATGATGATTGGATCTTGTGACAACTGATCAAACTTGTGAAGATGGGCAATTTTCCCATAATTCATATCTTTTAAACATTTCAATAAAACTGTGCATATATTTAGTTAATTAAATATTTTAGATGTTTTCAAATGTGGTGCGAGGTCTCTGATGAGTGACAGCACACGCAGCAGCACCAACACTATATTGTTGACGAGCAGAGTGATTCAAAGTGCAGAGCCAAGTGACTAAATACAACAGTATTACAAACATCCAATGAGATCCAGTTGATGGAGTGAAATGTATAGTTATATATATATTTGATTTTGATATGAAAATAAAAAAAAAACAAGGTTTCGCCAGATATACACTTGTCCCCTTTTTTCTTCTTCTGACACCGCAAATCAGGATCTTCGTTTACTCACCACTGTAATTTTTTTTATTTATACTGCGTCTACAATTTGTTCTTTTACTCTTCTATTTTATTTATATATATCTTAATCATTATAAATATTCACACTTTACATATATACCTGTTTATACATAATTTACCTACATTAACTGGTGGTAGTGGCCATGTTGCTGCAGACCGCCTAGGTAGGTACCACCGCAGCTGCTATTGCAGCCGACAAACAGTAGTATGCCAACATTACTGTATTCCAGTTTGAAGAGCCCTGCCAGCTAGTGAAATTACATAGGCAACAAGTATTAATATCTTACGTATTAAGGCGAACGCAATGTATAATATACTATCTAGCGCACATTGTTATGGACAGGCGTACCTCTCACCATCAGGTGAACCGTCTCACACGTCTCCTCGCTTCTTTGAATAAAGTACTCATTCATTTTCTTAAAACCTTCGCTAGCTACATATATATACGTCAAAAGATTTCGGAATTAATCTCTTAATACTTTACTACTTATTATATCGGTAATAATATATTATCAGTAGTTACATTATCTCCTATCTCCAATTAGTATTCGCCGTTATAATATCTAATCTGTAAAGAGCATTAAAATAAGTCTAGACTCCATACCCGCGAGCAGCCCGCGCAGACATTTGTCAGCCAAAATGCCAAGTTGATTCGGTGCGAACCTACGGACCGCTATAAATGTAGCGCGCATCGCAACTCTTGATACTTATTGCAACCCTCAGTAGTAAGTCTATCAAGTAAGGGTAACAGATACAATCATAAATATTTAATATAGTGATAAATATGTAACTATCTAAACAAAACAATATAACGGGATAAGAAAATTAAAGAGAAAAAAAACTTCTATAAACATTTTTTTTTTATGATTATGCGTCGAAACGTGCTTTCACCTGATGTTCAGATCACTACATGATGATACGCCTGCCTACAAGAACGTCGCGTTAGAATGATATATACTGCATCACATTACGCTCTTCGTTTGAGACATAACATGTTGAGTACCTTAGTAATTACACTAACTATAACGCCCTTCAATCCGAAACACAGTAATGTCTATTTAGTCTCCGACCACAGAAACCACCACCAGTAAATTACGACCTACCGTTATAATGGGGGGAGGCGTCACAAATTAATGAATATTATATCATCTTAATTAACTACTCTTACCAACAAGTAATTGTGTATCTTGTTCATCTTAACACAGTCCTAAAAAATAATCCAGATGATATTTAACTGTATAGTTTGATTTAATGGTACAATATACTGTGTTACTGAGATGGCTTTCACTCTTTGGATCTGTTTATTTACTGCTGGTAGGTCTCTGATGTAGCAGACCGTCAAGTAATTACCACCGCAGCGCCTATTGCAGCCGACAAACAGTACTGTGCAAATATTACTCTTGGTTTGAAGGGCGGTTGGTTAGTGTAATTACTATGGTAACGAGATTCGACATCCTGTTACAGGCGACAAGCGCATTGTAGCGGTAAATGTCCGCGCGTCTCGGCACTTAATTATATGTTTAAACAAAAGCGTTATGAAAATATGCTCTTTATGTATAATCGATTGCTAATTACAATTATCAAGAGTGGTCATTCCAATTACAGTACAACGCACACGTTTACCGACAAAGCCGCTCAACGAGGCACCTCGCTGCCGACCATTCATTACGCAGGCGCCGCGCCGCCTCCACCAACCGCCGCGATGCACTCGCACAACTAGCTCGAATTCAAATTTCGAATTAATCCACACGTCCATCGTTCGACGTACTAACCGATTTTTCATCACTGACAGCTGTCAGTTTCGCGCGCCATTTTTCAATTTTTTTTTCATCCCGCCAAACGTCTGTGTTGTTTTTTGTGCACGCTGCCAGTCCGATACTACAACACTCTTCCGGTGGATATAATAAAAAGTAAGTAGTAATTTACAATCAAGTATTATTTAACAATTAACGTATCATTGAGTATTTATTTTTAATACTTTAATTAACGTATGACATATTTAAAAAAAAATGTTGAAAATTCAAGCAGCATTTATTCTAACAACTTTTTTTATTGCGACGAGACGAGCTGGACGTTCACCTGATAGTAAATAATACACCCTGCCCATAATAACGTGGCGCTATTTAGGACGATATACACAGTATTGCGCTCGTCGCCTGAGACACTAGCTACAGCGCCTTTCAAACCGGAACTTAGCAATGATTGCACAGTACTATCTGACGGCTGCAATAGGCGCTGCGATGGTATCTACTTAGATTCTCTCCGATAATAAAGACCTACCTCCTATCTATTATTAAAATTTTTTTTCGTTTCTAATAACAGTAAACTAAGGTTTAATTACGTGTTTAACTTTTTAAATTAATTTCTAAAAACTATGCAAAAGTTTGTTTAAAAATTCCAGATATAAAAGTAATTGCACACTCCGCGCTCATCGCGCAGCTGTAACAACGCGACGCGCCGCGCCGCCGCGGGCTGGCCGGCCGCGCACTATTCACAAAACTTTCGTAACACACGAAACGCAAATACACCGCGACTAGCAAAATATTTTTCAGGATTTGTTTTTAAAAACAACATGGCGGCTTTTTATCACATTTATTATGGAAATGCAAATATAACGTAGTTATAACAGTTTTTAATGTGCTTCTCATACAGATATAAACTTGCTTTTAGTTTACACGTCAAATTTTCATTAGCTGAATGTTGGATTCAAACTTTATATCTCTAACCTTTTTCCGGATCCGGGGGTTGGAGGTCTTTAAAAAAATACGCTATCCTTAAAGGGAAGTGTCTGGGATTACGTGGCGATTTATTACCCATTAAAACCCGTGGATTTTAAACTCAAATAAATAAAAAAAAGATATGATGATAGTGAAAGTTTTAGATCTGGGCGCACAAGAATAGTTCCATTTTATATGCTTTATATACATACATATTTATTTACATGTAAATGTATATATATATATATATATTTATATTCATTATATATTAATATAATGAATAACGACTCACGGCTCACGGCACGGTGCACAACGGCACCGTAATTAAAATTGTTTTAAATTTCGTATGGACGTAAAAAGTACTTGTGTAGATTTTATTGAGTAACTATACTTATATATAATATGATAGTTATATTTCGACTGAGGATTACTATCACAATGAGAAGAACTGTTTGTGGTGTTACGGATCGTGTCGCCTGCAACTACCATACGTAACAAAACAAATGTGCTGGTACTGATGAAAAACTTTTACTGTATTAAAATTGTTTAAACTCTTGAATATGTATGGCAACAAGAATAATTTGAAGAGTGCCGATTGTTTAAATATGATTGCAACTATACTGCAGAGTGGCATGTGTGGGTAGTTTGAGATTAAGTATGAAAAGGTGTCGCCGCATCGATTATTAAATATGATGAGCACAGATCACACGGTACGACCGAATATCGGGCGGTATAACCTGAACCCGCTTTATGTAAGACTAAATACCTTACATCGACGAATGAACGCCATAGATTCGCGGTTTTTTCCTGCATCATAAAAGAGCAGGTTTAGTGCGTCAGATGACAATCGGCACTACACTAATAAAACCAAAACTGTCAATGCTTTAGAAATGATGAAAAGGTTGCAATGTGGGTATCGTAGTACAGATAGGGCGTCGCCACAGAACGACGCGCAGACGCATCGCCCTACCTCTGCGACAAGTTCACTAGGGCTATTGGATCAAGGACGGGTCCGGCTAAAGAAGCTGGTCCCTAAAACCACCAAGAAGGTCCGATTCGCAACATTGAATGTAGGAACACTATCAGGAAGAACAAAAGAGCTCGCAGACTTATTCCAACGCCGCAACAAATTATATGATAAGCTGCGATCTCAAAGAAAGTGATGTTCCAAATAGAGCGAAGTGGAGTGAGAGAAGTAAGAAAGCAGACCCTGTCTTAAGACGGGACAAATGCTAAGAAGAAGAAGAATAAGAAGGATATATTAATATAGTATTTATTTGCATATCGTCCTACGTTGCATATGCTCCTAGCGTCCTACGTTGTCTGGTAGAACGCCGCTAGGCATTAAGTCTGTCGATTGTAACCTAATTTTAGGCGTTCAAGAAAGATTTTAAATAAGTATATAGAAAAAAAATGTTGGGAGGACGAAGCCCCCGGTCAGTGACGACCCATCCCGAGACCCTTAATGGTGCTAATGAAGACCATGTTCAGCAACCGTCGTCTGATCAGAATATTGTTTTTAACAGTTAACTCTGGAACAATAAAGTTCTTGTAAAGGTCTCTGTCGCTACAGACCGTCTAGGTATCACCGCAGCGCCTATTGCAGCCGACAAACAGTACAGTGGAAACCTTACTGTGTTCCGGTTTGATGGGCGCTGTAACAGTGTAATTACTGGGAGAACAAGTCATCTTGTCTTAGGCGACGAGCGCAATGTGGTCCAGTGAATAACATGCTAACTAGCGCCGCTTTGTTATGTAATGGTGGGCGTATCACTTATTATCAAGTGAACGTATCACTCGTCTCGTCGCTTAATGACATAAAAAAAAAGATTTACAAATTTTATTGTAACAGCTTTTCGTTTGTAAGATGGATTGTTGGTTTCTTAAAGCTCCCATCCACTTATAGTTTGAGGGATGAATTGTAAATTATAGTTACCCCCACTTCAAATTAACCTAACTAAACGTTTCCGTTTAGTTAGGTTAATACCGTAAAAAAAACTGATAGTTATATATTTTAAATGAAATTTGGATACGTGTAATTATTATAACTACCGTTGTCAGTTCGGAATGTCGGTAGCTACTGAAAAAAAAAACCTGACACGATTTATCTCCGTAGACTGTAATTACGCAAAAAAAATTATAATTGAAATATGTTTACTATACAGAAGAAGCTTTAAACACTGTGGCGTAGTATCTTCGATCGATTAACTAATTTTGATACTTTCAGTGTCAGCTATAAGAAATAACATTTAAATCGTGTTTTCTTACATATTATCGTCATTATCATTGGGTAGGGATTCATATGGAGGGATTTGGGCCATTTCCCACCACGCTGGGCCATTGCAGGTTGGTGGGAGTATCAATCATGAAATATCAGAAATACATTATATAATAACATATTCATTTCTATCTAACTGTATTAAGGGGTGTAAGGGGTCCCGCACGACAACTCACGTTACCCAAGCCAACCTCACCAGCTCGTGGCCCATCAACCTGCATTGGGCCAGCGTGGTGGGAAATGGCGTAAATTCCTCCATATGAACCCCTACGAATGATGACCTCATTGCACCAGTTAGGATATTATACCCTGCACCTTACTGCGCTCGTCTGAAACATAAGATGTTGACTATCGTTACTCTATTAATTACACTATCTATAGCACTCTTCAAATCGGAAACACTGTAATTTTTCCACACTTTTGTCTATCAGCTGCGATAGGCGCTGCGGTGGTACCCAGTACTTGGCAAAAGAGACCTACCACCAGTACAGATCACTCTCTCATAAACAATAAAAATGTTGTCACCACCTCCTCACTGTAAACATGTCATCATTAAGCGACAAACTAGACGTTCATCATCATCAGCCGATAGACGTCCACCGCTGGATATAGGCCTCCCTTGAAGATCTCCACATACAGTCAGCATGACTTCCGATACCGCCGGCACTACCCCGTCTAAGTGTAAAGATCGCTGGACTAATGATGATGATATTAAGATCTAAATACTTTAATTACTATGTTATAAGTATAAACAATAACCTTTATATAAAATAAGCAAACTGTATTAGAAAAGGATAGGAACACGCAATATTAAGTGACAAAATGGCTGACGGTTAAGTGAAGTCTACTTAGTATACTCCAGCTATGGTGTGCACCTTCATCCCTATTCATACCGCCGATTGACCATGAGGGTGGTAGAGGTAGCTAACTACGAAAAAAATAGCTACAGATCAAATTCCTCTATTAACTTGAGGAGGTAATAAAATAATGGACCTCCGTGTAAACTCGTGGTTAGTGAGCAGTAAAACTTTTGTTACTGTACAACAGTAAAATATTAACGGTTAAAGGTTAGCCTCTCGATGCTGAGGTCGGAAAGGTCAAACTCGGCACGAGCGTCGACGTGAATTATCTGATAGGACGGACCGAGTTACTCGTAATGCTTAACGGGAACTTCAGTGAGGGAGAGTAAACCGTTGCTTTAGCACCACCAGCACCCTAGGTTCAATCTGCAGGCTATCTTGAGATCTAGATAGCGGTTAGGATTTATACTCGCTTGTATTGATAACCGTCTTTAACAGTATTGCTGTTATTGTTGTTGAAATATGCAAACCATTTTCTGCTGGTGGTAGGTGTTCACCGGAAACCGTCTAGGTAGGTACCGCAGCAGCGCCTATTGCTGCCGACAAACAGTAGTATGCAACATGCTAGCCGGATGTTCACCTGATGGTTAGTGATACACTTGCCCTTAAAAATGACATTTTAGTGAGGATGATATATAATGCATGCACATTGCACTCCTAGTCTAATACATAAGATGATGAGTTACTCTACTTGAGTAAATTCACTAGCTACAACATCCTTCAAACCGGATCGCAATAATATTTGCACAGTACTGTTTGTACTGCATTGGTACCGGCCTAGACGGTCTCTGTTGTCGGAGACCATCTAGGTAGACACCACAGTGCTATTGCTATCGCCAAACAGTACTGTGCAAATATTACCGTGTTCCGGTTTGATGGATGTTGTAGCTAATATTATTACTGGGGTAACAAGTCTTAACACCTTCCGTTTCAAAGCGACGAGCGCAATGTTACGCAGTGTCTAACTAGCGCCACGTTGTTACGGGCGGGAGTATCACTTGCAATCAGGTGAACGTCCCGCTCGTCTTGTCGCTTCATTGTACAAAAACAAAAAGAAAAAAAAACACCTGATTAAACACACTAATATTCAAATCGCTGTGGAGTGAATACAAAAGAAACTTAATTGTTTTTTTTTAATAACAGCTCATTATCGTACGGACGATAGCAAAAAGCGGTCCATTCACTCCGATCTGTTACAATACAAAGCATTAATAACTTGAGACAACCCCCCCCCCACACACACACACACACACACACACTACCAACACCACCACACGGATGCTTCGAGAAGATTCCACGCGATGACTCGAGCTGAAGCCTCACAATACGTCCACCCACAAAATGGCGGTAGTTAGAATATACTCCTTTCTAGATATATTTATACTGGTGGTAGGTCTCTGTAGTCCTGTAGTCTCGATCTAGTAAGAATAGGACTGTCGTAGAAGGCGACTAAAAAGATCTGGGAGTTTCGAGGGTCTTGAAGGATAAGGGCCCCCAGCCCTTATCGCTCTAGAAGCGAACCTGCGTGCGGCAGCGATAGTGTCTAGGAGAGTCAGGCTCCTCCTTAGAGACGTGCCCACACCAAGTGTAGAGGGGCATCGGTGCGTTCTATTGGAGATCCCGGAGCCTCTCCGGATGCACTGATGCTGACCACCGAGGTAGTTATCTCACTTAACCCTGACTTCCCCCCAGAAGCAGGGCATCTTTCGAAGATTTCATCGCGAAACGAATAATTATGTATCACCGCAGCGACCGTTGCAGCCGACAAACAGTACAGTCCAAACATTACTGTGATCCGGTTTATAGGATGCTGTAGCTAGTGAAATTATTAGGGTAACGTTATTTAACACCGGTTTTTTTTTATTCTACAAAGCGATGAGATGAGCGGGTCGTTCACCTGATGATACACTAGAATGATATATACTGCTCCACTTTACGCTCATCATCCTGATATTTCAACGCGGTGAGCATAATGTGGTGCAGTGTATATCAACCTAACTCGCGCCATTTTTTATGGGTAGACGTATCACTTGTCATCAAGTGAACATCACGTTCGTCTCGACGATTCGTAAATTAAAAAAAAAACTCCAATATCAAATGTCATAAATTGTTCGTCTGATTTAAAAAAAAAAAATCCACGCAAGTTATAATTAAGATGGCGCCGTTTCGCGCGAACTGTACAAGTTGATATCTCCCCCCCGGACTCATATCACTCACCGAACTGATCCATGGCTGTGAGGATCCTCATTTGATGACCTCATTGACTATATCACTTCCTGCAAGAGAGCTGGTGGTAGATCTCTATTACCGGAGACCGTACTAGAAGGTACCACCGCAGCGCCTATTGCAGCCGGCAAACAGCACTACGGCTAACTTTACTGTGTTCCAGTTTGAAGGACGCTGCAGCTAGTGTACTGTGCGCAATATGGTGCAGTTTAACATCTTAACTAGCGCCACGTTATTACGGGCAGGCGTATCACTCGGTATCAAGTGAACATCTCGGTCGCATCGACTTTTATACAACTTAACAGAAGCTTTCGATTTGTCATCGAACTCATCCCCTGTTCATCTGATGATAACATGCTACTAGTATTATAGCTTAGTAGGTTAAAGAAAAAGATTTAGACTCGGATTCGAATCCGGAGCGCACGTTAACCTTACATTAACCTATGCGCGGAGGGGACCACAAACAAAGCAATAAATCCAACAAATTCGGCATGTGCCACTTTGTGATAGGCGGTATCAGCTCCATATCGAGCAAAGATCCCGGGACAAACGGCATCACGCAGATTTACCGCGCCGTAAGGGTGATTACACACTACACTACTCATTATAACCTAAAAATGTAATAATTAAGCAAGATGATGGTCATCATCATCATCAGGCGATAGACGTTCGATGTATGTATGATTACCACATCGATCGTGTGGGCATTTGGGCCTTTTCCCACCACGCTTGCTGAATGTAGATTGGTGGGAGCCAGAGTTGCAGCTAATGAAATTAGTGAGTTAACGGGACTTGACATCTTACGTCCAAAGCGATGAGCGCAATGTGATTCTGGGTCATCATCAGCCGATAGACGTCCACAAAAGATCTCCACGGGGCTTTGGGCCACTGTCCACCACGATAGCCCAATACGATTTGGTGGGAGCCAGAGCCTCGTTTGTTGATTAGCAGGGTGCACCACGAGCAGGTGAGGTTGGCTTGAATCCTGTGAGTTGCTATGCAGGAACCTTTACACCCTGAAGAATGATAACACATTATCAATAAATTTATTCATAATAATGCTTAATACTGGTCCAGTCACAACAGTGAGGCGCCAATCATGATGCAATGGACGTTCACCTGATGATTATGAACCAATAACGTGTCGCTGGTTATGAAGGTTACACAGGTTTATTGCTCTGGTAGCCTCAAGACGTGATGTTAAATCCCTTCACCCTTTAATTTTACTACCTACAGCTCGATAGTCATAATTGCCACTTAAATATTTGACGGCAGAAATAGCTACTGCGCTGGTACCTACTCAGATGGTCTAAGACTACATAGCGGTCTATATAGTTTATGACTATAATATATAATACTTTTTGAACGTGGACTTCGTCACATCAAGATCCAAATTTTTATCATTTTTTTTGTTGAACCAGATATTATTTTTGTGTCCAGATGATAGGGCTGTGTGTTGTTCACGACTTTTCAACTTCATACAAACAAAGATCACAAATCATTATTTCGTAAGGAGATGAAAGAGAACAGAATAGGACGTTTGTAGTGGAAAGTAAAAGTAGAGTTTAAAAGATAAATACACAATAAACTGATTATAACGTGTAAAGTTTCCGGATAAGGAAAGGGAGAAGGACAAGGTACGGTTGAGGAATATCAGGGAATGGACTGGCATATCCGGTGCATCCGAATTGTTCCCGAACCAGAGACAGAGAGGACTGTTTCACGCTGATCGCCAGCCTTCACCAATTGGAGAGGCACTTTAAGAAGAAGAAAATAAATAACACGTGAGATCTCCTATCGAAGAGAGTGGGAGATGAGATCGAGTGTGTCACCAGGCTTATATAGGTTTACCGATTCATATATCAAGCGGCGTCACATTATAAATTATGGCAATAAACGACCGTTTTAATTTCAACCCCATTAGCCCCAATGGGGGGATCGAGAGGGATCGGAGAGGATCGGGAGGGAAGGGGAGCTCATAAATAATGTGTCCGCTGTAACGGCAGAAACGAAATTAATTATACAAAACAAATTAGAATAAAATTACAGTTTGTTTATCTCTATTGATGTAAGTATTACTTTATATACTTATTTATGACTTCACTTGGTGTTAATGATACTCTGACCCTCGTGTACAGTACCAGCTGTTCCTCGCCCGCTCTGCTAGCCGTTACACCCCCGCAACTCCTTTGGGGTAGAAATCTTGAAAAATCCATTATTAACTATCTAAACGGGAGAAGTAAAATCTCTACCAAATTTTAAGTGTTTATGCCTGTTGTGCAGGACCATTTCCACCCCCGGTGCTGTGAATATTATCATACCATACATAGTCAGCACACCACTAGGTGTAAGTCTTGCTCGTCCCATCGAATAAACAAAATTGGTTAGAATTAAAAAAAAACAAGTTGCTTGGACCTACAAACTGAAAGAAACAATCGACATAACAGATTTCCACCTACCCAGAGATTCATCACTGGCACTGATTTCTGTTACTGGTACGAAATTTCAAGTCTCCAAGAATATTCCTTCTGCCTAGTAGAGTTTGACTAAGAATGGATTTTACTAAATATTACCCCCAAAAGGGGTTATGAGGGAATTAATACAGAGAAAGGGTCCCGAAGGGCGACAGGTTACCCGCGTGGGAATATTTCTGGCAAATTTCATATCTAATTATTCATTATAGTCAGCAAAATCAGTGAGGACCAGCCAGTATATACTACATCTAAGAACTAGATATAGTATATATCAGTAAGTAAAAAACACAGATCAAAACTAATATATATAGATATAGAAAAATAAGATTTATTGTAAACGTGATAAGATTAAATATTCCTTCGTGCCCATAAATTGATATTAAAACGCATTTTTGTTGCTAAAAACTATAAAAAAAATGCACCCACAAAATGTCACGCGATTGACACTTTTGATCTGAATACTTAAAGCGTCAAGTAAACTTCCTAGTTTAAGTAGTTGTTGTTATGTGACGTGGTATCGTTAATCGATTCACGCTACTAAAGTTAGTATTTAAATGATCAGATATAGTTCGCTGGACATAGACATGGACACCTATGTCCAGCAGTGGACATCTGGCTGATGACGATGATGATGATATAGTTCGCCGAGCTGACGGCCAACCTCCAGTGGTGGAGAGGCTCAAGTAGTAGTACTTAACTAGAAATAATTGATTGACTAGATGGCTTCCTTTCAATTTTTTTTAAATAAGGCGAGCGAAATTTTGACTTGATGGTAAGTGACACCCCTGCCCATAACACCGTAGTGCTAGATAGGATGATATACACAGCACCACATTATGCCTGCCATGAGACCTATAATATATAGCTACAGCGCCCTTCAAACCGAAACACAGGAATGTTTGCACAGTACTGTTTGACGATTGCAATATGAGCTGAATAAACAAAAAAATGTTGAAGTGCGTTTAAAAAAACGTATTAAACTTACCTAGTGACTCTGCGGCTAATTCCTTTGCTTTGTTGCATGAAAGTCTCCGATACGTTTCCGGTGCCAGGCGTCGATGTTTTCACGATGGCTATACTTCGATCCCAATAGGTTAGCTACTACATACAACATAACAACATTCCTCCGCTTTGGGATACAAAGAAGCAGTGTTCTGATCGAGCACGCAGCTGCCGCCTTCATCTCTTATCATATGAAACAAAGAATAAATAAATTATTCCTACAAACAAACGCTATACCATCACACTACTCAGTACCATACCCTTTAGTACCATACTCAGCACTACCATACTTCGCAATATCTTACCCCACAGTATTATGCTCCGCAGTATCTTACTCTACAGTATCATCCACAATATCATAATACACAATATCACACCTTTCAGTATTATACCCCACAGTATCATACTCCGTAGTAAAATACTTCGCAGTATCATACCACACAGTATCATGCCCCTTAGATCTATACCCCTTAGTACTACATAGAAAGAAATGTTTTTTTTTCCATAGCCCGTTTTCTTTTTGTTATACATATGAAATAATTTACACACAATTTAACTGGACAAACATGGACTACTCTCGTCCTACTACTAATGTCGGCATGCACCCACAAAACAATATCTCACAGTATCATATTCTGCAGTATAATACTCCGCAGTATCATACCTCACAATATCGCCTCCCCGCAGTGCTCCGCACTCCATGTTATTGACAAGTTTTGGTGTAAAAACTCACAGAATAGAACGGGGAACCTTTCGTTCGGTTTGATAATTAAGTGTTAGGCCTTGGGCGCGGCGCGCGGCGCGCGGCTGCCGGCTGGCGGCCGGCGGCCGGCGGCCCGGGCGGCGGCGCCTCGGCGGCGTTTGACATTTCTTGTCATATATAAAAAAAAAACATTCACCATTTATTTTACACTTTGCACAAATAACGTTTATTGTGATTCGATAAAACGTAGTTTTTTGTTATTATTTACTAGTATATGTTTACTAGTAACTAGTTTCTTTTACTAGAAAACGTCTAGAAAAGATAGTGCACAGAGATTTTGGTTAGAGTATGCATACTGTACCCATAATATCGCGTTTAAAAAAAAACATATTTATCTATAGGAAGCGCACTTCAGTGTATGTGCAGGGCCGATTACACGGCGCCGTGTATACAGTTTGTATTAGGCAGTATATCTAAGCAATAATTAACAAATATTTATATAATGTTTCCAGGTGTGCTTTTACCTAGACTTGACTTCCATTTTGTATAACGTTAAGTATAATGAAACATGTTACTTTGTATTATTTATATACTCTGTCTCTCTCTCTCTCTAACTCTTAATTGACAAAGCCAGTCTAAATATTAATTACAATCGGCCTCAGAAGGATCTATTTATAATTATACAAGCCGTTACTCCCCCACTAATTTGTCAGAAATATTCCTTGAAAGCAGCCGCAACCACAAATGACTTTCTATAAATACCGTTACTATAGCAACCATGTAATAATACCAAATGAATATGTTTTTAAAATTTCATTAGAAATAATGAAGGATCTATGAAATTAAAAAAATAATATAACCTTTAAACATGTCATTCCGCGTCGATTGCTCATATTCCCGTGTCGATACGTTCACCAGTTTTCACGTGATAGGCGAAAAAATAAAATAAATATTCATATTTTATATATACATATAAAATATAAAAATTGGTTACAACCCCCACTTGAAAATAATCGCTGGGAGTCACTGGATTCAACGCAAGACCGTGCTATGTAACATAAAATGTTAGGTCTAGTTACCTCGGTAATTTCACTAGCTACAGCACCCTCCCAACCGGAACAGTTATATTTGCACAGTACTGTTTCTCCGCTGCAATAGGAACTGCGGTAGTACCTAGGTGGTCTTCGCCATCAATGACCTAGCACCAGTAATTGATGATAAAAATATATCGCACTGAACCGCAGCCCCGCGGGGTTATTATCGACACAAACATTTTCTATAATCGTTAAATTAAATTTAATGTCGTATTAATCTCGCGATAATTGCTAACGTTTAACGATTTCAGCAGCCCACGCTCGCACCAGGTCTCTGACGAATTAACTGACACTGTATCATTACACAGCCGTTTATAATTAGATACCACTGCACCAGCGGTTCTCAAACTTTGTAACTACCACCTTTACAAACTCTTATAGCTGACCCTATCCTCCCTTTGAGAACATTATAAAGAACATTATATATATATATCAAAACTTTGGAAACCACTGGACTACATAATGATACAAACCTTTACTGGTGGGTAGATCTCTGTTGCCAGAGACTAATAGACCACCTAGGTAGGTACCACCGCAGCGTCTATTATACCCGACAAACGGTACTCTGCTAACATCATTGTGTTCCGGTTTAAAGGCTACTGTAGGTAGTAATTACTGGAGTAACGAGACTCAACTGCTTATGTCTCAAGGCTATAATAATAATGGTATACATTTTGTTATAAGTTGGCGTATTACATACCATCAAGTGAACTTCTCTCCCGACAAAATGAATGACGAGGGCTATATTCACCTAGATTATAAGTGATTAGCTTAAAGCGTGGCTTGAGATAAAATTATATACACATCGCTATCAGACAATACTTTCATTGTACGTTACTTCAATAATTTCAATAGCTACAGCGCCTTTCAAACCGGAACACAGTAATGTTTAACTTGCTGACTTGCAGATATCAACTTAATTATATAGAAAGACGTAGAGATTATTTTGTGTACTGTACTAAGCTATGAACATAGAAACATTTCAGACGTTTCTAGAAACTACACACGAACAGTAGACACACGTAAATTAAAGTGATATCGCGATAAGTGAGCCGACGTTTAGAGCCGCGCTGATAATTAGAAAACATATGAATCTAAGTAATGTATGCTTACTGCAATAAATCGAAGTAATGAAACACCGACTTGATGCTTAAGTCTAGCACTTAGCGATATATTGAGCTTTCCACAGGCAAGCACCGAAGTCCCACACTTTCCCCACGCGACCGTGGGCAATGACATCTATATACATACAGTTGTTACTACCTTATTTATAGAACCTTATTTTTAACCTCCTCCAAAAAGAAGGTATGTTACAACTTTAACAACAATATCTACATACTTAGACAAATACACCTTGCAGATGTCCGAACATCTCTCCACTTCCGTTTTCCTGTTCACAAGGACTCAAAAGGATATTCTCAGGAGTTAAACCAAAAAATGGCTCAACTATTTATCCATTACTGGCTTCTTTGTCGTTACTTCCGCTCGATGTCATGATGATAAGAATACTTGGACCTTGTTGTGTAAGGGTTCCCACACTAAAACTCACGGAACCCAAGGTACCCTCACCAGTTCATGGTGCAGCCTGCTAATCAACTGACGAGGCTCTGGCTCCCGCCAACCTGCATTGGGCTGGAGTGGTGGGAACTGGCCCAAATCTCCCCCATATGAAACCCTATAAACGACTGCTCTAGATGCAAGCAGCGCAGGACCGATCAACATGGGGATCTTTGAGGTAGACCTATGTCCAGCTGTGGACGTCTATTGGCTGATGATGATGATGATGACTTTTATAACTTGACATCAGTAAAACAGTAAAGTTTTTATGGCGACGGCTTCATAACTACATACGAGTAAACTTTATACCACGTCTTGGATTTGAACCAGGGACCGTCACCCCAGTCAAGCGGATAATAGATTTTGACGCTCACGTGAATGTCAGTGATACCACCTGATATGAACAGTGTGACGCCATTTAGAATGATATACACTGCACCACTTAGCGCTTTAAGAAATAAGATGTTAAGTTAGATACCACTGTTCACTAGCTACATCGCCCTTCAAACCGGTAAGATAGGCGATTCGCCTGCCCATTACCTGGCTCCAGTTAGGATATTATACACTGCACCACATTACGCTCGTCGCTTGAAACAAAAGATGTTATGTTATATGGTTTTGCTTACCTCAGTAATTTAACTAGCTACAGCACCCGTCAAACCGGAATACAGTAATGTTTGCACACTACTGTTTGGCGGTAGAAATAGGCTCTGCGGTGGTATCTACGTAGATGCTCTTCAGCAACAGAGACCTACAACCAGGATGCTAGTTACATTACGAAGGCTGTCAGTAGTACGTGAAAGCTTATTACAGCCGGTAAATAGCGTGCAGACATTACTGTGTTCCGGTTTGAAGGGCGCTGTAGCTACTGAAATTAATAAGCTAATGAAACTTAACTTCCTTTGTCTCACGACGGGCGTGAAGTGGTGCAGTGTCCATCCTAACTAGCGTCACTTTGTTATGAGCGAGCGTAACACTTACAATCAGGTGAACGTTCCACTCGTTGAAAACAAAATATTTATATGTGATTTTAATTAAATATCGATGTGAAGGTTCACGCCGTACGCGCAATGTAATGCGCATCAACATGTGCCAAGTGCCTGTTCCTCATAACGTTCGTCAAGGCGATACGGCATTAAGTTTCCTCACTCCTCGCGCCTCAATAACCATAAATCGTCCGGACCTCACCTATTGCCTTATAGCTCGGGGATTTATTAACACTATAAAATACTCACACTACCATTTGTTTTAATGTATGACTAACTCGCATCGGCGCTTTCTTTGTGACACCGCCGCGCTGCCGTGGCGCTGGTCCCTGAACCATCATGATTCACACACACTACCTCTGAATACATTATTACAACGGACACAATGGTGTTGAAATAACTTCAATAATATATAAACTTAACTGTACGTATAAATAAGAGATGCAACCAACCCCCCTCCCCACACAAATCACTGGACACTTTGTTTTTGGATTCGTGGGGGGAGAATCTTTGAAAAGAATCTCTGGCTTCTGGAAGTCACTTATATGGATATTTCACAGGACAGTTGCACAAGAGGCTCCTGCCCTCCATGCACCTCCTCCCAACATCGCCGACACGGACCTCCCATATGAACTCCTACAAACGACGGCCCTCTGGTGACCGGGGATACGAACTGTTCAGGACCGATAGATGAAGGAACCTTTGTGGGAGGCCTATGTCCAGCTGTGGACGCCTATCGGCTGATGATGATGATGATGAGTATTGTATGTGTACGTCCTTGGAGTGCTAGTTAAGATGTTAACGAAGCATCACATTCACAATATAAAATTGTAAATGAATGGTTAGTTTAATATATTTATATGTTCAACCCCAAGTCCCCAACCCTCTCCCCTCCTACATCTTCGCACCCCTTTACCGGTAATAAATAGTGTAGGGAACGGATTTTCGCCCGCTTTGATATAAACGTTAACATATAGCATACATTGATCAGATTAGATATTATACATAATAAACATATTACGATCCCACTGCTAGGACTAAAGAATCCCAATATAAAATTATTATTACTAATTAATAGACCACCTAGGTAGGTACCACCGCTGCTCCTATATCTGCCGTCAAACAGGAGTGTGCAATTATTACTGTCTTCCGGTTTTAAGGGCGCTGTCGCTAGTGTAATTACTGGGAAAATGAGAGTCAACATCTTATGTCTAAAGGCGACGAGCGTAATGCGGTGCTGTGAATACCATTCTAGCTAGCGCCACGTTGTAATTGGCGCATCAGTTACCATCAGGTGAACGACCCGCTTCATTAAATAAAAAAACAATAAGATTTGACATAACAAATGAAAGCTTTTGAATTCCGATAGTTCAGTGAGAGCATAGTGTATATATCATAATCTCGAAGAGGACTGGGTTCGATTTCCACGAATTTTCAGAGTCCGCTGATGGAAAATATTGTAAAGAAACCGATGTGTTCCAAGAACAGCTTCCGTGGAACATGTGATAACCAACGGAACAAATGATATCACCAGCATAGATAAAAAACATTGATTCTTCTAACGATTTCCAAGTCCCAATAGTGGGAGTAATGAGAAGGCTGTTTATATTTTTAATCTGTAAGTATTACGATTTTCGTTTCCAATAAATCGATTCGCGCGCCGTCCTAAATTAAAATCGATTTGCCAACCCGACTGCGAGCTCGGCGCGACACTAGCGCGCGGGGCGCCGTGCGAGCCAACCATTACACTTCGCCTCTATCGATTACGTTGAAATCGATTCGGTACGAAATCGATACAATTGATCACATTTTATACACGAACCTTTTAAAAGATTCTGAGATTTATCTGTTATAGGATTGCCTCATCTCATTCGTTTAGCGATCGCTTTGGCTGGGAACGCTTGGCGAATGGAATAGGAGTGACGGGGGTACCTACCTAGGTAGTCTATTAATTATTAATAATAATTTAATAATGGGATTCCTGAGTCCCAGCCGTGGGATCATAATCTGTTTATTATGTATAATATCTAATTTAATCCATGTATGCTGTATGCTGTACGTGGTAGTTAGGACATCTTCAACGAGGATCTTTGAGAAAAGAGCTGGACAACACCGTCTAGGATAATAACATCACCATATTTTTTTTTTATTAATTAAATTTTGATAAACAAGATATTTAACTGATACGCCTGCCCATAACATGTCGTCAGTTAGGATGATAGACGGCACCATATAGTGGCTCTGATACGTAACATGTTAGGTTGTGTAGTAGAGATTTAACTAACTACAACACCTTTCAAACCAGGTCACATTAATATTTACATGCTGTTTGATACCAGGAATAGCAGCGGCGGTAACTAGACTATTACCTGCAACAGACCTACCACCAGTAAAAAGTAACTGCGTTTCAATTTATAAAAGTATTGTCACTGAAGTTACTAGAGTGAGCAGTCTTCAGAACTAGGGGTTTTGAGCCATCCAACAAGGAGGTGGCGGAGCGCGAGAGGGAGGCTACCAGCCAGCTTCCCTCCCGCCGCAGGCGCACAGCACGACGACGAGCGCGCCCGCGCGATGACCTCCGACCACCGTGAGGTCAGGCCTGCGAGCGGCGGGGAGGGCAACCCGTCGTCCGACCAGTGACAGTCCGTGGCGGTGAGCACCCAGTGTCCGGGGTGCTCACATTAGGAGGATAGGGGCAAGGCCCCTCAAGGAAGGGACCCGAAGAGGGTCAAGGCCGGCCGGGAAGGTGGCGAATGCATCGATCGATCCCACCAACCCGGCACTCAGGCCGTGAAGAACACCGGGGGGTTGTTTTAGTGGGTGAGAGCCCCACATAACCATTCGTCGTGCCCTAGACGAATGTGTATGCCGCAGGACATTTTTTCCGGTCGGCAGGTTGAAGGAAGCCGCTGAATGCGAGCAGAGCGGGACCGGTAGACGTCGGGATCTTTGGGGGAGGAATATATTCAGCAGTGGACGTCTATCGGCTGCACGCGTAGCTATAGGCTGTCACTCACTTACAAATGTACAACCAGTCAACCTGTCAACCGACCACTTCAATAAGTTTTTGGTTAAATATTAAACAATGATCGATATCATATCGTAATTTATCCCCCTGTGTACTGAACCACAGATCCAGTTAGAAATGAATATTAAACAATTCAATAACTATTATTAATATTAATATTGAATATCCAATAAATTATTATCGGTTTGATAGAGTTATGAGCACTAGCCATTTAAATGTAGTACATGAGTGCTTAGGTACCATTTACATAGCGCTATAGTCTCGGGCTGGTAAGGATTCGCGGGCCTCGAGGGTGGGGGCCCTTATCGTTAACACGCGAATCTGCGTGGCACACCCTATGGCTTAGCGCTGGTGCCTAGGAGAGTTAAGCTCCTCCTCAGAGACGCACTAACACCAAGTGTAGAGGGGCACCGGTGCGTTCTATAACAGATCCCGGAGCCTCTCCGGATGCCCTGATGCAGAGCAACGAAGGGGTTTTAGTGAGTAAGAATCTCACATAACCCTGACTTTTCCCTCAGAAGCAGGGTATCTTTCCAAGATTTCTTCTCCCCAAACAAAGAAATACAAGATATCATTTACACGTGCCATATAGATGATGAAGGAAGTGAGATGTGATGCTAGTGAAATTACTTGGATGACGAGCACAATGTGGTACTATGTCAACTGTAGCAGCATCACATTGTTTAGAGCAAATTGGCGATCTGATTAACTGTTGGAGGTGTCCAGATGCAAACAGGGTAAACGTTTATTTTTGTACATTAGAAGAGATCTGTGGATGACTGGCGGTCGAGATAACGATGGTGATGATGATCGTCCTGCTGGGGTTGTCAAATAAAAAAAATACTCCAGTGTTTAGGAGTACCGAAGAAGTCTACGGATGCCTTTAGTCAAGTCCGTGGTCCAATTCTATGACTTAGGACTAAATCTCTATCATTATCGTATTCAGCTTTTGGAGTGCGTTTCCTTTGGTCGTTTCGTTTATCTTCAGTATCATGTCTCCAGGCGACAAGCGCAATGTGGTGTAGTATATGTTGTTATAGGCAAGTGTGTCACTTACCATCAGGTCTTAATCGGTAGGTTGTAATAAAAAAAAACCATGTTGAAATCTCTTATAGACATCACCATCATCAGCTGATAGACTTCCACTGCTGGACATGGGCATCTCCCATAAATCTTCACATCGATCGGTCCTGCGTTGCGGTTAGCATGGCCTACGACACCGGGCATTAGTGCTCTGTAGGGGTTTTTATGGCCTAATGCGGGTTGGTGGGATCCACGACTTCGGCTGTTGATTACCAGGGTGCACCAAGCAAATGAAATTGGCTTGGGTCCCGTGAACTGTTGTGCAGCTACCCTTACACTCCCTTATAGATATGTGAAGGAGGAACTATGTACCCATTTCCTAGACCATCAGTCAATGGATACGTATGCGGTTTATGCCAATGATTCATCCATAGCTAGTTGTACTGTTAAGATTACTATTGCATAAACATTTTAGACATGTCCGCACAGTCGCAGGTTCGATTTCCGCGTTAAGTTTTATAATGCGTATGTAAAGTAGACGGGCGCGCATGCGCGTAACATGTGACAGTGTCAATTGAGCTAGTTACTTCCTAATATAGATTACGAACCGGTATAACAGTGCATTAACTGGTGATTTTCCATTAGAGTACTTAAACGTTCACCTGTCATCATACTAGTAAACAGCCCACTTAACGTTCCCACCGCTGGGACACCGCATCTGTGATCAAATTCAGAGTGGAATATAATACGCGTACACGAAACCTCTCGATCTTAGAACATGGCGGTTTTCGCAAGACTTGTCTTCATTAATAGTAAAACTATTATCAGAGTATCCAAGGTCTATTTGACCAGCATCAGGTAGTCCTGATCACCTTTAACTGCCTCCATAGAGGTATGTAAACTGCATTGCTTTGTTACAGCTGTAAACGTAAATAGTTTGCTAGAGTAATAAAAGTAGAACTCTATCCCTCCCCACCACCCCTACTAGCCAAATGGTTTATAAAACGGGGAGTTACAAAACCGGATACGCAACGCTTCTACAAATACATTTTTCTATTCACGCCGGATGTTTGACTATTGCAGGTCAACGCCCTCCATTTGTTAGCGGGCCACGAAAACCGCGACGTACAACGCAATAATATATATATATATATATATATATTTATATATATATATATTTATTTAAAATATATATATATTTACCAATTAAAACTACCGTTAACAAAGAGATGCAGAATCACAAAGACATTAGTCGACTTATAATATTATGACACCGGTAACGCCTTTATCTGTAGTTTTAAATTGTAAGTAACAAATGCCTTTAAAAACATAATTCAATAAATCCGGCACTGGCCTGGCACGCGTCACCATCCTCTACCTCATAATCACTCATTATCATGTAAAATAAACGTCAAGTGTAAGTCCATTAATGTTAAAAAAAGTTCCACACATGCTTATGTATCGACACAAATAGCACTTGTACAGTAATTTTAAAATATCACAATTTTTGCTTCAATTAAATATCACCACTACAAGTAACTTGGTGACGATGATGATGAACTGCTTGTATCTTAAAGATTTTATACTACAATACAGTAATGTGACAATAATTTTATCAACATACATTAACGGCAAATAGTATCTAAAAAAGGAAGGTTCAAGATAGAAAGACATATATATGGCACCGGGGTGCAAGGGGTCCCGCACAACAACTCACAGAACCCAAACCAACCTCTCCTGCTCGTGGTGCATCCTGCTAATCACCAAACGAGGCTCTAGCTCCTACCAATTCGCATTGGAACAGCGTGGTGGGAAATGACCCAAATTCCTTCATATAAACCCCTACAAACGAAGATCACGTTGAGGTACTGGATGCGGCAAACGCAAGACCGATCTATGTGGAGATCTCTGATGTAGGCCAAGAGTGGACGTCTATTGGCTGATGATGATATACATGGCAAGCACAATGTGCAGTCATCCTACTACAGGTGGTATTGCTGTACATTTTAGCATTCACCACATCGGTATAGGCGCGTGTGTCTCTTACCACCAGTTAGATGTGCTATCACTTCAGCGAGCGACAAATGCTGGAAAGAGATCGCCGACTTCGCGGCTCTACCACTTCGTCAAGAAATTGGCACAAGAGTTTAGTGGACCGTCTAGTGTACTTGTAAGACATAAATAGACAAGTACACTTGTACAACTACTGGTTATGTTGAAAGTGGGTAACATCATCTCGACTGTCAGTACGTTGGGGATTGTCAAGATTGACGTGGTCGTGTTTCCGTTCGATTGGTTAACGGTTTCTCTTGTCCAAATCCAAGAGGTACCGAACAGAAACTCACGGGATCCAAGCCAATTTCACCTTCTCGTGGTGCACCCTACTGATAAATAAACAAGGCTCTGGCTCCCACCAACATTGGGCCAGCGCGGTGGGAAATGTCCCAAATACCACTCCATATAAACCTCTACAAACGTCGAGATCTTTGAAGGAGGCCTATATCCAGCAGTGGACTTCTTACGGCTGGCTTCTCGTGACAGAAGTGCTCAGTAGCCAAGGCGTACTATCCTGCGGTGAAACGAGAAGGAGAACTACTATACTTTCCTGTGGTGTAGAACTAGCTTAATGATCTATTATTGGAGACCATCTAAATTACTTGTCTTTGTGGCGACCGCCTTGGTAAGGCATCACTGCAGCTTACCGTCAAACTGTAGTGTGATAACAATAGATTTCCGGTTTGAAGGGCGCAACAGCTACTACGTAATGCGAAGCTATGTATCAAGATAACATCTATCGTTTCGTCGCTTCCTTGAATAAAGATAACTTATTTGGATAAAGCAGGACAATGTGGTGCTGCATAAGTATTTAAAGTAAAACCCATTACAACGTAAGATCCTGATCTCCTCGTTACTTTCTTCATTTATATCATACATTATGGACACAGTAATATTTTTAGGTTTTCATTGTTTTTTTTTTTTATTTAGTAACAACGGTAAAGACAATGGTAGCCACTGTTTTGTGTATATTACAAAAAGTCTATAGTCATGTATACGACCACCTGATGGTAGATCATAAGCTGACCCATAACAACGTGGCGCTAGTTAAGATGGTATGTGCTGCACCAAATTGTGATCGTCGCCTGAGACATAAGATGTCAAATCTCGGTACCCCAGTAACTACACTAGCTACAACGCCCTTCAAACCGGAACAGAGAACTGTTTGGCAGCAGAAATAAGCGCTGCAGTGGTACTTACCTAGACGGTCTCCAGCAACAGAGACCTTTTTTTTATCGCGTGGAAATATTCTTAAAAGATACTCTGCTTCCGGGGAGAATACAAAATTATGTGTGGCTTCTACCCACTAAAACCCTCCACCAACCCACTAACCCTTCGGTGGTCTTCCTCGGTATATTAGGAAGGTCTCCGGGATCTCTTACGGAACGCACTGGTGCTCCCCTGCACTCTGGCTAAAACATCCCACGGATGGACAAAGTCCTCCCCAGCACTCACGTCGTGCTACGGCAAATACAAGACTATCACGCAATTACCGTCCTTCCAAGCTCACGAACGCGAGGACCCTTTTAGTCGCCTGGTACGACGGACAGGGAACACCATAGTCCTATTCTTAATAGCCTGAGACTACAGGGATGGGCAATAGAGACCTATCACGTTTGTGAAACGTTTCTTCATAAATCTATTATTCAGGATACATATATATATATATCTTTATCTGTATCTATATATATATATCTTAAGTGAATGTTTGTTTGTGCACGACAGACAAAACAACTATCTCCACGCGGCATACGGAACCAAAAAGGGAAAACCGCTCTCGTTCACTGCAGGCGACAGTTCAGCCGCAGCCGGCGGATTCGTACGGAGAACTTTTCCTATGTACTTCCTCTACCAACGGTAAACCACCATTCAGGGTCAGGGAAACCCGTGACCAATTATTCACCTCAAATACCTCAGTAATCGTAAATCGTTACAAAAAGGATTTAAGCCGACGTTTTAGGATTTAACCAGAACAATCGATATTATTGTCAGACACCCACTGCTGGACGTAGGCCTCCCCCATAGATCTCCACATCGATCGGGTAAAGATTTATATTGAGGATTTGGGGCATATCCCACTATTGGTCCAATTCGGGTTGATGGGAGCCTGAGCCTCGTTTGTAGATTAGCAGGGTGCACCACGAGCTGGTGAGGTTGGCTTAGATCCCGTGAGTTATTCTGCAGGAACCCTTACACCCCTCAGTAATATAATAAACAAGCAGTTAAAATATATTTGTTTAGTTTAAATATGACTTAACAATTAACAAGTGTCTATGATATTATCTTAATTAAGTTCATTTTAAGTTACTCATAACTTTATGTAAATTTATCACATATCCGATAAAAGGGCTATTTTACTGTTGTGATTTAAAGGTTTGAACACTTTGGTTATGGCCTAATTATGTAATTTTATTGGTACGTAACCCTAAGTTATCCGATGTATTACAGCAATGATAAGTATTTTACAGACTATAGCAAAAATCTAGATAGTGATAATTGAGCAATGTTTATTAGTGTCGTAAAAATTAATGAACTATACGGTATATAAACGACTACGAATCGAAATAGTTATAT
Organism: Troides aeacus; assembly: GCA_033220335.2. Classification (NCBI taxonomy): domain Eukaryota; kingdom Metazoa; phylum Arthropoda; class Insecta; order Lepidoptera; family Papilionidae; genus Troides; species Troides aeacus. Next base: position 11,496,681 of record CM067278.1, read on the forward strand.
GGGTTAAACGACACTAAGATGTAATAATACCCACATATCACTGGTCTAGGTCATCATTATCAGCCGATAGACGTCCACTGATGGACATAGGCCTCCACTAAAGATGTCCACATCAATCGCTCCCGCGTTGCTCCTGGTGTAAATGTATCGATGTACTTAGTGTAACTTTAATTACTTGATGAGTCTTACCACCTCAAAGCGGTGACGAATAGTAGTAATAGGTCTGTCTTATCGGCGATGATGAAAGTAGGTATCACGGCAAGAGTACTCGAAAGGACTTCACTTCCTTCAATCCTATTTAGCCAGAGTACAGACGGAAACCGATGCATTTCATAGATGCCACAGTCTCTTCTAACATACTAAAGGAGACCGGTAGTTTTCATCACCACACCATCATCATCACCACCGTCCATTGCTAGACATAGGCCTCCCTCAAAGATCTCCACATACAGTCAACATGGCCTCCCTACCTCTGGGCACTAGGGGCTGTCGAATGTAAGGGTTCATATGAGAGGGTTTGTGCCATTCTTTTTTCCCATCACGCCGGCCCAATGCGAGTTGGCGGGTGCCAAAGCCTGGTTTGTTGATGAGCAGAGTGCACCAGGAGCTGGTGAGTTGTTGTGCGGGAACCCTTACACCGAAAGGTTTTAATGAGAAGGAATCTCCCAAAACTCTTACTTCCCCATACAAGCAGGATACATTTAGACTATTTCGTGACCGATAAAAAATAAAGTATCACTGTAGCTCCCGAAACAATAATCGCATCAACATACATATTACTTAGTGTATTAGACGAAGACGCTTCAGCTACATATATAATACATTATCATCATCATCAGCCGATAGACATCCACTGCTGGACATAAGCCTCCCCCAAAGATCTCCGACAATCGGTCCTGCACTGCCCGCATCCAGTGGTTTCCAGCGACTTTTGTTTGTAGGGGTTCATAAGGAAAGATTTGGGTCATCTCCCACAACGCCGACCCAAATAGAGGGGGTTATATTTATTAAAAAGTACATTTTAAGACCTCTTTAAACATTTGCATGTTTATGTCTACTTATTTTACAGTTATGTCTATATTTGTATATATTTCGTCTTCCGTGGATTCCGAATCCGCGACCTCCGAGCCCGATGAAGCCCCAAAACTCGCGTATAAGACTAACAGCACTAACACGATACGAAATAAAACATAAAAAAGTTCCGAATGCGTGTCGGATAGAAAAAAAAAATGTACCGTAACACAAGTTCCCGTGTTGCGGTCGCTCGCAAATTAATATAGCGAGCTATTAATTTGCACTTCGGCAGTGAAAGAGCACGCCGTGTTCCGCCGGCGGGGTTTACCCGGCCGCCCAGCACCAGCTCCCGGTCACGCTCACCCGGATGCGGTCAGGCCCGTTACAACCGTCCATAGAGATTTTGTCAATAACACTCACACAATGAAAAGCCGCCGGAGCGCCGCCGCGAGCGCTCGAGCTGTTTGTTATATTTTTTTTCGATTCCAGATTTACTTAGTCGCAACTTAACCGCGGCCTCAATGAGGTGTCTCTCATCGTGCAGTGCGAATTCATCTCGTTAACCGTCAACCGACAACCGACAACCGCCAACCATACACCAGTGTCAGTGTTTGTTCTCATTACGTTATCCTTTAACAATCAAGTAAGTTATTTTACTTAATTATACATTTAAAACTGATCTATGTAATCTACGTATATGAAGTATGCATTAACAAATTTAAACTTCAGCTATAATAGATCCTAACACGCATTTAAGCTACGTTAAGTATTCACTATACATAAAATATATTATTATGAATTATAACCTGTTAAAATCTTCGCGTGCAAACGAATTTAAGTTAAAAAAAATTTATAAGGTTATTGGATATACTCTCCGTGAGGTTATTGTGTATAGGCAAAGAAAAAAACGTAAGGATACATTAATTAAGACCATAAAACGAAAATAAAGTAGAATAAGGAAAACGCAATCCTTGTTCTGATGAATCCATTTATATCATCAAAAGCTAGCTCATCAACAAGCAATAACGTTTATTAAATTATACGGTTGCTAGGCAACGGATTTGTAGATTCTTAGGACAAATTTGTATTGATATCCGATCTAGGCAAGTTATCATTATCACCTTCCAAATGATAGTTAAGACGATATACACAGTACCATGTGTTGTCTCGTTACCCCATGTAAATTCACTATCTACAACGTCTTTCAAACCGGAACACGCTAATGTTTGTACTACTGTTCTTCGGCAGCAATAAGAGCTGCGGCGGTATACACTTAGACCGTCTCCAGCAATAGAGAGCTATCACCGGTAAATTACTACCTGCAGCGTCCATCAAACCGAAACACTAACTTATAGCGATTTAGACCTAGATTATCTCTAGCAATAAAGACCTATCACCATTGTACTAAATAGTTTATATTCACACGTCAAAGCAAACACCTTGTAGCTTAGCTACTCTCTAGGACCACGGATAGTGATGTCTGGTTATTGCTCTCGTGGTTTCCATCTAGCCTCGCCATAAACGACAGCCAGGGTCTGTGCTAACACGCTTCACCATCTACGGTCTCGTTATGTCGTGAAATTGTGGTGAAAGTCTCCGTTTAGATCGACTTTTCCTTTGCCTTCTATTTATCACAGCAGTAGTAACCCAATCCAAAGGAAAAAGTATAGCTTTCATGGTGTTTCATGAGGTCTTGTATTTAAATGTGACCTTAGACTCCTCAAGGTCATTACCAAACAGTTCTGCACATATTATTCTGTGATTAACATGTCTAACATGAAATTTTAAACATTATGCATATGCTTGTTCTTAGTCTGTATCACTCTTGATAGAGTGATCATGGTCATCACTTCAGGTGTTGGTCGCAAGCTTAACAGCATGTCGCCATTCCTCTTCGATGCACGCCTTCCTAGTGCATTCATATACTGCCAATGATGATGAGCTAATCATTGCTGTCTTTATCTGGTCAGTCCATCTCATACGCGTTCTTCCTCGCTGCCTGGTACCCTCAAAACTTCTCTGGAATAATTGGAAAAGATCTACCAATCTTTCATTTACAGTCTAGAGGGACTAAATCCATATTAAGCTAAGTCTATCTAGTCATTACTATTAGCATTTCAGGATATTTCTGTCAACTGCTGATTGAATCACGACGGCGTCTGCAATCAGCTCAAATGTAGACCAGTTGGATTTTAATACAATCAATGATATCAGAGTGGTTATTCGAGAAAGAAGGAATGGAATGAGTACTGTGGTAGAATATGGTCAATTAGTGAAAGAGGAATAGAGAAAATGAAAGAGGATATAGATGTGTGATAGAAGATAGTAATGTGAGAGACCAAAACAAGCTAATATAAATTCCCTGGCCTTTACATCAGAGTCTGTCTAAGCAATAAAAATATAATTGGTTTAAAGGTCCCTCCGTCACCAACATTCCTGATGGGTGAGCCGGCACCGTCGGCACGGCGGCTTCGGTATCCGTCAATAAATCAGCATTAGTTAACCCGGACATCCTAAACCGGGTCCGCCAAGACCGCGCCCAGCGTTTGTCACCAAACGAAATCGCGTGAAATAGATCGCGCTCACTTACGTGTCACTTACCCGGTTCGGTCAGGTGGACAGCTCATTGTAAATTGGCCTAAATTAACTTCTTGCTTTGGGCTACCGCGAGCTGATGGTGTTGATCCAGTCGATTGTCTGCTGATAATATTGATACGTATATGTCTGCGGGTGGTCAGGATTATCCTGAAAATCCAACATCATCAGCCGATAGTCGTCCACTGTTGGACCTAGGCCTACCCCAAGGACTCTCACATCGATCGATCAGGTGCCACCTACATCTCTAGACACCAGGGGCCATTTCCCACTATACTGGCTTTATGTAGGTTGCTGAGAGCCACCTCTTTTGATGATTGGCAGGGCGCACCATAAGCAGATGAGGTTAACTTGGATCCCGTGATTTGTTGTGCGGGACCCTTTACACCCACCAAAAACAATATTAAAAACATACTAGAAGGACGAAAGTATTTATATTACAGAATAATAACTGCACAGAGCAAGAGGCAGAATGACAGTGAACCATTGACAGTCGGCCATCTTTATACCTTAGTTGTACTATTAATCGATAATATGACTATTCTTAATATTAATACAAATATAAATATTTTTGACACTGTAATTACAAGGACAACATAAAATTACGATTTATTTAAATTAAAAGTATTAAATAAATAATTTAGTCCTTACACGTATTGTTTTTACCGGAAATAGTAGTGTGGACATAACGGAACTGTCAATTGCATGTCTTTTAAATTTCAGGTCACAAATCAAGGTAAAAATAAAAAAAAAAAGTTAAAATATTGTTACATTAATTTTACGATATATGGCAACACCGTGGTGCGCTCATATATACTTATATTCCCCCCACTACTTTAAAAGTAAGTGATGTTAAGTGAGATTGTAAGTAGAAATAATATTTTTAAAGAAAATCAACTATTACCCTCTAAGTTCTTCAAAAAGGGCGTGAATAGGTTTCTGTAGGGTTGCCAACAAGCCGAATGCTACACCCGGTGTTACTAGCGGCAACCGCTCGACATCTATCGGGTCGGCAGCCGTTTTCCATTCCAGAAATATTAAAAAAAAAACATTAAGGGTGTCAAGGGTGTTGCCGAAGACGGTATAAGTAAGTACCACCGCAACCGCTATTCCCACCGCCAAACATTACTGCGATCCGGTTTGATAGACGCTATAGCTAGTGAAATTACTGCGGTAACGAGACAACATCTTACGTCTACAGAGGTTACGAGCACAGTCTGATGTTGTGTATATCGTTCTAGCTAGAGCCGCGTTGTTATGAACAGGCGTATCACTTACCATTAAGTGTCCCTTTCATGTCGTCACTTGACCGAAGAATGAAATTCGACTAAGTTCCCGTTAAGTCCTTTACTGGTAATAACTTATTTAAGTTAAGATATTTACTTAACATCACACTTCAATCATCATCATTTTAAGTATAGCGACGGTACTTCTCACTACATTAACAGGAGTTCCGGTGATAACTATCCACTAAAACAGTTATCTACAAAAGAGACTTTCCGCCCCTAAACTAAGATATGTCTTAAGCTTCATTAACAAGTTATCATTGAGCTTAACTTGATTATAAACATGGGCAGAAGTGGTGGTTAAAAACCATTGCATCAAGTACACCAAACTGATTTATTCACTAGCGGCCAAGTCCGGCGTAACTCGTAGTGACTCTATCAGGAATATACCATGATACTGTTGAAATGATGATGATGAAGATGATGATTGTATCTTAGAGCTTTCAACTTTCCACATTTCTAACAGCAAGTATTTTTTTTCATATAGCCATACTTAATGAGACACTTCCTGTATGGGGAATTAAAGCTTATGCCGGACTCTTACCAGATAGAACTGTGTCTCCCTTCTACATACTAACTTAGTACAGATACCCAAAGGTCCCAACTTCAAATCTAAGAGATATTTGAAATATTACTTAGTTACAACTTAACTAATTTATATTCATTCGTTTAAATCCAAGTAGACGCAATGAGAGTTCGGTCAACTTAACTGTACCCGCACCAGCGGATTAGTTAACTGGCTACCGAGTTTAATTGTGCCGAGGAATCGAACCTCGGCGCCGGCGGACCGGTCCCGGCGAACTGTATCAATGGGTCACACGCATCCGGAATAGACGACTCGCGACCGACGCTCGCGCACAAATATCTAGTTGAAATTTACCGCTTCACATTTACAAATATTGTATCGAACTAATATTTTTTACATATATACATAACACACAAAAATAAGTGATAACTTTGATATACTACATTAATATATTTAATGGAGAATATGTTATTTTCTTATCATAAACAAAATATGTACGCAACTGCTACATCGCAGCATCTTTGTCATAGATAACTAACCTTATATGAATTACTCTACAAGAAAAAAACTGCAACCCTACCTTTGACGTGATATCTAATTAAACAATTTTTACGTACGTTCATTATTGATAACAAAAATAAAAAAAAAATGTCTTTCTAATCGATATAAGACAAATCGTCAGCGCCCACAATAAGAGTAATACTACCCCACTATAGATTCTCATATTTGCGCTTTAAAGGATGCTGTAGTCAGTGAAAATTTATTATTACGAACTATTCGCTGAAAGTATTTACAAATTATTTTTATAAACCTTTCATCATCACCATCAGCTGATAGACTAAGTTAATATATGCGCTATAATTACAGATGAAACATGAGACAGGTTCTCGCAAGAGCTGATCAATTTATCAATTGCTGGAAGACATCACACCGCAGCGATATTTTCGTTACATATCAGTCTTCCCACAATGTTCTCCTTTACCAGGTTTTAACATAAGATAGTATATTATACTACACATATATAAAAACATTCTATGTGCGACTGTACCTCACAGTCGGCGTTCTTTGTTTTCGTCCCCAATTGAACTTAATTGCAAGTAACGGTACTTGTCCTTACTTAGCTTTTATGTACTTGATTACCAGACTCAATATATTTGAATTGATATAATCTAGTACACAATCTATATAAAACACTAGATCTAAATGACTTTTATATTTTGTGTAATAAAGGTCATTTAAGTGACGGAAATCAGATGAGACCCTTACTCTTTTACTTAGTTTCCTTAAATAGAACATATCTATGGACCCTTCCCTCCCTCCTCCTTTTTTCTCAAAGCTAATTAGCTAGAAATAAAATACTTCCGTTTTGTAATATACGGGATCGGACTTCGGCAAGCTGAAATGATTAAATGCTTAATAAAAGCTAAAGTAAATCAAGAGAAACGTAAAAGTCTTGATTTATTTCACTACGCAGCTTTAATTGGAGGCTCAGTTTTTTTTTTTTTTTTGCATCCAAGAACGTGAATACAACACGAGACGTTTAAATAGAGCGGTAAAAACCGGAACGGACTTACGCCTGGCGAAATGAAAACGGCTAATCCATTTTGACATAACGCCAGAAGAACCCGCTGCGGAGCCTTCAGCGCAATGTACAAGCGATAGCGTTTTAATAAACAAGAAAACCAAGCTAGCAAGGCGCATATTTGATCACTACCCCTATGAAGCACTAAGATTCTATTGGTGATATATATCTCTTGCCGGTATCCGTCTAAGTTAGGCTTTTAAATTTTTATGGATATAGTGTATATATAGGAGATATCCAGAGATTCATTGTCTCATCACCAGATCTCTAAAACTGTAACACGTAAACACTCGAATTTGGTAGAGGTAATAGGGGGACCGGAAAGTAATGTCGTTTCTGCGCATGCCAATACTTGATTGTCATTTGTCAGCTCATTGTTTTGTTCAGAGGCGTACCAAAGACATTGTGAGGTTATAGTGATTTCTTTACTTATAGACAATTGAATTACAATTTTTTTTTGTAATTTTGGGTAAAATGGCCAGCCAAATACCAGAAGAGGTACACATCCGGCATTGCATGCTCTTTGAGTTTCGCAAGGGAAATAACGCAACAGTTGCTACCAAAAACATTTGCGATGTTTATCCAAATGCACTGGACATTCGTAAATGCCAAAGGTGGTTTTCCAAGTTCAAATCGGGTAATTTTGATCTTTCCGACTCGTATCGATCAGGAAGACCATCAGCGTTAGACAACGACGTGTTAAGGGCGGAAGTGGAAGCAAATCCGTGTCAGACGATCGAGGAATTGTCAAACAGTCTCAACAAACCTTGGTCGACCATCCAAGAACATTTGAAGCAGATTGGAAAAGTAAGCAGAGCAGGTGTTTGGGTCCCGCATAATCTGTCCGAACAGAATAAGGCTAACCGATCAATCACATGCAACTTATTGCTTCAACGACACAACACAGAAGCGTTTTTTGATCGCTTGATCACAGGAGATGAGAAATGGGTCCTGTATGATAACCCAAAACGCAAAAGGCAGTGGCTCTCTCCAAATGAAATCCCTCGGAGTACTGCTAAGCCAGGTTTACACCCCAAAAAAGCGCTTTTGTGTGTTTGGTGGAGTATTCGCGGCATTGTTCATTTTGAATTACTGAAACCTGGAGAAACTGTTACTGCAGACCTCTACAGCGAACAATTGCAGCGAGTCAATCAATCTTTAATTGAAAAGTGGCCAGCGATTGTCAACCGAAAAGGCGTCATTCTCCAACATGACAATGCAAGACCGCACTGCGCAAGGCGAACTCTAGAAAAAATTAATGAATTGGGGTGGGAGGTGCTGCCTCATCCACCATATTCGCCCGATGTTGCACCATCGGATTTCCACTTATTCCGAGCGCTGCAACACTTTTTAAGTGGCAAAACATTTGCAAATTTGGATGATATCCAAAATGCCATCTCTAGATATTTTGCCGAAAAACCAATTAATTTTTATCGATCAGGGATTGAAAATTTACTCACTAGATGGCAAAAGGTTATTGACAATGATGGGGAATACATCATTGATTAAAAATAAAGACTCGTTAAAAATGTATGTGTTTGTATTTAGCGTAAGAAAACGACCTTACGGTCCCCCTAATATTACTTCTGCCATTTAGAGGTCAGCTAAGAATGGATTTTACAAATTTCTTTCACACAGAGTGTAAAGGGACCCCGCACGAGAACTCACAGGAATAAAGCCAACCTCACCTGCTAATCAACAAACGAGGCTCTGGCTCCCACCCGCATTGCACCAGCGTGGTGGGAAATGACTCAAGTCTCCCCATATGAACCCCAACAAACGATAGCTCTTGTGGCCCGGCGATGCAGGCAGCGCAGGACTGATCGAAGGATCTTTGGGGAAGCCTATATCCAGCAATGGTCGCCAATCGGCTGATGATGATGATGGGCAATTGCAGGGGTGTTACGTCTCATAAAATCATCATCATCATTGACTCATAGCGGGTATTTGATAAGAATGGTAGAATAGCAGAGGTTGAATTCATTGACTAAATGCCCTAGAATTATCACACGATACAGAATAATAAAAGAGATGAACACTATTTTAGGCGAATCTTTTGTGACCAGTACATTGCAACAGGCAGTTACTCAATTTTACGTGAACGTCCAGGTCGTCATCTTACGGCCTGAATCTACTACTTTTCTGTTGTCTTTTCTTTTTGGTTGCGGAGAAGTCTTCGAAAAGACATTTTGCATTCTGGGGATTCAGAGTTATGTGGAGACTTTTACCTTATAAAACCCCGTTGGTGGTCACCTTCGACGTTGGGAATGCTATGCTGGGGTAGCCCGTCCCAGGGTCTGCTTTATACAGACTCAACCAGCCTCGTGAGTACTTCAATGACCGGAGACCACGTCCAGCCATTGTCCTCCACGGGGTCGTATAGAAGGCCATGAGAACCCCAACATGACCGCTGACGACTCCAAAGGCCCACTCTTCTGTTATCTCTAGCAACAAACTATAAGAGCGTGGAATTAAACTGTTAATTAATGCAAATGTATTCTGGATATGAAAAAAGTAATAACTTAACTGGAACAGTGTTCACGATAACATTAAGTTAGTAAAGTAACTTAGATCTGATCAATACGGGTTCGAATTGAGTGGTGTACTGCCAATTTTGGAAAGGTGGTGACTCACTGGCAGTTCTAGACTCGATATCTCTTATCAGGTTACATAAAGCGGAGACGGTAACGTGAAAACCGTACTATGTTCAAGTTTGAACGGTGTTATAACTAGTAAAATTACTGTGGTAACTAGATTTAATATCTTATGTCTTGGGCGAAAAGCACAATGTGGTGCCGTGTATACCATCCTAACTAGCAATAGATTGTTATGGCCGGTCGGTATCACTACCTGTCTTGTCGCTTCGGCGGATAAAAACAATGATTCAAGTTTTTTTTTATTCAATTAAGCGACGTGATGAACAGGACTTTCACCTAATAGTAAGTGATACACCTGCTGAACAACGTGGCGCTAATCGTTGTGACATACACTACACTACATTGCGTTCGTCGTCTGAAACAGAAGATGTTGACTCCCGATACCACAATAACTACAGCGCTCTTCTAACTGGAACACAGTAATATTTGTATACTACCACAGAGACCTATTACCAGTAAAAGTTAGTATTACATTTGATTGCCAAGCGCTAAAATAATTACATACAACATTGTAGTTCACAATTACTCCGGTAACCGACGTGAGCCGCTTCAGAGCCTCGACAAGGGGCTGAAGCAGGCATGAGAACTATTTATATCGCAGCAATAAAATGCGCAATTGTATAAAGTTATTAATAATTGTAATTAATTAGCTGTGCTGCTATTAATTTTAATGTTCAGCTCACGAACCGTATCAGGGAAGTGGAAGAACAGAATGCGCGTGGAAGGAGAGCAGGAAGCGTTCACAATTCGCCGGCGAATATTTATTTAAAAACGAAATAAACGGTTCCGCGACTAAACGACCTCTAAAAAATCTAGACCTGACACCAGCACCGAATCAGGTTTACGTGTTTGTTTAATACTTAACACCAGTGGGAGACGAGATGGAGTATCCTCACAGCTATCCTTTTCTTACTAAGTTGTAGAAAACTAAGGGTAGAATAATTACAAAGAAACCCTCCTACGATCATATTACTTGAAATATGCTCATCACACTTTCCCTTTGGGAATCCTAAGTTTACAAATCCAAAAAAAAGTCTCTGATGGCCTCGTTTCATGATTAGCAGGTCACACCACGAGCTGGTGAGGTTTTTTTTTTCGCTGGAGAATGCAGTTACGCATACCACCGGCTTCGAAAGGAAGCCGATGATTATGTGGGACTCGGGACCGTATAACGGCGCCCCATACCCACTAAACCCCAGCGGTGCTCTACTTGTCCGCTTGAGAAAGAGTCACGGGAACGCGTTAGCATACCTCCGTGACTCTACCAGCAGTTGCCCTGTGTGGATTGGGCTCTCCTCGGGGAGGATTGGATATCGGTATCCCCCTTAACTAGATCGGGACATGCCGGAACACGCGGCACATCTGACTGCTCGAGACGCAATTCGCGGACGACGACAGTCCCAGAGTCATCGTCCTGCGACCCTTGCTAGGGCGGCTGGTAAAACGAGCTGGTGAGGTTGACTTGGATCCGGTGAGTTGTTGTGTAAGAATCTTCAGATCCCAAAAAATGATTTTTTGTATTTGTTATATTGTTTCTATTTAGTCTGTTGTATCAATTGAATACTAAAGTTTTGCCTGCATATAGCATGTCAAGGGCGTGTAAGGGGTCCCGCAGATCAACTTACGGGATCTAAGCCTACCTCACCTGCTCGTGGTGCTCCCTGCTAATCAACAAACGAGAATCTGATTCCCATCAACCCGCATTGGGCTAAAGCGGTGGGAAATGACCCAAACCCTATCAAACGAACCCCTACAAATGTGGCGATTTATTGGTGATTTATGGCATTTCAAATCCTCTCCACGCTATGGTTTACTAGAAAAGAACTCTATTAGAGTTAATTTCGCCCTTACACTTATAATCTAAGATAATCATTTTTTATAACGTGTACAAAAAAAAACACTAAAACTCTGAACTTAATTTTCGTTTCTTAACTGTACGCGCAATGTCGTACGCGTCCGTCGGTTACATTGTACTTGTTGCGCATATATACAATTAAATTGTACATACGTGTAAACAAGTAAACATACGACTTGTTTACATGTTTACAATGTATACATAAGTAATTACATAAGAACTTAAGTGACAAACACGAAAACAACATATAACGAACAGTTGGTCGATATCAAATAAGTAAAGTAGAGAACATTGCTTTGAACTGAGCGATCTTCTCATCTGCTTGTTATCACTTTTTTTTTAATCAATAAACCGACGAGACGAGAGGGACGTTCACCTGATAATAAGTGAAACCCTTACCCTTAACAACACAGCGCTAGTTAGGATATTATACCCTGAATCATATTCTGCTCGTCGATTTGAGACATAATAATAGCCTAGTAAATACACTAACTATAGCACCCTTCAGACCGGAACACAGCAACATTTGCAGACTTCTGTTTATCGGCTGCGACAGGCGCTGCGGTGGTACCTATTCAGTACTTGGCAAAAGAGACCTACCACCAGCAAAGATCATTCTCTCTCAAACAATAAAAATGTCTTCCTCACTGTATATCACCAGCCGATAGATGTCCACCGCTGGACATAGGCCTCCCCCAAAGATTTCTACATATAGTCAGCATGGCTTCCGGTACCGCCGGGCACTAGGCGCCGGTGTACGTAGGAGTTCATATGGGGGATTTGAGCCATCTCCCACCGACCTGGCCCAATACGGATTGGCATAACAACATGGCGCTAGTTAGGATGAGTCGCGTGAGGCACAAGGTGTTGCGTCTCGATACCTCATTAACTACACTAGCTGTAGTGCCCTTCTAAACTGAAGCACAGTAATGTTTGCACACTACTTACGTGGACCAGCAGTAAATTAACCAGAGCACAGTGTTCACTTCCGGCGTGATCGTGGGCTCGTTTCACCTTGAAGCTCGCTCCCCAGCCGCCGCAGCCGCCGCGGGGCCATTACTTGACTCTCAAGTTTAATTGTCCATCTTGTATTACATTTACTGTTAATAACGGGCGCTGCCGAACTTGCTACACTTTTGGACGGGTTCAGCTCTGGTTTTTTTTTTTTTAATTGGCCGCCGCCACGCTCGGCAGAGACAACTCCGTAATTTCGGTGCTTACTGTTTTTTTTTCCTTGTAATCAGAGCACATTCTTAATGATGCAACGTTTTAAGATCTCGCATTCAATTTCGTTATATATTAAAGTATACGCGATTCAATTTTTTTTTCATTAAATATTTTTTTTTACTATACTTATATATTCCTTTTTTATCCAGTTAAGCGACGAGCGGGACGTTCACCTGATGGTAAGTGATACGCTTGCCCATAACGCGACGCTAGTTAGGATGGTATGTTATACCACATAACGCCTATGATATAAGATGTTGAGTCTCGTGATTATTACACTAGCTACAGCTTCCTTCAAACCGGAACAAATTGATATTTGCACAGTACTGTTTGGCTGCAGGAATAACCTAACTATACTGTCTCTAAAAATAAAGACCTACCACCAGTATATCTATACTCCTTCATCTTAAGGAGTATGATTAGGGGAGGTAGCCGATCAGCTCGGCATGCTCCATCCTGTCTTTGACACACTCAGCTCCACATTGTTCTCGTCGCTTCGAGAGCAAAGATATTGAATCCTATTACACTAGTTTGGTTTCAAAAACGGATATCCGGTGGTAAATACCCGGACGGTCATCACCAATAGACGCCTACTACCAGTTCTCCACATTTAGTATTCATTCATCAGACTAACACTTGACCTAAACTTCGCTCAAAATACTCCATCTTTTTATAAGTTGATAGACAGAGTACAGTAATAATTTTGTGGTGGTAGAATTACCACGCGAGGGTAGTGGCTAGCAGGGTAGGTTCGAAAATATCTACCACCGACTTCTTCAAAGGATAACCTCCAAGTTATAAGGCATTTACTTAGCTACTGCGTCACGACTATAGGGGATGCTTAACTCTTAATATTTACTCGACTTATATTAACAACCCCATTACACACTTGTTTTTAATAAAAAAAAAATATGGTAATCCCGTTAACAGATAAAAAATAAATCTATTTACTATAATTACAATCGTCACTTTGTTTTTGGTAATATAATAAAATGCGATAACCTAAAAGGGTGCTTTAAGTTGAGTCACAGTTTTGACACAAGCTTAAAGTACGCTGCCGGAGCTTTTAGCTTTTATGCAATTTGAACGGTTTAATAACATCACTCACTGGTGGTAGGTCTTAGTCATCGGAGACCGTCTAGATGCAAACATCACTATGTTCCGGATTGAAGGGTGGTGTGGCTAGTGAAATTACTGGGGTAATGAAGTTTAACATAAGTCTCAAGGCGACGAGCGTAATACGATGCAGTTTATAACATAGTAATTGGCGTCACGTTGTTATGGACGGACGTATCACTTACTATTAAGTGAACGTGCCGCTCGTCTGGTCGCTTCATTAAATAATAATAAAAAAAAAAAAACAATTATTTCACATCTCATCGACCTCTCATTTCGGTGATTGTGTTGGAAATTAAAACGAGAGCAACACTTTCGAAACCGTATATGGCAACACCACTCGCGTCAGGTTTCGTCAAGTCAAACCTTCTATCCTTTGTTATTATACGCAAACGATTTTTTTTTTTATTCAACCAATCGAGACGTTCACCTTATTTTAAGTGACACGTTTGCGCTTTGTAACGCTACTTAGCACAATTAACGCAGCGCATTGGTCACCGCTTTGACTTGAGATATTAAATTTCATTACTCAATTTCACTAGCTACAACTCCCTTCAAACCGGAACATGGTAATGTTTGCACAGTACTGTTTATCAGCTACAACAGGAGCTGCGGTGGTAACTACTGTCGGTCTCTAGCAGTGGAGACATCCGAAAAAAACCATCATCTGTATAGTATCGATTCAAAATCGCTTTCCTCGCTAAGAGATGCTATTAATTAGTTTAATTAACTTTATTCCTCCACTACTTTTACATCATCATCACCATCACTAGGTGCCTATTCAAACTGAACTTTGGCGATAATATAGAAAAAATCTTCCGCAGGTACCACCGAAGCGCTCGTTTCTGCCGCTAAAAAGTAATGTATTAACGTTACTGTGTTCCGGTTTGAAGGGCGCTGTAGGTAGTGTAATTATTGGAGTAATAAGACAACAACCTGAGTGATTAATAACCTGTGTCAAGGCGACAAGCGCAATACGGTGCAGTGTATACCATTCTGACTAGCGCCACGTTGTTTTGGGCAGGCGTATCACTTACCATCAGGTGATCGTCCAGCTCGTCTAATAGTTTAATGAAATAAAAAAAAAGTCGATCCTCAGCTATTCTCTTTAATTATCTATATAGGTACCACCGCAGTATCTATTGCACCAGACAAACACCACCGAGCGAGCATTGATATTTTCCGGTTTAAAGGACGTCATAGCTACTGAAATTACTCGCCTAATGAGACACAAAGAACAAGAGATTCTATCTCGGGAGACTAGTGCTATTGTGGTGTTATGTATACCATTCTAACTATCCCCTCGTTGTTGTTGGGCAGGCGTATGACTTACCATCACCGCGCGTCTCGTACTCTCATTGATTAAAAAAAATTAAAGTGTATTAAAAAAAAAAGCTTCAATAAAAAGCTTCCATATAATAACTGGATGACAGCAGCGAGGTCAAGCTCGTTAAGTTAAAATAAGTATGTATAAGCTATCGCGGTTATACGACTTCCGCCTATATGCGACATCACGACGAATTGGAGCCCATCAGTGGGAATATTAAGTGGGCTAATTATTCATTTGTATGAACATTAAAGTGTTTCTAACTTTATTGGTAGGTCTCTCTTGCCGGACACCGTCTAGATAAGTACCATCGCAGCCGACATACAGTACTATGCAAACGTTCTGTGTTCCGGTTTGAAGGATGCTATAGCTAGTGGAATCACTGCGGTAATAGAATTAAATATGTTACGTCTCAAAGCGACGAGGGCGTTGTCGCGCTGTATATATCACTCTAAATATCGCCGCGTTGTTACAGGCAAGCGTATCACTTGATATCACGTGAAGGTACTGAAGGTCTCGTCGCTTCGTACAGTAGTAATAAAAAAAAATGTTTACAATTGCAGCTGCACGATGTCACAAAACTGCAAATCTACGTACACGGCGGCGACCACGCGCGACGCGAACAACAACACCCTGTATCACGGCAGCGCGGCGACCGGCTACGGCGGCAGGGGGTACACCCCGCCGGCCAAGGGCACCGGCGGCAACTACCAGGTACCTACGAACGGCAGGAGAAACTATTTTACCCTACAACCCATACTAAAACCTCTAACCCATATGAATTCTATAACAGACAACCTAAGCTCATAACGTCGAATCCTATCTACTATATATAGACAATAATGCAGTATAGCAGCTAAAGAAGTAGTTTTATAGTATACTATACATTAACCGGGAATCGAACCAGTAACCATCGAGTACCCCAGTTAACAGCTGCACTTTTGTTATATACATACTCGACTATTACATAGTAAGCGATAACTGTGACCATAACGATGTGGTGATAGGTCGATACACGCAGCACTATGACGTACTCGTCGCTTTAACACATAACATGTTAAGTCTTGTTACCTCAGTAATTACATTAGCTACAGCATCCTTCAAACCGGAACATAGTATTCTTTATAAACTGCTGTTTGTCGGCTGCAATAGGAGATGCGGTTGTACTCAAACGGTCTGTGTCTGTATACATATGTATATGTGTATGTGTGTGTTTGTTTATTTATATTTAGTTATATATATGTATATATATATACAGATTATATATTTATGCATATATATATATAGATTATATGTTAAGTATTTATCACTTGCATTAATAATGTTATACGACCCTCCTCACCTATCACAGTACTTCCTCACTTCCTAGGTTGAATGATAGAAAACCCTATAGTTATTGAGCCCCCCTTTTATAACCTAATTATAGATTATTCAACAAATATTTCAAATAAATAAAATTTATATTAAATAAATTAAAAAAAAGGACGAAATGATTCACCGAAGGATACGCAGCGCTGTTCCGCATTGCGCAAAATTCGACGCAACGGTCCCGGAAATCCCTCCGCGGAAATCGTCCAGCGACAGACGGACGGACCGCTCCCGCGCTCTACATAAATAATTTATGAACGCGACGAGTTACCGATATCCAACCCCCGCGACCGATACCACCCCCACCCTCCACATAGCACCTATTAAAACTTAATACTATCAAGTATTAAGTAGTAGGGTGTTACGACCAGAGCGGCCGAGGAACAACTAATAATCATATGAATACATCGCGACCTCTTTGAGGAAGAAATTTTGTTAAATCCTTTAATAGCTGACCTCTAAACAGCAAAATCAATCCACATCAGCCGACAGACCTCCACTGCTGGACATAGGCCTCCCCCAAAGATCTCCACAACGTTGGAGTTCAGTGGTGAATTGGGCCGTAACCCACCACGCTGGCCCAGTGCGGGTTGGTCGGTGGTCAGAGCCTCGTCTGTTGTCCAGCAGGCTGCACCGCGTGCTGGTGAGGTTGACTTGGGCTCCGTAAGATTTTAGGCGGAACCCCTATAACCAAATTTTGAGTGTTTGCCTCTTATAGTTCCTGGACGTCTCGCCGTTGGTCATAGAATCTTTAGATATATCTTACATATACTAGCTGTTCCCGGCTCGCTTTCGCCATGACACCCCCGCAACCCCTTTTGGGGGTAACATTTCTTAGCAGACCTATACTCGGCAAAAGGAATATTCATATCGAATTCCAAGTCTCCAGGCCTTATGACTTCGGAGATATCCTGATGAGTCTCCAATGAAGAAATCCTAAATCCTCTCATATAAATCACTACCTGATTGATGTGTGACTCTTTGGATGAGGCCTATGTCCAGCAGTGGACGTCTATTTGCTAATAATGATAATGATGATGATGATGACTACTGCAATTACTGCAGTAATGAGACTTGACATCAAACATAACGTAGAGTAGTTTATCTTAAATATCGCTATATTACTTTTGTATGTACGGCAACTTGATACTGAATAGATGTAATATAATTCGAATGCGGCAAATGGTGGCGATGGTGGCCGGTGGTGGCGGTGGTGGCGGTGGTGACGGTGGTCTGCTGGTGGCTGGTCGCCTGCATTCCGCAGTGTTGCGATGTTATAATTACCGAATGTGGAGCACCCCGGCGGCCGGCCGCCGTATAATATAACCGTTAACGCCGTTCAGCCCGAGCCCGCGCTCGGCTTTCGCGGAATTTTATTTACTTACCCGCACACTTTTATATCATCGCCATTTTATGATCGTCCAGATCAGATTACGATTTGTTTTTTTTTGTTCATTAAATGAACAGTAAGCTTAATTGCGAAACGAATTCGCGAGTTTACTGCTGTCGAGTTACCGAATTAGGGAGCGGTCCTCGTGTCGAATAGTAATTCACTGGTAGCAGGTCTCCGATCTCGGTCACGGGAGATCGTCTAGGTAGGTACCACCGCAGCGTCTATTAAAGCCGACAAACAGTATTGTGCAAACATTACTACGTTCCAGTTTGAAGGGCGCTGTAGGTAATGTCTCGAATGACGAGACTCAACATCTTATGTCTTAAGGCGACGAGCACAGTGTAGTGCTGTGTATATCATCAACAAGCGCCACGTTTTTATGTGCATACGCTTCACTTAACATCAGGTGAACGTCCCGCTAGTATCATCGGTGTGTTGAATAAAAAAAATATACAAACCTATATTTGGTATCCAACGCGACGCGCACTCCGTGCTCATTCACTTTTATGATCTTCTTAAAGTGCCTCTCCAACTAGTGAAGGTCGTCAATCAGCGTGAAACAGTCTTTGTCTCTGGTTCACCGGAACAATTCGGACGCACCAGATACGGCAGTCCATCCCCTGATATTCCTCAACCTTGACTTTTTCCTTCTCCACACCTTTCGTTATACTTTTACGACATCAGAGCACTAGCCGCAAGTTTCTTGGCAAAGTTGATTTTAAATTCAAAGCATCAAGACAGTTCAATCTTTAGGCGGCTGTTACGTGTAACTTGTTACCTTTGGATTCTGGTCAGCGAGACGCCGTCTAGACCGCTGTGACGAATCCTGGATCCATCGCTGCAATAGAACACAATTTGTGAATCGATCGCTTCACGGATAATCGATTTTAAAACTTGTGAGCATTGCATCAGCGTGATGCTTGACTGACATTAAATCTGAATTATGCGTCCGGCTCTATCCACACTCAACTTCCGGACCAACACATATAGATTATAAAACAGTTAATTAATATACAATTTTGATGATATATGTAAAAAAAAATTCAATGGCGTTATTTACTTTAACTGTTCCCCGTCCCTTACTGGCTTTAACACCCCTGCCACTCTCTTTGGAGAAGGAATTTTACAAAATCCATTCGTATCTGACCTAAACTCGGCGAAAAGGATATTACTGCTAAATTTCAAGTCTCCAGGCCTTATGGTTCCAGAGATATCGTGATGAGTCTCTACATCGATATATAACGAGACCTAAGATGGTAGAGAGATCATATAATGACAGATTTACTATATTAAAGTGGTAACATTAGTAGTGGGGTCGATTTTAAAGAAGATAAGGGGGGTAATTAATCGTGTTAACACCTTAATGTTACTGACTGATGCATGATCTCCTAAATGAAAGTCCTAAACATCGCCTCAAATATTCATAACAAAACGTGAAGTTTGTAAAAACCTTATACAAAAAATTGTGAATTAAAATGAATATATACAAAGAATTTTGACTCTTTATGTACTATTGTTCATCATCATCAGATCGACGTTCACCTCTGCACATAGATCTCTCCCAAAGATCTCTACATCTGGTCTTGCCAACGTCCATCTTAGTCAGTACAACCTCCGGTACAATCAGGCACTAGAACCCATCGTTTGTAGGGGTTTAGGTCCTTTCCCACCACGCTAGTCCAATGAAGATTTGTTAATTATCAGAGTACACCACGAGCAGACGAGGTTGGCTTTGATCCCGTGAATTATTGTACGGGACCCTTTAAGCTCCTCCGTACGTAGTTTTGTTTAATGTTCGCATATAAATATAGAACACATACATTTGTGAAAGTTGCGTCATTAATTAAGGTGATTTGTATCTGTTTTATAAACAAATTAAACCAAACAACTAATAAACAGCAATTATAATATTTCATTGTCTAAATAAAAACTCTGACCCAGGACAGTCGGACAAGGGCATTCATTAAATTTATAAAGTATAAAAACTTCAGATAATTATGATAGTAATAAAACGAGCTTTAGTTACAACAGCGAGATACAAACGGTGAAGGAAAACATCGCGAGGAAACCCGCACACTGACATCATCTTTGTGTGTGTGCGTGTGCGTGTGGTGGCCCCAATAAAATGGCAACAGGCTCGCCCCCTGTTACATGGGACCTAATCTGACCACATCTGACGAAATGTGGGTGTTTATTCACCTCTGCCTACCCCTACTGGGAAAAAGGCGTGATAATATATAAAATATATATATAAAACGAGCATATTCGTTTATCCGTGAGTTATTAAGTTGTAAGATGAAACGTCAGAAGATAACCGTTCCTTACTTCCTGTGGCGTCGAAAAAGTCCACTAATTATGTACGCTCTTGATTTCATCTCGCTGCACGGCACCGCGCTCGCACTTCAGTGTTGCGATAAAAGCAAAACATCTCGCTTACTGTCTGCCAGTCAGTACTGTAATTTCGCGTCGCCTCGCTTTATCTGTACGCACCTTAAAAAGCCAAACCAACGTAACTGACGCACGAAATGTAAGTTTCCCGCCATGTCAAATTGTGACATCTCAGATGATTCTTTTTTTTTTTGTTTTTCGTGCAGAGGTTTTTGAAAACGCGCCGGATATTTTCGCCAAAATCTTTAACTGCAGCAAAATTTTAGTTTAAACACATTACTCTTTTATTAATTGAAACATCATTATTCTATTATATCATATTATACTAAATTATAAACAAAGTTTATTGCTATAATAAAAAAAAATTAAAATGATTGATACCATAACAAATAATATTTAAAATTTTTATTACCTATCTATATATTTTTGTTATCAAATATCGCAATATTACCTTTTTCAGTAAATCAGTGAAAAACACATATTTTAAAAGAGCAGTGGACCGTTTTAAAAATGGCGGTCAGGTAACAGCTTATAGCAATAAAGGCATCAGAAAATCTAACACGCCCCGTCCCGACGGCACCTGGATGAAATTCAGCCCCAATTAATATTTAGGGTTCTTTATGACGTTATAGCAATTTCGTTAAAACGTGACTTCATTGCCTTTCAATTGCGACCATGTTGCGTTTTATTGCCAGCTTTATTGGAAGAAATTAATGCATTAAAAACGTATAGATATTATCGTATGATATGATATCGTACGTATGATATGATATATACGTATATACGTACTTTCTAAGAATAGTTAAGTTAGCACGCAGATTTCGGATCCGATTAAGATGTAAAAGCTCAAAAAAAAAAACTAACAGCACTAACAATATTCTAATGATATATGTATATACAAAAATGTTTTACAGCATTATCATTAATCGTACTACCTAAGCTGTACAGAATAGATCGGGGTGGTATGATTTGGGGAGGCTTTTATCCAGCTGTATATCGGCTGATGATGATATTATGTAGAATTTAGATTAACAATAAAATAAGTGACAATATTTGAGTCTGCAGTATGTGAGTAAGTACAATGTACATTATTTCTCCCAACGGTAATGACGACCACCCGGAGTAATTGTAACTAGTAAATATCCTCATTTAACCCTCACTTCTCCCCAGAAGCAGTGTCTTCGGATGGCTACTTTTCAACTACAAAAAAAGGGTAGTATGTAGCAGAGACGTAACACATAAACACCTAATATCGAATTTTTCACCCATTCCCTTCAGTAATAAATAACAAGTTAATGGTTTAGTTTTCTACCTAGTACATGTGATACAAAGTAACTATTAAATGTTATTATATGACATTAAAGAACAATATTTTTATAAGCACGAGGCTACGACCATGAGAAACATGACTTAAGGGATGTATACAATCATGAAGGCCTTTTTGAAGTGTTTCTAATACGGAACATAGTAATCATTTTCATTATTGTGTTGTGTTATTATTTCACAATGTTATTTCAATTAACGTCTCTATCGCTGTCGCTGACGTGCAATTAAACGCATTTTGCAGCAAGTGACGGCGAAAGTGCTGTTCGGCAGCGTGACTGCAATCAATGACCTCAAGCGGCAGGAGAAGGCCGAGAGGGAGGTGCGGCGGACGCACTAGCGGCAGCCGGCGGACGGGTCTGTACACCTTCAGTAGCGCTCGCGCGGCGGGCAACGTATTAGTTTTGTAAACCGTCAATAGGTGGCGCACATGTTAATATTAGACAAAATTATTAGCTTTATTCATCTGTTAATAGATGGCGCTGATGTTAATTATTTTGTACAGAACTATTCTAAGAAATATTTCGTTTAGAGTAAACAAGTAATAATATGTTTAGCTGATGATAAGCGTTCGCCTAGAACAACGTAGCTCTAATTATATGATATAACACACTACATATTGCGCTCATCGCTTTGAGACAGAAGTTAGATCTCATTATTACAATTTAACTGACTACAGCGCCTTTTGAACCTAAACACATTATAAAGATAGATATACCGTTCATTGTAGTTAAATATCTTTGCTGCTTTCGATTTGACTACAAAAATAGGAGCGGCAACAGCTAGAGACAGACCTATCATCTACAAAATACATATTTTGTAGATTTTATGTAGAGGTATATAATTTTTGTTTAATTTTAATTATTGCTATAATTTACCTGAAACGTAACTGCATTTAAAGATATCTAGAGTATAATGAATACTGTTTCTATTTCAGGGCAAAATACTATGATTCATGTGATAAGAAAATAATGGAAGCTACGGAGTGATCTCGGAAGACAGGAATAAGTGTGCATAAAATATATTTTCTTAGATTCATATTATATACTAGGTTAACGAATATTAACCCTATTCTTGTTAAGGATTTTAAAGAGATTATATTCTAAATGAAATATAAAAACTATATGATAAAATTGTTTAACATATCATGCAACATCTTTCATAGATAATGTTACAAAAGAAATTGTTATAAAATTGATAAAAAAATATTTTAATTTACAATACAATTCGATGATTTTGTAACACTTTATATTACTGTTTCAAGTTCGAAACAATGTAACAAAAGTACAAGAAAGTTATTAGATGTAAACATGTATAGGTTACCTAAATGGATCTTTTTATGAACAATTTACTATTCCTTATGTTTTAATGTTTTATTTTGTATGCGTTTGAATTTTATATTAAAAAAGAATCTTTATACATTTTTGCTAAATAAAGAAAATTTATTTTCAATTTGTTTTGATTTATGGTTCCCCTTATAAATGTTTATGGCATTGAATAAGATCAGTTTGATCACTGTTCTGTTGTATGAAATAATCTACATGTAGATTCTGCTAAGCCTTTCTATTTTTGAACTTAACACTAACTTAAGAAATTATGAGACAACATAAGGAGAAGAACGGAAAACAAGTTTGGGAGAAGGAAAAAGTCATGGTTGAGGAATATCAGGGGATGGACTGGCATATCTGAGGCGTCCGAATTGTTCCGCCGAACCAGAGACAGAGAACTGTATCACGCTGATCGGCAACCTTCACTAGTTGGAGAAGCACTTTAAGAAGGATAAGGAGAAGAATCATTCTGTTCATTCTTCAAAAAGAAAACATCACGAGAAGACATATAAGTACATAGATAAATTATCTATAATATGCTGTATATATATTATGAAGATATAATGAAATTAGTTTGCAATAAGGATATTTCCCTTTATTTCTAGATCAGATCTTAATTATTCATATGCTGTTGACTAACACATAACACTCACACACGTGACCTCAATTTCGCATGATGTTAATTTACAATGAGGCAATGTATGGTGAAGCGTGCTCGCCTCGCGAATACTCCCGTTCCTCGAATGTTAACAAACGGAAAACCGCGATGTTGTTATAGCGGAAGATTTATGATTTAAACATCACTGTAGAGAGGAACCACAATACGAAGGTACCTGGAGAGGCGGAGTCCTCTTTGAAACAAGGTAGGAGCTCACCTACTGCACCAAGGAGGCAGTAAAAAGAGGTAAGCTATCGTCCATCCAGCCTACTGATATGAGTGGTCCAGTCAGCGATGGTTGATCCAAGGCGAGTGTTGCGGCGCGACGTGTGCCGCCTCTATAATTAATGACTCCATGACACA
Source organism: Troides aeacus (assembly GCA_033220335.2). Lineage (NCBI taxonomy): Eukaryota > Metazoa > Arthropoda > Insecta > Lepidoptera > Papilionidae > Troides > Troides aeacus. The sequence continues at coordinate 11,520,687 of CM067278.1, forward strand.
ACCTGGCCATAGCCCATATCGTAGTTGCGTGACATCAAACCATGTACGTACACTTTCCCTTTCAATTACTGTGAAGGATGTGTTAGTATAAACTTAATATACAAATTGATCTTTTTAATTTCAACGAAGAGACGAGAGATGATATACATTGAATCACATTATATTCGCCTTGAAACGTATGATATTAGCTTTCATTAGCCCTATAATTTCACTAACTACAACGTCCTTCAAACCGTTACCCAATAATAATAGGTTGGAAAATATCTCCCTTCCGCCTTATTGTCTTTTGAATTTCGCGGCTATGTACAAAGCGCTACAGAGCTCGTATCTGGCAATACTATACATAATTTGAAAGGTCTTGACATAACCTACAAAACGACGCTATGCATAATTAGTTTGGATATTGCGTTCAACAGTTATAGACGTGTAAACATATAGTTCACTAACGCCGAAATTTGCGCTATTTTAAAGTTTTCCTTCGTTAAAAGCAAATCCGCTAGAGAAACGTTCCGTGAGATTAATGGTGTTTTGGGGGATGGTACTCTATCACTTCGAACCGCGGAGGAATGGTTTCGACGATTCAGAGCCGGTGAAAACGACACCATGGATAAGCCAGCCGGCGGAAGACCTGTGACGACAAATACCGATCAAATCATGGACTACATCGAGTTAGACCGGCATGTTGCATCTCGTGACATCGCCCAGGAGATGGGAGTTAGTCACCAAACCATTTTAAACCATCTGCAGAAGGCTGGATACAAAAAAAAGCTTGATGTTTTGGGTGCCGCATGATTTGACGCAAAAAAACCTTCGGGACCGAATCAACGCCTGCGATATGCTGCTGAAACGGAACGAACTCGACCCATTCTTGAAGCGGATGGTGACCGGCGACCAAAAATGGATCACATACGACAATATCAAGCGAAAACGGTCGTGGTCGAAGGCCGGTGAATCGTCCCAAACAGTGGCCAAGCCGGGATTGACGGCCAGGAAGGTTTTGCTGTGTGTTTGGTGGGATTGGAAGGGAATCATCCACTATGAGCTGCTCCCATATGGCCAGACGCTTAATTCTACCATCTACTGCGAACAACTGGACCGCTTGAAGCAGGCGATCGACCAGAAGCGTCCAGAATTGGCCAACAGGAAGGGTGTAGTGTTCCACCAGGACAACGCCAGACCACACACTTCGTTGATGACTCGTCAGAAGCTACGGGAGCTTGGATGGGAAGTTTTATCGCATCCACCATATAGCCCGGACATAGCGCCAAGTGATTACCACCTGTTCCTGTCCATGGTGAACGCCCTTGGTGGTGTAAAGTTGAACTCAAAAGAGGCTTATGAAAAGTGGCTGTCCGAGTTCTTCGCAAATAAGGAGGGGGGCTTCTACGAGGGAGGTATTATGAAGTTGCCGTCTAGATGGAAACAGATTATCGAACAAAACGGCGCATATTTGAACTAAATCCGATCACTGTAACACTTTTTATAAAGCATTGAATAAAGAGCAAAAAAGCGGAAGGGAGATATTTTCCAACCTTATATTTGCACCTGAACCTAGACGGTCTCTAGCAGCGAAGACTTGCTACATATATAACCACTTCTACTCTTGACTAGGTGACGTTGTATTACTTTTCTCTATGATCCGTTATCTCCATAGTATCATTATTGACCTCAACATCATTCATCACACACTCAATCCCCAATTCGGTCATATACTCATCACCATCATCCACGTTCAGCGTTGGACACGGCCTCCTCCAAACATCTTCACTCCAATCGGACCTCCGCTACCCATATCCGGCGGTTTCCTGCGACTTTCATGAGGTGGTGTGAAGTTCTGGAATGTCTTCCAATACTGTCACAATCTAGTCTTATACAACCTATATACCCACGGCTTCAACAACGAGGATGTTCTTCCCGAACGTCAAGTCAGCGTATCGCGTACTTCGCCAGATCGAGCTCGACACGGTCTTGGTCCAGATGTTCACCGGGCACGGGGGATTCTCCGAGTACCTCCACAGGTTCAAGCTCAAGGAGAGTCCCGCGTGCCCCTGTGACCCGGAGGTGGACTAGACTGTGGTGCACATCCTGCTTTCCTATCCCTTATTCGGGCGGGAGAGGGTTGACTTCCAGATAAGAATGGGTGTAAAACTGGATATGGTGTCGGTAGCCTCTCTGATGAGTGAGGACGAAAGTCGCCAAAAGTTCTTGGACTACTGCAAAGCAGTAGAGGTACTAAAAACAAATAAAAATTAGACAAGCGAGCTAATAACAGCCAAAAATTTAAAAATGTATAAAATAAGTAAATTGAAATAAATAAAAAAATAAAATGTAAAAATATAAAGATGACAAAGAAGATAGGAATGATTTATTACAGGCTATTGGCATGCGAAGCTCCATTGAAAATGACGAGGCGACTGAAATCTACACACATCTTGCGAGAGGTATGAAAGAAGGAAATGGAATGGAGAGTGAAAGAAAAGAGGAAGAGAACAAAAAGGAAGAAAGATAAGTTTAGAGCGAAAGATGAAAGTACGAAAGTAAGGAAAGAGGAAAAATTGTTTAAATATAAATAGATGATAAGTGACTGAAAATAAAGTCCCTGACCCGCCACACACAGGGGAATGAGTTTGTAAAAAAAAAAAAGTACCTGTATACCCAAAACTTTAGATGTAATAAGTATTTTGCATGTTATCATATAAATATCTAAAATAATTCACATTTTAAATCACGAAGAGGTTACAATTCTATAGAAATTTAATAAATCTAAAGTGTCTCCATCGTTTTGATTGATTTCCTTTAGCCTTGTAGCTAACAGCATGAGTTGATAGATGTCCTAACCTCATACTCATCACGGAGTACAACTGACAGATCTACGCAGAATGAGCTCACTCTGTCTTGAAGTCTTCTAGTGGTTTATAATGTTTGATAAAATTTTATTAATAATGAAGATCCTTAAGCAAGAGAAACCACCTAAGTTATATTCTCGATAGATATTTTTTTTATTTCAATAGACTTGACTACCTTGATCATCCTTGGAAAATTAGAATTCTATCAAATCTGATGTAATGTGTTCAGATGATCTAAACCATGACCAAAAATTGTAGGACTCTAGTGTTGTAACTGTCTCTGAGCATCAGTGATCACTTTTCACCAGAAGAACTGTTTGCTCGTTTGCCTACTCTTCCTTTAAAAAAACTAGCTATTCTGCCCACTGTGCTGGCTGTAACACCACACACCTCCTGTCTTAGCTGATCTCTTAACGGCATAAGCAATACCTGATGAGACAATGAATCTCTGGATATCTTCTATATATATATTGAAAGACGCGTTGTAAACTTTAGTTTCAAATAAATACATAATATTCAATTAAATATAAGAAATCAATATTTATCAAATATTATAATTATTGTATCATCATCATCATCAGGCGGATAGACGTTCACTGCTGGAAATAGGCCTCCCCCAAACATCTCCGCATACAGTCAGCATGGCTTCCGGTACCGCTGGACACTAGGGACTGCCGTAGGGGTTCATATGTAGGGATTTTGGGACATTTCCCACCACGCTAGCACAATGCGGGTTGATGGAAACCAGGGCCTCGTTTGTCGATTAGCAGGGTGCACCGCTAGCAGGTGAGGTTGGCTTGGGGCCCGTGAATTGTTGTGCGGGAAACCTTACATCCCTTCGCCCCTTATACCACTCGCGAGTATTATATTTATTTTAATTTTTTTTTTCAATAAGCAACAAGACGAGTAGTTCACCTGATAGTAAGTGATACGCCTGCCCATCGCAATGTGGCGCTACTTAGAATGTTATACACGGTACTATGTTGTTCCCAGTAATTGCACTGGGTACAGAGTACCCTTAGAACTGGAACACAGTAATGTTTACTCACTACTCAGGCGGTCGAAATAGGCGCTGCGGTGATAGCTATCTAGACTAGAGCTGGAAACACCTACCGCTATTTATCAAACAAATAATGTTAGTGTAATAACTAGAATTATTTGTAATTGTTAGAGACGCATGAAAGAATTAGCATTAAGCTAAAATGATAATGATGATGAGCAAGCGAATTGCTATCAGAGCATGTCATGTTGACTTATAATGCTCGTTGGGTATATAATAATTAAGCAAAAAACATCACTTGCTAATATCAATGCTTACTACGGTCTCCGGCAACAAAGACCACTACCATAATATAAGATAATGACTAAAACCAATTAAGCTACATATACATCGAAGATATTTAAGTGTATAGAAAACCGTGAACCCGTAGCCCCCATTATCAGCGATTAGACCCGCCGACGAACAATCTCACAGTTTGTTATACAAAAAAAACAAAAAAAAAAAGATGAACACCTCGGTCTGTCGGCGTGGTAATGTGTTCGCGTTTTGTTCGCGGGGTCTTTAACCGGACCCCCAAATCGCCCGCGTCCGGCTGACGGAAGCCAGCCTCTAATGGTTTTGGCATCGCCTTCTGGCAACCGGTTACACCGTCGCGTCACATTTGTTACAACTGCTTAAGCCCCGACCAAAACGTTTACTTAATAACAAATGATACGTTAGCTAGGATGATATACACTGCACCAAATTCTACTCGCGTTGAGACTTAAAGTCCCGAGTCTCGTTAAACCAGTAATTTCACTAGCTACAACGTTCAAACTGAAACACAGTAATGTTAGCACAGTACTGTCTGTCGGATGCAATAGGGGCTGCGGTGGTACCTAGACTGTCTATAGCAATAGAGACCTAGCACTAGTGTAATATTAAAATAATAAATAACCCAGACAAAACAAATATTTACTTTATTTATAATATAGAAATAATATTAAAAGGAATAATATAATATTAGCAAGTGGAGAGAGGTGATGTCTGCCTACCCCACTGGGAACGAGGCGTGATATATATGTATGTATGTATTAAAAGGAAACAAAGTAAACGTATTAAAGGAATAAAAATAATGTAACCTATCATACATGATCTTCATGAGGTTCCTTCTTCAAAATATTATATAAGTATAACACTAATCAAAGTGCTTATGTAATAATTACTATTTTATCTAGTATTAGTTTTATACCATTTTAAGGGTTTATAGACAAGCCATTGGATAGCAATTGAGTAATTTTAACTTACTTAAAGTACTTTATTTTTTTATGTACATAAGCAACGAGACGGGAGGGACATTCATCTGATGGTAAGTGATACGCCGGCTCATAACAACGTGGCGCTAGCTAGGATATTATACCCTGTACCTTATTGCGTTCGTCGTCTTGAGATATGTTGAGTCTCGATACCGCAGTGATTACACTACCTATAGCGCCCGTCAAACCGGAACGCAGAAATATTTGCACATTTTTGTTTGGCGGCAGAAATAGACACTGCGGTGGTGTCACGTACAAAACGAAAGTTATATATTAATATAAAGATTAAATAGAATGAATACGAAATGACTTAAACATTAGTTGCTATAATAATGCTAGTTATAATGTATTGTTAGTGTGTCCAATGCGTTCGGTGTGAATGCGGCCCAAAAAGCTCAGTCCGCTGCAAAACAAGCACGCGAACCGGAGATCATCGCACGGGGCGAGGTCTCCTAACAGTACCTCGGGCTCCGCAGCCTCCCGGCGTTATGCAACAGCTAGTCCCTCCGCGCCCGGCGGCACCACACTACGCCACGGGATCCGCTCCCATCCTAACACTGATAAAAAAAACAATCGGATAGTTCAAAATAGTTGCACACTGACGTCTCGTGTTTTCTTTTTAAACTTTTCAAAATCAAAACAGCACAGACTCAATAAATCGGCCAGTATTGTTTTTGATTAAAAACTTTTTGCTTTAAAAAAATTATTATCGCATGTAGTTACTGTGAAGCTATGTTACAACAATCGAACTTCTGAAACATGAGGATGTTCAGGTCAGTACACCATTGAATAGAGCAATATGAAAATATTTATTTAAAATACATATATTTATCAGTATCAGATGACATTTTAAAGTGAAATGAAATCCTTGTTTAAAATTACTGAGATGAGCTGCAACCGGACAGACGCCGGCTGCATTGAGAAACTATACTTATAAATAGAAAACATTGACGTTTCCAGTTCGAGTGAAGTCAATGCTTGCTGCAGTTAGTTTTTTTTTATAGCTTAAAACGACTAGACTAACAATACGGTCACCGGTTACCGGCTGAAGAGCTAGATTTATTAGAATAAGAAACTCATTAACATAATAATTAGACTAGTGTCCAGCAGATCGGAATACAGTTATCTTAGCGTAGTAGTGTTTAGAGATAAAAGCAAGCTACCTTACAACTTCGTACAAGAGAGATTTATTACAAATAAAGCTACAATTTTTGTTTCTTATTTCTTTGACAAAGTCGTTCTTAATATTTTTGTAAAGTACCAGCAGATATCCTTTTGGAACGGAACAGGGAAAGTCGCCTTTCCGCAACGTACAGACGGACGCAGTGAGAAAGTTAGTTGTAAACGATGATCATAATTATGTATTTACGACCGGTGGGTTACGGCTTTTACTGTACAACTTGTTTGTGAGCATTTTCACTAGCTACTCTGTATGTACACGGCTTGTATGGAAATTTCGATTATATACATACTCTCATATAACCTCGCTTGATGAAGAAGAAAGTAATACAAACACTAGGGCGTTAAATGGTCATTTAATGAACTATTTGACATATTGTTCATATCTTAAATACAAGAATTCGTAAGTTTTCAAATTTCAAAAAAATCTATGAAATCATGTATTTACAGGTTAAGTATAGACTGATTTACTGGAAATAACAAAAACATCTCATTACCACAATCTCTATACGTATATCGAGTTATACAGTTTCGTATATAGTCTATATAATCTGTGTCTAATTATAATTTTTATTAGCAAAGGAAACGCATAACAAATTATTTCTAGAAGGTTGCTCGCCGATTACAGTGAGGGTATCAATAAATTCAACACTTTCATTAATCACACAACCTCTGGTTTCATCAGTTACTTTGCTGCAATAACTTCGGTTAAAATAGTGTTGTTTTTGCAGTTAAATACAGTTTCTGTAAACATTATTGATTCACTACGCTCTACTTTAGAAACTTAAAGTATCAACTGGAAAAAATCATAGTAATATGTATATTGTTCATATAAACCTATTTATTTTTAGGTATCAATACCTTCTTCTTACACTTCCGCTTCTTATAAATGGGGATTCAGGAAGTTCCAACAAAACAAACACCACAGTAGACACAAGTCACAGCTGCCCGTTCACGAGAATTATTGAAGACATAGTCAGAATAAAAAAGAAATATTCAGAAAGACCGCGTCTATTAAAGGACAGTGAAAATACTAAAATATATGTTAACTCAATCACTAACCTTACAACGTATAATAATACTTATGTATCGATTCAAGAAGAATTAATCAATGATATTATAGCATCGATTAATAGAATAAAAAACAATATGTCTTCTAACATAAATACTACTGAAAGTAGGCTTAACGAAGCCATTATATTAAAAGTGCCTGAAAACGATATCGGAACGAATGAAACCAGCGTCAAAATAAATAAAAACATAACAACAACAGTAAAAAGTGGAATTGAAATTAAAACAGACGTGCATTCATTTAAAAACTCTTCGATAGGAAAAGATACAATTATTGACCATAATAATAAACAAATGGATAGTATTCAAATTAAAAAAGATAGACCAGATTATGTTGAAATACTAACAATAGAACCAAACAACACGAGCGTTAATAACACCACACAACATAACATAATAGAAGTGTTGAAACACCTAATGCCAATGTTGAACAGTACAACCAATAAACAACTTCACAGTGTAACAATTATCGAAAGAAATCGCAGCAAAAACCAATCCGTTTCGGAAACTAAGAACATATCGACAGTAGTTGTTAAATATTGCGATAAAGCTAACGCAACGGCTGCAAATTTGAATGATACAAATAAAACTCAACTAAGCGAAGAAGCGAGCTCTGATGATTACGTGGATTCTAATAAAGAATTACCAGTGATCAACCAAGAAAACGTTGAAGACGACTACGATTCGGACAAAGATAATATAGATTATAAAGATAACGAACAAACTGGTGCTAATACGACAATAAATAAGAACAAAGATGTATTAGAAGCTGCCAAATATGGAATCCAGAAGATGCATGAGTTATACAGCGTGTTAGAACCGAAATTATATTCTATGGGTGAGTGCTTTTACTTATAAGATTCGTATTTTTCTTGTCGTCTATGGAGTAATACTTGAACTCAATTTCATCTGATGCTAGGTGACAATGAGGTTGTGGATGGTGAAACGTACTTGACAGTTGGACTAAAGCTTTGTTGTTATCATATGTCAATGAAGGTCTGGAAGGACACATAATCCAACTGATCCCGGAATTGAACCAGGGACTTTCGTGTTATAAGGACAAGCGGTTATCCGCAGCCCCTTGGAGGCAGTCAAATTCTTTTACGAGTAAAAATGATTACTTCCCAGTAAAAACTCTTTAAATCTGATATGTAACAAATACTTTGCTTTGATTTCTCTTTCGATATATGTAACTGATGATTAAAAATCGGTATCGATTAGGCACCGACAGCATTGATAAACTAAATACTAAAAAAGATTTAAGTTATCTCCACCCTCATCATATCAAATTCAAAGAGAAAAAAAAAACTAGACCAAATAGATTGAAAGGTTCGTAAACTTCGAGAACACAGATGAATCAGGACTAGGTGTTGTAGATCAATATCAAGGTCTTAAAAAAATAATTTCACATGTTTCGTGGAATTTATAACAAAGTGCCTATGCGTATCAGAGGATGTACATTGATTGACATGATGATGAAGTGGTAAGGAATTTGGTGTTCCCAGGTCTCTGGTTGGACGACACGAACCCCGCTCGTTACGTGGCGGCCTTCAACGCGCCGTCAGAGGACATCGCAAAGTACTCACACTACGGCTACGCGACACTGCAAGCTGCTGCAAAGTTAAAGGAGCTGAACGGGTCAGTGCCATTTACCCAAATTATCATTTTAGTAATTTTAAATCTATAACTAACTGTGCAGCACGTTTACTTGATAGTAAGAACGATTGCAGGCATCAATGTGGTAATTATGATGATGAACACCACACCAGCGCTCATCGCATTAACACAAATCATATTAAGACCTTACTTCATAGGATCATTTATATCAGACTTTCACACTATGTGAAATATGATATTAAGTCTTGTTACTCCAGTAATTTGATCAGCTACAGCTGCTAGATATATAAATCTGAACTAGACGGTCTCCTTTTTTTTTTTATGGTGATGTTTTCGCCGCAGTTATTGACAACTATAGCGGCTTCATCGGACTCAGGGCTCGCGGATCCGGTACCCGCGAGCTAAACTGACGGTCTCCAGCAACAAAGACTTAAAATATTTCTTTGATGTTTATGTCCATATCAAACATTTTGAAGGATGGGTCAAACGTAATATTTGTTTCATAAGTCGACTTTGGTCCAGTTAAAATTAAATGAGGATAATTTACACTTGTAGATATTATATTATGTATAAAAAAGCTAGACCGTGGTATCCGGAATATCTGTTGGTACCTTGACATCGATTTCATATTATGGGGCTGGATAGAGGAGTGTTCTCGTCCAGAATATTCTGACATTCATCTGTTGACAAAAATACAGTGACATTATAGCAGCAGAATTTCATGAAACTAATATCTGGCTAGACTCTTTTGTAATGGGATGTTGTTTTTTTTGTTTTTATTTATTAGAGTCATTAGTAAATGATATTTAACAGAATGGTCTGCTGGCGTAGTGGACCCATAGCACGAAAAGGAGACGATAGGATAGGGTTTTTGATCATTTATCTCATTCTATGACATTCTAAACTTTATAAATACGTTTATAGCTGTCTCTTTTATGGTACAATAAATCCACTGATACAATACACACGGTTCCTGTGAAAGTTCCGCGTTATCCTGCGGCGGCTGGTCAGCAGCGCGGGCGGTTGGCGCGCGCTTGCGTCACTGAGAGACATTACTCCGTCGTTACGGCGGCTTCATTTTTGATTTGTTTTTGTCTCGATCGATTTCGATCAATTGACAATGACGTTGCGAAATAAAACGATCGATGTGCCGAATTGATTCTATAGAACAACTTTTTAGGGATTTAATAAGATGCTACTTAGAATGCTATACTACATCACATTATGATTATCGGCTTTAGACAAAATATATTAATTCTACTGCTGTGTTTCATACTAAAACACAGTAATAATTATTCATTACTATATGACGGTAGTAAATAGGTGTTGCAGAAGTATCAATCTAGACGGTCTTTTGCATCAAAGACCTGCACTAATATAACATTATTCACAACACTACAATGTTTATATTTTATGACGATAGATCAACGATTCAAATGTGCATTCTTAAAGTAATTATATACTAGTGTTGTGATGATATTATAAATCGATTTATGTCTTCACTTATATCGATTAATTTATTCGTGAGAATTATATGTAATATAATGATACATCAATATATTAACAAATGATTTTATTAATATGTATAAAAAGGGAAAATTACTATAGTAAGTTTGTTTTATATAACTTTATTTGTTAGTGAACATAATTATCAACATTATCACTAACATCCGATCGATGCCCCGTGCAGCTTTGTGTCACGAGGTAAACGTTTAGCCTCCGCGCCACGGTGGCAGTAGCTCTATATGTTGATAAAGTATATCTGCTACTTTAACGTATATTAAAATGAGATTTTAAAACATCGCCCGACACCGAGGAATAATTTTAAACCGCACACAAAAACCCAAGTAAGATTAATAGCACAGCCAAAATACAAGAGAACCGCCAATCCAACAAAGGAAGGCAATTAAAATGTTTCTATAAGTAAAAATTGCTTTCGACTATGTCCGATGTAAAAACTCGCCGACGGCGATTCGTCAAGAGATTCCATTAAAATCTCTATTATACGGAGCACGCAATGTATCAGCGTCACCAGCGACCACACGGCGCGCCCACCACGCCACACCACCACCATTATTTAATTGAAAACGTTTTGCAAAGCGCTAAACGCAAACTTTTTGCATCGATGGCACAGCTTTGGAAATTTCCAATAATAATACTTTCATATAAATTACGGAGTAAGTAATGAGCAAAGGAAGAACAAGACCAAGACTTGTACAATTTTGGTACTGGTCTTGATCTTGCTTTTACGCAAGACCAAAACCAAAATAATTCTTCACTAAACGATGTAACACTCGATTCTATTAAATGATGGTGAGTAGTGAAGGGAGTTAGAGCTCTACCACCATCTATATACCAAATCTTATATCCTTCAAACTACGAGACACCATACTGTAAAGTAAATCGGTACGCCATGGAGCCAATATAGGCAAGATTAAAGTCAACGATCATGTGGAGATCATTGAGGTCTATGTTCAGCTGTTGGCGACTTACGGCCGATAATGAAATACTAATTCTAACATCTTTGTCAGAAAAACTGTTCAGCCTTTCCCGTTTATTCTTTATCCTTGGGAAGTTTAAAACTACCTGGACAACGTGATCTTCTGATCATCTTTGAACTTGGTCGTTTAATGTTAAACATTTCTTCATGACTTCATCAAATGGAGCAATTTTAAAGCAAGTATTAGGGGGACCGGAAAGTAATGTCGTTTTCTTACGCTAAATACAAACACATACATTTTTAACGTGTCTTTATTTTTAATCAATGATGTATTCCCCATCATTGTCAATAACCTTTTGCCATCTAGTGAGTAAATTTTCAATCCCTGATCGATAAAAATTAATTGGTTTTTCGGCAAAATATCTAGAGATGGCATTTTGGATATCATCCAAATTTGCAAATGTTTTGCCACTTAAAAAGTGTTGCAGCGCTCGGAATAAGTGGAAATCCGATGGTGCAACATCGGGCGAATATGGTGGATGAGGCAGCACCTCCCACCCCAATTCATTAATTTTTTCTAGAGTTCGCCTTGCGCAGTGCGGTCTTGCATTGTCATGTTGGAGAATGACGCCTTTTCGGTTGACAATCGCTGGCCACTTTTCAATTAAAGATTGATTGACTCGCTGCAATTGTTCGCTGTAGAGGTCTGCAGTAACAGTTTCTCCAGGTTTCAGTAATTCAAAATGAACAATGCCGCGAATACTCCACCAAACACACAAAAGCGCTTTTTTGGGGTGTAAACCTGGCTTAGCAGTACTCCGAGGGATTTCATTTGGAGAGAGCCACTGCCTTTTGCGTTTTGGGTTATCATACAGGACCCATTTCTCATCTCCTGTGATCAAGCGATCAAAAAACGCTTCTGTGTTGTGTCGTTGAAGCAATAAGTTGCATGTGATTGATCGGTTAGCCTTATTCTGTTCGGACAGATTATGCGGGACCCAAACACCTGCTCTGCTTACTTTTCCAATCTGCTTCAAATGTTCTTGGATGGTCGACCAAGGTTTGTTGAGACTGTTTGACAATTCCTCGATCGTCTGACACGGATTTGCTTCCACTTCCGCCCTTAACACGTCGTTGTCTAACGCTGATGGTCTTCCTGATCGATACGAGTCGGAAAGATCAAAATTACCCGATTTGAACTTGGAAAACCACCTTTGGCATTTACGAATGTCCAGTGCATTTGGATAAACATCGCAAATGTTTTTGGTAGCAACTGTTGCGTTATTTCCCTTGCGAAACTCAAAGAGCATGCAATGCCGGATGTGTACCTCTTCTGGTATTTGGCTGGCCATTTTACCCAAAATTACAAAAAAAAATTGTAATTCAATTGTCTATAAGTAAAGAAATCACTATAACCTCACAATGTCTTTGGTACGCCTCTGAACAAAACAATGAGCTGACAAATGACAATCAAGTATTAGCATGCGCAGAAACGACATTACTTTCCGGTCCCCCTATTATATTTCGTTGATGATGGAGTATGAAACTTAGTGTAAAGTTTACGCAAAGTACGTTAAGAAATTTCCTTTATTCTTCACCAATTTAGTTTAAATATATGGCCGGTGACCTGACTAGGTGCCATTACTATAATAATCTGCTGCTAACCCTTAACAAAATTTAATACAAAGGTTTACTCATGGACGGCCGACGATCTGTTGAGAATCTCCGGCATACCCTGGATGCGAGCAATTCGAGACCGATCGATGTGAAAAACTTTCGGGGAGGCCTATGTCCAGCAGTAGACGTCTATCAGCTGATGATGATGACGATGGTAACTCCTGGAAAATCACTAACATGAATCGATAGTTTTTGTACACAATCTTGTCCGTCTCTACAGATTTCATATTGTTACTTTCTCGAATATTGATTAATGTATGAACATTAACAAGACTATTATTATATATTTACTATTTATGTAGTTATAAACTTTGCATAATTTTATATATTATATAGCAAATTACAAAATTAAGTTTACACGTGTAATGAATTTTAATTAATTATAATTTTATTTACATACACATTAAAATATCTAGCGGAGAGTAATGCAAACGAAGCTCGTTCGGGTTGCCAGAGGAAATTCTCATCGCCAAGTTTATCCTCGTATTCGTGTTAATTAAAATCATTGCATATACATTAATATTGAGTTCGAATTCTCTACTATTTAGACATGTTCATAGTTAAATTATAACTGGAACCGTTAAAAAAGTTTGACTGTGTTTAGAAATATCTATCTGTAGCTTGACATCGATTTCATATAATGTGGCTGGATGGAGGAGCGCTCTCGTCCAGAATACTCTCGCATTTATATGTTGACAGGAATACAGTGATGTTATAGCAGCAGATTAACATGAAAAGCATATCTAGCTAGACTTACCTTACTATCGATCATCGACATGTGATTCAGGAATCGTGAGGACCTCCCTCTTACACAACAAACAGCCACTAAGCAACGAAGGCAGATAGTATAAAGCATTTTCTTCTTAAACCATAAACTATTTGTTTTTAATTAAAAGCGAAACAAGTTCATCATTTGGTGGAAATAATATAACATTGATATATCTTTTACCAATAAAAGTAGGTGTTTCAACAAATACAAAAATACTAATTCGTGCAAAGATCCACGCGAAACCTTGCTATTCATTGTGAAGTATACTAACGACGGTATTCAGATCCGTGTGTATCAAATAAAATGTGATGGACCAATACAAATAATTAAATCGATTTGGAAGTCAATGATCACAAGTATTGATATAATAGAAAATTATTCTTCCAATAGTTACTATACCTATCGTGACAACTCACCGAAGATTCTTCTAGAATATGAAGTTCGGGAACTCCACAACCAGTAATCAAGCCTATATCAAACATTGATTAAAATTCAACTGAATCCGTGGCACATTTGTTACGTGCTTGCCTTTTAACAGGAAACGTCTCAGTCGCCAGGTAGATTGGTATCACCTAGATCTCTCTAGGGTCGCTTTCTCATGTCTGAGGATCGTAGTCAGTGCTATGGTTGCAGTCTGGAGCGGACGATCTGCCCCCACCGGTTCCTGTCCAGTGAGTCCCTTACGATTGTGCAGAATTAGAGGACAAGCTGTCTTTAACCTGATCGGTCCTTGCATATGGACTATGGTGACGTTTTATTCGGAGCCGAGTCAGTATCGATACACAGTTACGTAGACGGTCTTTGGCAAAAGAACGGTGACCCGCAGTGTCAGATAAACAGTAGTGTACAAACATTACTATGTTCAGGTTTGAACGACACTGTAGCTAGTGTAATTACTAAGGTAACGAGGCAACATCTTATATATTAGGGGGACCGGAAAGTAATGTCGTTTTCTTACGCTAAATACAAACACATACATTTTTAACGAGTCTTTATTTTTAATCAATGATGTATTCCCCATCATTGTCAATAACCTTTTGCCATCTAGTGAGTAAATTTTCAATCCCTGATCGATAAAAATTAATTGGTTTTTCGGCAAAATATCTAGAGATGGCATTTTGGATATCATCCAAATTTGCAAATGTTTTGCCACTTAAAAAGTGTTGCAGCGCTCGGAATAAGTGGAAATCCGATGGTGCAACATCGGGCGAATATGGTGGATGAGGCAGCACCTCCCACCCCAATTCATTAATTTTTTCTAGAGTTCGCCTTGCGCAGTGCGGTCTTGCATTGTCATGTTGGAGAATGACGCCTTTTCGGTTGACAATCGCTGGCCACTTTTCAATTAAAGATTGATTGACTCGCTGCAATTGTTCGCTGTAGAGGTCTGCAGTAACAGTTTCTCCAGGTTTCAGTAATTCAAAATGAACAATGCCGCGAATACTCCACCAAACACACAAAAGCGCTTTTTTGGGGTGTAAACCTGGCTTAGCAGTACTCCGAGGGATTTCATTTGGAGAGAGCCACTGCCTTTTGCGTTTTGGGTTATCATACAGGACCCATTTCTCATCTCCTGTGATCAAGCGATCAAAAAACGCTTCTGTGTTGTGTCGTTGAAGCAATAAGTTGCATGTGATTGATCGGTTAGCCTTATTCTGTTCGGACAGATTATGCGGGACCCAAACACCTGCTCTGCTTACTTTTCCAATCTGCTTCAAATGTTCTTGGATGGTCGACCAAGGTTTGTTGAGACTGTTTGACAATTCCTCGATCGTCTGACACGGATTTGCTTCCACTTCCGCCCTTAACACGTCGTTGTCTAACGCTGATGGTCTTCCTGATCGATACGAGTCGGAAAGATCAAAATTACCCGATTTGAACTTGGAAAACCACCTTTGGCATTTACGAATGTCCAGTGCATTTGGATAAACATCGCAAATGTTTTTGGTAGCAACTGTTGCGTTATTTCCCTTGCGAAACTCAAAGAGCATGCAATGCCGGATGTGTACCTCTTCTGGTATTTGGCTGGCCATTTTACCCAAAATTACAAAAAAAAATTGTAATTCAATTGTCTATAAGTAAAGAAATCACTATAACCTCACAATGTCTTTGGTACGCCTCTGAACAAAACAATGAGCTGACAAATGACAATCAAGTATTGGCATGCGCAGAAACGACATTACTTTCCGGTCCCCTTATTATTAAGGTTGCGAGCACAATGTGGTGCTGTGTATAACATTTTAACTAGCGCCATGTTGATATCTGCATATCACTTACCATCAGGTGAACATCTCGTTCGTCGTCACTTCATTGAATTAAATAAAAAATAATAAAGACTCCTTATGGAGAATTATCATTAAGAGTATAAACTCTTAATGATAATTCATATCATGAAATCGTGATCTAAGTCATGAATAGTCCAACATTTAAACCGGATGGAGACGTAAGGTCCACATCCTGCACTTCGTTGCGAAATAACCTCTAGCGAAATATTAACGTGTGTATAGCGTGTGTCAAAACAGTCCTGTTAGTTATGTTTAAAGGTAATAAACTATATATTATTATATGGAGCTTAAGTTAACTATTTAACTTTTAAATAGGTAATGTTATTATTATATAACTTAATAGTGAACAAAACGTAGGTCGATACCAAAATATCTAGAATTATACATTCGAAATTTTATTTTTTTATATCCTAAAATAAATAGTCCCAAAATATAAGGTTGGAAAATATCTCCCTTCCGCTTTTTTGCTCTTTATTCAATGCTTTATAAAAAGTGTTACAGTGATCGGATTTAGTTCAAATATGCGCCGTTTTGTTCGATAATCTGTTTCCATCTAGACGGCACCTTCATAATACCTCCCTCGTAGAAGCCCCCCTTATATCCTTATTTGCGAAGAACTCGGACAGCCACTTTTCATAAGCCTCTTTTGAGTTCAACTTTACACCACCAAGGGCGTTCACCATGGACAGGAACAGGTGGTAATCACTTGGCGCTATGTCCGGGCTATATGGTGGATGCGATAAAACTTCCCATCCAAGCTCCCGTAGCTTCTGACGAGTCATCAACGAAGTGTGTGGTCTGGCGTTGTCCTGGTGGAACACTACACCCTTCCTGTTGGCTAATTCTGGACGCTTCTGGTCGATCGCCTGCTTCAAGCGGTCCAGTTGTTCGCAGTAGATGGTAGAATTAAGCGTCTGGCCATATGGGAGCAGCTCATAGTGGATGATTCCCTTCCAATCCCACCAAACACACAGCAAAACCTTCCTGGCCGTCAATCCCGGCTTGGCCACTGTTTGGGACGATTCACCGGCCTTCGACCACGACCGTTTTCGCTTGATATTGTCGTATGTGATCCATTTTTCGTCGCCAGTCACCATCCGCTTCAAGAATGGGTCGAGTTCGTTCCGTTTCAGCAGCATATCGCAGGCGTTGATTCGGTCCAGAAGGTTTTTTTGCGTCTAATCATGCGGCACCCAAACATCAAGCTTTTTTTTGTATCCAGCCTTCTGCAGATGGTTTAAAATGGTTTGGTGACTAAGTCCCATCTCCTGGGCGATGTCACGAGATGCCACATGCCGGTCTAACTCGATGTAGTCCATGATTTGATCGGTATTTGTCGTCACAGGTCTTCCGCCGGCTGGCTTATCCATGGTGTCGTTTTCACCGGCTCTGAATCGTCGAAACCATTCCTCCGCGGTTCGAAGTGATAGAGTACCATCCCCCAAAACACCATTAATCTCACGGAACGTTTCTCTAGCGGATTTGCCTTTAACGAAGGAAAACTTTAAAATAGCGCTAATTTCGGCGTTAGTGAACTATATGTTTACACGTCTATAACTGTTGAACGCAATATCCAAACTAATTATGCATAGCGTCATTTTGTAGGTTATGTCAAGACCTTTAAAATTATGTATAGTATTGCCAGATACGAGCTCTGTAGCGCTTTGTACATAGCCGCGAAATTCAAAAGACAATAAGGCGGAAGGGAGATATTTTCCAACCTTATATTACCAAAGAAAGAAACAAAGAAATCTTCTATTTGTCCAATGTTTTTCATATATAAAATAATTGACATGCAATATAATTGGACAAACATGGACTACGCTCAATGTATGAGCAGCCGATAAAAGTCCACAGCTGGACATAGGCTTCCCGCGATTCTCACCAGATCGTCGGTCCTCCTTGTGGTAGGCCTACCAACACTTCGTCTAGATGTGAGTATGTATCCACAAAACTGATTTTCAGCTCAGCCATTTTATTAGGCCCGTACACACCACCGCAATTTAATACACTGATGACCGTGACAGGAACCATCGAAAATAAATTAAATAAATACAAAAGGCAGGTAGAAAGCTGCGACTTATAGTCGCATCTCTCAAGGAGAGTCAAAACTACTGATATGGTTAAGTGGGCATTGGCGGATATACTTGAAAGCTTTTGCGGAAGCTCATGTCTGATTCGGATCGAATTCACATTTCTTCGAGTCGTTTTGTCCATTCGCATTGACTTACAAGATTCAGTTAATAGCAATAGAGAACTTAATCAGCATTCACAGCGTATAGCAATCTTTATGATGCCTCATACAATTAACATACAAACATCCAGCTAGTCAACACACGGAGCGCGTAACTGTCCAATGTCGTATTGCCTAATTGGCAATGAATTTTACAAAGATTCGCACAGCGTCACCCGTGACCGCGTGATAGTTAGTGTACTTAATAGCACTGCCTCAGGCCTACAGCCGTGACCTACAACTATTCGCTCAGTGACAGACTTAATCAGTGGACTGGCAAACACATTGGTTTCCAATAGAGTATGTTCTCCAAACGGGACACTATTGACCCAATGTGTTATATATATATATATACATCAGAACTGTACCTTTGATCCAAAAATCTGATTCTAAAGCTTTTACTGGTGGTAGGTCTCTGTTGCCGAAGACCGTCTAGGTTAGTACCGTCGCAGTTCCTACTACAAACAGTAGTGTGCAATAATTACTGTGTTCCAGATTAAAAAGCGTTGCAGCTAATGAAATTACTGGGGTAACGAAACTAAACATTCTATATCTCCAGGCGTCTAAGCGGATATCTTTCTAACTAGTGATATATTGTTATGAACAAGAGTATTATTTACCATCAGGTGAATATCCTAGTCGTTTCATCCTTATTAAAAAAAATACAGGAAGTAGTCTTTCTGATGATCGTACCAAGTAAATTTAAAAATCACATAAATTAATGCGGTTCCGTTTTTAAATATATCTGTAATGAAAGTTGCTATAACTATAATTAAAAAAATAACTCATCTTTGTAATTCATCATCATCGTTAATATCAGCCGACCGACGTCCACTGCAGGATCTAGCGCTTCCCCAAAGATCTCTACATCGATCGATCCTGCGCTGTTTGCATCCAGTAATTCGTATCAAGATTAATAAATATATTAAAAATAATATTTTATTATCATTTCACTTTAGAAAGCAAAAAAGCATATTAGACCATAATAGAGTCCTAGATTCTTATAATATGTGCTGTAGATAAAAACATCTTCATAAGACTCTTCCTGCTAAACTTATCAATATTCTTTTTAACAGATGATATTTAAGCTCGATCCAATCCTTTATGTCGTCAAGCTATTTCTTCTCCTGCATCCAGGAATTTTGCTCTCCAGGACCTTGGAATCTCGTAGATAGAACCTCTTTGCAGATGTCCGAAAGATACCACTATTCGTTGCATACTGTTATCAACCTATGTTTGGAGTTAGCTCTCTCAACAACCTTCTAACTATTTAGAAGTATAATAATTATTACACAGTTTTCTACAGTGTTACATTACATTAATGATCAGAGGTGAGCAACACATTCTTCCACCAATGAGAATGTTCGAGAAATTTCGCGCACCATTAAACGGAACTGGAGGTGTTAAAACTTTCCCAAGTCTAAATCGTGTCGGCGCAAAGAACATAAATCGTATTCACTGGAGGCCAGGGTTGTTACGGCTGGGGATTACGACCCTCTGAGAAAGCGATTAGTGCTATTTCAGAAGAACATAAAGAGGGTTGTTTATTTTTTGACCATTTCATGTGTCCTGAATATCCTAAGAGGAATTCCTAGGACCGTTGCAAAGCGGTAAGTGTGACCACTGAGAGGAGTATAGTAGTTACAGATGCCTGTTAATCCACTTCTCTTTCTCCTAGAAAGATGGTCTCTTCTGAAGATTTCCTCGTCGATAAAATAATATTACCTGAATATAGATATGTACTAATAGATGTATCAAACTGATAAGGTAGATCTCCTGGTCTCGGTCATTGTTTATCACCAGTAAAATTATAGCTGTAAAAATCTTTATAGTTAACCTTATATTTAACCTTTATAGTTAACAATTACCATCATGTTCATGCATCAATCGATAGACGTTCACGGTTGGACATCGGCCTGCCCCAATGAATCCCACACGATCGGGTACGGATTCATATGGGAGGATTTGGGCCATTTCTCACCAAGCTGGCCCAATGCGAGTTGGCGGGAGACAGAGCCTCGTTTGTTGATTATCAAACTGCACCACGAGCAGGTGAGGTTGGCTTGAATCCCGTGAGTTGTTGTGCGGGAACCCTGACACCCCTCACGTTAAACGTATAATTTTAAAATCTATCATTTATATTCAGCTCTACTATTTATAAACATTTGGCATATCGAAGTATTGTATAAACTGCGACATGATCCAATTTATCTGGCAACCCTGGCCGGAAAGGGAAGTTTAAATTGGCAAAGCGGTTCACTTGTTACGACTGCCGACGGAAACTTTTATACTTCACTATCGGCAGTTCTGCTTGTCAATCGAACTTGTCCGGTTGGTTTGTGTCTAGTTTAAGAAATAAACTGAATATAATGATTTATATAAATTAGATAAATAAAAAAAAAGTACTAACACTTAAAAAAAAGTAAAAGAAAAAGGAAACTATTTTAAGCATCAACTTTAACTGTATATAACAATTTGAAGAAATCCACCATCGTAACTCTCTTCGAATTTTCATCCATCTGTAAAAGATCTGTGTTCGGGCTTGAGTCCCAACAGTGGGAACAATAAAGGAGCTGTTTATTTTAAATCGATAACATTATTTGATACAAATGAAAAGGTTATTAACAAGAATAATGATAAAGTTGAACAGCATGTAGAATTTAACGCAATATAAACATTAACAACATCAACGTCTTTACTTACCTGGATTGCTGATGATGTGATCCATTCTCCTAGAATTTCCGATATCGAAGTACTAGAAATAGTAAGTAGAAGTAAGGTATATTATATAACAAGCAGTAGAACTCTACTTCTCCAGTAATATTAGAATTCCAAATAAAGAAATATTTATAGTAATGCTTACAAGTCATTAAGATAATCGTGGATAGATATTCCTGTGTATTGATTTTTGTGTATCTTCTTCTCTTACTCTTAGTATCCTCATCACTTACTGCAGCATCTCTCTTCATCTTATTTTGACTAGTAGAGAGTACATGTCGTCATTGGGTCCACTTTTTCTTACCTAAATGTTTCTAAGTAAATAATAAAGCACTCTTAGTACGAATTTTATTTATTATTCCTAATGAATAGTTTGTTAATTTAGGTCCCAATGCCATTGTTCACATTGGGTCCACCGTGAGAGTCCACGGTGGGACAAATTCCTTGACTGGATTTAATCCGATTCGAATGGCGCCCGCGGTGCGCCGGTTTGATTGTTCTCCTGGAAACAATCGAAGAGAATTAACTCGGCCGTTCAAGGATGCTGATAGTCCCACAATTGTAAGAAATCAGTCTTATTATGATCATTGTTCGCCGCTCGTTGGGTTAAGTACTGCGGGAACGCTAAGCACAGAGTATCAATATACATTAGTCAATGTTTTTTTTTTTAAAAAAAACTAAAACATGGTTACTGCTTACTGGTCTCTGTTATCGGAAACCGTATAGGTAGGTACCACCGCAGCTCCTATTCCTACCGCTAAACAGTACTGTGCAAAAATTACTGTCCGGTCTGAAGGAAGTTATAGCTAGTGTAGTTACTAGGATAACAACGAGACTCATCATCTGATGTCTCAAGGTGACGAGCACAATGTGGTGCAGTGTATATCATTCTAACTAGTACCACGTTGTTATAGGTAGGCGTATCGCTTACCATCCGGTGAACGTTCTGCTGGTCTCGTCGCTTTAAGAACGTTACGTTACCTCTCATTATCGCAGCAAATTTACTAACTACAGCGCCCTTCAAACCGGAAACCAATAACCTTTGCACATTACTGTTTTGAAAAGAAATAGGAGCTACGGCGTTACCTAGACAGCAGCAGAGTCCTGATACCATTAAACAAAATGAACCACAAACAACAGTCTTATTATTATAAGATACTCTTCACACACCACAAATATACCACAACAAAGTTTTGATAATGCATATGTATTATATTATTTATAATTTTTTTTTAATTCTCCTTACAAACAAACGTTATTTATTCGGTTTACAGCACTTGTTGAGTTTTTGCGTTATTCTGTACTGTCCTCTGAAAAGTCCTGAAATTTCGTTCGACTATATCTAATCTGTCTATCTAAACTAAATCTGTACGTAATGTATTTTTTTTTAATTAAACGACGCGACGAGACGTGCGGGACGTGCGGGACGTTCACTTGATATTAAGTGATGCGGCTGCCCATAACGTGGCGCTAGTTAAGATGCATATAGATAGCACCACATCGCGATCGTCGGCTTCAAACATAAGTTGTTGAGTTTCGTTACTTCAGTTATTATACTATATACAACGCCCTTCAAACCGGAACACTAAAGTTTTCACACTACTTGCTCTTTTTTATTCTTATTCTATTTTCCATTCATGTTACAACATTACTTTTTTACCCACATCTTTGTACTTCTCTTTCTCTATGCTATATATAATCGTTTAACTAGTCCATGGCTATAACTGTTATTTACGTTATCTGTGCTCGTGTCTTGGCGGGGTCATTGAACCTTAACAGGTTTCACGTATTAATATAAACAACCATAAACAAGTCCTATAAGCGATTGTCGAAAGTTACTTTAGAAAGTGCACACACAACCGGTTCCGACGTATCTCTCCAAATTATCAGATCGCTGGTGCAGCCTCATCTTAGCTACTGCCGAGTTAATTTTTTTTAAACGAATATTTTATTATAATTATTATTTTAAGGTTCATATCCTTGTTTAACTACTGTAGATGGTGGTAATCTTCTAAAGCTTCTACTGAGATGTCCTACTTCCACGCTCTTTCTCTCCATGCAATCGGAATATTAAGGGCTAGTATCTAGTGAAACTGACAAATGATCTTTTACTTTAGATCTCTCCTATTGCGACCTGTGTCTCCATGCAATATGATTAAAGCAGCTCATGAATCATCACCAGCTGGTGATCTGGTAACGATCATAAGTTTATGCATCACTACAACATTGATTTAGATTTTTGGTCGTGTTTATACAACTGCCTCTAGATCATCGGTCATCGTGTCATGTATGAAATGCGGTGTACATAATGCTCCTGTAGCTGTCTAATGTCAGTGGCCTTGCAAGGTGTTTAATGCCATTCGGCTGGTGTGACGTCAGCAGCCGTGCTTCGCCTTTCGCTTTCAAGACCAAGGTCCGACTTTCACTGTGCGCCAAGTGAATGCACTTTCGATTTTGTTCATAGACCTGCAGCCGCGTATCGCTTACGCGTTACACGTCGCTAACCCATCCACACACATATAGATACATAAATTACTATTCCACACATGGATGTAATAAATATGGTCATATAAATAACATTCAAATTTATTATCGACATCACATCCGGCGAGAAACTACAATTTTACACAAGTAGATATGAAGAGGCGCGATGAGAAAATTTTTTGTGGCATTTAAAGAAAGCGTTTCCATTCGACCTTCTTGATGCAAACACCTACGGATGAGAACAGTGTTGCCGTCAGTGTTTCCGTCCAGCTATGACGTGGGAGTCTTTAAGAATAGAAGAAACAGGCTACTTCAAGACTAATGCTCTTTACCACCTAGATTAAAAATCACCAAACTATTCGGTAGATCACCAGTAGCACGCATGAAAATTTCGCTGGCCCACACAAAAATGTGGTATACATTAGATAGATATTACTAATCACATCTAACACATAGAAATCCTGTAAGAGATCTGCGGGACTTAAATATACTTACCCGTGAGGACATAATGTTTGGTGATCGCTGACCTAGACCACATGTCCACTTACTATTACCTGGAGTGGCGTACATATAATTACATGCTTATAAAAACATGAAATAAGTCAGCATCTTAATGGAAAATTATACATTTGTCTTTATTTTAACAAGTAAAAAAAGCAATACAACGGACAGGACATACAAGAGAATTCCATCTATATGGTCACACATCACTAAAACTCAATACTGAAATTTGGTAAGAATATTACTTTCTCCGAGTATAGGGCAGCTGAGAATGGATTTTACGAATTTTTATCCCCAAAAGGAGTTGGGGGGGGGGGGGTTACTGTCGACAAAGCTAGTCGGGAACAGCTAATATATATGTGATATGCCACTCAGAGATCAGCTAGGAATGGAGTTTACAAAATTCCTTCCCCAATGGGAAGGCAAATGTGTTACAGGTAGCAAAGCGGGTAGAGAACAGCTAGTTTTATATAATATCCTATGTTTTACAAGAATTATTAAAATGGGACAATTATGTTAAAAGTATAATTATGAAAGAACATTCCTGTGGTCAGTAAGAAGTACAAAGTAATGAAACAACAGAATACCATAAATGATCATGATCGTTAGTGATGCTCAAACTTAAAGTTGAGCGATCAAACAAATTTTTGTGTCCTCGTTATCTTCGGGATGGCCGTCTTCCTCAAAAAGATCTCACCTTTCTAAGTAGCCGAAAAGCTCAACTTTCATCTCTGTGACGGCTGCCATCAGATGTAAATGAAATACAACCTCCAATTATGCGATAGACGTCCATTAAAGCACCACGGAGGAAAGAAGCCAAAGAAAGTGCCACCATACGTATTGTTCTAACACAATGGCGAGAGCACACATTCTTATTGTGACTAATCTACACTAGCAAATGTTCGTGAGAAAAAAAAACTACATAATAGAGATCTTATGACAATTACAACCACTACTACGACAAGATTCAAACCTTGAATAAACTATAGTACACTTTCTAACGTTTTGAACAAATGTTTAAATATGTTACTAAATGTTCCTCGCCCGCTTTGCTAGCCATCACACCCCCGCAACTCTCTTTGCAGAAGAAATTTTGTAAAAATCCATTCCTAGCTGACGTCTAAACGACAGCAGCAATATCTCTACCAAATTTTGAGTGTTTAATAGGCTAATAGCTTCGGAGGTCTAGTGATGAATCAATGAGTCTTTGGACATATTCTACATACATATATATCATACCTCGTTCCCAGTTGGGTAGGCAGAGATCAGCTCTCTCCACTTGCTACGATCCTGGCACACCTCTCTCGCTTGCTCCAGTTTCATAAGCGTCTTCATACATGCTCGTCGGTTGCGAGTACTCTTCGTATATGCGGAAATATTCCATATGTATAGAATTAACCAATGCATCCTCCCCAACATTACTTACGGCGCAGAAACATGGCACGTGATCATGGGACTGGTCCACCGATTTAAAGTAGCACAGCGAGCGATGGAAATAACTGTGCTTGGCATTTCTCTAAAGGACAAAATCCGAAACGAAGGAATTTGTCGGAGCATTAAAGTTGTCAAGGTTGCTCCCAAAGTCTGCAAGCTGATGTGGCAGTAGGCCGACCATGTCTGTCTTGTCAGTAACGGCCGATGGGAAAGGAAAGTCTTGTAGTGAAGGCCGCGTCCAGGTCGCAGAAACGTAGGACACCATACCTCCAGATGGACTGGCGACATCATGAGGGCGGTCGGAAGTGAGCGGATGCGACAAACTGAGGATCACATATGGTGGAAGATATCGGGAAGGATCTATATCCAACAGTGGATAAACAAAGGCTGTTAAAGACGATGATGTTTAGAATTAACACCGTCATTTTGAGTGTTTTTCTAGAGTCATGGTAATAAAGAAACGTTGGTGACAAATGTCTTAACATTTGTCATAGAGTAACTGATGCTCTTTAATTATTGTTCACAGACCGATCTCCACTTATACACTTTTAATTTAAATTATCTCTTCTTCTTCTTCTTAGCATTTGTCCCGTCTTAAGACAGGGTCTGCTTTCTTACTTCTCTCATTTTTAATTTAAATTATAATAAATATAAAGAGAAATAGCTTCATCTGATAGAAAGTTTAAAATTGCATAACAAATTATCTATGTAAGAGATTGTTCAGTATAATGGTGGTGTTAAGGTCGTCCAGAATGTTCACACCAGCGCTGATGGTACACGGCGATTTCCAATTCCCACCATTGTGGATTACCCACGCCGCGATACCGCATTAAACATAATACTAAACAAAGATACGACTGTAACTATTCTAGTGCTTATCTCGACCTCGTTGCGAAGTACTGTTGAGAGGATCGAGAAGCTAATTCTCCTAGAATACTCCAGCTCTCATATGATAGTAACTTAAACACAGCGATGATGTTATAATAACATATTCATAGTATAAGAACGGCTATGTACCCATGCCACTTCAAAAGGAACCTTACCATCAACCAAATTCCACTTAGAACTATATAGTATTACAAGCGGCGACGTTAGACGCTCTCCTGATGGTAGCTGCTTCTCCATAACAATAGAGCGCTAGTTAAGATGACATGCACAGCATCAGAAGGTACTCATAATTTAAGATAGATACTAGGTATTCTAACTCTCTTCAAACCAGAAATAAGATCCGCTGTGGTAGCTTCGGTCTTCGGCAATAGGGAAGCCGTTTGAAAGTTACTGCCAAAGCCAGCTCGCCGGCCGCAACTGGTTGAAGTTTACCATATCAGCTCCAGCGTTGCGTAAGCAGCAGTAACGTGTCCATAAATTGATGCGAACCCGTCCCACTTTGACGACCACTTTCTATTTCGCACTTGTCACCCGTCGCTGCTCATTTGATACCTCGTCATGTGGTTCTGCACCAGTATTAACCCTTTACTGCTTTCTAACATACGTACCATTAGATGAGGCTACTACAAAGAAATTAAAGATCCAAGTTTTTTTTACATCACTAGTCTGGTCTAGATGAGGTGACAGTCACCGCAGCCTGTATACTTTGAACTATTCATAACCTCGCTTGACAGGCTTGTGCACAGGCACCGTGTGGACAGTCTCGCGGTGTTCTGTAAGACACATTTCAGACAGGGTGAAATAACACCATATAATTCGCCCATCCCCTTTTTACCAGTCACTAATGGCGAGGACATCTCCAGTTTGCTAACAAAGGGGTTCAGCTCGTTCTTCATAAGAATAGCAAAGAAGTAGAACAGCTTGCCGGCGTCGGTGTTCCCGTCGGAACAGGACGCGGATCTCTTCGTGAGAAGAGTGAATAGACTAGTACTAGGTACTTAAAAAGATTTACAAGATTTTTTGGTACTTTAACTACTGTAGAATAACTGATAATATCTAAACTTTTTAATTATTATCAAGAATGTTTAATAAATTAGCAAAGTTATTAAGGAGTATACTCCTTAATAAATTTGGATGGAATTTAATCCCTTATACAAAATATTTGCTGCTGGTAGAGATCTCTATTACCGGAGATCGTCTAGGTAGGTATCACCGCAGCTTCTGTTACAACCTATAAACAGAAGTATGCAATCATTACCATGTTCCGGTTTGAAGGGCGCTGTAATTAGTGTAATTACTGGAGTAATGATATTCAACATATGTCTCAACGAGACGAGCACAACGTGCTATAGTGTATAACAACGTAATTAGTGTCAGTCGCGTTGTTATGGGCAGGCGCGTCACTTAACATCAGGTGAACGTCCCGCTCGTCGATCGCTTCGTAGAATAAAAAGAAATCTTTTAAAATAATTTTTAGCTTATTTCACAACGGAAAGTTACTCGCGTAATATTTCATCTGTTACGTGTAATATCGCGCGTTAAATACGAAATTTCTATTACTGCATAACGAGAAGATTTATCGGCTGCTCTCGCACGGTGACTGGTCAGCAGTAAGCAGTTACGTTTATTAGGTAATTAGCTGAAATGACTCTCTACCGGCGTTACTGTTGCGTGGCTCATACATCACGGGGTGGTGTGATCTTCGTGATTTCGTTATGCAACGTCTCACTGTTCTCGTGTGTGTGGTAACGAAGAGTTACCATCACATGACGATTTCGCGAATAATTTCATTTTTATTCTTAGTCTCCTCTTAGTCCTCACAAGCCTGAGACGGCAGGACTGATATGTGACCGGTTCTATAACTGTCACATAACATAACAAATTAATTCAAAGTATTACAATCTATATAAGGGGTGTAAGCGTTTCCGGACATCAACTCACCGGACCCAAGCCAACCTCACCTGCTCATGGTGCACCCTGATAATCAACAGACGAAGTTCTGGCTCTCACCAACTCGCATTAGGCCTGCGTGGTGGGATATGACCAAAATCCACCCATGTATACCCCTACAAACAATGGCCCTTACTGCCCACCAATACCAGAGGCCATGCTGACTGGATGTCTATCGGCTGATGATGATGATGATTAAAATCTTTTATATATATATATTATAATAGAAATGGGTTTTGTTTGATTGCCAATCACGTGAAAACTAGTGTACGTATTGACACGGGAACATGAACACTCGATCGATGTGGAGATCTTTAGAGGAGGCGTCACTCACTAGTCCTTCACCAGGGGACGTCTATTGGCCGATGGTGACGGTGATGGTGATAGGTCATTTATTTTTGGAATTTCATAGATACTTAAACATACTATTTGTATGTATGTGTATTGTATGTATTTGTAACTTTTATAAACTATTTCATTGCGTATTATTTATGCGGTTGCTATAGTAACGATTGCTTTAGAAAGTAATTTTCGGTTGCGGTTGCTCTCAAGGAACATTTGAGACAAATTTCAAGTCTATTTTTATATGATAATTAGAAAAGCGCACGCGGAACAGCTGGCGGTAATTTTGTTTAGATATTGAGAATAATAGTTATCGAATCATCATCATCAGCCTATAAACGTCCACTGCTGGACATAGGCCTCCTCCAAAGATGTCCACGTTTGTAGGATTTCATACGGGTGATATGAGCCATTTCCTACCACGCTGGCCCAATGCTGGTTTGTGGGAGCCAGAGCTTCATCTGTTGATTACCAGGTTGCACCACGAGCAGATCACGCTGGCTTGGGTTTCGTGAGTTGTGCGCGACCCCTTACACCCCATAGTTATATGTAACTATTATTTTTACTGGTGGTACTACCGCAGCGCCTATTACAGCCGATAGACAGTACTGTGCAAACATTACCGTGTTACGGTTTGAAGGGCGCTGTAGCTAGTGAAATTACTGACGTAATGAGACTAAACATCTTACGTTTCACAGCGACTAGCGCAGTGTGAAGCCGTGTATACCATCCTAAGTAGCAACACAGTGTTACAGGCGTATTGTTAACCATCAGGTGAACGTTGGTTAAAAAAAATTGTCTTCACTCGTAATAGCATTAAAAGCATAGAGAAAGCTTTAAACGTTTTTTAGTTAACGCGAATTAGCATGTTTAGTGCTCAGCTTCATTATTAGCATGCCTCGGGGAAAACTAATTGTGAGACTAGAAAGCCACTAGCTGCGGCGCCGGGCGGTGCTCGCTCTCTCCCTCTCTCTCTCGATTTGGATGCAGCATTATGATGCAGCCATTACCTTTGCTTTCGGAAACCTCATCAATAATACTTTTAAACGCAACTAACCATACCGGACCTAATAAATAGGCTTAAAAGGCGAAAAATCCTAAGTCTTGGTAGACATGGTTAACTGAGTGGAGCAGTCTCGATGGAAATTTTGCGCTGACCGCCTAACAGCTCTCAACACATCTGCTCATAGTCTAGCTGACTGATTGCAAGATAAAGACATATAAAAAAAAAAGTTCTTTTACCCCCCAGCTCCCTCCTTACCGTTATTAACACCCCGAAAGGTTAGAAATATTAAAAATCTATTCTTAGCTGACCTCTTAACTGCAGAAACAATATCTGTACCAAATTTTAAGTATAATGATGATGATTGTAGAGCTCTGTTAAACTAAATACCATCATCGTCATCCGATAGACGTCAGCTGCTGGACATAGCCTTCCCCCAAAGTTCTTAACATCGATTGGTCCCGCGCTGCTCGCGTCCAGGGGGTCCTCGCGATTCTCACCACAATCATATAAGGAACTAATACTTCCACATACGAATTGTTTCAAAATCTTCATCATCATCAGTTGATAGACGTCCACCGCCGGACACATCGTCGCTCGCGTCCAGTGGCTTCAAAACTTTACATCTTTTGTATTCAGTTCTGCAGTAATTTTCAAAGCTATATCTTATTACTAAGTTACGCTCCTTCCTCGTGAGTAAGTGGAAGCTGTGACAAGTTTAACACGCATTGTGATGTCAGGCGAACGAACAAACAAACGCATCTGGAGCCACACGCACACACACACACGCACACAACACTTACATAAGCAGACTTTCACAAAATATTCATCTAGTCAATAATATTGGATAGGCTCCGAAAAACTTTCTCTACATCATATAGTAAATTCCTATCAGCATTGCTGATGGCTTGTTGGCTATTATACAGACAAATATATTTTCTTCATATATCTTTTACATATATTGTTTATATGATAATTTTATTTACAACTTTCCTATTATTAAAAAAAAAGAAACCTCATACAACTACGGTCAACATTTTGTTGTCTTCTTATTTATCTATATGAGATTTCCGCCTATGTAGAGACTCATCACGATATCTCTGGAATCATAAGGTCCGGACACCTGAAATTTGGTAAGAATATTCCTTTAGAGATCAGATAAAAAATTGAGACAAAATGTTGTGTTATCGTTTTGACACATACACATTACTGAGGGTAAATCTCTATTGCTGGAGACCGTCTAAGTACCACCGCAGCTCCAACTGCAGCCGACAAGCAGTACTGCGCTAACATTACTGTGTTTCAGTATGAAGGGAGTTGTAGCCAGTGTAACTGGAGTAAAGGGATTCAACATCTCATGTCTCAAGGTGACGACAATGTTGTGCTGTGTATATCATCTTAACTAACGCCATATCAAGTGAACATCCATCACGTCTTATTCATTGTATAAAAAAAATCATTAATAGTTTAAATCGGAACAGGGTAATCACTATACACAGTACATGCCCAGATTGTTTCCAGCTAATCAGATTTACTTGTAACTCAAGAGCTGGTAAGTCTTGCCGAAGAAAGTACAGTATATATATTATACCTATATATATATATATATAGGTTCGTGTAATGTATAATCTAATAAAAACGATATTGAGTAGTGAGGCCCGTTTCGCTTTCTACAGCGGACAAGGAAGCGAAGTGACATGCAAGCAGCCAAGCGAGAACACACGCCGTGGCATTGCACACTGCACTACATAAAGCTCATCCACTTGAGACACGTAAAATATCGCATTACCGCAGTAATTGCACCAGCTATAGCACCCTTCAAACCGGGATAAACTAATATTCGCACAGAGCCGTTTCGTGGCACAAATAATAGTTGCAACTTATTTTTTTCATTATCGCGGAAGAAATCTTAAAAGATACCCTGCTACGGAGAGGTTCCGGGAACTCCTAAGGAAGGCACCTGTGCCTGATGTGTGCGGGAGTACTAGACGATCGACTAGTAAACTATTCTTGATCTGATTACTATTACCACCAGCCAAATTCTTAAGCAATCGAATCAGTGTTACAAATGATAAGCTTTTGTACCTCAAAGCCAGTTAACCTTACTGATCGCGCGTCTCTATTGCCGGAGGCCGTCTACGTGTGTACCGACACAGCTCTTATTCCGAGTGTAGTGAAAAATTTAGTGTCCAGGTTAGAAGGGAGTTTAAGCTAGTTAAATTACTGCCGTAATACAGCCTAACATCTCAAGTCTCAAAGCGAGCGCTATGTGGCGCTGTGTACGTCATCTCAACTAGCGCCACGTTGTTATGGGCAAACGGAATAATTACCATGAGAACGTCTCGCTCGTCTCGTCGAATAAAACTACATCCATCATGGCCTCTTGCACAAGGTTACCATTTCTAAAGCTCGGATAAAAACTTAACTACAGTATGATTATAAATTAGTTATAGCGGTGGTTAAACGAAGAGTACTGCACGCCGGCTTAGCGAATGGCCTTAAATCATAATTCAACTTGTTCGTTTTATTATAAAAGTTTCGTTTCACAGCAAATCGCTATAAATAAACAATTTCATTTATATTTACTATAATTCCCAACTGAAGGCGATGTCCGAACAAGGATATTCACCTGATTATAAGTGAACCGCCTGCTCATAACAACGTGCCGCTAGTTATGATGGTATACATAGTACCGCATTATGTTCTCTTGAGACATTAGATGTTGATCTCCTTACCCCAGTAATTTGACTACCTATTGCAACCTTTAAACCGTAACACAGTAATATTATCACAGTAGTCTGTCGGCTGCAATAGGCGTTGCAGTGAAACCTAGACCGTCTCCAGCTACAATAACCTGCCGTTGTACACCAGTTGTTATGATGATAGTACACCAGTTGTTCCACGTCCGCTTTGCTGGTCATAATATAGAATTAAATTTGAAATTTACACTTGATATTTATTAGAAATATTCCAACTTGCTAACCCTCAAGCCCTTTCCTATTATTAACACCCCCGGACCTCCTTCTCCGGAAGTAATTTTGTAAAATCCATTCTTAGCTGATCTCTAAACGACTGAAGAAATATCTCTAATTTTCTCTGATGAAGTGTATCCCTGATAGTCATTTTGACTCTTAGACCTCATCTGATACTGAGCTCTCGAGCCCGGGTCTCCGAAATTTTGAGTGTTTACATCAATGAATGTCTGGATATCTCCTATATTTTTTAAATATACTATGTCTAATTGAAATAGTTTCTTAATGAGATATGCGAGTATACTTTTGCTACTTTATTGCATGCAGGAAATAAACGATCTATAATAAACACAAACAAAATTAAAACAATCATGAATGTTGCCACTTTATCACATATTTCATAACGTGTAATAAAGTGGCAACACTGAAATAAATGATGATTCTGATGACTAATAGAGCCATTTGATATTGTAAATCAGATACATAAAGTTTCTGTCACTATGCTTCAACGTTATAAATATTACGACAAAATACAATTACCGTAGTTCACATATAACTATATAGTTATCTAAACCGTTTCTTAATAATTTTTTTTATATTATCACGCTTTTTTTTTACCAGTAGGAGTAGGCAGAGGTGAATAAACACCTACTTTTCGCCAGTTGTGGTCAGATTAGGTCCCATTTAACAGGGTGCGAGCCTGTTGCCACTTTACTGGGACCACCACACACACACAAAGATGATTTCAGTGTGCGGGTTTCCTCACGATGTTTTCCTTCACCGTTTGTATCTCGCTGTAGTAACTAAAGTTCACAAATGTACATAACTTAAATATTAAATCATCGGTACATGCCGAGATTCGAACCCGCGACCTTCGGATTGAAAGCCGCACGCTCTAACCATTAGGCCAGCGAGCTACTTTCTTACGACTTTCTTAATAACTCTTTATTATTGGTAATGCATAAATAAATATAACTTGCATTTGTTCATTTATTTATGAGTGCACCAACAGCACCATCTTACATGTAAAGGGTGTCTGGCGGCAGATTTATATTTTAAAAAACGAATATCTCAATATGTTATAAACAGTGCGGGGAGAAGGTATTGTCATTAGAATCACCGATCGTGCGGATTTCTTAGTCACGATGTCGCAGTGGTGCAGTGGTGCAGTGGTGCAGTGGTCGGGTGAGCATCGCGCGTTCGCTATTGAAACATTTTTCAAGAGTAACGATTCTTACGTACTCGCTCCGACAGCCGACAGTTTTGTTCACATTTCAATATTCGACGGATAGACGATGGGCCGAGTGTGAATTTAATTCGTTCGTGGGTGGAGAGGTTCCGCGCAACTGCTTCGGCTATGAACACATCACGGCCAGGACCTAGTCGATCGTCAAGGACCCCCGAAAACATTGAACTGGTTGAACGCAGTTTACGTGAAAATGCACGACTTTCGATACGGAAAAGTGCAGCTTCACTGGGACTTCCAAAGCAATTGTGCAAGAAATTTTGAAAAAAGATATTAAGTTTCATCCTTTTAAAATTCAAATAATTCAAGAATTGAAAAAAAATGACTTTGCGTCACTCAAATTTTTTTTGAAACCATGTTGGAGCGTTTTCGCACTGTGAATTCCATTTTTTCGAGCGACGAGGCTCATTTTCATTTAAACGGACACGTAAACAAGCAAAATTGCCGTTACTGGGCTCTAAGAACTCGCAATCCTCGACTGAAGCACCAAAAACCATTACATTGTCCAAGGGTAACTGTTTGGTGTGCTTTATCCACGAATGGGATAATCGGACCATTTTTTTTTTGAAAATGCACGGGGCCAAGCGACGAAAGTCAATGGTGAGAATTATCGGCTCATGATTTCGAATTTCTTTTTGCCGAACCTGCGAGCTCATTCATCATCCTCATCACACACGTGGTTTCAACAGGATGCGGTACAGGTGCGACCGCACACGCGGCCAGAGCTTCGATGGATTTGTTGCGAGAAAATCTCCCTCAAAAACTGATTAGTCGCTTTGGGGACATCCCGTGGCCACCGAGGTCACCCGACCTAACTTCAATGGATTTTTTTGTGGGGCTACCTCAAAGAGAGAGTTTACGCCAACAATCCGCGAACTGTTGTGGACTTAAAAGAAAAATCAGCGCAATTGAACCAAGTTTACTGCAGCGTGTGGCACGGAATACGAGGCTCCGTTTCGAACAGTGTGTGTGTGTGTGTGTGCAACAGGATGGAAGACATTTGGATGACATTATCTTTAAACAAATAAAATCCGCATTTGTACTCTATCTTTTAATACTTTTAGTAAAATTATATGTCAAACATATTATTTTTTATTTAAATTTGAAAACATAAATCTGCCACCAGACACCTCTTTTTTTTTATTTTATTAGCTTTAGTTCTCGATGTAATATACCATTTTGATCATCATGACCTGACCATAATAAAGGGGACGTTAGGGTGATATGCTGCAACACTTAGTACCCGTCGAGATATAATGTAAGCCCTTTAAAACAGAAACTGTAGTCAGCACACAAAATCTCCATCAACTAATTAACATTTGAATTTTTTCCTTGTTAACGCTGTAACTAGTAATAAAAATTATTATTCAAGAACCATTTTTTCGGTTGCTATAGAAAGACCGGCACCGGTTGCATTTCCTCGAGAAATTCAGTTCGTTTACAATTCAAAGCGGTAGAGAGAACGACGTCGCCGGTTCGCTTCCGGCGCCGCCGGTCGGAGAGGCTTTTTGCAGCGCCGTTTCCACGCCCGACTCGCGGATATCTTTAACCGCGATACGGATATAAAAACCTGTTCCTTTTCATCAAACACGCGATGGAAGCGAAGCCGGTACATTCAAGTTTCTTGCGCATTTATATTTTCCCTTTATGTTCGTAGAGAAATTCCATTGTTTGGTTTAAAATGTTGCCCATCAGTACACAGTAATAAACAGATTTCATATTTCTCATGATCTCTGTCAATTTTCGAGAGTAGTATTTAAATTGGGATACAGGAAATAGGAGTTTAGGATATACAAAACAAAATGCGTGGTCTTTACAACCTGCATCAATAGCACGCGTAGAGAAACAACTCGGCCATTGTTGTCGCTGAACAACAGTGTTCGTAATAAATTACATAAACTATTGAATGTTATAATCGGAAACTATTATTAAAGTGGGTCAAATCGATTTTATATTTAGATCAAATCCGGTAAATTCCGAATAGATGACAACACTAGCATGCGGTCACACTATAACGATTCGCAACGAGAAATCGATTACTAACCAGCTCAACACTCGCTGTATAATCGTAACTTATAATTATTACGTAAAATGCGACCAGTCGCGTCACTAGACGTTTTTTTTTTAATTCACTTATCAAACATACGTTTAATAAAGAATTTATAACATGATGCATTTTTTAATGTCTATGGTATAGAGCTGTATGTTATAACTATTAATAACATTTTAATTTTGAATTCAAATTATATTCGATAAAAACTTATTTTTATTTACATTTAGTACAGATAATAAATTGTATTATTTTTTTTGCCTAAATTATTTAATAGTTTAAACTTGTGATTAAATGTCTACCTTAGTTATTTTTAAGCCAGTGCCCCCTTACGATCGTTAAATGTCTCCACATCTTACTGGTGGTACATATTCGTCAAACATGATATTGTTCCGGTTTGAAGAGCGTCGAAGCTTGTGAAATTGTTAAGGTAAGGAGAGCGTTAAATGGAAAAGCACTAAGTGGTGCAGTGTATATCAAACTAACCAGCGAGACGATGTTATAGATAGGCGTGTCATTTACCACCAGGTAAAGGTTTTGCTCGTATTGATGCTTCCTCGATTATAAAAAAAATTGTTAAAATTAAATAAGGGTTCATAGATGACACAAAGAAATTAACTTTGTGAATAAAGGAAATCAGTTTCTACAATACTAGGTTATAAGATAAATAACAGCTCCATTTCAATATCAGCTACGTTTATTTGATATGATGAGGATTGTCAATTTTTATTTACATATTATGAATTTCTTCTACAATAAACTATCTTCAATATGCCCAATGCAACTTTTTTTTTATTTAACGGAGTGACGATACGAGTCAACGTGTAGGGAAATGGCCCAAATCCCCGAGGAGATCTTTGCGGTAAGCCTATGTCCAGCAGTGGACGTTTAATTATGATGATGATGACAGAGCACCATATTACGCTCATCGCTTTTGACGTAAGATATAAAGTCCTGTTAACAATTTTATTAACTACAGCGCCGTTCGAACCGGGACCACGTACTGTTTGACGGCTGCAATAGTCGCTGCCGTGGTACCTACCTGGACAGTGGTATATCCAAAAACAAAAAGATGCCGTCGCGCAGCAGAGTGTCGCAAGTAACGAGACCATCGATCTGTGAACTGTGAACAGTTCCCATTTAATTCCGCAACGCGGCTCCGCTTTGTCAACCGCCGCATCTAAACAAATTCCGTTTCCCAACTACCTGGCAACTACTGCTCACTATCCATATCGCAGCAATGTCATCAAGAGGTAAACATTTTAAAATACGACGAAGATTTCAAAAGATCCGGAAAAGTATACTTTTTTTTTTTTCAAATAAAGCGGCAAGACGAGCTTGTGATATGCTTGCTCATAACAAACTGGCGCTAGTTAGATGAACTGACGATATTATCAAGGCGGTCGCTTGTAGGTGGATGCGAGAAACTGAGGATCGCACGGTGGAAGACATTGGGGAAGGCCTATATCCAGCAGTGGATAAACTAAAACTGATGGTCAAATGAAATTAATAAAGTGCTAATCAGCGACATAAAGCCTTGAATCTCGTTATTACAGTAATATCATCAGATACAACGCCTTTCAAACCGGAACACAGTAATATGCGTACAGTACTCTTTGTCGATATAAATAGGTACTGTTATGGTACCTAGACGGCCCCATCGAGCTACCAGCAGTAATAATCGTCGCTTTGATATATGTTGCCTAGATGACCTCCAGCAATAGAGACTTACCACCAGTCTTTCCTCGCAATCGAAGCGACAGACAGACTGAACTCTCCTGTTTATGACCCTAAAACATTAGTTACTTAACTATTAAAAAAGCAGTTATAACGAGTTATTTTTTTCTTTAGAAAACGAAATTTTCATTCATAATTCGAATGTAATGATGATTAATTAATTCGAAAATCGAACTGGAGTGACGCGGCGCGCTTTGAAACTGCCGCCTCATTATGTTAGCGCGCGCGCTAATGATGCACCGGCGCGGCAGGTGACGAAAGTGGAGCTCCAGCAGAATGGAAAAGAGCATTATTATATCTATACTGGCTGCTCCCCGCCTGCTTAGCTGGCCGTGAGATAACATTAGAACGCATATGATTTTCTATAGCAACCGTTTCTATGGCAACCGCATGAATATTACCACATGAAAATGTTTATAAAAGTCAAAAAATAAAATGAGAAAGAATCAGTAAACTTCAAAAAAATAATATCCTTCGACCATCCACAAATCATTCCGCATGGAATGGTCATATTCTGTGTGGTTCACTAGTTTTCGCGTGACAGGCGAACAAAGTAAACCCATTTTCATTATATACTTACATATATATATTTACTAGTCTTTTAGGATTCGATTATGTTGTTACTAAAAGTTTGCATTAATTGGTGAAAGCCACCCGGTGGTAGGTCTACTGGTGACGGTGGGAAGTCTTTGTCGCCTGAGACGGTAGCCGACAAAAAGTACTGTACGAACATTACCGAGTTGCAGTTTAAAGGGCGCTATAGCTAGTGAAATTACTGGGGTAACGATATTTATCATCCTTTTTTATGACGACGAGCGCAATGTGATGCAGTGTATACCATCGAAACTACAACCTTATTGTTATGTGCGCGCGTGTCCCTTATCAAGTGAACGTCCCTTTCATCTCGTCACTTCGTTGAAGAAAAAAAAACCTCGTGCTCGTCGATTCGGAACATACGTTGTTAATTATTGTTACCCCAGTAATTATACTAGTTGTAACGCCATTCAAACCGGAGAGCAGAAATGTTTGCACACTATTTTTCAACGGCTGAGAATATCTTAAACGTTTATCTGTAATATTACAGAATCCTACCACCAGTAAAGACTATAAAAGATAAAAAGCATAAACAAAACTTATTTATTTTTCAATCTTTTACCTCTTCTAGATACTGCAGTTGAGGCTTGATAAAAACTGTTTACAGTAAAACATTTAATTCTCTTTTTGATTAAAGTTAATTCGGTCATGATTAAGCGTAACGAATGGATTATGTTATGCTTAGTAAAATAAAGTTTGTTTGTGTAATTAATTCGGAGCCTCCGCGGAGTTTGTCAACGTGTTGTTGCGAAACGCCGCGCGGTAGAAGTGGAAGTATATGAGCGCGCGCGCGCCGCCCCGCCCGGCAGTGCCGCGCCACCGCAATGGCGGCCCCGCGCACGCGCACGCGCGCCAAATTCAAACACCCGCGCTAACCGTTTGACAATTCGAACGTTGACTTTATAAAACATAACTGACTGACATGTTCTGACTGACCAGTGACAGTGACTATTACTGACACAGTGACTTGACTTGGATTTTTTAACAAATTGACTGACATAACTATTGCTGGAGGCGGCAAAAAATCAAGTTAGTACCTTTTTACTATTTAGTTGTATTTTATAATGAAATTTACTAGCCGTAATACCTGAGTCCACTGCTTAATAGTTATAAACAGTACATTAACTATATTTTTTTAAATGGTTATGAATTACTTTAACATCCTCGCAATTCGATATACTCCCTAGAATTTTTATATTGTATAGGCTTAATAAACCAATAAATAAATCATTCACGCGGTGCTAGCAACACCATTGATGATATGTGATAAATAATAGGTTTAATCCAAGCACGAAGTATATTACTACTCTGTTGTAAAGAAACCATCCTGAATCTGAGAGCTCTGGTTCTGCTATATTGTTATTAATCTCGTTTAAAAACTAATTTTTTACTTGATAATACTTATAATTTGTCCAGGATTCATTTCACTGGAAAATTCCTATTAGAAATAATTGTTACAATAAATAATAAGTATTTTGATTCTATATATTTTATATATACTTATAAAACAGTATATTTTATAAATTCTTCTGTGAAATTATATATATGAAAACCATAATGTTATGTTTATGCGTAGTTTGAATTATGATTTATTTAGCTTTTGACTTATCATTAAAATTTTTCAATGAATTAAAACAGATGTAATTAGGCTAAGATTAATAAAACAAATGGCTATAAGGTAAATTTTAAAATCCAGTTTAATATGTTTTAATTTCATCCAAGCAGAAAGGTACTAGTAATCTATATTATCAGATTTTAAAAATATAGTTAAAAGGATTAGAATCGCTTCTCAATTAAATTAATAAAACATACAGAATCGTACGTTAAACTTACTAATAATTCTTTAGGGGTTATTAGAACAATCGTTATTCACAAATAAACTCCGTCGCAGGCCCGCAAATAACCGAGTTAATTCATCTACAGTTAACTGATGATGATGTGAAGATTTTTTAAATATTAGCTCGAGGTGCCGGGGGCCAGGGTCCCATGGCACCGTACGCAAATAAAGATCGCTGGTCGGCAACAAACAACACTATAGATAAATATAAACTATCCGCTGTTCCCACTAAAACAAACCATACTTCCACTGGTAAATGATTCTTTTAATATTTAAACCAGCGACGGGACTGGTATTAGATCTCTATTGATATAGACCGTCTAGATAGGTACCCTGGCAGCGCCTATTGCAGTCGACAAACAGTACTGTGCAAACATTACTATATCCCAGTTTTAAGGGCACTGTAACTAGTGAAATTACTGCGGTAACGAGACTTATGTCTCTTGAGTCAGTTGCCTTGGCAACGAGCGTAATATGGTGCAGTACATGTAACTAAGAGCACGTTGTTAAGGGCACGGGGTATTACCATCAGGTGAGCATCTTGTTAGCCTCGTCGCTTCGTTGAATAAAAAAATTCAGCAAAGGAACGAGACACGCAGATCATTCACATGGTGGATAGTTAGTGATATATGCTATACCACATTGAACTCGTCGCTTTGATACACAAGATGATAAATCTCGATACCCAGTAGTTTCACTTTCTGCAGCTTCCTTCATATATTGCCGGTGGTGTTTACTCAGACTGGGTCTGGCATTAAAGACCCAGCACCAGTATAAAACATTTAGTATTCTTGATCATCCGAATAAATAATCTCGCCGGTCGCCTCTCGCATGTGAATGTGGTACGCGAACACTTACCGATTCAAGCGGGGAGAGTGCTCCTCTCCCAGCGAAAGTTGCTGTCTACTTTCCCCCCACAATTCGTTGGTGCGGTCATCGCATCCGATAATGGAT
Organism: Troides aeacus; assembly: GCA_033220335.2. Lineage (NCBI taxonomy): Eukaryota > Metazoa > Arthropoda > Insecta > Lepidoptera > Papilionidae > Troides > Troides aeacus. Next base: position 11,561,809 of record CM067278.1, read on the forward strand.
GCACGTTAATGATCTTTGCGTGCCAATAAACAATTGTTGCCGCGTGTTAACGAAACATTTGTTTTTTTTTATTCAATCAAACTATGAGACGACCGGGTCGTTCACCTGATGTTAAGTGACAGCTCTGCCCATAACAACGTGGAGCTAGTTTGGATGTTATATATATGCACGTCGATGCCCTTCAAACCAGAATATAGTAATGCTTGTCGTCTTCAATAGGCGCTGTGGTGGTACCTACCTAGACGGTCTCTGAAAACTGAGATCTTTTTTGTTGACTGGGTGGAAATCTAAAACCTTCACTGGTCATTCTTAGTGCATTGCTGGGGGCGTTGGATTGTCCTACAGAACGCCTAAACAACAGGGGTATCACTACGTCACGCTCGTCTCATCTCTATATTGCATAAAAATTAAAAAAATAAATAAACAAAATCTAATGTATATAATAAAGTAATATGAATCATATGTTTTGTGTACAGTGGAGATGAAGAGGACCTGGAGAGCAGAACGGAAGATCAACACTTCCCCAACGCCAGCGCGCTGCGACAGTCGCCGCTCCTGGAGCAATGTCCCCTCCGGACCTCGCCCAAATGTCCCCCCGCTTCCAAACGGTGAGGATTCCAATGAATAATGACACCATTAACGCCGTAAATAACCGTAAACGTCGGTGATATTTATATTGACGCTTTATTTTCCTAGATACCGAACTCATGATGGCACATGCAATAACCTGAGCCGCCCGAGATGGGGTTCCACCATGACACCCGTCCAGCGCTTCCTACAGCCTTCCTACTCCGACGGTATCCAAGCGCCGCGACGTTCGATATTCGGCAGTAAGTTGCCGTCAGCCAGAGAGATCAGCGCCTTGGTGCACGAGAACCAAAACGCGGAGAACCACGGCATAACTCACTTGCTGATGCAGTGGGGACAGTTCCTGGATCACGATGTGACTTCTTCATCCCAGTCGCGCGGTTTCAACGGGTCGGTACCTCGGTGCTGTAGGGACGGTGGGAAAGACTTCATGCCGCAGGAGTTGATGGTGAGATGACGTTTCAGAGCCTGAATCTTAATAAATATTTTACTGAAAAATAATAGTAATATTTAAGGTTTTTTACCATTGGACTGTTAGTCTCCGGCGACAGAGACCGCGAGTGGAGGTGGAAGGTTTACAAGGTTATTCTGAAAGTGGTTGACGTGAGTTTGGTTGATCAGCACCCGGAGTGCCTGCCAATCGCGGTGCCGCCGTCGGACGCGTTCTACGGGCCCCGCGGCGTGCGCTGCCTCGAGTTCGTGCGCTCGTCGCCAGCACCGCGCGACGACTGCGCGCTCGGCTGGCGGGAGCAGCTCAACCAGGTCTCCGCGTACGTAGACGGCTCGCCGCTCTACGCCAGCTCCGCCAGGAACTCCGACAAGCTTAGGCTCTTCAGGAACGGTAAGTGATGATTTCAAGGATGGTACGTGATAATCACTCAAAATGTGACCAACTGTGTTGAATTGAAAACTTATGTATTTGTGCTCACACGGCGCCGGGTAGTCGGCTTCTCACATAGCATGCAGTACCATACCATAATTTATTTCTAGCGGCAAGCAGTAGTGTGTAAATATTAACGTGATGGTTACAAATTTAATAATAATGATTGAAATCATAGAAGAGACCAAAATTACCAGGATATATGACTATGTCTAAACGCAATCGAGAATAATATTAGCTGTACGTGATATCTTTTTAGTGACCGCCTCGGCAGACAGGGGCCGTCATAGTCATGTTATCATTATCTCAGGATTGAGGCTGTAATAGTATGACCTTAAATAGCTTAATTTCCGGTGTGGACAATGGTAGGCATGCTTCAGTACGGGCGCGTGCAGCAGCGACGTCCGGTGCTACCGGCGGGGCGGCGCGACGAGCTGTGCCGAGCGGGCGCGGTGTCTGCGGAGTGCTTCCGGTCGGGAGACGCGCGCGTCAACGAGCATCCAGGCCTGGTCGCCGCGCACATCGTTTGGCTGCGGCAGCACAACCGGTGAGAAGCAAATTTCATAATACCACCTACACATAACACACACGAATCATCTGCCTCATCATGAATCTCTAATAACTCACTAGAAGTCGAAGGGAAAAATGCATAGACCACAATAAATACAACTGACACATACAATCACTTTTATTTGAGTAATAACGCGATCAAATACGCAGTATGGCGCAAGAGCTCGCGCACCTGAACCCTCACTGGAGCGACGAGAAGATTTATCAGGAGACGAGAAAGATCGTCGGCGCCATGCTGCAGCACATCACCTACGGGGAGTTCCTGCCCGTGGTCTTAGGTACGCTCTGTTCCTAGGATATGTGCACATTAATATTATTAGCAGATAGAAGAGGAGCAAGACGGTCCCGAGGGATGGACATGATATATATTTTCGCTGATATACTACCGTCGATGATGAAGCTGCCTGAACACGAACACTAACTCCCTCACTAGCGTTATAATAAGGACATCAAATTCATAGTTAGTTTAATAGAAACAAATAGTAAATCATATCTTTGATAAAATACACAATAAACAGAAGCAGAAGAATCAGAAGACGAAGAAGCTTCAACGAAAAATCTAGGCCTCCAAGAGGCTACTGTGTACCTAAAGCTTTTAGAATAATTCTATACTTCACCATCTATTGCCTCATTATAACTTAATATAACGTATTTAAAATTGTGTTCACTTCAACTGCTCTTCGTGATCGGTTACACAACAGCCTTTTCAATCTGGTACACGAACAAACAGAGCGACGCGCGCTCGCCGAAACTAATTCATTCAGCATTACACAAAAATAAAATTCGCCCAAATGTAGAGGTCATCATGTTTACAACCTAATAATAATGTCTCACTGCTTCAGCGGTTACCGGTTAATCCTTTTACACGGGTGGACTTGGTTTGATTCCGAAGACACGTAAATGTAGGAGTATAGATGATGCTAAAATTTTATCGATCAATCGATTTATTGCCAAACTGCACTAATTACGGTTTAACTATTTCTGGTCTTCAAAATGTGGAAACCAGAGTATTTCGAGCAAGCCTTTCAATATCTACAACTTCATATGACTACAACTAAAGACTGCGAACAGAATCACCTTACTTCATGAATCCGCTTAAATATCCTTGTTCCCGCAGGAGTGGAAGTCATGCGCCTATTCGATCTTGAATTACTGTCGAAGGGTTACTACAAAAACTACAACCCGAAGATCAACCCAAACCCAGCGAGCTCGTTCGGTTCAGCCGCATTCCGTTTCGGTCATAGCCTAGTTCAACCATCTATGGTGCGGTACGATAGATTCCATAGGCCCATGGGCAATAGTAAGTATTAACATCTTTAATATCACTGTAGCTAACAGTAAGCAATACACCATCTAATTATAATACGACGCTAATAAGAAGCATTATTACATCACATGGCGCTTATTACTTATATTGTACATATTCTCGTACAGACGTTTCCCTCCACAACGAACTGACAAACCCTTCCAACATCTGGAGCATGGGCGCCGTCGACCGCCTGCTCATCGGAATGATAAACCAACCCATACAGAAACGGGATGAGTTCATCACAGAGGAACTCACCAACCATCTTTTTCAAACTCCTCACTTTGACTTCGGCATGGACTTGGCGGCCATCAACATCCAAAGAGGGAGAGACCACGGAGTCCCTCCATACACTGCGTGGAGGGAACCCTGCGGTTTATCTGCTATAAGAGACTTTGAGGACTTGGTGAGAGTCATGCCGATGAGGGTGATAAGAAAATTGAAGAACTTGTACAGGTAAAAAAGTCATTACCTATATTTCCAATTTTAGGGTTGCAATTTTTTTTAATTCTTTAAGAGACAACTTAATGTGAAGTCTCGTGAACAAAAACAATTATTAAAATCGGATCCTTTACATTATCATTCATAAAACAAACAAGCATATTTGTTCCAGACACGTTGATGACATCGATCTATTCACCGGAGGCATGGCCGAAAGGCCAGTCGTCGGCGGGCTGGTCGGACCTACGTTCGCTTGTATCATCGCGCAACAGTTCTCTAACCTGCGGAAAGGCGACCGATTTTGGTTAGAAAAGTCTTATTGAACAATAATTAATACGAGAGTAATAGTTAAAAGCACAATATTCCTGCTTACTCTAGACATATGATTTATGGGTCTTGAGTTAACTAAACATTCAGAAAATATAACGAAAGATTTCGTTATCCTAAAAATTATAGCCTTTGTCATAAATAAGTTTCTTACTACGAAAGACAACGGATGGCACTTCCTTGAGAAATGAAAATTCGCTCGGATTTGTTTTTTCTAAACGGGTATAACTACAAATCGATTATTGCATGTTGCAGGTATGAAAATGGAGGCTTCGAATCTTCGTTCACTCCCGCTCAGCTACAACAAATCCGTCGCATATCCCTTGCGCAAGTTCTCTGTCGGACACTCGACACTATCGACAGCGTACAGCCGTTCGTCTTTCTGTCCCCTGACAATCCCGACAACGAGAGAATCTCCTGTCAAAACGGACTACTTAACAATTTCGACTTATCCCCGTGGATTGAAATAAACAACGACGCAAGCAACGATATCAGTAAATCCGATAATGATGTAACAACTACAACTAAACCTAAAACAAAACGACCCACAACAATAAGACCGACTGTGACAACTAGAAAAAACCAAAAATTCACATCGTCTGTAAATAAAACTCAACAACAAAATTCAACTAACAACACGAGTAAACCTCATAAAGTTAGTCATAGACTTAACGACACAGACTCATTTAACTCGGACAAAAACACCGACAAACTGACTGCAAACACCACGACTAAACCTAAAACAACTGTACAAGCAATCGACGACAAACTAGACTTTAGAAATAAGACCAGACGATACAGCGATTTTGAAAATATCGTCACAAGACACCGCATTCCTACTAGACACTACAATAACTACGACTACGACGACAACGTACAGAGCGTACAATCGTTAGTAGTAAACAACATGCAACAACAGAAACGACCGTACAACAGACCCGTAATATCGGTGACCGAAAACGTTGACAAATATACATACTTAATCAATTACGTTCCGAGATCGACACAGTCGTGGAGGCAGACCACGAGGAGAACGCCCGACAGAGACGTAGTTAAAGTCACCTACCAATCATATGACGACACATATGACAGACGACCTAACCGACCTTACTATTACAACAGTAGACGACCGAACGTCCCTTACTACAACCGACACGACTCCGACTACAACACCAACTCATACAGCCGCGACAGCCCGGACACAAAACTGATAAACACAAATTCATCAGCCAGATCCAATGACTACGACTTGAACAAGACTAAACTGAACACAGACAGGACTGACACCATCGACACTACAACTGAAAACAAATATAGACTAAGCACTTTTAGCTACATCGGTACCTACAGAGGTGAGAACACTGAACAAACGAAAGACGACAGTAAGGAAAGAACAAATAAACACGACAGCATAAGCAAAGACTTCTCGACGTTAGACACTAAGATACCCGACAGAGTAAAAGACAACGCACATGACACCTATCCAGACAAAATTTCCACTTTCTTCTTATACGAAACAGCAACAAAACCTTACAACCCGCACAGACCCACACGACGCAGCGACGACGAGGTGAAGCCGAGCAACAAACACAAATATTACTACGTGAGGAACGTTCTGCACAAATACCCGGACGGCGACTCGACCATAACGAAACGCAACACCGCGACCGATGACGTCATCAACGAGAACAACAGCCCCGCCCTCCCAGACTTCGGTGTAGAAGAAAGGTCGTCTCCAAACAAAATGCCCTCTTTAGATCTGACGGAGCCCAAGGCGACACCCAGTCGGCTTAGGAAGAAGCCGGGGAAACCATCCAATCCACCGAAAACACCTTCTGTAGCCTTCCAGGTCATACCCAGTGAGAATAGGTACGGTGTTTAAAACTTTTTTGATATTACATCGTTATAACTCGTTACTTTAGTAACAGCGGACTTTAAGCAAATGTCGAATAACAAATACACGTTAGGTTAATTTTTTACTTAACTAAGTGATGTAATTAGCGAGACGTTCACCTGTTGGTGAGTGATACGCCTGCTCTTAACAACGTGCGTTAGTTACGATGACATAAAATGTCTCCTTATACCAGTAATTGAACTAGATACAGTGCCCTTCAAACCGGGATACGGAATACTGTTTGGCGGCAGCAATAAGCTCTATAGAGGAACCTGCCTAGACGGTTTCTGGCAAAGAAACCTACCACCAGTAAAAAAAATCGAAAAGCCTTAGACGTATATTAATTTCACAGCCCGTCGCTTTGGGCTGTATACGAAGAGAATGCGGACCTGCCCGAGGCTTTGCCGCACCGCATGCCGACCCTCAAGACGGACCCTCATGCGCTGAGGGAAATACCGAGACCCATGGACCTGACGCGTCCCCCCAGGCGCCGCCCTGGACGCCAGTAGTATATTTGACGTCGTGTCTTTGCATAAAAGTAATATTGTATTGTTTGAAATCTAAATTTAGAAACGCCGCATGCGCTCTCCTTGAGTAGATCAGCAAACACAATTACATAGTTAACTGCAAATATTCGTAATTACAAACACGACGACTTACTGACAAATAAAACATCACTGACATTACACAAGCGACCGATAATGACTGACATCAGCTGATTAACACGACGTGACAAATTATGACCTGACTAACTTTTAACTAAAATATGACAACTGACTGTATATGTATTATCTGCCTGTAGACATCCACACCTGAACATAACCTAATAAGATTTCTATGCTCTGTGCTGCTTGCATCATCGGTCCACTTTGAGAAGTGGCCGTCAGTACATCTACCTGTATACGGCTTACACATATTTTAGTACAAAGATCCATAAACTAAAACAAAGAAAAACAAAACTGAGACTATCTAAATATTAGACAAGAGGAACAATTCCTATATTACATTAAACTATTTTACATAGACGACCACAAAACAAGGTTCCTAACATTTGACGTGACAAAAAATTTGTGATTGACCACAACTTGACATTATTCTCTTCATAATTCTTGCCACAAAAAACTTAATACAATGCCAATTTTATTATTAAAAGTATAACTTAAACAATTTGGCTTAGGCGACTTACTGAAAGTTTTATGAACTAGTTTTAAATGGTTTACAATTTCAGACAGACGACCTGATTGTCCTCGTTAAGACTGAAACTACAGTTGCAGTAGTAACTTTATAGACAGTAACAATGTCTAAGCAAAAACAATAACGACAAAGCGGAATTATTTGAATCATTTATATTTATTTCCATTGCATATACTGCATGGAACAACATGAGTAAACACCATTGACAATGCTGCAGAATTCAATTTTTAAAATTGGGAAAATATTTGATATTATCTTCATCTTGATATAGTCTTATATATGTAACATAATTATCTTAAGGTCCTTATCAATCAGCTAAATTTCTCAAGAAACATAATGAGAAATTCATCAATTGGAACTAAAGACGATTCTGAATTATCGAACCACCGAAAAGCTCACACAAGGAAGGACAAAAAGTATCAAATAAAGGAACACATTGTTGCAAACATTTATTTATAGTTGTTGCAATCACATAACACTGATTGAGTCATACTTGACATAAGATATACTTAGGTTACATTAAGTAGTACATAGATTTAGTATCAAATTACAATGTATCATGTAATACATGGAATAACTTTTTTGTACTCTGCTATATGTGTTGGTAAAGTACTAAAACGCAAAACAATTGCTGTAAATAAATATTTGGAAAATATGTCATATTATTTTATATTTGGTATGAGTGCCCCGTGGAGATATAACTATCATACAATGATTATGTTATTACAAAATAAACTTAAATATTGTATCACCAACATAAATCACATTAGCACTTAAACTAGCTCAAAAAATACTGGGACTATCGAAGTAAACATGAATATCACTAAGGAGCGAAGGAGAATCATACACCATTATTTATTCAGAAATTAACATCCTCATCATTAACCAATAAACACCCACTGCTGAACATAAGCTTTTAATGGCTTTCCGACACTGATGACACATACATGGTTGCCTCTCAAAAACCTTACTGCCATGTAGTTAACACAATACTGACCATTCTTTTTTTGTTACATATTAAAAGATTAAGTACACATCACGAACAAAAACAAATATAAGCAATTTAAATACGAGATAGTCATATATCAGATAGATAACAATAAACTGTTAGCTGATGGCCTCAGGTCTTTACTTATGAGAGAATGCCTCTAACGGCACATCCCGCCAGGAGGAACATTAAGAGGGATGGTTAAAAATTATAATATTAGATAATAAAATAACAAAATTAAAATCATGATAACACATTTTGTTTTGAATTAACATAATGAAACAATGATTATAAAATATATGAAAATTATATTATTTCTTTAATCTTTTGTATTCATTTATGAATTACATTTACAGATCTTTTAAATTATTTTTATGCTATAAGCAAATGTTTAATGTTAAGTTAATCACTCTCAGGAGTGTACTGCTTTATAGTGGAAGCAATCTCCTGAGCTAACTCAGGTGTGCCAGTACACAGAACCTTACGTCTGAGTGTGTGAAGTGGGGCATTCATTGGATCAACACACACACCACCTGCTTCTCTCACTAGGACAATGCCAGCAGCTATGTCCCATGCATGAATACCAAACTCAAAGTATGCGTCAAGTCTACCTTCTGCTACCAAAGCCATATTCAAGGCAGCAGAACCCACAGCTCTAATACCGTGAGCATGATTTACCATATATTTAAAATTCTCATAAACAACCTCCTTTTTCTCCTGGTCACGACTTGTGCCTGTTTCAAAGCCCACCAGGGCATTACGCAACTCTTTCACTTTCGAAACATGAATCGGTTGTCCATTTAAAAAGGCGCCTTGGTTCTCTTTCGCCGTGTACAATTTGTCCGTAATGGGATTATAGATAATACCTATAACTGGAACTTTTTCGACGTGTAACCCAACAGAGATGCAGCTGTAAGGGAAGCCGTGTATAAAGTTCATAGTACCATCTACGGGATCGATAAACCAGGTGGGGTCGTCCGTGAACTCGACTTTAGCCCCATTCGCGACAGCCTCCTCGCCGACAAACTTATGAGTTGGGAACTGTTTCGATAAACCTTCGACAAGAAATCCTTCGACCTTTTTGTCGATTTCAGTCACAAGATCAATGTCACAAGACTTCACTTCATATTCCTCGCATCCGCTGGAGTGTTCTTTGATAAAATTACCGGCTTTCTTAACAAGCTCCAATGCAACATCGAAGTATTCGTCAATTGCATTTTTCATTTTGCAAGATTTTTTCTTGGCTTGGCTGTTAAAATTCGATTTTAATTAACTTTGAAGCTTAATTCTCAGAACAACACAAACATTACACCATAAATGTCAAACTAATTGGACTGAACGTAACTAGGGATAGTCATATCAACTATACCATGTTTTAAAAACTGGTATTTCTTCAATTTACTTCTAAGTACAAAAATGACTTACTTGAATAACTACTTTCAGGTATTTAATACTTCACTTTCTTTATACTCATTTACAAGACACAAAGTTTTATTGAAGCTTTTTGTCGGTTTGTATTGAAAAAAATAAAAATATATTAAATATTTTTACTATGTATATACATATTATCGTTAAAATAGTGCATATCGATCATCATCGTGTTAAATCTATATACTTCAACAAATATCTAAAAAATTTATGTCAAGCCCCATACGGTAATCACCTTTTGTGCTCTTCATTTTTCTTATTTGATTTACAGATTTAACTTACCAGGTATATCTGGTGACTATTTAAAATTTAAAGCATTGTGATACTTGGTTTCAAGCCCTGTTGTTTAAAAAATACATAATACTAAAATACCTCAATATGAAACTAGCTAGATGGAAAAAAATATATGTATCTACAATATTGAAAATGCACTTAATGCATCTGTTTGGTTTAAAAAATTTATAATTGTTAACATATTCAAAAAGTCAAAACGATAAACGAGATATAGTTAACTCCGTATAAAATCAGAGAATGGACTGGCATATCTGATGCGTTCCAATTGTTCCGCCGAACCGGAGACAGAGAGGACTGTACCACGCAGATCGCCAACCTTCACTAGTTGAAGAGGCGCTTTATTTTCGACTGTGTTAACGTTTGTATATACCAATGAACAACGTTACAGTAACGTCATTTTAGCCGTTACCCTATCAGTTTCGGTAAACGGAAAAAAGGCAGTATTTGATGTACGATCGAGCGAAGTCAGGGTTCCATGACCAAAGCTATGTTCCTTTCAAAATTTCAGTATCTTGTATTAAACTGTTGCAGTAGCAAAATAGTGGACATTAAGGAGTTAATATAATTAACAATTGACTAGAGCTACATGCAGCTTATTGCTGGACACACACATCTCCACGCAGAAAGGTTTTGAAATAAAACAAACATTATAAAAATCATGAAAAATTGTTTAATTGGCATACCAACTGATAACTTGTTACAACCTATCGCCAATTTTACAATTATCAATAATGTTAATAATTAAATATAATATTTATGTAAAATATGTTTATGCTTCAATGGTTTACTTACATTTAATTTTTTTTTATATTATTATTCAGAGAAAAAAAAAAACTATATAGTAAAAAGGGTCGAGGTCGTCACAATAATTAAGACTTCGTTAAATAGTTTGTATAAAAACGTTCGCAAAGATACTCTGATCTCGCCGCACGCGTGGGGTCGGAGAGCCGCCTCCTGCAAACTCCTAAGGCCACCATTTATTACTAAACGTCTCGCTTAACTCTACCAAAGCAAGCCCTACCGGCGAGTACCTTCGCATTACAGGTAATACCGTTCGTTATAATATACTTTACATGCCGCCGGCGATCCGTACCATGTCCCCGCCGACGGCAAATAGCGAATAATAAAAACAAAAATAATAATGTTTGAAATTGTTAGAAAACTTATACGGAACACGTCGGTCCATTACAACCTTCTCTTTGATATTAATTGGCGTTGCAAAAGATCTATCTTTTTGTTGATAAGCAAAAGGAAGCGACGCGTTCCGTTACACCCAAGCTCCTGTCCTTACTTAACTATGAATATAATTTGTATGGCAACTAAGCATTCAGCGATAATAACACTGAAATTATTTACACGACGTATCAAGACGAACCGCGCTAACTGAGCATGCCCAGGCACAAAACCAGTGGGATTTTATTTCTTGGTATATATATATAAAGATTCAATTAATTGAAATCATTAACGAGCATATACCACAAAAGTTATTTCAGTATCTGAACATGCTGCATTTAAAAAATCAATAATTAAATGAAATTTCATATTATTCATGCTTCTTTACATGGTAAATAAACTTGGATAAAAGAATGTAATTGCTTCACAATACTCTCCGCCATTTGGTCTTCATCCTAGACGATGCCTATATTCATATTCAGCCATTATAAATGCAATTACCGAATTACAAATTAATTTTGCCACAGATTATAATACTTATTTTTTTTTTTTAATTACAATTTAAACACAATATCACCCAATGAATAATTTAACATTCTACCTGTCCCGACTTAGTCAAGGCAAAGTTGCAAACTCCATTGATAAGGAATGTCTCGATATTAATACTGGTGGTTCTGTTGAAAAAAAATCATCTGATAATAAATCAATGACTGTTATTATTACACTGACCATACACCGTACAAGTACAACAATGCGCATAAAGTACTACGTGTCGGTCATGGATGTACAATTCTAATAAATAATAAAAGTGTAAAATAAATTCACACAAACCATTAGTTTCTCTCGCTCATACTTTATACGCAATGCTGTATACAAATAACGTAGTATTTATTGACAATTTTTGGCACAAACGCTGAACTACATTGCCTGATTATTGATGGGAAAAACAAGATTGCATCCGACAATAGCGCGCGTGCTTCCCGCAAAACGGCATCAAATTTAAATGCATTCTGAGCACCTACGATTGTCTATGGTTAAGTGCAAAAAATATTAAAGAAAATGTATATTTATAGCCAACTGTGAAAGAAGTTTAATGATCGAAGATGCGTATTTAAATAGTAACGAAGCTGCTGGCGATTTTGTTTATGTAATTTAAAATAACTTATATTTTTTTTTATATTATTCATGGAAATCAGTAACAATTCAATCAACATTATCATAGAGACAAGTGTTTATTTTTTCGTATGTTTCACAAGAGAAACTTTCCAGAATAATTTCAATCGAAACATTAAAATCGCGCCTCCGTACTTTTTCGATTTATATGCTTTAGGCAACTGACTATGGGTTATGTGGCATAAATAATAAAACCTAAAATATATACAATGTCAAAACACGAACAATTTTAAATTGAAAAAAATCATTAACAGTTTTAAGCATAAAAAAAATTAATGTTTTTAAAAAAAAAATAATCCAATATTTACATAACTATTCGCAGCCGTGATAAAAGCACAATATATTTAAGTGTTGTTTTTTTATGATTAATATTGCTTTTTTTACCTCAGATACAAATGTTTGTAAAACGTTGCATTTCATACGAATTCAGAATATATTAATAGATTAAAATAGACAAAATAAATATGCGAATGAAAATCGTAAGCCATTGCAGGCGGGTGTAATAAAGACCATACGCCTGTTGGTTCAAATCGATATAGGCGCATAAAAAAAAAACTATGAATTGTAAAAAAATTACGATTTTTTCAAAGGATTTCAAGCAAACGGAGCGATACGATGATATTAAATGCGCAACGGTATCATTATAGCGTGGTGGTGAATCTAGCGAGCACTGTTGCGGTGCGAGCGGGGGTGGAGACGAGGTGGTGTCGCGGCCGGCGCGGTCACTCGACGCTGTTGGTGGTGTCGTTGACGTCGTCGAAGGACTCGTCGCCCGAGCCCGCGCCTGGCGCCAGCGAGCTGCGCTTGATGCGCGACGCCGAGGACGCGGCCGAGAGCCCGATGCCGCCGCCCTGCCGCCTGCGCGCGCACACAACATTATAAACCTTGCCTCCCACTCGTTAACACTGAGTAAAACTTTTAATCTTTAGACGGGACCAATACTGCATAAACTGTGGAAAATATTTCTTAGTAAAAATATTTTTTTTATATTTTTCTTTTCTTGGCGAAGCATTTTCGCCCTTCTAAACTGGCTGTACTAGCTGTCATCTGTTGACAGCCGCGACACATGCTGTTGTGGAGGTAGACTGACAACTTGTAGAATGGTGTGCTTCCTTGAATTAGAACCAGGGACCTTATATGACAACCCTGTACGACACGGAGTCGGTTGACAATACAATTAATGGAACACATACATGAGTTATGCGTCATTCAGTCTGAACATGAGTGTTATGGAAAGATACTTTTTTAAAACTTGTAAATTTTTATTTCCTAATAATAATAAAAATATAAGAAGCCATTGTTATGACAGAACATCTGTCTGAACCGATAGTAAATTATAATTGTAGTGTGTTGTTTGTACACATTAATAAAGGCTTCGAAGTTAGTGAAGCGAACATATAAAATACTAGATCATTTGTAAATAAACTTTTATTTTGAATAGTTAGTGAACAATTTTTAACAACAATGATATTGGCGATATGTCCTATTACTGTGTTATTATGATAAACCGAAACAGAACTAATGGGATGAACTGTGGAGACTAAACCCGTGAATCATGCGGCGAAGCGCGATCTGCGATCAAAACGATCGACTCAGAAGCAAACAAACGGACGAACAGATATAAAACAGTTTCCCTTAAGTTCAAATCCACTAATAAACGCTCACGGTTAATTTTATCACAAATAAGCCATTTAGTTTACAAAAAAGCACGGACATTTAAGGTGCAGATGTCCATAACAAAAACGCAATGCTTGAGATGTTTATTCAACCAATATAATATAGGGATCATCGACTTTTGTCTCACAAAACAAAAAGTTGCGTTTGCACACAACGGCTTGGAATATTTTTCCAATGTCGTGATTTTTTTCTAGTTCATTGGCTTTATGTAAACATTTATTAGCGAAACTGAACAATACCTCAGCCTTTACCTTACACTCGCGTCCACCGCTACTCGTCTAGTCACTATTGTCTGATAAGGGCGGCCTACACAGTGAAAAGGACAGAAATGGTAGTACAGATACAAAATATTATAGAGGTCGCTACGTGTCTATGATTTGTAAAACAATTTTTTTCACGAAAAATTGAAAATTTAGCACAGAAGGAAACATAAAAAAATCTAAAAACAATCAAGAAATAAGAAATATTTTTTTTTTGCAGATTAATCTTTTTTGTTTATTTTCATTTATTTGTGCCCTTAAGAAACATATCAAGGCCACAATTCCTTTTAAACACGTATTTAAGTTATACATTTAACTTACCAAAAAATGTTACTATTCAAAACAGTAATATCATCTATAGCCAGAAGACCAGATGCTTTTGGTGAATTTAGATGTTGCTTACACTAGTGTATTATAGATCAGGCGGAGGAGGATGTATTATATTTCAGAATACAAAAAATACAGAGGTAGTTTTTATACTATATTTGTACTAATGGTCAATTGGAAGAAAAAAAGTTAAAATAATGAGTGTATCGTAATTAGGAAGCCTGGCCAGTTCTGAACTTAACGTTCTAACCTTTGAAAAGATTCTGACAGCGAGACTTATCATCTATGGCTTTTCGTATCCGTAGTGTTCTAGGTCATCACCTTCATTCATGAAAGTTAGAGTTAATTTGAGACAATTCCTTCATTTAACCAAATGATAAAACTAACCGGACATTCCCTGGATGGCGGTAAGTGGTACCTGTCGCCCATAACAATGTGGCACTAGTTAGGATGATATACAATGTAACCACCACATCCAGCTCGTAGTATTGAGACAGTCTCTTTAAAACCATTTAATAATGCTTGCTGCACTCGGAAACAGGTGAATTATCAACAGTACGCGTAATGAGCATGCAAACATACCGAAGCTTGTTGCGGAGGTTGGAACACTCGCGTGCGAGCGTCTCGTGCGTTTCGAGCAGATCCTCAAGCTCACGCTGCGCCTTGCGTTTGCCGACCTTTTCTCGCTGCACTTCCTCCTCCGCCTCGTCCAGCTGACGTTTCAAGGTCTTCACTCGAGTGTTCATCTGTCACAGTGCATATGTTTTAATGTCATATCAATCATCATCAATGTAAGCCAGTAAGAAAAACAAAAATAATGAAGAAGGAAGTGGGAAGAAGAAGAGATGCAATATGGATGATTTTTATTTCAGGCTCCTCTCCTTATTTACCCAGAAATATCTCTAAGGAGGCGACGGACAGTCTTCACTGCAGAAGGAGATGTGGAATGATAGAAGAAAAGGAATGCAGAGTAAAAGATGAGTACTGTATGAAAGAGGAAAGAATGAAAGAAGATAATTAGATAAGTAGTGAAATGGAAATGTGAATAGAAATAAATAAAAATACGAAACATGTTAAAGAAAAACAAAAAATGGTAAATGAATGATAATACAGCAAATAAAGGCCCTGACCCAAGATACGCAGGGGAACAATAAAAAAAATCATCATCTGTATTTTGTGCATTTTCCCAGATTCCCTCGCCCAGCACATTGTCTCATGACACAACGTACCTTCTCTATTTGTTCCTTGTACTGATCGGCGTGGCGACGCTCCTCGTCCAGCTGTAGCGCCAGCTCCTTCATTTTCTTATCGAGCTTGCGCGAGGCCTTTTGCTGTGCGAGCCGTTCGCGAGACTCGGCTTCCAACTGTTCCTCCAGGTTAGACACCTTCAGCTCGAGAGACGTTATGACACCCTGGTTGTTGACAGTTATTGTATGTGGATCAAAGGAATCAAATAGAATTCAAAATCCTAAAATCAACGACATAATAGGAAGGCGATGTAAAATCAACTACACTTGTGTAGTTGGAGTGAGATAGTGGCAGACCTTGGTCTTGGTGCGCCCGGCGGTCTCCAGCTCAGCGAGCTTGGCCTTCAGCTCCTTGTTCTGCCTCTCGAGAACCAGCTTGCCACTCTCCATTTTCTGTGTGGCCGCCTTCTCTGTTCCTAGCTCCATGGTCAGCTGGTCGATCTGGTTCTGGAGGAATATAATATATATATATGTGAAGTTTTTTATTAAAAAGAAAAGACTCACTGTTTATGGGTTAAAAAAAGGGGCTGTCCCAGTCAGTTTTACAACCAATAACAGTTTAATAGTCATCTTTTAATTTACCTGTGCCTTTCGCAGCCTATCGTTAAGTATCTCATTGTTGGACTGCTCCTCGTCCAGGTCTTCCTCTAGCGCGGATATTCTAGCTTCCAATCGCTTCTTCTCATCGACTAGGCAAGTATTCTGTAAACAAGATAAAATATATACCTTGTTTATTACACAAAATAGTAATTTTTATTCTCGTTCTTAGATAATTTGCAACTGTACTATGAATACAGAAAAGGTTCTTTTTTTATAACAATGACGTTGGTGGCAAAAATAAGACGCTCTTCAGTAAGTAGACCTATGTGCACATGACTGGTTGAACCATGTACGGCATATGTTTATTATGTGTAAGTATATAAACACAGTACCTTCGCCGCAGCTGCCGCAAGCTCGTCGAGCAGGTCGTCGCGCTCAGCCTCTGCGTGGCGACGTGCACGCTCCGCGGCCGCAAGCTCCTCAGCGTGCTGCGCGGCGGCCGCCTCAAGCGCTTTGCCGCGCCGCTCAGCCTCACGCGCTGCGCCTGCCGCCTCCTCACGGCCCGCTCGTGCCTCCTCCGCCTCACGCGCGGCCTCTTTTAACTGTTGTTGCAACTTCTTCACCTGCTTCGCGGCGTCTTCTTTCACCTGCAATCAACAGAATTAAAATTTAATAGAATCAACTTTTGTTGCAAATTTGTAAAAGGAAAAGTAAAATTAAATCAATTTCAGACATAATTGGTAAAGCCCGCCACAGACCTTGTTGGCGAGATGCAGCGCCTGCTCAGAGTCCTTAAGGTCCGCTTCAAGCTTCTTGCGATGCGCGATAGCAGCGGCGCGCTGTTTGCGCTCCTCCTCCAACTCAGCCTCTAGATCGCGCAACTGCTTCACGATGCCACGACGCTTCTCCTCCCCTTGTTCCTCTTTAGCCTGCACAAATATTCAAATACACTTAGCTTTATTATACACTCGATATATCGCCTGCATAGAGCTCAGTTCTCAGCTTACCTGCAGCTCACGCTCAAACTGCGCACGCATCGCCTGCATGTTGACTTCGAGGCGCAGCTTCGCGTCCTCTGTGAGTTGCAGATCGTCCTCGATCTCCTCGTTCTGCGCGCGAAGCTCGGCGAGCTGCGACTCGAGCGCACGCTTGGCTCGCTCCAGTTCGTGCACGTTCTTGTCAGCAGTGCCTTGTGTGTTCGCGAGTTCGTCTAGCTCCGCCTGCAGCACGCGCTTACATCGCTCCAACTCTTCGATCTGCAATTGTAGTAAGACAGACTCCTCGTTGATTAGTGTATTTTACTTAAATAATTAGATAATACTCGATAAATACGTAAGCTACTGCTCAAATTATCTGCAGTTTGATGTTCATTTGTTTTTTTTTTACGTAGAAGCATGATGTAACCTGAGGAACTCTTGGCCATCCACATGTTTCTATTAAGCAAATGAATTAGATGTGTCCTCCAGCAGGCTATAAGAGATACCACCATAATGAGTCGATAAAGATCATCGTCAGAAGCAAAGATGTTCGCATAGATCGATCATACAATGCCTGTATTTAGCGTATTTCCGATACTCACACCCATATTAATAAATTTTTGATATCAGGTGATGGCGATATTTTAAAATAAATATCTTTAAATGATTTTTCCTTAGCACGCAAAGTTAGAAGCCAACCTTCTCAGCGGCTTCGTCCAATTCGCGGGTGAGGCTTAATACGCGCGTCTCCTTATCACGGGCATCGCGTTCAGCAGCGTCGCGCTCCGCCGCATTGCGCTCTGCTACCGCTCGCTCCTCGGCGACCACCTGCAGACGGTTATTTTTATATGTTTAACTATTTTCAAAATAAATTAATCAAAGAGAAAGCAATAATAATAACGAAGTATATAGATGAAGAACAAACCCATAATAATGTAATAGAAAAGTAAATTATTATATTTATCGTTAAAGACGTCTATGTTTTCACAACAACAAACCTTGTCGAAGCTCTTCTGCTTCTTCTCCAGTTCTAGCACCTTGGCTCGCTGGGCCTCCAAATCAATATTAGTGTCCTCCAACTCTGCCTGCACCTTCTTCTTGCCTGGTCAAATAGCATATGTTAATCTATAGAACAATATTACTA
The DNA here is from genome assembly GCA_033220335.2 of Troides aeacus. Classification (NCBI taxonomy): domain Eukaryota; kingdom Metazoa; phylum Arthropoda; class Insecta; order Lepidoptera; family Papilionidae; genus Troides; species Troides aeacus. Next base: position 11,580,237 of record CM067278.1, read on the forward strand.
ATAATATATGTAGATTTTATGACTGAATGAGGATGTCTTCGTTTTAACTAGTGATAAAATAATAGTTACTTACTCTTATCTAGCTTATCGTTAGCCTGCTGCAGCTCGTCGATCTGTCGGTGTAGTGCTTCCACGTCTTTGCAGAGCTTCTTGCGCTGCTCTTCCAGTGCAGCGGCCGCCTCTGCTTCTTCTTCTGCTTTCTTTTTCGCGTCTATAACTTGCTGTGTTAAGACTGCCACCTAAAAAAATTGTATTCTTATAATTATAATCACAAATACAAGATAATGAATCTGGTTATGAAGTGTACAAAGGTAACAAATCTTTATAAAGTTAAAATGACGAAACGGTTACACAACCCAAGGCTCCCTTATTATCACATAATAAGCGATAACTCCGGTCCATAACGATAATGTGTATGGATAATTAAAAATATAATCGACCATATCAACATACAATGACATTGCGATCAACAATATTTCACCGACCTGTTTTTCGAGGTTTTTCTTGGCCTCCTCCTCTTCTTCCAGCTGGTCGCGTGCTTGTTCCAGCTGTTGCTCCACATTGCGCAGCCGCGACTGGAGAGACAACTTCTGTTTCGTCTCCTCCTCTAGAAGTGCCTGCGACAGTATTAGCTAACTGTTAGAAATTTTGATTGTTACGATGGTGCAAAACCATATTCTTTGCAGCAGTTTATGTCGAATATTGAATTATTAGTAGACTCATTTTTGAATAAATGTAAGTGGTCACTCGTCAACAGGTGTCGCTATAAATATTACCTGCGCTTCGGAGTGTTGCGCGCCAACCGTGGCTGCCTGCTTAAGCGCAGCAGACGCCTTTAGTTCCGCCTGCTCCAGTTGTTGCAGAGCCTGTTCCGCCTCGCCTTGCAGCCGCGAGCATTTCTCCTGTACCTCTGTCCTGATAATCATACAGTGAAACATTTACTTTTAGTTATAAATTATATGGTTAGTTTACTGACTTATAAATGCAAAAAGAACTTATTATGCCTACTTTTCACATGTTTTTACGGCATATACTTACTGGTTAAATTATTTAATTAAATACTATATAAATTATTAAAGAATATTTTTTAGGTACCTTACAAAAAAGATTAATGATTAACGTTATAAAGATTGGAATAATCTTTTTGTGTTCAACACGCACCTGGCACGGTCGACCTCCTGCAGCTTGGCAGCAAGTTCGGCAAGCTGCGCTTCGGCCTGCTTGCGCCTGCGCTCGCCCTCCGCACGCGCAGCGCTTGCGCTCTTCAGTTCCGTCGCAAGGTCTGCGTTCTCCGCTTCTAGAGCTTGCTTTGCTTTCTCGAGCGCTGAGGGCCAATGAATACTCATTACATACCATACTGAAGACCTGACATGTTTATTGAAATGTAAAAGTGAGAACCACAAGCATTAACACATAACAACGTCCGTGAATCTGATGTTTTAGCACTGATGGGATTCACTTTCTAGTCCCCAGCATTAAAAATTTTTACTGAACTTATTTCCACAGTTTCAGTTAGTTTTGTATGAAAAAAAATTGTAAAAGTAGATATAGTGTTCATTATTTACTATTATTATAAATGTATGTTAATTTCTGGATATTTTTACTAACTTATATTAAGAAGAATGAATCATAAAATGTTATAGCCTTTAGAAATATTACAAGCAGTAAGTAGCGATAAATATAATATGATTCCACAAAAACACGTATAAAATACTTATTTAAAAATGAAGCATATATTTTTTACATTCATAACATAAATAATTAAAATCTACATTATCTTGAAATAAACTAAACATAGGTAGCGTTATATATTACTCGCGTCTATGTAAATAACTATGCTTTTATAATTTATATTATTACAACCATATTCTGTTTTCTTGTACATTTAGAGTTACTGCAAGTTGTAGTTGATCATCGTTATTGAACAAGATGTCAAGGTTAGCTAGTAATTTAGCTGGTTACTTTGCCTTGCATATTGGTTTTAAGGTAAGTTTGTATAATTCCTCTTGTCTGTGGAAGTCTCTACTTAGACTCTGTCTAGACAGTTTTCTATTTACCACCAGGTAATCAACTAACATCTACACTTGTCGGTCATGTCGTCCTTGACGTCCGGCGAACTGCCACCAGTGCAAATATGCTGCCAGTACTCCCTGGTGGAATTGAACGCGTTGCCTTCGTCGTGCGGCACCCCCGCCGACGATATATCAAAGTTGTCGTCTTTCGACAGTCCGAACTTAACATTCTTCTGCCTACGCTCTTTCACGTTCGCCATAATTACACTCTAAATCTAAAATAAAACTATGTTTAAAAAAAACCCGCAATAAAACTCTCATAAAAATTTCACCCTGTACTTGACACTCGAAAAGTTTGATATTTACTGACATCTACCGTCAACTGGTGATGTTATTGTCAAGTTGTTTGAAAATAGAATTATCATACCTCAGCTGTATAATGTTAATAAAGTGCTACTATAAAAAGTTTCCATAACGATAAATCATATTGAAATTTTAGAGATATATGGAACCTAAGCAAACCTCACCTGCTCGTGGTGCACCCTGCTAATCAACAAACGAGGCTCTGTCTTTCTCCAACCCGAATTGGGCCAGTGTGGTAAGAAATGACCCAATTTCCCCTAAATGAACACCTACAATAGTGGATAGCTTATTTCCAGCGGCGGACATATATCGGCTGATGAAGATGATGATGATTTATATATTATCTTCTAGTGAATTGTTTTTTTTTTCCCTTATTATTACCCATAATATACTAATAAATTTTTCAATCTATAATTTCAAATGAAACCATTATTTTAGATATCGCATTAAAAAAAATTATCTATGCCGCGTATCAAACGGTTGAAACAAGTTTTTTTTCGTTAGCCTCCATATGAACGACTTATTTTACGGTGAAGATGTTAAATATAAATGGTGACTTGATACCAGTAAGCAGTTCTGCGTAAGGAGCGAGAACGACAATGGGTTGTAAGCATGTCCAAGCTACAAAATTTTTATAATGACAGAATATATTAAAATTTTAACAATTATGAAAATTACGCGTGATGACAAAGTGCGCGATACGCCTTTGTAACTCACCGACAACCTGCATGTCTGTGTGCATAAACATAAACGTATAAATATCACTTAAACCGTATAACCCGAATGTAGTTATATGGTAATAGAATTACCGGTAGTAGGTCTCTGTTGCCGGAGACCGTGTGCAAACATTACAGTTTCGGTTTGAAGGGCACTGTAGCTAGTGTAATTACTGGGGTAACGACACAACATCTTATGTCTCGATGTATACTATTCGAACTAGCGCCACGTTGTTATGGGCATGCCTATCACTTACCATCAGGTGAACGTCTCACTCGTCTAGACACTTAATTAAATAAAAAAAAATTGTAACCGATTTAATTAACGATAGAAATTGCCGTCCTTCAAATTACCAACTTCAAACTTTCAAAATACCTCACAAAGTTCTACTTGCAATATTGTTGATAGGTAAAATATATTAATACGGCGATAAAAATATACTTAAATAAATACTACTTATAAAAAAATAGATAACAAAATTAATAATATTGTTAACAAGCATGCAGCAGTGTTCAAAGTAGATAATAATTTATAAGAAAAAGGAATTAAAGATTTTTTTACTCAGGGAGGAGACAAGGTGCGACTTACCAGCCTTAGCCTTCTTGAGCTGTTCGTGTTGCTCGTTGAGCTGCTGCAGTTCTTGCGAGTGTTTGTGACGCTGGTCGGAAAGCGACGCCTCGTGCGAGGCCGCCTCCTCCTCCAGGCTGCGCTTCAACACCGCCACCTCCTGCTCTCGCTTAGAGCGAAGCTCTTGTTGGGCTGAAGAGGCAATAACAAATTGCACGTTATGTATATATAAAGGTAGTTTTCATAATTTTTTTATTTAAAATGCAATAATTTTGTTGTACAATACATTTCTTTAGCAAAATGTTAATGGTTTTCTTATTATGCCGGACCTGACTATTTAACTCTGAGATGCTGTGTGTCTAAACGCTTGCCTTATAAAAAGGGAGGTCTCTGGTTCGATTTTGGGGCCACCACACGTTTCAAAGTTTGGTTGGTAGTAGTTATTTCGACACATTCGGCTAGCTATTACTCTCATATTACAAATCCTAGCCATGACAGTGAACTCATTGCATCCATGGCCTCGTCACTTAACCACCATGTGAAATTGAAGTCAAGTATTAGTCCCATGGAGATAAAATAAAAAGACAAATTGTTGTAATTACCGGCGGTGGTGTCAAGCGAGTCGAGCAGTTCGCTCTTGAGCGCTTCGAGCTCCTCGTTGAGGTCACGGCGCAGCTTCTCCGCCTTGGCACGCGCGCCTCGCTCTGCCTCCAGGTCCTCGTGCGCATCCGCGAGCGCAGACTCCGCCTCGCGGGCAGCTTTCTGCGCGGACGCACGCAGCGCCCCCTCTTCATCTGCACGACTCATCGCTACCGCGAGCTCCTCCTCGCGTTTAGCTGTACAACACAACAGTGTGTTGCAATAGTAGTTCTTATATGTTTTTCATCTTCTGTTAATATGCAATTGATACTAGGTTTCTTTTCCCAGAGACTGCAGGTTTGGCGAGCTAAGAAAGCTAGTGAAATTATTGAGGTAACAAGACTTTTCATCCTGTATTTTTATATTAGGCTTTTCATATAAGGGGACGAAAACATAGGTCTAGAGATATCATTGTAAGACTATCTCATAAACATCTTATTACACACTACTATAATACTTAGAGGAAAATATGACGCTGCGGTAGTAAAATGGCTTTTATTAAGTCGGGTTAATGTCTTTATGTCAATGGAATATTAAAGTACAAAAGAATTTGAAAAGAATTTATTGGATTAAAATATGTTATGTTACCTAAAACAATCTGCAGCTCCTCGACCTGCGCCTTTCTCTCTGCGAGTTGCTCCTTCACGTCTTGCAACTCGGTCTCTAACTTTCTCTTAGCACGGTCCGCCTCTTGACGGAGTTGATGATCCTGGAATTATATAAAACACACCATGTTTAACAGAAATTACCTTTTAAACTCCTAAAAAATGCTTACTCAAGATGGTAATGGGAATACGTTTAAGACGCTGAAAATAAATTATTACGAATATACCAATTAATTATGTCGTATTTTTAAAAGAGACTCTTCAGACAGTTGAATCGACACTTAAACAACAGATTAAATCAGAGATCTAAATGGTTATGTGGCTTGTGGCAGGCAAATCTCATTACACCTTTTCTTTTTAAAAGAGATCAGATCAGATCTAAGGGTCAAGGTAACATTACCTTGAGCAATTTCTCTTCGAGTTCCGCGATAGCCGACTCTTGTTTTGTTTTCAGCTTGCTGAGGTGTTTAGCCTTCTCTTCCTCTTCCGCCAGCGCTTGAGACAGGTCCGTCGCGCGCTCCTCCAATATCTGGAGGTGACAAAATTGTAACTTAATACACAATGGAACATGGAAAAACTAACAATAGAAGTTAGAATTAAATATGTCAAAAAAAAAATAATGTTTCTACTGTAAATACCATAAATAGTTTTTATTTATATATTAATTAATTATCTATATCCTTTCTTTTCTCAAGTGATGACAGGTTATATATCGTTAACATACCTTCTTTTCCTTGACCAACTTTTGATTGGTGTCATCGCTAAGAGCCAAGTCCTCCTCGAGCTTCTTAAGCTTCGCGTCGCACTGCACACGCTCCAATTGCAACTTTTGCCTCGCCGCCTCCTCCTCTTCCAACTGCTCCTCCAAATCCTGATGGAATAGGAAAATACTCATTTTGTGAAACAATTCCAATTTATGAATTTATGAATTCATTCCTACATCGCGATTTATTCACACTTAATTTATTTGAGAGATTTTATTATAAAGCAATTTTTATTTTAATATTGTTTACAAAGTCAAAGACAGTATCTATGACTTTGTAGACGATATTAAAATTACTACTATTACTAATATTTTTTTGTTATTTCACGAAAACCCACTTGAATGTTGAGCTGCAACCGCTTCTTCTCCTGCTGCAGAGCGCTGCAGCGTTCCTCCTCCTCTTCGATGCGTCCCTCCAGGTCGTGCAGTAACTCCTCCAACTCCTGTTTTCTCGCGGCGGCGCGTGCGCGACTCTCTTCCGCTTCCGCACATAACTCTAACTCAGCCTAAAAGATAATGTGAATTGTTTAGAGAAAATAATCATCACAGCCAAAGAGGATGAAACTCTCTTTAGAAAAGGATGGTGATTTAACCTGTAATTGTTCGGCGAGCTGCGTCTTCTCTTGGTTGGCCACCTGGTATTTCTGCTCGTACTCTTGGCAACGCTTCATCTGTGTCTCCAGCTTGTCCCTGATTTGGCGGAGCTCATCCTCCTTCTGCGTCAGTTTCTCCTCTTGCTTCGTTACTTCTAGCAACGGTTTTACCTAAAACAAATAGCTTCTCGTTGAAGTTTCTAGAATCAACAATTTATTTAATATATGTATGTATATATAATATGCATAGTATTAAAGGTTTTTCTTGTTTACATTGTTGTATTCATTTTGTTTCCCGTAAATAATTGTTTATGGAAACTAAAAAAATATTTGAATGTATATATTACTTGTATGTACCTACACAGGAGCCCATCTGTCTGTCTGTTCAACAAATGGTTACATAACACTGTATCGAGTTACACAACAATAGAAATAGTTGGTAACACAAAGGACACCCCGCGAACCGTATTTTCATAACAAAGATTAATTTATATAACATAATTTACTTGATGAACGATATATTTTCAATAACTAGGTCAACAGCTTTGTCATGTAGTCACACGGAACGTACAGGTATATATCTCGATCGATCCGACCGTCTCGGCTTCAAATCTGTGTGAAGAACTTATTTTTTTAATTAATAATTATCGTACAATAGATTCCTTTTTTTTAGTTCTAATGTTTCACCAACGTCCACAATAAACATTGTGATCCAAAACTTACTAGGCTTTTTTTTATGTGGAGAAATCCTGCATGGATACTTTCCCGTTACGAGGGCAACGAAAACGTTATACTCCCTCGCTGCATCTTTGGCAGAAACTGCAGGAACGCTTTCACACACTACCGCAGTTCCGGTAACGTTAGCCCATTAATGAGCCTCGACATTAAATGAGGTTTCTCATGGCGGTAAAAAAAAAAACTCATTGGCTATGCCAACATTTAATCTTGCCAAAAACGTGATGTCTTCGCAAGGTCATCGTGATGGATAAAATGTCTTAACAAGATATGAGAAAAGGGACTGAGTACCAGCAGAGAATGTAATGAGCGAGCTGAATATTTATTAAGCATAGGGGCTAATTATATACTGATACTGTAATTCTAACAATGTGAAATAATATAGTCATTAAATAACAATCACTAACCTTAATGTACAGACGCCACCACTGCCAATTCCTGAGTTTAAGGTAGGCAGCGCAATTCCTCTGAATGATTCTAATAGCGTTAAGCTGCTGAAGCCTCTTCTGGTAGTTTCTCCTCGCGAGGTAACCGCGGCAGAACGCCTGGAAGTTCACGATCAGGTCGGTTATCTTGTAGTCCCTCTCCTCCTCCAAGTGTGCCAGCACTCCGGCCCTGAAGAAGATCTTTGATTGACCGACACGGTACAAGTTGTGGTCTAGTTCCAAAGCCTCGATCATCTGTTCGCAGGCCTTCTTTCCGTCCATAAAACCTTTGGGAATGATGTTGGGAGTGAGCAGCTCATAACGCTGCCTAAACTCCTGGAAGGGTATCCTGTTAGGGAAGCCCTGCCTGCATATCCTGATGCCCTCAAGCACACCGTTACATCTGAGCTGGTCCAGCACCAAGGGCGCTTCGATCTTGCCCGCTTTCTTCTCGTGATTTGGAATGATACACCTCACGAAGTTTGGATTAGTGTTTCTGAGCGTTGCCATTAACTTTGTTAGTTGTTCCTTGTACAATTGGGAGACGGTCCTGAACATTCCTTTTCTAGTCCTGGCTCCGAATTGCGTGTCGGTCATCGCTTGCTGCGCCATGCCGACAATTTCGGCGTCCTTCCATATATGGCAGACGAAGGGGTCCTGAGACGATTGGAGTAGAGAGACGACGTTCTCGTTCAAAGGATCCATGTTCTTCATCAGCCACTGAGAGGCTGAGTAATCGACTTTGCCAGCGTAGTGGATTATGGCAAAGTCCGCGATACCTCTAAAGTCGGTCTTCATAAACTTCGGATGAACGGAATGAGCCGACACGAGTTTTTCTACGAAACTTTTATCCGTGGCTTTAGGGAACCAACATTCCTCGTCCAAGAGAGCCATGATGCCCATTGGTTTATCGATAAGGTCGATCGTAGGTTGTAAATCGAGACCGAAGTCAATGAACTTCCATTCAATACCTTCCCTCTGGTATTCCTCTTGTTCAAGGATGAACATGGTGTGATTGAACAGTTGTTGTAGCTTTTCGTTCGTATAGTTAATGCACAATTGTTCGAAAGAGTTTAGATCGAAGATTTCGAAACCGGCCATATCGAGGATGCCAATAAACGAAGCTCCTTGTCTCTTCGTTCTGTCCAGAGACCTGTTGATCCTGTTCACCAGCCATCTGAACAATCGCTCGTAGCAGGCTTTGCCTATCGCCTCCACTGAGAACTCTACCTGCTCCTTCGTCTGAGCCTTGGTTACAAAATCGCGTCCAACCTTGATGCGGGGTTTTAGAAATGCTTTGGTCATTTCTGTTACTGAGAGACCTGTAAAACAAAAGGTAAAGCAATTTGTGAAGAATAGTATAAAATAAAGCCCAAAAGATTACTAGACTTAAGTGGCAGTGGGCAGAGCGGATTGCGCGAAGGACCGACGGCAGATGGCGGAGTATACTCCTGAAGTGGCGCCTGCGTATCGGTACACGTGGTGTTGGAAGACCTACCACAAGGTCAACCGACGATCTGCTGAGAATCGTGGGAACCCTCTGGTGAGCATCGTGGGAACCTAGTGGATGCGAGCAATGCGGGACCGATCGATGTGGAGATCTTTGGTGAGCCCTCTGTCCAGCAGTGGATGTCTAAAGGCTAATGTTGATGAGTATAAGATAAGTATACGATGCGGTGCCGATTTAAACAAATTCGCACTAGATGATTATTTTTTCTACATTTACCAAAAATACGGACTCTTTGCAAAATAAAACATCAAGAACTGTTCAAGGATATATTGCTTACCAAGCAAATGGGCGATCTTCTGAGCAACCGTATTATCAGGTAGCGTTGCTTGATCAGAGTTCCTCTCCTGTTTGAACTGCATGGAGCCGAACAACAAGACAGCGGAGACTATTCTGAAGATGGAATTAAAGTCCTCCATGTTCATGCCCATAATGTTCATCGACTTAATTGTAGCCTGGAACTCAGCGGCGTCGTCAATACCGGGGACGGGTAACGAGCCATTGGTCAAGAAGGGGTAATTCTTAGCATCTTCGAGAATATACTCGGCCTTCTGCTGCGACGTGGCGCCAACGAGTAGTTGGTAGAAGATGTGAAACGTTCGCTCATCTTTTGCTTGTCTGATTGCTCTCGACTTCTCCAGCAAGTACGTCTCGATGTTCGCGCCGGCTATGTAACCCGAGGCGTCGAAGTTTATTCTGATGAATTTACCCTGGAATAGTTGTTGTACGGTTTTTAATTGAATTTTCAGGCCGTAGTCTTACTCTGAACTGTATTAAAAATCATTAAGACTCTACTGTTATTAAAAATTTCTTACACTGAAGAGAAATCTTTATAACTTAAAGAACGTATCAAAATTAAAATTTCCGGTTAAATGTATGTCGAATGTTGAGTTATAAGTTACATAAGTTGTATGGATAAAATGATTTAAAAGTATTAATAATCGAAAAAGCTTCTGAAAGTAATTTTGGCTGTATTCCAAATGAAAATTTCTTCACGGCTGGGCTACAATATGTACATTTAATTATGAGGGACGGGGCCGTTAGTGCAGAGACCATTATCGCCCTTGTACTTCCGGTGATACCTGAGCATTTGTTTATTAACGCTTAATTGAAACAAAAATGATTTTTTTTTAATTATACATAGCCGATGCCGTAAGCGCCCCTGTACTTATTTTGAATATAAATATATTTTGACTGTCTGTTGCACTTCCTTCGATATTATCTTAACTTCGGACAGAGGAAGGTGAAAGCACGTAGCTGCATGTTTACGCGAATACTCCCTACTGCAGGCTACGACGGGCATAATACACTTCCGCCTATTGACCGGAAGCATTGACGAAGTCGTAAACTTTATGAAAAACGTGACACTTATGTATGTATGATTTTCTAAGAATAATGGTGAAATTATCGTAGTGTGGACAATAGAAGCAGATGAAGTTTGAATGATAATCTTTTCCTTGAAAGTTTTTATTGATCACACGTACAGATTGTTTACCAATGTGATTGATAAGCTGACCTGTAATAATATAATACCAGTTAAGATCCTTACTGAGCTCTACATTGTGCTCGTTGCCTTGAGTAATAGTAACAAGTCTAGTTACTTTAGTAAATGTATGAGCTGCAATGCCTCGGATAGCGGATAGCATGAATATGGACAGACTAATTTTATAAATGGTCTGCTACTATAACTATGCAGTTGTTATACTTACAAATCTCGATGAATTGTCGTTTTTGACGGTCTTCGCGTTACCAAAAGCCTCCAGGATGGGATTGGCCTGTAGCAGCTGCTGTTCCAGCTCGCCCTAAAACACGTTTACGGTAATAAAATAACCATACACATATGAATGTTTGTTAGTAACCACACAGATGATGGATGTTAAAAAATTATAAAAGTTATTAGTACAAATACCACAAAAGCGTTAAATAATAAGGGGTCAATTCAATGATCTGGTGCCGAACGATACATTTTTTTTAAATTTTGTCCTTCATTGAATGTGTATAAATAGGAAAATTGATTTCAGATGACTTTGACATTTGATAATAAATGCTGATACATAATAGTTTTCGCACATGTATATGAACATATAAAACTTAGGAATATGTATAGTGAATGGACGAATCGTTAAAGTATTTTGATAATTACCTCGAACGTAGGTCCATTGCTCTAAATTACAAGCAGCGTGAAAAATTAAGCTCAATGTTAACGAAAACTTATTAATTAATTGGACATAATGAACTATGTTCTACCAGAATTCAGACTTCTTCATATATTAATTATAAACTAATGCTCTGAATAAATATATTGTTAAAAATACTTTACAAACATTATCAAAATTCGATTAATTGGTATGTGATGTACCATAATATCTAAGTTAATAAAAGCCTCGTTGTATGGCAATAATCGATATTAAATGTTTTATTAATAGACAATTTGTCAATTGTTTTAAAATCTACTGTTCGCCTATTAAAATGATATTAATGATATTGGTATATAATGATATACGAGATCATTATTATGATATCACCTATATACAATACGTTTCATTAGATAATAGTAGTATATTAAAAATTGATAAAAATCACATTAGTGCCAAAGCCATAAGCTTATACAATACCTAAATAGAAGGCAAACAACTGTGATGCAAGTATTAGAGATGTCTTAATTTTCTTCTTAAAGTATCTGTACCAGTGTTTCCCAACGTGGGGCCCACGCCCCACAGGGAGGCAAATTGATTGTTAATGGGGGGTAATTCGAAGATGGATTCGATACGAGTTTAATCCGCTCTCGTTCGCTCCAGGCCATGCTAGGTTACAGTGCCAAATTGAACAAAAAAAAGCACATTCTTAAACAATTGCAACAATTTCAGATCATGGCAAATTCCTAATCAAGAAAAAAAATTATATTAAAAATTGTGTATGTTACATAGAATTTTAGAAAGGCTAAGGTGAGGCTTGGCAAAATAAAAGAATGGAAAACACTGATCTATACAATACATAAATATATAAACGATATATGAATAACAAATGTTTTCACAATTGTCATATACACTGTATATGATAATTATAATTGTTAGAATGTATACATATATTAAACAATATATAAAACATCTGGTTACGAATAAATTTACACCTAGATAAAGTTATAGTCATATATTCAAATAGTAATAATATTTTTTTTTTTTTTTTATTCAAATAGTACATAACTTTGTAAACTGTAAGATTGACGCAATTGTTTCCCAAAATTGATTCATATACAAAACATGCAAAAAACTACACATAAAGCTCCCAAAGACGAAATTTGTCTGTTTGTTTTATTAGTCAAAGATTGCTATAAACATGCACACAACATCCACATGACAATCGGCGCAAAAATTGTATTAGAAGTTAACTTTGCAGGTCACACAAACATTTGTTATAGCTTTTTACCAATGGACATATTTATAGTTACTTAGAAATTCACTTGTTAAGTGACAATGAGGACGAAGTTGACAAAGCTTGCCAGAGTCTCAGAGAGAGAGAGAGAGCGATCATCATCATCATCATCTGTACCGATAAACGTCTACTAATACTCAAAGCTGCCGATTATGGCGATAGACTGACAACATGAATTAGATAGTTGATCATGATCTATCTTCCAATCTGTGAGGCTCCAGAATCGAACCACGGATGTTAGGGATAAAAAGCAAACGATCGGCCGCTGCTTCAGCGGCAGTCGCATGTAACCGTACAAGCTTAACAAATGTTTGCATTACATCCAAATGTTTGAAGGAAGCTGCGATTTTTCACATTCACACTTACAATGATCAACTGCGGCGACGGTCCCTGTGGTCATCGACAGCCGGGTGCGCAGAGGAGTGGAAGAAAAATAAAATAAAAATAATATATTACAAAGGTACAGCTTCGAAGAATACGACATTACTATATTTAAGAATATTTACACGCACACATATGCAAAACTTTTTATCAATACATGTGTATGTGTATGCACTAATCTAAAAAAAATTTTGAAGATTGTAGGTTGAAAGAAAACGATACTATTATAGATCTCTTGTGTAAAAAGAAATAGTATATCATGCTTGTGCTACCATGACCCGAACATTCGAAGTATTTTTTTTTCATTATTACTCTACTGTATCATCTTTATATCTATAGATAAATTACCTCACGACATCATCTCTTTAGTGGTCACTTAAAATCAACTATTGAACTCGGTCTTTGTTAAAGAAAATATATAAAATTTTATCAGCATACATGTATGAAGGTATACATAGTAACTGAGTCATCAAGTTTAATGGTGTTTAATATTGAATTTGCCGGGACCGTGGCCGCGGCCACACCCGGAGCTCGTGCATATCTGTTTATATATAACGCTAAAGCCGACGTCGGACCGTCGGCGATTGCGTAGCTATTGAACAGATCAAACACTACACTACATTTACTAGCAACGACATGCAATAATAACAGTGAAATGAAATAGCTTATACTTTCTTATATTCTATAAAAAGAAAAAAATTCAATAGGGATGTAGATGGTTAATCGTGCCTTTCCAAAATACTTTGGCTCTCATATGATGACAGCCAGATCAATGCAATGCTGTTATTTGTATCGGATTTGACTTCATTCCTTATCCAAGGTAAAAAAAATTACCCTAGTACTACACCTACTACTAGACAATAATTGATATGGCATCACAGAGGCAGTTAAATCATTAATAAGAAAAAAGTAACTGACACCTTAAACATTTTTCTTTATAACCAATTACAAAAATGTTATAGTATTTATAAGTGTATAGCGTTCTTCACACTAAATTAGGTATTAACAGATTGTATAAATTCTAACGATACCTATCCAGGAATGCAGTACAGCCTTTATTTATATACGTATACATATAGGTAGTACTAGTACACTAGGCAGTGCGCATAGTAACACGGTATATACGCAATACAATGCCTGTATGAGAAACGCCTTATAGATGTAATTGTAGAATACCAGTTGGCCATATATCACCGGATATTTTTCACTGTTCAAGTTATAAAAGAGACAAAGAATAATTTACATATATATGTATAACATTACTACTACTATTATTTCCGATAGATTTAAATTTTATTGAGCAATGGTTAAGAGGAAACATATCGATACAATTCTTGTTTACGAGTAGGAAGGAAAACGCAAGAGGAATTGAATTTCTAATCTGTAATAAACGGCGTTCTCCAATACTGTCCGTCTGTTATTTGATTGACATTAAAATATAGTTTATTTCTATAATGGGCTTTACTAAAAAAAATACAAAAAAGTATTTGCTTGTCCATAGATTAGTCGGTAAAGAATATCTATAGGCACAAGCCTAAAGCACACAATAGCCAATTTAACTAAGTTACTTTTAACTTATTAGTAAAATTGTGTAGCTTAATACGATTAATTGAGGAGACTAATGCAACTCTACATTATTAAAATATTACGTATTTTGTATACTTTTGATTTAATAAAAAACTTCAGTAGCATTACATAACGACGTCTATTTGTAAGGCGAACTAAGCTTGCAAGTCTAACGTTTCAAAAAATTATAATACATTTATAAAACTACAAATAATTCATTTTCAAATACTTGACTACAATTATATCTGATAATTATGTAGCAATAGCTAAAAATGTATATATACAGAAGATGATAAATGTCTTGCTGTCCTGGCTATACGGGGTATGGTAAAAGAGACACCCTTACCCGATTTCGGTAGTCAAACCAATAGAGTAAGCGCTTTAAAAATCAAAATTAAATTAAAATAAACTAACACAAAAATATATAAAAAAAAAACAATATTGTCTATTATTACATAAAAATAAACTTTTATTATTAATAACTTAGAATACTTGAAAATAAACTGTTGCTTACAGTTGTTATAGATCATCCCTGTACGATATCATTTATCGTTTCTCTTAAGCTAAGTATAACTTCTATGTCATACAAACATGTGAAGCTTTAAGTCGATGAGAGTTGTGTACTCACCGCTCCTGATCCCTTGGGCTTGGAGGCCGCGACGTAGGCGAGGTATTGTATTACCTTCTTCGTGTTCTCGGTCTTACCGGCGCCGGACTCACCCGTGCAGAGGATGGACTGGTCCTCGCGGTCTGTAAAGAACACCTTGCTTAACACATTGCTGTGGTCACACGTGATGGTGTTGTTCAGAGCTTTGCGAGAGAATCTTATATTGTATGGCACCGTACCATAAAATTAATATCCTGGTTTGAAGTGCGTTGTAGCTGCTATAGTTACTGGATTAACGAAATTTGAGATCTTGCGTCAAAGCAACGAGCATAATATGGTGCAGTGCTCATCATTCTAACTATAATGGCATTGTTATTAGCGAGTTATCCCTTGTCACTAGATATGTCTTCTTCCTCATATCGGTTTATCAGTTAAATATAAAGGTTTGTGGGGTCATGGTAGGTAACTTATATTGTAACTAACCCGATGGCCTTCACAGTTTTTCTGTTTTATCGTTAATTCCGGTTCAATGTTGTTATGCATATCGTAAGCACAAAAAACTACATCATACATCATTATCAGGCAGCCACTGCTGGATATAGGCCACCCCAAAGATCTCCACATCGATCGATCCTGCGCTGCCCGCATCTGGCTACTTCCCGCAACCTCCACCAGATCGTCGGACCACCTGGTGGAGGGTCTGCCAATACTACCTAATATACATACGATAAAATAAAGATATATAGCCTTTTATTGACTCTTCATATTATGATGGACGATCTCTGTGACTGGAGACCGTCTTCATAAGTACCACTGCACTGCAGCTCCTATTTCTGCCGATATGGTACTGTGTTCCGATTTGAAGTGCGCTGTAGCTAGTGAATAACTGAGGTGACGACTACAATGTGATGCTGTGTATATCATCATAACTATTGCCACGTTAATCATTCACATCATTTCCCATTGGGTGAATGTCTAGTCTTTCCGATTCATCATCATCCGATACGCTCGTCTCATAGCTTCATTGAAATAAAAAAAATCCTCGACGTTTCTACA
This sequence comes from Troides aeacus, assembly GCA_033220335.2. Classification (NCBI taxonomy): domain Eukaryota; kingdom Metazoa; phylum Arthropoda; class Insecta; order Lepidoptera; family Papilionidae; genus Troides; species Troides aeacus. The sequence goes on from CM067278.1 coordinate 11,596,205, forward strand.
CAATACAATAAAGCGTCTTGTAGAATTTATCACATTGATAAAAATAAACCTAGTTAAAAAAATAATAAAGTATAAACGATTCTTCAATCTTTACATTTACTTCGCAAGGAAATTTCCACAGCAGCCACTTATAGAGGTGGTATATGCAGAGATATACTGGCTGCAAGGAAGTGGACATTTTCGCATAACCGATTTCTATGCATCAGCACATGCACATGCAATAGAGTGTGCTTTGTGCCGGCCGGCGAGGGATACGCGGGACGAATGACAATTACCCACAACTAAGATGTTGTCGACTGTATCAGCATTTAATTGTTTATTTATCTCAGAACGAACAGATAAAAAATACCAGTGAATTAAATATATAGTAGTATACTTTTACAGGGGTGTAAGGGTTCCCGCACGACAACTCACGGGATCCAATACAACCTCACGTGCTCGTGGTGCACCCTGCTTGTCAACAAACGAGGCTCTGGCTCTAACCAACCCGCATTGGGCCAGCGTGGTGGAAAATTACCCAAATCCTCCCATATAAATCCTCACCTGATCGAGGGGGGAATTTTTGGGGGAGGCGTATGTCCAGCAGTAGACGTCTATCGGCTTATAATGATGATGATGAATGATAATTTTACAGGCACTAATAACAAATAGAAACCTTTAAACAGGACTTCAGTTGGCTTAGTCGTAACATCCCGTTTATGAAGTGTATATAGATAGTGTCTATCACGTAAATTGTTTTAAAGTAGTGAGTAAAATCTTAACAATGTTTTATTTGTCCAACTGGAAGACATACCAACACAAGGTTATCCAACCATGGCTAATGTAACTTAAATTGGATTTTATTACAATTTATTACTTTTACAAACCCATTGGAGAAGAAATCTTTCAGGGGGAGTGATGTCAATCCAGCACAGGATATCTTACCAGCCAATACGAGAAAATTCAACGTATGTTGCAAGGCTGATAGATACAAAGGATTTTTTTTTGCAATAATCAATTCTTTTCCCCATTGTTGCAGGGCACAGGCCTACCCTCAACATCAGGGCGATAGGCCATAGTCACCACGCGCGCCCAATGCGCATTGATGACATCACACACGCGTTAGAATAATTTCTAATTCATGTGCAGGTTTCCTCGCGATGTTTTACTTCACCGTTTGTATTTCGCTGTTGTTATTAAAGTTCACAAATTTACATAAACTTAAATATTAAAGACATCGGTACATGCCGAGATTAGAACCCGCGACCTTCGGAATTAAGGCTGCACGCTCTAACCATTAGGTCAGGGAGCTGCTAGTATATACATTATAGATACAAAGGATAGTAAAATTTAAATATGGGAGCGGCTGTAGCTGCTAAGTTGTAGATAAGCGGCGAGTTTCCATTTGTCTGATTGTCCGCTAATGCGCACAGACAGGGGAGCGCCGGAAACGGTGACTCTCCTAAAGCCTTTAAGCTAATGCTAAGTGAAAAAATAATAATAGCCCGCCTTTGTTAATATTCATTAATTGCCAAAACCTATCCTTATATACGTTATTGAAACGAAACCCTTACGGGACTAACGTATTGATAGAAATCATTGCATAACCTAAAAGTGTTATAACCACTATTTCATTCTCAGCTACACGAGACGAGCGGAACATTCACCTAATTATAAGTGATACGTTTACCCATAACAATGCGCTAATTAGGATGTTATGCAATGCAACACACTGCCCCCGTCCCGTCTTCTCGTCCTCGCCTTGTAACATAGCATAAATGTTAAATATCGAAACTCCAGTAATTGCATCAGCTACAGCGTCCTTCAAACCAGAACAAAATAATATTTGCACAATATTGTTTGGAGGCTGCAATATGAGCTAAGGTGGTACCTACCTAGAAGGTACCTTAAGTGCTGATGATTAATACTGTTAGTTTCGTAACCTGGTCACATGAAACTGATCTACGACTTATATAGTTGATCTTATGTTTTTTTTTGTGATAATGATTTCTTATATTTACGCAAATACTGTATACACTTAAGAAAACTAAATTTTATGGATTTTATTGTGTTTATTATACTTACAATAATATGTTAATCATTTTGTACTTTATTACTACTATCACTAACTCCAAGCTGTAAATTGGAGTCCGGTGCCGTTTTCACATTATATGTATTATCACAATCTGTTATATGTGAAACCAGCTATTCCCCGCCTGCTTTGCTGGCCGTAATACACCCGCAATTTTCTTCGAGGTAGGAATTTCGTAAAATCCACTCTAACAGACCTCTAAATGGCAGTAGCAATGTTTCTACCAAATTTTGAGTGTTTATTTCTAATAGCTTCTGACATGTCGTTATGACTCAATGGATATCTGAATATCTCGTATATATATATCGCTGAAAGCCACTGGATTCAAACAGCGTAAGTTATATGGGTTGATGACGATGATGTATATATATTGACGTCAAGTGTCTTAAGTTATTTACAGATAAATAAATTCTCCTATATTTGTGTAAAGTTTAATCATTCTGTTTAAAAAAAATATGTATATACGCACCCTGCAGCATGGAGCGATACGCGGTGTCGGTGATCGCGAACACATGGGGCGGCACCTCGTGCCTCTTGATGCCTTTGTACCGCTCCATGATCTTCTCCGTGTAGATCGGCAGCTTCTTGTACGGGTTCACCACCACGCAGAAGAGCCCCGAGTACGTCTGAGGAAAAAAGAAATGCGTTAGTTGTACTGTTAAATTCTACATTTGATATATCTCGTTTAAGAAATAGTAACGATTTTAATTTATATATATTGTGTAAATGAACGAAGTAAACAGACAAATTGATGGAATAGAAATTTAAGTTTGTATCATCATCATCAGCCCATTACATCATCAATTCACTGCTGGACACAGGCCTCCCCCAAATATCTCCACTTTTCTGAGGGTCATACGGAGGTTTAAAATTTTATGGCAACTTAATATTAATAACTGTGTTGTAGGTAACCTCTTTGCCCTGTAGTCTCGGGCTAGTAAGAATAGGAACTAAGGTAAGCCCTGTCTGTCGTAGGAGCAGACTAAAAGAGTACAGGAGTTGGGCGGGCCAGGGAGTGGCCATTATCACTCAACAAGTGAACCTGTGTAGGGCATCGTATGGTTCTTAGATGGTGCCTAGGATTGCTAGGCCCCTCCTTAGAGACGTGTAACACAAAGTATAAAGGGGCACTGGTACGTTCTATAAGAAATCCCGGGACCTCTCCAAATGCACTGATGCAGACCACCAGGGGGTTATAGTGAGTAAGAATCTCCGCTAACCCTGACTTCTCCCCAAGAGCGATATATCTTTCGAAGATTTCCCTCCCGAACCAAAAACAAACCTCTTTACCGTACTTTTAATGACGGACATACAGTATCTTGTAGATCTGTAAAAAATCTATATTATATAAATAATCCTAATTTTAGTGTCACATATAGCACGGTAATACGGTGACAGGTTTCTGTTCTCAAAGACCATCTTCGTAGGCAATACCGCAGCTCCTATTTTTGCCGTTTAACAGTAGTGTATAAATAATAATATTATATGTTCTGATTTGAAAGACTCTGTAGCTAGTGAAATAACTGCAGTAACGAGACTTAATAACTTGTGTCAAGGCGAGGAGCACAACGTGTTGTTGTGTATACGCCACGTTGTTATGCGCAGGCGTATTACTTACCATGAGGTTAACGTCCCGCTGGTCTCGGCTGGATAAAAAAATAGTTCACAACAAGAAGCCTAAAACAGCACTCGAGCAACTTGTCGAAAACGATCGATGCACACCATGTTCTTTAAGATGCAGTTCTTTCCACTTGAATCGGATTGGACGCAGTCTATCACTTACTGTATACCAGTACAATATGAAGATTGATGATGGTACTTTATTGGGCTCGTCTAATTTACTTCACGCCACCATCAGTTTATTCGTATAACATTATTGGCATACTGTTAAACTAATTGTCTATGCTTTTACAGCCCTTATAAAATTTGTCTATGGTTAGATGTTAAAACAAACGTTAATAACGACTTTTAAAAAATAATTATTCAACTATCCTAACTATGCAAGATTAATTACGTTTTTAATTATATATATATATATATATAACGACTGTTGATGAAGAAAGTAAGCGAGCTACAAAGAGAGGGAGAAACAAAAGGAATTAGTGCAAAGGCAGCAACAGGTGTCTACCGGGTGTTAATGTTGATGATGAAATTCTTTTCATATCAATATTTAAGTAATTGTGATGTATATAAATTGGATAGTAAATTAAATTTCGCTATCTCGTGGATATGAAGCGGGTCAAGTATATAGCAATAAACGGACAATAAAATCATAACGCAAACAAGCAATTAGCGGAGCGGGCACTGTGCGATGTCCGCCCGAGTAATTGCTGGTGCAGCCGGTGAGATAAAGTTGTGAAGATGCCGCGCTTCATACGACTCCATTTTACGATTAGCTTATTGATTATAACATAGGAACATGTATATCATAAAATAGAAACAACATAGGATTTTCATTTCAATGGTACTCTTACCACTGAAAAGAGAGAGCCTTGACAGGCTAGTAGTTATCAAGTGGTAATACGTTCTTCTATCTGCTGTTTTCCTGCGCACATTCTTGCAAAGGGACGACGACTGATATTCTGTCCTGATCCGTCCACCTCATAGGTTCTTTACGTCGTACCCTAATGCTTTCTACATCATTCTGCTGTAATAGCTACTTTATAGATATATAATTTCGTTTACACGTTTAAACGCAATAAATAAAAGTGTGTGCTCGTAAATAAAAGTGTGTGCTCGAAACAAGGACAAACGCTGTTTGCTACCAGAGTTCGTTAGGTATGGGTCTGTTAGGAATTCAATCTAATACTCCCCAGTATCACATTTACACATAAGTTGTAGATTATTGTAAATGAGATAAAAGAGATTTTGTTAATGCAAATAAAGTCTAAAAAAAATTTCAATCACATTTGATGTTTACTCTTAAGCCAATCGGGGTTTAGACGAAGTTGCAAATGGTGTAGATGTTAATAAAGTGTAAGAACTGTTTAATATCTAACGAACTATTTGTCTACTGTATCCAAAAAAAGGCTGTCATATTGCGCCCATAATTATGAAGATTTATATATGTTGGTACTTTAATAGCCAATTAACAGAAAGTAGTATAAAACATTTGTTACTTTGAAGTATGTCATAAATAAGTCATGTAAATATTTTCCTACAGATTATCAGCAGAAACCGTTTATGTGTCGTTTGTCGGCGAGATGAAAGCCTGTGTAGCTGATAGCCTGGCTATCGGGACGGCAGTCTGAATCAATTTGCATCGGCCAGGTCATCCGATGTATAAGTGTTTACATGAACAACATATATATAACGCTGCATACATTGTATATTAAACATTATATTGATGCTCTAAATCAGTGAAGTCTATCCAAAGTAGTTGCAGCATTATTTGCAGTCTAAAGTCTATAGCTATAAAAATTATTGGAGTAACGAAACTGAACCATCTTATGAATCCAAGGCGACGAGCATAACACTAGCAGTAATGTGTAAATATCTTAACGCCTCCTCATCACCTAGTTAGGTGTTTTGGTTGTTTGTTTTTGTTTGTGGTTACATTATTGTGTTTTGGTTGGTCAAAATAACTATTTTGACCAATAATGTTTGCACACTAAAGTTTGTCGGTTAGAGGGTCTCCGGCAAGTCATACCTAACGCCACTAAATAGGCGTTCACAATAGTCGACTAAAGTATTTTAAGACCCAAACGACGACTTAATGTTTTTTTTGTTCTAGTGACTGCACCGTTGGTTAAGTACACATTTGAAGTTCAACGAAAGCTAATTAGTGTCTAGTACCAATTACATTACGTCAACGCTTCCTAGAGATGCTGCTGATCAATTATTCCCGCTCGCGACGCGCATAATGACGCAACCAGCACCGCAAGAACCGGCGCAGCGGCATTCTCTGCTGCTTCCCAACCTAATTTGGTTTCCCTCCTTGTATGAACCGCTTCAATAAGTATGACGCTTAATGTTTTTGCGAGATGCTGTACATAGAATCACTTGATGATTTCTTGTAAGTATAACAAACTTACGCGGAATACCGTACAAAAAAAATATCCACTGAGGACTCGTTTCCTTGGACAAATGATATTATGCCATAAACATAACTGAGGAATTCGTCGTTGTGATATCCTTCCTGTGCGTAACAACAAACCGCTTGTTCATATGGGAGATGATTAGATTACTCAACTGCTGGTGGTAAGATATGGTTTTTTTTTTCTAATTTGCCCTAGATGAGAAAGTCATCATCGGCCGATAAACCTCCACTGCTGGACAGTCGAGAGACAAGTCTCTCCCAAAGATCTCCACACACAGACAACATGGTCTCCGGTACCGCTGGGCACTAGGGGCTGTCGTATGTAGGGGATCATATGGGGGAATTTGGGCTATTTTCCATCACGCTGGCCCAATGCGGATTAGTGGGAGCCAGAGCCTCGTTTGTTGATTAGCATGGTACACCATGAGCAGGCGAAGTAGGCTTGGGGTCCCGTGAGTTGTTGTGCGGCAACCCTTACACCCCTATGAGAAAATCTACACCGTTTATTTATTCCTTAACAATTTAAAATCTCCAATGTCAATAATTTCATTAGTGACTATTTGGCATAATAAAGTAGGATCCAAAGCATAAGCTGATATAGATTAGAATTATTTATAAACATATTATAGTATATTTACAATGGCTACTCTGCGCTTTTGTATACGGCGTCAAAAGTAAACAAGTCCGGGTACGTTATCGGTTATCGTCGTTAACCGTTTGTTAAGAACAAGTAGCTCCTAAGAACGGAAGCCAGCTAACATCACTAAGCCCACATTCATATGCCGTAAACCGCGTGCTAAGTAAAATGTTTGATCTTAAAAAGAACCGGTTTACACGTATCTTTCATAGGAAGTATCGAAGTGATATCTTTTTTTTTATCGCGGGGGAAATGTTGAGATACCCTGCTTCTGGGGGAAAAGCAAGGTTATGTGGGGTTTCCACCCACTAAAATCCTCTCAGTGGTTTCCCTCAATGGTCGAGGCTCCGGGATCTCCTACGCAACGCACCGGTGCCGCCCTGCACTCTTGATAAAATATCCCACGGAAGGGCAAAGCCCTCCTTAGCACCCTCATGCTGTGCTACGCCGAATACAAGACCACGGTGCATTTGCCATCCTCCTAAGACTTGCTTATTGAGCTCTGACGGCCCCCATTCTCTAAGTCCACGAGAACCTGAGGGCCCTTTTAGTCGCCTTGTACGACATGCAGGGAATACCTTAATCCTATTCTTAATAGCCCGAGGCTACAGGGTTATCGAAACAATATCTGCGTTTTTGTTAAATGTAAATTCTTATGACTTTATTATGGAATTTCATGAAATGCAAGAGGCAGCTACCAATGTATTTACATGGTTTTGGCTAATATTGAATGAGGTAATATGCGTTTCTATATAGTATCTTTATCCTTCGTCTCCTATTTCTAGTATGGTTTTCAGCATGCGAGCCCACTACTCTACTATCATGTACAGGATACGGACTCTTCATACTTTGGAAACTATGCTGTATAGAATACAGAAACCTGCTGGAAATATATGAAGAGAGGGAGAGAGAGAAACATTGAAAATTATAACACATTATTTTACCCCTCTTCTCGTCATTTTTTTTTAATTCGATCAATAAAAAAATCGTCTATCAATCGCTTCCTCTCTTTGTCTGTCTCTGTTTACTACCTCCACAGTGTATTCAGCTTCCTCTTACAAATTAAATAGAAGACAAGTTTCACTTCTACCGTCTGTGAACTCACACTCTGTTTTTTTTTTTTATTTTATTATTAATATTTAATTAATAATAAAAAACAATCGCTGGAAACTGCAAGATCGTGTTCTGTAGAAAACATTACGAGAGCGCTATGTCCAGTAGTGGTGGCGTCCATTGGTTAAGGAAATGACGATGAACACTTGAGATTGATTTAAGGTGATGATTAACAATATTTCTGAAACAGTTAAATACAAAACTTTGTTTCCGAACCAGGCGCGCCAATCCAATGAGTAATGGCCGCATATCGTGCGACCTTAACGTAGTCGATCAGCTGTTTACACAGTTGCCATATGCTATCAGTATTATATAAGTTGACTATATAAGCATTGAAATATTCTAAGTATTACTGTATGAAACGACACTTACTTATATTCGACAACCCTTGCTTAATCTTCAGGCATTTCAAATTTACTTAAGTTTACATAAGGATATCTATAAATTTCTCTAAGTACTTTTATTCATTGCACACTTACTGTATGTGCTCTTTGTTTATTGACTACACATACATTTGTTTTATATTATCACGCCTTTTTCCCAATAGGGTTAGGCAGAGGTGTACAAACACCCACATTTCGCCAGATGTGGTCAGATTAGGTCCCATGTAACAGGGGGCGAGCCCGTTGACACTTTATTGGAGCCACCACACGCACACACACACACACACACAAAGATGATTTCAGTGTTCAGGTTTCCTCGCGATGTTTTCCTTCACCGTTTATAATTAGCTGTTGTAACTAAAGTTCACAAATGTACATAACTTAAATATTGCGTCATCGGTACATGTCGAGATTAGAACCTGCGACCTTCGGAATGAAAGCCGCACGCTCTAACCATTAGGCCAGCGAGCTACTCTATACATATATATATATATATATTTCAACCCAACGATAACGTTACCACTTAACTATAATATCAATTGCGTATCAGAGCCGGGTTGTAATAGAGTAAATAATAGAATTAAACGCTAATCGGGATAACCTCTGAACCACATATCATTCCTGGCGTACTTAGGAGACCGACATGACAGATTAAGTAAACACATAAGTTATTATTACCGGTGTATTTCTCCGTTGTTGACTACTCGCAGTACATAGGATAAAATAACTTCATAATTTTAAACGCTCTGTTTTTTGGTATATTTTATAGGAAATTTATGTGAGTTAATCTACTATGTATAAATAATGGACATTTAAAAAAATATATATTATATGTAACATTCATCGTTACAATAAAACAAGTGATTCATTCATGTGGTTACGGCCCTTACTAATAAGAAATATAAAATATAGCGAACGATGGTGATGATGAAAAACATTTCTTCGTATTAAATAATATATCATTCATATAAAATAATCAGTGCGGTACAAATAGTAATGTGTAATATCAATAAGATAAATCGATAAGCATATATAACTAGTGAGGACTGAGGTATTACTCTGTTATCAGTCACATTTCCTTCCTTTATCACAGAGCAGCGAGCTGCACAACTTTACATTGATCTAGTCGTTGTTTTTAACCTAATTTTTTATTTTACTTAACGAGGCGACGAAATGAGTAGGAAATTGATCTGAGCCCTGTAGTCTCGGTCTAGTAAGAATAGGACTAAAGTAAGCCCTGTCTGTCGTAGGTGCCGGCTAAAAGAGTTTCGGGGCCTTGAGGGTGGAGGCCCTTATCGCTCAACAAGGGAACACAACAGTGGGACAGCGTTTGTCACAGCGGTGGTGCATAGGAGAGGTAGGCTCATCTTCAGAGACGTGTAACAGAAAGTGGAAAGGGGGACCGGTGTGTTCTGTAAGAGATCCCGGAGCCTCTCCGAATGCAATGATGCAGAGCATCGAGGGGGTTTTAATGATTAATAATCTCACATAATCCTAACTTCCCCCTAGAAGCAGTGTATCTTTGGAAGTTGTATTTCTCCCTCGAAACCTAAAAAAAGGACATTGACCTGATAGTAAATGATACGCCTGTCCGTAACGAATTAGCGCCGGTTAGAATGATACACAAGCCATCACATTGTGCTCTTCGCTTTGAGACATAAGATGTTAAGTCTTGTTACCCTAGTATTTTCACTGGCTCCATTCGGCCGGAACATAGTAATGTTTGCAGTGGTGTTTGACGGCCGCTATAAGAGCTGCGGTGGTACCTAGACGGTCCCCCGAAACAGAGACCTATCACTAGTATTGAAAGTTTAAGAAGAAAATGAACGAAATTTTAATTTAAATAGCAACAAATTTCGTGTTATTAATATTTTCTATATATATATATATATATATACATATAAATAATCATCTTATTTGAATCGAGATCGCATCTCACTCGGAATGTCCTTATGTATGAAGCAAACACTACAATCATTCAATGGGAGTCTCATTAAATAGTACTATGAAAACAAAATAAGTAACTCCAAGGTCTCCAAGGCACGATAGTCATATAAAGCACGCGTTTTTGCCTGCTGGCCGGTATCCAAAGACCATTCACGAACGATGTCAAGACCGAGAGTAGCGATTATGTGATGTTAGACAAGGTAGCACTGTCGTGCCCGATGATGCATCAAACAACAGAGACCTGGGTCCAGACATATTCTACTTAATCGGACATCATAAAAGAGTACTTAAGGCTCTAGCATGTGCATTGTCGTGGTCTGAAATATATATATGTATATATTCTTCTGGTAGTAGATTTCATTTAACGGACTCCGTTTAAGTAGTTACCATTGCAACTCCTATTTCTGCTGCCAAAAGAGCAGTGTGCAAACATTCCTGGGTTCCGGTTTGAACGGCGCTGTAGCTAGTTTAATTACAGGGGTAATGAGAATTGACAGCACCTTCGTTTTAAGAAGGCGATCATAAAGTGATGCTGTGTATAACATCTTAACTATCCCCACTTTTTAGACAGGCGTGATAGTTATTATTAAGTGAACGGATTGTTCATGTATATGCTTTGTCAAATAAATGAAATTATGTGCAATTGTTTCTATTACTTATAAGGTACGCGTGCTTTGGTCATAAGGCTATTGTACTATCGCCCATTAACTGTCGACATAGTTTCTAGTATTTTTTTTCTAAGAGATTATAGGGTTGTAATATATTGGCTTGTGTAAAACTATATTTCAATTAAAAAAAAAAATATATCTTTTCGCGGATAAATTCTTTGAAAATCAGTCTAATTAGTTAAACATACAAAAAACTCTTATCCGACAATAGAGTAGTGTCTTAGAATTTTAATTGCCTATAACCGAGGAGCGCCAACAGGACCGTTTCCACGTAAGACGAGCGGTCGAGGCTATGCTTATCATTCGGCAGCACATTATGCGAACATCTTAACCACTAAGCACTAAGGTATGTTTTCGCTAAGCACACCGAGTGGTGGTGAGTCAGCGGCACGCTTATGGCAGTCAACGTTTACGGGGTACGATATGTAGTTAACCATATTTGGTCATTTGAACGCTCGCTCGCGATAGAGCAATAACGCTTCGGCGAAGCACTACGTACAAGGCGAGGTGTTTTTTTTTATGTAGTATACATTTTAGGTCAGGTGTTTTTACGTGACAACCTGCTGGCGAAAGGTTACTTCTTTGCTAGCGTGGACCTCTTTTTTTTTGGCGTATCTGGTCTAATATTGGATGACCTCAACTGTCACAAGCAATCATTAAATATCTACATACAAAGGAGTTCATTTCACCATTTGAAATATGACAGTTTTTATTCAAATGTTATACTTTAAATCATTAAGTTATTATAGACATTTCCTATTTATTTATTTATTGTTAATATTCGACCAATTAAAGACACGGGTAAGGCTTTCGCCTATTTGACTACATCGCCGCTTACCATCACGTGGGATCGTAGTCAAGCGCTAGTCTATAGTTAAAAAAAAAATTGTAATATTCCTATGCATGAAGTGACGGTAGTTGGGAAGGTATACATAGCACCACATTGTGCCTTGAAACATAAGTTATTCATTCTCGTTACCCCAGTAATTTCATTATCTACTATATATGGTTCAAAGTTAGCAATATTTCAACACCCGAAACAGGCAGTGTACCTTTTTTGTACAAATTTATTGCGAATATCATTTAAGATATAAAATGAAAAATAACTTGTTTAATGAACTCTTGACATACTTTCACTCGTTTAGAAGGGTCGACAGGATCTTATGTTTATTAAAGTTTTCCAAATACAGCAAACGAATTGAATATCATAAACGATTTATAAAGTATACATCATATATAATGATATAACATTAAATATACGATATAGTATATTACAGGATAGACGTATAGAGGGGTAGGAATTATCCCTATCGCTAGATTAAATAATTTTAGGAAAAGACAGAGTATACGTAGTAAGTTAAACAGCAAAAAGTAGCTAAAATTATTATGTATACTTAAGTGTCAAGGATATAATAAAGTGATAACTAATAGTTCGTAGTATAACAATGAGAAACGATGTTTATATTATTGAAGAGCTCACTGTTAGTCGAAGGTCCTTTAATAGATTTTTCTCTATAATTTTATTTCATTATACGTTCACGTTGACGGCAGAGAAAACAAATATTCGTGAACATTAGGCAAGTTTACAGATATAATGCGAGTGGTCATTAATTTGTTTACCCAACATGAAACCTACGCTTTGCGTGAATGGATTCTGAAATGTCTTGGCAGCAGCGATTCTCAATCTTTATTGCTTAAATATATATAGAGAGAAAATATCTTTATTGTATTATATAATACGATACAAAAGAAATACAGAAATAAGTAAAAGATAAACAATGTTGGAAAAAGGTTTCGAATTCGTTTCCCTGACCATGAGAAGTACGGATGGTAGTATCTTTATTTTTTATGAATCTGTTTTACTCCCAAATAAATCTGTCAACATAAACATATATATAACTTGAGATAAGTTTTGGAAACTCGAAAATCATCGGACTCAGGGCTCGCGGATCCGGTATCCGCGAGCTAAACTAAATAAATTGATATATACACACATATATGTAGATAAAGTAGTGTGTATGAGGGGGAGGAGAAAGATGAGAAGATATTGGATGTGGAAGGGTTGAAGAGTAGGACAGTGCTATGAGGGGAGAGAGGGGATTTATCATTAATGCTAGGTTTTATTCGCTCTAATGTCTACTCTCAACAATTACTTCAAAATGTAATTTTTTTATGACAGGCTAGGTGACGAAGCGGCATATGCCCAGCAGTGGATTTCCATAGGCTTGTTTTTGTTTATTTACATTAGAAATAAAAAAAAAATTAAATGCATGCCCAGCGTTGAGTAGCGCTGACACAAACAATGGCCACTTCATTGAATCATTTGTAAACATATTAAATCTAAGTACGCGCTATCCTATCGCCCACTCGCCCACCAAATTAGCACAACAAACAGAATATATTTTATGATCACTATAAATTTTGAATGTATGAGAACCAAAAAATAATATAAAAGAAAATATTAAACATCATTACCATCAAAATCAAAGATTGAAGGATTTTTCAACAGCAGAAGTAATAGTTAATGCAAGCAGTAGAAGTAGGTTTACAATTGTATCATCATCGGTCGATAGACACCCACTGCTGGACATAGGTCTCCACATCGTTCGGTCCCACGTTGCTCGCATTCAGTGGGTTCCCGCGACTCTCACCAGAACGTCGGTCCACCTTGCGGGAGGCCCCTCCAACACCACGTCTACCGGTACGCGGGCGCTACGTGAGGACCATACCATACAACATACATATTCTATCAATTATGCTAATTTATTAAATTGACATAAATTATGTTACACTACTTCCAGGTTATTTTGTTTACAGTTTAAGGTATTTTTATGACAGTAATAAATCTTATAGAGAACAAAAGTTATACTTTCCAAGAGGTCAGTTTCACTTGAAAAGGATTATTACGATATGTTGTTCTTGGACGATTAAGGCCGGGATTATTATTGCTCTCCCAACGACTCTGAGAGGGCTTATGAAATCATAAGATATTCTACGATCATTGTGGTAGTACCAGCCAGGTTACCGGATATGGCACCAACAATATTACTGAGGTCCCGGTTATATTTCGAAAGGAGATCCCATAACCTATTTAAATGCTGACGAAGAGAAGAAGGAGAACCACCGACAGTTTGAATGAGTAAAAATCATCACGTAACTTTAATTTTTCCCTTAGACCCACAATGTACTTTTTCGATGGTTTCAACAAAAAAAAAAGCGCTTGAATTAAATCATCTTAATATAAAGATCAAGTACAGATTTTCAGGTTAAAATAGAAGAATTGGTAATCTCAGTATCCTTAGTAGGAAACAAGTATTACTTTTACATATGTTATAAACACTGGAAGAATTACTACGAAATTTAAACCTATGTGTATAAAAGATAAGTCACTCCTCGGGTGCACTCACCTCTGCGTTCTAACTACTATCATCATGACGTCAAGATTTAGGAGAACGAGCTCACTCAAGACCTTGTAGGTAACATATAGACGCAGTTGACTGTATACCAGAGTAACCCTGTAGAGTACATATAGCGTTTACATTTTAAATGTATACTCCTGTGGCAATAGACCTGCGGTTATACTATACCAAATTTTAGGTGTACAGTACAATAAGTTTTTAGTGTTACGTTCGTGGATATAACTTTTTTTCTTTATCTTAATAATGTGTTTGTTAAAATATTGTATAAAAGCTGCTAAGCGAGTGACTCCAAATATCTATGTAAGAGATGGATTAGAATATTTCAACTATCAGTCAATTTAGCATGTCCATCTTCGACCTATGAGCATGATTAAGATTGGTAATATAATTAATTACAGTCTTGTAAGGAGCTCTAAATTTTAAATATAAGCGATTAAATATTTTCCTTGTCGTATCTTGAAAATGTAGGAGAGGAAGCAATCGCAGCGGATATGCAGCGATACGCAGCGAGCCTGGCTGCATCCTCCGGCGCGGTTGAACGACCCGCGATACCGCAATCACTAATTGTTGGAGCTCGTTACGATAGACTCGGACGGCCTTCGGTGACGGAACAATAAAAGAGTGGAGCAGAGCATAATTTTTTTTTTCTATTATGTTATTAATGTATATATTCAGTTTTAAAATTTAAAACTTTACAAACAGTACAGCTTCATTATCATCATCAGTTCACAAACGGGGCATTAGATTCACCTGCTGGATATGTGATCCACCTGTTCGTAAAGAAGTAATATACATATAACTTCATAACAGCACCATGTTGAGTAACCTAGTCTTGTTACCTCAGTTAGTTCATTAGCTACAGTATTCTTCAAACGAAAGCATAAACATTGCAGTGGTATAAGGAAGAAAGGTAAGGGAATGATGGATAGGGAAAGAGGTTACATAATCGACATACCGCCGTCCATTTAACATCAGAACTTGCTTAGTGTAAGGAAACTGCGCTGGATTGATTCGTCGGGTCGGAGAATTGGGACATCGTAGCTAGATAACACAGAGCACCTCAGTCGTGGAGCTTGGTACTTTGGTGGTGACGTCACCGGACTTATCGCATTACTCGGACGAAATTCTGATCTCACTCAGTGTGATGTCTTCCCAGGCTTAGAATTCTCGATAATTAATATGTTTAGATAAATCATTTTTAATTTTTTGTCTGTTACAATGTAACTGAAAAGAATACCATGTTCATGATCGGAGTGGATTTTTTTTAATTTCTTCAGTATTTGTAACAAAAAATACGCAGTCCTCTAAAAACATTATTCATATCTTCCTACAAAGGTTAATGTCCCATTTTTTTTTTCATATCGTAAAACTTGATGTAGCTGGAAAATCGCGATCGAAAACATAATCATACCGCCGCCAAAAATTTCAAAACTTGGCCCATATAGCCTTAGAATATACCAAGGACCTCCATGTCAAGGTGATATTTGCTGTATGTAAGGAGTTTGAAAAGCAAAGTTTTTTTAACGGTATATTTTATCTATCGGTCCATACATACATATATATACAGATACGTGGTAGACTTTTCTGATACGACTAAAACAATTTGAACATCGTTACAATTTCATTACAGTTCAGGCACATATAGCAAGGAGCATGAAGCGAGAACCGACTCCTCTTAAAAGCTAAAGATAGAAACATAAATCATACCACAATCCCCTAACACAATTCCGTGTGTAGGCAACGCGGTAATCCCTCAAGTGAGGGCTCGGTCGCGTTTGGAGGGCGATGCACCTGCTCTCCGGTGGAGGGGCTGTCGAGCCCGTCCACCTGTCGCTGCCAGCCATCTCGCCACTTTTTCTTTAATACCCAAACGTAGGTAGTCTCATTTATAAATGAAAACTCGACGCCTTTGCAATCGATATACCACGTCCACGCTTGTGTACAGTGCCTTTACAAGTTCATATAATGGTACATATCGTAATGCATGGGCAATTATACGAACATACATAACGGGCCGGTTTCTTTTATTAACGCTGATAATAGATCAAATTTAGCTAATGATACGTTTTCCAATCGTTTACTCGCACACTTGCTGGACCTGTTGCGAAGAAGCAATAGATTTATTTATTTGTAAACGACATGCGCTATACGACTGAAAAGGCATGGGATTCGATTCCCAATTATCTTCTGTCAGATGAAGGACAGTGAGGAAACCATCAACATTTGACCTTCAACAGGTTGGCAAGGCGGGTGCTTTTGAGAATCCTTTTGGGAGAAGTTGCCGAGTCTATGTGTGAATAGAGTCGTTTAAGTGGTGGATCTTATATCATTTTAGCTATATTACTGCTAATCCCTTACATGCAAGTTAAATATCAAACGTAGTTCCTTATATCTGTAACCCAAACGCGTATGCATATCAAAACATGTTTGGTCGACGCAAACATATAATCCTAAAGACTACATAAAGGCTGCTGGAGCTGCCTTGTAAAAACTCATAAGTCTACTAAAACAGTCCTCACTTTGTATACATCTAGTTGACACAGCAACCTTTCAAGGTACAGGCCTTTTCTGTTGCTCACACTGTACTATAGCTACTGCTCTCTCACAACCATTGCTCGTATCCTGCATCATGTAACATACAGACCTCATCATCAGCACGATATTTACGCGAGTAGTGCCACGCGTGCGCCGAGGTCGAACCGCATGCAGGCAGTTATTACATTTGTGTCATGGACAATAGCGATGCGATCCACTACATCCATACATTTAATAAACAACTTGTGTAAATAATATTATTAACTGTATAATTATTATGTTACATAAAAAATTACATTACGTGGTATAATTTTGTTATTTGAGTACATTTTTCTTTTCATACATTGCTTGCAACCTTAATAAAATCTAGTATTTAGGTTATTTGAGAAAGTGAGATCGAAACTTTATTTATGTTAATACTGTAAGACAGATTTTCATATCAGCTTCATCAACAGCCGATAGAGGTCCATTGCGGGACATAGGCCTCGCCCAAAGATCTCCATATCGATCGCTCACAGGTTGCTCGCATCCAGTGGGTACCCGCGATTCTCATCAGATCGTCGGTCCATCTTTTAGAAGGACTACTAACACATTACAACTTATAGGAGACTTCTATAATAAGCTTACTTTTGGCAAAATAATTTCATATGAAACAAGCACAGAGTGTTTGAGCTCAGAATGATTAAGAATCGTGTCGATTGCACGAATACAATAACATTTTCTAATATTCACATGTAATTAAACAATACATTAGTTAGTCATCGCCAAAGAGAATTTATAGCGAGTCGAGCATTTCACAATAAAAACTATCGCTAGGCAAAAGCGGGTCCGATGAATCACTCCGTCCAGTGCCGCTGCCGCATCTATTAACATCACGTCAGGGTTCATAACGCTTCGGCAAACAATGAACACGCCGACGATATAAAATTCGCAAATACATGAGTCAGTGCCAGCGCGAAAGTCCAGACTTCCAGCGTCTAGTGCTAGGCGCTCCTTTTCAAATAAAAACGGCGCCAGTCGTCCGTCCGCGACGCGCCCTATTAATAGTTATACTCCCTATCCTGAATGTACATGTACATGTACATCCCTAGATTGTCAGCATAGTAAGCATTGATATTAGCAAGTGATGTTTTTTGCTTAATTATTATATACCCAACGAGCATTATAAGTCAACATGACATGCTCTGATAGCAATTCGCTTGCTCATCATCATTATCATTTTAGCTTAATGCCAATTCTTTTCATCGTTTCGAACAATTACAAATAATTTGAATTACTTCACTAATATAATTTGTTTGATAATTAGTGGTAGGTGTTTCTACCTAAGACCGTCTCAATAAGTACCACCGCAGCGCCTATTTCTGCCGCCAGATTAGTGAGTAAACATTACTGTGTTTCAGTTTTAAGCATACTCTGTAGCCAGTGAAATTACTAGGGTAACGTGACAATAATCTATGTCTCCAGGCGACGAACACAATGTGGTGCTGTGTACGTCACCCCAAGTAGCACCTTATTTTTATCGGCCGGTGTATTACTTATCATCAGGTAAACACCAAGATCGTCTCGTCGCTTCATCGAATAAAAAAAGTATAGTAGAACTGTTCTTTTTAGTGGCGAAATATTACTGTGTTCTAGTTGTCTACCTGTAGCGAAAACCTTTATATAGTAGTCTATATATCTCACATAGAGCCTAGGTTATTATTGACAGGTAGTGTATAAATCTGTTAACTTTCGCACGTTTCTCTCAAGTTTTTGCTGCCACACACTTAAGGGTGCAATGTGAGTCAGTTACCAGCGATCTCGGCGTCAACATCATCTGGGTCAACGCTCGGAGATGCGAGCGTCGTGACTCAGAGCCCAACAGCCTTTCCCTGGTGACTTCTTCCGTGTATTTGTCACCCGGCGTGCATTGTTAGCACCGCTGTCATACGTGGGGAATTCACTTGAGGTTACAAAACAAAGAATCTTTCACAAGTCGATGCCAATGAAATTATGTAATAATAATCATTTGTTTCCGCTCGTGGTAATGATTAAGTGAAACCTGGTACATCAAAAAAATACCAAGAGCAGGAACTGATACCTATCAATTCCTGCTCTAAGAAATATGATAAAATTTTTATTTTTCAGTTTTACTTGAATATGCCTTTATCGATAGGGATAGACTACACCTCTGGTACACTGATGGTAGGTCTCTATTACCGACGACCGTCTGGGTAGGTACCACCGCAGCTTCTATTTTAACCGCCAAACAGTAGTCGCAACTTACGAGCTCGTCTCGACGCATTACATCCAAACGTAACCGCAGTAGTAACCAAAGTTCAGGAGAAACAGATTATTAACACCAAAGGCACTGACAAAGGAGATTAACATTAGAGAACCAGTGCTAGTGCGCAATTATACTGCAAGAAGGGGGTAAGTAACTTGAGGGTACCGCAGTGAAGAAAAAAGGCGTTTCTTATAAAGTAAACATGCCAGATGGTGTCGAGGGTAGAAGACAACTGGATCAGTTAATACCTCTTCCTCATATATCGCAGTATTCTCTTTCGCGTCCTAGGCTGGGTAGAGCAAAAGATCTCTAATTAATTTAGATCAGGTGCCGAATACTGACAATGAATCAGATACACTACTGATAACTTAAAAACGTTGTATACTTACTGTATTATAGATATCTTTATATTTTATCTTTTGAAAGGGCATGTTGCCATGAAACGCATTTTGTAAACCTTTACAAAAAAACAATAAATTTTCGATACTATCAATGATTCACGTATGGGGATACTGCACCTTGACACGGCCATACTGACTCATCTGGTTTGGGTATCATGGTAAAAATATTTTTGTGTAGTTGTTCTTCGACCCAAATACATTGCAAAAGTGTTTACGTGGCGATAACACCTCGTTCGCCGACACTGCCCACAAGTAGGCCATCGATCGTGTAATCATTTAACTTTAATACATATGTCGGCGTCGCTGTCGACTTTGTTTGTTTCTGTTGATATGTACACTCCTTCCTTTACTGGACTGTTTTTTTTATGTAATTAAGCGTTGAGACGAACTGTATGTTCAGCTGATAGTAAGTAATATACCAGCCCATAACAACGGGGCGCTAGTTAAGTTAGTATGCACTGCACTACATTGCGCTCGTCTCTTGAGACTTAAAATGTTTAGTGTTACCCCAGTAATTACAAAAGCTACAGCGCTCTGCAAACCGGAACACAATAACATTTACACAGTACTGTTTGGCGGCAGAAACGGGCGCTGCGAGACCGAGACCTACCACCAGTTAAAGTTAACGAAATCAATACTAGATGGTGGTACCATGGGATCGTGATGTAAGTTTACTGCCTACATACGGAGATGTCATGGTGATGATGTTAATATCTTGAAGGATTCCATAGAATTGATTTTGACAAAAAAAATAACATATCATGAAAAGAGGAATTTTTTTCTTTATTCTGAAAATTTTTGATCATCACTTTTCCAATCCCAGATTGAAATTATTACAGCTTCAGAAGCGAGTACCCCGCCATTCACACTCCTCTCTTTGCTTTCGATCCAAAAGATAAATGAAGTTTAAGTTTACTTTTGAACTCTTTCCATGGTCTTGCAGCTAGGAACTTATTTTGTAACACGAAGGTCCAACAATTCCGAGGTCGCATTTTGAAGCGTCGTTGTATTCCGTTCGTCATCAGGACACAGAGTATTCTTAGCACGGTTGAACTATATTCGACCTCTGTCATTTAACATGATGTGAAACAAGTTCAAATCTTATGTCATTGAGGACTTCCAGCCGTGATGCCCATTACGACTGGTTTGTAATGTGTAGTTAATAAGCGATGTTTAGGCTAGTGATGGTGCGTGTTTATCGCTTCCAAGTTCCAACTGCAACCGGACAGACGCGACCGTTACTATGAGTCACCGCGCCGCCGTGCGTCACAACGGACCGCGCGGCTCCGGGTTCGGTCCGTGTGTAGCCTTGTGTAATTGTATGTTAATGCTGGGAGGATTAAGGTGTGTGTGTCTTTGGTAGTAAGCAGGTGACATAAAAATATTACAAGGAACAAGCAGGAATATATGAAAAGGGTAATTTCAAAACTCTTTAATGTTATTAGCACTTCCATAGTGCTAAGTCGATAGTACTTGTCCCATCTAGTGTTAGTTTATTTTATATTTGTTCCCATTACTTATATTATATACTCGATGAATCCATTCGCGTTTGTTAAAGAATATCTAAATCGGAAATCAATACCTATTTTTTTTGTCCTAAGACTCCATGAGTACCACATGTATGTAACTCCAATGAAATAAAGCTTGAGTATCACTGTGTCTCGGCCATGCAATTATTATCCAGAAATATAGAAAATACTGTCTTTTGGACATGCTTAGTGCTCATTATACATATATATCTATATTACCACTAAGGCAGATTATGACAGTTAAATGTTGTTCATATCCGATGTCATTAAGACGCTGTACAGAAGGCTTGAGCCAGCATAAAAATGTCTCAAACTAAACCATAATCAATAACTGCTATAAGCTGGTAGATATAACCTGACGTCTTTCATCATAATCCCCAAGGATATACACCTCAACACGATCTCAACATACCTTCGACGTTTTAAAATAAAAATCCTTTGACGGTGACCATTCTTTAAACCCTCTTAATTTTTTTCTTACTGAACGGCTATTACTAGGGTAACAAGACATCATGTCTCGCGGCGTCAAGGAAACTGATCATGATCATAAAGCAATGACTTGTTTCACTAGACGCTACCGCCACTCCTATCTCCTGACATCGTACAACGGAAAACATCTACTGTCGGTCTGGTCTGATCGGTCCAACTTATGCATGCTTTACATCATACCGTAATGCTTTCTTTTTTTTATTCAAATAAGCGAAGAGACAAGTGAGACGTTAGTACGATGGTAATTGATACGTCTGCCCATGATAACGTAGCACTAAATAGGATGATACTACATTACATTGTGCACGTCTCCTTCAGTCATGAAATGTTGAGTCTCCTTATACAAGTAATTACGTTAGCTACAACGCCCTACAAACCGGAATTAATATCCGCACACTACTGTTTGTCGGCAGAAATAAGAGAGTGGTACCTGCCTAGACAGTCTTCGGTAACAAAGACTTACCAGCAGTAATAGGTCGAAGTTACATAGAGTCTTACATCCTTTGGAGGTAACATGCTTCAATTACATGTTACTACAGCCTTTTCTTTTTTTGGAGGGGACACCTTCGAAATGATATTCTACCGTCTGGGGAAACGTCAGAGTTATGTACAGATTGTTACCCACTAAAATCTCTCCGGTGGTCACTTTCGGCGTTTGGAGAGATCACGAGATCTTCGTTCGGAACACAACCACGGCCTCGATAATGCTATGTTAGGATAGCTCGTCCCGGGATCTGGTTTATGCAGACCCCACCAGCCTCGTGAGTACTGCTCTAATGACCGGAGACCACGTCCAGCCATCGTCCACCTCAGGCGTGTGTTACTACAGCCCGTTCCAACCCGCATAAAACAGTCACCAGCACCCTCGCGAGAATATTGCAAGCGTAGCTTTCTGCCTACAGTATTTTAAAAACACATCAATTCTACAAGTTATTAGTCACTGCGATTCGAACTGGAAACTTGTTGTTTGCAAAACATTTTGCCGTTAATTAATACAGACTGTACGTTTAATTAGTTAGCGATAGCAACCCGAGTAAATATGCGGTCGACGACCATTTTAAACGAGCTATACGGCAATTAAGCATACAATCGGATGAGGACAAATGGCTTCGCGATAGGGTTTCGAGAGGGTATATGTATACCAAAATAAAGTTATTACACCATAAAGAAATAGTAGTGATATTATCTTAAGGCATTTGTAAAACTGTTTACTGCTTAACATACTTTGATAATATTTGTTTTATCATCAGCCAATAAACGTCCACTGCTGGACATAGGCCTCCCCAAAAATCCGCTCATCGATCAACCCTGTGCTGCCTGCATCGCCGGGCACCAGGAGCTGTCGTTTGTAGGAGTTCATGTGAGGGAATTTGGGCCATCGACTTCACTCGTGGTAGGTGTCTGTTGCGGAAGACTAAGTACAACCGCAGTTCCTATTTCCGTCTCCAAACAGTAGTGCGTGTCAACTTTCTGGGATCACGTATTGTGCTCTTAAAAACAGAGAACGCAATATAGCGTGGTAGCTATAATTCTAGCGCCGCGTTGTTATGGGTGGGAGGATTTATCATCAGGTGAACGTCCTTCTCGTCTCGTCGCTTCTTGGATGTTACTGTTTAGATATGTGGACGAAGAACAAAATAAAAAAAAATACCTGCATTTAATAAGTATTTTTGCAATACCCACCCGCCACGCCCAACGAACGATACAACGCATTGTAATTCGAAATACATATTTGAATTTCGAACGCGCGCCGCGACCTTCGAGCGGCGAGGACGCGCAGACGGGGAGGCTGGGGGGGGGGCACGGCACGGGCGCGAGAGGGGGAGTGAGGAGGGACGGGCACGCGGCAGTGCGGGATCGCCTCACGAACTCGTCGAAAAAAAAATCGTTAAAGCAAAAGACGTATAGGGTTACCATTGGCTCTTTCAACCGACAAAGCAATACAAGTGAGACGTTCACCTGACGGTAAGTTATACGCCTGTCCACGACGTGGCGCTGGTTAGGGTGATATACCTTGCGCCACATTCTACTCATCGAATTGACACATGATAAATACATTTACCGCAGTGGTTTCACTCGATACAGTGTCCTTCATATCGGAACATAGTAACGTTTGAGGGCAGAGATAGGTACTGTTGTCTTACCTACCGAAACAAGCTCCGGCTCTAAACGGAGTAACCTGTCACTAATTTTTTATGTACTAGTTGACTAAGAAAAGCTAATTTAGTCTCTTATTGGATTTATGAATATGACAATATAAATCCAAAATTTTCCACTGGACTTGAATTTGAGGTTTTTTATTTAAATCGGTACAACATTAAGGTGGGTCAATTGAACAGATGAGCAGGCTTTGGTCTAGGTCTTTATCAAATTAATTGCTGTCGGAACCATGGTTGTGTGGGAAAGCGCTCCCGTGGTTCTGGCCAAATACGATAAGTGAGAAACCGTAGGTATTTAACTGGTAAGAGTCCAGCATAGCTCTTCTGTTGTCCCCCGACAGCAGAAGGGTATTCAATGAAAGATTTCCACACAAAAAAAAAGTTTTTATTAAAAGAGGTTAGACGTCCTCATAAACTTGTTTATTGTTGTTTGCCTTTTAACATAAATCCAACCATTACACTGGGTTTTGCAATTTTCTAAAACAATGGTAACCCTAAGCCGATGGTTGTCCTTGAAGCGAAGTCGCAACTACTGCAGGGTTCAGTTCAACTATCGCGCTTACCGCTTCGGAATAGAGTCGTGAGTGGCGCTGCGGAAACAATGTCCGTTAAACTTATGTAACCCGTTTGGCACGATCGGATTCCGGCCGTGGGTTCGCTCCTATACCAGATACTAAACAAACAATGAACAAATTTTTATACCATATATAGAATATTAGCTGTTCCCAGCCCGCTTTGCTCACTTCAAATATGTCCAAAATATTCCCATACGACAGCGACCGACCGCTCCCTCCCATTCCTGTTATTAGTTCCTCGCGACCCGCAACATTTCATAAAATCGTTTTATTTGACCTATAACTTGCTAAAAGAATCATCCCCTCATCAGCCGATAGACCGCTGGATATAAATATCTCCACATACAGTCAGTAATGGCCTGCACACTAGAGGCTGTCGAATGTAGGAGTTCATATGGTAAGATTTGGGCCATTTCCCAACACAGGCCCAATGCAGGTTGGTGGGAGCCGGAGCCTCGTTTGTTGATTAACAAGGTGCACCACGAGCAGGTGAAAATGCCTTGAGTCCCGTGGGTTGTCGTGTGAGACCCCTTACACCTGCTAAAAGAACATTCCTACCAAATTTCAAGTCTCTAGGTCTTATGGTTGCGGAGATATGGTGACGAGTCTCTACATAGATGGAAATTTCTTCACCAATGATACAGAATAAAAAAAAATATGTTTTAAACCGAAAGTTAAACTTTTTTTATGTGGTGGTAGATCAGCCGGAGACCGTCTAAATAGATCCCACAGCAGCGCCTATTCCTGCCACAAAACAGTGAAGTTCCGGTTCGAATTGCGTTGCAGCTAGTAAAGTTACCGTTGAAGCAAATTTAAAAGGTTATGTCTAAAGGCATTGAGGATAATGTCATGCAGTGTATATCATCTTAACTACTTGTATGTTGTTATTGGCTATCGCCTAACATAACGTGATATTCTATTATTTTAGGAAATAAATAAAAGGTTAATTGAGTCACACTTCATAATACCGCTGGTCCAATTTACCTCACCAGATTGAATCTGGTTTCACGTGTGCCGGAGCTATGGTTGGTGGTAGCGGTTTTTCGTACTTATCTAGTCATCTACCACTCATAGATCTAACGTCCTTACAGCACTCCCGAGTCCCACCTGTCATCATGAGCGCTGGTTTATTCTGGACAAGCTCGCTCCACCGTCTTCAGGCTTGTTTTGTATCATGAGCAACTGAACATTAAAGGTAAGAAATATCTTACAATAAAAATATTCCGTTTAATGGTCATTATTTTAATGGTTGTGCTGGTCGAAACCGAATAATTTTGTCATACCGCTTGCGGGCCCGATACAGTGTTGCCAACCGAAAGGAGATTTCAACATAAGAGGGGGAAAAACAAATACAAAATTACATTTAAATATGATTTTTTTTATTTTAATAATTTATTAATTATAGTAAAAGGATTTTTTGTTTAATTATGAACTTTTTATATTTTATACTATAACACATATTTCAGAAATCATTTTCGGTTTAAATTTTTTTTTGTTCTACGAAGCGACGATACGAGCGAGACGTTCACCTGATGGTAAATGATACGCCTGCCTATAACAAAGTGGCGCTAGTTAGGATGATACACACTAGACGCCTTTATGCTCACATCATTTTGAGACATGAAATGTTGTCTCATTGGCCCAATAATTTCAATAGCTACAACGCCTTTCAAACCAGAACACAATAATTTTTGCATACTACTTAATGTCGGCTGCAATAGGTGTGTTGGTACTTACCTAGACGGTTTTCGGCAACCACCTAACTACCACCAGTAAGTATTCAGGAACGAGAGGGTATCTTTTAATAAAAGCGGGTTTATTTAAACATGTGAAGGGGTAGAGCTTACTCAAATGTTGGCAACACTGGAGCCGAAGCGGTTTCGTGCCGTTTAATTAAAATCTGATTGGAAGCCACAAAGACGACGCGGGCCTTATGAAATATGTGGACGTCCTTCCTTTATGACTCACACGCCACGGCGTCTCCACAAATATGTATATCCTGCATTAATATCTAATTTTCCTTATACATATGTAACATATTAATATTATATACATTTGAATTCGAGCAAGGCAAGTGTTAGCAATCCGGTTATATTATAAATCAATTTCAATGGGATGTTAACTTACATCTGACTTATTAGCTTTCTTACTCGATGCTGATAGACTTTGTTTATATGTGTATAAACAATTTAGCGATGAGAAGAGCGGAACGATCACCTGATTGTAAGTGATATGCCTGCTCATAATAACGAGGCGCTAGTTAGGATGGTATACACGATATTGCCACCCATCGACTTGTGGGATAGGTCTCTGTTCCCGAAGACGTCTTTATGGGTATAGGACCAACGCAGCGCCTATTGCAGCCGACAAATAGTACTCTGCAAACATTACTGTGTTCCGATTTGAAAGGTGCTGTAGCTGGTGAATTAGTGGGGTAGCGATAGTTAAAACCTTATGTGTGAAGGCGACGATCACATTGTGGTATATCATTCTAACTAGTACCACGTTGTTATGGGCGGGTGTATTGCTTACCGTCAGGTGAATGTCTCGTTCATCTAGTCGGATCGTTGAATAAAGAAAAAGACATGAAAGGTTTTAAAATATAACACTTAATAATTTCCATGAGTTTGTACGACGAGTCTGTAATAGTTTTTTTTCCATTTCATCAAGACTGGTAATCGTTAAAAACGATGATTAAGTTATGCCGATATATATGTATAGTTGATAGTTCATCATCATCATCAGTCGATAGACGTCTACTGCTGGACATAGGCCTCTCCTAAAGATTCCCACACGATCAGATAGGGATACCTCCCACCACGCTAGCACAATGCGGGTTGGTGGGAGCCAGAGCCTCGATTTTTGTTTAGCTGGGTTCACCACGAGCTGGTACGGTTGACTTGGCTCCCGTGGGTTACAGTTTACAGTTTAATTGTATTAGAAAAGTTTTCAGTATAGGTAAAAATGTTTGTTTATTTCCACGACTGAAACTGCGCATCCTTGAAGGTTTACATGCAAATTGGTAACGATGGGTGTTATGTTAATTGTATATGTGATAATTCTTCTAGAGCACTCGATGCCCGATTGCGATGTTATTTATTTGTTAACTATCGAACGCATTAGATAGCCGGTATTAACATTAAACTGTCGTTTACAATCGCACAGTTAAGTGGGTTACGCGTAAACATTCCAATTGTACTACGGCGATAGTGCGGTTGTCATGCAATTTGTTACTAGCGCTTGTATTTAGTCTTAACGACATACGCTATTAATATTAATTACTCTTTTTTCTTCTAATGATAAAACGTTTCATTACATACGTTTATATACCTATATTATAAACAACCTATATACAAAGATAAATGTTTTTAGACAATGTAATCACTTGTTATTGGGCACAAGGCGCAGACGTACGAGGGAAAGTAATATACATATACTCAAATCGACGATCCGGACCGATCGATGTGGAGATCTTTGACGGAAGCCCAGCAGTGGACAATATCTGCGGATGTTGATGATGATGCACAAATCTAAAGGAGTTTTAAGTTTATATACTTCACTGTAAAAATTAAATTATACCTTTTATTTAAAATATTCGTTAAAATAATGCTAATAATGGTCGAACCTCTTTTCAAATGAGAATCATAGACAAGGACATAATTTGAATAAAAAATAATGCTGGAGGAAATTCTATTAAGCATAGAATATTCCTTATATTTGTTATAGATAAAAAAAATATCATTCTTAATATACTTTCGATAAAATATTGACAATTATAGTTCTGCTAGCATTGAGATGTAATGCTTTCAAGTTTTCAATTTGATTGTAACTTTAATGAGAATATGATAAATCATTAAGCAGGCTGCGAAAGCTGGACGGTCACCATGTGTTATGGCCGGGAGCTCGCGACCTACAATCGAAATGCCATGGGTGACGCCACGGCGAGACCGGTTCCCGCCGGCCCAAGGCTACACGGCTGCTACATGCAAAAAGCCTTCGTTAAAAGCTGGCACACCTTTTCGTTCCCATATAACCACACCGGGCATATTAATCTAGCACTGGTAGCATTTTAAAATAACTGATTTTCGTATTTATATACGAAAATCAGTTATTTTGAAATATGTAAATTTATAAAATATTTTTTATTGACAGAATCGATTTAAATTATCTATACATACATATATATCACGCCTCGTTCCCAATGGGGTAGGCAGAGACCACCTCTCTATACTTGCTACGACCCTGGCACATCTCTGTGTCTTCCCATATATAATATATATGGGATTTCCGCCCATGTAAATACCCATAAGGCCTGAAGACTTGAAATTTGGTAGAAATAATTTCTTTTGCCGCGTATACATAAATAGCAAGAATGCTACGAAATATTACTTCCAAAAAGAGTTCAAAGGCGTTAATAACGGGGAGGGTTCCGGTTCAGAGGGTTGCCGTCGCACGGGAATATTTCTGACAAATTTTTATAGTAAATTATAATAGCAAGTTCAAAAACTGTATTACCGTTACTTACTAGACTACAAGGTTAATGGTTTGTAGCCCGTTCAAGAGAACAATCGCCCTCTTACCTCACGCCTGAGTTTAAGTGGCTTCACAAAATGGCTACCCTTACTTAAGTTTCCAAAGTGTACGTCTCACCTAGCAGAGCTTATAGCGTCATGTAAAGGTCAAAGTGTATATCAGCCACAAGTAGAAGTGGAATTTAAATTTCACGTATATATGATATAAGTATCTTTGAAGTTGTAATGTTATAAAGTCGAATTTATACATCATCAGTTTACTGCTGGCCATAGGCCCCCAAAGATCTCCCGCATCAATTGCTTTCGTTCAGTGGGTTCCTGCCATTCTCACCAGATCGTCGGTCCACCTTGTGGGAGACCTCCCAACACCACGTCTAACGGTGGCACGCCGGCACCACTCGAGAGCCTTACTGCCCCATCGGTCGTCAGTCCTTCAAACAATGTGCCCAGCCCACTACCACTTTAGTCTAGCAATCTTTTGGGCTATGTCGGTGACTTTAGTTCTTCCGCGGATTTTCAAATTTATGTATCGATCGCGCTGAGAAACTTCGAGCATAGCCCCCTCCATTGCCCTTTAGGTAACTTTGAGCCTTTTTGTAAGGCCGACAGTAAGGAACCACGTCTCCTCCCCCCGATCTCCTCAAATGAATTTAAACACTACCACAAAAAAATTGGAAGCCAGGAACTTACCTGAAACAAAATAAAAAAAATAATATAGTTTTTCCGCAGCGTAGCTTTATTTAAATTAATTAAAAGAAAATTACTTAAATGTGTACAATTTATAACGCTTCCATATCCATCTATGGAGGGAGCTGAAGAAGATTATTGTATGATAAAAATCAAATACATACATTATTTAGAAATTGAAACCCTATTATTGTATTACAATCTAGATGTTGTCTTGTCTCCTCGAGAAGTCCTATCTTTAATAAAAACTACAGTCTAGCTCAGTGTTAAGCTGCTATATAAAATAGTTTTTTGCCTGACCTATTCAACCAATAGATGATGGATGTATCATTATTTCTCATTCCATAAATATCATTTTCTAATTTGTTTCATTACTTACTGCTAAGTCGTCTAGGTCCACGGCAGCTCCTAGTACAGCCGACAAACATGTGTAAACATTATTGTGTTCTGGTTCAAAAGGCGCTGTAGCTAGTAAAATAACAGGGCAAACTAGACCTTAGGCTCGTCGCTTTGACACCTTATGTGCTAAAGCGACGAGTACAACGTGGGGTAGTGTATGTTATTCTAACTAGCGCAATTTGTTATGAGCAAGGGTATCGCTTACCATCAGGTGAACGTCCCGCTCGTCTCGTCGCGTCGCCGGATGAAACAAAGCACTATACCTGTACGTGGTATGCAGCAGTAATAATATAACATTAAATATTTCTTAGGTCACTGCGTGGTGCTGGTAACTACGGCGCGTAACGAGCGAGCGGCTAACAGTAAAAGTGTGGCTTAATTATGGGAAAAAGGCATCGAATGTAAAGACAATGGATATTACATGGAGACGACAAAAGGATGATAGTCTTAATACTTGGACTGCTGCCGGCGCTTAATGTAGTCAGCAAATTTTTCAAGCAACGAGACTAGCGGTACATTCACCTAATGGTAAGTGACACACCGGTGCGGTAACATAGATCACCAGTGAAAAACTAGAGGATGCAGTTTTTAATTTTTCCTATTTCACGTGTGTTCTCACTTTGTATACTAATTAAGCTAACATAAGCCTTACAATGTCATTGCTGCTAAGGTAGCAAATTAACGTAGAATCTCTGTTGCTGGAAATCGTCTGATTAAGTGTCAATCCAGCTCTTATTCTCACCACTAGGTAGTAGTGTACAAACATTACATTTTATCGGTTTGAAGAGCGTTATTGCTAGCGAAATTAGCGAGGTAACGACGAGCACTGTTTGGGGCTTAGTACAATATCTTAACTATATTTTTATAAGCAGGCAAATCACTTACTATTAAGTGAACATTTCGCTGGTTCCAGTGACCCCCTAAGAACCTAGGTCATTTCCATATTCCACCAAGAATGTAGTTTCGGAATCGAATCGAGTGTACGTCCGTGGTACAAGACGTGCTATAGATGCAATTAAGTTCTAGATGAAGCAGGCAGCGTGGAAAGGTTTTGGTTAGGCTTTTGACTGCAGTTCGGACTGCGGTCACCACAATTGACAAGAGCATTGGCCGGGAGCGCAGGCGCGTGCCTGCGTTATCGCATCGCTATAAATAGAACATACAACAACTATAGAGTTTAGGAGGACACAACAACACAACTGTGGAACATTCAACATAGGATACGTTTTTGGTGTTATATAAAGTACCATTTTTTTTTCTGTTTATATGTACCCGCGCCTGCTCATTTATTTAAGCTACATTATTGGTCCATTTTAAACGATTTAGAGGAGAACCGACTAGAAGAAAGAGACGTTCTTATAATAAGGCACCTGTCCCATAACAATGTGGCATTCGTTAGATACCTATATGTAGATGATATACACAGCACCACATTGTGCACTAGCCTTGATGCATAAGACGTAGTCTCAATAACCCCGTGATTTCACTAGTAACAACGCCCTTCAAATCGAAACACGGTAATGTATGCAAAATACTATTTACCGGCAGAAGTAGGAGCTGTGGTGTTACCTACCTACGATCTTCGCCATACAAAGACGTACCACCAGTTAGTGAAATTACTAGGCTAATACGATGTGTCAGTGAAGTATTGTGCCAAATTTCTAACTAGAGTCTTATTGTTCGTTTACATGTTTGTACAATATAACTTGAATCAAAATAATTTATGTTTCAAACATAAAAGGTTACCAGTTACAATTTATAGCGCGATCAATTTTTATTTATAATCGACGCCACATAACTCTGAGCACAGCACTCAAGATTAAGTGTATTTCGGCCAGGGCCGCCGCGAAAATTGCGTACGTATAAGGTAAAGCCTTTATTGCGCGCGCCGACTAGCGACGCAGCCCGGTTTCCTTCTTTATCGCGACTTATTATAATTACAGCCTCGTAAAATTTATATAAAAATAACAAATTACTTCCACAGGGTTAACTGCAACTCGGCTAAAACAGTAGCTGATATAAAAATATCAATATCAATGTAAAGTAAAAAATTATGACCACCTTTTGTCTTAGTATCGTACCAGATCAATGTAAATGTTCAAAAACTATTTCATGTTAGGTTAAATTAACAATCTCCTGTGTTATTTCAAGTAAAAAAAAATATGTTTCAGAGCCTCAATTACGATCTATGGATGGACCTCTCCTCGTAAAGATACTAATCAAAGTTAGTATATAATGTTTTCGTTGTCCACTGTTCAGATAATATGTTTTATTAAAAACAGCTAAAGAAATATAACCCATGTCAAAATCTTATCATATAAGAACTATTAGTTAAATAAAAAATAAAGTCATAAAGTATGTGTTAAAACGGTTACATATTAAATTCATAATACATCGTACGACATACTATTCCCACGGCCACAATGAACGTAATATATGAAACATAACGGTCACGTGTCGACGAACTGCTGCTCCGCCGGAATCGAACCCCGGGAGCGGCGACATGTTTGGCGCTCGGCGGCGCCCTGCTCGTGTGCTTTAAGACCATATGGCATGAGGTCGACCCAGTTCGCGAAGGCCCGCACCGGGCCGCGCCATGTACGGGCGCGCGGGGTTACGCAAGGCGCGGCGAGCGCGCCCCGCGGACCTTTGATAATTATCTAGAACCTTACAAACCCCACCTTTCCTTACCTATATTTTTACATATTCTTTGTATGACCGGATGTCATTTGATACAACCACGAAACATCAAACGATAGTAAATAACAAATTCCAATCAAAAAGAACATTACTGAGATAAGAAGTCGAATAAAAGCAGAAAGGGCCGTCATTATATTTTTAAATTATAACAACGATCATTAAAATTCAATTTCTTCCCAAAGCAAAATGTTAGAAAATCAAATTTGTGGGCCTACAGGTGACCTGTTTTTAGACCGCAAAGGCAATGATCGTAACTTATGGGCGCCTGCAATATAGAACGCATCACAAGCACATTAACAAGGTGCCAAAATAAATATTTAACATTTGAACCAAAAGGAGTTCAATACTCTCCATTGTATTCGGGTCAAGTAAACTCAGTAAAAAATAAAAAAGAATGTTATATAATATATTATAAAACGAAAAAATGTTTAAGTAACATTTAACGAAAACTGCATCGCTGCCACTCTAAAAAGTTTCAATATCACCCGAGACCAACCTATTTGATACCAAGAATTCATTAAACCTTAAAATTGTGACCTTCAATCTTTCTACTGCACGAAATAGAACAGTGGTCCCCGATAGATTTGTGAATAAGTAGATTAATATTGACGGAGAAGCATGCGTGCCCAGAACACGCTAGCTCGTGTCGTGTCGACAGTGAGAACACAGTATTGCTCTTATGGTGGAAAATTTAAAGTGTGTGGAAGGTAATCAACAATGCGGACTTGAAAATCATTGCTACAATCCAAATTCAGAAATCCAAACGGAACCTTCACATTACAAAGGCCAGCGGCAAGCAGAGAAGAGTCACAAGAGGCAACAATTTATCCTGTTAGAATAATAGGTGACTCACTCGCTGGCCTGATATAGATTGCCTGATGGCTTGATAGAGCGTGCGGCTTTCATTCCGAAGGTCGCGGTTTCGAATCTCGGCATGTACCGATGACTTAATATTTAAGTTATGTACATTTGTGAACTTTAGTTACAACAGCGAGATACAAACGGTGAAGGAAAACATCGTGAGGAAACCTGCATACTGAAATCATCTTTGTGTGTGTGTGTGGTGGTCCCAGTAAAGTGGCAACAGGCTCGCACCCTGTTACATGGGACCTAATCTGATCACATCTGGCGAAATGTGGGCGTTTATTCACCTCTGCCTACCCCTACTGAGAAAAAGGCGTGATTATATATATATATATAAAGAATAATAAGAACATTTCAATTGTATAGGAGTCACATGATTGAATTAAATAGAACCGTTCACACCGAAAAAACCAATGGAGCCATGTTAGAGGTCTGAACGTGAGCGTTGATTGCGAAGTGCCGCCGTTTCGAGCGTACCGACCGCAACATCTGTACGGAGAACGCGGTCCATATGGTCGCGCGGTCTAAAGCGACGCCATATACGGCCTGAATGTAGACGCACGATCGGTTTAGCCGTACCTTACGAACAGCTTTCGAGAAGGACAATGCTTTTGAAATATCGTGACGTTCGCCCGCCATTTTTGGAGCAGTAACGGTACACGGCTGACGCGCGCGAGGGCTGTTCGATTTTTTTCGCCGAATGATTAATGATCACGGCTGTCAGGTCAATGTAAGTCTAAATTTTTGTAAAGTGTTGCGCTTAAACGCTTGAAGTGTAAATTAAGTTGAGAAATGGTGGTATGGCGGAGTAGTTTCGTGCCACATTATCGGCGGCGCCGTGTTAAATTAAATGAAAACCGTTACAAATGAAATATGTTCATAGGTTTACGGCTAAGTTAACAGAGATAGATTGTAAAACAACTCAATTACCGCAGAGCGCATGAAAATTAATTTCTTTATCAATCTCTCTACAAGAATTCTAAAATTTTCGAAAATAATATGTAATATTTATGTTAAGCAAATTTCTTTTTTCTTTCGTTGTGTTGGGAGGGCTCCTACAAGGTAGACCGACGGTCTGGTGAGAATCACGGGAACTCACTGGATGTGAGCAACGCGGTTCCGATTGATGTGAAGATCTTTGAGGAAGACCTATATCCAGCAGTGGAAGTCTATCGGCTGATAATGGTGATGAAGCTCTGTTAGATGGTTGTTATAAAAATCCTACATCGAAATGGAACTTTCAATTGCCAAGACAAACCATCAACCTCTCTTTATTTCTTGACTGAACAATGGATTACTTATCAGTGTCTGGCAACAAATATATCTGTGTTATTGGATAGAATGGTTCTATGCCAAAATTTTGCTTTGTATCTACAATCTCACATCAAAAATTTACCATAATCTAATGGGATATGTCTGTTTATATCAAACATATGTAAACATACAAAAATTTATCTACATATGTTTTATGTTAACAAGTAGTCATTTACATATGCACACAGTTTCAGCAATAAGACGAGTAGAACATTATATCAGATGCGAAACGTATGGACTTGACGCACAAGTTAGGTCATTCATACTGCATATTTCAGATATAATATACAAAATATTCTTATCTACTAGCTACGTTTCTCTTCAAGATGAACGCAATAATCTAATTAGTAGTATAATTACTGCATGGGTGTAAAAATAAGCGTTGCGGTAAGTTACTATCTAGATTTTTGCGATTTCTGTTAACAATTTGAAATATTTCAGTCTTAATGTCAAACTACATCAAGTAGTGTGAATACTTCGCATATTCATGTCGAGGGCGTATTGCGTGACCTATAGGTTCCTTAGCCTAAATAATATATCTTGCGTAATGAAAGGCAGGGCTTCCAGTTCCAAGTTATTCGAACAGTTCAAGTGAAACTACATGTTTTTAAGTCCCTGATACATTTAGCCTTTTTATCAGTAATTATTCATATTTACATCTATAATAAATCAATACTTTAACGTTTCGATGAGACAAAAAGGGATACAGTATGTGATTTTTCTTCCTAACTTTATTGTGGATAGGATACTATACATTATCAGGTTAAAGATCCCGCACATGTTGTCGCCATAAGCTGTACAAATTTATATTAAACACAGTTAAAGTACGAAGATATAACTTACATTCATATTTAATAATGAATATAGGGTGGGTGCGAGAAGCTGAAGATCGTATTTGGTGGAAGACATTGGGGAAGGCCTATATCCAGCAGTGGATAAACAAAGGCGGATAATGATGAAAGAATATTATTACTACAAAACCAATAACCCAACCAAGCAATATTACTATACTAAAAATTGGTAGAGGCGCTACCAATTCTTAGTAAGTAATATTGCTTCATTCTAATTCGGATTGTCATAATACTTATTAGCAAAATTACTTCCCGCCTACTACTCAGAGGTAAAACTGTTAACCTTTGACGCGATGGCATATTCAATACATCATCGCGGTCTTCCATTAAACGTATCATAAAGAACCTCTTGTCTCACGTTACAAAGCAATAAAACGTTTAATTAACTATGAAAAATATCGCCGGGCAAACACGAGAGCTGATTATGAGAGGTACACTATAAGAAGATCGCATCGCCACGGGATGCTGACCCTTCGCGAGTAGGAGATAGGTATTAAAGTACTGTGTGCGCTGACGAAAATATTCTATTGTGTTATAGAACAATGACTTCTTCAGTCAATGCTTTAAGGACTAAAGTCGCTGATGAGCGGAGATGTCGAGGCGCAACGGGCCCCCCGCCTCGATGCATCGTTTGCATTATGGAAAAACATTCTTAATATACGTTCAGGTCATCGACACCGAGAAAGACAATTTGCGAACTCGTGAAAATTGAATTACGATTATGCGCTGGTTATATTATAGTCAGCTCGCAGTTCTTACTTAGTTAACCACAAATTCCCTCTGGTGCAGCGGTCGACATACCTATCTACTGAGCCATGAGTTCAAACATTAGAAACCTTTACGATACACCAGTTTATTGACAATGAGATTTTTAACTCGCTAATCGAATTGTTGTTGGATTTGTAATGACAGACTCAGATCATGAATAATTCGTTATCCTGTAACTAAAAACAATATCCGTTGTTTCCCAGAGTTGACTGGCCATAGAATGCCATAATAGCATCAAGTCCACCCTTTGTGATTCTATTATGAAATAGATCGAAGATTCAATGGCACTTACTATTATTGAACTAAATTGATTTATTATACCTTTGTTCTCATTAATATTAGCAACCTCCAGTAACAATTGTTTTTCTTGTGAACTACATGAAGTTGTAACTATATAAACAATTCACGCAAGTGATTTACTGATAGTAGATCTCCCATTTCCAGAACATCTCTTTTAAAACGAATCGAAAGAACTTTAAGCGCTATCTCATGGTCAGGTCAATATCACCCGTGTCAGGTGAATGTCCTGATCGTCTCATCGCTTTGTTGTGAATATTTGTTAATCCAGTAATTAACAAGAAAGCGCCCTCCGAAACGGAACATAGTAAAATATACACACTATAATTTAGCGAGTGGGTAGCTATGCTTACCATAATTTTAATCGGCGCCGATGTATCTCACTCCGGTGAGTGAGCAATGACACAGATCGAAGTGATACGAGCCCGATAAGGTGTCGCACGAGAGAATGTCGCTCCGAGCTGGGGTTTCGTTAAGCGACCTGGTTCCTGCCAACTCAGGGCGCCAAAGACGTCGTAAAGACAACGGGCGCCGTTTTCACAAATACCATTGAGAGAAATGAGGCAATCGTCCCGAAATGTGGGATTTTTGCTAAATAACTTACTGCTTATTTACGAAGTAATGAATATGCGTTAGAAATTATTCAGGAGTATAGTGGTAGGGTTCAATAATCGGCTCAATGTCGGAGACCGTTTAAGCAAGTACTACCACAGCGCTCGTATCTGCCGCCAAACAGAAGTAGTGGACAAGTATTACTGTGTTCTGATTTTTAAGGTGCTGTATCTAGTGTAATGAGACATAATATCTCATGTCTCAAAACGACGAGCACAATGTGCTGCAGTTAATGCCATTTTAACTAGAACCCCAGATGACCTTCCCGCTTGTATCGTCGCTTCGTAAATTTAAAGTAAAAGTTAGATAAAGATGCATAAAATAACCAAAACTTAATATATTATCGTCTTGAAAGATCTTTAATACAAAACGAAGTTGGACCCTTAAAAAAACGTGCTTTGGTAAACTTAAAACATTTTGCAAATGTCCGGACCCATTCCACGAACGCAAGACAAATTTGAAATTCAATTATCGATTTATACGAAACCGGACGCGCAGGCAGGCAGACGTCATGACCACTCGACAAACAGTGTCCTCGGGAGACCGAAACATTCAGAGCTGCCAAATTTTATACAGAATTAAATTATTAATTCAATTAAATACTTTACTATTTGTGGTAGGCCTCTGTTGCCGGAGACGGGTTAGCTACTTAACTGGAAGGTATCTCTGACAACAAAGTGTGATTACTCAAGTAATATATTTGCAATCGCTGAAAAATTAATTAATAATCTAGAAAATTAAAGGACAGCATAAAATATTATATATTCTGATCATAACACTAGCGGAACTTCATCATCATCATCACCATCAGACGATAAATGGATATAGGTCTGCCCCAAAGATATCCACACGGTCGGTCCCGTGTTGCGCGCATCCTGTTGGATTCCGCGATTCTCACCAGATCGTCGGTCCACCTTATGTGACCCCTCCCAACATTACATCTACATGTACGCCGGTCGCCACTCTAAGACCTTACTGCCCCATCGGCCGTCGGTGCTTCGGGCAATGTGCCCTGCCCACTACAACTTACAATCTTTTAGGCTATGTCGGTGAACTTAGTTCTTCTGGGTATCTCCAGAGGATTATTGGATTGTATAAAATAGTCGCCATGCGCAACCAGTGACTGTGGCATAACATGACGATATAAACGATATATACATGGAGCATTACATCATCGCTTCAAACGTAAATATACCGCCGCACTATTTCTACAACGGACACGTAACCAGTGTACGCAGGTTTTGTGTTTTGGACATCAAAACGTGCCAACATTGCTAACATCACCACTCACCACTACAACCCCATTATTTTGTTGTTACACGAGACATCAACTGGAATTGGGTATGCCTTTCGAATACAATCCAAATCCAATTAAAACTGATATGTTTTATATCAAAGCGTCAAATTATACAGGATGTTCTATTGATAATACAATTTAGGATATTTATACAATCACCTAAAGATGAATGATGAACCAGCACAAAATGTTATATAATGCCGCATATTTTCGATCGATTAAAGGCTAATCGTTTGATTAAATACTTTATAGTTTTCATACATTTTTATGGTATGATTTCACGTGAAACGATGTAATAAATATATTTGAAATGCAGAATCTGTAACAACGCCAATACAACTCTGTAAACTATCCGCAGTGCGGGTAAACATCCGACGAGATTGCAAGTTATATACATATATATCTCCATCCGCATTGGATCAAACTTTTCCAACTTAGCGGAGCAAGTTTATAGCTTAAGAATACAATAATAAAATAAAACGTTACCGTATTCGTGAGGGATACTGTGGCCAAAGAATTTACATGGGTAACCAAGAGAAATTATCTTTATTGGCGAAAATGAATTGGTTAGTCAAATAAAGAAAAACACAAAACATTCACGGTGGAAATTATTCGGTAAATAAAATGGTGTCATTAACAAAAACAACAAATAAAAATAAACAAAATAATTTACATGTCAATACGAAAAGCTTTATAACAATAAGAGAGTAAATGTTGGCTGCGGCCTGTTCCATTACCCATTAGCAGCGAGGTCTTGCCAACGCAAACACAGCGGCGCGGGCCCGGTGCGTCAACGCGACGACGGATTTAACTACACCATATAACATCAACAAAGATATCGAAACAGAAATAAGGAGATTCCCTTTCTCACCATCGGAGGACTAGACGTACAGCGAGTTACCATCATTATGTTATAGAAATCCCCGGTTTATGAAAAAAGGTGCAGTTCCTCATGAGCAAAGGAATGGAACAACTTCCCAACGTCGATGTTCCCATACAAATACGACGCGTCTTCAAGAAAACAGTGAAAAACTATTACTAAGCTAGTGCGACTTACCATCACAGACCACATCATCATATTTGTATTAACATCAAATGGGATCGTGGTCAAGCACTAACCTCATTGATTTAAAAGTTAGTAGCCCAAAAGATTGCAAGATTGAAGTGGCAATGGACAGGGCTCACTGCCCGAAGGACTGGAGGCTGATGCAGCAGTAAGGTCTGAAAGTGGCCAGGTACACCGGTAAATAAGGGTCGGACACAACAAGATTAGTAAGCTCCTTCATAGGTGTAGGTCGCGGGAAACCACTGTATGTCGACAATGCAGTGCCAATAAGCGTGGTGATCTTCGGGGGTGTGCCCATGTCCACCAGTACACATCTAAAGGCTGATGATGACGGCTTTGGGCAAGATGATGGCCGAATGATAAGATTAACGAACGTGAACGACCATTGAGAAGATTTTAATTAGTAAATTTATTGCATTAATCTACCGTCTCTCCTCCCCCTACACTGAGTGATGCAATTTTTCTGAGAAGAGGAGGGAATTTCTCAACAACCAATCACAACAGCTTAGTTAATTTTTTGTACTGATTAGACTACCACTCTATTTATTTTTATCTATTGCTTTGATTGTGATTCTGTTGATATCGCCGAAAATCGATAATAATTCACACAAGCCGCGTGTACAGTACAACCCTAATAATTTTTTTTTTTTATTTCAAGTAGCACATGCGCAATAAGAGTATACATATATTTTCCACCCATTCATCATGTCTCTACAGCTTTTCCTATTTAAAAGCAGACCACTCCGGCTTTTGTTTCAGTATCTAGCGATATGAATTTTTTGGACACAACGAATTCGTCCATATTTTCATCATACAATACTAATGGGAATCGTTGTATACAAAATAATTTTCAAACATCGTTATTTTGTAGATGAAGTTCAATCGGAAACTAATTTGAATTCAAATTCCAATCGCTCAAGAAGTTCCTTGAACGTCCTGCGCGGGATGTCTGCACAATAGCCGTCGTACATCGGATATATCCGGTTATGTTATACTAACAATCTATCCTCTCCGTCTGAAAGTTTCATTTGACCTGTGCCCCTCCCCCTGTCTGCCCCCACGGCCACCTCCTCTCCCCGGCGGAGAGGGCTCGACGTCTGCATGGGGTGCGGTTGTGACTCGTCGAGAGGTAATACAGCCTCCACATCAAGTTTTCACGCGACTTTCGTACTTATTCAATAACAACAACGCTTGGAATCCTGTGTATGCGATGGTACTTAATTACGACTTCAATCACAGTACTACAGGACTTGTTTCAGAATTACATTAGACTGTAAGAGTGAAGTAAGTTCGGGTAAGTCAGCAGTTTTCAAGCCCACAACGAATAGTTCATAGCATAATAATCTTAAAAAATAATTTGTTTAATATTTTTTTTTAGTAATTACAGACGTTAAATTGGAAAGAAACAGTAAGTTTTACGTAGAGAATCTGTTGCCTTTCTTTTTATTTCAGTGTTACTCCAATAGCTCACCCTTTAAATGGCCTTTCACCAATTAATTTTAGTAGTAGTTGAAATCATTCAATGTTTAGGAGATAAAGCTTAGAAATGATAATCAAGTGTTGGTACAGAAGAATTAAGTTTTACACAAGTATAAACTAGTTCACCTATTGTGTTCACAGCGTAGCCCCTTATTGACTTCGTCCTTGGATCGCAACGTAAGTCAGAAACACTGTATCTGAAGATTTCTTTTGTCCCTCTTATCTTCTGAAAAAAGCCAGTTCTTTTGAAGTTCTCGGAGAAGTTTATCTTCATTGCACTTATCATTATCGAGTGATATACGAACAATAGAATGCAATCAGGGATGCCAAATATAGCCGATAAACGATAACTGCCGTGGCAATGCGTCGCTGATAGCTATATTGTTTCCTCGGTGTTGCCAATTTAAGAATCTATTGAGAATTTTCGTTTTTACATACAGATATTTAGAGGTTATTATTTATAAAATAATTGTAATAAATTAAGTTAATAAAGGGGAGAAGCAATGGAACTCATTTATTGTACGAATGTTCATAAATCTTTAAACAATTTATAACTATTACACAAATTAGTATATATTATTTTTTATTAACATAAGCTAGCAAATTATATGTTTTGGTGAAGTAAAACCTCACTAGGAAAGCGAAACGAAGAACTGAAGTCATCATCATTATCAATCATCTTTGGCAAATGGGGCATGTGCCTAAAGCTAACGTGCACTTGGCCAGCATAATCGTCTCTCCCCAAAAAACTTCCATACAGAATTTTAGTAAAAAAAAAAATATTCTAGCCTTTAGGCTATAAGCCTATGTTATTCTTAGTGTTATAGGGTTATAGGAAGGGCATAAAGCTCGCGTATTCGATAACATTGATGTACAGTGCGGCGCGCCCCGCCCGCCGTCCGGTTCTATTTCAGGCGCCCCACGGACGGCGACTTGATCGGCTTTAATTGCTCTATTCCTGATGAACAATCAGGGGGCATGTCTACACCGCCCACATGTTCATTTGCGAATTTAATTTTTTACTACCCCATATAAATATAGAAGCGCTAAAAGTTTTACGCAAGTATCCGTGTCTAGCAAACGGCCGACTATATCAAAACCGATGAACCTCTACATTAAGAGATCCTTTAAAAAGGTCACCATGTCTGTCTGTAAGTTGTAATAAAAAAAAAATACAGTTATTTTAACATTCTCTTCTCTTCTCTTGTTTAGTTTTATAATAGCTATTATAAAAATTTTTGTTCTACACCTACCCATAATATAGTGCCCAGTTAAGACATATACTCAATAACAGTAGGGGTGTAAGGGTTACCGCACAACAGGCTATGGGAGCCAAGCCAACCTCACATGCACGTGGTGCACCCTGCTAATCAACAAACGAGGCTCTGGCTTTCACCAATCCGCATCAGGCAAGTGTAGTTAAAATGGCCCAAATCCCATCCATAAGAATTCCAACCCGATCGTGTGCCAACTTTGAGGGAGGCCTATGAGCAGCAGTGGAGGTCTATGGGCTGACGATGACAGTATAATAATATGTAAAGTTTTGTTATCTCAGTAATTTTATTAGCTAATGACGTCATACAAACCAGAACATAGTAACGTTTGCACACTAGAGTTCGGCGGCAGAAATAGGAGCTGCGACGGTACATACCCAGATGGTCACCGGCTGTATAGACCTACCACCTATTCGTAGCTAGTGAAATTACTGAAGTAACAAGACAACATCTTACACGTGAAAGCGACGAGGACAACATAGTGCTGTGTGTATCACGTCAACTAGCTACACGTTATCATTGGTGGGTGGGGTGTATCGCAAATTTTGTTCATCACATTTTATTAATTTTTACTCTGCGGTACAGGAATACATTAACGAGCAAGGCCCGATATTTAACATTTGTTTTTTTAATATCGTACATTAAACGTATAGTATTAATAATGGAGACGGCTCGGCAAACGGCGCCGTGTTTACGCAGCATCAGCGGCGTAAGGTTAAAATCACACATATCCGCTCCGGCGGCGCGAGGTGACGGTGACGGTGACGGCCGCTCGTAAATCAAGTTTAGAGGCGATAACTGGCGGGTTAACGCGAACTCACGCTTATATTAGTGAGTTTACGCAGAGGAAATGGCGTTCACTTACGTCAAAATAAGCGAACGATTCGCATAAACGGATTCGGACAACGATCTAATAGCAGCACGCAGCTGCCGACGCACTGGTGGTTACTTTAAGCAACCTACTAGTCTCAACCTCCCCATTCGCTTCCCTCACAACACTACCACCTCGCCTTGCTAATAAATTATTCTATGAAACTACTAGACGGGCGAGAAGTTCACCTGTTGATAAACTATACGAATGCTCATAACAACACGGCACTAGTTAGGATGATATACACAGCACCGCATTTAGACATATTAAATCTCGTCGAAACGCAATAGAAATAGGCACTGCGGTGGAACCTACCTAGACAGTCTCCGATCAACATATATCTATCACCCGAATAAAATAATTCAAGAATTAAATGTGATGATCATCCAAAATTCTTAACTGGAAAATATGTGTTATATAAACATTAGTACATTAACCCCGGCGGCTTATTCATCTCGAATAAAATCGAGATAAAATCGATTATAACTGTCCGGAATTGATTGCTGCAGTGGAAATTGCACGAGACCCGAACTGACGCTTCATTAAAAAATCATTATAAACAATTTACTTTCTCTCAGTGATCACAAACAAGTCGACTTGATCCTGTCTCATCATCATCTCATCGAAGACAATAAGGATTGTATACTCATGTATAGGATTTTTTTTATTAATATCACAAGT
Organism: Troides aeacus; assembly: GCA_033220335.2. Classification (NCBI taxonomy): domain Eukaryota; kingdom Metazoa; phylum Arthropoda; class Insecta; order Lepidoptera; family Papilionidae; genus Troides; species Troides aeacus. The sequence goes on from CM067278.1 coordinate 11,640,128, forward strand.
TGAGGTGATAAAGAATAATGCGTTGTTCGTCTTAAACCACCGGATATTAAGTGTCGATACATAAGTAATTTCACTAGCTACAGCGCCATTTAAACCGGAAGACGGTAATGTTTTCGCAGTACCGTTCGGCGGCAGAAATAGGCGTTACGGTGGTAATTGTTTAGACTGTCTAGGACAACACAAATCGGTGTTTCTGCGATAATACAATGCAACTACATACTAGGTGCACTTGGATTGAGATGGAGGTCTACAAACTGTGGTAGCTTTTTATTTCTATTAATGATGTATTTTAAGAAATAAAACTAAATAACGAATATTTACACTAAAACGTACAAAATTGAATGCGAGGAAAATGGCTTTTTGAAGTAAGCTCAAAAAGTTTGAACTTTGCGACATCGCAACAGCAAAGTTCACCGCATGTACCAGGCCGGCAGAGCATCGCCGGAGGTTAAACGCGGCGCACATATTCGCGTGGGCCGACGCACCCTCCACCTCCTCCTCCCCACACGCACTCACACACACACACACACATGCACACAACTCCGCTCCCCGCGGCCCGCCGCTCGGGCGGTCGCCGCGCGCACTCCCCCCGCCGGCCGGCGAGGGTTCGACGACCAGCGCGGCCGATTCGGCCGACGGCGCGCCTCACCTTGACATTCATCTCGGGCACGCTCTGACCAAGCGTTCGACTTAACCCGTACAAATACAAGAACAACACGAGATTTACGCACTTAGCGCTAACTGATGTTACTTAGACGCTCTAAAGTAATCGCGAACTTCCACAAAGGCAGCCCGCTATGATCGAAAAAATACAATCATGTTTTAACATGCCCTCTGATTAACAGGTATATTACCAAAACGTAATATCGCTATATTATAATTAATGGATGTACTAATAACCAAACACACGGGTTATTACTTCCTGCGACGCGTCTTCTCTTTGTTAATTAACTTGGAGCAGAACATTGGTAGAAGCAGTTACATTTACCGCTACTTCCCTCAGCTGTGTACGACGGTTTCGTCCATTAGTCAATGATTATTTTATACCTAGTATATAACCGGCGATAAATACATTATTACTTTAAAAGTATATTATTATTACGCTAAATGTTATATATTATAGATATTGATTAGAGTAATTGTTTGTAAAATCATTTATATACATATTTCAAATATCAATATACTAACTACGATCTACCACGTAGATCTAGTAGTCTAGACGTAGTATTGGGAGGCTTTCTGGATACTAGCAACGCGCGACCGATCGATGTGGAGATCGTTGGGGGAAGGCTTACGTCCAGCAATGGACATATATCTGCTGATGACGATGAAGACTACTATCTAACTTGAAAATCTATTTACATACTTGTTATGATTTGCTTTACTATCAAAGATATATATTAAATAACATAAAAAAATCGCTGAGAGCCAATCGATTCATACAGCACAATACCGTTATAAAAGATCTATGTCCAGCAGTGGACGTCCATCAATTAAAATGATGAATCCTAGACCTATTTAAGTCGTATAAAGAAAATAGATGCAATTTTGCATCGTTTATAAAGAAAGCTTGCGTTATTAATAACTAGCTATTCCCAACCCACTTTGCTGGCTGTAACACCCTCGCGTAACACCTCCCTTTGGGAAAGGAATTTTGTAACAACCGTACTTAGCTGACATATACTTGGCACAAGAAATATTCCTACCAAATTTCGAGTCTCTAAGTCATATGGTATCAAATATATCGATATTGTTTATATTTGCGATTGTTAACTGTTATCTATTTGCATCTCCTCTTGAAATACTAGCATGATAATATTTTGGTCCAACAAACTGTTCTAAATGCTGCACTGACTTGTAAAGAAGCAGTGATCTCTTTTCTTCAATAAAGCCTTTAAACGTAAAGGTCTACCTCCACCATCTTTCAGAGCACCCTGAGTACGCTTTTCAAAATTATACATCACATATTTACTACATTGATACTGGATATTAATACCAAATATTTGTCACAAATCAATAATCATAATAAAAACAAAGTGTAACCTAGTTATGTTTTACACAACACTTGATAATGTATCGACAGGATAAGGATCATAAAATACTCTTATAAATAATACTTTGTTTATTTATCGACCTAGACGGACATACTCCGATCAAATCGGAGATGTCCTAAAGAAAGGCCGGAATTAAAAGCACACGCAACAGACGAGCGTGCATGAAGACGCTTATGAAAGTGGAGGAAGCGAGAGAGGTGTGCCAGGATCGTAGTAGGTGGAGAGAGTGGTCTCTGCCTACCCCGCTGGGAACGAGGCGTGATATAATAGGGGGACCGGAAAGTAATGTCGTTTCTGCGCATGCCAATACTTGATTGTCATTTGTCAGCTCATTGTTTTGTTCAGAGGCGTACCAAAGACATTGTGAGGTTATAGTGATTTCTTTACTTATAGACAATTGAATTACAATTTTTTTTTGTAATTTTGGGTAAAATGGCCAGCCAAATACCAGAAGAGGTACACATCCGGCATTGCATGCTCTTTGAGTTTCGCAAGGGAAATAACGCAACAGTTGCTACCAAAAACATTTGCGATGTTTATCCAAATGCACTGGACATTCGTAAATGCCAAAGGTGGTTTTCCAAGTTCAAATCGGGTAATTTTGATCTTTCCGACTCGTATCGATCAGGAAGACCATCAGCGTTAGACAACGACGTGTTAAGGGCGGAAGTGGAAGCAAATCCGTGTCAGACGATCGAGGAATTGTCAAACAGTCTCAACAAACCTTGGTCGACCATCCAAGAACATTTGAAGCAGATTGGAAAAGTAAGCAGAGCAGGTGTTTGGGTCCCGCATAATCTGTCCGAACAGAATAAGGCTAACCGATCAATCACATGCAACTTATTGCTTCAACGACACAACACAGAAGCGTTTTTTGATCGCTTGATCACAGGAGATGAGAAATGGGTCCTGTATGATAACCCAAAACGCAAAAGGCAGTGGCTCTCTCCAAATGAAATCCCTCGGAGTACTGCTAAGCCAGGTTTACACCCCAAAAAAGCGCTTTTGTGTGTTTGGTGGAGTATTCGCGGCATTGTTCATTTTGAATTACTGAAACCTGGAGAAACTGTTACTGCAGACCTCTACAGCGAACAATTGCAGCGAGTCAATCAATCTTTAATTGAAAAGTGGCCAGCGATTGTCAACCGAAAAGGCGTCATTCTCCAACATGACAATGCAAGACCGCACTGCGCAAGGCGAACTCTAGAAAAAATTAATGAATTGGGGTGGGAGGTGCTGCCTCATCCACCATATTCGCCCGATGTTGCACCATCGGATTTCCACTTATTCCGAGCGCTGCAACACTTTTTAAGTGGCAAAACATTTGCAAATTTGGATGATATCCAAAATGCCATCTCTAGATATTTTGCCGAAAAACCAATTAATTTTTATCGATCAGGGATTGAAAATTTACTCACTAGATGGCAAAAGGTTATTGACAATGATGGGGAATACATCATTGATTAAAAATAAAGACTCGTTAAAAATGTATGTGTTTGTATTTAGCGTAAGAAAACGACATTACTTTCCGGTCCCCCTAATATATGTATGTATGTATGTATGTTTATTTATGAGAACTTATCAAACGGGAAAGAACAATTGTTAAGTAGTGATAATGAGGAATCGGTACTCGATGGTGAGCTAGAAATGTTTCTAGATTGCCATTGGGTGAGTGATACGCCTCCCCATGACAACGTAGCGATACTTAGAATGACATACACAACATAATAACATATGACTAGCTACAATGACTTTCAAACTAGAACGTAGTAGTGTTTGGACAGTCGGACCGGACCAGAGACCGTATAGGTAGGTAACACCGCAGCTCTTACTTCTCCCGCCAAACAGTAGTGTGCAAACATTACTGTGTTCTAGTTAATTGGACGCTGTAGCTATTGAAATTACTGGGGTAGCGCCCCGTTGTTACAATCGTGCGTCTCACATCAGGTGAACGGACCGCTCATCTCATCCCTTAGTATTAAAAAAAAATAATTAAATAATAGGTATTCTTTGTTTTACAATAGTCTCACTTCTAGATATCACAATAGTAGGTCAGTTGTTAAAAATTCCATGAATTAAGAAAATGATGACAGAAATCCAGATGATATTATGAGACCATAGGTAGAGAAATAGCTGTGTACCGGTTGTTTTCCTGGGGTATAACCATACTCAGTGTTGCCATTGCGAATACACGGCCAATCGAATATAGCAACGTTGCCAGCCCGTTTCGTGACAGTGTTCACTATAAACAGCGTGAATAAATCCATATATATAACTTCGAGTACATAATAAGGACAAGGGAACAATTCGAACGAACACTATTACATTTTAACCACTTGCCAAAGAGGTGTGCTTGCAGACAACAATTTCATATACAAATTTTAAATCTCGTTTTTTTTTTATTCTTCAAGTGACGAGGGGAGCGATACGTTCACCTGATGATAGGTGATACGCTTGCCCATAACAATGTTGCACTTCATTAAGATTACATAGCCCCAGCCACGCCACATGGCGCTCGTGGCTTTAAGAAATAAGTTGTTAAGCTTCCCTACCACACTAATTTTACTTACACGCAGCATCTTTCAAACCGGAACATAATGTTTTCACACTTAACAGGTCCAACTAAAATAAGTAACTAAGGAAATAGTTTTAGGATATGCTCCAAAAGTCATATTTATACAATATCGTCCTTATCAAGGATAGTACGGACAGAAAACGATTTTTTTATACAGGAGACAAGCGAAATCTTTATCTTATGATAAATTATACACCTACTCATAATAAAGTAGTGATAATTAGATATACACAACACCATATTATGTTTTTCGCCTTGAGATATGAAGACGTTATGCCTGGTTCATCATCATCATCGTCAGCCGATATACGTCCACTGCTGGACATAGGCCTCAAGATCTCCATATCGATAGGTCACGCGCTTGTATCCAATGGGTTCCCGCGAATCCCAACACCAGCAATTTCACTAAATACTGCGTCCTTCAAACTGGAACAAAGCAATGTTTACACTACTGTTGGTTGGTAGCAATAAACGCTGTATGGGTACCAATGCCGTTCAAACGGGGAAATAATTTGAGCATGCTACCTGCCGGTGGATAGGCCTACAGGTGTATGGCGTCATACATTGGAGCAACCTTACCACCAGCCGTAGTTCATTGAGTCACAGCAATTCGTTTACGTACGTGTAACCTCCAAAAAGTAAAACACAACGGCGGCTCGCCGCGGGCTGTAACCGCCATTGTTATTTCGCGTGAGTCACGCAGCCGGCCATGGTGTGCATGCAGCAGCGTGCCCTCTGGACACAACAATAACCACTGCACACCCTGCCTCCCTAAACACCACATAAATAATAACCTCTTTAATTACTCATAACGCACACAACTATGCTGTGACTATTGCTAAATTGTGAAAGTTTATTTCTACGTATAGATAAGCACAAAGATTTCGGGTATGGTTTCCATACCCTACTCCACGAGAGGCACACGGGGGTCAACGCAGTGACGTTACAGCACCAGAATCTGAAACTCTGTTAACATTTTTTTTTCATTCTACCATACGATAAGACAAGAGATACGTTCACTTGATTAGAAGCGATATGCCCATAACATCGTGATGCTAGGATGATATACACAACATCATCACTATCTATGTAGGTGCCACAGCAACTCCTAAATCTATCATCAAACAGTAGTGGCAAACATTGTTATGTTACGATTTGAATTTTATAGCTAGTGTAATTACTAGGATATGGCAGATTTTTAGAGGTAAAAATCTCACATAACCTTGACTTTGCCCTGCAGGGTATCTTCTAAGGTACTATTTGATAAGTGTGATGTCAGGGCATTTGACAACATGGACACTATAACCATGGCTGTTGTACTTGAAATATATACAATATATATTCTAATGATTTCATAGAGACTTGTATGAAACAATTAGAACTATAAAATGCAAAACATGTTCAAGTCAACCTGTGAAAAGGAATGTTAGCATGGAATAAGTAAGTCAACATTTGTACAAACTGATTAGTCATAGCCAACAGCATCGGTTGGATTTTAGACAGAATAAGTAATATAAGGAAAACAAAAAAAAAATATTTAGCAACTCATAGTTATTCTACTGAATTTATTTAATAATAAATTAATTTTGAACTCTATTAAACACTTTAAACTCCACTATGCTATAAATAGGACTACATCATTTAAGACTCCCAAAGTGGTCCAAGGACCCCTAGGGATGTACGTGAGTCTAGACGGTAGTCCATGTTAGCTATAATTTTGACTTTTTGTGTTTTGGGAAAATGGTATCCGAAAAGCTACAGAGGGTCCTTCAGAACCAGCTATATTTTGAATGTGGTCCTATAAGAAAAAAAATTTTGAGCCTCCGATTGAAGACATCAATCTAACTTTGAAAAGTTTTAAATCAAAAACATAAAAAAAATGTAAAAGCGATGAAAGTAAACATATTGTAAAACATACAAAAGATTTTTCAACAGTTATCAATAATCAATAAGAGACATTGTGGATGATACTCTGAAGGCTCCATAACATGGAAAGGTTATTCATATGTACATATGCTATAATATCATGTTTAATATTATACTCTATGTTAATACTTCTGTATTAGAAACTAATATTGTTATTTAAATGAAATAAGGCAATGCATTGCTATACAATGAGATCATCTCTATATATATTCAGAGACATATATTCAATTTAATTTTCAGAGAACTGATAAATGTGTTAACAAAACAAAACTTTTAAGGAAACTTAAAACTTATTTAAGTAGGTTATTATGTGTTTGGTTACTGTTAACAAGGTGGATAAATGCTGTTGTGCTATTATTTCTTTTAATAAAGACACTTCATTAGCTGTATTTTATAGTTTCTTTCAATATTTCTAAATTTAACATTTTAACTACTACTGCTACTGCAGTAGGTCTATGTTGCTGGAGACTGTTTAGGTAGATACTACCGCAGGTCCTAATACAGTCTCGAAGTGACAGACACAATATGGTGTAGTGTACATTATACTAACTGGCACCACTTTGTTACATCATAGCATTTGCCACTAGGTGAATGTCTCCGTTTTCTTGTCATTTCAATGAATTAAATAATATACTCAACAAAGAATACATGTAAATATGGACGACAGTGTGACAAATATAATGTTTTGAGTAATAAAAAATAAATTAAATAATTGTCTTTTGTTAGTTGTATAATGACTATTGAATAAGTTTTTAATTAACTGCTGCCACCACAAAATAATTAAAACATGAAAAGTACATTCGTATGACAGAATTGATATGATCATTAAATTGTTAAATGATGATGACAAATAAATTACTATTTAGTCACTATCAAACTGTATGCTAATGTATAAGATGAAAATTCTTTGTGTTGTAACTTAATGTTAAAAATTGTTGTTATTTAAACTTTAGCAGCTACTTACACCTACTTTTATTAATATTCCTGTAAGAAACATTTGTAAATGGTTAAAAAATACTGAATTCTTCACATTGAACTCAGTTTTGCTAAAATTTATTATCATCAAAATAGTACCCAGTGAGGAGATTGATAATGGATACAACGAATACTTGATGTAATTAACTGCTACTGATTTTTTAAGGAGGGATCTTGTGGAAAGGATAATTTTTTTCCTAAACAGAATACTAACATTACAGCTACTTAATATTGTTATATCTCATAGTATCTCCTGAATTCTACCTATAGAAGAATTTCATATGACATCATTTATTTTAGTACAACAATATACAAGAAAAACAGTATTAAAATATGTCAGATAGCAAAGTATGAGTCATTTCGCTGATAACATTTCAAATGTTATCATTCAAAATGACTGTACCATTAAGAGAACATTTATGATATATGATGATCAAAGAACTGGTTTTGAAGTTATCAAATCGACTAAACACTTAGCCAATGGCATTCCATAAAAAAGTTTTTCAACACATCGACAGAATTGAAATAAAGAATTTTTGGTTGTTTATCCAAAGTTGTTTAAACATATTTTTTTAATTCTTTCCAAAAAGAATAATTAAAATTCCTCTGGAATAAAATTATAACTGAAAGAATATATAAATATATTGTGTATGTAAAACCAAAGTATGAAGGGATGGGACAAACTTTCTGACAGAGTATTAGACAAAAGTAAATAATATTACACATGCTATATTTTTAATGAAACAGTAGATACAATTGAACCATTCCATAATTTTAAGTGTGATCATTTATTAGTAAAGAATCATGATTCACTTTTCAAGTATTCACTTTAAAATTGAATTGCTATATTACATTACTGAGTCACTGGATTTAATCAAACTCTGAATGTTACTGTAGTTATTCATTAATATTGTGTAAAAGTCAATAAGATAATTGTCTGCCTCTATATAGCATAGTAGACAATTGATTATTCTGTAGCACAAAGGTTCTTCGATGATCGAAAAACTGCATAAATTTATATGGGTTTCAAAGATGGTTGTAATTTTAAAATGATGTGGAGATCTTTGTGGAAGGCCTATGTCCAGCAGTAGACATCTTTCAGCTAATGATGAGTCTTAAAATGTTCTTGACTGGCATACCATCATAAGCTATCTATATTCAGGGAGAGCATCGTTCACAATTCTTATCCTTATTGTCACTTAACATCCCATTAGTGCAGGTTTTATAGCTCATTGTTGATAAATAATAAATGCTTATTTAAATGTAATAATCATTAAAAATAATTTTCTTCAGGAATTAGAAATTATCTAGAAAATCATAAGGTACTTATACTTACATAAATGAGACCAGAATAGTATCTGTCCTTGATGTTGTGCAGCACGGAAGCCTCGTTAAGGCAGGTCAACTCCGCCATGTCTTCAACTTTGTCGAACTTCGGCGGGTTCATCTTCTGGATATCATCTATCGGCACCAGCATCCTCTTCCCGGACTCCGCTATTTCCACTTCGACCTCATCCCCGCGGTCCCCTTTAATTCCTGCCGCAACAAAACCTTGCGTCTCATGAGGTACCCATACCAAACGTTTCTGGGTCCATTCCGCCTGCGTGGCCGGATCATTGAAGCTGTTCCGGTCCACCGACAGGTACCGGAGCTCCGGGTCGTTCCTATCCATGTCCACCATCGCGCCTGATCACGCCGCGCGACACGACTTGCGATAACCTAGAACCGGCGCTGAATACCACATTAAACGCACGCCCCTACTGTCACTGCACACAACACTCGTTTTCTAAGACACCCCTACGATCGTCTTGTGTCGCTGGTGCGGTACGACACGTACAAAACGACAAACGCGACTGACACGACTGACAGAATCGCAACGGTTATTACGGGTAGGAGGGATGAACCGGTCGACGCCCGAATTCACGTTGACTTCAGCCAAATATATTACTAAACTTTCGATGCTTTGCTGGACGGAATATAACGTGAATGAATAGTCTCAACGTAAACTTATTATTACAACTATTATAATACAAATTTAGAAACTTAAATCACTTTTTGAAATTAAGAATATGGCAAAAACGAGCGTACAAAATGCATCAATTCTACTCTTTTTGTCTAAGACGACAAAATTTTACATCAACGACAAAATTCACGTGACGGACGTTTATTTATACCAAAATTGATTGGTCTTCACCGCATATTAAACCACATCATCCAATAGGAAGTTGAATTTGAATTGTCAAATGTTTTGTAATAGGAAACAAAGAAATAAACTTTCATCACAGATAAAATACAGGAACCATAGAGGTCAACATCTTACCATATACAGTTTTGTAACTTTATCGCTAAATTAAAATTTCTAATTATAAAATTCGAATCAGCAATTATGTGCATAAATTGTTATTATTTTAAATTGTAAAATACGTATTTGAAGAAAATTAAATTCTTTTATTTTAATTTTACATATTTTCTTTTTTAAGACTAAAATCAATTAGACGTAAAGAGTACTGTAGCACAGAGGTAACAGTTCAGATTAATGTCACATTTTAGAACCCAAAAGTCATAACATTGTTGATTAATTTTAATCTTAGTTGTAGTGGTTAATAAGGTCTCAATTTTAAGAAATTATATAATTTCTTCAGGGCAACATAAAGTGTTTTGATATATGTAATAAAGAGATGAAATATTACAAGATTGTCTTGATTTATTCTTTTAATAATATCAGTAAGCGATTGGAGAGATAAATGAGATTCAGTCTCAGCACCGTTGAAACTGTTGCAACACATTTTTGTGGTGGTTATTTAACATTTTAATTGATAAAAGTAACATCCTAAATTATTTAAAATACAAAAGTAGTGTGAAATAGTATTAGGAACATTTTCAATATAAAGCCATGGCGTATATAGTAGACCTTCGATCAGACACGGTAACCAAGCCAACCAAAGCTATGAAACATGCGATGGTGAACTCTGCTCTTGGTGATGATGTTTATGGGGAGGATCCAACTGTAAATGCACTGGAGGGTAAAGTCGCTACACTTCTGGGCAAACAAGCGGCTTTATTTGTGCCCTCTGGGACAATGGCTAATCTTATTGCTGGTAAGTTGCATTAAAGTCTATTTGATATTTTTTTTTTTAATTAAGATACAATGATGTATCTTTAACATATTACTTTGTTTACATGGGCTGAATTTCCAGCTCAATGGAATATTTGTGTAATTATTAAGTTAGTTTTAAGGCCTTATTTATTTTAAAAAAGCAACTAGATTTTTAAATATCATATAAAAGTTTTTTACATAATAGTGTAAACATAATTTGAATTAACTCATAAAATAAAATTTCATATTTTAGTTTTGTGTCACTACTGATTGTATTAAACTATCTTTATGGAGCAATGGATCACCACTTGCATCATAATATGGAAGCCTCTGGTTTGATTTTATAGCTGCATATTGTGGAGTTTGATTTGTACTGTTTTTCAAAGTTACTTGAGTGACTTCTCTCATGTTGTAAATGTACTATTATGACAATCTTGCCTTGTTTTGGCTGTCAACACATGAGACCCTAAATAAACACTTTAGCTTGATGACTTCTTTATCACTTAACACTATGTGAAAATGAGGTGACAATCCATTGTAAATAAAAAAGTATATTCATGATCTACTAAAAAAATTTTAGTCTTAATACCAATATGTCAGAGATCTATATCTTAAAATATTTGATATTTCTTATGCTTATTATAGTAATGGTGCACTGTAATAAAAGAGGATCAGAAGCATTCGCTGGACATCTGTCACACCTATATAGATATGAACAAGGTAAGTCCGAATACATAATTTATAAAATCAATTCTATAACTTTTGTTAATATTAAATACATTTTGTCTTTTTTTTAAAGGAAAATTTATAATGTAATATTTGGAATTTTATTCATATTTTTTTACATTAAAGTAAAACAGTACAATCAAAGGTTTATTTTATTTATTTAATAGGAAGCCAACATGATGTGTACATTAAAATATAATGACAATATAATTATAATAAAATAGTTTTAGTACAAAACCTACTTAAATTAAATCATACAGATTGCAAATGGGTTACAATAATATATGAACAACAATTCGTAATGGTAGTAAAACTATATCATCATCAACAGGCCATAGATATCTATTGCTGTGCATAAGCCTTCTCTGAAGTTCCCACATTCAGTAGTCCTACTCTGCATTTTTGTTGATGTCTCTGGAGAATTTTACTACCCTATTAGCTGATAGTCCTTTCAGTAATCTGGCCTCCTCCCTAACATTTATGTGCAGTGTTTTAAAATAAATAAAAATATATAAATTCATATTAATGATAAAAAATTTGTTTGCTCATAATATTAAATAATGGCGCATTTTAGGTGGTGCATCACATCTTGGTGGTGTATTACTGAGCACATTACAGAATAAGCCTGATGGAACTTTTGAGATTGTGGAGCTGGAGGGTCGGTTGCGCGGCAGTGATCTACACGAACCGGTCAGTTCCATGGTCGCCATAGAAAATACTCACAATGTGTGCGGCGGTAAGGTTTGTAACCATGACTAAATAATGCCATGACATGTTACTATATTTTAATTGTAAGTAAAAAACATTCGGTTCGATCAGATCTTCGCGCTTGACGTAGCTTACAAGGACTCGCAATGGATATTATATAATATATACTTCTTTAAAAGAAAAATTAATAAGTTGTTACTAGACCAGCGCAAATTTTATATATAATTAAGCGACGAGAACGCCCATAACAACGTGTCGCTACTTAGAATGTTATACACTGCACCATATTGCGCTGGTCACCTGAAACATACGATTTGAGTCCCGTTACCTCAGTAATTTTACTACCTACGACGCCTTTCAAACCGAAACTAGTAATATTTGCACATTTATTGTTAAACGACAGAAATAGGCGCTGGGCTCGAACCCACCTAGACGGTCTCCGGCCGTAGAGACCTATCACCAATAAAGAGACCTACTACCAATGAAGTGACCTATCACCATTGAAGGAACACCACCAATTTTACCAACGCAGACCACTTAATATAACTCTTTTTTTTAGATTGGAAGGAAATCTTTGAAAAGATATTCTATCATCTAATACGAAGACAGCTGTATTATGTGGAAATGTTTGCCCACTAAAATCCCCCTCGGTAGTCGTTTCTAGCGTTAAGAGAGGTCACAGGATCTCCGCTCGGAACACAACCGCGAACCTTATTTATCCACTTCAGGCCACCAGGGTTCATCGTAGCTAAGCACTGACCTCTTTAGTAAAATAGTGTTAAGATAACATTATTGAGCCGATTTGCGTTTATTTCTTTTCCGTCGATTAAATTGTGCTTTTGGCGAATAGACGACTACCAAAGGATGCGTGATTTCAGGTCCTACCGCAAGACTGGGTGGATGCATTAGGTGAGTTCTGCAGTGAGCGTGGACTGGCGCTGCACATGGACGGCGCGCGGCTGCTGGACGCGGCGTCGTGCCTGCGCGAGCCCGCTGCTAGGCTGGTGCGCTGCTGCGACTCCGTCTCCTTGTGCTTCAGCAAGGGTCTCTCCGCTCCCGTAGGCTCCGCTCTCGCCGGTTCCTACCACTTCATTGAACAGTTAGTACTTTAGAAGGGCCTTCATTTTGCTATCATTACAACCTTTTATTTTTCTGCTGCTAGGCATAAGCTTTACCCAACGTTCTCCAACGAATGTTGTCTTCAGCGTCCCGCATCCGCTTACTTTACCAAATTTATTATATATCGGTTATTTTTTTTATTGTTGACAACATACATTAATCACTGACGTTAAAATATATCCCTCTTTTTTTCATTCAATTAAACGACGAGACCAGTAGGTCGTTCGCTTGTTGGTAAGTGATACGCCCGCTCATAATAACGTCGCGCTAGTTAGGATGATTAATACTGTGCTACATCACGTCCCTAGCTTGAGACAAGATATCGAATCTCATTACCGCAGTAATTACACTACCTACAACTATCTTTAAATCTGAACACAGTAATGTTTGTCGGCTGCAATAGGTGTTGCGGTGGTAACTAGACAGTCTCCGGCAACAGGGACCTACAAGCACTTAAAACTTGTACGTTATTAATTCATCAACCATATTACTGTATGATAAAATGTTAAATTTTTAGACCAATGCTCTATGCCCTATTAACATTAAACATAAATGCCAATCTTGATAACAAAGTTCACATACGGACAGCAATTAGCTTCTTATCTAATAAATTTTCGTCAAGTTAATTAAAACTATTCCTTTACATCTCTATATATGTAAATGATGATGTTTATAAGGACAAAATTAATATATGTCGCCAATAAATAAAATATATTAAAATATAAAAAATTATTCGACTAAGCAACGGGATGAGCGAAACATTCACCTAAAGTTAAGTGCTACGCATTCCCAAAAAGTAGTATAGCACCATTTAGAATGATACACAGAACCTCACCCTGCTCGTTGTTACCTCAGTAATTTCACTAGCCCCCTTTTTTTATACAACGAAGCGACGACATGAGCAGGCCGTTCACCTGATGGTATAACAATGTGGCGCTAGTTAGGATGATATTCACAGCACCACATTGGGCTCGTCGCTTTGAGACATAAATTTCGTTACCGCTGTAATTAAGCAGTAAATTTCGCGCACTGCTCGGTAAGATTTCCACACTACTGTGTGACAGAAGTACCAGATGATAAACAAGTTGCGAAGGTTTGCGGCAGTATTAGTATCGGGAACTATATTATATGATACCACCATCGCCCTTCTATCACCGGCCGTACAGACGCACCACCAGCATTCATCCTCACGTTGTCGAGATATCGCGCCTTAGGACGGGCGTTTCGGTTCCACCTTCTTAATGCGAACAGCGAAGTATTTGAACAGTCTGCCGGCGTCAGCCCGTCTAGGTATGACGTGGGGATCTTTAAGAGAAGAGTGAATAGACTACTTTTAGACCAGTGCGCTTTACCCCCAAAGACTACGGTTACGATAACGGCTTACTATCACATGGGATCGTAGTCAAGGGCTGGTCTATACAATAAAAAAATAGTACAAATGAAGTGTTTGCGGCAGAGCGCGGCGTGTGCGCAAGATGCTGGGCGGCGGCATGCGGCAGGCGGGCGTGCTGGCGGCCGCTGCGGTGGTGGCGCTCGACGAGGTTGCACCCTCACTGCACTACTCGCACAAACGCGCGCGAGTTCTCGCCCACAGTGAGTCTCTCTTACCATGACTATTTTCACGCATCAGTGCAGAAGCTAAGGTTTCCAGTGGTGGTAGGTCTCTGCTGTCGGCTATCCTCTAGGTAGGTATCAAGTGAAATTATTGGGGTAACGAGACTTAAATCTTATGTGATACGATGGCGATGAGAATGTGATATATTGTTAACCATTATTTTTTAGGTTTTAAACATATTATATTATGGAACAAACCTTACTATTCCTTCGGCCTCTGGATTACACTTGTGCATGTGTAACGTAGATTAATAATTAAAATAAAAGAATCATTGGGTAGTACTAACATTTTATAATTATTGCACTTAATAACACTCGCTTGTTTAAAAAAAAAAATTCTTTTCAATCGCCGCCAACAGACTGTCGGGAACGAAGCGATCATCGTAAGAGGCATTATTTCTCCCACCATTTCATTTCCCCCTCCTAAAACCGAACTCGTGTTCTGATTGACCAACTGATCGCGCCGATCCCGGCAGTAACAAGTACACAATTCAAAAAGTGACTTATTTTATACATTAAATAAATAAAAAAAATCTAAAACTAAGCCTTGATAACACAACACAGAGCGCCCGTTATTGAGATACAGTTTTAATTCGTAATTCCGGAAATGTTGTTTAATAAATTATATTTTGCCTGATCTTCATTGTCATGTAGGTTGTCAATTGTTGTGACAGTCCTAATCATCTCATAATTTTCTAGAATAAAAATGGGGGCTTTGTTGAATTATTTATTTCAAAAGAAAACTTCCATTGAATCTTGTTTGAAGATTACTTACCTCCTAGAAGGAAAAAATAATGTCTTTTTGCTCAGATATCCAAGGACTTTTGTTGAAGACGTTCATAGTGGATATTGAGGGGCAGCACACAAATATTGTCCTGGTAAGGATATCGGAGTCCAGTCCCCTCAAATCTGACGTAGTCTTGCAGCGATTGGCACAGGTCTGCTTGGCCGAAATTCAAGTAAGTGTGCCTCTGATTGTGGTTAAAATTATTCAGTAAAGAAATACTCCCGTGATCACCAAGTAAATGGTCTATATGTCACATTACTGTCCAGTCCAATGCTGAACAGAGGCCGACCCTATAGAAAAGGTTATATAATATCTCCATTATCTTCGGATCTAGACAACCTGGTAATTTATACATGAACCTGTTTTACCATGTCCAGGGCAATTGTAAAACGACAAACGACGAGGGCGTCATTGTGAAGGCGGTGTGTTTTAACCCGAAGACCATAAGGTTCACTTTGCACAACGACATAAACGACGAGGACCTCTGGTTGGCCATCATGAAGATAATCTACGTCTTCAATGAGTTGGACGCTGCAAACCCGTTGAAATAATTAGGTGCATCTGATGCTCAAAATATGGCATCTGTTCGGAGGATAAAACATATGACAATAAATATATTATATAATATTTTGTACAACGAGACATATATACCTTAATTGATGGATGAAGAAATTAAATTTCTCTGGAGAATACCAGACAACATTCACTAGATATATATATTATTTGTCTATTGTGCAAATAATTAATACCTTGACAGTAACATTACTAACTTGTGCAAAGTTTGTTATATATATACATATATATAAACACACACACATTCACATGTGTTTGTATGTGCGAGCGTTTGTATATTTTTTACCTATTCATTAATTGTTAAGATTAAGATTTTAATATTTCCTACTTAGATACAGATGTATGTTATACAGAGCCTATATGATACTAAACATACTAACACCATAGTCGGGTGATCGATTTCTAACCCATAATCCACGTCATCGGGAAGCTGGTCTCAATTCCTCCACACCATTGTACACTCCAACACACCAACTTCTGTACGTGTTCGTATGATCGTTGTAAAACACCATAGTCTCGGTAGTCGGTCGCTCGCCACCTTTTGCAACCATCGTGCCTGATTCGAATCTCGTTGGTAATAGATATTTCGACAGGTATTTATTACATGTAAGAAATCCGTGTTTAAAAAGTGCCCCATAAAATAAAACTTGATTTTACCGTGTAAATCTACAAGCTTCAATTATTGCACAAAATGTAATGATATTGCTCAAGTTAATATTAAGTAAAAAAAAACTTGTTACTTCACTTCGAAGTTTTTATATTTTTATAGTGATTAGAATAATGACAGTTATGTTTTTTATGCGAAGTGTACTAAGCTCTCGTGTGTTGAATTTATGAATATTGAATTGGTGCTATGTAAATGTAATCTTCAACCAGTACGTCCTCTCCCACACGTCTCTCCCACTGACCATCGAGCTGGTCCACCGATTAAAAGTAGCAGTAAAATAGTACAGCGAGCGATGGAGAGAGCTATGTTTGGCCTTTTTTTAAGGGACCAAAGGTGGTCGACGCAGCTCTCAAAATCTGCAAGATGAAGTAGCAGTGGGCCGTCCATGTCTGTTGTGTCAGTGACGGCTGATGGGGGAGGAAAGTCTTGGAGCGAAGACCGCGTACAGGACTTCGAGGTGTAGGACGTCCTTCCCCCAGATGTACCGAAGCTATCATCAGAGCAGTGGGAAATGAAAGACATTGTAGAAAGCCTTTTATGGACATTCCATGTTCATAATTTATCGAAAGCGTGTATATAACACGTACATATGAGAGTTTTTTGTAACAGGAAAATGTGTAGACCTTGTGCCATACAAATTGTATTATGACAATATGTCCGGTCCGCCTTTTTGTCGTATCTATATCGTATTCGTCTTTCATATTCAGATCACTACGCCCGCATATATGTCATCATCAACCTACATGTGTACTACTATGTGTGTATATTTGACATTGTTATTATAATTACGAGCTTATATAACAGGGTTCTTTGGTGCAATTGTACGTTGTTTTACCAATTATTAAGATTTAATAAACAGTTAATCAATTTACTATTTTATTCATACTAAATTTTAATATAACCTTTATTTAGCTTGCACTATAAATGTTAACGATCATTTTATAGGTTATACATTTGAACTGCCCCCGCAAGCCAGTGGCTTGGTTTGAAACAAGGTTTCTGGTTCGATTTGGGGTCAAATGAATGCCAGTTTAAATAATATTGAAAAATTGTAGTTACTGGCAAAGTGGAAGGAAAAAGGCCGCGAGGGAGCAGCCCCCAGGCTAGGATGCTCTCTGAGTTGCCGGTGATAATACGACATGGTGAAGCATCATGAATACAAGAGTGGTGGGGGGTGGAGGTAGTCACAACCCTCAGACGTGACAAATACGTTTTAAGAACGAGGAATGCTAATTTGGATTGCAGTATGGTTTTCAGCTTCTTATCAGCCGGATAACAAAGGCATCGCTCAGGCAATATTGCTGGGCAAAGGTATCGCTCACGAATCATCATTGAGGGGATTTGTGTCTTGGCCCCACCATGCTGGCCCAGTGCGGGTTGGTAGGTGGTCAGAGTCTCGTCTATTGCTTAGAAGAGTGCACCGTGTACAGATAAGGTAGACTTCGCGTACGCGGTCAGCGGGTCGGCGCATTCATGCGCCGTACTTAGCGTCGAGGTCCGCCCTAGAAATTGTCACAAAACCGGATACCCTCCAACCCCTGGCGATCGCAGTAAAAGAGAATATCATGAAAGCGCGTGAGAAAGGGACGGATGTAACGCTGTGGTGGGTGAAGGCGCATATGGGGATGGAGGGGAATGAAAGGGCGGATCAACTGGCCAAGGAAGCAGCCCTGAAGAACAAAAGAAGATCGGAGTATGAGAATTGCCGGGTTTCCTTCGTCAAGCGCCAGCTATGGCTGAAGACGCTTGACGAATGGAACAGAAGGTACGTGGAAGGTGCAACGGCTTCAACAACGAGGGTTTTCTTTCAAAGCGTCGCGTCAGCATATCGCGTGCTTCGTTGGCTCGAGCTTGACACGGTCTTGGCCCAGATATTCACTGGGCACGGGGGATTCTCCGAGTATCTTCACAGGTTCAAGTTCAAGGAGATTCCCGCGTGCCTCTGCGACCCGGCGGTGGACCAGACCGTGGTGCATGTCTTGACTTCCTGTCCCTTATATGGGAGAGATAGAGCAAACATAGAAATAGGGAAAAGGTTAGACATGGGAGTCAATGCCTCTCTGATGAGTGAGGACGAAAGTCGCCAAATCTTTATTAAATATTCAAAAAAGGTAATAGCTGATACAATAGAAAGAAACAAAACAGGAGGATAGAAACATATAAATAAAACTAAATAAATTTTATAAGCGAAGTAAAAATGTAAAAAAAAATAGAAAAATTAAATACTAAAAGGAAAAATATAAATGATAAAATGTAAAAAATTAAAAATTAAGATATAAGAAATGAAATGACAAGGGGTGAATTGTATCAGCAAAGGAATGATTTGTTTCAGCATAAATGACGAGGCGGCTGTCCCACTCTGCGAGAAGTATGCAAGAGGTAAATGGGATGGAGTATGACAGGAGAGAAAAAGTATGGAAGATAAATTTTGGAATGATAGAGAAGGATAAAAGGAGAGTATGAGGAACAAACATTGTATAGAATAAGAATTTAGATGTTAAGTGAGTGTAAATAAAGGCCCTGACGCAATACACGCAGAGGTAGAAAAAAAAAAGTAGACTTCGGGTCGGTAAATTTGGGCGGGCCCCTTATATACCTAGTTGGTTTTGAGCTACCACCACAACACTAATTTGAAATAATAAAAACAATCTACTGTTCCGGCTGTCATGCATAAGAAAGCTAGAGTAAGTACGCTTTATTATCTTGACTCCTGCCGTCTCTTTATGAGGGTAGGTGGGACTTGTAAAGAAAACTCTCTAAATAGATAAATAAAAGCAAAAGTAAAGAAACTGTATTTTATTACTCTTTTACAATAATCAGCGAGCGTGCTTTGAGTTTTACAAGATGACGTCGACGTCCCAAAGAACGTCTAACAAATTGGCTCTTAACTTAAATATATTTGTTTTTAATTATGGACATAAAATTAAGTATGAAACACATTAGACATAATGGTGCTTATTAATATTAGATACACAGTTTATTTAAACACTATTTTTAATTTTCGATAAGCTATATTACAATTGCCAACTCGTGTCGTATGGGCATTTTGTGTTCGTTTAATTTTTTTATTTTATTTTCTTTTTTATAATTTTAGCTCGCGGATGCCAGATCCGCGAGCCACGTGTCCGATGTAGCTGCAACAGTTACCAATAATCCTTATGGCGAAAACTTCATAATAAAAAAAATGCCGTGTGGTGTTGACAAACCAATCATAGGCCAAATAATTTGAACGTTTGATTAAATACAATCTTAAGTATTAAGGTGAGTGTAAATCTTATAACTTAACCCTTTACTGAACGAGTGCGGGTGTACTAGACTTTAAATAAATTCTGTAATAGAAACTGACGCCATTTTAGTTTATGAAATTTCAATGAGTAAGCCAAGAATCTTTAAATATTACTTACATAAGCAATTTTATACAGAAACGAAAGTTTTCTGTCGTGGTCCCTTCATCACCACGAAGTGTTTTATTTTTTTAATTACGCGACGAGACGGGGGGGGGGGGGCACCTTTACTTGACGGTGAGGAATACACGCCCGCCTATAACAACGTGGCACTAGTTGAGATAGTATGCACTGCAGCTTATTAGGCTCCTCACCTGAGACATAAGATGTTTAGTCTCGTTACCCCAGTAATTACAATAGCTACAGCGCCCTTCAACTGAATCACAGTAATGTTTGCAGACTGTTTGACATCAGACCCTAAAATCGGCTATCTTACTGATGTGGCGACTGATACAATAATAAAACGTTTGTATTCTATCATAGTCATAGAACAATGCATCCATTTGTTAAGGGTCTTTTAAACTACATTCTCCTTACAAACAGACCTATGCACTGCATTAATCTCTTCGTTTGTCTTTTATGTTTATCTTTAAAGTTTTTTTAATTGCCTTGTATGCAGGTAGCTTATACAAGAGGCTCTTACTGATAAGGAGGTAAAAATGTTAGTTGGAAACTATTAAGAGTATTTATAAGACAATCAAATCAATATAATATTACAATTGTCTTTTTTAAACTTATAGTTATAAAAATAAGATGACTAATATTTGCTAAATGACTTTAAAATCACTTATGTTGTTTGATCATGTCGCTTTCAACACTTACTCCAATCTAGTCCAAAAATTTCTACGGTTGTCTTCTCTTATGTCATTGCATACAATTTATATCAACATGTTAACAATTAAGCACATCTATGTGCTCGCTTTTGTTATTTCTCAAGGAAAAGAAAACAAGTTGAATAGTGGGCAGCTGCTATTTACCGGGGAGCTGGCAGATTTAATCTGGGTTAAGAATTTTTCTTCATTCGTTATTACAATCTTCAATACCCACTACAAATGAATATACTGTTTCACCAATCTAACACTTTGGTTTCTTCTCTATTGTATCCACCTTGTAAACTACAGGCTGTTCCAATGTAATGGTGAACAGTCTATTATTTATGATATACTTAACCATATTTCTAGTTTGTTCATATTAATTTTCGCTACATAAACTAACTGCTTCTTTCTCTTCTTTAATTCTTAATCTATCATACATACCTTTAAGTAATTGAGTTTTATAACATAGTATCAATGTACTATTGAATCTGTACATTAAAACTGTAGCTACCTTAAAACTACAATATACATTGAATGTGTATTTTGTAAACATTTACCTAGCTATATATAATGCAAGAAATAACATTCTCACTTATTTCTAATAAGAAAATGTGTAGGTGTATATTAATATTTTTAATAGTGTGAGTGTAGTCCTAGTGTCTCACTCCTAATACCAATCTAAATTGGTATCATTTAAAAATCATATTTAATTTATTTTAAATGTTATATTTTGAATTAAAACCATGTTTGAGAATTACTGTAGGGGGTAGAAATTATCATGGATACATAGGATCCCATGTTTGTACTTACCTCATTATGAGTCATCATGCTGACAAATATATCAGAGTTGAAGAAATTTAATATTCCATCTCTAATAAACAATCACATTTCAGTTCAAAGTTTTACAAGACACTGTTCTGTTCGTTCCACACCGCAATCAGCTCGCTTCGGTCCCCGTAACCGTGCGAGGCGATTACACTGCTATAGCCCGCCCGCGAGTAGCTCTTCTTGTAGAAGTGGAATCTGGGGCAATGTGTGGGTTCTATCCCCACCTTCTTCGCTACGATGCCTAGGTACACATCGTCGAACCGGAAATGCTTGACGTACAGGCTGCCAGCATACAATAACCTCATCGCCTGGTTGGACACTACATATGCGCCCGCCGTCACGTAGGGCGGCCACTTGTTCCACGGATACTCTTCCAGGGAGACTCGCCACTTGCTCGAGCGGAACCGCTGCGGCGCCGACTTGAAAACGTAGCCGGCGAACAAAGTGGCGTCTCGACCTCTCTCGTCCGGCGACACAACTTGCCCTGTCCGATTGCCTCCACCAGTGACTCTCTCGCGAACATACTCCAAGAGGTTAGTAACGGATATGTACATGTCATCGTCCGTGAACAGGTAAAAGTCAGCCATTGGGCAGTGCTCATAAAGCCAGCGAAAAGACATCATCGTTTTTATGGTGTTGTTGTAGTAGTTGTCAAGGAAGTCAATCTGTATTATATCTTTATGCTGCGCCATCTCCTCGTCGATCCGTCTTTGAATGTCAGACTTAGGCGGCGTGCCGGTGCCAAGGAAAAAGAGAGTTCTAATGATTCTCCCCGGTACGAGGTTTTCCTGACCGTACGTTTGACGTATGGCCGTCCTCTGATTGAAATTCTCCATGGCGGATTTTACGACGATGAAAAGATCGAGCCTGTTCAGTGTTGCGCATTTTCCCGAATTTGTCAGGAACCTGTGCGGGTAGTAGTTGATGGGTGCAACACTAGGCTTCTTGCCGGCGAGCACCTCGGCGACTACCGGCTTGATGTCAATGTTCAGCGGGTAATCGAATTCATTGTCGTAACTGCGAGAGTAGACATAGTCGCCGACGCCGAAGAAATAGTAAATATACAGCAGGACGCACGCGCACACGCCGTACTTGTAGTACTGACGACGTCGCATGGCGGATTGCTTATGATTACCTCAATTCAAGAACCTGGAATCATAAAAAAAGAATTTAAAATGTATGAAGATATATGAATTGTGAATGTAATGGCACAAAAATAATTAATTTAAACTATTATTATTTATGTAAAAATGAATAATATTTTTTTTTAATATAATGCAAGGTAAAATACATTCCATTTTATATAGTAACTAAAACCAATATACCGAGTAGCTTTTTAACAAATGTAGTAGAAACAACTAAAAAATATTTTTTTATTGTACAAATATTTTTAAAAGAATGTTAATAATATTGCCAACAATTTATACTTTTATTGCTCAATAGAAGTTCAAAAATCTGTATCCATAGAAATTTGTTATGTTATTTATTCCAATATAACTACTAGTCTTATAGAACACAAATGTAATTCAGTATTTAATATGTTCATTAAGAAAGTTGTTACAGTATATATAAAATAAAAATCAAATTCATAGGAGAGGAAAGAATTTTTTCAATAATATATCATTTTATATGTTACCAATTTACAAGGATGTGTCCACAGTGGAGCTGATGGACACAGGGGGCAGATAGTGCGAGCGAATTTGTGCATGCAGGCGGGCAACTTCATTGTCCGCTCTCTCCATTTCACGAACTACTTGAGTGAACTGCACAATACCTGTGGTGTAAATGAGCAAAATGAGCAGAAAATTCACTTGATTTTAAATGATACACCCTCCCCCCATAACCATGTGCTGCCAGTTAGGATCTTAACACCACATTACTCATCATTTTTAGACATAAGCTGTTAAGTCTATATGAAAATACAACCTTCTCTAGAGTTTAAAAATCCATGTCTCTTAATGGTTTCCATTTCAATCTGTACAACCATGGGAAAAACAATCTGCATCATTTTTAGCATTTCATTGCCTGCTGCCTCCTTTGCCTCATCAAGTTTTGGTGCATAGTCGGGTGATTCAAGAGCTTCAATTATTTCATTTAAAATCAGTCTGACTTGATCAACTGTCACAGTTTGCAGTGATGCCATCTCTGGTGAATAACATGCAATATTTATATATAATATTTCCTGTTAAAACTGCTAACAGCCACTAAACTCTTAATATTGGTTGGTTAATGAAATGAGATGTAATATTAAATTTGTTTATTGTCATCATTAGGTAATAAAAATCCACTGGATAACACAAGCCATTTTCTAATTAATAGTGGAAAATTATTAATACATTAGCAGTTGTTGTTGTTGAAGTAGATAAGCCTTAAGTTACTTCATTGTAACATTTAAAAAGATATTCTAGACAAAAACTAGTTTCTTCCACCAATAGAAACATAAGTTGGAATTTTTTTTTAACTCTAAATGTTATTGTTTATTATTTGTTGGTTTTCGAATGTTATGTATGGTTAGTTGTGATGGTTGTTGTTCAAATGAGATATTTTTGCCTTGCACCTCATATTTCAGAAGAGTACTAATATATATATATAACTTAACTGCACACACAAACTTCAGAATCATATTATTAATGACATCAATAATATGTAGAAATAGTATAGTCGTTTATATTTAGTCATAATTCAATTAAGAAATTATAATATCTGTCACAAATATTTCTGATATAAATATGAATGCTAAATCGATACTGATTTTAAGTGCATATACCAAAGTATTATTAAATAAAAAAAATTAATATTCGGAATAGGTAAATAATTTGTAATAATGTTTATTAATTTTACATTAGACCCAAAAACCGAATATAGTGTATATGACGAATATGGCCACTTACAGTAATTGATTCTCTTCCTTGCCGAATTACAATTAGTATTAGTTTAAAACTTTTAATTTGATTGTTTTATTTCCTAATTAATTAACCGTATAATCTCTTTACTGTACAATAAAACTGAGTTTTCACACACGCAAGTTGACTTATAACGATAGGATTCACAGTACCTATAAATTGATGCACTTGCATTGAGCACTTGAATAATGTCAAAATCGTAACTCTAAATATAAATCGTTGAATGAAATTTAATGCACTATTTTAGTTTCCGAACAGATATCCGAGAATTCTGCCAGTATTCATTTATTTTTGACATAAAATTATTTTGTTTCTGATGAATCAAAATGTAATACAAAAATATATATGAATTTTAAAACTGCTTACAGTTTCAGATGAAGCACTTTCAAAATTGTTAACTTATTTTTTAAAGAGTAAAAGTTATTTTTAATATAGCAACAAAAAGTGAAGTGACTGATATTATTTATCAAAAGGTGTCAAATTACCATCAAAACATAAACAGCTTATCTTATCATGAATCATAATAGTCAGTGAATAATTTATACATTATCTAGTAATCAGTTTTATATCTATTCTAATTATTATGATATTTATTTACTGCTGATAAATGTGAGTTAAAAGATTTTAAATAATTTTATGAACAATATGTGTTTTCCCCAATCGTAATTTAAGTGTTTTTCCTAACTTGTGTAATGTATATGTTTGAATATATTGTTTAAGTTCTATAGTTAGAAAAATAATAGTGTATTTTATACCAAAGTCAAGTATTATAGTTTATGATTCTTCTTTCATTCAAGGTAACATCATTAAGTTGAACATTTTTTAAGCAATAAACTAAAATGAAACGCTACTAAGCACTGTGTTTTTTCACTCATTATAACAAATCCATTTCTTCCTTTAATTTTCCCGTTGCCACAGAAATAATTTGTGGTGTGTAATCATTTATGGCCAATGGGCCAAGTAACTAGTAGAGTTTCAACTGATGGTCACATACTGGTGGACAGTGCTGTAAGGCCCTCTACGAAGTGGGCCAATGATCTAGAGAAAGTCACTGGAAATCGATAAACTGCAGCTTAGGACTGACTTGTGTGAAGATCTTTGAGGAAGGCCTACGTTCAGCTGTGATTGTATATTGACACATGATGATGGTGTAAACATTTTTGTATAAAAGTTAAAGTGTAATATTCATAAAATTACATGAACAAAATACATTTCTAAACATGTCTTATTTCGAGAATCCATTGAGCCTTTGCATGAACAATTTCTCTTTGACAACTTAAATAAATTTTTCTTACCATGAACATGAAGATTTTTTGTCTGATAACATGTACTTTAAATATGAAACCTCTATATTTATAGCATAATATTATGTGGATTAAGTGTAAAAAAAATAGGTGAAAAATTAAGTTTAAGCATATGTGCTATCTTAGTTATATAGTTTTTAAAAATGTTATAACAATTGTGATAATTTTCGTTTTTGACATTTTAGCATGGAGGACCAGACAGAGGAGATTGAGTTAAGGCCAGTGAATGTAAGGCGGACCTTTACTTTGAGGAATAATGTGGCTCGGCAGGTTGCAGTCAACTTCATGCCTTCCAGGCAACTTCCACATGGTAAGCATTGAGTCTTTTTTAATATTTAAGAGGGCTAAATAAGTAAACCAATGTAAAAATATAACATACCTGTTCCAGAGATTAGCTAATTACTAATACTTAGGTTTCTGTGTTCCTTTGTAAAGTTGCAAGCATGTTCATAATTGTTTAATGTAAGTTTTTATTTAAACAGACAAATTAGCATGTCTAGGACTAATTGTTATAAAGTTCTAAATATATCACATTACGATTACTAAAAGAAAAGCTAATTACAATTTTGATTCTACAATACACCTTCAAAATTAAGGTGAAGACTATTAAATAATATTTAACTATAGTAGTTAACTGTTAGTTACCCTGTATCGGCAGGGATTATTTGCTTTATAAACACATGAATTGCTGGATCAACTTGGAACATACTTATATATATTTGTTATAAAATCCCTGCTAGTTCTTACCTTTAATAAAAATCACAAATCAGTTTATAAAGTTTCAAATAGTTAATATATTTTATATTCATTAAATGAACCATTCCACAACTAAGGCTTGAAATAGTGTGTAAAAATAATATATTTGAAGTCACCCAATCACCATGAGAAAATCTCTGATCTTACCAACAAAACCTGGGAAAGATATTCAAACTTAAAACCTTACAACTGTATGTGGCCACTACGGTTAAATTCCTAACCAAATGATGAATCTCCTAGTGCTCCATACATAAACAGCATAGAGCATCATTCTTTATATTTGTAATGTGAATGTGAAAGTGTTTGTTAAAAAGACCATAGACGGTTATTGTGCTCCTCACTATCTGAATCATTATTAGCCAATAGGTGTCCACTGCAGGCTATAGGCCTCCTCCAAAAGTCTCCATATTTGTAAGGGTTCATATTGGGGGGATTTGGGCCATTTCGCACCACACTGGCCTAGTTTGTTGATTAGCAGGGTGGGTACACCAAGAACAGGTGAGATTAAAATGGATCCCGTGTGTTGTTGTGCGGGAATCCTTACACCCCTACCACCTTAATAAGTTGGGAAATTATGGTTGAACTAATTTTGCCCATACTTCTTGTATTATATTGGTGGCCAACTTTTTTAAGTTTGGACAACACTCCTTTTTTGAGTCAAGGATAAGTAATTATATAAGCTTTAATTTAGACAAGGCGGCTCGCTGTTGTAGGTCATGCGCTTCATCTTAACAAGCTCTAATTAAGTTAACAACTTACGAGTGTACATCTTATAAGGTGAATCAAAGCCGGCATTTTACGATCTATAACCACTCTGCGTGTTTTAATATTAAATAATTAATATTTCTACAATGAATGCATTTACCTGAGACGAAGTTATAATTCGCCAACTTAAATTTATTCGTTATCAACACACCACATCACCAACATTTAAAACCATGGAGGCCCATTATACTGGTCATTCGGAAGGTACGTTGCGCCTGCGTCGAACAATATCCGAAAGCAATGTGCTACTGGAGACGAGCGGAGATGAGAGCGAGAAGCAAGCTGATATCATCGTGCGCGAAATGGAGCAGAACCAGCGGCTCATGGAGGACAATCCTGTCTCCGAGGAGCTTAGAAGGCAAGTACTATTGACATTCAGTTAGCATACTGCACTTGTCCTGTCCTTGTATATCTCACTTGAACCTAAGGATAAGAAACTGGTTAATTCAATACATATCCTTGATTTTTCTCCATTTTTATGAATTTCTTCTTTTTATGATAATTCATTATGATCTTTTATATTGGCGATATTATTGTTAAATTTAAATTCAGTGTTTCATTATGAAGATTTGGCTTTATTATAAACATTTACGTGTTGCAGAGAGGCGCTCCGCGACTTACCCCAGGGTCTGACAATGAAGAGGAACGTTCGCGCCAAGCTATCCGCGTCCGTCAGCTTGCGCTCGAAGCACCGTCCCATCTCGGTACGGAAGCGACTCAAGTACAGGCTCAGCTTTGCTTGGAAAAAGGTCAGGATTTTTAAGGAACAATAAAGCTATTAAATGCGATGAATTTTGAACTGGTGGCAAGTGCTTAAACACAATGATGAAAATCTCGTTAGTATGTTTTCACAGCAGTATAATGCGACCTTCGCACCTTATAAAGTGACGTTTCGTTGCCCCACTTTTTTTTTATTTCACGAAGTAATGAGACGAGCAGGACTTTCAATGATGGCAAGTGATATGTGTATCCATAACAATGTTATCGCGTGAGTTTTGTTTATTAGTAACCTAATAATTTTACTACCTACCTAAAAATTTCTATTATATCAGAGGGAGCGGAAGGAGTTACGTCCCTCAGTCCTGAAACTCATAGCCGTCCCCTAATGTAAGCTATCGCTCCCTGGGTTAGATAAGCCATCTTCAAATTCCGGAGAATGGGATGCCGTGCAATGTCGAGTAGAGGGTAAGTTATATTTTCGGATATGGAAGGTATGGGGATACTTGTCATTTATTAATGTCTTTCCAGGCTAGAGACCGCATCAGCGAGCTGGTGTTCTCCATTGAGCTATGGTATGAGGCGATCAGGCACGTGGAGGGCCAGTTCGGTTCAGCGGTGGGCTCGTATTTTTATTTTCTACGGTGGCTGTTTGCGCTGAATGCAACATTCGCAGCGCTGCTGGTGTGCCTGGTGGTGGTACCGCAGGCGCTGCACGACCGCGCCGGCAACCGTACTATCCATCTGAGCTTTCTCGATTTTATCAGCGGGAAGGTGTGTACCGATGAAATTATTACTTATATTATATATTGTTTATATCGTTCAAGAACTAAACATATGGGAGTTTACATGTCATTGACAAGCTCACGTTGGTATATTATTCTCAACTTATTATCAACATCATCACTTTGACTAATATGTAGGATAAGTTACTTTAAATGCCTCATCATATCAACACATGTAGTACATGTGGTCCGCTGGTCCTTCCACAGGGCGACCTTGAAGTCAGTCTGCTGTTTTACGGGCACTACCACTCCGGTGACCTCATTACGTCGGGACCGCTCGCATATCATATGCCCTTCGCATACTTCTTCACCATGTTCTGCCTGTATTTCTTGTTCTTCGCCGTTCTTTGTTACAGGTTAGTTAGTATTTTTTTGAAGAATTTTTTACATACAATCCAAAACTAAATTTAACCGCAAAGTAATTCTGAAAGTACCTATTAACATTTCTTCTTTATCTTAGTAATCATACTTTTTTTTATTCAATTAAACGATGAGGTGATTATAGCAAAGTTGGGCTAGTTAGTTAGACATTGCAACATATAACGCTCGTCGCCTGTGACATAAGATGTTGAATCTCGTAATCTATATAGACGGTCTCTTGTAATAGAGACACGACCAGTAAATTAGTACCTACAACGCCTCTCAAATCGGAATACAGGAAGTTTTTGCGACTTATCACCAGTAAATACTACTAATAAATTAATCACCTACACAGACCTCCGCACAAAATCATTTTCGCGGTGATCACTTACCAAAAATTTTATTTAACATATTAACTCCGTCTATCTCTTGTTGCAGGACTGCGTACTCATATCGGCGCAACTTCATAGAGACCGCCGGCGGCCTGAGTAATGTGTTCGCAGCTAAAGTTAGTGCTAAACATTTAAGCAAAATTACCATTAGGTTTACTCGATTCTACATTCTCTAGGTGGATAGAGTACATAAAAGAAATCTCTGTGAGCGAATGGATTTAGAATGCGCGAGACCGTGCTTTGTGGAACAAATTACAAGACTTGTGTCCAATAGTGGACGTCCATCGGTTGAAATGATGATGATGACATTATGTCAAAAAATCTTTTTTCCGGACTCTATTTTCATCTAAATAATAATTAAAGTGAAATAAGTTTTAAATCACCTGCCACATTATTTAACAGCACAGAGGTAGATAAAGGCCGGACGTAGCCTTCTGCCATCCGGGTAGTATGTGCGAGGGTGCCGGAGATATATTTATCCAGTTCATTGAAGGAGTTATGCAAAATAGATTTTGCTGCTAGTTCAAATAATAATTAACGGGTAATTCGGTGCGCAGGTATTCTGCGGATGGGACTTCGGCATCGTGTCACAGCACGCTGCAGCGCTCAACGCGTCCAGCATCTACAACGAATTCAAGGTGCTCTGATCACTTTTTTCCACATCCGCTGCCTGGGATTAGCTCTTCTGGGTACTGCCTTACAGTCTCAGGGTATTAGGAACAGTATTAATATAACCCTTATATCGTAGTGGGTGATTAAATGATCGTCTGCTGACGATCATTTAATCACCTCGTGCTTTCAGAGTGGGAGCTTCCATTGTTCATTAAGCGGTGGTACGACAAAGAGGAAAGCACTATTTTTTAAATAACGAGAGAGCAAACTGGTTCTTTTGCCGTCTATAAGGTATTTTTTTATTTATTCAACGAAGCTACCAGACAAACTGGTCATTCACCTAATAGTAAGCGATACGCTTGCCCATAACAACGTGGCGCCATATAAGATGGCAGACATAGATGTCGACTAGTTACCTCAGTAATTTTAGTAGCTACAGTGCCCTTCGAATCTGAAAACAGTAATGTTTATAAAGTACCGTTTGGTGGCTGAAATATATGCTTCGGTGGTACCCACCTAAATGGTTTCTGGCAACAGACACCTAGCTAGTGAAATTACCGGGGTAACGAGACTGGCAGTCCTACATCCACCTGTATAAATAACAATTAATGTAATCTATTGAACAGGAGCTCTTAAGTGAGCAGAACAAGAGACGTGTATCGATGCCGCTCTGCAGAAAGCTGTGGCAGTGGTGCGCAAACGCGTTCGTGACGGCGATGGTACTAGGGCTAGTGGCGGCGCTGCAGGCAGGTCTATGGCGGCTGCTTGCGCTGCAGTATCGCGGCGAGTACTGGGAACTTCTCGTGTCACTCACCATCACGCTCGTGGTGACCGTCTGCCCGCTACTATTCAGCTTAGTGGTCAAGTCAGTATTATACAATACGATCCTAAAATATTGGTTTAATGAAGGTATAATTACATGAAACTCGTTAAACTTTGTATTGTACAACTCTCTTTCTATAATACTTCCAGTAATTCCGATTACTGATCATTAATAATATAAAAAAGTAATTATAAATAAAGTTTGTAACCTGCTGTCTCTTCATAAAATTTTGTAAAACATAGTAACACACGCTTACAACTCTACCATTGTACACGTGAAGCGTTCGAATACAATGTATTGGTGTGCGCGTGCGCATGTGCAGGTTAGAGTACTACCGCGCGCGCACGGCACTGTACGTGACGCTCGCGCGCACCGGTCTTCTCGACGTGGGAACACTCACGTTGCTGATGGTCTACTGGGTCAAGTCTGACACCGAGGTTAGTGTAGTTCCAAGACAAAGAAGCTACTTTTTTTTATGATACGACATACATCATCATGATTATCAACTTATCTCCCCTATCGGCCATCACTGACACGATAGACAAGGCCGGCTCACTTCCACTTCAGCTTGCAGATCTTGAGAGCTACATCGATAGCTTTTCTCCGTGGAATTTCTTCGTTACAGATTTTGTCTCTTAGAGAAAAAAGCATAAGTTAGCTCTTTCGTACGTGATACGCCTGTTTACAATTTTGCGATGCAAAATAGGATCTCTACACACACCACTATGTTTCGTAGGAAGCCGTGGGACAATGTGTTATATCCTGTTACCATAGTTATTTCACCAGAATCAGAGCGCTTAAAATATGCACAAATATTTTACACACTGCTGCTTGGAGACAGACAATACGCAATGAGGTAGTTACTATGTCCGGCACAGAACACTAAACCATGGCTAATGATTCTCTATGGTCAGCATTGTATACAACTTGGCTACTTTTTGATGTATTATTATTATTTTTTAGATTTGTGCGCGTGTGTGTGCTTTACTTAGTATGTTTGTAAATACATAATAGGATATTTATTAAACTCTTAGGCGCGCCTTTACGCAGAATTTTAAAAAAATACTTAATTGAATTCTTGTTTTGTGCTTAAGAGGTTAATCATGCTTCCACTTAGAAAATGTATCTGCAATATTCGTCTTAGGTTAGCTGTAGGTATTACTTGATATTACATAATAGCTGTGTTCGTATCACATTTTGTATATATGTAAAAAAAAAATTATTGCAGTGCTGGGAGAGCTCCGTGGGGCAGGAGGCTTACCGGCTTGTCATATTGGACGCTTTGGTTTCTTTGTTTCTGCTACCCCTTGTTGAGTTCGCTAGAGGTTTCCTTTTTAAGTAAGTTTATGGTTTGTTTTTTGTTTTTTTTTCAAAAAGTATATTACACTTGGACCACGTTACAGCGACATTCACACTAAAACATGATGGCGTTCAGTGCTGTATGTCAGCTAAGAACTGACGCTGTAAATGTAAGAAGTTGAAAATTTCTGATCTAAGTATGGAGCTTAAAGTTAATATCAAAGATATAAAGCTTTACCACGCTGATCGCTAACCTTCACTAGTTGGAGAGGCGCTTTAAGAAGAAGAAATAATCTTTATAAGCTGCTCTAATGGTTTTCTTATGTATAATAGGCTGAATTCAATTTTACATCATGTTAAAAGCCTTTTTTCAGTTGGAAGGCCTATTAGGACAGCATATTTACAATATGAGGATGATTAAAATCGCTGGTTTGAAACTCACTACCAACAACCACACTCCATAATGTGTGACTTCGAAATCGAATCAGGGACTTCCATGTTAGTAGGTAAGCGGTAGCCACTGCCCTAGGCAGTTCTCTAGCTCTACAATAGTACATTCGTTGAGAGCATGTATTGCCATTGCAGATTGAATCCTAGAGGGTCGCCACCGGAGTTCAGCATCGCGTACAACTCGCTGACGCTGATCTACAACCAGGCGGTTTTGTGGTACGGTGCGCTGTTCTCGCCGCTGCTGGCCGTGGCTGTGGCTATCAAGTTCCTGCTGCTGTTTTACGTGAAGAGGGAGTGCGCCTTGCGCGCGTGTCAACCTGCGACCAAGGTACAGGCGGGATTACATTCCATCGGAAAATGAGATATTGATACAATGATGATTTTAATCAAAGACAAAAGAAACTTGTGATCTATTAACGAATCTAAGAAGAGGTTTTTTATTTTTTTTTTAAACTGATGATATACATGCAGACTTAAAGCTTTTAGTCAATCTCACCCAGTTAACCCTGAGAATACAGCAATAAAAATGAGCAGTGAGCTTATTATTACAAAAGTATGTTATTAAAAAAGTTTTTATGTGAAAAAAATTAAGCAATAAAATTGTAAAGAATAATTTTGTAACATATAAAAAGATAAGTTCAAAATATTGTACAGATGTAGTGAGAAATTATTTTCCTTCGGCACAACTAGGATCTTTATCGTAATACGATGACACCCGAACGATCGGATTAAATGAATGATCGTATTAAATGAGTGACATTTTCATATCCATTAATATGGAACTTTGTTTAGTGTCAAATGTCAAAATGAATAATGTCATTGTATAATAATAATAATTTCAATTTGAGGAAGCATAAAAAATACTAATTTTTCCGATAAATTTCGAAGGAAAATCTTTTCTCACTATTTCTGTACTTTGTTATCGCTATAACCTTGCAGTCAGAAAAGACTAGATCAAAATCCGTTCATCTCTTTGGGAGGTACAGTGACCAGGATGCAGTGTACCGTACTTGTGGTCCCTACACATGTATATGTGTGTGAGTGTGTTGGGCAGGTGTGGCGAGCTGCGCAGACGCAGACCGTGTTGTACATGCTGGTCACGATCTCACTCTTCGTCACGCTGTTCGTAATCGGTACTCTGTTTGTGCGGTAAGTTTATTCTGTTTTTTTTATTATTATTATCTATGTTTATCTATGACGTGAAATTGTTGAACAGTGATATTTTATGTAAATCTCCAACTTTGTAAATCTCTGTTGCCGGAGACGAGGTGGGTACCACTGCAACGCTTATTTCTGCTGATAAACAGTGTGTAAGCATTATTGTGTTCCGGTTTGAATGGCTCTATAGCTAGTGTGGGGTAATGAGATTCAATATCTTATGTGTCAAGGTGACGAGTGCAATGTATATATTAGCGCCACGTTAATATACGTAGGTGTATTATTTACTATCAGGTGAACGTCCCACTCGTCTCGACGCTTAATAGAATAAAAAAAAAGTACTACATATACCATGGTTACAACTTTAAAATGTAGCTTAGTAAAGTGTGTAGTAAATGTAATTTAAATAATTTATTGTCTATGCCAATGTTAAAAATTGATAAAGTTGCTTCCTCCCATCATTTTTTTACTACACATTTACCTACTCAGTAGAAAATACTTGATATGAGGGCGATGGGGCCATAGTCATCACGCAGGCCCAATACGGGTTGTTGACTTGACACATACCTTAGAATAAATTCTAATTCATGTGCCGAATTCTTCACGATGATTTCCTTCACCGTTTGTATTTCTCTGTTGTTGCTAAAGTTCACAAATGTAAAAAACTTAAATATTAAAGTCAACGGTACATGCCGAGATTACTAGTACATAGAAAATACTATGTTAAAAACTATTTAAACCGGGACGTATGAAATTGTATGTTGCGCGGACTTTATCTAGTATAGGTGTGTTCGCATTAATGATTATCACAATCGTGTCGCATTCGTCCCGCAGCGGCTCGTCGCAGCGCTGCGGCCCGTTCCGCGGGTACGAGGCGGTGTACGCGGTGGTGAGCGAGGGCGTGCTGCGGCTGTCGCAGCGGCACACCCTGCGGCGCGTGCTCGCGTTCGCAACGCGACCGGGGGTCATTGCGTTCATCTTCCTCTCACTCTGGTAACAATTCTTACTCTCTTTACACTATTCCATATATTACTACAACACAATCCTGGTGACAGGACTCTTTTGGCCGGATACCGTATTAAATAATCTGTAGTATAAAAGCTTTACTGTGTTCCAGTCTAAAGGTGTAATTATTAATAAAGTAACGAGTACAATGTGTAGAGTATACAATTCTATCAGTGCCACATTGTTATCACTTACTATCACCATCATCAGCTGGTAGACGTCCACTGCTGGACATAGGCCTTTCCCAAAGATCCCCACATCGATCGGTCCTGTGCCGTCCGCATCACCCCGGGAATCAAGAGCCGTCATTTGTAGGGTTTCATGTCGGGGATTTGGGCCACTTCCCACCACTGACCCAATGGGAGCAAGAGCCTCGTTTGTTCATTAGCAGGACGCATCACGAGCGGGTGAGGTTGGCTTAGGTCCCGTAAGTTGTTGTGTGGGAACCCTTACACCCCTCACTTACCATCATTTCAGACTAATTGTATTGCCTATGTCAGTTGCTAGTTAGGAAGAAACTTATTAATTTTTTCTAAAATTAATTCAGGTCTTTTATTTAGGTCACTGTTCAGTACTATATCACATATTACGTTGTCACTTAAGATTATCTGTTGGCAACTTTAGATTAGATAACTTTAGATATAGGCAAAAAATATATTTCTTTTTTTTGTATGTATAAATTAGTATTTTCCTTGTTTCAGGGTAGCCGTATATTTCATGCGAGCAAAGGCTCGTGCGCAGCGCTCCATGGTGGACATACTGCGCCGCATGTTGGTGCTACAGGCCAAGGACAAAGACTTCCTGCTAGCCGCCATAGACAAGGTCTCCAACGGAGGTCAGTGTGGATCTAGAAGTGGATTCTAATATTTGGTTTTCTCTTTAGATTTATCTTTTTGCTAACGTCTTTACTATCTTCGGCAAATAATTCAACATAAATAAAAAGAAAAAATAAAAAAAACATCAAATATTTGAAATTCAATCGCTAGTTCAATGTAATGTAGCTATTACTGAATTTTTTTCAATGTAATAACATAATTAAAGTAAAATGAATATTTCAAAACAACAGAGCATCCAAATCCAAATTCTGTCGACAGAATGGCTGTACAGTCCGCGAGGCGAGGAGCAGGGCACCGACAGTCACACGTGGAAATATCTCCAAGACGTGCGGAAGCCGTTCAACGCCGGCTACCATTTCGACCCGACGCGGCTGAACCACTCGATGGCTGAGCGGCCCCGTTCCTACGCCAAGGAGGTCCGCCCTAACTCCTACCACGCGGAGCGGCGGCGCTCAAGCGAGGACGGGGAGACGGACAGCTCGTTCAGCTGGCAGAGCTCCCGGAACTGTTTGAAAGAGGGCGGAGACGCCGAGGGTGGGAAGTGGACCGAGTAGATAAAATGCGAAACTAA
Organism: Troides aeacus; assembly: GCA_033220335.2. Lineage (NCBI taxonomy): Eukaryota > Metazoa > Arthropoda > Insecta > Lepidoptera > Papilionidae > Troides > Troides aeacus. The sequence goes on from CM067278.1 coordinate 11,676,612, forward strand.
TTTTATTTTATTTTTTGTGTGTTAAGGCCTGTTCATGCCGATCCGGTTTGATATAATAGCTGGGATCACAAGACTTCGCATCACTCGAAGCTGCAAGCGTTGTGGTGTTGTGTTTTTTTTTATTTAACAAGACGAGCAATACATTTACCTGCCCATACAATATGATGTTAGTAATATCACTAGTAAAAGCGCCTCTCAAACCGGAGCACAATAATGATTTTCACACACTTCTGTTTTTCGGTACGAATAGTAGTAGTGATAGTTGTAGACGGTCTTCAGCGACAAAGAGCTAACACGACTTGGTCCGTGTAAATAACCTGCGTTGCTGATCACCAGAGGAACGTCATGCTCTTCTCACTCGCTGCGTCGTACATAATACTAATAATTATAAGAAACAAGTTTGCTTACTAACACTTCTTCTTGTGCCACTTCCAACTAATGAAGATTGGACACCAGTTCTGCGAATCCATTCCTGTCGCGCGCTAGATGAATCTGCTGCTCGACTTTCATGATCTTTATATATATATATATTATATATATCTTTAGTATCTTTGTGTCATAATAAAGTCTTCCAAACTACTGTCAAATTATACTAGTATATTGTGAGTGTAAATTAAATAAGATAAATGGTTGTTTTTTTTTAAAAAAAATTAATTATATATATTTTTTAAAAGTATTTACAATATTATAACATGTATTATTGAAGTTTTGATAAATTTTTATTAATAATTGGTTTTATATATGAATTTTAACCGCCTGTAACGTGGAGGTTCGATTCAGGTGCAAATGCTGATGGAGTTCATGGAGTCGTATTGGCGTATAATATTTGCCATGATAACAGCATAGAAATGCTTAACAAAAAATGACCTTGGCTCTCCTGGAGTGCGTGCCTCGAGTCCCAACCGTGGGAACATTGAGATGGTTGTTTATATGTAAATGTATTCAATAAAACCTCCATGACAATAAACTTTTGTATTATACGTAAACATCGAAACGATGTGTTTTTTGAGGCTTTTTTCTATAAATATTAAATAAACAATTATTATTCTTCTTGTTGAATTTTTTTTATCCTTCATAATAGGTTAGCAAATATCTCCCTTCCGCCTTTTTGTCTTTTGAATTTCGCGGCTATGTACAAAGCGCTACAGAGCTCGTATCTGGCAATACTATACATAATTTGAAAGGTCTTGACATAACCTACAAAACGACGCTATGCATAATTAGTTTGGATATTGCGTTCAACAGTTATAGACGTGTAAACATGCGAGTTCACTAACGCCGAAATTGCGCTATTTTAAAGTTTTCCTTCGTTAAAGGCAAATCCGCTAGAGAAACGTTCCGTGAGATTAATGGTGTTTTGGGGGATGGTACTCTATCACTTCGAACCGCGGAGGAATGGTTTCGACGATTCAGAGCCGGTGAAAACGACACCATGGATAAGCCAGCCGGCGGAAGACCTGTGACGACAAATACCGATCAAATCATGGACTACATCGAGTTAGACCGGCATGTGGCATCTCGTGACATCGCCCAGGAGATGGGAGTTAGTCACCAAACCATTTTAAACCATCTGCAGAAGGCTGGATACAAAAAAAAGCTTGATGTTTGGGTGCCGCATGATTTGACGCAAAAAAACCTTCTGGACCGAATCAACGCCTGCGATATGCTGCTGAAACGGAACGAACTCGACTCATTCTTGAAGCGGATGGTGATTGGCGACGAAAAATGGATCACATACGACAATATCAAGCGAAAACGGTCGTGGTCGAAGGTCGGTGAATCGTCCCAAACAGTGGCCAAGCCGGGATTGACGGCCTGGAAGGTTTTGCTGTGTGTTTGGTGGGATTGGAAGGGAATCATCCACTATGAGCTGCTCCCATATGGCCAGACGCTTAATTCTACCATCTACTGCGAACAACTGGACCGCTTGAAGCAGGCGATCGACCAGAAGCGTCCAGAATTGGCCAACAGGAAGGGTGTAGTGTTCCACCAGGACAACGCCAGACCACACACTTCGTTGATGACTCGTCAGAAGCTACGGGAGCTCGGATGGGAGGTTTTATCGCATCCACCATATAGCCCGGACATAGCGCCAAGTGATTACCACCTGTTCCTGTCCATGGTGAACGCCCTTGGTGGTGTAAAGTTGAACTCAAAAGAGGCTTGTGAAAAGTGGCTGTCCGAGTTCTTCGCAAATAAGCAGGGGGGCTTCTACGATGGAGGTATTATGAAGTTGCCGTCTAGATGGAAACAGATTATCGAACAAAACGGCGCATATTTGAACTAAATCCGATCACTGTAACACTTTTTATAAAGCATTGAATAAAGAGCAAAAAAGCGGAAGGGAGATATTTGGCAACCTTATATAATAAATTGAAGTGGCAATATCGCATCCATTGTGTTCAAATGATTCTGAGTATAAGAAATGTATTTCATAAATTAATAATATTTTTTTTAATTAAGCGACGAGACGAGAAGGACGTTCACCTGACGTTAAGTATTACACCTGCCCATAACAACGTGGCGCTGGTTAGAATGGTATACACAACACTGCGCTCGTCGCCTGAGAAATGAGATGTTAAGTCTGGTTACTACATAAGATGTTAGAATTTGATGATAATTGATACTCCTTTCTCGTACCATTACACCATACTAAATTTTATAAAAAACATTTACAATTCATCCAGAACTACAGCAGGAAGTGTAATTTTTTTTATTCAAGTAACGCTTGTGATAGCTCCTTGAATAAAAGTAAAGCCTCTAGCGCAAAGTGGTTAAATGTCAGCGGATGCGAGGTCAGTCTACTCAAGGATATTGCTTTACCATGACTTTCTATCTGTTATCACAATTCCACAATAATTGTCAAGCCTTGCTCTGTAATACTATTTTTGGTTATGACAAAATATCCGCGATACTCGTTTCCCGTTAATTATATTTATCAGCAGCATGCAACTTTAGGTTTCCGTTGCCAAGGAGACGCGTCGTTTGTTACATCCTGTTAACAACCGTTCGTGTTTACAAATGACAAGGATATTATTACATTTTTAACATTGTAGGTGAGTTATTTATCATTGATTTGCATCGATAACCGAAAGTAAAATAATGTAAGGTAACGATTAACTTTTATCTTTATCCATTTACATAATATATGTATATGTAAATTTACTGATGAAGATTTTGAGGTAAACGTCAAAGCATGTGTAATAAGAGTCGAAGGGAGCTAGCAAGGAGCTGCGCAAGAACGTATTTTGTGGGATGTTACAATATCCCTATGTCCAGCTGTGGATGTTCATCTGTTGAAATCGTGATAACAGATAGATTATACATATTTTACGCTTTATTTTAAATAGTCCTTAAGGTCTATGTACCTTTATTTATGGGTATATTGATAAGATATAATTTAGATGATAATTATAATGTTAAAAATAAATAACTACTACCATTATTATTACTATTTATTGTTACAAAGATGCATTTAATGTTCTTTCTATTAAATATAATATGACCTAGCATAAAGATTAATAGATAATATTTTTGATCGAAGTCGCCCGCCTATAACAACGATAATGTTTGCCCGCACGGTACGGGTTCGTTGTCTGAAGATGTGTTGTATTTCTATATCTCTATAGATCCCGGAGCCTCCCGCAAAGCATTGACGATAACCACCGAGTTAGTTTTAGTGAGTAAATATCCCACATCACCTTGTCTTCATTCCAGAAGCAGGGTATCCTTTTAAATTTCCCCACCGATAACAAAAAAGAAGAGATATATACTTTTTGGGTATCTAGGGAAACTCTTTAGCTAACAAAGTAAATAATAATATTATTTGTCTATATAAATTTGTAAATAAAGTTATTTACTTTAAAAAAAACGACATTTGTAAATAAAAATATGGAGAATAAAAACAGCTGAAATTAAGGTTTTAAACTAATTGGCAAAATGTTTGCAATTCAATGAAATTCTCAATACAGTATAAAAATGTCGAGCGGTGATCGGAAGCGGCCGCTGCAGGCGAGCAGGCGGGACAAGGTTCAGTGCCGGTTCGTGCCGCCGGCGCGCAAGCAGCCGGTCCCGCTGCGCCTGGCGCGTGCCGGCCTGCCGCACGAACTGGACAGGGACAGTACTCTGCTGAGAGCCACCACCAACTATTACCCAGAAGGTTCTGCAGCCTATTGACGTATATAGGTATAGACGTTCATCTGCTGGTAAGTGATACGTTTGCCTGTAACAGCGAGAAACTAGTTAAGATGTTTACAAGACACTACATGGAGCTCATCGTATTGGAGTCCATTTTTTTTTATCAATTAAATAACGAGACGAGAAGGACATTCTCCTGATGGTAAGTGATACGCCTGCTTATAACAACGTGGTGCTAGTTTGAATGGTATATACAGCATCACATCGCGCTCGTCGTTTAGCCATAAGATGTTGAGTCTCGTTACCCCAGTAATAATAATAACTATAACACCATTCAAACCGGAACACAGTAATGTTCGGACAATACTCTTTGTCGGCTGCAATAGGTGCTGCGGTGGTAACTACCTAGACGGTATCCGGTAACGGAGACCTACCACCAGTGACATGAATAGATTGCTAATGACTATGTATGTAGTCTGAAATCATTTACCCAGGAGGGCTACAGCGAAGTCAATGATTAACAGTAAAGGAACAAGATGTGATATTATCTTAGGTGAGAGTGAGGGTGGTTGCAGTGAGTTCCCACCGCTGATGATGCGCAAGTCGTGGACTAAGGGAGTGCCGTATAGAGATGGATTCGATCACGTCAAACCGTCGGACTCCATTGGTAAGTTATTAGTGGATAATAATTGGAGATATATATGATGTTCTCTTCAGTCTGAGGATCCGTAGAGTTTTTGTGTATTTTATCATTATTTATATGCACATAATTGTCGAATAATTGAATCAAGCACATTTTTAAGTTTCTTAATATTAAAAAAAAAATAGAAAATATTAAAAATATGTTTATAATAATAAATGGTAACTAATTTAAAAAAAATCACATCGACATCATCTCATCACCACGTCAGACGTCCACTGGACATAGGCCTCCCCCAAATATCTGCACATCGATCGGTCCCGCATTAGTCGCATCCTGTGAGTTCCCACGATTCCCACCAGATCTTCGGTTCACCTTGTGGGAGGATATCAAAAATTACATTGCGGTATGCCAAATATTTGCACGAAGGACTAATATTAATATATCTCCATGGAAAACGTTTTCTTCAATCCTTGTTAGCTCTAACGGTTGTGTAAATATCCTTCAATATCAATCGGTAGCGAAATAATACGTTTAGCCTTCGCATAGGTAACTGTTACACCACGGCTACCAAAACGATGCGCACCATCAACATGCCACCGAAGCGGAAACCCGCGCCGAAACTGTACGGACCCTTAGGACCGAACGGCGAGATGCAGTTCCCTCCGCTAAAGTCGTGGGCCGAGAGAGAAAAGGAGAAATTGGATGCATTACAGAAGCAGCAGGACAAAAATAAACTACCAAAAGGTGACTGCAACTTCCGTAATCTTCTAACAATAATTCAAATGATGGTAATCATTGCATTTAAAAAAAACTCCAAAACTTTTCATCTTTTTATCTGCGATCAGTTCTAGTTCTAGTTAACGATGTGTCTTTATAATATAACGAAATGCAAGAAATTGTTTTAGGACTTGTACTGCTAGAAGATTTGGTTTCCGGAGCCTATGAGAGACGCAAAGCGGAAGCGGCTGAAGCGAAAAGAAGAAGAATTGAAAAGAAACGGAAAGATAAAGAAGATGCCGAAATAGCTGAGAAAGAAGCTTTAAAGAAGTAAGATTGAGATTATTTTTTCAACCTTTTGTGATATGGCGACCAGTCGCTCAATTTGAATGCAGTGAGTGAATTCCGGGGCTGCATTGGTTGGGTTATTGGTATAGTATCCACGACCGCGTTTGCGTCTTATTGCTTATTTCTTTACTGAGACAAATTTTTACAAACTCAGCAGTTTTATTACTTCACCACAACATGTAAATTTTACATTCCAGACACCTTGCTAAGCTATCGTTCGAGTTGCCACGGGATCCTGACGAACAGAAAGAAGAGATGTTAAAAGACACTGAGAAGGAGCATTACAGATACATTCATCCAAAAGATTTGGAGAGGATACAGTATTATTTGACGACGGTCAGTTAATTTATAGTTTGTCAATAAATTTGTATTATCCAGAAGTGTGCAGGCATAACAAAAGAAATGACTGAATAACAATATACATAAAACGCTCGTGGATGGAATTGGAGATTCTGAACGACTGAGCCGATTTGTCTTTGTTAAATCTAGACTATATAGTTAAAATCAGTTCAACCCTTTGTGAAGACTTTGACCCATTTCTAATTACTATTTCGCATTTTGTTTCTAGTCGCTGACTGATAACCTCCTCCCGGATTTCCCCTTGCACCTCTACCGACTGGCGAAAAAAGAAGTGGATAAGCAAACGATTGCAATCAAAAGGCGGCTGATGATCCTCACTTACCAGGCGTGCGTGAGGCAGAGCGAGTCGGACATAAGGCAAGCGTTTGTCACGGCTATGAAGAGGTGATCTATCATTTGTAAAACTATTTAAAGATTACTATTAATCGCTTATAACGTCTGAATCTCGGCAAGATTTAAAGGAAATGCTGACCTCCTTGAAGGATTTCTCCAGTCGTGTTAGCTTAATTATAAATTTAAGCAAGACAAAAGTCATGTATAAAAGCCAGTTATATCATAACCAGTCATCGACGCTGGTGAGATTCGCGAAGTTGTTCATGACTACAATTACTTCGAGCAACTTGTGCAAGTAAATAAAAAAAATTCGAGAATGTAGTTAAAAGGAGGATTCAATTAAGTTTAGTTGTCTTTCCTAAGTTTCGTTGAGTTTCGCTGTCGTTTATACTTTAAAGCTTGAACACGCAAATCTTTGACCAGTGCGTATTCCCTGTGATCACTAAAAGTGATGGAACGCGGATCATGCGATTACAGAACAGAGTCCTAAAGAAAACGATTTAAAAATCTATGCTCGGCATTTCTCTAATAGATAAAATTCGAAATGAAATGATCTGCAAGAGAACTAAGTATACCGATACAGTCTTCCAAGTATCCAAAAAAATGTAGCAATGTGCTGGTCACCTCTGTCGAAAAAGTCAAGTATATGAGTCGTAGAGTAGAGATCGCATTTAAGCAACGTAGCGCTGACCAGGGGTGACGATATGTGCAAAGCTACTGACAGCAAATGGATACGTATAGACTAAGATCGGATTAACTGGTGTTTCTTGCGAAAGCGCATGTTCAGCAATGATGATGATGATGATTATAGATTACGATTTATTGTTTAAAACATCCACTGCGTGATAACTAATACATACTTGTGTCAGGGACTTGCACAGAGATTTCATGTAGCGTAAACATACCGGCCCCGATCTGTGCGCTTACTTATATATAAAAATAAACTTACAAAATTTAATTCAGCATATTTACATATCATTTGAGTGATTTAAGAGTTTGAGTATTTAAACATGATTTTTAGCAGTGCTTATTTGCCTACGTAAAGCTCACACTCATTGTTTTGTAACAACAACGAGGCGCTGGATAAATTGCGCCACCGAACCTTTAATAAGTTACGCATTTGGAACCTAACGGGTTATTTAACGGTGAATTGATATTTGCTCCAAGGTGCATCCTAACTTACGTGCTGGAGGACCCTGAGGAACGGATTCGGTTGCACATCTCGCACATGCCTTCGCTGTGGCCGGCGCTGACGGTGCGCGCGCCCGTCACCTGGCACACCGCCACCGTGCGAGCACGCCAGGTCACACACACTACTAATATTTACAATAAAGATAGATGCTAACGTACAGTATGTAAAACATGAGCTTTATCATTATCATTTTAACCGATGGATGTCCTCTCCCAGACATCTCTCGGTCTCGCTCTGTTTGAGTCCAGTGGCTCCCAACGATTATTTCAATGTCGTCTGTTCACCTAGTGGTCGGTTAATCTAAGCTTAATAATATTTTTGCAAAGAAATATAAATTTTACGAATCTTTCTAAACTTATATTAAAATCAATACATTAAAGAGTTTGTTCGACAAAAACAAAAAACGAATTAATAATATTTGTACGACTTAATAGATTATAGGAAATACTTCAATATACATCACATTCCTTTCAGGCGAGATCTCTGCTACTTTAAATGGATAGGATAATTAGATTTGTCAAAATCCGTATATGTATGTTGAGGTCCCAACGATTTCAATATGTAGTCTGTAAGGTTTATTATAAATTTCAATATTACAGTCCCTGAACTTCCGATTTTATCATGGCAATCCGGTGCTGCTCGAACTCCGCCGCTTGTGGCAAGAGAAGTGAGAACTTTGTTTTAAATATATATAAGATACAGTTTATTTTTTAAATGATCTGCTACTAGGTTGCTACTACTACATTACTGTTATTGTTTATTAGACTAGTTTTAACAATACACTACCTTTAGAAAAAAAAGTGAATGGTGGTAGAAGTGAAACTCTGTATTCTGGTCAATTTGCAAGATAATGAGATGAATAATATTATGGAGGTGGTAAACAGAGACAGAGAGCAATTCTTTGGTTATTTATCTTCGATTGAACTACTTTAAACTCTCTTACAAATTAACGAAAGAAAGGAGACTTTCTTTATGCCAACAGCTAAGTATTAGAACAGTCTGCCGGCTTCAGAGTTTCAATCCAGGTATAACGTGGGGATCTTTAAAAGAAGTGTGAATAGGATTCTTCTAGACTAATGCATTGTACCACCAAAGACTACATCGCCGCTTACCATCACGTTGAGTTGTAATCAGACCTAGTCTATACAAATAAAAATAGAGATATAAATTGAAGTACTTAAAGTAACATTATAGTAAATGTAGACATTATCCGATTGAATATATTTAGAATGATTATTGTTATGTATGTTCATTGTGTTCACGTTAAGTTAGTTTTAAATATTTTCGTATGCAGATATCAAAACATGTACATTTGTGACATGGACAAGATGCAAGAAGGCCTACCATTCCCCCAATACACATCGGAATTCACCGAGAGGTTGCAGAAGCTGTGCGCTGCAACTAGGGCCGAGCTGATGGACAACTGGCTGATCGACGTCGCCGACATCATGCTTAAGATGCGCCAGCATTGGTCCATATACGTGGCCAAGCAGAAGAAGGCTTCCACCTTCGAAGTGGAGATGTTTTTTAGGTAGAAAATGGAAAATCCTTTCTATATCTAAAGCTTATTATTTTAAAGTTTTTTATTTTATTTATGGAAGTAACATAAGGAACCGTCGGAAGAGATTAGAAATATAATACTAACAATAAATACTAAGTATAATCATTTTATATATTGAAAGGACTAGAAAGGAATCAAAACATTAGCTACAACTACAGCAAATAACAGGTTACATAATTTTACAAAATAGCCTAGAGATGATGATGATGATGATTATTCTTCTTCTTCTTCGTCGGTATCACTCTTGACAGAGTGGTCATGGTCAACACTTCAAGTGGTGCTCGCATGCTTAACAACACGTCGCCATTCCTCTCCGATGGCAACTTCATAGTGGATTCATGTAGAGGTAACGATGATGAACCATTTACTGCCGCCTTTATCTGATCAGTCCATCTTATAGGCATTCTCATGGTAATGATATTAAGTATATAATGTTGTACTCTTTGTGTTATGTCAATCGCTATTAAGGAAAGATACACGTCTTATATTTTAAAGCAAAAGTAGGACTATGGGTTATTCTTTAACAGCGCCGTTAAATATACTATCGTTGGAACTCGAGGGGTTATTTCCTAAGGATATATTTAAGGTCAGTTATCTACCGAGCTGGCCAGGTGCGAATTGGTATTAATAAAGTTACTTTCTGACTCAGTAACTGATCTGAATACTTTTCTCCCGTAGCTGTGCTCACAGTTTGATGTCCAGACAAATTCGCGACATGGTGGAGCGCAGCGTGAAACACTTTGCCAAATACTTTGCATACTATTGGGCAAGTACATATGTGTTATTAATTTTCATTAAAAAACATATTACTGTATTTGTCATATCTACTAATGTAAGAAATTTTGTTATTTCATTCGGCAGGAGGGTAACGACTATGGGGATGAGTACAAGGATTACACTTACATAAAGAATCCTTTACTGCGAATCAAGGTGATCGGCCGCCCGGGCAGCACCAACATCACTTTCGAACCTTCCCTAGAGCAGACAAGGGTGCTCATCGTCAAGTGGTTCCACACCATTATAAACGTGAACCACAAACTGCCCAGTGTAGACGCGATAATGTATCCAGGTGATTTTAAGTTTTTTTTTGATAGCTTAGAAGAACGCATAGGTTAAGAGAAAGTGGTCCTAACGAGCATTGCCCCTTACTGGTGCTACATTTTCTTTTATCAAAGCCGTTGAAGTGTCTGCTTTATTTTCAATAAGTGATCGCTATAAGCGATGGCAATGAAAACTAGTCTCTTGTTTATATAAATGGAAGAGTAGTTATTGAAGAGTCTTATTCCTCTAGAGGTAACACGTCCGAGGCCATATCTACAATCCGTGTACCCAGAGGAGCAGTACATGGTGAACATCATCAACGAGTCGGTTGCGCACTACCGGATGAACCGACCGGGGCCCATGAGCTTTCTCAAACGCTACGAAGAATACTTCCATCTTCTGAACGGCACTGCGCATCAGGAACTGTTGTCTTTTTTCGCGCTGGAACCGCCACCATATTTGAAGGTATGAATCGATGTTTTTGTTCAAGTTTTAAGAGTTTTGTTTGCAGATAAGCTTCCTGGAGTATCCAATTATACTCTTTAATTTTTTTCACCATTTCTGTATCATTTTTGGATATTTTTATTATTCTAGGTTAGCCTAAGCAACTACTATGTATCCAAATTTCTCTTAAACCTAACTTTAATTTCCGTTTCTGTCCTGTCCCAGGATTTCTCAGCGCGTATCTATATGTATGAGGATTTGCGCGATGAAGTTCTCTTCCTCCGGCGCGACATCCCGCTGAACATGGTGATGTTGGACTGCGGACCGCTAAACGATACTCTGTGGAATATTGTCGACGGACTTCGGATGTACATTGTCGACCACTTCATCCTCATGAACAGGAAATGGAATCGAGCGTAAGAATATATCAATTAAATATTTCCAGCTTAATATCATAATTATACCCACTCTCTGGTGAGGTTTGCGGGAAGCAGCTGGATGCGGGCAGCGCGGGATTGATCGATGTGGATATCTTAGGGGGTGGGGGGGGGGGACTATGTCTACCAGTGGACGTCTGTCGGCTGATGATGATGATAAATTTATTTCATCATCAATCAGTACTTCGTGCTATATCCATGTAAAGCTTCACTTAAAGCTCGGATATTGGGGTCGTTCTTACCTTGAGGACAACCTTACGTCCCAAGGTGTTCTACACTATGCGGGGCACAATGTTGTGCCCCGCATAGTGTAGGACAAGTGAAATTACTAATGACACTTCGTTACCCCAGTAATTTCAATAGCTAGAGCACCGTTCTATTTAGAACAGAGTAGTGTATGCACAGTACTGTTTGGTAAAAGTAATAAGAGCTGCGGTGGTATCTGACTGGACTGTCACCGGCAACAGAGCCTCCATTAATGTGAGTTCAGTCAGTAATGGCGCGGTGGTGTTGGTGTTCGCGGTTGCAGCATCTGCGACGTGTACGAGGGCATGGCGGCGCGTGCGTCCGAGAGCCCGGAGACTACCGCGCAGCTGGTGGCGCTGCTCGCCTACGTGCTCGACTGCCGCGACTGCGCGCTGTTCGATCTGCGCGAGCGCGCGCGCACCTCCGCCGAGTACGTGCTCTTCCTCATGCAGCACGCGCACCTCTCATGTGAGTCGCCACCACTATTTTCATTCTGTTGATTGCCTCCTCGGTGCTTAGTATAAGCGTTGGTCTCCTACTGTTAAAATTCCAAGTCGTTACCGGGGCTACAAGGTATATTACAAAGTTGGAGTGGAGGTACAGGTTTGTCTAATCAGAGTATCTAGATGTAATGGCTCCCGCACAACAACATGGGATCCAAGCCAACCTCACTTGGTCGTTGTGCACCCTGCTAATTAATAAATGAGGCTCCAGGTCCCACCAATCCGCATTGCGCCATTGTGGTGGGAAATGGCCCAAATTTTCCCAAATGAACCCCTACCCGATTGTGTGGGGATCTTTGGAGGACGATGATGACGATGAGAGTATCTAGCTATACAACCCCCGTATAATAAATTCACCCCCATAACATCATTACTCTATTCATCTGTCAACATATAAGAGCCGGAGACTACTAGATAAGACTTTAAATAAATTTATCATTAATGAATATTTTTTATCTTAGTTGAAGACATTAACCTAAACACCAGAGTGTTTCTCTGGCCTTTGGATATGGAAGATACTATTGATTTAACCGTAAAAACACTAAACACTAAGAAAACAATGGCAGAAGATAAACTGAAGAGTAAAAAGACTATCTTCGAGGAAAAGTTAAAGCGACACGAGAAAGAGTTGGAGATTTTCAGAAGATATGATCCTCCGCTATTGAACTTGGATCTTTTGAAGGAAGTCGTGGCGAAAGTTGACGAAATCTTTATGAACTTGACGGTAAGGAGAATTTAAAGAGTCTTAAAAATCTGATATTCTAATCCATGTAAGTTTATTAGTTCATATTATTAATTAGTCATAGTATAAATTCAACAGGAAGACAAGCACGAGGCCGATGACATAATAAATGAGGAACAGTTGCTGGATCAGGAGGTATCCGCGTACTACAGCCTGCAGACCATGCTGACTGGCATCGAGCCCTTCCACAAGCTCTGGCACACGGCTTTTGATTTCTACGACGGTTACGAGAAGTGGTAGGCACATGTATATAAGAACTTGCTCGGAGAATGGACTCGAAGGAAATGTGTGTGAGAGAGTTTTAAGGCTGCTGATGATGATAATGGTGATGAGTCTAAGAGTGTTGTAAATTGAACAACGTTAAAATTTTCTATTCATCTCATGCTTTAATAGAATGCTCTTTTAAAAGAACTGTACACAAGAAGTTAATAGCAAGAAATACAGGTGAAACAAAGAGTCTGTGATCTCTTTAACTTTTATACTGGTTGTAGGCTTCAGTCGCCGGCAACCGTCTAGGTAGGTACTACCGCAGCGCCTATTACACCTGACAAACAGTACTGTGTAAACCTTACTGTATTCCGGTTTGAATGGCGCTGTAGCTATAGAAATAATTGCGGTAACGAGACAACATTTTATGTCGCAATATGGTACAGTGTATATCATAGTAACTGACGTCTAATTGTCGGGGCAAACGTATCACTTACCACTAGACAAACGTCTTGTTTGTCTCACGACTTCATTGTATCAAGAGAAATTAAGTTACTCAAACGCGATCTGTAATATTTCACATTGAACACAGGTATCACGGTCCATTTGACGGTTTGGACGCAGAGCAGATCTCTAATGATGTGGAGGCGTGGTGGAAGCTGCTGTACAAGTTGGGCCGGCAGCTGTTCGAGTACCCAGGCGCTAAGCGCATCGCCGACATGGTGCGCAACAAGCTGGAGAAGTTCAAGGTCCTGCTGCCGGTGCTCTGTGCGATCTGCAACAAGGTGCTTATTGAATTGAAAGGTTTTCTAAATATGGATAATGAATTATGTGTACAGTGAATTGGCACCATGAAGTGATGAAGCAAATGTTCCTTTATCAAATGGTGATGAGCTGTACTATCAGGTGAATAGTTACAGCATCAAATCAGAGAGCTGAATTCATTTCTGTTATGAAGTCCATCAGAGAGATTGGGATTAAAGAGTGTGATGAAATTGAGCAAATGATGAGTACATGCTTGCAGGGTATGCGAGACCGTCACTGGGCACAAATTAGCGCGCTGGTGGGCGTGGAGGTGGAGCACGGGCCGGGAACTACGCTCGCTGATATGGTGGAGCAAGGAGTTCACGTGTTCACCGCTCAGCTCGAGGAGATCGAGCAGTATGCACGCAAGGAGTATTCGCTAGAACAAGCGCTCGTCAAGATGAAGGAAGAATGGGTCGGCGTCAAATTTGAAATCATGCCATACAGGTAAGGAGCAACCTTTCAAATTAAATTGAGGACAATGTTTTCCTTCTTTTCGATTAATTACTAGCCACATAAAACAGTAGTGTGCAAGTATTGGCAGTCGATTATGTTTAGGGATACCGGTGTGGGCGTGCTAACGGGTCTGGACGACATCCAGCAGCTCCTCGACGATCACATCTTAAAGTCGCAGACCATGCGCGGCTCGCCTTATGTGAAGGCCTTTGAGGCGGACATGGTGGCATGGGAGGAGAAACTGATCAGCATGCAGGACATATTGGATCAGTGGTTGCAGGTACTGTCAGTTAACAACTGAAATATTCTCCTCATGAGGCTTCAACTGCGTGTGAAAGAAAAAAAAAAATACCTTTATAATTTTGTGTTTTTTTTGTCACAAATTTTGTTTCTTTTCTATCTAGATTTTTTGCTTCAAAAGACGTAAATAACACATTTCGTGTAATTAGTAAAATAAAACAAAATATTATACTAACAGAACAGAACAGAAGAAAAGATTGCAATGACCTTAATTAAACATGATATTGTTTCTATGTGTAAATGAATGGAAATAGCGTTTCTGTTAATTTCTCATTGCAATATTGTGTATGATTGTCACAGTGCCAAGCGACGTGGATGTACCTGGAGCCGATATTCTCGTCGGAGGACATCATGCGTCAGATGCCAACGGAGGCGCGCAACTTCCGCGACGTGGACAAGGAGTGGCGCACCGTGATGCTCGCCACTCAAAAGGAGTCGATGGTCCTCAAGGCGACCGACTACCCCTCGCTGCTTAAGAAGATGAAATACAATAACACCCTGCTGGACGACATACAGAGAGGATTAAACGACTATTTGGAAAAGAAGAGATTGTTCTTCCCAAGGTATCTTAACTGATCTGAGGTTCTGTTCCTCGTATTAAAGTTCAGTAAACTGGAGGTCCACTTTATGGTATATAATTAGCTTGCCCATGACAATGTGGCACAAGTTAAGTTTGCACTACATATTACTTGTCTCCTTGAGCAACAAAATTTTGAATTTCGTTGTTATATTATACTAATTTTTCATTATTATATAATTATATACAATGTTTCTGTCACTGTGTGATACGACTAATCTTACAGATTCTTCTTCTTATCCAATGACGAGTTATTGGAGATACTTTCTGAAACTAAGGATCCCATGCGAGTGCAGCCCCATCTCAAGAAGTGCTTCGAGGGCATCTATACATTGGAATTCAATACTGCTGACGAAATTATTGGAATGGCATCTGCTGAAGGAGAAATTGTCAGCTTATCATCATCTATACAGCCTGCTGATGCGAAGGTAATATGATTGGGGATACATTGCAATGAGAACAGTACATACGGGGTCTTCCTCTAATGGAATTTATTTACCAGATTTGTAATCGATTTCGAAAGGTCTTTAGGTTGTATCTAATAAGCGATAATGCAGGGTATGGTGGAGCGTTGGCTGCAGCAGCTGGAGCAACAAATGATCATAAGCCTGTGCGACGTGGCGATGGAGGCGACCAGCGCGTACGGCACCTGCCCGCGCGAGGAGTGGGTGCTCGAGTGGCCCGGGCAGATCGTACAGGCCTGCTCCTGTGTGCAGTACACCAGCGAAGTATGTTTCTCCCTCTACAGTTTTCGTTATAATTACATCAGACTCTGCCTCCTTAGCGCAGTAATTAAGCGTTTGCACGCGTCCCCTATTCGTTTCCGGGGCAACAGTTGTTGAATATGAATTCTTGATATTACAAATCTGTCCTCTTAATAGCATTATACTTTTACAATTTTGTACATGTAAAACTACACAGGAGACTAACCTAACCTCACCTAATCCACTAAAGCAATGTTGTGCCTGTAATGACCATGATCTTGATTTTTTTCGGAACCTAAAAGAATAAAACGAAATTAATGATAATGGAGAGTCTCGTCAAATCTCCTTACTACCAACGGGTTGCGGACTGACATTAAAACCATACGATTGTAAATTAAAAGTATGTATGAAACCAAATGGATCATCCGTTTAGGCAATAGAAGCTATAGAATCATCCAGTCTGCCTGAGCTGGTAGAGCGGTGCACGCAGCAAATCAACGGGCTCGTGTACCTTGTGCAAGGAGACCTGGATCCTGGCAATCGGATCACCATCGAAGCGCTCATTGTCATTGATGTACATGGCACGTAATTACTTTATTTAAGCTTATAAAGTATTTAAAACTTTTTTGTCATATTATCGCTTCACTGTATATGTTAGAACTTCATCACAACTTCTGCAGGCAAGTTATAAAGCGTGTCTGGCGGCAGATTTATATTTTAAAAAACAAATATCTCAATAAGTTATAAACAGTGCGGGGGGAAGGTGGTGTCATTAGAATCACCGATCGTGCGGATTTCTTAATCACGATGTTGCAGTGGTCGGGTGAGCATCGCGCGTTCGCTATTGAATCATTTTTCAAGAGTAACGATTCTTACGTACTCGCTCCGACAGCCGACAGTTTTGTTCACATTTCAATATTCGACAGATAGGCGATGGGCCGAGTGTGAATTTAATTCGTTCGTGGGTGGAGAGGTTCCGCGCAACTGCTTCGGCTATGAACACACCACAGCCAGGACCTAGTCGATCGTCAAGGACCCCCGAAAACATTGAACTGGTTGAACGCAGTTTACGTGAAAATGCACGACTTTCGATACGGAAAAGGGCAGCTTCACTGGGACTTCCAAGAGCAATTGTGCATGAAATTTTGAAAAAAGATATGAAGTTTTATCCTTTTAAAATTCAAATAATTCAAGAATTGAAAAAAAATGAGTTTGCGTCACGCAAATTTTTTTGTGAAACTATGTTGGAGCTATTTCGCACTGTGAATTCCATTTTTTGGAGCGACGAGGCTCATTTTCATTTCAACGAATACGTAAACAAGCAAAATTGCTGTTACTGGGCTCTAAGAACTCGCAATCGTCGACTGAAGCACCAAAAACCATTACATTGCCCAAGGGTAACTGTTTGGTGCGCTTTATCCACGAATGGGATAATCGGACCATTTTTTTTTGAAAATGCACGGGGCCAAGCGACGAATGTCAATGGTGAGAATTATCGGCTCATGATTTCGAATTTCTTTTTGCCGAACCTGCGAGCTCATTCATCATTCTCATCACACACGTGGTTTCAACAGGATGCGGTACAGGTGCGACCGCACACACGGCCAGAGCTTCGATGGATTTGTTGCGAGAAAATCTCCCTCAAAAACTGATTAGTCGCTTTGGGGACATCCCGTGGCCACCGAGGTCACCCGACCTAACTCCAATGGATTTTTTTTTTGTGGGGCTACCTCAAAGAGAGAGTTTACGCCAATAATCCGCGAACTGTTGTGGACTTAAAAGAAAATATTCGGCGAGAAATCAGCGCAATTGAACCAAGTTTACTGCAGCGTGTGGCACGGAATACGAGGCTCCGTTTCGAACAGTGTGTGCAACAGGATGGAAGACATTTGGATGACATTATCTTTAAAAAATGAAATCCGCATTTGTACTCTATCTTTTAATACTTTTAGTAAAATTATATGTCAAACATATTATTTTTTATTTAAATTTGAAAACATAAATCTGCCACCAGACACCCTGTATAGCAATTAAAGACATTACTCCAAGCAATGTTTACACAATACACCAGCTGAGATTTAAAATTGATCAGAAATATTCCTGTCCGGAGGCACATTTCCCTCTCCCGTAGTTAACACCCCCGCAACTCACATTACAGAAGAAATTTTGTACAATCCATTCTTAGTTGACCTCTAAACGGCAGAAGCAATATCTCTACCAAATTTTGGGTGTTTACGTCTAACAGTTTCGGTGATCTCGTGATGAGTCGATGAGTCTCTTCATATCTCATATATATATTATATATGGACTTATTTGATAATGATAAATATGATGATATACAATAACCCTGTTACTAGTGGTAGGTGTCTGGTGCCGGACACCATCTAGATAGGTACTACCGCGCCAATTGCAGCTGACAAACAGTACTGTGTTCCGGTTTGAAGGGCGCTGTAAGTAGTATAATTACTGAGGTAACCAGACCAACATCATAGGTCTCAGACGAGGAGCGTGCAATGTGGTGCTGTGTATATCATCCTAACTAGCGCCACGTTGTAATGAGCGGGCGTATCACTTACCATCATATGAAAGTCCCGCAGTTCTTGTCGCTTAATTGAATAAAAAAAAAAATTAACCATCATAGGAACTGATAGACATGTATTGCTCTACGAAGTTATTGTCAAGTATTTATTATCAAGTATGATCTCAATAAACATCTCCGTCTCAGGGCGTTCAATCTTAGAGGATATGGTGAGCAAAAAGGTAGCCGACATCACGGACTTCAACTGGATCTCGCAGCTGCGGTACTACTGGCGCGGCGACCGTCTGATCTGCTCCATGATCACCACTGACGTGGAGTACGGGTTCGAATACTTGGGCAACACTGGACGACTGGTGGCCACGCCACTTACCGATCGATGTTACAGGTGAACAGAAAGTCTTAAGTCTCAAGCGGTACCCAATATTTTTAGGTACTTGAAGGTGGTCACAAACCTTCTCAAACTTCTTCCATATATCATCTTCATTATCATCCGCCGATAGACGTCCACTGCTGGACATAGGCTTCTCGCAAAGATTTCCACATCGATCAGGATTTTTATGAGGGGATTTGGATCAATTCCCACTACGCTGGCCCAATACAGGTTGGTGGGTGCTTGGTGGTGGGCTTCCTTATGTAGATAGATTTTATTTTTTCTTATTATTTAACATGCATCTTGTATATTTTAAATTTTTCCTTTGACATGTTCGTACATTGTATTTTTATTTACTATTAAATTATGGAATTTATTGAGAATTGCTAAATGCACGTTGTCATCAATAACAAAGCTGAATAATATATGTACTGCATTAGAACGCTAATGAGCGCCCTGAAGCTTAACCTTGGTGGCGCTCCCGAGGGTCCGGCCGGCACAGGCAAGACGGAGACCACCAAAGACTTGGCCAAAGCCGTCGCAAAGAAATGTGTAGTCTTCAACTGCTCCGATGGTCTCGACTACAAAGCATTGGGCAAATTCTTTAAGGTAAAGCGTTAGTTTTGTAGCTATTAAAAAAGTAAAAACTCATCGACCAGTTCAAGATTCAGTATAATCCATTGAGTGCAATTCTTTAAGAAATAAACGACCTTCTCCTTCCTTCTCTCTTATTAGGGGCTAGCACAATCAGGGGCGTGGGCGTGTTTCGACGAGTTCAACCGAATCGAGCTGGAGGTGTTGTCTGTTGTCGCACAGCAGATCCTTTCCATCCAGCTCGCCATCCTGCGTCGCGAGAAGCGCTTCGTCTTCGAGGGTACTGAGATATCTCTCAACCCAACTTGTTCGGTCTTCATCACTATGAATCCTGGGTAAGAACATTCTTAACATGTTTTCTTAAAAGTTTAGAAGTAATAGTTTAAAATATAAAAACCGCGTTACATCTATATCACATTAGTCCAAACTTAATTTAAATATTTAGAGTAGATGCATGAAGATTGTAATAGAGTGAAGGGAATAAAAGAGAAAAAGTATGAACACCATGAAAAATAGTAGTTTAAAAAGATCAAACAGATAGTAAATAGAAGAAATCAGGACAGACAGAATTTATCGTCATTTTTGTACTTTATTTCCTTTTTAGTTATGCAGGCCGTACCGAGTTGCCGGACAACCTGAAGGTGTTGTTCAGGACGGTCGCCATGATGGTGCCGGACTACGCTATGATCGGCGAGATCACACTGTACTCAAATGGATTTGTCAATGCCGGACCGTAAGCCAATCATCATTAATATTCTACTCAATTGTTGTGCACTGCTGACATTGTTGAATGTATAAATCTTAATATAGATTACTCAAAAATTTCACGATATCGTTAACCGCTATCCTAATAGATTTTAACATTTCCTCCCTCTTCCACAGGTTAGCACGTAAAATAGTCCAGGCGTACAAACTGTGTTCGGAACAGCTCTCATCGCAGAATCATTACGACTACGGAATGCGGGCAGTCAAGTCCGTGCTACTTGCATCCGGCGCGCTCAAGAAGAACTATCCAGAACGAGATGAAGCTCAGCTCGTGCTGAGAGCTATCATTGACGTCAACTTGCCCAAATTCCTATCGCAAGTGAGATGTCATCAAACCTGAATTCCATTTCTATCATCCATCCATCCATCCAATCAGCCGGAAGACGTCCACTGCCGGACAATTCCATTTCTACTAACATTTAATTAATTCTAGATTTAATTCTGATCTGATCATAACTTGCGTAGCCTATGCTTAAATTGTAGGCTACAATAATAGGTGGTAGTACATCAATAACCAGCTGATTCAACCGCTGGATATAGACCTATCCGTTAGAACTCTAAGCCAAAGAAAAATAAGACCAATCTAAAATAATGGAATTAGGAATCTTTTGGACCATTCGATTTTGTTAAGTCAAATATATTTAACCATAAAATTGAACACATTGTTTTGAAAAGGACGTGCCTTTGTTCGCGGGCATTTACTCGGATTTGTTCCCGGGCGTCGAAATCCCGCAGCCTGATCGCGCGGAGCTCACTATCAATATCCTCAAGGAGCTGGAGAAGCGCAACCTGCAAGCCACGGACTGGTACTTAGAGAAGATAATACAGGTGATCGTTTAATTAGAGTTACAATTAGTACACACAATACTTCTGCATTTTTTCCCATCAATGATAAGATTTTTTTTCCTGCAAAACTTGACCAAACAGTAATGTATAATTGATAAGTTGATATTTACCGGACTCTAGCAATTAAATTTACTAAAGAAGAATTTTTGTCTATTCGTTAGGAATTTTCCTTATCCTGGTCCTTCGTCATAAACTTTCTAAACATGTTTTTTGCAGATATACGAGATGATGCTTGTACGTCACGGATTCATGATCGTGGGCCCACCAATGGGCGGGAAAACTCAAGCTTATCAGACTTTAGCGGACTCACTACGCGCCTTGCAGCTGATGAAGCCTCCGCCCCGACACAAGGAGTTCGGCGCGATCTATCGCATAATGAACCCCAAGGCCATCACTATGGGTCAGCTCTACGGCTGCTTTGACCCTGCTTCACACGAATGGTATGTTTTGTTAATACCGCACATAACATAACCTGTAATCATTATAGTGAGTATAGAATGCATGAAATGACCTAAATGAGAAAAGTTCTCAGGGTTTGAGATGGTAATAAATCTGAGAGACAATTAACGTTCAGAAGCGATGTAACAGTTGTCGAATAATTGAGACCGCAAAGGAGATCTTGGAATATTAAATCACTACATCAGACTAGGGCATGTACTTTGACAAAATTTTCAGGTCGGATGGAGTGTTGGCGATTGCCTTTCGCGAATATGCGATGTCCACGACGCGAGACCGTAAGTGGATTCTGTTCGACGGACCGGTGGACGCCGTATGGATCGAGAACATGAACACCGTGCTTGATGATAACAAGAAACTCTGCCTCATGAGTGGCGAAATCATACAGGTTACGTACCCGCTAAGAGAACGTGGGAGTTCTGCATCTCTTGTATTAATAATTTTTGTTTACTGCAATGTCAGCGTTAGCCGATGTGTTCCTTGGGTAAAAGAATCACTTCTCCTTTGACGATTTTCAGTTTGTATAGATTAATTAGAAGATATAAATACGATTGATTTACAGATGACAAATAAGATGAACCTGATCTTCGAGGCGGCGGACCTGGAGTTCGCCTCACCGGCCACTGTATCTCGATGCGGAATGATTTACATGGAACCCGAGCAGCTGGGTACTATTTATTAGACCCCATTCTTTTTAAAACATGTATCAACATCATAACTATTGACTATATTAATTATAACATAGAAAACATAAATTACTTGTTAACTATTCTCTGTTGTATATCACTTAACGTCTGTCACATAACAAACATTTTTAATTTACGTGCACGGAGAAATTTTCCAGAAAATACCAATTTATAATTTTAACGTTTGCTAGGTTGGCGTGCGTACTTATCTTCCTACAATGCCTATCTGAGTAAAAGACTCATTCCTGAGCAGTTCGACCTGATCCAGGAGTTGATAGACTGGCTCGTGCCGGCCATGTTTGATTTTCTCTTAGTGCACTGCCGGCAATTTGTTAAAGTTGGCGAAATTCATCAATTTTACGTAAGTGTTACCGGCGGTCAACTCCTTTTTAGAGTTATTATTTCTTCCTCGGAATTGTTGAACTTGTTGGAACTGGAATTATAAAACTATAATTGGCGATGTTTAGCTTTATTGTGTTCACGTTATCAACTAGAACTGGAACGTTTTAGCCTCATTGTCACATGTGACATCGATATTATTAATTAAACATATAATGGGTTTCCTTTTATGAAGAGAACTCCATGTATCAATTATGTATATTATGTTATGTACATAGTAGTCGTCACAATCTGTCTTTTCTGAACTGTATATACTATGACTGCATTTTTTTTAGTCCTTCACACGTCTTTTCACGTGTCTGTTGGAAGCCGAGACTCAGTGCAGCACGATGTGGTTGCAGTGCACCTTCATATTTTCACTGCTGTGGGGACTTTGCTCGTCACTCGATGGTAACTATGATCAAACGTAATCCATTTAAGCCATCTAAAAATTAAATAAAGAAGTGTTCCATCGGGATAAAATATACTGTATTCAGGTGAAAGTAGAAAACACTTCGACACGTTTTTCCGCAAGCTGTTGGATGGGAGCAACGCGACCTATCCGAAGCCGAAGTCATTCAAGTTGACTAAGAACCAGCTGTTCCAAGACAAGGACACGATATTCGATTACGTTTACGACAAGCGAAACAACGGCACTTGGATACCCTGGGTCGATTTAGAAAAGGAAGTACCAATACCAGCCACTGCGAAGGTTAAGTCAAAAAGTAGTTTAATATAATGCCGACTTTAAAATATACTAATCCTAAAAATTCTAATACATTTATTTATACTCAAATGTACTGTATATACCAATATTATCATAACTAGGTCAACGAAGTTATAATTCTGACGAACGAGAACGCTTACTTGCGTTATTTCGTGACGAAGATGGTGAAATCTCAGATACCGATACTCCTGGTGGGCCCCACGGGCACGGGCAAGTCCTCCCTCGTGCTGGATTTCCTTCTGTCCCTGCCAAAGGAGAGATATATCACTAATACTATAAATTTCTCCGCCAGAACTACCGCTAATCAGGTTAGCTTGGACTATATATATATTCTACATATCATTACAACACTATTTAACTTCTACATATATAACATGGCTTCAAGATATTTGATTTGAGGCTATTATTTCTGAAGTAGTAATAGATTTGTTGCATTGCAGACTCAAGACATTATCATGTCTAAAGTGGACAGGCGGCGTAAAGGTGTCTTTGGGCCTTCCATGGGAAAAAAGGTACGAAAACTAACAAGAGAACGAAATATAATATAAGGTTGGAAAATATCTCCCTTCCGCTTTTTTGCTCTTTATTCAATGCTTTATAAAAAGTGTTACAGTGATCGGATTTAGTTCAAATATGCGCCGTTTTGTTCCATAATCTGTTTCCATCTAGACGGCAACTTCATAATACCTCCCTCGTAGAAGCCCTCCTCCTTATTTGCGAAGAACTCGGACAGCCACTTTTCATAAGCCTCTTTTGAGTTCAACTTTACACCACCAAGGGCGTTCACCATGGACAGGAACAGGTGGTAATCACTTGGCGCTATGTCCGGGCTATATGGTGGATGCGATAAAACTTCCCATCCAAGCTCCGGTAGCTTCTGACGAGTCATCAACGAAGTGTGTGGTCTGGCGTTGTCCTGGTGGAACACTACACCCTTCCTGTTGGCCAATTCTGGATGCTTCTGGTCGATCGCCTGCTTCAAGCGGTCCAGTTGTTCGCAGTAGATGGTAGAATTAAGCGTCTGGCCATATGGGAGCAGCTCATAGTGGATAATTCCCTTCCAATCCCACCAAACACACAGCAAAAACTTCCTGGCCGTCAATCCCGGCTTGGCCACTGTTTGGGACGATTCACCGGCCTTCGACCAAGACCGTTTTCGCTTGATATTGTCGTATGTGATCCATTTTTGGTCGCCAGTCACCATCCGCTTCAAGAATGGGTCGAGTTCGTTCCGTTTCAGCAGCATATCGCAGGCGTTGATTCGGTCCAGAAGGTTTTTTTGCGTCAAATCATGCGGCACCCAAACATCAAGCTTTTTTTTGTATCCAGCCTTCTGCAGATGGTTTAAAATGGTTTGGTGACTAACTCCCATCTCCTGGGCGATGTCACGAGATGCCACATGCCGGTCTAACTCGATGTAGTCCATGATTTGATCGGTATTTGTCGTCACAGGTCTTCCGCCGGCTGGCTTATCCATGGTGTCGTTTTCACCGGCTCTGAATCGTCGAAACCATTCCTCCGCGGTTCGAAGTGATAGAGTACCATCCCCTAAAACACCATTAATCTCACGGAACGTTTCTCTAGCGGATTTGCCTTTAACGAAGGAAAACTTTAAAATAGCGCAAATTCGGCGTTAGTGAACTCGCATGTTTACACGTCTATAACTGTTGAACGCAATATCCAAACTAATTATGCATAGCGTCGTTTTGTAGGTTATGTCAAGACCTTTCAAATTATGTATAGTATTGCCAGATACGAGCTCTGTAGCGCTTTGTACATAGCCGCGAAATTCAAAAGACAAAAAGGCGGAAGGGAGATATTTTCCAACCTATTATATAACTGATAAGTGATCGTCGAGTGAAGTGATGGTGTCAGTTCCAATACGACAAATAATCACGCAATGTATATATAGATACTAACACTTCCATTCAAGCTTTCTTTATCAATTTCCAAACTACGTTATCTTTTGAATTTGAAGGGGGCGTCAAACGTTAGTCCTATTTGTTTTAATGCAGTTTAGGTTTTCCGAAACTATTTTGCAATCTCTTGTGTTTAAAGAGGAGATATGCAAAAATTCATTGAATCATCACGAGATCTCCAAAACTATCAGAAGTAAACACAAAATTTGGTAAAGATATTGCTTTTGCCATTTACACATCGGCTATGAATGGACTTTAAAAAGCTGCGGGGATGATAATAACGGGTACGGAGGCGAGGATCGCTGCCGGGCGGGAATAATTTTGATAAATTAAATATCTGTATTTCAAATGTAATTCTATATTACAGCCAGAAAAGCCGACGGGGAGCAGCTAGTATTTTAAAAATCTGCATATTACTAATAATTTTTCGTTTGCTTCAAGTGCGTGTTATTCGTGGATGACCTAAGTATGCCGCAAAAAGAGCAGTACGGGGCCCAGCCGCCGCTCGAGCTGCTGAGGCAATGGATCGATCACGGCCATTGGTATGACCTGAAAGAAAAAGTACGACAAGAAGTTGTAGATGTGGTGAGTTGTTGTTTGAACGACTTAATAATGTGCTATTATATATTATTATAAAAAATTTTTTTACAGCTTTATATCAGTGTGCTAAACAGCTGTTGTGTGCGAGTAAATAGTTGAAAAGATCCGCTAACTTGCATATAAGTAACTTAAGAAAACTCAGTGCAAAATTCACAGGTTTTTATTTATAAATCTGTAGTCATTATAGTTAGGAAATGCTAACCATAGAGAGACAGCTATATTATACAAATGTAACGAAAATTTAGAAAAAACGAAATAAGGAAAGAAAACGTTAAAGAAAATGTTATTTCAAGCGCATTAAATAAAAGTTAGATGTCATAATATATAAGAATAGATAGTAAACGGATAATTCTAATGCGAGTACGAGTTAAATTTAAAATTTAATATTAATTTATAACATAATAACATTACAACTCACGGGTATTTCTTTATTAGAATTTGGTATCACCCCTCTTTTATTTCAGTTATTTGTCTCGGCGATGCTGCCGCCGGGTGGTGGCTCCAACTTGATCACATCACGACTGACACGGCACATGCTGCTCATTACGCTGGACTCGTTCGAAGACAACACCCTGAACAAGATCTTTTGCACGATTATGGATTGGCATTTCAGTAAAGGGTTCCCTGACGCGCTGGCGCGTCAAAGCAAGGTTTTGTCTACTTATCTTTAAATAAAAGTTGATACCTCATAATCGAAATATTGTACTACCTACTATTCAAACTAGAAAGTATAAATACCGCTAAAACTGCTGGGCGGACTTACCATCGAATCTAATCCAGGCCGTGGTGGGAGCGACGATGGAGGTGTACAAAGCGGTAACGCTGCAGTTCCTGCCGACACCCAGCAAGTGTCACTACCTGTTCAACTTGCGGGATTTCGCCCGAGTCATTCGCGGCGTCCTGCTCGTACCCTCAACGCATCTCAAGGAGTTACCAAAACTTGTACTGCTCTGGATTCACGAGACCTATCGCGTTTTCTACGACCGCTTGACGGACGATGATGACAGGTACGTTTCCTAAACGTGGAACGGTGAGCTCAACTGTGAAGAAACATATTCCTCTTAGACAACTTAATTAAAACAAATTCCTTTCACAACTGTGCAGCTCTTTCTCTTCTCCCCAGGAAGCGGTTGTTCGACATAGTATACAAGTCTGTGTATGCGTATTACCGCGTTCACATGGACCAAGTGCTGACTGAACTCGGCTATATCCCCGAGGGTGAGAAGCTGGCTAATCGACACGTCAACAATATATTTTTCGGCAACTACATGGAACCGGATGCCGACCCTAAGATTTACGATCAGGTTGGTGCCCAAGATATGATTTCAGAATCATTAAGTTACAGGATAAAAATACAACGTGTAACTTTATCATTAATTATTCATAGTTACACTTGTTTCGGCTATAGGTTACAGATCTGGATGATATGGCAGTGAAGATGGAGTACTACCTGGACGAGTACAATGTGGTGTCATCCTCTCCAATGGCGCTGGTAATGTTCCGCTACGCACTGGAGCATATCTCCAGATGTACAAGAGTTTTGCTGCAAGACAACGGTACGAAATAATTTATTTACAGAATCTTTACTGTTTAGTTAACATATATAATATAACATTGTCATATTTCTTAATTTATTTCATTTGCGCAAGTTTAAGTTTGTTAAGTCGTCAATATTCATTTCATGATCGTCACCCGATAGAATGCCAAAACAGGACATAAGTCTCATCAAAAATCTCGACACCGATTAGTATAGTCCTTATGCAGGGCCTTGCCGGACTACTCCATTGGTCGTAAGTTCCTCAAGCAACGTGCCCTATTCTTTACCACTTGAGTCTAGCAATACTTTGGGCTATATTGGTGACCTCAGTTCTTCTAGTGATATCAATTTTAAATATTAGTAACTGTTTAATGGCATTCCCGAAAGGTAACTTGCTTCTGGTCGGAGTGGGTGGGAGCGGTAGGAGCAGCGCTATGAAGCTAGCCGCGAGCATTCTAGAAATGAACGTAATACAGGTACTCACTTTGATATCAGGTTTTAGTAAAAGTATTGCTAATAACAGGAAATTGTTTTTGTATCATCGGCAAAAAAATAATTCCGTTTGCTATGAAATCAACAGATCGAGATATCTCGCGTGTATGGGCAAACCGAGTGGCGCGATGACATACGCAAGCTGTTGATGAAGGCTGGCATCATCGGCAAACCGATAGCCTTCCTCTTCGCCGACAATCAGGTGAAACTATGCTAGAGTTTATCACCTATTTTCTTTTTTACCATAATTCTACCCTCTTTTAATTTTCTATTTGTACCATTCCCTCTGTGAGATCCGAACCTTCCAAGTGTCCGTGCAATTTTGATCTATATTTTTTACAGATGTCTCAATCTAAAGTGTTATTAATTTTAAAATAACTGTTCTTAAGTTTGAATATTAAGAATTCCGAAACAGATGCGGCGATGGTATCTAAATACGCAACTTATTCCATAGTAATATATAGTAGGTAGAAGACAATTGAATAAATGTGAAATGTCCTTGCAGATTATATACGAAGGTATGGTTGAAGACATCAACATGCTGCTAAATACGGGAGACATCCCAAATCTCTACGGCATGGAGGAAAAGGTTGAGATATTGGATAAGATGCAAACCGCAATCAGAGATTCGGTGAGAATTCGTTTTGAATTTATGATTGAATTTATTTGTTCCTTCAGTTATTGTAGATTGCCACAAAGGACTTGAAATATTTATATTTATATACAAATATTTTTGCCCATGGACGATTGTTGCTGTTGGTAATAATTGTTGGGATTATATCACATCCCAGCATCGTATGTTTTAATGTCCATATGATGAAGTGTATAAATCCTAAAAAGCTTTTTATATTGGCAAATAATAAAATATTTTATATATAATAGAATATGTTGTTTCCGAGTTATTACCAGTCAGGCTTAGATTAGCGTGACTAGATATAACACTGACATATTTCCACAATGAAGGGTCTAATGATTTAATGATGAATTTCCAGGGCAAAAAAATAGAAACCACACCACTGGCGATGTTTGGTTTTTATGTGGAGAGGGTAAAAGCTAACCTGCGGATCGTGTTGGCTATGTCGCCCATTGGGGACTCCTTTAGAAACCGTCTCAGGATGTTCCCATCACTTATTAACTGTTGTACCATAGATTGGTAAACATTTCAAGATTTTTAAACATTTTTTATACATAATACAATCATATTTGTATTTTAATATTTTGACATTTCAATCAGTATACTATACAGTACACCATTCCTATACATGCTTTCAATATGTATTGGAGGTCAGTAATAATCTCCAATCAATAGTTCCAAGCAAATTTTTACATTCGACACGTACGCAGTACATGTCCGGAGCCCATGTGTACGCGAGGGCCCAGGTGTGCGCGTGCGTGTCCGCCGCGCGCGCTCGCTCGCACGCCCGCTCGCCCGCACGGCCGGACGATACACGAACTGTTCCTAATTACGTCCTTTGGACATTTCACGGACACCCAACTATTTTTTTTATTAACTTTAACTTTTTATTTATTATAATGAATCTTTTTCAAATTTAACTTTATATATTCGTATTTTTTACATAGAATAAAGTTTGTTAAAATTTTTTTTGTATAGTTTTATAGTTTAGAGACACATCTTTTTCAATCTTTAACTTTCGTTAAATTATATTTTCGTCTTTATAAATTTAAATAAATTTTATTTGATCTATTTATTATTTGATATTTTTTATAGAATCATTAATTAATTTTTATAAATTAATGTATCTCGTTACAACGACTTTACATTGACTAATAAAATAATATATAATTTTAATGCCAGAAGTTAATTGGTTCAAGATTATGATAATGTTGAATATTGGGGAAGGTTAGAATACAGCAATCCGCAAATTACCCCAGGTTCACAGCATGGCCGCCTGAAGCGTTAGAGCGCGTGGCGTTCATGTTCATAAGCAAGATGGGAGACGTGGAAACGGATCTGCGCGACGCGTGCGTCGAGATGTGCCAGCTGTTCCACATGAGCGTTGTGCAGCTCAGTGACAGGTGAAGTTACGGACCATTCGTAATAATGCTTTACATTCTTTATAGAATAAGTAGATCAATGCGTAATATTTTTTTAACCTCATCAACATATGTGGTTAGGTTCTATTCGGAGCAACGCAGGAAAGTCTACGTCACGCCAACTAGTTATTTGGAACTTATCAAAGCCTTCCAAAACTTGTATGCTCTGAAAGTTGACCAGATTACCAAGGCGAGGATCAGGTAGGATGTTATTCGTATACTTTTGATTGTCATATTATATCAAAAAGCGGAAGGGTTGGTACGACTAATAGGGTTTGTAAATCACGTTAGGTACGAGATAGGCTTGGAGCAGCTGGAGTTTGCTGCAGGACAGGTTGCGGTGATGCAGCAGCAGCTGATCGACCTACAGCCCCAATTGGTGGAGACTTCGGACAAGACTGAGAAGCTAATGATTAAGATCGAGCAGGATACCGTGCTTGTTGAAAAACAGAAAGAGGTATAGAGTTTTCTCGTGCACTTACAGAATTATCCGATTGTCGAAGATTTTAATGGACATCAATGCCTTTATCTGCCTTCACACAGTAGTGTGCAAACATTATCACATGTAAACCATATTTTTTTATAACTATAATAGTAGATCGTATGAACAAAAACCGCTTCGACAATCGTTTAAACATCAGTAAATTGTTTTGCTGGGTATTTACTATAAAGGTATACATGTTACGTGTCGTGCGTATTTTTGTGGAGGGTATATTTAGATTTAATTTTCTTTATAACGATTGCTTAACAGATCGTGGGCGCAGACGAAGCGTTAGCAAATGAGGCTGCTGCAGCTGCCCAAGCGATCAAAGATGATTGTGAGTCAGACCTGGCAGAAGCTGTGCCGGCTCTGGAAGCAGCTCTCTCCGCTCTTAACACCCTCAAGCCGGCAGACATCACCCTCGTGAAGGCTATGAAAAATCCCCCCGCTGGTGTAAAACTCGTAATGGAAGCAGTATGCGTAATGAAAGGCATCAAAGGCGATAGGAAGATGGACCCCAGTGGTATAATAACAAATTAAAATCTTGCGAAAAAAGTATAAGTACTCCTGATTATATAAATGCAATGAGTTTGTAACAAGTTACTGATAAAATAAACTGAACACCGCCATCACAGAAGATCAATGTATTTATTTTTGCAGGGAAAGCATATGAGGATTTCTGGGGTCCGTCGCAGAAGATGCTCGGTGATATGAAGTTTTTAGAGAGTTTGAAAAATTACGATAAAGATAATATCCCGGCAGCTGTCATGAAGAAAATTCGGGACAAGTCAGTAATATCATACTGATTGTAATGCCTTCCTCAAGTTTATTACATAAGGAATTCGCCCTACCATTGTAATATTCATCTGAAAATAATTGATAAATTATTTCATAACACAACCTAAGAGCTAATTCAGATGGTTACACAAATTAAATAAAATCTTTAAAAGCGCTATAGTGTTCCTAAATAAAACCAACACCATCAACTATACTTTCAAATGGTATTATTAAAAATTGGCAATATGAAGCCGACGTCACATTACCCATATTATATATATAACATAGGGTGTTTGGTGTAAGGTGGGCGTTCTTCGTCTCCCCACTCTTCATTCATCGTAGATTCTAGCATAAAGTCTCAATATACGCTGAATGGGTTTTAACTCCAAAAATTAATTCATTTCGCTATCACAATATGCGCACTCGATTCGGACGACAATCGATTACTTTTTACAACGCGGCGAAGTCGGACGGAGGTCGGCTACGCTTGTATACCTCGTCGTCTTCCACCAAAATGTAATCGTTCCTCGCTCCCGGTTTTTTATGTCCTTCACCGATGATGTTGACATTAACATCTATTTGCTATCAACCTCAGTGTTATCAACCCCTGTTTCCGGATACGACCAAATCGATCAAGATTTGATGTTGAGTTCTCCAATATCCAACACATTAAAGATTTCCACCTATGTAGAAACGCATCGCGATATCTCTGAAACCATAAGCCTAGCAGACTTGAAATTGGGTAGGTTTATTCCTTTTGCCGAGTATTGGTCAACTAAGAAAGAATTTTACAAAATTTTGTCCTCAATAAGAGTTGCGAGGGGTTACGGCAAGCAAAGCGAGCGGAAATCTACTTGTCTTATTATAACGAAGAGGAATATAAGGAATAAGCTGTTTATAAATTTAGGTGTTTACCAAACAAATCACATATTCATTATATGTATATAAAAAAGTAAATGTTTCAGGTATATCCCGGACCGAGAGTTCGACCCGGTTGTGATTTCTAAGGTTTCGTCAGCGTGCGAGGGTCTGTGCCGTTGGGTTCGCGCCATGGACGTTTACGATAGGGTGATCAAGGTAAGCAGGCACACTATCGCCATCGCATCTGGTAGTTAGAAACCGATTAAAATAACTGTTTGATTCTATTTCCAGGTGGTAGCACCGAAGAAAGCTGCTTTGGCTGAAGCAGAAGCAGAGCTCCAGGTGCAGATGAACACACTCAACCTGAAGCGAGCTCAGCTGCAAGCTGTGCTGGATAAATTGCAGGTAAGTTAGATATTATTAGTTGCTTCTATTATTAAAATAGTGAACCACTTCTAAGTTTGAATAGTCTCTTTCAGGTATTTTTAACTTCTAATTATTTGAAAATCTTTCATCGAAAATTGCATTGGTCAATTTAAATCTTCAGTAGTATGTCAAAGTTTCGATAGTTTTTTTTAATTAACAGTTAATTTTAGCGAAATTCTCTAAAGTTTTCATCACGACTAAATAAAGAATTCCTTTAGGCCCTCAACGATGAGTTCGCTGAGATGACGCGAAAGAAGAAAGGCTTGGAGGATGAGATCGATCTATGCTCCACGAAATTGTCGCGAGCCGAACAGCTGATCGGCGGGCTGGGCGGAGAGAAGGCGCGCTGGACGCAGCTCGCACACGATCTGCAAGAGCTGCTGGGCAACATTATTGGTGGGTCAATCAGTTATTTATAAAAAAAAAATCATCTAATAACGAACAAAGGCGCCTTGACTGCTACATTTGCTAAGCTTTTCAAACTTTGCTACCTTTTGTATCAAGCCGATGATGATGTATGACCAATGTAATTAGGACTATATTATTTTGTTTTATTTATCACCAAATATAATTAAAACGATCATATAATCATTTAGAAATGTTATACTAACGACGTACGACGACGACGACGATGTACGTTCTTTGAACTATTAAATTTTTGATCGGATCCAGGTGACGTTCTTCTGTCGGCTGGCTTCATCGCATACTTGGGGCCGTACACGGTGAACTACAGGCGTGAGGTCATCCAAATCTGGAACAAGAGAGGAAAGGAACTCGGTAAATTTTTCTTAAAATTTCGGAGTTCAATGTAGTCAGCTTTACCTAGGGTGTTATTGTAGATGTTCGTACTAAAAACCTAATTCAATTGAGTACTTGATATTTTAAAGGGATCAATTAAAATTTTTAGGTAACACGGTTTAAACAATATAACGAAGAACTTTATTAGTGATAGTTTTTTTTTGTCGGAGGTTGTCTAGATAAGTTAGATTAGGCTTTTTATTGATTTGACAGAATTTTTCGGATATATTATTAGGTATTGCTATTTAGAACGTCTCTATTTTTCAATGTCTATGACTAGATATTTATCTTTAAAATAATACTAAGTATGTTATCTGTTTTAAAATACATTTTATATTCTTTATAAACTTTCTAGATATACCCTGCTCTGATATTTTCTCACTGATAACAACCCTCGGAGAGCCGGTGGTGATACGCGCGTGGAATATTGCGGGGCTGCCGGTGGATGCGTTCTCCATAGAGAACGGCATAATAGTGGAGAAATCGCGACGTTGGGCGCTCATGATCGATCCTCAAGGTGACCTACACAAAGCATATTTCCAGCTCATAGCAAGTTTCTCTTACCGGAGACCAATTAGACGTATATCACGTGTGGGTGACGCCAGTGCTATTGTTTATCACTAGTATAATCTATCCCCTTTTCTCTATAATATTAAAAGGAAAATGATTTATTTATTGTTTACACACTTTTAGTCAATATTATAACTTTTGAAATACAGTGAGCGAAACAGAGTAAGCACGACTACTGTTGTCTAAGTAGAAGTAGTAAGTAATATATAAATATACTAGTTGTTCCCCGTTCGCTTTATTGACCGTAACATAGAATTAGGGTTGAAATTTGTCAGAAATATTCTCGCCCGGCGGCAACCCGCTGAATCCCGGGCCCTGTCCTGTTATTAACAGCCCTGCAACTTCCTTTGGGGAATGAATTAGATAAAATTAATTCTTAGCTGACCTCTGAATGGCATGAATAGCAAAAATGACATTCTCTATAAAGAAATAACTCTAGCAAATTTTGAGTGTTTACGTTTAATAATTTTGGGAATGTCGTGATGAGTCAATGAATCTCTGGATATCTGTATATACGTGTACTGTTACACTTATGTGAGTACAACTAATATTTACTTTTATCTTAAATTAAATATTCAAGAACAAGCGAACAAATGGGTGAAGAACATGGAGCGCGAGAATCTTCTGAAGGTGATAAAGCTGACGGACTCGAACTACACTCGTGTCCTGGAGAACGCTATTCAGTTGGGCATGCCAGTGCTGCTCGAGAACATACGCGAGCAGCTCGACGCGGTGCTCGAGCCGGTGCTGCTGCGGAACGTGTTCAGGTCGGCACTAGTTCGAATAATGATTAAGTTTGTTTCTAATGTTAGCTTACTTTACTGATAATAGTGTATTATCCAAAATCTTATTTGATTTACTAACACAATTATAGAGCATCAAAACTCGTGTACTGATTTAAAATGCATAACAAAGTTTGTATAATTAGGTCTGGTGGGATGGATTGCTTGAAGTTCGGCGATAACATCTTGGAGTACAACCACAGCTTCCGTTTCTACATTACGACGCGTCTGAGCAATCCGCACTACTTGCCGGAGATCGCGGTTAAAGTAAGTTAAGATACACAAAATGTTATATTTACAAAGTGCTGGTGGTATATCTCCATAACCAGTGGTGTATCAACATTACTGTGTTCTTGTTATCAGGCTGTTTTATCTGGTAAACTTACTGTTTCACAATAAGTATTACTTAATTAAACAGCTTTACTTTACTTACACGTTTGGTTTAATGAATTTATGTACTCGTTTCAATCAATCCAATCCAATCAGCCGGAAGACGTCCACTGCTGGACAAATGCCTCCCCCAAAGATTTCCACTCAGACCGGTGCTGGGCCACCCGCATCCAATGGTTGCCAGCGACCTTGACCAGGTCGTCGGTCCACCTTGTGAGGGGTCTGCCCACGCTACGTCTGTACTCGTTTGTCATGTATTATTACATTTTACAGGTAACTGTGTTAAACTTCATGATAACTCCTCAAGGACTGGAAGATCAGTTGCTCGGCATAGTAGTGGCACAGGACCGTCCCGAACTGGAACTAAAGAAAAATCAGTTGATCGTCGAGGGCGCGAACAATAAGAGAACGTTAAAGGAAATCGAAGATAAAATCCTTGAGGTAAGAATGAATTCGAGATAATAGATTAAAATAACTTACTGAGCATTTTTTGTTTTAATAATAGTAATTTTATATACGTTTACAAACCCATTGTATAGGTTTTATCATCAGCGGGTAACATTCTAGAAGATGAATCCGCGAATCAGATTCTGTCGTCGTCTAAAATCCTGTCCATCGAAATCCAAGCAAAGCAAGCCGCTGCCGCCATCACGGAGCTGGAAATCGACGAGGCGCGCCAGCTCTACGTGCCCGTCTCCAAGCACAGCTCTGTGCTGTTCTTCTGTATCTCTGATCTATCGAATATCGATCCAATGTATCAGTACTCTCTTAACTGGTAAGTTATACCGTGTAATGCATACTAGGGCCGTATCAGCTCATTTTTTATCAAGTTGAGAATTAATGTTTCAAGCTTCAGTATTTTCTAAACTGAAAGACTGCTATTTATCCACACTTCTGCTTGACAATAGAAATAGTCGCTATGGTAGATTCTATCCAGATGATATCTTCCAGAATGAATTAACGCCACTAACTACCAACTATTAAAAGTAAATGGACCAAGTAAAAGTACCTTATCTAATAATTCTTAGTATGTTTGATATTGTTAATGCTTTTTTCCAACTTCAAGTTTATTGAGTTATACTTTTTCAGGTTTATCAATTTGTACAATCAGGCAATCATTAATTCTCCCAAAAGTGACGACCTGGGCGAACGCATCGAGGGCCTCAACAATTACTTCACTCGCAGCATCTACGAGAACGTCTGCCGCAGCTTGTTCGAGAAGGACAAGCTGATATTCTCTCTTGTTCTAACGCTTGGTTTGCTGAGGCCTAAGGTGAAAATAATGTTCACTTTCATAATCACCAAATGATGATCATGATATTGATATTAAAATACATATATTATCAAATCTATTTTGTTTGCCTCTCATTAGGATTGTTTGTCTCTGACTCTGTTGAGTTTTTTAAAAAAATTCAAATGAGACAGATAGTTTTTCAAGTAAGCTCAATGTGTAAAATATAGAATTAAATTCCGACCAGGGTATGGTGGACGATGAATTGGTGGCGTTTCTACTGACGGGAGGCGTGGCGCTGGAAAATCCCTTTGAGAACCCTGCTCCAAGCTGGCTCTCTGAGAAGGCTTGGTCGGAGATCGTGCGCAGCAGTAATCTCAACGGGTATCAATTATTTTAATCTATGTCATCGAAAATGTAAATATTTAGTCTGTAATTTAACAATATATTTAAAGTATTTTTCTATTTATTTTAATATTACATATATTTAAGGGTAAGCCGGCAAAAAACTTTATTTCAGATATCGTTCTGTTATAGACTTATTGACTTTGTAGGATGGAGGGATTTAAGGATAACTTTGAGAAAGACGTTAGTATATGGAAGGAATTCTACGATCTATCTGCCCCCCAGGAGCACACTTTACCGGAGCCTTACCAGGATATTAAAGGAATACCGAAGCTTATTATGTTTAGGTATGCTATACCACTATGCTATAATTATAACAACCTTTTTTAAACACAGGCTTTAGATTATCTTGAGTATGAGAGAGAGTATTTTGGATAAAATACTTTCTCTACATGAAACGCCAACTTATTACCAGAAATCATCCTCCCATCAGAATCGCTGTCTCTATTATTTTCTGTTAGTGTACTTTAGATAATATTGATTACATCTGTTGATGAATCTAGTGTTTAATTATCATATTATTATTTAATGTTTTACTCCAGGATGAGCATCTCTTGCTGGTCAAAATATCTCTCTCTTCAAATAGAAATCTGGTTTTTAAAAATCTCAAAAAGTCATCACTCAAAATGCGTGATTCAAGTATTGTTTACTTTGTTTTGAGTGATATCTGGTTTTGAATGTAGATTTTGTTTTCTATTTTGAGTAAGTTTTTTTTTAGATTGTTAACCAGCTGATTCACTTTTGAACGGAACTGTTAAATTAATTATATTGTTATTATACAATATTGTTGTTAACACTAAAGTAAAAATGCGCGAACTGTCGTACTAAAGCAATAGTTAGACCTTAAATAGAAGGAGTAAAAGAATCTCGTCAAATTACAGATTGTGATGTATGTATGTACATGGTGAGACTATGGTTTGCACCAAGGCACTACATTGTGTTCTCGCGTCACCAGATGCATCCGTCCGGACAAGCTGATCCCCCTGGTGCAGCAATACGTGGCAGAGTCTCTAGGCCGCACTTACATCGAGCCACCGCCCTTCGACCTGCAGCGCTCCTACGACGACAGCAACTGCTGCTCGCCGCTTATCTTCATATTGTCGCCCGGCTCCGACCCAATGTCCGGTCTAGTCAAATTTTCAATGGAGAAGAAGGTCATCAGCTTTGAGACAATCTCGCTCGGACAGGGTCAGGTAATATTGACAATGTGGTTAATTTCTATTACATACGACCATCCTGATAGTGACCACCTTTAAAGCTATCTAATCAAGAGGTAGTACTGTGACTTGTATTAAAAGGGAATTACGCAATAAAATTGGAAGTTTCACTAAAAGAGCAGGGGAATAAATAACTATGTACGATCCTCAGGGTCCTATAGCAGCGAACATGATAGCGCAGGCGATAGTGACGGGCGGCTGGGTAGTGCTGCAGAACTGCCACGTCATGGATTCCTGGATGGGCGAGCTGGAGCGCATCTGCGCGGAGGTGATCACGCCGCAGGTCACTCACCCGGAGTTTAGGTGCTGGCTCACCTCGTATCCGAGCAGGGCGTTCCCAGTAACCGTGCTACAGAATGGTTAGTGTGCTTTTTAGTAGAGGGGAAGAGGGACTGGTGTGGTCTATTGTTTACTTCTCCTATTATTAATATGTGTAATTCTCGTAGGTGTAAAAATGACTAATGAGGCACCCAAGGGTCTGAAAAACAATATGTACCGCTCGTACACTTCGGACCCAATCAGCGACCCGGAGTTCTACATCTCGTGCCCGCGCACAGAGGAGTGGCGCCGGCTGCTGTTCGCGCTGTGCTTCTTCCACGCGCTGGTGCAGGAGCGGCGTGCGTTCGGCCCGCTGGGATGGAACATACCATATGAGTTCAACGAGAGCGACCTGCGGATATGCGTCATGCAGCTACAAGTAACTTCGGCTTCGTATATCTGTATCGTCCATTGGCGATAAATTTAAAGGATTTACAATGAAAAAAAAATTTGTTATAATCACTAAATTGGGAAATCTACTATGGAATAAATAATAGATCCTTAAATATAATATAAAAAATGGATCATCATCCATATAATAAAACTATCTCCTTTGCAAGAGACCATTACAGCCCTAGAAAAAATAATATCTGTCTTCGAGTTCAGTTTGTTATTGCTAGTAATAGTACTAAGGTAACTGTTAA
Source organism: Troides aeacus (assembly GCA_033220335.2). Classification (NCBI taxonomy): domain Eukaryota; kingdom Metazoa; phylum Arthropoda; class Insecta; order Lepidoptera; family Papilionidae; genus Troides; species Troides aeacus. The sequence goes on from CM067278.1 coordinate 11,715,228, forward strand.
GGTCTCATGTCCAAAGTGGCAAGCAGCGCTTTAAATTATACAAACTATGACCTCATAATATTATGTACCATGCTGTGTGGTAAAGCCATGCCTGTTGCATTGCTTTGTAAGATAAATGGTACAGCTGAGTTTGCTAAACCATATTCAGTAAAATAATGCTGTGGACCTTCGCAGATGTTTCTCTCGGAGTACGCGGAGACACCATTCGACGCTCTGAACTACCTCGCCGGTGAATGTAACTACGGCGGGCGAGTGACCGACGACAAAGACCGTCGGCTCATCCTGTCCCTACTCTCTATTTTCTATAATGACGAGGTCACTACAGACCCCAAGTGAGTCCAGAACAATAAGAAAAATTTTTACTATTCTAAAATATATAAATATAGCCAATAATTCTATTTCTAGACTATTTCTTTAACTATTATTCTCCTTTTAGTTACTCTTTCTCACCGAGCGGCAACTACCGCATTCCTCCGAGCATGGACTACAACTCCGTACTAGAGCATATTAAGGCGCTCCCGATGATCGCGAAGCCGGAAGTGTTTGGGTTACACGAGAACGCAGACATTACCAAGGACAACAAAGAAACTGCTGCAGTGAGAATAACCAATCTTATACAACTCTTTTTCATGATAAACTGTTATCATATCATCATTACAACCAATGGTTGTCCACTGCTGGACATAGGTCTCTTGTAATGTGCTCCACAAATCACGGTCTTATGCTATTTGAATCAAGCGGCTTCCAGCGATTCTTTTCATATCCTCAGTCCACCTCGGGGGGAGGGGGGGGTGGCTGGTTGGCTTTGCCAACGCTGTACTTTCAGATGCGGGGTCGCCATTCAAGCACTTTAAGACCCCATCGGTTCTACGAGCTATGTCACTTCAGCCTCGCAACTCGTAAAGCTATGTCGGTGACCCTGGTGGACTAGGGTCACCGATACACTGTTATACGCTTAGTCAAATACTCATCAGTGATGAAGTTCCGTAGGCCTGTCCCTCAATACTAGGCCATCTCCAGGCAGTTGCTACCTTCTGTGAAATGTGCCAAAAGCGACCGCAGAGCGGAAGACAGAGGATTACTCCTGCTTGAAGATTTATAAGGGTTTATACAATAGTTGCTTTTTATTATCTTCACAACGTAATAATAGTTTGGCAAATATCTCCCTTCCGCCTTTTTGTCTTGAATTTCGCGGCTATGTACAAAGCGCTACAGAGCTCGTATCTGGCAATACTATACATAATTTGAAAGGTCTTGACATAACCTACAAATATGTATGCATGATTATTTATGCATAATTAGTTTGGATATTGCGTTCAACAGTTATAGACGTGTAAACATGGAGTTCACTAACGCCGAAATTCGCGCTATTTTAAAGTTTTCCTTCGTTAAAGGCAAATCCGCTAGAGAAACGTTCCGTGAGATTAATGGTGTTTTGGGGGATGGTACTCTATCACTTCGAACCGCGGAGGAATGGTTTCGACGATTCAGAGCCGGTGAAAACGACACCATGGATAAGCCAGCCGGCGGAAGACCTGTGACGACAAATACCGATCAAATCATGGACTACATCGAGTTAGACCGGCATGTGGCATCTCGTGACATCGCCCAGGAGGTGGGAGTTAGTCACCAAACCATTTTAAACCATCCGCAGAAGGCTGGATACAAAAAAAAGCTTGATGTTTGGGTGCCGCATGATTTGACGCAAAAAAACCTTCTGGACCGAATCAACGCCTGCGATATGCTGCTGAAACGGAACGAACTCGATCCATTCTTGAAGCGGATGGTGACTGGCGACGAAAAATGGATCACATACGACAATATCAAGCGAAAACGGTCGTGGTCGAAGGCCGGTGAATCGTCCCAAACAGTGGCCAAGCCGGGATTGACGGCCAGGAAGGTTTTGCTGTGTGTTTGGTGGGATTGGAAGGGAATCATCCACTATGAGCTGCTCCCATATGGCCAGACGCTTAATTCTACCATCTACTGCGAACAACTGGACCGCTTGAAGCAGGCGATCGACCAGAAGCGTCCAGAATTGGCCAACAGGAAGGGTGTAGTGTTCCACCAGGACAACGCCAGACCACACACTTCGTTGATGACTCGTCAGAAGCTACGGGAGCTCGGATGAGAGGTTTTATCGCATCCACCATATAGCCCGGACATAGCGCCAAGTGATTACCACCTGTTCCTGTCCATGGTGAACGCCCTTGGTGGTGTAAAGTTGAACTCAAAAGAGGCTTGTGAAAAGTGGCTGTCCGAGTTCTTCGCAAATAAGGAGGGGGGCTTCTACGAGGGAGGTATTATGAAGTTGCCGTCTAGATGGAAACAGATTATCGAACAAAACGGCGCATATTTGAACTAAATCCGATCACTGTAACACTTTTTATAAAGCATTGAATAAAGAGCAAAAAAGCGGAAGGGAGATATTTGCCAAACTAATATAATAAAAATTGTTTCGTGTTTATCATTGTACAGCAAGGGTGGCAGGGTCCACTAATGACCTTTCCAAGAGGTGCCTAGAAGCAGTGCTAAAGCCGAGCCCTTCATAATACACCAAAAACGACTATCGAGAGGATCATGAAGACGACGACCTAGAATTATAGATACATGCCATTCTTATGATTATGTGAAACATAGTTATGGAATTTGATATAATTCAGACAGAAAATTCGTCGACATCTGTATTACAGCTGCTGTACGGATGCCTGCTGACGCAGACGTCGATCATGGCCGGGGCGGGGCAGCAGGGCGGCGAGGGCCAGGGCGTGGCGGACCTGACGCGCGACCTGCTCGGCCGCATGCCGCCGCCGTACGACATCGTGTACGTGGCGCGCGCCTACCCCGTGCAGTACTACAACAGCATGAACACTGTGCTGAAACAGGTGACCGGCCTGCACCACCATTCTCTAGTTTCCCATTCATACTTTCCTTTAAACTGATAATCTCATTACGTTCACATTCAGCAGTAAAACGTGCAGTAATGAAATTTTTAAATAACTGTTCACATAGACATACTTTTCATGAGATCCAAAATCGTATAAAAAAGGATTGACGGTTTTATTGGACCTACTACTATACTCTACCTTTTTAGCTCGCCAAACCTTCGTGATTGGCCCATCTGATGTTCTACTTTTAAATATTTTAGTTTTCACTCCAATAACATCTCTTAAGACATGAGGATGATTAATCTATTTATAGTTGTTTAATAAACCTAGTTATTCTTTGCTGTTCACGACACCATAGCTAGAACATGTTTTTGGCCCCTAAAAAGAAGGTTGAACCCCGATGTATTAAAGGATAACCGGTCATTATCCACAAAACTCCTTACTCTACTTCATCACACATTATTAGAAGGGATTGGAACATAATATTTTAAATTAAACTACAACCCTTTGCGCCACAGGAGCTCATTCGATACAACCGGCTATTGGTCGTGGTCACGCGCACTCTCCACGGGGTGAACCTGGCGGCGCAGGGGCTCGCCATTATGAGCGCCGAGTTGGAGGAGTGCGCGGATGCCTTTATGAAAGGTCTCGTGCCCTCCGCTTGGATGTCCAAATCCTACCCATCGATGAAGCCGCTGGGATCGTACACCGCCGACTTCTTAGCCAGGTTGTATTTTAATTAGACTACACTAAAGTGTAACTAAATAATTCAAATTTTTACGGGCCATCGTTTTTAAGTACATCATAGGGAATCCCAGTTTCCAAGTCTGTTTTCACCATTTCATTATTTTAATGGAACCATATACTTATAAAATAAAAAGCTTAAGACGAACCGATGAAATTGGGTATCACTATCATTATTATCATTTCAACCGATGGACGTCCACAACAGGAGTGTAAAGGGTCTCGCACAACAACTCACCTGTTCGTGGTGCATCCTGTAAATGAACAAACGAGGTTCTAGCTGCCACTAATCCGCATTGGGACAGTGTGGTGGAAAATAGGCAAGATCTCCCCTATATAAACCCTTAGAAACGACGATTGCTAGAGTTCGGCGATTCTGAGGGCAGCGCAGGACCGATCGATGTGGAGATCTTTGGAGGAGGCCCATGCACAGCAGTAGACGTCTATCGGCTGATGATGGTAACTACCCCTGCTGGAACTAGAACTCCTGTAATATGTTCCACGAAGATCTTGTCCAGCAGTCCAACTGGACTCAAACATTATTTACATTCGCAATAATTTTAGTAAAAATATAAGACAAGTTTTGAAACTATTTCTTACACAGAAAACATGGGAAATGTTAAAATACTTTATTTGTATGGTAAATATTTTACATGAAAATACTGTTGGTTACTTTTAGAAGACCAAAAGGCGATCTTTTATATAGTAGAAACAATTAATTGAATTGAGCCTTAACATGGGTGTCATTAATTGGTAGTAATTAAAAATTAAATGCATTGTTTGTACTAAATGTAGGACTAACCGGAAACACAATAATTAAAAATAAACATAACAGATTAGACAGCTTCTAGAAATCAATGTCATTTAACAACCATAGTCACATCATTACTCTGATCTGATCACTCTAATCCCTGCTATGAGTTTCATCTTATTCACCAGCTCCTAAATTCTTTTTCAGACCTTAAAATAAAAAAATATGCACTATATTCGCGTGAATTACTTTTGAACAACAATATGGCAATATATTCACTTCACTTTGAAAAACAATCACCCTTGACGTTTCCTTTCCAAGTCTCTCAGTTTCGTGGTCAGCTCCTCCCCGAAGGATTCCCTGTACCTTTGGCTGATATTATCTAGGAGTGAATAGAGCGTTTCGTATTTTATACCCCTGAGCGTTTTATGTCGACTTTGGCTCGCTGCCACACTGAAACCGGAAGCCGACATTTCTATGGTATAATCTTCATCTTCGAATGTGGTAATTTTGAGGTAAATTTTCTGATTGGTACTCTTGAGGTTCGGCGCTACGATTGCCTCTTTCACATGCTTCCGGATGTCGTTTAGCGCCGCCTCCGCCTCTAGCGGCCACGTCTCATTGTCCAGCACTTGATCCGTCATTATTCTGTAATAAAATTACACATCATATACTCTTGTACAGTGATACTAGCTGGCCTAAACATGGTCTATGGTCCTGATTGAAACTTGTATCTTTTTCTTTTAACTGACAAATTAAACAATATGACTTAATTAATGCTACTGAATCCATTACACACGAACAGAAAAAAAACTGTTGGAAACCTTTGCAGTGTATTGCTTGGTGACAGTACTGAGTAACTAATTAAATCTTTTTACAGATTAAAGTTTCTCCAAGATTGGATAGATGAGGGGCCACCTACAGTTTTCTGGATATCGGGCTTCTATTTCACCCAGTCCTTCCTGACGGGCGTGCTGCAGAACTATTCCCGCCACAATCACATACCCATTGACAATGTGCATTTTGAGTTTACCATTACAGAGATGGAGTCAGAATGTCAAGAAGAGCCTTCATTTGGAGTCTACTGCAAGGTAAGTAAGTTACTATGTTGGGAGCTTTTCGTTCTTCTCTTTTTTCTTTACTTACAAAATTAATTTATGAATTAATACCAAAATGTTTAAAATTAAACAGATAGTATCTTCATCCATAAATCTTCTTCAAGATAACCATGTGAAGTGTGTTTTATTTTACCTCTGTCTCTACACTTATGCTAATGAATCATTAGAGTAATGTACAAATTATTATTTATAACACATGCAGCAATCTAAAGCAATGGATAAGCATGGCCACGAGCATAGTGTCTATGTATGGGTGAGTTCTAATCTGTTGCATGGAGTGTGGTGTGTTTTACTTTTTTAAGAGTTTTTTGAACTATAATATACATTTGATGAATCATTTAAAAATTACGAGTTTTTATTTTACTTTAATAAATCATTCTATCTTATCTATAGTAATTGCCAACTTTACACATTTTTTCCTGCACAAAACATACTTTGAAATAAGACTGTTTTAAAGCCATCACTGTCATTTAGATATTGACACAAATTCTGTTTTCACAGGGTCTCTTCTTAGAAGGTGCTCGATGGAACCGTCAAACAATGCAGATGGATGAATCTTACCCAAAAATATTATTTGACACAATTCCCATTATTTGGTTCCAACCTGCATTAATTCAAGATTTTAATCCACCACCTAGCTACTTTTGTCCAATATATAAAACCAGTGAGAGAAAAGGTGTTCTAGCAACAACTGGACACTCTAGTAATTTTGTTATGTATATAACTCTGAGAACAGATATACCAGAGAAGCACTGGATCAATAGAGGGGTTGCCAGTTTGACACAACTTGATGATTAGATTAAAAGTAGTATGTTGCTCCAAAAAACATGACTGATTTAAAGTAGCAAATCTGTTCAGTGTTAAACAAACATTTTAAGTTTTCCTGTTATTCTCCATTACTTTTATGTAATTAATAACAATTTATTAACTTTAATAATAATTTATTGACTAGAATTAAATAAAGATTGAAAGTTTTAATCTGTATTTTTATGATCTTAAATAAAGATATATTCATGCACGTTATTTATTTTAATTAAAGTCCTTAAATTCTATTTCGTTTTCTAAGTAATTAATAAAAGCTATTTATATTAAATATACAAGAAAAAATATTTTTAATAAATGATTTCAAGAAAATTATTTTAAAATAAATCCCCTAATTGAACCCTTACAAATGAGAGCCCTCAGTGCTCTGTGGTACTGGAGGACTGAAGGTCATGCAAACCCACTGGATGCTGGTAGGACAGGATCTCTACGTGGAGATCTTTGGCGGAGGCCTATGTCCAGCAATGGACTATGGATAGATAATGGATTATCCACTGATAATTATGATGATTTTAACCCTTGGCACTCCAGCCTAATAACTCATAGATGTCTAATACCATAAATACGGCGACATCGGAGTGCACAGGGTTAAAATATAGATAAAAATGGTCAAGTTTTAAATTAAGTTATATTTACACTGGAGTTAATATTTTTAGATTTTTAACACATGATATGTACATGTAAATAAATGATAAATTTTAATGTAGTTCAAGTAGGTGTAAATATTTCAGGACATATGTGAAACATCAAAGGACTGATTAAAATTATATTTATTTATTAAAAATAAATATAAAAAAAACCCTTATTAAACTACGGCAAAAGTTAAATCGTGAAATATAAAGCGTTTAAGGAGATACTCCGTCCAAAAATATTATTTATTCCGTTAATTTAATTTAAGGATATAAATTAAAAACAAACCAACACTCACCAGAATTAAAGAGTGCGCAGAATACTGTCATGTAAACGACGTGCAGAGGAAGCCAGAAAAAAGTTAGGAATATAGTTTCATAACGACATTTATATGTATGTATTTTATGAATCATTTGTATTGAATCTCAAACGTCCTTTTTGCGTCTTATGCTTAATGTCACCGAATGTCATTAGGGGACAATATAATAACAATCTACTACAGATAACATAATTATGAATTAAGAAAACAGAGTACGAATTATATTATGCAGCAATCATAATATAATTCGTATTCTGTTTCCGCAAAACAAAAAATCCGTAAAGCTACACTGGAATCCTGGACTAGATCATTAAGACCCCCGGAATAACGTTATAAGAATATGTAACATATGTTAGAAAAGATTTAGAATATAAAACGATACTAGAAAATAAGTTAAAATCGCAATCTCGGACATGTTATGAATAGTAACCGATACTGCAGCTGATCATGCTGGGCAAAGTAGAAGTCAAAAAACGCAATAACAAAAAACCAACAGCACATCCGCCAAGAGACTTTCTTACCTTGCACAATATACTTAACTATTATTAAAGTTAACAGTCGACCTTCACATTAACAAGTAATAAGTTGAAGCACGAAAAGAAAAGAAAGGAAAGAACACGCAGAAAGCAGAACTAATTTTAAAATAATGTCTATTTCTATTATTTAAAAACTAACTACTTTTGTTATTTGTAATTTCTATGTGATTTTCTTTATGATTGAAAAAATAATAAGTTCAATTGTCTGTGACTTTATAAATATCTGAAAATTTATATAATTGAAAATATAATAGCAATTAATTTAAGCAAGAAAAATTATTAGTAATTAAAAACAAAGAATTTACGGTTGTTCGAAAAAGCACAACGTACATAAAATTAATAAGTTGACCTCTTGATATGAAAATGCATGAAAGAAAAATTGCTATAATAAGTGCAATTGAAATTTTAGAAATTAATCTTTTAAACGTTTTCTACTCTTTAATTGAAGTATTATTCCCAAACGGACAATTTAAAATAATTATAACCTACATAACATACATAATCAATCAACATATTCGCTATCAACATCCATTATTTATCAAATTTTTCGTAAAAACTCAAAACACATCACAATTGAACGATATTGATAAAAAAGTTAGATTTTGATAAGGAAATTGTTTACATATTTATGATTTCATTGTACGCTCAGAAAATAAAAAAAAATCTTTCAGGTTATAATTTTGTGGTCAAATATAGATTAAAAGTGTAGCGTAATTAGTTTAACGGATAAAAACATTAATTCTTTTAATATTATATATGCCAGTGGAATATAGTCAAAGTTATTTCAATAAAAATTAGCACAAAGTGAAATTTTTACATGGTCTATAATGCGTAGAACAGAAAAAATGAATTGGTTGCTTTTTGTTGTGCCTTACAGATGGCGCACCGGACTCGTAAACTGCGTATGCCGATCTGACGTTTTTGGTTATTTTTGTTCTCGCCTCGTGTTTACTTTAGTGTCTTATTTCGATCCTATTGCGAAAATTTTGTTGTGCAACACCGTAAAGGTTAGTATTTCGATTTAGGAGCGTGCGTTGACGCTGAATTATATCGATCTGCGTTTCCGGACTAGATATATGTATACAGTTTTATCACGTGGTGGTGTGATTTATATAATTCTTGTTTACCGCACTAGTCGAAACTTTGCGCATGTGCGTCCCGTCAGTAACCTCAAAGTGTAGAACGAGGACGGATTCGGCAGTTTCCGGATATCCGGGTGGTTTGTTGGAGCTGTGATGTGCCATCGAGAGGGTGCGCGCTTCTCTGGACAGCGTTGGTGAAACACGCGCCGGAGATGGCTCAAACTCAGTTCACGCGGAGCTCGGAGAGCGACGCATGGGCGCTGCTCGCGCTCAAGTCTGCGCCGGCCTCGCCGTCGAAGGTCCAGTGGGCGCAGGAGCCGGCGCCCCTTGCGATCGCAAGACTCGACGGTCGGGATTTCGAGTACCTGATTCGGCAGAAACGCGTGATAATAGGGCGGAACTCGAGCCGCGGCCAGGTAGACGTAAACATGGGACATTCGAGTTTTATTTCTCGTCGGCATCTCGAACTGTTTTACGATCATCCGGAATTCTACCTCACGTGTAACAGCAAGAATGGCGTGCTCGTGGACGGTGTGTTCCAGAGGAAGGGCTCCGCGGCGATGCTGCTGCCAAAAAGGTGAGTGACCCCTTTATTTTTTATGTTACTTTTTGTTTGTAAACATTGTTTTTGTTTATATCTACCCACCTGTTGATTTTCTTTTATTATTTACTCTCTATTATGTGTCGATACGATCTATGCACATTGTTTACATTTTATTTCTTACTAAAGTATTTTACTTTTTATGTAAAGGTTACCTTTTTCACCACTTGTGTAGATATCAGTATGGACTTTGCACATTTCAGCCAATGTTTAAAATTATACTGAACATTTGTTTATGAATGATATTATGTTTACACTTGTAGGAGTGGGCTATATTTAATTTATATTTGTGTAAGGGTGTACCTAAAAATATAATTATCTCTCACACACATGCACCTTAGGTGTATTAGTCATCGAATGTGTGTCTATGGTGTCATATAGTCAACAATTTTTATGTATTGATACTATGTTTGGCATATCATTTTTAAAGGTAACATATAACTTAAACATACAAGGATAAGCATAGATATATTTTATTCAGTTCGAACTATTGTGAAGATGAGGAAAACTTTTATAAATTATTTTTGTTATATTACATATACAATTTATTTAGGTTTTAACAATGTGATCACATTTAACATTCGGTGCATCAAATTCTCATCATCATGGTGCTTAATACTGAACAAGTGTTATCCACTGTCTGATAGATAATACTTATTCAGCTTTATGTCCATTAATCTTCTCCAATTTTTAATTAGAATTATCAAAGGTAAATTAATAGTTACAATCTATGATTGAATTGAAACCTGTAGTACTTGGCTCTGTAATAATAAAGTCCCAAATAATATCCAGCATCTTTTGAACAGCAATCTCCCATAATCATATCAAGGCAGTGGATAGTAAGTTAGATGGGAAAATTTTGATTGACTATCAGATTCCATGTGAAGTCTTACATTCTTAATAGATTGGAAAATAATATAGTAGTACAATGGAGGATAATATGGATTTCTTTAATATTTAGAAATTTACATACCTATTAGATCTTTCTATGTTTAGTGCATTGTATTCTGTTAATTTATTCTAGTAAATTCTATTCTAGATGGCTGGGCGCATACTAATCCTATTTTTGTATCCCTGCCTTATGAAGATCTATTTTGAGGCATAAAAACAGTAACTGTTTGAATCATTGATGCAATATATAGATTATAAATTTTTATTTATTATATCTGATGTTTTATTATTCTGATGATTTATTATTTCTTATAAAAATATACTCCCATGATTTCTTTGTAAACTTAAGCATGCTAATATATACCCATGTGTAAGTGGATGTTTAGATAAAATGTTTTTTTGTTACAATGTGACTGGAGCAAAAATTTTAAATCAAAAGTTCAATAAAATTTCAAATTATATATGCTGCACTGTTTTTATCAGTAATTTTTTGTCTAGAGTTATTCATCCTTCAGTTAAACAAACCTTTGTCTTTAATGGTGTGGTCAATTATTTCATTTAATATTTTCTAATAATAACATATGATTAAAACTTTTACCTCATGAGAAAAATGGTATTCATAACACATGTGTATTGGTTTAAATATGAACAACAGATAGTGCCTATCATGTTAAGATACAATGATGTTTCTTTACTACAGTTTTTCTCTTACTTTATAGTACATATGCCATGCTTTAATGTAATCAAACATCTACCCTGTAAACTCTAAGAATATGCTTTGTTTCCATTATTAGAAGAGGCAACCACACTTACACATTTCACACTATGCCCATAGTTTGTATTTTGTTATCACTGTTATTTATATTGTATGTTATTATTTATTAGTCTCTCCTTCAAAATTTTTTGTCTTCCAAGGTTAACTGGCAGAGAATGCCATCTAGGCAATTAGTTAACCCTCTGCATCATGTGTGAAAAAACATTACAATAATAAAGCAGCTGTAAGACAGACATTGTGTTAATTACTTAGGTATAAATATTTAAATGTTGTTATTATAAATTTTAACACAAAGATAAAATTAATTCATTTAACCATTATTAGCAAATAACTTTCATTCATTATTTCTTAATACAAATTATTAATCAAATCATTATCAACGGGCAGAAGGTAAACAAACAGTTGTGAGGTCATCAAAAGTTTTCTTTGCTCGCTACCATAGATAAAAAATGACGATAGTGCATGAATGATTGACATAACATACCCTGTGTGAGATTTGTTAATCTGTGAATGATAATGCGCGCCGAAGCTCATCACGCCGGCGCTGCGTTGCGCGGGTGATGCAATACGTGGAAATGTCAGAGGAGAAGCGGCCTGTGTTTCATGTGGAATATATATATATATATATATCTATACGTAGAGTTAAACGCGGTGCAGTGCCGAGCCTCCATTGTTGACTTTTTCTGTTCAGTTTTCTTTTTGTATCAGCCTTCAACTAGACAACTTCTCAAAATAATGAATAATATAACTATTTCCTTTTATTGTCATTTGAAAGGAGAAATCGTTTACCAACCATAATATTAAGCTTCGGGACATAGTTAGGACTCGACACTTTCAGATATATGATGTCAAGTCGCATTACATGACTAATTTCACTAGCTACAGCACCCTTGAAACCTGAAAACATTACTGTTTGAGGACAGGAATATGCGGTGATACCTAGACTAGACCTAGTCTCTGCTTGAACAATAATCAACACTGTTTCACAGTGCATTGCGTGCTGTAAATAAACCCAAATGCTAACACAAGGTATATAAAAATTTCCTTTTACATTTATCGAGCGAGCTCTACTTTGGGGAACTTTGATTTTTGGAGCGGCTTAGTGTTGCCAGCATCGGTTGCCATTATAATGGAGTTATTTTTTGGTTGCTGTAATGTTTTCTTGTTTATTTCTGGAAAATTACATGTGCTTTTAGAACCTTCTATGAAGGTGCTGAACATTTACATACATTTAAACACGTTTTTTTTGTACTAATAATTAGTATTTGATATTGTAATGTTTCGAATGAATGTACTCTTTGAAGTAATTAGCAAAACATTACAGTTATCCTCGAATCGTTAAATCTGCTAATGATGCTTTATCTGTAATTATTGTTGATAGGATGACAAGGCCGGTAAGCAATGGTACGGTACGGCTTATCAGGACAGGCTGTTCAACTACTGACCTATTGCCCACGGAACTACAAGGTTTAATATTTAACAGGCATCATCGTTACGACCGCTGGACGGCCACTGCTTGACATAGGTCTCTTGTTATGTGTTGTCATTTAACATACAAGTCTAGTTTAATATTAGACTTTAATATTAAATTCAATTCTCATTATATACAGTTCAAGAAAATAAAGATTTTTTTTAATATTAGACCGATGCCTAATGCTCATTGGCGTAATGGTTAGAGCGTGTGGCCTTCGTGCCGAAGATCGCGAGTTCGAATCTCGGCATGTACCGATGACTGTAATATTTAAGTTGTGTGCATTTGTGAACTTCAGTTACAACAGCGAAATACAAACGGCGAGGGAAAATAACGCGAGGAAACCTGCACATGAATTAGAAGTTATTCTAAGGCGTGTGTGAGTCACCATTCCGCAATGGGTCCGCGTGGTGACTATGGCCCATCGCCCTGTGCTCCAACAGAGGAGATGCAAATAGCCTGTTGAAAAAAAAATCTTCGACATCCTCGTCCTTGAAGTCCTCGTTGTAAGAGAAGGCCTTCGAGTCTCGACATTGGAAACATTAAGAGGGTTGTTTATTGTTATTGTTTTTGTATTACGTGTATGCTTAAGTATGATCTATATATAAGGTCGCACTAGTTGCGTAATGTTCTTAGTGTTTCTTTAATGTTACACTGCGGCATATGAACATGGTGCTATATGCCGCACTGTTTTATGTTAATAAATAGTCCCAGCTGATGGTAGAAGAGGTGCCACTATCTCTTTCCCTCTTTCTGGCAGGTGATACTAATAACAATGTATTTACTACAATTGTACCACAATACGTTTGTCATCATGAGACCTATAGTTTACATTGTTCAGACTGTAATATATATTGGCCTATTTACAGCGCCCTTCATTACAAGGTGTCTCGTTGACAAAAACTCACCCCTACATAAACTATTTCCGGCGTGCTTCCTATTTACAAGTAACCTGAATTCGCTTAACTCTCGTTTATATATTTATTGATGGGAATAAATGAATCGATAATGTTTTACGCGAGGCGTGGGAAAGCTCCAGTTTGACTTTAGTTATATAGACAGCGAGGTGCATACAAATTTCAATTAGGGTACGAAAACCACCCTATGAAATCTCTGTGCTTATCTATACTTAAAAGTAAACTTATCAATTCAGCAATTTAGTCAATTTACACCAATTTATAAATAGTCTTTTAATGATTTGGGAGCTTATTATTTAGACAGGTTTGGGGAGCGAACAGCTCTGTATATATGTGAAATGACTGTTTCGTAAGCAACTTCGTTATATGATGTCATCTCGGAACGTTCATTAGAAAATGAAGTTTTTTTTTTAAATTCGGTACGTACCCTGCACGTAATGCTGCAGCGAGAGCACGTCGGCAATGCCTTTGCCTATTACGTCAGTTGAAATGTAGTTCATCGGTACAGTGGTTTGTTTATGCGAGTGGAGGTCGGAGCTAATAAATCAATTACAACATTAAGGCATAAGTTTTAATTGCAAATATCAAAACATAATTAGAATCTATCTTTCGATAATTACCGTAAATTGCAATTTTGTTAATGATCTAGTCAGTCACAGGGTCATTTAACATTGAATACGTTTACGTCAATAAACACTATTAAAAGTAGCAACGCGGGACCGATCGATGTGGAGATCTTTGGGGGAGGCTTATGTCCAGCAGTGGACGTCTATCGGCTGCGTTCCTATATCCAATGAAAATATTTCCAGTTACTGCTTATTTTGGTAATTTTTCTCTTTGCAGTTTTGTAAAATGTAAATGACTATCAATATTTTTGCAATTAAAACTATTTAAAAGTGGATACATATTAAAGAACAAAATAATTTCAGTATAAGGAAATTATTATTAAAAGCTGTCTAGAAATTTTTCAAAAGATGTAGGAATGTAGGCGAGGGGAGAAGGTGTTGGTGACGAATTCAATTATTTAAAATATTATCACTGAATATAATACTTCACTGTTGGTAGATCTCTGTTGTTGGAAACCGTCTAGTTAAATACCACCGCGGCACCTATTGCAGCCGATAAACAGTAGTGGGCAAACGGTACTGTGACCCGGTTCGAAGGGCAATGTAGCCAATACAATTGCGTACGAGACTCAATATCTAAACCACGCGTTTACCAATGCGTCGAGCATAATGTGGTGTAGGGTATATCATCCAAGCATAAATTAGCGTTTGCGTTGTTGTGGGGTGCATCACTGACCGTCAGGTGAACATCTCACCCGTTACGACCGACTAAAAACAAAATATGTAATGTACCATGAGATTGTAATTATGTCTGTAATTTAAATCAAGAACAGGACATAAATATAAGACGCGACGTAGCGTGATCTACGCAGCCGCCATGTTTAGTATAGTATGTGTGTCACATGCGATCTAGAGCGGCGGCGGCGCAGGCGCAGGCGCGGCGCGGGCGGCCTTGCACGCTGCCCGGCAGGCGGCCGCAGGGCATCCACTGCACCACACGAAACAACCAACATTTTTTTTAAGATTTGGGGAAAATCTACAAAAAATTACCTCTGTCTTCTGAGGAAAAGTCAGCCGGGCTATGTGGAAATTTTTACACACTAAAACCATCGCCAGTTAGAAAGATCACGGGGATCTCCGATCGGACCCGTAGCCTCCCTAACGCTATGCTGGTGACAGGCCTCGGTTGTCGGAGACCGTTTCGGTAGGTTAGTACTAGCAGCATCTATTGCAGCAGACAAACAGTAGTGTTCAAACATTATTGTATTCTCTTTTAAAGGGCGCTTTAGCTAGTGAAATTACCGGAGTAATGTGAACTAACATTTTAAGCTTCAAGGCGACAAGCACAATGTAGTGCAGTGTCATCATTATCAGCCTTTCTTCATCCACTCTTGGATATAGGCCTACCCCAATGTCTTCCACTCTCTCTCTCACTCGTCTCAGCTTTGCACATCTACCCACTTCCGACCACTCTGATGATGTCGTCGTTCCATCTGGAGTGCCGAGTATAATACTATAACTATCCACGTTGTTATGGGCAGGCGTAACACTTACCATCGGGTGGAACGTCCCGCCCGTCTCGTCGCTTTATGGTATAAAAGAAGGCGATTAATACGATATTTAATTGTAAAGTTGTTGCATATTTCTTCGATGTAGTATATGTATGAAGCTCGCATTTATCTTTTTATTCATCAAACTTAATACAATAAAAATTTTGTGTATAAATTGATGTTTATGCATAACTACGTGGTGTTAGTTGACGGTGGGATTCACGCTGGTCAAAATGCATCGACCTTGAAGTGGTCTGTCCACTCTTCTATCAAATACCTAGTTACAACCGGACGCGGGAACATTGGGGCCGGCGAGTTGTTATAATCAAATGATGAAATGTGTTATAGGATACAATAGTTAAGTGATTTTTTTTTATACTCAACGAAGCTACTACACGAAGGGAAGTTCACCTGATGGTAAGTGCTACCTTTGCCCAACAACGACGTGGAGCTGTTTAGGTTGTTATACACTTCATGACATAGTGTTCGTCGCTTTGAGACATTAGACATTGTGTATCGTTACTCCAGTAATTTCATTAGCTACAGCGCTCTACAAGCCGGAACACAATAATGTTTGTACAGTAGCTTGCCGGTATCTACCTACCGGCAGTAAAAAAAATATTAAAGAATTGCTTTACACGTATGAATTTGCATACACGAAGGAGCAGACATCCGGTTACCTCTGGATATGTTACAGATAAACTTGCGCAAACAACATGTCCTGTTGTCACAATATTTGTTATTTGGGGCGTGGTGGTATGACGCCATACCAGCGCCCGACACGTGGACACGCGTGTTGTATACTTAATTTAATAGGAAAATACTGTACGATCGTAATTCCGGTTTGAAGCGGATATGATAAAACAATGCTAATGACATCCTCGTATTTGGTGCGCCTTCCGATTGTTAGTTACCGACGCAAGTTGTGAACTAGCCGCTTACTTATACACTATCCTGGAGACCATAATCATTAGATTGAGGTATCGACATATGTATCTAGAAGTTATGTACGTTTTAGTACGGTCCTGTCTAAATTTTTAATATTATTTACTATGGGTACGGAAATTTGTTACTAAGCATCTTCTGATAATATCATAGTTTAATAAATACCGTTTAAATTATAAACTGCAATAATTCACACGTATACTAACATCCAACTTGGACCTCTGATCTTACCTTCGTCTTTGTTCTAAATAAATATTTGCTAAATGTTCTTGTTCATGCCGGCTTTTTCTCATTAAATAATTAATGTCATGGTTTTTGTAAATATTTTTATGTAATAACTAGCTGTTTCCCGCTCGCTTTGGTAGCCGTAACACCCCACAACCACTTTTGGAGGTAACATTTCGTGAAAACCGGTCTCAGCTGACTTATACTCAGCAAAAGCAATATTCTTACCAAATTTCAAGTCTCCAGTCCTTACGGTTCCAGAGATATCTCTATCAGTGGAACTCTCCTATATGGGTAATTTTTGACACAATAATTATAATAGCCTCGTGAAAGCGTCGAGCGGTCGCTGAATACTTTTGCAGTTCCGGTGGTTTCTGATCCCGCTAAGTGGGCGCATTCCGATATGAATAGTGAAAGTGGAGCCGCTGCTGCACCATGAGTCACAGCCTCCCGCATGCGGACTTCCGATTCACCTGCGTGTGCAATTAAATTGATGACTGTGCGGGCAAATTAACTGTGATACTAGTAACCGATATACTATATTGTGGGCTCCTCCAATTGAACACAAAACCGCATTTCCGGTTGCAGTTTCATTTATCATCATCATTATCAGCCGATAGATGTTCACAGCTGAACATAGGCGTGCCCCAAAGATATCCAATCGATATTGTACCCGCCTTGCTCGCATCGCAGTGGGTTTGACCAGATTGTTGGTCCACTATGTGGGAGGACAGTTTCAATTATATACTTCAATATCTTCAATTTCATAACGTTATGATTCTTTTATACATGTTTCTAAAATAATTTTTTTTTATGTTCATCATCCCGGGTGCCCTTTTAAAACTGAGATTTGGCGATCAGTTTGAGAAAACTAATTCGGCCCTTAGTTATTTTTTTTTAACTGATAGTAGTATTTAAACGCGGTCCGCTCCTTATGTTCACGGCAACTGAAAATTCAAAAATTTCGATCGATTATGCGTAGTCGGTCAACTTAAGAATATTGTTATCTAGTTCAAATTAAAGCTTTGAATATATACTTACTTACTCCTCTGGCACAGCGACTTAAAGAGAGTCTTAGCCTCCGCCACAAGAGAGCGTCAGTGTTGTCTGTCTCGGAATGCCTCTTACCAGTCCATTCCTTGAAGCTTGCGTAGGTCGTGCTCTACAGCATCCTTCCAGCAGTATCTGGACCGGCTGCGGGTCGGCGTGGAAATGCGGTACCGAGAAACGCTTTTTTGACTTTACGATCGTTTTCCATTATTAACAAGTGACCCATTCAGCGAAGTCTGTGGGTTTTCTCTTCCTTTACGACGTTTGAAAATTTAATTTTGTGTAAATTTTTAATTGAGTGTCCTATAAACGAAACATTAAATTGTGCAGTCAGTGACCATTTTGTAATAGATATTATTAAAATGGATCTATAAACATTTTATTTCCATTGTATCTGATATCGCTTGTGATACGGGTACATAACGATGAATGCGCATTGATATAAAACGCGCGAGCTTCCTTTTCCGCTCCTAAAGTAGGCCGGATCCGCTAAAGACCGGACGAGGGACGTCTGCGAGTGCCCTCTCCTCGTGAGAGGGATTAGCCGCGCCTCGCTCGGCACGGAGGGATTACTCCTGCGAACTTTGATAATCCCGAGCATTCAGTTACATGTGTATACGAAATATATACGCGACCTATTGCAGCTCACGTCTCTGAAACACAAAGTGCTGCTGCGAATGGTAAAATCCAAGGGTAACATGTAATAGTCTTAAGGGTACTAGGATAACGTAGCAATACCCGTCATGGTTTTTTGAATAAAAAGCAGAAGTCTAGAAAGAACATCATGGGTCATAGTTTTTTTAGAGCAACTGTAAAGTTTGACGTTAGAGTTTATTGGTGGTAGGTTTCTATTACCGGAAACTGTCCAGGTAGACTTCTATATCTACTGCCTGACAGTAATATGCGTACTTTATTTTCCGATTTGGAGTATTAGAACCATATTTGAGTAAATGATAATATTTTAATAAAAACTGTGACATAAAAGCACCACTCACATTATTTGAAGTTCACGATGACGCATTCAATTTTACTACAAGTTCTCGGCGATAACTTAAATTTACAGATCAGTTAAATTTACAGATCAATAAAACAAAATTGCCGTACACATGGTGACTTTCGGTTTTTTTACTATGTAATTTATTTAGAAGAAATCCTCTAAATGGTTAAGGCGATGAACAGTTATAAGGTTAAACAGTTATAATAACAGATGCCTAAATCTTTGATCGGTGTCGATTCGAGAGCAAAGTATTTCCTAAAGTTATTAATGCAATCTTAATTAGTAGTGTTATTGTTTTAATTGCAGAGAATTACTTTTCGATCAGTAGGTTGTCATCCGGTATGTCCTACTCTTCAGAATGGTCAAATATCACTAAGCGGACGATAGACATAAATAAAATATACTTTTTGTTATTCATCTGTATATTTGAGGCACGTGTACGACATGTCCTAATGCGCTTATTGGTGACCATAACCTGTGCTGCTATATTCTATTAATCACTGCAACGATTTTTTGTCCAAAATTTCTGAGTGCATGAAGCAGATATCGAACAGTGCACGTTGCCAGTTATGACCTACAGCTTAAAACCTGGTCGCTATTTGAGGGCCTAAAAAGAAAGCTGTAACTCACAATAAACGATGGGGATAGCGGTACTTTGAGTGTCCCTTTATGGTCAAAAAATAATATGGAGAAATCAGCAGAAAAGCCAGAGTTAAAGCTATGGAATGGCGATTTTTCACCGGAAACCGCAGAATTGGAAGTTCTCCTACTAGTTTAAGAGACAACAAAGGATCGGCAAGGGTTACTGGATTCAAACAATACATTACTGTGTTTTCAACAAACAAAATTCTTTTCATGTAACTATAGAACGAATAAAGAAGGCTTTTGTAAAAATCTATTCTATTTAATAAAGTTTGAAAGTTATAATGGATTTCATGTACAAGTTACCTGTTATCTTTATGACAGAACTAATCAGCCAAGATTTGTGTTAATTCTTTAATATGTAGTTAATTTTAAGTAATGATAACCTCCAGCCTCTTACGAAACTGTCGCATGCCTTTTATTTCATATTATTACAAAATCTTAACTATATGATAAGTTTAATACATATGACAGGGTCAAGGTTGGAACTTTATATCATTTATGTTCTTCATTTATGGCCACCTCGACAGTCATTCCTCTAACAACTATTGGCATAGAAAGCACGTGGAAACTATTACGACTATATTCCCTTGATAAATAATCAATGGTAAGTATATAATAACTGCTTTCGCATTAACACTACAATTGACGGACACTACTTTTCTGTGTACGTTTTCCTTTTTAACTGTCTGGAATGGTTTTTTTCTGGCGAGCAAGTTGTTTGAGATTTGGTTATGTAAAGGTCAATGTCGCAAACAGTGGGTACACTATCCCTTTTAACTCCCTTCTCGACTCACCCCCCATTGAACTCTCCTGTCACCCCCACCTTCCTTTAATATTGAAAGCGTTTTCAATAGCGCTCGAATTTTGATGAGCAATTTTCTGATAAAATTATTGATATAAGGAGACACTCGACAAGGACCATTTTTATTTTTGCTTCGCGAACATTCAGCTGATGTACTGTAGAAGTTATATTTATAATTTCTTGAGGGTTTTTGCATTATATTTATTAGCCGATCTCATTTCACAATCACAAGGAGCACTAGGAAAATATTAATTCGCTACCATAGAAGAGATCCGGGATCGTGAAATTCTAAAGAACTTTTCGTTATCATACCCCTTCTGAAGCGAAATTGAATTATTTAATTTGTAGTATTACTGGGGATTTTCAAGACGGTAATATTCGTCTAGCATTTTATATAACCTTATTACCTATTTACACATAGAGTATATAATTTTTTAAAAACCCTCTCCAATTTATGTAGTAGTTTCTTCGAAATATGTCTTGTATCCTGTTACTCGTATATTATTAACAAGCGGCACTACACTAGTCACCTCTCGGGACAGTGGCTCACCGCCTGCTTCGTAACGCAGAGATGCTAATCTAATGGTCAGTTCTGGTTGAGTTATAATAATAGCAATATTTTTTAAACTGTTTCAACTAGCTAAAACCCTGTCGCCATAATACTATTGCTCTGTATCGGCTGAAAACATGTATAGGTTGAGTATTTTAAGCGAGGACCTTCCGCCGTGTTTGGTACCTTTATCGCCTTAAGTTATATGATATTTGAGATCGGATTTAAGTCCATTTTCGATAAAAAATTGTATCATTAGTTTTTTAATTTACTTTGGAGAAAATAAAACCATACAGAGACATCGTTTTTGTTTTGTTCACATCTATAATTACTATATCAATTTAAACGTCTGTGATGGTAATATCTGTAAGTGTAAGTAAAATTCTCATTATAATGAAAGCATTCCGTTAAACATTCCGCAAACACAAATCCATCCACGATGATGCACTTAACCCCGGCGCACATCCAAGTTAAACGAGTGCTTGAACAAACGCACCGGTCCCGCGCAGCGCGTTGGCACTTATCAGCATATTCATAGGGTGCATTGTGCCGCGGCCGGTCTTTGTGCACTGTGGAACCGTTGCGCAATGTAAACATTGCTAAGCGATTACATTTTTTTAATGTCATCAACATGCCGTACAAACAAGTGAAAACTACGTATTATGATGTCGCGTGGAATTTCATAATGCTGCACACGATTCATGCAATAGTTCTCTTTTTTAATGTTTAATGAAAAAACTCAAATAAAAAAAGCGTAATATTGTACTCAAACATCCAAAATGCATTTGGCCAAAGCTGCTTCACTCCGCCTTCATCATTAACCGAATGGTCGGAATGGTCTCCAGCCCGATCCACGTCACCTTTGCCCTCATAAAATCATAATATAAATTTATAGTAAATTGAATTAAAAACATTAATATAAGAAATAAATATTTTTAATTCGCTATTCAGATTTTAGAATAAGGGATCCCAGTTTCTTGAATTCTTGCCGATCTTAACATCAGACTGAAGTTTCGTCAGCTTATAATACCTGTAATTGTTATGTTTATTATATCATACAATTGTATAGAAATGTTCGTTTTATGACTAAAATAATTTTTATTGTCATCGTCATCGTCATCATGCATAGTTTTGTTGGTTCTATCGAGTGACACAACAAATCATTACTGATTACTTCTCAGAAGTCGACGTTATTATTTAAAGAGGTCAAACGAATTGTAAATTGTCCAATGGCTACAGATGTACTTTGTATTTTGTGATCTCGGTCTGGTCTTGTCAGCGGTCGTCAAGTACGACCGCGTTGTATTCCCAAAGCAATTTAGCGTAGCTGATAAAATTGCTGGGTTAACGAGACCTGAAGTTTTGCGATGTGGAACGCATTATGGTGCTGTATAAAAACATTAGAACTAGCGCCTCATTGTTATGGCTACGTAAATGTTTATTATATTAGAGTACACCAACCAATACAGATATGAGTTACTTCATCATCTACACTATGGTGGGATGATGATAACCTCGCGAATCTAGTGAATCCATTCAACGTACTCTAAATAGGTTGTCGTCAACATGTCGACATCAAAGCCGTCACAACGTCTTCAAATCTCAGATATAAACTTCGCTCCGTCAGCTTCGAGTTTACTCCTTTCTTCATCAGACGACTGTTAAGAGATCTACTGCTGGTAACACTGGTCTACTCTCTTGTTATGCAACAACGCAAAGTATGCGCTTGACTATATGATTCTATTTGTCATGACAGAATGTGATAATCGATGTTGGCAAATCTCACCAGGAATGCTCTAGATCTCATATTGACAACAGGAAAACAGCGACAGAAGCAACACTAGCTAGAGTATTAGACACTCGCTAGGCTTTCATTATCATCAGCCGATAAACATCCGCTGTTGGACATAGGCCTCCCCCAAAGATCACATCGATCGATCTCGCTTTGCTCGCATTTGGTGGGTTCCCGCGATTCTCACTAGATCGTCGGTCTATCTTGTGGGAGGCCTCCCAACTATCTGCTTACTGCTACATCGGCGTTGTTCTTCGAGCTATGTGCCCTGCCCACTGCTACTTAGTCTAGCAATCGTTTGTGCTTTTTGGTGACCTTAGTTTTTCTGTGGATCTCCACATTCATGATTCGATCGCGCAGAGAAACGCCGAGCGTAGCCCTCTCTATTGCCCTTTGGGTGACTTTGAGCCTTGTTATAAGGCCGACAGTAAGGGGCCACGTCTCCGTTCCGTATGTCAACACTGGCAACACGCCCGTGTTAAAGACTTTTTACTTTACCTTCAACGCTATTAATCGAATCAAGGACGTTCGTATTATAAAACAAGCAGTTAGCCACTGCTCTACGGTGGTACTTGATAGATTGTTTTAGTATTAAAACGGCAGACTCGAGATTAAATTACTAAACGATATTTAGCCGTAGAAAATTGCAACATCTGCGCCTCTACCACCTCTAATAGCATTTAATGTGTATAGTCAGACGCTCGGCGCGGCTATGCTCTATCCTGTCTCATCTGCAGGAGGCAAGGAAGGCCGCTAGGCTTTGAATTGATTATAAATCAAACTGTTATGGAGAACACCATAATATTTTTAATTTGACGCCATAATGTATGTATATATATATATCGTATTTCATAACGCGTGTATATTAATTCACTGATGCCGGTGACCGTCTAGGTTAGGGGTACTGGAGTAATGACATTCGTTACCTTATTTCTCAAGATGAGGATCGCAATGTGGTGCAGTGTATAACATCTTAACTAGCGCCACATTGTTATGGGTAGGCTTATTACTTAACATTAGGTAAACGTCCTGCTCGCCCCGTCGCTTTCTTCCTTCGTCTTCGCGTGGAAGAAGACCCCGAATAACATTATAGGGGTTATAATTTAGGTGTGTTATTGTCGCTAAGTATTTTTGGTTATAAGGGTGTTATAGCTCTGATGTTAAAGTGCTGTCATCGCCTCGTATCATAATACGGGTCTTGAGTGACCTTATGTCCAACACGGCGCGGCGGTCGTGTCCGGCGTGGAGTGTTACGCAACCCTCCTCTTCCTCCACACACACACCTCCCCCCTCACCACTGTCCGCCTCGTGTTATTGGTAAACAACGTAGTACTTGTAACCGTTATATCGTGCATAACATTGTCAGTACATACGTTGATTGTGATGGAAATTTTCTATCTAGACGTGCCCGTTACGTGACCCTATCACTGACGTTCGCCATAACGGCTGAACCTTTTTTTTTTATTTGTTTTTATTGTTTTTAAGGGGACGCAATTTTATTGTTAATTAAAAAAACAGTTTTACCTTTTGGAGATTATCGGTTCTTGTTAAGAATAAAGAGAAATATTTGTTAATGATGAAAATATTTAGATTGCATACAACGCTACATAAAGTATGCACAAATATTACTGTATTTTAGTGTGATGAGAGTAGTAGCTAGTATAGTTACATTGTCCATCGTAATTCCGTCTTACAAATTAACGAATACATTCGGTCAACAATATAGCCATACTGATGGTAGGTACCACTGAAGCGCCTATTGCAGCCGACAAACAGTAGTGTGGACTCAAAACTATGTTCCGGTTTGAAGGACGCTGTAGCTAGTGCAATTACCGGGGTGACGAGACTCAACATCTTATGTCTCAGGCGACGAGCGCAATTTGGTGCATTATATATCATCCTAACAAGCGCCACGTTGTTAGGGCATACTTGAATATAAAATAAAGCTAGATTTCGGAACAGGAACTAAAACCCATAGCCATAGTGAATAAGCAAAAAATTTTTTTCACATTACCAATGGGTAATGTTAAGGCTTCAATCTCAACGCGGAACAAATAGTTACCACGAGCCACGCGTGTGTTGTGCCTCACTGTATGTATACATTAACGTTAAATTACCAACTGCGCAAATTTACACAACCGACACCAAATCGCCGTTTCATATGAGCCGTCGTGATGTAACATCGATCTATCGGAGCGCGTATTATTACCAGCGGACTGGTTGGAGCAATTTGCATACAGCTCTGAGCTGATGCCGAAAGCGGGGAGACGTGGTGTGTGACACCCGTGCGAGTTAAACAGGTGCCTACGAGCGCGGACGTGTGTATAAAAAGCGACGTTTAGTAGGTCGCCAAACCTGTATTAAACGATAAACACATACTTTGCTCTAACGAAAAAACAACTTAACGCTTTAGGAGGAAGGTTCAAACTCGGCCGCGCTGCTGCCGTGTAATCTATGCGGTACTAATTAACCTTCAAGAAGCGCGATAAAAACGTTCAGCGGCGCCGTCAAAACAAACAATGGCACCGGAGAGAATTTTGTACACTGTACTGAATCTCGAACGGCTCTCAGCTCTTTCACACTAACTATTCTAAACAAGACCTAGATAATCTTTAATAGTTAACTAGATGCTTAATAGATTACTGCATTTTATCATCATACCGCGCAGTTAGCTTTAGATGAAATTTTTACTCAAGCACTAACTCTTAATCTCACAAACAGAAGAGATAAAAAAATCGTATATTTACAAAGCTTTGCGGTTACTTTCTCATCATAATCATTATCAGCCGATAGATGTCCATAGTTCTTCCCCCAAAGATGTCCACATCGATCAGCGGTTCAGTGCTGGTCGCATCCAGTGGGTTCCCGCGATTCTCACCAGATCGTCGGTCCACCTTGCGGGGTGACTCTCACCACCATACCTACCGGTGCGCGGACGCCACTCGAGGACCTCCTTACTGCCCCATCGTCAGTCGGTCCTTCGAGCAATGTGCGCATTTTAATATTGCTTTCTCAATTAATTTAAAACGACTGGTTAGAACAGTCAATGATTCTCTTTTTTCATATATGACGTCGAGGCGAGTAGACCTTTCTACTGATAGTGATTTATACGCCTGTCTATTACAATAATTGAGTATGTGAAGTTCATCATTACTTTATTGATCATTTGTGATTATTGTATTCCAGTATTGCACTCGTTAAGTTACTGCTAAGACTGATTACGCGCGGTACGTAACCAGTGGAATTTATTTGTTATAATATTTTACTCGTATATTTATAGTTTCCTTGAGTTACGCGATTTGCTTAATTTTTTTTTCTAATCCGTTTTTCACACAACATTCCAGCGTGTTTGCTTATAAATCTCTCACGACGTATCGCGAATTCTTTCACGTTTTTGGTATTAACATATATGACGTCACACAACCATACACATACCTTTGGTACTCTTTGGTTATACTTAAATTCTAAGTCTATCTGAGCGGTTTACGAATAACATCAGGTTCACCTTGTGTCAGTTATAAGTGCGCGGGCGCAGTTTACCTGCATCTAAACAGATCAGTTTTATTTTCTTATTGTCTGTTATTAAATGGTGAATCACCATTATATACATTTTTATTAGGACCTATCATCAAATCTATGAGCAATAAAATGTTATAGGAAAGTTTTGTACGATTATGATATTGTAGTGTTAACTGCCGATCTCTGTATTGATTATTGTTAATATGGCCACCTGTCTAAAAAAATGTACAACTGTAAGCGACTGTTTACAAGTTGTAATATAAAAACGTTATAGTGTACAATCATTGTATTGTTTTTATTTGAAGGGTGGCTGTAGCCAGCAAATAAGTGGTGTAACGTTAATCTTAACATTTGTGTCGAAGAAATTTTTGTACGCGTTTATATATTGTAGCTCATTTTCTTTTCTAGCTCGCTGGCCTAATGGTTAGAGCGTGCAGCTTTCATTTCGAAAGTCGCGGGTTCGAACCTCAGCATGTACCGATGACTTAATATTTAAGTTGTGTACATTTGTGAACTTCAGTTACAACAGCGAGATACAAACGGTGAAGGAAAACATCGTGAGGAAACCCGCACACTGAAATCACCTTTGTCTGTGCGTGTGGTGGCCCCAATAAAGTGGCAACAGGCTCGCCTCTATTACATGGGACCTAATCTGACCACATCTGGCGAAAAGTGGGTGTTTATTCACCTCTGCCTACTCCTGGGAAAAAGAGTTATTAAATTTAAAAAAAAAAAAATTTCGAATAGCACTCGGCCAGCAGTCTCGTTACTCAGTTTGCAATTTCACAATAAGAGCAGCGAGATTTAATTATTTGTCAGAGATCAGGGACAGAATCTCCGGGTATCTTGTGACATGCGTCAACACTACCAAATTTTGTCTGGATTCCTAAAAGATCCTCTCTATGTCTGCAAGGTCTACATGCAGGTGATTATGGTCACTTTGAAAAACGTTGCTATTTCCGATACAATGTAATATTATATAACACGGACAATGCGATTACCTTTGCTATGTAATGTTGTTGTTTGCTTTATTGTTTGTTCTTCATTAGAGCACGCGATATTCATCGTAGGCATTATATAACTTACAGCAGAACTTGTTTACTGAAATTATACAGTGAAGCTACTGTTGGGAATTCCTCATGTAGTACATAATAATATTGCTGCAAAGTCGACAATGTAATGTAATGCTTCTGTCATATGCTACTTTTATTACACGATTTACTGGAACTTGAGGAGTATGCGGCTGTAAGTAAGAGCGGTTGAAAAATACGATGTGCCGTGAGAGAAGCCCATCTCCAATGGCGTCCACCGACTGATGACGATGATGATGAATACTAAATTCACGCTGTACATAAATACAACCGCTGTGTTTTAAACAAGTTACAACGTGGGAGTAATCCATCGTTTGATCTGGCGTGGTTCGGTGCGAGCGGGCCCCGGCGTACAAAGCGCTTGGACCAAAGCCCAAGACATTAACATGGTCTCGTCCCCGGGACGTAAATAGCTGGTTGTTGCGAGACGTCGCGCCAGGTGGGAATCTGGCTGTGGGCATCAGTTAGTGCCATTGTTTTGTTTTACTTTTTCAGCCGTCGGAACGCTCTTAAACTTACGGTCTATGATGGGAAAAGAACTAACGCACGAAACGTCTCTTTTCATTATAACGTTTGCTCGTCTAGAGGCTTCATTTAGATTGATAAATTATAGGTTCATCTAGTGATAAATGCTGAATACCAATTATGTCTACACCGCCACCTTGAATTGAGGAAGACTAAGACTTAATATTTGTAAGTATTCATACGAGTCGGTTGTTGAAAATTCTAGACTTTTCATTAGTATAATTTGTTAGGACATGTTATCTTATCGTGCCCCGTTATGGCATACTTCTATTATATATCAATTTTTAGTTATGTATTTCTAATGTAAGGGACATAATATCACTATACTAACAAACTATCACCTGATATCAAACAATCGCCAAAATACAGAAACATTTAAACAACATAATACTTTGACATTATGATAATATGCTGTAGATCTGGTACGTGTCTGGTTTAAGCTTGTTTTTATTACACTGTTTATTCTTCATCACGATAAAGTTACAGTAATACTTATATTTACAATACACGACTTTATAAACTGTTAAATTTTTATTGTATCAAGACTATGAGCGTTAAATGGCCTTGTGGAAACAAACGACCAGCGTCACATGTATTATTTTCCATGCTGTGATCGTCACCTTGAAGTTTTTACTTTAAATTGGCAAATCCTAAAATGTATTATTCTTAAAAGCAGTGATATGTTTATGTATAGAGTACATGCCCCGGTATGCAGACTGTACCGGATCGCAGTAAAGGAGAGCGGTGCAAGGATCGGCGGGTCGGGTGCGATGCTCGGAGTCGTCTGTCGACCGGTAGAATGTCGTCTATTTGCTTCCAATCGCGACTCGTACACCGCTACACACAAGTCCCCATAGCAACAGAGATTCATTTACAGAAACCATTAAAGATACGAGAATACGAGACTACCTTACATCCCAACACATTGAGTGCAATATGGAGCTGTGTGAGAATATGCTAATGGGCGCTTTACCGTCATGAGCGGATGTATCGCTTAGAAGCACGTCTTAGCTCCTGTTCACGTTGTGTTACATAAAATTATTAGTTTTAGTGTATCACTCCACATTTAGTGATAGTGATATAGTCATCATCATTTAGTTATCATTTACGTAATGTTCTTTTCGTAACATTCTTCCACACAAGTTTTTTATTATTATTCTACGAAGTGATGCGCCGAGCGAGGCGTTAGGTTTTATAGGATGATATACATTATACTACATTGTGATCATCACGTTAAGACACAAGATGTTGTGTCGTTACCATGGTAATATTACTAGCTATAACGTCCTTAAAATTGTAAGACATTGTAAGTGCAATACAACTATTTGTAGGCTGTATATAGAAGCTGCGGTACCTACGTAGTCGGTGATCACTACGGCTATCAATGCTTATCATTATTTATTAAATTCAAAAATAGTTTTAGGTGTTGTGTAAGGATCTAATAATGGAAGCCTTCAGCCAAGTGTGAGTAGTATGTAATCGTAATCCAGGCGAGCATGTTTCCAAAACGTAAACAGTTCCCCGTACCCCGTACGTGAACGCTAGGCGCGCGGCGGCTGGCTGCCGGGTGCGCGCGGCGTGCGCTGATAACGGCCGGCACCTCGCCGCTGGCGCCGTGCGCGTTATCGCAATACCGTATCTAACATATCAGCTATATCTCTGTCGCCATACCATTTCGCATACTCTATAAATTTTATTGTTGTTTTGATAAAAACACAAGCACAGTCACCCGAAGCCGCCGCTTACTTCGACATTTAATTCAAAGAAAAACTGTCATAGCAGATATATAAAATGTAATACACACTAGCGATAGATCTCTGTTGTTGGAAACCATCTAGTCCGTTACCACCGCAGCCGCTAAACCGTACTCTGTTCAATTTCAAGGGCGCTGTAGTTGGTGTAATTACTGGGGTAACAAGACATAAAATGTCGTCTACGTGATTACCATAATGTGATATGTATAACATCCCTAACTAGCCATGTTGTTATGAGTAGGCGTATCACTTAACATCGCGTGATCATCCCGCACGTCTCGTCGTTTCGTCGTTTCGTTGAATAAAAATAATGCATTTAATTTTATTATTATCATGACAATCATCTTACATGAAGAGATTAGCTTTTATTAACAGAATAGGACAAGTTTTCCGTTGTTGATACACGTACGTTCACGTTCGCGGTGACATTTGAATAATGGAACTTTCCAAGATCAGACAGACTTTATTTTATTGTGTTCTTAACAGTAATCAATAACACAGTTCTGATAATTAACGCAAGGTATACTGTCTTGATATGAACCGATAGCGATGGTTGTTGCTAACTCATTTTTGGTTTTGCGTCACAGTATCTACCGAGACTTTGCAAACAAACGTCAGCCCGACGACTTCGCGTCATGTACCTATTATTTTTTTTTTAACAAAATGGTTAGTACTTGACTACTATCCCACCTAATATTAAGTGATGATGTGGTGAATCTCACTAACCCAGAAACAGAATATTCACTCTTCACTTGCACCCGTGTAGTATTTAGATCGGAATATTGCCGCTGATCAGCCATTCTACTCTTGTGAACGTGGATCCGAAACTCTTTATTCGCAAACTGAGGGTGTTATCATCTTATATATCTAAGAAACGAACGCAATTAGCGCTATGTAAACATTCTAACTACCCCAATATTGTTTCTGCGCTAACGCAATATTAAACATCAAGTGAAAGACCCGTTTGTTTCGTCTTTTTTCTTGAAGAAGCATATATCTATTTGTAATATGACGTCAATCAATGTACACCATAATAATAATCACGTTGCAGTGTTTCTCAGCCACTTATCAGATCAACAAGCAAGCGAGCAGAGATGTAGGTCGAGATCCGATAAGCGGCGAGCTCGTGCGGTGATAGCGCGCACCGGCCGCCTCTCACGTACGGAGGCTGCGCCACCACCCCGCACCCCAGCTGTACCCATTTCCAGCAGATAGTAACGCCGACAATCCCACGCGTGGCCTTATCTGACCCACTGTGTACTACATTTTCTTAAACAGATTGCCAGTATCGAAAAATTGAATGGCTTGTTTTGATGAAATTAAGATTTTTTATCTGCATAAAAATTACACTTCACCAACATTTGACGCGATGGTAAGAACGGTGAACACTAGGGCGATGAAATATGATCGCTCGCCTAGACTACACTAGTTCTTGTACATATTATAACTGCCATAAAGTAATGCAATCATAGTGACAGTGACACAGTGGTAGTTAAACGGGCAAACACCAAAAATAATAGCTCAATTGCGTGGTCCCGTAATATGAACCAGGACGCACCCCATATCGTTCAATCACTGTGTTATACTGGTAGTTAAAAGTTAAGAAATTTCATATAATCATTTTAATTGACTTTAGGCTATAAAGTTTAGCATTTATATAAAATTGTCTATAAGTTAACACGGCGGCCGCCAATCTTTTTGATATCACTATAATATAAATCCAGCAGTCTACTAATAGCACTTTCAAAGCTTTAAATAATAATCATTAAGAATAATAATAAAAAAAATATTATTTAACGACACATAATATGTAGATAGTTAATGAAATAAAACTACGAATTCTAATTAAATTAAGAAAGCTTTATTAATAAACTGAAAAAAAATTTAATCAATGCATCGTTTCGCTTAGTGGTAGGTCTCTCTTACCGGTAATCGTCTAGGTAAGTACCACCGCAGTTCCTATAGCAGCCGACAAACAGTACTGTGCAAACAGTACTGTGTTCCGGTTAGAAGCACGTAGTAGATAATGAAATTATGAGAGTAACGAGAATTAACATCATGTCTCAAAACGATGAGCTCAATGTGGCGCTGTGTATATCATTCCAACTAGAGGTACGTTGTTAAAGGCAGGAGTATCATTAGCCACGGGGTGGACGTCCCGCCGGACTTGATTGCTCATTGAATAAAAAATATGATGAGTAAGTATTCCATATTTTCATACGGACCGTTACTTTGACGACCGCTGCGTTAAATGAAGCCTTTTTTTAAATCTGTAATATCAAAGCGCAGTGCCGGCCGGATGCGTTGCCAAAAATATGCGCGCTGCGCCCGCGCCGTCCCGCGAACGAGACCTGTTGCTGTCCCGCTCGCACAGCACGAGTTTTGTTTACAGCACCGCTCCGTAGCGGCGAGCGATGCCAACTACCTTCCCTGCTTCATGATTTAACCGCAATCATACAAACCGCAATAGTTATTCTATTGAATAATTTCATTATTTCATAACAAACAATTTACTTTCTATATCTATTATATATAAGCGATATCCACCTATGCAGAGACTCATCGTGATATCTTTGGAACCATAAGGCTTGGAGACTACAAATTTAGTAGGAACATACCTTTTGCTTAGTATGGGTTTAGTTATGAACGGATTTTATAAAATTCTTTCCTCAAAGGGATTTGCGGGGGTGTCACATCAGGCAAAGCGGGCAGAGGCGCGCTAGTAATAATTTACGGTGTTTTTATAATCAGCGGTAACATTATAAAATCATTTATTTAATACAATCAATATATCATTATTAATGACAAATTTTATGTCTTATGTGATGAAGCCACGAGACGAGCGAAACGTTTATGTGATGTTAAGTGATACGGCCGGTCATTATAACGTAGCACCGGCTGCGATGACACATAGTACACTACTTCGTGCACTATGCTTTGAGATATTTGTTAAATCTAATACCTCTATAAATTAACTAGTTACAATGTCCTCTAAACTGGAATACGGTAAAGTTTACAAAATATTATTTGGCGTTAAAATACCACCAGAAGAGCTCTTCACTTATATGATTTTAAGTAGTAAGTTATTGTAAAACATCACAAATTAATAGATTTATTCTTGTAAATATTTCCTTACTGATGAAATTATATATTGCACGATCCATGGCTTTATCACCTAACATTATGTTAAGGTCATATGTAATTAAAAAATAACAACCTAAGAGTTTATCTTGCATTATTTATAAAGGGTAAACAGCAATAGCAAAGAATGGGTTAAGCGTGCTCCGTTGGTAATGCGGTCACCGCGGCCTGCGTCATTAGCAAATCAAATACGGCACCTAGGACGGTGGTCTGACCACGTGATGGCGTAGGACTGTCACCGTTTCTAATTTTTTGAGTGCTTAGTGTTAATAACAAACATTTTAATATACTTTTCCAAACGTAAGGATTTTGTTTGCTATAGTTTCCCATGTAAAATATCGAAATCGAGAGGATGGTTGGCGAACCGAACATCATAGGGAAAGCCAAAGCCCACAGACTTCATTGGATGGGCCACTTGCTAAGGATGGCAGAGGATCGTGGAGTCAAAAAGGTGTATCTCAGAAGCAGGATTGGGCGCCGACCTGTCGAACGGCCCCGATACCGCTGGAAGAATGCCGTCGAGCACCACCTACGTGAGCTTCAAGCTTTGGAACAGTGCAGGACAGACAAAGCTGGTGCTCTCTTGTTTTGGAGGCCAAGACTCACTTTGTGTCGTTGGGCCAGAGGAGTAGTAATATAGTTTCCCATGTAATGTTTCATGTATCATCATCAGCCGATCGACGTCCACTGCTGGACTTAGGCCTTCCTCAATTATCTCCATATACAGTCAACATGGCCACCTGTACCGCTGGGCACTAAGAGCTGACATATGTAAGGGTTTTTTTTAGGAGATTTGAGCCAATTTTCACCATGCTTGCCCAATGAGTTGGTGGGAGACAGAGCCTCGTTTGTTGATTAGCAAAGCGTACCACGAGCAGGTGACGTTGGCTTGGGTCCCGTGAATTATTGTGCGCGACCCTTTACACACTCGTGATGTATCATGTAAATATGAATGGTGATTAATTGAAGTATATTAGGTGTCGAAAAATAAGTAGCTTCCTGGGCTAATAGGAGCTCACTGGCATAATGGTTAGAGTTTGCGGCCTTCATTCCTAAGGTCGCGGGTTCGAATCTCGGCATGTACCGATGACTTTAATGTTTAAGTTATGTACATTTGGGAACTTTAATAACGACAGCGAAATAGAAACAGTGAAGAAAAATATCGCAAGGAAACCTGCACCGGAATTAGAATTTATTCTGAAGTGTGTGTGATGTCACCAATCCTCATTGGACCCGCGTGGTGACTATGGCGCATCGCCCTCGTATTGAGGGTAGGCCTGTGCCCGAGCAATGGGGATGAAAATTGGCTCTTAAAAAAAAAGGTGTCGTATATAAGTCGTTAATAACATGTCACATATCAAATGGCAGGCGGAGTCTGTTTTAGAGACATTTACACAAATTTATATCGGATAGTATTTATAAAACATTCGTGGCCTTCATAACCGCCGCGTGAATAGTTACCGCGCGTACATTGGATGATCGTATCAGACGGAACCATCAATATTAAAAGTTATCTTATAATTATAGATGAAAGCGTTTAAACTTTTATATACAGTAAAATAGATAATTAGCTGTATTTAAATATGTTAAACAGGTATACATCTTAACAAGCATTAAGCCATTGTTTCATCACTTCAAACGTCCAAGATTACATCGCTTCTAAGTACTAGGAAACGTAAACAAGTAGTATTTGATTTAAAAAGAAACACACACACACCGATTTATCTTGATGAGAATCATCTTAATAACTACCTTTTAGTTAAGTAGAGCAAGGGCAATGGTGGAAGTAATTACTTAAATTAGACCTCATGGTCTATACATGAATCTTAGCCGTCGTATGACCATCGTATTTTTTTTATTGAAACGAAATAAAATATTACTGGCGCTAGTGAACTTATAGCATGAGAAATACATTTACCTCGTTGTAATCTTTATACAGCATCCTTATTGTTATTACTTTATACAATACTGCGCTTTTTATTAGTGATGAGAATATAAAGAAGGTTTAGTGCAGCTTTGCGTTAAATACATATTGCGATTATAATAGCTTCTCAACGGTGATTGGCAATACGCGCCGCCGACTACCATCATCATCAGCTGATAGACGTCCACTGCTGGACATAGGCCTCCTCAAAAGATTTCCACATCGATCGATCCCGCGTTGCTCTCCGACTATCAATATTTATTATATGCATATAAAATTTATAACTGATGTGTGCCAAATGCTGCGCTGAAGAAGCAAGGAATATGTACAGCTGAACTGTTACGTTTAATTGTGGACACTTGAAAACATTTGCGATGAAATGATGAACGGTGGTATCTCCAATCCAATCAGCCGGAAGACGTCCACTGCTGGACAAAGGCCTCCCCCAAAGATTTCCACTCAGACCGGTCCTGGGCCACCCGCATCCAATGGTTGCCAGCGACCTTGACCAGGTCGTCGGTCCACCTTGTGGGGGGTCTGCCCACGCTACGTCTTCCGGTACGTGGCCGCCACTCGAGAATCTTTCTGCCCCAACGGCCGTCGGTTCTGCGAGCTATGTGCCCTGCCCATTGCCACTTTGCGACGGCGACCCTTCGAACTATGTCGGTGATCTTGGTTCTCCTGCGGATCTCCTCATTTCTGATTCGATCTCGCAGGGAAACTCCGAGCATAGCTCGCTCCATCGCCCTCTCAGCAATCTTAAGCTTGCGGACAAGGCCCACAGTAAGCGGCCACGTCTCTGCTATCTTATCTTACTATTTATCTTACTATTTTATATGAAATAGGTCCCATTAGGACAATGTATCAATACATTTGTACAGACGGTAATGGATGGTATACGACATTATTTCATTTTCAAAATATCCTCGATCATAGTCACGGAGTCCACACCACGCGTGGTCCCCTCCCCGGTGACTTTCGCGTGGCGGGGTCACTGATCCCACGAGACGCCGTGACGCCGTGACGCCACACACAGGCGGCAGACGGCAGACGGCAACGCGTCATTGCTGACTAAAGCCTATTTTTTAACCACTACCGTTATGGTGAGTCTGTGCGCGATCCTCTCTGTACACTGCGGACTTTCCTCAGCCCGTCATTTTACGGTTGGATGTCCTGTACAATGTATACCGAGAGTGGAATGCTTTGCGTTTGTCGCTCTTAACGTCGAACCCGTTATTTAACCTCGGACGTATTTTCACGTTGATTCAAATGGATAATACTTCTCTTTAGCTTCAATAGCTTGTGTTTGGTTTAATATAAATATTTTAACTTTCTTTAAAAGCATAATCGAAAGTAGGTACAATA
Source organism: Troides aeacus (assembly GCA_033220335.2). NCBI lineage: Eukaryota > Metazoa > Arthropoda > Insecta > Lepidoptera > Papilionidae > Troides > Troides aeacus. Next base: position 11,751,214 of record CM067278.1, read on the forward strand.
ACTACTGATTTGTTTACTGGTGGTAGGTCTCTGTTGCCGGAGTTTACCTATGTAGGTACCGCAGCGCCTATTTCATAATAATACTTTTATACGAATATTACCGTGTTCTGGCTTGAAATGCGCTGTAGCTAGTGTAATTATTGAGGTAAGGAAACAATATCTTAGGTCTCTGGGCGACGAGTACAGTATGATACAGTATACATAATCCTAACTAGCACCATGTTATGTGCAGGCGTATCATTGATCATCAGGCGAACGTCTCGCTCGTCTCGTTGCTACGTCTATTAAAAAAAACTTCGATCTCATCCGCAGGATAATAATATCTGTTGGCTTATTAATCATTTCAGTACTGATTGAGTAATATTAGTTACAAATAATATTTTTGTAGTCACATTTTTACATGGGGGAGTAAGGAGTCTCGTATAATAACTCACGGATCCCAAGCCAACCGCACCTTCTTGTGGTTCATACTGCTAATCAACAAACCAGGCTCTAACTCCCGCCAACCCGTATTGGGCCAGCGTGGTGGGATATAGCCTAAATCCTCCATATGAACCGCTACAGACGACGAGTCCTAGCATCCGGCGGTGCCGGAGCCATACTGGCTGCAGCGCAGGACCGATCGACGTGGAGATTTTTGGGGGAGGCCTATGTCCAGCAGTAGATGTATATCAGTTGATGATAATCATGATTTTTATGTATTACTCGAATGAGTCGAATGAGAATTTCACGAATTAGTGGAAACTATTTGTGTGACAATTGTTTTCGGGCAAAGCGAAATCTTAACTGGCGCAGCTCACGTAAGTAATAATACTCTGGTTTCTGCGACCGTGCCGTACGGCTTTATACGAGCTAATGTGTACAGTATGTTCTTGGTTTCAAGGCTGGTTATCAAGTGATCGGTTACAGAGGCGGTCTGCCGCGCTGCACGTCAATATGGGTCATGATGCCGATGTGTAAGAATCAATTTGGCGCATCGCGAACGCGCTTAGTAACAGACTGTATTATCAATCATCGTCTGAGACTGCGCTAAGAGGTGGACCTCTTTTTTGGGGACCCACAGGAATGTCCGAGAAAATTATTAACGTACACGAATTATAATAAAACTATCCATAAAAATATATAAATGAATGTAAATAAATTTGATGTTGACGTTATTATAATTACTTTATCGGCAAAGACAAACTTGACAGAATTCTGTCAAAGTTTCACAATATACCTCTTAGTCAATAAGTTTGACGTTGAATATTAATTGGCACATCCACCGCGGCTCTTTCCTTCCTAGATTGCCTTAGAGCGGCGCGGTGGTTCCTGGATCGATCCCGAAGCTACACGTTGTGGAGTGTAAATGCTGATAGTGTTTTCATCATCCCTCTGAGCTATTTACCACCCTCATATCAATCTGTCGTAACAACAGCTTTATTATGTTTTGATTGTCAAAATATGGAAGCCGTATTTCCGGGTGAACCTGATTCAAAAACTTAGGCCTTATCTTCGCTTAGCATCTCTTTAATTTGACATTCAGCCGTTTTTAGCATATTGTATATATTTAAAAAAAAATTGAATGCATAAGTTTGAAAACGCACAAAAAAATGTGTAGTGCCTATAAAATACAATGCTGTGTTGGATTTTTTTTAAAAGTAGTTTAAGGGAAAAAAAAATCGCTAAAATGATCGGGACCCTACACATAACTGGCGGTTGATTCTCTCAAGAGATTTGGCGGACATAGCGTGGATGCTTTGTTAGTCCTTTTTAGCAGTTAAGTGGCCGCGCCGGTATGCGTTCGTACGGCTCGTATGTGCGCGCCGCCCCGTGTGTGCGTGCGTTTGTATGTATGCGATTTTCGTGTGTGGGTAATACGAGCAACACGCTGGCGCCGAGTAACCGCGGGCCCGACGAACGCACGGCGTCGCCGCGCGCACATATGACTTGTACGTCGTGTACTGCCCTCGCGAGATCCGGTACCCACCGGATGTGCTCGTTGCGCGTGTAATTGTTCACAGTCACGCGACGCGGTGGGTGCTAAGTGTGTGTCTGTCTGCGTTGTGATGGGAGTGGTTGTTTGTATTGATCTTTATCTGTAACGAAATCCTATCTTACGAACGTCAACAAGTGCTCTAGAAATATATCACTGATAATGATCGCGGTGTCGCCTGCGTATCGATATTTTTAATATTTCTCAAAGATAGTCGATTGTAATGAGTGTTTCAAGTACATATATCATACAAATATTAAAAAAAACAAAGAATAAATGCAAACCTTGCTGGTTTTTTTATGTATAGTAACGATTAACTATTTGCGAAGTTGTCTTACTTTAATTATTATTATTCATGATTGTCTGTTGTGGTGCTCTTCGCTATGGAAAGCATTTACATGTATGTTTCATCAGCCAAGTAATTCTATTGGCTAAGGCGCCCTTGACTGAATATTTGCCGCTCATAGCAACACAGCGATATTTAGGATGTGTGCACAGTGTCGTATTGCCCCGGTCACCTTGAGACACAAGATGATACATCTCGTTACTCTAGTAAACCCTACAAGCCGGAACTTAGTAATTTATACGCCACTATTTCGCGGCCGTGTAAACGTTGTCATATTATCTCATAGATAACATCTTGTAAATGAAATATATAATATAGGTACTAATAATATTATTATTGTTTTTTATTCGAGGGAGCATCGAGACAAACGAAACGTTCACAAGATTGTAAGTGATACGCCTGCCCACAACAACTTGGTGCTATTTATTATAGAATGATATACACAATACCAACAGAAACCTATCATCAACAAATTTCGAACTAAAAAATGATAGAGAAGCGGAAATCAAAAACTATAGTATTTAGTCGAAAACCTAGACTGTGTATATTAAGTTATCTTTATAGACGATTTTAGATATTTTTGACATTTAATAAATTTAATGTCGTTTTGTTTAATTTTACGAATGTTTGGTTGTTGATGTACTTATCATATAAGCAGAAATTTCTGGGCAATTCGGTCGGATGCGTAACAGTCGTGGGCACTATGAGTCGCAGAGGCGTGATTCAAAATCCTTATTTACATCGCAATATATAAATACATAGAGTGAGCGTTTGTTTACCGCTGTGTATTTATAACGTGCGCTATGTTGACATTTTACGTTGTGCGTGGGCTAAGCGTTGCTATATGCGTGGTGCACGCGTCCACTGCATGCGCCGCCTGTGCACACCATCCAAACGGACGGAACACATAAAACATAGCGCTGGTGACAGTTAATTTTGTTTGTTATACGACAAAGCGACGAGTCGTTCTCTTGATGGTAAATCATACACCTATCCATACGTGGCGCTAGCTAGGATGGTATATACTGCCACTATGTTGTGCTTCTTTCCTTGAGGCATGTAGTCTCGTTATCCCAGTAATTTCAATAGATGTAATTCCCTTCAAACGGGGACACAGTAATGTTTACACAGTACTGTTTGTCGGCTCGCTGGCCTAATGGTTAGAGCGTGCGGCTTTCATTCCGAAGGTCGCGGGTTCAAACCTCGGCATGTACCAATGACTTAATATTTAAGTTATGTACATTTGTGAACTTTAGTTACAACAGCGAGATACAAAAACGGTGAAGGAAAACATCGTGAGGAAACCCGCACACTGATATCATCTTTGTGTGTGTGTGTGTGGTGGTCCCAATAAAGTGGCAACAGGCTCGCCCCCTGTTACATGGGACCTAATCTGACCACATCTGGCGAAACGTGGGTGGTTTATTCACCTCTGCCTACCCCTACTGGGAAAAAGGCGTGACTATATAAAAAAAAAAAAAAAAAAAAAAAAAAAAAAATGTTTGTCGGCTACAATAGGCGCTGTGTCGGTACCTACATATACAGTATCCGGCAACGGGGACCTACCACCAATAAAACCTGTTTACGTCATGCTTTAATTATATTATTATACAGTCTTAATTTAACAATCGAAAAATTTTCCACGAGCTCTGTTATATTTTTGTATGGAAATGACTTTAAAGTCTAATTCAGTTTCTTATAATGTGTATTAAAATACTACTAATCTGTGAACACCAAAGAGTTTGTACACTACTGGTTGGCAGCATTAATAGATATCGAGGTGGTGCTTACATAGATAGGCTCCAGCATCAAATATCACCATCAATAGAAAAAAAGTTGCAATATTATTTACATAATGCTGATCTCCGCAGTGTTGACCGAGCGGAGAGATTTCACGTCGTGTATCATAACTATATCCAGTAATGTAGCTTCTGTCTGTACATGAGTAAACAGAAACCACTGAACTGTTTGCACTGTTCGTGTAAACAATTTGTCGAGTAGACTCGTTGGGGGTACCGTTGCGCCGGAGGGTTTGAACCTGTGCACAGGCGGTGGGCGGCGGGCTGCGTGCGGCTGTGGCTGTGGCAACCGCCGCTGCGACCTTGCCGGGGTGACGGCCCGGCGGCCCGACGGCGTGCGCGTGCTGACTCAGCCCGCATGACGTCACGCGCCGTAAGCACACGGCGCGGTGCGATTTTATGGCGCACCTTCCTCCCATTGAAGCGGCGGCGCGACATTGTGTGCAAATACTGACCGGCGGGGAACCTATAGGTCGCCGCTACACCTCCACTCCCAATTTTGAATTACTATTTCTTATAAAATATTTAAAAGAGATTTAAGTCTCCTATAACGCGGCACCACTAACGGCGCGGTTTCCGTTCAACAACGTCCCATCAGTTCTTTCCGTGCACCCAATGAATGCTTTTAACTGGATATGTTTATATAAACATTCGAGCTTATCTCTTACACGTTAAGACATCGGTTACAACCGTCTCAGAGCTTTCACACCACGTTTCGTTGGTGAACAATCCTTTCTAAAATTATGTTCTGGACCTGATCGAGCGATAGCGAAGAAGCGTAAAGTTTAAAACAGAGTTAAGAAATTGCTTAGCTCCCTATAGTAGTTTAATGCAGTTATGAAGAAAAAAAGAAAAGCTACAATCGAATAGCAATGTGAAGATTAACCAAGTGAGGAGGACATTTTATCCGTTAAAACAAGACTAGTTAGACGACTCGTATTTGACAGCAAGGATGAGTGTTAAGAGATTACATTCTATTTACTTCCCAACTGATGGGGCACAGGCCTACCCTCAGTACGAGGGCGATGTGGCCATAGTCCCCACGGGGGCCCATTGCGGATTGGTGACTGATGACCGACAGATGAAGATTACATAATTTTTCAAGACTTTCTTTTTTTGTTTAAAACAATTTTTTAGTTTAGTTTTTTTTTATCATTTCATTATATGCATATGTATATATATCATTCATTCATAAAAATAATTTATCTTGTCTTTTATAATATTGTTATCCATATATGTATTCCGAGTTCCTTGTAGCGCCGTTTCTATATACACGGTACGCACTCACCGCGTTGTACGAGGGTTGACTATATACAACGTCCGTACTACACAATATAATAGTACAATATTAACGGCTTGACTGTTGAAATGAACAAAGAGAAATTACGACAGCAATTAACAAAAGTCGCGTACCGTTGTAGCGAGCTTGGAGCGCTGTCCTCCAAACACATTTAATAATGCGGAGAAGAACACGGCGGCTGCAGGAGCGCCGCCAGGTGGGCCGAGTGGCGCGGGTGAAGGGGCGGAGCGCTACTCTCTAACAACTATAACATTACTAATTGCCCTCATTATTGCCGGCTTTATTATGCCACATGAAACATAAATTCTTTTTCCGCTTCCTTCAAAGAACTTCCTTTGCGCTAGTTTTACAATTGATGCAGACTTGATCTGCATTCTGATCTTACGTTACTTTGATAAGGAATTAAAATGTTATTGTATTCAATTTAAATGATTTCTATAGATTGTCTAAGTAGATTTTATTACAGCGATTATTTTATTACATGTTTTATGGTGATAATGTAATTTGTGAATAACCATAGTACTCCCCGTATGCGCAGATACCTTACGTCGTATATAACTCAATAATTTTCCGATTGCTCTTTTTAAGTTGTATCTGCATTGATATTATCTCAGTTTATTTCCACTTAGTAAGTAGTGGTGCATTAAATGTATCATTTATATATCGATGCATTTAATGGTGGTTTTACACAAAATTATAAACATATACCGGTTCGCTTTGCGTGGAAAATTTTAGTGTGCTTAGTCATGCTTTATATGGTTGTGCTGCTCGATTGTACTCGACTGTCTCGTTATGTATTCGCAATTTAATTGCACTGTTACAACTACGGCTACATGCTTGTTGTCCTGTTTATTCGACTGTCTGCCTTTTCATATCCGCAGTTTTTGTACTATTCATAGACATTTCTTGTTTCTAAACTTATAAAACCCAATGGTATACTCTTCTATCCTTATTCCTACGTCTATACAAAGAAACATTAAAACTTTCTTTTGTTTTTGAGAGGGAGTTCTGCATACGTTAAGAGAGAGAGAGAGAACATGGTTATGTAGCATTTGTACATACTAACATCCACTTGGCGACCATCACATGGGGCTTACTCAGACTGGTTTAACATCCAGAAGGGTGTTAGACAGGGATGTGTGAGCTCGCAGTGGCTGTTTAACCTATTTATAGACAATTGCTTGAAAGATAGGGGGAGTATGGACTAAGAATGAATGAGTTGATCGTCAAGTGCCTCCTATACGCCGATGATCAAGTTGATTATAAACGGAGAGGGAGTTGCAAACGATGGTAGACATGATGCATGGTGCTTTAACGAGCAAATCAATGAAAGTGAATGTAAGCAAGTAATGGTTTTTGAACGAGAAGAATGTATGACAAACTGTGACATTATGATTGAGGGACAAAAAGTGGAACAAGTGAAAGAATTTATATTTGAGTTCACAGTTTACGAGGGATGGTAAGTGTGATGGTAATATTGAAAGAAGAGTTTTGAAAGGGATCAAGTGAATCGGACGTCACAACTTTATGAATAGCCGGAACGTATCACAAAAAGCACGACTGGCTGTGCATAGAGACATTGCTCTACACACTGATGTATGGTAGTGAATGTTGGGTATGGCAGAAGAAACATGAAAGTAGGACTAATGCTGTGGAGATGAGAAGCCTGAGAAGTATAACTGGAGTCAAGCTGATGTATAAAGTGAGGAGCACTGTGATAAGGGAGCGGTGAGGTAAGATAGAGAAAGGGATGCTAAGATAGTTCGACCATGTTGAAAAAATGGATGAAAGATGATAAACGAAAGAGGTATACAAGGTAAGAATGACTGGACAAATCGGTGCAGCTCGACCTAGGCGCACATACTCCGATCAAATCGAAGATGTACTAAAGAAAGGGTGGGCCAAGAGTACTCGCAACCGACGAGCATGCATGAAGACACTCATGAGAGTGAAGGAAGCGAGAGAGGTGTGCCAGGATCGTAGCAAGTATAGAGAGGTGGTCTCTGCCTACCCCACGGGGAACGAAGCGTGATATATATATATATATGCAATGCGTTGGGAGGGGCTTGGTGATTTCCTACCGAATACACCAGTACCTCTCGGCACTACGCCTAAGCAAATTCTAAGGAGAGCCGTAACCCACCCCAGCATCCTCGCTCAGCTGCGACAAACGTGAGAATATCTCTTACTTGTCACACCGGCGCCTCACCGTCAAAGCCTGCTAACCTAAAACTATTTTAGTCACCTTTTATAAAGTTATGGCTTACTTAAGTACTATCTTTAACATTCGAGACTACAGGGCAAAAAGCAGTGAAACCCAGTAAAGCTACGGTTCGCTCCTGAGATGTTTTCCTACGGGAATATTCAGATATGTTATACTTCGTTGGGGTTTTTCCAAGGAGCCTATAGGCTTCTTCTAGAAGAGCGTGACAAGGTCAAGTACAAATCCAAACCCCGTTTTATCTGCTGGTCGATATTTGGAATACCGGAAAGATATTTTTTCCGACACGTCATTGGGAAAAACCTACTAGTGACGTGTGTACACCGCAAATAATTCAATATACGGTTCGTATAGATTACCTGGAAATGTTTACTGCTAGTTAATACTATTAGATAAATTTCTATTTTTAGTTAAATGATTAATTCTAAGGTAAATGTTGTTCTGTTATAAAGTGCAACGAATACGTAGATGTTGCCTCTGAGTCACTGTTGTCGCGAGCAGACGCGGGGGGAAATAAAAAAAATACAAATATAAATTATCTAATGAAAAATCTAAAGGTTTGGACTTGTATATCATACATTTACAATTGGTCTCATAAAATCCGGACTCGAAAGTGACCGGACTGCACTGGGGAGACATTTTCCCCATTGCTGTTTGGGTCACTTGAATTGAATCTCTAAGGATTGCTAGAGTTGAGTGGTAACGGGCAGGGCACATTGCTCGAAGGAGGGACTGATGGCCGATGGGGAAGTAAGGTCTTAGAGTGGCGGTCGCCTAGTGGCAGTAGTGCTGGAATACCGTCCACCACGTGGACTGACGATGACTAAGGTCGCGGAAACGGCTGGATTCCGGCAGCGCTAAACCGATTTCAGTGAAGATGTTAGGGGTGAGGCTAGCTCCTGCCGTGGGGGCGTATAATGACTGATCTACAAATTTTTATCGTCAATTACAAATATGATATTTGCGAAGCGTTGGCACAGAATTATCAAATATCATCTTCATAAACACGAACTGTTTGTTTTTTAATAATTTACAAACCCGCGAGCCAGTTTTAAAATCTAGGTCAGTCTAGACTAGTCTCATTTTGCACTTTAGATTGTAAATCTTTCACATTGTTTACGATACAAACAGTGATATCGTACGGTGGGTTGGTTGTAAGCGTTTACAGAAACCTAATAATAAAGTTGAACAAAAACAAATGTTTTGTATACGATTTCGCAGTAAGATGTACCTATATTGAAGTAGTAATACAACGAGAATTTTTTTTAGTAAAATTGAAGAAAGTTGATAGAGTACAAATAAGTAAGTATTTTCTATGACTTTGGTAAGGACCCCTAATTTAGACTTGGTTGAGATATAGTTGAAAGAAAAAAAACGATACGGTACGGTAATGCCCCCTAGTTTATAACTAGTACAGTTGACAATATTTGAAAATGATTTATTACAGAAGTGTACGGTGTAGTTGTGAATCCATCATACAAACAAACAAAAAAATTATCTATTTAAAAAGTGACACAATATCTAACTTGACTGGTATTAGGTCGCAGACGATCTAGCTACATACCACAACGCCTATTTCTGCCGCTAAACAGTAATGTGCAGTCATTACTGTGTTCCAGTTTGAAGGGTGCTGTAGCTAGTGATATTATTGAAGTAAAGAGATTTAATATCTTATGGCTCAAGGCGACGAGCACAATGTGGTGCGGTGTATATCATCTTATCTAGTTACGTTGTCATGGACATCGCTTACCATCTGGTGAGCGCGTCTCGTCGCTTTGTTGAATAAAAAAAAAATAAGAATTAGTTCATCCCTTTGAGCATGCATACACGACTTAAAAAATATCATTTTTCTTAACGTATTTATTAAAACTCGTGATTCAATTAGTTGTAAATAAGTTCATGAAGATTGCTTTAATCTGAATGGTTCCATGAAAATTTGTTGGTACTAGTTTCTCTAATAAAACATTCATTTAGTTAGTATAAAAAAAATTTATAGCATTCAGTCTGGCCGTCGTCGTCTGGGCGGGTGGGGGTAGCTTGCGTAACTGAGCTGACAGGCGCAAACATGTCCCCGTCGCTGCCTGGCCGGAGTTGGTGCGGCTCTTGACGTATATACTCGAGTATCTATTAAACGATATGTTCAATACACCATAACTCGATCTGTGAAAGATGTTTTATAGGAAAAAATAATAAAAAAAATATATTTTCATTCGATAAAACGGCAAGACAGTGGAGATACTTGACCTTAATTGTACATGGTGTTAAAGGACAATAAGGTCAAAGATTGAAACGTACTCGTCTAGAATGTTTTCAGCCTGAACTCAGCGATGCTGTATATATTTACATTTAATGGAGATTTAAATTACTACTGCTTGATATTTGAAGTAGGCTATACGATATTTGGCGGGTTATTAAGCATAGGAGGTATTCCCTGCCTGTCGAACAAGGTGACTCAAAGGGTCCTCGAGTTCGAGAGTTTTGAGGGTGGGGGCCCTTAGAGCCCAATAAGCGAGCTTTAGGAAGATGAAAAGCATGGTGGTTCTGTATTTGCAGAAGCATGGCGTGGTTGCTAAGGAGCGTTTTGCCCTTCCGTGGGATGTTTTAGCCAGAGTGCAGGGTGGCAACGATGCGTTCCGAAGGAGATCCCGGAACCCCTCCAAATGCACTGAGGAGACTACCGAGAGGGTTTTAGTGGGTAGGAGCCCTACATAACTGTCTCCCCCCAAAAGCAAGGTATATTTTAAGATTTCCTTCGCTATAAAAAAATTTTGTTTGGAATAATGTGTTAGGCATTTAGTGTGGAGTAATGTGTTGTTGCAAAATAGATTTACGGATTAATTAAGAAATGTTCTAAAGTTTTCATATTTTAATATGAAACTTAAATTGATTCAAGTTATTACCGCGACACGAACAATTTCCCTATAGGCCTTCGTCTTGGCAATAGCGTGTTGTGCGGACAGACGGTGCCGAGTCTCTGGGTCGCGGAACCTCCACAAGGGCAACGACCGGAATGACGTCACATCTCTCTTCTACACCCCTCCCTCCGGGCAACCCAACGACCCTCACGTCCATCGTTGCCAAATATCCCTTATAAGCGGCGGCACAATAATGAAGCCGAGCTAAATTTACTCCACAGCTTAATGAACACGATCTAAACAACAAAGTATATCATGCCTTTCAAACTAATTTTATATTTAATATCAAGAACTACACGGGAGTATCTGTGGCCGGAGACCGTCTAGGTACTACCGCAGCAGCATCTATTGAAGCGGATTAACAGTAATCTGCTGTAACTATAGAAGTTACTGCAGTAACGACACAACATCCTATCTCTCAAAGGGACGAGTGCAATATGCTGTGTATATCATCTATCAACTAGTGCCAAGTTGTTGCGAGCGGGCGTATCACCATCAGGTGAACGTCATGCAGGTTCGTCGTCTCGTCTATTCGTTGAAAACAAAAAAAAAACTAGATAATAGCTCAGAATAATTTCCTTCTTTTTCATCAAGCTAGACCTTGTCTCATCTTTACTTGGGATTGGCCCTCATGATCATTCTTCTAAATGTATCGCAAAATAATTATTAATGTACATTATATATGTATACATAAAATTATACTTACACATATCTATATATATACTTACTATCAAGGTATTCTACCTTTACTTTTATTTTCTACTCAACCCTATGTTAGAATGTACAAGGACTTGACGCCATAGAGCATTCTCGCCCTTTGGCGTCAAGTCCTTGTAGATTTTGTGTATGGGTGCAAATAGTTTTTTTTTATAAAATTAATAATGTATAGCGATTAATTAATGATACCATATATGTATGTGGTATTCTCTTTAATTATTATATTGTTGCAAATTGTGTTTATGAGTGCGGAGCGAGGTGTTTTTTAAGGAGGCAGAAGTTTCTACCAATATCTTCACATTCATGACTGATGTTTTTTGTTGCAGGTATACACTGTGTAATAACTGATCAGTGTCGTCTGAGTGAAGGTGCAAGGATATGTTTTAGAAGTATGTTATTTAATCTGATTAAAAACGGTTCAATGCGACAAGCCCAATGTGATGAAATGTATAACATCTTAACTAGTGCTTTTTAATGTGCAATCTTATCACTCACCATCAGATGTACGCCCAGCTCGTTCCGATGCTTTATTGAATAAATAAAAAATACGTCGATCATCAATATCAGATAATAACAATTGTGTGCAAGACTTTCGGAGATCATTGCATCGTTCATTTCTGCAGCGAAGTATTTAAACATTCATCATCATATCCCATCCCTGTGAATGTAGTGTTATTTAAGATCAGGTGAACGTCCTGTTCATCTATTCATAGCGTCGTTTAATTGTAAGAAAAAATAAATAAGAAACAGCATAACAATATCTAACAAACAACTACGGCAGTTTTAATTCGCCTTTATATTCCTAGCATTCTATTAACTGAAGCGGGACGACCCAGTTCGGTCTATTTGCGAGCTAGGTACACTCGCGCGCAATATTAACTGCACGGCGGGGCGGCGGTCTATTTACAATGGGGTAGGGTTGCATGAAAGGTAGACCTCTTGAGATAGTATGTGGAGGTACTGGTGATAAGTCTCTATTACCGCAGACCGTATGAGTGGGTACCACTGCAACGCGTATTACAGCTGCCAAACTATACACTTGTAATCATTAACGTGTTCCGGTTTGAAGGGCGCTGTAGCAAGTGTTATTATTAGAGTAACGAGATTCAACATTTTACGTCTTAGGCGACACGTGTAATGTGTAGTGTCTTATTATATAGGTTGGGTGGGCAGCCTTCGGGAGGCTACGCAGCATCTTTTCGTCTGAGACACCTAAGTGTTTAAGGATAAAAGTCTTCAACTCGTGCGTGTCGCTAGTATTGACATACGGAACGGAGACGTGACTCCTTACTGTCGACCTCATAAAAAGGCTCCAAGTCACCCAAAGGGCAATGGAGAGGGCTGTGCTTGGGGCTTCTCCGCGTGATCGAATCAAAAATGTGGAGATCCGCACTATAATTAAGATCACCGACATAGCCCAAAATATTGCTAAACTTAACTGGCAGTGGCCAAGGCATATTGTTCGCAAGATCGACGGTCGATGGAACAGTAATGTCTTCGAGTGGCGTCCGCGTACCGGTAAACGTGTTGGTGCGAGACCTCTCACAAGATGGACCGACGATCTGGTGAGAATCGTGGGAACACACCGGATGCGAGCAACGCGGGACCGATCTATGTGGATATCTTTGGGGGAGGCCTATGTCCAACAGTGGACGTATATCGATAATGATGATAACACAGTGTCGGATGAGATGTTTCATATTTTTTTTCTCTTCAAACAGAAACAATAATTTTTTCTCACTACTCTGTAGTTGTATAAATTAGTTCTCCTGTAAAGCTGATCTGCTATCTTTTTTTTGAATTATAAAGAAATCCTTGTAACGTTTTTTTCTATAGCTACTGTAAAAGGATAGTATGGAATTTTTTACTCCTTAAAGTCCGCGCGATGGTCGCCGTTGGTGCTCTATGGTCTTCGCACTATTTCTGCTTCTATGCTACGCCTTTTACACCTTATTAAATAAAGCTCGGTTCCGATGTATTAAAACTGTACAGACACCGTTGCACGCGAGTGTTGATTAGTGGCATTTGCACTGCGACCTTATGACCTATCGGGGGTTATTCCAGTCCGTCCGTACTATCACCTCATCTTGTGCTGAACGTTAACCAGAGCGACGGGCTAATCGATCTCGTCGCCCTAATAACCAGCTCTACACGCTATCGCTAGTAATCCTTCAGAGTTATCTCCGTTTATAGTGAAATCTGAATCTTTTCTCTTGGTACATTATCTCTGACCTAACCTAGGTGATTGAGAGAAAAAGTTTTATGAAGATGGTTAATGTATAAAATATTGTTCATTAAATAATTATCAATATCATCATCATTTCTATTTGATTTTAGGGTGATAAGTCTGGAGCTTCATGTATTCAACGTGCTTCAATAGGTCGTCGACATTATCTGTTTATTGGTAAAAATAAACATATGTATGTTGTGTTGGTTATTATTGGATTTTATGTAATAAATCATATATTTGAAACATAATCATCATCGTCAGCCGATAGACGCTCACTGCTGAACATAGGCCTATCCCAAAGATCTTTTCGATCGGTCCGGCTTTCCTCATATTTAAAATCTTATATAAAAAAAAACAACTTTAATTGCTTTTATATGATCATATTGTTTTTTTAACCTGATCACCGTTGCCTGGGAAGGACTAGGTAAGTACGAAGCGCCGCCTGTTTCTGTCCCCGAACAATACTTTGTATACATTACTGTTTGCCGGTTTGAAAGTCGTTATAACTAGACGTGGCCGCTTTAAGTGGGATTCATAAAGAAGCTAAAAGTCGTACAGAGATCAATGGAATGGGCTGTGCTCAGGGTTTCGTTGCGTAATCAAATCAGAAATGAGCAGTTCGACAGGAAAACTAATGTGACAGACATGTCCTAAAACATTAATAATCGTAAGTGACAACGGGCAAGGGATATTACCCGCTCTGCCGGGCGAAGGCGCAGCAATGTCCTCGAGTGGCGACCGCGTACCTGTTGACGCCGAGCTGGTAGGCAGGGAGCCTGTGGATGGGGGTAGAACAGGGCCATGCCAGCAGGGGATGTTGTCCGACTGATAATGTAAAATGAAGGTAGTGAAATGGTCGAGGTAACGAAACTTTAGATTTACACATTTTTTAAGGTGACAAGCAGAATAAGGCGCTGTGTAGCATCTTAATTTGCGCAACTTTGTTATGGGTATATCATCAGCTAAACGTTACGCACGGTTTAGTTAAGCGAAAAAAAAAATAGTAATTATGTCAGCGGGTGCTCCGTGAACAGTGTTAGGGTGGGTACCTGTTGCAGTATTCCCAACCAACGTCCCATCTCAATAAATACTCTGCCGGCCTCCTCTTAGCTTCATCGCGGTGACCAACCAACAGCTACTGAGACCTACCGCTATTACAAAGCGGGAATCTGTTGAGAAAACGCTCCCAATGGCTAGAATGTATAGATCTGTTATGTAGTTTCTAGTTATTGAAAATAGGACTAAAGCAAACCCCTACCTGCCGTAGAAAACGAATAAAAAGGTTTTCGGATTCGTGAGCGTTGATGGTGGGGGTCCTCGTAGCCAACTAAACGACTCTGAGGTAAACGATAAGTACGCGGTATTCTCGTGTTTTATCATAAAGGAGAAGCTGCTGGGGCGGGTTGTGGTACTCCTTGAGACATGCTTAGGCGTAGTGCAGCGAGGCATCGGTGTTGTCCGTAGATCCCGGAGTCTCCCAAAATGGACTAAGTTTAGCCACCGAGTGGATCGTAATGTGTAAAAATACTAAATAAACCTGTCTTTCCCCTAGAAGCAGGGTATCCTTTGAAGACTTCCCCTCAGTTAAAAAAATAAAATAAAAAAAGGGTTGTTCAAATATGAATATGTTTTTGTACTATAGGTTGTGAATATTCATTAATCGTCGTCGTTATTCGATTACTTTTTCAACTTAATAGCTTATGTTATTTATATTATTCAGTACATTATGTAGGTACGTGTAAATAAAGAATAAATGGTAGAGAATGAACTTACATCCGTGATACGGCCCGCATTCCTCCTGTTGAGGGATGAAGCCGTTCATTCCTTTGTCCGTCTCCTCTTGTAATCCCCTCGAATGAGACTTTTCGCATTAGTTCCGACAATCCTGCCTATTGAAACAGGCGCTTTAGTATTATTTGTATACCAAACTCATATAAATGTATATATTTATATATATCTCTTCTTCCATCCGTAAGTCGATATTTTTTAAGATTTGCCATTTCCAAGACCAATAAGTGCAGATCAAGGCATGCGCTAACCTCAACATCTCCAAAGATCTCACACACCTAACATAATCAAATTGTCACCAACGA
The DNA here is from genome assembly GCA_033220335.2 of Troides aeacus. Taxonomy (NCBI): domain Eukaryota; kingdom Metazoa; phylum Arthropoda; class Insecta; order Lepidoptera; family Papilionidae; genus Troides; species Troides aeacus. The sequence goes on from CM067278.1 coordinate 11,766,810, forward strand.
GGTGTCGTGGGTGCACTTCACCACATACATTTCGGACATGACCAGCACACACGTAATTTCACGCGCGTACGCGGCGCTACAGCTACACACACATATCGCATACGCGGGGTATACCTGCGATTAGGGGTGGTTCTCACCACCGAGTTTCCAATACAAGCGAACGTGGTCGGAGAACGCACTCGAGCTCGTCTTCGATGACCGATTACAGACGTCAGAAAGCAAAAATCCCATACAACCAAAACAAAAATTTGCCGTCAGTTAACTCTCCAAGTAGTCCACTTTTTGAAGAAAAAAATGGTCGCGGACCCGAGTCCATGAGCTCAGTATCAGATGAGCAGTAAGAGTCAACGTGACTTTCAATCACCTAACATCTTCAGAAAACAGAGTTTTGCCATTATATATAAATTTAAAACACTCTTCAAAATAAACAAGGTGTGTAATGCAAAACTAGACATGAAAATTTTTATCAGCCTAGCTTTATTCCTTTATTGCTGAGACCTTTGAAACAAGATTACAAACGATAATATCTGGAGTATGATACAGGATTCCACGGATATGATTATTTTTACAATATTGATTAACAGTGACGAATATAGCCGTCATGACACAGTAATGCTTTTTTGAATCATCAATTAATTCTGGCATTTGATTTAGTGATCAGCAAAGCAATACCTTGACTTGGATATTCTTGTCATTGGTCTTGCTCTTGTATATCTGGACTTGGTTTTTTTAATTCTGTTTTGGGCTGGCTTGTAAAGAATTGGTTGCTTTTTCGCAAGGCCAAGACCAAGGCAAATTTTATTCATCGCTTATTTGATTTATATAAGTTATTTATGTTTTTTATACGATATATTGTTTTGTTATTTTTTAATTTAAACTATTTATAAACCGTGTTTACAACGATGCAACCAGCGCAGCACAGCTCCGATCGATGTGGGGAGCTTTGAGGGGGGGCCTATGTCTAGCAGTGGACGTCTTAACAGACGTCCACTGCTAGACATAGGCTGATGATGATGATTATTTTATTTATTTTATAGTATTGTCGATGAGTATTCCTTTCAATACTGGACCTCCTTAATTTTTAAGAATACTCTCCCGGTTCTGTTTCTTCAAAATAAATTAAAAAAGAATTTCCTTATACAAAAGAATATTAGGTTCTATCTTAATTGTCAAAGGATATCAGCAAAGATATCTGGACCAAATGGATTATTCGTACTATGTTATTCCCTCTCCCCTTACCCTACCTCATCCTCTTCCTCATAAATATTTTCTTATCAACCCTACCTTATAGTATTTTTAGCACTTGATATTTATAACTCGTACATATCTTCTCTTCTCATATAAATTTTTATATAGCCATGTCTCACCAATTATTAATGTACCGGCAAAAGATAGCACACGTACAAACATTATTACTAAGGTAAAATTCAATAAGTCCGATACCGGAGTGGTACGCGGGTACGGGCGCGATGACGTGATGGCGTGATAGCGTGATAGCGCGTTCCGCCTCCGACGGGAAATTGATCGCGACGCGCAAAAACCTTCGTATTACGGACTTTAGGTCCCATCCACCGATCTATTACGAACTTTTATCGACAACGCGACCTGACTAATGGGACGGCCATCTGATGGTAAGCATTACGCATGCCCATAATGCAGTGATAGTCATGTTGATATACACTCTTCCCTTAAACGGAAACTGACGGCGGCAGTAATCGCAAGTATCTATCACACCTATACACAATTCTTTATACTAGTCAATTTTTTTTAATCCACGAAGTGACCAGACAGGCGTGAAGTTCTCCTGATGATGATGTTTCGCCTACCCATAACAACGTGATGCCAGTTAGGATGGTATACACAGTACCACATTGCGCTCGTCGCCTTGAGACGGACGAAGAGCTCCCTCATAGGAATATAGTAATGATTGCACAGTACAGTTTATCGGCAGACATAAGCGCTGCGGAGGTGCCTTTTTCTATCGCTGGGCAAATCTTAAAAAAAAATAGGGGCTCCGGGATCTCTTACGGAACGTACCGTTGCCCCCCGTATTCTGGCTAAAACATCCCATGGATGGGCAAAGCCATCAGTACCGACGCTGTACTACGGCAAATACACAACCACCACGCATTTGCTGTTCTTTTAAGGCTTGAATATTGAATTCTGAGGGCTCCTACGCTCAAGGCTCACGAACCCGTGGACATTTTTAGGCGCCTACGACAGATAGGGAATATTTTAGTCCTATTTTTAATACCTACCTAGACGGTCTGTGTTACAGCTATACATATCAGCAATACACTGATGAGTATTGTTTATTGTAGACAGAAAAAATTATTATTATCGTATACATTCGCAATGTAGATAAAGCACAAATAGAAAAGCGAGATGTAGATCAGTTTTTAAGTAAAAAAAGAGCGAAGAGGCTTGGGTTCGATCTCCGCCGAGTTTGTTCCGATATGGGATAACATTGACGAAGAATCGATATGTGCCAAGAATAACTGCTTCTGGAAAGATCAGACGTTCGTCTTTTTATAATCCCGATATTTTATCATACGTAGTTAGAAATTTATAAAACCCAGACACCATCAAAGCTGATATTTGGTATGTAATTTTTATGACATTTTTTGGGTTTAGTGCTCTAAGAGGCATATCAACAAAATCGCACCTTTTACACAGTTATTGCTCTAAGTTAAATATAACTTCTATAAATATAATCTGGATACCGGCAGCGCTAGAGCGCTCGGCGTGGAGATCCTTAAGGGAGCCCTATGCCTAGATGTGGCCGTTACCCTGCTGATAAACAAATATAACTTCTATTAAAGTAATAAGTTAGTTTTATTGTTTTATCGAACAGACGGTTCATTCCTTCCTCTTTCGAGAGAAACCGCAAATTATTTATACGGCACAACAATATTAATTATAGGATAGGCGTAGCCCCTAGGGTCAAATCTAATTAATTCATACGATATATGAAATAAAAAGTTAGAACTAATATTCACCTTGTCGAGAAGTTACAATCTATGCATTTATGTATCCTCCTTCAGCCCTCGGATACTAGCGATGTGTAGTTATTTAAAATAGTAAATGTGGCGTTCGGCTGTAGATTCGGCGGAGAAATATTGAAAGGGCACGAGGTGAAGGACACCGGTGGAAAACTTGCGGATCGATAGGCGGGGTCTTAGGGCCGGCTCCGTGCGAATGTAGCCCTTACTACCCCCGGCCCATGTGACCAAGTGCCGTGAGTGTGGCCCGCAGCGTTTCCTGACCTACCGGCGCTCCGCCGCCGGTGTACCATTCAATTTGACAACATTGATTATATAACAAAGTCGTGTTACAGTCGTTTAAACACATAACTGGTTTTATGCTCTCTGTTGCCGGAATCCATCTAGGTACGTACCACCGCAACTCCTATTGCAACCGTCAAACATTAGTGTAGAAACATTACTGTGTTCCGGTTTGAAGGGGCTAGTGGTAAGTCCTGTGGTGATGAGACTTCAAGTCTTGTCCTAAAGCGATGAGCATGATACGGTGCAGTGGACACCATCCCGACTAGCGCCACGTTGACGTGGACAGGCGTTATTACCTCTCTCCTCGCCGTTTCCTTGAATAAAATAGAATAATATTTTACTAAAACAATGCACCGAGTGTACAACACCGCAATATGCGTGTGGGTTATACATAAATATTAAAATCTTGTATCTTTTCCATGTTGTCGGGTAAAATAAAATAAACATAACGAATGAATTTCATTAATACCTTCATTCATAATATGGTGAAATCGCTTTCGCGCAATTATGCGGGCTCCTTCGTAATCCTCAGTAAGCGCCGGCCGCGTTGTTTTTATGCGGTCATTGGCAAAAATCGAGTCTGGTGTTTTGGTCGGCAGCGCGCGCGGGCCCGGGCAGAGGGAATTGAACTGTATACCGCGCGGCGCAGAGCCGGGTATGCCGGCGGCGCGCGCCGGGTAAACAAAGCGGCGCCCGGCCGTAAACAAGCGGCGGGTTATTGATTTGACGAGCGGCGGCCGGTACATGCGTGGATGGTGACGGTGCACTCTCAGTGTTGCCGCTCTCATTTATTTAATCATTTTATAACCGTAAAGATTTTGCCTGATACGGATATATAAGGTTGTCAAATATCTCCCTTCCGCTTTTTTGCTCTTTATTCAATGCTTTATAAAAAGTGTTACAGTGATCGGATTTAGTTCAAATGTGCGCCGTTTTGTTCGATAATCTGTTTCCATCTAGACGGCAACTTCATAATACCTCCCTCGTAGAAGCCCCCCTCCTTATTTGCGAAGAACTCGGACAGCCACTTTTCACAAGCCTCTTTTGAGTTCAACTTTACACCACCAAGGGCGTTCACCATGGACAGGAACAGGTGGTAATCACTTGGCGCTATGTCCGGGCTATATGGTGGATGCCATAAAACCTCCCATCCGAGCTCCCGTAGCTTCTGACGAGTCATCAACGAAGTGTGTGGTCTGGCGTTGTCCTGGTGGAACACTACACCCTTCCTGTTGGCCAATTCTGGTCGATCGCCTGCTTCAAGCGGTCCAGTTGTTCGCAGTAGATGGTAGAATTAAGCGTCTGGCCATATGGGAGCAGCTCATAGTGGATGATTCCCTTCCAATCCCACCAAACACACAGCAAAACCTTCCTGGCCGTCAATCCCGGCTTGGCCACTGTTTGGGACGATTCACCGGCCTTCGACCACGACCGTTTTCGCTTGATATTGTCGTATGTGATCCATTTTTCGTCGCCAGTCACCATCCGCTTCAAGAATGGGTCGAGTTCGTTCCGTTTCAGCAGCATATCGCAGGCGTTGATTCGGTCCAGAAGGTTTTTTTGCATCAAATCATGCGGCACCCAAACATCAAGCTTTTTTTTGTATCCAGCCTTCTGCAGATGGTTTAAAATGGTTTGGTGACTAACTCCCATCTCCTGGGCGATGTCACGAGATGCCATATGCCGGTCTAACTCGATGTAGTCCATGATTTGATCGGTATTTGTCGTCACAGGTCTTCCGCCGGCTGGCTTATCCATGGTGTCGTTTTCACCGGCTCTGAATCGTCGAAACCATTCCTCCGCGGTTCGAAGTGATAGAGTACCATCCCCCAAAACACAATTAATCTCACGGAACGTTTCTCTAGCGGATTTGCCTTTAACGAAGGAAAACTTTAAAATAGCGCGAATTTCGGCGTTAGTGAACTATATGTTTACACGTCTATAACTGTTGAACGCAATATCCAAACTAATTATGCATAGCGTCGTTTTGTAGGTTATGTCAAGACCTTTCAAATTATGTATAGTATTGCCAGATACGAGCTCTGTAGCGCTTTGTACATAGCCGCGAAATTCAAAAGACAAAAAGGCGGAAGGGAGATATTTGACAACCTATTATTTGGTTTCGTCGGAGGGATAAGCAATGGTTATTATCAACATGACCGTCTACTTGCATGGCCACCACAGAAAGTTTTTTTTTGTTTCGGGGGGGAAATCTTCGAAAGATACACTGCTTCTGGAAGGAAGTCAGGGTTATGTGAGATTCTAACTCACTGAGACCCCCTCGGTGCCGAGATATCTTATAGAATGCACCGGTGGCTCTCTACGCTTTACTTACACGCGATACTTCTTTGAGGAGGAGCTTAAACCTCCCAGGCACCATCGCTGAGCCATACGCTGTACCACGCAGGTTCGCTTATTGAGCGATAAGGGCCCTCACCCTCAAGATCCGTCTAGACCCTTTTAGTCGTCTTCTACGATAGGCAGGGTTTACCTTAGTCCTACTCTTACTAGCCCGAGACTACAGGCTGGGCCACAAAGCCTATCGCCGTGCATATATTACTCTGTTCCCGTTTTAAGTGTACTACAATTAGTAATATTATTAGGCTAAGGAGACATGGTTTTACGTCTGGAGCCATCGAGCTCAAAGTGCTGGTGAAAGTCCAGCTCAGATCAATGGGTTGTAGTATATAAAAACTGCTTTTCTAAATGTAAGTGGACTTAAGTAAGACATTTCTTGTAAAGGTTAACGTCAATAATAATAAATCTATATGTAGTTATGTTATTGCCGTGGACCGGGTCCACGGGTCCAGTATCAGATGAGTTGTAAGAGTCGATATCACTTTCAAGTGTTTAGCATCATCAGAAAACAGAGCTATGCATTAAAAGTATACTTTTAATAATTAACACAGAACGTAGGCGGTCGTACGGAGATTATCTTCAGTGTGTTCCTGGTACATCCGGCATCCTCCGCACACCGGATGGGATGCGTCGGAACTATTTGACGATACATGCGCTCATTAAACGCATTCATTCTTTAATATTCATCTTTGTGTCGTTTATGCATTATTTATGCGTTTTGAGACTTAATCTAGTTTATCATTTAAACCTTATTAACCCAGTTTATTTTCACCAGATTTCAAACTAATACAGGAGATTAATTTTTTTTATTTTTACATTCACTTGACGGCAACTGTCATGTCTGTCCACAACTACTTAGTGTCTAGATAGTGTATGTGTACACAATAGTATTCTCTCATGGAGACGTGAGAGATAAACCAACTTCTCTCTAATTGCTCAGCACTAAGTGTCGTTCAATAATAATGTTTGGCGTTGTGAGTGGCGGTACCAACCTCGATGATGATGTATTGTCGAGAAAATGTTTTTATTAGTAGTGAGGTCTCTTTTACTGGAGACCCTCTAAAGTACGACGACAGCTGCATCAAATGTGACACACGGCCTCTTTTCTAAAGGGATTTTAGACTTTAATATGTAAATTCCGGTTTGAATAGACTAGAATAGATATAGGGCCTTGCTGTACCAACTTATAAACCATAAATTTAAAAAAGATATCTAGGATATATGTGAAATAGTCAAGTTTATTATTTTAATTTGGCTCTTTGAAAATACATTTTAAAACTGCTGGTGTTGGCGGTCTCTAACCGGCAGCAGTTTTTGTTTCTGCAACCAAACAGCAGCTTATCGCGTGCGAAGCTCGCCATCGGCAGGGAATTCATCCTCAACCGCAGTGGTCACGTACGGTCTGGTTCCAGCGAAGTTTTCTCCCGAGAACATTCAAATTGCGGAACGAATTGCTTGTCGAGGTTTTCCATAGGAGCTATAATATGAAGTTCTTCAAAAAGGTGTGAAAAAGTTTCTGCAGGGTCGGCCACACGCGCTGCGATATCTCTGGTGTTACTGGCGGTTTTAGGCTGCGGTTACCACTCAACATCAGGCAGGCCGCATGCCTGTTCGCCACCTAAGTAGTATATAAAAAAAGAAGATGAGGTAGTCATAAAAATTTACATGTATATTTTTTTAGCTATTAATAAGTGCAAGTATCGCGCTTGACGTTTCTGTTACATTGCGCGATCTGACTGTAATATAATAGTGTAACGCGCACGCGACCAATGCACCGCCGGCGCGTCGACTGTTCCTGGACGCGTTAATTGTTTACTGAACTACATAAATTTAAAATAATTAAAAAAAACATGACCACCCCTTACATTTACCGGATCGGTTTCCGGGTAGCGCGACTGTTGTAACCGTACTACCTTCCGAAACAAAAATCAATTCGATTGTAAAATTATCTTTTATTCATGTGCAGCTTAAGTGTGTGTCAGTTTGTCGCCGATAGCTTATTGGTTTGTCGCGTAACAGCGCCAGCGAATGGAGTGAACGTGGCAAGGAATTCAAATAGTCCATATACACTGATACCAAGCATGCAATTATCATTGTTAAATTCCAATTACCATAATAGCTAAAATTGATAATAATTAGAGGATTTAATGTAACTAGAACAGCAACCAATTCTGTTGACTGCCGGGCTTCTACTAGTCGAGTTTATAGAGGTTATATATATATAGAGCTCATATAACAAAAAAATTTAAAACGCAAGATTTCCGATATAAATGAAGAGTTGTTACTTAATCATAGATGGACAGGACTATCATTGATAGTGTCGGTATTTTATGACGTAATCAACTATTTAATGTATGACCTGTCAACAATGTAACGATGGTAAAGTATGTCAAAAAGAAAAAAAAATGTTACATTGTATTCGAACTTTGTTTAGTTTATAAAATATGTACGAAGTATTAATTTTGAGGCCATATTCGCATAAAGGTACTTACCCAGTAAATATTATCCATATTTCATTAATGAGCACTGTGCGCCCCCGTCGTTCAGTAATAAACATTGTAATTTCCCTTTCGAATAACACGGTTGCAAAGTGGGTAAATTATACACGCTCTCTGATAAGACCTCCCTGCCGGGCCGACCTGTGGGGGCAGGCCGGAGACCCCCGCGACTTGCTTTTCAAACTTTCATACACTTTGCCCCTTGTTCACGCTGACTCACGCCAGTTAAACGTGTACCCGAAACTACACCTTGAAGTCAATGGTACACGATATGCATTCGTATATCAGGTCATTGTCGTAACTGTCTTGAAAGCGTATCTTATTTGGACACTCGTTTTAATTTGGTTGCAATGGAAACAAATATGCAAACATATACGTTTTAGAAATATACAAGGGCTGAGATAGCTCGATGGCGAGGATGCCGTGCTGCAAGAGTTTCGGGCTTGTGAACTTTGATTTGAGTGCAAGGCATATATATTAGTTGACGATTTTAATACTTAAAAAGCGATTGATTTTGCTGCACGGCAAATTATTACTAGAACCTAAATTCATACCAAACGCAGGAGCTGTGTATTTTTAAAAAGTATTATTATGAGGTACCTCTTTTTTGTACAATAACTGATATATTCAGCTCTAAATAGGCACTCAATCAGAGTCCGCAGTCCATCCACTGCGAACTGGGCGAAACTGGGTTAATGTACCACTGAATGGGCCCACTGTGAACAGTGCTGATAAATTGACGAGGGTGGGTGGTGCGGTCAGCACGCCGCGCCGCGCCGTGTAGCGCCTGCTACGAACACCGCAGATACAATCTACAATCTACAGCCTACGAAGCCACTACACTATCTATAACTATGCACAAATCGGTAGGAATTCATTTTTATCAACATCCAAAAAGTCCTCCGTCGTTTTAACTTTCTCTTGGTACAAGTTTTATAGGTATTAAATACTACGGAGACATACTAGTGAATCTATGTCTTCATAACAAAGCTATTGTTTAAATTTATTTATTTATTGATATGCCATAAATAGGGTTAACAAAATGTTAATTATAATAAGAAGCAATTCTACTACATTTACTGCCAAAGTATCAACAATTTGATCGTACATTTGTGTCTACTTGCAGTCATTTACATAAGAATAAATTTATGCTCTTTGTAATGGCGTTGTAAGTGGTCCCGCACAACAAATAACGGGACCCTACTCAACTATCGAGGCTCTGGCTCCCACCAACGCACATTGCGCTAAAGTCACCACTTTACCCCCACCGGTACCCATCGGTAATGGCCCAAATCTCCTCGTATGAGACTCTACATACGACGGCTCCTAGTGCCCGGCGGTACGGGCAGCGTAGGAGCGAACGTTGAAGGGATCTATGGGGGAAGCCTAAATCCAACCGCCTGAGTTGTATGTAATAGTTATAAATATATATAATCTACAGTGTCATATTAATCAATGGACAGAATATTTTATGGTCTCTTAAAGCAATTACATAATATATTTAACGACCTATCGGAGAAAACTAAAGGGCGAGTTAAGTTTAACCTCCGTTTCTTTAAACACAAGCATATATGTGTGTTGTTGTAGTTTTCTAATTTTCACTCGCACTTGAATTTCTCGTTTCGCGTGTATCCGAGTTTTTTTTTAAGAGGAGATATATTCTCAATCGCACAGGATTACACGTATACAAATGTATGATTATCAGACCTTGAAGAATAAATTTGCTACGTTTAGCATCCGGGTTTGCGCGTGCAGTAACGTAGAGATTAATTGACGTTTTCGCTTTAATATAATGTATAAAGGCGAGTTAGCTCGCTGGCCTAATGGTTAGAGCGTGCGGTCTTCATTCTGAAAGTCGCGGGTTCAAATTAAGGCACGTACCGATGACTTTAATAATTAAATTATATACATTTGTGAACTTTAGTAACGACAGCGAAATACAAACGTTGAAAGAAAACATCCAAGGTGTGTGTGAAGTCAACCAATCCGCATTGGGCCTGCGCGGTGACTATGGCCCATCTCCCTTATATTGAGGGTAGGCCTGTGCCCCAACAGTGGGGAGCTAAAATAGCTGCTGAAAAATAAAGGGCGAGTCTGAAACTCTGGACAGAGTTTGAATTGTTATATAAGTTAATATATAGTAATCTAAAAATTGTATCCGCGTGGAAGAAATGTATTTTATTTAATTATTATTATAGTTTTTCGATCTTGCACTATATATATATATATATAAAAATACCATAGCAAACAATTATTAGAAGCCTAACTTTGACAGTATTTTGTGTTTATGTCAATTATTAAATAATATGTTTTTAACGGCTTTAACGTAACTTAAATTTTGTATAACGTCATCTAGCAAATTAAATAAAAAAAAAGATTGCATTGGGTGAGGTTTTACCCGGAATTATGGGGACGTGGGGTGCAATCCCTGCAATTATCAGATCGATAGATACGAGGTTCAATGGAACTGCAGGCCGACGGACGCCGCACGGGCTGCGAGCTGATTGCCATGCTTGTAATTACACCAATAAGCTGTTATTTAACCATAACTATTAAATGATTGTTTTTTTTTTTTTTATAATTTCATCAGATGATGACTGACACGGCCTACCCATAATAATGAAGCGCTAGTTATCATGATAGACAATACACCACTTTGTGTTCGTTGCTTTGAAACATGTAATGACTATTGGATTAGCTGCAGCGCCCTTCAAACCCGAACAAAAAAATATTTGCATGAAATAGACCAGTCGCAAAGAGCCATAGCCTCTATCCTCATACTACTCGAGATTCCAGGTGTGATGGCCTTATTCTAGACAATATCTTTGACGTTAAGAAGTATGTTTTTCCATGAACAAATATTACGATCAAAATATATACAACTATTGCGGGATCTATGGTGAGGGATCATACTATCTTTATTAATCTTTTACACCTCATACCAAATATAGAGATTTGTTTTTGTTTAAAAAACTCTTGTATTTTTCTATGTTAAAAACTATAAAGTATTACGAATAATCGTTTTTATTACAGACCTGGTGGTAAGCGATAATCAAAATTCATATTGTTCGTTTTACTGCTTCACTATTCTGTTTTGTTCTCCAATTACTATAAAGCGTTCCTCATCTGCATATTTTTACTAGTGATAGGTCTCTGTTGATGGAGACCGTCTAGGAACCACCACAGCACCTGTTACTGTGCAAACGTTACTCTGTTGCGGTTGAAAGGCGCGGTAGTTTGTGTAATTACCGGGGTAACGAGACTCGACATCTTATGTCTCAAGGTGACGAGGCTAATGTGTACAACATCCTAACTAGCGCCACATTCTTATAGGCGGGCGTATTATTTAATATCAGTTAAACTTCCCGCTTCTCTTGTCACTTCGTAGTATGAAAAAAAAAAAACACACAAGATGAAACATTGTCTTGTTAACTCACTAATTAACTAGCAGCAAGGCTCTATAAAATGACAGTGTCTGTGTCTAGACCAGAGCGTATAGGCTGCTTCTGTCGGCCTAAAGAAATTAACCTCGTAGATCTTATCCATCTATCATCATGGTAAGAGAACTATTAAATATATATAAAAAAAGGATTTAAACATCATAAATAAATATTTCCAGATGCACACTCCGTTTCCCTTCCACGAACATCCGGCTAGAGTTTCAATCGTTGGTGGAGGAGAGCGGGGGCGGTGCCGCCGCGGCCTCCGGAGCGCCTCTGCCGCCGTTGCGTATCACCATCCCCGTGGACAGCGACGCGAGAAGTCCAGCACCCTCGCCAACAGGTAATTTCTGAACCTGTCTAATTTTATTAGGTATTGATTATAAACAAATGATTTTAATTCAGTTATATAAAAAACTCTTGTATTTTTCTATGGCTTTAAATAAATTAATCATGAAAGTTATCTGCTGCTGTGTCTATACGTGAACCATCATCATCATTTTTGAACGGTATATATATATATATGTATATATATATGTATATATATATGTATATATATATGTATGTATATATATATGTATATATATATATATATATATATATATATATTTCTTTGCCCGATTGGTAGCGAGAAATCGACGTAGTTAAAATTTATACAAGTATACCCGCACGGGTTCAATTAGCCCCAAATATATTTCTTATAAATATATTAAATGTGATAAAATATACTCTCTCTCTCTCTCTCTCTTTCTTTCTTCTGGAGGCACGACGGCCTCTTCCAAAGATGTCCACATTGACCGATCCCGCGCTACCAATATCCAACTGCTTCACATAACTTTCACCAGATCGTCGGACGACATGGTGCGGGGCCTGCCAACACAACGTCTGACATTCCTTCGAGTGATGTGACCTACCCATTGCCACTCGAGGCTAACAATCTCTTGGATTATGTTAGTGACCTTAGTTCCCCAGCGGATCTCCTCAGTTCTGATTCGGATCACGAAAGGAAACCCCGAGTATAGCCTAGAAAATAAAGTACAGTACGGTTTAACAAGTCAAAAAAAGCTTCACTTAAAATTACGTAGAAATGGTTAGTGGGTCTTTCTTGTATAGATCCGTCTAGATGGGTATTATACATCCCTCCCATACAACAAAAGATGGTAGGCTTTAAAGGGTTCTATCATTTTATGTTTCACAACATTTCGTTGCGCCGTATTGTGACAGGCAAGCCATGTCATTGTCCTCTTGATGTTACGACACATTAGTGTATACATTGTAGTTTCAGCTAACAGTAGTTACACCATCAGCAGACGAACCTCCTACGGCTCACAACAGGTTCACATGTGATAAATCCAGTTTTCGTACAGTGTAAAAATAGTTTAACTCATATTGGTCTGGTCCATTGGCAAGTGTCAATTACCCATTGACATACATTCTTCCTGAGGCCTCCCTTGGCAGAGATCGTCCGCGTAGGTGACACCACATTTATTTCTACACTTAAACGGCAGTGTTCGGTCTAGATGTATCTAGGACGTATTGTTTACTGGTACACCGGTCGGCACATCACACAAATCGTCCTTTGTATTGTAGCCTTTCTCGGAAGCGCTGGTCATGGTGCACGACACTTGCACTTTTTATGCGGTAGGTGTCGACCTTAGGTTTTTTTTTTGCTTTATCCGGGAATTGGGTGAAGGCAATTGCGACATGACACACTACATGCAAGCTTTTTCTACATGTATACAACGTAATCGACGTCAAACGCTTTAGTTTATTAGTTTTAAGGTTTTCTATATTATTCAAACGGTGAATTATTAATTTAAAACAAATACAAATATTTTATATAATATATATATTTGTTACTTACTATCAGTTGGATTTTCTATTTTGCGTTGTATTGAATTTGTTCATTAGTCATCATCATCACCATCATCATCATCAGCCGATAGACGTCCACTGCTGGACATAGGCCTCCTCCAAACATCTCGACATACAGTCAGCATAGATTTCGGTACAGCTGAGCACTAGGGACTGTCGTATTTCCCACCACGCTGGCCCAATGCGGGTGTTGAAGGGAGCCAGAGACTCGTTTGTTGAATATCAGGGTGCACCACGAGCAGGTGAGGTTGGCTTGGGTCCCTTGAGTCGTTGTGCGGGACCCCTTACACGTCCCCACCCAAAATTTGTTCATTTAACTTTGTTAATAGAGGGTTTGTGTTTCATCCGGCAGGTACAATAAGCGCCGCAAACAGCTGCCCGACTTCGCCGCGCGGCGCCGGCTCCTCGGGGCGGAGGCACGCGGACCTGGGCCTGGTAGCTCACTACGCGGCGCTCTCCGAGCAGCGTCCCACCTCTAATGGCACCGCCGTGAGTACACATAACCCACTGGATTGACATCTATACAAGATGTTTTAATAGCTTATACGTAGTAGACACGGGTATTTTTAACAATTTATAACTTTCCTATAGTTCTCCTCGGTACAATAAAAAGAGGCCTTGGAATTGTTAAAATATTCAGATGATCTCCAGCACAGCATAGCCACTGCAAACACGAGTGCTTGTTGTCTTCTTCAAGGTGAAATATGAACGGCATTACAAACTGCAGACTATTTCATATTTTATAGTAACCATATAGATGAGGCTTTAGTATTTCATCATTTTGGTACAACTGTTATACGGAAGTACAGTATATTATCGATTATTTGAACAGCTTGAGATTGAGTTTTTCTCGAAACTACACTCGCATGCAACTGAATGGACTCGAGCCGTATATTGGTATAAAAGGTTGATTTTTCAGAAAATGGCTTATCAGATTTTCTTAGTTTTTTTTTGTTTATGAGACTAATTTTTTCTCTAACAAATGCCATCCTAAGGAGAAAAATCGTTTGAGTATTTATTGATGAATTTTCATTTGGACAGAAATGCACAAAAAATGAAGAAAAATTAAAATTACAACACAATGAGTAAAAATTATTTTTCATAAAAGTAAAGAAAGTTAAAATCATCAATACTTCGTATTGCCTCCCCTTGCTTTTATAACGGCTTGCGGCTTGCATGCGATTATTTATGGAATTGGCTTTCTTTAGGCGTCTTCTAATTCAATATCCACTGACTTAGAGTCACTCCTCGAAATCTTTTCAGCTCCTGTCGTACATCAACGCCCGTGAAATGACGATTTCTCAATGAAGTTGAGACAATAAAGCGGTCGTCCGTCTCAGTTGTGCTTCGGTGTCTGTTGGTTTGTGGTCTCCGAATAACCACCAATCTCTTGAAACTTTCTGTATACTCGTGAAACAGCTCATTGTCTCATGTTAAGTTCATAAGCGACTTGCCGTTTATTATGGCCCGCTTGCAACAAAGTTGCAACTTGGGCCGATACTTTTGAGGTAGTGTCCATTGGATTGCGATTCAAATACTGGGAGCTTATGGAGATGTGTACGTGTTAACGTCTGACGAGTAACTGATAAGATATACGGGTGTACGTGAGCTTTTATTTGTGATTTAGTCCCGCAACTCATGAGTATCGCAATGAGTAATTTCGGTAACGCATTTATTTAATAGGTTTTGTCATTGTTTATTTGATAATTGCTGTATTATAAAAAAATTATTAGTCTTTCGAATAAAAAAACTTACAAAAAGGGGAAAAGCCGTTTTCCAAAAACTGTTTTAAACCAATATACTTCTTGAGTCGATTCAGTTGCACGCGAGTGTAGTTATTTTAATTGGGAAAAGAGGATGCTGTAATACTTGAAAATGTTTGTTGTCATCTCGTATTGGTTCATTCATTTATCAGGTGCCCTCTTCAAACTGAAGTTTGGCGATCAGATTGAGAAAACCAGTTCGTTCTTAGTCTTCTCACTCATTGATATACTAGGCAGTAGTAATGTGGTAGTTTCCCGTTGCTTTCCACATCGCAGTGTTATGGCCAAAAATCAGTCTTCAGACTTGCCCATTACTAATTTGAGACAAAACCGGTTCCAGTTCAATTTTGTTACGCTTTCTTCTCTACTATTAAGGACTGCTGTCTCCTCATAGAGCGAGCGTCTAAATTATAGTAGCGGCGCTTACTCGCTACTCTCATCCATCATCATTGAGTTTAGTGTTATTTTATAGAGGTAGCCCAGCTACTGGTACCCCGACACCTCTTCGATGGACCGCTCCGTTGTCCGCGACTGCTTATTCGATATATTCGCAGCTAACCTTCATATCTGAAGGCAATTCGCTATCTGCAACCTGCGACGCGTGTAGTGGCAATGGGCTTTGCCTCTGGGAATGTCCCCCCCCCCAGAACTACACTACTCGCATTGGTGCTTACTAAGTATTCCAACAATCTTTATGTTTGAGGATTTTAACTTATTTATTATTTAGACGGAGTTTGAATGCTTTAGGGCAACACAAATCTCGTAATTAACCTGTACCATAGAAGAAGATAAAAGATTTAGTGGTGTCGGGTAACAAAAGATAGTCCACAACAAATCATTGTACAGCTGTTAATACAATCTGCTTTGAATACATTCCAGGCATCTTCAACTACTTCAGAGTCTGGATACAGTTCGCGCGACGCACGCGACGCACGCGACGGGCGCGACGGGCGCGACGCGCGGGATGCGCGCGAGCACCGCGAGGGGCGCGACGACGCGAAGCCGCCGTACAGTTACGCGCAGCTCATCGTGCAGGCGGTCGCCTCCGCTCCGGACAAGCAGCTCACCCTCAGCGGCATCTACAGCTACATCACCAAGCACTACCCGTACTACCGCACCGCCGATAAGGGCTGGCAGAATTCCATACGTCATAACCTGTCTCTGAACAGGTAGGATGAAGGCGCGGTTTGCCACAGCAGAAGTTTTAATACTGTTACAGAATATCCTAATAATTATTTGATAAAAAAATACAGATATAGCGAGAAGTTATTTTCTTTCAGGAAAACTCGGATCTTTATCGGAATACGATGACACACGAACTGCCAATGAATGATCGTATTAAATGAGTGACATTTTCATATCCATTAATATGGAACTTTATTGTTTAGTGTCAAATGTCAAAATTAATAAGGAGAGAGCGTGATAAATACGAACTTATCCGAAAAATTACGAAGGAAAATCTTTTCTCACTATATCTATGGCATCATATAAATGCAGGAGAGATTTGACAATTATCAATGGCTAAATGAGTTTACTCACTCTGTAATATAGTATGAACTTTGGACACAACAAAACATCGAAATCTCATCAGTCACAAATGTAGTGGCCACACATTACTACTGTCACATTGTTCGTTCGTTGCAGATATTTTATCAAGGTGCCGCGCAGCCAGGAGGAGCCCGGTAAGGGCAGCTTCTGGCGCATTGACCCGCAAAGCGAGGGCAAACTGATCGAGCTCGCGTTCCGACCGAGGCGCCCGCGCGGCGTGCAGTTCCGCGCGCCCTTCGGACTCTCCTCGCGGTCAGTACACACACTCCCGCGCGCTAAAAGTTTCAATGTTCACAATTATTTTAAAGATGGGGGGAAAAAAGCGATTACATGACCGGGGATTTTTCCTGTTGGTGACGGTCGGAACGCTCATTGAGTAGGAACAGTAATATTTAAAGTTTCATCATTTTCTCTCACTCTATCTTGGACGGGTTTAAAAGTCATTTAAACTTAAGTTAGTTATATAGCATATATAAATGGTTAACGATGGAAGTTATTGTATATGTTCGACTTAATAAAGATATTGTCAATTGTACAAAAATTTATTCATCGATCCACAGGAGCGCTCCAACTTCTCCGTCACAAGTGGGCGTTTCGGGACTGGTAACACCCGAAGAGCTATCCCGCGAACCTACACCCGATCTATTTACCGGAGAAGAAACCGAACAACAGGTACGTAATACATTACTATTAACTGCGTAACAATATGCTGCGCAATGTGATAATATATAAACATCTTAAATAAAGTATTATATTATCATTGATTCTCCTACGTACCCGCATTGGGCCGGCGTGGTGGGAAATGACCGATATCCTCCATATGAATCCCTGATCGATGTGGGGATTTTTAGGAGAGGCCTATGTCCAGCTGTGGACGACTATCGGCAGATGATGATTGTCGTTGGTCATGAACCACTATAACTTCAGGTGAACGGCCAGCCATTTCTGTAGCTTTATTAACGTATTTGTTTAGTGTTTATCCAATTATCATTATAGCGTAAACGTTTTGCCTTATTTTCTTATAGTACGGAGTCTACGTATATACCTTAAAATTTTTATTTTGTCTTATTTGTACCTAAAGCACACAAATTGCTTTATATATATATATATTGCAAATCGCTTGTTCTTATGTAACATGATAATATCTGGTTCGACTACAGGGACACAAGTTGTGGAGGTTTCATTGTTCTAATATATTGTTAATCTGCCACCATGACAGCATTGCCGTGTTATGGCTGTCAAGATATGAGAGCTGGAGTATTCTAAGTGAACTTGCTTCACTCTCCACAGCCTCGTTGTCACCTCACACCATATCAATTTGAGTATGAACTTTAGCCCATTCTAGATATAAAAAAAAAATTGTAGGTGTTGTATTAGTGTGTGTTCATTTCAATGTTTACAGCTGTACAAATAATAACTTGTGATCATGTGTTAGTCGAGTCAGCAGCGGCTGAGCGGAGGCACCAACAATAACGGCAGCGTGCAGTCCGCGCAGTACCTGTTCCCGCAGCGCAGCGGCGTCAGCCAGAGCGCGCCCGGCTCACCAGGTATACTCTTTAAAAATATTATCCGCTATCGAGAGTTTTGCATTTGCCGGAAGGCCATCTAGATAATGCCCATGGTATCACGTTTTCCGCCTAACAGCCGCGCAAAAATTATTAGACTCGACACCCGATAAATTGGAATTTCAAAGGACTTAAGTTTTAACGGCGGGGTACTTACTACAGAATGTCGTCATACGACGAATAAAATATGGTACATTGTATATGACCTTAATAAGTGCCGTATTTTTATAGATAGGTGCTTATCATTGGGGGAATTCTCTCACCTTTTTAATGTTTACTAGAAATTTCACGTATAGATCAATATTTTTTTCAACTTTCAGATAAAAAATCTTGTTTCTTTTCCATTTTTCACGAGATTTTGTTGGTAATATTAGAAACGGATCACATTTACAGGTCACGGACTATCCTACAACGCCAGCGGTAGCGGTCTGGTGATGACCGTGGTTACTAACGGCGCTGGCGGTGAGAGAGAAGGTACCTTAAAACTACTTCATACAATTAGATAGGTCGTATTAAATGTAATAATATCTTACATACATAATACTATATTTTCACTTTTGTTTTTGTTAACCCTAGGGTTGTGCATAGAACAAATCCTTTCAGCCTACCATATGGTAGGGGCTGGGAAAAATGCACTGAGTGGGGCATCAAATCCACCTTTGTACATTTTATTTGTGGGCGTGCAAATATTTTTTTTCTATAAATAAGTATTAAATAGTGTTGACCCGTATTTCAAGTAATCCACTTCGCCAGAAATAAAAACAACTATAGCAATTAACAGAGAAAAAATTGGAATGAATAATTTGTATATAGCTTTTATTTCATAATAAAGATTTAAAAAAAAGAGCAACTCTATTTGCTTTTGGTCATCGAATAAAAAGCCACTGTCGCGTCTTCTTTGTCAAACAAGATTGCATAGTAGTATGCAAATATTAATCTTTCTACCAAAACATATCATTCGTTTCACTGAAAAAACAAAAAGTTATATGTGGCATTGTTATGTGGTGTTACAGAGAAATATGTGGTGGGTACAGGAGCCGGCGGGCTGGTGTCTCTCCAGGAGGAGGATGCGCCGCCAGCAGTGCTGTTGCATCATTCTCCGTACTACTCGTGAGTACACACAGTAGCGAGAACAGTCTATCATTAATAATCTCTAACGCCACTTGTCATCACATGAGCCAATCGTTGGGAAAATTATTCTATAACAGGTTTCGTTACAGAAGTAAATTTGTACAGTTCCAATTTTATATGAACTAAGTTACTTTCAATCGCAGTGGCACCTACGGCGGCGGCGAGGAAGGGTGCGCATCGCTTGGGGGAGAGCTAGTGATCGAAGAAGCGCCCGACGATCCGCCGCACAAGCGCGCGAAGCACCACCACGTATGTACAGTTCGATAAATAGGCTGGACAGCACCACGCTCAGAGCGACGAGACTAGCATGATGTTTGGGTGTGATGGTAAATGATACGCTCACAGATAAGGATATTATTGTTGCTGTTCGCTTCATATGCCATATCTCATTGTGTCTGCTGACAGTAGCATGTATAATATTGTTTCTTTTGAGGGGCTTTATTTATTCTATGAATAGTTGTCCATTATTTTGGCATGGTCATATGAATAAAAACGCCGTTCCTCGGATCTGTTCAGGTTTATAGCGATGTTATGAACTCCTAATTTTTGCATTGTACAGATGTCAGACATGGAGGAGCGGCGCGCGTATTGACGCCCCGCCGAGGCAGCCGCCACGTGAGTGGCTGATCGTCACGCGGCGAGCCCCGGGGGCCGCTGGTGGAGCCGCCAAGTGATCGATCGATCGGATCCACGGTCGGTGGATGCGCGCCCGTGCGATCGCGACGCGGCGGCCGCACCGTCCGCGGTTGTTATATCAAGCAATAATAGGTGGCGTGGGGATAAAGACGGCAGCCGGCCGCGAGCCGCGGCCGCTGCGCTAGCAAACTCTACAGTGATAAGAATAAAGTGTTGTTTCGAGTGGTACATTTAAGTTGTAAGCAATGCACTAGCGCATTACGTCGATTTATTTGTCGGTTTTTTTTTATTAGTTCTTGTTTATAATTCGTCACGAGCTATGTAGACTTGTGACTTCGCTTGTGCGCTCGGATGGACTCGGATGGTATTTATATACTTATATGTTCGCAATGACTGGTTATAGTCAGCTTGAAAAATACATAAATTTACAGCTGCCTTTTTCCTTTTTGCATAGGTTATGTACGCTCGTATATGACGTTGAAAATGCACTTTGTTAAGTGCGTTAAAGTACGTTATTAGATTTTCGACATTTTTATTCACAATTTATAAGTACAATAAAGCTTATCTTTCTCTAATCCACTTAGTTTAAGAATTATGACATCCATCCTGTCGGTCCGTTGTAGGAGTGACTGTAATTATTTTTGAGGCTG
The DNA here is from genome assembly GCA_033220335.2 of Troides aeacus. NCBI lineage: Eukaryota > Metazoa > Arthropoda > Insecta > Lepidoptera > Papilionidae > Troides > Troides aeacus. Next base: position 11,787,561 of record CM067278.1, read on the forward strand.
ACTGTACCGTTTGAGATGATAAAGTGCAATGTTAGCAAGAGATGTCTTTATTTATTAAGTCAGAGGCGGAGTACCCGCCCCGTGTAAAACGGGAAAGTCTTTGTCGTTTATGGGAACGAGTACAAAGTCTTCCCTGCTACTGGTGCAAATTAATAAAAACAAAATATTTTGTTATTGATATTTGATATGTTTTCAAAATTAAAATTAGTTTTCGACAGAATGCATTTTCTGTAAAATTGACAAAACTTATGTAAAGGTTAAAATATTTGAATCGTTTGTTTTCATATACCTCATTCATTAATAGACATTGTTTAAATCCACTTGGTTGTTATAAGTATATTTGTATTTAACTAAAAAATATTGATGTGGGAAATAATAGTACACGCGCATATTAATTCAAAATATTTATTGGTTAAAATTCAAATAAATTGGAAGTTTGATAGTTAATCTAACCGGGACAGAACTCGGACCAAGAGTCGCGTCGAAACAGATTGGTTACATAAATGGCGGTTAAATAGGCGTCAGGTTGTTTTGTCTGAATTTAACGAAAACTTAGTCAAATTTACGAAGCCTATTGCCCTATTGAATAAACGTCATCTTAGATAATTATACCATAGTTAAACTTAGATTAGTAATTTAGTTAAAATAAATTTTCTTCATACATTCGGTCTTTTGTATAGGATGTGGAATTTAACTAATACGTTTAAAAGAAACACACATATATCTCGAATAATGTATTTGGAAATATAAGTGCAAGGATATGTATTCACATAATCATATATCACTTTATATTCAATATTTAATATATTGAGGATATATTGGTTACCTATTAGGACTAATTGTGTTATGTGAAAGCAATGACAATATAATGAAAGTTGTTTAAATATTCGCTTACTTTGTTTGATCGTCTGGTGGTCAAACTATTTGTACATAGAGCAGCAAAAGAACATTTTTGACGTACAATCCAATAAGTTCCTTTAGTTTGTCGCAGTGTTTTAAGTAGTTAGTTGTTAAATGCTCAAATCGACGTTTCTAGTGTTTACGTGTTTCATGTTAACTGCCAGCTTTGTGTCAATAGTTCATTCCTTTACCAAACAGAATATCACCGCAGCTTCAGTTTGACGTTATAAAAAAAAAATTGTACAAAATTATTGAGATACATTAGTTTGATATTAGCAATTTAGTTAATATTAAGAGTTAAACTTTAAAGTTTATTTTTGCATAATTTAACGATTCAGTTCATCAGTTTTCAATTTTTGGCTAATTTCCAACGTCCGGGTTCCGTCGTTTTGGTTTCTTTTGGATCGCAAACCTTCCCACATTTTCAAATGAATGGTTACATCTATAAAACTCTTATTGTTTCTTTTCTAGTTTATTAACAACTTTAATAAGCTTTATTTATGTTAAGATAGATCGATCAAAATGTCTACTGGCTTACCAATAAATGAGAACGGTAAGTGTTTGTGTTCTCAGTTGCAATAAAAAATAACATATTCTCTTTGCAAGCGACGAGATGTGATATCAAAGTTGGTAAGCTGGCATAACTCCTTTTGTTTTAAGCCTTGTGATCTAGCGGTAGAAGGAACATGTATCTAATTCTGTTAACAGAATCATGCTACACTCTAGTTGTATAAATATATACATATACATATATATATAAAAAATAAAAATTAATACAATAATAATTAATATTGTAAAACTTATAACTTCTAGGTGTATGTGGTTATACTGCATGGCATATACTATATAAAGTAGATAGTGTAAAAATCACGATGATACGGCACTTAGTTTATATATTAGCATTTAAATACATATGTGAATTATATTTAGTGAGAGGCTTTAGTGTGGTATGTTTGTACTGTCCGTCGCTTCCGCCCTCCTCCTCGACATCCCGCTCGCCGTCAAAATCTTTATACTCGCACCACACGCTCTACTCCCAAACGGCAGCGTATAAAACTTTGCTGTGTTTTACTGGGCTAATAAGACTTCGCATCCCGTGTCTCGCGATGAGCAAAATTGTTGCAGTGCTTGGCCTTCACTAGCGCCACATTGCTATAGGTGCCTTTGGTTAGGTTGCCTCCAAACTACTACCACCTACATTCAGATGAACGTCCTGTTCCTCTCATCGCTTCGTTAGTTAAAACAAATGAAGACACCAGCTCTATAAAATCGGTAGCCACATTAACTAGTGTATGGCATACAAAGATTACATTCTGTTAAATGTAGCTGCCAATACTATCTGTGACTTATATTTTAATCTATTAGGAGTAGTGTATACATTCTTACATCTATGTAATAGTATTATTAATTTTATACATAACGCGGCCAATAGTCCCCGGCCATGAATCTCAGTGCTACGAAATTATATGCTCATAGGATTTTTTGATTTTCAATTTTATATAACACGGATTTGGTTTTGGCGGTGACTGCGGGCGGATGGGGTCGCTTTGTGAAGTGTTTTAATGGTATCGTCGCTAGCAAATAATTTGCTAGTTCATTTCATAGTATCCATAAACCGTGTTACCTTCCTTAGTTTGAAATTTTGCACATGTATCAACATTGATTGGATTATTTTAAACTTAGAATTTCTTTTATATTAAAAGATTTTCTAATTATTTATCTTTAAAGCCTTCACAATTGAGGCCTTAACGTTGCGAAGACCAAACGCAGGGGCCTGCGTGGTCGAGCGCGCGTCGGACCCTATATCGGCAAAATGAATTTGTTTAGATAAGTTTCGAGTTCGATCGGCGATATTGTTCTTTACTAGCTTACTGTAGGCATTGAAAATGCTGAATAGTCTACTGCGCCCGCGCCGGCCGCGAGGCGTCGTTGCGGTGCCGGCCAAAAGTGCGGGGCGCAGCGCCGCTTCCGGTCCGCAGCGCCACAGCGCCGCCGCCCGCCGCTGGCCGCGGGGTCGCCGGGGTCGCCGGGGCCGCCGGGGCCGCCGGGGGCGCGGGCCCGGTCGTGGTGCGAGAGACATGGTTGTATCTGTCTATGATTTATTATTGACAAATTTTAAGAAATAAACGTATTCTATCTCCTTTCGCGTTCGTCGTTTTATTTGCCTTTGCGCTATGTATGACACACAAGGAAACCGATTTAAATTAAAATATGTGTGATAATTTAATATAAATATAAAATTAATGTAAAACTTATACGGTTAAAAAGAAAATGCAACAATCGATAACACGATTTAACAGAACGAATTACCTGCTGAGAAACTAATTAGCTAATAATATACGGATGGATGGATATAATGAACGAATTCCGACTCGGTCCAGCTTTTATAGGCTTAAAAACATAACTTTTATTTGGAAGCGTGTAATAGTGGTAATCGGATATATTCACGCTGGTGCAGCGCAACGTCCCCGAGTCTGTTAAAAAAACCGTCACTTTGTTCGTCGAGGTTTTTTTTTTCGTTTTGAATATTTTAATGTTAATAGTTATACATTACATATTTACATTAGCGTCGACTACAACCTATTATTACTAATGTATGCCATTATTCGATGTTAAAAGGATAAGCGGAACAATACACGTGTAATTGTTGGATATATTATATATATAATATATTATATACATATATCATATTATTACCTAAATGTTTGAACGTTTAATTAAATTGTAAGTTTTACATTGAACAGAAGATAAGTTAATTTTAAACTTCTAGATAACTGGTCAAAACAATGTTTGAGTACATTTAACCACAACGAGGTAAAATGTTTATAATATGTTTATCCGTTATTTGTTTACGTTTTCGTTGTAAATGTAAAAAAATGATATAAACATTACTAAATTTTACTTTGTTTCGATACTGCGATAATTACTGACCAAGTTTCTTTCAATTGATTTATTTAGAGTTAAATTTTATTATTTAGAATTTCTAAAATCATAGGAAATCTTAAAGAAGACAATTTTTGTATTATATTAGTTAATTACTATCGTCGAAGCTTTTCTGCAGTGATCTAAAAATTTCGTCGTTAAGTAAATAGGGAGTGTTTATTCCCCACATGTAATCTAAGTGATTAAACTTCGGATCAGGAACCAAGTAATCCTCCGTCGTAGGCGGCAAGTGTTCCAGAAGCTTCTTTATATCTTTTTCACCGGAGAGCAAGTCGTTTTGAGCCCAGAATAATTTTATAGGTAATGTTATTTTACTTAAATCGTATTGAAGAGGTTTCACGTCGCCGTATACTTTATGGTTGTTCCACGGGCCGAGGTCGAAGAATTGGAACCTGTCTTTAACCATTACCTCTTGAGAGTAATGCACCACCGACTTCCAAGACGTCCCCGCGCCCATATGGGCCAGGAACGTGGGTAAAAGTGTTGCGTTGAATTGTTTTTCGTTCTCGCCGACAATTTGAAAGATGAGGTTTTTACACAGCGTACCGTCTACGTACTCGAGACTGCACGGAGTTACGATCTTCCCGAACACCGAGTGTCTGGGCAGAAACTCTTGGGATCCGTACACCTTTTCCATGTAGGGCACGTTACTCGCTAGGGGCGCGAGACTCGTCAAAGGGGTTCTTATATCCGTCATAAAGACTACCGGTGCCAGTGCGTACCCCGCCGTCAAAATCTGATTATACTCTGGACGTAATGTTAACATTGCAAACAGGATCGTGGTGCCCATGGAGTGACCGATGTATGTTATCTCGGTGCCTTCTCCTTTTACGTCCATTATGTAGTCTATAACAGCGGGGACGTCGTGCAGTGCGACTTCGTGCCAGGAGAAGTCCCAGTAAGGTCTGCTGTTGGTTTTGAACTGTGTGTGTTCGTTCGAGTAGCGGTTGCCCCTCACGTTGGCCATCCAGACGTCGTACCCCGCGTCGGCTAAGGCATAAGCCAACGCTTTGTCGGGTCCGTTCAGTATCCAGTCTGCGGAGCTGACCATGATACCGTGTTGGAGCAAGACTGTTTTAGACGAAATTTCTTTGCTAGTCTTCGAATGTGGGATTCTGTGCAAGTTCAAAACATATCCATTGGAGATGAGCGTGTGCGTCTCGCATCTGTAGCCGAAGCGCGCGATCCTCGCCGGCACGGAGAGCGCGGCCTCGGGGTCGGGGTGCTCCGGCGAGGAATGTTTCTTCGAATGTAGCGGCAACGAATCAGCTATCTGACGTCCCTGCTCCTTAATGGTTTCAATGTATCCATTGATATCCTTGCTGATTTTGTTCTGTTGTTGCTCCACGTAATTGTCAAAGCTACCCTTCATCTCTACGGCTTTGTCGTAGCCGGACGCGAGCGCTTCTTCCATCTGGCTGCCCTTCTCTTCTATAAAACTGAGAAAAGTGTTTGTGTGGTCCTTGAAGAAGTCGTTCATGTTTGTAATCGAGGGAATTGAGTTGACGCTAGTTATAAAAATTATATAGACGAACACTGCGTACATCGCGTCGGCTGTTCACACTACAGATTCTGTCGTTCTTCTGTTGCGTACTGGAGAGCCCGGTGACCCGGAGTGGAGGTCGTGTCACGGCGCGATTACACCTCGAACACCGCGCGTCATTTGTTCAACGTGATTAGGAATTAACGTGAAATGTGTTCTATCAAAAGTTATATTGTCCTCTGCCGCGGCCTTCGCGTGCACTCACGGTTTCCTGTTTATATTTGGCTATTCACGCGCCGAGCATTATAATAATTGCGGCAATATAAATAAACAAATTGAAAGTTAAAGTTAATTTATAATATAAAAAAAAATACATCTCCTTGTCTGTTTTTACTTAGTAATGTATTGTGGAATTATTACTGTTTTTATCTGTTATTAATGCATGTTATAAATGTATATATTTAATACAAAACAAGCAAAGTGACGACAGGGACTTTCACCTCGTGCTAAGTGGTTCATAGTAATGAATCTTCAGCCTGGAAGCTTTGTACAGCGCCAAATTCCGCTCATACCTTGGAGATGCAAGCTGGTACGTTTCTATACGAAGGTTGAAGTCCAGAAGTCGGAATCATCACCAGCAGAGCATATGTTAAATGATATGGAGCCCACGAAAGAAAGACATTTAAGTGAATTCTACCAACTTTTATATGTATATAATATGTAATGAATTTTTTGTTCAACTTAAACCTTAAACTCGAAATATTCTTTTAAGTTGCAGCCGAGCTTGTTTAGGTCAATATTATTGAAAAGATTGGACAAGAAATTCATGTAGATGTTGATAATTTTAAAGACAGCTACTGGTATTTTGGTAACTTAGGAGTTTATTTTTTAAGACAAATAAACCTGATTTATGAGTCGTTGAGATAATGTTAACTAGAGCCTCAACTGAGGTGTTAGTCTAGGTGATAAATTGACAGGCTATAGCGGTCTCGTACTTGTAAGAATAGGAATATGGAAAGCCCTGCCTGTCATGAAAGGCGATTAAAAAGGTCTACGATTTTCGCGGGCTTGGCGGTGGGGCCTTTATCGCTTAACAAGCGAACCTGCGTGGGGGACAGCGTGTGCCTCGGCGATGGTGCCTAGGAGGGTCAGGCTCCTCGTCAGAGACGTGCAACATGAAGTGTAGAAGAGCACCGATGCGTTCTATAAGAGATCCCGGAGCCTCTCCGAATGCACACTGATGAGGCCATCGAGGGGAGTGAAGTGAGTAAAGTCTCACATAACCATAATTCCCCCCCGGACGTAGGGTATCTTTCGAAGAGATCTCCCCCGAAACAAAAGAGATCGTAGTGCACTAGTCTAGAAGAAGCAGATACATTCTTTTCTTGGAGACTTCCAATCTATACTGGATTCAGATATATTTGAATTGGATTGTACATATAAACATCTTTGTGTAACGTACAACAAGTGTGTTTGTGTGTACATTCTCAGAAGCTGGGGTCGCAGAGGTCGCGTTCGAGATAAAGTTGGAAATTCCGATGTCACTGCTACTATATACGAGATGAATAATTGCTAATCAAGAATAGCGAAATGATTAAGTATATCACTTGTTCGTTTATTAGTAAATCTAGGTTCCGTAACTAAATACGGAATCCTTTAAAGATTTATCCAAACATTTATACGAATAAAGTAAAAACCTGTTTTTTGATATTACAAATATACTCATCCCTCGATTTACACGGTAGATACGTTCTTGGGAAAATGGTGCAAAAGGAAACCGTGTAAAACGAGACAGGGTTCAAACAAAGTAGACGAATATGTTAAATTAACCTGAAAACCGTGTAAATCGACCTAAGAAAGACAAAGAAAAGTCGAATATATGTTCATTATAATCGTGTAAAATGAGGTAAGAATTGTTGATCACCTGTTGTTAGAATTCAATTAGAACATATGACTTGGAAGTTTCTTCTTCCGATAAAGAGGCTGGTGCAAGCAAGAGCCCCGTATTGTTTTGTAGAGGGGTGCGTCCGGTAACTTTGAACGAGCAACTGATAAATATCAGAATGAGACCAAAAAAAATTTTTTTTAATTAAAAGCCGTGTAAATTCTAAACCGTGTAATTCAAATACCGTGCAAATCGAGAGACGGTTGTATACAATGTTACTTATTTGTATGTAATATATTCACATTACACGTGTTGATTAGTTTTTTTTTGGTTGCGATGACTTGAGATTGCCGCACTGCTAAAATATTTCCTTTCTACATTTGACTGATCAGGAGGCTGCATGAGTAAAGTGCGCTGGTTATCAGGAGAAAGTCCGTTGGAAATTTTCGCTATGTAAAATCTCTTTCATACATTTTTATGATGTTGCCACATTAAGGCTGTACAACGGGTCGATAAGGATGAACGAGAGCCCCCGTTAGTTTTATCGAGACACATTAGCTGCGGTCGGGGGCGCGGGCCCGACATCCGGGCGTTAACCTCTATTTGAATACAACATGTTAACTGCTAACGGTTTTCCGGCAATTTTTAACCTCGTCGCAGGGGAGAGGGTTTATGTGTACGAAGCGACTGAATGCGAGATTTTTGAAGCTGTGCAAATGGGGGACGCGTTTGTTTTTTATCGGCTGACATTCGTCTCCATATTAATATGATGTTGAGCGACATGGCTGTAAAATGATAACGCTTATTCTGAAGGATCGACGACCTGGTGGGAATAACGGGAACCCACTGGATGCGACCAACGCCTGACCGATCGATGTGGAGATCTTAAGGGAAGGCCTATGTTCAGCAATGGACGTCTACCGGCTGATGATGATGATGATGACGCTCTCTGAATACTGTTGCTGTTATATGTTAACAGCTGAAACAAACTGATGCCGGTTTAGCGGCTCTTCCCGTAGCAGAGAGATAGCTAACTAAAATATTAATCTCCATAATAAAATGTCAATCACATAGCCGATTGTCGGATCGAACTTCCCTAAGTCGGAACTCATACATAATATTATAGAGTTGGTTATGGAACCTTCTGGTTCCGCTACGCAGTTTCCCTTTACTGTCGCATGGTTTATTTGTAACCATAATATTAGGTCGGAGAAAAGTGTTTTCGCATTATAGTATGTATGAATTTGTAATAAAATCTCTTTGGCTATACTATTTGTACCTGCTGTTGTTTTTGGTATCGTTGATAGTTTAAATTTTAAAGAACATAATTCCAAATTCAAATTAGGAAAATGTGTGATTTTCATTTGTTTCTCGTACTGAGTTAAGGTGAGTGAATCTAATGAAGAAATAAGATACATTTTAAAATTTTCCTACAAAAAAGGAAAAAAGTGATACCAAAGATGCATGTCTTTGCATGCATAGAAGCTGATAACTGGTGATGAAAAGTGGATCACGTACAAGAACGTGCGAAAAAGGTCGTGGTCAAACAACCGGGCCGGTCAGACTGTGGAGAAACCCGAATTAACTCGCAACAAGGTGATGCTGTGTGGTGGGATTGGAAGGGCATTATTCATTATGAGCTGTTTGTTGATTACCAGTAGGCAGGAGCATCGATTCTGAACTCTACTGCGAACAACTGATGAAATTAAAGCAAGAAATTGAGAGAAAGCGGCGGAATTAATCAACAGACAGAATGTGGTTTTTCATCATGATAACGCTAAACCTCGCACATCTTTAGCCACTCATCAAAAATTAAGAGAATTTGGCTGGGAGTGGGAGGTGTTAATGCATCCGCCGTATAGTCCTGACCACTACCTTGCACCTTCAGATTTCCACCTGTTTCGGTCTCTTCTGAATCCTTTAGGCAGTGTCAGGTTAACATCACGAGAGGACTGCCATAGAAGTCCCTCAAAATTTCTATAGCAATGGGATCATGTCCATGATCACGTTATCAAACAATACGTATGTACCTACATACTTTAGTTAAATAAAAATAAACTGTATTATATTTAAAATTAGTTTTGAATTTCCTAAAATATGCGAAGAAACTTTTCCCCCAAACTAATAAGGATTAACTGGTGGTAGTTCCCTACTGCCGCACACTGCTTAAATACTGCCGCCAAACAGTAATGTGCAAACATTGCTGTGTTCAGGTTTACAGGGCGCTGTATTTAATGTAATAGTTTGGCAAATATCTCCCTTCCGCTTTTTTGCTCTTTATTCAATGCTTTATAAAAAGTGTTACAGTGATCGGATTTAGTTCAAATATGCGCCGTTTTGTTCGATAATCTGTTTCCATCTAGACGGCAACTTCATAATACCTCCCTCGTAGAAGCCCCCCTCCTTATTTGCGAAGAACTCGGACAGCCACTTTTCACAAGCCTCTTTTGAGTTCAACTTTACACCACCAAGGGCGTTCACCATGGACAGGAACAGGTGGTAATCACTTGGCGCTATGTCCGGGCTATATGGTGGATGCGATAAAACCTCCCATCCGAGCTCCCGTAGCTTCTGACGAGTCATCAACGAAGTGTGTGGCTGGCGTTGTCCTGGTGGAACACTACACCCTTCCTGTTGGCCAATTCTGGACGCTTCTGGTCGATCGCCTGCTTCAAGCGGTCCAGTTGTTCGCAGTAGATGGTAGAATTAAGCGTCTGGCCATATGGGAGCAGCTCATAGTGGATGATTCCCTTCCAATCCCACCAAACACACAGCAAAACTTTCCTGGCCGTCAATCTCGGCTTGGCCACTGTTTGGGACGATTCACCGGCCTTCGACCACGACCGTTTTCGCTTGATATTGTCGTATGTGATCCATTTTTGGTCGCCAGTCACCATTCGCTTCAAGAATGGGTCGAGTTCGTTCCGTTTCAGCAGCATATCGCAGGCGTTGATTCGGTCCAGAAGGTTTTTTTGCGTCAAATCATGCGGCACCCAAACATCAAGCTTTTTTTTGTATCCAGCCTTCTGCGGATGGTTTAAAATGGTTTGGTGACTAACTCCCATCTCCTGGGCGATGTCACGAGATGCCACATGCCGGTCTAACTCGATGTAGTCCATGATTTGATCGGTATTTGTCGTTACAGGTCTTCCGCCGGCTGGCTTATCCATGGTGTCGTTTTCACCGGCTCTGAATCGTCGAAACCATTCCTCCGCGGTTCGAAGTCATAGAGTACCATCCCCCAAAACACCATTAATCTCACGGAACGTTTCTCTAGCGGATTTGCCTTTAACGAAGGAAAACTTTAAAATAGCGCGAATTTCGGCGTTAGTGAACTCGCATGTTTACACGTCTATAACTGTTGAACGCAATATCCAAACTAATTATGCATAGCGTCGTTTTGTAGGTTATGTCAAGACCTTTCAAATTATGTATAGTATTGCCAGATACGAGCTCTGTAGCGCTTTGTACATAGCCGCGAAATTCAAAAGACAAAAAGGCGGAAGGGAGATATTTGCCAAACTATTATTATGTTTGAAGGTGACGAGCACAATATCTGTGTAGTGTATATCTTCCTAACTATCGCCACGTTGCTATGGGCGGGCGTGTCGAACAGAGTGTCGTACGTTTCGTACCCCAGTAAATATGTCGCGATTATCCACCCTCAATTTGGTTTCAGCATTCAAAAGTATTACCAATTTGGCGCAATCAAATTGCTTTCACCGCCATTTAGAGATTTTAATGCCTCCGCTAATTGAGCCCGAATCGCCTAAATAAATTCATTTAAACGGCGCATAATGTCTTTCAGTTATTTAATTAACCAATTTCAACCCCCCGCGAACGTTACCTCGAGATGAAACGCCTGTGTAATATTAAGGGGAGGAAACCTGTTTATTGTATGTACATTTAAAGAAAGGTTATATACTGTACTATATTAAAAACCCTAATAAGTATTGTATACGACGAAACGATCGGTACGTAATATACAATTTTGTCAATCATAGTAAGAGATAGTACTTGCAGTTGAGACTTACTTTTTATTAGTAAGCTAAGTTTTTAGCTACAAGTAAATTTTAATGTACCTTAAACATGTTCATCATCATCATCATCATTAGCCGATAGACGTCCACTGCTGGACATAGGTTTCCCCCAAGACTTCCACATCGATCGGTTCCGCGTTGTTAGTATGAAGTGGGCCAAGGGCTTCTGACGGGAAATCGTCGCCCCCCGGGGATTGTTAGCGCCCCTGGTTCCGGTGCCTTGCCAACGTCCGTCACAGCCAGCATGGCATCCGGTGCCGACGGGTGTTAGGGGCCGTCGTTTGTAGGGGTTCATTAGAGGGGATTTGGGTCATTTCCCACTACTCCGGACCAATGCTGTTTGGTGGTAGCCGGAGCCTCGTCTGTTGATTAGCAGGGCGCACCACGAGCAGGTGAGGTTGGCTTGGATCCCGTTAGTTGATGTGCGGGACCCCTTACAGCTCCGCGGTTTGAAACGGTCATAAATTAACCAGAGCTGTATAACCTTTTTTTTACTTTTAACCGGATGTTTACAGTAATGTAATTGATTACATAATGTTTATACAAGAGCAACCCTTACTGAAGGCTTGATGTTTAGCAATCGCGCCGGATGCGATATGTAACAATCTCGTCGCACTGAACTTGAATTCAAGTGAGAGCCGTCGCCGGGGCCACTCGACGGGATCGAGTGCGCACTCCGCAGGAGTGGCCCCTGGACTCCTTGGAGTCCCAGTGCAGATAACGAATACTTAACAAGTCTATTGTTATGACGACGACATTCGCCCTTACTTAAATTTATTTACTAATTTTTAATTACTCTTTTAGTACACGATTAAGACCCTTGCAGACTAGAGATGTAATAATATTATGAATGAATTAGATCAGGGACGGGCTCGATATACATTAAACTTACGCTTCCGGTGGAACAATAGCCGTCGTGTACATGTGACATCCGCCTCGGATTACATCGATTAATGACCTTGACCCATTCAAGAGAAAACCCCAAAGTCCCAGCAGTGGGAACATTAAGATAAATTATAATTATGTTACAGTTCGACCCAAGCTTGTGTGTTGTCTTTTAAGGCCAAGATCGATCATCGGACAATTATTTACGGCAACACAAAGAACAAACCTTTGTGCTCGTACACAGTACGAGTCCTCAACAAGTGGTCAGCCACGAGGGTTGACGCGGGCATACCCTCGCTGCAAGTGACGCGCCCTATTTTGCCCTTTTCAGGAAAAAACCGAGAGACATGTCGCTACAGGATAGATTAAACAGTGTTCCTTTTTCTAGTACATAGCTAACAAACAGTAGAGTGCAAACATTATTGTGATCCGGTTTCAAAGATGCAGTAGATGTTACCGCTGGTAGGTTTCTGTTGCTGCAGATCGTCTAGGTAGGTACTATTGCAGCGCCTGTTGCAGCCGACAAACAGTAGAGTGCAAACATTATTGTGATCCGGTTTCAAAGATGCAGTAGATGTTACCGCTGGTAGGTTTCTGTTGCTGCAGACCGTCTAGGTAGGTACTATTGCAGCGCCTGTTGCAGCCGACAAACAGTAGAGTGCAAACATTATTGTGATCCGGTTTCAAAGATGCAGTAGATGTTACCGCTGGTAGGTTTCTGTTGCTGCAGACCGTCTAGGTAGGTACTATTGCAGCGCCTGTTGCAGCCGACAAACAGTAGAGTGCAAACATTATTGTGATCCGGTTTCAAAGATGCAGTAGATGTTACCGCTGGTAGGTTTCTGTTGCTGCAGATCGTCTAGGTAGGTACTATTGCAGCGCCTGTTGCAGCCGACAAACAGTAGAGTGCAAACATTATTGTGATCCGGTTTCAAAGATGCAGTAGATGTTACCGCTGGTAGGTTTCTGTTGCTGCAGACCGTCTAGGTAGGTACTATTGCAGCGCCTGTTGCAGCCGACAAACAGTAGAGTGCAAACATTATTGTGATCCGGTTTCAAAGATGCAGTAGGTGTTACCGCTGGTAGGTTTCTGTTGCTGCAGATCGTCTAGGTAGGTACTATTGCAGCGCCTGTTGCAGCCGACAAACAGTAGAGTGCAAACATTATTGTGATCCGGTTTCAAAGATGCAGTAGATGTTACCGCTGGTAGGTTTCTGTTGCTGCAGATCGTCTAGGTAGGTACTATTGCAGCGCCTGTTGCAGCCGACAAACAGTAGAGTGCAAACATTATTGTGATCCGGTTTCAAAGATGCAGTAGATGTTACCGCTGGTAGGTTTCTGTTGCTGCAGATCGTCTAGGTAGGTACTATTGCAGCGCCTGTTGCAGCCGACAAACAGTAGAGTGCAAACATTATTGTGATCCGGTTTCAAAGATGCAGTAGATGTTACCGCTGGTAGGTTTCTGTTGCTGCAGACCGTCTAGGTAGGTACTATTGCAGCGCCTGTTGCAGCCGACAAACAGTAGAGTGCAAACATTATTGTGATCCGGTTTCAAAGATGCAGTAGATGTTACCGCTGGTAGGTTTCTGTTGCTGCAGATCGTCTAGGTAGGTACTATTGCAGCGCCTGTTGCAGCCGACAAACAGTAGAGTGCAAACATTATTGTGATCCGGTTTCAAAGATGCAGTAGATGTTACCGCTGGTAGGTTTCTGTTGCTGCAGATCGTCTAGGTAGGTACTATTGCAGCGCCTGTTGCAGCCGACAAACAGTAGAGTGCAAACATTATTGTGATCCGGTTTCAAAGATGCAGTAGATGTTACCGCTGGTAGGTTTCTGTTGCTGCAGACCGTCTAGGTAGGTACTATTGCAGCGCCTGTTGCAGCCGACAAACAGTAGAGTGCAAACATTATTGTGATCCGGTTTCAAAGATGCAGTAGATGTTACCGCTGGTAGGTTTCTGTTGCTGCAGATCGTCTAGGTAGGTACTATTGCAGCGCCTGTTGCAGCCGACAAACAGTAGAGTGCAAACATTATTGTGATCCGGTTTCAAAGATGCAGTAGATGTTACCGCTGGTAGGTTTCTGTTGCTGCAGACCGTCTAGGTAGGTACTATTGCAGCGCCTGTTGCAGCCGACAAACAGTAGAGTGCAAACATTATTGTGATCCGGTTTCAAAGATGCAGTAGATGTTACCGCTGGTAGGTTTCTGTTGCTGCAGATCGTCTAGGTAGGTACTATTGCAGCGCCTGTTGCAGCCGACAAACAGTAGAGTGCAAACATTATTGTGATCCGGTTTCAAAGATGCAGTAGATGTTACCGCTGGTAGGTTTCTGTTGCTGCAGACCGTCTAGGTAGGTACTATTGCAGCGCCTGTTGCAGCCGACAAACAGTAGAGTGCAAACATTATTGTGATCCGGTTTCAAAGATGCAGTAGATGTTACCGCTGGTAGGTTTCTGTTGCTGCAGACCGTCTAGGTAGGTACTATTGCAGCGCCTGTTGCAGCCGACAAACAGTAGAGTGCAAACATTACATGTTACTGAGCATGTATACACAACACCACACAGTTTTGATAACCTGGAATAGGTCTCGTTACTCCATTCTATATACTGCCACCACATCGTCACCTTTAGACATAAGGTGGTAAATTTTTTTATCCCAGTAATTTCACTATCTACAGCGTCCTTCAAACCGGATCACAGTAATGTATGCACAGTACTATCAGCTGCAATAGGCGCAGCGGTGGTACCTAACTAGACGGTCTAAAGCAAGAGAAAGCTATCAGCAGTAACATCTACAACGTCCTTCAAACCGGATCACAGTAATGTATGCACAGTACTATCAGCTGCAATGGGCGCAGCGGTGGTACCTAACTAGACGGTCTAAAGCAAGAGAAAGCTATCAGCAGTAACATCTACAACGTCCTTCAAACCGGATCGCAGTAATGTATGCACAGTACTATCAGCTGCAATAGGCGCAGCGGTGGTACCTAACTAGACGGTCTAAAGCAAGAGAAAGCTATCAGCAGTAACATCTACAGCGTCCTTCAAACCGGATCACAGTAATGTATGCACAGTACTATCAGCTGCAAGAGGCGCAGCGGTGGTACCTAACTAGACGGTCTAAAGCAAGAGAAAGCTATCAGCAGTAACATCTACAGCGTCCTTCAAACCGGATCACAGTAATGTATGCACAGTACTATCAGCTGCAATAGGCGCAGCGGTGGTACCTAACTAGACGGTCTAAAGCAAGAGAAAGCTATCAGCAGTAACATCTACAGCGTCATTCAAACCGGATCACAGTAATGTATGCACAGTACTATCAGCTGCAATAGGCGCAGCGGTGGTACCTAACTAGACGGTCTAAAGCAAGAGAAAGCTATCAGCAGTAACATCTACAACGTCCTTCAAACCGGATCACAGTAATGTATGCACAGTACTATCAGCTGCAATGGGCGCAGCGGTGGTACCTAACTAGACGGTCTAAAGCAAGAGAAAGCTATCAGCAGTAACATCTACAACGTCCTTCAAACCGGATCGCAGTAATGTATGCACAGTACTATCAGCTGCAATAGGCGCAGCGGTGGTACCTAACTAGACGGTCTAAAGCAAGAGAAAGCTATCAGCAGTAACATCTACAGCGTCCTTCAAACCGGATCACAGTAATGTATGCACAGTACTATCAGCTGCAATGGGCGCAGCGGTGGTACCTAACTAGACGGTCTAAAGCAAGAGAAAGCTATCAGCAGTAACATCTACAACGTCCTTCAAACCGGATCACAGTAATGTATGCACAGTACTATCAGCTGCAATGGGCGCAGCGGTGGTACCTAACTAGACGGTCTAAAGCAAGAGAAAGCTATCAGCAGTAACATCTACAGCGTCCTTCAAACCGGATCACAGTAATGTATGCACAGTACTATCAGCTGCAATGGGCGCAGCGGTGGTACCTAACTAGACGGTCTAAAGCAAGAGAAAGCTATCAGCAGTAACATCTACAACGTCCTTCAAACCGGATCACAGTAATGTATGCACAGTACTATCAGCTGCAATAGGCGCAGCGGTGGTACCTAACTAGACGGTCTAAAGCAAGAGAAAGCTATCAGCAGTAACATCTACAGCGTCCTTCAAACCGGATCACAGTAATGTATGCACAGTACTATCAGCTGCAAGAGGCGCAGCGGTGGTACCTAACTAGACGGTCTAAAGCAAGAGAAAGCTATCAGCAGTAACATCTACAGCGTCCTTCAAACCGGATCACAGTAATGTATGCACAGTACTATCAGCTGCAAGAGGCGCAGCGGTGGTACCTAACTAGACGGTCTAAAGCAAGAGAAAGCTATCAGCAGTAACATCTACAGCGTCCTTCAAACCGGATCACAGTAATGTATGCACAGTACTATCAGCTGCAATAGGCGCAGCGGTGGTACCTAACTAGACGGTCTAAAGCAAGAGAAAGCTATCAGCAGTAACATCTACAGCGTCCTTCAAACCGGATCACAGTAATGTATGCACAGTACTATCAGCTGCAAGAGGCGCAGCGGTGGTACCTAACTAGACGGTCTAAAGCAAGAGAAAGCTATCAGCAGTAACATCTACAGCGTCCTTCAAACCGGATCACAGTAATGTATGCACAGTACTATCAGCTGCAAGAGGCGCAGCGGTGGTACCTAACTAGACGGTCTAAAGCAAGAGAAAGCTATCAGCAGTAACATCTACAGCGTCCTTCAAACCGGATCACAGTAATGTATGCACAGTACTATCAGCTGCAAGAGGCGCAGCGGTGGTACCTAACTAGACGGTCTAAAGCAAGAGAAAGCTATCAGCAGTAACATCTACAGCGTCCTTCAAACCGGATCACAGTAATGTATGCACAGTACTATCAGCTGCAAGAGGCGCAGCGGTGGTACCTAACTAGACGGTCTAAAGCAAGAGAAAGCTATCAGCAGTAACATCTACAGCGTCCTTCAAACCGGATCACAGTAATGTATGCACAGTACTATCAGCTGCAATAGGCGCAGCGGTGGTACCTAACTAGACGGTCTAAAGCAAGAGAAAGCTATCAGCAGTAACATCTACAGCGTCCTTCAAACCGGATCACAGTAATGTATGCACAGTACTATCAGCTGCAAGAGGCGCAGCGGTGGTACCTAACTAGACGGTCTAAAGCAAGAGAAAGCTATCAGCAGTAACATCTACAGCGTCCTTCAAACCGGATCACAGTAATGTATGCACAGTACTATCAGCTGCAATAGGCGCAGCGGTGGTACCTAACTAGACGGTCTAAAGCAAGAGAAAGCTATCAGCAGTAACATCTACAGCGTCCTTCAAACCGGATCACAGTAATGTATGCACAGTACTATCAGCTGCAAGAGGCGCAGCGGTGGTACCTAACTAGACGGTCTAAAGCAAGAGAAAGCTATCAGCAGTAACATCTACAGCGTCCTTCAAACCGGATCACAGTAATGTATGCACAGTACTATCAGCTGCAATAGGCGCAGCGGTGGTACCTAACTAGACGGTCTAAAGCAAGAGAAAGCTATCAGCAGTAACATCTACAGCGTCCTTCAAACCGGATCACAGTAATGTATGCACAGTACTATCAGCTGCAAGAGGCGCAGCGGTGGTACCTAACTAGACGGTCTAAAGCAAGAGAAAGCTATCAGCAGTAACATCTACAGCGTCCTTCAAACCGGATCGCAGTAATGTATGCACAGTACTATCAGCTGCAAGAGGCGCAGCGGTGGTACCTAACTAGACGGTCTAAAGCAAGAGAAAGCTATCAGCAGTAACATCTACAGCGTCCTTCAAACCGGATCACAGTAATGTATGCACAGTACTATCAGCTGCAATAGGCGCAGCGGTGGTACCTAACTAGACGGTCTAAAGCAAGAGAAAGCTATCAGCAGTAACATCTACAGCGTCCTTCAAACCGGATCACAGTAATGTATGCACAGTACTATCAGCTGCAAGAGGCGCAGCGGTGGTACCTAACTAGACGGTCTAAAGCAAGAGAAAGCTATCAGCAGTAACATCTACAGCGTCCTTCAAACCGGATCACAGTAATGTATGCACAGTACTATCAGCTGCAATAGGCGCAGCGGTGGTACCTAACTAGACGGTCTAAAGCAAGAGAAAGCTATCAGCAGTAACATCTACAGCGTCCTTCAAACCGGATCGCAGTAATGTATGCACAGTACTATCAGCTGCAAGAGGCGCAGCGGTGGTACCTAACTAGACGGTCTAAAGCAAGAGAAAGCTATCAGCAGTAACATCTACAGCGTCCTTCAAACCGGATCACAGTAATGTATGCACAGTACTATCAGCTGCAATAGGCGCAGCGGTGGTACCTAACTAGACGGTCTAAAGCAAGAGAAAGCTATCAGCAGTAACATCTACAGCGTCCTTCAAACCGGATCACAGTAATGTATGCACAGTACTATCAGCTGCAATAGGCGCAGCGGTGGTACCTAACTAGACGGTCTAAAGCAAGAGAAAGCTATCAGCAGTAACATCTACAGCGTCCTTCAAACCGGATCACAGTAATGTATGCACAGTACTATCAGCTGCAAGAGGCGCAGCGGTGGTACCTAACTAGACGGTCTAAAGCAAGAGAAAGCTATCAGCAGTAACATCTACAGCGTCCTTCAAACCGGATCGCAGTAATGTATGCACAGTACTATCAGCTGCAAGAGGCGCAGCGGTGGTACCTAACTAGACGGTCTAAAGCAAGAGAAAGCTATCAGCAGTAACATCTACAGCGTCCTTCAAACCGGATCACAGTAATGTATGCACAGTACTATCAGCTGCAATAGGCGCAGCGGTGGTACCTAACTAGACGGTCTAAAGCAAGAGAAAGCTATCAGCAGTAACATCTACAGCGTCCTTCAAACCGGATCACAGTAATGTATGCACAGTACTATCAGCTGCAATAGGCGCAGCGGTGGTACCTAACTAGACGGTCTAAAGCAAGAGAAAGCTATCAGCAGTAACATCTACAGCGTCCTTCAAACCGGATCACAGTAATGTATGCACAGTACTATCAGCTGCAAGAGGCGCAGCGGTGGTACCTAACTAGACGGTCTAAAGCAAGAGAAAGCTATCAGCAGTAACATCTACAGCGTCCTTCAAACCGGATCGCAGTAATGTATGCACAGTACTATCAGCTGCAAGAGGCGCAGCGGTGGTACCTAACTAGACGGTCTAAAGCAAGAGAAAGCTATCAGCAGTAACATCTACAGCGTCCTTCAAACCGGATCACAGTAATGTATGCACAGTACTATCAGCTGCAATAGGCGCAGCGGTGGTACCTAACTAGACGGTCTAAAGCAAGAGAAAGCTATCAGCAGTAACATCTACAGCGTCCTTCAAACCGGATCACAGTAATGTATGCACAGTACTATCAGCTGCAATGGGCGCTGCGGTGGTACCTAACTAGACGGTCTGCAGAAACAGAGACACTACCAGCAGTAAATGATTATTTGTATATTGTCGTGCTGCTGTCCGCTACACTGTGGCGCCCTTACAAATTTTATTGGCCCGTAACGCGCTTTGTTGGCGGAGCCATCGAGCTGCCTTTATGAAGATGACGTGGAATTTTACGTACACCTGGGGGCGCCGCAGCCATTCCTTGATTACCTTTTTATTCACAATCGGATATAAAAGCCAGGCACCCCGCCTGCCGCACCGCACCACCGTGTACCCTTACCCTCACTCCAACCCTGGGCTTCAGTTTAATTGAAGACGTACCATAAATCTTCATGTATCATCCAAAACAAGATAATGAATATATTTTACTTGAAATTTTTATTCTGTAATGTTTTTATCTTATTTAACAAACGATGGTGACCGATACACCTGTTGCATCATCATCATCAGCTAATAGACGTCCACAGCTGGAAACGGGCCTCCTCTGAAGGTACTCCATCGATCGGTTTTGATCTGCCAGCACTGCCAAGCATCAGGGACCATTGTAAGTAGAGCTTAGCATGAGGGAATTTGGGCCATTTCCTACCACACTGGCCCAATGCGGGATGGTGCGTGTCAAAGCCTCGTTTGTTGGTTATCAGGTTGCACCACGAGCTGGTGAGGATGGCTTGGGTCCCGTTTGTTGTTGTGCGGGAGCCCTTAAAATTTATACCACTAGATCAATATACTGCTGGCCTCATCGGTCTGTGGTATTAGAAATACTCCTGAGTCGAGAGCAGCATCACGCTCGCGTGATAGTTGTACTAAATATGATACAACGTGATGATGTTTAAGATGATTTCACAACGCCAGTAGATTATTTTCTTTAGTTCAATGAAAGGAAGCGACGGGCGAGACGTTCACCTGATGGTAAGTGATACGTTCACCCTAAACAACGTGACGCTATTTATAACGCTATATCAACATATATAGCGTATCAACTTCTGTAGAAGTTAATGCGTGAATGGAAGTTTTATAACACAGAAGAACATCAGTTAATTCCTTATCAGCGGTGGACTCTGACTCTTTGTAGGGGATGGCTTCATGTCCCGTGCCCAGCAGTGGGAACGATGAAATAGCTTCTTAAGAATGCTAAAAAAAACATCACAGTCGTTGATGGAGGTGTAATATTAGAGGAGTGAAGACAAGTCTAGATTCCATGTTGTGTTTTAGTTACATTATTCTACAAAAAGATGAGTTATGAAGCTATCTATAGATATATCGATATATCTACATATATTTATATCTATTTATGAATATATCAGAGGAAATAAGCTAGAAGTTATTTTTAAAATTTCTATTCTATTATTCTGCAACGTAGAAACTTACGCTTTGATATTCCAACAAATTTAAAATCCACGCTCCGCAGCAGTTTGTACGCGTGTTCGTTTAGAGTAAAAGCTCTGCTCGTCCGAACCCTGTGCCCTTTGATGTGGAGATAGCTCCGAGTGAGCTTTTAAAAGATTGAAAGCGCGAGAAGAATAAAACATGTGAGGCTGCATATACAGATTATATGTACGGTGAAGTTATAGATAATTTATTTAAATATGGAAAAAGTAATACAACTCACGGGACCCAAAGCCAACCTCACCTGCTCGTGGTACACTCTGCTAATGAGTACACGGGGCTGGCACCCACCACCCCGCATTGGTCCAGGGTGGTGGAAAATGGTCCAATCGCCTCATATGAACCCCTACAAGCAACCGGAGGCCATGCTGACTGTATGTGGATCTTTGGGAGAAGCCTATGTCCAGCAGTGGACGTCTAGCGGCTGATGATGATGATGTATATTTATGTACATAAAAAGATTAGGTATAGTTATTTCCTTTGACTCTTCTACTTCACATTACTTATTATAATATATATATAAATATATATATATAGTTATCATCAATGGTATTATAGTGGACTGGTGAGATATAAAATACTCGTATCCTAACTCATCAGGCTCCGGACTCGAACCGCTGACCTCCGTATAGCAAGGCAAGCGGTTAGCCGTTGAGACAACTTCAATCGTTATATTAAGTACAGGAAGGGATATCACGAGTGGTGAATTAATTCCGGCTTTACGACCCCCCCTTTACTGGAGCATGAGGATATGAGGACGTGAAAGGTATGACGGAATATTCCCAACCGTCAAGTGTTCACTTAAGGCGAAGTTACGTAAACAGTCGTTAAGCGAACTCATCCACGTACTGTGTAAACAATTACAGCTCAGTAAATACTCCAACATCGAATGTCGAGCAGTGGACGTCTACCGGCTGACGATGACGATGATGAAATACTCCAAAATGTTATTTATGAATGAAACTGCCTTTTTGGGAACATAATGGTATTATCAAAGTAGTGATGGGCAAAGCGAGACCAAGTCCGAGTCTGCAAGAGCAGGACCAATTTTCCTCATCACTACACTAAATATTACTTAAGTAATGTTTAACGGTCCTCATCGCTGATGGGGGACACCGCTTGGTGACCATTGCAGCGGTTGTTCTGTTTTTCCTTTATTGTAAAACCTTGTAGCGAGGTATACAGAACGCGGACCTAATGCCTGTTGGCATTCTCTACCAGCCAACCTTCGGTGAGGTGAGATGTTATGGTAGATAATAACTATTGGCTTTATATAACAACATATTTATATATATATATAGATGAAACATATATACATGCATATACATATATATATATGACACTAAGATGTTTGTTTATGCTTGAAGTATTTCCGGACCCTTTTTTTAAAGAGACATTTAGCGGAAATATTCCGAATCTCTTCGGGTAAGGAGCTCCAGAGTAGTGCAGCCCCACAGTACAATTTACCTTTGAAATAAGAAAGAGAAGACGGTGTTTTAATATAGCGAAGAGAACAAGCATAATTCTAAAATAGCGCCTTTGTCGAAACGTAAACCAGTGAAGTTGCTTACGATATTTAGAGACATGGTCGTGCTTAAGCAAACCGGAGATGAATCTGATACAATTATTCAGAAGGCGCTCAAGCTTGTTAAGAAGATTCAGAGATAAATCCGGGTAACACATTTGCATAATCGATGATTGGTAGAATGAGTATCTGCACGAGCATGATCTTACACTTAATTGAGAGAAATGTTTCAGCCGAAATGCGTGCGACGAGCGTAAGGAGCAGGTTACTTCGCGACTGATTTCTACGACATATCGAGTTCAATCAAGTGTGCTGTCTACGAGTAACCCTAAATTTTTCAGTGTTACTTAATGGCATAATATGGTCATTGTAATAAATAGGTTCAATCTTGGCAGAATCAATCCTATCCAGAATCTTCGAACTACCAACAATGATTGCTTGGCATTTGTGACAGTTCACAGAAACGCCAAAGTTAGATGAACAGTCCCGAATTTCTTTTAAATTTCTGTTGATTTGGGCAATTCCTTCGTGTAGGCTCTTGTTTTTTTTATGTTAAGCAGAAATTCATTTCAAGTTGTGTGGCCGTTCACACTATGTTTAGCAGTACGCCCGCCCATAACCTGACGCTAGTAATGATGTTATACACAGCACCACATTGTGCTCGTTGCCGCAAGGCATAACATGTTGAGTGCAGTTATCCCAGTGATTTCACTAGTTACAACATCCATCAAACCGAAACATCTACCGGTAGATATCTCAATATAAATCTAAAGTATATGTATATGTATACATTTTTGCAACAGTATTTATCTAAAAAACTTGAAAAAATCTTCGAACACGTACCCATCTAGAATGGTCTTAGAAGACAGAATAGAGTTAACATTTCCAACTTATTTTCATATAATTTTTGTCAGTTTACGATGTCAACTACTCAAGAAGCGGGGGCGCAGTAAATAAGAGTTCTAGCATTTCTCTTTGTTATATCCAATATGCCCAATTTGAAGCCTTCAAGAAAATAAAAAGACTTGAGTTAACGAAAGATACCGGTCCTGATAATTTACCTCCTATATTTTTAGGTGTGCAGAGCCCATTTTACTGCCTCTTAATATCATTTATAAAACTTTTCTAAAAACGGGAATGATTCTATTCGGACATCTGGAAACAGACAAGAGTAGTGCCGATATATAAAACAGAGGACCATATTAATATAAGTAATTATCGGCCTATTTCACTAATTTCGATTTTACCAAGAATGTTAGTGGCCATGTTGCGTCCGATTTTTGTATGTCATGTCTAGCGATTAATATCTGACACACAGCACTGCTTCTCTAAGGCTATGTCTACTGCTACCAACTTAAGCAATTATTTAACCTTTCTTTCACAATCAATTGACTCGCACGTTCATGTAAACACAGTATATACAGATTTATGCAAGGCTTTCGACAACGTTAATCACTCACAATTGTGGAAAAACTGGCTAACTTTAGTTTTGAAGGGATTGTACTGTCTTGGCTTGCAAAGTATGTTGTAGAAAGATTATCATTTGTAGTGGTTAAAGGGTATGCTTCACGGCCATACCGATCTACATCAGGTGTACCTCAGGGTTCTGTATTGGAGTCAATTTTATTTAATATTTACATTAATGATGTCCTAGAATGTATTTATGAGTTGAATTGTTATACCTTTGCTGACGATCTAAAGATTGCAAATGAAATAAGATCGTCTGGTGATAGTAAGGCTCTTCAAGAGGATTTGAAAAAGTTAGTTGATTGGTCTCGTCGAAATGATATGTCTCTGAGTCCTCAGAAATGTATGTACGACATCAATGGCGTAGCACTAATTGAACAAAAAGTAGTTCGTGACCCAGTTATTACATTCGATACCAAATTGAGTTTTAATCAGAATTTTGTAAACATGTGAATCTGTAAGGCGAATGTTGGGTTGTGTGTTGAGAAATTGCAAGTATTTCAAAAACTTAAGAACAATAACCTTTTATCGTTTACACTCGTGAGAAGCAAAGCTTGAATATTGTTGAGTAGTATGGAACCTTAAGTATCAGGTTCACAAAGACTGTATCGAGTATATATAAAGACGATTCAAATATTAATATTTTAATACATCAAATCAAAGAGTTCTGTACTCTGACCTACTTCTATCCGATAGGCACACGTTACAGGACATGTTATTTTTATACAAGCTATTAAACAATCTATCGGATAATTCTCATCTGCTTAGTCGTTTTTCCTTTGATGTTCCAACTCGCTTGCCACCCCGCCCAGGGTCCATCTTCACTCGCACAATGTATTAATCAAATTTGGGATAAACAAAGATAGCTCCATTGATATATTTCATGATAAATTACCAATGTTCACATTCAAAATCGTCGGAGTGTTGAATCCCAATACAGTCGCAGACGTCTAATATTTTGTTTTGTTTTATTTTCCCATATCATAGACAATTATATAATCATATGACTATTTTTGTTGTCAATGTTGTCAAAATTTGTCAATTTATAATCCTTATATAACTAGTTTAATTAAGAGGTTAACTTAACATAAATTTTTCTATTCTCTAGTTTAAAATTGCACTGTAGCTTTGTAATTTGTTTTTATATAGTCACTGTTTACTGTTGTACTGTGTTTACTGTGTAGTTACATGTTGCCATTTTTAACTTGATTTATATGACTTTTATTATACTTAGATTACATAAGATATAACTAAATCAGAGAGTAGTGAGTTTACCGGCGGCCATTTCGTGAACGCACGCCCTGAGCAGTTTATTTTGACATTATCCAACATTACTTATGTCGCCACTCGAAATTAAGATTTCCTTACGTAAGTCCGATAAACTTTTGTTTATCTGCAGTTGTCACAAGTTGTTTTATCGTATTACCGATAGCGGGTGACGTCCGTAGGCTTATCGGTGGTGGCCGTTCGCATACTAGCCTCCGGGGTTCACGGTTCAAATCACATCGATGTTTACAAAACAGGCGAATCTCTATACAAACATATCCGAGTACAAGATGGCATTTGTTCTTCGTACCTGAACCTATTCAGGTAGTTTCCGCCTATTTCTGTTGTGTAACAGTAGTTACCATCTTCTCCCGGTTTGAAATGCGTTTTAGCTTGTGATCAATACTAAAATGTTTAATACAATAAAGTTTATTAAACAAATTGTGAAATACTGAAGAAAGGTTAATGTGCCGTAAGCTGATCGTGTTTATCTTCGTTAAAATATGATAAAGTAACTCCTGAAGAGGTCGATATGGATTTTGACGTACAGATAAACTCATGAAATATATCTGTAACCGAATATTATATATAGTCTTTTTTTATAAATGGATCATGTGTAACATTGATGTTTTTACTTTTATAACGTTAAGCTTTGTATAGTTTAAACGAATCACAATGAACGGATTATAAAGTTTTACAGTGACTATATATTATATTAACCTTTAAAAATAAGAACATTAATAATATGTTCAAAACAAACCTAGGCCATTGACATCATTTGAAATCAGATTTTATCAATATCGAAGTCCAAAAATGTAAGACAACATTTCATCTCTTATTATCGGTGTGATAAAATGGCCCCGTTGTTATGTTGATAAGAAAAAACCCAAGGGCGATGATTCGGTCAAATGGATTTTTTATGTAATAAATTGACAAGATGTGCAGGTAAATAACCTAATAACCTGGTAGATAACCAGGTGGCTTTTTAATAGAATGTAATTGACAAAGAAGTAAGCAGCCCGCTGGTTATATAGTCTTTAAACGACGGTAACGTTAGAAGTGTCGCTAGCGCGCTGCTCATCCTGAAGAAGAATTTTCACGCCGTTTTCCTACTCTATATTGTAGCTACATAATAATACCTCTACAGAAAGTTATTTTAATTCATAATTCAGATAGTAAGAGTACCAACGCCATGAGCACAATGAAATGGCAATGAAGGATATCGAGTAGAGGATGCTTAGCTAGCATGATTTTAGATATAAACACAGCTCTTCAAAGTGAAACAACTTAATGTTTAAAAATTACAGATCGGTTAGGAGATATTTATCATCATCAACAACCTGTGACAAAGCTGCTGGAGAGGAGTATCTCCGGTGGAACCCGGTAATTCCTGTTAACAATATTATCATACTATGATAAAACGAGTGACGTGAACCAAGTTGTGCAAAATATTGAACTATTGCAGGAAATTGTTCGAGTTAAAAATATTTCGCACGGTGATGATAACTCGGTCAAAATTACATTTACCCCGTTATCACTAAAGGTCGTCTACATACGTAAGCAGCGCAGTGACCTGCTTTATGTCTTAAACGCATGATTGGCAAAGTTATTTTAGTAATATTATTTGGTAGTCCATTACAGCTCACTCAGAGTAATACACACTCAGATAAATTAATTTCTATATCCAGATAATTAAACTGCTTTAAGAAAAGCTTACTATCACTGAGTATACTGTTTTCTTAGAAAACAAGCAATGAGAAGAGCACGGCGTTGCTCTGATAGTAGATGACACCCTCTGGCTATAACAATAAGACGCTAGCTATGTTTATTTAGGTTCAATTTAACAACAACAGAAGTAGACATAGTATTAGTCACTTAACATTACAAAGACAACATTAAGTACACGTACAGTTACTCGAAATGCCAGTAGCTTATTCTAATAATTATAGTGCACACCCATCCTGTTCCTCTCCCCGGCCGAGAGCGGCGCGAACGCTCGGCAGACGTAGATCTATTTATTATTAACGTCGTCGGCAAAAGGGGCGAACAGTTAACAAGCACAACAAACAAATCAATAATTTACAACCACTTCCCTGATTAATTAGCGTACTAATTAATTAATTAATCAACAAACAGAGATCACGGAGCTTAATAATCGTTACCAAGTTTACACTGCATCCCCGGCGAAACAGGAAGCGATGAAAAAACGTATCGACGTGAGCGGATTGCGGGAACTTTAATTTCCTTTTCCAGAAGACGCTTAAGGGAAAGGTTTAATTTCTACAAACATTTCTGTTTATAAAAGAACAAGTAAAACTCTTGGCTCCGATGGGATCAGATAATTGGAAGGTAGTACAACCACGTGCCGCAGTTGTTTGGATAGTTTTTGTTGTAGTTTGTCGGAGAAAATACTAACTAATATTCAAGTCTCCCTACGAATGAAAAGTTACAGTGTCTGTTATTAAATCGGCGAATAATATGTTGCTTGGTAGCACCGAAATTGGTTCCGCTACTTTCAGTATGCTAACGTATCTCTCCAGGTTCATTTCAACCTAAGCTCCGTGTGCTAATACTTATTATGAAATAGAGTTATATCACAAAGCGTGTGGATGTATGTCTAAAAAAAGTTTGTTGCCTTTTATATCCTCAGGGTAAGGTAACCAAATCAACTGTATTCTTGTAACCGCCGGGATTTCAATTTCGTCGACATTTGATATATTCAAAATAATATCGCGAAAATCCATTTGCGGACCCACTTTCTGATATAAATATTTAGTATGTACAACTTCAAATACGGTAAAGTCATATTCTCATTGATATTATCTAATGCACTAGAAGGCGTTGTTAAAAAAGCCTCTTAAAATAGTTAATACATGTCCACACGCCGAGTGAACGCCAAACAAAACACTTGAGAGGTGATAACGTTATCTGGCGTGATAAAGATTTATAAGGAAGTTTGTATAAAACGAGGCACATGTCAGAGACCCCTCCACATCGCCAACTATGGTACTCTTACGCAATTTACTCTTAATCTGTTTCTCGGGCGCCGCGTTCGCGAAGTCTATTTGTCAAGATGACAGCGCCAAGGCCGAGTTGGAGCAGTACATAGAGAGAAAGGTGCCTGAAATAAACCCAAGGTTCAGGCCACACTACCACGTGGCGCCGCCAGTCGGATGGATGAACGATCCAAACGGTTTCTCGTACTACAACGGGGAGTACCACCTTTTCTATCAGTTTTATCCGTACGATAGCGTTTGGGGACCGATGCACTGGGGACACGTTTCCAGTCCTGATCTGGTCAACTGGAAGCAACTTCCTACCGCCCTTTTACCCGATGAAGAGCAATGTTTCTCCGGCAGCGCCGTGCAGAATGGTGATACCATGGTACTAATATATACGGGTCATGTTGTGTCTGATAAGGATCCGTTTTACAATGAGTCGCAGTATTTAGCGTTCAGTTACGACGGCATCAATTTTCACAAATACAAAGGCAATCCAGTTTTGCCATCGGCTCCAAACGGTTCACCAGATTTTCGCGATCCCAAAGTTTGGAGGCACGGTGATCATTGGTATGTTATTGTCGGCAGCAAAACGGACGACAAGAGGGGACAGGTCCTCTTGTACAGATCGAAAGATATGAGGAGTTGGGAATTTTTAAATGTTTTGGCGGAATCTAATGGAGATATGGGTTACATGTGGGAGTGTCCGGACTTATTTGAATTAGGTGGAAAGTTTATCCTTCTGATGTCGCCTCAAGGGTTGGCTCCTCAAGGAGATAGGTACAAAAATATATATCAAAATGGTTACATCATTGGGAGCTTTAATTACGAAACTTTTGAATTTGTACAAGAGGTTCCTTTCCAGGAAATAGATTTTGGTCATGATACTTATGCCGCACAAACGACTGAAGTGGATGGGAAGAGATATCTTATATCGTGGTTTAATATGTGGGAAGTACCGCATCCGGAAGACGTAGATGGATGGTCTGGTATGATGTCAATCGCCAGAGAGTTAGAGCTTGTTGATAATAAAATTATAATGAAACCAGTAGAGGAAATGATCAATTTAAGGGAGAATGTAGCTACGGTAGAAGTATTGGAGTTGGATGAAGAAATGGAATTTGGGCAAGCTGTTGAAATTATTATAGAAGCTAATTTCGATGAGTTGTTGGAAGTTAAATTACTGGGAAGAGCAGGAGGCGGCGAGGTGTTACTTAGCTGGGACCCAAAAAATGAAACAGTTTCGGTTTCTCGAGCATTTAATGATTTTCGACGAGTGGAATGGAATCCAAGAAATTCAAATTCGTGGAGAATTTTCCTGGACTCGAGTTCTATAGAGCTGTTCTGTGGTATTGGAGATGTAGTGTTCAGCAGTAGAGTTTTCCCGCTGGGAGGCTGGAAATTAATAAATTTAAGTAGTCAGGATATTGACGTTTTTGCATATTCTTTGAAAAAGAGCTTTCCTGTGTGAAGAAAATATTTGTAAATCTTTTAATTATTAGGCAAAATTCTGGCATTAATTAAGCTTTCATTTATAGTGAAATTATTTAATTTAGGATATAAATAGAAACATATTTTTTTACGAATAAAATTTGTATAAAACTTTTACTAAGTAATTCGTTTTTGTGATGACCTCGTCGGGTACTCTTGACATATATAATACATGCGTTCGCGCAGGAAACTTATACTTTGTTTTTACTTTATCTATTTGATGTTATAACTATTTCATATAACATATCATTCTTAACCGATAGACGCCCACTGCTGGACATAACTAATTACTGGTTACTATCTACTGGTTAATATCAAAAGTTTCGAATAATTTATGGTTATAACAAGAATGGCGACTTTTCACTCTTAATAATCTTCTTTTACAGGAATTGTTGAAGCGTTCAACAGATAATAAAATTTCTGATCTAATATCGGATATTCGCCAACGCGATGTGGTATTGTGAAAATATTCTTACAACATATTATTCACAAGTCTCGTTGCTTTACAGATTAAAAAAAGTCTTGTACTATTTCGATATCTTCTTTTGATGAATTGCGTAGTTCATCTCCAAAATGACTATTAACAAAAGAGATGGAGAGTAATTTTTATTAAACGTTAAGCACAAAAAAGATGTATTACACAAGATATCACATAATATAAAAGATCTTGGAGTAAATGACACAGCAGCAGCGCGATGAGGCTGTTATTTATTGAGTGGGAAATTGTGTTTGAGATCAGTGTTGATGTTATGAAAATTCAGTTCTCTCGCACCTGTGTTCACTTTAAGCGAAGCATATATTCTGATGTACCGCAAGACGCAATTTGTCTAAATTGAGAAAGAGCTTCTAACCAACCTCGCGGCGTTGTGACTAATCGCTTACCTTGTAATACAGAGGTCCCTGATTCGATTTCGAAGGCACGTCTGGTTGATTTGGATTTTAACTGGGTTCTTTTGATCAGTTACTGTCCCACATAAATGTGTCGCCGGTGTATTGTGGTCGAGGATATTTGACAATCGCCGACCTTATTGTTATTTTCTAACATTTGATGGAGCCCAATGTTGAAAAAAGTTATCGTAATACATTCAAGCATAGAAATTTAGTCAGTGTTAAGTTAAGATGGTTACATTTCATACAATATTTGGAAATATTGAACCATTTCTTTGTGTTATAATAAGTTTTTAATGTAGACACTTAATGTTAATGGGAGTGGTTCAATCTCGTTAGTTGGGAGATTATGCGCCTCAATCAGTCTCATATTTCGTCTCATTTCGCTCACACACTCACATGTAATAAATTGATCCATTAACGTTTAATAGCGTAAAAGGAAGAGATGATATAGTGTTGCTATGGTATAAGTTTCTCTGCGCGATCGTATCAGAAATGTGGAGATCCGCAGTAAAATTAATTTCACCGATATAGCCCAAATAATTGCTAGACTTAATTGGCAAGGTAAGACATATTGCTTGAAGTACCGACGGCTGATGACAGTAAAGTACTCGAGTGGCGCCCGCGTACCGGTAGACGTGGTGTTGGGAGGCATCCCGCAAGGTGGATCGACGGTTTGGTGAGAATTGCGGGAATCCACTGGATGCGGGCAACGCAAGACCGATCGATTTGAAGATCTTTGGAGAAAGCCTATGTCTAGCAGTGGACGTTTATCGGCTGATAATGACGGTAAATAAATACAGGTTAAACAATATAGCGCATGTAAGAAGCTTTCTTACCTGCATAGATGAGTAAAGTTAGATCTGAATAATATTTAAATAACAAAAAGTAAACACTTCATTTCATATACTATAATTTTTTACATCATAAATGTCCTTTGTTGACGACAGGACCAAAGGAAACTATTCGTGGGGCTCTGCCCTGAATACGAACTAGTAAAAGATCACAGAGATAGATGCTGCCTTAACTGTGGAATCATGCTCTGTATAGCCTTCTTTAATTACACACCTTAGGGGATTGATTAACCGGTCACGAACACGGGCACCCGGATAAAACCTTGAAAATTTAATAAACAAATTTAAGTAAAAGATAAGTTACGCTGAATGTCCCGAGACGGTGGAAGGATTTGTTTTATATCATAAGAAATTTTCCGACAGCTATGCTTCCTTTCAAGTCCACAGAAACACATATAAATAAAAAAAAGCAGTTAAATTTGCTTAATTCTACTTAGTAGATCGTTTGATGGTTGTTAGGTATATATAACATATACTATTTATATATCTTTACTTACGCCCATGTAGTAAACCATATAAAATGACACAGTTGCAATCCACACTCTTTAACTCTCTTATAGATTGCGCCAAACTAAAAAATGTACGTCAAACAACCCTCTTAACACTACCACTATTAGGAGTCAGGGTCTTCACCCCTGTAGTCTCGGGCTATTAAGAACAGGAGTAAGGTTTTCCCTGCCTGTCGTACAAGGCGACTAAAAGAGACCTCGGATATGTGAGCCTTGAGAGTGGGGGCCCCCAGAGCTCAATAAGCGAGCCTCAGGAGGACGGGAAATGCAAGGTGGTTTTGTATTGGCCGTAGCACAGTGTGGGTGCTAAGGAAGGCTTTGCCCATCCGTGGGATGTTTTAACCAGAGTGCAGGGTTGCAACGGTGCGTTCCGTAGGAGATCCCGGAGCTACTTCTACGCGCTTCTGAGCGCACTGAGGTAGACCACTGAGATGGTTTTATTGGGTAGAAGCCCCACATAACCTTGTCTTTTCCTCAGAAGCACGGCAACTTTTAAGAAGATTTCCCTCGCGATAAAAAAAAGGAGTCAGGATCTTGTCTCAGAAGGAGAGAGTTAAGGATACATATTCACCAGGCTGGTCAAGTGCGTGTTAGCGATTGATGCATGTTGACATAAGCTTTTGATCGCCCGCTCGCAGCTGCAGCTGAAGCTCAAGCTGAGTGTGATGTTATAAAAGATCAATACATATTTATAGACTGGAGAATCAGTAATTGAATAATTTCGTACAAGTCTAGACTTAAGTTGCGAGTGTCAACGGCGAGGTGGCGGCGTCATTAGATTAACCCCAAGTTCACATGTCGTTTCAATTTACGCCAACTTAGCAGCAGATGTAACTTTAGCGAGAGTTACTTATTCACTTTGATATGTTCAATTAATCCAATCTCCCCTCTTTAACCCGCAAGCCCACCCTTTAAAGTAATCTTATATATAGAAGTGTCACACTTAAATATTTGTTTCCATTATTATAATCATCATCAGCCGATAGACGTCCACTGCTGGACATAGGCCTCCTCCAAAGATCTCCACATCGATCGATCCTGTCCTCACCAGATCGTCAGAACACCTGGTGGGGGGTATGCCACCACTACGGATACGGCAGCATTAGGGAGGCTATGCAGCATGTCCTCCTCCCAACCACCGTAGTGTCTAAAGACAAAGATCTCTAATTCGTACCAGTGATGACTTATTACAATAGTCGCTAGTAATTTTTTTTTTCTACGAAGCGACGAAACGGCTTGGACATTCACCTGATAGTAAGTGATAGATCTTATAACTTGGCGCTGGTTAGGTTGTTATACACAGCGCCACATTGCGGTCATAGTTTTGAGAAATAATATCTTAAGTTTCATTATCACAGTAGTTTTACTACCTACGGCACCCTTCAAACCGGAACACGGTAAAGTTTGCGCGTTGCTGTTTGTCAGCTGCAATAGACCTTAGATAAATACTAAAAGAAATAGATACGTTTCAAGATCGTTAATGTTCCACCATCCCACGCGTGGGCGGAGTAATATATCATGTGGTTGTCTCTGTTCCCGTGTAATGCCTCGTGTTCCAGCAGTGGCCGGTATTGAGGTCGTGTAAACGGAACGAAAGCACCATATTTATATTAATAGGAAGTACGTGGTAAGGGAATCCCGGCACTCAGTGCTCATGCTTTTAGTGGAAAAGATGAGTAAGTGCACAGGGCTGTCACAAGTTTAAAAAATATATTCATATTTTCGTTTTTTTTTTATACACCGAAAAAATGAGACCAGCGTATTGACCAGCTATTACACTGCGTCGCTAGGTAGGATGACATATACTCTATCCATATTGTACTCATCGAGGTGAAAACACATTAACTAGTTATCTTAGTAATTACACTAGCTACAGCACACTGCTTTTTGACAGCTGCAATAGGAGCTACGATAGTACCTACCTAGACTGGCTCGAGAAGCCTACCACCAGTAGCTGTCGAAGTATTAGGTTTTGTTAATCTATATCTAGTGCTTACCTAAATAAATTGTTCATATTAATGAAATCAATATAATTTATCTCATTACAGCAGCATCATGAAGAGTTTAGTGTCCTTTCATCAACAATGCGCTAAGGCTGAACTTGATATTGAGTAAGAATGAGTCTGATGATTGATGATGCACTTTACTGGCTGAAGTCCGCGATTGGAATTGAAGCTTTTAAGGCATTACATTTACCATACGAGGGCGGCTACTAAGCTGAACTGGGTCACAAGAATACTACCACCACGGATACCCCACCACAAAATAAATCAGCAATCCGCAGCAGGTAATATAAGAGTTTAGTAATTCATTTGTAAGGGTTGTACGTTGACAACCTTGCGTACACGTGTTGCATCCCCTTTGGCGGAACAAGCGGGGTGTGATACGGAAAGGCCAAGGTCGCAGGGGTGCATCAGTAATTAATCGACGCCGCTGTGGAGCAGCTTACGTTGTAACGGACAGCTCCGTATCGGCGATGACCTTACACCTTTATATGTTATATATTCTGTATGGAATGGAAAAAGGAAATATAATATAGGATATAGTTTAGTTCTAGGTATAATTGCGACTTATGTACTAAGCAGTGTTAGTCTGTTGTTTATATAAACAAGGTATCATCAGCTGTTTCCTGTAGTAGATTATTCATAACTGGAATAACAAACTAACTATTACGTAATAAAATTACATAGAAGTATATAATTTAAATGCATACAGACTGTAGCTAGTCGCTTATCCTAGCTCTGTCGTGCAAGGCGACTAAAAGGGTCCACGGGTTCGTGAGCCTTGAGGGTGGGGGTCAGACCTCAATAAGAGAGCCTTACAAGGACAGCAATTGCATGATGGTCTTATATTTGCCGCGGTAGAGTGGGTGATGAGAGCTTTGTTCTTTCGTGGGATGTTTTAGCCAGAGCGAAGAGGGCAGAGGTGGATCCCAGTGTTCCTCCTAATACACTGAAGGACACCACCGAAGGGATTTTAGTGGGTAAAAGCCACACATAACCTTGTCATCCCTTTTAAGATTTTCCTACCGATAAAAAAAAAAGTAATCGCTTACCCTGCAACGCGATGAACTCCGATTCTAGGAAACACTTAGGCGAAGTTTCTTCGAAATGACAATACCGCTGTTAAGACATAAGTATCTTTCTATCATTATTAGTATCTTTAGCTTGATTGGCACTTAACATTACATAGAATTGAAGTTGATAAACACATCCAACTCTACATGATGCACAGCATCTATAGGTTTGTTCCGATAGGTTTACATTTCATTATATCAAATTCAAATTATTTATATGAGATAAGAGAGACAGGATAGATATAAAAATTAACTGGAACTTGTAATAAAAACAAGGTCAAGGTAAAGAAATAAGCTATCAAGTGATCATTGGGGGTGGTTATGGGTGGGGGTTTATGAGAAAAGTTTCGCAATAACTATGATTATCTGGGAGCCGAGCGCACTCGACGTCTGACCGTTGCCTCAGTGAAAATAGTTCAACTAGCGACAGTCTCCGGCGCTGCGCCGCTCGCTGCTTGTTGACTCATTACTCATGTTCATCATCATCAGCTGATAAACCTCCACTGCTGGACGTAGGCCACTTGCAAAGACCTCCACGTTTATAAGAATTCATATGGAGGCATTTGGGCCACGTTCGCCCTATGTGGATTGATGCAGCACGAGGTTGTGCGGAACCTCTTACATCTCTGGTAAATGCCGCTGGATACGGATAGGGTATACGGCATGGATATTTATAATACATTAAGTACAGCGTACGGGTAGATACTTCCTCATCATCATCAGCAGATTGACTTCCACTGCTGGATATAGGCATAATACAGCCATAAATTGCTTACTTTCTTAGTAACAAGTCTCTGACGTCGGAGACCGGCTATATACCAATGCAGCACCTATTTATGTTACCTAAGAGTACTGTGAAAACATTAGTGATCAGGTTTGAAAGACTTTGTAGCTAGTGAAGTTATCAGGGTAATAACAGTTAAGATTTTATGTCTAAAGGCGACGAGCATAATGTTATGCTGTGTGTATCATCCACACTAGCACCATGTTGATATGGACAGGCGTATCACTTATCATCAGGAGAAGTATGTTAGCAAGTTTCATCATCTTTTTACCCCCAGAAGATAAAGCTGTAACACCTAAAACTCAGTGAGGTATGAAGTTAGTATGATTGCCAGCTGCTTCTGGGGTTACTGTTCATTTCTTCAGCTTTACGGGAACAAAGGCAGGAAAGAAAGTTCAGCGAAAACTAACTGAAATTTTCAGACGAACAGGTACAGCAATAAGGAACATCTAAACAATAATGTCAAGAGGAAGTCTTCTAGAGACATCCTTCATCTGGGCGGAAGACAGGGTTATGTGGGATTTGTATCCACTAAAACTCCTTCGCGGGAACCCACTGGATACGAGCAACGCGGGACCGATCGATGTGGAGATCTTTAGGGGAAGCCTATGTCCAGCAGTGGTCTGTGTGATCGGTGGAGTGGTTGATGATGATGTTGATGAAAATACCTTCGGTGATCATCTTAAGTGCATTACGAGAGGTATTGAGATTTCTTAAGATACACATCACTGTTTCTGCATTGCGTCCAACTGGAACACCAGTGAGGACCGTAGCTCTCCTCAATCCCTCTCTTTGCTATGAAAAACGTGAGACCACCTCGATTTGCCGTCGATCTTGGAATCCTTTAGTGGGCAATGCAGGCTCCCATCTTCTAAGCTTACGAATCCGGAAACCCATTAGTCGCCGTATACGACATGCAGGACTTACCTTAGTCCTTTTCTTAATAGCACGAGATTATAGGGTAGACCTAAATGTGTCTCAACCATCGGTCCCATGGTGTAATGGTCAGCACTCTGGACTCTGAATCCAGCGATCCGAGTTCAAGTCTCGGTGGGACCTAGATTTCTTTTTGGTTATCATTGTTGTTTAATATTTCTAATCAGTGAGATGTATGATGCTGTAGTTGTTATTTCTTTTGTAACTATGAAATCTCTTTTTCGAATAGATGCTCAATGAGTACTCCGCCGTCTGGCAGACAGAGTTGCTTCGGTAAGGTCAATGTTAAAGAGAGTGAAGCTTTTTTTTCATTTTTTTATACTACAAAGCAACAAGACGAGCGGCGGGTTCATGTGATGGTATTGCATTGTACTAGTCGCCTTGATACTTACGACGTTGAGTCCCTTTACCCCAGTAATTACACTAGATACAGCATACTAGATATAGCGCCCTTCAAACCGGAACACAGTACTGTTTAGCAGACGGTATCCGTCAACAAAGGCCTGCCACGAGTAAATAATTATACATTAACATATTTTATAAAAGACCCGTTTTATTATTTGTTTCGGAGGGGGATGTCTTCGAAAAGATACTCTGCCTTCTAGGTGGAGGTTAGAGTTATGTGGAGGTTTTTTTACCCCATAAAACCCCCTCGGTGGTCACCTTCAGCATTTTAGAAGACGAGGGATATCCGTCCGAGACACAACTGGGGTTATAAAAGACTCAACACAACCTCACCTGCTCGCGGTACACCCTGCTAATCAAGTAACGAGGCTCTGGCTCCCACCAATTGGCATTGGGTTAGCGTGGTGGGTAATGGCCCAAATCCTTCATATGAATCTCTATTGATCGTATGGGAGTCTTTGGGGGAGGCTAATGTCCAGCTTTGGCTTTTTATCGGCTTATGATTGAAATAAATGTTAAAAAAGCCTTAACCTTTAATTTTCGTTTATGTTGATGGTGTTACAAATCTTTAACATCATCATCATCATCATCATTACAATCCATCATTAATATGATAAAACCTATCTATCCAAATTACCTTTCAGAACTTTACCGTGTAGGAAGAGTTACTGTGTGGTTTACGGTTGACGGCGGAAATAAAATGTAGTGAGCACATCCCCTAGTTACAGGGATGAAACGACTTCGTCGGAAACGGATAAGTATCAAAATACTAAGGCTGCTGTCGAAGCCGACGTGGAAGGGTGAAAGAGGGTTCACAGATCTTGCTCTTATATCTGCTATTTTACGAGCTTGTCTTGTTTTTATGTCTTTACATCATCTGTAAGGTATTTCCAGTAGATGATATTTTTGGCACCACTGCAGTGTATATTCCTTAGTTATAGCTATATCATCATCAGCCGATAGACGTCCACTGCTGGACGTAAGCCTCCTTCAAAGATCTATCTCCACGTACAATCAGCATGGCCTGCAGTGTCGCCAGGCACTAAGGGCTGTTGTACGTAGGGATACATATGGAGGTATTTGGGCAGGATGGTGGGAGCCAGAGCATCGTCTGTTGATTAGCAGGCTGCACCACGAGCTGGTGAGGTTGGCTTGGGTTCCACGAGCTGTTGTGCAGGACCGCTATAGTTATATATGCTCAGGTATAAGAGAGTGGTTAGAGAGCATCGCACACATCTGTGGGTGATGACATCTGCATGATAATATGCATTATTATTAGGGTTGATGAGGAAATAGATATGAGAATGATGGTGAGGATGTGTTACGAGGAAAAGGAGAAATGCACAGCATAATAGAAATACTATTTTAGTTCAAAATATCTTAAACCTTTCCTCTTAAAATTATTTTGAAGGTCCACAATAGGAGGAGGAGGATATGTCATCAACCCTAAATTTAGTATTATCTTTCACTGCTTTCACCACCAATAACGAAGAATCACCAGAACGAATAAGTAACGATAAGTCTCAAGGCGTAGAGCAGTCGCATTCGAGTTTAACATTCTGCTATTACCATCAGCTGATACAGGTCCACAGCTGGACATAGGCTTCTCCCAAAGATCTTCTCATCGATCGATCCCAGATTCTGCTATAGTATGAGTATCTATGTGTAAAGCTTCGAGGCGCTAAGCTGCTCCATAGCAACGTGGTTCTAGTTACAATGATATACACTGTGCTCAATGTTTTGAGACATAATATGGTAAGTCGTTACCTCAGTAATTACACCAGCTACAGCATCGTTCAAACCAGGTCACCGTAAGATGCCTTACGAGCAGTACTGTTTGGCGGCGGAAATAGGAGCTGCTGTTGGCAGAGCTGCTACCGGTAGCGGCAGTTTTAAGTTATATTTTCAATGAGCCAACTTTAAATAATAAACTTGACTATCTCATACATATCTAAGATAATTTTTTTATTTAAGGTTTATAAATAATATGGTTCTATTAATAGTTGGTAGAGCAAGGTCTTATAATACCTATTCTAGTCCTCTCACACTGGAATTTACGTATTCAAGTCTAGAATTCGTTCAGCAATGGCGCCGCGCATCGCATTTCATTCAAAGCTACAGAATGGATTGTGAAATATTCTTACTTTTACAAAATTCTCAACGGAAACGGATACTTGAAGATATAACTGCATCGCACTCGTGTCTTCATGAAGGCAATGCAAATTTCTGTTCATCTTAAATATTTAAGTAAATACCGATTGTTGCTTTGTATAACACATTTCGCACAAAGAGTTTAACTGTTGTTAAATAGAAGTTAAAAATTAACCAAAAGTAGTAACAGTAAAAAATAAACAGATTTCCTACGTTCACACTTTAAATATTTACAAGACAATTTCGATTTTTTTTTTCTTGTATTAATAAGATAATATATCGATGTTTCATCTTAGATATAAAACAAGTGTATAAACAATCAATATAATATATAAAACAATATATTTTGATACTTCTTCATCAAGGTCGGTTAAATATATCCTCATGTTCCTATTAGTATATACACTATTAAGCAATGGTAGAAACCCTAACACGTATATATAGTCAACCAGTAGATGTGGAGATAATGATGATGATGATGATGGTATATATTATACTATAACAGGTATAAAATAAATAAATGAAAAATGATTTATTGCCGTACTAGTACATATAGTTTTTTTTTATGATCTATTGTTAAGGCGAAAGGAGACGGCTGATCTTCAGACCGGAACAGCGACTCCGATCAGCTCTGGTTTTCAGTCTACTCAGGTTATGCGCTAACAAATTTAAGCTATTAACATTAAGTTACCCGTTTCCAACTTGAACTGAACTGGTCTCCGTTTATTGACAGTTGTATTATCAGAAGTGAAACTTCGCTTCATAAATCATTGCTGCATTCACATTCCCTTTCATTCCAGTGGAGGAGCTGCTGCTGAATATTTCTCCTATTTATATCTCAACGGAAATATGGATATTTTACTACTGATAGTCAGTTATCTTAATGGACAGATCAAGGAAATAAATGGAGTTGAAAACTGTTAATATATTATAACCAGATGGATCTTCCGTTTTAAAGATAGTGTACTTGATACGATGCTTAACATGCCTACCGAGAGATGTTCATCATCAGTCGCTTTACTTTAGCGAATTACTTTTCTTTATCTATCTGATGTTCGATGATACTTCAGCTCACAACTCCTTAAACAGTAAGATCAAGTTTAATTACATTTTACTACCGACAGCACCCTTCAAACCGAGGCTGCCACTAATTATTGTAAGACATAAAAATGTAATATTCTCAGTTGATAGATTGTCCACTGCTGGACATAGGCCTCTCCGAGAGAAACCCATATCGATAGGTATGGCGCCAGCCCCATCCAGCGGTTTTAAGCGATCTTACAGTCAGCATGGCTTCCGGTATCGCCGGGCACTAGGGGCAGTCGTTTGTAAGAGTTCATATGGGGGAATTTGGGTAATTTTCCACCACGCTGGCTCAATGCGGGTTCGTGTAAAAAGAAAGGGAGAATAATTTAAAACGTAAGAGCAATAGAGTAGTTGAATCTAATACAAAGTGGAGATTGTCACAATACCATAGAAGTGCGCCGAGAGACATCTAAGAACCGATGAAAAGAAGAACAAATGGAGTGAAAGTGATGAATGAAGGAAATAAAATAGTATGATATAATTGTAAGAGTGGTTTGTAAAAAGAAATAAAATTGATAGAAAAGAAAAGAAACATGTAGACCCTATCCCATTAGGCAGAGAGAACGATGAAAAGACTGTCATTTACCATCAGATGAACTTCACGTTCTTCATGTGTTTTGTTAAGAACTCAAAAAAAGAACTTCGTGAAGTCAATTGTAAAAGTTTTCAGTTCTCGAATCCATATTAGAAGTTAAGTTCAACTCATCGCTCACTCGGCTAATGAAAAAGTCACTCGGTACGGATATCGCGGGACTGGCGGGGTTGCTTTTAATCGCTTTAGATTGCGATCCAGCTCCATCACTTCTAACTAAGTGATAAAAGATACCAATTTTTTATAAGGAAATGATAATATTTATATATATAAGATGTCATCAGAAGTTCTAAGATCAGTTATTCATAAATAATACAGCATTCATATTATACAACAGATTCCTCAAGAGGTCTCGGGAACCATGAGGTCTGGACACTTGAAATTTGGTAGGAATATTCCTTTTGCCAAGTATAGGTTAGATAAGAATGGATTTTACGAAATGTTACCCCCAAAAGGAGTTGCAAGGGTGCTCCGGCCAGCACAGCGGTGGAGAACAGCTAACCACAACAGCCAATCGTTCTTAGCAGTACATCCTTAGCTTTAACAATCAGTTCTCATCACTAATTCAGATCCAGCATATCAGACAGCTTGGACTGCACCACGCTGATCGCCAACCTTCACCATTTGGAGAGGCACTCTAAGAAGAACAGGATAAGTTAAGCAACTCCGCACAAGGAAGTCCATGATGCCGGGGACCGTCTAGTTAGGTATCACTGCAGTTCCTATTGCAGGCGACAAACAGCACTGTGAACACATTACTGTGTTCCGTTTCGAAGGGTGTTGTAGCTAGTTTAATTACTATAGCAACGAGGCTTCATATCCTTACTTCATGGTTACGAGACCAATGTGGTGCGGTATATATCATTCTAACTATCGCCAGGTTGTTACAAGCGTGTGTGTCACTTGCAATCAGGTGAACGTAAAAAAAAACTTTTGCAACCCCTATATAAAGTCCTGTTAATGCGGAGTAGGTATCCTTTTAATATAATATTCAATTAGTTGAATCTGACTATCGACGAGTAAAATTACCTCATTAAACAACAACAGGAATGAGTTACTGGAGAGTTCTACTGGTGGTAGGTCTCTGTTGCTGTAGACCTTCTAGGTAGACACCACCACAGCCCATATTACAACCGACTAAGAGTATTGTGTTCCGGTTTGAAGGGCGCTGTGGCTAGTGTAATTACTGGGGTAACGATACTCAATACCTTATGTCTTAGCCGACGAGCGCGATGTGGTGCAATGTATACCATTTAATGTGCACGTTGTTATAGGCAGGTGTCGTCACTTAACATCAGATGAACATCCGGTTCGACTCGTCGCTTATTGGAATAGAAATAAAAAAAAAATATACAGAAGCCATTTGCAGGCGCCGGGGATATTTTTGTAATTAAAAGGCAATCGTTTCGAAAGCGGCTTAAAAATTACCTTTCACTGTAACGAACGAAAAATAATGAAAAAAAAAAGGAGAAACTAATTAATGAACTGTTTCATTAATTTTTTTTAATGAAAACAGATTTATAGCTTCGTTAAATTATCTTTAAGTATTCAGTGAAGGAGAGAAACATCTCTTTTTACAGGTGTTATGTAAGCTTCAGCGTAAGGGGTCCCACATAACAGCTCACGGGACCCGAGCCAACCTCACCTGCTCGTGGTGCACCCTGCTAATCACCAAACGGGAGTCTGGTACCCACCGACCAGTATTGGGTCAGTGTGGTGGGAAATGACCCAAATCCTCCCATGTGTTTCCGCTGCTGATGATGATGAACCCATTTTTGCGATCGCTACAGATACCTTATGATTACTCCAGTTTCAACTTGGATTGTGTTAAAGTAAGATATTTATATACTTAAACATGTACCCGTATTTAAAAAGCCCCGCGTCAGTGCCCGGCCGGGCCGAGGGTCGCCACCCCTGATCAATATTCACCGGTATGTTTTATTTCGAAACAGTATCGAGGTGCACGATTTAAGAAGGTCGGGGCTCGTCGAGGCTTTGTTTGCATTAAACATTTGTTTAGGATGGGGCTCCGCGTGTGCTTTACCATATGACCGCCTAATTGACACACTCCACTTCACACCGACAAACCTTTTTGCTGCAGCATCCAAGAACAGAAAGAGAATTTAAATCGATGAGAACATATCATATATGAACTGATGGAAACGAACGATGATAGCAAGTCAACGGAATGGTCATAGAAATGGCTGACAACCATAAAGCTGATGCTAATTGAAGTTGAAGGTTGCTATCGATAAGGGAAAATAAGTCTCCACTGATTATCATTATTGTATTATCATCATCATCGGACAGATGTTCATTGGTGGACATGACATGAGGAGGACTTGGCATCAACATAAACGGCGATTGCTTGACTCACCTTCGACCCGCCGACGATATCGTAGTCATGGCTGAGACCCTGGAAGACGGCAAAATGATCAATGACTTCTGTAAAGCATATCAACGGGTGGGTCTTAATATCAATATGAAATAGCGTTGCGTACCAAAGGCAGTCGTATGCAGGGGTTCATATGAGGGGATTTGGTGGCTATTTGCCACCGCCCTGGCCCAATGCCGGTTGAGGGGAGCCAGAGCCTCGTTTGATAGTCATAGTGTTGGGACGTCCCGCACAAAGTGGACCTACGATCTGGTGAGAGTAGCTGGAAGCCACTGTCCAACAGTGGACGTGTATCGCTTGATGATAATGATGACAACCTGAATGCGCTCAATATCTTGAGTTAGCTCTTAGGTTAATATGTATATTTGACTAAATGGTACTAAGTTAACCATGTAGACGGTCACCTACATTAAAAACTTGTTCCTCGACTAAGTTATTATTATACCGGTATACTAAATAACTATATTCATAAAGGTTTAACCATTGTTTCAATGTATTGTGATGTCCACTGTTGTCTATAGGAGAATTAATAGCCTTTACGGCTGATGTTAACTGTGTGTAGGCCTTGATGTGGGTCAATTAACAATATTATCGTATAAAAGATTGTAAAACACATTACATATGTTTATGTATATCTAAACATATAAAGTGATGAAATTTGAAAACTTGCGTGCTTATGTATGTGTAATAGTACCTGCTTATGCTTGTAACTAAATTATAGTTTGCCTAAAGTAATAAAAGTAACCTTAATGTTATTACGTCAGAATTAAATATACAAGTTTAAGTTTATAATCACAGAAGTAGCATTATCTGTATAAGCACAGACGCACAAATTATCTGTATACATAAAACGTAATAATGCCTACCTGTGACCTATGATACCTTTATGTGTTTTACTACAACTTTACTATACAACCTTTAAAGTACTTATCAATTAATAAATTATGAAAACTTTATAATTTTGCTATTCTGTATATCACTCGAATATCCTGTCTGTAGGACATACGGTGTAAGTTTAGAAAAATCGTATAAAAGAGGTCTTTGTTCCTGATAAAAATAAAATAACGAGTCTATTTCATGTTGACCGGTCGAAGTTATACAGTATTTGCAAAAGTCACAGTTAATTTTC
This sequence comes from Troides aeacus, assembly GCA_033220335.2. Taxonomy (NCBI): domain Eukaryota; kingdom Metazoa; phylum Arthropoda; class Insecta; order Lepidoptera; family Papilionidae; genus Troides; species Troides aeacus. The sequence goes on from CM067278.1 coordinate 11,832,061, forward strand.
ATGAATGCAGATTTGCTATTAAATATTTACAGGCGTTTAATGTACGTATTTAATTTATTGCTGTATTTTGCGTTAATGATTAATAATGGAATTATTATTTAATGATGTACAGTCTAGTAAAATAATACTTACAGTTAATAAAATTGGTAAAGTATAGCTTTGTGCTCTGGGTTTCGTTGATACAGTAATATCTAATCGAATGTTTGTGTAAACTTATTATAGTTAGTAAAGTTATTTAAAAGTATCGCTATATAACAGGATGTGCACATATTAATATTTTCTAATAATATTTAGATATTTAGAGATATAAATCCCGTAATCGACATTTGCAATAATCGTTCACATATCGAAACCTAAATTTCAGCAGCGTTTCGATTGGTGTTTGGATAAACGTATTACTGTATTTGCATATAAATTCAGAGTTCTCGTCTACCGCGTTCATATTTACCGGATTCTGATTAATTTGTGCACTCATTTCCAGATACATAAACTAAAACGTTGATTTGCAAGCAGATTTCAGCCGTGATACATTTTAATGGATCTCTCTGTAGAATATACTCGTTAAATAGTTTGGTACATATTCATTGTTTGACTGTGAAGATGTGTGAATGATGACAAAAAGTTACAGGATATGGAAGAGAAGATATGAAAGATGATAAGAAGTTACAGTTATGGATATCTACAAATGAAATGATTGGTATGAAATATTCTAAAAGTGCAGTGCGGGATTATTTTGTACATGGCTCCACAGAGCTGCCCCGTTAGCCTTCGTTATAACAACGCTGTGTTGACAAAGCGCCGTATGTTCTGTAAATTTAATTAAACAATTCCAAAAAAGGTGCAACGTGGAATGTGGAAAGGCTATCAAACGAAATTGAGAAATGTGCTGTGAATATTAAACAACAGCGCGTCTGTAGTGTTTGCTCAAATAAACATTCTGTTTCCCGAAATATGGGAATTGTAATAGCTTTGAATGCGACAATGTCCATTGCGAAAGAGTGCGTGCATAGATTATAGCGTTACAAATTTATTTTTAATGCTCATTACGAAATTAGTGCTGCCTTTGCATTCTCATCTTATCAAGGAGTAAAAACCTATTTAATATGAGGGAAATGTTGTATATTATCTAAAACAAATAAAAATAAAACTCCAACAATGGATACAAATCGATAGTTAGTATCAACTGTAAGTCATAAAAATGCTTTTCCGGTTGTACAAAATCGTTTTAAAAAATTTCCTTTTGTTCTATCTAATACGAAGACATTTTAAGAGAAAGAGAAAATAATATCAGAAGTCTCAAATTAGCTTTCTACATTATAGGTTCAATTTGGTGTACTCGTACATAACGGGACAAGCTCGGGATAGATGAAGTACGAGATTTCATCGATTTTCGACGATATCACGGGGTGAAGCTGATATGACAATAAGATCTGTAATAAATGTGCTTTCATCGATAGAACAGACGGATTCTGTGTCGCAAGAAATAATCTTATTTATATGAACATATGACTCATATTGCATTGTACCGGAAGCGGGGCCCGGTATCTCGCAGTATGCCCTAAATTAATTTTCCTAATTGTGGTTCACCGTCGTACCCTGGATTAATTAGTTTTCTGTTTACTAAGAATTATTCGTCCAACACGACCCCAATAAATTAAGTTTATCATATTAAAGCAACGTAAGGGAATTAGTACATGACCTGTAACACCGGTTTTTTAATTTTGTAGCCCTACTAGCTCCTCTACGACCGGCTCCGTAGAGAAGGAGCTACGGATGTAGAGCCTGCACAACTTAGAGCTATCTGATGTAAATACATTTTACTGAAGATCGGTAACATCGATTCCTTTTAGTTTAATACAATTTTTAACCATTCTTCGGTTTTTTTTTAACCGGATAACGATTGCGTGACACCTGTAGATTCCCTTTTCATGACAAAAATGGGAATCAAATTTACAAACAGATGATTATCATCATCTAACTTCTCTGAATGATGTGCCTACTGAAAGAAGGTTGAGTACAGTCATTGCCAAAATTAAATTAAACAATTGTAACTTATTACTCAGGTTATGGTCTTGTTCTATGTCCAGCAGTGGCTGTTCATCAGCTCTGATTATGATTGTAACTTAGAATCTTGCATATTTTAAGTATGTTAAGATAGTATCCGATAAGTTCGCGGTTAAGGATATCGTTTCTGAACTGTTATAGTGTAGCAGTAATTGTTAAATATTTTCGGGGAATAAAAGGTTTGTTATATTTCATCATAAGCCGATAGACGTCCGCGGCCGGACATACGTGTAGTGTAGACATCTCCACGCCGGTTGCTAACATTTTTTCTAAATCATTTACATTTAAGGTATGAAAAAGATCCTGTAAGAGAAATAACTTATTCATCAGTTCCTCTTTAGATTGAAACAAAAGCAGTCAAATATTAACAATCCAATAAACTGAAGTGGCTCTTAGATCGTACATAAGTTACCGTGGGCACTAAATCTTTTTACGGACTGGAACACATACATAATTGAGTAAAGTTTATATCTAGATTGCTTGTTTACTTAAGTACAAACGGCTAAGTAATTTTACCTTCTGCGATACGTAAATATAACATACTAAACATCCGGTTTCTTTGTCGTTTGATATATAACTTTAAACACAGTGATGTAACAAAGGCGGAGAAATAGGATGTTTGTTTTATTGATACTTATATATTAGTTTATTTATAGAACTTTCCTTAAAGGGTAGTAAAGGGAGTGTATTTGACCGACAGCGTGTCCCACCCTATTCTATTGAAATCTCATTCACTTATGAACGGTAGATATAACGCAATTTTGTTAATACACACGGGGATGTATTCAGAGGCACGCGGAAAATATTATATCATCCCCGTGCTTTCCCTTCGACGGGGTATCCGAGATTGAAAGTTCTAGATATATTTCCCAGGAGACAATTTATGTAGTCGAAGTCACTCTTCAGCTAAATCATTTTGTTCCTACTCTGCATGCTTTATTGTATCAGCTTCACCTGTCGTCTGTTATTGTAACGAAATCATGCTGCGTGTTATCATGAAAAAATATTAAATAATGGGATACCACTATTAGTATACAAGTCTTGGAACAACTACGATAAAGCTCTGAGGAAGTTTGTCAGGTAGTGGATACGTGTAGTAGAAGGGGAGCTTAAATGGAGTCGTTGGAGATAGAGATGATTACTGATGACTGGTGTATCGCTACCTTGTACGCCTGTCGCGTTTTATGTGAAGAAAGTTCTTCTCCATGCACCAGCTTTACCCTGTACTCAATACTTGGAAGTAAAGCTGGTAAATAATCGCAGGGAATTCGTTCTGCCCACTCGGGGGAAATCATGTGAAAGTTTAATATTGTTCACGTTATAACGATAGAAGATTTTATTTTAACGTCTCTACAGATTTCGATGTACTAAGTAACTAAGTAATACTATTGTCTCCGTTTGTAACTTTAAATTCCCAAGTTACAGTAGTTAACCTGGAGAGAATCTCGTTTAAGCATTAGGCCTGTCATTTGTAACATTGATTTCTCTTCGAAACGAATTAATATTTATATCGATTCTAGTGTACTAACCGTCCGTGGAGTATTGGTATAGTAAAACGGAGTTTTCTGGTTGTAGTCCAAGGTCTTAGCTACAAGTAGAGTTTAGAGAAAGTCTTAATTAAACAAAGGAATCACATTGAACAAATTAATGAAAGCTCATGGGATACACGCGTGGGACGGCCGCGTCTCATCGCACGAAACATGTTCCTGTTTATACTTGGTTTAGTACAATTAAATAAAACAAATCATATACTTACACTTCCATTCTCTCTTACACTTTTTACATCGGATCTCGTTTACCAACATCAAAGTTGTTTAAACAAATATCATTTTAAGAGAAGACGTACGTGGATCAAGCGCGCGAGTCCTTACAAATTAACGGAAGGAGCATCAAAGGCTGACAAATACACGTACAATATTTGTGTTACGACATATCAGAACAAATGTGAACCCTCAAACATAAATTATTTGAAGATAATTAAAATAATTTTTGTATTGCTAAACCTGTTTTCTGTATTTCTATCTAGTTTAAAAGCCACTGCAAATATTTCTACGATAACTCTCTCGCAGTGAAAGGGCGGGTAAAAGAATTCGCTCTCAGCAGAAACTCTACCCATTGTATTGTGAATAGTTTTAAAGCTCATTCCTGATAATGGCGTGCAATTAAGTTTTTTATAATATTCACATAAGCAACAATAATATTTAAGTCCTCCTTTATAATTGGTACAATGTTATTTCCGGTAACGACGTTCAATTTTGTATATACAACAAATTTGAAACGGAAATGGCTTTAGTTTAATTAAGTTTTATCAAGGCAACAAGTACAATGTTGCGCAGTGTATGCCATCCTAACTGACTATCAACAATCCCGACACTCACCAAGAGACTGCCGGACAACTCTGTACAAAGAAATACCTGAATGTTGTATGATGCTGACATCAATCTCCGCTTTAGTAAGAAGTATCATCATCATCATTAGCCGATTGACGTCCATTGTTGGATATAGACCTCTTCCTCTGAGAAAATTCTCACACGATCATATAGGAAAATGGGGGGATTTGGGCTATTTCCTACTGTGCATAATGCGGGTTGGTGAAAGCCAGAGTCTCTTGATTAGTAGGGCACACCATGAGCAGGTGAGGTTGTATTGGTTCCCGAGACTTGTTGTGCCCTTGCACTCCGGTGACAAGTAAATATTAGTCACGCATGATTGTTAGCAATAGTCACTTCCTACATGATTGATAAGCCTGTTATTAACACTGTCATTATCGTTCGCTGATTAATTGCTATGTCATAGTCTTAATGTTAATAGTATAATAGTATGATTAACTTATATAACTATTAAGTTACATTATTATTATTAGCTAGAACACCATTAATATTTGTATATTCTTGTAAACATGATAATTAACGTTTATATGTGTCTGTAGATCAAGAGATTGTGAAATCTGATCTAAAGCAAGTTCGTGTTTATATTGAATCTAAAAGATTGAAATTTCTCGAATCAAACGTCTGCAAAGCGAGACGGCTTTTATCTTCAGCTCCGTCGAATCATCTTCCAAATTGTCATCTAATTGTAACCAGGCCGAAGTAAGGATTGTTAGGTGCTGATTTCCACGAAAAATTTGCTCACGTCTCGTGTCTACTTATCGATGCTTACTTATTACTAGTTATCATCATTTTTTCTTATTGTTGTCCGTTGGTTTACTGCTGTCGTGAAAACAGACTTCCCCCATCGATTTTTGTTCTAGTTGATCTGATTTTCACCTAGTCGTCGATCGATGAGCGATCTCGACTCACTATCTATCCTGTCGGCCGTCTAATCACCTTGATATATGATTTATTCAGTGTCACATCAGCTCCTTCTAATTAATTGCCAAAGCGTAAAATATCTAAATCATTGCGCTAATATACTGAGTCAAAAATCTATCAGCTGTAGCTCAGTAACCGTCGCTAGCAGCAGTTACTGTATCACTGGTAGGACTGATAGGACAGTGACGTTGTTACAGTGTCTTGAGATTGTGGATAGGATATATCAATTACTATCGAGTTGACCTTTTTTTTGTAGAAACAGTATGAAGAATATAACATTCATTTTACTTTGAAAGAGAGCTGAGATAAGTTTAGTTTTTAATAATACCTTTATAAATATCGTAGCCACCGTCGCGAAATGTAGATTATCCAATGAAATTTCGTAAAAGAAAATTGTTTTCCTAAATCTCATATAAAAACAGAAGGGTTGGTATTCTTAGAAAACATATTTTATTGTATTGGGCATTTCATTTCGTTAAACAAAAATCAAGTTATGTTACTTATAGTGGAGCTTTAACTTTGTCAGCGGATTCCGTACAGGATAGATCACTTTTATAAAATTCTGTTTCGGTATTGATTAAGGGGAGTTATTTATTTTCTTAACACTGACAGTTATTTTGGATATACGGTAATAATTTAGATAAAAAACATAAAGATAGAAATGGGATTTATCAGTCAATTATTCGTTTGAATGAATACGGCACAAGCGTGCGTAACGACATGAGCACAATTGCTTTGAGATTCAAACAGGTGTGAAATGAAAGAGATAAATTAAAAAAAAATCCGCCAAAGAAATATGTACATTCAATTAATAATTCTAGGTTAGAGATATTCTTCTGTATTATGTAGGAATAATTTTTTGTTAGTGAGAATCTCTCCCAAGGCACCCTTAATTTTCGCTAGAAACTATACCCTAAAGTTGATCTCAGAATATAAAAAAATAAATAAAGTGGAAACATGGAAAAGATTAATTTCAAAGCGGCTAATACAGGAGCAGATATTCAACCCTTATCCAAAACAGGGTGCACATGAGATATTTTTAATTTAGTTTTAATTCGATCCGGACGAAAAACAGAAGCTCATTTAGAGTTTATGTCCGTCACGATATTGCTGCGGGCGACGGTTTTATGTTCACGGGCCGTAGTTAGCAGCGGACACCCATCCAAGCGTAGATCAAACCGAACTTAGCTTCACTTTAACGACTTGTAATATCACTTGAAAGTTTTAAAGTTAAAGATAATGGGTTCAATTTATTCGATAACTCCGCATTGCGGTGAACTCTCAACTTAACCATGATTGCATTTTAACCGATCTATCATTCATCGTTAAGTGAACGAGTTAAGTACTAACTTGAACTAAAACTGTCAGCGTGTGGTTAAATAGTTTGCAGCCGTTTTCGTGCAAAGCAATTTTCTTTACTTCAAGTCTCTTCCCTTCTTAAAATCATTTTAGTTATCTTTTTAACCTATAATAAGCAACCATTACTGTCTTCCGGTTTATGACAACAACTACACAAACATTATAATCTATCTATTATTGTGAATCTTGATTATAATTATGTAGTCTAGATTTTTTTTACAACACACAGGACCGAAGGCAACCTCACCAGCTCGTGGTGCACCCTGGTAATCAACAGACGAGGCTCTGGCCCCCACCCACCCGCAAGGACCCAGCGTGGTGAGAAATTACCCAAATGCCATCATATGGACTCCTATAAGCGACGGCTCCTGGTGCCCAGCTGTACCGAAAGCCATGCTGACCGTAAGGCCTAGGGAATCGTATGGTGGGACCAATCGATGTGGAGATTTTGAGGGAGGCGTATGTCATTTTACTTATATGTAGGGATTTGGGTCATTTCCCACCAGAATGCGGGTTGGTGGGAGCCAGAGCCTCGTTTGTTTATTAGCAGCATGCACCACGAGCAGGTGAGGTTGGCTTGGATCCCGTGAGTTGTGCGCATTTGTTTGTGATGGTACAATTAAAAATAGACAAGTAACTGTTCGTTTGATTGGAATAAATTGGGTTGTCCATGGTTCATATTTCGCGGAAGTCTTTCAAAGTAACGAATTTCCGCCGATCGTTGAGTGAGAGGTCAGTTCGTTACGGAAGTTTTATTAAAAACCTTTGAACAACATCGTTGTTTGTTTGCACAACACATAAAAAAAAAAATAATAATAAATGTTATCAGGAATTCTCTCCGCTATGAACTGGATAATACAATTTGTTAAAAGAAAACTTCCACGGGTAGTGAGCAGTACCGAAATTATTTTTTAATCAAATTACCGCTTTGAAGTAACATTTCCCAAATGTTTTCCTTTTCGCTTTATTACTTTTAATATGAAGCTGTTTTCGATAGAAGAAAAACATTAAGATCTCCGCTATTCGAAGTCGAAGTTTGAGAAATGTTTGAAATTAAATATTTCAGCGAGTTCAGCGGCGCTGAGTGGTTGGGAGTACGAAGAACACGCGGACAGGAATAGTCAGTGCTGCGACACTTGGCATCGGGACAGGTGGACCAGCTCGTTAACCAAGCGATTTAATTTAAACATTACTTGGCAGATATAGTCGTCAATGTATTTATGATTTTTATGTGAAAGGTCTCTCATTGATGGTAATAAATTAAACGCATTATATACCATCATCATCAACCGTTAGAGCTACACTACTGGACAAAGCCCTTTCTCAAATATCTCCAAATCGAACGGTCCCGCGTTGCCCACATCCAGTGACTTCCTGCGACTCTCACCAGATCATCGGTTCACCTTATGGGGGCTTCCCGACTCTACGTCTACCCACCAGTCCTTCGAGCAATGTGCCCTGCCCACTGCCTCTAAGTCTAGCAATCATTTGGGCTATTTCGGCGATCTTAGTTCTGCGGATCTCCACATTTCTGATTCGATCGCGCAGAGAAAATCCGAGCATAGCCCTCTCTATTGCCCTTTGGGTGACTTTGAGCCTTTTTGTATATAACGTTTTTATTATATAGGGCACAACTTTATAACCTAGATTCGTTTAATAGTGGACTTATTGGCAGAAAATGCACAGTCGTGAACTCTGTAGCAAATGTGCCTGGTTATTATTATCTTACAAATTCTACAGTAGAAGGACAATGAATGTAAAAGTTAGTCTCTCAGGATCTGCGATATTGCTTAATTACTGACAGTAGGTCTCTGTTGCTGGAGAAAGTGTACCAACATTACTGTGTTCTTGTTTAAAGGATACTATAGCTAGTAAATTTACTGGAGTAGAGAGATCTAACATGTGCAATGAAACAGTTTGAATATTTCTGTAGCGCAGTTAATCGAAAAAGCGCGTGATGAGGCCTGTTGCTCTTGCACCATATAAACTTAATGTTTATCCACTGTGATTAGTTGAATGGGTAATATGGTGGAGGGGATTTCAGGGCTATCTTTGAGTTAGAAATGAGGTGAGCGTTGGGGAAGGGCGTATCTTCGGTACAAACACCGCCGGAGCCGGAGCTAAGCGCCGGTGTCTTACACAAAGTAAACTTGAGCGTCGCAGCGCCGACACGAATCGGTAAATAATCGGAAACGGAAACAGTTCCCGAACTGTTTGCTTACACAACGTTAAATTGAGTTTGTAACGACAGATCCGTTTGTATTGTATTTAATTTCATTTGCACTTATTGCTTAATCAATGTATCCCTGTTAAATAACATTTTGTTACACAAACGTACTGCGCGCTTCGATAACGCTGACTAAGTTCATTGAAAATAAAGAAGAAACTATTTTTTTTTTCATTGCAAATATGATAGCTTCTGGTATAGATTTTGCTTTTGAACAAAAGCTCAAATGTTCTCGAATTACGAGCTTTAATTACGGAGCAGAGGCAGAATTGTAAAATCTCGCAGCGAATGTGTTGGAACCAATTTTTGCAAACTCTACGTTTGTGTACGTAGAGTTTGTACATGTTAAAGATTTGCGAAATTAACTAGTAAGGGGTGTAACTTATTTTATATTTTTATACTTACAATTAAACTATTTTTAGATTTAAAACCTTTACTATTTTAAATCAAATTAGCAAAAGATTGGGATTAGTTTTCACTTTCGTGGCCCTATATACTGTGTTTTAGATTTGATAAAAGCTTCAGCTAATGAAATTATTTCTCTAATATCGACTACAATTTGTCCAGAAACAGATCAGCTGTAATATATATAAAGAATAATGTTCCCATCCGAATTCATCTGTTGTTTTCACAGCTGAAGTCTGCGCTGAAAATTTTGATTATGTTCAAATGTAATATTAAACTGAAAGCGGTTAACAATCGTATCTAATTAAACATTCAAATTGGCTTCCGGTACGAGATCAAATGTATTGCTTTTGGAGTTTCATCTGTTGATTCATTACAGCGAGCGTAGCGTTAATCAGTTAATAACTTGACAACAACTTTATAACTTAGAGTTTCTATGTGAAATATAATTGTACGTAGGATTTGAATAAAGGTAATTAAGATTACTTTACTCTGTAGGAGTGTAAGGAATTCCGCACAACAACTCACGGGCCCCAAGAAAGCCTCACCAGCTCGTGGTGCTATCTGCTAAACAACAGACGAGGCTCTGGCTCCCGCCAACCCGCATTGGGAGAGCGATGTAGGAAATGGCCGAAATCCCCCATATGAACCAATACAAAGGACAGCCTTTAGTGCCCGGCGATGCGGGTAGTGCAGGACCGATTGATGTCAGGATCTTTGCAGGAAGCCTACGTCCAGCAGTGGACGTCTATCGGCCGATAATGATGATGGTGACTTTACTCTGTGAATTAATAACTATTATAAATTCAAAAATTACTTGAGAGGAATTTGATATATACTATCATATGGAAACAGATGGCTCATTAACTTTGAACAATTTTTGTATTAAGTAAATTTGTAGGGGTTCGTATCAGGGGATGGTGTTGGCAAGGCTCCGGAGCCGATCGATATGAGGGTATATGTCCAGCAGTGGACGTATGATGAAGTAAATCTCTTTTAACAATAAGGAAATGTTGGTTTAGCTCTGTAACTGTCATATGGTATAGAATTGCATGGTAATTATATTGATTTCGATAATTTCTTTTGTAATCCATAGTATTATAGTAAATATAAGTGTCTATTCCTGAGTCTGTGCCTGAGTGTTTTTGGGATTTACCTGGTTGACTTTGAGCTTTATGTTCTGGCTATCTATATATGGGAGTTGGAGTATTCTGAAGGTAAAGCTTAACCATCTCCTAAACCTAAACGTTACTTAACATAATGTAGAATGGCGTCTATCAGATTTCTTTAGAATTGAGCAGCATATGATTATAAGGACGCAAAAGATATATTTTTCGAATGAAATGAAATAAATTGTTATTACATTGTGTAATATACATCAGGTCTTTGGAAAGCCCGAAAGGTCAGTTTACAAAGTTGAAGCCGGCTGAAGCAGCTGTAAGAAACACTCCAGCGGCGAAACTAACTGATCGAATTTCTCATAAAGTAAATTTGAAGTGCTGCTCCGAGTTTGTAAGACAAATGAAACGGTGGAAAATTATTGCTGGGACTGGTTGTTCCCAGCAGGGATTTCAGTTGTAATCTTAGATATTGTAGTTAGTAACAAATTTTACGTTTGTTTTTTTAATTAACCTCTCAATGAGACATACACAACGTCCGCCAAATGCTTTTACATAACAATTAGGCCTTAATACATTTACACATCATACAAAAAACGTTTTATCTTATTACTCCAGTAATTTTACTGACTGCATCACCAGTAAAAGTAGAATACAGATTCTACCCTACTGTTTGATAATAGAAAAGAAGGATGCGTTTGTAAATACTATAGTATTTATTTAGTATCTTCCATACATCAGGATACATCACCGTAAGAATAAATTATATCATTGCTCTCAGTTAAAGTATCAAAAAAGTTTCTGGACTATATCTTGACCTTTGTATTTTAACCAAACACACAACAAACTTATTTTTTATTCTGTGGTTAAATAACTAATGAACTATACACCATTTCAACATGTACACCATAATTTCACGTCCAATTACCGAAGTCGACTTATAACAATCCAATATACGTACGGGCGTAATGACTCCCATGCTGTAGATTGGGGTCCTTGATAACTTGCCAAGTTATTCGTTAGGACTGTAATTAAGTTGGGGGCCTAAGTGAAATGAACAGTGCGGACCTTGTGAAAGTCCGGCCTCAGCTGACTGCCTGCGCGTTAACGTCCAGCTCTGCTACTGATCGACTTCGGGTATGAGACGAGTTACAATATTTGTGCTTATAACTTAATGTTGTACACTAGTGTTAGCGTGGTGCGGGCATGTTGTGCGGAGGGATGAAGGATATATAACAAAGAAAGTAACGAGAATGAACGTGGATGGTTGTAAAGGTAGAGGAAGCCTGAAGAAAGTGTGAATGGATTGTGTGAAGGATGACGTGTGTAAAAAGAGTGAATTCAGATATGACGGCTGATAGAGGAATGTGGATGAGAAGTACATACTGTGCCGACACCACATAGCTGGGAAAAGGGCAGAAGGAAGAAGTTGTAAGTTGTTTTTTTATGGCAAGGTGTAAGTACATCATCCGAGGGTACGTTTCCATGATAAAAATATCCCAATGATCATCTCACAGCTCAGAGAAAACCATTTCATCGAGATTCTACTACATTATAACCTAGAATCAAATTGGAGGCCTCGAGATTTAAAGACTAGCGGACTATGGAAGCTGTTGTAATATTTTAATAATAGATTCGACTATCATCTCACCTAATGGTGTTTGATGTCCATGATCAGCAACAAAGGCCTTTCAATCCGGGGCAGTTCCAGAATGTTACGAATTTCATTTAGCAACAATAAGAACAATTGCCTCTCTTCAAACTTCCGGGAGCGGAACAACAAAGCGTAACGTCACTTAAACGCGGGTGATTAGCGACAGCGTGACGGCGGGGACTCGCAAATTAAATTTCGAGACTTTGAGTAGTTCTTTGTAAGATTCCATTAAAATATTAGCGACTTCGAATCTTAAATGTAATATAATAATAACCGGCTCTACATGTGTGCTTAAGTGTGTGGGCGCCTGATGGTGTGCCGCATAACTTAGGATTTAAACGACTTGTTATTAACAGTTCCGTTATATTACCGTTTCGTTATTTCCGCTAAAAATCAATACGACTATGACTACATCAATTATTTAAGACATTTTAGATTTTTCGTTTAAATAAATCTCAAGTTTATATTGTTGTTGTAATTACAGCGCCAGAAGATCTATATTTATGTTAATACCACTAAGGTATCAAACAATACTTGACTGTCACTGCGGGTCACACCGTTCCCTGCCTCTTGCTCTGTGCTCATGCTGTTAAGTAATTAACAAATTGTGTCTGTACTTCGAGATTGTTTTTAATATGGATTTTAACAATAATTGCAGCCATGCTTCGTTAATTAATGACCTCAATTTCCCACGGTGTTAAATATGCTCTCTTGATAACCTGATCACAATAATGGTGGTATTCGACATGAGGACTTATCACCTTCTAAACTCAACCAACATGATAAATGGAACAGGATCTGTGTTGGAGTCAGTGTGGAAGTGGTAAAAGAAGAGTTCTGATTAGATACATAACGCTCTCGTTATATTGTATAAGAGATATATCTTTAAAATAGTTAACTATTATGTTATAACTTAAATTTCGTTAATACAGTATATTTACTAATTACAGTATAATTGGAATCAGAAGTCGTCTACTTAACAGTAATTAGCGACGAATATAAAAATTATTTCCGGTAACAGAACTTTGTGTTTTGAATATATAATATAGAAAGACTAATAACAGATGGAAATCGTTTACTTTTCTAGAACTTTCTAAATCTCAAACAGAAAGCGCAGCATGATATAGAGCTGACGCTTTTCAAATAACATGCCTGAAGTCGAAACCGAGCTGACAAAGTTTAACTTATCAACTTTATAGAGGAAGTTAAGCAATAAATTGTATTATGACCGGAAAAACATGTAACGAAGTTAGTTATGCAGGCGTTGTTCGAGTTTAAACTTAACCGCCTCCTTCGAATCATCATCATCAGCCCATAGCCGTCCACTACTGGACATAGGCCTCTTCTATAGCCTCTCATCTCCCCACGTTTGTAAGTATTCATATTGGGGGTGATTTGGGCAATTCCCCACCACTTTGGCCTAAAGCGAGTTGGTGGGAACCAGAGTTTTGTTGCAGCAGGCGGGGTTAGGTCGAGTCCTGTGAGTTGTTATGCGGGAACCCTTACACCCCCATAAAGTATATTTGTTCATTTATTACTTATGTTATCGTTATATCTTTTTTGATCGATATTGTATATGTAAGTATTAGCGTAGCAACGTACTTCACATATATATTACTCATCATCATCATCATATTTATCAGCCTTTGTTCATCCACTGCTGGTTCCCGTCCGATCCGTGTAAGGGGTCCCGCGCAACCCTTACACACCTCGGTGGGATATTGAAAGTTAACTAGCCAAGTGTGTTCAAGTTTAAGTAGCTATTTTGATATTTAGTCGTTTGATGGACAGACAATTTTATTCCTTTGTCAGAGGAGGAAATGGATTCTTCGAAGCTATAATAACTTACGGAGGTACACAGAAATTCATTCTCTTCTGTAACTGTCACCGACGGTGCTTTAAGCTCGTTACTCGTTCATAATCGGAAGCTCATTTAAACCGTCATTTTAGTACAAAGAGAAAGCTATTATTGGGCCCACATTTTCTTAATTAAACATTTTTATTAACCCTCTTAAATACTATGTGAGCAAAATAAGTTACTCTTGGCTATAAAGCAGGCAGTAAACCTGGACATTAACTCTGAAGGTGAACGTTCCTTACAAAACTAAGAACGAATTAAATGAATAATACTTCTTTACGAGGAAGTAGAATCGGTTTTATAAAGTATTTGTAGTAGGGTTTGCTTGCCTGAGCACCTCGACACATACAAACATATGTCAAATTTAATTTCCGGTTAACTTTTTTTTATTAAAATCTTATATCTATTCTATATTTAGAATAACATTGTCTATTGACAATGTTTTGAAACCTTTGTGGCGTAAGACGGATTGCCCTTTCATCGGCCAAAGGCGGTCCCCGGCACCCTCCTTTCCTTCACCACAAATCACTTCCCTTCCTTTAATTAAACAGTTTTAAAAGATCTTTATTAATTATCTAATTCCGCGGAACCCGTTTTTCATGGGAAAACTTTCAGATTTAATCTGGATAAAGAAAAAACAATGGATTATTTTTTTGTCGACTCAAAAGAACAAATTTCAAAGAGCGACTGCTATTTGCGTAAGTGACTGATGAAGGAGAGCTTTTAACGGAAAGCTCAAGTTTATTAAGTAAATTTATTTGTAAAATTTAATGACAATTAAAAGCCTTTTCCTTGTTTATTTAAATCTTAAGTAAAAAAAACAAAAAGACTGTAGACGTTTAGACCAATTCAGGATAATTAAATGGTCCGAAGCTTTCCTTCACGAGGACTTAACACCTACCAGGAAACCTTTTCTTTAGTTAACATTTAACGGAACTCCTTTTAAAATGTTTACATTGTATATTGTAGTCGTTGCTTTGAAACATTTAATGTTAAATCGCAATTAAAACCGGAAGACAGTAATATATACGATTGTATTTAGGTGAGTATTACTATCCCACCCCTACTTACGGCGCAGAGACATGCCAACTGACTATCGCGCTGGTTTAATGATTCAAAGTAGCGCAGCGAGCGATGGAGAGAGCTGTGCTTGGCATTTCCCTAAGGGACAAAATTTGTCGACGTAGCTCTTAAAATCTGCAAGATGGAGTAGCAGTGGGCAGGCCATGTCTGTCGTAGCAGTGACGACCGATGGGGGAGGAAAGTCTTGCAGTGAAGGCGGTCACGTACTGATCGCAGAAATGTAAGATGCCCTCCCTCCAGATGGATCGACGACATCGTCTTGGCGGCCAGAAGTGAGTGGATTCGAGAAGCTGAGAATCGAATTTAATAGAAGACATTGGCGAAGGCCTATATTTAGCTAATGATAATGATGATATATATGTATATATATATGCAGTACGAAGCTGTGCTATATACAGCATCCGCGCGCGTATATATACAGTATCCAAATTATAGGGGGAAGATTAATTATTCACTAATCGGTAATTTGTAATATTTCAACCCTGCCAATTAAATGTGCAAACGGACGAAAAGCTGCGGGGTTTTTACAATAAATATTTCATATTTTAAACACCAACACGATAGCCATTGGATAATTGAATAGTTTTATAATGAGAGCTACATGACTGAACTATTATCCGTCAAACAAGCAGTGGATGAAAACATGTTCAATCATTTTTGTGCACAAAACGGTCACACCTTCATACACACCCCCTGCTGCACATAGACTTCACTGAAGTTATATCTTGGTAACTGTCACCATGAAGAATACTCCCAGAGCATTTTAGAAATAGTGTAGTAGTGAGAATATTATGATTCGTTTCGTTTGGAAGTTTAAGGGTTGATTGTCACAACCATAAAATGTATCGCCATTTTGTAATTTTTTAAAAAACAACAAAATCCCTCAACAGCAGTACTCAGCTATCAGGTTGTAAGGGGTTCGTATACGCTTCGAAAAGGAAAAAGTTCGATCCAAACGGAAATTTAGCTTCCGGTGAAAGGAAACAACTGTTGGGAAATCGATATGATCCTCCAACAGTTTTCGAGGACACGTATCCGCTAGCTCGAACTTGACCATCGTAATAGATGAAGGACTTTGTCTCCTCGCGATATAGAGCCCCGTGTCCCAACAGTGGGAATGATAAGAGGGCTGTTTATATAAAATTTTATAAAATGTATAAATGTTAATAATTTCAGACATCAAGAAGTCCCAGGTAACAGATAGCCTGAAGACACCCCAATTCCCTCGTAATTAATACGGCTGTTAGCGGTTTTATATTAAGTTCCAAAAGGAGTAATTCAATAGATCCAAAGCTCTATTAGATACATAAGACGATAATAGCTTTAAGTTAATGGAAACGAAGTAATTAACGAACTTATGCGAACGCCATTAAAACCTCGCGAGCGTCCCTGGGGAGCCAGCCCGGGTTTCGGTTCGTTTATGTCGAATTACTCAGGGATAACTGCGACTCTTACTGCTTTACTGCTTTACTGCGCGAAAGTATCCAGCTCAGCTCCCGACGAGAACAACGATGGAGTGATTACATTCCTCGTGAACAGTTCAGCTGTACAGCGACTAGAAGGAGAATAGGCTTTCGATGAGAGTTATAAAGTTTAATACTCCGTTTTGTGATACTGAAACCGTGTCACCATAACTTACTGGTGGGTAGGCACCACCGCAGCTTCTATTACTGCCGACAAACAGTAGTATGCAAACATTACTACGCTCCGGTTTGGAGTACACTGTAGCTAGCGGAGTAACGAGACAACATCTTGTCTCGAGGTGACAAGCGCTATGTGGTCCAGTGTATACCATCCTAACGAGCATCGGGGTTGTTATGAGCAGCCGTATCACTTACCATCAGGTGAACGTCCCGCTCTTCGCTTAGTTGAATAAAAAAAGATTTTCATCGATTTAACAGCTTGTCATGTTTGTTCGCCTTAAAATTACTTGATAAATGTTTTATCAACGTTATCACCGTAGCTATCATCGTAACCGTAAACATCATTCAAACCGGAACCCAGTAATGACAGTGTTACCGGTAAATAAGTCATCATCATCAGCCGATGTGGGGGTGTAAGGGGTCCCGCACAACAACTCACGAGACCCAAGTCAACCTCACTGGCTCGTGGTGCATCCTGCTAATCAACAAATGAGGCTTTGACTCTCGCCAACCTGCAATGGGCTCGCGTGGTGATTATGGCCCATCACCCTTATGTTGAGGGTAGGCCTGAGCCCCAATAGTGGGAACGTAAATTGGCTGTAAAGTAAGTATGATTAGTTTTAATTATTAAAGGCCGCCGTAGTAGATAGAGTAAGGGTTGTGATAAGACTATTTTGCTTTTAATTAGTGATAATTTTATTTTTCCCCCACCCTCGCGTTAGTTATTTCAGCTAACATATGTGGCAGTAAATATTTGTCAAGCTCATAAATATTCCTTAAGCATCAGGGTGAAGCTGAGCGGGCCGAGCGCACTCGCTGCGAGGTCAAGAGCTGGGTGGCGAGAGGTGCACGGCTAAACACGAGAGTTCTTAGCATTTTAGGGTTCCGTGCTTGATGAGGAACCCACTATTGCAACTTCAGTACGCACTTCTATTCGCAGTATATACAATAGGCTTTCATTTGATACGCAAAGGACATTAAGCAAATCTTTTACATCATGATAATTAGCGGTAGCTGGAATGTTTACACAGGACTACACGGACGCGAGATTCAATAATGTAGCATTACTTCTGTAGCTTCTCTAGCTACAGCACTCTTCACGTATCTATAAAACGATTATCGTACTATACAGTTTACAAAAAATAGCGATGTCATCAATACGGTTTTAAGCTTGACGACAGGATCTACGAAGCCGGATACATTTGCTTGAGCACAACATTGTGTAACAATATTGTATTATTTTACGTTAACCTCTACACCTAAAAATACTTAGGGGAACGTTTATTAACGTTAAATGACAGACAGGGTATCAAATATAAACCTTTTGAAGTTAAGTCAATAAATGTAATAAGGTCGAGAAAATTTTGCTTAGTTTCTGAGAAGCTATCTTTAATTAACCTTCCTTCCAAGTAGACGGCTTAATGGTGACAAGTGACAGCTATTGTTATGTACCGTAAATCCACTGTCCCCGCGACAGGCGGCTGGTAAGCTTACAGAGCAGCTTTCAATAAAAATCAATTAGAAATTAAGTTATTAAGTATCTATCATTAGGCGATAGACGTCCATAACTGAACAAGATCCTTCAAAGATCTAAATGTTTTCCCACGCCTCTCACCAGATCGTCGGTCTACCTTGAGGAACGCCTCCAAACGCCGGCCACATCGGCCGTTAGTCCTTCGAGCGATGTGCCCTACCCACTGCGACTTAAGTCTAGCAAACTTTTAGGCTAAGTCGGTGACCTTAATTCTGCGGATCTTCACATTTCTGATTTGCGCAGAGAAACTCCGAGTACACCCTTATCCATTGCCCTCTGGGTGTCTTTGGGTGTCTTGTTGAAGACTTTTGTCTTCAGAGACTGCGGTATCTGAGATGTAAAGATGCTTAGCACCCTGAACCATGAACACCCAAGTTAGTTTCGATGAACCTCTCTCTGGAAGTTGGACTTACCTGACTGGACTGATTGTTACAGGTAAACGTATTAAGTATGTGCGTGTAATATATAACTTAGGGTTAATAAAGTTAACTTATAACATTATGGAAATTGCTAATAACTGGCTCAAGTTATGTTTTGTATTTAACTTGAAGTTGACTACTTTATCAGGCAATATGATGAATTAATAAAAGCAATTTTATATATTTAAAGTATCCAAGTAGGTATCCATAATTTTGAGCTTTCTTATCTAGATCTTATTTCACAAATCATTATCACCTGGTGGTAGGTTTCTTGCTAAAAGCCATCGAGGTAGGAATCACCGCAACTCTTACTACTGCCGCTAAACAGCAGCATATTACTGTGTTCCTGTTTGAAATGCGCTATAGCTAGGGAAATTACTGAGATAACGAGATTTAACATCTTTTATCTCAAGGCAACGAGCGCAATGTGATGCTGTGTATACCATCCTAACTAGCGCTACGTTGTTATGGACAACTGTTCGCTCCTCGCATCATGGAATTAAAAAAAAAACTCTTGCGGGCACAATTGATAACAAAATTATTATAATTTTTCAATGAAAGTAAACACAGAAATATCTTATCATCCCCCTATAAACTTTTCTGAAAGAAACCCCTGAATTATTTGGACCTTTTTCTGAATTCCGTAGGGAGGGTACAACAATACGCCCTTAAAGTTAAATGTATAAGAAAAAAAAGATTCATTCGGAATTCGGCGAAACTTTCATCAGATACTAATATTACCTTTTATATTAATGAGACCGGAAACGGAAGTCAGCGATGAAAAAGTACAACTTTCTTTTTAATATATTTTTTAAGACTTATCTTTCATTAGAATCACTTAATATCAAAAAAATAATAACCTTTTCAACAGACATATACCAGGAAGGTGTTTGGACTAAGTTGGCTAGGGCGCCCGACACTAGGGCGGCTAGTTGGATAGACGTCCACAGTTAGACTTAGGCGTCCCCTAAAATCTCCACATCGATAAGTCCTGGGTTGCAGTCGCATGGCTATGGGAGGAT
Organism: Troides aeacus; assembly: GCA_033220335.2. Taxonomy (NCBI): domain Eukaryota; kingdom Metazoa; phylum Arthropoda; class Insecta; order Lepidoptera; family Papilionidae; genus Troides; species Troides aeacus. Next base: position 11,851,758 of record CM067278.1, read on the forward strand.
TTGGGCTAGTTCTCACCAAGCTGCCCCAATGTGGGTTGAGTGCACCACGAGCTCGTGAGATTGGCTTGGCAGGTTTCTTCTCCATATTTTCCTTCACCGTTTGTATCTCGCTGTCGTAACTAAAGTTCACAAATGTACATAACTTAAATATTAAGTCATCGGTACACCGCACGCTCTAACCAATAGGGCAGCGATCTATGGGTGTCGGTTAAAACAAACTATTCATTTAGATATATATCCACTTGAACTGTTTTAAAGGAACGCACCGCTTTGTTAAAAGTTAACCTTTAATGTAACTTAACGTATTTCGTATATAAAGTTCAACTTTATCTACTCTTATATAAACTTTCATTTCACTCTCTTACTCTACAGCATTATAAGAACATATGAAAAGAGAAAGAAAGCTCTCTTTTCATTCTACAAAGCGATGGTAAAGGCGTTCATCTGATCGCAAGTCATATCCCTACCCATAACACGGCGCTAGTTAGGTTGTATACACAGCATCGCTTTTTGCTCGTATTCAGATATTAGATGTTAAATTTGATTGTCTCAGTAATTTCACTAGACACAGCGTCCTTCAAACCGGAATCACAACAACGTCAGCACATTACATCTACCTTTACAGATCCGGTAGCCGGATCAGACCTACCATTAAAAATATTTTTTATAAGAACCAGCAGTCGGTCCCATGGTGTAATGGTCAGCACTGGACTCTGAATCCAGCGATCCGAGTTCAAGTCTCGGTGGGACCTATTGTTTTTTTTTCAATGTTGAATAACAGTACAATAAATGATTCTTTTGTATTAATTATAAAAATAGTTTTTAAATAATTAAACAAGCGATATTACAGAAAGAACCAGAGTTATCGAGTATGATATTTTATTTAAAGAAGTGATTGGATGTGAAGTGCACTTGCTTACGTGACACATAAGATGTTACGTGTCTTCACACCAGGAATTTTTCTAGCGATCACGCACTTAAAAACAAGTGAGAGCGGACTTGTGTAAATATTCTAAGCTCAGTGATATTCATTTAGGATCATGTGTAAGGGGCTCCGTAGAAAAACTCAACTAATCAACAAACGTGCGCCTGGCTCTCACCAACCCGCATTGGGTCAGCGTGGTGGGAAATGGCCCAAATACCTCATCAAGGTGGGTATGTTTGGGAGAGGCGTATGTCCAGCAGTGGACGTCTATCGGCTGATGATGATCACTTGTATATAAATATGTATTAAGCATAAATTGTGTGTCCCTAACTGCTTTGAACTTCCCTTATTTTTTTTTTAATAAAAAGGGGTTAAGTTATACCTTCAATGATACAGCTGCCTCCTTAAGATTGAAACTTAACGCTTGCTTACAGGAGGAGCAGAATTTGAGATGATACGGTACATTTAAACCTCTACAAGATTATAACTTTGTTGTTACAGGTAACAGTACTTTACGATGGTAACACTGTAATTTACGTGATGTGTTAGTGTTATGTGTTAGCATTAGTTAAAAGCAATCGGTTACAGCGAGCCGGTTAATGCGGTTCAATGGCAGCTAACTGCGAATTACAGTTTAACTCAATCGCTGCAATAAAAACAAATGCTCGTATTGAATTTTGATACAATCAGAATTCGATGGCGTTACTGAGGTAATAGTAAATGAGCACTTTTATTTACTGATTACCATCAGTTACCACCAGACGTACAGGTCTCTGTTGCCGGTGACCATCTAGGTACAATCGCAGCTCCCATGGCAGCCGATAATACTATGCTTAAAGTTACTGTTCCAGCTTGTAGGGGTATAACTATTGAAATTACTGCGGTAACAAGACTACCTAATATTTAAAGGAGTCATCATCATTATAAGCGTCCAATTGTTATGGGCATTTACCATCACATTGAAATCTTGACATCGCAGAAGTGTGGGACATCCTCCCTGCAGATGGTCCGACGACATCATCAGGGCGGTCGGAAGTGGGTGGATACGAGGATCGCAATTGGTGAAAGACATTGAGGAAGGCCTATATCCAGCATTAGATGAACAAAGGCTGATAATGGTGATGATGATAACATCACGTCTCGTCGCTTCATCAAATAAATAGACATATAGTACTGACGGTATGGTTTACCTGTATCGGTTAATCGCCTAGGTTTCTCTTAGCTTTTCTATTGGTAACCCAGGTTACTAAGCTTCCACATTCATAACGAAGCGTCAACTAATACTGGAAGGCCAGCGCGATGTTGCGCCTACCAGCGGTAGCGGTAGTATACAATACCTTGCTCCTCGAAAAGAAAGCTGTAGCTATTAAGATTTATTCGGTAAAGAAACAGTAGCTTATGTTAAATATTCGCAAATAAGACCTAGGTTCGGTTGGAGCTTAAAGCAAGCTAAAAGCTCTAGATCTGTTATAGCTTAATTCAATAACGAATTATTTATAAAAAATATCTATACAGTTTATCAAAATATCTTTAATAACGAAACGAAATTCCATGAAGGGGTTTAGTTCGGGGGAAAATTTGATCGGCACCCTTGATTATTTTGTTCGAGGGTGAACTCGAAAATTAAACTTGAAGATCAATCAATTATATATAAAATTTAATATGTTTCGACAAGTGATATAGGGAGTTAAATAATTATATTAAAATGTTATACATAGGTTAGCAACGAACATCCTGTGAATTAAATAAATCTAGTGTATCTAGGATTGAACGTGAATAAGAGGAAACATCAGAGAGTAACCATAGAAGCACTATGACATTTCATTCATGAGATTAACCTAGATCGTGTAGGTAACTAACAGGTTTTGATTGTTTTTTTTTACAGAAAAGTTTTTGTTTATTTCATAATGTACACATACATTGTAACTTATCCCATAACCTCACCAGCTCGTGGTGCATCCTGCTAATCGACAAACGAGGTTTTGGCTCCCACCAACCCGCGTTGGGCCAGCGTGGTGGGAGATGGCCAAAATCCCCACCCGATCGATGGGGAATATTTGGAGAAGGTATATGACAAGCTGTGGACGTCTATCGGCTGGTAATGAAGATGATATAATACAAAGTGAGAAACGAAGATAGTCCTTTACTCTCTTCTTAAATATAACTAAGGCGGGATGGACGCGGATGTCATGAGGAGGAGCATATAAAATTTGTATAATTAACCTCTTATATACATAAAGAAAAATTTATACAAATTTTCATGGTGATTTGTATATAAAATTTTCACACATTCAGCATCCATTCTCATCCACCATATCCCCCATATTTTTATAAAAGCATTAAAGCCCTGTCCATTACAGAGCGAAGCAGCCCCGCGGTGGAGTTACTTAGGTACGTGATCCAGCAGACTGTGTCTAGAATTTCTAAAATGAATGGGGGCTTTATCAGGAGACAGGCGTACCTCGTGCAGCTTCATAATTTACTGTCCACACGATTACGTATAAGGTGCGGTCACCCTAACCGTATTATCATTTCTTTTTAACCCCTCACGTAATGGACCTCTACTCCTCAACGAGTTTCTATTTAGAGGAGTGTTTAATGTTATTCATTATAGAATTCATCATTCACTGACCTACCACCTGATAGATCAGTCATCTGGTGGTAGGTCTAAACATTACTGTGTTCCAGTTAGGACTGTAGCTAGTGTAACTACTGGGGTAACGAGAGTCAACAGCTTATGTATGAAGCGACAAGCGCAATGTGGTGATGTATATATCGCTTTAACTAACGCCACATTATTATGACGGTAGCCGTATTATTTACCATGAGATGAATGTCCTGATCCGTCTCATCGTTTAACTGCAAAATAAAATTGGAAATAGTATAGACAATGATAATTTTTAGTAATTGAAAATCATTAGAACCCGATGCAGCTGGACAGAAGCAGGACTTTTGTTTGAACTTAAGCTATACGCGTAAGTCTGCCCGTAACAATACGGCGATAGTAAGTATAATTAGCTCAGTAATTACAATAGCTGCGGTAGATTAGCTCTAGGTCACGAGCTGAACGTTCACCTGATGTTAAGTGTTAAGGGATGATATACACTGCCCCATTGTGCTCGTTACCTTGAGAAAAAAAATGTTGTCTTTTGCCCAACTACACTAGCTACATCTTACCGAAACAGACTTATATTAGTCCGCTACTGTTTGGTGGTGGAAATAGGGGTTGGGGTGGTACCTACCTAGAGTCTTTGGCAACAGAAACCTACTCTTACTAATAAAGACTTACATCAGCCGGTTCTTTTAGTCTGTATCCTTAAAGCACTTGGTCATCGATTCCAAGTTACTTAAATTTACTTCGTTAATACTTTGACAATTGCTCGTTAGGGAACAGGTGCGGTGGGAGAGGGTCGTAAGGTGTGGGTGTGTGGGGTTGAGGGTGGGTTGTCCTAAACAAATTATTTACGTAAACAGGGCTTTAATGAATAACAAACATAAGTAAATGAAGAAATACAATGTAGCTTTGTTTAAATACATTTGTCGTTTCACCGAATAAAAACCAGAGCAAAAGAAGCGACGAGACGAGCGGGACGTTCACCCGATTGATGGTAAGTGATACGCCCGCTTATAACAAAGTCCGCTTATAAAAAAAAAATAGCGGCGCTAATACTGCGGTTATAACATATCAAACACATCTCGTGCTGCCCCAGACTTTGCATTACACACCATCATGTGTAAGGTGTCCAGGTCTGGAGTACCGATGACGAACACCTCTCTTCTGCTCTGATATTTAAACACTCCATCAGCAGAACATCATCTATTTTGGTGCAAGATCATAGCATAGAACACAACTATTTTACAGTCTACAGTAAAGACATGACAGACAACAGTCCACATGTTACTTAACCTCACTTTAAGCTGCGGTCAAGTGTGAGCAGGGCTTTGAAGCTTCAAGATCTGCTTTAAAAGATTCCTTATTTTATAATACAGACAGAGGGTTTAAGCTTTCTCTAACGGATAAAGTTTAATGCTGACTTTTCCTTTCTGCATTAATCCGGGACTCAGTCGGCGTTTCCCGACAGAGGGAGGACTTTGTACGAGATTAGCCGACAGATTATCGGTTTTCGATATTAAGGGGGTTGCGTAAGCTTTACACGAGCAAGTAATAAGTTTTATATTAATTTCACTTGCAATTGATCGCCTGGTTTTTTAACGATGGCGGTGCGTCGCGGGGCAGCCGCGATCCAATCTAACCATTAGGAAAGCAGCATCTATCGTTGGGAGAAGGAATAAATCATGGTTGAGGAATATCAGGGAATGGACTGGCATATCTGGAGCGCCCGAATAGTTACGTCGATCCGGAGACAGAGGACTGTATCACGTTGATCGCTGCCTTCTGTATTTGGAGAGATACTTTAAGAAGAAAAATCTATCCATACATCTAAACAAATATATAAAATGTTCTGTTTGTTATTAAATTACTATTAATTTTAATATGTTTTTTTTTAATATAATTAAGCGATCATATGAGCAGTACGTTCCCCTGATGCTAAGTGATACTACGCAGTCTAATAAAAACGTGACGCTAGTTAAGATGCTATACATAGCATCACAATGCGCTTGTCGCCTGAGACTTACTAGATTGCAGCGCCCTTTAAACCGGAACACAATAGTCTCCGGCAACAGAGACCTACCACCAGTATATATGACCTTCTCCTTCCATCTTAAGACCGATGGTGAGTATTAAATTCTTTTAATGATTTCACATATGCTTTAAAATCTGACTTCAGTAATTTATCATGATACGGTAACAGGAAGATCCTCGGCACCAGATATTAACACGTTTTTAATCTGTGCTTATACGTATCAGTCTATTAGTTTGATTCAATGTCTGAATATATGATCAAATGTTATTTGTTGGTAATTAATCAACTTGAATAACTCCATGGCTTGCCTTATAACATAACCTTAAACCTCAAGTTAAATCAAGGACGTCCTAGGTTCAATTCCAGGGCATCATTAATTGTGAAATTCCGCTGATACGCTCTTTAATGGAACCCACCGCTATGACAGAATAAATATGTAAACACATATTAATTAAGACGATTAACTTAACATAAATGAAGTTCCTTTGTAACTTGAGTTGATACGAGCTTACGCGTGAGATAGTTCATTTAGGCAAAGTAAATTGTTACTGTTATCCTGTCTGAGATGTTAAGTATTAAAATACTTGAGAACAGTCTGATGTAAAAGGTTTTGGACTGTTCATCGATGGCATTTGCGACCTAAACAGAACGGCGCAAGACCTCATCTCCAGCGACCAGTGGAGACAGGGACGATTCCTGAATATCGTATTTTGAACTATTTCACTTTGCTTGTTGAGTTATATAAGCAGAGCACTCAAGGCACTGTTGGGCTATCTCTCAGAGAGCAAAGGCTAGACTTATTCACCACTTGATCGTGTGGGGTAGCGTTGCTACTCCAAGCTATCACCGCAACGTCAGAGAGATATGGTGTAATAAGGTACGTGGATCATGGGATGAGGAGAGTGGAATTTAGCAATAGTCAAAGTACAGATAAGTACCTTTAGTCTAACTTGAGAGATTATTCAGACAGTTCAGGGAGCTAGGGTATGCAGTGCTTATTTGCCTGTGAGGTGCTCACGCTCCAGGGTATGATGTACTTGCTTAAAGTACACTGGATATAGGTACGACTACAAATAAAACATGATTCAAAGAACTTTACCACTGTCCAAAGTTATCTGCAAGTAGCCTCGGGTTCGACCCTGGGACCTCAATACAAGACAATAGTGTAGTCATTGTACTGCAAAGGTAACTTGGTGGACGATGACACGACAAGGTCTCCGGTCATCAAAGTACTTACGAGGCTGGTAGGGTCTGCATAAGACAGACCCCGAGACGGGCTATATATCCCAGGATAACATCAGCGAATCTGCGACCTCTCCAAACGCTGAAGTTGACCACCGAAGGGGTTTTAGTGGGTAAATATCTACATAATAACTCTGACTACCCGCCAGAAGACAGAGTATCTTTTCGAAGATTTCCCCTCCACCTGAAACCAAAAAAAGGGGAGAGGAGTGACATATTTTATTAGTAATAATACAGCGCCGTTTAAGTAGAAACTCGTATATACTTATACAGTACTTACTATAGTATAAACTATTGTATGATATTTTTTTTTAATTAATTAATCGACGAGTCGAGCGGGGCGTTCACCTGATGGTAAGTGATACGCCTGCCCATAATAACATGGCGCTAGTTAGAATGATGTATACTGCATCACATTGCTCTTAAAGCTTGAGCCGTAAGACGTCGAGTCTCGTTGTATTATACTGTCTCCAGTAATTATACTGGCTACAGCTACCTTCATACTGAAACACAGTAATATCTGCACACTACTGTTTGTCGGCTGCGGTGGTACCTACCTAGACGGTCTGTAGCTACAGAGACCTACCACCAGTAAACATAAATAGAGAGAACTAAAAGCTATATTTTTCCTGTTACCTTATTTTGACAATATGATCGTGTAGTTTATTTTCTAATTTCATAATTTCGTAGGGATTTTAGTGGAGTTACTATTGGGAATAGGGGTAATGTGTGGATGGACTTGTATTTGATGTGCCGAAGAACCAACCCAACGGTAATGATAAACGTTTCGCTTTAAATCTGACCGGTTCCTTCCGCGGGACAGTCGCCGTACTTGGATACATTTTGTACGAGGGTAGAATGTTTTTAAAATAATAAAAAAAAAAAAAAATATATAATAATTATATCTTTCTGGTGATAGGTCTCTGTTGCCAGACCTTATACCAGCGTCTGCTACAACCGACAAATAGTACTTATCTTATGTCTCACGGCAACGAGCGCAATGCAGTGCTGTGTCCAATATCCCTAACAGCGCGACGTTATCATGGGCGGGCGTATCACTTACTATCAGGTGAACGTTTTGCTCGTCTCGTCGCTTCTCGTAGTATTTTTTATTTAACGAAGCGATGATATTAGCGTGACGATCACTTGACGTTAAGTGATACGTCTGCCCATAACAACGTGGCGCTAGTTAGGATTATATACACAGCACCGTATTGTGCTCACCGCCTTGAAACAAATAATGTTGTCGCATTACATCAGTGATTACATTAACTACAGCACCCTACAAACCGGAACGCAGCATTGTATGCACGGTACAGTTTGTCAGCTGCAATTGGTGCTGCGGTGGTAGATACACTTCCGGCAACAGAGACCTACCAGTAGATTTTGGTATTACTGAGTTGAGATGTGAAAGGCGCTGTAGTTAGTGTAAATACATTGCACGTTTGAAAAATATGGTAATGAGGTGTTGTGTAAACATTCTCACCAGCACCACCAAGATTTAATGGGATAGTTAGACTCGCGGCGAAGGTTCAGCTGGTTGACAACCCTCCTTCCTGTTATCGGTAAAATGATTGTAGCGTTATACAAAAGCTGTGCTAAATAATGTCACCGTTGAGTGTTGTTTCCGGCGCAATTTCCAATTTGTGAAAAGAAATTCCCCGAATGGGGGTTGAAGAGGGCGATCTTAAATGGAAATTGTATTCACGCTCGAGATGTAGCCTTATGAAATTGTCGCTGAAAATAAAAAAATATAAAACAATCCTCCGATTACTTAAAACGATTCAGGAGAGGAAGGTACTTTTCCTGAAAGGTGGAGTATATTATATACATCATGAAAATAGGTTTTGTTTGTTCGCGAATCACGTGAAAACAAGTGAACGTATCGTATAAACTGGAACATGATCATTCCACGCGGAGTGATTTGTAGATGGTTATACGATATTTAGTTTTTGAATTTCATAGATCTTTCATTATTTTATTTGTTATTAACTTTTATATACATTTTCACCACCAACCCGCAGCGCGAACGTGGTGGGGAATGGCTCATCTCTCTCCATATGAACCCCTACAGACGACGGCTCCTGGTGCCCGGTGATGCCGGCAGCGTAGCACTGATCGATGTGGGTATCATTGGGGGAAGCCTATATCTAGTAGTGGACGTCTATCGGCTGATAATGATGATGATGTGGTTGCTATAGAATAAAATAATAGTATATATACAGTAGTTGAATGGAAACAGTAAAAGCTTGAAACATGTAGCGCGAAATAAGAGGTCCAACGGTGTAATGGTCACCACTCTGGAGTATAAATCCGGCGATCGGAGTTCAATCTCGCTGGGTCCTTATTTTGGAAATGTAAGAAACAAAATTTTAAAAAAACTATATTAATTATTAAACTACCTGCTCCACGCTCGTTTTGCCAGCCCTTACACCCCCGCAACTGTTTTTGGGGTAAAATTTTGTCAAATCCTTTGTTAGCTGCCCTGTACTCGGCAAAAGAAATATTTCTACCTAAATTCAAGTCTTATAGTTTCAGAAATATCGTGATGAGTCTCTACATAGATGGAATGTAATATATATATATATAATGTAAAAATGTATATATATATATAACGTCATGATTTAGATTCAGATTAAATAAAATAATAAAACCTAGGATATGACTAACGTTATCTTCGAACGGAAGCGATTTCTTTAAAATATAGGAAAGGACCGTCGTTAAGTTTCCTCTCAATGTGCTGGTCTCTGCTGCCGCCGGAATCGAAGCAGGGACCTCCAGGGTTCACAAAGCTTTAGGTTTGCACAACAGCCCAGTAACAAGCTAAAGTTAAATGTAAACGCAGGTCTACCGGTTGAACCATTTATCAAACTCGGTTGTACCGTGACCTGAATTAAACAGCAATGCTCAACTCAGACTCCTGACCACTTAAAGCTATCAAGTTATTTACATAAGTAAGATTTATTGCGCGATGCAAAATCTAAGCTGAGCTTCTATATTATTCATGAAGGTAGTTGTGTAAATTTTTAGTTTTTTTTTTTTAATAATATATGGATTCTTCACATGGCGCTGATTAGGATGGTATACTTCATGGTTCTTCTTCGGGGATTGACGGCCAGGTTATCATATTTCACCCGGTCTTTACTAGGCGGAACAGTGGGACGGCACTTACCATCCTGGTCCACTTCCCGATGTAACGCAACCACAATTTCTTCCTACGGCCACACCGTAGATTCACTAGCTACAGCGTCATTCGAACCGGAACACACTGATGTTTGCACGGCTATTGTTTGGCGACGGGAATAGGAGCTGCGGTAATAACTAGACTGTTCCGTCAGCAGGCGCTTACCTTCAATAAAGTGAATTAAGACCTCTTGAAGGTCCATCATACAGTGCGGTGTTTGTGTGAACATTCTAATGCTTCTTCTTCTTGTGCCCCTCCAACTAATGAAGATTGTTCAGTTCTGCGAATCCATTGCCGTCGCGCGCTAGATGGATCAGCTACGCGGCGCTCTTGATCTTGGTCCACTCCTTGACTTTGTCCAGCCGTGCCTTGTTCCCGCGACCGATCTTTCCCTTTCCGGTTACTTCTCCCATTATTCTTATCTGTGGATGACTGTATTTAGCGTTTCTGACTACATTTCTTAGGTATACTGTCTCCCGCTTTTTTTATCGATATATTAGTGTTGAGGGCCGATGGTGCAGTAAAGTCCTCGAGTGGCGCCGGAGTACCGGTAGATGTAGTGTTGGAAGGTCTCCCTCAAGGTGGACCGACGATTTGGTGAGAATCGCGCGAACCCACTGGATGCGACCGATCGATGTCGAGATCTTTGGAGGAGGCCTATGTCCAGCTGTGGGTGTCTATCGGCTGATGATAATGATGATATTATTGTTTATTAAGTAAACATTTTCATTTAATTTCGCTTTTAAAGAATATATGTAGTTAATGAAATAACGCTTACTTCTACCATGTTACACCCTTGGTCACTGGTCCGAATCCTTAACACGAAGTTATGTTTAGAGTTGTTGCTAGTCCAGTAGTGAACTACTAACCTCTTATTGTATATCTAGCGCTACTACATCGCCGTGTTCTGACTGTAGACATGAGAGAGCTGGAATATTCTATATGACCACTCTTGACCATTCACACCCTATCTATAAATATATAGATGTCCACCTATGTGGAAGCTCATAACGATATCTTTGAAACCATGAGACCTGGAGACCTGAAATTTAGTAGGAATTAAATTTTACCCACAGAGAGATAGTAGTAGGGGTGTTTCGGTCTACATATACGAATATATATTAGAATTATCCAAAGATTCATTGACTCATCGCAAGATCTCTGAAATTATAGTCATCAACACTCAAACTTTGGTATATTGCTTCTGCTATTTAGAGGTCAGCGAAGAACGGACTTTACAAAATTCTTACCCCAAGGGAGTTGTAAGGGTGTTGCCACCTGAACAGCGAGCGAAGAACAGCTAGCTAAAACTGTATTAACGCGAGGTCACATTTATCAGTGTTATTATTAAATTTGGATACTGCGACACGTGACCTTGTGTGAAGAAGTCGCCGGCCGTCTGGCAATTTACTTCCGGTCCTGTATTCAAATCAGCTCACGTCGAGGGTCTGCATATGTTAGACTGCACCAATTTGCATACTCTTTACTATGGTAATAAATTTGAGTGCAGCGATATTGCAGTTTTCTTTGCAGGCGGAGAAAATATGATATCAATCTTAGCAGCTGATATACTGTTAGATTATAAATTTCCATCATAAGTTTAACTCTCTCAAGACTCCTTGGGGGGTTAATATAGGGGATGGCCACCACTAGTGCCCAGCGGTGTCGATGGCAATGCTACAACTACAGCGCAAGACCGATCGATGTGGAAGTTTTTAGAGGAGGCCTATGTCTTGCAGTGAAGGCCTATCGGCTAATGATGAGGATGATGACTCCTCGTACACCACTAGATAAAATACATCTAATATTAGACACAAACACTATAACACGAAACTAATAGAAATATTAGTATTTCTTTTGATAAAAAAGATACTTTTGACTTGATCTGCTTCAAATATAAAATCTTCTATATGTTCTTTACTGATAGTAGGTCTCCGTTTACAGAGAATAAGTGTTCCGGTTTGAAGGTTCGTTCATGGGGAAATGATTGATGTAACGAGACTTAACATCTTATATCTATCTATCTAAGGACACGAGTACATTATGGAGCAGTGTATGTTATCCTAACTAGCGTCCTGTTATTATCACTTACCATGAGGTGAAGGTCTCACGGCTTGAATAAGATGTATACTTGTGTATATTCTGAATGCTGTAGTAGATACGAAATGGTAGAATCGATTTCGATTATTTTTTGTATGAGTAGTAACCTGAAGAATGTCCTCAGATTAAATTACATTGTGGGGTGTAAGGGGACCCACCCAACAACTCACGAGACTCAGTCCAACCTCACCAGCTCATGATGCACCCTGCTATTCAACAAACGAGGCTCTGGCTCCCACCAACTCGCAATGGGCCAGCGTTGTGGGAAATGCCTCATATTCCATATGAATCCCTGTCCTACCGATGTGGGAATCTTTGCGGCAGGCCTGTATCCAGCAATGGACGTCTATCGGATGATGATGGATAATAAACATACTTGTACCTACCTCCGAGAAAGTAACTTATTTATCTTAAATGACAAAGTATCGCGATTAAGATCCAAGCAACCATAAACCAAGTGAAGCAGCTTTTTAGGAGTTATATCTTATAACTGTAATGATTACTGCTGTAATAACATCAAATTCTCTAGTAAAAGTCAAGTAGAATGGTAAGTAGAGTAAAGAAGAAGAAACTAAGTTGAGTATAAAGTTAACGAAAATATTTACCTTTGATAGAGAAGATTAAGTTTCGATAGAAACTCTAACTTCTTTATCATTCTTATCGATAAGCGTAACTACTTCAACGTTCACTTCATTTCATTGCTTTAGCATATAAAACATAATGTATTGATACTTATGTACAGTAATACATATGTAAAATTAGATCTTAACAGTTAACCAGTTAGATTAATGGAACAGTTAAATGTGTGGAGTCGAAATGAAACCTAATGGAATCGGTGAATCACAACGCTATTAAACATCCATAAAAGTGAAACGATTTCGGTCCACTGACACCATGATTTATGAAACGCTTTCCTGAAATACTACGGCTGCAAATGAAACCGGGGGGGAGTTAACTACAGCCGGTGTTAATGCTACACAAAGCTTTATTAGAGAATCGTAACTTAGTGCTTTATAAGTAACTTAAATGATCGCTTACACCTGTTTTGACAAGCGGGACGTTCATCTGATGTTAAATGTTAAACTCATAATTACTTGGAGTTAGTTAGGATAGTTTACGCAGCACCACTGTAGTTAATGTAATTACTGGAGTAACAGTAACCTCACTAGCTACAGCGCCCTTCAAAGTGGAACACAGTAATGTTGTTTGTAGGCGGCGCTGCGGTGGTACATATCTAGACGGTATAATAGCATCAGAAACTTGCCACCAGTAAAACCACTTACATATATTTAAGCTAAAGTCTAAGCAAAGGGGTGCAACGGGTCCCGCACAACAACTCACGGGAGCCAGGCCAACCTCACCTGCTCATGGTGAACCCTTTTAATCGACAGACGAGGCTCTGGCTCCCGCCAACTCGCATTGGGCCAGCGTGGTGGGAAATAGCCCAAATCCACTCTTAAGAATTCCTATATATAACAGCCCCTAGTGTCTAGCGGTACCAGAGGCCATGCTGACTGTATATGGAGATCTTTGGTGGAGTCCTATGTCCAGCAGTGGACGTCTATTGGCTGACGATGATATTTAGGCTGCGATAGCTCAGTTTAATATTTTACAGTTTATTAGATAAACCGTACGTGCTGTAGTTACAAAAGCGTTACGGGTTCCATCCCCACCGAGCTTGAGCTTTCGCTGAAGGCAATTATAGTTACAAAATTGACATATTCCAAGAACAACAGTTTTTGCGAATGTTATAACTGTCCATACTTGTCAAACACGGTGGATAAAGGGTCCTGATTATCTCTTTGTAAAAGGAGACCCCGAATCCCTCTAGTGGGAATAACAAGAGGGTGGTAATTTAATTTATGACACAGCGTGGATAGAAAAGCAAAACTGTAAACCCTTTTAAATTGTCCATGTAGGTTGGAGACATTTGAAGGTTTATCAAGAAAAAAAAATGTATAGTGAATATCCTTTTTAAACTGTGACTCCTGTGAAAGTCCTTCCAGCGATATGTTATACTAACCAAAAGAAAGGACGATCTTTGTCTTTTTGGTACAAGTGAAGGTGAACATATGGACTGAAAATTAAATGAGACTTAATCTATCGTAAATACGAAAAGGTTAAAAGTATGCAAATGTTTAATATATTATTGTCTTTAAATAACTGCCTATGTATGTATAACAATATATGTATGTGTACGTACTTGTGTATAAACATATACAGTAAGGGACGCAACGAAAACTTCGGTCGAAACGCTACCCCGTGTTCATATTAATCGAATTCCTTACAACCCCATTACCAAATCGTGTGGAATTAACCAAGTAACATTTGATTGTGCTATTTATCAAGATTAACAAGAATGGAGTCCGCCCGCGGAATGGGGTGGCATTTTTCACCTCACGACTTATCGCAGGCCGAAACTTCATTTACCTTCGGCCTGAATTTACATAATGCGAGAAATCGTCGGCGCGTGATGCGAATCCGAACGGATACGGAAAGCGACAGTTTAAGGATTTCGCAAGAGTACAGCTTCACTATACGTGTTTGCAATAGGCATGAGACATATTCGCAAGATCAGGTATTAAAAACAGGTACTTCAAACACGCACAACCAACACCCGTACAAACACTTCCTAGTATACGATACTTTAAAGTTTATTATACAATTTTTCTGCATCCACCATTTTGTTGAAGATTTATATCTATATTATACAATTAATACCTTTTACTATACCTTTGATGTTAACATAAAGTCTACTATATGCTACCGAGACTAAATTATATAATATATCAATGAAAACTGAAAAAATCAAGTATAAATCGTAAAAATCAATTTCCTTCTGTACGGTTGATACTACTATTTGTAGTCTTTAAATAAGGCTACATTTTCAAGTTTTGTTTAGTGACTATCTAAAAAAATTAAAGTATTAAGAAACTTAGTTTCAAGTCCTAGTATTTAAAAAAACTTGTAAGAAGCTCTTTTAATGTTTTTTACGAGTATATCTCAAGTTTATACGTTTTCTTTTCAAGTGCCGATCAAATGTATCTCTTAACAAAATTGAAGCTAGATAAAGGCACCGTTAGCTTCTTATGATAAAGTATAAAAGCATGCATTAAATCTTCACCTTGTCTTGCGTGTTGAGTTAGAACAGAATAATGTGTTACTTACTAATATATCATTCGTAGTATATCATTCGTAGTATGTTACTATGTTCCATATTTCTACGTGTAAATTAGAACAGTGCTTCATCTATGTAGGGTCAATTAAAAAAGATTCACGCTCCAAATGCAAGAGTCGACTATTCAAATATTAATAAAAACACACAGACACACACAAATTAATTCAGCAAAAACAGGGAGATTGCTATTCTCATATATCTCGCGTACAAATTATGAGCGTATATACATCGGTTGTATATTTTGTGCACATATGCAATGTTTTGCCGTTTAAATATATGACCGCTTGGTAAAAAGGAGATTCAAGCCAACCTCTCCTGCTCGTGCTGCACCTTGCTGATCAATAAAAGAGGCTCTGGCTCCCACCAACCTGCATGGGGTCAGCGTATTAAGAAGTGGCCCAAATCCTCCCCTATGAACCCCTACAAACGACGGCTCCTGTTGCCCGGTGATGCGTGCGGCACAGGACCGTTCGATGTGGGGGATCTTTGGGGGAGGCCTATTATCATTTGGAAGGTATGATTATAATAAAATAACATCCTGTATTTGAATCATGACCAATCACAACAGTAATCTGTGGTTAATCATGATTGATATTGACGTAAAGAATGTTCTACTGTGACTAATTCTCTACGCCTTTATTTCTAGTTATTTCGTCTTGTTCTAAGTCTTCAAGAAGAACGATTTAATATGTTAAGATTAATCATCTTGATGATGATTTATGATTTCTTTTCTTTTAGATCTACATCAATATTTGTAAAACATATTTAGTATAATTGAGTATAACATATAATAAAAAAGTAATGAGGAAGACCTAACAAAGTGTGGATGGATTGTGTGAAGGACGATATGTGCAAGAAGAGTGTGAATTCCGATATGACGGCTGATAGAGGGATATAGAAGAGAAGTACATACTGTGCCGACCTCACTTAGCTGGGAGAAGGGCAGAAGAAAGAAGAAGATTTAGTATAATTGAGTGAGCGTATACTTTACCATTTTGCTTATTGTAGTGTTCTTTAATCGTGGAAATGTTTTCATTGGTGAAGAAGATATTTCTGTGCCTTTCACCTGCCTGCTGTACCGCGACAGAGGGTTTGTTCGCTTTGATCCATCCACTGCATCCATCTTTAATTGTAAAGATTGATTTAAGGCACGTCCTGTATATCGAGGATGAGCTCTTAATACGCGATACTCGACAGAGTCCTAGCGGGAATCTTGATCTCTCGCGATAATATTTTTGCTTCCTAGTGGGGTTTCGACGAATTGTGGCTTTAATAGCATTAACAGCCTTTTTAGTTGTAACAGCTAGCAGCACGCGACCGCCTCGATCTTTTCTGGTCTGCAACAGAGGAAGTGTTGTTTTATCTATTGATAGTACGATATACCAACATGCGGCAGATAATAAGTTTTTGAAGTGTCTGGAATATGACCGACCGGTCCGGTTCCACACCCACTTCGTGCAATGCGATCACCGCAATACTGTTTTCTTTAACACCCCCACCTCATTCCAAATTGTAATTTGATAATGTACACGAAGAAAATATGTGAAATGGCACAGAATCGAAACAAGTATTTAAAACAATACACGTGACACGTTTTCAACATTTATGTTATTGAAAATAACATAAATGTTGAAAAAAAATAGTTTCTTGTAACAGTAATTATGGCCAAACTAATATAGTTATATATATATATAGCTAATCACGAATAAAAAAAAAACACGTAAAACTCCTGCACTTATTAAATATATATCCTTAATGTATATACCGCTAGCTGTAATGTGTATAAATACTTCCGAAAACGGAAGTACTATTCGCCTAAGCATATCCTAAGCTTGAGACTATTATTCAAAACACGAACTCTCTCCTTTCCATGTATTCAAGTTAGAGAATATCTTAATTTCCCGGTTTACTTGTAAAAACCATTAGTTTTTTTATTAAAACCCTAAACCTAAAATTGTTTTTATATCGATCAATCGTTTCAATTTACAAGATGCTTAGCGGACCTTTACTTTGCCTAAACAAACTCACCCAGAACTTATTGTCTACTTTGCTTAAGTAATAACTGGGGTCGTCTTTTATAAAGTAGACAAAAAACCTAATAAAATTAAGCCAAAAACACTAAATATATTATCTTTATTATTACTGTAGTGGCGTAACGTAGCTGATACCATCACTGCCTGGAACTATAGATATGATGCCACCCAGGTTCCATTTGAGTGATGGTAAATTATGATCCTTCATGAGCCCAAATCCCACCATATGAGTCCCTACCCGATCGTGTGACAATCTATGGCAGAGATTATGTCCAGCAGTGTACGTCTACGGGCTGACGATGATGATGATAAGAACTAACGTGTTTGGTTTGAAGTCAGCTTTACTTTCCTTCCATTTGTTTCTTGTTTGCATTTCAGAAATATACTTCTAGGCACAACGCGACCAGGAATGTTGTCGAGCTCGTTCCACTATCAGATACCGGTTAGGGCTCACTGCGGAGACGTCAGAGAGACTAGCGCTTGCAGCGGATGTCAAAGGTCGTCCGATCAAGAGATGGCCAGGACTTATCCTTTTTCTTGTTAGTGTATCTATAGAGATATATTAGAATTAAAAAAATCTAGTGCTGTTATTTTTTGGCGAAAACCTATTATTTTTTTAAGATTGTTTAGGACATTTATATACGACTAAACGTGTTACCTGGTAAGTTCCGGCAGGTGACGCATTCGCGTAATACTTCTCCTGGCGAGGTTCCTGCCGGCCACCAGCTAGTGCAGCTCATGTACGCTGCACAGAAGCATCCGAGGTCCCGCGTGCAGTAATTATTTATGCTCATGCCAAAAAAGAAGCACTGAAAAAGAATGTTTAGAGCAAAATAAAATACCTTGTTTTTCAAGTCAAGTGAATAGAACTTCAACGAATAACTAAGTAATGTTTTTATAAGGTTCAACTCATATGATGTTGATGATGATGATATCCAATTACCACTCAACGGCACTGTTGTAACAGGAGTTCACCTTATCAGCCAATTATCAGTAGGTTCGTATGTCTCCCAGCTGTGAGCTCTAATTAATTCCATTAACTAAACTCTCGTAAACCCGATCGGACGAAGGTACCAGTATGTTGTGTACACACATGATAATAGTTAAACTATATATTACTTATACTAAAAGTTTTAGGTTAGATTCGAAGCTTCAGTTTCATTTATATATAATGAGAGGGAACTGTTGAAGGTCATTGTACATCCCTCGCTGGTGGTGGGACTGTTTCTGGAGACATTTCCGAAGTACAAATAAGTGAAAAAAAAATCAAAGCTGATAAGTTTCACGCTCCCTGAAATTCAGCTTTAATATATAGACTGAAGGTATAGGAACCTCGTTTTAAGTAATAAAACAATCGAACATTTTTTTACAGATCGCGTGACATTGAAACTTGAACCTAAATAACAAGCACTAGATTTCAAAATAGTTTATAATAAGCTTTGTCTGGAACTTTGGTGTTTCAATAAATCACACAGTCATTTTCCTTCCTTTGTAAATTTCGCTAGTTAAGTTTATTTAACTTAGAACTTCATTATTCAAGTTATCAAAAGGAGATAGGAGAATTTACTTGTTTCAATTATCCGGCTAAAAGGATTTCATAAATATAATATTATATTAAAATGTACAGCGGGCATTTGTTGTGTTGTTTTGCAAAGTGACGAGACGAGTGCGACGTTCAGCTGATCGTAGTGGTATACAGATCATATACTTGTTCTCGTATCTTTACTCGTATTTCAAAGAAGACATAACCTTCCTGTTATCTCAGTAATTGCACTGGCTACAGCGCCCTTCGAACCTGAATTAAGTAAAGTTTGCACACTATTGTTTGGCAGAGTTAGGAGTTGTGGTGTATCTACGTAGAGAGCAAAGCTGTATTGTGTTGAAGCTTTAAACCAAATGATGACTTTCTTTATACCAGAAGAATATTAATAATCATTGCAGATATCATCATTGGTTGAGATGATGATGATGGAGGTTTTAATATAAATGACAGTCTGTAAAAGGATCTTCGTATCGAAATAAATGGTATTTTTGTAACAAAAGGAGATGTCTAAAATGTAACAGCTGGGGCCGTTCCCAGACACTGCCGAGCCAGTCTAGCCTTCAGTATATTTAAGGCTATTCTCATCGCAGAATTTACTTAGCTCACTCTGCATTAAATGATTCATTCACCATATATACATATATATAATATATGTCTTCGATAAAACAAATGTTATTATGAAACATATCTCTACCGACTTGTTACATGATGATATGATGTGTGAAACGATTTAATCATTAAGAGCAGGTAGTACACTTTTGGAGTCGTTAGCGGTCAAGATAGGGGTTTCTATGGCTTTCTAAACGATCCTGAGGAGGACAATGGCTGAACGCGATTTCCGGTCATTGAAGTAGTACTCACTAAGCTGGTAGAATCTGCTTAAAGTAAGCCCCGGGACGGGCTATCTCAGCATAGCGTTATCGAGGCCGCGGTCGTGCTCCGAACAGAGATGCCGAGACCTCTCCAAACGCCGAAGGTGACAACAGAGGGGGTTTTATGGGGTAAAAGCCTCCACATAACTCTGACTTTCCCCTAGAAGGTAGAGTATCTTTTCGTAGATTGCCACCCCGGAACAAAAAAAAGAAGTACATCTTAGTCCAGTACCTCATTACTTGTTTCTTCATCATATAGGGTAACTACAGCATTAAAAAATGGTTAATCATCTAGATCTAAATTGGCATTGAAATACATAAAATAATGTCAAGTATATAACTATAATTACCATTTCTACAGTCAGCCATCTAGTTGGCTGCCTGTTGAACTTCTTCAATACAAAAGCAGTTATCAGGCATCAACATAAAACTATCTCACTCACCTTCAATATATTCTTTGCACATATCATCCTAATTCGTCTTCAAAGCTTCCTCAACTCCTGACTGACGTATTTCCACTGAGCGTTCTCCAGTTTGACTGCTCAGTCATATCTGATCGCTTCTAAAGATACCTCTAAAAAAGTTTTACTAATACAGAAAAGTTTTTATATTGAAGAATGAGCCAAGTAACAATTTCACTTGATGATGATATATTTGCTTCTAATAGTAAATATGAAGTAATTTTAACAACAATAGTAACATTTTTAACCACTATACAATGATTCATGTTTTAGTAATCTCACTAGCAACAGCATCCTCCAAGTTGAGAAGGATTCTTTAATATAGGAACAGGTGAAAGTTGAGTTAAAAATGTAGAAACCGGTGAAGACGCAATAGGAAAATATTAATAGTATAAACCGAGTGTTAGTATTACTTACGAGATATATAGAATATATATATATATATATTTATTAATGTATATGGATACTGTATCGCGCATATTATATATTCGTATACCTGAAGCCTTAAATGAAAATACCGTCCGCTCAATTTCATGAGCAATTTCTCATCCGCGAGGCGTTTCAATGAGACGCTTTATGTTCCAAGTTCTTACCGGAGATTGATTAACCGCTTGAACGTAGTAAATCATATTTAACTGTTTGCGAGTAAGTTTTACACCGTGTACTCGTTTAGCTGTCGTTTAATTGCCGTTTCATCATCTTATTTTACCGCTATGTCACTGTTATTGGACTTCTATTCGGGTCCGGAACTCATGTATCATATTTCATACTAGTTTTTTAGTATGTAGTAGCATGAGAAGTAAAATCTGATTAACTGATAGAATAACGATTTGATTTGTCAGTTAAGTATCTATTACAGTTTTAGTTTTGAGAAGATAATAGATAATTGATAACAACGGCTTGCCGCTTCTAATCGAATTGTACGGGCATTCGTTTTCAATTTAGGATACATGAGGAATATAATACTGTTTCTAATAGAATATTTATTATTGTAAAAGAAAAGCATATACCCGTGAAAGGTAAAGGGTCTGAAAGATTGGTTTCAGTTTCATTGCGGGTGACAGGCCTTGAGCCGGTCGGTCGGGCCTTTATTGCAGGTCAGCCATAGATCTCATCACTGACGTACATCAAACAAAGATATATCAAAAATCATTTACATGTTTCGTACAGAAATACTGTAAATATTTTAACTTATCTGTAGCATTAATTAAATTATTTCAAAACTCCTACATAAACACTAAAATACTTTGTATGGATCCGAATTATTTGATTTCTACAGCCTTCCGAGAAAAACCGTACACCCTTTACTAGTTATCTGATTTTGATTAAAAAACAGTTAATTTAATAAACCAACGTTTCAGATTGCCACTCGAGGTTCCGTGTAACCAGCTCGGTCCAAAATACACGGGCTCTATCCCTCTTCAGTGGAGGAGGGTTTCAGCTGTTAATTATTTCCTCGTATAACATCTAACCAATAGTTGAATGTTAGGAGTGCGGTTCCTCAGGAGTTCCTCCTTTTGTTTCTATAAGTATTCTAGATTATTCTATGCTGTGAAGGATGTATTCCTTTTTTTATATAGGAAGGGTGAGCAAACGCACCAACAGTTCACCTGGTGGAATTACCATCATGTGGATGTTCAGCTTCTCGCTGCATTCAATATTATTATAGTACACATTCATAGAAAGTCTCTCTTGGAGATACTAGTACTCAACTGGTGACAAGTCTCTGTTGTCGGAGACGGTCTAGGTAGGTACCACCACAGCGCCTATAGCAACCGACAAACAGAACTATATAAACATCACTGTGCTCCGGTTGAAAGGGCGCTGAAGCTAGTGTTATCTCTGGGGCAACGAGTCTTATCATTATAGGTTTCAGACGACGAGCGCAATGTGGTGCGGTGTACACTGTCCTAACTAGCGGCATGTTATGAGTAGGCGTATCACTCACCATCACGCGAAACTTCGCAGCTTCACATAACACACGTTACCGGTTACTAAGTAATCCAAGTTCTATACTAAGAGTTCGTAACAAAACCGTTTCGTGGTATATTCCGTAGGAGTGATTCCCTGAGCACGGCTTTAGGAAAATTCCTTCACCCCTTCCATCATCGATTATATTAGATTATATATTGATTATAGATCATAAAACCAATACAGCAATCATCAGTAGATGAACAAAACATTATTTTACGAAGTTATTACACGATTTCTGACCGGAAATTGGAAATGATTTTACGAGGGAGGGATCGTTACGTTGCAAATGAGAAACTGATTATTTTCTGTTAATGCAAAATATTTGACTATTGTTGCGAAGGGGTGGTAAAACTTAAATGTGTATTGGTTTTTTAAATTACCCCTCTGAGTACAAACGGTTATTGTTTAAATATTTAAAACTTTTTATATAAACTAATAATTAATTGAAATATTGAAATTTTATTCTTCACTTCATTCATCATCAGCCGACATACGTCCACTGCGGGACATAGGCCTCCCCCAAAGATCTCCACATCGATCGATCCTGTGCTGCCCGCATCCGGCTGCTTCCCGCAACCTTCACCAGATCGTCGGACCACCTGGTGAGGGGCCTGCCAACACTACATCTACCGGTACGCGGTCACCATTACAGGGCCTCGGTGCCCCATCGGCTGTCAGTCCTTCGAGCGATGTGTCCTGCCCATTGCCACTTGTTAATGCTTACCTACAATCAGAAGTATAAAGTCAAAAGTGATCATGTTCATTACCAGCTCGTGACGTGTAGACAGATATCATTCATCATCAGATAGAATGAATTCGTTTAAACTACTTCCGGTTTCATCGCAGTTTGTAAATATGTATCGGTGGTAAACTTATATTATAATATACAGGTGATAGGTGGCTGTTGCCAGAGATCGTCTAGGTAGTTACCACCGTAGCGCCTGTTGCAGCCGACAAACAGCAGTATGCATACATTATAGTGTCCCGGTTTAAAGGGCGCTGTAGCTACTGTAATTACTGGTGTAACTAGAAAACATCTTGCATTAACGACAACAACAAACAAACGAGCACAATTTGATGCCGTGTATACCGGTCTAAGTAGTGTCACGTTGTTATAGGTAGTGGTATCACTGCCCTTAGTAGTATAAAATAATTAAGCACCTAGACGAGCGGGACGGTGACCTGATGGTAAGTGATACGTCCGTCCATAATAACTTAGCGCTAGTTACGATGGTATTCATAGAACCACATTGCGCTCGTCGCTTTGAGATGTGGGATGTTAAGTTGTTACTTCAGTATTTACTCTAGTCGCAGCGCTATTCAAACCGGAACAGAGTAATGTTTGCACAGTACTGTCTGTCGGCTGCAATATTAGCTGCGGCGGTACCTAGACGGTCTATAGCAACAGAGACCTACCAGCAGTCTAATCTTGGATTATTGAAAATACCTAACATAGCTAAATATCTGTCAGCTAAAAAACTAAATGTTACTAAAAAACAATTACAGAAAAATTATTGAACGGAAGGAATAAAAGGAAACATAATGCTTTTATTGCGATCGTGAGGAGGTGCAAGGGGTTCCGCACAAACTTTTTTTTTTTATTTTAATATAATTCCCTTGCATGGGTTGGTTCAGGGCCTCTATTTGCTTATTTATATATTCCATTGATTTATCATCATTACTTTTTTATTCTCATTACATTTACCATCCTGTCTAAATCCTTGTTTATTTATTCATTACTTTTTATGTCTCATCATTCATTCCTTTCCCTCTTTCATACTCTCCTTATCTTCCATTCTGCATCCCGTACCAAGGAGATCTCAGTTCACCCGGCGGAAAGTAATCACTGACGCCCATCAACAGTTATAACACGAGAGGGGTAGCGGTGTGTCGACTTTTAAGGGAATAATACGTTCATTTTTTGAAGATTTTTTTCTTTATATTATCTGTTAAAATTGTGTAATTTCTCTTTTTTACCTGTAGTTAATAACAAAATGCTTCTAAGATATTCCAAAACACAAAATGACCTAAAAAAAGGTTAACCTCTGTAGTTTGTTAGAAAATGCGTTGTGTTTACAGAGTTAAACTAAACCGATAAATCAGACCCTTCTTCTGCGAGAAAGCTCCGAATCCCAACGGTGGGAAATTTAGATGGATTTTACATGAATATGTATCTGTGCTACACAACAGTGGCGTGGCATATCAGTAACATATGTAGATACAATAAGACGTGAATTCACTATTAAAATTATATAGACAGAGTCGACTACCCCTATTAACCCTAAAACGCTTTTATTAATAGATTAATAATACACAGAATTGAGTTTATTAAATATTATAAACATTATAATGCAGTACCCAAAAACAATAGGTCCCACCGAGACTTGAACTCGGATCGCTGGATTCAGAGTCCAGAGTGCTGACCATTACACCATGGGGCCGATGGTTTTTGTACTAGTGAACTGCTATGGCTTCTATATTGTACACGGCACTGTAAATTACTGTTAAAGCAATTCTATAATATATTAGGAAACCATATTTCTTTAGTTCAGCAGTGGACAGCAATAGCCTGAAACGATGTGCAGCATAGGTCTTAAAATCAGAACGAGAATATTTACAAACTGTCTTTGGTGCTGCGTAGTCTTATGAAAGAGACATTCTTTCTTCTTATCAGCCGTATAACATTCACTGCTGGGTACAGACCTCCGTCAAACATCATCATCGGTAGGGAATTGGGCTTTGGCCCATTTCATTGGCCCACTGCTGGTTGATGGGAAGTCAGAGCCTCAGCGGTTGTTTAGCACGGTGGACACCGTGCAGGTGAGGTTGACATGGACTCTGTAAAATGTTGGATGGAACCCCTCACACCCCAACAGTGCTACCAGTGAGAATAATCGGTTCATTTCGTCATATTGTTACTTGTCAAGGAAGATTGACAGTATATTTCTGTTGCTGGAGAAGATAATCTCTGCTGAGGCATTACTGTGTTTCAGTTTGAAGGGTGCTTTTGCTTGTGAAATTACCGAAGTAATTAAACTTAAACTGCCTCAAGACGAAAAACATAACATAATGCAATGTATATCATCCTGACCTGCAGAAAATTGTTACGGTTAAAAGTTAAACGTCTCATTCGTCTTATCCTATAAAAAATATTGGGTAGAGGTCGAATATTGTAGAAGAGAATTCTCTGACCTCTAGGCTGTGGTATCAGCCGTTATGTAATGCTTATTTGCTTTTCCAGTCCCCTGATAATTATCTCTAATAAGTAACGATTGCAATAACGTTGTGGTCAGTTGCTGTAAACATTTCGCAAAAGCTCCGCCGCCGGGCTAAACTGATTAACTGGCTGAATGTATCAGTAATTACAAATTAACAACGCGGGCATACCGACACCCTAACACACGAAGCCAAGGTGGATATACATCAATCTCATGTTATGAAGCAAATAAAAATATGTCTTTCAATATCATAAATTCAACTGAGTTGAAACTCATGACGTTTATTAAGAGCAAGAGTAAAGCTCTCATTGGTTAGTCGAAATCAGAGTATCATAAATATCAAGTGGCTTCTTCGAACCGGAAATGAAGTTTGAAGATTAAATCGAAAAAACTATTCCGGTCTTCATTTCATGATAGAGCCAGTGCACTCTTTCATACTTTCTAATTATTTTTTCTATTGTCTTCTAAAATTATGTTTGATGCAATTTTCGTCCTCCTGGATCAACTTTGGGAAAAAATAAGAAGATTCTCTTTATAAATGTCCAAAACATTTAACCTTTGTTTGTTTTCAACAACCACTTCTTTATTGGTAATCATTTCATTAAAATGCTGTAATGGTGTATGATCAGGTGGAAAACTCATTAAGAAACTATTAAAGTACATATGTGAACACTTATGTAGAAGACAGTATTGCCCAGAAGTTGAAATATAAAAAGGATTAAGGGAAGGAAGTTACTAAAACTCTCGCTTTGCTAAGAAGATGCTCAGCCACAGCAGTCGCCTCGCCGACTCCATCGTATCGAAAGTTTATAACACATATAAAATATATAAATCGTATGTAAATGCATTCTCTTCCTAATCAATTTGAACCTTTTCAAATATTTACTCTTACATTTGGAAGCTTTTCTTTATTAACATGTAAAAATTCTTGAATGAAAAGCTGTTTCCTCGCCGTGTCAACGCAATCATCTGTAAGTTAAAACGTTTCCGGTCTGTCTGTTTGTGCAGAAATGAATCGCGCGCTGAATACACAGTTTAAGAATCCAAGTGTGAAGTGCTTTTAAAATAAATATCGCTCTTTGAGGATCTTTCCACTCGTCAATAACGTGAAAGGTTTTGAAGATGAACTCGAACGGAAACTGGGCTACTTACAAATAATAGATAAAACGATCTTCTTTTCAAATACATTTAATCTTATAAATACACATATTCTGTTCGAGATGGAGGTCAACTTGGCGGTGAGTTATATACCTTATCTATTACTAAGCTTTCGTTAAGACATTACATGTATAAAGTATACAGAACCACGATATATCTTGCAAGCAGAACAGTCCATTAGCCTGTTGTAGATTATGGTCCCGGTTCTGAATATAGTAACGTTATGAACTACAGCATTATGATCACATAACGTGTCATGATGTTGAAGATGGTTAAGTGTGCTAACTCAGAACACTGTGAAACGATGTTAGTCTCTTGTTATATTTAACTATAATACATTGCGATAGTATTTATGTAGAGCTTAGAGAAAGGTCATCTATAAATAAAGCACTACCTCCCGATAAATATCAAATGTCGAGTTAAAATTGTCTAACATATTGTCTTTCATTTCAATTTAAAACGTTTATATATGGAGACTGGTATTTTAATGAGATCAAATGTCAAGTGTACAGAAATACTTGTTCGTTTAGCTAACGGCACTGAACACTTAGCGCTTACAAATATTCTGCTGATAATTTTGGAGAATCTACATACAGAGACATAATTAAGCATCAGACTGTAACCTTTTTGTATCAGCAAACAAAAACGTAAAAAGACAACATTATCTTTCGTTTTCTTTTAATGTTCAAATTAAAAGTATTATGAGTAAGCGATCAACCCGCCTCAGGATATATTAAGTATACGAATGTTACTTTGTTTAACTTTCCGTTAAACTTGTCTACAAACAAAAGTTACAGGTCGCGACGCCCGCCAGGCTTCGTTGGTATTTACGGAGAAACAGGAAGCGAATCGTTTTGTTAAACATCGAGATATTTTTCTTAGTATCGATGTTGGTATCGATACATGATGAGAAAATAAAAAAAAAACACTAAATTTACTATAGTTATTACTACGTTATGAATGTTTAGTAGTAAAGTATTTTATATTTCATTTCATTAAGAAAAAACGGGATATAAGTTCAACCGTTGGCGAGTACACTGTACACTGTACACTGTCTTAAAATCCAATTTAAGTAGTGGTTCTTCTCCTGAGAAGTTTCTAGGTATCATTGTTAGGTTTCTTTCTGTTATTAAACTGTAATCCAGTTTAAAGGCGCAGCAGCGTATCTGAAATTTGATAACTTTGATAATGCATTATCAACAGCCGGAGGATACAGCAACGCTGTTAAGATTTCCAATGTGATGGTTCAACGTGGGAAATGACAAGATGTTCCGTCATGATATACTACCATAGAATTATTTATATACCATGTAGTTGGCAAACAAATATGCCATATATTGCATGGTGGTAAGCAGTTACTGTAGCCTGTAGACGCCTGCACTGCTGGAGCCATCACAAGCGCGGTGCTAACCTCCAATTGAAAAGCTTTGAAGTTTATACGACTATCTGCTGATCATCGAATGAATCTCTTCTGTTAATAGGCGCAAAAGCTCGTTAGCGGGTTAATAGAAACCTAAAATACTATTTTTATCTAGAGAGGTCGGGTATTTAATTGAAATAGAATTCTCAGACGAAAACTTCCTTTGCAGACCGCTCGGTACACTTCCTCGGAGGAAATTGCTTTACTAATTGAGTCTGAACGTGGGACGTCTTTAAAAGCTTTGAACAGTAGTACTACTGTTGTTGAGAGTACATACGAGCGCCAAAGCCTGCGCCAGGTCCTGACAAGTTCCATCGCAACTGTCCGTCATAATGGGTAAAATAGATCAGGTTTCCTTTGGCGATCTCATATAATATTAACCTGTAATATGTTTAGTATACGATCTGAATTACTTGAAGGAATATACTGATGCTGGGTTTCTATTTCCGGAGGACGTTTAAGAACTATGTATGTCTCCAAACAAATAAAGCCCAGGTTTGTGATATGAAATAAAAAGTGCTGGTTCCTTAAAATGAAAATAATCTCTCATAACTTTGTGAGAGCGGTGCTTCCTCTTCAATTTCACTTGAATGGAGATCTCTGGGAGAATATATAACTATGTTATATACTCGTCACAGAATTTAATATCACGAAGAAGTCGGACTTGTGATAATCACATGATAAATGAATACTCAGCAAAAGTTCGGACTCATACATTGGATTGAATCTTCCATAACAGCTAATTTACGTTCCCACTGCTGGCGCACAGGCCTACCCTCGATATGAGGGCGATTGGGCCACAGTCACTACGCTGGCTCAATGCGGGTTGGTGACTTCACACACACCTTAGAATAATTTTCAATTCATGTCCAGGTTTCCTCGCGATGTTTTCGTTCACCGTTTGTATCTCGCTGTTGTAACTAAAATCCACAATTGTACATAACTTAAATATTAAGTCATCGGTACATGCCGAGATTAGAACCCGCGACCTTCGGAATGAAAGCCGCACGCTCTAACCATTGGGCCAGCGAGCTACTTTGATTGATCAATCGATTGAATCTTACTCCCATATTTATTATGGGAGTAAGGAAACAAAATTGTAAGCAAATTATGAACAGTTCAAGATAATCTGGTTTCACTACAACTACTCTCAAAGTATTTACATACATAAGAAGATTATTTAATATCTATGGATATCATTTATGGCTGTGAGACGTGGAATGTCACGAAGATCATATCGCACCAGCTTCAGGTTTTCGTCAACCGCTGTCTTCGTCGTATTCTCGGTATTCACTGGGTCGAGAGAATCTCCTGGAGCTCTGCCGTGAATCTCTATTCGATTAACGAATCAGGCGACACAAATGGAAGCAGATTGGCCACCACTAAGAAGAGATTCCAACCATATTCCTAAGCAGGTGATTGAGGCAGACGAGATGAAGAAGATCAGGAAGACCCGGAACAAGATTAAGCGTGAAGCCCAAGACCGAACATGATGGAGAATCACTGTGATCGCACTTTGCCACATCGTAGGGCCACAGGATGTTAATAAAAAAATATCTAAATCATTTATCTTCTTAAGAAACGATATTAATTTCTGTGCATAGTTGATTATGGAAATACATCGATCCCCCAA
The DNA here is from genome assembly GCA_033220335.2 of Troides aeacus. NCBI lineage: Eukaryota > Metazoa > Arthropoda > Insecta > Lepidoptera > Papilionidae > Troides > Troides aeacus. The sequence continues at coordinate 11,881,345 of CM067278.1, forward strand.
AAAACAAACCGGAGGGTGAAGGAGATTGATAGTGACGTCGGGGGTGCGGATTAATGTTTTCTGTAACAGGAACTAGATTTACTCACTCCGGTAACTGAGCAATGGATTACCTTATCCGGTTTGATGAAGATGTTCACGGCCGTGGACATCGCTCACCTTAGCTGTACCGCCTCTTCATTTCTTCCCATCCCGACTTCACTCTAATGAAATTTTTGGACACATATATATATGTTTATTTTTTGTCTTTACTATGCATATGTTAATAAAATAGTTTGATACGGTATTTAATTATTTATCTATATAACTTATCCTGTACTAGTTTTCTTATATATGACATCTCTTCATCATCCAAGGTTGACTGATAGATGATGACAGTATATAAATGTTCGCCTCTAATATTCATAATAAGGAACCTCTTTTGTCCTTCGTATGAAAGCTTTCCTTGCGTTCATACAAAATGCGGAAAGCTTCAACGTATTCATATTTAAATAAGCTCCTGATAATGATATAACTTTTAATGGAATCATGCGCTGGCCGCATGAGAACCTAACCGCTTCGGCTGGTCGGAGATTGGAAGACATATTTATCATCACATCCGGTTAGCGCTTCTCGTGCGACGTACGATATATTACATAAAGCACAATTTAAGAGGGAACATGTTAGGATATCTTCACCGCCAATTTATTCCTCGCTAAAAGGTGACTAAATGAGGAATAGATCCAAGGAAGTTGAAGCAGCTTTCTCTTATAATAATAATACTTTTTGTATACCCCTTTTATCTCCTCGTCTATCTCTTACGTACATAATAATAAGTAAAACTAATAATAATAAGTACTAACCGATGTCTTGAAATAATCTAGATAGGTAATTAGTATACATACGTTACTGTGTGCCAGTTAGAATAGCGCTGTTTCGAAGAAGATTATTACTGTAACGATATTTAACATTTTATGCATGCGACAAGCGAATTGTAATGTTCTTAGCCAGCACCTCACGGGTATGAGCTGGTACACATCATCAGATACCTGTTCCATCGTTTAGTTGAATAAAAAGGTTAAACTAACTAAATACATTATAACTATAGCATAGTAACAATAATGTTGATCATATATATATGATATCGATGAGTGTGTGGAAGTTCCGAAGCAATAAGCCCGATAAGTAACTTCGTAAGTAAGCGGAAGTGAGGATATGATATGTTTCAGTTTATTGGACCACCTGTAGCAGGGGGTAACTGTAAACTGTGGGGTAGTATGACACAAAAAATAATCGTTTAACATTTATATATACAGCAGACGACGTGGACTTCTGTCGGCTGATGATGATGAGGACGAGGCTGATGAAGAGATGTCCAGTGATCCGTTGACTCATCACGAGATCTCCTAAACCATTAGACATAAACATACAAAATTTGTTAAAGATATTGCTTCTGCCATTCAGAGGTCAGTTAAGAATGGATCTTATAAAATTCTTTCCCCCAAGGCAGTTGGGGGGTGTTGTGGGCGAGCAGAAAGGGCAGGGAAAGGCTGTGATAATCTTTACAACATGTGTTTAGAAATTATGCTCAATTTCACAATAATAATGCATCGAAGCTTAATGAACAACTATCTTCAGGAACAGGGCACGAGAGTCTAGACTTCAGTAATTCTAGTCAAAGTGAGGACTAGATTATTTTTGGAAGTAGTAAAAGGATGTAGTATTAAGTGAAGATCCGCATTCATTGATGGTAGGTCTCTGTTGCTACAGACCATCTAAGTACCACCGCAGCGCTTATTGCTGCCGACGTACAGTACCGTGTTCCGGTTCGAAGGGCGCTGTAGCTAGTGAAATTACTATAGTGACGAGGCTCAACATCATGTCTCAAGGTGACGAGTGCAATGTGGTGTAGTGTATATCATCCTAATTAACGCCACGTTGTTATAGGCATGCGTATCATATACCACCAGGAGAACGTCCCTCTCGTCTCGTAGTATAAAATATTTCTTTTTCAGCACAGCTGTGAAACTGTAACCGAATACAATTTCATCGTGCCACTCTATGATGTAGTTTATTACTTGTCACAAGTTTTGGATGAAATTCCGCCAGCGAACTGAACTTTGACGCGTGTATCGCTTTCCCAATAGTTAATACCAGGTTGCCGGAAACATATATTCGAGGTTATAGGTTTTTTTTTATGTTACTATCGCACAAGCCGTCTGTAGCAGTGTGGCGCTAGAAATCCCACAGCAAAACATTCTGCTCTTATTTAATCTACCTAATAACAAATACTGTGCGCTGATGGTGTTTCGCTGAGAATACTCCAGCTCTTATAACTTGAGGGTTAGAATAAAGCAAATTTATTATGTCATCGGATTCAGCGGTACCGAGACAATCATCTGATAGTAAACGTTACTTAGGATGATATACACTGCACCACATTGTGCTCGAGACATAATATCTAAAGTTTCATTACCTAAATAATATCACTACCCTCCTAAGGCTCGCTTTTTGAACTCTGAGGGTCCTCACTCTCAAGAATTACGAATCCAAGGACCCTTCTAGTCGCCTTGTACGACAGCAGGGAAATACCTTAGTGCTATTCTTAATAGACCGAGACTACAGAGCTTAAATAAAATGTAGTCAAGTTGTGCCTTAACCAATTTATGTATCCCAACCTTGTCAAGAGGAGTGCTGACCGTCTTTCAATAGACACAAATAATTTCAATACCTACAACTCCCTTCAAACCAGAATACAGTTAATAAACACAATATTGTTTTTTGGCTGCAATAGGAGTTGCGGTGGTACTCAGACAGTCTCTGTCAACGCAGACCTACCATTAGTGAACCTTCACCACTTGTGAAGTCTTGGAATTGAGCTGGAGTTCTCCTATACTCATATATATATATATATTATATATTAACAATGCTGTCTGCAGTTTAGATAATATCTGAAATATGAGACCTTTTAAAGAGTGAACAAAGAGGTATAGAGTATTTATTATTATGAAACGACAATAGCCACCCGATCCGGGCCTCCCTGCTTGATACATTTATAGTATCCGGCATGATCTCGTGCAGTGAATGATCGTAAAATTGGACCCTCGCTACCCTTTTCACATCGATGCCTACCGCCCTTATTATGCATTGATACAAAATACTTTCAATACTTATAACAGTCATAAATATATTTATTGATATTTGAGAAGCAGAAAGCAAGAGTTCACGTGCACACACCCTCAGCCCTTAAAGTTGGAGCTTATTGGAAGCTTTTCTACTGATTAATTTAACACTTCTTAGTACAAAGGTGATGATATACGCGGATAATATCACATTAGTATCTGTACTAATGTATAGAACTGAGTTTAATTTGTAAATATCCTATTAAAATGTTCTGATCTATCACGAAATTTTTATAGTGATTGATCTTTATTATCGGAGGCTTAAAGAACTTAGAATGGTAGTGGAAGTATGTCAACAAAAAGCCCTGAATTTTTTTCTAGTGCGTCATACGTTTTCTATGGGGCTGTCTCGAGAGGAAATTCATTTTGAGGAGAATAAAATGCAGACGTACTTACTCTCGAAGAACTCTGGAAACTGTTAAAAAGGCGGTGGGCTACTGCACTCAATGGAGACTTTGTGCGTGGTCACGAACCTCAGCAGTGAGAGAGCAACGAAAAAGAAGTTGTAGGCTTCAGTTCCCCGCATGCGATATAATGTAGCCCTCATAGCGACCTGTATAGTATGCAGGGTATCATCTACTTCCACTATTTTTATAGGGGGCTAATATACTTATAATCGAGCGAATGTCGTGTTGGTTTCGTACGTGAAGTCCAAATATTTTTACTAATGGTTCTACGCGAACAAAGCGAGCAGGAAATTTGGAGTCAGGTACATTTAAATTACTCTTTTATTACACATTATTTAACGTAAGCTACTAAAATAAGCTTTAAACGGAAACTACTTAGAAGGCTTGCAACAATGATCCTATTCATAAAGTGCTCCAGATTCATCCTATAATACCCTATCACGTGCATGGTGGAAGAATTGGATGGGATTTCCAATCCTGGTCTATTTGCTGACGTTACACCGCTATTATTTGTACCTTCAGCTACTTATACTTTTTTTACCTTCGACTTTGCCGATCAAGAATACAGTGGTGGTAGCTTGTAATTACAACGTACCATATAGGAGCTTAGATTTAATATAATGCTCAAGGTGAGCAAAATTCAGTGCAGTGTAAATCATCTTTAGTGCCTCGTTATCTTTACGCAGGTGAATGTAGTTCACGATATAGTTCCTAAGCACAGAAACCGTCTCAAGTCGCATTAAGTTACGAGAGAACTGAGAGTATTTGAACGAGGAGTCCGATCTAGGAAATGATTTGAAAGAGTACTCGTCGAGTGGAATTGTAAAACTCGATACATTTGTTAGTTACAATTGAATTTGTTTCAACATCAAATCGATAGCTCGATTTACAGATCACTTAGGATCGAGAAATCACCGACATCGAGTTGCAGTCGGTGGAAAATTGTTTCTTCAGACAATAGAAGATTGATTGCAGATTGATCTGAACTTAAGTTTAGTTCATTTAAAGTTGTACGGTTTCAAATTAATGTCATCACTTACACAACGAAGTGGGAGATCTCTTGTCAGAGTCCGTCTACGTGGGTACCACCGCAGCTCCTGTTGCTGCCAACAAACAGTCCTGTACAAACATTACCGTATTCCGGTCTGTAGGTCGTTGTAACTAGTGAAATTACTGAGGTAGTGAGACTTAACATCTCGTGTCTCAAAGCGACGAGCGCGACGTGGTACAGTGTATAACATTCTAACTAGAGACAAATTGTTATGGGCAGGCGTGTCACTTACTATTAGGTGAACATCCTGCTCGTTTGATCGCTTCGTTAAATAAAAAAAATGTTTGTCTCAGTGATTGTAACTGTTGCAATGCCGTTGTTGTATTCATGCAGAGACAGCAAAGATTGTATCTCAGACAGCCTAATGTCCTACATTTGCAATAAAAACTATTACATTTTAAACTCTATCTTCATACAGAGTTCATAATGCAATTTATTGCACTCCCGCTAAGAGGGCAATAAATGGAGGGCAATCAGAGGGAGTGCACGCCTCCGTTATCTAACCTGACAATGATTTATAAAGAGGAGTTACAGAACGGAAACTTATTAAGCGTTTTCATAAACCGTTCAATTAACTAAATGAGATCACATGAAATAAACTTAGACCGGATGTGGTTAAGTACCATTTAACACTTATCGTAAGATGTTAAGTCTCATTAGAGTGCCCTTCAAACCGGAACACAGTAACGTTTGCATGTGTATATAATTTACTTGTTCATCTCTATCGTTTCATTATAGTCATGAAAAAGTCTATGGAATACTGAAAATATTATAAGTCATCATGGTTAACTTGAACTGGTCCACCTTGAGACCCACCTGCCTCTCCAGGAGTAAAGATATAGAAAAGCTTTATAGAATTTAATATAGAAGTTAGTAAACTATTAATAACTGTATTACCCATTTGAATTTGTTACTTTCGCGTTGCTGGAGATAAAAGTTTGATGCCTCCCGCCAGGTGCTGCTGAATACTTCAGCGAATTTACTTCGCGGAGTCATAATCAGGAGTAATGGACTTTTTAGTGTGATTAAGTAAGAAGGGGACAAGTGCGGGAGAGACCCTCACTTAGATCACATTTGATATAAAACAGCGACGTTTCTAATAGAAATAAATTGTACGCAATAGATACGTTTAATGTTACAGCTCAGGATTATGTGTTTGAGATGATACCTAGCAAATTGGAAGCTGCTAAAGATGATAACCTCAAGATTTTCTGTTGAATATAATGCAGAAGAGATAAATCGTAGATATCCATTGGTATCAACTGCTGATATTCAACCTGTGAGGTTCCATCAGTGGTAACTTAAATTGTATTTGTAATGGCGGATATATTTAAAACTGTTAAGTTATACAACTAGCTGACCACCCATGTAACACCCCCTCAACACCCTGGAGATGGAATTTTGTAAAATGCGTTCATAGCTGACCAATACTCGGCTAAAGGAATATTCCTTAAGTGTTTTAAATCTCCAGGTCTTAAGGTTCCAGAGATATCGTGATGAGTCTCATAGGTGGCTATTTCTTATACATATATCTTCTTTTTACAATGCCTCTCAACTGGTGAAGGTTGGCGATCGGCGTGGTACAGTCCTTTCTGTCTCGGGTTCGGTGGAACAATTCCGACGTCCCAGATATGTCAGTCCATATTGCAGTTTTCCATGCTGGATACTAGGAAATATAGTGCTTCCTGTTGCCGTCTGCACTAGGCCTTTCAGAGGTTACTTATACCTCAAGGCTGCTGAAGTCTCATCCTGCAAGTTGCCTGGCCGGGTGTGTGGTTATACTTCCACTGCTCGGTAGTCAGAGCTTCGTCCGTTATCCAGATGCGGTCACCGCGGGCAGGTGAGGTTAACTGTTGGGCCGGATAGATCTTATTTTTCGTTATTCTCTTACCTAAATTAACCCTTAAATTAAGTTGAATATGAAAGTAATAATTAATAACTTGAGATAATAAAGCGAAAAATAAAGAGGTAGGTGATAATAGGTAGAGCTTAAAAGAAAAACTTAGGAGAGAAGTAGTTACCTGAAGAGAATAGAAAAAATATTGGGATGCACAGGTTTGGATGATGCTATTTAATAACCTTTAATATTGATATAAAAGGAGATTAAATCATCATGATCATCAGCCGATAGACGTCCACTGCTGTACGTAGGCCCTCCCACCAAACATCTCCACATACAGTCGGCATGGCTTCCGGTACCACTGGCTACTAGGTAATATCGTATGTAGGGATTCATATAGGGGGATTTAAGTCATTCCCCGCCAAGCTGGCTCAATGAGGGTTGGCGGGAGTCAGAGGCTCGTCTGTTGATTAGCAGGGTGTATCACGAGCAGGTGAGGTTGGCTTGGGTCCCGCGAGTTTGGTGACGATACAGGCTCTGTAGCGATCTACTGGGGCGGCGGAGATGGTGCACGACCCTGCTCCTTAATCAGAGGACGGGGTTACGTTGCAGTGCAATGGGGAGCCGTAGTTGTAGTGGGTTGTTACGTGTCTCCGAACAGGTCTCTCGCCGACTACGAGGAGTACCTAGACGAGGTGGCAGTTTGTGTTCGTAGTTACCTACCTCGTCCGGTGATTGTTCTGGGGGACTTTAACGCTCACAACAGAGCATGGGGGAACCGCAGAGATGATCGAAGGGGAGACACGATGTTAGAATGGGCGGCTGGATTGGATCTCCGTTTGGTAAATAGGGGGTCAGTTAGCACATACGTGCGATGGCAGGGGGAGTCGGTTGTGGACCTAACATGGGCGACTCCTGCTGCGATTCGCATGTTATCGGGCTGGAGAGTTGCAGAAGAGGTGGTTACTCTTTCCGATCATCGCCACATCGTCTTTGATGTTGTAATGCGAGGGCCAGAAGGTAACTACTGCCGCAGAAAAAGCAGTCCAACGCGACGCTGGTGCTTAAAGCGACTTAACCGGGATATGGTTATGGCCGCCTCCTATATCGCGGCATGGCCTAATGCTGAATAAGGCTCATCGGATCCGGAGGTGGAAGCAAAATGGTTCCAACAGGCAGTCACGCAAATTTGCGATACCTCAATGCCTAGGGCCAGTTGTTTAAAGCGCGGAGCTGTGTACTGGTGGTCTGAGGAAATTGCGCGATTACGCGCAATTTGCCTGCGGAGCCGACGCCAATACACTAGAGCTCGAAGGAGAAATAGGCGAGCTCCAGACGATCAGATAGCCAGACTTTACGGCGAATATCGAGCGGCTACAAAGGCGCTACAAACTGAAATTTCTAGCGCAAGATCTCGGTCCTGGTATGAGCTCTTGGAGGGACTTGATAGAGATCCGTGGGGGCGTCCGTACAGGATGGTGCTGGGCAAGCTTCGCCCGTGGATGCCCCCAGTGACGGAAACTTTAGATCCGATTCTCTTGGAGAGAGTAATTAGTACTCTTTTTCCAAAGAACCGGACAAATCGCTTCATTCACATCTCTACGTCTTCGTGGGAGTGGGAGAGCGAAATGGAGGTAACTGAACAAGAGTTGGACCTAGCTGTGAACCGCTTGAAGCAGTGGAACACGGCACCAGGACCCGACGGAATCCCCGGACGGGTCTGGGTCTTAAGTGTGGCTGTTTTGGGGAACAGGTTGAGACAGTTATTTTCTAACTGCCTTCGTAAATCCAAATTTCCTAAACCCTGGAAGGAAGCCCGATTGGTCCTCTTAAAGAAAGACGGCAAGGCCTCAGAATCCCCATCTGCGTACCGTCCCATATGTCTATTGGACGAGGTCGGCTAGTTGTTCGAAAGGATTCTTGCTGTCCGTCTCAATCGGCATCTGTCGCGCGTCGGTCCGGATCTCGCCGAGAGCCAATTTGGCTTCCGACGCGAGCGTTCCACCGTAGACGCCATTTTACGCGTCCGCTCCCTGTCTGAACAATCTGTAGACAAAGGTGGTGTAGCGTTGGCGATAAGCTTGGACATCGTCAACTCCTTTAATTCTCTGCCATGGGACGCGATTAAAGAGGCACTAATCCATCATCTCAATTCTCAATTCAATTCTCTACCTGCAAGACGTGATCGCGGACTATTTGCGTGACAGGTACATTACGTACGTGGATCAACACGGAAATAGCATCCGAAAGGAAATTCTGCGAGGGGTTCCACAAGGATCGGTCCTCGGACCACTCTTGTGGAATCTGGCGTATGACGCAGTTTTGCGAGTTAGTCTCCCCGCAGAAGTAAATGTTGTATGTTATGCAGACGACACTTTGGTGATTGCTAGTGGAGACAACTTTGAAAGGGCCAGGGAGCTCGCCGAGCTTGGAGCGGAAGCTGTCGTCGCTAAAATACACGAGTTAGGATTACAAATAGCGCCACACAAAACCGAGGCGCTATGGTTCCACAAAATGCCGAGGTCTAGGGAACCACCTAACTGGTGTGTCCAAGTAGGTGGGCACGATGTGGAAGTGGGCCGGTACATGAAGTACCTTGGCCTGACATTGGACAGTCGTTGGGGCTTCGAAGAACACTTCGAGCGTCTAGTACCCCGGATCGAGAGGATAGCCAGTGCAATGCACAGACTGCTACCCAATCTCGGGGGACCAGTAGAGGAAGTTCGCCGCCTCTATGCGGGAGTAATACGATCCGTAGCCTTATATGGCGCGCCAGTATGGGCTAAGAGGCTAGCCATCCGACGCTGTAGAACTAAAATCTACAGCGTTCAGCGAAGAATGGCCATAAGGATCGTACGAGGATACCGTACAATATCCTTCGAGGCGGCGACAGTCTTAGCTCGATTTCCACCTATGGATATCCTTTCGGATATGGATGCGAGGGTGTACGACCGCATCCGCGCCATCCGCCAGAGCGGTGGGAGTGAGCCAGACGAAGTACTCAAGACGGCTCGACGGCAGGAGCGGCGCAGGGCTCTTGCAGCGTGGCGCGATAAGCTCTCGGAAGAGAGGTATGCGCGCAAACGCGTTGTGGGGGCGATCTTGCCGGTCTTCGATGCCTGGATGCAACGACACGGAGGAAGTCTCACCTACAGACTTGCACAGATATTTACTGGGCACGGGTGTTTCGGTGATTATCTGTGCAAGATTGGACGAGAAGCGACGGCGAATTGTTTTCACTGCGGAGGAAGAGAGCTGGATTCCGCATCGCACACGCTCGCGGTTTGCCCGGCATGGGAACCGGAGCGGCGGATCCTGATAAACCAGATCGGACAGAACCTCTCCTTGCCAGTAATCGTGTCGGCGATGCTGGGAGGAGACGTTGCATGGAGGGCCGTAGCCTCCTTTTGCGAAACTGTAATGGTACAAAAGGAGGCTGCTGAGCGGGCTAGAGAGAGGACAGATCCCGCTCGGAGAAGAAACCGTCGTGGCACTACCGTGCGTCAACACGTCGCACCGGTGAATGGTGCTCCCCTACCATAATGGGGCCTTTTGGGTTGTTGGCGATCAGGATGGGGGTTCTCATCGCCTTCTAAACGACCCTGAGGAGGACAATGGCTGGACGTGGTCGCCGGTCATTGAAATAATACTCACGAGGCTGGTAGGGTCTGTATAAGCAGACCCCGAGACGAGCTATCCCAGCATAGCGTTAGCGAGGCCGCGGTTGTGTTCCGAACGGAGATCCCGTGACCTCGCCAAACGCCGAAGGTGACCACCGAGGGGGTTTTAGTGGGTAAAAATCTCCACATAACTCTGACTTCCCCCCAGGAGGCAGAGTATCTTTTCGAAGATTTCCCCCGCGAAAAAAAAAAAAAAAAAAAGAAAAAAAAAAAGGGTCCCGCGAGTTGTTGTGTGGGACCACTTACACTCGATACATTATTATTTAAGGTAATACAGTAAATGAAGATTAGCATTTCGTTTACTTACTTAAGTAAATATATAATGTACTTATTACCAACTTAAGTTTTTGAAGCTAGTCGTAGAATTATCGTTTATATACAAAGACAATGAATAATCAAACGCATGGCCAACAAACGAACATCCCCATTTAAATGCTCTACTTTAATTGAAGGGTGCGACTCGTGGCTTCGCTTGAGATGCAAGCTATTCATCAGTGTCGGGTGTCCTGAGCGAAGTTAAGCGCTTAAGTACAAGCACTTAACTTGATTGCCGCAGCAACGGAGACCTGGTTCAATAGCAACACTAAATTATTTATGGTGCGAGAGTCTCTTCTTATCAATCGATAGCAGAAATCGTCTATTTTTTTTAAACATAACTATTAGAGAAGCTTCCGTTATCCGATTTCCGGTTCCGGTATCACTTTAAATTTTCAATTAGTTGGTCTATGATTCCACCTCATGGGAAGTTTTCCAGCGCGACGTTTATAAGTACGCGATCGCCGCTAGAGATCCTCACTGCCTCATTGGCCGTCAGACCTTCGAGCGATGTGCTCTGCTCATTGCCACTTAAGTCAAGAAATTTTTAGGCTATATCGGTGATGTTAGTTCTTCTGCGGAGAAACTCCGAGCATAGCCCTCTCCTTTGCCTATGGGTGATTTGGAGCCTTATCCAGAGTATCAGCTTCGTCTAATGTTTTACTGGAAGTAGGTCTCTGTTGCTCGAGACCGTCTAGGTAGCTACCACCGTAGAGCCTGTTTCTGCTGCCAAACAGTAGTAGGTAAATATTACTGTGTTACAGTTTAATGGGCGCTGTAAGTAAAGAAATTACTGCGGTAACAAGACTATATATCAAGGCGATAAGCATAATGTGGTTCAGTGTATAACATCCTGAACAGCGCCACATTTTGGGCAGGCATATATCTTACATCTTCCAAGAATAAAATCCATCATAATTCTAAGAATCTTTAACCTATAATCTAAATGTAGGTAGGCGAGGACGTTGAAGATTTTGCCAGAAAAAAAACGTCGGGGGAAACATTACACGAAGATAAAATTACCATAAATGATGAATAGGTTTAAGGCTGAGCGCCGAAACGCTTAAACACCATTTGGCTCTGAATAAATAATAAACGACCTTATGATGTCTCTCTTATTACATTTAGTTTAAGTTATATCATCGTCATCATCGTCATCAGACGGTAGACGCCCACCGCTGGACACGGCCTTCCCAAAAGAACTCCACATTTGTAGGAGTTTAAATGGGCGGTTTTGAGCCATTTACCAACTCGCTAGCCTAATGCGAGTTGGTGGGAGCCATAGGTTTTTTTATTGATTACCGTGGTGCACTACGAGCAGGTGGATTGGCTTGGGTCCAGTGTGTTTGACCTTTCCAAATGACCAAGTTGACAACCGATGGGGTTTTAGTGCATAGAAATCTCCATATAACCCTGACTTGCCTCCAGAAAGCAGAGTATCTTTTTGAAGATTTCCCTCCCCAAACAAAAACAAGGGTCCCGTGAGCTGCAGTGCATGACCTCTCACATCTTATGTTATATACACTACTAATATCAAAGCTGATGGTTCGCAGCCATTTACTACATCATCAGCAAGGGTTTTCCCGTTGAATAGACATGTCAGCTATTAACAAGGTTAAACTTATTCATTATTCACTACGCTCAGTTTTTCATCATTTTTTCTACACAACTCCTGGATACCATCATTATCATTATCAGCCGACAGTCGCCCACTGCCGTCCCCCAAAGATCTCTACATCGTTAAATTCTAGACAAGCTGCTTCCCGCAACCTTCACCTGATCGTCGAATTACCTGGTGGAGGGCCTACTAACACTGCATTTTCCGGTACGCGGTCGCCATTCGAGAACTTTGTTGCCCATCGGCAGTCAGTCCTTCAAGCAATGTCTCCTACTCATTTCCACTTGAGGCTAGCAATTTTTTGGCTATGTTAGTGACCTTAGTTCTCCTATGAATTTCCTCATTTCTAATACTATCACACGGGGAACGATGAGCATAGCCCTGGCCATTGATCTAGGTCAAGTCTTAGTCACCAGTCCCACTGTAACCGGCCACGTATCGCGGATAGGTACCAACAAACAGTAGTGTGATAACATTACTGTGTTCCGGTTTAAAAAGCGCTATAGCTAATAAAATTACTGGGGTAACAAGATATGTCTCAACGCGACGAGCACAATGATATGAATGTGGACCTTTAAAAAGTCTTTGTTCAGAAACGTATGGAACAGCTTCAGGTAGCACGTGCCGTTATAGCTGAAACCCTCCACCCCTACATCATCGACCCGTGACGCCGCGTCTAATTCGGTGCGGAGACCACCGCCGTTGCTCCTCATCCACCTGTCATATCCAACACCATTAGCGTGTAATGAACCATCTATTAGGGGGAAGACGCTATGTTTTCGTTAAACCAAAAAAAAAACTTAAAGGAGGGTAAAAACATAAAGCTGTCAATTTGATGTCTCTACCGCGAGGCTCCTTTCCTCACAGTAACATAGAGTCGAGGATCCTTCACAGAATGTATTTAAGTATAAAGAATATTTAAATAAAAATTACACGCGCTCTCTTTCTTTCCACGAGGAAAAGGACATAAAATTCAGATCCGCCCGCCGGGCACCAGGTAACTTTTAATGAAGCCGTGATGCTGCGGAAAGATGAAGTGGCGTGCATTTTAAAAGCTCCGCCTTGAATTATGATCTAATTAAAACTAAGTCGATCGATGTGGAGATCTTTGGAGGAGGCCTTTGTCCAGCAGTGGACGTCTATCGGCTGATAATGATGATGATGATGAAAACTGAATCTGGAGGAACGGTTGGGAAGCAGTTCTGGTGATAATTGGCCGGAAGCTCCGATGGAGAAGATTACGAACTAGATTATAATGGAAGAGGTAAAACGAGAAGCTGATGGATATGGCTCAAAGGCACCCATACTCAATAGAGAGGATTATGTTCGGAGTGTCTCCGCAGAAGAACTAACGTTACTAATATAGCCTAAACGTTTCTAGACTTGAGTGGCAGTGGGCAGGTCATATTGTTTGAAGGTCTAACAGCCGGGGGAACAGTAAGGGTCTCTAGTGACGACCGCGTATCGGTAGACGCAGTGCTGGATGGTGTCTCACAAGGTGGACCGATGATCTGGTGAAGGTTGCTGGAAGCTGCTGTTTGCGAGCAGCCCAGCAACAACCGATGAGGAGATATTTAGGGGAGTACTATATCTAGCAGTGGACGTCTATCGTTTGGTACTGATAAGTCGATTGCGACATTAGCTTGGTTCATCATCATCATTATTAGCCGACAGACGTCCACTGCTGGACATTAGCTTACCGGAATATGATAATGTTTGCACAGTGCTGTTTGTCGGCTGCAACAGGCGCTGCGGTGGTCCCCGCACAAACGTTACCGACCGTCAGTCCTGTGCAAATATAACTGAGTCCCGGTTTGAAGGACGCTGTCGTTAATGAAATTACTGCGCTAATGAAACAACATTTTATGTCGACAAGTGTAATGTGGTGTAGTTTATAACATTTCCATTAGAGCCACGTTGTTATGGGCAGGCGAATCACTTAAAATCAGGTGGATGTTCGTCTCGTTACTTCGTTGAATAAAAAAAAAAATTGAAAATACTGTTTTCCGTTCCAGTGAAAACAAAGTTGTCGGGGACTTGTGACATTCAATAAGCTTGCACCAGCATGGTGGATGATCAACAGTGACTCTCTCCATGTGAGAGAAGGTCCCGATTCCCAACAGTGGGATTAACAAGAGGGCTCTTTATGTATTCATGATGTGTATATAATAAAAAGATTTTCTAATAGCGACAAAGTAACGTCTATACATTGTCCCCCGGCGACAGGAACAGGCGACGTGAAGATGTAGCACTTGTAGCGCTGACGCGGCTACTGTTTCCTTAAAAGAAAATATAACGATGATGAGAAATATATTCTTCATTTTCATCAAGAAAAAAAAAAGTTGATAATTTAACTTTCACAAAGTTACCCAGAACAAACAAGCAGCCCTGAATGTATAAGGAGGGAACAGCTGATGAATAATTAATAGGCTTCTGTACCTACGTTGTAGTGTACTACCGGATCATACGGATGTCCCACGATTTCGGCTGAGTTGAATCAAAAATACTACTCGTGTCTTCACTGAGGATCTACCAGCTTTGGTGGATATGGAGTAGGTAATTATTACGTTATTCTTGAAGTCTAGGACTTATATTTTAAGAGACGTAGCTGTTCTGGACTGATATGACGAAAGAAAGAATTCGGATCGACAAAGCCAAACGACCTGCGCATTTTATTCATCTACGTAGTGACAAAAAAGATGGTAAGTTTATCAGGTACAGGTCTTTTAATTGGTATAATATAAACTGGTCTGGTAACACTAACTTGGTATTGTATTAATGATTAGTACTTAACTGAATCAAACTTTTTTTATAAAGAATAGTTTAAAGTTTTCATTACCATCAGAAATCTGGTGAAGTTAGCTGAAATTGTTCGCTCAGATAAAAATATTACATAATTTCATAACGGATATTCGTTTAAGGAAAACTTATTTCCGGCGAAACAATATAAATGTAGTCATGAAGAGTCTGTCGAATGCAGGTCACTTCGATCAGCGATTAAGTATTTAATCTAAAGTAAACCCTAGACTAGCTTAAAGGTATTTTCTTTAAGAATGGACATGTTTGTGTGCAGGAGCAGAGTATTCGTTAACTGCTGAGATCAAGATCTAATTGTGGAGTTAAACGAACGACAGAATCCGCAATGTTCTAGATATTTCGAATGGACAAAGGTCCAGCCGGCGACGGACTGTCTGAACTGAAACACATCGAACCGGAGCTCCGGTGGAATTGAATTAGTGTACGTCGCTCACAATCCGCAGGCGGTCTCATCACATTCGCTTGTAGGGTAGATAACTTAATAGTTACTTTATATACTATATCTGAAAAACATCCATCTTTTGTAGCAAAGCTTTTAAAGCTTAGCTTTTTGACAATGATGATGTTAGCCACGATTTTTTTTAATGAGACCTTAACAATGGTTGCTCTGTTTTCTATGAAACGAGTACAAAAATGTTTTTTTCTCTGTATCTTAAGTCATCTCATTAAGTCTCAGCCCCCACGGGCAGCCTCCCCCGCGGCGCCGCGCGCCCTCACACGACTTGACTTTAAAAATATTTATCCAAAACTAACGTTAAATTTTAAAACCAAAGTTACAGTGTTTTGTTCACGAGAATATTACTGAAACAGAGTAAGTGAGCTGGTTCGTTCGGAGATGTACAACCCCACCGGATGGAGTGCACTTTACTTAAGCAATGTTTAAACTTTAAACATTTTAAACGGAAAATGCATTTGCATTTTTGCTTCACTTTCAGTGAAGTGAACCAGTTTTATACAGCATCGCGCTTATGTAATTAAGTTACATGAGCAGGTTTATTTTATTTCACATAATTTTTTTTGTTCAACGAAGCAAAGAGACGAGCTGAACGTAAATCGGATGTTAAGTAATACTCCTACCCATAACAATGCGGTGCTAGTTAGGACGCTATACACTGAACCACATTGAGCTCCTTGCCTTAAGATATAAAATTTTCAGTTTTATTACCACAGTAATTACTATAGCTACATCACCCTTTAAACCGGAACGCAGCAATGTTTACATATTACTGCAGTGTTACATACCTAGACGGTCTCCAAAAAAAAATGACTACGAGTAGACTAAACTATTACCACATCACCAGGTAGTAATATGAGATAAAGTCTAGATAAAGAGGCGTGATATATATGTATGTATGTATGTAGTAACACATAGTAGTCTAGAAACTATTCTATTGAAGACTAGATATGACTTATAGTATCTAGACGGAAATTCTGGGGGTTGTCTGTTCCAAACATTTGCTTGTTAAAGTTCATGCTGCTGTTAAGGTTTATACTACAACTTAATATTTTATGAACAGTATTACTGAATTTTTTTTTTCAGATAAATATAATATATATTTTTTTCAGAAATATTGTAAATCCCCATCAAACTGCTTTAGGCCAGCTGGTGGGATATGGCTCAAATCCCCCTACATGGATTCCTACAAACAGTCGCTAGTGCCTAGCGGTGCCGGGTGCCATGGCTGACTGAAGCGCAGGATCGATCGATGTAGAGAATTTTGGAAAGGGCCTATGTCCAGCAGTGGATATCTATCACCTGATGATAATGATGATGATGATGAATATTGTAAATAGTAATTTAATTTAAGTTACCAGTAATTTAATGAATATAAAAACAATGTTTGTGGGCTTATCGTCGTACTTTCAATATCGCGTTCAAGTAATAGGTAATTCGGATCAGGTCTCAGCCAAAACTCGTTCATATTAAGAGACCTGTGAGTTGACCTTAAAGTCAGAAATTGTCTTGTTACCCGTGTGTAACTTAATCAGACCGGACTTAATTAACTCGTCTGACGTCTGCTAACTTGACGTCTGATTCCGTGCAAGGGGACAATACTAAGTAATTTGCATGTGGAATGTTTAATATACATGTTGTTAATACACTGAAGGGTGTGAGGGTTCCTACACAACAACTCACAGGATCCAAGTCAACCTCACCAGCTCGTGGAGCAGCCTGCTAATCAACAGACGATGCTCTAGCTCCCATGAACTCACATTGGGCCAGCGTTGTGGGAAATGGCCCAAAGTCTCTTCAATATACATATTATATATACCCCTACCTGATCGAGGTGAGAGTTTTCGGAGGAGGCATATGTCCAACAGTGAACGTCTATCGGCTGATGATGATGAGCTTTAAGCTTAACCATTACTTATTTCATGACATTATTATTGACGCTCGTGGTGGACCGTGCTAGTCAACAAAGCAGGCTCTGGCTCCCATCAAACCGCATTGGGCTAGCGTGTTGGTAAATGGCCAAAATCTCTCCAATATTGAACCGTTACAAACGAGAGGATCTTTTGGCGGAGCTTATGTGGACGTCCATCGGCTGATGATGATGATGATGATGATGATGATAAAAGGTAGCTAAAAAATTAATATCTCAAGTTTATTATAGACGCGCTGTAAAAGGAGAGTATATACTACTTCAGTGTTTTTTTTTTTAATTTGACAACGCTACGAGATGATGAGGACGTTCATCTCATAATAAACGCAGCATCGCATTGTGCTCGTCGTTTTGTGATATAAGATGACTCGTTCCTATCATAATTTTAATAGCCACAGCGCCTTTCAAACCGTAACACAGTACTGTATGCGCGAATGGAAACTGCTGCGGTGACCTATATAGACGAACTCCAGCAACAACGACCGCCGATCAGTAAAAACGATTTTCAATCAACTTGTCAAATTTAATGGAGCATACAAGAGCTTTATAAAAAACACTTAAAATTAAGTGATCATTATATACAGCTCTACATATGATAACTTAACTACTAACATTTCGCATAGACTCTACTACATGACTTACACATCCAGTCCCCATTCGTGCCCGGCGGCTAGACCGCTCATCTGTGCGGACCTTATGTTACCGTTACCAAGAGTGTGGACTCAGCAGCAGCTACCCTCGTCCAAAAGCCCTCCATTCTGTACTCGTGATACAAAACCAGCTTTCTTCTGGTAATGATTATACACTTTAATTATTTGGAACACCGTTTGGTTAATGAAAGTAATAATAAAGAGCCCACTTAATTTGCCTACGCTGGGATTGGCGCCCTTTTCTCTTTAGAAGAGGGAAATGACAAATAAAAGCTTAAGCTTGAACTTGATCGGGTAATAAATAACGATGAAAGCTTTTCTAGGTAGAGCTAAGTATAAGGTTCATGCCCAATGTCCACTGCTGGACAAAGGTATCTTGTAATGTGTTCCACAAAACACAGTATTGCGCTGTTTGAATCCAGTGGCTCCCAGCGATTCTTTTTATATCCTCTGTGTACCTCGTAGGGGGTCTGTCAATGCTATGCTTTCCAGCATTTTAGGACCCCAATGTTCATCGGTACTATGAGCTGTATCCCGTCCTTCGCGATTCGTGGGGCTATGTCGGTGTCCCTGGTTCTTCTGTGGATCTCCTCATTTCTGATTTCATTACGGTGAGATATTCCAAGCGTCGCCATCTCCGTCGCCCGCTGTATGACTGAGCGTTCTCATGAGGCCCATAGCTAGCGACAAAGTTTCCGAGCCGTAGATCATCACGCACAGTTCGAAGACTTTGGTCCTCAAGCACTGAGGGATTTTGGACGAAGAGACTTAGCAAAGTTTCCCGAACGCTGTAGATAAAAAAAATATTCCTTGATCCAAAAAAGAGTCTGTTTCAACGCTCCGGTGTGATGCTGTACATCCGTCTGATGATAATCTTCAGGTTTTAGATAAGCATACAATTAAGTTAAGTAACAGAATCTTGCTTGTCAACTCATCAGATTAAGTAACTATTTTACTAATTAAACATTTACTTACTCTTTCTAAATGCTTAAGAAGAATTCACGGCAAATTAAAAAGGTAAGAATCCTTTTGATCCTGTGCGTCCGTCACAAACTCCAGGGTCATCGCAATCCTTTCAGCAGTTTCATCCTGCTAATTCGTTTTTTATAACGCTTTGATGTTGCGCAATGTAGACGAGCAATCCGGAACAAAGGCCTTTAGGCCGCCTCGCTCTTACAGCGAATTAAGTAACGAGTTAAAGTGATTTCTAATTACTCCACTGACTCACCCGTTTAACTTTAAATTCTCATTATATATATTAAAAGAAAATATTTTAATTAAGTAAATGGACAACTGATGAGAGTGCTGCGGTAAAAAAATACATCCGCTATGATGTAAAGCAAACTCCCACCGAAATAAGACAAGAAAGGAAAGCAGGCGTCATCTGGGAAGGATAAGGAAGTATTTTAATTTATTACTTAGTAACTTGGGCTAACTTATTCATTTATTTATTATTCTTTTTATCATCATCATTATGAGTCGATAGAAGATGTCCACTGCTAGATATAGGTCTCCTCCAAAGAACCCCTCCACATCGACCGGTCTTGCGCTGTTTACATCTGCAGGCACTAGAGGCCGTCCTTTGTAGGGATTTGTATATATGAGTGCTGATAGGAATTCTAAAACTGAAACCTATCGTATAATCTATCAAAAAGTATCAACTCTGTCGGACCGCTGTGTGATTGTTAGTACATAAGGCACAGCCTTGAGGACCTCCCTCTTTGTGTTGGTTAACAATATTTGACAATTTCCGTCTTAATTCCATTATCCTGGTTATTCTTCAGTCTAACTAGGCCATGCTAATTAGGTATTCTTTGTTTGATCCTTTGTTGCGGAGTTTGCCGGTTATACGGAATTGAATTATTTCTCGGCTGAAGCTTTTTGCCTGGACTAAATGAAACGTCGCGAAACTTCTATTGTTTTATATCGAGATTAAATAAACTTTCAAATTCTTTATGTATGTATAATAAATAAAATATTTCCGCTGGTGACTTTATATTTTATCTTTAATAATGATATTGGGAGGTTATTTGTATATATGGCGATTACAAAGGAAGTAATTCAATACTATACCGATTGCGATTTGATCAAGGATAAGACAAGGATATTGTTATATGCAAATATGAACTTTAAACAGTTATTTCGTGTGATAAAAAGCACACTAACATTACGTATATATGTCAAGTGTAATAGTCTTATTTCATTAACTTCGTCTAATTAATATGTATTTTTAAAGATACGAAATGTTGTGGTGGATGTGCGGACTAACGAGACTCGACAAGATCCGCAACGAGTACGTGCGTGGCAGCCTCGGAGTGCGCGATGTCGCTGACAAACTGCAGGAAAACCTGCTGCGATGGTATGGGCATGACAAAAGTAGACCACCTAAGTACATAGGCAACAAAACACTCAGCCTCACCATACCCGGCAAACGGCGGAGAGGAAGGCTGAAGTTGCGATGGCTGACTGTGGTCACAAATAATATATCTTCGATCTCAAGGAAAGCGATCTTCCAAATAGAGCGAAGTAGAGTGAAAGAAGTAAGAAAGCAGAGACTGTCATAAGATGAGACAAATGCTCAGAAGAAGAAGATCGCTATTAAAGTATACTGTAATGTAGTTTCCAGGTCTGCAATGGACAAGCTAAGGAGAATATGGTGGAATCGCAGTATATACAGAGCCATAAAAATCCGGCTAGTTCAGGCACATGTATTTCCCATATTCTTGTACGCTGCAGAAAAGTGAACTTTGCGAGAAGTAGAGAAGGAAAGCATAGACGCTCTAGAGGATAGATGCTGGAGGAGACTGCTCGGAGTATCGGACTAACGAGTATACTTCGAGAACTCGGCATCAAGTAGCATTTATCATCTATGGTAGTCTCCGTATCCTCACCTTTTTTTGGTCACATATGCCGCCGGAAGGAGGTAGCTATTGAGCGATCTGTAGTCCAGGCAAAGGTTCAGGGTACCAGGCGACGAGGAAGAACTCCTATGAGACGGACTGAGCAGATAAAGGCGGCAGTTAATGGCTCATCAGAGAGGATTGGCGACGCGTTGTTAAGGTCGCGATCAACGTTGAAGTGATGACTACGTCCACTCTGT
Organism: Troides aeacus; assembly: GCA_033220335.2. NCBI lineage: Eukaryota > Metazoa > Arthropoda > Insecta > Lepidoptera > Papilionidae > Troides > Troides aeacus. The sequence continues at coordinate 11,902,365 of CM067278.1, forward strand.
CAATAGTGATACCGACTAAGTAAAAGAAGTATAGTCTAGTCTTTATTTATATTTAATTTGTACTGGAAATATCTAAGTTGACAACATCTCAGCTATTTTATTACTTAAAACTTACCACATTATCCTAACTTATTTTTTTTTTGTCTTTAGTTGTATCGTTTGAGCAATAGGACAGAAGAGTTAGGCTTACATCTGATGCTGAAGCATCTGCTTAAATGCAAATTAATTAAATAATGCTTTATAATTGTTAAATAAAATAAATAAATAATTATTAATTAATAAGTTATTAATATGCTAATACTGACATTTGTCTTCATTATTACATTTTAAAGTAAAAATAACTTGCTCACGTAGACCCCGCGCTGTAAAAATGAACACTGAAACACTTTCCAGTTGGACGGAGGCTGTCCCCGCCTATTACTGCTGCAGCTGACATTTTGACGACTTTCTCGGCGGAACAGGAATGTATGGAGTAGCTTTTGCAACCTTTTAAACTTCACGACACGGAGTAGAGGAGTTTTAGTGTAACATAGACGAATGTCTGTTTATGCTATCAAGTAACAGTAAGTGAAGATGTAGTCTAGGTGATAAAGCCCATATAGAAGTAACCTATTCTCTCTCCTTTTTATAAAATCCTTCTAATAAAGAAGCAGACTATTTCGATCCTCGTGTAGTATAGAGGCGATGTTTTTCAAAAAGAGAGGATGAAAAGGAGTTTTATTGCTAAGTATGCTTTAAATAACTCATAAGTCCTACAATCTGTTAAAGATAACTTTGTTACATTATTGCTCTTCATCATTTCCTCAAACACTTCAGTTTTCTGTCGGATACTACTTCCGTATAGAGGTGGAGCTGATAGTTAAAGATATATACAGATAGATGTATTACAATTGGTTTAAGTATTAATTTATATAATATAAAAAAAATAGAATAATCTCGTTGTGTGGAAAGGTAATTAGAATATTGTTACTTCCGTCCTACCCCCGCCATGTTAATTCTGCCTAAACAAGAAATAATTCAAAGGAAAGTTTGAAAAACATTTAAATTACTTATTAGCGTTACAGGGGAATGTAATTAGGATACCCTCATCACCTTAGAAAAAGGAGGTTAACAGTGTAGGGTCTAAGATGACATCGAGTCAAAGAGCGAACCCTTCACCCACCCTCCAACCTTTTGCCTCTACCTATTATATAATCTGTAAAGTAACTCTATTAAATTTATTAAATAAACATTATTCGGGGAGGTAAACACAAAAGTTGAACATCCAGAATAATTTAATGAATGATCCAGCGATAGTTTACATTGGTACATCTCTCAAAGGGATGCGGGATTAATCTTGAAACATCCTTTGAACTTGGATTGGTAAATCATCGCTATTCATAAGAAATTTTATAAAAACTATTTACTTTTTCACAAAGAAAACCGGTCATAATCTCTTTGTACGTAGTACTGTATAGAGTCATTACTACACTTCTCATTTCAGTCACTACTACTTTACTATTTCTTTAAACTTTTTTTTTGCTGAATAAACTGAAAGGAAACCATTGTCTTTCAGTTGACCTTACGAGTAGTGATGGAAATATATAATAATAAATATTTAACAAACATACAGATGCAAAAATAATAACATAATAATAGTCGTACAAATGACATGGATAGAACTATTATGTATAAGAATGACTGACTTATTCAAATACACGGCGCCGTGTAATCGGCCACTCATATTCGTGGTGTGTACTTCATATCGGTAAATAAGTACTGCATAATAAAGCTTACTGAACCTATCAAGACAATAATCTACATGTCATTCTAAACGTACACTACTATGCTACATTAAAATTGGTAATTATGTATTAAACTATAGATATGTTTACAGATTTCAGGTATAGCATGGGTATCCTACATGCGAGCTAGGTGCAAACTCCTGGCCACGCGGCGCCGTGTCCTCGGCCTCGAGTACTCTCTATGTAAATATAAATGTATATGAATGTGATAAGGGTTGCGTGAACAAAAATGAAACAAATTACGATTTGCTTTCATCAGATTACGTCTGTCGGGTTCAGGTGGTAGTAAAAAATATCTAGGCATAAAGTCAAACCCTAAATGGTTTCTATTGAAATACATTTACTATAGTTATATTTCATGACCTAGTAATTATGATTTGACGGTTTGATATAGAAACGGATTGGAAAATAATTACACACGTAATAGCGGTGTGATATAAATGCCTACGTGGCGCAGTGGTTAAGTAGGCACATTGAGATAGGGAGGTCTCCGGTTCAGTCCGAGAACATATTTTAGACTTTGGAGGTATGATTTTTTTTGAACCCGCCTGACTATCTAGATTAAAGAAGCTCGATAAACATACAATGTTTTATCCTTGTGAATAGGTAAATATAGCTTAATTTTAACTCCTGTTTTTTGGGAAGGGTGTGGGGTGTTATTTGTTGAACCCCCTTGACATATCGACTAATCGGCGACGCGCCGCGTTTCCTCCCTAAGCCGACATTTACATAGTGAACATATTATCTCAGCGGGGAGAAGCGAGTGCTAATGTATATTTCATATGTAAATTATCCTCTGCCTCCCTTCTTTACTTTCTGTAAACCTTGTGAAGATTACAGATTAATGTATTCCTAACAAAAATATTCTAAAGTAGCGCAAATTAAATATTTTAACTTACCAACTGATGTAATGGTTATGTTTGCACAAACATTTAACGTTGGTACAAATTATCAGATGTAAGCGCTCCCACCAGTGCACGTCTGTCGGCTGATGATGAAAAATTATTGATAAGTAATCGAATAGAAATCACTTTTGATAAGTTTAACAGTTATATTATGTAACTACCTGTTCCCTGTCCGATTTCCGGGTTGTAACAACCTACAATTCGTGAGACGAAGTGTCAATGGGCGGGGCACACAGCTCGTAGAACCGATGGACGTTGGTGTCTTAAAGTGCTTGAATGGCGACCCCGCATCTGAAAGTGCAGCATTGGCAGACCTTTATGTAGGTGGACAGAGGATATAAAAAAAATTCGCTGGGAGCCACTGGATTCAAACAGCGCAAGACCGTGCTTTGTGGAACACATTACATAAGACCTATGTCCAACAGTGCACGTCCATCGGCTGATGATGATGATAAAGATGATTGGTATATATCCAATCAGCCGGAAGACGTCCACTGCTGGACAAAGGCCTCCCCCAAAGATTTCCACTCAGACCGGTCCTGGGCCACCCGCATCCAATGGTTGCCAGCAACCTTGACCAGGTCGTCGTCGAATGGTATATATATTATATCAAATCTAGGAGTCGGCAATAGTGTGATACTAAAGAATCGAGTATTATTTGAACCCATAAAAACTTAAAATATATATGATATTAGAGATTTTCATATACGTAGAGCTTTGTCACTATATCTCTAGGATCATAAGGTTCTGGAGACTTGACGTTTGATAGGAATAATCCTTTAGCCGGGTATAGAGCAGCTGAGAATGTATTTTACAAAATTCGTATCCTAAAATGTTGCGGGGATGTTACGGTTAGTAAAGCGGGCGGTAAATAGCTAGTACTATCTGTAACAGATATAAACGTAGCTACTCAAAAACCCAAGTTACTTTACTAATCGAACCACAAATTTATCGGTTACAAGGCAATGAGACGGCCGCGGCGCTACAGCTAGTTGTAGTATAATATATAAACAGTGTTACTGTCGTGGGAGATCTACTATCGTATACGTACCTTTCATACGGATAATTGTATCTGTAGTAATTGTTTACGAGAATTGTTAAAGTTTAAAGATAACTATAATTGAAATATGGCACTTGGCCCAGTGGCCCATTAAAACGTTTAACCGTGCGAATAATCCTCAGTTTACACAAACCTCAATCCGTAATGGAGCGGTTAGCGTCAACAGCTGGGCGCGTACGCGCGGCGCGACGGCTCGCCTCGTACCAGTTCAACGGCCGCCATCTTGAATTTGAACGTAGATTGATTATTTGAAAACGACTCTACACCGGTAAACTGTTACTGGTAGGTCCGTGTGGCCGGACACTGAAACAGGCACTAGGCATCGCCTAATTCCACCTCTAAATATCAGCGAACGTACACTACCGTAATACATTCCGACTTGAAGGGTGCTGTAACTAAAGAAATTACTAATCTTGAGTAAATATTGTATATCTTAATGTTACCAGCATTATGGTGATGTGTATATATCTTAATTAGTACCACATAGTTAAGGACTGGTGCATACAAGAGTATAATACTAAGATATTGATGCGTTTCTAACTCCTTTCATACTTTAAGCAAAAGTGTATTAATCAAGGAGTATAAGGGTACACGGATACTGACGGGACCCAAGCCAAGCTCACCAGCTCGTGGTGCACCCTGCTAATCAACAAACGTGGCTCTGGGTATCACCAACCCGCATTGGGCCAGCGTGTTGGAAAATGGCCCAAATCCCCACATATTCGACAGCTTCTAGTGCCCAGCGGTACTGCAGGCCATGCTGACCATGTGGAGCCATTTGGGAGAAGTCTGCGTCCAGCAGTGGACGTCTATCGGTTGTTGAATATTGATTATGACCTTAATTTACAGATAAAATGTGAAATATACAATTACCTACATTTAGACTAGATTTTTTTTAATTCTCACTCTATATTTATTTATATATCAGGGTCTCACCAACCCGCATTGGGCTAGCTTGATGGGAAATCACTGAAATCCCTTCATATGAAGCCCTGCCCGATCGATGAGAGAGTCTTTGAGTCCTATGTCCAGCAGTGGATGTCTATCAGATGAAGATTAGATTACTAACCAAATTTCCTAATTTCAAGAATAAATTAAAATTATATGTACTAACAATTTAAGAGAAGATTTTTACTAATTTCATGGTAACCTATTTCAAGAACAGTATTATATGATCTATTAATAAAATGAGATATAATATCACGACCTTATTCTTTTGATCGTGAGATAAATCGTTATAATTTAGTAATATTATAACATAATAACGCGCTAACAGGAATATGAGCTCGAATGTTGGTATTTACTAAGAATACTTCGCCGAAGCTGGAACAAAATAAAGATAAATCTCTGTAATAGCGTGATGCTGCAGATTTATACCGCACAAACTGCGCCGAGCGGACATTTAGATTAGTAAACATGAATACAAACTTTCCGTTATATATAAATACTTTCTCAATACGTTTTCACGTTCACCCTTCGAGTTCGTAAGAAAACAACTCAATTCAATCTTATAGCTTTCCGTAGGTTTATAGTATTTAGATAGCTATATAATCTATCTATGTATGTAATGAAAATATGTTTTCTTTGTTCACAAATCGAGTGAAAACGATTAAATCACATAACGAGAATATCAAACTTTACCAACCACGTTATATCTACATCACCGTGTGATAGCTCACCCAAACATTGATACGCGTCTTCTATCATTTTCTTTCAATATAGGTTATGCTGCTAGTTCCGCTGAATGCGCGAACAAAAATAAATATATCTATGTATATTATATATATATAATGAAAATGTGTATCCATTGTTCAGAAATCACGTGAAAACTGAATATATCTACACGGGAACATGAGCATTCGACGCGGAATGATTTGTACATGGTTATAGGATGTTTATTTTTTCAATTCCATAGATCCGTTATAATTTCATTTCTAATTAACTTTTATAAATATTTTCATTTCGTATTTACGCGGTTGCCACAGTAACCGTTGATATAAAAAAAATTACAGTGGCGGTTACTCTAAAGGAATATTTCAGACAAATTTACAAGTCTAATTTTATACAGCCAGCAAAGCGCTCGCGGAACACCTAGTATATATATATGTCTCCAATCGTTGCGATATCTCTGAAGCCATTAGGATTGGAGACTTGAAATTTGGTGTGAATATTCTTTTTGCCAAGTATAGTTCAGTTAAGAACAGATTTTACAGAATTCCTACCCGAAAAGGAATTGCAGGGGTATTACGGCCAGAAAAGCGGGCAGGAAGCAGCTGCTATTCTATAGCCATATAACAGCCTTGTGACCGGTATCTCGGACAACATTCTGTTCCTGTCTTTTCATATTTTTTAATTAATCTTATTCTTAAACTATTTCGACAGTCCAGCAGTGGACGTCTATCGGCTGAGGATGACTATATACAATGTTCTACTAGAATATAATGTCTTACTAGAACTCCGGCAGACTTGACACTTTACAACTTGTGTACATACATTCAGAACTATATAACAAACTTGTATATCTCCATAACTTTTTTATATCTATCTTGTAAGTAATCATCATCATCACAGGCTTGTAAGTAAGTATACTTTTTGAGATATTAAGGATATGGAAGTGAAAATACAATAAGCTTCCGATTAATCATTTTCTTCGAACGGTCTTTTATAAAGATGATTGTGAGGAGGCTCCATAGCCGTTTTGCCATTAAGTTGTATTAGATCATCATTATATATCGAACAATAGATTCTTACCGCTTCCCTCTTAATCACAGTGGACTCTTTAAGATCTACCCATGTGAAGCAGTTAAAAATTAATCACAAGATAACTGGCACAATAACTCACGGGACCCAAGCCAACCTCACCTGCTCGTATCGCATTGAGCCAGCGTGGTGGGAAATGGCTTAAATCCCTTCATATGAACTACATACAAATTCTTTGAAGTGGTTGTAGTGGAAGTTCAGCTGTGGAGATCCATCAGCTGTTTAAGATGCTACAACGATATCTCAATTTGATTTAATCCACTCGAAGACCTTCTCTTCTAGGCTTGAATGTTGGATCAAAGAAAACATCGCGAGGCTATAGATATGTTCATCTAGGTTCCGTGTCCTGTCGGAAATATTGTTCCGGTTTTTTTATTCACATAAGTAATATGAGTACATACGCGAGGTAATTTCGACAGGATATAACACTGTTAAAACGGACGGTAATGAAATCAGCGAGCGGATTGCCTGACGCTGATGACGTCGCTCCGAATCACCACAGCGTTTTTCCATTCGCGGAAATTCAATAACATACGCCATTTTGATATTATCATTTGATGACTAACGCATCCGGTGCGACATCACCTAGATTGGAATCAATCAAGTTTTACTACAGATATGAATCTGGTCACGAAAGGAGGAGAAAATAGTGATGGTTGAGAAATACCAAAGAATGGATTGGCTTATCTGGGGTGTCCGAATTGTTCGGAACGGGCGACAGGAAGGACTGCACGACACGTATCACCAACCTTCGCTACTTGGGGAGACACTTTAAGAAGAAGAAGAGGGTTTTTAACTACGAGACGAGTACAACCAGGTTGCAAAATCGGAAGTAACAATGAGTTGTTAGTTAGGAAGGCAATGCATTTCCGTTATCTTTTTGAACTAAGCCTCATTACTTTGGTCATCATCATCATCAGCCGATAAATATTTATTGCTGGATATAGGTCATCCCAAAGATCCTCACATCTATTGGTCCAAGACTATCCGCGTCCAGCGGTTGCCCGCGACCTGCCGAGCACCTGGGGCCGTCGTTTGTAGACATTCATACAGGGGGACTTGGGCTGTTTCCCACTACGCTGGCCCAATGCTGATTGGTAGGAGCCAGAGCCTCGATTATTGATTAGCAAGATTCACCATGAGCAGGTGAGGTTGGCTTGGGTTCCGTGAGCTGTTGTGCGGAACCCCTTACATTTCCTTTAAATATAAACTACAACATGTTCTATTATTTGTTGATGAAGCTGCCTCTTTACAGTTGTTACAAATAGAGACGTAACTTTAATGACAACTATTGCCACTCTTATCTCAGTGTTTTTATTTGAAAGGCCCTTCATAAAATAAATTAACTGAAAACGAAGAATAACATCTATATATATATATAAGATATACAGAGATTCATTGTCTGATCACAAGATTTTGGAATCTCGGATCTTAGACTTAAAAAGTAAAGATTTGGTAGAAGTATCGCTTTTGCCATTTAGAGGTCAGCTTATAATGGATGTTATAAAATCCTTCGGCGGTCGGGAATCAGCTAGTTTCATACAATAAAAGGATAAACACAACGTATGGTCTACCGATGGGGACCAAAACATCAACCCTTTGTATAACTTTTTAATACCAACGATGCCTTCATGATATTTGTTAATTAGTCATCATTATCATCAGTAGATCAGCGGTCACTGCTGGACAAAGGTCTCCCACAAAGATTCTCATATCGATTAGATAGCGATTCATGTGGGGGGTATTTGGGCCTTTTCCCTCCACGCTGCCGAACCCTTACACCCCTGTTAATTAGTAATAATAGCTAATAAGTTTAGACAGTGTTCTTTTTTATGTTATAAGGATAAAGTGGAGACAATGTCTGAAGTAATATCAAGTTGTGTGCGAACAGTATCGGTGGTAGCGGTGGTGGCGTAGAAGCTACGACGTAGCGAACGCTTCGAAGCCCAGGCTTCGTAGTGGAGGCTACGTAGTCGATGCATCGTAGCGGTGGTAGAGTAGCGTGGGCGGTGTAGCGGAGGCGACGTAGGAATGGTGGCGTAGCGGTGGCGGCGTAGCAGCTGAGGGATAGTGAAGGCGGCCTAGTGAAGGTCGCGTAGCGGAGGCGGCAAAGAGGCTACGAGATCTACGCGCAGAAACGATTATAAGTGGAGAATATTTGATACTACTGATATAAACATCAAAATCGTTTTTAATGTCATCATACATCGAAATTTTAAAGTGCATCAGTTATTTAAGGACCTTTTGCTGGATGTAGGTCTTTGTTAGTACCACCGCAATCCTTACAGCAGCCGCCACACCATACCGTGCAAATACTGCTTTGTTTTAAAGGTAATTGTAGCTAGTGAAATAATTGGAGTAAAGATGTTAATTTTATGTCTCAGGAGAAAGGCACAGGAGCTCTGTGAAGATGATAATTATATCACTAACACCACATTGTACTTCTCATCAAACTGTTTAGCAGCAATAATAAGGAACTGCCGTGATACCTTACTGTCTCTGGCAATAGAGATCACCCACCAGTAGTTAATATAGTGAGACAAAGTAAATATGAAGTTCATGATTTAATTCTCTACTGTGTTACGATATAAAATTATCGATGCACAGTTAGGTCTGGTTTGAAGTCAGGCAATAATCTGGCGCGGCGTTACTTGCATAATGTGACAGCCGGGTCGGGTCACTGCCTTTTATTCACGTCAGGAAGATATGCAAATTGCTTCGCTTGGTAAATGTAGACAAGGACGATTGACCTTTATGATGTTCACTGGGCTGATGTCCTTAAGGATTATATGTATGTATATGAGAATAATTTGATTACGTATTCTTTAAGTAGGTGGTGTGTAAGGGTTTCCGCACAGCAACTCACGGGATCCAAGCCAACCTCACCTGCTCGTAGTGTACTCTGCTGATCAAAAAACCAGGCTCTGGCGCCTACAAACCCTCATTAGGGCAGCGTGGTGGGAAATGGCCCAAATCTTAAGCTTATGTCCAGCAGGGGACAAATGTGATGATTAATCTTTAAACATTGATCCCCACAATGTGGAGAAATATAATCGTCATCCTAACTCAAGAGTTAGTGCATCTCTAGCTTATTCTTAATGGCGACCGTGGTAGGTATTTATGAGATTCCTTGACTTAAACATAGCTTTACTTATTATCAAGATTAGCTGATAGACAGGCACCGGTGAACGAAGGCCTCATCCAAATATCTCCACATCGATCGGTCAGGCGCTGCCATTGTCCGTCATAGCATGGCCTCTGATACCTCCCAGCACTTGGCACCGACGGGCCATGTTCGACCGCGCTGGCCCAATGCAGTTTGGTTACTTGTTATATTTTGCTTAATTTCTATCTTTTAAAAAATTATCTCTTCGTATTACTTGATCTTGATTGTTATAAAAGAAATGATTATACTAATATTGATATTTGATTATTTTAACAAACCTTCGGGAACCTCGTAGCGGTCGTTTGTAACGGAGGACTGATATAAATTTTCTTTATGTTAAATCAAATAAAAATTTATATATCCATATAATTTCTTTTATCTGGAAGCTGTGAGGTTTTCAGCGGAAAAATCACGCACCGATAAATAGAAAGAGTACGGCATTGGTTCTCTGCAATAAAAGCATTCAGCGCACTGCGCTCAGGTTTTCAACACCAACGTATCTAGACTTTGCTTTGTACAATTGTCACCGCGGAGTGAAAAAGATAAAGAAAAAATCTTTTGAATTTAATACAATGGACCATTTTGTTTTTCTTCAAATATTCACTTGAATCAATACATTCTTTATCCACTAAAGTATATTTAGATATAGAAACTTTCAATTAGCAAACATCTATCAACTACATTTTAGTCGACTGAAAATTATAAAAAAAACTTCTCTGTCTAATGTTCCAATTAAGATACTGTATAAACTACTGATGTTACTAAACCAACATATTTAAGTTATTAAGTAAACAATGAATGTAGAGTTATTACTTTCAGACAGCGAATCCCAACCGGCAGTACATTTTTTTTTCAACAGCCAATTTACGTTCTCATTGTTGGGGCACAGGCCTACCCTCATTATGCCCAATGCGGTATGGTGATTTCACACACACCTCAGAATAAATTCTAAGTCATGTGCAGGTTACCTCGCGATGTTCTCCTTCACCGTTTGTATCTCGCTGTTGTTGCTAAAGTTCACAAATGTACATAACTTAAATATTAATTACATCTGTACATGCCGAGATTCGAACTCGCGACCTTCGTAATGAAAGCCGCACGCTCCAACCATTGGGCCAGAGAGCTACTGGCAGTCCTAGTGCGTGAAAATTATATTGGTAAGGGTTGCATTAATGAGAAGTTAACATGTCTAAAACATGTAGTTTGGAATGTAAGTTATAAGTAATAACTAATTGCGGTGCTAGAGAATAAATAGAGAAGGAGAGAGAGAGATATAGAGAGTACATTTAAAAGTTATTATTGACCATAGATAGAGCTTAAAAAACGAGAAACATTTTTATAGGTATAGATTATATATGTATATATATTATAATAGAAGGGGTGCTCGTAAATAAAAAAAGTTTTGTTAAGGGGTACGTGTACAAAAGAAATTGAGAGACACCGGTATAGGAACATAGAGTTAACAATCTACTTATTCATTTAATTATTATTAATTAGTGACAATATTAATGAAGCTAAATCAAAATGAGGTCAGACATGTCACGGCATTCAAGCCAGCCTCGCCTGCTCGTGGTGCACCCTGATAGTCAACAAACGAAACTCTGCTAACCCGCATTGAGTCAGCGGGGTGAAAAATGGCCCAAATCCTCTCATATGAACCCATACCTGATCGTGCGGGAATCTTTGGAGGCTTATACCCAGCAGTGGACGTCTATCAGCTGATGATTATGATGATGATGATACCTCTAGCTACTCTCTCCCAATGTAAATTTGTCGCCAACGGCATTACTGTTAGTATATGTGAGCGGAAGTACACCAGGCGAAAACTCTTTACCATTTCCATCTTCATCATCACTCAAAATCATGTGAACTGAGGTTAAATCACAGCTGAAAAAGATACCTCCTAACACTCGACTCTCTGGGTGACTAATCAAAAAGTTACTTTTGTCTCTAGATTCTCGTTCGTGTACAAGAATATTATTATTATTGAGCGACTTGTGGTCCAGGGAAGGGTTGAGGGTACCTGGCCACGAGGAAGAACACCTATGAGATGGACTGACCAGATAAAGGCAGCAGTGAATGGCTCATCATCATTGCCAGTATATGAATGGCTGATGAACTAGGAAAGCGGCCATCAGAGAGGAATCGGGAATCGCAACGTGCTGTTAAGTTTGCGACCAACACCTGAGCTGGTGACGACGACCACTCCATCAGCCACAGCATCCTACATATCCAATAGATTAATAATGAAAAGGACTTCTTTGGGGACAACGTTTTATTTCTATTATTATTCGATACAAACATACTACATATATTTTAATATACTTTTACAAACCTTAACAACATATATGTCTTACAATTTAAAAACGTCTACATATATATATTTAAATTTATATATATATAAACATAACAATTAAGCTTAAGTATAAACAAAGTAGCGCAAAGACAACATATGATAGCATTAACTAGTAAACACTTGTTTATAACTTAGTTAAGCTAATATACTATTTGAATCGATGTAACATACACACTCGTTACATTACCGGGTGAAATTTGACGATGTCTTATATTAAAAAACATTGAACACTACTTAAATCTTATTTACGCTAACTTATTTATAAACGGAAACTTAATTAATCATTGTTAATTCGATGTCTTAATAACTAGATTTACACGTGCGACAGTTAATTATCTTTTTACAGCGTCACTAACTACACCATCCCATTTCCTTCCATATTGGGCTCAGGAATATAGAAGTAAATGAGACGTGAACGGTTGTTGTATTTACATTATAGAGAGATGTTACCCTTACACTGCGGGGGTAATACAGTTTAATATACAGTCAATAAACAACCCTTATTATCGTTAATGAATATATATATACATTACATAATTATATTTTACACAAATTGCACATATTCATATATACAACAACGCCATACGGCATATCGTGCCGTATGTTTCAACAGATTTACATCTACCGTGTATATATTTTCTTTTAGTATTTACATGTTTATTTCAGGGTTCTAGGTCTTGGTTAAATGTGGATTACGTATTGGGTTCCTATTGGTTAACTTTCAGGTTGCCTCATCTTATACGTCGGTCGCGTGGGTAGTGCGCGCGCGACCCGGCAGCGAGTCTCAGACGATGTCGTGGCAGGAGTTTCCGTTTCCGGTGCGGGTGGTCTTCGTCGCCTGGGGACGGCCGGAACCGGCGTCGGTGTACGGTGGCGGACAGTACATTACCTGAACATAGACCTTACTAGTTAATGATCAACGGACCCTATTACTAGACACCATTTCGCCGCAGCTCATATTTCTGCCATCAATCATTAACTTGCTAACATTAATGTTCTCCGGCTTGAATGGCGCTATAACAACTATAATTACTGAGGTAATGAGACTCAATATCTTATGTCTCAGGTGACGAGCGCAATGTGGTGCAGTCATCATATCATCTCAACTAGCGCGACGTTGTATTATTATTAATAAGAGGGCGTATCGCTCACTGTAGTAAAAGAAAGTATTACATCATGATAGCTCAACTCCTGACTCTTTACCTTCCTGAATGCGACTCTGAAGTTCTCCGACAGAAAAGCGTACAGCACGGGGTTCACGCAGCTGTTCATGTACGCCAGCACGTGCGACACTATCTGTGCTGTCACCGTAAAGTAAGTGATGGTGTATTTGTCCAGAGCCTTCACCAGGAGTATTATCTGAAACAAAACATTTTATACATTCTGTTCTAATATAAGTTATTATACAAAGTGATCGCTAACGTTACTTAAGTTAGGATAACACACACTACTTGAGGAGTCGTTGTGATGGAGACAATATGAAGCTCTTCAAATCATGACATACATAATTCCTTTCTTTTTTGAAGAACCTACGAGTCGAGCAAGATGTTCATTTGATAGTAATGGCTATAACAACGTGGCGCTAGTTAGGATAACACACTGCACCAAATTACCCTCGTTGCCACAAGACATAAGATAGTAAGTATCGTTACCCCAGTAATTACGCTAACTGCAGCGCCTTTTACACTGGAAGACAATAATGTTAACCTACCTAGGTCTCCAGCAATAGAGTCCTACCGTCAGTAACTAGAAACTACGGTACAAAATTATTACTATTATTGGGTTGTTCGGAAAGTCATTTCGTTTTTTTTTGGGGAACATGAAAGACAGTTTTCGTATAATGAATAAATATTTTATTAAATTATATATTGGCCATTCTGGTCCAACACCTTTTGCCATCTTTCTGGCAGTAACATAATTCCCCTCTCTTAAAAGTTTTGGTCCTTGCTGGCAAAAAACTGGTTCAGGTGGTTTTTCACTTGAGGTAAAGGTTTTGCCATCCAAAAAATGTTGCAGGGACCGGAACAAATAGTAGTCGGAAGGCGCCAGATCTGGAGAATATGGTGGATGTTGCAGTACGTCCCATTCAAGCTGTAAAAGTTTTTGGCGAGTGACCAAACTTGTGTGAGGTCTCGCATTATCCTGGTGGAACACTACACCCTTCCTGTTGATTAATTCGGGCCTCTTCTCTTTAAGTGAATCATTCAATTTGTCCAGCTGATGACAATAGACTTCTGAATTAATCGTTGTATTAGGCAAAAGCTCAAAAAAAACGATTCCTTTGACATCCCACCAAACGGAGAGCATCACCTTTTTTTGGTGAATGTTGGCTTTTGACACGCTTTGAGCCGGTTCATCTTTTCTGCTCCATGACTGATTTTTCGTCCCCAGTAATAATCCGCTTCAAAAATGGATCATTTTCTTGACGTTTGAGGAGCGAATCACACACGTCAACGCGACGACACAAATTTCGCTCCGTAAGGACAGGGGGCACCCACACATCGAGCTTCGAGGTTAAGCCTATGCCTTTCAAATGGCCATAAACAGTCGAATTCGATAAATTTTATCTCTCACCGATCTCTCGTGTGGTTATTCGCCGATTTGCATCAACTAATGCCTTTATCGCATCTTTGTCAGCTTCGACCGGCCTTCCAGACCGTGGTGCATCTTCGACATCAAAATTTTGCAAACCAGTTCTGGCACTGGCGTACTGTTAACACGCCTTCTCCATACATATCCGTCAATTTTTTTGTCGCTTGGACAGCATTTTTACCTTTTCTGAAGTAAAAAAGTAAAATATGACGAAAATGCTGCTTATTGCTCTCCATATTTAAAAGGGCACCAACCAAAAACTACTGCGTAGAATTAATAGAACTTTTTCACACACAAGCCTTGCAATATCAGCTCTCAAGACATATAATGGTTATGCGGCTTAAGTGTGAAGTTGGTTTCGAAAAAACGTAATTAAGTCCTCTGACGGGAAAAAACGAAATTACTTTCCGAACAACCTATTATATATAAACTGATCAGAGGGATGTAACGAGTTCCGCAGGGGTGTAAGGAATCCTGCACAACAGCTCACGAGACCCAAGCTAACCTCACCAGCTCGTGGTGCAGCCTGCTAATCAACAGACGAGGCTCTGGCTCCCACCAACTCGCATAGGGCCAGCGTGGCGGGAAATGACCTAAATCTCCCCATATGTATCCCAACCCAAATAGGAAATCTTTGGGGGAGGCCTATGTCCAGCAGTGGGCGCCTATCGGCTGATGTTGATGATAAACGTTACTCCTCCACAATTTTAAATAGTGTGATCATAAATAAAAGAGTTAATACCTGAATAGGGCACCAGCAGACAGCAAAAACCACAACCACGACCACGACCATTCTGGTAACCTTCTTCCTCCCTCTCCTGCTTTCGGCGGAGACCCTTCCCCCCGGAGCGCTCTTCCACAGCCTCGTCAGCATGCACATGTATAAGATACTTATCAATGCTAGAGGCACCACGTACGAAGAGAGGAAGAAGGACAACTGGAACCCCCACTTGCTGTAGCCGTGGTCTTCTAGAAATACACACGACGAATGGTTCCTGTGGAAGTACGAGTACTCCCTTTCACCATGACATATGCCCACCGGTATGGCCGTGGTCAGGATGACCACCCAAATGCACCCGATCGCCAGCAGCGCGTTCCTCTCGGTTCTTATCGACATCGACGCAATCGGGTGAACCACCGCCATGAACCTGTCCAGCGACATCAGCACCAGTGTGTACACCGAGGCGTGGGCGGTGACGACTATGAAGTACTGCACCACCTTGCACCACCAGTCGCCGAACGGCCACCGCGGCATCACGTAGTCGGTAGCGGTGAACGGCACGCAGAATGTTACGAACAGCAAATCGGCAACAGCTAAATTTATAATCAGGAGGTTCGTGGTCGATCTCATGCCAGGGTTCGCAGCCACCACCAGCACGACCAGCGCATTACCAACCAGACCGACGATCCCGATGAACCCGAAGAAGATTGGTACCACCCGCGAGACGACCTTCTCCAGCAGTTCCCCATTTTCGTATTCAGCGCTGTAGTTACATCCGCCAAAGCTGGAGATCTCCTCACTGGTCAAGTTCAGGCATATGGTGTAGAACTCATCTTCAGCCGAGTCCATGTTGGATTTATTCCCTTATCATTTTTGAATTTAAAAATTGGATGTCAAGGAGCTGATAACGAATTTACTTCCGACTATTTAATATTACTATGTGGAAGGGTGAACTGAAACAAAGAAATAATTTTATTATTATTTTATTTCAATTAAATGACCAGAAGAGGGTGACTTGCTCATAACAACGTAACGTCGGTCAGGATATATACTGCACCACATTGTGCATATTGCCTGAGACAAGATATTCAGTCTCGTTACAGCAGTAATTACACTAGCTACAACGCCCCTTAAACCGGAGCCACACACCACAATTACTATTTTAATCCGACAATCTTTTAAAGAGTAACGTCTTACATTATCTTCTACTCTTATACAGTCGTCATATTCCTCTCCAATGTCGATGTCCCGTTCGAATCTGCAGACCATTGGGATTCACTGGGGAGTATTGCCCAGCGTTTGGGCAAAGGTTCAACTTATGGGCAATACTCCCAAATGACCTGTTGTTGTGCGACGCGTCTTATAAATTATGCAATACTGTGACAGTGAAATGATTTTAGGTTAGGCCGCGAGACATTAATAATTCAGGACCTCTAATATAAAACTCCAGGAGTCAGCCGCCGAGGAGCCTTCCAACAAAATGAAATCGATATCATGGACAGTTAAATCCTTACAAATAAGTAGCAGTAACAGCCTTTTGTTGCGGCCAGGATATTCTGAATTCTTCATATACTTCACTACATTACTACTTTTTTATTCATATAATTCCCATTAAAAAGTTGTACAGTAAATACTGTGTTAAATTTTCATTATATTGTAACAATTCACGGAATTTCAATAAATATTAAACACTTGAAATTTCTAGTCCTTGAAGCAGGAGTTGAATCCTGTGTCTGAATCATCAGCGCCTACTCACAATTTCTTAGTAACTCAACATTGAAATATAAGTATCGAAGAATAATTTCAAAAGCTATTACTATACCAATGACGGTTTAATATATTTTAGGTATAGTCTCCGATGAGCCAGATCCTCGTATGGCTGCAGTGCAGCTGGTGCCATGCGGCCTGATGAGCAGAAGACACAATGGAACTTGTAACTGGGACGCGCGACATTGACATAAAAGCACAAAACAACGCATTCAGAATTCATAGCTTTTGAGATTTGTTTTGTTTGTTTGTTTGTTTACTTGTTCGTATGAATACTAGACAAACTTCTATTCAGTTTTGTTGGCTATAGAAGTGTGCTGGTGGCAGGTCTCCAGAGACCGTCAAGACGAGTCCAGCTCATATTTCTTCGGAACAGTATTGTGCTATCATTTCATCTAGCTATATGTTTATTCTTGTTTACACTACAACTTGCTGCTGCTAATAAAGATGAGTATGTAACATATTAACAGACTATCACATCATCATCATCATCAGACGATAAACGTCCACAGCTGGCCATGGGCTTCTCTCAAAGATCTACACAGGGATCGGTCCTGCGCTGACTACATCCAGAGGTTTCCTGCGACATAACAGTCAGCATGACTTCCGGTACCGCTGACCACTGTGGGCCGTTGTTCGTGAGGGTTAATATGGAGGTATTTGGACCATTTCCCAGCATACTGACCTAATGCAGGTTGGTGAGAACCAGAGCCTTGTTGGTTGGCTATCACGGTGAATCACGACTACGTGAGGTTGGCTTGGACCCCCTGAGTTGTCGCGTGGGACCCCTTACACCCCTGCATTTTGTAATGCCAGAATAATGTATAACTACTAATTAACGATGTGCTGCAATGAAAGTCGTTTTTGCTAGATATTTTCTAAATTCTAAAAATACTTAATCTACTGCTTGAGACACGTCATAAATATTCGACACGGACGGAAATCAAATCTGGGATTCCTGTCGCGGAAGCAGCAGAGCAATCAGACCACTACTACGACATGATACAGTATAGATATATATATACAGGCTGAATACAGCAATTTCATATGAATCACTACGTGAATGATGAAAAATTACACAAACAAACGCTTCCACGCTATTCCGAGTGTTAGATGTTCGGAATTATTTACTCCTGTACTGATTGATTGTTTACCCGAGGATATCAAAAATAGTTTATGTATATCGGTTTTCTTAAAAACGCAATACGTCATAGTCTATCTACGTCAATAGCTGAGTGCTTTTTATATATGTATATATTATTAAAACCCTATTAATATTGTTATCCTAACATATAATACGTCGCAGAGACATGGCACCTGACCATCAGGCTGGTCCACCGATTCAAAGTAGCAGAGCGAGCGATGGACAGAGCTATGCTTGGCATTTCTCTGAGCGACAAAATTCGGAACGAAGGAATTCCATGGAGAAGTAAAGCTGTCGACGTAGCTCTCAAAATCTGCAAGCGGAAGTGCAGTGGACCGGCTATGTCTGTCTTCTCAGTGACGGCCAATGGGCGAGAGAAGTCTTGGAGTGAAGGTCACGTACAGTTCGCAGAAGTGTAGAACGCGCTCCCTACAGAAGGACCGACGATATCATTACGGCAGTCGAAGGGGGTGGATGCGAGAAGCTGAGGATCGCTATTGATGGAACACATTGGGGAGGTCTATATCCAGCAGTGGATAAACAAAGGCTGATAATGATGATAATGGATAATAGCTGTCGTTATATTAGGTCCTTCCATCCGAACAGGTTCCCGTAATGTCGTGGTGGGTGAAGCTGAGAGAAACATTGTAGTAATTTTAGTCAGTACAAGTCCGACATAAGCTGTCTGTAACTCCGCGAGGACATTTCCCCCACGTAACACAAAGAAGGTTATCATCACAAATTCGTCACACTAGCCACTCTCAACTCAATTGTTCTGAAATTTGGTTACGAATTTAAATTCAAACTATCTATATAATAATATCTATTCTATGTAATGAAAATGAGTTTCCTTTGACCGCCAATCACGTGAAAACTAGTGAACGTATCGACACGGGAACATAAGCATTCTACGTGGAATGATATGTACATAGTTATAGTATGTTTATTGTCTGAATTTCATAGAACCTCCATCCTTTTATTTCTAATTAACTTTTATATACAATTTAATTTGATATTATTTATGCGGTTGCTATAGTAACGGTTATTATGGAAAGTATTTTGCGGTTGCGATTGCTCTCAAGGATAATTTCAGACAAATTTCAAGTCTATTTTTATATTACGGCCATCAAAGTGGCCGGGGAGCAGTTGCTTATGTTATACAGAATTATAGTGTATGTCTGTGGAACATATTATAACAGACCTATGTCCAGAGTTGGACGTCCATTGAAATGATGATGATGATGATCGTAATCTGTTCATCAGTTTTATGTATTCCATAAATCACGACAGTTGTTCTTCTTCTTCTCGCTAGACCTTGTCCCATTTTTACTTGAGGTCGGCCTTCCTGGTCATTCTTCTAAATCTATCTCTATTTCGTATCATAGCTTCTGTCAATTTGTTATTCTTTAGATCTTTATTGTTCATCGTCAACGAAGTAGTCCGAGGTCTCCCAGGGCCTCCATTATTTGTTTCGAAATCCAGTACTACTCTATCCATATGCGTTGTTGGTCTTGATGTAACGTGGCCGAACCAGCGCAGGCGTCTCTCTACCATCTTCTCTTAAATCGGTTTTACTTTAATGGAATCTCTACTTTAAAGGAAATTACAACAACTGTTATATGTTAAATATCCAATAACAGTGATGGTGAAGGAAGCTCTGCCTATCGCATGAGACGAGCCTTGATGGAGATGGATGTAATGGCAAATGATGAAGAGCAGACTAATACCATGTGACCTTGTTAAAGAGAGGGCCTTTGTATTACAGCACTACAAATATCATCATCAGCCGATAAACGTCCACTGCTGGACATAGGCCTTCCACATAGATTTCCATAATAAAGAGTACATTGAGAGGAATTGGGTTTTAGCCCACCACGCTGACCCATTGCGGCTTGGTGGGTGGCCAGGTGAGGTTAACTTGGGCTCTGTAAGATGTTAGTCTTAGGCGTTTGATGGGGTTTAGTGATTCATTATTTTCGCGTCGTTTTTTTTTGTCATTTACCTATATATGAAATGCAAATTTTTGTTTACCAACTTGTCCTCATCATCATCGCCACAGACAGCTTGAAAAATTTATGACGTGTATAGGAAAGCTGCTGTAAAAAGCGATTATGTTTTTGGGCTCACGATTTCGTTCTGGTAATTATGACTTAAAACAAACTCTGTGAATGTTCGATGGCCAATAAATGCACAGAGAGGGAGAGAAAAAATTGGAAAAAATAATAAAACTGGAGAAATGATTGTGCGTCACAACCGCCACAATAACAATAGACATAATCAACAATGTAACAAAACAATACGATGGTGCTTTAACTTACCGCCGACCCAAATAACCGCTTCAAATGGCACATGAAAATATATTTTCAGCACATTTCTCTCCGATTCACGCTTCAGTGGAATCGGCGGAAATGTTTTTTTTTTTAACATAACGCCTGAAACAGCGCTTTGTTATTTCTACATCCCCTCCAGTGAAACTCTCAGTAATTTATAAAGCAATGCTTCTATGTAGAGCTCGTGAGCTTCACTATGTTTATATTGTTACTGTCGTCGACTAGTTCACAACCTATTAGAGAAAGTTTATGTGAAAATACCTGTGTAAAGGGGGAGGGGGATCTCTCTTCTCAAGGAAAATCATCAGCTGATAAATGTCCACTGCAGAACATAGGCCTCCTCCAAATATTCCCATATCGATCGAGTAGAGATTTATATGTAGGGATTTGGACCATTTCCCTCCACGCTGGTCCAATGCGGGCCAGTCCGATGGTCAAGTGCCATGTCTCTACGTCATAAGCAAGGGTAGGGAAGACGTACTGTTTCAAGACTTGTCTTGAGACATTGGGGTATTTGCAAAATGAGGCACTTCCACATCTCGCAAATACGGAGTTTCCCAAACGCTGACCAACCGAGCCGAATGCGTCTACCGATCTCCTTGTTGAAGTTTTAGATTTAAGTATGAAAATATATAATAGATATAGTGGTACATGAAGATTAAAAATATCTCATATTCACAGTACATATATAAACAATCTAAATCCAACAACTAAATATACCAGACGTAAGTTTATATGAAACTTTAAAGCGGATATAAATGATAGGTACCTGTCACATATACAATACATTCATTGTTTCCTGTTGTTTAGACGTCGAAGTGGTCGCTTTTAGTGCCTGCCGCAGCATCCCGCTGCCTTTCAATACAACTGAGGGTGTTACAATAAATCTCGTTAAATCGCTTTCACTCCCTCAAACACTACGCCCCTAGCTGCTATCCGTCGACAGCCGCTCCATCAACTAAAACATTGAAGGTTCCGCTTTGTCGGCATCCTTTTCAGATTTCAGAGAAAACACTATTGTTCGATGGAAGTATCCTTTTATGCAACAATACAATGTCCCAGGATGGTTTTATATAGCAAAGAGATCATCCCTTACATAGAAAGGTCATCGAGTTCAACTCTAGTCTAGAAAACACTATTGTTCGATGGAAGTATCCTTTTATGCAACGATACAATGTCCCAGGATGGTTTTATATTGCAAAGAGATCATCCCTTACATAGAAAGGTCATCGAGTTCAACTCTAGTCTAGAAAACACTATTGTTCGATGGAAGTATCCTTTTATGCAACAATACAATGTCCCAGGATGGTTTTATATAGCAAAGAGATCATCCCTTACATAGAAAGGTCATCGAGTTCAACTCTAGTCTAGAAAACACTATTGTTCGATGGAAGTATCCTTTTATGCAACAATACAATGTCCCAGGATGGTTTTATATAGCAAAGAGATCATCCCTTACATAGAAAGGTCATCGAGTTCAACTCTAGTCTAGAAAACACTATTGTTCGATGGAAGTATCCTTTTATGCAACAATACAATGTCCCAGGATGGTTTTATATAGCAAAGAGATCATCCCTTACATAGAAAGGTCATCGAGTTCAACTCTAGTCTAGAAAACACTATTGTTCGATGGAAGTATCCTTTTATGCAACAATACAATGTCCCAGGATGGTTTTATATAGCAAAGAGATCATCCCTTACATAGAAAGGTCATCGAGTTCAACTCTAGTCTAGAAAACACTATTGTTCGATGGAAGTATCCTTTTATGCAACAATACAATGTCCCAGGATGGTTTTATATAGCAAAGAGATCATCCCTTACATAGAAAGGTCATCGAGTTCAACTCTAGTCTAGAAAACACTATTGTTCGATGGAAGTATCCTTTTATGCAACAATACAATGTCCCAGGATGGTTTTATATAGCAAAGAGATCATCCCTTACATAGAAAGGTCATCGAGTTCAACTCTAGTCTAGAAAACACTATTGTTCGATGGAAGTATCCTTTTATGCAACAATACAATGTCCCAGGATGGTTTTATATAGCAAAGAGATCATCCCTTACATAGAAAGGTCATCGAGTTCAACTCTAGTCTAGAAAACACTATTGTTCGATGGAAGTATCCTTTTATGCAACAATACAATGTCCCAGGATGGTTTTATATAGCAAAGAGATCATCCCTTACATAGAAAGGTCATCGAGTTCAACTCTAGTCTAGAAAACACTATTGTTCGATGGAAGTATCCTTTTATGCAACAATACAATGTCCCAGGATGGTTTTATATAGCAAAGAGATCATCCCTTACATAGAAAGGTCATCGAGTTCAACTCTAGTCTAGAAAACACTATTGTTCGATGGAAGTATCCTTTTATGCAACAATACAATGTCCCAGGATGGTTTTATATAGCAAAGAGATCATCCCTTACATAGAAAGGTCATCGAGTTCAACTCTAGTCTAGAAAACACTATTGTTCGATGGAAGTATCCTTTTATGCAACAATACAATGTCCCAGGATGGTTTTATATAGCAAAGAGATCATCCCTTACATAGAAAGGTCATCGAGTTCAACTCTAGTCTAGAAAACACTATTGTTCGATGGAAGTATCCTTTTATGCAACAATACAATGTCCCAGGATGGTTTTATATAGCAAAGAGATCATCCCTTACATAGAAAGGTCATCGAGTTCAACTCTAGTCTAGAAAACACTATTGTTCGATGGAAGTATCCTTTTATGCAACAATACAATGTCCCAGGATGGTTTTATATAGCAAAGAGATCATCCCTTACATAGAAAGGTCATCGAGTTCAACTCTAGTCTAGAAAACACTATTGTTCGATGGAAGTATCCTTTTATGCAACAATACAATGTCCCAGGATGGTTTTATATAGCAAAGAGATCATCCCTTACATAGAAAGGTCATCGAGTTCAACTCTAGTCTAGAAAACACTATTGTTCGATGGAAGTATCCTTTTATGCAACAATACAATGTCCCAGGATGGTTTTATATAGCAAAGAGATCATCCCTTACATAGAAAGGTCATCGAGTTCAACTCTAGTCTAGAAAACACTATTGTTCGATGGAAGTATCCTTTTATGCAACAATACAATGTCCCAGGATGGTTTTATATAGCAAAGAGATCATCCCTTACATAGAAAGGTCATCGAGTTCAACTCTAGTCTAGAAAACACTATTGTTCGATGGAAGTATCCTTTTATGCAACAATACAATGTCCCAGGATGGTTTTATATTGCAAAGAGATCATCCCTTACATAGAAAGGTCATCGAGTTCAACTCTAGTCTAGAAAACACTATTGTTCGATGGAAGTATCCTTTTATGCAACAATACAATGTCCCAGGATGGTTTTATATAGCAAAGAGATCATCCCTTACATAGAAAGGTCATCGAGTTCAACTCTAGTCTAGAAAACACTATTGTTCGATGGAAGTATCCTTTTATGCAACAATACAATGTCCCAGGATGGTTTTATATAGCAAAGAGATCATCCCTTACATAGAAAGGTCATCGAGTTCAACTCTAGTCTAGAAAACACTATTGTTCGATGGAAGTATCCTTTTATGCAACAATACAATGTCCCAGGATGGTTTTATATAGCAAAGAGATCATCCCTTACATAGAAAGGTCATCGAGTTCAACTCTAGTCTAGAAAACACTATTGTTCGATGGAAGTATCCTTTTATGCAACAATACAATGTCCCAGGATGGTTTTATATAGCAAAGAGATCATCCCTTACATAGAAAGGTCATCGAGTTCAACTCTAGTCTAGAAAACACTATTGTTCGATGGAAGTATCCTTTTATGCAACAATACAATGTCCCAGGATGGTTTTATATAGCAAAGAGATCATCCCTTACATAGAAAGGTCATCGAGTTCAACTCTAGTCTAGAAAACACTATTGTTCGATGGAAGTATCCTTTTATGCAACAATACAATGTCCCAGGATGGTTTTATATAGCAAAGAGATCATCCCTTACATAGAAAGGTCATCGAGTTCAACTCTAGTCTAGAAAACACTATTGTTCGATGGAAGTATCCTTTTATGTAACAATACAATGTCCCAGGATGGTTTTATATAGCAAAGAGATCATCCCTTACATAGAAAGGTCATCGAGTTCAACTCTAGTCTAGAAAACACTATTGTTCGATGGAAGTATCCTTTTATGCAACAATACAATGTCCCAGGATGGTTTTATATAGCAAAGAGATCATCCCTTACATAGAAAGGTCATCGAGTTCAACTCTAGTCTAGAAAACACTATTGTTCGATGGAAGTATCCTTTTATGCAACAATACAATGTCCCAGGATGGTTTTATATAGCAAAGAGATCATCCCTTACATAGAAAGGTCATCGAGTTCAACTCTAGTCTAGAAAAGTAGTAAAATTTTGTTACTTCAGTAATTTCACAGGCTGCGGAACCCTTCAAACGAAACCGTAGTTATGTTTGTATACATCGAAACAGTATTATGGTAACAGAGCCAGACGGGTGATGGCTTAAAAAATGATTCGTTGGATCCTTTCGGTTCGTTGCGACAGTGGTCCTCAAACTATTTTGATCTACAGACCGTACATTTAGCTCACCACAACCTTGTCAAATTATTTTAGTAATCCTATATGAGAAACGACGTTTTACCAAGTTAAAGAGTTTGCGGTGGGTTTATTTGGGATACTGATTTGATCCCAATGGTGCGATGTGGACTATGTTTGGGAATCTCTGGGCTAAGCTCATCACAACAAATACAGACTGAGGACTAAGTAAATAAATAAATAAAATAAAGGCTGTATTATTGTTGCTAAATATGACCTTAGTTTATAGATAAAATGTGAAATATATAATCAACTTTGGGGAAGGTCTTTGCCAAGCAGTGGACGACTATCGGCTGTTGATGATGATGATGATAATCATCTACATTTAGAGTAGATTTCTTTTTTAACTCTCTCTCACTCTATGTATACTTATATATCCATTTTCGTATCGTAACGTATCTTTGTATATGAATATAAAGGTATATAAAAATCTGTCACACCAAATTAAAAGACTAAACAAATTTAGATCTAAATCTTACCTTTCAATTGAGATCAGATCTGTGGTGTGTGACGGTTATCGTCACCATTACACGCGTATGTTTCTTATTGGTTATGTTAGAATTTTAATTTATTACCATAGTCATTAGAATTATATGATTTTCTGCGTTCATTTCATTATGATACAAATATCAACGGAATCTTTATTAACTTTACCGCGCTTACACAAACTGTCAGTGCTAAGTCAAAGCAAGCACTCCAACAGAATAACATATATCATCTTGAGATACCTCTCTGGATAGTGATGTTCGGTATTTACTTCACCATATTTCCGTTTGTCCCTCACGAAGCTAATAATGATTACTGACCGGATACAATGATGAATGTGCGAGCGCGCGTCAAACGCATGACGCTTCCGGAGCAACACCTCGGCAATTAGAGCTCGTCAATCAATGCCATGCTATGTTTAATTGTATGTGGTGTAAACTTTACACGAAGGTCATAACTTAATACAACATGATATTTTATGTTTTAATAATCTGATTTACCGGTAACAGTATTTACTGCCTAATTTTATCGCAAACATTACTGTGTTCGGCTTAGAACGAGGAGACGCGGTTTGCTGTAGAAGGTAGTGTTATACAAACATACTAACTAATGATCTTATTATTAAAGACAAAATTACCACTCATTATTAAGTTAAAAACTTGATCATTTCATTACTATTACATCACAATTAACTAAGCTTTAGTTTGTGTTGCTGGAGACCGTCTAGTTATCTAGAATATCTTCAGCAGCACTAACTGTAGCACACTATGTGTAGTATCATCACAGCGCTTATTTCAGCAAAGATTCGTATGAAAACATTTAAGTCTTAAAGAAATTATATACCTATTTTACTTACAGGGGTAATAAGATACGATCTCATGTATCTAAGCCAGTGCTCCCCAAACATCTCTCATTCCCGTAACCCTTAATAAATCATTTCATTTGCAAAACACCCTTGTTCTAATAAATTCATGTCTATTCCTAAACAACATGTCTTATTTCTCTTAAGCTCTATAATGTTAACTTTATAATATATTCTCTGTCTATCTCTTTATTCTTTACCACCCCAGTTAGTTTCACTTTAACTTACACATTTCAGAATCGACCCCAAGATAAGTTAAAGGTCATACCATAAAGAGCTCTCTTCAGAGATAATACACTATGATGGAGTTTACTGATTTAACTTCTCAGTGTTTCCGCCATTACCAATATAATTTTCACGCATTCCCAAAGGGATCCCACGTTGCATCAGAAGTACGCACATCACAGGCTGTTGCTGGTCTAGGCCTGGGGGATGTTCTTAATTGTTGTAAGTCGCTGTAATAAAAAAATCAACGGTTTAAAATTTACCATCAGATAGTAAACTACTGTACGTTTAATGTCAAAAGCGGGTGTTTGTATGTGTGTGAGTGGAAAAACTTTTATCAATACTGTTCGCACACACTGACAGTTCGGTTTCATTTCTATGGACCCATGTCAGACTTTTTCAATAATGTTTCCTATATCCAGGCGTCGGGAAGTGACGACCCCACCGCCCATTTGCTGAAGTGTATATGACGATTGAGTACATTTACACTTCATCAAATGCAATCAGTCAACCGAACGATGGCGGTATATGCATCCAAGGAAGCGGAGGGAAATCCCGGACGTGGGACGGGCAGCAGCGTTTCACGATAGGGCCTCCGTAACTGCGATCGCCAAGCCGCCTGCCAAGCGTGGCGATTACGGCAATTCCCCCCTAAGATGAGATCCCAAAATAAAAAACGGCCCCTAGTCCCCGGCGGCCCCGCTATTCCTGGCTACGGTAGCGGTCACGGTAACGGCGGGGCAAGGGGTGCGAAGAATCTCCGGAAGCGGCCAGGCTACCAAAACCAACAACATCTGGCCCTGGCGACACTCAACACGCGTACACTGCGGACCGACGAGAAGATAATTGAGCTGGAGGAGGAATTGAGCAGGTTAAGATGGGATATAGTAGGGTTATCCGAAGTCCGAAGAGAGGGAGAGGACACGATAACTCTTAAATCAGGCAACCTGCTCTATTTCCGGGAGGGCGACCAGCAGTCCCAGGGTGGCGTCGGGTTTATCGTCCGCAAGTCTCTTGTGAATAGCGTTGTCGACATCGTTAGTGTGTCAGCAAGGGTAGCGTACCTGATACTCAGAGTTACCAAGCGTTACTCGCTGAAGGTCATACAGGTATACGCACCGACTACGGCACACTCTGATGACGAGGTGGTAACTGTGTATGAGGATATTTCTAAAGCCATACACAGTTCCAAAACTCAGTACACCGTTGTCATGGGAGACTTAAATGCAAAACTAGGGCAGCGAAGTAGTGGAGAACTGAAAGTGGGGCAATTTGGATATGGACAGAGAAATCCACGAGGCCAAATGCTCGCCGACTTCATGGAGAAGGAGGGCCTCTATATAATGAACTCCTTCTTCAAGAAGCGGGCCAGCCGCAAGTGGACGTGGATTAGTCCTGATGGAGCTACTAAAAATGAGATAGACTTCATCATGTCGACGAAGAGGCAGATATTCAAGGATGTCTCAGTGATCAATGCTCTAAAAATGGGCAGCGATCACCGAATCGTGAGAGGCATTTTGAATATCAACATAAAGCTCGAACGATTTCGACTGGTGAAGTCCACGCTCCGGCCAGCGCCCATCCAACTCCAAAACCCCGAGAGCTTTCAGCTTGAACTACGAAATCGCTTTGCATCCTTAGGCGAGTGCATTGATGTGGACGATTACAACACCAGGTTCGTAGATGCTGTCCGTACGGCAGGACTTAAGATTTTTAAAGTCCCCCGTACCAGAAAGAAGAAGCCGATCTCTGACCACACATTAAACCTCATGACCGAAAGACGAGAACTGGTCCTGAAGTCTCCTGAAGATGCCACCAAATATCGGCAGCTGAATAGGCAGGTCTCTAAGTCTCTGACTCGCGACATACGCCGATTTAATACTGACAGTGTTAAAGAGGCAATAGAGCGGAACAAAGGCTCTAAAGTATTCGCACGAGATCTGTCTATCGGGCAAAGCCGGTTGACGTGGCTGAAGACAGAGGACGGCAGGATCGTATCGTCAAGGGCCGAGGTTCTGGAGGAGATTGAGCGGTTCTATGGACAGCTGTACACGACTACATGTTCTCCTGGTGGACTAGCATCAGATCCAAGAGCTAGTCTAGCCCGACACTACTCTGAAGATATCCCGGTTGTCAGCCTACACGAGATTAGTGTGGCTCTGAATCAGCTTAAAGGCAACAGGGCACCTGGTGATGACGAAATAACAGCTGAACTTCTGAGAGCTGGTGGAAAGCCGATCCTCGAAGTCCTGCAGAAGTTGTTTAATTCCGTCATACTAGAAGGCCGATCGCCTCGGGCATGGCACGGAGGTGTGGTGGTGCTTTTCTTCAAGAAGGGAGATAAAACCCAGTTGAAGAATTATAGACCCATCTCACTTTTGAGTCATGTCTACAAGTTGTTTTCCAGAGTCATCACGAATCGTCTCACAATCAGGCTCGACGACTTCCAGCCTCCCGAACAAGCTGGATTCCGTAAAGGCTACAGCACCATAGACCACATTCATACGCTGCGGCAGGTTATACAGAAGTCCCATGAGTATAACCAGCCCCTATGCTTAGCGTTTGTGGACTATGAGAAAGCCTTCGATTCGATTGAGATATGGGCCGTGTTGCAGGCCCTCCAACGGTGCCAAATAGACCACCGGTACGTCGATGTTCTAAGGTGCTTGTACGAGAACGCCACCATGTCAGTCCGCCTCGAAGACCAGAGCTCGAAACCGATACGATTGCAGTGTGGAGTAAGACAGGGAGACATCATATCTCCGAAACTGTTCACCGCTGCATTGGAAGATGTCTTCAAGCTTCTGGATTGGAGAGGATATGGCATCAATATCAACGGCGAGTACATCACGCACCTTAGATTTGCCGACGATATCGTGGTTTTGGCTAAGACCATGGAGGACATCAACACAATGCTCGATGATCTTTGTAGAGTTTCACAACGAGTGGGTCTTAAAATGAATATGGACAAGACCAAAATCATGGCAAATGTCCATATTGTACCCACTCCAATAACAGTTGGAAGCTCTACACTTGAAGTTGTTGACAGATATGTCTACCTCGGACATACAATCCAACTAGGTAGGTCCAACTTCAAGAAAGAGATCTCTCGTCGAATCCAACTCGGATGGGCAGCATTCGGGAAGCTAAGACATATCTTCTCGTCCAATATACCGCAGTGTCTCAAGACAAAAGTCTTTGACCAGTGTGTGTTGCCAGCGATGACATACGGAGCAGAGACGTGGCCGCTTACTGTGGGCCTTGTCCGCAAGCTTAAGATTGCCGAGAGGGCGATGGAGCGAGCTATGCTCGGAGTTTCCCTGCGAGATCGAATCAGAAATGAGGAGATCCGCAGGAGAACCCCTTGGTTCTCCTGCGGATCTCCTCATCCGGCGACCCTTCGAGCTATGTCGGTGACCTTTCACCGACATAGCTCGAAGGGTCGCCGTCGCAAAGTGGCAATGGGCAGGGCACATAGCTCGCAGAACCGACGGCCGTTGGGGCAGAAAGGTTCTCGAGTGGCGGCCACGTACCGGAAGACGTAGCGTGGGCAGACCCCCCACAAGGTGGACCGACGACCTGGTCAAGGTCGCTGGCAACCATTGGATGCGGGTGGCCCAGGACCGGTCTAAGTGGAAATCTTTGGGGGAGGCCTTTGTCCAGCAGTGGACGTCTTCCGGCTGATTGGATTGGATTGGATATCTAGATATTGTATACTGTACGTGACTCGACATTTAATTCTATTATTTTCACAAGGGCAACACTGCTCTGAAGGGTGTAAGAGGTCCCGCACAACAACTCACGAGACCCAAGCCAACCTCACCTACTCGATGATGATGACTATGTGGAGATTTTTGGAGGAAGCCTATATCCGGCATTGGACGTCTATCGATTGATGATGAAGATGATGATGACACTGCTCTCTCTATCTAGTACAAGATTCGATTTAAACAACACTTATAAAGCTCTAGGACTAGCTTCAACACATTACAGATCTACTAGATTTTTTACAATCTATATGGTCCTTCGAGCAGGATCTGAAGCAGCGACCTATGGATACATAGATGCATAAATTCAGTACTCGAATCACAAATAATCTTGTATTCAACCTTTGTGTTCGATAAACATGTCACATAGTTTTTACTCATATAAATGGTCAGTTTCATCATCATCAGTCAATGGATGGCGAGGACTTACGATGACGGTGAAGACTATCAGTTGGGTAGCTAATGTTATATACATATTATTAACTTCACTATCTGACTGTATTACTGTAGTTTTTCTTAATGATAAATTTAGTCTGTGTAATGTTCCTAGCTATAATGCCTAAAAACCTTTGACTCTCGAAAGTTGTCGGTTCTTTTCAATGCTAACATTTTCATAGATTTTTTTTTCTTCAAGTTACAAAGTATATCTTGCGTCTACTACTTTCTAAGTAGTTTATCTACAAACTAAATAAGTCTGAAAGTTTTATATTTCACATCTGTCGGGTAACGTCCTAGTCGATATTTTTATTTAAAGGCAATGTTACTATTTGTGATGATATACTATTAGGGGGACCGGAAAGTAATGTCGTTTTCTTACGCTGAATACAAACACACATTTTTAACGAGTCTTTATTTTTAATCAATGATGTATTCCCCATCATTGTCAATAACCTTTTGCCATCTAGTGAGTAAATTTTCAATCCCTGATCGATAAAAATTAATTGGTTTTTCGGCAAAATATCTAGAGATGGCATTTTGGATATCATCCAAATTTGCAAATGTTTTGCCACTTAAAAAGTGTTGCAGCGCTCGGAATAAGTGGAAATCCGATGGTGCAACATCGGGCGAATATGGTGGATGAGGCAGCACCTCCCACCCCAATTCATTAATTTTTTCTAGAGTTCGCCTTGCGCAGTGCGGTCTTGCATTGTCATGTTGGAGAATGACGCCTTTTCGGTTGACAATCGCTGGCCACTTTTCAATTAAAGATTGATTGACTCGCTGCAATTGTTCGCTGTAGAGGTCTGCAGTAACAGTTTCTCCAGGTTTCAGTAATTCAAAATGAACAATGCCGCGAATACTCCACCAAACACACAAAAGCGCTTTTTTGGGGTGTAAACCTGGCTTAGCAGTACTCCGAGGGATTTCATTTGGAGAGGGCCACTGCCTTTTGCGTTTTGGGTTATCATACAGGACCCATTTCTCATCTCCTGTGATCAAGCGATCAAAAAACGCTTCTGTGTTGTCGTTGAAGCAATAAGTTGCATGTGATTGATCGGTTAGCCTTATTCTGTTCGGACAGATTATGCGGGACCCAAACACCTGCTCTGCTTACTTTTCCAATCTGCTTCAAATGTTCTTGGATGGTCGACCAAGGTTTGTTGAGACTGTTTGACAATTCCTCGATCGTCTGACACGGATTTGCTTCCACTTCCGCCCTTAACACGTCGTTGTCTAACGCTGATGGTCTTCCTGATCGATACGAGTCGGAAAGATCAAAATTACCCGATTTGAACTTGGAAAACCACCTTTGGCATTTACGAATGTCCAGTGCATTTGGATAAACATCGCAAATGTTTTTGGTAGCAACTGTTGCGTTATTTCCCTTGCGAAACTCAAAGAGCATGCAATGCCGGATGTGTACCTCTTCTGGTATTTGGCTGGCCATTTTACCCAAAATTACAAAAAAAAATTGTAATTCAATTGTCTATAAGTAAAGAAATCACTATAACCTCACAATGTCTTTGGTACGCCTCTGAACAAAACAATGAGCTGACAAATGACAATCAAGTATTGGCATGCGCAGAAACGACATTACTTTCCGGTCCCCCTATTATCTATCATTCGAGTAGCAATATTCATTGCTTTGAAACTTATGATTTTGAGTAGTTACACCAGTAATTTTACCAGATCAACGCACTTCAAACCAGAATACATCAACTATTTAACGACAGAGGTGGAAGCTACTGTGGTACACAGACGGAATAGCACAACCTAAAGTTGAACTAATCTAATTTTGGCCAATTGAATGTATTATGATAAATTGACAATAGAAGTACAATTGCTATACAATAGATTGGTGTCTATGAACATACACAGGACGCTGATGGTACTGACCGGAAGCTATTTGCAGCACATGATGTTTATCCAATGGAATCCAGAGTAGAAACGGATTATAAATCACAGGAGTAGACGTCGAACTAAAATTAGTTCGCGTAGAGTTTAAACCTAAGGGTTAGCGCTAATCGTTGTGTTAATATCCTTACTGATTACTAGTTAACTTACTTCTAAATACTAAAGCTTTATGTGGAAATTGCTATTGATTATATTTTAAATAAAATTAGATAAAGTCGACTTTATTAGTTAATAAAATTGACTAAAATAAATACATAGTTAAATATCCCTTCAAAGGTCTATTTTCTTCTAAGAACATAAATTGCAGATTAGGGTTGTAAAGGGAACTTTTTTGTACTCGAGATATAAAGTAAGGGGTTGGAGAAATAAGGTTCTATTTTGTTAAAATTCTCAGTAAATTAAACGTCTTCATAACCTTTCAGTTCTCCGAAGCTGATGAAGCAATTGTGAGAAGACGTAACGTTTCAAAAATTTCATATGAACAGATTTCAATGGTGATAGCAACTTTATGATACGCATTCAGATATATTCAAAAGCTTTTGCTACGAACTATTCCTATCATAGTCTTGCTATAGGAGGAGACAAGGGAGACGTTGACCTCATGGTGGTTGATGTCGCCGAGAACGTGGCGATACTTGGAAGATATACACTGGAAAACATATTTAATGTGTTATATGAGAGAGACGAGACGAGACGAGCTGTACATAATAAAAGGCGCTAGTGACAGGTGATGCTGCACATTGCGCTGGTAGTTGTCTACTTCAATGGTGGTGGTAAAGAAATGGTTTGATGACAAGTAGTGAAACTGGTTTAAATACCATCAATTAAAAAGTATAGCTGCGAATCTAATTGGTTTTCTCAATCTGATCGCCAAACTCCAGTTTGAAGAGAGTACCTAAATATGATGAAGTCTCTGCTGCCGGAGACCGTCTCGGTGCCACCGCAGCGCCTGTTGCAGCCGACAGACAGTGCTGTGGAGATATTGTTGTGGTCCGGTTTGAAGAGTTAACTAGTTAACTGGGGTAACATTTTAAGTTTCAAGGCAGGAATAATGTGGTGTTGTGTATATATTATGCTAGCACCGCGTTTATATGGGCAGGCGTGTCACTTACCATCAAGTGAACGCCCGCTTGTCTCGTCGTATTGTTGAGCAGTATAGATATAGGTGGAGGAGGAGACGAGAGATCCCGCCTGCCCGCATTGGGCCAGCGTGGTGGGAAATGGTTCAAATCTCACCATATGAATCCCTATAGCTCCTAGTGCCGAACGATACCGGAGGCCATGCTGAATGTATGTGGAGATCAGGAGGCCGTTGCCCAGCAGTGGACGTCAATCGGTTGACATGATGATCACGTGTCGAAGTTAAAGCTTTTCGCTACGGGAACGGTTTCAAAGCTATATTACCAGGTAGACGTATGCTGACGTGTGCTGGTGTGATGAGTGTAAAGCGGTTTGGTCCCCGCCGCCTCCGATCGATCGGAAGCCGCTAAATATTATTGTCCATTCGAATGGGTGACCATTTCCTGAAACAAATGACTGCCACTGCCGCACTAATGAGGCTTCCATTCGAATGTCGACGTTATCTCGACTTGTTAATTATACAAACAAATGTATGGTTTCACTGTCTGCAGCAGCACGCGCTGCCCAATGTGGAAACCATGTTTATAATTGTTCCACTTGTTATTGCTGATGATCATCATCATCGCTCCAGTCTATTAATTATGATGATTGTGGTTAATGTCGCATTACAACGAATCGGAGAGATATCATCGACGACTTAGTGTTGAATAACATAGCATTCATCATGTATCCGTTGGATAGTATATTCAATCCATAACTTTTTAACGAAGCGATGAGTCGAGCAAGACGTTCACCTGATGATAAATGATACAGTTGCCTATAACAATGTGGGTTTAGTTAGCATTATGTACACATCACCACATACCTATGTCTCCGGCAATAGAGACACCAGTAGATAATATACTCTTTAGCTTTCGTTAGTTGAAAGCTGGTGAAACCACCTACTACACTACCGCGTGATCCATAATTTAATTACTTCATGTTTAAGTTGTCTATCTAAATATTTCAATAACTTTCAACTTAATTTCACAGTGATTCAAGTGGCAAAGTTGAAACTTATGCAATTCGTTATCGCTTCGAATTTCCTATGAAATTAAATTTGTTAGTCTGATCGCTGTGGAAGTAACTGTTTAATTAACTCAAGATTTTACGAGAATCAAGGTCGTATAAAGGTCAAATCTGATAAAGTTAAACGGTGATACTACTCTTTTAAAACAACAGATAACTTTTATGTTATGTTGCAGACATTGGTCACGAGGTTACAAGTGATCAACTTGTGCGTAACGTTGTATCAATCGAAGCAGTAACTAACCAAAACACCCTCTTAATGTTCCCTCTGATGGTAACAACGGTCTTCTTTAACAAGTATACAAGTTGGTCAAGTTATTGGATTTAACATAGCTTCTAATGTTATTGTTCGTAGAATATGTTTCCTCACAAATTATTTTTTTTATTTAATGAAGCAACGAGACGAGCTGGTACGTTCGCCTGATGGTAAATGATACCCCCGTCCGTTACAACGTGGTGTTAGCTAGAATGGTGTTCACAGCACCACATAGCGCGCGTCGGCTTGAGACGTAAGTTGCTAAGCCTTACTCCAGTAATTTCACTAGCTACAGCGCCATTCAAACCGGAACACAGTGATGTTTGCACAGTACTGTTTGGCGACAGAAATAGGAGCTGCGGGTGTAACTAACTAATGGGAGTCCAGCAACGGAGACCTACCACCAATATCCTGTGCCGAAATCTCAAGGTTAGTAAGAATTAAACCACTCATCTATGATGAATGGCTTTACTTTCTAAACTGAGCCATCATCGGCTCCTAACGGCTTCTCCTTATCGCAATTATTTAATAATTGAAACTATAGCTTATCGTAACTTACTTTTAGTGTCACTTCTTACCTTTACCCTTTGTTAGATTCTATTTCTTTTATTACTACTACTGCTATATTCTTGAAGTAGGTTTTTTTTATTAAATCCCTTAGCTATCAACACTATGAACTTGATGACATCATCATCATTGATTTCTTTGTAAATGAATGCTATGTAGAATAGAAATCAGTAGCATCTTAGTTCATTGTTGTTAGAAAGGTATTCGTAAAATTTAAATGAGTTCTTTTCATGCGATTTTGACAGAGCGTGGTGTGTACTGATCTAGATCGAAATTCAGATATCTGAATGCCTATTCGCGAGAGCATATGTTTTGAAATGAACACATCTGTTTAGTTTTTCTTATTTCCGCCGGCCGAGCTCGGACGCCGACGGAGCCCCCGCTCCGTCGGCGTCCAGTTCAGTTTAGTTTAGTTTAGCGCAGCGCCGGAGCCATTGCTTACGTTACGCGTCACACCGCGCATTACTCTGTTTAGTATACAATCGATGTGATTATGGAGCTATAACCAGCCCACACTCACCGCGATAGTCGACTAACAAATCGTAGATTTTTACACTTCACATTCGGCCTGGTAAACATTGAACTATTATTTATTGTATTGTTGTTCACTGGAGAACACTCAGCGCTCAATTCGGTGGAAACGTAATAAATTATTTAACGTGCAAAATTGTTTCACAGATCCTTGATAGGTTTTATGTTTGAACACTATATTTAAACCTTTTTAACAATTAATTATATTGTTGTCTATATGTGTATGTTTCGGTATATATCAATGTTTCATTTGATTTCATTGTTTTTCTGTTACGAACGCAGTAACAAGTTTTTCATGCAACACAGTCATGAGAAAAATAAGAAATTAGCCGATTCATAATAGTGAAGTGTTGGTAAGGATGTTCATACAGCATCACTTTACACTCTTCGCTACTTTGTCTTCAAATCGAAACAGTAATTATAGGAGACAATAGGAGACTTAACCTAATGAACTATCAATTGTATATGTTTATGGAACTAATGCATATAGTTCTTTTCAAAGCAGTTGGATGCGGGCGGCGTAGGAGCGATCGATGTGGAGATATTTGGGAAAGGCCTTTGTCCAGCAGTGTACGTTTGTCTTCTGATGATTATGATGATATCGTTCATTGTAAAAACTAAAAAACTTCAAGCGAAATTTGTTTAAAAATGAAATACCTCTAAGACCTTTATAAAGCTGGTAAGCTCCGCAACGGTTCGAGCTGTGCTACTGTCTACTTTCAGAATAAGTTTAAGTTAAGTACGCAACTTAACAAGAATTTATAAGTTCTACAGACGTTTCTTTCATTTTCCATTGAAATGGATTTATGTAACGCATTCGCCATTGTTTGAAACGGGCACATTCTACTTTACTGTTGCCTGTAAACTGTTGTTTACGGCATCCAGGAGCTCATGCCGAAGCTCCGCCGGCGAACTTATTGCGGAATGCACTCGCACTCTATTGCTTTAGAAAAACATCCGAAGCAAGCGAACAAACAAACAAGAGAAATAGTTAAAGTATTGTTTTATACTTTGACTATAGTCTTCTTCTTAAAGCGTCTCTCCAACTAGTGAAGGTTGGCGATCACTGTGGTGGTGATACAGTCATTTCTATCTCTGGTTTGGCGGAACAATTTGTACGCCACAAATATAGCAGTCCATTCTCTGATATTGCTCAACCATGACCTTTTCCTTCTCCCTACTTTTAATATATCATTTTTTTTTTTAATATTTAAGCCGTACTCCACATCGGATTTAGATCATAAAGAAGATATAGAATGAAGAATTGGAGAAGCCACAAGTGCTTTTAATAGAATGTCCAAAGTATTATGTGACCCCAACACAGCTGCTTGGTCCATTTTCTTATATGGTGGTGAGACGTGGACTTTAGAAAAGGAATGATGTCGTCGAATACAAGCGTTTGGCATGTGGGGACTCCGTCGAATGTTTAAGATCACGTGGAAGCAGACTGTTCGCTCCAGACAACAACCCTAATACCCCGACCACGAACATCATCAGAGACAGAGAAATCTTCGCTGCCAGAGACGTATCATAATTGGAACCAACACAGATCCTATTTTTATTACTAAACAATAGTATACAAACATTATTTCAGGTAATGAGATAACATCTTCTCCATTAGAGCAACGGGCACTGTTGTGGTGTATATATTTTTTTCTTTAAGCGACGATTCGAGCGGCACGTTCACCTGATGGTAGGTGATACGCCTGGCCATAACTGGATAGACTGCTATACACCGCACCACATTGCGCTCGTCGAGATATCAGATGTCTTGTTACACGTAATTTCACTAGCTACAGCGCCCATCAGGTTTGAACAGTACTGTTTAGCAGAAATACGCTCCTCGCTTTGTTGAATAAAAAAAAGTGTAAATATTGTTGTTGGACGACAAATCACCGGTTACAATATACGTATTGTTGTCGCGCGCGAAATATAAATCAGCCGGCGCCCGTGTACAAGTTGCCACAACAAAAGTAATCACCACCATCAGCTGCGGTGCAATAAACCAAATATATTGCTCGTTTGACATCCGACACGAACCAAATCAAATTTATGGCAGTGGAAAACTCCTGGCGGCCCGCTCCGAGCGGCGCGCCGATTACACGCTTTACTAATTAAAAAAAAAACTGTTATAAACAACTAAAACAATTCTTTTTACCACGAAGTGACGAGACAAGCGGTCACCTGATGGTAAGTAATACGCCTGCTTATAAAGTGCCGCCAGTTAAGATGAAATGCACCACAATGCGCACGTCGCGGGCGACAATATGTTAAGTCTGTTTACACCAAGTAAGTTCACCAGCTACAGCGCCCTTCAAACGGGACCTGCGATGTTACCTACCAGGTTGGTCTCCAGCAAAAGATATTACCAGTAAACCACATTCAAGTATATAGTAAATACACCAGTTTAATTACCACCTGATGGCAGCAGGCGTATATTCTTGGGCACATGCGTCGTGTAACCTCTCTCGTGGTGTTCTGTACATTTCGAACAGTGTGTATTACACTATATAATTCCCCCCATCCCCTTTTCACTGACGACCAGACGACCAGACGCCCAGATGCCCAGCGAATCACCATCATTATGTTGTGGACATCCCCAGTATACACACAAAGAAGTTCCGCTCCTCGGTCTTCATAATAACAGCAAATAAGTAGAACTTCATAGGGTTGAAGGAATCCGGGATATGAAAGAAAAAAAAATAAACAGGCTATAACTGGGTCAGTGCCTTCATCACCACAGACCACATCATCACTCAACATCAGTTATCACCACTTAACAACTTGTCAATTAAAAAAAAGTACTTGAACACATTAAGTCTCAATACTATTTTACTGTGGTAACGAAATGGCACGTTACCAACGCAACGCTACGCCTTGCAGCCGACAAACAGAAGTGAAGAAAAATTACTGTGTTCCGGTTCGAAGGGCGATGCAACTGTTTTAATACTAAGGCAAGGAAACAACATCTTATGTCCCAAGCCGACGAGGACCATGCGGTGCAGTGTAAAACATACTAACCAACGCCACGTTGTCATGGTCGGGCGTATCACTTACCATCAGGTGAACGTCCCGCTCGTTGCTTAATGGTATATAAAAAAGAATACTTCCACCCCACAACCTGTGGGACTACTTCCGGCTCCATTCTGTCGCAATGGAAACTTCTAACTTTAATATAAAATACTGTGTAATTTTTTCGCAGCTTCGAAACTTTTCACAAAGTGGTACATCTCCCGAATATTCTCTGTGTCCTGGCTTTTCTCTTCCGCTTTAAACTTATTTACTTTCAAACTCATTACAAGTTGGACATTTTTCTTTTGCTTCAAAATTTTGTCATTACTAGTAATTAATGTGATTTTTTTTTATACGGTAACTCCTCGCTTAAGCCGATACCAGAGATCTGAATTGCTGGAGACTATATAAGTAGGTGCCACCGCAGCCGGAAAACGGTAGTGTGCAAATACTGCTGTGTTCCGGTTTAAAGGGCGCTGTAGCAAGTGTAATTACTAGAGTAACGAGACTAAACACCATCTGTTCCAAGGACATCCTAACTAGAGCCACGTTGATAT
Source organism: Troides aeacus (assembly GCA_033220335.2). Lineage (NCBI taxonomy): Eukaryota > Metazoa > Arthropoda > Insecta > Lepidoptera > Papilionidae > Troides > Troides aeacus. The sequence continues at coordinate 11,942,328 of CM067278.1, forward strand.
GGGCAGGCGTATTACTTACCATCAGTTCAACGTCCGCCTCGTCTCATAGCTTAACTGAATAAAAAAATAAACAGCAATGTGTAAACATTACTTTATTCCGGTTTGAAGGCTGTTATAACTAGTAAAATAAGTAGTCTTATACTTTGAAGCGACAATTTTTTTTTTTTAAACAATGACGCAAAGAGATCAGCGTTGCGTTCATCTTATGGTAAGTGATACGCCTGCCCATAGCTAACGTGCGCTAGTTAGAATAGTATACATAGCACCACATTGTGCTCGAATCTCGTCACCCCGGTAATTTTACTAGCAGCATCCTTCAAACTGGAACACAGTAATATCTGCACAGTACAGTTTGTCGGCTGCAATGGAGGCTTTGGTGTATGTCAACAATCCTCCCTATTATCATTGGTGAACATCACTCTCAGCATGCGGCAAAGGTACTGAAGGTGTCATTGGCGTCTTGAATAAAAAAAAATAGGAATTGGACTTTTTTGTTATCGGAGGGCAAACCTAAAAAGATACCCTGCTTCTGGGGGGATGAAAATGTTATATGGGATTTTTACCCACTAAAACGTCATCGGTGGTCATCTTCAGTGCGTTACAAGAGGTCCCGGGAACTCCTACGGAACGCATCGGTGCCTCTCTGCGCTGCGACTGGCGAAGTGGTAGCTGTCCTCGGCACCCTCAATTAGGTACGATAAGCACTAAACCTCCACGTACTTATAGTTCATCCCTCGCTTAGTGTGCAAGTGAGGACCCCCAACCTTCAAAGCCCACAAACTGGAAAACCGTTTTAGTCTCCTACAATAGCCACTACTTATTCTTACTAGCCCGAGAATTCAGAGCGTTATGAATTGTACCTACAAACCAAAATCAGTAAAAAAAAAATGTTTTTACAACACATAAAACCATACAACCCTCAATATCCACCCTTTATTGGAACAAATAAAGGAGTCATTACATTGGTGGTGTAAAAAAAATTTGAATACGAAATACGGTTTTACAACGGGGGTACCCTGATGGCTTTAAAGGATCCGTTTTCAAACCACAAATGCTTTTAATTTAGACTAAAATAGGCGCGGGGGTTGGTGGAGGGTGCTCGTCTATTCAACTAATACAAATTACAAATGTATTTACGATTAAAACTAAACCATTAAAGCCTATTTAAATTATCTGTACACTATTTTAATTTCTGGCTATCGTAGAACAAACCCTAAAATTACTTCGGCCTTTGATATACACGTGTGCGTCATCATCATCATCAGCCGATAGACGTCCACTGCTGGACAAAGATCTCCATGTTTGTAGGGATTCATATGGAGGGATGTAGGTCATTTCCCACCACTTTGACCCAATGCGGGTCAGTGGGAGCCAGAGCTTTGTTTGTTGATTAGCAGGGTGCACCACCAGCAGGTGAGATTGGCTTGGGTCCCCTTATACCTCACAAGTGCGTGTATAACATGTTAAAAAAAATTATATGGGACATCCTTCCACTTCAATCGCCACCAACAGACTGTCGGGAACGGGGCGATCATCGTACCAGGCAGTATTTCTCCCACCATTTCATTTCCCCCTCCTAAAACCGAGCTCGTGCTCTGATTGGCCGACTGATCGCGCAGATCCCGGCAGCCACAAGTGAACAAGTCAAAAAGTAACTTATTTTATACATTTTTATATACATTAAATAAATGAAAATCTAAAACTAGGCATTGATAACAATCTTGTGTGTAAATCTTAACATAACAAACTATTTACTTAATACAGATTTAATTAATTAAATTTGTTTGTTTTTTTTTTAATTTAACTAAGCGACGACATGTGCCGGAATAACTTAATCAGCGTCACCTTATGTGCTCGCCAATCTCGTCGCTTCCACTAGGGTTATTTAACATATCCTTTTGACCACAGTCGGCCATTTTTTATTTGACAATAATTGTATAAATACCCTCAATCTAATACTAATCTGATTGTTGGCAATATAATTTGTATCACATTTAAATTATAGCCATGATGCAGAGCTCCTCATTGATTTTGGAGGTATTTACACTGCACGTCAGAGCGTAACGAGAACTGAACACTGCTGCATCTAACGGTGCGAGCAAGGTATTTTTTATTCTACTAAGCAACCGGAAGAACGTTCACTTGATGTTAGGTGATACACCTGCCCGGAACAACGTGGCGCTAGTTAGGATGCACACTGCACCGCATTTTGCTAATTGCCTGAGACAAGATGTTGAGTCTCGTTACTCCAATAATTTCACTACCTACCACGTCCTTCAAACCGGAACGTAGTAGTGTTTGCACAGTGCTGTTCGTAGACTGCAATAGTCGCTGACGTGATACCTACCCGCCCAGTCTCCGGTAGCATGAACCCACTACCACTTTGCATGTTACGATGAGGTGAGATAAAATCCGTTATCACAGTAAGATCTTTCTCGTCTTCGGATAATACGTCATTATCATCATTAGCCTTTCTAAATCCACTGCTGAATGCAGGTCTTTCCCAATGTCTTCCACCAGATACGTCAATCAGCGTTTCGCATCCACTCACTTCCGACCGCTCTCTATATTCTTGATTTAGATCGGACTGGAAGCCACAGCGGCTCTTACAGCTCATCTGACACTGGGCTCGTGGACCCGGATGAATCGGGCCGCTCTGATCGGTCATCATCCATCGATGACCGATCGATCATCGGTCCATCACGAGGGTGGGTATTCTACGGCCACGTCCTGTACGTGACCTCTACTCCGAGACTTCCCTCCCCCACCGGCCGTCATTGACACACCAGATAAGGCCGGTGATCGAGTAAAACGTTTTCCAACAAAATAACATTAATCAAATTGGGGCCTCTTTGTTAAACGTTATATATGATCAAACATAAAAAGGGTTCACATAATACACGGTGAAGGTTGACCTGAAAACCTCCTCCTCATTGTCGTTGGTTAAAAAATGAGTAACTCTTTAATTCATCAGCTCATTCCCAACGAGATTCAATTCTACTTTATTGCTGACTTCTCCGGCAAAGAGGATGAAAGAATATGGTTCTTTTGATTTTTAACCACTGCTTTACTTTCACTGGAATTATTTACATTCTTCAAAAGGTAAGATAATCCCCCCTTTATAGTCTAATATTTCAAATCTTGTTACCAGTAATTAGGTCTTCTGTTCGTTAGTAATCACAGCGCTTGTGAGCAGCAGATTTCGTAAATGATTTTTTTTCTTAGATATTTCTTATATGTACTCATATATATAGTGTAACGGGTCCCGCACAAAAACTCACGGGTTCAAAGCCAACATCACCTTCTCGTGGTGCTCCCTGCTAATCAACTAACAAGGATCAGCGTGGTGGGACACGGCAGCTCGTTGAGCCCAGCGGCCCCGGAGGCCATGCTGACTGTACGTGTAAATCTTTTGGGTGAAGCCTATGTCCAGCAGTGGAAATCTATCAAATGATGATGATGGTTACATATTTACTGGTGGTAGGCCCCTATTGTAAGAGACCACCGCAGCGTCTATTGCAACCGATCAAAAGTACTATTCAAATATTACTCTGTTCCGATTTAAAGGAAGCTGTAACTAGTATAATTATTGGGGTGACGAGACTCAAAATGCTACGTCTCAGGTGACGAACGCAACGTGGTGATGTTTATATCATCTTAACTAGCGCCACGATATGGTCAGCCGTATCACTTACCAGCGGGCGAACGTGCCGCGCATCTCGTCACTTTATTGAATCAAAAAATAAAAAGTAGTAATATTAAAACACTAATATTTATGAAGGGAAACTAACAACCAATAAAAGTAGACTAAAAAATAACATATTCTCCTTAGTTTACTCCAGGACTAAGGTAGTGCTTGTCCTTCTTCTTATTCTCTTTCGTGTACTTCATGACTGAAGGTCGTGCTTGTCTTGAAATGCTCTTAATGACTCTGCTCTCTTAGTATCTCGCATCATTCATGACAAGTTTCATGGAAAGATAGTGCAGCGGTTTCCCCTTGCCTTCTGCACTAAACTTCTTGTCCTAAAAAGCTCTTAATGACACGTCAACCAGCTGCCTTCACGTCGCTTTGTTCTCGGCACGTGTCAGGGCATTCGGAAGGTTGGTGCCTAAGATTGACTGTATCTGGTCGTACCATCGGGAAGGCGCCCCTGTGAACTCTTGCCCTTGATCTTTCCTACTACAACCAGCTCATGCAGATTATCTGATTGTCTCCGGGCAATAAGGCCAAAGTAACTTAGGACTAGTTTGTAGAAACTTGTCATATATATACATCATCATTATCAGCCGACATACGTCCACTGCTGGACATAGGCCTTCCCCAAAGATCTCCACATTGATCGATATAGCGCAATGCCCGCATCCAGCTGCTTTCCACAACCTTCACCAGATCGTCGGATCACCTGGTGGAGGCCTGCCAACACGTCTCCCGGTGCCCTATCAGCTGTCGGTCCTTCGAGCGATGTGTCCTACCTATTGCCATTTGAAGCTAGCAATCTTTTGGACTATGTCGGTGACCTTAGTTCTCCTGCGGATCTCCCCATTTCTGATTCGATTGCGCGCGGAAACCCCGAGCATAGCCCTATCCATTACTCTTCGTGCGACCTGAAGCCTTTCCACCAGGCCCACTGTGAGCAGCCACGTTTCGGTGCCATAAGTTATCACTGGAGATACGCACGAATTAAAGACCTTTGTCTATATATATATATATGTGTGTGTACCACCATTTCACATTATATTACGTGAATATGGGTCAGTGGCTGGAGCCTGGCTGTCATCTGTTGACAGCGGGAACAGCAACGCTGATACAATAAATAATTTAAATCCAAAGCTCCTTTTTCAAGCGCTTTGGAAGCTTCCAACCCTTGTCAGGAAACTTTTTCAGCGACGTACGCACTTCAATTACTTGTTTTCATGTCATCCCCTGCTCTATGACATGATGAGTAACTTAAAGGTACGGTACATGCCTTCGGACCTCTATGATTACATCCAGATGACGTGAGCGTCTCTGTTATATTTTTACTTAGCTGAGATGAAGAGATTGCTGTTTAATCTTTAATAGCTTGAAGATACTTCTGCATGTCAGCAGATGTTACCATATTTATCTCATCAGTCCAGTCACTCGGGTCTGTTTGCGCTGTTAGTCTTCTTTATCATTTTCATAACTTAATAGCATTTATGGAATTCGGCAGATAAGAGCAAGAAGAGTGAATACGCTGTTAATAGAATAGTGCACTTTATCACCATAGAACGTATCACCACTTAACATCAGGTGGGATCATGATTACGCCCCACCTTGTTGATTTTAAAAAAATAAAGTTAAATGCCATACGGAGAATGCTCGTTACAAAGCTTTTTTTTTTTTTATTTATTCCATTAAGTAAGGATATGAACGGGACATTCACCTGATAGCAAGTGATACGCTTGGCCATAATAAACAAAAAAAAAACCAAATGGCGCTAGTTAAGACGATATACACAGCACCACATTGCGCTCATCATCTGAGACATAAGTTATTGAGTGTAGTTACCCTAATATTAGCACTAACTATAGCACCCCTTAAACCGGAACAGAGTAATATATACACATATTATTTTTGATTCATATTGTATTAATAAAACTCTTGCCAATCGCAGAATTTTTAGTTTTAGATAATTAATTGTTACATGTTAAACGATGGGTGGATGGGAGAAGTTGCAATTGGTGGAAGACATTGAGGAAGGCCTGGATCCAGCAGTGGATAGGCAAGGGCTGATAATGATGATTTTCAGCTCAATTTAATTAGTTGCTTAAAATCTGGGAAGAATGAGACGTCAATTATCAAAATTGAGTCTTCGTGTCCTCCAACAATATGACTTATTATATTACATGAAAAAAAAACCACGGTTTTTTTTTCATTAATAGTTAAACTAATATCTCATAAATGTACGAACAGATTTTTTGATAAAAATCTCATCTGAGTGCTCCGCCTAATCTTGAACTATGTACCGGAGCGGTCGGCCCACGTTACCTGCTTAGATTTCTGACCTTGGGGGTCTTTTGTTTTTTTCTACCGGGTAAGTAGAACACGTACAGAGAGTTGAAGTAATTGATATACCATGGTAGAGGGTAGGGGATAGAGGGGTGTAAGGTGTCCCGCACAACAACTCACGGAACCCCAGCCAATCTCTGGTATTAGGGTTCTAGCTTCCACGTACCCACATTGGGTTAACGTGGTGGGTTGTAACCATACAATAGCTGCTAGTGCTCAGCGCTACCGGAGGCCATGCTAACTGTATGTGGAGATCGTTGGAGTAGGCCTATATCCAGGAATGGACGTCCACCGGCTGATGATGATGATGAAATAAGTAGATAATTAGAAACTTTTATATTACTTAATTCCACGAAAAGAACTATATAGTTAGCATTAAGTACTGTGAAACGAGTATTACTTTTGGAATACGATCTGTGAAGAATGATTAAGACAGTGAAAAAAAAAGTAATGCTGTCTTATACTAAAATTGAAGAACATGAATCAGCTCGTGCTGCGAGTTCAGTAAAAAACAGCATTCTATGGAAATCAATATTAATATATAATAAAGAAGAAAAGACAGCATCGCACATTACTGTCGCAGAAGATATCTCTCACACTGCGCCCCACGGGTATTGTTGCATAGAGGATTTACTGTACTTACAGCATCGACAGAGATTTTTTATGCCGTAACAGTAAATTACCTCTTGAATATAAAAAAAGTGACAAGTGGTTAGGTTTTACATCCTCGTGTTGTGCAAGTGTGCTCAGTTATTTTCTGATCCATTCATTAACGTTGGATTTGAAGTAAATTGCAGGATTGTATGTGGCTGCCAATTTGAATCGGGACAATCGCCGCAGCGCCTTGACGAACAGACCAGCTCATCAAGAAGAATTTAAACAGAAAAACGAGTGCTGCCAAGGCAACAAAGAACTTCTTCAGTACCATGAAATCGCTGACTAGTTGGTAAGTCGCTCTATTCATAGATTCTGAGTGTCTCATTAATCGTGTTTTTCTTGAAACCGGAGAGCAGAACTCAATAATTTCTGAATGGATTCTTATGAAATTGAAAAACGTCTTCTTTATTAGCATTTAGTTTAATCTCAAAGTTAAAAAAATATATATTTTAGATTCAGACATCTAAAAAAAGTAAAAAAAAAATCCGACTTTCTCTTCTCAGGCGTGGTAATGAATGATTTTTTTGTTTATATATATTTTGTTTATTTATAAGTACAAATAGAAGATACATATTTTATGAATAAGCTGAAACCAATTTTAATTTCCCTATCGACGCAGTAGAAGCTAAATCCCGTCGGTTATTCCCTTCCTCTGCGGGGGTCTCAAAAGCTTTGTTACTACAGTACTTTGTGTATTTTTATTAAAATACATAGATTCTTACATTTTAATGTATAGTGAAAAAAACATGCTAAATTTAAAAAAGATTTATTTAATTCTCCCCTTTTAAGTAAGCCTCTATAAAGAGGCCGAGATTCAGCCGGTCGTACACAGCGCTGCGTCTAAAGTATTTCAATGTACAAATGACACATTGTTTTAATTTTTAATGTTTAATGTCATTCATCATTCAAGTATAAAAAGTAAATTCTAGCTACAATACTTAGTAGAAATAAAAATTAAGCATAATCTTATAATAAAAAATAACTGACAACGGTTATACAGGATCCTGAAATTCTTTAAATTTAGTAATGAATATTAAATCATACTTACATTACATCCTGTTTACATTAACGACTCGTGCAGCACAGATTCAAAATAATATTTCAAGGTCCTCAAAAAAAAAATAATGGCCTTAACGCACTTTTAACTCTAAAGTTTTTTTATTCTATGTAAAATAATGTACGCATAAATAAAAAAAAATATGTATATAAAACAATAAAATAAAAAAAAATAGTCGATTAATTGATAAGGGAAAAATATAACGTGCTATTTAACCGTAAGTATTTTTTTTTTAATTTTGAATAAAGAACGACTCGTTCGAAATTCGAATCAAGTTGGCGACGGGGCGGCGCTGCGGCGGCGCTGCGGCGGCGTGCACTCGCGGCGCGCTCCGAGCGAACACTGCGATACGGAGCCTTGTTCTGAAACGAGATCAGGTCCGAACGCAAATACAGCCTCCATTGGAACTAATGAAAACGCGTTGGCGAGACTACGTATTTAATTTATTTTCACCGCCACTTAAGCTAAAAACTAATACAACCCTTATTAATTTAATTTCAACCTGTACTCTCATGCAAACGAAATCATTTTATAAGTGTCCTTCAAACCTCATTATAGCATTCCTGGAAGGGTATTACAGAGTTCAATGTAAATGTTTTAACATAAAGATAAATATAAATAAAAAAAACGCTATCTGATGCTCCTAGTGTGCGTGCGAGTACTTAAATAAAGTAATAGATATTTAGATTCGTTTATCACTACCGGAGACGATCTAGGTAGGTACCACAATAGCATCCATTTCTACCCATAAACAATTTTGTACAAACATTACTATGTTCCAATTTGATGGGCTTTGCAGCTAGTGTAATTACTGGGGTAATGAGACAACATTTTAAGTTTCAAGGTGGTGAACATGGTGTAGTATTAATCATCCTAACGAGTGCTACGTTATTTACGGGCAGGCGTATCAATTACCATCAGGTGAACATCCCGCTCGTGTCCTCGCTTCTTTGTATAAAATAAAATCGTCATCATCATCACAGTCAGATTTCCTCTGCGACCGGTCCGATGCAACCAACATTCAACTGTTCTGGCGGTGCGACGCTGATGTACTTGACCTGGCCGAAGGTCGTCCTGCACTGTGCGGTCTCAACTCAAGAGCCTGCACCATCAGCTGTTCGCACTACACTGAGTTATATAATTATATCCTTTAAGATGATCAGCGGAACAATATTTAGATATATATAATACACCGCCATTTTGTAATCAGTTATAATTGAGTAAATGAAAACACAAAAATATTGCTCAGTTCGTCCGGTGAAGGTGGAAAGAAGCTGTTGGATGTAAGGAGCGTGTGACCTACGTCCAGCAGTGGGCATCTATCAGCGTGGGACATACGTGTGGATATACTTATAGCAATACTGTATCTGACTCGTTAATGTGTACATTCTACATCAGACCTAATACTACAGATCTATATTTCTTCCTGGAGTATCCAAGCTCTAAAAAAGCTGTACAGCTTCTTTTTGTTGCTGCTGTGTTTTATATATTTCCAGTTCTTTGATAATATCACCCTGAATTTCAGCTAAGAATTATTCTAATAAAAATATTTTTGTTGAGCTCGTCGACGTTTCCAAGTTAGACTTTAAAGTATATTGTCTAAAGTCCAAATTCCTGTTGGATGTAAAGTGGACCGCAGCGTTCGACTCTAACGAGGGAGTTGTTTTTTTATATATATGAAGCAGAGCGTAAAATAAACCATAGGTTACTCTCCAGGTGTACGTCACCCGAGATGGGAATATATGAAGTGCAGGCGATGGCTTCCGCCGACGTGAACGGTTATGCAAATAACATTTAAATAATGAGATTCGTGTCCTGGATGATAATGTACGTGGTGGGGAGGTTCGCAGGGTTCACGTGATTCCTGTTTGATTAGACACACATACGGAGAATATCAAACTGTGCGATAGGGAACACTCATCACTCAAAGAGCGATACACGTCTTCCATCATTTTTTTTGAATATAGGTTAAGCTGCTAGTTCCGCTGAATGCGTGAACAAAAATAAATTATATCTATGAATCTCCCATATATATATACATAATGGAAATGTGTATCCTTTGTATGACAATCACGTGAAAACAGGTGAACATATCGACACGGGAACGTGAGCATTCCGCGCGTAATGATTTGTACATGGTTATAGGATGTTTATATATCTTTCATCATTTTATTTCTAATTAACTTCTATATAAATTTTCAATTGGAATTATTCATGCGGTTGCTATAGCAACGATTGCTATAGATATTCATTTGCGGCTGCGGTTGCTCTCAAGGATAATTACAGACAAATCTCAAGTGCCTGTATGTACACAAGTATTAGAAGAAGAGGACGATGGGAGAGTAATGGACGGGAGTACGGATGAAGAGTTTGATGGTAATATAAGTGGAGGTAGAGGAAGAAATAGATCCACATCACAGTCAGCTTAAGGTATTATTTCAATACATCTTACTAATATATTTAATTTAATATGAAGTATAATGGATTATATTATTCTATAAGAAAGGATACTCGTGTGATGGTAAGTCTCTGTGGCTGGAGACCGTCAGGTACCATCGCAGCACCTATTTCTGCTGGACAGCTCCATGTTTCTCTCTGAAGGTCGCGGTAGGTAGTGACAATACTGGGATAATGAGATATAACATATCTTAAAGAGACCAGCATAACATGGTGCATTGTTCATCATCCTAACTTGTACCATAATGTTATAAGCATGCTTGTTACCATCAGATAAACCTCACGATCTTCTTGATGCATGGTCGAATAATAAAGAGTGGTAAGATTATAACATAGCCGTATTAAGTATATATAACTTGTCTGATGCTGTAATAGGTCTCCAGCTATAGAGACATCGCTCGAAAGACTGACAGCCGATGGGGTACTAAGGTCTTCGAACGGCGACCGCGTACCGGAAGATGCACGGTTGACATGCCACCCACCAGGTGGTCCGACCATCTGGTGAAGATTGTGGGAAGAAGCTGGTTGCAGGCAGCGTAGGACCGATCGATGTGGAGATATTTGGGGAAGGCCTATTTCCAGCAGTGGAGGTCTGTCGGCTGATGATGAACCTACCCCAGCACTAGTCCATATCTCTTAGGCAAGTCTCTTAATCTCTTTAAGTGCGTACTTACGGAGCAAGTTATTCTTCGATCTTCGATGGTGAATAATTAGAAATTTATGTTTATCCAAAATACAGTTTTTTTTTAATTGAACCAAGCGATGACACTAGCGGGACGGTCAAGTGATGGTAAGCTGTACCCCGTCCGTAACAATGGTAATAATTAGGATGTTATACACTGTACCTGTTTCGTTACCTCGGTACTTTCACTAGCTACAACGCCCGTTAAACCGGAACACATTAATGTTTAAACACTGCTGTTTGTCAGCTGCAATAGGCACTGCGGTGGGACCCAGACGGTCTCCGGCGACGGAGACACTACCACCAGTGGCAAACCTTATGACCTACTTAACGAATTAAGTAGTATTAAGTAACGTCTTTTAAAAATGTATGTCTTCGCCAAGGTCAAGGGAACTCTGCTGGATTACGCAATGAAAATATTCTCCAACCAGATACAAATGTATATCAGCATTGGAAAATTGGCAAACTGCCCCATCTCCCTTCCACGTGGCGCGCAGTCAGTGTCCCATCGGTGGCACCATGGGCAACATGTCCCCGTACGGCACGCTGCTGGCGTACTTCGGTGTGAGTTATACACATTTCTTTTAACAACACGAGATGAAAAGACCAGCTGATGGTAAGTGATACATCATCATCATCATCAGCCGATAGACGTCCACTGCTGGACCTAGGCCTATGTCAGTGATACACTTTACAGTAATTATGTACAACATAAGTAACTTAACTAATACACGAGTAATTTAACTGCACCGCTCTTTCTAAAGAAACCATCGAAGGTTTCTATGTTACTGTTTATCAGTAAAATGTATACCGTGATACCTATCTGTTAGATAGTAATATATACTTTTACGTCTTATTATTGTTAATTTTATATACTTATTTCCTACTTACGTCAAAGTAAACGTATACTTTTGAATTTTCTTATTCATAAAGGGTATAAGGGGTTCCGCTCTGCAACTCACATGATCCAAGCCAAGCTCACCTGCTCGTGGTGGACCCTGCTAATCAACAGATGAGGCTCTAGCTTCCACCAACCCGCATTGAACAGCGTGGTGGGAAATGGCCAAATTCTCTTCACATGATATTTGGAGGAGGCCGGTCTAGCAGTGATCGTCTATAGGCTGATGATAATGGTTCATAAACAATAACAACTTGTAACTGACAATGTTATTAATATGATAAACTTTTTTGTGTGAACATCCTAACATCTTGAATAGTTCCTCTATCATATCCTTGAATCAAGGTGGACGAGCTGATGAAGTTTAATTAATTAACTCCGCGTGGAGGAGTAGCCGCGCATGCGCGTGTGCCGTGATGTCATACTGCGTAATGCTTTGTTTGCTCCATCAACTTAAGTAGGCCGGCCAATGTTTGTAAAAAGGCTTTCGCGGACACACAGACGAGCTTTCGAGTCTATGGCATCTGACGAGGACAATGGTCCGACGATCTGGTGAAAGTTGTGGGAAGCAGCTGGATGCCGACAGCGTACAGGCGATCGATATGGAGATTTTATGACGATGCCCATATCTAACAGTGGTCACAGATGTTTCATTTCAAGCTTAATAATATACTCAGTTGTTCTTTTATAAATAAATCCTTTATTATATAAACTTAATGATATTTCTTTCAGCTCTATTTCCTCTTCATGTTGGTGTACTTCGTCATAATTTGCTTGGTATGCCTGCTGGTTCTCCTCTGGTATCACAGGAAGCACGCTTTAGGTCATACACAATGCGACCTTCGCGAAGACACTCCACTAAGAAGATCTCAGTATTAAACTACCTGAGCTGATGATGAAATGATTGTTAATCAATAAAAAATAATTGTCAAATGTTTATAATAAATGTAAAAGTTAAATTTGTTTCGTTTATTAACCGACTAAGAGAAATAGGTTTACAATACATTGCATTTTATTAAAAAATACAATATATTCTATTTTACAAAGTTATATGTATAACCTTGTCGTTTCGAAGGCTTTGCTTGCTTTGTTGACCTGATAGATGACCTGTAGTCGCGGACTAGTAAGAATAGGACTAAGGTAAGCCCTGCCTATCGTAGAAGCCTTGAGGGTGGGGGCCCTTATCGCTCAACACGCGAACCTGCGTGGGACACCGTATGGCTCAGCGATGGTGCGTAGGAGGGTCAGGCTCTTCCTCAGAGATGTGTAACACAAAGTGTAGAGGGGCACCGGTGTGTTCCATACTAGATCCCGGAGCATCTGCTATAGAAGCTCTGGTGGTACTTAGACAATCTCCAGCATCAGAGACCTACGAACAGTAAACTATAATTACAAACTGAAAATGTGAGACGCTCGGGTTGTGTAAGTGTAACTTTGCGATTACAGCCGCAAACGTCAAGTTAATATCAAGTTATATTTAATATTTATAACTTAATGCAAAAATAAACATTAAAGACTCTTAATATATTATATTCATAAAGACCAGTTTGTATATGTTAAGCTATAATCGGCCACGCGAAAGCTCGATTAGTAAATATAACTTGCTTAATGTACTTGCCTTTAACTGTTTTATAAAGTGAGTTCGATGGGAAATATTAATAGCCAACCGATGATCCCACTGCTGGGACTCGGAGAAATATCAGAAGTAAGAAATGAAAGATAATTATACTTTACAATACTCAAGTGTGGGTTGGTAGATAAGTAATTGACATTTAAGTAACATTTAATATAAATAAGTTGTCTTGTTAAAAAGGAAACTAAGTTATTTATAGAGTTTGAAAACAGTGACGTGAGGGTTCCAGCACAACGATTCACAGGACCAAAGCTAACTTCACCAGCTCCTGGTGCACACTGCTAAACAACAAACGTGGCTCTGGCTACCACTAACCCGGATTGGGCCAGCGTGGTGGGAAATGGTCTAAGTCCCCGCCATATGAACTCATACAAACGTGAAGATCTTTGACGAAAGCCTCAGTCTAGCTGTGGGCATGATTAACTTTACAGCGGCACTAATTAAAACTACTAGCTGCGAGCTGAGCTGCAGCGATAGTTGACTGACACCTAAATTAATATAGCTTTAAGGTATTGCGAGATGAACTCCGCTGATTAGTTCAATCGCATTCCTTTAATGTAACATAGGCTACTCAGCGCCTTGTTCCGTAGACTCAGGTTATTAAGATAAGCCCTACCGGCCGTAGAAGGCGACTAAAAGCGTCTTCGGGTTCGTGCGCTTTAAAAATAGTGCCCTCATTTCTCACTAAGCGAGCCCACGAACGACAAATACTAGGTTGTCTAGTTATTATCGTACCGAAGCGAGGCTTCGAGAAAGGCTACAGACTCCTCTGTCCTACCGGGAGGCACGGGTGCGTACAGTTGGAGATCCTGGAGCTTCATGCAAAGGACTGAGAATGACAACCACGTAGTATTATTGGATAAAAATCCCACTGTCTTCCCCCCCATTGGAATGTATCTTTTTGGAAGATTTTCCCCTCACAACAAAAGAAAAGGTTACCTAGTGCCAGATCCGTGTCCGATGGAAACGTTATCATTTAGTATTCAGTGAAATTTTTTCAATTTAACCCTTGACAGTGATTTTCTATTGTTTAATTATCTATCCGTCTCAAGTTGAATTTTAAATAAAAATTATAATCATACCTAAAAAGGGGGTGCGGGGTGATCAAAGTTTGAGATCCGAATATATGAATAATGTATTAATATCGCATTGTAACATTTCCAAAAGTCCAACATTTGTAATTCTTTGTCGCGTTGGAATTTTAAATGAACTGAAATTGTACTAGGAGGCTACATGTGGCACATATTCATCATCATCATCGGTCGATAGACATCCACTGCTGGACTTAGGCCTCCCCCAGATACCTCCACGTTTGTTGGGTTTAATATTGGGGGATTTGCGCCATTTCCCACCACGCCGGCCCAGTGCGATTGATGGGAGCCAGAGCCTCGTCCGTTGATAAGCAGGGTGCACCATGAGCTGGTGAGGTTGACTTGGGTCCCGTGAGTTGTTATGCGTAATCTTTACACTGCTATGGCACATATTATATAACTGACCATGGATCTGTAGCTCAATCATAAAGTATCATACGTGACGCGACGATAAGTCCCAAGTTCGAATACTTACCTATATGGTTGTAAGCATTCGATTCGATGTCGTCAAACCATTTCTTCTTATCCATCAGGACAAAGGTACATCTCAATTCAAACTTAGCTTCTTAAATAGCTAGGTTAATAACATACCATCAGGACCGGATTAGGATGTATGAATAATCATGAATATTCATTGAGATCTTTTTTTAATTCATTGAAGTGACGACTCGAGTGAAGCGTTTAAGGGAGTCCTGGTGGTATGTTACATGCCTGCCCCTAATACCGTAACGCCAGTTAGGATGGTACGATTTGAGACATAAGATGTTATGTCTCGTTATCTCAGTAGATACACTAGCTAGAGCGCCCTTCAAACCAGAATACAGCAATGTTTGCACAGTACTTACTGTTCGTTGCAGGAAACTTGCCTTGTAGGTCTCCTGATACGAACGATGTTTAACACATACTTCGACGTCATTAATGACTTTAATACAATTATCATATAATTTATCTAGTAGTGATAGGTTCCTGATGTTATAGACCAGCTAAGTAGGTAGTACAGTAATTTCTACATAGCTCAACTTCGTCCTGAACATGAAAGCCTTAATTTAAATCCATTGTACTATTGGGTGTGATCTGATCAAATCGTGATGGTAACATAGTAAGTATTATTGTTAATCAACCAAATGTGAGCGTCTATCCTCTGATGATGATGATGAATCAAATGTTACAAAATTTAACAAAAGATATATTAAGGATGAAAATCCTTATTATAGAAACAAAACGTACAAACAGACAAAGAAACACGGACAAAGGTTCCAACATACTCCACGTTTTTGATTTATGACATATTTACAGAATTAATTCATTTGGAATGGATATGGGGCAGCAATTATTCATGCTCCTCATGCAGAGATGTTTAATGGGAATTCTTAAGAGGAAGTGACGTGAGGAACTATTATGCACATATGCAACCCTCTCCCTCGCCTTCAAAGGGGTGGCAACGCCTCCGCATATTTCATTTATACTGCCTGTTCTAGTGTCTGCACTCATACGATGTTATCATTTACAATTTGCTCTCAGATTATTGGAATATCCAATCTGATTCTCAATGATGTACCCTGAAATTGTCTTGAAATAATGACGATGATCCTCGCTATTCTATAGCCGATGATCTGATGACTGCAGACAGACCCTCACAAAATATTCTGACATTTATTCAGTGTTGCCAAGATGTATTCATAACATTGACTATCTTAGATTTTGGATGTTTCAATTGTCCTGTGTCTTTAGAAGAGTTGAATATTTACGTTGCGCGCTGGTTTGGGCCTGGTCGAACGAAAAGTAAGCTCTTCTTCATCAGTCTGAAATCATTAGCCAAGATGTACCTCCCTCGTATCGCCCGTGTACATAGTATCCTCCTAACACCAGTGCAGAAGAATCGCGGCATTGCTTCCAAGTTCATAATGATAATGAAACATCAGCTCGCTGAGCGGCTTTCTATATTGTGCTTTTATCTATAAATTTCTGCAGAACACCAGTCTAGAACTTTCCAGAACTCCTTTTTCTGATAAAGATCGAATTAATTATTACTGAGTACTTAGAGTGACCAAAATAGAGGATTTTGTTATACGTCCAGGCGTATAGACAACACCATATCTGTGGAACCATAGCGTCTGCAAGCTAGAAATTTTTTTTTTTAGTTCGACGGAGCGAAGAGACGAGGCGAGACATTCACTTGATGGTTAGTGACACGCCCGCCCATAGCAACGTGTCCCTGGTTAGTATGGTATATACAGCACCACATTGTACTCATCGCCTTGAGACATAAGACTATGAGTTTCGTTAACCAAGTAGTTTCATTGGCTACAGTCCTTCAAACCAGAACACAATAATGTTTGTACACTACTGTTTGGCAGCAGAAATAGGCGCTGCAGTGGTACCTACTTATACGGTCTCCAGCAACAGAAACCTACCACCACTTATCTAGTAATTTCATTTGTTATTATCTGATATGAATATTCCTTTCGACCAATATAGGTCAGCTAAGAACGGATTTTACTAAATGTTACCCCGAATAGGGGATGCGGGGGTGTTAATAACGAGAAAGGGCCTGGAATATTTCTGACCAATTTCAAGTGTAATTACGACCAGAAAAGGGGGTGGAGAGCATGTAGTATATATATATATATATATATATATATATATATATGCTGAATTGAAATGTTTGATATATACAGACTAATATAATGAATAAAGTGGAAGGATTTAGGTCACTGACTTAGCACAAAAGATTGCTAGACTTAGAGAGGCAAGGCACATTGCTAGAAGAACTAACGGCCGATGTGGCAGTAAGGTCATCGGGTGGCCGTGTGTTAGTAGATGTAGTGTTGGGAGACCTCTCACAAGGTGGACTGACGATCTGGTGAGAGTCAGGGGAGCCCACTGGTTGCGAGCAACGCGGCTGATGGTGACGATGACAGCGTATACCTTGTATATCAAATATGATTTCACAATTCCGCCTGTAGATTTGAATAAGATAACACCCTACTAATCTTTTCCTTTATCATACTCCTGCGTATGACGTGAAATATTTTGTCTCCAATATTCCATTATCCGATAGAAGCCACCTCGCGGCAGTTACCGGATTCGAACTCCACTCGACTGTACCGGAAGCAGGGATTATTTTAAAATAAATTCTGTCGCTTATACATTCTATATTATTAAGGGTTGCCAGTAATAACTTTATAGAATATACATATATATAGCAATTAGTGACGCTATAGCTTCTAATGCAGGATTTAACTGGTGGTAGGTCTGTGTCTGTGCCGACGTTGCCGGGCTAAAGTTAACAGCCTGCAGCGAAAGATAGCCATTCGTATCGCACGTGGATATCGAACGATATCTTTTGAGGCGGCCACTATCCTGGCCCGATTCCCACCTCTGGACATTCTGGCGGAAATGGACGCACGGATTTATTCGCGTCTGCGTTCTCATCGAGAAGAAGCCGAACCTCTAGATACGGTGGAAGTGCACAGGCATGAGCGCCGCCGCGCTATTGAGGTATGGAGAGAGGCTTGCAGAGCCGCGAAACTCACGGCAACGTGTAGTAAGCGCTTTTCTGCCGAACCTCGAAGCCTGGCTTAGATCGAGCGGAGTGGCGCATGTCACCTTCAGGCTGACTCAGGTACTCACAGGACACGGGTGTTTTGGTGAGTACCTGAATAGGATCGGACGCGAACTAACTACGCAATGCCACCATTGTGGTGGGGACCTGGATTCCGCTCAGCATACGCTCGCAGAATGCCCTACGTGGGAGTCCGAACGGCGAACTCTAATCCACAAGATCGGGCATGACCTTTCTTTGCCAGTAGCGATATCAACTGCACTGGCAAAGAAAAATGGTGGATAGAGTTGGTTTCCTTCTGTGAAACCGTCATGATGCAGAAGGAGTCCGCCGAGCGAAGTCGGGAGAGGGCCGACTCCGTCCATAGACGACGACGTCGGGGCGATAGCAACGGACGCCCCAACCCGTCAGCCCTGTAGTGCCGGGCCATTGAGAATAGCACTAAAGTATTCCCTGCCTGTCGTACAAGGCGACTAAAAGGGTCCTTGGTTTCGTGGGCTTTGAGGGTGGGGGCCCTCAAAGCTTAATAAGCGAGCCTTAGGAGGACGGAAAATACATTGTGGTGTTGTATTTGCCGTAGCACAGCGTGGGTGTTAAGGAGGGCTTGGCCCTTCTGTGAAATGTTTTAGCCAGAGTGCAGGAGGGCACCGGTGCGTTCCGTAAGAGATCCCGGAGCCCCTCCTAATGCACTGAAAGAGACCACCGAGGGGGTTTTAGTGGGTAGAAGCCCCACATAGCCTTGTCTTCCCCTCAGAAACAAGGTATCTTTTAAGAAGATTTCTCCCGCGAGAAAAAAAAAAAAAAAAGGTCTGTGTTACCGGAGACCATCGTAGCACCTGCCACCTACCATCAGGAGAACGCATCGAAGAAATACTACCAATTATTATCTTTAAACGTATCGGTATATTTTAAACTATTTCTCATTAGGATAATATACACTACATCACATTATGCTCATAATTTTTAAACGTGAAATATTATAATTTGTTACTCCGGTAATTTAACCACAGCACCATACCAAGAAAAACTTGGTAATTCATCTGAATCTTAGGCTTAGGCTTTAAAGTGGGCTGATGACAACCGTCATACGAAGAAAGTTTACATTTTTCGGACACCTTCAAAGAGGATCCTTTTGTAAGTTCCCAAGATTGGTCCTGGAGGACAAAATTTCTGAAAAACGTGCACCTGGTAGACAGCAAAAGAAAGAGGTTGTCGACATAAAGGAGTGGACCGGGTTTAAATACCATCAGTTAAAAAGAATAGTTGAAGATACAATTGGTTTTCTCTGTCTGATCGCCAAACTTCAGTTTGAAGAAAGCACCTAATGACGATGGTCGCAATCTTGAATTATTACCACTATACATTTTATCGCGGCATAACGTAATAGTAAAGGGTTAAATCGGAAAGGGGGGATAACAAATAGCGACGCGAAACTATCGCTCTAATGTGCCGGAAGTGGAGACGGGGCGGCGAACAAACAGCGTCCATTGAGCTAACGACGCGCATTGAGAGCGCCGCGCGGACACCAGCTCGTTACCACCAGTGTTTGCATGGCGCTCGGCCGTCAGAAGCCTTATGTGGGTCACGAGCGTGCCCGCACCGCTCCCACTCCCACTCCCACTCCTCGGAATCGCAGCTGTTGACCTTGCCTAATTTGGAGCATAGACGACAAACAGCTCACAAATCACACCACACCACTGTCCAAACAAATCATACACAACTCGTCTCTGCTTTCTATTCTAATACAACGAAAGCTTATAATTATTATTTTTACCTTTAACATATATTTCAGGACAAAATCGTAATTAATTTCATATTAATTGAATTATTACTGGTAACGATAGATAACTTAATTGAATAAACAAATAACTTTAAACATATTTGTAACTCTCGTAAACTCAAAAGGAATCCTTTCTTAACTAATTTGGATATCGGATTTGAGCTAGTGTCATTTAGTTTTTAAACTATAATCTAGACTATAGAACTTTCGATTTAAATCGGTTTGATGTGCAAATCATAACATATATGACAACTACAGTATTCTTGACACTTAATACCACGTGACATTACAATCATATTTTAGCCTATTATTGATATAAAAAAGTCAAAATCTAAAATAGTTTGAAGATTTTTATTGGTAGTAGTCTCCTTTGCTATAGACCGTCTGGGTCCTGCCGCAGCGTCTATTGCAACTGACAAACGGTACTGTGCTGACATTGCTGTGTTCCGGTTTGAAGGGCGCTATAGCTAGTGTAATTATTGAGGGAATGAGGCTGGACATCTTATGACTCAGGCGACGAGCGCAATGTGGTTCAGTACATACCATCTTAACTAGCGCAACGTTGTTATAGGCGGCGGTATCACCAAGCGACCCAAGCGAACTTCACCAGCTCGTGGTGCAGCCTGCTAATCAAAAAACGAGGCTCTGGCTTCCACCAACTCGCATTGGGCCAGCGTGGTTAAGAAAGGCCAAAACATCTCCTACATAAATCTGTATAAACGACGACCCCTGGTGCCGGCGATACCAGAGGCCATGACAATTGTTGAAGATCGAGGGAAGCCGCTGGATGCGAGTAGCGCATGACTGATATATGTATAGATCTTTGGGGAAGGTCTACATCCAGCAGTGGACATCTATAGACTGATGAGGAGAAAGGAGTTGAGTGATGTGTTGCGGTAATATCCTAATATTTGATAGACAAGCGTATCCCTCGCCACCAGGTGAACGTCCGTCGTCCCGTCGCCAGATTCACCGTCTGCTCTACACAATAGATCTGAAATCTAGAATATACCGATGGATAATAATTACAGCGACATGAAGAGACTTTCACTTTAGACTTTACGACATTCCCACTTTATAATGCGATGTAAAGCCGACTATAAAGTAAAATCCATCAACATAAAAATTTTATAGTTAATCTTAAAGGCGATCATAAATTTTCAGTTGCCTTTCGACTGTCTACATTTCATTGTACGAATATTACTGGTAACAGGTCTCCCGTACCGTGTGGATAGGTAACAATGCCGTACCTATTACTTCTTCTTCTTAAAATGCCTCTCCAACTGGTGAATGTACGCGATCAGCGTGGTACAGTCTTCGGCTATCTATGATACCTATTACTGATGCATTATTATTTCTAATGGAAACACGCGGTAATTAAGTATGGGGAACCCGAGCAAACCTCACCAGCTCGCGGTGCTCCCTGATAACCAACAAACGAAGCTCTGGCTCTCACTCACCCGCATTAGGCCAGCGTGGTGGGAAATGGCTCAAATCCTCCCTTATGAATCCATATTGATGTGGGAATATTTGGAGTAAGCCTATGTCCAGCAGTGGACGTCTACCGGCTGATGATGAATATGGTTCCTGTGCAAAATTATCAAGTTTAAAAATTTAATTAAGTTGCTTTACACAACATCGTCTGATTTTTTTATTTTTTGAAGCGACGAGACGAAGAGCATCTTCACCTGATGGTAAGTGATACGCCTGTACATCAGAACGCGGCGCTAGTTAGGACAGTATACACATCACCACATTGCGCTCGTCGCGTTGAGACAGAATGTTAGGTCTCGTTACTCTAGTAATTTCACTAGCTACAGCACCCTTCAAACTGGAACGCAGTAATATTTGCACAGCACAGTTGGCTATAGAAATAGGAGCTGCAGTGATACTTACCTATACTATCACTGGCAGCAGAGACCTGCCATCAGTGAAGGTCTCTGTTGCCGGAGACGGTGCTGGTGGGCACCTCCGCAGCTCCTATTGCAGCCGACTTACAGTACTGTGCAAATATTACTGTGTTCCGGATTAAAGGGCGCTGTAACTAGTGAAATTACTGAGGGAGCGAGATTAAATATCTTTTACCTCAAAGCGACGAGCACAATATAGTTATGTGTACTATCCTAACTAGTGCCACGTTGTGATGTACAGAGGTGACAGTTACCATCAGGTGAGCGTCCTCCTCGCCACATCGCATCATTGAATGAAAAAAAATTGATAATATTATCTCTCCGCGTATTTTCATTTCCGTATCCATCTATTACGAATCCCTGTATGAAGATTGAAATCTCACAAAGCGAAGTATTTTATTAAATTATTATCCCCCTTGTACTTGTTATTCAATTGAGGGATGATTTATCCGATTCGCGTATTACATTAACAAAATAAGAAGTATCGACGGCTCCTTGGAAATCTACTCTTAAAATTAGTAGGTTTATGAGATCGTTTGATAGCCTCATTAGCATTACAAATGTTTGAGGAATGAGTAGCATTGTTTCAAGCTGTCCTGATATAAATAATTTCAGCTAAGAATCCTTTTAATAGTTTAAATAAGCTATAACTCTATAATCATCATCATCATCAGCCGATAGACATCCACTGCTGGAGATAGGCTTATATTTTACTTAGTTACACTTAATTTACATGTGATTAAATGTATAAAACTTGTCAATACTAAAAAATTGCTCTATTTTTATTTGCTGTAATGAGATATAGGTCATTACTAGAGATCTTTGTCCAGCTGTGGATGTCCATCGGTTGAAATAATGATGATGATGATGATGATAACGTTTCATAAGCGTTTCGATTAATATCGGATCATTATAAACTCGTATAAGATGGAGAAAACAAAATACATACATCAAAGCAATATTACAGAGCAGCCAACAAAGGGAAGGTCGGAGGTCAAACGTGTAACTAAATTATTCAGGGATTTAACTGTTCGAGTGTAAGTCAAAAAGTAACCACTTGAGATGGAATTAGGCTTTATTTATTCTAAGGCTTTCCTTTAATACAAAATATATTTTTACCATCCACTAAGTTATACCTTTGATGTAATAAGTTATTAGGGATTTTGTTTAAAGACAAATGATTTTCTCTTTAACATACAACAGTGGTACTGTTGTATGTTAAATCTCGCAATATTTAACTACGATATGTAATAGTTAAAAATATGACTGTGTATATATTGATATATATTCACTGATTAAGTATTAAGTTTAGTTTTAGTACAATAAAACTCATGATTTTAAAGTTTTCGTAATATTAAATGAACAGAAGAAACATGAGAATAAGAAATCATTACAATACTGGTGGTAGTCCTTTTTGTAGGTGAGAAAATGTTTCAAAATACCCTGCTTATGGAAGGGGAGGGAAAAGAGTGGGCTATTTTGGATCCATTAAAACCAAGCAAGAGGCTCCGAGATCTCGTACAGAATAAACCAGTGTCTCTGCACTGTGCTTCAACGTCGTGAGGAGTGCAGTAATTCTCCCCAGCACCCTTTTTTTGCTACAACCAGCTCGGGACCATCTCGTACATGTCATTCACTCCAGGCTTGCTTATTGGACAACGAAGACCTGCACCTTCAAGCCTGTGGACCGGAAACTTTTTAGTAGTCTCCTACGACAGGACTAACCTTAGTCCTATTCGTAATAGCCAGAAGCTTCAGGACGGAGACCTATCATCCTGAAAGTTTTTACAAACTACATTTTCTATATTTATCGCTAAGATCTCGAATGTTCTCATCAACGGTTTGCTGTTCACTCGACGAAATCGTGATCCAACAGCGAGGCTAAATAAAGCGAGCGGAATCCGCACAATTGCTGTCTGAAGCTGAAACTTTTGAGATTTCCACTCGTCTCCGGAAATTAAACACTTAACGAGTGGAAATTGCGCGGGTTTTCTCTGTGGCGGCGTCCGCAGGCAGCACCCTTATACAACGATTATTTTGATACATTTACAACCCCGCTAGCACAAGCGGTGTTACGTGAATTTAACACACTGATTGCCACTTAGTAGTCAGCGCCTGCCTTAGGACATAGGTTCATAGTTCTATTCTAGAATATTTACATAAACAAAGACGTTGCATTAGAAATAAAAATATCCATAAGAAATTCATATCTTGTTTTTCACATTCCAGTAGAGAGCTAATCACTGCTAGTACGGCTTTGTTGCTGTGTATCGTGTAGGTAGATACCACCGCACCTCTTACTTCAGTCACTACTGAAGTAAACAATGCAAACATTTCTCTGTTCCGGTTTGAAGGACGTTGTAGCTGGTGAAGTAACTTGGGTAAAGACACTTAATACCTCTTTCTAAATCGACCATTGTTGTAATGACACACAACACCATATTGCGCTCGTCGCCTTGAGGTATAAGATGTTAAATGTCGTTGCCACAGTAATTGCATTAATAGCTAGCTACAGCGTCCTTCAAACCGGAACAGAGAAATGTTTGCATACAATTGTTTGTCGGCTGCAACAGTCGCTGCGGTGGAACTTACCTAGACGGTCTCCGGCAACAGAGACCTACTACCGCTTTGTATCAAATTGAGCATGATGTGGTGCAGTGTATATCATCCTAACAGGATGTAGATACTCTGAAGCATCATCAGTTAGAACAACATGAGTAATATAAAAACATACAATACTTATATTAATTCATAGACGTTAAGAAGTCAAAGAGCTCAAACAATTTACACTATCATAAATATATATATATAGAATTTTCTTACACAAATATAGCTTAAGGTCAGCTTTCCTACACTGGCTATATGCTGTTCAAAGTATTTCAAAATCGGTTCAGCCGTTTCGGAGATCACCCTGCACCAACATACATATAGGTTTTATTTATTCACGTTCAATAATTAAGTCATTCATATTAAATTACAAATGTGAACATTTTAGGTGAACTTTAAGGACTAAGCACAACCGAACTTAATACGAAGCCTAAAATCTAAATCTTGTTAGAACTAACCCATTACCCATATGGGTCTGTAATTACAAACTTGGCTAATCAACATTGCGGTTACTTACAAAGGATCTGAACCGAGTCCATAATGAAACGAGAACGCAAGATTGCTTAGTACTTAAACTATTAACTTAAACTTTAATTCCTGTAAGATAGATTGAACCGTTGTTAATCAAGTAGCCTGTATCGACTTCCGAGGAACGATACTATTTTCTTTTACAAAATCCTCATTAATTTGTCGGTTAGAGAAAAAAACCCCGTGGGCCTATAAAAGCTTAATGTAACGGAAAGCATTTCAAAAGCTCCGCCTGTAGCACTCAGCCGTTTATTTTTAAGGCTTTTTACGTTATCGGTATTATAAAAAAATATGTTTTTAAACGCGATTTCGTTGAAACTTTAAACATTTTTCATAACCTCACGTGTAAATGTTAAATGTTTGTCGTTTGTACAACGTTTATAATATCTATCTATCAGATTAGGGGAGCGCGTTCGAAAGATGACTAAATAAATGGGAGAAGGCTGGGCTTAACATCACCAGGACCAAAACTGAACATTTGTTCTGTGACTTCGGCAGTACCACCAGCTTTTCTCCCATCGCCTTTAATGGTGTATCTCTACCAACCTGCTTCGATATCAAGTACTTAGGTTCACTCATACAATGCGACGACCATATTGATCGAGATGTGAGAAGCCGAATAAATGCAGGATGGATGAAATAGCGGCAGATCACTGGGACGACTTGTGATCCATGAATGCCCCTTAAACTTAAGTGACAGATCTGCAAGTCAGTCGTTAGGTCTGTCCTATTATATGGAGCTGAGTGTTGGACCACCAAAGGTTCGGATGAAAGGAGATTACGTGGCCGAGATGCGAATGTTAAGATGGATGTGCGGTGCGACGAGGCTGGATCAAATTAAGAATTAGTATCTTAGAGGAAGTCTGAAAGATACTCCAGTGACAGAGAAATTGAGGAGCAAGAGGTTAGCGTGGTACGGAGGGATGAAGGACATATAACAAAGAAAGTAATGAGAATGAACGTGGATAGTTATAAGGGTAGAGGAAGCCTGAAGAAAGTGTGGATGGATAGTGTGAAAGATGACGTGTAAGAAGAGTGTGAATTCGGATGTGTTGGCTGATAGAGGGATATGGAAAAGAAGTAATTACTGTGCCGACCCCACTTAGCTGGGAAAAGGGAAAGAGGAAGAAGTTTATAATCTATCGAAAATAATAATAAACGTGATTAACTAAAGTATAATATTATTATTATTTTCAAAATAACGATATTTGTATTTCTGTAGTATATCTAATCTATATATACAAGATACTCCCATATATATAGAGACTCATTACGATATCCAAGGAACCGTAAGGCCTGAAGACTCGCCGAGTTTAGATCAGTTCGGAACGTATTTAACAAAACGTTACCCTCAATAGGGGTTGCGGGGATGTTACGACCAGCAAAGCTGAGCTTCATACGGATATATAAACGTTTATAAATTGTTAAGGGATGTTTCTGAAAGTCAACTACAGCATCCTTATCTCGAGTAACAACATATCTGTATTACGACGGTGGACCGATACGTTTCGCCCGATCGATGTGGAGATCTTTGAGGCAGCCCTAGACAGTAATTTAAAAGACACAGGCATCATTATTTACCTTTCCTCATCGTCATTCTAGACGGCACTAAAGCGTCACGATATTACAAATACTTAAAAGGATCCCTGTGTAATATTGTAATAATCTTCGGAATGATGTCCATGATCAGTCACCAGATTCGTTAGCTACTACAACGAGAGCTGGACGTTCACCTGATGGTAAGCGATACGCCCGCCCGTAACAACTAGGCGCAGGTTGGGATGTTATACATTGAGTCATATTGTACTCGCCGCTATGAGACAAGATATTGAGTCTCGTTATCCCAGTAATTTTAATAGCTACAACACCTTTCAAACCGGAACACTGTAATGTTTGTACAGTACTGTTTGTCCAGATAGTGTCCGACAACAGAGACCTACCATCAGTGCAGTCTCCAGGTCGTAAATAATACTTCCGGTTGGAGCCGCCGCGGGCCGACGGATGTAGCATTGCGCTTCGTTGTCAATACTGGAAACTCAATCAAATAGAAATGCAATTGATTCGGAAGCAATTCATCCGAGGCGCGTCACCGGCACGCATTCAGCACAATCACGATTTTTTTTATTGTTTCAAAGCCGCCAACGATATTTGATGGTTATTTATTTCATTGAAGTTAAATCAAAATTATATTATATATATATATAAAAGACTTCCGCATATATAGAAACTCATCGCGATATCTCTCAAGCCATAAGGCCTAGAGACATGGATTTTGTTAGTAATATTTTATAGACGCCGAATCATTTAAAAACGAATTTTATAAAATGTTACCCCCAAAAGGGGTGACGGCGGTATCACGGCTAGCAAGCAAGCGAGAAATGACTAGTCTATAATTATAACTATATTGTATTTTATTTCCTCATCCCTACAATTGTAACTAGTTGATACCTGTCTAGGAGATCTATAATAAATCTTATCAGTGCCCTGATACTTGACTACAGAATTGAACCAGCGACGCTCGTGTTACATCATGGACTGTTCATCTTCCTTCAATCACACAGAAAACGGTTGCAATTACTACAGATTCGTCATGAATTCATTACAAAAGTCAGCTGTTTGAACTTTATGTCTTTGGAAGACATTCTGTCAGTCCATCTCCAATTTTCCAAGTTTAAGTAAAAGAATGGAGAAGTTTGATTAGAACTTAACGTTAAAAGTTTAATTAAAGAAGAATCTTGTAAAGACTGTCGTTGGTAAATGCGTTGAATGTTGAATGAAATTTATTAGGAGTTACTAGTAATAGAAGACTGACATCCTTTCCTGTAACAAAAACAGTAACTTAATTCAATTTCTCTGTTCACATTCCTAAGGATTTTTGTATTAAGGCAAATTGTATTCGCAAATATTGGCATCCTTAAATGTGCCCACTGTATTGGAATAATATAAGGAAATCCTGTACCGCGTAGACGTTCACATCAGAGAAATATCCACACAGAGACGCCATGTCCTTATTCGAATGCGATAATAAGTCGTTTTAAGTTGAAATCTTTCAATTGTGCTTATTGTTAATGAAGGAAACAATTTCTAATAATCCTTATAAAATGTCCAAAGTCACTTACAGTGCAATAGAGAGAACTATGCTCACAGTTTCTGTGCCCGATGGAATTAGAAATGAGATTCACAAACGAACTAAGGTCACCGATATATTCTAGACTTCGGTAACAATGGGCAAGGCACACTGGTAAAGTTCTCGGGTAGCAGCCGCGTAATGATAGACATAAGATCTAGTACCAGCGATCTGGTGAAGGTCGCGCGAAACTACCGAACGTAGGCAGGGCAGGTCCACCTGTCGGCGGTGAGTCTTATATTAGAGTTTGTTGGAGAGAAAGATTTAATAAATACATCAGATATATATAAACTTTATACTAGATATGCTAATATGTTTGTTCTGATGGAAAACTATATTTGAATAAATAAATAAAGAACTTGTCGAAGGGTCATATTCATGATTTAGAAGATAGCCTTTAGCTTCTTCTACAATATTATTATATATATAAGACTTATAATTATAAAAGATCCTCACAGCTTCGCGTATGTATAATGTGGGTAGTTCAATAAAATAACAAGATAGTACAAAAGCAACAGGCGCATCTTTACCAGTGGTAGGTCTCTGCTATCTTTACCAGTGGTAGGTCTCTGCTATCTTTACCAGTGGTAGGTCTCTGCTGGAGACCGTCTAGGTACCGTCGCAGTTCCTATTGCTGCCGACAAACAGTAGCGTACACGTACTGCGAAAGGCGCTGCAGCTAGTGATGTTACTAGGGTAACAAGATTCCACGTCTTAGTATGTATATCATCCTGTTATGGGAGGACGTATCATTTACCATCAGGTCTCATCACTTTGTCGTATAAAAAGGTAGTGCAGTTACGGCCGTGTCTATTAGAACAATACTACATATACATTTAAACAGTTTACTTACACACAAACTACCCCTCGACACAAAATAAATATTTTTTAGTACAAGTACACGTCACGATAAGGATTATTGAATTGTTAAAGAGAGTAAGGATTCCCGAGCAGCAAATGTTACATCCTTGATCCTCACTCCAGTGAATTAACTGGCATCCTGGACGTTCTTAATGAGGTATATTGCTCTAATAACTTTTGCCGACTAACCGAATAACGTAGCTCGCTGGCCTAATGGTTAGAGCGTGCGGCTTTCATTCCGAAGGTCGCGGGTTCAAACCTCGGCATGTACCGATGACTTAATATTTAAGTTATGTACATTTGTGAACTTTAGTTACAACAGCGAGATACAAAAACGGTGAAGGAAAACATCGTGAGGAAACCCGCACACTTATATCATCTTTGTGTGTGTGTGTGGTGGTCCCAATAAAGTGGCAACAGGCTCGCCCCCTGTTACATGGGATCTAATCTGACCACATCTGGCGAAATGTGGGTAGTTTATTCACCTCTGCCTACCCCTACTGGGAAAAAGGCGTGACTATATAAAAAAAAAAAATAAAAAAAAAAAAAAAAAAAAAAAAAACTTTTGCCGAATTTATATCATTGGCCTTATTTCGTAAAGAAAACCGTTGTCTCGAAGGGAAATATATTTCTTCTCGATAAATTGAATGGGTTATAATTCATCATCACCCGTAGACGTTCAGAGCTGGACATAAGCCTCCAAAGATCTCCACGTTTGCAGGAGTTCATATGGGAGGATTTGGGTTATTTCCCACCAAGCTGGCTCCACGGGGGTTGGCGCAGGGTGCACTGCCAGTCCTGGACGGCGGGTACGCTTCTCGCGGGCGATGCGCCTTGGCATCTACAGGCGCAGTCGCTCGCGGAAGTGTACCTCTTCCTGCGGGATGCCGGAGAGCGTCGGCCGGACCCGGCCACGGTCCGCCGGATCAGGCGCGTTGCCCATGACGCCCTGATCCGGCGGTGGGAGACGGAGTTAGGTAACCCTGCCGCCGGCCGGGACACGGTGGAGGCCATCAGGCCCCACCTGTCCCGGTGGATGAGCCGGCGGTACGGGGCCTTGACGTTCCACCTGGTGCAGGTGCTGACAGGCCATGGATGTTTCGGCAAGTATCTGCACCAGGTGGCTCGTAGAGAGATGACGCAAGAATGCGTCGAGTGTGGTGCGCCGATTGACACGGCGCACCACACTCTGGCGGAGTGCCCGGCATGGGGGCCGCAACGCAACTCCCTCGTCGCGCAAATCGGCAGTGACCTCTCGCTGCCGACTGTAATCGATCGTATGTTGAGCAGCGAGAGGTCTTGGAAGGCGGTGGCCTCCTTCTGCGGCGCAGTGATGCGTCAGAAGGAGGCCGCCGAGCGCACGAGGGAGGCCGACGCCGCTGCCGCACCTTGCAGGCGGCGGCGGGCCGGCGTGAGAGCGCGGCGGCAAAACCACGCCGTCCGCTTCGTACCCCCCCTGCAAAGGACGCTGGGTATGCGGTAACAGCATTTCCACCACCGATATCAAAAAAAAAAAAAAAAAAAAAAAAAAAAAAAAAAAAAAAAAAAAAAAAAAAAAGGGTGCACTGCCAGCACATGAGCTTGGCATGAACCCCGTGAGTGCGTGACCCCTTACACCGAAGTAATTATTCCTCAGTTATGCTATATAATTATTACAAATTTACTTCCTTTGCTTAAGATATGAACTAAATTATTAAGAAAGAATACTAATATAAGTTTTTTTAATGAATTATAGTATTAATGAAAATTAGCTAATTAGCTAACGATTAAGCTTTGTAACATACGGATATATAAGAACGGATAGAGCTTTGTTACACATTAAGATCGTTTGCCTTAAGATCTTTATCAGAGTTGAAAGATTGTCAAATTCAACACGGCAATTACAGTTATTAATTACGTGTAATCAATTGTTTCCATATCATTTATTAGATATTTGTAATATATATACACGAGGGTAATATGAACGAAAATTAATCAGTGTACGGCAGTGAAATTAATTACACCTGTCGCCGATAAATCATTTTGATACATACTCCGAAGAATTGGAGACGAGGAGAAATTAAATATCGTCAATAACTACAGTAACGGTACAACGTAATTACTGGAGTAACACCATCTTATATCTAAAGATCTTATATATTAATTAGTAAAATTAACCAATCTCGTAGTTCACTTGCGGTTAAACGAACGGTTAGTTTGTTTACGGAAGTTCAATTGAAGATGGTGAGTTTCTTTCTAATACTGCCAGGCTAGTTACCAAACCCATACCATCAACCTTCGGTCATGACAGTACGGTATACACTGTCAGAGGTGTGAGGATCTGAATTATCTGGATGCTTGTCCAGAATACACTGCTTAATCGTCTAAAGCTTCTGATCATTTAAGATCATTGTTGTGTATATAAAAAATAAGTAATTAACTTGAAGCATCTCATCATTAACAGCCGATAGACGTCCACTGCTGGACATACGCCTCCCCCAGAAATCTCCACATCGATCTGTCCTGCGCTGCAGTCAGCATGCCCTCCAGCACCGTCGGGCACTAGGAGCTGTCGTTTGTAGGAGTTTATATAGGGATATAGGCCATTTCCTACCATGCCTTCATTTTGTTTTGGGAGAGATTGGCTTGGGTCCCGTGAATTTTTTTGCACCCGTTATCCCCCACTATTTATATATATATATATAAGCCAGCTGAATGTTTGTTCCGTTTTTTCGTCTTTGAATATAATAAGTATTCTTTGCCTACAGCTTATTTCCTCCAGGCTTTCATCTCTGGTATTTTTTATCTAAAATTGGTTAGCAGTACATAAAAATCGTATCCTTCCTTTTTATATATTCAAAGTGATATATCGTCGTAGTTCGATAGGTAAAAGTCGCTGGGAAGTTAATAAGGGTATGCAGAAATATGAATAGCTGAGGAAGTGGCTACACCTGAAAGCACTCAACGCAGCTTTATGGCGGCGCGGCTCCGCAGCAAGCTTACAAGTTTAATGAGATATTATTTTTAAACTTCATGTAATAGAGTTTGTGGTATCAACCCTCACTGATTAGGGAACTATAGTAACAGCCACGTTGAGTGAATTGGCAATCAGAGCATGGGATGACCTGATAAAGTTCACTGCGAATTATTAGATGCAGATCAGATTGATCACAGTAGGAATTAATTGAGAAGATCTATTTTCAACAGTAGATAACAATAGGCTGAAAAGATGATGATGAATACTTGCAAGACATGTAAACATGGAGTGTGTGGGGTCCCGCATGATAACTCACGGGACCCAAGCATGCATCACCTGCTCGTGGTGGACCCTGTTTATCAACAAACAAGGGTCTGGCTCCCACTAACACACACTGAGCTAGCGTAGTGAGAAATGGCCCAAATCCCTCCATACAAACCCCTTCAAACGACGATCTTTGGTGCCCGGCGACGTTCACACTACAGGACTGTACGATGTGCAAATCTTTGGGGAAGACCCATGTCCAGCGGTGGACGTTTTTCGGCTGATGATGATGACGATTTCAACATCATCATATCTTTAAAAACACAACTTAAACTGTATAGTTATTTTCAACTGATCGAACTCACTCAGGGTGACTGGTTAATATATCGCTAAAGCTGTGGCCTCACACATACGCTTTCTTCAGTAAAGAGCAGATTCTAATCTAATTTTTCACAAGACTTAAAGAGCAAAGAGAATTCACGTTTCTAGCAATTAAAAGAAGTAAACATTTAACCAAATACACGATTTATTTACATATCTTACTTCACAATATCAGACGGGAGAAACCCACTGCTCACCGATCGGTCTCTATATTGCCTGTATGGTGAAGGTGGTGTTACTCTTCACCAGATCGGTTCATCTTGTGGGAGACCTGTTGACAATTCTTCTACTGGTTCGGTTCGGAAATGACCCAAATTCCCCCATATAAACCTCTACATACGATAGCCCCTAGTGCCCAGCGATACCGGGGGCCATGCTGACTGTATGTAGAGATGATCTTTGGGGGAGGGCTGTCCAGCTGTGGACGTCTATCGGCTGATGATGACAAGGTTCTGTTCCACTCAAATTTATCGTCGACCGAACACTTTCATTAGGAAAGCTTCTTCAGTAATCAATTGTTTCAATTTGTGCGAATGCGTAAACATAAATCGGTATTAGATCGAGCGCAGCCGCTGTAGCCGCTGTAGCCGCTGTAGCCGCTGTAGCCGCTGTAGCCGCGCCGACACTCAGTGCCGGGTGTGCCTGCGGCGCGTTAAGCGCGCTCGTAAAACGTAAAACACGCGGGGGTAGCTCGTAACGTTTGTATTGCTTTAATAAAACCCCCAACCCCGCGCAGGTAACACACAGTAACTTGATGTAAAGATTTATTTACAAAGTAACCATCGCATTATTTGTACACTAACTTAGTTAAAGTTCATGATGATTGATATCTGTCGGCTCATGCTGACGGTGATGATGATGATGACATACGACACAAAATAAAAGTATGTAGTAGTTTATAATTTGATTTCTGTAAAAGGTTGTCATCACAATTAAACTTTTACCTGTAGCTGTTTTTCTAATCGTTAAGTTAGAATATATACACTGCTTCTCAACCTTACATGATCAAAGACTGTAAAAGGGAAGCTTCTAGAAAATAATAATGTATTGCAATTGCAATTGCTATTGCTATTGCTAGTGCTGTTACTTTTGCTATAGCTATTGTTATTACTTTTGCTATTATTATTACTAATACTATTGCTAGTGCTATTGCTAGTGGTATTACTAATGCTATTTCTGTTGCTGTTGCTATTGCTGTCACTATTTCTATTATTATCGCTATTACTATTACTATTGCTATTGCAATAGCTGTTACGATTTTTATTATTATTACTCTTGCTATTGCCTTTACTATCTGATCACCAATGTTCACTTTGAAGAGGGCACCTAACGATGATGATGATTACTATACATTTAGAAAGACTACGCACTAAATAACATAACTAATACTAAACGTACGGAGACCATCTAACAGCGACTATTGCAGCTGACTAATAGTACTGTGATCCGTTTTGAAGGGCGTTATAGCTAGTGCATTTACGAATGATTACATTATGTAGATTTTGAGGTATGTTACGTCTCTAACAACGATAACAATGTGATGCTGTGTATACCATTCTAGTTACTGCCATGTTATGGGCGGGCGTGTCGCTCACTGTCAGGCACCTCCTGCTGTCTCTACGCTTCATTTTTTTAAAAAAATAATTATCTTACAATGGCAATAGAGAAGAGTAAGTAATAATATGTAAAGAGTTATACTCCTTCTTCTTCGTTGGTATCACTCTTAATGGAGTGGTCGTGGTCATCACTTCAGGTGTTCGTCGCAAGCTTAACAACACGTCGCCATTCCTCTCTGATGGCTGATGGATCCACACTGCTCATCCATGTTCGATTAAATGGTATACACCTGCAGCACCAAGAAGTAATCTTCAAGAAGATCATATATATTACTATCGCTAACCCAAGCCTGGTAGTTTACTGATGAAGTAATTTGCAATAACATGGAAGTAGCTAGTTAAGATCATTATACAACATTAAGCAGCTTTTCTTTTAGATCTTGGAGGGAGGCATAGGTGCAGCAGTGGACGTCCACCAGCTGATGATGATGATGATGAAGCAGCTTTATTTATTTGTCAAGTCTTTAATCGAAAGACTTGTTCACCTGTTGGTAACACGCCTACCCATAACCTGACGCTAGTTATCATGATATACGCAGCATCACATTGTGCTTGTTGCTTTGCGATTTCACTAGCCACAGCGCCCTTCAATCCGGAACTAAGAAATCTTTACTCACTACTGTTTGTCAGCTGCAACATGCGCTACTGAGGTAACTAGATGGTCTCCGGCAACAAGACTAACCACCAATAAAGTAAAACCAATATAGTTAATGAAGCTATTCAGTAATAGCTGACTCGATGATAGTCGACTATCTTCGTCTACATATAATATTATTTCCCAAACCAGTTCTCTATTTTAACAATACTTATAATAAAATTGTATTATCTTTAAAATATTATCTCGCAAGATAAATATCTACGAAATCTCTGCAGATAGCCATCGACCGGAAGCTGTGTCGACCTGACTTCTCATTTCCGCTTCGTGTACATTGGATGATATCTAAAGATTTTCGTAGATATAATATCCTTTATAATAAATCATTTACAAGTGTCTTAGGTTCCCCAGCTCCCACTTCTGCCGTAATGCGTACTTTACTGTGTTCCAGTTTGACGGACGCTCCTCATTCTTCTTCATTCACCTGATTGTAAGTGATACGCCAGCTCATAACAACGTGGCGCTAGTTAGAATTGTAAACACTGCTCCACATTACGCTCAACGCTTTGATACAATATATCGATCCTCGTCACCCCAGCAATTTCACTAATTACAACGCCCTTAAATCCTGATGTAGTTACGTAGTAACCTTTGCTCACTACCGTTTGTCGGCTGCACTAGGAGCTGCAGCAACAGGAACCAGCTACCACCGATCTGCTCAAGGTAATGTAGCTATCCTATGCCTTTTATTGGTTTCCGATGAGAGAGACGGGGGATATGTTCGAAGGATACCCTGCTCCAAGGAAGTCAGGGTTAAGTGACATTTTTAGTCATTACAATAGATACCTAATACCAATCTAACTTTATACAACTCACATAAACGCACTAAGTCTGCATTTACGTGACTTGTATAAAGTGGCAATGGGCAGCACACATCGCTCGAAGCACTAACAGCTGATGAGGCAGTAAGGTCCTCGAATGGCGACCGCGTACCGGTAGATGTAGTGTTGGCAGACCCCTCACCAGGTAGTCTGGCGATCTGGTGGAGGTTGCGGGAAGCAGCTGGATGCGGACAGCACAGGATCGAGCGATGTGGAAATCTTTGTGCGAGGCCTATGTCCAGCTGTGGACGTCTGTCGGCTGATCATAATGATGATGAAGTAAATTAAGATTGTAACTTAAAGGTGTAAAAAATGTTGCCAGATTTGATAAATACAAAGGGAATTATTTCAATAGAAAAAAATTAAATTGACCTTTTGGGACAATTTTCTAAATAGAAACTTCTTTGTGAATGAACATTGGAATATTTTTAATGAAACATTCGACCTTTAGAAAAAAAGCCGTTAAATTAAAAAAGGTTTAAAGAGAAAACCTAACATTATAGTATTTATGGTTTATACTATATCTCAGTATTGTCGAAAGGGTGCAAGGGGTTCCGCAAAATTACTCACGCGACCCAAGCCAACCTCACCAGATCGTGGTGCACCCTTGTTATCATCAGCTGATATATTAAGCAGGGTATCTTTCGAAGATTTCTCCCCACAAAAAAAAAAAGGTCTTATTACCGCAGTAATATCAATAGCTACAGCGCCCTTCAGTCCAGTACACAGTAATGTTTGCACCACTAATTAACACACAGTAGTTAAAATATACAGAAGCTTAAGCTTAGCGGGGATCGAACCGGCACCTGAAGCGATGACCACGACCACTCTGTCGAGAGTGATACTGACGAAGAAGAAGGTTTAAAAGCTTCTAAGGTATGTCCGACACGAGAGCTACGTTGGCATGGTCTATGTAACATCTTAATGATAACCGGATACCTTCTTTATCCTTCTAATAAAGTGTCAGTACCTTCTTCATTATTAAGATGAAAATCTAAAAAGAAGAGAAAGATACCCTAATTGGGGAGGGAAAAAAGTTCTTTTGAATTTTTACCCACTATTAACCCCTTCGGTGGTCATCTTCAGTGCGACGCGAAAGGCCCCTGGATTTTGGTATACCATCTCGTAC
The DNA here is from genome assembly GCA_033220335.2 of Troides aeacus. NCBI lineage: Eukaryota > Metazoa > Arthropoda > Insecta > Lepidoptera > Papilionidae > Troides > Troides aeacus. Next base: position 11,979,034 of record CM067278.1, read on the forward strand.
TAGTCGTTCATTCTAGTCTGCCTAGTGCACAATGAGGGTTTTCACCTTCAAAGTCCTTTAACAAAAAACCCTTTTAGTCGCCTTCTACGACTGGCGGAGCTTACTTTAGTTCTTTTCTTAATAGTCCTAGGCTACAGTGCAGAGTGTGTCAGTACCTATCATCTTCCTATTTCAAAGTAATAACGATATTAAGTATTCGAGTGCGCGCAGGGTTGAGGCTCACTGGAAATATTAAAAATGGCAGTCGGTTAGTTCTAAAGCGCTGGCAACATTTCAAGTTGCTGCACTGCGACGATCAGCTCGTGCGGAACGCGACGGGTGGGTGTCCGGAGTGGAGCGGGTTGCATTCACCAAGTATACCAATCGGTTGTAGTGCCAGCGTACCCACGGCTGGGCATCGACTTCATACGCGTCCCCATGTACACATCATCCGCCGATAACGACAAGAGATTTTTGAGAACTATCCACAGTTTCTTCTATCCTAAGAATATAATATCAATTATCAGCAGAGAAAACTATTAGAAAATTCTTTTCTCACTCTCTCTCTTTCTGTTACTTTCTTATTCAAGCGTAACTTGAAAGAAGCTAATGACGGAGATTACACAATATTAACCTTCTTCTTTTATTTGACAAAGCCTCTGTTGGTGATGTTCACCTGCCCACGGCGGCGTGGTGCTAGTTAGGATGGTATACACTGCACCACATCCAGCCTGTCGCCAAATATATTTTAGGTCTCGTTACTAGCTACAACTCTGTTCAAATCGGAGCGCAGTATGTTGACACACTACTGTTGTCCGGCGGATATTGGAGCTGCGGTGGTACCTAGACGGTGTCCGGTAGAAGAGTCTTACTATCAGTAAACCTTATCAGTCAATTGATAAGGGAAAATATATATATATAATAACTCAAGTATATTATTGGATATGTTAATGTAAAATTGGGACACATTAGACAATTGAAGCGGCTTCAGCATCAGCTTAGATCTTTAACCTACAAAGAGCTTTCACTTCTCCTCAATGTTACAAGATATTAGTGACCATATGGCTTTTGGCGGTCTTTAATTTGTCAGTGTTGCCAGTGGTGACTTACAGCAGAGAAACGTGGCCGCTTACATTGGGCCTGGTGAAGAAGCTTCAAGTCGCACAGAGAGCAATGGAATGGAAGGCTCTATGATCGGGGTTTTCTTGCATGATGAGTCAGAAATGAGGAGATCCGCAAGAGAAATAAGGTCACCGACGTAGTCCAAAACATTTCTAGTCCTAAGTGCCAATTTCAGCACTCCTGTCGCTCACTAGGTGGATCAGCTAGCCTTGGCGTTACTTCTACACATAAATAAAGCTGATAAGCTCTTTTGAAAGATGTTATCACTCTGCGTGACATGAAAGCTTTCAGTTTCACTGACATTTATTTTTTTAAAGAAGTCACTAAAAGAATCTCTTTTATATTCTATTTCTAGATGAAATGTGCTCCGTGTGTGGATTTACTTAAAGACAGTTACGGAAGTTTCATTTCATGCTTCCGGTAAGCTCACGTAAAGTAAAGACAAGTTTGAAAAGTTCAAAAGAAAAATATGAGTGCGAGTGATACGTTGTTTTAGTTTTACCCGCATTCATTCCCCCGCCGGAAGTTTTTTTATATATTCGACTTTACGAACAGGATGTTCAGGTAAGCTACTGAAGTTTACCTAGGCAACATCTTATTCTTTTTTTCGAATGACGTTAATTTCTTTGACGACTATTACTGCTTCTACGAAAATAATTTTGATGAAAGAGGAGATATATGAGAGACTATTGGTTGTGGTGGAGATATAAGAGAAAAATGAATGAATATATATATATATATATATATAGATATATAAATAGACAACACTGTAAAAGGGACATCATCATGTTAAGAGAGACATAGGAGGAGTTTTTGTTGGTTAGGATCTGGTTTAAGACCATTTATTATTGGATCTAGAAAATTCAGCAATGAACAAGCCTACTGGTTATAGGTCTCTGGTGTTGGAGCCTAATATGTTTGTACCACGGCAGATCTTATTTAAGACGCCAAACTGTTATGTGCAAACGTTACTCTGCTCCGGTTTGAAGTCCTTTTTAGCAGGCGAAATTATTGAGCGAAAAATTTATTTCATTCTCATTAGCGCCACGTTTTTATAGGAAGGCGCTTCAGTTACCATCAGGTGGAGGTTAGACAGTTTTTCTTAGTTTTACTCTTAGATTTTAACATATGAAAGCTAAAGTATTAACAGGCGGTTGCTGTCACCATATATCTCTATCTGATCTGATCGCTCTACTAGATTCAAATATAAAAAAAAACCTATTAAAACCAATCTGAGACTATAACTAAATTATCACTTCATTAACCACTCCCACCAACACGCATTAGGCCATTGTGGAAGGAAAAGGTCCAAATCCCCCCATATGAATTCTCAGCAACGACCCCTAGTGCTCAGCGGTACTGGTGCTCACGTCGGGAAACCGGATGTGTAGATCTTTGGGAGAAGCCTATACCCAGCAGTGGACGTCTATCGGATGATGATTATTGTTTTGGTACTATCTAAAGTAAACAACAAACGTAGGAAGACCTATTTAAAATTGTTATTACTATAACAAAAACAAAGTTTAATTTCTACTCTGTCAGCATCAGATGAGGAGTTGGTTGGCAGAAAAATGAAAGAGGTGATAGTGAAGTACAGTGAATAGTAATCTGGAAATTATTCATCACTATAAGGAATCTATCCGAGGCAGCCCAGGTCGGAGTGACGGGTACTAGTCGTGCAATCTTTCAGTATTAATGATTGGGATGTCCTCCGCTTGGACAATTAATTGATTGTTAACATTTTAACTGGCGATAGGTCTCGGTAGGCAGGTACCACCACAGCGCCTATTGTACCCGACAAAGACTGATGTGTAAACTTTACTGTGTTCCGGTTTAAAGGAGGTTGTAGCTAGTGTAATTACTGGGGTAATGAGCCTCAACATGTTATGTCTCAGGCGATGAGCGCAATGTGGTGTGTATACTACCCTAACTAAAGTCACGTTGTTTTGATCAGGGGTATCACTTACCATCAGGTGAACGTCCCGCTAGTCTCGTCGCATACATGAAATAAAAAAAATTTAACTTCTTCAGAACAGCTCTGTTTAAATAATTTAATGTCAATGTCAATCATCCTTGCTTTTCTGTAGCTCATGCTCAGATGACTCCAGAGAGACCTCCCACAAAACATTCTGACGTTTATTCAGTGTTGCCAATTTATAATGAACGGTGACAGTGTTGCCAACATAAAATATAAAAAACTTTAATATTTTTCGATAGCGCTAACATAATAATGAAAGTCTTATGGCATGACATACAACTCCAGAGATCCATTGACTCTTCATCAGATCTCGGAAACTATTAGACGTAAACACTCAAAATTTAGAGGAGATATTGCTTCAGATGTTTAGAGGTCAACTAACAGTGGATTTACTAATATTCCTTCCGAATAGAAAAGCGGGCGGGGAATATCTGGTCTTATTTATAAACTGTAATAATAATACAATCTTCATCTTAATTAGGTTCTAGATTAGAACCTCCCACCACCAGATCTAGGAAACCCAGATGTATGATTTTTTTTTATATTATCACGCCTTTTTCTCAGTAGGGGTAGGCAGAGGCGAATAAACATCCAATTTTCGCCAGATGTGGTCAGATTAGGTCCCATGTAACAGGGGGCGAGCCTGTTGCCACTTTATTGGGGCCGCCACACACACACACACACTCACTTGCACTTGATGATTTCAGTGCGCGGGTTTCCTCACGATGTTTTCCTTCACCGTTTGTATCTCGCTGTTGTAACTAAAGTTCACAAATGTACATAACTTAAATATTAAGTCATCGGTACATGCCGAGGTTCGAACCCGCGACCTTCGGAGTGAAAGCCGCACGCTCTAACCAATAGCTCAACGAGCTACTCCTGTATGAAATGGGTGGAAATTTACCTATTCGTCATGCACATACAGTTATGTATCAGACAGCTATAAACGCAGTTATGTACACCAGTCGAATAGTTAATAAGTTCCTGAACTCTGAAACTGATTCTCTTGGATTCAGCGACAAACTCACCTGTAGCAACACTTACCTCGATGAAGCAATAATCTAGATACACATACATTCCAATTCAAAAACTTTATATGACATGGTGATTGTCCGCTTTAACTTAAGTTATAAATATTTAACTTATAACGAAGGTAGGTCTCTGTTATGGGAAGCCCTGTAGTCTCGATCTAGTAAGAATAGGACTAAGATAATCCCTGCCTGTCGTAAACGCAGACTAAAAAAGTCTAGGAGCTTTGCTGGCTTTGAGGGCTGGGGCCCTTTTCGCTCAACACGCGAACCTGAGTGAGACAGCGTATGGCTCAGCGATGGTGGCTAGGAGGGTCGGGCTCCTCCTCAGAGACGTGTTAACACAGAGTGTAGAAGGGCACCGGTGTACTCTATAAGAGATCTCGGAACCTCTCCGAATGCACTGATGCAGACCACCTAGGGGATTTTAATGAGTAAGAATCTCACGTAACCCTGATTTTCTCCCAGAAGCAGGGTATCCTTCGAAGATATCCCCCGAAACTAAAAAAGGTCTTTCTTGTGGTAGACCATTTATTTATCACCGCAGGTCCATTTCCATCGCCAAACAATATGCAAGCATTACTGTATTCCGGGTTGACAGGCGTTGACATATTACGTCTCCAGGTGATGAGCACATCGCGGCGCTGTGCTGCACAATTATAATCAGCTATCAGCTTTTTTTTTATTAAACGGAGCGACGAAAAGGATGAGGCGTTCATTTAATAGTAAATGACATGCCCGTCCATAACAACGTGGCGCCAGGTAACATCGTATACAGAACACTATATTGGCCTTTACGCCTTGAGACATAATGAGTCTCGTTACCGCAGTAATTTCATAAGCTACAGCGCCATTTAAACCGGAACACAGAAATGATTGCACAGAACCATTTGTCGGCTGTAATATGGGTTGCGGTGGTACCTAGACGGTCACCAACAGCAGAAACCTACGACACTGAAATTTAAAAAAAATATCCTTGTTAAAATAGGAGTGGAAAACTCTTTCTTTCTCCTTTTACAAAACAGATATCACGTATACTCATAATTGAATAAGCGCTTTGTCACAAGCTGCAAGCTGCAAGCTGCAAGCTGCGCCTGGTTTCCATTTCCATTCGCAGCACGTCTCCGTCGCATTGCAGTGTTGCTTACAAATCGTTTCCGCTTACCAACGTCCCGCAGTCCCACGCTTTGACGTATCAATTCATTTTATAAAGGGAAACGATGGTACGAGCTAGACATCCGCCTATAGCAATGTGTGCGCAGTTAGGATGATATACACTACAGCAATGTGCTCGCAGCCTTGAAACGGAAGTTTATGCGTTACCGAAGTATCTTCAATAGCTATAAAGACTTTCAAGCCGGAACACAATAACGTTTCATCATCATCAGTCGACAGACGTCCACTGCTGGACCTCCTCCAAAGATTTGCGCGGCTTCATCCAACTTCTTCCCGCAACCTTCACCAGATCATCAGACCATCACTCTGCTGAATAACAGACGAGGCTCTGGCCACTCACAAACCCACGATGGACCAGCTGGTGGGTTACGGCCCAATTCCTTTCAATGAACTCCAACGTTAATGTTTACACACTATTATTTGTAGGCTGATCTTAGGATATAGGAGCTGCGATGGTACTTACTTAAACAGTCTCCGATGTCCACGTCAGGATTCCTACACCAGCTCAATGGGAATCAAACCCGCACCACTCACTTCGCATGTCACAATTAAGCATCAGACACTCCAGTGTCGTCAATACAGGTCAGCAAAGTCAGACCTGATATCAAGAGCTTAGTGTAATGACTGCGGACTAATTAATCTTCATTTGTAGCCGCCAGTTTGTTTACTGTTAAGCGTTAACAGTAATTGATGGTTTTTTTTTGTATGTACAGTAGAACAATACTTGACCTTAATAACACGCGGTATTAAGTGATAACGACGGCGTATTTAAATGAATTCATCTTGTACATAATACGCGTAGAGATGCTATTGCCGAGGCGGATATACTTTATAAAGGACGTAGCTAGCCAGCCGGAATCGAACCCCGTACTTCCCTATTACGGGACATTAGTGTTAGTTAGGAATATTACTATTATGGGAGACAAGGAGTGTAAGGGGTCCCGCACAACAACTCACGGAATCCAAGTCAACATAAGCTGCTCTTGGTGCACCCTGCTAATCATCAGACGAGGATCTGGTGCCCATCAACCCGCAAGATGTTTAATTTCGTGGAATCCCCGGCCGGCGATTATTTCCCCACTGAACGCGGAACCATTCGATGTGGAGATCTTTGGAGGAAGCCTGTGTCCAGCAGTGGACACCTATCAGCTGATGATGATGAGTTGAGTAACTACGCTACAGGTTCGGTTTTATTGGCTATTTAAATATGACACAGATTTAACTTGTCGGATGAAATATTCAGTCATAGGTATAGACATCTCATCGCATCCAAAATAAAGTTGGACGGAAATAGAAAAAAGCTATTCTAGTGCTTTAAATGAATAAAAAAATATACCTTTTACTTATGTATATATATACAAATCGCCTGTCTGTCTGTAGCTCAGCTATTGGCGGAGCAATTTGGATCTAAACCAATATATGCCAATCAAAGTGACGCTGAGCCGTTCGCTTTGCATAGCGGAGCCCGGCCGAAATCCACGTTACTTAAACGTACGGTACCGCTTTGCTGATAGTCTTCAGTTAAGGTTTTTTTTTTCATTCAACTAAGCGACAAACGAGGATGAAGTTCACCTGATAAATAAACGATAGTCGGATAGTATACTGTTCATAGGAAATATTATCTTCGACGAGTAACCACATAATACGTCAAGTTAGATCTATTTGTCGTCTGACGGGAAATGATCACCGCTTGGGGATTGTTAACACCCCTGGTTCCGGCGCTTTGCCAACGTTCGCCACAGTCAGCATGGCATCCGGTACCGACGGGCACCAAGAGCCATTATTTATAAGGGTCATTTGAGAGGATTTGGGTCATTTCCCACTACGCTGGCCTTATGCGGGTTGGTGGACGCCAGAGCCTCATCTGTTGATTAGCAGGATGCACCACGAGCAGATGAGGTTGGTTAGGGTCCCGTGAGTTGTTGTGGGACCCCTTACACTCCTGGTCTCCCACAAAGTGGACTTCCGATCTGGTGAGAACCGCGGGAACCCACTGGATGTGATCAAAGGGAGACCGATCTATGTAGAGATCTCCGGGGGAGGCCTATGTCCAGCAGTGGGCGTCCATCAGCTGATGATGATGATGATGGAATCTATTTGGCTTCGAAACAATGAAGATTACCAAAATCATCTTATATCAGCGCCAGGTCTTCGTCAACCATCGAATTTTCGTAATTGTATGTTACGGGTCCGATGGAATCTTCAACGAAAATCTACTGGAGCGCTGCCGCGAATCACGAAGCAATTTACAAATCAAGCGTCGCAATTGGAAGTGGATTGGCCATATTCTGTGAACAGCGTATTCTCAAGCCGGCGCTTGATTGGATTCTGCTCGAAAAGCGGAAACGCTTCTACGCCAAACAAACCTGCCAGACGAGGCGAAGAAGATGAAATTCAAGACCAAATGCAATGGAGAATCACTGTGGATGGTTTTTGCGCTAAGTGACATAAGATATGGTAATGATGATTATTATATACCTAGCTTGACTAAAATCCTATCTGATAGTCTGCGTGATCAGCTATAATTAACTCCACTAATCTATTCACTCTTCAGTACAGACATCCACGTCAGATGGGAACACTGACGCTGATTTTAGACTATTGCAGTCCACTGCTAAATATCCCAATTTTAAGTATAATTGTAATGCGTTAACATTCAATCCGGTTTCCGGCTAGAGTTGTGCACTTCCTGTCGTGGCGAGCTCGTGCTGTACCGGTGGCTGAGCCGAGTATTTTAATATTGCAGCGGACGCTCCGGAGGGTTTGCAATTCGCTCCACACTCGGAGCAATTCCGCTCATTTCAATTAATCGATGCCTCTGAATCCGCTATTCACAGCCGTTCCCTCAGCACAATGCTCCGGCAGCTCCTTTCATCCCCACCACGGGCAATAAATTAAAAAATGTATTTATATTCATATTTATAAAATGAATCAATTGATAATCAGTCCTTGTAGTTATCATAAGATCAGCCTACAGGCTTTTTTGTTAACTGTTTTAGTCGCCTACTACTACAGTAGTAGGCGACTAAAATTAACTAAATTAATTAAATTAACATGATGATTGGGATTGTTTCATACTTGCCACAAGGGTACGGTGGTGGTGAGATTTATAATTTAGAATATGCACTATGCAAATATCCTCTATATTAACCCCAACAAACGTGAAGGTCTTGAGATCTTGAGATAGACTGTACCACGCTGATCGCCGACCTTCACCAGTGGGAGAGGCACTTTAAGAAGCAGCTTTTGTATAACCTAATCAAATAGTGTTTTCTTTTTATATTTTGTTTGTATATATATTTTTTTTAAGTATACGTTTACAAATATATGTAAATGAGTATATAAATAAATTGTTTTTTTTTTTTTATATTGTCACGCCTTTTTCCCAGTAGGGGTAGGCAGAGGTGAGTAAACCACTCACGTTTCGCCAGATGTGGTCAGATTAGGTCCCATGTAACAGGGGGCGAGCCTGTTCATTCGGGTTCTGCCCGCCGTACCGATCGGACGTCCCATGCGTCCGCTGCCAGTGCGCGACACCGTTACGCCCGCTCAGTGCGACTCGCCCGTGCTCGTGCGCGTCACAACGCCGCTTAGGCGGCCGCCATTTGCGCTTGCGCGCGTCAGTGCAGTGCAGTGATAGTGCTGTGATTTAGTGTATCAGAACGCGAAAACTCTGCCGGAGCCTGGTTCCGGCACTGTAAGTAGCTTTTTTCTTTAATCGCCTCAGAGGCGAGGTTATTAGATAGAGTCTGTCGCATTAGGCGACGGCTAGGTCCCCTGCTCAAATAGCCACACAACCCCCCGCCGCACGGCGGGGCGGCTACACACAAAATGGCGTCCGTGCAAACGGACGCCTTAATGGCACAATTTGCGTGCTTTGCACGCAAACAGTTCCCAGAAGTCTGGGAACAATTCACCAACACGGCCTCTGCCCTTCCCGCGCGCTTTGACACGGACAGCCCGGCCTCTCCGGACCCGACCCCCGCGACTCGAGCGCACAACAAGGCGAGGGCCCCCATGGCGGGGCCTTCCAAGCCCGAGCTGCCCGCCTCCTCCGAATCCGACTCGGAGGGCTCCGCTAGCGGCAGCGAAATGGAGGTGGACCGTCCACTCTCCAAGACCACCGACGAAGAGGGCTTCACCCTCTACGTCAAGAAGCGCAAACGCGCTTCTAAGCGGCCCTCCGAGTCAAACTCGAACCGCTCCTCGCCGACCAGCACGCCGGCAAAAAAGGTTGCGCCTCTCGCGCACCCTCCCAACACCTCGGCCCCGCCCGAGAAACGCGGCCCGAAGCCGCCTCCCCCGATTGTCCTCCAGGACAAGTCCAAGTGGAACGATGTTTCCAGGTGGTTCGCGGACCACAAAATCACATGCCCCAAAGCGCAGAACACCGCGCAGGGCATCCGCATCAACCTCCAAACGGTTGACGACTTCCGGGCTGCCACCAGGCACCTGCGGAACGCCGGACTCGGCTTCCACACCTTTGCTCTCCCCGAGGAGAAGCACCTCCGCGTTGTCATACGCGGAATCCCAACGGAGATCGACATCTCCGAGGTCGTCGACGACCTGAAAAAACAAAATTTTCCAGTGCTGGAAGCCCGTCGCATGACTAGCATGCGAACAAAGGCCGCACTCCCACTGATAATGACAAGTCTCGAACTCTCTCCGGAGGGTAAAGAGATTTTCAGCATCACCCGCCTGTGCAACCTCACCAGCGTGAGGGTAGAGGTCCCGCACAAAAAAGGCATCATCGGCCAATGCCACCGATGCCAACTTTACGGGCACTCAGCCCGTAATTGCTTCGCCCGCCCGAGGTGCGTCAAATGCACCGGGGACCACGGGACGAAAGAATGCTCCCGCACCACGGAAGCGACAAACCCACCGAGCTGCGTCCTTTGCAAAACCGAGGGACACCCCGCGAATTATCGCGGGTGCACCAAAGCCCCGCGTAGGCAACCCGGGGCCGCACAACGGCGCACCACCGCCCCCACAAAGGCTGCACCGCAGCCATCTGTCTCGTCCAGGCCACCGCCCGCACAGCCGGCCGTTCCGCCGGCGGTGTCGGCGTGGAGCAAACCGCTCCTTAAGCCAAAAGCCGCCGAGGCTCCAAAAGCCGCCCCTTTGTCGGGGCCGCCGAAACCACAGGCTGCTCCCAGCCAAACAGCTCCGCCTTCGGAGCTACAGAACATTCTCGCCTACATATCAAAGGTGAGTATCAAAGACATTCTTCTCTTAGGAGAAAAATTGCGAGCCGCGAAAAGCTCGCATGATAGGTTGAGGGCCTGCATCGAGCACGCCGACACTCTCGCTGCACTCGAAGAACCCTTCGTTTAGCCACAGCCCAGGACTCTGTCCGAGACCTTTGGTGTTCCATCTCACTCAACCGTTATGGAAATACACCGGATCTTAGGAAGAGTTAAACCCCGCTCGCTGACGGTCGCGTACTTCAACGCGAACGGCATCCGCTCTCAAAAGGAGGAAATAAGCCTTTTCCTTAGGAACCATGACGTCGACGTCATGCTCATTCAGGAAACATTCCTCAAACCGTTTCATCGCGATCCGAAAATCGCGAACTACCATATTATCCGCCACGACAGGCTGACCGCCCCAGGAGGCGGCACTCTCATCTACTTCAAGCGGGCCCTGCATTGCATACCGCTTGTTAGTCCAACCCTCGCCAAAATAGAAGTCTCGGCGTGTAAAATCTCCCTCACCGGTCATCAACCGATCGTCCTAGCATCCGTCTATCTGTCCCCGACAAAAGAAATGCGGGAAACAGACATAAGAACCCTTCTCGACCTAGGGCCGGCTGTCATCGTCGCCGGCGATCTAAACAGCAGGCATAGCACCTGGGACCCGATCATGTCAAACCGAAATGGTATAATCCTCTCCAAGCTCGCGGATAAACTCAAGTTTAACATTGTAGCTCCGCAAACCCCGACTCGATACCCTACCGTCGCGTTTCACAACCCATCCACACTAGACATTGCGTTATTCAATAACGTAACCGTCCCACTGCATTCGATCGAGACCATAGACGATCTCAGATCTGACCACCGCCCGGTTCTTATGAAGCTGGGCCGGCCCGCTGGTGAGGTCCCTCTGACCAAAACCATCGTCAACTGGCGCAGCCTCGAGGTCAAACTCAAGGCCGCGAACCCCCAGCACCTAGACGGAATCCCTGATACGATCGACTCGCTCGGCGCTGCAAACCGAGCGATCGACTCGTTAACGCATCATATCGCCACAGCCGTCGAGGAAGCGTCGCGAACGGTGCCCGAGTCGGACTACCTTCTCGGGTCCTTCCCGGCGGACATTCGTCGGTTGATAAGAGCGAAAAACGCCACAATGAGACTCTATACACGATACAGATCCGAGGAGCTCAGGATAAAACTGCGCCGCCTCCAAAGGCTGGTAAAAGAGCGCATATCCGAACTCAGATCCGACAGATGGGACAATCTGCTTTGCGACTTGGAGCCTTCGAGCGCCAACTTTTGGCGTCTGGCCCGCAGTCTCAAAGCGGAGAACATGGCCCGCATGCCTCCCCTCGTAATGAGCGATGGTTCCTCCCTTGCGTTGGAGGATGCCGAAAAAGCAGATTGTCTCGCCGACAGTCTAGAGAGCCAATGCACTCCCTCTACCGCACCAGTGGACCCCGATCACCTCAAGTTGGTCGAGGACGAGGTGCGTCGCAGGGCAGCCCTCCCACCAGAAGGTCCCCCTCTAAAACCGGTTTCCCCCGGTGAGGTCGTTGACATCATAAAGAGGCTGAAAACCAGATCAGCCCCGGGATCCGACAACATCTCCAACAGAGTTGTGAAAAGTCTCCCGCCCCCGATCGTCGGTCTGCTAGTGGCCATATTCAACGCCCTGCTAGCCGACTGCTCCTTCCCAGACGCCTGGAAAGAGGCCGTAGTGATAGGTATTCCGAAGCCCGGAAAGCCGAGGAACCTACCCAACAGCTACCGCCCGATCAGCCTACTGAACACCTTGGGCAAACTTTACGAGCGCATCATTCTAGAGCGTCTGCGCCATTTCACCGCAGAGAACAATCTCCTCCCCGACGAACAGTTCGGATTCAGGAGCAACCACTCTTGCGTCCATCAAGTGCACCGACTGACCGAGCACATTTTGGCCGGTCTCGAGCACAGACAAACGATCGACACCTGCGCCGTCCTATTCGACGTCGCGAAGGCGTTCGACAAAGTCTGGCACGAAGGCTTGATATTCAAGCTTTACTCTCACAAAGTGCCAGACCGTCTAGTCACCGTCATTCGAGACTACCTCTCGAATCGCTCCTTCCGCTTTCGCGTCGAGCACGCTCTCTCCTCGCCCCGGCAGATTAAAGCCGGCGTCCCTCAAGGCTCTTGCCTCTCTCCGCTACTCTTCTCGCTCTACACGAGCGACATACCCAGAGACCCCTTTGTCAAGATGGCCCTTTTCGCGGACGACACCGCCCTTTATCACTCCGGCAGAGCCCCGGGTCTTATAACGATGCGCCTACAGAACGCGACCACCCGCCTAGGCGAGTGGTTCCGGACGTGGCGAATCGACGTAAACCCGGAGAAAAGTGAAGCCATTCACTTCACCCACCGAAAGTCATCTACCCTTCTCAAGAAGGCGACAAAAAGCGGCCATAAACTCGGCCAGATCTCCCTTTTCGGCCAGTCCATCCCATGGAAGAACTCGGTCAAATATCTCGGCGTCACGCTCGACGCCAGACTCAATTTTATCGCCCACATTCGCGAGGCGAGAAAGAAAGCGGCCCAAGTACTGGGCAAGCTATACCCCCTGCTGTGTAAGAAGAGCAAGCTCTCTCTCAGACACAAGCTTCACCTTTACAAGGTATGCGTAAGACCTGTAATGTCTTACGCAAGCGTTGTTTTCGCCCATTCGTCCGAAGACCGTCTCAAACCTCTCCAGACTCTCCAGAACCGTTTCACCCGCATCGCGACTGGTGCCGAATGGTACCAGCGCAACGTGGACATCCACAGCGACCTTAAACTCCCAACGATCAAGGAGCACTTCAGAGAGTGCTCCGTGACCTACTTCGCCAAGGCGGCAACTCATCCCAACCCTCTGGTGGCCAGCGCGGCCAACTACGAGCTACCTCCGAATCCCAGGACGAGAAAGCGCAGACCGCGGCACGCGCTTATTCCGACATCCCAAGGGGTCCCGCAAACCACACACACGCCCACAGTCACCGACAACACCGACGTCACCACACACACTTCGGACACTACCAACACGCTCCGAATATCATCATCACGCCGCCCTCGCTTCAGAACGCAGCGCCGCAGCTACTCACACACCGCGTACACTAAGTACACCCGCTATCGTGGGCGGTCCTCACCGCCCAGAAATTCCGATACAGGCGAAGGTAGTCAGGGAACGGGCCCGCGCCCGGCCTCGACGACCGAGTAGAATCGCCAGATAAAGCACTACAAGAACCAGACACATACAATCATCCGCCAGACGGCTACATCCCGCGTAGCGCATTTTAGTTTTAAGAAACTTCAGGCCGTGGATCCGGGTCCACGAGCCCAGTGTCAGATGAGCTGTAAGAGCCGCTGTGGATTCCAGCCCGCTCATAACAAGAATATAGGTCGCGAGCCTGTTGCCACTTTATTGGGACCACCACACACACACACACAGAGATGATATCAGTGTGCAGGTTTCCTCACGATGTTTTCCTTCACCGTTTGTATCTCGCTGTTGTAACTAAAGTTCACAAATGTACATAACTTAAATATTAAGTCATCGGTACATGCCGAGGTTTGAACCCGCGACCTTCAGAATGAAAGCCGCCCGCTCTAACCATTAGGCCAGCGAGCTATATATAAATTGTATATATTTATATCGATGTCTATATTTATACTGTTAATTATTTTTTCTCTTTTCAACCTCAAAAGTTGAAATACAAAGTAAGCCTTAAGGACATCATGTCCACCATGTTGTTTATCTATTTCCATTGTTTTCTTTCATGTATGTTCACTCTGCGGAACAGTATAAATGAATGTGATAATTTTAAATCAAAGATGAATGATTTGTAATGAAACGATGTTCAACTTAGCGTACCGGAAGTCGGGGTGCGTGGGGCGTGGGGCGGCGGGTGATATTACACGGGGGGCTCCCGCGCGGTATGCCCGGCCCGCCGCAAATCTAATGCAGCGCGCCGCGTGCGGATTGCTCAGCTCGCTGCCTCATATATATAATTACCAACGATTATCAGTAACATCTTTATCACTATCCTTCTCTGTAATTCTAGCTATTGTGTACGATGTGGTAGCAAGGTCAGCATTCTTACCTTCTCCTGCCACTTGGTTACTTTCTACATTGTCATCGCCCACTTGATTCTCTCGCTTGTCTTCATACTAAATTTTACCGCAAGCTCTTGCTCGCCTGTAAGCCTTCGACCAAGGAAATTGTTTAGTATATTTAATAAGTATACACAAACAATATTGATACATCAAGTTAATTTAATGAACATGGGCATAATGTGAATACCGCAGCTGCTCAACTAAAACTCTCTAGTTTAAACCTCAACATTAAACAAGGGAGGTTTAAAAGAAACAAAATGTATTCTCATATAACTATTTCTTAGTCGACGAAAAGATGGCTGAGACGTCCTGATGGTAAGTTACACTCTCACCGAAAACAACGTGGCGCTCGTTGGGGGAGGGGGGTGGTATACAATGGGTTACATAATACATAGTACTATGCCCGCCGCCATTCGTACTAAAACACAATAATATTTGCATACTGATCGCCTACAGACTTAGGGTCTGCGATAGCTACCTAAACTGTCTCCGACTGAGACCTACCAGATAAAAGTTAGTATTGTTATTTTTTTTATTCAATCAAGCTACGGTACGGCGTTGGGCAGGGGGCGTTCACTTGATAATAAGTGATACACACAACAACGCAGCGCTGATCGGGATGTTATATATTGCGCTCGTCGCCTTAGATACAAGATGTTGAGTCTCCTTATCCCCATTCATTGTACTAGCTACAACGCTCTTCAAAACAGAGCTAAAATATTACCTACGTAGACGGTCTCCGGCAACACAGACTACTACTACTGGGTAGTAGTAGTGTACCAGGTGGACTGTACATAAACATTCGAAACTCCTTTTTAAGTCAACAATAACAATAACTACTCTGGTGTTGCTCTTCATTTAGGTTCAATGCCTGTATCAAGTGATTTATACCGTCACTAACATTAACGTGACTAGTGATGTATAAACTCTATCATTAATTTCACTTGACTGGAATGTATTGGCCACAGTGTTTGTGTATATATACCCGTGTACACCCAATTAAACTAATTACACTGCCGGATTTCGGATCTGATTGAAGATCGATTGCGGGATTCCGTATCAATGCTTATTGTCGAATACATTGCCAAGTTGTGTTGAAGGTTTTAACCCTAGACTTTACATGAGACCTGGCTAAACCTAGATTTGTTCATGTACCTACGGGAGATCTTATGTTCAAGTATATTAATATTGTAATTTTTTTGTACTTCAATGTTAATAAAGTATCTAGAACCATCAGAGATTTGTACTAGTTTTTGTTAAGGGGTGTAAGGGGTTCCGCTCAACGTCTTATGAAGCCCAAGTCAACCTCACCAGCACGCGGTGCGTCCTGAAGAATAAAAGAGGAGGCTCTGGCCACCCCCCAACTCGCACTGGACCATCGTGGCGGGGCTAAGGACCAATTCCCCCTCTAAGAAGGCGTATGCCCAGCAATGGATGTTGACGGGTCGAAAAGAAGCTTTTGTTAAAGGTTTTACAGTTTAGTAAACAAATTAAGTGAAGTTTTATTTAAGTTATAACTCAAGTAATAACATAAACACGAAGTTAACAAATTATCAAAGAAGTATGGCGTAACTTTTGAATTTTTTTTTTTTTTACGACGGTAAACAATTTGCAAGTTTGATTCTATCGCGAATTTTGCATCGCGCGCGCGCGAACAACGCGCCCAGGGAAAGTGAAACTTGCCCGATCCGAGCGAAATTATTACATCGTTACGTCGAGCCAACGGATCCCGGGGAGCTGATGAACTCCAATTTGCAATTACTCTTAAAAACGTGCAGAGGAATTGACAGACATTATTACTTTTATAATTTTATCACTGCTATTGTTTAAGCGATGTTTTGCCTTGATGATAGAAGGTGCGGTAACTTCGTACTCAAGCACAGACTTGACGGAGACTCTATCACCTAGCACAGTTCTACTTCATTTAGAAGGTCGACTGCTTTGAAATATGATAACGTTTCCTTCTCATCAATGAATATCTTCACTGCTTAAAGCATCTCTTCATAACTATAACAGTAATATTAACAATTACACCATATAATTACAAAGAATAGAACAGTGTATGGTATTGTACACGAGCTCCATATAGTCGACTGACTGTAGACGTAGACAGGTGGCGGTGATTCCTTTGGTCGAAGATCAAACATTACTTATGGTCACAGCGTCGGTGAAATAAGTATAATAACTAGTAAAGTTACTGCCATAAGAAAATCTACCATCACAACCATTAACAGTTAATACCATACAAGATATTTCTACCAGCGCTCTAATGAAAAAGTGCTCGTGTTTAACTATCCTTAGTTATAATGGTCTTCCTGTCATCGTAGAGACCACTGACTGGTGACTGGTGACCACCGATCATCACGTGATCCTCTCGTTCGTGCTTCCATTTCTTTGTATAACTTAATAGATACAGAAGTAAATCCTCTTCGTTTGTAACGAGAAAAATATTAACATTTAGCGACGTGCGCGCATTTGTTGCGGAATCCCGACAAATTACATTTTATTTACATAAACGCGTCATTTGTACCGAGGGGCAGGAGGGGGTGGTGGGGGATGGAATCCTTCCCTTTGTATTGTGTTGTAATGACTGAGATATTTTCTCCGGGAATGCGTTGTGAGGGTATTTCAACTTGAGTAATGTGGGGATTGACGTCTTGATTCACACGGGAGTATACTGTTACAATTCCTTCCCTTTTTGAGTAAGAAGCCTCCAGCTATTTGAATAGCAGCTACACGAGAAATTTATACGATCGATCATATAGATATAAGCGTATATTTATACAACAGTTCAATCTGCTGCAGTGTACATCATTCTAACTACCGCTACATTGTTGTAAATTGGTCACATCACCGGTTCTCATTAAGTAGTCACTCGCTCCTATTATCGTTATATATATAGTTTGTCGAACAAAAAAAAAGTGGTCAAAGTGGTCAAATAAATAATTCAACTATCAACGAAGCTACGGATAAACTGATCAGATATATCCGGGTCGAACTTGTAACACTTTTTTAATCGGTTATTTATTCTAAATCGATAGATGCTACGTTGGAGTAAGTTCAACCAGACAATTTGAACTTTACGCATTAATCTCTACGAACAACAAAGTCACTCTCCTGCTGTCTCCTCCTCTCGAGAGACGTTGATGAACGTCCTTTACAAACTCTCTTTTTTTATCGATAAACATAACTTTCCTTTTAAACTGTAAAACGAAGCATTCCCGCTCTAAACTAATTATCTGAAAACATCATTACTATAGAATATCTTTAGAGAATACGATTTATCCTCAGCTGTGTAAATAGAGACTATCGCAAGATAGAAAACCTAGGTTAGACCCAGTCATTGAAAGTTAACCATTTGAATGATTAAAATATTGAATGTTTTTAGTATATGTTGATAACAATCTCGGGTGAGGCTAGCGTCTGTAATTGATAGAATGATAGTGGAGATATCCGTACCTCCTACCATGTTCTCCCTCCCTCCATGGTGCAACAACTAACTTATTTAAAGTACTAAGTTTTACTGGTAATAGGTCTCTATTGCCGGTGATCGTCTAGGTACTATCGCAGCTCCTATTTTTACTGCTAAAAAGTAATATGCGAACATGACGGTTTGTAATCGAAAAGCGCCGTAGCCAGTGTAATTACTGCAGTAACGGGACTGAAAATCTTATGTCTCAAAGCGACGAGCACAATGTGGTGCTGTGTACACTAACTAGCGACACTTTGTTATCGGTGGGCTTATCACTTACCATCAAGTGAAGATCCCGCTCGTCTTGCCGCTTCGTAGTCCGAAGTAATAAATGTTACTACATTATATAAGAGGGGGTTTAAGGTGAGAGCAAATGTCACCACCGTCACTGTAATAGTCAATTAACACAATATAAAACTAATGTCAAGTTATATTAAAAAATTACTTCACCATTAACTTTGATGATGAGGTTATTAATGGAAGGATAGTTAAAAGCTTTGTTAATAAATAAATCTAACCGTTCGGTTAAATTTGAACTAGAACCATTGCGCTTTAGGTGCTTTGAGGCACAGTGTGACGTTTTGTTAATTTCCGGTGACCGCAATCGATTGGTGGCCATCGGTGCTGCTAACTGCCTCGTGCCGGTGCACGCGGCCCACGGTAATCAGAGCTCGGGCCCACCCCGGGCCTAGAGGACATGTTGCGTTGATGATTATTCGAATATTGCTAACCGACGGCGGAAGGAGTGATCGTTTGTTATTACTTTTTAACGTAGTGACGAGACGAGTAGCAAGTCCACCTGATGGTAAGTGACACGCCTGTCTATAACAACGTGGCGCTCGTTACCTCAGTAATTACTCTAGCTACAGCGTCATTCTTGGCGGTATGCAGTAAAGTCTGCACAGTACTTCCTGCCAAAAAAATCAAATCAGTAAATTGATCTATTTCATTGTCATCATTATCATGATCATTAGCCGATACACGTACACCATTGAACAGGTCTCCCCCAAAGATTCCCACATCGATCGGACAGGAATTCATATGAGAGATTTGGGCCATTTCCAATCACGCTGGCCCAATGCGGGTTGGTAAGAGCCACAGCCTCACTTTTTGACTAGCAGGGTTCACTACCAGCAGATGAGGTTGGTTTGGGTCCCGTGAATTGTTGTGCGGGAACCCTTACACTTTGTTAACGAGATTAACAGGATGGCAAATTCTTTTTTTTTTTTCTTAATTCTGTAGAAATTTTGGTTAAGATGATGAATTAGGAATATTTTCTAGTATAGGACAAAACCAAATTGTAAGGGTTTGGATCCTGAATTTTCTAATATGTTAAGCAAGTCCAAAGGAAATAGCTAATAGAGTGATTATATGCCTGATGTACTGCTGGTGGTGAGTCTCTGTTGGCGGAGACCGTTTAGGTAGTTACCACTGCACCTACTATTGCAACCGACAAACGTTACTGTGTTCCTTGAGGTGTGAGCTTGAAGGACGCTGTTGCGCGTGTAATTACTTGGATAAAGAGACTCATCACTTCTCAGGAGTATCACTTACCATGAGGAGAACGTCCAGCTCCTGTCATCGTTTGATTGATTAAAAAAAGAAATGGTGAACAGCTCATTTGATAAAAAATTTTGAGGTCTTTTTACAATAGTATGTAGAAATCCGGACAACCCTACCATCTATTCCAGGAAATCGCTTGAATAAAAGGCTTTATCTCTGTTTAATATTATATTGTATTATGAAAGTAGGAACTTATAATTCAGGAGACATCAGGTGCTCGCACAAATTTCGTGGACCTGAATAAAGTTCAAGAGAGGTAGCGAGATAAACCACGCTCGCGAGAGCTCGGCGGACGCTTATCGGTAACTTGAACTTATTTCGGTTAATAAACTTACACTCAAGTTATACATTGTCTAACGATCTACGGGTTTACAAGAGTTATATTTAAAGGTAGCTGTAGTATGATCTCTTCATTTTTTTTATATCATCAAAGTCAGCGCTTAACTACGACCCCACTTGATGTTAAGGGGTGATAAAGTCTGGCGTGGTAAGGTGCTCTAACTTAGTAAAAGTATTAGAACGGTAACACCGACTCCGACCAGTTTTTTGATGTTCACATAAAGAAAGAGGAGCTGAGCCTCTTCGTCCACAGACTGGGGTGTCCTCAACATAAAAATGGAGCCACGCTGTGCGTATGGTTATCCGCATTCCGTCGCTCACTGTCCGAATTGTATCATATAGACCTGGTCACACGGCGCCTGTGCTCCAGAGTATCCAACTTGTGTATAACAAGTTCTAGATCGCCAACAAGCCTCCTAGCTCACCTCTCCATCGAGTCTAGCGCCGCTAGATGAGTTTTAGCAGCACCTGCCCAGGATATGGCAAAGACACCCAGAAGTATTGTCGCACTTTAGCCAGGACCTCCAATATCCTTGCCTTTAGACTTTATCTTATAAATTCTACTGAGAGATGAAATAAATTGCACAGACTATTAAATAAAAAAAAAACTGATATAATTTTTTTTTTATTCAATTCAACAAACTATCACTTTCTTTTAAGTATGTTCCATGCACCTTCAACATTGTGTCAGCCAAGTTGATGGAGGGGGGTGACGTGGCGTGACGTGGATGTATGGAACAGCCCCTCCTCCAATACGGCGCCACACGTCGCTCCATAGTAATTGATGTCGGCACTTGACATAATTAAAAGGACAAAGCAACAGTTTCCGCCGGCAGGACGTATAATGTAAATAGGATCTGAGTATCAACAGTTTTTGTTGGAAATAACAACAGACAACAGTATTATTAGAATCAACGTTAGGGAACTAAGTGAATTAAGCGTTTTTTTTACGTAATTAAACGATGAGACGAGCGACACGTTCACCTGACGGTAAGTGATATCCCGTTCCACAACAACGTGGCGCTAGTTAAGGTGGTATTAACTGTACTAATATACATTCCGCTTGTCGCTTGAGACATAAGATCTTGAGTTTCATTACCACTGTAATTACAGCTCTTCAAACCGAAACATAGTAATGTCTACATAGCACTGTTTGGCGGTACTGATAGGCGCTGCGGTGGGACTCCACTAGACGGTCTGTAGCAACAGAGACCTAGCACCAGATTTTGATTTTGTTTAAATATCTACAAATATATGTCTGTAAGAAGTTTTCGTCAGATTTATATTGTTTCTAATAAGAGTGTGATGGACCATATGTTCAAATTAGTCAAAATACTAACATCCCATTCGTGTGTAGGGGCACAATGAAATGGCTGAGCTGAAGATCAGTTTGGTGGGTACATGCCCACATGTGTACTGAGCGTAGTCCACCTTTGTCCAATTATGTTGTATATGATTTATTTTATCGATGTGAAGATCTTTGAAGGAGACCTATGCCCAGCAGTGGACATCTATCAGCTGATGATGATGATGAATAATACAATAATACATTTCTTTCTTTCATGAAATACTGTTTATATGTCGCCCGACCATCGCCATAACATATTTGAAGTTAGGTCTCATCTCCTCTTCCTCTGTAATCTCTAACTATTAATAATAGGACTAAGATAAGCCCTGACTATCATACAAGGCGACTAAAAGAGTTTTCGAGTTCGTGGGTTTTGAAGATAGAGCCTTCATTATCCACTTAACGATCCCAGGATGAACAACAAGTACGAGCTGGTCTAGTTTTAAAGCGAGAATATCGAGTAAGGCTGCAGTCCTCCCTTGGTCGTGCTTTAAACGTGGTTCCAGGAAACCTTGTCTTCTCCCTAGAAGTAGTGTATTATTTTAGAAGTTTACCCCGTCTCGATAGTATAAATCAGGTCACATCTCCTCAATAATTATACTAGGTACAACGCTGTTTAAACCGGAGCACAGTAATGTTTTCACATTACTGTTTTTCGATTGAATAGGCGCTGCTGTGGCGCCTACCTGAGTTGTTTGTTAGACATCATTATCTCTTCATGAGAATACATCATTAAGAACATATCACGTAAGCTACGTATCGGATAGTTTGGAAATGAGGCATTTTAATTGTGAGCTGGAAACCAGGTCGCAGCCTCAAGTTGTAAGTGTGGGCACACTCTAAGCGAGCTCATTAGGGGGACAGGGCTTTGCTTCGTATCACATTTTGGATGTTTCAAGTTCTGAGAATAGTTTCTGGGGATGATATAAGACATTATAGCTGTAGATAATTTAATATTAGAGTCTCAATAAAAATAAGGGTTGGTTTAAAGCTAAGGTCTTTACTATATATCGATATTTCAATAAAAATCAGCGGAAACTCATGCATGCATATCACCTATCAGCCTATAGACGTTCACTGCTGAATATAGGCCTCCCCCAAAGATCCCCCACATCGATTAGTCTTGCGATGACCGCTTCACCGGCCACCAGAGGCCGTCGTCTGTAGGGTTTTATATTGACCATTTCCCACCACGCTGGCCCAATGCGGGTTGGTGGGAGCCAGAGCCTCGTTTGTTGATTAGCAGGTTGCACCACGAGCAGGTGAGGTCGGTTTGGGCCCCGTGAGTTGTTGCGCGGGACCACTTACTCCCATGAATGCATATATTTCAAGTCAATTTCCATTCTAGTCGACTCCTGATTTTTTTTAAGTAACTTTCACATTAATCATTAGTACAACAGTATAGCGCAAGATTGTGGTTCGTGGAACACATTACAAGAGGCTTATGTCCAGCAGTGGACGTCCATCGATTCTAATGATGATCATGACAAGAGTATATGAATGTTAAGTTATAAGGTTCGGTTGTATTCACAAATAGGTGAAGGCGACACAGCTGATTACATATAACAAGGGTAAGAACGAAATTCGATCAAAGGAAAGTTTTGGGTACCGCTTGTTATGCAAAAAAGGCGTATTTGGTATCGAGGTTAAAAAAAACAACGTCTAATATAACTAACTAGCTTCCGGAAGTCGGAAAAGAATTTCCTTTTAAAACAATATATAGTAATTTTTCTCTATTAAGGATATTTAACCTAACTCCTTGCTAGTCGCATATTAGTCCACTTCTATACTCCGTTTAATACGGAACGTAGAACAGCTTTGTATGAAAAACTCCACTTCACACGAAGAGAATCTTTGGTAAGGAGTTAAGAATCTTGACAAGCTACTTCCAGTAGAATTTCCATTGGCTGTTACCCTCAATTAATATGAGAGGCGATAAAATCTGCGAATCCCATAGACTATTGTAGTCATAAGTACTTTCGAATCTGTACACGTTTATAATATTATAATTAATGATGTAGAACTCATGTTATGTGTGGAGAGTAGCTGTTGATGAACAGCAACAGAATCCCAAGCAACGGGTTCTATTGCTTTAATGAATGCTCTCGACCCAGCTTCCAATCATTCTGATGGCTCACGGAGCGGGCACCGAGTGTTGTTGGATAGCTGTCATGTCATAAAGAGCACTTTCATTCTACAGTTAATTAAAGAGAAATGTTAGTAACTTTAAATAAATTACTTCATGAGCAGGTATTTTATCATCACTATTTCAGAATATATGATGTCCACTGTTGAATAGAAGGTATCAGCAATTTAGAAAGGTATTGACCAAGACTTTAGATGAGTTTGTTGATAAAGGTCTTTAGAAGATCAGCAGCTATTTTTATGTAGATGTAATCTCTTAGATGCTGTTTTCTTACAGAGACGGTGAAGACATTCTAAACAGAAGGTTTTGATACAAATCTATTTGACTGTACAAAGATTTATGAGTGTTATTAATTAGGGATGTAAGGGATCCCGCACAACAATTCACGGGACCCAAGCCAACCTCACCTGCTTATGGTGCACCCTGCTAATCAACAAACGAGGCTCTGGCTCGCACCAACCCGCATTGAGTGCACTCCTACAAATGACTGCCCCTATCGCCTGGCATTGTCGGAGGCCTGAAATTATCAGCCGATAGATGCTGGACATCCATCATCTGGATACCCGATAGACGTCCAGTATCTATCGGCTGATAATTATGATGAATATTGATTACTGCAATGACAGGATCAGTTTAACGGTCTGGTGTTTCCTTGCCGCAGCGCTATCTTGTGGTGGAGACATCACAACCTTTGTCATGATATCTATACCAGCCGCTCCCCGGCCGCTCCTCGGCCGCTTTGCTGGCTGTAATATAAAATTACACTTGAAATTTGTCTCAAATATTCCTTGAGAACAACCGCAATCGCTAATAACTTTCCATAGCAACTGTTACTATAGCAACCGCATAAATAGTACGAAATGAAAATGTCTACAAAAGTCAATTAGAAAATGATGAACGATCCATTAAATTAATAAAATAAATAGTCTATTACCATCTACAAGTCATTCTGCTTCGAATGTTCCTTTGTCGATATGTTCACTAGTTTTCACGTGATTGGTGAATGAAGGAAATAAATAAATACAGCAACTAGTTGTTCTCTACTCGTTGCCGGCTAATACCTCCGCAACTCCCTTTGGGAAAAGAATTTTGTAAAATCCATTCTTAGCTGAAATGAAGCCAAACTCTGAGTGTTTGCTGACTCTTCTGGGAATCTCCTGTATAAAGAGTTTAGTACGCATATAAATTTTGAAGGAAATTGATTCTACAGTTTAGGCAGTGATATTCTGTCTCGTCCTCAGGAAATTCATTGTGCCCTATATTATACATATTTATACATAGAGAAGTAAAATGATAAATAATCTATGAATACTATTATATACTAACAGTGAAACGGTCTAACTGAACTTCTATTTGTGAGTACTTTAGGATATCCTTCTGAAATTACTTAAAGATCGCGTAAAAGGATGCCACATCCTTTGTTGACTGTCGCTGATGGTATCAAGAGGCAATAAGGTATATGCTCTTAAGTTAAACAATGAGTATCAACTTAGGAACAAAGTAAAACATACATACAATTTCATTGAATTTAGATTGCGAGCTGGTTGAATTTGGGAGTGATTTTATTGTGCATTTTTAGTAACACTACTTGTAAATAAAAAAGCGGTATATACACAGCACTTATTATTAAGTGAATGCATGGATCAGCTTTTCCTTTCCTTGTAGAATAACATTAACCGTAGAGAGCATGTGAGATGAAAATGTAAGTAGAATATTCGGACGTCAACGGACGGCAGTTGTACGGACATTGGGGAGGGACGAAGGGGACGGAAATGAGCTTCCAGGTCAAAGCGACATCCGGACTCTCGTCCGGAATGAGCAAGAGTTTTATTTTGAACCCCCGTCGAAAATAGACCGGCTTTATAATATTTTCCGCGTATCTCCGTATCTAATATGTATGCGGAGGGGTGCGTCAGTTGTAATCAGCTGATCCGTTCATTCAATTCCATGTAAATCGCAGAATTTTATTATATTCATTTTTTAAGACATATATAAATTATTATGATAATTATTACATATAAAATAATAATACATATACAATAACATACAAATAAAAGGTTCTTCTTTACGTATATGTTTTGTAACATGAAGTATCGCGTATGTAATGATCTATGTATTGACCGCTTACAATTTATGTTCAATAAGTAACATGCAAATGGCTATGTTACCTTACTTGTAGTTTATTTACTTACCCTCATTAGCTTAATTAAAAAAGGTAAAAGTTCATCAATTAAAAACAGGATAGATAATATTTTAGCAACATTAAATATAAGTAACCTAGTTCATATATATGATATACATAGGATATATCCAGAGATTCATTCACTCATCAGGATATCTCCGAAACTATTAGACATAAACACTCAAAATACGGTGGAGATATTGCTTCTGTTGTATAGAGATCGGCTAATAATGGATTTTACGAAATTCCTTCTCCAAAAATAGTTAAAAGAAATCGTTTCTTCGGTGGTGGACATACCATCAGCACCTAAACAGATTGAGACGTCGGAGAAAAAAGTCCGTATCGCAGAATGGAGAGACTAACATTGGAGCCTAACGATTATACAATGAAGAAAGAACAAGTGGATCCTAAAATTGGTAAAATTTTGAGACGTGATGGATGAGATTGAGATTAGAATTGAAGATATAGAGTTTAGCTGGACACTCCAGATGGATTACAGCCGTTGAGCAAGATGCATTTTTGAATGGAGAGAATACTGTCTAAAAAACAGACAACATAGAGGATCAGACGACATCTTCTGATAAGCTGAAGAAAGCTGGACACAGATAGCGGAGAGATCTGGAGATGGGAACCAATGGAGAAGACAACAATAGAATTGATATAGATATTATCAATATTTTAATATCCTAGACAGCTTTTATTAACCCTCAGCATTCCTGAAAAAAGTCTTCTCTATTAAAGAAGCAGAAACGAAGCGATGAAACAAACTGGACGTTCAATTGATGGTAAATGATACACCCACTCATAACAACGTGGACCTAGTTAGGATGATATACACTGCACCATATTACGTCCGTCGACTGAGACATAGGATGTTTTTACCCTAATAATTACACAAGCTACAGCATCTTTGATACTGGAACAGTAATATTTGCACGGTATTGTTTGTCGGCTGCAATAGGAGCTGCGGTCTAGACTGTACCTAGACGGTGTCTGGCAATATAAACCTACCACCAGCAGTGAATGTTCTACTCTGAAGAGTCTTCTCTATTGAGGAGGTATTAATATATAAACATTAATACTACCATAAATCTAGCTTTCTTCATATAAAGTTATGACAAATATAAAACTGAAATGTACGAAGCAAACAAGTAGAAAATCCCACCCCTAGCCCACCCCCACTACGTAGTCATTCGCAGTGCGCGTTGCACGCGACAGGACATTACCATTTTAGATTTTTATTTCGCCCAAATGAATCGTAAACACGTCGGGCGGTTTTACATAATTCAAGCTCAGACTTTCAGAATATATTCAGGTTCCAATTTTCATGCCTCGTCTGGAAACCAAGTATGATTTACTGCGTGTATTTACTTGTTACTCGTTTTACAACCGCACTTCTGATTTACAATACTCTTGCGGTGTTTTAAAACCCTTCACTTTTACCTACGTCATCTTTTTGTTGGTGCTAAATAGTACTGTGAGGACATTAGTGCCACTGCACATAAAATTTTGAGAAGCTCTCGAGTATAATGGCATGCATATAAGCAGAACAAAAATTAAAGTCTTAGCTGCTACTTCAATGCCAACGATCAGAGATTACCTTCACTCTTGAACGCAAACACCAACTGCCAAGAGCCGACAAATTTAAATACTTAGGCTCCGTTATCAGTGCTGACGGAAGAAACGAAGCAGACGTCTTCCATCGAATAAATGTTGGGTGGCAAAAATGGCGATCGCTTTCTGGAACATTACGTGATGAACGAATGCCAATTAGAGTTAAACGGAAGCGCTATAAAACTGCTATAAGACCTATGATGCTCTATAGTTCAGAGTGCTTGCCCACTACCAAGGCACAAGAGCAAAGAATGCTTCTGGCAGAATGTCAGAATGTCATGTTAGGTGAGCAGACTGAGTTACCCTAGAAGACAGAGTGAAGGACATACATATCAGAGGTTCCTTTAAAGTAAAACCGGTTCAAGAGAAAATGGTAGAATAACGCTTGCGCTGGTGCCGCCATGTTATGAGAAGACCAACAATGCATATGGTTAGGGTAACGTTGCTTCTCGAAACTAAAAGGAGAGGCCCTGGGAGACCCTCGGGCAACTTGGTTGACGATGATCAATAAAGATCTAAAGAATAACAAATTCACAGAAGCTATGACACAAAATAGAGATAGATTTAGAAGAATGACCAGGAAGGCCTACCCCGAGTAAAGATGGGACAAGGTCTAGTAAGATGAAGAAGATAGATTGGATGTGTTTCTCTGCTATTTAAAAAAATATATGTTATAGTTAATAATCTGTTTTCGATAATGTGAGAATTGGACTTTTTGGATTTTAGATACTACCTTCCAAGAAATTCGGGCCTTTCTAACACAAATTAGATTCGTACCTTCTTCTTCTTAAGGTGCCTCTCCGCCTAGCGACGGTTGGCGATCAGTTCACTAAATTTCACCTGTTTCTTGCGAGGCGCAACAGTTGGGCGGCAGTCGCGGTCTATGTCCACTACCTGATGTAACGTAGCCACGATTTCCTACCACGACCACCACTCCTATTACTCACCAATTTGCCCGGCATGACGAGTTGAAATAGTTCGTACCTATCGCGCCTAATCACGTGGTCGAGGTATGACTTTTCTCATTACTGCTTGGCAGAAGTAGGTGCTGGTCATAATCGGACGTAGTCATCTGATATTCGAAATCGCTAATATGTAATATAGACTTTTCGAAACATGAAGGTCTTTAAAATATGAAAATGAAACAGTTAGCCGAAATACATCCAGGTATCAGGATCTGTCATACGGGTAAGATATATTTGATAAGGTCCACGCGGCTGTAGATTTATGTTGGAATGCGGATTTGTGGGGTCGGCGCTCGACGCCAGCAATGCAGAGGAACAAAAGAGCTTTCTGCAATTTGTTTTTTTTTTTTTTTTTCGATAAAAAAAACTGTAATAAAAATACTTCAAACCTACTCGTAAGCATTGTATAGTTTTCACAATAAAATGTTAGATATTTTCATACAATATCAATGGATATTTTGAAACTACAAAAACAGCGTCGAGCTGCTAACCCTCGTATTGTCCTCCCTACTCTTGCTTCTGCTTTATTTTTATTTTTTCATGCTTTTAAATAACACAACCACACATTTAAAAAGTATGGAGAAGTTGACGTCGGACACCTGAAGTCGTGATAGATCTTCGAAGTATAAGAATAGACCCGACACTTCGAAGAGGTGCTGGTGCGATCTAAGCTGCACTTCTTTAGCATGGTGAAATATTAGCCTTAACTCTCTTCTTGTGAAAGAAGACCTCGTATCCTAGTAGTTGGCACATTGAGTTGAAGATGCAGTGGTGCAACTACGGCTTCGCTTAATTATTGAAGTGAATATAGAACTACGGCTATTAAACACTAAAATAACTACATTCTAATGTCCGTTCCAAAACATCTGTCTCAGTATGAACTCCAACCTCAATTGGTCACCACAAACGAACGACGTACTCCCGTTTACCACACCATTAGATCGAATGGTCGTCGCTCGATCCCTTTCGATCAAATGGTGTGGTCAAATCTCGTAAATGTTGCTGTTCAATAAATAAGAATTATTGTACAGAACCTAAAGATTTAATCATGGCGTATTGTCCCAAATTTAAAGTATTATTTAACAGTGAACGAATCAGTCAAGTTACTTGAACAAAAACTTAAACAATGACAAGCAATTTAAGGGTGTAAGGAGACTCGTACAACACAACACTCACGGAACCCAAGCCAACCTGATCTGCTCCTGGTGCGCCCTGCTAATCAACAAACGAGGCTCTGGCTCCCATCAACCCGCTTGGCCCAACGTGGTGGGAAATGGCCCAAATCCCCCCATATGAACCCCTACAAGGCGACAAGCCGTAATACCCAGCAGTGCCGGAGGTCATGCTGACTGCAGGGCTGGATCGATCGAAGTGAATATTTTTGGGGGAGGCTTATGTCCAACCGTGGACGTCTATCGGCTGATGGTGATGATGATGACGAAACAATTTAAAGATACCTTCATTCTTCTTGTATCTTTTAGTACTAGATGTACTGTTATATTTATTTACTTGTGTATAAAATTTACTATTGTACATTTAAACAACTCATTCGCCGCTACACAAGATAAATCTTTACAAACGAGTACGCTATAAAAATATAAATAAATCTAGATGTACTTAGTTGCACACCTGGTACTCACTTAAACGAAGTCTTACTTCCGGAATAGATATCTTCCTTTGGTGCAGATGGGGCCTGCGACGGAGCTGCCGTTTAATCAATAGCTGAGGGCTCATTTCATTGTGTTCCTAGTCTAATCATTACTTAATTTTATCTTAATTCATGTCATATTGTATTTCTTGTTTAGATCAAACATGTTTCTGGAATACATACATACATCCACTGCTAGACACAGGTCGCATGTAAGCGACCTGTGTCTAGCAGTGGATGTCCAACTGTCTTTTCTTCATTTAACTTTTTCTAATACTTCTAATTATTATTCATATGATATGTATATTATTTAAATTCTACAAGAAATTTATTCTTCTTATAATCCATGCCAACTTCTTTTGGAATTTGATCGGAGGTTGCCATTTCTAAACCAGAATGGTCTTTAGCCAGGATATTCTTTTCTGATCCATTCTCTACTTAATTAAACACCAAAAATTGTTTAACATGTAGAGGAAAGTTGTCCACCGTAACAGCTTTTCTTTTTGCTTTCATATTATATAGTCTTATACCGAGGAGCGTATTGTGGACCTTAACTTCTCACCAGAGCTTTTTCGACATTGACTTATAAGACATTAACACAATAACGAGTAGCTGGTGAATGGACTAAAGTTAATAATCACGATGTCGAACAGACAGTAATGAGATCTGCGAGCTTAGATAACTTAATAGAAAAAAGTTAATAAGTAATGTGAAGTTACAGTTCATACAATCATAGATTCAATTATATAATATAACCTACCACCTGACCAGATTTGAAATTTGTCTGAAATGTTTCTTTAGAGCAACAAGCGCATTGGCTTCCTATAGCAACTGCATAAATCAAACCACAAGAAAAAAAATTAAAGTTAATTTGAAATAAAACGATAAAGGATCTGTAACATTCAATAAATAAATAGCATAGACAAATAATTCCGCTTCGAATATGTTCCCATCTTGTTACATTCACGCGTGAAAACACGCGATTGGCGAACAAACAAAATCCATTTTCATTACACAAATAAAGGGTGTCTGGCGGCAGATTTATATTTTAAAAAGCGAATATCTCAATAAGTTATAAACAGTTGGGGGGTGGTGGTGGTGTGGTGTCATTAGAATCACCGATCGTGCGGATTTCTTAGTCACGATGTCGCAGTGGTGCAGTGGTGCAGTGGTGCAGTGGTGCAGTGGTGCAGTGGTCGGGTGAGCATCGCGCGTTTGCTGTTGAAGCATTTTTCAAGAGTAACGATTCTTACGTACTCGCTCCGACAGCCGACAGTTTTGTTCACATTTCAATATTCGACGGATAGGCGATGGGCCTAGTGTGAATTTAATTCGTTCGTGGGTGGAGAGGTTCCGCGCAACTGCTTCGGCTATGAACACACCACGGCCAGGACCTAGTCGATCGTCAAGGACCCCCGAAAACGTTGAACTGGTTGAACGCAGTTTACGTGAAAATGCACGACTTTCGATACGGAAAAGGGCAGCTTCACTGGGACTTCCAAGAGCATGCGTGCATGAAATTTTGAAAAAAGATATGAAGTTTCATCCTTTTAAAATTCAAATAATTCAAGAATTGAAAAAAAATGACTTTGCGTCACGCAAATATTTTTGTGAAACCATGTTGGAGCGTTTTCGCACTGTGAATTCCATTTTTTGGAGCGACGAGGCTCATTTTCATTTAAACGGACACATAAACAAGAACAACACACAAAATTGCCGTTACTGGGCTCTAAGAACTCGCAATCCTCGACTGAAGCACCAAAAACCATTACATTGCCCAAGGGTAACTGTTTGGTGCGCTTTATCCACGAATGGGATAATCGGACCATTTTTTTTTGAAAATGCACGGGGCCAAGCGACGAATGTCAATGGTGAGAATTATCGGCTCATGATTTCGAATTTCTTTTTGCCGAACCTGCGAGCTCATTCATCATTCTCATCACACACGTGGTTTCAACAGGATGGTGCGACCGCACACACGGCCAGAGCTTCGATGGATTTGTTGCAAGAAAATCTCCCTCAAAAACTGATTAGTCGCTTTGGGGACATCCCGTGGCCACCGAGGTCACCCGAGGTCACCCGACCTAACTCCAACGGATTTTTTTTGTGGGGCTACCTCAGAGAGAGAGTTTACGCCAACAATCCGCGAACTGTTGTGGACTTGAAAGGAAATATTCGGCGAGAAATCAGCACAATTGAACCAAGTTTACTGCAGCGTGTGGCACGGAATACGAGGCTCCGTTTGGAACAGTGTGTGTGTGTGCAACAGGATGGAAGACATTTGGATGACATTATCTTTAAAAAATGAAATCCGCATTTGTACTCTATCTTCTAATACTTTTAGTAAAATTATATGTCAAACATATTATTTTTTATTTAAATTTGAAAACATAAATCTGCCACCAGACACCCTGTAGATTGTGTCATATGCAGCTTAAGTGTGTCAGTTTGTCGCCGATATCTTATTCGCTTCTTGCGTAACAGTGCCAGCCAATCATATGCAGCTTAGGTGTGTGTCAGTTTGTCGCCGATATCTTATTCGCTTCTTGCCTAACAGTGCCAGCCAATCATATGCAGCTTAAGTGTGTGTCAGTTTGTCGCCGATATCTTATTCGCTTCTTGCGTAACAGTGCCAGCCAATCATATGCAGCTTAAGTGTGTGTCAGTTTGTCGCCGATATCTTATTCGCTTCTTGCGTAACAGTGCAAGCCAATCATATGCAGCTTAAGTGTGTGTCAGTTTGTCGCCGATATCTTATTCGCTTCTTGCGTAACAGTGCCAGCCAATCATATGCAGCTTAAGTGTGTGTCAGTTTGTCGCCGATATCTTATTCGCTTCTTGCGTAACAGTGCCAGCCAATCATATGCAGCTTAAGTGTGTGTCAGTTTGTCGCCGATATCTTATTCGCTTCTTGCGTAACAGTGCCAGCCAATCATATGCAGCTTAGGTGTGTGTCAGTTTGTCGCCGATATCTTATTCGCTTCTTGCGTAACAGTGCCAGCCAATAGAGTGAAGTTGTCACGGAAATCAAATAGTCCATACACACATACACTGATATCGTGCGGACAAATAAAATTGTTTTATTAAATTTCCATAACAATTAAACATTGATAATATTTAGAAGATTTTAATGTAAAACATCTGTTCATACACACACACATACATTTCCGCTGATTTCCACAGCAAATAATAATAATTACAATTTGAATTACCAGATACCTTTGCACAGGGACGCTAAGCCGGGTAACCTCCACGTGTGCTTGTCTGTTAACGCTCCCTCTGGGATGTACAACAGTCAAGCCGGTGCGTCCTGGGCGCTGGGCGGCGATTTTGCTGTCCAGCGGCGAATAACCCGGCGGGAAGGGTCTCTCCGCGTGTCCCTCTGACTATCAGAAGGCACAGTGGTGGGGCGACGGCGGGCTCAGTGTTCCCTAACCCGGACGCTGGGCAGGCGGGGCAGACCTAGTGTCGACTCCACCTACCGTCACGAATCTCGTAAACCCTATTGTACGTGTCGTGGATCATGTCTCGCGGCGTCTTAGGGAACGAGGGTCTAGGCTTAACCGCCCGGGCCACGAGGATGTTATTAACCTCTGAAAAAACACCCGAATCCCAAGAGTTGGCTCACCGTGAGGGGATGCATGGCTGATGGGATGTTCAGTCGCTAGTGATGTCCCCCGTCAGGATACTGGCCGACCTCTTGACGGGTTACGCTAGGCTTGCCTAGGTATGGAGGCTCTGCCTGGGTGGACCTAACTATTTCCTGCCATACTCGTGGGATAGAAATGGAAAAAAAAAATTTGAAAAAAAACAAACTTAGTAGAGACGGAAGAAGATGCATCCGAATTGGATGCAAATCTAGAGCAAAGTGAAGGACTAATGGAGGCTCCTAAAATAGTTAGCCGTATAAAATCTAAGACTAAGAAACGTCGACTGAATAGACCGATGTCATTAAGCGATTCCGAATCGCGAGAGAGTTATAATTCTGCCGCAGTGTCTGGGGATGAACTTGTTACAAGTAGAGTAAAAGAATTTTTAGAAACAAAACGAATAGACACTGGTGCGGATGTGGTGACACTATCGAATGCGTCTAAAGATAGTCGCAAAGCCCTTGATATAACAAATAACAAGGCAAGTGACGACTGCACAGTCGCGTCTATTAATCGGCAGGTAATAGACGACGTCGAAGTAATCTTGAGTGTAGCATCTGAGGCGAGGAATCTCAAGAGCACGTATAAACATGCGTTGAAAGATGCCGCAACATCAATTAAGGCAGCAGCAACCGCATTGCAAAATAGATCTTCCTCAGAAGAAGTTATTAGACTACAAAAAGAGAACACTCGACTGCAACAGTCATTAGAAGAGCTGCGAAAAGAACTAGTAGAGCTCCGACGAGATGTAACAAATAAGACCACGGACGTTTGTTCCTGCCAATCATTACAAGCTGATGACTTGGCCAGTTCTATAATGCGTCAAGTTGGTAATCTAATGAGTGCGCGATTCGAAGCCCTAGAAGAGAGGTTATTGCCGCAAAAACGTACGCGACCGCCGCTGGCAGCCGACGAACGTAATGCAATAGAGAGATCACTGGAGAAACCTCTTTCTGCTAGAAAGGTAAAGAAGATGGCAAAGAAATCAGCGCCGGCAACAGTGTCTTTAAGTGTAACACGGGCTGTGGAAGAACAGAGACCCGTGGAGATGGTAAGGCCTATAGATCAAGAGTGGTCTGTTAATAAAGGAGGAACTAGAGATGATAACTGGGTTACTGTCGGAAAACGTGGTAAGAGTAAGAAAGCTCCTAATATAGGTAACAATAGTGCATCTAAACCGGCCAAGCAAAATATAGGTTCTTCTGCAGTAAAGTTACGACCGCCACGTTCGGCGGCTGTTGTTATTACTATGCAACCAGAAGCCGAAAATAGCGGATTGACGTACGCAAAGATCTTAACAGAGGCGAGGAAGAAAATCGATCTTAATAGTCTAGGAATTAGAGCTCTACGTTGTAGACAAGCAGCTACTGGAGCTCGAATCTTAGAAATTCCTGGTTCTACTAGTGGAGACAAAGCGGACTCCCTAGCAAAGGTATTAAAAGAGACTTTTTCCGAAGAGATAGCAAAAGTCTCGAGGCCAATTAAATTTGCAGAGTTGAGAATATCAGGTTTGGACGATTCAATTAACACAGAGGAAGTAGTCGCTGCTGTTGCTCAACGAGGAGAATGCACAGTAGAGTCCATAAAATGTGGAGAAATCCGCTACACAGCTAAAGGTACTGGTTCTATTTGGATTCGTTGTCCAGTGACTGCTGCAAAAAAGATGGTTGATAATGGTCGCTTTTTAGTGGGATGGGTATCGGCTCATGTTTTGCTATTGAAGCCAAGACCGTTGCGGTGCTATAAATGCTTACAGATCGGTCATGTACAGGCACTGTGCACCGAAGATGTAGATCGCAGCAATCATTGCTACCGCTGTAGTCAGAAGGGCCACAAAGCGTCCGGATGTCTGGCTGAGCCTAAATGCTTATTGTGCTCAGAAACAAATAGACCGGCTGATCACATTATAGGAAGTAAGAGGTGCACTCCACCAAAAACAAAAAAGGGCCGGAGAGAAGTAATAAATCAAGCTGAAGAGGCTGAGGTGATGGAGACAACGGATACCTAACGAAATGGCACACCATTGTTTCCTTCAAGGTAACATTAACCACTGCGCCAGAGCGCAGGATCTGCTAATGCAGAGTATGGCACAATGGTCTATAGAAGTGGCTGTGGTTGCTGAGCCATACTTTGTACTGCCTAGGGAAAACTGGATAAGTGATATTGATGACTCTGTGGTCATAATAACATCCGGAGCTGCCATTGCGTCCCCTGTTACTATCCTTGCTAGAGGAAAAGGATATGTGGCGATTCAATGGAGGGGATTAACGTTGGTTGGAGTGTACTTTTCTCCGAACAAATGCCTTGCTGAATTCGAGACATTTTTAGGTGAGATGGGGGCCGTCATTGGCCGATACTTACCTCGCCCAGCTCTTGTTGTAGGTGATTTTAATGCCAAATCGGCAACCTGGGGATCCCGTATCACAGATGCACGTGGCAAAACGTTAGAAGAATGGTGCATTATGAACGGCCTGGCTGTACTCAATAAAGGATCGACCAACACATGTGTGTGCTGGCAGGGGGGGTCGATTGTCGACGTTTCGTTTGCATCCTCTGCAATTGCACACTGTGTTCGGGGATGGAAAGTACTGCAAGATGTAGAAACCTTGTCAGACCACTTATATATACGGTTTGATGTTTCTTTTCCTACAGTGACTACGGTTAGAAGTCGTTCAAAGAACATCCCATCTACCAACCCGAGATGGTCTACAAAAAACCTCAACAAGAATATTCTTAAAGAGGCATCTATTGTACAGGCATGGTTAAGTCCACCAGTTGGGCCTATCGAAGTTGACAACGAATGTAAATGGTTCCGGGATGCTATGTCACAAATTTGTGATGCCTGCATGCCTCGTACTAAATCCAAACCTCTCAGGCGTCAAGTGTATTGGTGGTCTTCGCATATCGCGAAACTGCGAGAGGAATGTGTTAGAGCACGACGCCAGTACACTAGATGCCGCAGACGGCAATTCCGTGATGAAACTGCGTGTGAGCAACTGTACAAGGAATACAGAGTGCGTGTTAAAACTTTACAGTTGTCTATCAAGGAAGCTAAGATCCGAACAAGAGAGGAGCTTTTGGAGACCCTCAATCAAGATCCGTGGGGTAGACCATATAGGATAGTTAGGGACAAAATTAGGCCCTGGGCGATGCCTCTCACAGAGAGTCTCCAACCTCAATTTCTGGAAAGAGTGCTTAACACTCTGTTCCCAAGTCAGGATGAGTGGCAACCACCAGAAATGGCGTCTCTGTACAATGAACAGCAGAGTGGTAACGTTGAGGTACCGCAAATAACGCAGGCGGAGCTTAGTGCGGCAATTTTAAGACTCCGAGGCAGAAAAAAGGCTCCAGGGCCTGATGGTATACCCGGCTGTGTCTGGGCCTTGGCACTTGATGTTCTGGGGGATCGTCGCCGCCGGCTGTTTAATACTTGCCTGGAGAAGAGTTGGTTTCCAAAAGAGTGGAAGATCGGTAAATTAGTCCTCCTCAGAAAAAATAGATGTTCTGCAGACTCACCCTCTGCCTACCGCCCTATAATTCTACTTGATGAGGTAGATAAGCTTTTTGAGCGAATAATTTCTCGTCGCCTCATCAAGCATCTAGAAGACGTGGGTCCCAATTTATCGGAACAACAATTCGGATTTCGAGTGGGTCGTTCTACCATCGACGCTATTAAATGCGTCAAAACTCACTCGGACGAGGCCATCGCTCAGGGTGGGGTCCTGTTGGCAGTATCTTTAGATATTGCTAATGCTTTCAACAGTCTTCCCTGGGCATGCATTAGGGAGTCATTGAAATTCCACAAAGTGCCTCTCTATCTTCGCCGAATTTTAGACGACTACCTGTCCGAGCGGTACATCTTCTATTATGGACAGCAAGGAAACAATGTGCAGAGGAAAATGACGTGCGGTGTTCCACAGGGTTCTGTATTAGGACCACTACTTTGGAACATTGGGTACGACTGGGTTCTGAGAGGCAAATTACCCACGGGTGTGAATGTAATCTGTTATGCAGATGACACTCTGGTTACAGCCCAGGGAAATACTTATGAGGAGGCTGCCCGTCTTGCCACTGTTTCGGTGGCACAAGTTGTCGGCAAAATTCGAATGCTAGGACTAGAGGTGGCGCTCTGCAAATCTGAGGCTATGTGCTTCTGTAGACCACGAAAGACGCCACCTCAAGATTGCTATATCGTAGTCAGTGACACGCGTATCAAGGTTGGATCTAACATGAAGTACCTTGGTCTTATACTTGATAGCCGCTGGAACTTCCGCGAACACTTCGTACGTCTGGCTCCTCGATTAATGGGAACGGCGGCTGCTCTAAAGCGGTTGCTACCCAATTTGGGAGGGCCTGATACAAACAGCCGTCGTTTGTATTTGGGAGTGGTGCGATCCATGGCTCTTTATGGAGCACCAATCTGGGCAGAGAATTTAAGAACTCGGACTATAGTCTATTTGAAACGTCCGCAAAGAGCCATGGCCATTAGTGTTATCCGGGGATACTGTACAATCTCCTACGAGGCGGCATGTGTCTTGGCGGGATCTCTTCCTTGGGATCTGGAGGCAGAGTGCCTCTCATCCATATATCGATGGAGATCCGAGCTCCGATCCCGAGGAGAACAGATTCCGTCAAGAGAATGGAAACTGCGGAAATTCGAATTTCGACAGTCTGTGGTTGCAAAGTGGAAAGAGCGACTAACCAACCCTAGAGCAGGTAGCAGGACTGTAGAAGCTATACGTCCCCTCTTGGATGAGTGGATAGACAGGCGGTACGGGTCACTGACCTTCCGGTTGGTGCAGGTACTTTCAGGTCATGGGTGCTTTGGTAAGTACCTGTGCCGCATAGCCAGAAAAGAGCCGACAACTGAGTGTCATCATTGTGTATGCGACGAAGACACTGCGCAGCACACCCTGGAGCTTTGTTCAGCTTGGGTTGCTCAGCGGCAAGACCTCGTCGCTGTTGTAGGGGATGACCTCACGCTGCTTGGTCTTATTAAAGCCATGATCAGTAGTGAGTCGTCGTGGGACGCTGGCTTGACCTTCTGCGAGAAAGTAATGTCGCAGAAGGAGATTGCAGAGAGGGAGCGAGAGAAAAACACCCATCTCTCAATCCGTAGGAGGGTACCTGGGCGTCGTAGGAGGATGTTCCACGCTTTACAACCTCCATAACGGAGGCCATGGTGGCGGATTTGGGGAACCCGTTACCAAGTACGTTAGGCCTCGAGATGGAGCGCGCGGTACTTCCGCCTATTACTGGTAAAGGGGGTGGAGAGTTCCAGTTTCACCCCGAGATGCGGCCTCATTGTGGCCTTTCGCCGTCGAGACCACAGTTGTGTGCGAAAGCGTTCCTGTTGTTTTGGCTAAAGCGTTGAGACGTACACCGTGGGGTTTTAGCCGGTACGAGTCCGGCATAACCCCTCTGTTGCCCCCACAGCAGAAGGGTATCCAATGTAGGATTTCCCCACGATAAAAAAAAAAAAAAAAAAAGATACCTTTGCACAAATACATATACTCAATCACAATTCATAATATCTAGAAGAGTTAGTAATTCCGTTGACTGCCGGGATTTTACTAGTATTAATATAATCTGCATCAAAGAAGCTGCACATTCACTTAAAGTAACATCCGGTTACTTTAATTCCGCTGAACATCCAACTTAACTCAAATTATCAAAGTTAGTGCGGGAGCGTCGTCAACGAGTTGCAAGTCGCTGTATGCACTTACTGAAGTACTAATGAAGTTTAAATTGTTTTCTTTTGTTCATTATTGAGGAATATTCTATTGTGTTATAGTTCCTGGACTGGCTACCTCTCCTTCCAGAAGTATACCTCAGCGATGTGTGTTTTAGTACTTAATTTTTTTTTTCACGCGGAATTTAATTAGCACTGACCAGTGTTTCATGTCATCTCAATAAACCCGAACATGTTGAAGATGTTTTTTTTTTATTCTAAAAACCAACGCAATGACCGAGACTTCCACATGATGGTAAGTGACACCTGTCAATACCGTGGCGCGTGCTGGGATGATATAGAGGGAACCACAATGCTCGTCGCTTCTGACATAATATGTTAATACCCCAGTATATTTCCTAACTACAGCACCCTACAAACCGGAACACAATAACGTTTGCACAGTACTATTTGTCGGATTTAATAGGAGCTGTGGTACCTACCTAGTCGGTTTCCGGCAACAGCTACCACGGACTCGCTTAAGATATTTTAGCTTTTCTATGTCTTTAAGGAAGAGGATGAGAGGAAACCTTCGAACGACACTCTGCTTCTGGAGAGAAGTCAGGGTTAATTGAAATTCCTACTCACTAAAACTCCCTCGGAGGTCTGTATCAGTGCATCCGGAGAGGCCCCAGGACCTCCTATAGAACGCATCAGTAATAAGTTTGACGATATAACAGCTACGGAATAATTACCAAATTCCATGATGATCATCATCAGCCAATAAATGTCCACCGCCAGATATAGGCTTCCTCTAAACATACCTTACTAATGCAAACTCTTAAACTTTTTAGTATAAGTACATGCATCATCATCGTTATCAGCTGATTGCTCACTGCTGGGCATAGGCCTCACCCAAAGATCCCTACACGACCGGGTGGAGATTCATACGAGAGGATTTGGACCATATCCCATCACTCTAGCCCAATGCGGGTTGATGGAAGCCATAGCCTCGTCTGTTGATTAGCAGGCTGCACCACGAGCAGGTGAGGTTGGCTTGGGTCCCATGAGTGTTGTGCGGGAACCCTCGCACTCCTCTAAATACATTCACTTAAGCATAAAAGCCATTTCACCTGTAACAAAGCAAATAACTGTCTGGTTCAACCGTATCGTGAAATTTTACCGACCCCTAACTTCCTTTAATGATAGTTACAGCGAAAAGCCTTCGGACCGACGTGGATAATAACATCAGAAAATGCTATAACATTTAGACAACTATAGATTACTGGTAATAGGTTTCTGTTACGGAATACTATATAAATAAATAAGATCTGGTGAAATCGCGGGATCTTTTGTGGGGAGGCCTATGTCCAGCAGTGGACGTCTATCAGCTAATCATGATGATGAGGATATACTAATTCAGTCAGTGTTCTGTTATGAAGATTGCTGTAGCTAATAAAATTACTGAGGTAATTAAACCTAACATTTTATATTGTATTTTACTGGTGGTATGTCTCTGTTGTTGCAGTCCGTCTAGGTAGGTACCAGCGCAGTTTTTATGAACAGTAATGTGATAACATTACTATTATATCTTCCGGTTTGAAATGCGTTGTATCTAGTGAAATTACTGCGGCAATGAGATTTAAAATCATACGTTTCAAGACGAGGAGCGCAAAGTGATGCTGTATATTATCGTAATTTGTGAGACGTTGTTACGGGCGGGCGTGTCACTTACCATCAGGTGAACGTCCCGCTCGTCTCGTCGCTTAATAAATAAAAAAAAATCATGATATACAGGACAAAAACAAACACCAAAGAAATGGTAATGTTTAATAAGTCAGGTAGAGTTTTCTAGAAGAAATTGATATACTTTATTACTGCTTCTTCTGCTTTCTCTCTCCAACTAGTACAGTTTGGACACCTGTTCCTCAAACCTCCTGTCCTCCTTTGACCAGTAGTTGGATCAGCTGCGCGGTGCTCTACGTGATGGTCCAGTCCTGGATGTTATCTAGTAATGATTTATTTCTGAGACCGATTCTCTCTCTCCGGCTAATTTCCCCTTTATTTTTATCTGCAGAAGGCTGTATTTCGAATTTCAAGCTATATGTCCTAGATATGCTGTATTATGCTTTTTGATGCGCCGATTCGCCCAGCACTTCCTCATTAGTCACCTGTGTCCAGATATTGGGCATGCGGCGATTTACCCACATTTTTATTACGTCTTACTGTAGCACTTCAGTACTTTGTTATTACGCTAACTTGGAATTTATGTAGGTGTTTATCAGCGGCGGATGTTGCGTGTGCGTTTGCTTACCTTCTATCCGATAAATATAGGTTTTAATAAAGCCTTCGCTACAATAACTGAGAGGCGTTTAATATTACAGAACTCCGAAAGCCAGTTGTGAATTTCAACGGTTGCCTGAATTTATACCCCTCGCGAATGCGAAAAGTTAACGAATCGTAGCGGAGTTGTATCGCTGTAAATTGTATGAAACAAAGCCGTAGCTTAGGAGTTTGTGTAATTCAGATTTATAAAATGTACTAACAAAAATTTATATGGTCAAATCTTTTATCTACCGCAGCCATCATTTGACCTTTCTATATTCTTGTTTGGAGCGGGCTGGAAGCCACAGCGGCTCTTACAGCTCATCTGACACTGGGCTCGTGGACCCGGATCCACGGCCTGAAGTTTCTTAAAAACTAAAATGCGCTACGCGGGATGTAGCCCTCTGGCGGATGATTGTATGTGTCTGGTTCTTGTAGTGCTTTATCTGACGATTCTACTCGGTCGTCGAGGCCGGGCGCGGGCCCGTTCCCTGACTACCTTCGCCTGTATCGGAATTTCTGGGCGGTGAGGACCGCCCACGATCGCGGGTGTACTTAGTGTACGCGGTGTGTGAGTAGCTGCGGCGCCGCGTTCTGAAGCGAGGGCGGCGTGATGATGATATTCGGAGCGTGTTGGTAGTGTCCGAAGTGTGTGTGGTGACGTCGGTGTTGTCGGTGACTGTGGGCGTGTGTGCGGTTTGTGGGACCCCTTGGGATGTCGGAATAAGCGCGTGCCGCGGTCTGCGCTTTTTCGTCCTGGGATTCGGAGGTAGCTCGTAGTTGGCCGCGCTGGCCACCAGAGGGTTGGGATGAGTTGCCGCCTTGGCGAAGTAGGTCGCGGAGCACTCTCTGAAGTGCTCCTTGATCGTTGGGAGTTTAAGGTCGCTGTGGATGTCCACGTTGCGCTGGTACCATTCGGCACCAGTCGCGATGCGGGTGAAACGGTTCTGGAGAGTCTGGAGAGGTTTGAGACGGTCTTCGGACGAATGGGCGAAGACAACGCTTGCGTAAGACATTACAGGTCTTACGCATACCTTGTAAAGGTGAAGCTTGTGTCTGAGAGAGAGCTTGCTCTTCTTACACAGCAGGGGGTATAGCTTGCCCAGTACTTGGGCCGCTTTCTTTCTCGCCTCGCGAATGTGGGCGATAAAATTGAGTCTGGCGTCGAGCGTGACGCCGAGATATTTGACCGAGTTCCTCCATGGGATGGACTGGCCGAAAAGGGAGATCTGGCCGAGTTTATGGCCGCTTTTTGTCGCCTTCTTGAGAAGGGTAGATGACTTGCGGTGGGTGAAGTGAATGGCTTCACTTTTCTCCGGGTTTACGTCGATTCGCCACGTCCGGAACCACTCGCCTAGGCGGGTGGTCGCGTTCTGTAGGCGCATCGTTATAAGACCCGGGGCTCTGCCGGAGTGATAAAGAGCGGTGTCGTCCGCGAAAAGGGCCATCTTGACAAAAGGGATCTCTGGGTATGTCGCTCGTGTAGAGCGAGAAGAGTAGCGAAGAGAGGCAAGAGCCTTGAGGGACGCCGGCTTTAATCTGCCGGGGCGAGGAGAGAGCGTGCTCGACGCGAAAGCGGAAGGAGCGATTCGAGAGGTAGTCTCGAATGACGGTGACTAGACGGTCTGGCACTTTGTGAGAGTAAAGCTTGAATATCAAGCCTTCGTGCCAGACTTTGTCGAACGCCTTCGCGACGTCGAATAGGACGGCGCAGGTGTCGATCGTTTGTCTGTGCTCGAGACCGGCCAAAATGTGCTCGGTCAGTCGGTGCACTTGATGGACGCAAGAGTGGTTGCTCCTGAATCCGAACTGTTCGTCGGGGAGGAGATTGTTCTCTGCGGTGAAATGGCGCAGTCGCTCTAGAATGATGCGCTCGTAAAGTTTGCCCAAGGTGTTCAGTAGGCTGATCGGACGGTAGCTGTTGGGTAGGTTCCTCGGCTTTCCGGGCTTCGGAATACCTATCACTACGGCCTCTTTCCAGGCGTCTGGGAAGGAGCAGTCGGCTAGCAGGGCGTTGAATATGGCCACTAGCAGACCGACGATCGGGGGCGGGAGACTTTTCACAACTCTGTTGGAGATGTTGTCGGATCCCGGGGCTGATCTGGTTTTCAGCCTCTTTATGATGTCAACGACCTCACCGGGGGAAGCCGGTTTTAGAGGGGGACCTTCTGGTGGGAGGGCTGCCCTGCGACGCACCTCGTCCTCGACCAACTTGAGGTGATCGGGGTCCACTGGTGCAGTAGAGGGAGTGCATTGGCTCTCTAGACTGTCGGCGAGACAATCTGCTTTTTCGGCATCCTCCAACGCAAGGGAGGAACCATCGCTCATTACGAGGGGAGGCATGCGGGCCATGTTCTCCGCTTTGAGACTGCGGGCCAGACGCCAAAAGTTGGCGCTCGAAGGCTCCAAGTCGCAAAGCAGATTGTCCCATCTGTCGGATCTGAGTTCGGATATGCGCTCTTTTACCAGCCTTTGGAGGCGGCGCAGTTTT
Source organism: Troides aeacus (assembly GCA_033220335.2). Classification (NCBI taxonomy): domain Eukaryota; kingdom Metazoa; phylum Arthropoda; class Insecta; order Lepidoptera; family Papilionidae; genus Troides; species Troides aeacus. Next base: position 12,023,051 of record CM067278.1, read on the forward strand.
ATCCTGAGCTCCTCGGATCTGTATGGTGTATAGAGTTTTCGCGTTCTGGTATACTAAATCACAGCACTATCACTGCACTGCACTGACGCGCGCAAGCGCAAATGGCGGCCGCTTAAGCGGCGTTGTGACGCGCACGAGCACGGGCGAGTCGCACTGAGCGGGCGTAACGGTATCGCGCACTGGCAGCGGACGCATGGGACGTCCGATCGGTACGGCGAGCAGAACCCGAATCTTGATCATTTGACCTATAAGCGTGTGTGGCTGAAACGGAATATCTATGAGAAAGGAGGTACGCATCACCTCCCTTTTAACAGCTACACTTGGACTATAGATTGGACATGAATTTTATAACAAATTCCTTCTTGTATATAGTCCAGATCCTAATTTAAATATGCCGGCATACACTCTATCCTCGAAGTGACACAAAACGCGACTAGAACAAACAAAGTTTCATCATTATCCCAAACGATGGATATCTACTGCTCAACATTCAAAATCACTGTCTTATCTCTATTTCAGTCTAGTAACTGTGGATTTCTTTTGTCATCTGTTGTAATGGAGGTCACCAGAACTAGGGTTAAGGGAACCCCGTTACAATGCTTTAAATCCCCAAAGTCCAACGGTACGTGCCCAATGCTACTCATACGGCTACGTCGGTAGTTGTGTCTTTTGTCAATCATAAAATTTAAAGTATTCGTTTTACAACTTTCAACAATTAATATGTATTGTTTTCTATATTATTTACAAGTACACCAGTTCATTCATTGTCTATATTATTAGTGTTGTAAAAGTATTTAACTCTTACTTAAATTATGAAATGGTTAAACCGCTATTGGAATTATTTCCTCACTTGATAGTACACAGACAGCTTTAAACGTATTCGGAAAGCGCTTTTTAATTACTAAATTGTAACTTTGAAAACAATTAACTCCACCGTACGTACAGCTCATTGTTTCAAGTTTAATTTGACTACAATACGTTTTACTTTCATCTGCCCTGCGAAAGCAAGCCCTACAACATTCAGACTTCAAAGAGCTCGTTAGCATAATGAGGAGAATTGTATACATACAGAACACAGCTAACGACGTGTACTGAAGTTGTTTTTGTTTAATTACTATAAACCACTTTATCAGATTTATCACAAACTTCGACCCAATCCCATTTAATAAAACTCCTCGATATTCCCCTCACCAAAAATTTCATACAATACACTATTTTTACTTACATAAACAAATAATTATTGGAATCTTACTCCCTATTACTCTTGACTTACTATCTTAACTTAAAATGTTCTAGACCTCTATCGCTTCTTGTTTTCATTCTTCTCCAGGTTCATGAAAAACTTGGCCGATTGAGACCTTCAATGGTTACCATCATATTTTAAGGCATACAACAGAAGTTCCAGTTTATTTAGTTTCCAATGAGATTTTTAAGAAATTAAGGATATAATACCTATGGTCCTGGTGTCCTAATCGACCGCAGTAAATTCAAATCATTGAGCAATAAGGATACTAGACGATATCGATTCTAGATATCCAGTCATTCGGATAATGTATCTAAATGTCCTCCGGCCGAGGGGGTAGTCGAGCATGGAGTTGTAACTATTGATAGCAGGGGTGTACTGGAGGGCAAATTGCGCAGGAAGCAGAGCAATTTCAATATCTAATGCTGTACGGTATCTGAAACGTTCTGAAACTTTACGAGATAAATAATAGTAAATGTACAATTCAAGTGATGTTCAGTGATAGCAAATGTTTTTGGACATGGTATCTCTTTATTTTTTTTATGTAATTTATCGACGCGACAAGTGGCACGTTCACCTGACGGTAAGTGACACGCCCGCCCATAATAACATGGAGCTAATTAAGACGGTATTCATAGTACCACATTGTGCTAATCGCCTAAGGACATAAGATATCAAGCGTTATTATCCCAGTAATTACACTAGTTACAGCACCCTTCAAACCGGAATACAATAACGTTTGCACAGTACTGTTTGTTGGCTGCAATAGGAGCTGCGGTGGTACATAACCGGTCTCCGGCAACAGAGACCTAGCACCGTCATAAAGTCTGCCGGACTGATACACTAGTTAGGATGTTAGTAGTTAGGATGGGCGGGCGTATCACTTACTATCACATGAACGTCTTCTCCATCTCATCGTGTTGTTGAATAAAAAGAGAAACGGACGCTGTAACGGAAGTAAATATTTTAAATTATAATTAGTTACCGGTGTATCCTTGCTGCGATAATAATATGCTGCTATTTCATGATAAAGCTGGAGAAGGAAAAATATTTTGAAGTAAAGTGTGTGTTGATTGATAGACAGTAATATTTCTACCGAAGTATCTAATTAGGCCGGAAGACGTCGTCCCTCTTGCCCCATTTGCTGCGCGGCGCGTTCGGGGGATCGTTTCCCGGCACGCCAACCCCTAACTAAGCTTTATCCGAAGCAATATTTTCATTGAATCTTCTATATTTTCGTGCGAAGCGAAAAACGGTATTATCCATGCGCCCATCTAGAAAAAAAGATTACGTTTATTGTTTAGTGAACGTTTGAAAACTCGTTAACTTCTATATATATATATATATATATACTAGCTGTTCCCCGCTGCTTCGCTGGCCATCATATAGAATTAATTTGTCTCAAATATTCATTGAGAGCAACCGCAAATAGCTTTGCACAATAACCGTTACTATAGCAACCGTTTTAATAATACCAAATGAAAATGTTTATAAAAGTTATTTGGGAATAAAATGATGCACGATCTATAAAATTCAAAAACAAATAGCCTACAAACATCTAGAAATCATTTCCATGTTCCCGTGACGACGTTCACTATTTTTCACGCGATTGGTGAACAAACAAACCCGATCTATTTATACATATGTATATATATATAAAAAGAAAAAAGCATACAGTTATTAAAGAAAAAGTAACAGAAAATACGAAGGCATACGCTCAGCGAAAACTGTTCATTTCGACAGAAGTAGGTCGCAGCTAGACACATCTAGAGCATACAGGCGACATAACCAAAACTTAATAACAAAAGCTCGTCTCAATTGTTTACCGTCCACTGCTAGACACGTATCTCATGCATTTCTTACTGATGATTAATTGCAGTACTCAGCAGGCTGGCCATGAGGAACCAAGGTGGAAGTACTATATACTGGTAAAAGTCACAGTGAAAGCGCTGCCGTTTTCCTAAAGTCAACTTCCTCTTATAACACAACGGGAGAAGTTTATTTATTTATGTCTCTATATCTCACTGATACACTTTGTTTTTTATTTATATGTTTTTGTATTTGTTCGTGTACTAGTTTATTTATTTGTTTATTAATAACAATACAACAGCGTTGCTAAACCAATGCTACAAGTATTTAAAGTTTATTTTTAAAGCTTCTATATGCATCAAGTTAGTACGTTGGTGTGTCTAGACTACTAAACTTAGTGCTCGTTAAACTTAAATAACCTGCAATAAAAACTTAGTTCTTTAGGGAAATGGGCCGAATGGATGAGAATAACCGAAGCGAGCTTCAAGCAGTGGTCAGGCAAGAGGCAGTGCGGGCCAGACGACGCTGGCGTTCTCTTGTGGCGGAGGCCTAGACTTACTTTGGGTACCTGCACCTGCACAGGAATAAGGTACTCCCTGCCTGTTTTACAAGGTGACTAAAAGGGTCCTCGGCTTCGTGGGATTTGAGAGTGGCAGGCTTCAAAGCTGCCAAATGCAAGGTATTCTTGTATTTTCCGTAGCACAGCGTGGGTGCTGAGAGCTTTGCCCTTTCGTGGGATGTTTTAGCCAGACTGCAGGGTGCATTCCGTAGACCCTGGAGCTCTGCCTAATGCACTAATGGAGAACGCTGAGAGTGTTTTAATGGATAGAAGCCTCACGGAACCTTGTCTTCCTTCCGGAAGCATGGTATCTTTTAGGATTTCCCCCGGGATTAAGAAAATTAGTGAGTACAGCTGAAGCTTAAAGCTAATAAATCTTAAACATAAAGTAATCAGACTACAGAAGTAAATAATAACAACTTAATATTTAACTCCAGTTAAAATTTGTAAACATGTGTTACCCGTAACGTTTACTACTATTCTAACTACTACACAGTAGCACAAAGCTTTTGCCCGAAGTTTTACGGCGGACACTAACAATAAAACGAAAGCTCCGATTTAGTTAACAACTTAAAAAGCTACAAGTTTTATGTTGCTCTTTGACTATTTGCTATTTGATCTTGCTGTAGCAGAACAACATAACACGAAGAGCTTGGGTCTCCGTGGTGCAGCGACTGGCCTCTATCCTCGGGCCCTGGTTTCATTCCGCTGTTGAATATTATTTGGAAGATGATAGGATTCTCTAAATCCGCTTTAACATGGTTTTCATAAAAGCCTTAAGTTTTCCGTTACTTTTTTTTATATTACGATGCCATAGAACGAGCAAAACGTTCACCTGATGGTAAGTGATGCACTTGTCCAAAACAATGTGGCCCTAGATAGGGTGATTTACATTGCACCACATTGTGTTAGTCGTTTTGAGATATAAATTACTGAGTCTAGTTACCCTAATAATTACACTAGCTACAGCGCCCTTTAAACCGGAACACTATTGTTTCGCGGTAGAAATATATGCTGCGTAATAATACCTACGGCAAGACCTCCATAACAGCCAATTTACATCCCCACTGCTGGGGCACAGGCCTACCGTCAAAATGAGGGCGATTGGGCCATAGTCATCACGCTGGCCCAATGCGGGTTGATGACTGCACACACACCTTACAATAATTTCTAAGGTGTGTGTGATAGGAACACCAACAACTAGTAAACTAAAAAGTAGTATTGTGTTTTGAAGATGATGGGGTTTTACGAGTCCACCTGGCTACTTTAATATCATGTTCATATTGTAGTATCATCATCATCGTCATCATCAGCCGATAGACGTCCACTGCTGGACATAGGTCTCTCCAATAGAGTCTCACATCGATCGATACTGCGCTGCTCGCATCCGGCTGCTTCCCACACTTTCACCAGATCGTCAAACCACCTGGTGGGAGGCCTGCCAATACTACGTCTTCCGGTACGCGGTCACCATTCGAGGACGTCAGTGCCCCATCGACTTTCAGTCCTTCGGGCGATGTGTCCTGCCCATAGCCACGTGAGGCTAGCAATCTTTTGGACTATTGTAGTATACAGATTTCGTTTGATCGTGTTCGTTCTGTTTGTTACTTAATATCACGTGATATTGGTGTCGAGAGACAATTGTAAATAAACGCAGACGTCTGTCTATTTGAAGATATAACAGTATCACCATGGTGAGCATTGCCTGGAGCAAACTAATTTGGAGCAAATAGAGTGCGAGCCGCAATCAGCGCGCCGCGGTATGGGTTCGGTGCGGGCGGTGCGGTGCGCGTCGCGACTGGGGGCGGTGACGTCACCGCGGGCGCAGCACCGCCGCCTGAACAACAGACCTTCGGAGTAAACACACATATTGTTAGAGCAACGCAGTGAATATGCCTATACGTAACTAGACTATTGCGTAGAAAAGTAGAAAACGAAAATATAGTAAAAACAAAAATCAAAATTAAAAGAACGAGAAGAAGAAAAAGAAATGAGAAAAGGAATGATTTGTTTCAGGTTACGACGAGGCGACTGTCTTCACTTGTGAGAGGTACGGCAGAAGCAAATGGAATGCAGAATGAGGGGAGATAAAAATTATTACATATGAGTAGAGAATGTTAGATAAGATAGAATAACAGAAGAGTATGAAGGATTAAACAAAATGTATAGAAATAAGATAATAATATGATGGTAAATGAATATTGTAAACAAAGCTCCTGACCCAAAACACGCAGTGGGAATGTAAAAAAAACTAGGCTATTGCTGGAGACAGTCTAGGTACCACCGCAGCTGACAACGTACTGTGCAGACATTATTTTGTTCCAGTTTGAAGGGCGCTGTAGCTAGTGAAATCACTAAGGTAACGAAATATCATCTTATGTCTCAAGTCGACAAGCACTTGGTGTTGTGTGTATCATCGAAACTAGCACCTTGTGATTATGGGCAAGCGTATCACTTACCATCAGATGAACGATCTCCTCATCTTATCGCATCGTCATATAAAAAATGTAACAATCAGAATGAACATCATGAAAAGAACTAGGAAATTTCAGGATCTTGCAAAGACCATGTTAAGGTAGATTTATAAAATCTCATAGCCTTCCAAACAATGAATATATCTAGCCGAATGAAACCAGGGACTGAGGACAGAGACTAGTCGCTGCGCCACGGAGACCCAACCACATTATGTCTGGTTAACATCCTGATCGTCGTTTGTTAAAAAAACAAATAAGCTAAATACTGAAACTTACGGACCCGTCAGCTCTGTAGTCGCTACCTAATAAAAATATGAAAATGGCGTTCGTCTTCTCGTGCCTTAAAGCACTGGTACGGTCCACATAAGGTCCCGAAGCTCCTTCTAACGTTCTTAAGAATACCACTGAAATTATGTTAATAGGTGGAACATTATCCTGATTTCCCCCGGAAGCGGGGTATCGTTTAAAGATTTCCCCCGCGACACAAAACAACGGTCTAATGGCCCGCCATCCTGTCTTAACGACAAACTCAATATTGTGATCAAATTCATAGCAGATTTTTTTATGGAATACAAACACTTTTAAAAAAACGTTATCAAAAACAATAGTTATTACTTAGCTTTGTACGATTTACTACTTTATGTTGCTTATCTCGCTGTATGTTATAATGAAAAAGGGCTTAGAAACAAAATAGAACAATATGTATTTGGTTTCCATTCAATCAAACAACAGAACTGATGGACAACGTGAGGAACACTGTGATAAGAAAGCGGTGCGGCGTGGTTGAAGATGTAGTGACAGAGATAAAGCAAGGGATGCTAGATGGTTCGGTCATGTTAAAAGAATGGATGAAAGAAGATAAACGAAAGAGGTACACAAGGTAAGTATGATTGGACAAGTTGCAACTCGACCTAGGCGGACATATTTCGATCAAATCGAAGATGTCCTAAAGAGGCGGGCCAAGAGTACTCGCAACCGACGAGCACGCATGAAGACGCTCATGAAAGTGGAGGAAGCCAGAGAGGTGTTCCAGGATCGTAGCAAGTACAGAGAGGAGGTCTCTGCCTACCCCACGGGGAACGAGGCGTGATATATATATATATATATATATATGTACATGTACAATCAACAGTTCACCTTTTTCAAAAATTAAGGATTGTAATATATGAAAGCAGAGTTTATATATGTATATATTTCCTCAGATGTTCCACGTTCAATATCAAACACCACTCGAATCACCGTGTTCACTACTTCCTGTTTGTTATTCGTGCCCCGTATCCTCGGATTGGAGAACGCATTTCGGCCCCAAACCGATGTAACAAAGCAGAGGTGTGCTTGTTCATTTTGCATTTGATTTGCAGCGAACATACCGCAGAGGAAGGTGGAAGTCATGAACTTAGTGATGGTCTGGTTGTAACATGATAACTATTGAACAGCTTTTTATTATTGCAGCTGTTAATACAGTTTTTTTTTTTTTTTACTATATCCAAAGTATATTTAGCTATAATATATAATGTGAGTTCCGCTGTTTGAGGATAGACATATAATAGATGTTTTGTTCTTCTGCAATTTGAAGATAAATATATAGTTTTAATAATATAGTATGTTGTCTTACCAATGCTAAATTGAGAGGCATCTAAGAAATATCCGTCTCATTGTATCATTCCTACTGATCCTTTTATTAATAATTTCTTCCATTCCTGGTTGAAGAGGGTTGTAGCTGATGACATTACTGGTTAAACTTTTATATAGATAAAAATTTAGCATTCCTTATCCTTTCTACGTGGACGGCTTGTAGGCAATGCGGAGCTTATGTATAAAACTGAAGTAAAAGTCTCTTTCATACTGTACACGTTATAACGATGAACACTGCTTAAGTTGGAAGTTCGGTGTAGAATGGAGCATGCGTCGCCGGCGTTACAAAAGCGAACTTTGAATACGAGATAAGCGAGTCGTCCCTTTCACTTTATGTAGCTCTGTAACAATCTCACCTCTATATACACTGCTTATACATATGTACATAACATATATATATTCATTTCTCATCTCATTGTTTAGCATCTTTTAAGTAATTTTTATGATTTTTCTCACTACAATTACAGCGAAACTTCATAGTTAATATCAAACAAAATTAACGAATGGCTCAGTTTAAGCTGCTAGAGATTGCGAACTCATCCTAATGATAAAAGCATAGTACTGTATATGGAGGAAATATAGAGGAATAATTTTGTCCAGCTGTGGGCAAGCACAATGAGTCAAAGTTAAAATCATTCTTGATCATTTTAGCCTATGTTTTAAACTAAGAACATTTGTTTTTGCTCTGTGTAGTTGGTCTCTGTCGCTATATGATTGTACCATCGCAGCTTCTATTCCTTCCGCCAAACTGTATTATATTAACATTACGATGTTCCGGTTTGAAAGGCGCTATACCTAGTGAAATTATTGAGACTAAACATATAATACTTCAAAGCAACGTGTATAATACGGTACTGTGTATATCATCTCAATTGGCGCCACGATCTTATGTCAATGTTTTTGGAATAAAAAAAAATCTTAGAGCTCCTGGATCTAGGACCCGTAAGCTAAAAGAACATTGCCGGATATAAAATGCTTTGAGAAATATTTTTTGTATCAAAATTCTGCACAGCGCACCCTTGTAACGGCGTATCATTTACCGGCCGGAGAATGATCGACACGTTTAGTCATTTCACGTCATGAAAATCCTCACAACTCGGCAGATTTATTTGCCGCGATTGAAGCCGGACTCGGGAATGATTATTGCCCTGCCCTAATGGTCGTCTGATAGATTTCTATCGGAGCTGAACACTTTGGCTTCATATGAAACAATTCGTTGCGTTTATCGCTCTGCTGATGTAATACGCCCAGGCACATCTGATGGCTGCTGTGTATATGAACACAAAGCTGTTACCAGAAGTAACAACAAGTACTTCTACAGCCAAATAATGGTGACCATTATTAGTGCTTGTAAATTGAAATGACTTACGTTCTAAAGTTTTGAATTAAAATGTCTACGTATGTAGTCTTTAATAACTCTAATGTCTGAGCTACTGCCGCCTCAGTCCTCTCGAGGCCCTGGCGGCTTTGAAGTGTACGAAACAGGTTAATATATAGATAAATAAGTATATAATAATCTATATATTTAGAATTTATTAAATGATTGATAAATTTTATGGAATACTTTCAATTTTTTCTAAGTCTGTTATAAGCACTAAATATATACCTAGTTTTTAAATACGAATTTTTACTTACTTGAAGATGAATGCAAAGCAAATAAACACCGTCATGCTTACCATCGCTAGTGGCTAACAAGAGAAGATAGATAGGTCTCCGTTGGCGGAGATCTAGCGCTGCAGCTCCTACTTCTGTCACCTAAGAGCACTATGCAAATATGTTCCAGTTTAAAGGGAGCTGTAGCTATTAAAATTGGAGTAACAAGATTTAAAATCCCATGTCCTAAAGCACAATGCAGTGTATTACTTAGCACGACGTGATCAACTACCTCGTCTCGTAGTTTCGCCAAATAAAAAGAAAGTAATATATTAACAACCATAAGTCTAAGTAATGTCGGGTCTTAAACTAAACTTCGCGAGACGACATTTTTATGCTAAAGCTGCAGTTTGTTACTTAGACAACATTAGACAACGTTAGACGACAACACAAACGGGCCCGCAATGCGTTAGCTCTACTCTAAATACATGCTCATACCTTTTGGGGTCGGAATAAGACTTGCTTTATTCTTATTGCTCTCTACATACACGGGCTACGGCAACGGGGACTTAACAATAACAAATGTAATAAATTTCTTACTCTTAAGTTACGACGCTACTTAACACACACATTCAATTGTAAACTTAACCGAGTATTTCTAAATTTTTTATCTACTCTTTAGAAGAGCATATCTAACGAAGTGCGGGAGGTCCTGCACAACAACTCACGGGATCCAAGTCAACATCACCTGCTCGTGGTGTACCCTGCTAATCAAAAAACGCGGCTCTGGCTATCACCAACCCGCATTGAACCAGCGTGGTAGAAATGACCTCAGTCTTCCCATATGAAACCCTACAAATGACGGCCAATGCGAGCATCTCAGGACCGATCGATTCGGGGATCTTTCGGGGAGGCCTTTGTCCAGCAGTGGTCGTCTATCGGCTGATGATGACCCAACGAAGTCACCGGAGCGTGCTAATATCTAAACAAGGTTACACCGATGGTAGCTCTCTCACAAAGAAATGTATAAAATTCAAGTAAAAATGTCTACTTGCTTGTTATTGAATTTCCTTGTAATTATTTAACTTGTTGTTAGTAAACTTCGCTTAAGAATTCCCACGAAAAGGTGGAACGTTGAAATGTTCCACCTTTGCAAATTAGCCCATAAATTTCTTCAACATTTCCTTCTTTACAAGGTTATGATTATTTCTTATAAAAGTAATTGTAAATGTTCTTTATGGTAGATGTATGATTTTAAGATAATATATGATAATATTGGTGAGGAAAGTGTTGGCGTAGTCGTGTGTGGTTATGAGGCCTCCTACCTTAGATATACCGGAACCTGATAAAAGTGCTGGAAGCAGGTGGATACGAAAACTTGACGACGGCATTTGGTGGAAGTCATTTGGTAAAGCCTACCTCCAGCAGTGGACTTATAAAGGTTTATGATAATTATGGTATATATTTTACAGCAATAGTTACTTACAGTTGTAATATTATTCAAAGTAAAAATAGTTGAAAAGTATTACTTTTAGCAAAACTTTCGCCTAAAAACGAACAGATATCTCTACTTTCGATTTTGGGGTTAAAATAAGTGGTAGAGTTTAGAAAGAACAAGGGTTTTTAAATCTGCGTGATCAACTCCCCCATTGTCAATGTATTGTCATAATATTTAGAGGCAATGAAATTCAGAGCTACCTCGCTTTCCACTCGACATCCTAATTATCACTTAACATTACTTGTGATTGAGATCAAATGTTTATAAATAAAGATAGGGATGCTTTATAAGACTTAATGAAGATACATTTAGCAGAATAGTGTTAGCTCGATCTGTGCGATGGTATTTGTCCTGCCCACACAGCCTCCTAATGAAACTGGAAATAGATCAGATGAAACGGTTTTCACAACCTCCTCATATTATTTCAAACGTCACAGCTCTATAATTAAGTTTAATACATTTAGAAATTTAAGTAAGTTTGAAAGGTTTTCAACTAGAATAAGTTCGCTACATAACAATCTCCTTAGATATATACTATGTCAGTTTACTTTAGAAATGTTACTTGATTGAACATTTTGGCTACTCTAATAAAATTTTAATTAATTAGACATCAGACATTTAATGCTTGAGACATTGAAAAAATCCTTTTAACTAAGGAGAATTAATATTAATAACAATTTGTCAAAGGACTAAAATGTCCTTGAGACGTATTCTCTTTCAAATACTCCTCGGAACATTTATCAAAGAGATGAAACTCGTTTGATTACCTTGAATTTTAAATTAGACCTTTGGCTGTCGTGGTGAAATTTCACCACAAAAACAAATAAGCCGGACTGTAATTAACCACCACCACCATATAAATATTAAAATTATGACATGACTGATTGTTAAATATTTATACTTTAATATTTTACTGGTGGTAGGTCTCCATTGCCGGAGACTATCGAGATAAGTACTACTGCAGCATCTATTATAGCAGAAAAACAATATTGTTAAATCATTACTGTGTTCTAGTTTGAAAGGCGCTGTAACTATTATAATTACTTGGGTAACGAGATACAATATCATAAGTCTCAAGGCGACGAGCGCAATATGGTGCAGTGTACCAGCCTAACTAGCGCCACGTTCTTATGGGCAGGCGTATTACTTACCACCAGGTGAACGTCCTGCTAGTCTCGTCACTGCACAGAATAAAAAAAAATATTTCTTCTACTGCAGCTGAACTTTTTGCCGTAACTAGTAACCTCACAGTGTCTCAATACGGCTCCTACAATGTATTGCGATATAAACAATCTGACAATGTTTTGTTTATAAATAAATCAAGCACCTTAATATAAAAATAATAATAAAGGTATGAAATATTAAGACATATCTCGAGTCTCCTCCGTTTGAACGACTGAGACATTAATCTACAGATACACCTGGACCTCGAGGTACAACTTTCACTTGTATCTTTATATCATTCAGTGGATTATCGTCCGGAGTAATGTATTTGATGTCATACATCGAAATAATTATAATTACAACGTTAAAACTTCGATCTTATATGAGTTTTTAACCTTAAAATGTATTTTTAACAAAAAAAAAATTACGTTCATTTCAAAACCGAAAACCTAAAAAAAACTGATAAGTAATAAGGCAAGAGTACAGACATTGTGCAAGCGACTGAAGTTAGTTACTAACTTATATAACTTAAATATTTTTACGTTAGGGGTGGAAAAAGTTAGTCAATTAACGTGACAAATTACTTAACAGTTTTCTATCAATTCTATTTCAGTGTTACAGGATCCGTTTTCGGATATAGGCCTCTCCATTTTTCCCCTTCCGTCGATCTTTCGCCTTCTGCATTCGTAAAATCATCTTTCCACCTCATCAATGGCGTTCCGCTTCAGCGAATGTTTTCGCAGGGTCTCCACTCCTGATGACTACAGTTCATTCGATAAATATGTCCAGCTTAACTCCACTTCTCTCTCTCTCTCTCGATTTCTTCCATCAAGTCTCGAACTTTTGTTACTCTTTTAATTTACTCTATCCCTTTGTGCATGTTTTTCCGCGGACTTTTCAGTAATCAGTGATCATAAACACTTGTTTCCCTTTCTCTTACTGTCTCTAGGTTTGTTTTAATGTAAATTATTAACTGGAACCAAATCACCAGAGATCTATCATGTAATTACTTCGACAGCTGTATCAAGTCTATCGGAGAAAAATTACTGTGAAAATTTGTTTTATAAAAAATGTATACATTAATACAAACATTCACAGAGGTCATATAATCATACTTTTACTAATTTTCTATAAAAATATATAAAAAGTGGAACAGACTGTCATAGTACTATATCAGTATATATATATATATATACATATTATATATAGATAGCCGATAGACGTCCACTGTTAGCCGCTGTCTCTCATATGTATATGTATATGTATATGTATATATATATATATATATATACAGTATTGTTTATTATATTATATATATACAAACGGTACTGTACAAACGATACTGTGTTCCAGTTTAAAGGGCGCTATAGCTATTGTAAGTACTGGTGTAATGGAAGTTAACATCATGTGTCTCAAGGCGACGACCATAATGTGGAGCTGTGTATGCCATCCTAACTAGCGCCACGTAGTTATAAGCAGACGTTGTTACTTACCATCAGGAGAACATCCGGCCCGTCTTCAGTTTTGATAAAAAAAAAATCAAGCAATGCAAGCGATACTGTGTTATTAATATTCTGTTATCAATGCTTAGTTTTAGATTTTTTTTTTTATATGATCACTCCTTTTTCCCAGTAGGGGTAAGCAGAGGTAATAAACACCCACTTTTCGCCAGATGTGGTCAGATTAGGTCCCATGTAACAGGGGGCGAGCCTGTTGCCACTTTATTGGGACCACCACACGCACACACACAAAGATGATTCCAGTGTGCGGGTTTCCTCACGATGTTTTCCTTCACCGTTTATATCTCGCTGTTGTAAGCAAAGTTACTACGGTAGTACAGTAACTTTAGTTAGAATTTTATTCATTTAATTTATAGAAGTATTTGTGTAATAAGTCACTTTATGACTTGTTTACATATTACTGTCGGCATCAGTCGGCCAATCAGAACACGAGATCGGTTTTAGGAGGGGGAAATGAAATGGTGGAAGAAATACTGCCTGGTACGATGATCGCCCCATTCCCGTCATTCTGTTGGCGGCGATTGAAGTGAAAAGGTATCTTAAAAAAAAGTTTTTTTAAAAAAAAACACGCACGTGTAATAGAGACCGAACGAATATTAAGGTTTATTTAAACAATTGATCAGGGTCAAGCGTATTTATCTGATACAATAAAGCTCTCACACGTCAGCCGGAACACTGCAGTGTTGACACCGCTGTGTTGGTGATAATTAAATATTACCATGTTTTTGGAAATATGATTAATACAATAATAGCACAATAATTTCAATATAAATGCACAGATAATAAAACTTCACCGAGTTAATAACAATATAGATTAATACGCATTTGTCACATGTCCCCGTTACGAATTACTGACGCGTCAATCATACTTTAACGAGGGTGCGCACACAACACGAACACACGCCCAGAATAAATCTAACTGACATGTTATTGTTATCTCATGAGCACCTCATTACTTCTTGATCCTTGAACTCCTTGGATTCAGGCTACTAAAACACAACGTATGATACATTACTATCCATACATACATTTATTTTATTCCATGAAATAAACGACGAGCAAGACGTTCTTCTAATGGTAGGTCATACCCCTGCCCATAACAACATGTCCCCAGTTAGTATATATACAGTACCACATTGAGTCGTCGTCTTGGTGCACAAAGTATTAAACCCCGTTACTCCAGTAATTTCACTAGCTACAACCCCCTTCAAAGCAGAACACGGAGTAATGTTTGTACACTACCGTTTGTCAGGAGCAGTATATAAGCTGCGATGGTTCTAACCTAACCTAGACGGTCTCCGGCAACAGAGACCTGGAATAAGACCTAATTCGAGTACATACCTAACACATCTCCCAACTCAAATGTATCTTCATTTTAATAATTCTTTAGAATTTTTCACACAATATATTCATCACAGTAATAGGAGCGGTGTATAACATCCCGCACATCAACTCACGGGACCCAAGCCAACCTCATCTGCTCCTGGTGCACCCAGCTAATCAACAAGCGAGACTCTGGCTCCCATCAACCCGTATTGAGCCAGCGTGGTGGGTAATGGTTCAAATCCCCCAATATGAACCCTTACAAACGTCGTGATCTTTTAGGGAGGTCCATGTCCAGTAACGGACTTCTATCGGCTGATGATGATGATGTTCAGCACAGTAAAACAAAAACCTTAATAGTCCCACTGCTAGGACTCGCTACGGCTAGGGTTCGGACTGTCTCACAAGGAGTCCACTTGTTCACCACGCTGACCGGCGGCTCCACGTATGGCTGAATAGATTTCACATGTTCTCGACAACAGTTCTATGAAGAAACTGCTTCCTCTCGACGTATCCTCTCAACCGGAAGCTCAGCGGGGACTAAACCCGTACCTGACAGATGTACAGAATCTATCAGCCATACACATTGAGATGTCCGACACAAGAGCTTCGCTGCCATGGTCTATGAAACTTCTTAATGCAAACCTGGTGTCTTCTTTATCCTTCGAACAGTCATAGAGAATATCTTCATCAAACAAATCCTGTACTACGAAGTATATTGCATTAGCATTAGTACATTTGATCCGTGAATCGGAAGGATCAAATCTATAAGGAGCTGCAGCCTCTATTGGGAAGCAGTTCTTCAGCAGCCTTTTGACTACAACCTTCATCCTTTTTAGCTGTCATCGTGCTAAGCTGCTTTTATTTTGTTTCACATGAATATTACAGAGATTTACACTATATTATATTCTTTTAGAGTTTATCTTTTACAGCATCCCTTACAGTAACTTGTTCATAGCAAATCGCTTAATAAACACAGGGGATGGAACCCGCGGGGTAGAAATAAATCGTGTAGACATTTGAATGGGTTGTAAAGTAGGAAAAACATTTTCTGCGACAACTTTTGTTGTTACTAGAACGATTCTTGATTTTTTTTTAACTAATGATGCAACGAGACGAGAGGGATGTTCACCTGATGGTAAGTGATACGCCCGCCCTTAACAACGTGACGCTAGTTAGAATGGTAAATACTGCACTACACTGCGCTCATCGCTTTAAGACAAGATGGTGAGTCTTCTTACCTCAGCAAATTCACTAGCTGCAGCGCCCTTCAAACCGGAACACGGTGATGTTTGCACAGTACTGTCTGTCGGCTGCCGTAAGCGCTGCGGTGGTAACTAGACGGTCCCCGGCAACAGAGACATACCACCAGTAAAACCAACATATATATATGCTCAGTTTCGGGTCGCTTCACATTTAATAAGTTAATGTATGCGTATCACTTACTATCAGGTGAACGTCTCGCTCGCCTATCGCTTTGTAGGTTAAAAAATTTTTTAAAACCGGAGCTATAAACATCTTTACTATTTTCATTAATATCACTTTATTACCACTACAGTAATAAGGTTTCATTGAAACCAGCTCGGTAATTTAGTACCTAGGCGACCCTGTATGGACTCATTAAAGTTTGGAACAGCGCCAGAGAGCTGGACCCCGGCCAGCGTCCAGGGTCCGGCGGAAGCGATCCGTTCCTTTTAAACGTCTATTTATCGCAGTTTGAATTTATTATACGAAGATATGTTTTTTGTGTTATTTTTATTCTTACATTTACAATGAGATCATCAGCCGATAGACGGCTATCCCTCAAAGATCCCCACGTTTCCAGGGTTTCATATGGGGGAGATTTGAGCCATTTCCCACCACGCTGGCCCACTGCGGGTTGGTGGGCGCCAAAGCCTCGTTTATTGATTAGCAAGATTCACCACGAACCGTTGAGGTGGAGTTGGGTTCCTCTGAGTCTGACCACAGCGAGCGATGGAGAGAGCTATGCTTGGCATTTCTTTAAGGGACAAAATTAGGAACGAAGGAATTTGACGGAGAACTGAAGTGGTCGACGTAGCTCTGAAGATCTGCAAGCTGGAGTGGCAGTGGGCCGGCCATGTCTGTCGTGTCAGTGACGGACGATGGGGAGAGAAGTCTTGGAGTGGAAGCCGCGTACAGGTAGCAGAAGTGTAGGACGCCATACCTCCAGATAGACCGACGACATTGGAATCTGAGGAACGCAATTGGTGGACGACATTGGGGAAGACCTATATCCAGCAATGGATAAACAAAGGCTGATAATGATGATGATGAAACGAGCACAATGCGGTATAGTGCATATCAACTTAACTAGCGCCACGTTGTTAAAGGCGTATTTGCCATCAGGCGAACATCCCGCAAGTCTCATCGGGTGGTCCTATAAAAAATAAAGAGCAAGAAAACTTTGTATATATCCGAGCAGGTACTTGTAATATTAAAATGTACAGATTTCAATTAGGGCGCCGGGCGGGACTGCGATTGTTTCTAATTCACAAAGAAACAGGAGAGGAGTCGATTCTCTAATAGCTTACGTCGCTCGCAGAGATAATTATAAATATTCATTATTTTCCTTTTGTTGGGAATACAAATTAAAAAAAAACTTCAATTACAATTAATAACAGGCTCTTATTAAAAAGAAAAAGCTAAGAGCGAGATTTACCTTATGATCGCTATCTTAAAACAAGAAAAATATGATCGCGTTAGGGAAGGTCTATTCTCTTATCTATTATAGTGTCATATATTCTGATGTATTTTCATCGCTCGGTGTGAAGATGTTTTGAAGAGATCTAAGTCCAGCTGTGGACATAGATCTGCTCCTATTGTTTTTATACGACGAAGCACTAAGACATGCGAATCATTCAACTGATCCTGGAAATAACGTGTCGCTAGGATGAAATACTTCATTAACTAGTCATCGTTTCATCGCAATTTCATTAGCTACCGCGCCCTTCAAACCAGAACACAATATCGGCAAAAATAGAAGCACCGGTGCTGTCTAGACCTCCAACAATATCTCAGTCAATCGACTAATGATGATGGCGACTTGTTCCGATTTGAATGGCTCTGTAGGTAATGCAATGATTTATGTATTGAGACATATTATATGTCAACAGTATAAACACAACGGAATACTTTGTGCATATATCTTAACTGGTCTCATTACTGCGGATGGATATTGCTTACCATCAGGTTAACATGAGACGTTAAGGATATGTATATCATCATTATGAAGTGCCCTCAGCAAAATAAAGTTTGGCGATCAGATTGAAAAAACTAATCCGATCCTGAACTATTACATATAATGCTAATAATTATATTATTAGCTAAGGGTGTAAGGGGACTCAAGCCAACTTCACCTACTCATGGTGCACCCTGCTAATCAACAAACGAGGCTCTGACTTCCGCCAACCCGCATTAGGCCAGCATGATGAGATATAGTCCAAATCCCTCCATATGAACACGACGGCCTCAGTGTCTGGCGATACCGGAAACTATGATGACTGTACGTGGAGATTTTTAGGCGAGGCCTATGTCCAGCTGTGGACGTCTATCGACTGATGATGATGACGATGTATGTATATATAAACTTCTTTTTCTATAACTAAACAAAAAAATCCTTGACACACAGTAAGTTTATATATATAGCCAACACATTTAGAAAGGTTCTGCGTTAATAACAATAAAAACGTCGACATTGTTTAAACGACAAAAGTTTTTTTAAATAATTTAAGTCTATATAAACTTGTATTACGTTGGATATCTTTCAATGTTTAGGATTGTAAATTCATCCAGCGAACACATGCTCGCCCTCGTGACTGCTCCTCGCAACGTTGAGTACCTCTCGTCGACCCTCGGCAAGCTTTTGTTCAATAAAAACAATGGATACAGTTATTTTGTTCGTTTCCTCTGAAAATTCCACTGCACGTGTCATGATTGATACAGGAATTAAAAAAAAAAATATTACTGTAAGTATAATACATTAATTACTAGTATTACGTAGGAGTAGATTACTATTTTATAAGGATATTTTATATATAACTAACTGTTCTTCGCCTACTTTGCTCGTAATAACACCCCCGCTCACAATCCCTTTAGGGGTAAAATTTCGTAAAATCATTAGCCGACCTATTCTCACGAAAAAAAAATATTCCTACGTATATACATAGAGTCATCATAGTTTCCGGTATCGTCGGGCACTGAGGCTGTCGCATGTTCATATGGATGGATTTGGGCCATTGATTGATTGATTGATAGAGGATCTACGATCTATTCAAAAAATAAATAGCATCTAACCATCTACAGATCATTCCCCGTACCCGTGTAGATAAGTTCACTAGTTTTCACGTGATTAGTGAGGAAACAAAAGTCATTTTCTACATATATACATAGATAAGATTTCATAAGGAAACACAAACTGGAAGTGATATGAACAAAAAATTATATACATTCGTTAATCAATGATATAATGTATCATATTGATAATGAAAACAAAACATTCGAAACTTTATAATTTGTTATCTGCCACTTATCTACATTTAATGCTACTAACTTAGATAACTATTTACCTAATGTCAGCAGCTAGATATTTGTGTCTAAGCACTGAGAATCATTTATTTGATTAAAAGTAATAAACATCTATAAACCATTTTCTCAACAACCCACATTGGGCCAGCGTGGGGGAAAGTACCCAATGACTGCCATATGAATCCCTACCTGAACGATGTGGGAATCTTTGGGGGAGACTTATGTCCAGCAGTGGACGTCTACCAACTGATGTTGATAGCCGAAGCGAGCGTTAAGCAGTGGACTGGCGACAGGCAGCGCGGGACCAACAACGCTGTCGACCAGTAAATGCTTATCGGCTGATGGTGATGAAACCATTTCTACTACCGCTGCATCTATTACTTCCGCAAAACAGCTATTAGTGGACAATTTCCTGTTTGAAGTTCTTTTTGCCTATAGAAATTACCTGGAAGACTAAAGGTATATACTCCAGAGGCGACAAGCGTGATATGTTTCTATATATATTTTTACTGGTAGGTCTTTTGTTGCTGCAGACCATCTAGGTAGGTACCACCGCAGCGCCTGTTGCAGCCGACAGACAGTACTGTGCAAACATTACCGTGTTCCGGTTTGAAGGGCGCTGCAGCTAGAATAATTACTGGGTTATCAAAACCCAACATTTTGACTTTTCTACAGGCAGGGCTTACCTTACTCCTATTCTTACTAGCCTGAGACTCCAGGACTGAACTTTTTATATATTAGGCAATTAGTGCAAGGTGAAGCTATGTATACCTTTCTAACCTTACTATGGGAAAACATATACAAAAAAAAATTAGATATATGTGGCAATCACTTCATCTAAATCTATAAAATTATTTCATACTTTCAAATCTAGATTTACCTTGAGACTTCCCTCTTTAGTGTTCTCTTAATTGCCTTAATATTATTGTTGTTTGTGTAAATATCTTCGCAAAATAAATATTTAATGAAACAGTACGTTTATCGAGAGCTCCGATGTACTTCATTAGATAACTTATTAATAACTGGCGAAGTCTTCGTAACCCGGCAGTCATATCAGCGAATGTGAGGTGCGACAGTCGACTTTTACGATAATCAGTAAACGTACATTGGACATACTACAGTTTACATAACTGTTCCGATACAACAAAATATTTCAATTATTCTATTAAGTGCAAAAGTTTTAATATGTAAACTAGTGTTTCTGTTCGCAGCATCCGTATATAGATGAGGTATTCATTTTTCTCTCAAAAAAAATGTTTCAACTATGTAATATATATAAAAAAAGAACGGCGTTAAAAGTTTCCCGTGTATATCAGTGAATGTGTACACTTACATAAACCTGACACAGTATATTTTGTTAACGTTGATCGCATCAAATTAAATTTTAGGTTGTTACCATCCGGCAGGGTCATTGTTAATAGTTAGTGCACTATACAATATAATATATCTTATCATTATGAGCCTTTCTCTACTTTTCATTGTGGGTATTAAAAAACAAACATTAGAAATATTGGTACAGAAACCAAGGCCAGTGAAAAGTGATAGTAAATTTCAATTTTCTTAAGTACATGCGGGTTTACACCAAAAGCAACACATTTCTGTATTTATAATACTTCATCAATAGTGAAATTAATGAATTCCAATTGAAATACAAGCCGGTGCCGTTATTGAACGTAACGAGTACGGAAAAGCAAATAATTAACCATTTATAATTGTAACATGATCGAGTATTCATCAGCTTGGACGACTTGAAACAAAGCAACAATATTAAATGTTAATAATAGCTTTGTGCATTTTCATCTGTCATCAACCGTGTAGCGACTGCGATATATTATTTCCAATTATTCGTATAAGACGAACCCAGATTCTTCAGATTCTCAATTTCAACATGTTAAATTAAGAGCTCTCTTCTTCTCGTCGGCTTCAATAGACGAAAAGTTACGCTCACGGAAATAAGTACGATCGCAACAATAGCGCTTAATTTTTCTAATTCTCATTCCAGCATGACTTGCCTCAATGTGTCGTGTCCCATCGGTACTCAGGGACCTGCCGGCGCGGCCATCGCGGCTCTGATGACTCACTTATTGGCTACACAATGCCTCATCACAGAGAATTGGCCCGAAGATGCCTTGAACAAAATTTCAGGTAATTTTTACATTCACATTAAATTGTAGAAACTTTCCAAACGGCATTTGAAAATCTCAAAATGAACCATTATAGGATCTTATAACAGTTTTAGGCAGTCGTATAATAGTACACCGATTACATTTTGAAAATTTTCACTAACTTCAATTTCAACAAGAATTTCAGGTGTAAACAAAGCAACGTGTATTTTCCCTCCTGCGCGTTGCATAATTAAAACTTACACTGAAACTGAGAACTGAGAACTGGGAACTGAAATCAGTCAGTCCACATTTTCTTAGGGCTTAACCATTATAACTTCTATCTAGCTTGCGTTTCATCGTTCTGCGGGTTCAGCTAAATATCAAAGAGGAGTCGCAATAAAGTACCTGTAAAAAACTTATCATCATGTCACCGCTCAAAAATATTAGAAGCTACGGAACCTTCCTTCAGAGTATGCATACCATAAGTTACATTTGTGTACAAACTTTTAGACGGTGAATCATTTGATTTCATCGTCGTCGGTTCTGGAACAGCCGGCTCCATACTTGCCAACAGACTAACTGAAGTTGACGACTGGAAAGTTTTACTCATAGAAGCTGGAGATGACCCTCCCGCAGAGAGTATTGTGAGTTATAAATTATCTGTAAAAAAAAAATTATTTTAAAATTATATTATATTTGTATCTCAACCTGGATTACACAATTTATATTTTTACTCATAGTTTACAATAGACCAAACAATGGCAATTATAATACTTAGGTGTAATAAATATTTCATAATCATTTCAATTAATTTTATTTCTGCGGGAACTCAAGACCTTGTTATTAAAACAGACTGAGTGCCACAATCCGCCAAGTCGATGGCAGCTTGTCAAGTAACAAATCTTACGTGCTTAATTTTAATATGCCATTTTTTGTATTTAATTCTTACTACAATATTTTCTAATGCGGGTGAATCTAAACGTCTTTATATATTTAATATTAGAAATAGCATCTGTTTTTTTATAATACTTGTATATTTTACCGGCATCTCTTTTTAGAATCAATAAAACTCATTTCCAGATCCCCAATTTCGCAACGACAACTCACCGAAGTCGCCATGCCTATCAATATTACACTGAACAAGAAGAAAACATTAACAAAGGTTGTGTTGATCAAAGATCATTTTGGCCTCGAGGAAGAGTTATCGGTGGAACGGGAAGTATTAATGGACTTCTTCATATGAAAGGAAGCGCTGATGATTACAAACCTTGGCATCTAGAAAAAAACGATGGTTGGGATTGGCCTACAATAAAAACATACTTCAAGAAAAGTGAAAAAATTGTGGACCCATTAATATTAAACAATCCCGATCTACGTGAACATTATGGTACTGAAGGCAATTTTATCGTAGATAAACTAAATTATACACATACTAAAATAGCAGAAAAATTAATAAGCGGATATATGGAATTAGGATTAAAATATTTAGAGGATCTTAACGGACCAAGTCAATTAGGCGTTGGAAAAATAAGAGGAGGCAACAATAAAGGAAAACGTGTCAGTACTGCAACTTCATTCCTCATCCCAGCCAAAGAGCGCAAAAATTTATTTGTTCTTAAAAACACTGTAGCAACTAAAATAAAAATTGACAAAAACAAAAGACCTAAAGGTGTCAAAGTGATTTTATCTACAGGCGATGCGGCTACTTTCTTCGCTAATAAGGAGGTAATACTAAGCTCAGGGTCAATTAATACACCTATTCTTCTAATGTTGTCAGGAATCGGTCCGAAAGCACACCTCGAAGAATTAAATCTCAAAGTGATCGCAAATTTACCAGTAGGTGAGAACCTTCAAGACCATGTGAGAATACCAGTTTTAGTGACTATAGATACAAACTCTACTCAAGAAGATGAAGCTTATTGGTTGAAAGCATTAGCTCAATATCTCGTAGATCAAACTGGACCACACTCGACAAATTATGATCAACCAAATATTAACGCTTTCGTTTCACTAAATGAAGATAACAGTTTACCTGATGTACAGATTGATCATAATTACTTCGTATCCAATTCATCATTCGTTTCGTCGATGTGCGCAAATGTGTTGTCTTTCAACGAACAAATTTGTAAACAGATTTCGGACATAAACAAAGAACATGACGTATTAATATTTTTTATTTCTTTGTGTCGTCCATTTTCTAGAGGTAAGATATTATTGCGCTCAGTTAATGCAGTTGATTTCCCGAAAATTTATCCGAACTATTTTACTGATCAAAGAGATATGAAACTATTTGTGAAAAATATCAAGAAAGTTATAAAAATAGTTAGTACACCAACATTTAGAGAGATGAATGCAAAAATTCCAAGAATTTACTATAATGACTGCGATGATTTTGAAATGGAAAGTGATGATTATTGGGAATGTTTGGCTAGAACGATTACATTTAATGTGTACCATCCCGTAGGCACCGCGAAGATGGGAAAAAGTAACGATAGTACAGCAGTAGTTGATAGTAAGTTAAAAGTTCGAGGTGTGAAGAACTTAAGAGTCGTTGACGCCAGCGTGATGCCGACTATACCGAGTGTCAACACAAACGCTGCTACAATGATGATAGCAGAGCGCGCATCGGACTTAATAAAAATTGAACATGGTGCTAAACTCACAAAGAAGGATGAATTATAGTTTATTACTAACAAAATGATTATAAAGTTTCACTCATCTTTTAATAAATACTTCTTCCTTATCCGCAAATAAAAAGGTAAAAGTCACCCCCTGTCAGTTTAATAATGCTATGTTTAGAAAAGAAATTTCAATCTGCGCTGTGTTATTGACTTCGTATTTCAGTACACTATTGGGTACTATACTAGTTCTAGATAAAGGTGTGATGCCGTTAGTGAAAGACTCAGTAGGTATACAGTTTTATATAAATGTTGAAAATAAAAACCGCGGTAGTAGTTGTATCATAATTTCGGATGCTGTAACTTGCTTAGTAGATGAAAACAAGAGAGATTGTAACATCTTGGAAACAAGCAGTGACTCCGTGTATTTACTAAAGCCGAAAGAGAAGAAGATATTAATTTTTGTACTACCGACACTGTTTCAACATGACTTGATAGGTTACGTTGATGCAACCCTGGCATACCGATGCCGCAAAAGAAGAAACACTACTAAGTTACACATACCTTTTAACACTAAAGTATCTAGCAGGATAATTCCGTCAAACCATTTACTAAGAGATTATATTAGAAACGAAAACTCAATGGAATGCAGCGAATTAGACCTAAATTCGTTAAGAGATTGCGCACCAGCAGATTGTGACGTAAAATATTTAGGTAAAAGATCTTATTACAACGAGGAATTTCAAAAGTGTACTAAAGTAACTATGTGCGTTGGTGACCCAGACAAGGAGCTACCAGATACAGCGTTAATGGTAATAAGTAATACTTGCAGAGATCTAGATTCGCCTCTCACTGTTCAAGATATATACGCCATCAGGACAGGTTTGGGCACGGCAATAGTGTCCACGACAGAACCTTACGATAACGATAAAGTAACAATTTCTTCCAATTGCTCTACAGTATCGCAGAATATTAAATTTTTAAGAGATCTGGCATGCGGGAGATTAAATCCATCTACGAAAGAGGCGATAGATGTCAGCGCTTACTGCAAATCGGCATTTTACTCGATAGCAATGAGTGTTATGATATTTTGCGTTAGTATTTTATGTTTGGCCTTCTGTTTGAGCTCGGTTTGTAGTCTATGCAAAAAGGATACAAGTCATGAATCAGGCTATTGGAAGAAAATTAAAAATACTTTAAACGTTTGCGATAATAAAAATGTTAACAGCGATTACGCCGAAAAGAAAGAGGTGAGGAACTCCTTAATACGAGAGGTTATGATAAGAGATTTACCATTGGAACTTAGAAACAGTGCGATGGATATCTGTCAAGTGATGCGAGAGGAGATAAAAAATAATAAACGATACAGAGTATCAGATATTGGCAGTCAAATTAGCTTAGTGGTGGATAATGGATACCATACAAC
The DNA here is from genome assembly GCA_033220335.2 of Troides aeacus. NCBI lineage: Eukaryota > Metazoa > Arthropoda > Insecta > Lepidoptera > Papilionidae > Troides > Troides aeacus. Next base: position 12,048,563 of record CM067278.1, read on the forward strand.
GACAGCTTCAAGCTCCAGTGTTTCTATCGATGACAACGACAATAAAAGTAGATTACCATAACAAAGTTTACAATTTAGAACAAATATTTCATTTTATGTTTATGTACATAATGCAAACTTTAAGTGTTTATATAAATAGATAAATGTATTATTAATCAACTAAATTTTATGAAATGCAACACAATAATGTTTATACATTACCGTTCGCTGGCAGCAGAGGGGGCTGCAACAGTACAAACCTAAACAGTACAATACAAGAAAGACACATTATTAGGAACTTATCTAATAGATAGATCTTAATGTCTTTTTCATTGATATCTTGATAAACTATGTTAGCTACTAAAAACCTAAATACTAAAGCTTTCATATATGTATATCTGCTAAATATATTATATCTTATCTGTTTTATTTTATAATCAAAAAAGATTCGATGAATGTTTGTGAATATCTCAAAGCAGCAAATCGTCGTTATTTCATATATAAAGTCACAATAAATGTATTACATGGACTATTGGTCCTTTGTGAGCAAAGGTTGGGATTGAGGTGAATTCATTACGTATTAACCACCGAAAGGTGTGTTTAAATAAAATAAGACTGGATTCCGAATCTTCTTTACGACCCCTTGCTACAGCTTGAACATGGGGGTAAAAAATTAGCAATTTTCTATAAGAAAACAAAGAACAATTGCAGTATTAAAATATTCAGCAACATCAATAAGTAATTAAAGAGTATGGCCAAACTAATATAGAAATTATCCATTGAACTTTTAAGGCATAAACTGCAATACTGAATGCGAAAAATCGGCCATTTGTTAGAGTAGTAAATTTGTCTACAAAATTTGGATAGATATATACCTCGGCACCTATTGCTGCTGCCGATCGGTACTATTCTGATATTCAAGTATTCCCATTCGAAAAACACTAGTAAAATTATTTTAACAAGAGTTACGTACATCGCACGGCAATAAATACAAAGTGACGCTGTGGAAATAAAAAAGCCTTTTCTCTTCATGTCATATATTTAAATACAATCTCCTTCAAAGGCATCATCAAATTTATAATATGGTAAAAATATAAGTATATCTGTTCTTGAAGACTATCTGGATGTGAAGTTTTTACATCGAGTTTCAAATAATGAAATTCACACATCGCAAGGGATAACACCATGTTATATATTTCCTGGCAATTTCACTAGAATCTCGGCGAGCATTAAACAAACCCTGTTTATGACTTTTTTGTTACGTCCTCAAAAATATCTGCCGCTGTGACTCCTTAAATCGACGGGAACGGAACGCTATAAGCTATAAAGTCGCAATTTGTCTGTTCTATGTATTTATGCTTATGATGCTGGCAAATTGTTTACAGTTTTAAAATTATAATTGTAAGATAAAACGGTGTAAGGGGTCCTGCACAACAACTCACGGGGCCCAATCCAAACCCATATGCGCATGGTGCATCCTGCTAATCAACAAACGAGGCATTGGCTCTCACCACCCCTATTGGGCCAGCGCGGTGGAAGATAGCCCACATCTCTCCTCATGAATCTCTACAAACTTGGAGACCTTTAGAGGAGACCTATTTACAGCAGTGGACATCTGTCAGCTGATGATGATGATGAAGATGGTAAAGGTGTATCGGCGTAGTAATTTGACAAGCAACAACGGTCTTCAAATCCCAATAGGGAAATATTTACGAACAGTGTAGTGGTCACTACTTCTTTATCCTCCTCCACACTGTCCATAGAATAATCTGTCAGATGTTATATTTCACATGTTTTCTTACATTACATAGTGTAAAAACAGTCAAGTTTATGTATCGAAGCACAATATTAATAAGTAAAGAGATGAAAAACTTATTTAATTTAACTTTGTAGAATATCTCGAGTGTAATAAAGCTAAATGAGATACTTCAGCGAATAAAACGTCGCCTAATATTCAATTCGAGTGCTCCCTTTTCGAGTATTCAATAATGTAATACTTATTTTTATTGTACTAAAAACAAACTCATAGAATTATAGTTCATAAACGATTATCTCGTCTTCGTCTGCCTACCGCACTGGGAACGAGGCGTGATATATATGTATGTATCTCGTCTTCAAACAATACTATTTCAATATCAATTGTAATATCTAAGTGCTAACTTTTACAACAAAATTCGGTCATATTAATTGTAGTACAGTTTATCAAGATCTAATGTTTAGATTGTGGGGTGGGGTATCTTTCTTTACACTAAATATAATTGAACACAAAAAGGATTTAATATTGAAATACAAAGAACTGGTTATATACATAACAAATGTAATAAAAAACATACAAATGACAATTTCACTGTAAGCGTAGCATTTATTGAATGTGATTGATTCCTTTACATAATATTGATTGTTCCACGTACTCGATTTACGTTACCTGTAACATTGTAGCCATAATACTGATAACCTTAAAGAATTAGAAATTGCATATTACAACAGAAGTGGTGAACGAACTATGAAAATGTTTAAATCGTGTCACAGAAGTAACAACACGCTATCTGAAAGTAACAGTGCAAATAATCAAATCAAAATTAAACTAAAACAAGGTATGACAAACTTCGATGAGAATATTACAAATAAAGCAACAAGAAATACTATAGGTAGCACCGACGGTAAGGAAAACAAATATGATAACTTACGAGCGGAACCGAACAACAAAACAGAACAAGAAAAAATATCGATAGAATCGAAACAATTACATACTCTTTATGATTCGTACGAAAGTAGTATTTTAAAAGAAAATGAGTCGCTGGATGCGACGGGTCAAGATCTGAATTCTGTGACTGCTACGCCTTCCAGGGTCTGTCGTATTGACTTTACTCCAGTAGAAGGTGTGGATGATGACCCTGTCTTGTTTAAAAAGTGTTTTGATTTTTGGAATTTAGTCAAAAATATATAATTTGTGAGCATAAATGTTAGTTTTTATAAGCGTTCTTACATTTAATACGATGAGCAAATATTCATCTATTGTTACATTAGACTGACTATGCGGCTGTTATTATTTTGCGATAGAAACATTTTGGTTTCGTTAAAGCCTGCATAATATTCTGAACTTGTTAATAAATAAGTTAAGCAACTTATTTAGTTTTTTATTTTAATATAATTATACAAAGACTTTATATGAATTGTTTATGAAATATCTTTATCGTGTACAATAAAATATCAATACGACAATATAACTAGTTTGGCCGTATTTACAGCGTGTCTGGTGGCAGATTTATGTTTTAAAATTTAAATAAAAAATAATATGTTTGATATATAATTTTACTAAAAGTATTAAAAGATAGAGTACAAATGCGGATTTCATTTTTTAAAGATAATGTCATCCAAATGTCTTCCATCCTGTTGCACACACACACACACTGTTCGAAACGGAGCCTCGTATTCCGTGCCACACGCTGCAGTAAACTTGGTTCAATTGCGCTGATTTCTCGCCGAATATTTTCTTTTAAGTCCACAACAGTTCGCGGATTGTTGGCGTAAACTATCTCTTTGAGGTAGCCCCACAAAAAAAAATCCATTGGAGTTAGGTCGGATGACCTCGGTGGCCACGGGTGGACACGCACCAAACAGTTACCCTTGGGCAATGTAATGGTTTTTGGTGCTTCAGTCGAGGATTGCGAGTTCTTAGAGCCCAGTAACGGCAATTTGCTTGTTTACGTGTCCGTTTAAATGAAAATGAGCCTCGTCGCTCCAAAAAATGGAATTCACAGTGCGAAAACGTTCCAACATGGTTTCACAAAAATATTTGCGTGACGCAAAGTCATTTTTTTTCAATTCTTGAATTATTTGAATTTTAAAAGGATGAAACTTCATATCTTTTTTCAAAATTTCATGCACGCATGCTCTTGGAAGTCCCAGTGAAGCTGCCCTTTTCCGTATCGAAAGTCGTGCATTTTCACGTAAACTGCGTTCAACCAGTTCAATGTTTTCGGGGGTCCTTGACGATCGACTAGGTCCTGGCCGTGGTGTGTTCATAGCCGAAGCAGTTGCGCGGAACCTCTCCACCCACGAACGAATTAAATTCACACTCGGCCCATCGCCTATCCGTTGAATATTGAAATGTGAACAAAACTGTCGGCTGTCGGAGCGAGTACGTAAGAATCGTTACTCTTGAAATATGCTTCAATAGCGAACGCGCGATGCTCACCCGACCACTGCACCACTGCACCACTGCACCACTGCGACATCGTGACTAAGAAATCCGCACGATCGGTGATTCTAATGACTGACCACTGACCACCTTCCCCACCACCCCGCACTGTTTATAACTTATTGAGATATTCGTTTTTTAAAATATAAATCTGCCGCCAGACACCCTTTACTGTTACATAAAAACTTTTTTTTTGTTCAACTTTTCAATTATTTTGTATTTGGAACACTTACGGTATTTTAAAAACTTCTTTCCATTTAGCGCAATTTCATATATTATTTCGTGTTCATTATCAAGTAACAATATGGAATGGGATGAGGGTGTTAAAGAAAATAAGGTTGCGGTGATCGCCTTGCACGAAGTGGGTATGAAGCCGTCAGTCATATTTCAGACACCTCAAAAGCTTGCTACAGCTATAATATATGGTCGTATATCGTACTATCACATCAACAAGTGCAACAACACTTCCGCTGTCCAGAAGAAGACCAAAAAATACCGGGGCGGCTGTGTGTTGTTTGCCGTTAGTACTAAAAAGGCTGTTAATGTTGTTAATGCCAGAATCCGTCGATAACCCATTAGGAAGCAAAAAATCTTATCGCGAGAAATAAAATTGTCGCGTATGGCCTGTTATAAAACAAGACCTGAAGCTCATCGACGATATACAGGAATTGCCCTAAATCAATCTTTACAATTAAAGATGCATGGAGTGAATCGATCAAAGCGAACGAACCTTCAGTCGCGATACAACAGGCCGGTGAGAGGCACAGAAATATCCTCTTTATCGATGAAAAAAATTTACGATTAATGAATACTACAATAAGCAATATGTGAAAGTGTACGCTCACAGTTCTAAAGAAACTGTGGTGGTGGTTGGAAAGGTATAACGCGGTCATCATCATCGAGCGTCAGTGATGGTTTAGTGGGTTACTTTGTCACAAAACTACATATTGTGTATCAAGATTGTCTTGGGTCATGTGGTGAAACCTCTCAGCAATACACTTTTTAAAAATATACCGTGGATTTTCCAGCAGGACTCTGCACTTTGCACACTGGTCACAAGGCACGAACTTCCCAAGCCTGGCTTGAAACCAACGTTCCGGACTTTATAACAGCTGAAGACTGGCCCTCATCTAACCCAGACCTCAACCATTTAGACTTCAAATTATGGTCAGTTTTAGAGCACATGGCCTACTGTTGCTCTAAACGATACAGCGACAGCGAGTCTCTTAAAAAATCTTTGGAGCAAGCAGTGGCGGTGGCAGTGGTGGAAATTTCCCTTGCAGACTGTGCGTGAATCCATAGATTCGTGATACGTGGCCAAACAGATTAAAAGCCTATATAAAAGCCAAAGCTGGCCATTATGAATAAAATATTAAATAATTTTTTTTTTGCTGAAACTAATGAATATGTAGGTAGAAAGGTATTTTCGTTTGTATCAGAACTTATGGCTGGACTAGGTACAAGTACTTTGTAAAGTACTTGTTCTCTTCGATCTCATTCCATACATACACATATACATTCGATGCTTATGGGTTTATATATTTCAGTATATTTATTGACACAGATAATTATAACTTTTTATAGTTTACACCTAAAATTTTAGCACAGGATAGCGTTTTTCGTATAATTTAAAGTGTTCCATGGGGTGCTAAAAATTGAAATTCTCAGATGTTGTTGTTGTTTACTATAAATTTAGTAAATTGTATTTAAATACAACACATATTAGGTTAAGAAGGTGAGGGTGGATAAACGCAGATAGTTAATGTTTGTATTGTTCTGGAAATTTCAAGTGAACCTTGCTCGTGTGAAACTCATTGCAATAGATATGTGTCTTATGATAAATCTGAAAGCTCATTCAAAATTTTAATCTGCCAACCGTTCAGCAGGGACATGAATTTTTCACATGAAGCTGATGGAAATAGACTGTAGTACTGACAGAATAGCTGATTAAACATTCTGCCTTTTCACGTCCTGATGCAGATTATCGTAGGAGCCATCTTGTGATTCGTTTGCCTCTACGCTATCTCCTTTATTTGATTTGTTTTAGATGGAGAATTCACGTCGCAGAATCATCAGATTGCAATAGATTATAATTTATTATTACTAACAGTATAAGCAAAGAATCTTACGGATAAGACTTCATAATAATTTGGCTTAAAACGTTGCAAGATTTCGAAGTTTCTACGGTAGGCAGACCTGGTTTGTAGACTATGTTTATATAACCAAACTTATGCGAAGGAAATAAGTATAACAAAAATTAATATATTTTCCATGTCCTTTTTAGATGCGGTTCACAAAGGCGTGTTTTCTTTCTGAGTTACTAATTTTAACCAGTTAAATTTTATTACTACCCTCGCGTCTAGGATCTAAAATTTTCTTTTAACAAATTCAATAATTCCACGTCGCGCTCTCTTTAGCAGCGAGCGCTAACGGGAGACGCAAGAGCCCATTAACGGCACAGCTCACTCCTTATAAGAATTTTACGATCCAGTCCATTGTTATGATAATATGTGACGCAGTCTTCTTCTTTAATACTATGCTTTATTAACACATCATTATGTGAGCCAGTACGTAGACAATAAACCTCTAATATTGTACTTGCTGAATCACGCTTATCTACTTTATTCTACCGCAGTGTCTATTTACGTTATTTGAATATGAAACGAAGACAAAGACCTAGTGGGCTAGGGTTCGGGCCAGATTTAGAGCGCTACATTACAATATCGAACAGAGCTATTGCAAAATGGACAATCACGTTCAGAATATTCTCTATTTAAAATTGATATGCTTGCTGATTTTAACTGTCCTCAATCAGCATTTAACAAACTGTGGATTCGACAATAGAAACTCGAACTTTGTGATTCATTCACAAAATTATGTATTATAATTGTGATGTATAAAATGTTAAAAATCGTTTATGCTGTAGTTATGACTCGATAGTCACCGCATAACTACAGCATAGCAAAGTTTTATTTCAACTGTGCTAATTGTCGTGGACGAGGAAAATTTTAATGTAGCTAAAGTTGCACTTCAGTTTCGCGTCAGTTGGAAACTGCGACGGCACTCGCGCGACCAGCTTTGGCAACTTTACGTTTTTAGTTGGATTCATTTTGTGTCAAAACTAAACAACAACTGTATTTTATCAATGCTAGCGGATGTTCGGTGTGCCCTCTGCCAACTGTTTTCAATAGCCATTCTAGACCTTAGGCCGCTAAGTAATGATATGGTAAATCCCCTTCACTATGTCAGTGTAAAACTATGTTCTGCTTCATAAAAACGTTTTGATTTTTTTTATTTATACTTTTTGTACACACATAATAAAAAAAAACACATGACTATCTTAAAATATAGGTATAAAGATGAGTTTAACTCTAATAGAGACCTCCAGAAAAATTTTGTTAATAGAAAAATCTTAGTATCTATCTAACAATCTGCTATCTTTGTACCTAAAACTTTGTTATTGAAAATTATAACAATTAAAGACATATTCAGGTTAGAGATATTTTCGTTACGAATGGTGTTTCCTTGAAAGTTTTCTTTTTACATTATTCAGTAAGTCATTTCGTGATGCCCAGTTCAAATATTATCCATCCCTAGGGAAACGTATTCGTTAAATATACATGGCATTTTTTAGATTTACGGTCATTAATTCCCCTGTATTAACTTTAACTAGAATTTATATACGGTAGATAAAATATACATATATTCCAGTATCACATTACAAATGTTTAGGAACGAATAAGAAAAACAGACTGGGTACGCTTCGAATATAATAGGATTTGAAACTTACAAGGTATTAAACACAAATAATAAATGAAAACAACAAATATAAAACGAAACAGAAAGTAAAAATAACCTTTACAGCTTCGACATTGAAATTTGTGAGAAAACGAAAACAAATACTTTTACACGAAATATGTTTTATTTGATTACTCCAACGCGAACAATATAAATAAACTTACGAGAAATGTACACAATGAATACAAATTAATTTAGAATATATATATATATATTATCTATGTACACTATAATTCAAAAGAAAGGCTGTAGACATAAAATATATTATATTATATAATTTAGAAACTTCATCTGTCACTACTGCCCCCTAAATACGTACAACGAGTACGTGCGAGGTAGCCTTGGTGTGCGCGATATCGCCGACAAAATGCAAGAAAGTAGGCTGCGATGGCGTGATCATGTAAAAAGAAGCCCGCCAGACTACGTTAGAAACTTGGTATTGCAGCTGACCCTCTCTGGTCGAAGAACCACAGGCAGATCAAAAACAAGGTAAACAAATGTAGTGTCAAGAGACTTGTGTGAGTGCCATCTGACTGACGATGATGTCCAGGACAGAGCGAAGTGGAGAGAAAAAATAAGGAAAGCTGACCACAATAGCTTGCAACAGAGAGAGAGAAGAATATGGAGAATGGGGAATGTACCCGAACTAGCCGGATTTTTGTGGCTCTATATATGTTGGGATGAATATATAGCTATACATAGTTTCTTTATGACATTATGTTTAAAATAATAGGTTGGCAAATATCTCCCTTCCGCCTTTTTGTCTTTTGAATTTCGCGGCTATGTACAAAGCGCTACAGAGCTCGTATCTGGCAATACTATACATAATTTGAAAGGTCTTGACATAACCTACAAAACGACGCTATGCATAATTAGTTTGGATATTGAGTTCAACAGTTATAGACGTGTAAACATGGAGTTCACTAACGCCGAAATTCGCGCTATTTTAAAGTTTTCCTTCGTTAAAGGCAAATCCGCTAGAGAAACGTTCCGTGAGATTAATGGTGTTTTGGGGGATGGTACTCTATCACTTCGAACCGCGGAGGAATGGTTTCGACGATTCGACATCTCGTGACATCGCCCAGGAGATGGGAGTTAGTCACCAAACCATTTTAAACCATCCGCAGAAGGCTGGATACAAAAAAAAGCTTGATGTTTGGGTGCCGCATGATTTGACGCAAAAAAACCTTCTGGACCGAATCAACGCCTGCGATATGCTGCTGAAACGGAACGAACTCGACCCATTTTTGAAGCGGATGGTGACTGGCGACCAAAAATGGATCACATACGACAATATCAAGCGAAAACGATCGTGGTCGAAGGCCGGTGAATCGTCCCAAACAGTGGCCAAGCCGGGATTGACGGCCAGGAAGGTTTTGCTGTGTGTTTGGTGGGATTGGAAGGGAATCATCCACTATGAGCTGCTCTCATATGGCCAGACGCTTAATTCTACCATCTACTGCGAACAACTGGACCGCTTTAAGCAGGCGATCGACCAGAAGCGTCCAGAATTGGCCAACAGGAAGGGTGTAGTGTTCCACCAGGACAACGCAAGACCACACACTTCGTTGATGACTCGTCAGAAGCTACGGGAGCTCGGATGGGAGGTTTTATCGCATCCACCATATAGCCCGGACATAGCGCCAAGTGATTACCACCTGTTCCCGTCCATGATGAACGCCCTTGGTGGTGTAAAGTTGAACTCAAAAGAGGCTTGTGAAAAGTGGCTGTCCGAGTTCTTCGCAAATAAGGAGGGGGCTTCTACGAGGGAGGTATTATGAAGTTGCCGTCTAGGTGGAAACAGATTATCGAACAAAACGGCGCATATTTGAACTAAATCCGATCACTGTAACACTTTTTATAAAGCATTGAATAAAGAGCAAAAAAGCGGAAGGGAGATATTTTCCAACCTATTATGAGCAATCACTCTCAAGTAACATCTTACTACGCACAACTACTCGTACTTGGTGAAGTTATTTTAAGGTGTTTTCGGTTTGATATGACTTAGAAGTCGTCAATCAAAAACCTATTCGTTTCTCACTAGGTGCTCCCGGTGTTTTGTGTTATTCATGAGCGACAGTGGTCTTTTCCATCTCGTTTACCAATCTAAAATAATGACGAAAACATAATTTCTCTCATATACATATGATATATTAGTTCCCAATGCAGTTTGAAAGCATCTGTTAAGATTAGATACAAAGATGCAGTGTTAATGTTCAGGTGTTTCTGATATTCAAAAATGAATCACTTTTTTGGGAGTAGTCATGACATAATTTCATGATTTTTTTTATTTATTTATACTAATATCTTCTGACTCGACTCAGAATTCTAGTCTACATACATAATTAGTGCATTAATGAATTTAGACGCTTATTTAAAATCACTTATTTCTATTTATAGTTACAGTCATTACAGAACAGAAAAATCTCCTTGTTTTGGAGTTTACTAGCTTTAATATTTGTTCGCGACTGTATAGCTAAGAGATGCGTTGATTCGTTGTTTACGACCGATTCCAGTGCTGATCGCGAGTCACTATATATTCCGAAGCTCTTTTCTTTGCTTGTTAATATTATTTTAGTAGCTTCACTGATGGCCAGAAGTTCTGCTTGGTATCATTAATATTTTATAAAATCTATCATCGGTTAGGTTTGCTCTTCTGGGAGTTTCAGACACAAATCAGATTGTCACGACGGCGGAGATGCAGGCAAACTTAATTAGCTGCTTCCCGGCCAATAATTATAGGAAATTGAAGGGAACCCAACGACGGTCGCATCACTAATTTCCGTGTACAAATTTGATCAGCGCCACAACTTGCCTTCCAGCACAAATTTGTTGTTACGGATACCTATCTGCAATATGAACTCGACAATGCGCTGAACAGTACAACCTCCAACAATGTGAAAGCGTTGTACATACAAAATTTCTCAACTTCTGTCTGATTCTAAATTGCTGACTCTATGGAACCAAAAATATTAATTCGTAACTTTCAAATATCTAGCCATAATGAAAATTACACAATAACAGGATATAAGTTGTGTTGTCAACGTAACGATAGGTTAACTAAATTAATTGTTAAGTCAGTTGATCATATGACTATAAACATTCTATCTCCGGGTATCTTTTTCCTTAACAATTCATAAAACTCGTTCAAGAACCAACAGTAGCAGCACGCTCATAGCAAACTGTATTATTTACCCAAAAAATATATATAACAAAATAGCTGCGAGACATAACTTACGGTAGAAAGTATTACGTATTGCGGAAGTATTAAGTATGAACTTTCACCATACTTAACTTACTTACACCTTACTTTTCTAACAACGGCTTTCTATTAAAGTTATTACGTAAAATTACCTGTGAAGAATGTTTCCCAAAAACCTTGGAAGACTTCAGAGAAGAGCGGATGATTGTAAGCTGTTCTTTACAAAGGAAGGGGCCCTCCTACCTAGAAATGAAGTTGGAGATTATTTACTAACTTAAGAAATTAATACCTCGCGATGAAATTTATTCTTGTTTCTTCCTTAAAAAGATTGTTCTCGTTATCTGAGCCGAACGTTTTCCTGTTAATAAATAATACGTCTATAAATTTCCAAAGTGGTGCTGATGAAGGCGATCTAACATCACTACATTACAACCACCACCTTAAGACATAAGACGTTAAGTCTAATTACAGCAGTACTTTCTTTAGCCCTATTGCTCTTGAAACCGGTAATAAGTTTGATGTTTGATGACGGAAATATGGAATTCAGTGGATTGCTGGGAGTGAAAGATTGAAGTCGCCTAATAATGAAAAACACTTTTAACGTCGCACGTCTTTCTGGTGGCTCGTTTTGATGAATTCTTTGTATTATTCCCAGCGTATGCTACGCCTCTGCAAATGACATTAAATAATATGCATATCCAAATTCAAAAGCCATTGTTACCCTGATGAACAGCCCGCTGTCTTGCTTAAACAATGAAAGTATAAATAAAATAATAAATTTAAATATTTCGTTACAGGTTGTTTTTGTAGGCAAATATTTTCATTCATCTCTCAAAATCGGTTGTTAAAATATAATAATAGTCATAATAAAAACTGTTTACTTAATTGATGTCCCAGTTTCTAATAAACCTGATACATTACTAGTCCATAACAGAGAAAATAAATAAATACTAAGAACTAAAAGAAGAGAGTATAAAAATTTGGAATCTTAACAAAGATTACTTAGTTCCATTGGTGATCTTTAGTACTGGAGAAATACCAAAACATAAAAATAGCCTCAAAATTTTAGTCTTTGTCTTAGATATACATAACCATGCGAAAGGCGGCAATCGTTAACACTCGTCAAATAGTCCGTAAGTTCCTGAACTCGCAAACTGAGCCACTTGATTATGACGAACCTCGTCTCTGTCCTCTAACAACACGGTTATATTTGCCGCTTAATTAAACGGGAGAAATAAAGTGTATCATAATAAGGTTATTAATCAATACAATAACATAGAAAAAATAGCGGCAAGAAGTAAATGGCTGAATTGATCCTCTGCGTTACGAGACAAGCGGCTCTGACAGAGACAGTTAAAGGTTATGTTTACCTTCGGATATTTGTAATGTATTAAATGTGAACAATCATTCTCCATGGGAAAAAAAAGCAAAAGAAGTATATAAAAACCTTTCTGTTAGTTGAAAGGGTTTCCCGGAAATGTAATTACACATTTGCCGAGGGAGTAGAAGCGCCGCCATGTTAACTCGTTTAACCGCGCCCGAACATTCCAGAAGTTATCACTTGCTGCGGGTCGGTACCCGGTTAATTTGAATTGCAATGAAAACGCCCTTTTCATGTTACAGACAGATATTTTTGATGAACAATAGAAGGACATCTTTTTTTCTAACGAACTACTAGGTTAGTACGGAGGACAAGGTCTCCCTTTGCGATGTCCGTCATAGTTATATAAAACTTAGCTTATACAAATCTATGACTGTATAAAAAACTAATAGAACAATTAAATGAAAGATTCGTACGAATCGGACGAAATGTATATTTACTACCTAAAATTACACAAATAATAGGGGGACCGGAAAGTAGTGTCGTTTCTGCGCATGCCAATACTTGATTGTCATTTGTCAGCTCATTGTTTTGTTCAGAGGCGTACCAAAGACATTGTGAGGTTATAGTGATTTCTTTACTTATAGACAATTGAATTACAATTTTTTTTTGTAGTTTTGGGTAAAATGGCCAGCCAAATACCAGAAGAGGTACACATCCGGCATTGCATGCTCTTTGAGTTTCGCAAGGGAAATAACGCAACAGTTGCTACCAAAAACATTTGCGATGTTTATCCAAATGCACTGGACATTCGTAAATGCCAAAGGTGGTTTTCCAAGTTCAAATCGGGTAATTTTGATCTTTCCGACTCGTATCGATCAGGAAGACCATCAGCGTTAGACAACGACGTGTTAAGGGCGGAAGTGGAAGCAAATCCGTGTCAGACGATCGAGGAATTGTCAAACAGTCTCAACAAACCTTGGTCGACCATCCAAGAACATTTGAAGCAGATTGGAAAAGTAAGCAGAGCAGGTGTTTGGGTCCCGCATAATCTGTCCGAACAGAATAAGGCTAACCGATCAATCACATGCAACTTATTGCTTCAACGACACAACACAGAAGCGTTTTTTGATCGCTTGATCACAGGAGATGAGAAATGGGTCCTGTATGATAACCCAAAACGCAAAAGGCAGTGGCTCTCTCCAAATGAAATCCCTCGGAGTACTGCTAAGCCAGGTTTACACCCCAAAAAAGCGCTTTTGTGTGTTTGGTGGAGTATTCGCGGCATTGTTCATTTTGAATTACTGAAACCTGGAGAAACTGTTACTGCAGACCTCTACAGCGAACAATTGCAGCGAGTCAATCAATCTTTAATTGAAAAGTGGCCAGCGATTGTCAACCGAAAAGGCGTCATTCTCCAACATGACAATGCAAGACCGCACTGCGCAAGGCGAACTCTAGAAAAAATTAATGAATTGGGGTGGGAGGTGCTGCCTCATCCACCATATTCGCCCGATGTTGCACCATCGGATTTCCACTTATTCCGAGCGCTGCAACACTTTTTAAGTGGCAAAACATTTGCAAATTTGGATGATATCCAAAATGCCATCTCTAGATATTTTGCCGAAAAACCATTTAATTTTTATCGATCAGGGATTGAAAATTTACTCACTAGATGGCAAAAGGTTATTGACAATGATGGGGAATACATCATTGATTAAAAATAAAGACTCGTTAAAAATGTATGTGTTTGTATTTAGCGTAAGAAAACGACATTACTTTCCGGTCCCCCTAATACTCATAAACTCATAAACGCTGTGCAGATCTAATAGCAGTACATTAACATGTGCTGCAGTAAATATTATCGGCGCTAATGTCCGCAACATGAATAAATATCGGAAATAGTATAGATATCAATGATCAAGTTTATAACACAAGGACCTTTTTCATTACTATAATAAGTTATTAGTGAAACGTCTAATGGGGCCTACAAAGTAACGGAACAAGAGTAAACTTCAACTGGTGAACATTTTCAAGGGACTCAATTCGTATAATTTTTTTACAATAAACTGAACAAAAATGTTGCTCATTAAATAGTCAACTGCATACATTTAATCTATTACTAAGATTTAAATTAATATAAAGAACTTAGGTTTATATTATGTATGTCATCAAATTATTACCATTATCATCTTTCTGCGCTGTTCTCTGAACTTCATATATCATAGTGTCGACACAACATTTTATTTCGCAATGTGGTAAAGATGTTTTTAAATAAAAATCCCTATTATTATTTACTCGGTATGGTCGTTTAAACCATGCAACGGAGTGAAAGGACCCAGTTTCTGCCAATATCCGCAAATAATGTCACCTGACACGCCGGAACTGGATCCTTCGGATTTCCGATAACGGCGCCTCTGTTATAACCTCGTTTGCGCTACAACAATTTCTAGCTTTGCTTTCACTTCAGTTTAGTTAAATTTAAACTGAATTAAGCAAACTTTGAATGAATATAAAACAACCGTTAATATAATCGAGCTGAATGTTTGTAAACCACGACGATGCAGACAAAGATAAGAAAGAGATAAAACAGGTTAAATATATATCTTGTTTGCTCTTTTATTTGGTTATTCGAACGCATGATATTCATACTAATCCGGTTTCAAAGACAAAAGTTAAAATCTGAATTGAAACGTGTTGAGTAGTTAAATGGATGGATTTCCTTTAATCCCAAACTTTATTCGTTATTAAATAATGAAAACAAACGCTAGTATAAACTAGATTTTACGTAATACTCAATGTTTGATAGCAAAGTGTGATGAAAATCTTCGAGGTGTACCGGTTAACCGCCTGCCTTATAACACGGATATCCTTATTTAGGTTTAGTTCAGATTGTGGTTTAATACTCGATTGCTCCAGGAATCTTCGAACAAGAGAGTGTGAACTGAAATATCATGATTATACTCTTATTCTGTCTATATGCTACTATAATATATCATAGAAATATAATACGATTTCCTGAAAACACACAAATAAATTACATGTACAATAACAACTGTAGTTGAGCGAATTGATTTAACCGAAGCCGGTAGTGACGTAATTAATTCAATGCGGAAGTTGTAGACTTATTTACATAGGATGTAGTTCACGCTTTGCAACCCTCGAGGAAGACGCCAAGTCTTGTATTGTTTGTATTCAATCAGGAAGTGGAACGTGCTGTATTTAAGAATATGTGTAAGACAAGGGGTTAGTATTTATCAATGATGTATTTAGAACTTCTACTAATTTCAGAGATTGATTTAAAACTCTGAGCTAAATTACAGATTATTAAAGATTGCTAGATAACAAGATTAATTAAAAATCCCTTGCTGGATTCGCCACCGGATATAAATGCTGATGCCATGAAAATTCAGGAATAATATGAGTACCATAACCAAGAACCTTCAGAACTTCTTCTCTTGCCGGGTAAGAAACGAAAGTGTAGGGAAGTCAGTAATATTACTACTCAAAGGCGGTTTGGCAAAAGACATGTAATAATTACGATGCGATTCTGAAGGTTCGTGCGGTGGAGTTCAGGTGCGGGTAGAATTGAATTCAATGTTATGGTTGTGTTCAATACATAAGAGACTTTGCCATCGTCTGCCTCGTCCATAGATCGTAGTCAAATATTCGGTGTGTTCTATTGACGATTGATTGAAGTTCTATAGACATCTGTCTAAATATTTCAGAGAAATATTTAATTAGCTCGCTGTTTATTTAATGCTATTTAAAATTAATTATTTCAATTCAAGCTTCATGAATACGATCATCTGCTGGAATTCATATAAAATGTTTCTGCTACATCCGGTTCCGTTTCAACATTTGATGAAGGAGCATTGTTCTGCTCTCCACTCCGGGTATCTTTTGTCGTAAAGCTAACCGTAGAAATCTTTCACAATGGAAAACGACGCTCACCTGAAATATTAATAGGGTGCACCTCTTACTAGTTAACAGTTACTTATATTACGAGGTTAGATTTGTTCTAGGTAAATAACTCTAGTTCTAGATCTAATATAATCAAGTTGATTTGATCAACAGAATTGATATTAGTTTTTTACCTTGTAGCTCGATAGACAGCACCAATTTTTGTCATTAAACAGTAGAGTGAGAATATTTTATCTTTCTTTTTATTAGACAGGGCTACATCGCCGATGCGATGATGTCGCCTAGATATTATTTAGTCTCAGTTTGAAAAGCGCTGTAGATTTTCAGCCTGTTCTCCTCAAGCAGTGGTGTATAAACATTACTATGTTACGATGTGAAAGGCGTTCTAGCTGATGTTATTACTGGGGTGATAAGATTCAACATCTTATGTCTCAGGAGATGAGCGCAATGTGGTGGAATATATACCATTTTAACTAGCGCCACGTTCTTATGAACAGGCGAATCACTTGCCGTCGGGTGAACGTCTGGCTCAACTCATCACTTAATTGATTAAATAAATAACCTGAAGCTGAAAGAGCTAGCAAATTTTTTTCCAACACGTTCGGTGCCACCTGCATACAACGAAGATCCAAGATATTTGTATAAAGACTATCTTTCGTACCTGGTGGGCCTATGACCTGACCTAATGAAGATTGCAGAGGTACTCGTACATATACGGGATATAATTTTTAATAATTATTGCCAACGCAGATATTGGAATAGTGGTCGCTTTGCTATCTTATAATAGTCTCTCTGGCACGCAGGATACTGAGTAGCGAGCTTATGTCAGAGTACTCATATTACTGTAAACGGTTCCAAGGTCACATGCTACGGAGTTTGGATCTTGTAAGGATTTTTTCAGTAATGCCTGACTAGCTAGTCTATTGTACTCATTTTGTAAATCTACCCTCGTACCAGCATTTATATGTTCTCGTCGTCAATATATCAGAGCTTAAGTATTCCAAACGATGGCACTGCTCCGTCTCGTACTTCATAGTTACTTAACATTATGATAGGTCGTATGAAACTAACAAAAGAATAAAATATTACAATACACACATTAAATGGTTTAAACAATGATTATAATAAATAATATGAAGCACCTTAAAAACGAATATAACACTAAGCGCTAACGTACGTCTCTAAAGTTTATTTGTTGTAAAACGACTATTATGATTAACGAGTCACAACATGTTTAGCGCTTAAAGTATTTAACAGGATCGCATTTTTACGACCTAAATTAAAAGTTAGGCAAACTAAGAAGTAATTTGAGAGCTAAATAGCAAAAACTAAAATGATAGCTCTTACAAGAATGCTTTCACGAATGCCACATTCAGTGTATAATACAAAATGGCGACGGCAAGATGGCGTCTGCATATTTTAACAGCTATTACGGTGCCTTATTGTAAAACGGTTCTTCAATTTAGTAGTGAACTTCACGAGGAACGACCAGAGTTGAATCATGAGTTTATGTACACGTACACATACACAATAAACATGTGAGCCACAATTACTGCCAGCAAGTTACCGAGTCGATGCTTCGATCCGACGTATTACTACTTCCAAGTATTTTTTATTGACAACAGGCAAAAATTTTACCTCAATTTCCAATGGTAGTAAATCACAATGGGACTGACGATGGTGAAAAGTCATCACCATCATTGTCAGCCGACAGGCATCCGCTGCTGGTCATTGGCCTCCCTCAAAAATCTCTGTTTATCGATCGAAAGCTACGAGAAACTATTTTTATGTAATTTATTATATTCAGATTTATGACTGTATTTACAAATATTATCATAGACTTATCTCCTCGTTATAAAGAAAGAAACACGAACAAATGATAAGGAGTACTTGTAAAGTACACCGATAGTAAGCGGACATCGCTAATTAGCTCCGTTGTTAAGAAAATTATATAAAAGTATAATATATATATATATTGCCTTTTATTTTGAAACTAATTATAGCTTGCTTTGTACTAAATTACGTAAATGCACAAATAAAGTTTATGATATATAGAACACCATACATGTATTGTTTTTATTTATTTATATCTAGACTTTTAGTTAACTGCAGCCCGCGGGACGGATGACCACCTCGTGTTTGTCATCAACTTCGAGCATCGTTAAATATTTTTTTTTTTTTTTTTGTGCAATGACTATTTACTGAACTGACGTTATGTGGCGGCTTATCTGAAAAATTTTTCATGCCTCACGTCCACATAACAAAAATATACGTAGCGATTGTGAAGAGATAGTAAGGGTGTACAGAGTCCCACATAACTCACGGGACACAAGCCAACCTCACCTGCTCGTGGTGCACCCTGCTAATCAACAAACGAGGTTCTTACTCCCATCAACTCGCATTGGCCTAGTGTCTACCGATCTGCCGGTAGACGCTGGACCAGTGGACCAACCATTTCTGTCATGTCAGTGACAGCCGATGGGGGAGAAAAGTCTTGGAGTGGAGGCAGCGTGCAGGTCGCAGAAGTGTAAGATGCCCTCCCTGCAGATGAACCGACGACATCATCACGGCGATCGAAAGTGGTCTAATGCGAGAATCTGAGGATCGCATTTGTTGTAAGACATAGGGGAAGACCTATATCCAGCAGTGCATAAACAAAGGCTGATAATGAGGATGATGATGATTGCGAATAGCGTCAAGGTATAGAAGTGTACTATCAGGAACAAAAGTTTGATTAAGTTTTTCAATCGCACTATATTAATTTAATGTATACCACCCGTATTGGTACATGGTTTTTAGATAAGAGCGGCATCCTGTTTTGCAACTGTTCATCCAGTTATCTGAAATGTATACGACTTCGCTCTTCAATATAATGTAATCAACTTAGTGTCGCAAATAACACCAGTCGTTGAAATCCAAACGCTGCAAAATGTTGGGGAAACTTTTAGGTGTTATTTTGTCACTATTTATCGGATGCTGCAGTAAGTGAGAATAATTTATAATCATTAAAACATTAAATATATTTACCGGTCACCAATATCAGACGGCTACTGATAAGCAAAGGCCTCTTTTAAGGATCCTCACGCTAATCAGCCCACCTTTATGCAAGGTTTTCCAGCACTGCGTCTACTGAGACATGGCTGCCACTCGAAGTTCTTAAAGCAATATTCCCTGCCCATTGCTACTTAAAGCTAATTACTTTCTGTTCCTTCTCATTTACACACTTTAAATGTACAGTGAAGCGTAGACACGTAGAGTTTTTTGTAACAAAAACTCATTAGCTTAATAATCTGCAGAATGGAGTAGCATTAAAATATTGCATCTTTTCCTGTATATATATATATTAAAGTACATATATTATTGGTATATAAAACCTGTTTCAATTGTTGATATCAAATGTTTTGAAGATTCTGTATTCGATATTTGAGTAACGTTAATATTCTTACCACATGTTAAAATATATTCTATACATAATTATCAGACGAAACATTAATTTCAAGTGGATTTTTTTTTTGCAGAATGTGACGTTTTCGATTACAATTTTAATCCGGAATTGTTGGGGTCGATAAAAATACACCGGATCCCAGCGATTTGGGAAGACGCGCGGCTGCGATGCAAACTCGAAGGTAAAACTAACTATACAATGGTATTACGTGCAAACATCCGCCTGCGTTATGTTTGCACGTGATTCTTTGAAAATAGAAATAGCCGTTACAGAATGGACTTATTCAATATAGAATTCTAGGGGCTAATAAATGACGGTTTACAGACCAGTTCAATATTCACTTTGTCTTGCAGGTGGAGTCCTGGCTTCACCGGTGAACACACAACTTTATAAAGAGTTGAGGAAAATTGTACAAGACCGGTTTCCTGCGGGCATCTACACCGGCATCCACGCGACATTCTCGAAAGGGGATTATTATTCAGTAGAAGGTTAGTTGTGCAGATCGAATAATCTTTATTACCTTTCTTTTTAATCTATTCAACATATAATTCATTAACAAATAACTTCTATTACTTCTTTTCCTGCTTCTAAGAACTATTAAAGTTAGTAATACGAATTTACATGTAATACAAGACGAAGCGAAACTTTGCTAACTGAAGTTTTCAAACATAAACCATTTTTTCTTTGATTTAAGCTGGACTTACAGGACCACACAGGAAATGTCTTGATACATATAGAGACAAGATGGTAACTTACAATAAACTCGACTCGTCGCACGTATAAAATAAAAGTAAAGAGAATCTATCTTTTGAGAATCTGAAAATTTGAAGAATAGTTATATTATTGTTTTTTTTTTTACTCAAACTTTATGTAAATTAAAACATTTGAAGGTATACCCCTCGGTCACATGCCAGTCAAATGGTCACCCAATGAACCAGACAATTACGAGAACAGTGAAGAGTGCTTGATCCTTCACAGCAACGGTACTGCAGCTGACGTGAAGTGCAAGCAGGTCCACCCCTACGTCTGTTTCAAACCAGGAGCTCCAAATCCGAATTGGAATCAAGAGAACTGTGGATACGGCGACACCGGTATGTAAGCATTGTAACATTTATACCAAGCAGTGAAATTTTCTTAAATACTGATTTCCAAAGTACAATTCATTCATCAACTGTAAGAATCTATATCAAATGTTCAATTTGTCCTTGGCAATATTAAATTTAAATATCGTAATCTCCAGCAACAGCGATGTTTAAAGTCTCTTTAGTCACTAAGAACCACGCTCATGACAGTTTTTCTGTTCACATTCTTACCTGTTATTTATTGCAATTATGTCATATATATAAAAAAATAACTGCTACTCGGGCACAGCAGCTAACAAAGAAGATCTCTGTATATTTCCGGGACAGATATGATCGAGTTTAGGTGATAATATAGTTTTTTAAACTAGTATCTTATAGTAGTATCTTAATATAAATCTGTTACTATGGAACCGTCGCTGAGTTTGGGCTGTCAATATATGAAAGCCAGAGTACACTTCACAATCATTAGCGTCTTTTTTACTTAATATCATATTAAATTGTGATGAATACTAATGATAAAATTAACATTATTTCCATACAGGTTACACCTTAGACGAAAGGATCGGAAGCTGCTATAAATTACATACTGTAGGTCGCACTTGGCCGCGGGCTTTTATGGCCTGCGCCGCGGAACAAGCTCACCTAGCTATCATCAACAGCGACCTAGAGGCCA
The DNA here is from genome assembly GCA_033220335.2 of Troides aeacus. NCBI lineage: Eukaryota > Metazoa > Arthropoda > Insecta > Lepidoptera > Papilionidae > Troides > Troides aeacus. Next base: position 12,070,188 of record CM067278.1, read on the forward strand.
AAGTTATTTCCGAGCTGTTCGCGAAACACCCAGATTCAGAAATAGCTGCCCCCATAACGAATATAGCCTCCATAGGTTTCCATAACTGGGGAGAGTTTCGAGTGTGGACCACCATTCACGGTTAATATTATATTATAACGCTTCATATATCTTTACTGGTAAACGTTTCATTACAGGACAATCTGAGTAAGGAAAATTGGACTTTCTGCGTCAGCAGTTATTGAGAAGAGACTATCCTATATATCAGAGCAAGCGATATATAATGATATTCCCATCTTGCCGTGTAAACATCCTAACTAGAAACAATAGAACTATACTTGGTCCACTACAAATTAAAAAAAAAAAACAATTGAGAAAGGAAACAATCATACATAACATAAAATGCACGATGGCAACGTCATCGTTAGAAGCAATATCAAACAGATATGCCTTACTAATACCTTAGTTAAAGACTAAAGAATTTATCACTTTCCAACAAGTTAACGTTTTACTTGTCTCGACGAAAGTTAATAAAAAAAACCTTAGTAATTACTAGTCCCTTAAAATTAATGCAATGATGTTTATTTAACATACTCATCAGCCGTTAGATTTCCAATCAGCATTAGATCCTCCCCTAAAGATCTCAATACCTATTGACACTGCGTGTTTCTATTAAAGGACAAACAATCCAAGAAGCGGGCTACTCGACCTTCGAGCCCGGACAACCGAACGACACGCGGAGCGGGCCCTACTGCGGCGCCATTTACAGGACTGGGGGCTTCGACGACTTGGCGTGCGACCTGACAGCACCATACATCTGCGAGAAGCCCCAACAAGTGATGCCAACCGCCAACGTCCAAATTGTACCTTAAAAAACATTGCAATTACAACATTATTACGTTTGGTCTCATTATTATATACATGTTTATCTAAATCGAGTATACATCCTTTTGTCCGTCTGTGTCACCTTAGCTTTCTCTAAAATCATTACGTATGGCACTGATTTGTTGGAATGAGATTTATTTGTTTTTCAAAGGTGATTCAAAAACCACTTTAATATTCATTCCCTCTCTCTCCTCAATTAAAGCTACGGTAAGCTTGATTTTATGTGAAACTCAAAGATTTTGGTTTCGATGTATTTAAAGAATGTCAATCGTCATGATCTGATGCAGAAATAATATAAGTTATGGTATACTAGAGTACATCTAAGCAGCCAAAGAATTGTATCCAATGTACTTTTGAATGAACATGATGAAATTAATCCGCAAATAACGCAATGCCTAAGATCGACGAGTGAAATTTTTATCACCAGTGTTCATTTGGAATCGAATCAATGACCTCTCTGTTACAAGACAATCAGTAATCGGCTGCATATTTAAGACAGTTAAGCGTTAAGACTTCCTATTACGTGTAGTCATTATTGCATTTTAGTCCACAATTAAGATGTTCACAGAGATGCTGAGCGTGTTTATGATATATCTAAATATATCGCTGGAGTGGACTCTTTCCCAAGGGACAGAGCATCTAGAGTAACACTTGACACGGGTCAAAGTAGATGGTTCTTAGAAAGCCTCAAAGAATATTTAATGCCACGTGAACTACAAACCTTTGCCCCTTTATGTATTAAAAAAACCATTGCATCATTTGAATACTGAATACCTTTTCACATAATGTCAATCCCCTTGGGTTACTTATACATTTTGTAAAAGTTTTCTTGTTTTAAAGCACAACTCATAGTCAGAAAAGTATCAGAGTAAATATCTGTTGTTTAAGACAGCACCACACACAGTAATTTGCAGTCATTATTGTATTTAAGCTTATTAAATTACTAGGGCGTCGGGACATCATATATCAAAAAGTGAAAAAATACATTCACTTATAGAAAAGTGACGGTTGTTCAAGTATAAAGCTTAAAGAACAGGATCACTGGAACTTCCGCGCAAAGAAACCAAATCCAATCTTCTTCCTCCTGCTGTTATCCCAGCTATGTGGGGTCGGCATAGTACATACTTCTCTTCCATATCCCTCTATCAGCCGTCATATCTGAATTAACACTCTTCTTACACATGTCACTTTTCACACAATCCATCCCTCTACCCTAATAACCATCTACCCTAATAACCATCCACGTTCAATCTCATTACTTTCTTTGTTATATGTCCTTCATCCCTCCGCATAACATGCCCGTACCACGCTAACCTCTTGCTCCTCAATTTCTCTGTCACTGAAGCAACTTTCAGACTTCCTCTAATATACTTTTTCTTAATTTTATCCATCCTCGTCACACCGTACATCCATCTTAACATTCGCATCTCGCCCACATGTAATCTCTTTTTATCCGAACCTTTGTTGGCCCAACATCCAGCTCCATACAATGCGACATGTCTAACGACCAACTTGTAGGTCTGTCCCTTAAGCTTAAGGGGCATTCGTCGATCACAAGTCGTCCCAGTGACCTGTCACCATTACATCCATCCTGTATTTATTCGGCTTCTCACATCTCGATCAATATCGCCGTCGCATTCTATGAGTGAACCTAGGTACTTGAAATCGGAGCATGTTGCTATTGATACACCTTTTAAGGCGATTGGAAAAAAGCTGATGAATCTACCGAAGTTACAGAACAAAAGTTGAGTTTTGGTCCTGTTAATCTTAAGCCCAGCCTTCTCCAATTTATTTCGCCATTTTTCCAACCTGCTCTGCATCTCACATTTATCTTACCCGACAAGTACGATGTCGTCGGCAAAAAGTATACACCAGGGTGCCTCCTCCTGCATGTCTGATATCAATGCATTCATTACTAGGAGGAAGAGATACGGCCTCAGTATCGACTCCTGGTGTAGGCCCGACTCCTGGTGTAGACTTATTTTTATTTATTTATTCCTTTTATTATTTTTACTACAATACAATCGTATACAATCAATCTATCATTCACTCTTAACATTCGTCAACAATTTTTCAGTTCACTATCTCGCACAATCCCCACTCCATTCCTCTTACCATCGCCCACAGTAGTAAAATTTATATCCTTCTCCGGTTTCTCGAGCTTTGAATCCTTTCCACTTCTTCTCTTACATACATGTGCGATCTCTCTTCCCCTGCCAGTCATTTTCCCTACATTTTAATTCGCAATTCTTAGCCTTACATCCTGGACTCGAGTGTTATGTCACACTCGTCCTTGGTACGACAATTCTAGTCCACTTTTCACAGAAACCGGAAGAAATGTGGCTTATGGGCGTCGCCTGCAGTGGACGCCCTAGCTCAGTCGCAATCATCATATTTATTGTAGTCCATACCGCCAATGTTTTGGCTAGAGTTTTTACGGCCAGCCGCCTGCCTGACACCAACCCTCTTAGGAAAGTATTGCTGGTTGAATAGCCGCCACCTTACGGCTAGGGGGATAAAATATACAAAACCCATATCGTCGCACATTGTGCATCAGTATTAATAAATTTCTATATATTACTGCTGCACAATCCGCGATTTCCCTTAGTCGGCTTATATGACATCCACGGCATGAGATGGTGCTGCGCTATTCTTAAGCCGGGAGCAGCACGGCAATCAATCTATTGTACTTAATGTAAAGAAAAACTTCCGAGCACTTGCGGCAGATGGCGGAGAAATAACCTCTCTCCTTGTGAGCGAATGTCCCAGCAGTTAGTACATAAGAGGTTTATTTAATAATTTTATTTGTATCATGCAGCTATATACATATATGAAATTCGTTGTATTGGTGAAAAAAAGTGTTTACTCCTAAATTAACATAACGTAGCTGACTACCAGAGATTCAGATATTTGGACCTTATTCTTCAAACAAATCTAACTCAAACACCGCAGCAATCTTTAGATATTAACAAAAGTACAATGTTGCCATAAAGCCACATTACCATTCTAATACCACAAGGAAACGAAAACGTAGTCGGGAATAAGAGGCATACCCATACGTACATTAAAATTTCTATATACTAAACTAAACAATGTGGCCAACTGCGCAATCGCCGGAAACGATTTACTGTATAATCTTTGTTTATTTCCTGATCGCGGAAATGAAACATGATACGTTACAAAAGAACATTGGACGTTGTTGTACACAAAAGTTCTCATTAATTTAATTAAACTAATAATAATAACACAATAATGACCTTGTTGTAAATGAAACGGCTGTTATATTATACGAGATTCGTACACTACCACACCAATTTAAATTTATTCATTGATTTTCTCCATCGATATAACCGCAATCGTATATAGCAAGGAGTAACAAAAAAAATGTTCTCATCTTCGTCTTTACTTTAATTACAACTGAACTAGACACATTCAATATCAAAATACTTAAAATAGGTTACCCTAAAATCAGTGTAAATACTCGTTGGATATACTAAGCTCTCATATCTATCACTCAGTAAACAGTTTGAGGCGGACGGACACTACCTGTGTGGTAACCAGCCAGACGAGATCAAAATATTTTATACTTGTTCTTCTTTATAGCTGAAAATTGATTGTCATGAATCTTGATATTATCTAAAATCAAAACAATCAACAAGTTTACAAGTGTCCACTTTTATGAGTTAAATAAATCTATTTTTTTTTATTTACGTAAACGCAGTATGTCTGTAACAGTAACTGTATGGAATTATTCTCTCCTCAGTCACTTTTTACGAGACACTAGGTATTTCTTCCATAGCCCTGTAGTCTCGGGCTAGTTAAAATAGGACTAAGGTGAGCCCTGCCAGTCGTCCTAAAAAGGTCTAGGCATCTCGTGGGTCTTGAGGGTGGGGCCTTTGTCGCTCTACAAACTAATCTGCGTGGGACTGGGTGAGGCTCAGCAATGGTGGTTAGGAAGGTTAGGATCCTTCTCAGAGACGTGTAACACAAAGTGTAGAATGTAGGGAGGTACCGGTGCGTTCTTTAAGAGATCCTAGAGCCTCGCTGAAGAATTTTTAGATTATTTTTCACTTCTCAGGGTATCTTTCGAAGATTTCACCCTCGAAAACAAAAATAAAAGGTATTTGTTCCATATCCCATCAATATTATATTGTGTATGTTAATAGTAAAACTATAAACATGCAAAAAAATATCATTACATTGATTCATACCTCGTAACAATGAAATATTATTGTTAATATTACCGCTCATACTCCAGCTGGTGTCAGGTCCTTAGATAAACGCGCTGCATCCTGTAAATACGACAATCTGTTTAATTTGTCATCAAATTTGCGTTTGTACAGAGCACGCCCTTCAAAATATAGTTTATTGTATCTGAAAATACACAAAGCCTGTATTCATAAAACTAAGCGATCGAAATGTTTAAAAAAGTCTGTTTTATTATACAAATCCTCCTTTGTATCTCGAGCTATGGTAAGTGCTAGTTAAGATGATTTTTATTAGGTTATTATATGTTTTTTTTAATTGAATCATCAGTCATTTGATGTGATGTTAACAGTTATTATTAGGTTAAATATTTTCATGTATCAGACAGCGTTAAATTAATGGCATTATGATACTAAATTTCACAATTTAAGATTAACACGGTATCTAGATTTGTAATAACCAATGCACCTTAAAATATTGAAAAATTATATTCCTATACTTTATTAAGGGTAGCCACAATAGGTACCTTTACCTTTTAATATTCTAAACAACTTTAGAAACATTTCATACAAAACTACATTACTGTGTTCCGATTAGAAGGCTGATGCCGCTAATGTAATTACTAGGGGTAACGAGACTCAACATCTTATGTCTCAGGTGACTAGCGCAATGTTATATATATATGAACCTAACCAGCGCCACGTTGTTACGGGCAGGCCTTTCACTTACTATCAGGTGCACGACCCACTCGTGTCGTTGCATAAATAAAAAAAAATAAGGAAATTGGAATTGGAGTTCAGATTGTAATTGATGAGTCTTTGTGTATGTTGTGTAAGAAATAATTCGCAGATAGAGTTCAACACTTTGTTGAAGTTAATGTTACAAATAGTAATGATAACTTTCAATAAAGAAACAAAGAAAAACTTTTTTTTGGCACATGACAGTTTAACATAAGCACATAAAATTTACACACACCGAAATGGCATCCAGCTCAGCTATACTTATTGATATGCTGCAACTAAAAGCCGCAGCGCTGATTGTCAGTTGGTGTCAGTGACAACAAAAAAAAGTAAAAATACTTAAAAAATAAAATCAACACTAAGAACGGACACAACCAATTATAAAATTTAGAATCCGTGACAAAAGCTTAGATATAGCAATACAATAAATGTTATAAATATATATGATATATGATAAGCGCGGAGCTATAACTACACAAAAAAAAAAAATAACACAAACATAACGCAGTGGAGACTACACTTTTACATCAATCTTTTGTAAGTTGAGTATATATTGTCTAACCTTACATTTAAATGTTTTAACGGTAGGTACATCGCGTGAGGTAGTAACATTTTTTATCATGTCCAGTCATAAGGTATCCGCGCCTTTTGCATTAGAATTAATATTATCTATAACTTCCGAAATATCATATCAGCCACATCAACAAGTTTTAAAACAAACCGTTCACTTGCATATGTATGCGATCTGCGGAATTTTAAATCTAATTCATCCACAATGTTGCCACCGGAGAATATCTGTAAAATGTTTATTTAATTCATCTGGATGACAGAGATAGTAAGGTATGTTATAATCTGATTTCTAAGGAAGAATACCTTTCTTTAGATATTTTCATAGTTTCTTTGGTTGATTTATATTTGTATTAATGTATTTTGCAAAAGAAGCCTTTTTTTCTTTATAAATAGCAATGTATGATGAGATGACAATGCGTAAATAGTGCCAAAGTTCTTATTGGTGTCACTGAACAATACATAAAAACCGGTTTGTTACTATTTAAGAGACTATGAACTCTGCCTTACTGCAAAATGTGTTTTTTATGTTTTAATAAATTGTTAATTGAAAAGTTTTAGTGACAGAGTGTAGGGAATACCGTTACGACTACAATTACTATCAGCAAGTTGAAGGCTGGCTTAAAGTGCACCGCGTGCCGGCGACCTGGCAAGAGGCGCGGCTGCGGTGCCAGCTGGAAGGTATGGTTGTACATTAGTCAATCAATATCAATTTATGAAGACATATTAGCTGAAGTAAACCTGAGTTTTCTACTGAGAATCCTTTAAAATTAAGTGGTATATAGCATAAAAAACCAAGTAGTATTTTCATTAAATATGCCACCTGTTGACGAAATACACAAATATTCAATATGCTTAGAGTCGTACAACGCCCCATCTGTTAACGTATTATAAAACTGTGTAACTTACACATTTTCAAGATTTTTTTTAAACGTTAATATTACTTAACAATTTGACAAAAACTGTTGAACCTTAATATTACTTCGGCCTTATTATTATTCAGCTTGCTACTTTATATTATTTAACCTGTATTACACGTGTGCGTGTATAGCATAGATTAATAATATAAAATAATAAAATTGAACGATTGTTCTCACATTTTATAATGGGAACGGGAACGGGAACGGGAACGGGTCGATCATCGTACCAGGCGGTATATCTCCAACCATTTTGTTTCCTCCTCCTTAAACTGAGCTCGTGTTCTGAATGGCCGACTGAAACAGTAACTTATTTTATATATATTTTTGAATACATTAAATAAATATTTTCTTAAAACTATACATTGATAACTTATATTTAATCTATTGTATTTAAAACTTAATAATCTTCTCGTGTTCCATGTGCAGGGGCCACACTCGCCTCACCCACTAATGCCCGCATGGGCACTATCCTACAGGCCATAGTAAGTGCACACTTTCCTGGTGGTATATTCACCGGCGTACACGCGACCTTCTCCAAGGGAGATTACTTTTCAGTCGATGGTATGAAATGAAGGCAATATATTATTTTTTTTAAAAAAATATACCTAATTTGTATCCACATTTTAACTGTAATTTCAGGAATTCCGCTAGGCAGAATGTCTATCAAGTGGGCGCCAGGCGAGCCTGACAATTTTGGGAACAGCGAGGAATGTCTAATGATTTCATCGAACGGCACCAAAGATGTTAAATGTACTCAAGTTTATCCTTATGCGTGTTACAAGAAAAAGACTGGCCCCGTCGTGCACACTGAATGCGGTACCATAGATTCAAGTGAGTAACTGATAAGCCAATTGACGATATTCACGTCAACTCCTTTGTCAGCGATACCATCTATGTCGATTTTATTTCACACATAGCTTTAAGAGAATACAAAAATATTACCTAGTGTCTAACGGGCCTGTCGTTGTCCGACCATTTGTTACAGGTTATCAATTGGATGCGAGGACAGGAAAATGTTATAAAGTTCACTACGTCGGTAGGCCGTGGTCCAGAGCCTTCATGACCTGTGCTGCCGAAGGAGCGTACCTCGCTATTATCAACAGTGATGTCGAAGCCACAGTATTAAAAGATTTTTTCGCCAGATATCCCAATTCTATGGTTACTGGTGATATCAAGGATATAGCGGGGATAGGTTTCCACGATTGGAATGAGAGGCGTGTGTGGACAACTATACACGGTTAGTTTAATCTACTAATAAGAATAGGTGTTAATGGGGATCAAGGTTAAGAATCATATGGCATATAGGCTAGTTTATTATTTCGCATTAAGGCATCACGATTAAAATATCTTGAGCGGATCATGTACGGTACGCTGTAACTATAGCAACAAGATAAATAATTCAAACTTATTGAAATTAATGTAGTCATGCTTTTTATTTTCTTCTATTTGTTCTTAATTCACAAGCTACAAGTCAACTTTGGAATGGCTTTCACCTGATGGTATTAAATAAGCTCTTAACTATTATTAGCTCTTTAAAATGTTTGCTGGGCATCACATTGTGCTTGTCAACTTCTATCTCAGTATCCTAGTAATTTTGCTATTCATACTGCTCGGTAAACCGGAGCGCTGCAATAAGTACACACTACAGCCTAGATAGTCTCCAGCAGGAATCCCTACACGAACATATAAATTAAAGGAGCGTACTTTAGATTTTTCATTTCCCAGGACAATCGATTCAAGAAACCGGCTATACAACCTTCGAGAAGGGGCAGCCGGACAATGCACCCAAGGGCGAGTACTGCGGTAGCATCTTCAGAAGTGGCAAACTGAACGATGTCTGGTGTTATAGAAACGCGCCATTCATATGCGAGAAAGAGATTGACAGTCTTCTCATTAATGATTATGATTACTAATATTGAATAACCGAAACTCTGTCAAGTTATTGATTTTAATGTAATTAAAATCCTCTATATGTACTCCTTTTTTATGCAAATCAAATACCACCATACCCAAAGTGTTCCCTGGAAATGTTCACACGCAATGCCTACGTCACGGCCATTACGGTCCACAGCGCGGTACCGAACGAATTAAAAACATTACCTACGTATACATTTAAAACTACTTTAACAAATTGGCTCCTAAATAAAGTGTACTATGCGGTAGATGAATATTTAAATGTTGCTGCTCCTTGATAATTGCTTAATGTTTATTATACATTATTTCTTTGTCGAGTTCATTTAGTTTTATCATTGGGTCAGTACTGCTTCACGATAAGCGAAATGTGTGCTCTCTATTCTGCTATAACCATTTTCATAAATAAACTTATTTTAACTTTTTTTTTTGTAGTAAATCATTATTAATGATAGAGGTGATAAAATTATTCTGTCTACAGTTTTATTTAGTATTATCCAATTTTATTTCTTGGTAACATAGATCTTAGTTAAAATGAAAAAGAACACACAAAATGATCTAAACTCAAGGTAATAATGAAGAGCCAGTCAGAACGTTCATACTTCACGAACTTAAGAAGTAAAATTTTACTTCCGCAAATTTATTCAACTATCGTAAAGGTCTCTATCATAAGTATAAACTAGTGAACCTTTTTTAATAGATAATTTATGGGAAAACATTAAATTCCCAGGGTCGCGAAATAACTTTATCATTATGGATGACAGGTGTGGTTTTGTGGTACAGTTAGATATGAATGCGGTCACATTATAAATAAATAAAACTGAACCCCAACAATTAAAGCAATGGTCTTCTAACGACGGAACCATTACGGAAGGACTACTGAAAAGTGTAAATAAAGCCTTTGAACACAATGCGACATTTGCTACTCGAAGCTTTCATTTTATCTTTTATCTTCTTATCGATTGGTATGTTACAAATCATTTACTTTTAATTCTGATTTTCATTTATATTGGATCATTATCGCATGAATTTGTGTCTATAATGTAAATGCAATTAATATTAATAAAGTTATTACTTTTATAGAATGTGGTCAATCCGATTACGAATATGTACCTGAAATGAAAGCATGGATACAAATCCATAAGGTCCCGGCATTGTGGAACGACGCGCGTCTTCGCTGTAAACTCGAAGGTAAAGCTTTTGTAAGCTGGTGTTAAATTTATCTTGCCTGTGATCAGTACTGTTTATACATCGCTATTCATCTTATGAAGATCCTGAGAGTCTCTACGCGTTATCGTATAAAAAACAGATAGGTTTGAATCTTACGTCTCAGAGAAATTAGCTGAATAAGGTTCTTTCTTCTCTTAACTTTCTCATTAACGCCTCTTTGTTATGAGGAAACGGATTACTTACCATGTGTTTCGTTGAATAATATATCGGCTATAACTCAACATAACTTTGTTCTAATACATCATAATAATAACTATGCTGTTTCTAGGAGGCGTCTTAGCTTCACCAGTAAATCAACAACTACTATTCAGGTTGAGTCGAGTGGTTTCGGAGCACTTCCCTTCCGGGATATACACAGGCATACACGACACATTCTCAAATGGCGACTATTTCTCAGTCGAAGGTGAATTTATTAAATTATCAAGTGCAGATATGAATAATTGTTCAATGAAATTTATATATCGGTGATGAAAAATCACCTAAAAGAGTAATTTAATTTTAATAGACACCATAATTTCTAAATCTTTAGTTTACAATTTTGTACGACAGACAGCTATGCAGACAGTTTTGAAAACTCTCTTCCATCAAAAAATCTTAAGAACTTAAGCCCTTATAATTATAACTTTAGTTTAATTGAACTAGTTACAAGTTCAGCGTTAATAATCACGAAAATAGCGAGAAACATACTACAACATGTTCCTGCAATTTTTACAATTATCTAATCGTATACAATTTTAACCAATTTTAGGAATACCCCTTGAAAAAATGCCTATCAAATGGTCACCGAACGAACCAAACAATTACGAAAACGGGGAACATTGCATCATCCTCGAGAACAATGGGACTGTAGCCGACGTCAAGTGTACAAAAGTTTATCCTTACATTTGCTACAGGAAAACGCTCAGTCCTGGAAAAGAGTGTGATTCTATTAATGATGGTAAGATCAACTTAGTCTACACTAAGAATTAAACAAAATCTCTGTTGAATTTTACAGAAATATTAAGGCCCTCCACGATATTTTTGTTACTGTTTAGTGGTAGCTTAATCTTAAGAAAATGTCTTGTTATAAATCATCGATTTTGATGGGAATTAAAGAATATATATCGGTGACACTACAGGAATACACATAGTAATAATAATATATTTATTTATCACCAATCATCTTACAGGTTACCAACTAGACGTTAGAACTAACAGTTGCTACAAGTTCCACTCTGTAGGCCGACCCTGGCCGCGCGCGTTCATGGCATGCTCTGCTGAAGGAGCCCACCTGGCCATCATCAACAGCGAACTTGAAGCGAGAGTGCTTTCGGAGCTATACAGCAAGCACCCTGATGCCAATATCACAGGAGTCATAAAACATGTCGCTTCCATAGGCTTTCACAATTGGGGAGAAACCCGCGTTTGGACAACAATTCACGGTTTGTATATAATTTAATTCCTCTTTGCAACCGCTGTTTATACAAAGGCTGCAATTACTTACCGTTGTTTTAATATTTTTGTATTTGCGTATTCAAAAAAAAATTTTCATCTAGGACTATCAATAGAGGAAGCGGGCTACGCAAAGTTCAATGATGGCCAGCCGGATTACTCAGGCAAAGGTTGGTACTGCGGCGGGATGTTTAGAAATGGCCGTCTTGATGACCTCACTTGCGAAGTAACCACACCATTCATTTGTGAAAAGCCTCCTGTTGAATCCCTCGTTGATGAAGTTCCATTTGAATCGACTCCTTTCTAGTACGTGGTAATTCTTCTTTTTCCTAAAGTGCCTCTCCAACTAGTGAAGATTGGCGATCAGCGTTTTTTTTTTTCCATGCTAAATACTAGAGTAAATTGTTATCGTAAGTTTCGAAATCTATGCTTTGGCTTAAAGCATGCTTACCAGCTCTAGCGAAATTGTTAATCCGTTTATGCTTAATTTTAAAACGACTAATGTATTAGTTATAAAAAATATTATCGACATGTTTCTTTTTATATTTTATACAGAAATATTTATTTAATTATTTATTAAAGCATCTAAAAAAATACAAAATATGTTTTTTAATAAAAGTACAGTGCACCTGGCTCATAATAAAGCAATGATAAAATAAATTATATTACGAAGTCGTAAAACGACATGCAGCACCCCTACCGACGGGCTTATAACAAGAAAATTGAATAATAAGTCATAAAATGTGCCTTATGTGAAGAGTACTAGATTGCAAAAACAATTATTCCCATGTGCTACACTACTGCAAATTTATTTGATTTAAGATGATGATAACTAAATATAAATATTTTGTGGTATATCTCCGCTGCCGTAGACCACTTAGGTAGGTCCATCCACAGCGGGTTGAAGGTTATCGAGGCGAGTAAAATCATTTTAGTAACGAAACTTAAAAACTTATGTTTTAAGACGACGAGCCGACTGTGGTAAAGTATAACTCTACCAGGATCTGATGGCAAAACGGGAAAAAAGAAATTGACGCTAGCAAAACTGGGGAAATTGGAGTAAAAGCGTTTTGATACTTCTTTTCCTAATAGCGGCTGATTCTGTGTGTGATACATGCGCATACATGAGCTACTACTGACTCCTTTCTGCTCTTTCCGGGTCAGTAGAATCCCTTCTTATTGTTAATCCCTTCCCAAAGTCCGCATTCCCTTACTTTACACATCTCCCTACCTAATCCTTCTCATTTCCCCTCCGCCAAACCAGTGGTAGACCGTGCCCAAGTGCTGCGTGCCCAGAAGCGAGTCTGGGATTAGCGTGTCATTGCCCTGGGACTGGGTGACCCCAGAATAAGGCTAACCTTGCCCAAACATGCGGGGCTCTGTTTGAATCGACGAATTTTTCCCTTGCTGCTCGTGGGAACGCTGATGATGAAACACTTTTCATGCCAGAATGGCGGCGACATGGTTAGCAACCCGTCACGTCTCGTCTCCCAGGGGAGCGAAAAGTGGGCTGCCGATAGCCACTTTGCTACTTTGAATGTCAGAGGAGGAATGAAAGATAAAATTGATGATGTATGTGAGATGATGAGGGAAAGAAGAATTGATATTCTATGTGTGAATGAAACTAAGCGGAAAGGATGCGACACCACCATACATGGACCTTACACAGCCTACTGGTCAGGAGTCCCTGAAACCAGCAGAGGCTGTCAAGGAGTTGGTGTGCTGCTTTCTGCTAGAATGAACGAATGTATGACTGACTTCGGGTGTGTGAGTCTTCGACTCATGTGGGTGAGGTTGAAGGTTGGCCTTACCCACATCTTCATTCTAAGGGTATATGCTCCACAAGATGCGGGATGGAACCGGTCTTCGAGAGCCCAAACCGAAAGGGAAGAGTTTTGGCATAGTCTGAAAGATGTTCTGAATGAATGTAGGCGTAATGAAAGAATTGTAATGCTTGGAGATTTTAATGGATGGGTTGGAGTGTAGCGTGATGGATATGAAACTGTGTTAGGGAAATTCGGTGATGAAAGAGTGAATGAAAATGGAAAGAATCTACTTGAGGTCTGCTTGGAGTGGAATCTTGTGGTAACAAACACAATGTTTGAGCACAAAAAGATCCACAGGTACACAAGAAAAGAAGGAAACCAGGAAAGTATGATTGATTTTTTAATGGTCGATAAGAGATTGAGAAAGAAAGTGCTAGACACCAGGGTGTACCGTGGCACTGCCATCGACACTGATCACTTCCTGGTGTTATGCCGCATAAGGGGGATCTTTAGGCGATGGCGGCATCATGTTCGGGAACCCATTAGTGTGCTAGAAACAGTGAAAGTCGAGGTTTTGCAAGATGATGAAATGAGAGAGAAGTATAAGAGTAAATTGATTGATAAGTTTGACAGATTAGAAGGAATGTGTGAGGTTGAAGAGTTATGGAAGTCGATCAAGGATGGAGTTGTGAATGCGGCCACTGATGTATGTGGTGTGAGCAAGAGAAGAAAAGGAAGTATGTTGAAGACTGTAAGTGCAAAAATTAGGAAGGCGGTGTCTGAAAAAAGGAAAGCATGGCAGGATTGTTTGGCAGCAAAAGCCAATCATAGAATGGACAAGGCAACGATAGAGGATGTACAAAATGCGAAGAATGAGTATAAAATATGTAAAACCGTAACAAAGGAAGTGGTGAAAAGAAAGAAAATGAATGATAGAGATGAATTTGAAAGGTTATCTGATGACTTCCAGACGAACATTAAGTTCTTCTGGAAGGCAGAATAGCCAGAGCTAATAATACAACCTCACATGGCAAAATCAGGAACCAGAATGGAAGCTTTGTGGCAGGTGAAGAATGTATCCTAAAGAGGTGGAAGGAATATTTTGAAAGTTTATTCGAGAAAGAGGATAGGTACGTGCCAAACCCCGGTAGGGGTCAAACTGAGAGTGGGGATGAAAGTAACATTAGTATGAAAGAGATTTTAGATGCAATGAATAGTATGAAGTTGGGTAAGGCTGCAGGATATGATTGGATTACGGTCGAGATGCTGAGAGCTGGACAGGGCGTGGTAGCTACTCAGCTGTACTACCTTTTCAATCTTTGTTGGAGGAGCGGCAAAGTGCTAGATAACTGGTGCAAAGCCGTAATCGTTCCGGTATATAAAGGAAAATGGTCACAGCAAGACTAAAAACTATCGTGGCATTAGCTTACTGAGCGTTGTCGGCAAACTGTATGCAAAGATACTGATTAAAAGAGTGATGAATGAAACTGAAGAGAAAATTTGGGATGTACAAGCAGGATTTAGAAGTGGAATGGGATGCATGGACCAGGTCCTTTCCTTACGTAGCATAACCGAAAAATGTTTGGCACATAGTTAAAAGGTCTATTGCGCTTTCATAGATTTGGAAAATGCCTTTGACAAAGTGGTGAGGAATGAATTGTGGTCCATATTGTCTGCTTATGGGGTAAACAGCACGCTGATACGAGCATTGAAATCACTTTATGAGGGTTCTAGTGCTTGTGTCAGGATAAACGGAGCTTACTCAGACTGGTTTAGCATCCAGAAGGGTGTTAGACAGGGATGTGTGGCCTCACCGTGGCTGTTTAACCTATTTTTAAACAATTGCTTGAAAGATGAAAGATAGTGAGTATGGACTAAGATTGAATGAGTTGACCGTCAAGTGCCTCCAATATGCTGATGATCAAGTTTTATTATCATCATCGGAGAGGGAGTTGCAAGCGATGGTCGACATGGTGCATGGAGCTTTAACAAGTAAAGGAATGAAAGTGAATGTAAGCAAGACGAAAGTAATGGTTTTTGAAAGAGAAGAATGTATGACAAACTGTGACATTATGATTGAGGGACAAAAAGTGGAACAAGTGAAAGAATTTGTATATCTGGTTTCACAGTTTACGAGAGATGGCAAGTGTGATGGTGATATTGAAAGAAGAGTTTTAAAAGGGAATCAAGTCAATGGGGCACTTCATAACTTTATGAATAGCTGGAATGTATCACAAAGAGCACGACTGGCTGTGCATAGAGGCATGTCGGTCCCCACACTGATGTGTGGTAGTGAATGTTGGGTATGGTAGAAGAAACATGAAAGAAGGATTAATGCTGTGGAGATGAGAAGCCTGAGAAATATAACTGGAGTGAAACAGATGGACAAAGTGAGGAACAGTGTGATAAGGAAGCGGTGCTGCGTGGTTG
This sequence comes from Troides aeacus, assembly GCA_033220335.2. Taxonomy (NCBI): domain Eukaryota; kingdom Metazoa; phylum Arthropoda; class Insecta; order Lepidoptera; family Papilionidae; genus Troides; species Troides aeacus. The sequence continues at coordinate 12,086,253 of CM067278.1, forward strand.
AAGATGTAGTGACAAGGATAGAGAAAGGGATGCTTAGATGGTTCGACCATGTCGAAAGAATGGATGAAAGAAGATTAACGAAAGAAATATACAAGGTAAGAATGATTGGAACAATCAGTGCAGGTCGACCTGGACGGACATATTCTGATCAAATTGGAGATGTCCTAAAGAAAGGCCGGATCAAAAGCACACGCAACCGACGAACGTGCATGAAGACGCTTATGAAAGTGGAGGAAGCGAGAGAGGTGTGCCAGGATCGTAGCAGGTGGAGAGAGGTGGTCTCTGCCTACCCCACTGGGAACGAGGCGTGATATATATGTATGTATGTATGTATACATGCAAATATAAAAATTTATCCAATGATCAAGGATAATTTTTGAAATCTTACTGTGGCGAATGTGGAGTTCGAAATTTAGATGAAAACTCCAATTACTATGTTCATCCACAAAAAATTCTTCATCGGAAGAGGAAGACGAGGAAGTAACGAATTTATGATAAACCTTTCATCCTGCATCTCAATACTCGATCTTGTTCTATGAACTGATTTTCAATTTTTATTATATGTTAACAAGATTTTCGCCATTCAAGGATCCCTGTTTGAGAGAAAGCTTGTTTTGTTAAACATTTTATATCACTTGCAAATCTATTGACGTTTCTAATCAACCAAACGTTTTTTAATGTTAATAAACCAAAGTAGACTTGTCATTCCTATTAACCAGTCAACGCTTGCACATGGCTCTATATCGATGATGGTGTTTGTTCTGCACCTTGTTCATCAAGCATTCTTTGATAAACATTGAAAACAATATTAATTGCTTGCGATCGAAAAGGTTTCTTCGACATTTTCACCACTTTTTAAAGGAAATTTGAAGCCAAACCAAAAACAAATCCTCGAAATTTCGGTTCACCAATGACATTTTTTTTTGTTGCCATATAAAAATCGATATTTTTTAAACTTTTTTTTGCCGTCAGATCCTGGTAGACCTATATATATCTACTTAACTAGTGCCACATTATCAGCCAAAAGAGTTTGAATTACCGTCATGTGAAGAAAATTAAACGCATTTTTTTTAAATATGCATCTCGTCTTGTTTGACATTTCGATTAATGGTTATACAACACAAATATTTTTCACAGTATAAATTTAAATATATTACGTTATAAAAAAAAATTTAAAATATTATATACAAGTTATACAATTTAAGTTTAATGTTGTTATTGTAACTCGAAAAAATAACCACATTAATTTAACGTATTTTTTCATTTATTTAAGTGTTAGGATCAATTAAAATTTTTGAACGAAACGCAAAAGAGCGCCAAGCGTAATTTTTACTTCGATTTGTCAACGTTTACTATTATTAAAGTTGCAAGCTTTTATTAAGAAATTATAACATTAACATTACGGTTTAAAATGTGTGTGAAAAAATTGTTCACCTTAATTTTTGTGCGCGAAAATGATCAAATTCTTTTAGGTTTTAAGAAGCGTGGATTCGGTCAGAATAAGTGGAATGGTTTCGGTGGTAAATTAGAACCCGGTGAAACAATAAAAGAAGCGGCAGTGCGTGAATTGAAAGAGGAATCCTGTTTATGCGTTGAAAAGAAAGACTTGAAGAACATTGGTCGTTTAGAATTCACATTTGAAGGTGATTCGGTGGCGATGGATGTAAGAGTTTTCTCGTCAACTATCTATGAAGGTATTCCCACAGAGACTGAAGAAATGATGCCGAAATGGTTCAGCTGCAACACAATACCATTTGACAACATGTGGCCTGATGATAGGTATTGGTTTCCGTATATGCTGCACAATAAAAAGTTTTATGGACGCTTCCATTACCAAGACGAAAAAATTTTGAATTACACCATCAAAGAGTTAAATTCCTTGGAGGACTTTGTACTAACAGAAATTAAAAATTAGAAGTTAAAGTATGTTAGTGATTATGCTAAAATAATCATTTTCTTTATACTGTTCTGTGAAGGTAATGTATAGAACACTTTCTCAAATTGATTATTTATAGTTCAGTATTATATTTTTAAGAAATTTATGAAAAATCTACAAAAAATATAAAGTAGAGGCATTAGTAATTAACTAAAAATATAAAAGCAACACCTATAAGACCTAACATTTAATTGACTTATCAATGATTGTAGCCTAATATTGTATAAATCAGATAGATGTTAATTTTTATGAGATTGTGATTTTATCTATGAACCAAAAGGTTCAGTTATTAATGAGTGGATTTTTAGGTGACACTGTAATCTATAGATACATTTTGTACTAAGCAAAAATCTATAACGAAAGTAGTCATCAACTCTAAGAAAACATGATTTTTAATAAAGACATTTTTCTTCAGCTGTCTTTAAAAAAAAATATTTTATTAATATAACATCTAAGAGGCAAATGAGCAAGTTGGGTCACCTCATGGTAAGTGATTCACCGCCACCCACGGTCACCAGCGATGCCAGTGCTTTAGCTAAGAATATGCTCTTTTCTTGAACAACCCAATGTCGCAGTTGTTGGGGAAGACCGCTGATGGCAACGAATTCCAAAGATTTACTATGCGTGGCAGAAAACTGTTTTTAAAACGCATTGTAGTGGAACGCCAACCATCCAGATGGTGAGGATTATATTATTATGATTAATAGCATTAACTAGTCCATTTAAATGTTTGTGTAAATGTAAATGTTAGTCTTTATTATATGAATGACTAATTTAAACCTTTAGCCTCAGGTATAAATAACTCACCTCAATTAACTTGTTAGTGTATATTTTATATGTGAGGTAAATAACAAACTAGACATAATGTAAAATTAAAATCAAAGATTTTTTTTCCCCTGAAAGCAAGAAGCTTTCATATTCTGAGTGTCTGTTACATTTACATTGTTTAAAAGTTGCCACTCTTTACTGTAGGATAGATATTGATTCTACTATATGAAAACTTAATTTATTTTTCTATTGATTAAGACACTAATATTTTGCGTTTTGTTTTTTTTCTCTTAATAAATAATTTATTTTATTATGGTTGTGTTTAGAAGTGAAATATAAGCAACACACAACCATTTATTTATAAAATGTATGTTAAAGTATTTGTTATTGGACAATACTTATTGCATTAAATGTGATTTGCACACAATGTATTTTTAATTTCTTTTTTTTTTTTATATTGTCACGCCTTTTTAGCAGTAGGGGTAGGCAGAGGTGAATTAACACCCACATTTCGCTAGATGTGGTCAGATTAGGTCCCATGTAACAGGGGGCGACCCTGTTGCCACTTTGTTGGGGCCACCACACGCACACACAAAGATGATTTCAGTGTGCGGGTTTCTTCGCGATGTTGTCCTTCACCTTTTGTATCTCGCTGTTGTAACTAAAATTCACAAATGTACATAACTTAAATATTAAGTCATCGGTACATGCCGAGATTCAAACCCGCGACCTTCGGAATGAAAGCCTCACGCTCTAACCATTAGGCCATTCTTTGCTTAAAAATAGCTTTGGATTAATATTATGTGGGTAAAGAGATACAATTATTTTTATTTTGCCTCATTTTTGCTTTTTTTTAAGAACTCTGAATAACAGATACCACTTTGTTGCAGGGAATAAGCAATGTTTAAGTAATTTTCATATTACTATATATTACTCTATTTTAACATAAATAATGATTTCATGGTGTTTTTTTCATCTACAATGGAGTTAGGTTAGCTCATTGAGACATGAGAGTCAACTGAAGTTGTCAAATTAAGGAATTTCGCAAGATGTTGCTCCTAACTTATCATCAAGATTAAACATGAAGCCCCAGAATCAAATTAAGGATGTCAATACAAGCACTGTGTAAGCATAGTTTAATTGAAAGGTAGGAAAAAAGTAAAATTGTCCATATTGTATGTCATATACATCATTTATTTAACAGGAAAGTTGAGTTGATATATTTGCTTCACCCTTGAATTGAAGAAACACTCATCCATACAATCGAAGAAACACTCCACCATACATGTTCGTTTTTTTATTCTACGAAGCTATGAGACAAGAAGGACATTGACCTGTAGTCAAGTAATAGAGGCCCGCCCATGACAACGTGGCGCTTGTAAAGATTGTATAAACTGCACCATATTGTACTCGCTATGTTGAGACAAGATGTTGAGTCCCATTACCCCAGTAATTTTACTGGCTACAGCGCCGACAAACTGAAACACCGTAATGCTTACATGCTACTCTTTGTCCACAATAATAGGCGCTACGGTGGTACATACCTAGACTGTCTCCAGCAACAGAGACCTACCAGCGATAAATTCGACGGAGTACTTGTTATTTCGGTCCGTCACACGCAATGATAAATGTAGCTGCGTTGATGTATTTCCGCGCCGCTCCCGATCTTAAAACTACGAAATGGCGCCCGATTGATGGCAATTAATACATTACTACATTAATCAAATATGTATGCGATTGGTAAATAACTCGCGGTAAACATATTTATTTTCATTCAAGTAAGCAACGAGACGAACGGGACGTTCCCTGAGGATAAGTAATACGCCTGCCCATAAAGGCGTGACGTCAGTTAGACGCACTGCACCACATTATGCTCGTCCATCCTTATTTAGAAGATCTTCGGCAACAGTAATCTTTTTTGTTATCTAGGAGTAAATATTCCAAAAAGTTACTATGCTTCTGGGGGGATGACAATGTTATGTGGGATTTTTAACTAGTATAACTCCCTCGGTGGTGTTCGTCAGTTCTTTGTGGGAGACTCCGGGAACTCCGACAGGACGCACCGATGCTTTCCGACACTACGCTTAAAGCACGTCCCAGATAAAGCGCAGGATTGATACGTAAAACACTAGACCGCCTCGTACGTGTCGTTCATTCCCGGGCTTGTTTAGTCGGCAATGAGGGCCACACGTTCAAAGCCCACGAAGCCGAAAAGCCTTTTAGTCGCCTTCTACGACAGGCAGGGCTTATCTATGTCCTATTTTTAATAGGCTGAGACTACAGGGCTGAATCGGCTGTAAGTGAGTGACTGTAAGCGGCGAAGCGATACGAGACACCTCAGATACAAAAAGCCGCTATGATACAGAAAATAAATACCTACGCAGAAGGAACAAAGGACGTTGGGGTTTTGTTCAGGATTACCATTCACAATTTTAGGTGAATATGAATAGGAGTAACCGGGCGTTAAGCGATCCGCCACAGAAACCATTACCCTTTACACTGTTGTTACTTTGTTTTCGTCTTAAGCGGGGAATAGCTTTTTAAACATCCAAAGGGTTATTCATTACATATATATAAGAAATAAAGAAAATGCTATGTTTAATTTGTCTGTGTAGACTTAGATAATACTTTAAAATAAAAACATAAATAAAATTCACAAAATCATACAACAAAACGTAACAATATAAAAAAACTTATAAAAGTAATCAGCAGAAAGGTGTCCCAACTCAGCAGTATGCTCCTGCTGTAGGCTGGCTGGTTGGGCCCAAATGAGTATGCAAGATGGTGGGACATAAATATTATATAACTTGAAATGCTCATATACTGATAAAACCATATATATGTATAGCTATGAACGGATAACTTCATTTCGAGGGTACTATGTCGCCAACGTGTCTAGAATAGGTTCGCCTGCGCAAACAAACTTATCACAAACGAAATTAATTTTTTTAGCCGCCAAAAACAACGTTTTTGTAAATTTATTAAATGGTATTTATAATGATGTTTGAATAATTTGTGAGATTTAATGTTTTTCAGAGCGCGAAGCAAATGAATACAGCATTCAGTGGCTAAGTAACGGTAACTGCCTCTTAATGCAGCGGTCTGGTGCTGGCCATTCGCAAAATACAGCTTACGGCTGTTGCACATCGACCACCGCTTGCATGTTGGTCTCACCGTTTTAATTTTTCATATAAACAATAGGGTAGATTTATTTTTAATCTTCTATGCGGAAACATTGTAAATTGAAGATCCATCCTTGACGACATTTTTAACATATTTGAACGGTTTAAAATACGAAACATACATATGCATTTTGTACTCTTTGGTTTGTTTTTTTTTTTTTGTTTTGTAAATTAGTCTAAAACCATAGGCAACGTCTGCGTAACCCAACAGCGAGGGAACTAACTACACATACGGGCGTGTACGGTGCGTGTACTCTTCGCTCAAGTAATCACGCACACTATGTAGGACTATAAACCTATAAAATTAACTACGCGTATATATGTATATATTTATTAAGGTCATATGTGAAAGCAATGAACACATTACATTTGTAGACCAATCGGATATACTTCAAAATTTTGGGTACAAGAAGGAACTTAATTCTGCAAAAATCATAGGATATGCAATATAATCATCATCAGCCGATAGACGTCCACTACTTGACATAGGCCTTCCCCAAAGATCTCCACGTCGATCGGTCCTGCGTTGCTCGTATCCAGTGGATTCCCGCGATTCTTGTGGGAGGCCTCCCATCACCATGTCTACCGGTACGCGGGCCCCACTCCAGGGACCTTACTGCCCCATCGGCCGTCTATCCTTCGATCAATGTGCCCTGACCACTGCCACTTAAATCTAGCAATCGCTTGGATTACCTCTGTGACCTTAGTTCTTCTGCGGACCTCCACATATCTTTTTAATTCGATCGCACAGTAAAGCTCCCAGCACAGCCCTCTCTATTACAAAAAACGAGCTACACCATAAACAAAAAATATATATATTTTTTATTCAACGAAGCAACGAGACGTGCGGAACGTTCACTTTGATGATAAGAAATACGCCTGCTCATAATAACGTGGCGCTAGTTAGGATGTTATATACTGACTGGCACCACATTGCGCTCGTCGCCTTGTCATCAGATACGTAATGATAAGCCTCGTTACCCCAGTAATTTCACTAGCTGCAAATCTTCAAAGAGGAACACAGTTATGTTCACATAGTACTGTTCGTCAGATGCAATAGGCGCTGCGGTGGTGTAGTGGTGGTGGATAGGTGCCTATCTAGACGGGCTCCGGCAATGGAGACTTACCGCCAGTAATCTTTAAGATATAATGGTGCCGCATGTTACGAAGGACCTTACAATGCTTTTTAATCATCAGCCAATAGACGTCACTGCTGCTCATAGGCCTGCCCCAGACATCTCCATATCGACCAGTCCTGCACTGCCCGCACGCAGCGGTTTTCCGCGACCTTACAGTCCGCATAGGCAACCGGGACCATCGTTTGTAGTGGTTCTAATGGGAGTGATTTAGGCTATGTCCCACCAACTTAGTCCAATGCGTGAGGGTGGGAGCCAGAGCCTCGTCTGTTAATTATCAAGGGGCACATCATGAGCAGGCGAGGATTGTGTCTGTCTATGAGTTGTGGTGCCCATGTGTACCTCTAGGAGACTGTTACGTTAGCCCTAATAATGGAAAAAAGAAATGTATGTCATCACAGATGAAAAACAATCGCAATAGTTTCCTAATATATTTATAATCTACGAACGGCCGTCAACTTTGAAAAGACATTTGTTTGAACAGCATGAGAATTTTTTTTGACAAACGTAAGTTTGATGATTAGTGTGACGCCGTACACTTTCCAGCCGGCGACCTGCAGGATCGTGAGGCTGTGGAAGAACGCCCGCGCGGTCTCCGACTGGTTCACGTTCACTGTGTGCCCGTGCTGCGAAACCAACATGTCCTCCGCGACCTCAACTTACACCAATACCTCAGAACCCTCCACCAGCAAGCAATCTCAAGTAAGCATTGGCAAAATGGAAACAAAAACTGCTTTTTGCTCATTAGTGGAATTAATTAAGCCATTTTTGATATTGCATTAATTTGTAAACTACTAACTTACATAAGTACCACCGCAGCTCCTGTTACTGCCGTTAAACAGTACCGTACAAACACTGTATTTACACACTACTGTTTATTTGAAGGTCGCTGTAGCCAGTAAAATTACTGTGGTAACCAGACCGAATATTCTGTGTCAAGGTGACGAGCTCAATGGGGTGTTGTGTCTACCATCCTAACTAGCCCCACGTTGTTATAGGCAGGCATATTTACCATCATGTGAACGTCCCGATCGTCTTGTTGCTTCGTTGAATAAAAAAAAACTTACGGTTAAAAGAAGCGATGCTCATAGTCGAGGAACTTGGGAGAACAACGCTGTAGCTAAAGTTATTTCTGGAATAATACTTACAATCTTTTACTTCAAGGCGATCAACAATGTACTATAAAATTTATTTCACTAGCGCTTTTTTAATACGGAGAAGCATATGCATATGAATTACCATCAGATATCGATCTCGCTGTTCTTGTGCTTAGTTGAATAAAATAGAAAATATAATGATCGACGTTCTTTTTTCTGGATATTGTACACATTTATAATTTTTGCTCCCAGTGCTGAAAATTATAGAATTGATCTATTGTAATTTTATCGCATCGTACAGTTGTTATCGACACCTGTCGTCGACACGGGCAGAGGAACCGGAGAACCATTCCAGCCTCACCACGTCGTCATCGACTTCAGCCCGCAGCCAGAGGACACGGATGAGGTCCAAGAGAGATGTCTCGAATTCCTTAAGCTCATAAACAATAAAGGCGATGTGAACGAAGTTTACACTTCGGTAAGAAATCATGGCTTACACCTCTGTCTTGCTTGTCCCAGGTAGGTAATATCGTATCACCTATTTCTTCAATAAAATATCAACAGTGTCGTGTCAAGCCCAATATATCATCATCCGCCAATAGATGTTTACTGACGGATGGAACAGACGCTACGTATGAGGTATGACGGCTTCAACATCGCGGATTTTTTACCCGGACGCCGCATCGGCCTCCGGGTATATCCGTTTTATGGAGGTGGAAACGGTTCTGGTCCAAATGTTCACGGGGCACGGTGGATTTTCCGAGTACCTGCATAGGTTTAAACTCAAGGAAAGTCCCTGATCCATCCGGCGGTGGACTATATCGTGGTGCACGTGATCGTCTGCTACCCTGTGTTTGGGAAAGAACGCTTCGAGTGTGAGGCGACGCTAGATAAGGAGATAAACGTGGGTAACATCGCCTCTGATGATTGAGGTCGTCGCACATTCCTTGAGTATTGTAGGAAAGTAATTAGAAAGACAATTGATGAAAATAATAGAATGTAATAAGCACAGAGAAGAAATATGGAAATAAAATGTGATTTTAAAAGTAGAACATAGATTAAGAATAATTTTCATAACAGAATAAGAAATAATGTGCAAAAATAGAAATAAAAAAACTGTAATTGTAAAGAAAGAACGGCGCTTTTCATTACTGTTTTAAGGGAAATGAATGCAAGAAGGAATTAGAATGGAGATGAGAGTTGAAGTACGAAAGCGAGAAATGAATTGAAAGAAAGAAAGGGGAGTATGATTAGGAAATAATAAAATAAAGATGGTAAAGAATAGAAAGACCTAGGCCCCAGCTCAAAAAAACTGTGAGAATGCTTGATAAAAAAAAACAGATAGACGTCCAATGCTGGTCTTAAGCCTCCCCTAAAGAAATCGTCACTGAATCGTCTTGTGCCGACGCATCCATCTGGCTTCCCGCGACCTTCACCAGATCGTCGGTCCACCTTGTAGTGGGGGGCCGCCAACACCCGCGACCGCCTCCGGGTAACCTTACTCCCCATCAGCCGTCAGCGTATGGAGCAACATTCCCTGCCTACTGTCAATTAAGTCTAGCTGTAATTTTTGATTCGATTGCGCAGACAAATTCTCAACAAAGCCCAGTTCATTGCCCTTTGGTTGACTGAGCTTTTTTATAAGGCCCATAATGAGGGGCAGGGGCAGGTCTCGGTTCCATAAGTCAATGCCCAATATAGTGCAAAGTATATTTTCCAAAAACTACAGCGGTTGCGAACTGGTGAAAGCCGCAGGAAGCAATTGGATGCAAGTGAATATCTATCGGTGATGATGATGATGATGACAGCGGCTTTCAAACTGATTTGTATATGAAAATACATTAGTGCAATTGGCATATAACAAATCGTATCTTCGCACATGACATTTTCACAACTGAACAACACCTGTTTTATCAAATATTTCTTATTGAATAGAGAGTGGACGAGGTAATTCCAGAAGAACCTTCTACCTGCTCCACGAGAAGTAAAGAGAGGTCTTCGCTTTGCGATGGGAAAGAAGATTTCCCTGCCATTCATGCCTTTAAGCAGTTACAAGCCAAAGGTGAGCAAGGTTATCCTTCCTACAGCAACAATGTTAAACTATATTTCAAGTATGTTCCTCTAGCGGTAAGAGATAGGTCTGATAAGGCGCTAGTTAGGATGCTTACACAGCTTCAACATGCTCTTTGAAGAACCCTGATCTTAAGCCTTATTGGTGGTAGGTCTTTGTTAGCGGAATCGTCTAGGTAGCTACCACTCTACCTACTATTGCAATCGACAAACCGTTTTGTATTCCAGTTTGAAGGGGGTTGTAGCTAGTGAAATTACTGGGGTAACGAGACTTAACGTCCTATGTCTCAATTTCATGACCGAAATGTGGTGCTGCGCTTACCGTCCTACCTAGCGCCACGTTACTACGGGCGAGCGTATCACTCACCATCAGGTGAACTTTCCGTTCGTCTCGTCGCTTAGTTTAATAAGCTTCTTTTCCACTAATCCCTTAGTTCATGCTAATTAAGGAGATTCCTCCAAACTCAAAATTACATGAAATCTTTAAATAACAAGACACTTGCGTCACGACACTTCATTATGAGAATACTTCACTCCGCAGATGCAGTGAGGGCCGCTTTCGAAACCAGCGTCATCAAATCATCGAATAACTGTTGATTGTGATAGTTTAAAAGCTTTACATTAATTTTCGAGTTCCGATTATGATTTTATTTGGAAGCAAATTTTTTGTACGATTTTGAATAGATTGTATAGATTCAATTATGATGTTTCAATTTGTAACAAATATATTTTACTAGCTGTCGCAACCCCTGCTCCTCTACTAGTGTACATACTCGTTACTTAGTTTATAGTGGTGATATTTACAATAATAGTGATGAACAAGTTAATTTCTTTGTTCCACTTCATACATTGGGGATAGCTCTGGTGTTGAAAGTTTCTGAAGTAGAACCTAATTAAAGTAAACAATATATCAATATTACAGTATGTAAATAAAAGTAAGTGTACCGCGCCGCTTCGCTGTATATAACACCCCCGCAATCCGCACCCGTTGGAGGAGGGATTTTGTAAAGTTCATTCTTAACCGACCTCTGAATGGCTGGGACATGATGAGTGAAGACGAAAGTCGCCAAATCATTTTAAAATGATGCAAAATAATAATATTCGATCTCAGAAACAAAAATAAGCAATAAAAACAATATATAAATAAAACAGGCTACATAAAATAAAAATGGAAACAAAATAAAATCGTAAAAGAATAAATTAAAACTAAAGAAGGAGAAATAAAAAAAATTACAAATTTAAATTATAAGAAGGAGAAGAAGAAACAAGAAAGGAAAAAATATGACAAAGGAATAATTTGTTTCAGGCTACGACGAGGCGACTGTGTTCACTTGCGAGAGGTGCGGCGGAAGGAAATGTAATGCAGAATGTTAGCACATGAAAAGTATGAAAGATAAGTAGAGGACGTTAGATAAGAAAGAATGACATATGAGTGTGAAGGATAAATTGGGATGTTAAGTGTGACGCTGCATCAAAGGCCCTGACCAAAGACACGCAGGGGCACTGGTATAAAAAAAATTGTTCAGGCAATGTCTATAGCAAACTGAGTCTAGTCTAATAGTTTCGTTGATCTCGTGATGAGTCATGGAATCCCTGTATATCTATTATGTGTATAATAGATTGGTGTTATTTCTCTGTTTATCAAGTCTAACCAATGGGTAACAGTTTCTTTGTTCACTAAACACCTATCGGAATTTATCGTACAATTATGTTAAAGACCGTGTAATTCACGCACATGATATTTTCCGAGTCATTAACTCTAATCCTGCACGGTAAGTTATGTGCGCGAGATATAATATATGCGGCTGCCAATTGTAATGGCATTTGGCTGAACGAGATAGTGATAGATAAATTGCCGGAGCAAGTTGTGGTTATTCATACAGTGATATATAGCAAATTGTAACTATGAGAATATAAAAATCATCATCGTTAAAAATATATATGTACTAAACTTCAGAGAGATCAGTGTTCCCAATTTATAAAATTTTATATAGATAAACAAATTTAACTCTGTATAAATGAGGAATGATCACCCCAAAGAACTTATAACAGCGCGGTGAACCCCCCAAAGTGACTAGACTCCTTCTTAGCGCAGATAGGAGATATCGCCACGTAAAGCGACGCAGTAAACTGGTGTTCAATATTTTATCCCTTCAGGGTTGATAGGACGTGATTTTTTGTATTAAACGAAATGATGAGACGAGCAGGACGTTCAGCTGATGGTGAGTCATACGCCCATATCAACGCTATTTGAGACATAGGATGTTTAGTTTTTTAAGCTGGATATTCTTGTATAATAGCTATGTAAAAGCCATCCCAAGTTAAAAGCTCACGGAAGCCAAACCAACCTCACCTGCTCCTAGTGCACTTTGCTAATCAACAAACGAGGCTCTGGCTCCCACCAACCTGCATTGGGTCAGCGTAGTGAGAAAAGGCTCAAATCCATCCAAATGGACAACTGCAAACCATGGTTCCCAGTGCCCGGCGGTGCCGGATGCCATGCTGACTGCAGCGCAGAACCGATCGATGTGGAGATTTTTGGGGGAGGCTTATGTCCAGCAGTGGACGTCTATCAGCTGATGAAGAATAATTTAATTGTATTTAAATAACTTACAAAATCTCAAAAGTTTATAGGTCCATTTTATTCTCAGAAATATTTTTTAGTATCTTTGTTATTGTTAAGGCTATTAAGTCAATAATGCTTTCGCACAGTTTTAATATATTTATAATATACAACCGGTAATGTTTATGCTCCTACGTATCCCTACATATGACGTGTTTATCTCTCGGCGCGCTGCCGCTGAGTGCGTCTCTTTTTAATTATCGTTCATCGCCAATTATAAGCATATTATAATTAAAGTAAAACATTGCAGTGTAAATCATTCATTCAAACCATGAACACGAATTTTGCACTGTTCGTTTTGCTCAGTGTCATCGCGGCAGGTGAGTTTTATCTTGATTAGTATACCCCTTACGGTAGAAGGCTAAATATAAGAAGATCGTGTGCACTAACGCTGCAAATCTTGGTGACACGCCGCTAACAGACCTCTGAGATGTCTGACACACCGGCATATCCCAAACTGCAACTACCGTGTAATTAAGATAGCGAGGAATCTTTAGATTCTGGTAAGGTGAGGTGAGACAAAACCTATTTGGGATGCCTATATTCAAAAGTGGACGGCAATAGGCTGAAATAACGATCGTGATCCAATATATGATTACGTGTATACACCAGTTTATTAGAGAGAAGTAAAAATTACTAGGACCAATTTTCGAACATTTGGCAACATCGTTATTAATAATTTAGTAACTATAAAAGAAGTTAGCTACTTATTTATAATTCACAAAATGCCATTTGACTTACCCACTACAATTACAGACCATAATACCACGTCAGTGGACATCCACTACCGGACATAATTATGTCCGAACACCAGCACACCGATCGGTTCTACGTTGCGTATGAAGAATATTCCATTTAAATAACCTGTAAATTTTCAGAAGGGAAACAGTTCCGCTGTGACTACAGATATTTCGCTACCGCCGAGAGCTGGTTCAAACTCCATCGTGTGCCCGCAAACTGGGCGGAAGCTCGTCTGAGATGCCACCTTGAAGGTCTAGTTTTTCAACAGTACCTATAGCAAGCACTTAATGTGTATACATAACTTTTGTAAACTTTATATTATATGAAAACTTTTGACTACAGTTAAAAATATTTGTTGTAGTCTTAACTGCTTATTAAAATATAAAAAAATTAACAGCCCCGGTAGAATTTGTATTGCAGTTGTTAACGAAACGCCTGTTTCGCGAAGACAATAAAAAGTCTAGTGAACGTAATCATTAATCTGTTACAGGAGCTAAATTAGCATCACCTTTGAACATAAGCCTCAAGGCCGTCATGACGGTCTTGATGGGAGGGGCATCCGGGGACATGAGCTGCGGCATCTTCACCGGCATACACGCGTTTTTCTCTAGAGGGGACCTACATTCTATTGAAGGTGTGTACTAGAAGCCTTTTAACCATCTCCTCTTGCCTAACAGAAAAGAACTTGCTCTTCCTCTTCCCACGAGACTCAGTAGTTTTAGTATATATATATATATATATATATATTTTATAGAAAGCTCGCTGGCCTAATGGTTAGAGCGTGCGGCTTTCATTCCGAAGGTTGCGGGTTCAAACCTCGGCATGTACCAATGACTTAATATTTAAGTTATGTACATTTGTGAACTTTAGTTACAACAGCGAAATACAAAAACGGTGAAGGAAAACATCGTGAGGAAACCCGCACACTGATATCATCTTTGTGTGTGTGTGTGTGGTGGTCCCAATAAAGTGGCAACAGGCTCGCCCCCTGTTACATGGGACCTAATCTGACCACATCTGGCGAAATGTGGGTGGTTTATTTACCTCGGCCTACCCCTACTGGGAAAAAGGTGTGACTATATATATATATAAATAAGAAATTATTTTTTTCTATAAGAAAGTTATATACGAAATAAATGAAAGGTTCGATAGAAGTGGACAACACTCATTGTAGCTCACAAGCAGATGCACAAAGGCAATGCAACGTTCTTGTGAGATCTAAGCTCTATGATGTAGATCATCACTGACATCTTTTTTTTTTTCTTCACGCCAGAGTTTTTCCTCTGGCGGCCGTGGACCATGACACTGTTTCATTTATTCCTCTGAGATATGGCAATGACCTTTGTATCGGTAATTACTTTGTCTGCTGTGGTGGGACATTTTAAAACATTATAAATTTGTACTTATAATATTATACAATCATTTACTGCTATGCTTCTTATTTAACACCGACATCTTCGGGTCACTACGGCATCGAAGGGCACACATCAACTTTTATAAGATACTTTCAATTTAATAAGATAGATTTAAAAAAACAATCAGACCATAAATATCATCGGGTAAAACCATAACAACGATGAGTACACTGTATTTTACGCACGAGCTAAATATAATTGAATCATTTCAACTTATCAATTCATAGGGTAAGTGTCAAACTGATAACGCACAACGTTTAATTATAAAGATATTATACACACACTTCTCAAAAAAAAAGGACGTAGTAGAAAGAAACTTCTCGGTATCGGTGACGGGCTGGAATATCCTCACCGCTACTCCATTATTGGGGTCACAAAGCGACTTTTAAGACTAAAGAGAGAAAAAGTCGGAGATGACAGCAGCTTGGTCAGTGATTTTTACATGCATGTTGAGCTTAAGAACAAACCTGATCTGGTCTACAGAGAAGGCCTATGTCCAGCTGTAACTAATAAGCTGTTAAAATAATGATGAGTATTCTCTCTAATTATTAAATATATAGAAAACGAAGCGGAAGTGTTTTTTATGATGATAATGTGGTCAAAAATCCATGAGCCAGTTGCTTTCTAGGTTGTCCTGTTCACATCGACATAGAAAACAAACAACATCACGCTTCCTGTAGAGCACGTGTAAAACTATTTCATGTAGTAATAAAGAAACCAGCTCTAAAATAGACTAAACTATCCCCACAGGTGTTCCTCTTTCGAAAATCCCACACACGTGGGCCGACGGGGAGCCAGACAACTTCAGAGACCAGGAGAGCTGCATAGCCATGCTTCCCGACGGCAACATAGCTGACGTGAACTGCCACGAACCGCTGCCTTATATCTGCCACAAAAAGAATGCAAAAACCATGGTCATGACAACTTGTGGTACTACGGATTATGGTAAGATATCCACGGTCCCGACGTAATATAGATAGTTGATAGAGGAGGAGAAAAATGTGAAACGATTTTCTCTTTTTCATAAAAGATATAAAATCGCGAAATATTTTATGGGTGGTCAGGTACGTAACTATCAGCTACTTTACCACTACAACATAACTACCTTACCTATTCTTACTAGCCCGCGACTACCCTGTAGTCGCGGGCTAGTAAGAATAGGTAAGGTAAGCCCTGTCTGTTGTGGATGGCGCCTAGAAGGATCTAGGTGATTAGCGGGCTTGGAGGGTGGGGGGACCTTTATCGCTCAACAAGCGAACCTGCGTGGGAAAGCGTATGGCTCAGCGATGGTTCCTGATAGAGTTAGGTTTCTCCTCTGTGACGTGTAACATAAAGTGTAGAGGGGCATCGGTGCGTTCTATAAGAGATCCCGGACCACCGAGGGGGTTTCAGTCAGTAAGAATCTCACATAACTTTGACTTCTCCCCGGAAGCAGGGTATTTTTCGAAGATTTCCTCCCAAAACCCTAACCAAAAGATATGTAACTATGGAAAGCCTTTGGCGACGGACCTCTCAAAGAATACTTTATAAAAGGCAGAGGTTATGCATTCTTCTTGTAATTGCCGAGAGACACAAATAGTGATTAGCAAACCAAGAACAAGTCTGTTCAGGTCTTTGTTTTGCTTAAATATTTCTAGTCTTAGTCTTGATCTTGCTTGAATAAAATTGGTAAAAGGCTGAGACCAATTTTGCTCATGTGTTGCTTGTGTTTAGTACACAAAATTTTCCCAATCGAAAGCACAGATGCACCGAGTATTAAATTGTCGAAATATCACTTAACCCTATATGCACCAAAAAATACCATGGCAGGAGGTGAGCAGTTCTACTATATTTCAGAATACGCGTTCGAGGCGAGGACCGGCAGCTGTTACAAATTCCACACGGTGCCACGCACCTGGTCGCGCGCGTACATGACTTGCGCCGCAGAGGGCGGGCACCTGGTCATCATCAACAGTGAAATCGAGGCGCAAGTGGTGCGTGAGCTGTTCGCCAAGCATCCCGCTGGCTCCATGCTCGGAAACTTTTGGAAGGACGTCGCATTCGTGGGCTTCCACGACTGGAACGAGCACGGAGAGTGGCTGACTATTCACGGTAAATGGTTAGATAGGGTGATAGGAGCTGATGATGACATTTGTTTGTGCTTCTGATCATTTCTTAAATTTACAATGAAAGCATATTTTAGACCTCTAGAATTGTCTTAATTCGTGGTTGAATTTTATTATCAGAAAAAGTAAGTGCTACCTCGGTTCCTTTTCCCGCAATGGTCCACCAAGGAGACTGCATCACAGTACTGATGTTAGGTCCCTTGCCGGGGACCGTCTGGGTACTAGATACTACTAAAGCGCCCGTTGCAGACGACAAATAGTACTATGCAGTACCGGTGCAGTGTATGTCATCCAACCTAGCGCCACATCGTTATTGGCTGGAGTATCGCTTACCATCAGGTGAACGTCCTCCTTATGAAGTCGCTTAATTAAATATAAAAAAATGGTTTGAAAGCCACTGATAACTAATGAAATTAATTTAGTACCAATTTCTTTCTTAAATCTATGAATATAAAATGTAGTGTAAACATCCAAGCGCACCAGTAAATGTCCGGTTCATCTATTCTTTCCTTTTCTTTGTTTTATATAATTTAAACCCTGCACAGCCGACGATGAATATTGGTTTCGAGCTACTATTGTTTTTTTTTTTAAAACATGCTCATACTGATGCAC
Source organism: Troides aeacus (assembly GCA_033220335.2). Taxonomy (NCBI): domain Eukaryota; kingdom Metazoa; phylum Arthropoda; class Insecta; order Lepidoptera; family Papilionidae; genus Troides; species Troides aeacus. Next base: position 12,103,938 of record CM067278.1, read on the forward strand.
AACAGCCGCGCACTTACCAGAGACGATATCTTTGAGCTCGTTATTTAGGTTATGCAGTAATGTCAATTCTACTAGAGCTGGAGACCTGGCGACCAGGAAAGTTTATCAGCTTTCAAAGGCACCAGCGATCCACAACCATATTGTTAAATGATGTACGTAACTTAAGACTTTTATAAGTAAATAGTAAACGCCCGGCGGTCAACGGTATTACTAACTGGTCTAGACATTATGAATTGTGAATAAGTATATCTGTGCAAAGGTGTCTACTAATTCAAATTGTAATTATTATTATTTGCTGTGGAAATTAGTGAAAATGTATGTGTGTGTATGAACAGCTGTTTTACATTAAAATCTTTTAGTTATTATCAATGTTTAATTATTATGGAAATTTAATTGAACAATGATAATTGCATGCTTGGTGTCATTGCGTATAGACTATTTGAATTGCATGCCAACTTCACTCTATTGGCTGGTACTGTTACGCAATAAAACAATAAGCTATTGGCGAGAAACTGACACACACCTGAACTGCATATGATTGACTGGCACTGTTACGCAAGAAACGAATAAGCTATCGGCGACAAACTGACACACACTTAAGCTGCAAATGATTGGCTGGCACTGTTACGCAAGAATCGAATAAGCTATCGGCGACAAACTGTCACACACTTAAGCTGCATATGATTGACTGGCACTGTTACACAAGAAACCAATAAGCTATCGGCGACAAACTGACACACACTCAAGCTGCATATGAATAAGATTACTTTTGGTTTGTGGTGATAATTAAATGTGTATTTATTTCTTTATTCCACCAGGCGACACGCTGCACGAGGCCGGCTACGATAAGTTCTCCGGCGGCGAGCCGAACAACGCGACAACAGGCGAGTTCTGCGGCGCGGTGTACCGGACAGCGCTGTTCGACGACCTCTGGTGCGAGAACAAGTACGCGTTCATCTGCGAGAAGAGCCCGGACAGCCTGCTCTGCGAGAACGATCTCTAGGAACCGTCGACTGTTACAGTTAACCTAATAAAGAAAGGGAGAAAGAGTCATTAGTTTATTTTCTTGTAGACGGACAGTTATTGATTTTTTTTTAATTCAAGTTCGAAATACTTTCAGATTAAAATGAAGCAGTAAAAAATGAAAATTTAGGGAGTAGCTAATTAACCTTGCTATTCGGAAATTTAGAGCACGAGACAAGGTTTCAATGAAAATTAGGTCGAAATCAGTGTTTCCGATCGAAGTAAAACACATGATTATACGCAGCGACGTGCAGTGACCGCGTGCAGGTACACGCAGAGTACACCAGAAATCTCCGTGCTTATCTGAAAAGATTGTTATTTAGACAGGTCTAGGGAGCCGAGCCTGATCGTAGGCACGATACCAGAGCGTCCACATGATTCGGATATAAATAAAACTACACAGCGGTAAGCGTCAACGTCGTCAAATTTTATTGTACATGATCCTCATGAGCTTGCAGTCGGACTTGACGCGGCGGTCGAACTCGCGCATGGCGCAGCGCCGCCGCTCCGCGTCCTCCTCCGCCAGCGCGTACTCCTTGCCCGAGCACAGGCAGCACGCGTAGCACGCGCAGAACGCGCACTTGCTGCGCACCGACTGCCACGCGCCTGCAGCGGCACCGCCGCGCCACACACACGCAAACAAACATCGTTTTGTAATGGAAGCCATTCACCATCAGATTATGTCCAACTCGTCATTTCGTAACATACGACCTTCATAATGTTCCCACTGTTGGGACTACGAGCATTTTCTTAAGTGAAGTCATCTCTGTTAATTCACCTCGATTGTTGTACTCCCATTCTCTACAACTGTTGCCCTGGTAACGCGTCAGTGTCCTCACAGGAAGCTCGGGCTACATGGGAATCGAACCCGTACATCTTTATACATTGCCTTACCCCGACTTACTGTAAGTCTTATCAAAAAGGGAATAGTCGAAGCTGCATCCAAGAAACTTTCATCGCTAATCAAAATATTTTACTATTTCTGTAAACGATTAATTAACACAGGAAACCACAGTTTCATTTCCTTACTACCCTCGCGACCTCACCGAGCCGTTTGGCCAAGTCCGCGTACTCCAGGCAGGGCGTGGGCGCGGTGTCCGCGATGGGGGTCTTGCAGATCTTCACCGCGCTCGACTTTCTGGTGTTGACCGGCGTGAGCGGTGCCTTATTTGAGCCTCCGCTTGAGCGGCTTCGCGATATCGCCTGGAAGCACCAACTTTCGGGAAATACTCCCAAGATTAAAACACATGCTCTTGCGTATACACTGTCGTGAGTTTTTCAAAATGCCAGTTCAACGCTATAAACTTAATTTTTTAATTTATAATATTGTTTATATTTCAAAAAATATCTGATCTTCTTCATCTCATATCTTCAATCATCTGCCAGAGTAGGTGGCGTCAGGAATGGCTGAGCCATAAACAATGTAAATACCGTGCGAATAAATCACATGGGTTAAATCACTGTAACTATTTTAGTTAAAGAAAAAAACATTTAAATCATAATGAGTTTAAATCTTCCAAGGAGGACTTTACCGCATAACAAGTAGTTAACTTACTGCAGAATAGTCTTGGAGACCAGCCTGCCGCTCCTTCTCCGCCAGCACCTCGGCGGACGTGTTCAGAACTTTCCCTTTCCATGTCCGCTTCCGGTTCTTACATATTGGTCGACATCTGACATACAGTAATTTATTAATACGATGCAACGGATGACATAAAGGATGTCCAAAGACACGTCGCTCTCGTCACCTTGAGGATATATAAATATATTATTACTGTAGCAACTCTAAAAGCCACAGCGTCCTCCAAATCGGAGCACGGTAATATCTACACTAGTGCTCGGCGCCGGAAACGTCTGCTACGATGGTACCTTTGCCTCTCTGGCACAGACCACCTGGAGCGCGTGTCAAGTGTTCCTATCTAAACCGATCTACGTACTCGCACACATTTCCGTTGTCCATTTTGTCTGATGCTTTTTTTGGCGATTTAGGCATTGTTTGGGGGCGGAAGTCGCGCGCTTACAATTATTTGTCCGACATTGACAGTTGGCGACGACCAATGCAAAATACTTTGATTTAATTTGTCACTAGTGTCATTTAAAAAAATAGTAAAATAAAAAAAATATTTATATTGCTTTTATTTGTTTGTATCTGTTGCGCCCGCCCACTTTGCTGTTGGTAATGATAAATTAACCAAACCGCCCCCGCTTTCGCCAACTCCGTTTAGGGGTAACATTTCGTAAAATCCGTTTTTATCCGACCTACACTCGACAAAACGAATATTCCTCACACATTCTCCAGGCGTGCACTGGACATCTATACCACGTCCTCTACACACATAATATATGTACAGATGACAGGAAAGTCGTGATGAAGACTATGGATGGTGAATCGCATTCTCCCTAAATCTCTTACCTCTTGAATGTTGACAACCGGGCCACAGTAAAGCGACAGATTTACAATACGAGGGCAGTGATTAACTTGACAGTACCGGAATCGAACCAGAGACCTCGATGTTTTCGCAAGCGGCTATCCACTGCGCCATAGATACAGTTATAGTGAAGCATATGAATATGTATCTAAGCGCTTAAAATTCGTAACGAAGGTCCATCTACTCTTATCGTTGCTGATAGTACCAAAGCAGTCACTGTTGCCATCCTGGTTAGGCAGGTGAAACCGCAGTGTACCGCAAACATTACCATGTTCCAGTATAAAGCCGTTGCAGCTAGTGAAATTGCTGGGGAGCGGAGACTTAATACTTCATAACACAAAGCGGTGCAGTGTATATCAATCTAACTGGCGACACCTTGTAATAGACGTTTAATATACCATCAGCTGAACCACCTAGTATAACCATTGTGCCAGTTCATGTCGAGTTAGCTTACAAAATGGAATAAGTTTAAAAAAGATCGTAATTTATTACAATCAGATAAAGAAACAAACAAACAATCCACTTTCAATTTGTTCCTTTTCTCTTTGATACCTTACATTGATATAAAGTTACACTTGATATCAAGTGAACAGCGGTCGCGCGTTCTACGCGGAATGCATCGTCACCACTAACAGATATCAACCCTCGTCGAAGTTCAGCCAACATGCCAGCTGACCATTACAGGCAATCTGAACTTAACTATAACCATTGAATCGACTGATTGGACTGATCAGCTCTTGTTTACCTGCATTCAAATATATTCACTGTGAGGGTTCCCAGACACAGGTCACAGGCTCTGGTTTCCACCAACCCGTATTGGGCCAGCGCGGTGGAAAATGGCCCGAGACTCCCCATTTTAATCCCTACCAACAATGCTCTCCGATTCCCGGCGAATAATATATACTCCACAAAGAGCGAAAGGTTTAACTATTTCTTGTCGTGGCGGAGACATTAGTCTACTACGTCACTAAATTATAGTTAAGACAGCCAAGTTCCTGAAGATGTGGACCAGCTGCACTCAACCTGCGGCAGGCCAGACTTCATCGGATGACTCATCTCGTGCTGCTATGTTTCTGAAGGTGCCCGTCACAAATCTTAAAATATTACACACGCGATGGCACCTGATACAACCGCGGAGATCTAGGCAATCATTATCTAGTTTCTTTGCGACCTGCGACAGTAATAGATCAACACGTGCGTTTGTGACCCTCCATGAAAAAGAAGGTTGAGCACTACTAATGTGGACCACCACCTTAGGATCCATGCAAACCACATGATTGATGAACACATTGAAAATATATTACAGATCGCCAATACGAACTCGTCACAATTCCTTTATCTCAAAATTAACCATGTTTGGAAGAGATGTTAAGGTGTTATCACACTAGATACCTTCCTCCTTCACACCAGAACTTCACATTGGTAGACAAGCTGTGGTGGTGATACCTACTTAGCAATACTACCACTGATACATTTATATCACACCCTATATTTATAATTTTATGATAATAAAAGCAAACAAACCCTAGCGGAGTCCTATTTAGGGCTCCACAGAGAAGCATTTAATAGTAAACAGTTACTATCAATATTTTACAAGTTCAAGTTTTAGAAAATTAGAGTTATGATAGTTGGCTGGATTTAGAGTAATTGAAGAGGCACATACAGTGCTAGAAGATTATCACCACAATATACAAAACTGATCATATGTGATGAAGATATTACTCACTCATGGCAGACGCAATAGCTTTCCCAGCAATGTGGGGTCGGCATAGTATCTACTTCTCTACCACATCCCTCTATCAGCTGTTATATTTGAATGCACACTCTTCTTACACATGTCATCTTTCACACAATCCATCTACACTATCTTCGATCTTCCATCTTCCTCTACCCTTACAACCATCCACATTTATTCTAATTACTTTCTTCGTTATTATGTCCATCCCTCCGCTCAACATGTCCATACCTCGTTAACCTCTTGCTCCTCAATTTTTGTCACCGGAGCAAGTTTCAGACTTCCTCTAATATACTCATTCTTAATTTTATCCATCCTTGCCACACCGCAAATCCATCTTAACATTCGTATATCTGCCACATGTAATCTCCTATGATCCGAACTTTTGGAGGCCCAACACTCGGCTCCATACGATACAACAGGTCTAACGACCGACTTGTAGATCTGCCCCTTAAACTTAAGGGGCATTTGTGGATCAAAAGTCGTTCCATTGGCCAGTCGCCATTTCATCCAACCTGCATTTGTCTACTATTGCAACACTGTGTTTTATATCTTCGTTCTAAATCACAGATACTTTTATGGTCTTGATAACTAAATTGTAGTGTTCATCACGGTTATTATTATCTGTTAGTTTTAAGAAAAGGGGGTTGTAATGTTACATAGATTGAACTAATAGTACAATAAGGTTTCTTTTAAACTGTTATTCCCAGTATTTATTGTGCCCGTTATCTTCCTTACAATGACATTTTCTTCGTAATCTTCTACTGATTACTGGTAACAGAACACTGTTCCTCTAGCAGTGACAATGACTTATCAAATGACTAAACTACATTATATCGATATCATATTCACATTTCTCCATTTCACTTTTGTTGTTCAAAGGAACATTTATCAATATACTGCAATTACCCTGATAATTTCAAAGGCATATGTCCAGCAGTGGACATCAAAACACCGAGAGCAATGATTTATCAAATTCAAATTGATACAAAATTTATAGCTCTATGTACAATTAAATACTATATATCAATACTAGGGCTTATATTTAACCGTAGGTATTCACTCACTAGTTCACACTATGCCCTTGCAGCCGAGCCCGAAGTATATCTAGTACTTTATCATTACACAAAGAAACACCTCGAATTTATACACTTTCTTTTCCTTATACAAATTTTATTTTATGAATGATCCACTCACCCAATCGATTCATTCTTTATTAACATTATACAAAAAAAAGAAAAAATTGTCATCATTACTTGAATGATTTATGTTATTAAATAGAAAATTAGTAGCTAGTTAGGACCTAAAATTATTAATTTAGATATATTAAAACTGTGTGGATAGTTGTTATCAGTAGAGCTTAGTGTTTCATCACAGTTTTCAACTTTTAGTGGAGTCAGTGAAACATCCATGCACAGCAGGAAATTTAAGTATTATCAAAACTATCAATGAACAGTCATCATGACACACCACTTTGAAGAGTAAATGAAATACTTCTTATTTCTTTAAAGATCGTGGCCAAAATCCCACCGAACCACCCGTGAATCATAATCACTGATACAAAATCACTATCACTAAAAATCAATTTGTCAGATAAAACACTTGTATTAGTAAACTCGCGCCGATGTTATTCCTCATCCCCGTCAAGTAATGCTGTCCTGGCCAGGTTCCTGACGCAAGCTAACCGGAGGAGCTCCGCCTTTTCTCCCTTCAAGCATTTTGATCGCAGCTCGAGACACAGCATGATCTCATAGGTGTCAGTAGAGGAAAACACAGGTTCTTCAGATTCAAGAAGCGGTAATGTATCCAGTAGTAATGTCTCCCAGAAGCTGAAATTAATTATTATAGATATGTACACTGGATGATAAACATTTTGCTCAATAACTTTGTGATCAATAATTTTTGTATTAAAAGAAACTAAAAAAGTTAAAGAACGATATCTAGTAAAGTAAAAAATACATTATTAATAATTGCCACAATTTTTTTTATTATCATATTTTATTTGTCTAGGGTTTCCCATATATATATGAAAACATTCTAGGAGCCATTGGATGCAAACAGAGGAACAATCAATACATTTGTGGAATGCCTTATTAGAGTAAGCAGTCTAGCAATGAACATCCATCGGTTGAGATGATGATGATGACATAACTTTGATAAATACAATTAACCAACAGTTTGCTAGTATTACAGAGTTCATCGCAGTCGCCACAAAGTGATGAAGAATGAATTTAAAGCTACACTAAGGCTTTATGTCGTTATGTCGCTATATAAAGACATAACTCCTAGAGTCAATTAATACAGAAAGACCAACTTACTATTCAGGTGAAATTTTTGATGTGATCAAAGAAATAAGTAGCTTAGCAGCAGTTTTGAACTCTTTACTTTTGTACAATCTGTGGAAGTCGCAATATTTGCCTGAAATGAAACAACAATCTTTATTTATTTTTTAAATTAATTACTCAAATTTCTTAAACAATTTATTTGTCTCATCCAGAATTAAATATATCTTTAGTTGAATGGTTCTAGGTATGATTTCAGAAGAAATTTGTGTATCAGAGTTTGCACTTTTAAACTTAAGTGAAAGTTTAGTACTTTAACACCATTATAGACCAGATGGCACGAGTGGATAGATATTCCAGTTGCAACCTTATACCAGTAATGCCAGTATATTAATAAGTTTCGATAAGGTACATCTTTAGTTAATGATAATGATAACACAATTCGTTTATTTATTATGGGTCAAAGCCGAACTTCAATTTCATATGATTCTATGTGACAATGGGACAAAAAATTTATGAAACATGGTATGATGTGACTGTCATACATTTCAACTGTAGTAAGCGAAGTAGTTAAAGCTATATTTGTTATCAAGAAAGCATATTACTACACAAGCTGGTATTGATAAAAAACAAATTCCACTTACACAGCTTTGTAATCATACCAAAGAGTCGCTCTAATAAAGCCGACTATAAACACATGAACATAACGAACCGAGAAATAGCAAAGTGTTATCCATCAGCAACGACGCGCCGGCTGTGAGCAACATGTCTGCAGCTGGAAGCGATGCGCCGGCGCAATATCCGCGCAACGCGTGGTGGGCGGCACGCGCGCACAGGGGGGCGGAGCGAGCGCGCGTCGCCCACACAAGTGCCCCGCCCACTCGACCCATAAGCAACTGCCGTGTGCTCAGGTAGCCGCACACTGTCTGCACTAAAAAATTATTATTATTAGCCAAAGTACTGTATAGGAATTGAAATTCATCATTGTAAGAGAGCAATACGTAAAAAAACTAGTATTCATTTCAATAGACCTACTAGTGTCAGTAGCCAAGTGCCTGTCTATAACAAGGCGCCAGTTAGAATGATATAATGTACTTGACATAGATCTCTGTGGACTGACACCGTCTAGGTAGGTCCACCACAGTTCCTATTGTCGCTAACAAACAGTAGTATGCAAACATTAGTCTTCCAGATTAAAGAGCGTTGTAGCTAGTAAAATTACTGAGTTAACGAGACTTAACATCTTGTTTCAACTTGACGAAGGCAATGTGGTTCTATGTGTACCATACAAATTAGCGTTAACCAGATATGGGAAAGCGTATCACTTACCACCAGGTGAACGGTTCGCGCGACTTGTCACAGTGTAGAATTTAAAAAAATATGCAATAAAACATACCGACACCCAAGATTCCGTATTTCTTAGCTTCACTTATAATCCTTATAGCTTTCGCTTCACTGTCTATTGGTACCCTTTCAAGTAAGAGTTCAGCTCGTCGGGAACCCTCGGGTGGACAAGCTACTAGGTATGATAGTCCCACAGACCACATTGATTTGTGGTCCATGATTAACGAACCATATTCAAGTATTAAGCTATCACGGAGTCGTTTGGTGACACTGAAATATATTGTTTGTTGTTTTCATAGTAGTATAAAATGGTCATTATTATTTTACCTAGTTATATTTTACCAATCCACCAGACACAAACATATGGATATAATATCACAAAAACTAAAGATATTCTCGGATCAATTTTGTTGACAGACCTACATAGTTAAAATATTGATTACGGGTACTCTCTGTCAGTCTTTTAAATGAATCCCAACAATCAAAAAATAATTCTTAATTATGGAATCTTAGAAACAGAAGTAAACCAATCAGTGTACTCACTCAGTCTGATGTTTATCCAAAATTTGTAATTTTCCACAGTGATAGAGGATGTCTGTGAGATGGGTGGCAAACCAACCATTGTCTGACATCTGTTGTATTTCATGAATTACCTATAAATAAAGATTATTGTTCTTTCATTGACAATGACAAAAAAAATATTTTTTTATCTTGGGTTTGCCAAGCTGAGTATATGGCACTTTAACTTTAACACCTTTAAACACCTTAACACCTTTTTTTAGAACCTTTGTCAGCTGAGAATTAAGCTAAAGAATATTTGAGATGTACCTGATGCAAATCACCTTCTACTAAAGCCCGTATGACGATGTCAAGATGGGACTGGGCATTGGGTCCATTGAGAGCAGCACACGCCGACGCCGCGTCAGCCAGCTCTCGTTTGCGAGCCCATGGCCCAGTGAACAATACATACCCTCCCAGTAAGTCGAACCATGACGCATAATTCGAACGTATTGCCTCGAAAGCAGCATATTCACCAATCATTAACTATAAAAGATATTATTATAACAGTACTTTGTAATAACGTAACCAAGCATAATAAAACTTTGATGTATTGGTGAATAATGTTCTTTGAAACCATAAAATATTAAACCTCATTCTCATACTAATTGTTTTATCATAGGTTCCCCTCTTTTTGACCTTGTTGATATAATGTTAACACATCCAGAAAAAGAAATTAGAAAAGAAATACTTATTTCATACAAGCATCATTATCTTAACTGATGGACTAATCCACTGCTGGATATGGGTCTCTCGTTATTTCTTCCACAAACTATGGTCTAGCTCTGTTCAAGTCCAATAGCTTCCAGTGTTTATTTTAAAATCTCTCACTTTTTTTAATATAATGATATATTATTATAATATTATTATGAATTAAAAAAAAATTAAAATTTCCTCCTACCCTCATTATGAGTTCTAGTTTTGGTTGCGAGCTGAGCGCCTTGCTCATTAATTTAGACCTACACTCAGCCTGCCAATGTTTCCAGACTATTGTAAATTCACCTGAAGATATACCACCATAAACCTGAAAGAAAACAATGTTAAAAATGTTCTAAAATGTAAAATGACAACTGTATTCCACACAATCTGTATGTAGTCACAAATATTTATTGGATAATTTGTTTTAGTGTTAGGAAAAAAAAATCCTTAATAAATGTTACATGTTGTAACTAATAACAAAATTTAATTAATTTTCAACTAATCACTATTGGGCTGGTTAGCTCATCTACAATTTTTAAAATAACTATTGATAATTTCTACACTATATATATGTTCAGTGTGCACAACAGAGAATATATAACTGAATTGTTAAAAAGTACAGTATTAGGTAATCATGACATATACTTACACTATAAACTGGCATAGTGCGAAGGGAGTTATCAATGAGTTTAAATTCAGTACTTTCTGATAAAGAGTGTAATTTCAACAGAGCCCGTGCCACATCTATCCTTCCCTGAATGACCATACCTATAACTGTATCCCAGTACTCAGGGTGCTCCTCTGACCCTCTCTCACAGAGTTCCAGCATTTGAGCTGCTGCCTGTTCATGACATGGAAAGTGAAATCGAACCCACTCTAACAGAAAAGGCAATACAACATCACCTGGTATATTATCTATGAACAATATCTCACAAAGGTGCCATATACATTCAACTGAATAAAATATTGTAATATAAGATAGTAAACTATTTCTCGAGAAGCTATCAATTTCCTTTTCCGCGGCCTCTTGCAATCCTTCAATGCATACACGAATTAGCGAACGATATTGGCGGGAAAGTTTTAAAAATTCCACATGATTGTCTGAATTCTTTGCATTCTCTGCAGCTTTTTGTAACGAGAGAAATGTACCATTTGATTCGTTTACGAGCTTTCTCAATATCGGAGTAAAAAGTAAAATCTCCTGGCGTATTTTCGAAATTTTGTTATCAGAAGCATTTGATGGCTCTCTATTGACTTTTTGGCTTCGTGGATAAATAGTAAACATGTTACCGCGACGCCATGAGCAAGCGGCATGTTTCACGAAACATTTATCTGGTAATATCTGAAAAACATTCATATATTAGAAATACATACATAACCCTATTATTTACTTACGCACGCAATACCTACAAATGTTTTAACACGGCTACTAGATTTTAAATTGTTATCTGGTATACTTTTAGACGAAAATCCCGAAAGGTTCATTTTGTTCATTTAACTTGAACAATTTACATTCAAACTTTTGAAAAACTACAACAGTGCGACCGTTTCCAGAATTAAATTTACTTTTTTAGAATTCATATGACGTGAGTTTCTCTTAGTTGCCATAATTTATAAAACTTGTTGCTCAGTTGTTGCTCAACACTAAAATAATTAATTAATTTAAACAACTATATTACTTCCACTAAAGATTTGTAATATATATTTTTTTAATTTTTTGATTTACTACCGAAATATTCATGAATTTGAACTTTTATATGTTACCAAAAATTTTCGTAAAATGCCAGCGCAAATATTTTTTTTGACATAATTCTAATAAAAAAAGAAAAAGATAAAAAAACTTCTGAGAACTATTGAATTATTTTTTGTTATAAAAAAACCTATAATTATTTTCAATACTTGAAAAATTAAATAAAATAAACTTTTTAGTTTACAGACGAATAAATGACTTAGTGTTTTTTTTATTTTAGGTTCATTGGATAAAAAAATATTTTTAAAAATATTGTACCTTTTTGTAAAATATGATATTATTATTATTTTATTTGTTTTCTAATTGACCGGATGTTCTGTTGGAGGACATGTTGATTTGTCATGAATGAGACGACTTTGTCAATTCTTCAAAAAGTGTTTTGTTTAGATAGTAATTCTACAAAATTAAATAGTAAAACGGGTGATATCGTGTTGTGATAAGTGGCTGTAGTATAATGTGTGATACTTTTTTACGCTGACAAATCGAAAATAGAAAAGTAAATTTTTTAAGTAACACCATCCCATCAGCACTCTTTGGTAAGTATACGATGTTGCATCAATTTGCCCTCGTCATTATCTTTTTATTCATCAATTTGATTAGGACACTATTTCGTTGGCTGAGAACCTGCGAAACTCTAAACCTCATTACGGTTAGGTTAAAATAAGGTAATTTCTGAACATTTTGGCTGAACTAGTTCTCGTCTTAGATTTGTATTGAGGTCGTGTTCTGAGTTTCGATAGTTTGTGTGTTTGGTCGTTCCGTGACGTCATCAGCCGTGGAAGTAACAATGTCTTTGTGCTAAAGTTATAATGATAAATTTTATCTACACCTTCATCTGATATGTTGATAAGTTGTTAGTGTGACTGGATTATTCATGTTATAAAAAATTGTTTTCCACATACTGTGACATTTGATTTTTATGATTCACTACCTTTATTGGATTATCAGCTATACTATGTAAGTTTTAACATTTTTTATCTATTGAAAGTATTGATTAATAGTTATAGACTGCATTATTAGGAGACATAATTTTATGTATGATTCTCTTAACAGTACAATTTGCTCAGTTAAAAATCATGTCATGGCCAATAATGAAATTGGTCACATGATGTTTATAATATTAATTGCAAGTAATGAATAACTGCATTTTACATTTATTCAAAACTTTGTATGTGTAATTTTTTAATAATAAATTTTTAAATAATAATAAACTTTTAAATTAAGAAAAATATCTGAGAAAGATATGTACATTTGTTAAAACTTAAAAAGTATTATATTAATCAAGTTATTACTTTGTTTCAAATATACTTAAACTTATCTGTAATAGACAAGATTCTAAATTTTATTCTGAAGATGTTTTTAAACAGGACCAATTGTAGTGAAGATTTTTGGGAAGACTGTTTACGGGAAAAAGTTCACTAGATAATGGTGTTGATACCTTTTTAAAAATCTGTTTTAAAGGGTTTTCATTTCAAGCATTTAAGTTCTTAATTATATGGGTACATGTACATAAGTATATGTCACTTGTACCAATAATTGTTTTGGAAATGTTATTACTGAAATAGGTGTAACTTAATGGCTGTTAAAATTAGAGTTAATGGTTTGTGGTAAACACTTTATTATAGGCATTAAATAAAACAATATTTATCTAGATGTGTTTTCAAATTAAATTTCACTTATCATTTCCATTTTGGCAAGTAATAAATCTATAAAAAATTTAAACAAATTTATACAAAACTGATATGATTTATACAAATACATTTGTTTGTTTGATTCAGTAAAAAGAAAAGTGAGATGTTTACCTGATGTGTTACACCAGCCCATAAAAATGTGGTGCTGATTAGATGATATACACTTTACTACATTGTGCTAGTCTGCTTGTGACAAATGATGTTCAGTTTTGTTACTTGGTAATTTCAAATAAACAACTGAAATGGAGAAATATTTGGTGGTACATATGAGTTGTTGCTGTACCTAACTAGACGGTCTGTGGCGAGAGAGAGATCTACCACTAGTAAACTCCTGATAGCTGAACAGAATGTGTCTATTACTATATATTGATAACATAATGAAGGTAACATATTATTTGAAATCATAGAATTTAAAATATAACTAAGTGTTAATCCAATAATTAGGATATATACACAGCACTAGATTGTGGGCATGCTCTTCAGGCATAATAAGGTAATTTTGTTATTCACCAATGATATTAATATCTACAGTACTTCATCAAATAGGATTTAGTATCTCAAGATAGGTCTGTGTATAGGATATAGGTACTTAATAATAAGATAAATGCTTAATGTAAACTTTGACATGGCATCATTATAGTTATTATAAACACATTAAATAACACTGTAAATCTTAAATATAACGCGTCCTTGAAATAATGATCGACACAGAAACCTGACCTCCACAGAGCCTCCGCCTCTTGGCCAAGCTGCCGTACTTTCGGCCAACTAGGTTAACTCGATGTATTCGCCGTAATAGATTACGTAATTAAGCTTCGCAATCAGGTTAACTTGTCTTATTATATTTAGTGATTTCTTTTTTTATTCGACAAAGAGACGAGTGAGACGTTCACCTGATCGTATATGCCCGTCTAAAGCAACGTGGCACCAGTCAGAATGATACACTGTGCTGGAGGGTAGGTCTGTAGCCGCAGATCGTGTAGGTAGGTACCACTCGGCGCCTATTTCTGCCGCCAAATAGTAGTGTGCAAGATTCCAGTTGTCATACAGTAATGTGCGAATCATGTCCTTAATTTACAGGAACCGTAGCCAGTAAACTTATCAGTGAGTGAAGTTGAGCGTTTACCGCTGGAAACTTTCACCAGTCTCAACCAGAGGTCGGCAACCTTGTAATCTAAAAGCGCCAAATGAAGACGAAACACAATTGAAATTTATTCAATGATTAATTTTTTTTTTAATTTTAAACTCTAGAAGAAACATTTGCTAGCGGTATAGACTACTTCATACCCTCATCATTCCTTGACCACTCTTTTAGATATTAAATAGACTTACCATATCGTTTTAGTTGCGTGTATCTAAATGATATGGTCAGCTATTAGTCATTGGGATTATGAAATTTTCGCGCTTACGAATCTGTATCGACGACTAATTGGATAACAAGTGTTAACAGGCACATACCCGCCATGTTTCAGGTTCGAATCCGATTAGCCGCCTCGTGCTCGTGTCAATGCGTTACTACCACTATACGAGCGTAGTCTTACTGTTCAAGTGTTTTAGGCCGTCGTACTGTGGATACATAATTGAAGTGTTGTTTATGGATCATCATTATCATCAGCCTATAGACGTCCACTGCTGGATTTAAGGATACATATATATATACACATATATATCACGCCTCGTTCCCAGCGGGGTAGGCAGAGACCACCTCTCTCCACCTGCTACGATCCTGGCACACCTCTCTCGCTTCCTCCACTTTCATAAGCGTCTTCATGCACGCTCGTCTGTTGCGTGTGCTTTTGATCCGGCCTTTCTTTAGGACATCTCCGATTTGATCGGAGTATGTCCGTCTAGGTCGGCCTGCACCTGGATTTAAGGATAATTAAAGATAATAGATAATTTCGGAAATTATATTTTTTTAAGGTAAGCTTAAGATAGATATGTAACGGGTTCCGCACAATAACTCACGGGACCCAAGCCAACCTCACCTACTTGTAATGCAATATCCTAATCAACAACCGAGGCTCTGGCTCCTGCTAACCCGCATTTCGTCAGCGTTATAGGAAATGGCCCAAATCCCTCCAAACGATGGCCCCTGGTGTCCAACGTTGAGAGCAGCGTAGGACCGATTATTGTAGAATTTTTGAAGGAGGCCTATGTCCAGCAATGGACGACTATCGGTTGATGATGATGATGATGAAGCTTAAGATATTTTTTTTAATTAAGCCATGATTTGGGTCATGACGTGTTTTTTTTATGATATCCACATAATCTAGGGACGGGGGTGCCTTTTTATAAATAATTTTTGTATGGTATTGGTGTGCAAAGTAAAATAATGTTTTAATTAAACTAGCTAGCTGAAAAAGTTCGCGTGCGAAGGCAATAATAATAAACGGAAACGTTAGTCAGAGTGCTGTTCACGAATTTATTAATTCTCACTGTCAAGGCTACCGAAGCACTGATCCAGTAAATCTAGACCTTTTTTTTTTTTTTTTTTTTTGATATCGGTGGTGGAAATGCTGTTACCGCATACCCAGCGTCCTTTTCAAGGGGGGGGACGCCGGGTTATGTGGGGCTCGGGGCCACTGAGATGTTGTGCGTGACCCCCATACCCACTAAAACCACCACCGCTTGTCCCGCAATACGCATACTGGAGACGCCCGGGTTTCAGCCAAGCAACTCTCCGGGCGCCTCCGCGTATAAAACTCCTCTTGGTGGGTGCCCGCGGGGAGCAAAGGCACCCACCTGCCGTCCCGTACCGGCCCCTCGCGGGACCGGCACGTTGGGGCCCCCCGACCCCACAGACGACCGCGCGCGCCCACGACGGAGCGCATGCCCGGCCGCCGCCCTCCCGTGAAGGAATTGGGCGGCGGCCTCCTCCCTCCAGACTCCCCCCCCTCGTCGAAGTGGGAGGGGGGGACAAAAACCAAGACTCCCCCGGGTGACGCACCCCCAGGGGAAACACGACAAAAGGCCCAAAGGGCCACGCCCAACGGCCCGAACGCCCCCTCACACCGTGCCCGGCTAGGGGCCCATCGCTCACGGCGGGAGGAAGCGGACGGCGTGGTTCTGCCGCCGCGCTCTCCCGCCGGCCCGCCGCCGCCTGCAAGGTGCGGCAGCGGCGTCGGCCTCCCTCGTGCGCTCGGCGGCCTCCTTCTGACGCATCACTGCGCCGCAGAAGGAGGCCACCGCCCTCCAAGACCTCTCGCTGCTCAACATACGATCGATTACAGTCGGCAGCGAGAGGTCACTGCCGACTTGCGCGACGAGGGCGTGGCGTTGCGGCCCCCATGCCGGGCACTCCGCCAGAGTGTGGTGCGCCGTGTCAATCGGCGCACCACACTCGACGCATTCTTGCGTCATCTCTCTACGAGCCACCTGGTGCAGGTACTTGCCGAAACATCCATGGCCTGTCAGCACCTGCACCAGGTGGAACGTCAAGGCCCCGTACCGCCGGCTCATCCACCGGGACAGGTGGGGCCTGATGGCCTCCACCGTGTCCCGGCCGGCGGCAGGGTTACCTAACTCCGTCTCCCACCGCCGGATCAGGGCGTCATGGGCAACGCGCCTGATCCGGCGGACCGTGGCCGGGTCCGGCCGACGCTCTCCGGCATCCCGCAGGAAGAGGTACACTTCCGCGAGCGACTGCGCCTGTAGATGCCAAGGCGCATCGCCCGCGAGAAGCGTACCCGCCGTCCAGGAGTAAATCTAGACCTGTGTTTACTACAACAACTAAAAACAACTTGGGTATAAAGCATCAGTAAAAAATTTGCACTGTTCGGCATTTGTTCATCATCATCAGCCGATAGACATCAACTGCTGGACATAGGCTTCTTCCAATGGTCTCCACATCGATCGGCCTCGCGCCGCCCGCATCCAGCGGCTTTTCGCGACCTTCAGTCGTTTATTCATATGGGGCTTCACTTGGGCCTTACTGATTAGGGGGTAATCCGTCACGAAATATGAAGTCTCGAGGCGATGCGTGCGGTACCTTCCCCCTAACACTTTTAAAGGAAGTGGAGAGCAATAACTACATCCCGAGACGTGGTCTCATTAAGACCTCTCGCTCAGTGAGAACCACGGTTGTGTGCGAAAGCGTTCCTGTCATTCCGTCCAAATGAGCCGAGTGAGAAATCGGGGGTTTTAGCCGGTACGAGGCCGGCATAACTCTTCTGTTGCCCCGACAGCAGAAGAGCATCCAAGGCACGATTTGCCCACAGAAAAAAAGCTACAACCGCAGGGTGTATAGCAGCCGACAAACAGCACTGTGCAAACATTACTGTGTTCCCGGGTGTGAAGGTCCTGCAGCTAGTTAAATTCAGTAATTTCTCCTTTGCCTCCTTTACCCCAGCGATTATCGACATTTGATAAATTAAGTCTCAAGGCGATGAGTCCAATGCATCATCTTAACTAGGTTATTATGAGCGGAAGTAACATTTACTATCACATGAATATCCTGTTCTTCACATTATATGTAGCTGATAAATATTCTGATTATTATCCAAACATGCCTTCGTTCTATTCAGCCTCGTCAGATTCACAAATCGATCTATTTCCTACGGTTTTCGTATACTTTCACTTTCTGCAGCATTTACAATCGACATCATTCGCTGATGATTAGCATCGTCACAAACTCATCGATACATTCACGTCGTAGTGTCGTGCGTGTGTGGGTGTGTCAGCTGACGTGAATACCTAGTATTAAAATCGATGCTGTCGGGAATGAGATGAGATGTCATCGTAGTATCAGTGCTCGACCAATATATATACTTGTGGTAGGTCTCTGTTGCCGGGAACCGTCTGGGTATCACAGCGGCGCCTATTGCAACTGACAAACAGTAATTTAGCTATTGTTGTGTTCCGGTTTGATAGGTGCTGTAGCTAGTGAAATTACTGCAGTAGTAAAACTCAACATTTTAACGTCACAAAGCGACGAGCTGAATGTGTTGCGATGTGTAATATATCATAATTAGCGCCACGTTATAAAATGCAGGTGTATAACTTACCATCAGGTGAACGTATCAGTGGTCGTCGCTTAGTAGAATAACAAAAAAAATATCAATGAACATTTAGATTGCTTTCCATTGTGTATCCTTTAGAACTAAGAGACTGTTAGGAAAGTCGTTATAATTAATAGTAACTATTATTCTGTTAACGTGTAACCCCTCTAAGGTTTGAATGTGATGTAATAAATCAGTCATGCTGATGCAGCCCAAGCACCTCAACGGAAACAAGTGGTTGCCCGAGTACCGTACCCTAGGCCTTGAGAGCGCTGTGCGCTATCGATTTTAGGTCGCACGCGAGTACTATTCGTAGTAGCGGCAGCTTGTCGCCAAGGTGACCACACGAAGGGTCAGATCGCCAACAGTGGTGAACAATATACTATTATCCATATACAGTAATCAGCGATGGAATAAGTTAGAAAGTTTGAAGCGCAATATCGTCTTACATAGAAATGGTCGAGTGGAAAACTAATCAAAATTCCAACGCACATCGGAATACTTTTAAAAACGGCGATATATAAATACGATGCGATTTCACTACTTTTTCTTTAACAAACATGTTGATGGGCCCTTACTGGCGGTAGGCTTCTGCTGCAGAAGACCGTCTAGGTATTACCAAAGCGCCTATTTCTGCCCCCCAACAAGTAGTGTGCGATCATTACTGTGTTCCGATTTGAAGAACACTGTATCTAGTGCAATTACAGACGAGTACAATATGGTGCAGTGTTATAACACCCTAACTAGGGGTGTAAGGGGTCCCGCACAACAACTCACGGGTCCCAAGCCAACCTCACCTGCTCGTGGTGCAGTTTGCTAATCAACAAACGAGGCTCTGATTCCCACCAACCTGCATTGGGTGAGCGTGGTGGGAAATGGACCAAATTCGCCCATATGAACTGTTACAAACGACGGTCCCTGGTGTCCGGCAGGTCGCAAGGCACCGCTGGATGCGGACAGCGCAGGACCGATCGATGTTGATATCTTTGAGGGAGACCTATGTCCAGCCGTGAACTTCTGTCGCATGATGATGATGATAGCGCTATGTTGTTATAGGCAGGAGTATCGCATAACATCAAATGAACCTTTCCACATCTCATCGTTTCGTTGAATAAAAAAAAAAAGGATGTTTTTCGTGAAGGTGCTAACACCAAGTACATAAGAGAGGGAGATGAGAGCAGCAGTGTAGTACAGTCGGGAGAGGAGGCGCGCGTTGGCAGCGGATGTGCCCCAATAAAGCGAGGTTCAACGATCTTATCTCACGGCGGGTTCAATGCCCCGCGCGACACTCGCGCAGATTTACACCGGATTAGACAACGACATATCATTATATATACACATTATTATTGGTTTTATCAAGAATTTGAGGAATGATACAAAAACTCGATTCTCTAATCAGATACAACTGATCACTAGCATCACGCGTGGATAAGTAAGACATTCGTGTTGCATATCAAAATGATGAACTAAAATATTATTTTATTCAACGATGCGGCGAGACGAACTGGACGATCACCTATAACAACGTGGCGCTAGTAAGGATGTCGTACACAGGACCGTTGGATACTGGACGTTGTGCCAGGGACCTAGGTGATCTCTAGCAACAGAGACCGGTCGCTTATATTCATTGGTCTGATGCAATACTTATGTTTTATTTTATAATGAAGTCCTCCAAGTACTTTTTCTCTGGCTATAGGTATAGTATAACTTAAGCGAAACAGTTACCTCTACTACTTGTTGGCAAAAACAATCGATGCATTGATTACGGGTACTTATTTTTTTTAGTTCCGGGGGCGAAATTTTCGAGAGATTACTTGCTTCTGGGGGGTAGTCAGGGTTATATGTGAAATTTTTACTAAAATACTTCGGTGGTCTGCATCAGTGCATTCGGAGAGGCTCCGGGATCTCTTACAGAACGCACCGGTGCCCCTCTAAAATTTGTGTTAACACACGTTTCTGAGGAGAAGCCTAACCCTCCTAGCCATACGCTGTCCCACGCAGGTCCACCTTTAAGGCCCGCGAAACTCCCAGAGCCTTTTAGTCACCTTCTACGTCAGGCAGGGCTTACATTAGTCCTATTCTTACTAGCCCGTGACTACCGGGCTGAGGGGTACTTTCCTAACCGTTCGGTATCTGCACCCGACCCTAAGAGATGGGTGTCCAAATCTTGAAACTGATGTGGGGGATTTGTGATACGTTTATATTATAATACAGATTAAAAATGATCGTAACTGAAACGATAGAGAGCGTGCGGCGGGTCAACGCACGTGCACGTCTCGCTCGCCGCGCGATTCCGCACACCTATTACACCTATTACATTTACGGATCGGAGGCCGCGATGCCGGCCGATAGACACACTTAATGGTATGGGAACATGGTTCACAACGCGAACAGCGACGCACAGATGAAAACAGTTTACAGTTACGTACTGACGGCATTTATTTTTGCTTTTATTTTTCCTACAAATTTCTATAAGCGGTTGAGACTTGGTCGCTGTTTAAAATTCATTAAATTATTATTTCGCAGCATTAAAATGAAAGTGAATATATCTTGTGTGTACTCAAATTGTAAAAACATATGAAGCTGTGGTAGATCAGTTTGTAAGGCTTTAAGTTTACTGAAGATGCGGATTCGATCCCCATTGTCCTTGAGTTTCCTATAAAAATCGAGGGCTTCTAAGAACAACAGCATCCGTCAACATGAGGTATCCGCCGATCCGCACTTGGCCGGCATAGTTCATAAATAACCTTGTCTCTGTCTATGTGGGAGAAGATGCCGAGTACCAGCATCAGGAACGATTAAGAGTTTTATGGTTGTTTACTTGTGAATTTATTTATTTATGTTATAATTTAAATATTGCAATAAACAAAAGATGTATTATAAATTTTATACAAATACCCACATTGTCAAAAGCTAAGAAACAGACATCGTTGACGTAAACGTTAAACTGTATGCAAATAGTGTGGGTTTTATCTACCATTTGTTACCATGCGTGGTGTTTAACAAAACAATAAACCTCTTTGTTAAAGTAAAAACTATTAGTTTCGATTATATTCACAATGAAAGTAACCGGAGACTGCCGCGTTCCGTTAACTCCGCGACGTACATGGGCCCCCGTGTCCGTTACGTACACCGTGAAGCATCACATGTGTGAAGGTGACATAGTGCATAGCTGCATAGCTGCATAGCTGCATAGCTGAGCTGCTCGCCGACGGGTGAGAAGTTTGGAAACCTTATTAGAGCCAAGAGCAGGGGAGTGGGCGCGGCCCGTAATTGTATTAATCGCTCCCAATGGACTTAGGCGTGGAAAATGTACTAATTCCGTAGTAATGTAGTCGACTAAACCGAACGAACGCACTTGAAGTATACAGTAAAGTGTACCATGTACCGCGGAAGGAGTTCAGGAATTCAGTCATTTAAACCCGGTTTTAATATTAACTGGCATTAACGGAACGCTGCTCCTCATTTTATGGAATTTAATTAATGAAATAATTAATCACTATTACTAAGAAGAAACCGTTGTAATACACGGAAAGAAATGACCCAAACGTCCTTAGTAATTTTATAGAGTAATATATTATAAAGGATTTTTTTTATTTTACGATGAAGCCATCGAGATGATTATCTGATGGTGATACACCGGTCCTTAACTTAACGTGGCACTAGTCACGATGTATACGCTGAACCACCGCTCAAGATGGGACACGGTGAAGTTTACTCGCCACTGTTTGGCGGCTGAGACATTTGCGCAGTGGTACTTAGATGGTCTCCGACAAGAGTCCCGTCACCAGCCAAAAACCTATATATCTATGTTATGAGTTAGGTTACCTAACACGGCGTGTTGTATAAATAAAAAGCCATTGTTGCGCACTTGATTGGTTTGATAATCTATTTACCGGCGGATTGTCCGCCCGTCGCGATCACGTTATGCGGCTGACGTAAGCCTGGTGGCCATTATTGGAAATAATCCCCTTTTAATATTATATTTCTTATATAATTGATAATCGTTTATTGAGTTGTAACCACGACGTCCATCGGGTCCGTCTTACCCCACACTTGTGTTTGTTTTATAACTTAACATTGATTAACTTTGATCTAACAGAGCACTTAAAATAATGATTAATGAAAACTGATGAGGTTTCCTAGAAACTTTTTCTCTTCTTTTACTGATGGTAGGTCTCTGTGGTTGGTAACCGGCTGGGTAGATACCACCGCAGCGCCGCGCTTATAGCAGCTGACAAACAGTAGTATGCAAACATTACCTTGTTTCCGGCTGGGAAGGTGCTGCTACCTAGTGAAACTACTGGGGCAATGAGACACAAGATCTTATATCTCAAGACGAGGACCAATATGGTGCAGTGTATATCACCCTAACTAGCGCCAGTCTGTTATGAGTAGTAGGCTTATCAGTTACCATCACATAAATATCTTACTTGTCTCATCGCTTAGACGAATGAAAAAAAAGTAAAATTTTAAACTCTAATATAGTAGACTTTGTTTATAAATGGTCGGCAGCTGGAATAAACGCTTCTGTAGTAGTACTTAGATGGTTTCCGGTTACAATTACCCGTTTTGAAATACACGTGAATATAAGAGTAATGTACAAAAAAGGTTCTAAACAATTCTAGGTATACTGTACGAAAACATTAGTGACAGGGGCTGGCGACGGGGGAACTGGAGGTGGAGGTACCGACGCCGACCTCTTTCATTAGCGGGCGCAGACGGGCTGGCTGCTACGCGCGTAGAGTGCTGCGTAGCCCTACCGTAGCACCCAGTCGCGCTACACTACACGCACCCGGCGCGCCATTGTAACGCTTCCTCCCACTCGGTTACTTAACCATCCCCCACCGTTAAGCGCCGTGCACACTCACCGACTGTTCATACTCGTTATGGATCACCAATATATCACCTGTTTTAAACTATTTACAATTATTTTTTGCTATTTTTATATTGCTTTTTTTATCGCCATTAATTATACACGAACACTTCTTCACTTTAATCGCGGGAGTATGATGGTAATATGTAATGACTAATTTGGAGGTGAATAATACATTAGTATGTTGTAGGTTATATTTGAATAGTAAGTTAAATAAAAAATAAGTTTTCTTGAATTGTTTATGCACAAAACTTCACATGCTATTACAATTTTTTTGGTTTAAGTTAATCTGTACGGTTTTTCCGTTCATAAAATGTTTGTAAGGTAATGAAAGAACTAGCAGGACGTTGTTTAATTGATGTCGCTTTTAGTACAAGGTACGGTAATCGCGTTATGCGTTATGTAGATGGGAAAAAAAATACTTTTTTTTTAATTGGTATAAATATTTCAATCTTTCATCCAAGAGACAGAACGCTTGAAACTACGTCCATGTTTTATCTATATATTAGAGATTTCTACCTATGAAGAGAGTCATCAAGATATTTTTGGACCATAACGCCTATAAATTGTAATTTGGTAGGAAATATTCCTTTCGCCTAGTAGTCGAGTAGGTCAGCTATGCATCGATTTAACAAAATTTCTTCCCCGAGGGAATTGCGGGCGGGGAACAGCTAGTCTAGATATAAAAATATGTTCTAGCATACAATTCACTGTGGATTACTTATCGTGGTTGACGTCACACGTGCGACGCGGACAGTGTGTAAATAGCTTTATAAATGTGACAGCGGAGTATGCGTTCGGTGCCGCACACAATGACAGGGGCACAGACATGTGCGCTATGGCTGTGAGCCGGCAGTGTACGTCGTCCCGCGGCCGTCCCGCGCCCGTCACGCAACGCAATCGGGCATCTCGATAGCGATACCGCTTATCGCCCGCGTGTGAAACGGCAGCGGTACACGATATCCGAATTTTGAACAAATCGGTTGTGTAATGGTGTGAGGCTTTCCACCGGTGTCAGTGCGTCCCCACAGAGCCCCAGTCCGCGCTGCCAGGTTATTGTTGTGTGAGTATTCTATGCCTATCCGATGTTAAATACAAACGGGTTACATTAATAAGGATTGCCGTCAAAGACTCGTTACTTTTAATTCTTCTTCGTCGGTATCACTCTGATCGGAAGTGACGACCTGATCACTTTGTCAAGTGTTGGTCGCAAGCTTAACAACACGTCGCCATTCTTATCTTACAGTCGCTTTCCTAGTGCGTTCGTGTAGTGGTGACGGCGGATATCGTAGGCGTTCTTCCTCGTGGCCTGGTACTTTCAACCTTTACCTGGACCACACGTCGTTCAATAGCTATTTCCCCTAAAAAGGTGACGATACGCGGCTATCAAAGATGATAAACGCAGCTTGATGCCGGGTTCTCGCAGTAGAGACTCGTTGCTACGAATATTACTTTTAATTATGTGATATTTATTTTCATTGCATATTTCAATACTTAGCAATGGCATGTGTATGAAGAGTGTGAATTCAGATATGCGGCTGATAGAGGGATATGCAAGAGAAGTACATACTGTGACAACCCCACATAGCTGGGAAAAAGACGGAAGGAAGAAGAATTTAATACTTAGTACTTACACTTTTTAATACTTAGCACGGCTATAACACCTTGGATTTTCCACACACGCGTACTACACAGTTTCAACCATAAGTATGTAGTATTTGACTGTTGATAAAAAAAAAGATTATTGTAGTCTAGTGATAAAGCGTCATAGTTAATGCTTTTGCATCGTTTGTTGAAAGTTACGTTTCTCTCGTATCTATTACACTAAAGAGGATTGTCATTCCATCAAATTTCTCTTTATTCAATTAAGTGAGATGAACGGGACGTTCACCCGATGTTAAGTGATACGTCTGCCCATAACAACGTGACGCTAGTTAAGATAACATATATTGCGTTACATTACGCTCGTCGCTTGAGACAAGATGTTGAGTCTCGTTACTCCAGTAATTAGACTAGCTACAGCGCTCTTCTATAATACAGTAAGGTTTAGCGGCTGAAATAGGCGCTGCGGTGGTACCTACCCGAATAACTAACAGGGTATTTCCCCGCAGCCGGGTGAAATTCAGCCTTCAGCGTCACATCCAGCTCCTTCATATTCAATCTCACAAATTTTAGTTAGGAAATTAAATCAAAAATGTCTCTAAATTTGTTCAATCATAACAACGCTATCAGTATCAAAACAATGTCTCCCCCCCACCCCTTATACTCCTCCGACTGGCCCGACTGTCGGTGTGAACATGCGCGGGGCAGCGGGGCCGCGGGGCAGGGTCAATAGCACTCGCGAAAATAACACACCGGCGCGTGACGCTTTGTTTAGCTACGTGCCGCGAGCGCACTGCGCGGCGGCGCGCGACCGGCGCACTCCGGCGCACTCCGGTCGGGGCTGAGCTTGCGGGAATGTACACTAAATCTAAATCGATTAAACCCTAATAATTATAATCTCCTACTGTAGGATATACAGTAACAGCTCTTTATTCTGCTTAATATGCCGCGAACACAGAAACCTTGAAAAAGAAATATAATTTTTTTTATTACTCCATTTGACAGCATTATCTACAAAGGATATTGGATTGGATACCTATTAGAATCTTTATCACAAAATATACTTATAGGATCCGCGAATAATGAAATTTTAGCAGCGAACGGAGGAATTGGGTATTTTAATCAGCGAATGAAGGAAGTGCGAGTAAGGAGCTTTTATTGTACAGTAACAACGGCGTGCACGTACAAAGGTAGCCGACCGATACAGGAATGAACGATTTGTTAAATTCTACGATATGTAACAGTTTAAATGAAAATATAGGCAATTTATTGCTTATTCTCCTTATATATATATATTTTCTAATACCGAATTACTTTATCTGTAGTACTCGTCTTGTGGTACGAACCGATATCTCAAAAGGAAAAAGGTTTCGATGTACATATTCGATATAAACAGATTCATAGACTCACCACGAGATCTCCGAAACTGTTAATCGTGAACATTCAAAATTTGGTACATATATTGCTTGTGCAGTTTACGAGGCCAGCTAGGAATGGAATTCACAAAATTTATTCTCCAAAGGGAGTTGCAGGGGTGTTATTGGCATCAGAGCGGGCAGGGAAGAGCTAGTATATATAATAGGTTGTCAAATTTAGTATATATATTATATATACTATAATATATATTATAGTAACTATTAAAACTGAAAATATGTTTCAAATAATTAATTACTACTGCACACATCACCATCATCAGCCGATAAACGTCCATTGCTGGACATAATCCTGGCCCTAACGATTCCTACACCGATGGGGTAAGGATTCATTTTGAATGGTTTGGGCCATTTCCCACCACGCCAGCCCAGTGCGGGTTAGTGGTAGCCAGACCCTTGTTTGTTGATCAGTAGGGTTACACCACGAGCAGGTGAGGTTGGCTTTGATCCCGTGAGTTGTTACGCGCGACCCCTTACACCCCTACTGCACACGTCAAGAAGGTAAACAATAATGATAGCCGTAATAGCAACGTTAATAATACGTCTACTATATCGACAAGCAGTCCAATTGGAAGCTAATAAACACTAGAAACATGTCTTAGTAATAAACGAGAATTAAACCTGCATCGCTCCGATAGATATGTAGACAAACTTGTCTGCTGATCCAACGTAGGTCAATAATGTAAATTCTATAACAATCCGCCATATAGACTTTTATCATTTTGTTAAGTACCTATCTGGTCGTGTATTAAAGTTAATAGTTACCTTTCTATATGTTATGCTATGTTTATGTTTATGTATCGAGAGGGAGAAAGAGCCAAGTGTGAAATTATCTACATGTGCTGAACGGTGAGCGCCGGCGCACGTCACGCGTCTGAATGCTTGATAAGATAAACAATGGTCTCCGACGCGACCGAATACATTTTCATTGTTTTCTCAAAGGAAAAGAAAACAACGAAGTATCGCGCGGCGCGTTATCTTCCTATCTGCTGTTTGTTGCTATTTTAAGTTCTTAATCCGTATCAGTGAATAATAACATGGATAGTGTATGCTACCTATTTAACAGCCTAGACTGCTGTCGATTAGTATCCGTTCTAGAAATGTTTTTACTTAACAAAATATCGTTACATAGATAGAAACTTTAATTTGAACAGTTTTTTATAATTAGTCCTCTGCAGCGCGGTCACGCGGCGCCCGGCCATCGTGCTGGTCCGCCGATTATAAGTGGCACAGCGCGCGTTGGAGAGAGCTGTGCTTGGCATTTGTTTAAGAACTAAACATGTCCATGGCAGGCAATGTCTGTCGTATCAGTGACGGCCGATGGGGGAGGAAACTCTTGGAGTGACGGCAGCATAGCATATAGGTCGCAGAATGTAGGACGACCCCATTCCAGATGCACCGTCGACATCATCAGGGCGGTCGGAAGTGCGTGAATGCGAGAAGCTGAGGAACGCTATTGGTGGAAGACATTGGGGAAGACCTATATCCAGCAATGGATAAACAAAGGCGGATAGTAATAAATTTCATAAAAAAGTGGAAACTAATTTAATCTATATATAATAAGAGATTTCCACCTGTGTAGAACCTGGAGTCTTGAAATTCGGTAGGAATATTACTTTTGCCGAGTATAGCTATGTTAAGAACAGATTTTACAAAATGTTACCCCCAAAAGGGTCGCGGGAGTGTTACAGACAGCAAAGCGGGTGGGGAACAGCCAATTCTTTCTAATTCAGTAAGAATCGCGTTAAGAACTTCTCAGTTGGCTATTGATCATAATATGACATATTCTTTGCTTTTTCCTTATAAAGTTAATTTTAAACTTGTTTTACATAGCCTAATTATTGGTTAATGTAATTATTATTTTTTCTTCTATATCTCGTATACTGTGATCTAATCTTACCTTGAATGAAATCCTGCTTTCATAAATTTTGACGTCATCACATACACGGGTACAACTGACAATCGGAGCTGTTGTTTATAGCAGAAGCATTTTCCTGGATTGCGGCACCAAGCAGTAGCTTCATGTAAAATTGCAAGCAATATTTAACTGCTGGTAGGTTTCTGGTGCAGGTGACCACCTAGCTACCGCCGCTAGTTGTGTTCCTCGTGATAAACAGTAGTGTGCATATATTTCTGGGATCCTACCTAAAGGAGGCGGTGGCGAGAGATAGTACAGCATGGCCTGCGGTCCCGTCGGGCACCAGGTGCCGTCGTTTGTACGGGGGTGGGCATCTCACTTATCACCAAGTGAAGTGTTTCGTCAGTCTTGCCATCGTCTTGATTTCATACGTAGTTTGTGTATCCTCGGCTCTCTTCTATTCTCCCCGTTGTACTTCCTGCAGTGATACAATGATACATGGTGGTGCGTGTGTTCCGCAGATGCCCCGTGCCCGGGACGAAATGCAAGTAAACGTGGCGGGCCTAAGGAGGAATATTAAAAATCTTGCGCACAACTACTCTGATGCTCAGGTGAGTCACTGTCACTTAACACTACTACCTTTTCACTGATGGTAAGTCTCTGTTGCTAGTGACGGTAAAGCTACCACCGCAGCGCATATTTCTGCCGACAAAAAACATTACTGCGTCCCGATTCGCATGGCGTTGCTATTAGTAAAATTACTGCAGTAATGATACAACCATGTTTGATATCCAGCAGCACAGCAGCATGTGCTGCTGTGCTGCTGGATGTACAGTATAGGATATATATATCCTAACCAACGCCGCTTTATAAAATACTTATAAAGAAAACCTTAACTCCCACTAACTGTTTAAAGTAAAGTTTTCGATATTTTATAGAATAAAAAGACGAGATCAAACAAGAAGACGTTCACGTGATTCTAAGTGATACGCCTGCTCATGATATTAATCAACATAACATACTTTTTGAAGAAAAATAGCATTGTGCCTAGAGATAAGATGTTTTCTAGTTTATCATCATCGTCATTTATCGCTGAACGTCGCTGCTGTGACGACCAGCGATTCTTCCAAGCTCATCTGTCCACCAAGATGTTATTGGGTCCCATAAAAAAAAAACAATATGTACGTTCAAAGTCAGTATTTAGTGTACGTCAGTAAACAGATTCCGTCCTCAGTAAAGTCGTTTCGTATACCGCGCTAGGTTTTCCTATGACCTCTGCCTGACCTCGTGTTTGGCTGAAGGTTAAGATGTTGATTTGTTTTGTTGAGACGTCGCTCGGTGTCGCAGTGTTTTTGCCTTTCCTATAAATAACCTTTGTAATGTTCGCCGCTTGCATTCGTATACACATAACAAACTGCATCCATACACTGCAACTGTACATCATTTAATATTCAAATATATAACACAGTTCCTTAGATCACCAGAATTTGATGAGGCTTGAAACAGGCTTGATATGTCTTTTTTGTTTGGGGGGGGGGGGGGTGTTGTTGTTGTGAAATCATCGAAAGATGCTGTGCTGCTATAGAATATATACTAGAAAATCGAGTGTCTTGTAATAAGTTATAGACTTCCAATAAAAAAAAAACTTTCATAAGTATACGAGTTTGAAAAAATCTCTTGCACAGATACAAATCGAAAAACATTAAATATTCATAATAGAAACTGTTTGTTGACTTCCGGTCGATTTGAGAAAATTACTTTCTCCAACATTAATTAATAAGTAGGTGAATTTAATGTTGTTCTATAAATTAAGAAGCGCACACGCGCGTA
The DNA here is from genome assembly GCA_033220335.2 of Troides aeacus. Classification (NCBI taxonomy): domain Eukaryota; kingdom Metazoa; phylum Arthropoda; class Insecta; order Lepidoptera; family Papilionidae; genus Troides; species Troides aeacus. The sequence continues at coordinate 12,134,042 of CM067278.1, forward strand.
CACACACACACATACACATTTCTTTCATATAGACTTTTGTGACTGTTACGATGTCGTCACCGCTACAAACCGTCCGCATAGCACCTGAGGAAGGTCACATGGTTGAGAGCCAGCGCGCACCAGAATCGATGTTCCGGTCCGCGTTAGCGGAGTGTCGCGGAGTAGTTACGTCAGTAATTTAATACGTACGGTAGCCTTGCGTCTGCCGGCGGCTCCGCTGCTCCCTGCCTGCGTTGCGGTGGAGTAGAAGCAAGTGATTCATCTACATCACCACCATAATCATAGACGTGCACTGTTGGACGGAGACCCCCAAAGACCTCCGCGCCGATCGGTACATGTACCACCCATCGCATAGCGTCCATATTGTACTGTTACGGAACTAGTCGCAGTGGGCCGTTAAAAGTCGTCGACCTTCGCGCCGGCTCTGTGTACACGCGGCCTTATTGCTATCAGCCGTGATGCCACTTCCTCATCGCGCCGCTTCCGCAGCCGCGCCGGCACCGGCACCGGCACCGCGCCATCAATACCACGTGTAACACATCTTTCCGTTCACTTCCAGTGTACACTTGTAAACACAACTTTAACTCGGCGAGTTGCACAACGTGGCAATTTTATCTACAGGGGAAGGGTTGTGTTCACATACTTACCCTCTCGCAAGGACAATTACTTCCGCACTAACACCATTACCTGTAGACACGATCAGTCACTCATATTTTATATAACGCGATGGTTTTGAATCTTTATATAATTTTTTTGTATATTATCTACATTATATGTTTTTATTACTGCCATCGTCGTCGTTATCGTCATCAGCCGATAGATGTCCATTGCTGAACATAAGCCTCCCCCAAAGATCTCCACGTTTTTAGGGATTCATTTGGAGAAATTTGGGCCTTTTGCCACCGCGTTAGTCCAATGCGGATTGCTGGATGCGACATCCTCGTTTGTTGGGTGCACCACGCGTAGGTAACTTGGATCCCATGAGTTGTTGTACGGGACCCCTTACAAGCCCTCCCACCTGCGACCTGCCATCAAGGCAATACAATGCCACCTAGGCTCAACTAAATCATATACGGCAAAGAAATAAATAGAACCCTCACGATATTTACTCCTTTTTGTATTCCGATAAGACCGAGGAAATGGCATCGAATCCTTTGACTAAAGACTATGGCAGCAATAGAAGACGTCTCTATATCCGTAACCTAATCCGTGGTGCACATCCCAATCCCTCCCTAAACAATCCCTTGTGAACTGTACCACCGTAGTGATCAAGCCACTATTGCAAAGTACCACATTTACGACACAGACGGAAGCATTAATTCGTGGAATATATAACGCAAAGGGGTGTATGAGGTTACGCACAGTAACTTACAGGACTTAAGCCTTCATTACAATTGGCTGTTATGAATAAAGCCTACATCACCTGTTTTCTGCTAATCTACAAAAATGGCTTTGACTCCCACCAACCCGCATTGGACTAGCGGGGTGGGAAATGGCTCAAGTCCCCCCTTTTGAACCCCTACAAACGACGGCCTCTGATTCCCTGCGATGTGGGCAGTGCAGGTCCGTTCGACATGGGGATCTATGAGGGAGGCCTAATCCAGCTGTGGACCCAGGCCTCCCTCATATCGGCTGATGATGATAATGATGATAACGCAAATTTAAGAGTATTCTCGTTTTAATTAGTTAACAACCCGGTTACATACGAATGATGTCGTGTCTGAGGCTTAGGTTCAATTCCATTGAATATTAATGCTGGCGATAGCTCGGTTCAAATAAAATAAAAAAGCATATAAAATTACTGCCTAGTTTACTTTTGTACACAGTAAAGTTAGAGTGACAAACGATCCCCTTTCGAAAGAGGCGCCAGTGGGGATGTTCACACTACTTTCTACAATAACCTCAAGGACTCAATTATCTGCTCATCAATAGCCTGTAATTGACTAATTACAGCTGATTAAGTCTTCCAGTTTAGCAATAGTGTCATATCACTATGAAACGGTAAAGACAAAAGTAGGTGGTTGAAGGGTAAACTTAAGGCCCCGGCAACAGAGACCTATCACGAAGTATGATAAAGTCTTAACAGTGAATGGATTGTTGTGTCGAAAATCTAATGACTTGTGTGTTCAATGTAAGGTTAAAGTGCGCGAAGCTACATCGAATGACCCATGGGGCCCCTCGAGCACCCTCATGGCGGAGATCGCCGACCTCACGTACAACGTGATGGCGTTCACCGAGATCATGCAGATGATATGGAAGCGGCTGAACGACCACGGCAAGAACTGGCGGCACGTTTACAAGGCGCTCGTGCTAATGGAGTACCTCATCAAGACCGGCAGCGAGAAGGTCGCGATGCAGTGCAAGGAGAATATATTCGCTATACACACGCTAAAGGATTTCCAGTACATGGAGGAGGGGAAGGATCAGGGTGAGACTTCATTTTCAATTAGTTTTTTAGTTAAACGGGAAAATTCGTTACAATATAATTTACATATGGTTTCCATTCTACAATCAGCTGATGTGGGATGACGTCAGGCCGCCGCCCAACCTCCGCCACAACGGATATGTGTTAATTACTCTCACCTCACTCCACTTAGCGGAAATGGTTATTGAGATGGTAAACTAAAAATAAAACCATTAGTTAACTTTTAACTAAGAAATAAACAAAATTGGTTCATGTTTTTGATATTTACATTGTCATACATACACACAATATGGCAGACATGAAATGATAATGTTTTGGTGAACGAAAACAAAAAAAATATGTCTACGTACTGGTGTTCTTAGATTTAGATATAAAAAAGTAGTGTGCAGGCTTACGTACCACTTAACACCAGCTAAACTTGGTGCTTTTCACGTTGCTATGCGTTAGAAATCTGCATAAGCATTGCACAGTTTTGGTTATTTTCTTTCAGGTCTTAACGTGCGCGAGAAGGCGAAGCAACTGGTAAACCTGCTTAAAGACGAGGAGCGTTTGAAGAACGAGAGGGCTCGGGCGCTGAAAGCGAAACAACGTTTCGCGCAAGGATCCAGCGCTTTCGGCAGCGACGCGGCGCTCGACACGCCGTCCAGCCCGACTTATCCAGCGGTAAGGGTGTGCAGTCAATATAATAGATCACAGCGGCTTATCCTGCGGGATTCTAATTTTACGAGCCTCATGACGAATTAAAGTATTTGGTGTTGTTGTAGTTGAACAGCTCGTCAGGAGAATGGGTGGGCGGCGGCGGTAGAGAGGCGGAGCTCGCGCGGCCGCTGACCGCCGGCGAGGAGGAGCTGCAGCTGCAGCTCGCGCTCGCGATGTCGCGCGAGGAGGCGGAGCGCGAGGAGCGCCGCCGGCGGTCCGACGACGTGCGCCTGCAGCTCGCCATCAGCCAGTCGCAGCACGACCTGCAGTCAGTACCTATGTCACACACGCGCCCACGCACGCACGCACACACGCACACTACTAGACAATAGAACATAATACTTATATATAATAGTATAGAATGTTTCATTAAATGAACATTTTAAAGTAATTTATACCGAAGGCAAGAAAGGGGACCTGTAAGCAGAATTCATTTGTAAAGGTTAAAATTTCTAAAAAAGATAAATAAATGAACGAATTGGCGACCTTAGTCCTGGTTGTCCATTATAAAGGTAAAACATTGAACTGCGCGCTTATCACCATTGAACCTGATAAATTCTGTAATTTCTTTAAAGAAGTTGAGTCTCAATGTTAGAAATCTTTGTACATAACTACTTATCATAAAAAATATTGTCTGAATTTAAAGACTACGTAATTAGTGTTATAAAGGTTTTAATAACTCCACCAGGGACCTCAGTTCTCTAACTACCTTCAGCACCGGATCAGACAATGCTTTCTATATAAGGTAAACAGTCAAATAGTTTGAAGTGTGGAATTAATGTTGAGTAAAAGTTGAGTAATCAAAGTAATGCTAATTAAGTTTATGTCGCTAGTTCATTGTAATGATGCTAAAATACTTCCGACATCTTAGACTAGATAGATCACGCTTGCTGCCTGAGTAGGAAATAGGCAATGGTGACCACTGCACCACCTGCATTACTGATACAATTTTTCAAAATAACGCTAACTCACGATTTGACCTTGTGTATAGAAATAATCAAGCCTTTAACAATTCACGAGATTTCAGAGGATTTATATCAAGTGTCCGATTACCTGGTGGTGAACGATGCATTCCCATGACAGTATGATATTATACCATTAACTCTCCCTGTGATACACCCATCAACTCAGCAGCACACAATCACAAAGTATTGCAATAAAGTAAGCAGTGTAATTGGCAAAAAATCTCAGCATCGAGACAAACTGAAGGAGCAGGATGTGGAGATAGTTAAGATCACATACACTGCACCACACTGTGCTCATGGCTTTCAGACGAACATACTAACCCTTGCTATCCCAGTAACACTACCAACTACAACATTCAGACCGGTATCCAGTAATGTTTGCACAATACTATTTGGCAGTAAATTCATCCTTAATACAAACCTCCTACATTACTTTGAACTCCTTTCCCTAATCCTCTCCCTCCAGAATGCAAGAATACCTCCGCCTGTGCGCCGGCTCATACAACCTGTGTACCCCCACAATCACCCCTTACTGCTGGTTCTTTGGCTGCGTGAAGTGCTTACCTCGCGCACGGTTAGTTCAGCAACGTTCCCATTAGTTTGTTACTAGTAATTTGTTGCAATTATTTAGAATATTATTACTTTTTCGCTGTTACCTGAAACTACCTTATGTCTAATGTATTAGGAATTGTAAATTTTATAAAAAAGCGACCTGGACAAAATCAAAGTGAGTGGTGGATTAGTTTTAGGAACTAAAAAATCCTGCAACAGAGACGTTTCCCAGAAACTGATGATACTCCTATTTGTTTCAATGGTTAAAACGGACCCATTCCTTTAGCTCGCCCAATAACATAACAATGGTATCACTATACCGTACTATTGCCTCTAAACACTTGCAGAACTCACACGGGCGATAAGAAGCCCGAGCCGCCGCAGCAGTCGCACCTTCTGGATCTGTTGGACGTGAACCTGAGCCCGAGCGTGCCCGCGGCCCCTGCCGTGCCCGTCGCCGGCGCCGCAGCACCGCTCGACCCCTGGGGGCTGCCCTCGCCACAACACAACAAGCAGGTCCGTACATCAATAACATTTTATCATGAAATACTTCTCTTAATACTGTTTATTATCAATGAGAGGATACAATGGTCGAATTAAAATATATTTTTATTCTTTTCAACACCCCACTAAATGGAGAGGTGTTATTATATATTGAATGCATGTCTGCCTATAGTATGGTAGCTGCTACTGTCTTAACTATTAATTCACTTATCTTTTTCCTTTGGAATGGATATTTAAAGCAATTGTTAAAAAATCTATGCAGGTTTGGAAATATATATATATAGATAGTTATGTCACTATTTCGGAGATTGTAATAAAGAAATGTTTCATTTATAATTATTTAATTTGTGCAGCAGATCTAGGTTATCCAGCAGAGATAGCTAGTGTTTAATGATACTGAGGATGTCACTACTGTTGGAGGATATATGGTGTTACAAATCCAATACTTGTCATAAAGTTAATTTGAGTGTAACATGAATATACTTTTGTTAATGTTGCTTAGAATCTTATATGAAAAATTTGTAAGATCTGTCTCTCTGTTCTGTCTGTCAGTGTGGAGATCTGTGGAGAGCCCAAGGCCCAGCATTGAATGTTTAACTGATCGTAATAGAGTTCTCTCAAAATTAATCTGATTGTTAGGTGAAGTAAACAAAGGGACAGAGAATTCTTTTATTACAATATGTGTACTACATTTATATATTTATTTATCTAAATGATTATGTTCAAGAAAATATGGGCTAGGAACAGGAAATAAACAATGATTGAAAATTAAACAACTTATAATAAATAGCATAACATACACATAGTATTTTGTTACAAGTTCCAACAGCCACAGAGTTTGGACGTCGGTATTTTCTCGGAGTCTATGGTAAGCTATGATCATAGACGAGGCTAGTGTTCAATACACGTTCTTCACGGTTCCATGTTATATACAAATATCAACATTATGCTATATTCTATACTTCTCATTTTACGATATCAAATTCAAATAAATTCCCTTATTATATATATAATATAAATATAGACTATGCAGTCGCAATGCGCTTGATACTGTTCGTATTGAATCTGGTTTAAAAGTGTTCAGACACTGTTCAACAGCGAAATTGTCATTGGCATTGCCCTATGTTGATGAAGCGTCATTAAAAGGATTTGTCAATTAAGAAAATGATGTTCTTCAAATTTTATCAAATATCAGTCAAATGTAATCGTAAACATTGTCATCATCTATACTTCCTAGATGTTCACTAGTTTATAAGTACATCACAATAATATCCGTCGCCCTCATATTGAGGTGGGCCTGTGCCCAACAGAGAGGACGTAGAAAAAATAATAACATCTCATCTATACACTGCACTAAGAGCCCATTAATATCACAAGCTATAGCGTTCTTCACACTGAAATTTAGTAATATTTACTCTTAGCGTGAGAGATCAAGGTCTGAAGGCTTCATGAGGCCATTTTGTTTATATAATTGAATATTTTGTTTGAAGGACACATCACCAGATGCATGGTCAGCGGTGGGAAGCCCAGCGCGAGACGGCTGGCCGGCCCAGCTGCCGCCCGATCCTTGGGCTCCCGTGCAACTGGTAACCAGCTCTCCTGTTTAATCTGTTAACTAAATAACCTTTAAAAATCGATGTAACGAGCGCCAGAGTAAAAACCAATCAGTCATACTTGATGCTCTTCTATTCTGGTATACGATGAATTGGCAGACTGTAGAGGATAAATCTAGCAACAATTTTAAGAAACCTGTATTATTCCTGAATCATGTGCCACATGTGAGAGCTGCTTCTCCTTATTAACGACCAATATGCTTTAAGGTTAAACATGTTGTATGTCTGCAGAGCAAGTCGCCGGTATCCGCGCTGTCGTCGCCGAGCTCTGGCGATCTGCAGCAATTCGACGCGCTGTCGCAGCGGGCGCGCGCCATGCCCGCCGAGAGCGACCCCTTCGACCTCTCGCTACTGGGTACGCGGCGCACAGCTTTATTGTGCTATAAAGGAAGGGGGACGCACTTAACTGTTAGGATGTTTACACAACGGCATATTACGTTAGTCGATTTAGACATAAAATACACCTCGTTACTCTACACTAAACCATAGTAATGTCGCAGTTACAAAGATGTGTTCTGATGTCGGTTTTGTATGTCAATTTAGAAAGTGAGCGATGAATGCAAACAGTTTTGCATTTTAATTATAACGACGCTATTAATAAAGGTGTAAGGGGTCCCCCGCACAAGTCGACCGCACCAGCTCGCGGTGCACACTGCTAATCAATAAACGAGGCTCTGACTACCACCAACCCGTATTAGGTCAGCGTGGTGGGAAATGGCCTGAATCCCCTCACATGTACTCTTATAAACGACTACCCCTGGTGCCTGGCGGTACCGAAGGCATTGCTGTCTGCATAAAAGTCGCGAGAAGCCGCTGAATGCGAGCAGCGGAAGACCGATCCACATGGAAATCTTGGGGAAACCTTTTTTGCAGTGGACGTTTATCAGCTGATGATGATGACGTTATTAATCTCATTAAACTGTTTCCATTCTTGGACGTAGATTAGTAAAATATTTATCCCAGCAGCATTAATTTGCGCAAACTACTAGCCTGATGTCACTTACATTATTATACGCCCCCAGGCGACAACCTGAGCGCGCAGACGTCCTCGGCGGCTGTCAAAAAGTCTCCGTCTGCGTTCCTCGGAGAGAACTCGGCGCTGGTGAACCTGGAGCGACTGTTGCAGCCTACCGCAGAGCCGCCCGCGCCTAACCCCTTCGCCACGGATGCGCATCAGCCCCAACCACCGGTACGCACACGCATCACTCAGCATTGCTGCTTACAGGGCCATATAGTCAAACTTCCCTTTCATCTCTTCAATATGTTGGTTTAAAATATATTAGGTTGGGGAAAAAGTGTTTTCGCATTATAGTATGTATGGACTTGTAATAAAATCTCTTTGCTGCTATACTATTTGTATCTGCTGCTGGGTTTGGTGTCATTGAAAGTTTAAATTTTAAAGAACATAATTCAAATTCAAATTAGGAAAATGTGTGATTTTCATTTGTTTTTCGTACCGAGTCAAGAGATTAGCGAATCTAATGAAGTGATTCGCCACCAATTTATAATTTTACTACAAAAAAGGTAAAAATGCATCGCAAGCCGCAAAAAAAAGTTGCTATGTTTATGGAGCTAGTGCAGTGCGAGTGAGAGTAGCACAAATTTTGTTTAAGCGTTTTCAATCCGGAAATTTGGATGTCAAAGATGCACGTCGCTCTGGTCGCCCTATTATGGATGAAATTGATCCCATTTTTGAAAAAGTGGATCAGGATCGGCATATCATAGTTAAGACGTAGCTGAATAACTGGGAATTGACCACAAAACAGTTTTGGGGCATTTGAAAAAACTGGGTACACAAAAAAACTCGATATTTGGATACCTCACGAGCTCACTGAAAGAAACCTAATAATGAACCGTGTACTCGTTTGTGATTCTTTATTACGACGCAATGAAACCGAACCACTTTTAAAGAAGCTGATGGTGATGAAAAGTGGATCACGTACAAGAACGTGCGAAAAAGGTCGTGGTCAAACAACCGGGCCGGTCAGGCTTCTGCCGGTCAGACTGTAGAGAAACCCGGGTTAACTCGCAACAAGGTGATGCTGTGTGGTGGGATTGGAAGGGCATTATTCATTATGAGCGGTTTATTGATTACCACCAGGCAGGAGCATCGATTCTGAACTCTACTGCGAACAACTGATGAAATTAAAGCAAGAAGTTGAGAGAAAGCGGCGGAATTAATCAACAGAAGGGATGTGGTTTTTCATCATGATAACGCTAAACCTCGCACATCTTTAGCCACTCATCAAAAATTAAGAGAGTTTGGCTGGGAGTGGGAGCTGTTAATGCATCCGCCGTATAGTCCTGACCACTACCTTGCACCTTCAGATTTCCACCTGTTTCGGTCTCTTCTGAATCCTTTAGGCAGTGTCAGGTTAACATCACGAGAGGACTGCCTCGCACAATTTTTATAGCAATGGGATCATGTCCCATTGCTACCTACAAGATGGCAAAAAGTTATCAAACAAAATGGTACCTACATACTTTAGTTAAATATAAATGAACTATATTAAAATATGTTGTGAATTTTCTTAAAAAATACGAAGAATTTTTTCCCCTAACCTAATATTTCAAGTGATGGTCAGTGAGCCCTGTCATTAAGTAACAGAAGTTTGTACTAAAAATAGAATCGGTAAGAGAAATATTTTTTTTATCCCCGTTGATATAAAATTTTTTGGGACAGGCGCGGTTAACAATTAACGAGCTGAAGCAACAGCAGATGGGGCTGGGCGCAGGCGTCGCGTTCCCCTCCGCAGCGGGGAGTTTCCCGCCGCCCGCGCAACCCGCGATGCCTACCGCGCTCCCCGGCGCTATGCCCACCGCGCTCACCGCTGCGCTGCCGCCCGCGCACCACGGCGCGCTGCTGGCGGGCGCGGGGCCGGCTGCGGGCGCGGCGGATCCGTGGGCGCCGGTGCCGGCCGCGCGCGCCGCCTCGCCCTGGTCCCCGCCTCCGCAGCGGCACACACCCAATCCGTTCCTTTCCTAGCCGGTATACCATTCAATATAATTGATATATTTTTTTAATTTATGAAAACTTCCAAACAAATCTTTCCCCGCAAGTTTACTTGCAACGTGCTTTACCATCACTTTCTATTATTAAACGGAAAGTGATACGATTAATTAAATGATAATCGCGTGTGATTCCAGAGCACACGCTAACGCCGGCCGCAACGGCGCTCAGGTCGCGATGCGCCGGCGACGCGCAGAGCAAGCGACGCACGCGCACCAACTGCGGGTGGAGAAAGAGAGGGAGCCCCAGACTCGGGAAGCACTACATACGCCTGTTTCGGGCCACCCCCAAAGCCTCACATTACACCGAGAACTGGCGCCGCACCAGAAACTGTTGATATTTTTGCCAAACAGACAGAGCTGGACACGCTTAACACTAATGAAATGGAATCAAAGCAAGTTATTATATATAAACGTATTGAACGGAGAGAAACTATAGAGATAACGGTTTGCTGATAAAGAATTTTCTCCTCTGTCGGTACGTCTGGACGGTGATCGAGGGTTAGGTTAGGTTAGGTTAGTTGAGACCTTCCACCGAGAAGAGAAGAGAGGTAGAGGGGCAACAGTTAGGGAACCAGAGATAATAGACAGAAGCATAGTGTCAATACCACAGACAACAGACAGGTGTATGGTGCGCCATATACAGCTAATATGACCACAAACCATTTCCGAGTGATATCACACATTATACTACAAGATGCAGCCGCGTCCGCCGCCAGCTCTTCACAGCGACTGGTTCACGTGCACACGGAACTATTGCAACATGGCTAACTACAACCAGCATATACTAAAATAAGTGATTTGACTTATCGTACTTAACCAGCAGTGCTGTCCTATACCTGTTTATTTATAAAGGTAAAGGTTAAAAATAGGTTCAGATATGGTTAATGATAGTGGAGAGGTGCGCTCGGGAATACAGACTATGTGAAGTGAGTTCGACTCTAACAGTTATATATGCAGATGAGCATTCTGGATTATACTAACCATTTGACGCTATACTTAAAGTATTTAGACAATGTTTAAGAAAGTGCAAAGTAGCCTTTAGTGTATGAGATATGTTTTACTTGATAACACTTGGGTTGGAGTTTGATTCCATCCAACGCTATCTTGGTGGACACAAGCCCACTGAACGGACTGACTAAACTACACAGCATTGTAGCTTATATATTGTTTTTTAAATATATTGAACTAAACGTGTGATATACATTAGGCTCTTCTTTATCGTTATTTGGAAAAAAAATACTAACATATTCTTTGTAACGATTCCCGGGCGCATGAAAAACCGGAACTTAGAATGTTCCCGTCGGAGAATACCAGTGGAACGGCGTGAGGGGTGAGGATGTAATTCACGTCTCACCAAATTGGCTGAAAGGGTTTATATAGATAGTCGAAAGGTTCTGCATTCGTGAGGGTAGATGCGCGTGTCGCATAAGAGCCGTTACCAGTTAAGCAAATAAATATTCCGTTCCGTTTGCACTACTGCTACTTGACAGCACCATAAAGATTATACATTGCAATCAGTGCACACGCCACAAGGGGATGAATTCACAATTCATTTATAACATTAATGAAACCCACTCCATGTTCCGGTGAAACGCTAAAAAAAAAATTATTTATATAAGTAATGTTTACATTGATGCATTAATTTTTATCTGAACTGTAAGAGCGGGCCGCCCTCTTTGACTAATGTCGCGGCGCTGCACGTTGCACGCTGCACGCTGCACGCCGTGATGGTGGAGGGGGTGGGAGCGGAGGGTCCGTAACGTCCATGGCCGTGACTGGCTGCGGCGCTGGTGGGGAGAAATTACTAAACGTGCCTTAGTATACCGTTTTTGTATGAAGTATGTCTCGTGTCCGCTCGCCGAGTGCGCGCGCGCATCCGGCAGCGCTGCAGCTGTCAGAGTGTCGCCGCGTGACAGTTTGACAGCTGTCAGTTCGACAGTTTGTCGCGTGTTTGAGCTGTAAATCAAATTTATATAGACGCTAATTGCATACATGTGGGCGACATGTGAATATTGTGTGGCCGCCGTTTTGCTTCATTTGCAGCCGGTGGCAGCGCGTGCACCCGCCACCGGTACCGCCACCCAGAGTATTATGTTCAGTTTGATCGCGCCGGTGCAGCTGCACTGACGCAGGTACCGCACGGGGCGGGTGCGTCGCGAACACGTCTGCTTGTTTTAACGTGCGTGCATGTGTGTGCGCGTGTGTGTGGCTGCGTGCATGCGTGCGTGTTGCGCAGGTAGTGCTCTATTGTGCGACGCAGCGTCGGTTTCTCCGAGCCCGAGGCAGCGACATGGTTGTTGTCCCGTGCGGCAGTTACACAGACAAGTGGTGGCGGGCTATGACATCATATCCATCCTTGTGACACTTGCAGGCCGGAAGGGCGCAGTAAATGGATTCTTTCGTCAGCCTCGCGTGGCGCGGTGTCGCAGCCTCCAGCTCGGTCGGCTGGGAAAGTTCACGTAGTATTTTTTTTTAATTATGATAAATTATGAGCGGGCAACACTCGACTCGCGTCGTATTGCCTCACCTTTAAAGTTTACATTTCCCCGTGCGCGTTGAGTGTTGCCAGTTGCCGTCGAGGGGTGGGGTGTGGGGGTGTCCTGTCCTCGGTCGAGTGAGGGACATGTCGGTGGGGAGCTGCATTTGCGCGCTGGCAACACGTCTCCCAGCTGTTATTACTTTCCCTTGTCCTGTCGCTTTACGTTTTAACGTGCAAATTGTAATGGTTATTTTGTTTATCAGTTTATTGTAGATAAATTATTTTTTAATATATTATTATTATTATTATTTTTGGAGCAAACTGAATGCATCGACGCGGGCGCAGCGCGTCACTAGCTAGGGAGAACTGTAAAGATTAATGTAACTATTTAATAAAAAAAAAATATATAAGTTTTTCAACAGTTGTGTTTCATTTCGTAGACTTTATTTCCAGCTTTGTTGCGAGCCGAAACATAGAGATGCTGTTATTGCGGTAGGCTTACAATAAATACAAGGAAGGTGGTACCTAAACAAGTTCGAAAAACTTAATCTATCAAAACGGACCTCCGCGTTACAAGACAAGCTGTTTGTTATAAGGCTTCTGCGCCTTGGGGTCAGTTCAAAGGAAAATATATGATTAAAACTATCAGTTATTTGTAGGTTAACAGCAGGTAAAGTATATTTGCGATTGGCGAGACTTCCGTCGCAGTATACGAGTTGACTGCGTCTCGTTTAATCTCGTAATAAATACACGAGTTTAGCATTTAACCCGATAATGATATGCAAACATTAGTTAGGAACAAACGCGAGGCAATAAAACGAGCCAATACCAATATGATTATAATTTATTCATTAATAGTTTACAAAGACATTATCGTACAAACATTAAATTTAGGATCAGCACAATACGCAGTGTACACATACTTAATATTTATCGTGCAGCGGTCGCGGGCGCGCTGCTGCGGTTCCCAAACATAATAGACATAAAAAATAAATATTGTAAAAACATCAACCGACCCCGACTCAATCGACACACGGACCAGCTCCGTGCCGTTGCGGGTAAAGTCGCGCAGTGTAAAACCTTCAGTATCAAATTACCACTAAGAGATACATAAGTACAAGTTGCGAGCCGCGCAATAAATAATACTCAGTGAATTCATAAAAACCAATGGATACTTATCAAGCGAGAGTTACGTCTAGGGTTACAATGTGGTGAAGCGATGTTTCCATATGATCACATCCGGCGACACCTTAACCGTACCTAAATGCGGGGAGACGCCCGCGCCCACCTCCACCTCCACCCACACCCCCAATCACACACACAACACCTCTCCGCGGATTCCTCAGAGAGATGCCAATCGTCACTCTTGGACGTAGTATTCGTTAGTCAGTGGTGTGTCAATCAGCGCCCACTTGCCGACCTCGCCACAGCCAACGTTACAACAGTTGTACAGCGCAGAGTTCACAAGTTTTGCTGATTTATTGACAGAGAGTCCTAACTAGTCGGCGTCCTGACGTAGCAGCCCTGCTCGACTGCGAGCGGGGAGCGACGGAGACAACGCGAGATAATCGCGACCACGCGCACAGCGAGCTCGCTCCGCGTATGATACGTTAGGGGCAGACCAAAATTTCAGTCATTAAACGATGTGGTCGACAGACGACGACAGCGAAGCGTGTGGGTGAATGGGTTAGTGGGGGCGGTGTTGGTGTGGGGGCGGTGGCGGCGCGGGGGCCGGCCTAATACTCCCAGAGCGTGGCGTGCGCGAGGTCGGGCCCCGCGAGGCGGAAGGCGCCGTTCTTGTGCGCGGCGAGGTAGTGCCCGCCGGCGGCCGCGCGCACCGCCAGCCGCGTGGGCTCGCGCAGCTCTAGGTGGAAGCCCTGCGGCCGGTCCGAGTCGCACGTGACGCCCTCGCTGTCCGCCAGCCAGTACTTGCCCTCTCGCCCTGCAACATGCCCCCCAGCGTGGGTTCACTACGTTAACAACGTTACAGGGTTCAGTCGGTGCACAACTACATAGTTGTCCATACAGACTGGTAAGATGGTGCGACTGGATTACTCCAAAAAATCTACCTGCTAATAATTATCTCAAACCAGAAACCAACGTCAAGGAACCACTGTTTGGCACTAGAAAAAGACGTCCCGGTGATACCTAGACCACCAGTCAACCTGGAAGTATCAGCGGCGGGGAGTGGTTCAATGAAACCAGTGTTATAATATTTCGAACAAAAACTGTGACATTTACCTTTGAAGTAGACCTCTCCCTTGGGGCCGCGCACCACCTGGATAGTCTCGTAGTTGGCTTTGTTGCACTCCAACCGCACGCCCTTCGGGCCCACGAAGCCCTGCTCGCACTTCAGCACGAGAATCGGCCTGGGCAAAGACATAACAAATGCAAGACGAATGTAAGAACAGTAGAACTAAAATAAATTGATCTACTTGTGGAGACGCAGTGACAGTGACGCGCCCCGCCAGCTTTGCGACAGGCAGCCCGCAGGCCCGTGTTCGAACCCGGGACACCGTGCGGTAAATTATGAACAGTTGTAATTCCTTTTAGAAGTCGCCTGCTTGGCTACCATTCCTCATTTTTCTCAGCATTGCGGTGTGAAGTATCGCGAGATACTTGTCCAGTTTGAGCAGTGTCGACATCTTAACTAGGAGCCAATGGCTATGCGCACCACTGACTGCCACCCTTGTGCACCTTGTCCGCCTGGAGACAACCTGCGGGAGAGTCAGGCAAGTAGTTAAGTGAACAGCCGCACCTGTTGATGAGGTAGAAGTAGTACTTGCAGTTCTCGTCGGCGGCGTCGGCGTTCGCGTACAGGTGCCCGGAGCGCTTCGTGGTGACGTACTTGCCGTTGTTGGCGCGGAAGGCAACCGCGCCGGAGCCCTGCCACTCCAGCTCGAACAGCGCGTTCGAAGACCTGCCACACGCACAGCCGGCTCGTTACCACGCCACCCGCTCGAATACATCCCCCACTGCCACTTACTGTATGCTCAATACTAACTTATTGTCGCCGCTGGCCTGTATGCCGCCGCCAACCTCCAGGGTCCAGTAGCGGTCCTGCATGGTGCGGATGTACCAGCGGCGCGTGCCCCAGTCGAACTCCAGCTGGAAGGTCTCGTGCGACGAAATCTCGTCCTGGTTCGCGGTCACGTCGACGCCTGCACCACCATAACATATATTTATTATTATTTGTACACCCTCCTTATACCGGCACAGATAACAATAAACGAATATAGACATACACACAGCAATAGGGGATGAAACCATAAATATATAGTATAAGATACAACTACGACCACTTAATGTATGAACTTATATGTTAATGAATGTTATTTTAGTAAAGTTTCCCAAATATATTTATTGTGGCAATCTGTGCCATAGACAAAACAATTATAAGTATCGTCTTTTTTAGTTTAGTTTGATCTAGTTAGAAATGAGACCTAAACAATCAATCAATACGTCACTAGTCATGGTGACAGACTATTCACGGAGTTTTGAGTGAGACACCGTGGAGTTTCCGTCCGGCGTAATTCCTTAGGTTCCGTCCTAGAGAAGTAGTATTCCACGTAGAATTGACCCGCGAGAAGCGTATATTCCTCACACAATCTTAAACTATTCAGAGATAGTACGTTTTTTTATATTATCACGCCTTGTTTCCTAGTAGGAGCAGGCAGAAGCGTGGAGAGGTAAACATTTCGCAGAAGAGTCTGCTCGACGGAAAAGGATGATCATTACAATGTGTAGGACTCGCGAGTAAACCTGTCTTCCAAATAAAAGCAGGATATCTTTTGAAGATGTATCTCCAGGGCGGCAGTAAGAGCTGCTGCGGCGGCGCGGTGCGCGGCGTGGAGTGTAACGGCATTAAAATCCGCGAGTGGGTGGAGCGGCGGCCGCCACTCATCCATAGGCAATGTGCTCTCTGGACGGGCGCGGCGCAGGCATCCGTGAGAGAAAGGCGGGAAAGCACGCCGCGCGGCAACAATGGCGGACGCTTTTTGCCGCCGACGCGACGCACGGGACGCGACGGCGCATGCGCACCACGCGCCGGACGCTTCGGACGGCAGGACTCGAAAGTGATCAGTCTTAACCGTTTTATTGCTAAGAAACTTTTGCAAAGATTTATGAATGTTTTTATACATATTTTCATTAAAGGTCAGTACAAACAGTACCGTGCACACATTACTGTATTCCGGATCGAAGGGCGTTGTAGCTAGTGAAATTACTGTGGTAATGAGAATCGTCTCAGGCGACAAACGCAATGTGATGCATGATCATTCTGACTAACGCCACGTTGGTATGAGCAGGCGTATCGCTTACCGTCGTCCGGGTGAACGTCCCCGTAGTGTCGTCGCTTAATTGAATAAAAAACAAAAAAACAAGAAAACAAATAATGTCCGTGCGACGAGCGCACCGACCGATCGTCTTGCGTTATGTACTGCACGAGACGCGCGGCGCTCTAACGGTGGTTCATTTATTTATTTTGTTCAATATATATTAGAAAGTGTTTTTAATCAAAGAGAAATGTTAGTAATGTCATAATAACCTCATTTAGCTGTCCTCTATATAAAAGTTTTTATTTATATTTCTGAACATAAGTAAAAAAGGAAAAAGTTGAATTTATTGCAGGCGCAGTGAAGCACAGCGCAAATCTGTGCACTTGCTTTTACTTTAAAGTCCAAAACAAAATATTTACCAGAACTTTCGGCTTTTTGAGACTTCATTTTCTAAATAATCTCCAAAAAATCGTAACATTGTTACATTATAGTTATTCATCAATTGGTTTTTATATAAAAAAAGGTTTCATATGAATTAATGCAACGCCGTGCCGGCTGCGGTCGGCGCGCGCACGCGCACGCGCACGCGCACCGTCGACCCGACGCACGCGCACTCGCGGACAGCAAACATCGGTCGCCTCACGTCACCGATATAATAACTCTGCACACTTAACTTGTACAAGTATATGTTGATTTGTAAATAACTATAACTTACTGTGAACTTGTTATGTGATGGAATCGATATTTTATTATATTATCTGATCATGTAGATCGCAATGAAATGTTGTGTATATATCCTCAATATAATGTCGTCGTGATCGATATACATCTACAGTATCAAAATCTGATGTTAAACTATAACTGAGAGCAGTTACAGTACGACATGCGTCAGTACCGACTGACATTATGCACATACACAATGGGAAATGTGACGCTTTGTTACAATTGTTAGTGTATACTTTGCAGTGTTGCTGCTGTATTTGCATACAGCAGTAAAGCTAGAAGATAGGTGATGGTTGAGTAGACTAAGAGTTGGTAATGTGCCTCGTCTGCATCAGGCCCGCCGGTAAGGATGTCAGAAGCAGCCGTTTGTGCGCTGTCGTTTAAAAATGGCGCCGTAAAAACAATCCGTTAAAAGCAATAAAAACTTGCGGCAAAAAACCGCTCAGCACCAAAATAATCTTTCGTGAAACTAAAAAAAACAACTAAAGTAAAAAAAATCTGAAGTAGGAGGCGAAGCAAAATCGTTGTCTCTCTCTACAGTTCTTCAGGCAGTAATGTGCAAACCTTACTTTGTTCCAGTATAAAAGGGGTTATATCTATCTAGTCATATTACTGCGACACCAATACCCAACATCTTGTCTCAGAGCGACGAGCGCGCTGTGGTGTGGTGTATGTTATCTTAACTAGCGTCATGCTATTATAGGCTGATGGATCACATAAGTAGAACGGCCTGTACGTCAAGTCAATGTCGTCAGATGATAGACGTCCGCCGCTGGACATATCAAAGATTTCCTCGTCGATCAGCCTGCCGTTGCTCGCTCGCAGCGAGTTCCCGCGACTTTCACCAGATCGTCGGTCCACCGGTACCAGACCAAGGCGCTACTCTAGGACCTCACTCCCCCATCCGACCGTCGGTCCTCCGAGCTACGTGTGTACGTGTTCGTCGAACAGAATTTTTCTTCCCTCTCGCAAACCGTTACCGTTAAACGTCAGATTTTGAAAATAATGCTTTATGTATCAACAACGTTATGCAAATTTGAACTGCTGTCGAACAACGCACGGACAACGGCGCGCGCGCGTCTGTCTCGTTCTAGTTGGGGAAACGTTTTCTGAAACGTCATCTGCATCAATTTATTTATACAACAAAGCGCCGCGAGGACGATGTCCTTCACCCGTGTTAATATTCCTGTCCGTGACAATGAGGCATCGGTCAGGATGCACAACACACTGAAGCGCACCAGCGCACCGATTGCTATAATGTTTTTTTCCCACTACTACTTGATGATAGTAATAGTTAATAATATCCTATTTAAACAGTCTCCATTAAAATCTACTCATTACCACCGGTTGAGCCGGCAGTAATTGTAAGTAGGATTGATAACAGTTCCTCTTCTTTTCAGTGCGAAATGTTCCCATTATTTCAAAATCCTATACCTCCTCCATTTTCATAAAATAAATTAGTAAAAATTCTCTTCCTTATACAAGGACATTTAAGGAAGAAAGGTTTTGTCTTAATTGTAAAGGTTTAATAAATATACTTTGACAAAAAAAAAAAAAAGATTTGTATTATATTGTTATTTATAGTTCTTCCTCTACCTCGTAAAAGACACCCTCATTCATACATACATATATATATATATATCACGCCTCGTTCCCAGTGGGGTAGGCAGAGACCACCTATCTGTACTTGCTACGATCCTGGAACACCTCTCTCGCTTCCTCCACTTTTATGAGCGTTTTCATCATGCATGCTTGGAGTACTCTTGGCCCGCCCTTTCTTTAGGACCTCTTCGATTTGATCGGAGTATGTCCGCCTAGGTCGAGCTGCACTTATTTGTCCAGTCATTCTTACTTTGTATACCTCTTTAGTTAATCTTCTTTCATCCATTCTTTCGACACGGCCTAACCATCTAAGCTTACCTTTCTCTGTCTTTGTCACTACATCTTCAACCACGCCGCACCGCTTCCTTAACACACTGTTCCTCACTTTGTCCGTCAGCTTCACTCCAGTTATACTTCTCAGGCTTCTCATCTCCACAGCATTAATCCTATTTTAATGTTTCTTCTGCCACAGCCAACATTCACTACCATACATCAGTGTGGGGAGCAACACGCCTCTATGCACAGCCAGTCGTGCTCTTTGTGATACGTTCCGGCTATTCATAAAGTTGTGAAGTGCCCCATTGACTTGATTCCCTTTCAAAACTCTTCTTTCAATATCACCATCACACTTGCCATCTCTCGTACACTGTGAACCCAGATATACAAATTCTATCACTCGTTCCATTTTTTGTCCCTCAATCATAATGTCACAGTTTGTCCAAATTCAAATAATAGCTGTTTTTGTGCGGAACCGCATTTACAAGATATTTTTTTTCAAGCTTGACCTGCTGTTTTATATCTTTGCGTAACTAATTATCACTTGAGATCGCTTGGGAGTAAAAGCCAATCTTTTCTCATTTCTTTGTTGGTAACAGCATCTCTCCAAATTTTCCCGCAACTAATGCCGTCCATGTGTTAACAATGAGAGGCTTACCACTAATAACAATAATAAATATTTAAATACTTTCGGTGATAGTAATAGTAAAAAAAAAATGATCATAGTAACGATAGCACAGGTAGGCGTATAATGCAAACGAGGCAACGCGTCGACGGCTCGGCTCGTGACGGCACGTCGTGAGCCCGCATTCATTGTAAACCCGCGGCCCACGGCCCACGGCCCACGCCCAGCACTGTTCGAACGTCGGCTGTACACAGCACAAGCAAAATAAACTCAACAAACATAGCTTGTCCTCGTGACGCCAGTACTTCACTGTTTATTTACTGCATTAAACTAGCATCTCTTGCTTTGGTGCTAATTGTTGAGATAAACGTTTGACGTATAAAATGCGATACGTCAAAAACTCAAGGTAGGATGAAGAACATTCGATTTTTAAAAATACCTGCTTTCTAACGTATTTTACTCAACAGATAATTAAATCTATGTCTAAAAACAATCCAATAAATTGTGATTCGAAAGTGAAAAGATTACGGGTAAAATGAAATTTTGGGTCAGTCATCAACATAGGTGAAAACGAGTTTCGAATAATTGTCAGTACGGTTGTTATACGTACATACAGCCGGCACTTGTCATATTGCGCCGTTGTATAGACGCACGCGTGCAAACGACAACGTGTAATCGAGTGGGGAGCGTGCACGAGACGTGCCGGAGTACTTGCGGCGTGCTGCGGCGTGCTGCGGCCCAGTAATTACAGTTTGATTGACTTTCCCCAGCGCGGCCTATCGGAAACGTCTCTCACGCGTCCGTTGCTCGTCTCGTCTCGTTTCGTCTCGTCTCGGCGCAGGGGTGGCGCAGGGAGCGCGCCTGCCTCCACTATGCTATCAAATCTATAATCACTATTCCCATAACAAAATCTTTGTGAACGTAACGGTTTCATGTATTTATTACACCTACCTATTCATATTATTAAGTAAAAAATGTTAAAATTTAAAAATAACCGCATAGTTGTTAAATCTTAACTCAAAAACGATTACATAATCTAATTAAGAATAGCAAATTTCATATAACACATTAGTTAATTAAAAATCAAAGGAGTGAAGTTACCTTGCTTGACGGAGACATATTTGTCATTGAGGGCGGCGACGAAGGCGGCCTGGGGCAGGCTGTCTTCGAGTGAGAAGAGCTCGTCGCGGGTGACGTTCGTGGAGCGCGTCTTCAGCACCGCTTTGGAGCCGATGGGGGCGAGGTAGGCCCCGCTCGCGTCGCGCAGCGCCAGCGCCCCGGAATGGTACTCCGCGCTGAACAGGCACTCCGGTGTGCATGTGTCCAGCAACTGACGGAGATCATTCGTCATCGTTACTGTATCCGTGTGCTTGTTCTTAAACAGACTGTATGTCAGACAGGAAATTTGATGAACAGTAGTTCAATATTTAGTGTTCTGCAAATGCATTTGCGGGACTGATCGATATGGAGAATTTTGGGAAAAGTCTATGTCCAGTAGTGGGCGTGTATCGGCTGATGACGAAATGCATTTGTACTTAGTCGATGTTATTTTGAATATGTTTTGTAATATATATTACAAATTGGATTAAACACAATCGGAAACGACCGTAATTCTGTCACACTATCCGCCAGATTGAGTGTAAAAGACTGACTTCAAAGTACTGATCGGTTGTTATCGAACGGGAAAATCTTAACCACCATAACAATATAGACACATATTTTCTAAATTCCGCAGTTCAATAAATAGCTCCGAGTCTGGATGCGGCCTTTGTGAGGTACAATTGTATGGCAAGTGTGGGAACGGCGGCGCAGGCGCACTTCGCTTACGTTCCCACGCGTTGTCGTTTCAACTGACTGTCTTCTAACTAGACGTACACAACAAGCGGTGTGGTGACTGGAGAATACTGCTGGGCAATTACAATGGGAATTTCAAATGTTTATTACATTATACTAAGTTGTAGTAGGGGCAATTACAGTACCGACTTTGTTGCTGGCTGCGTTTTCTCGAACTATCGCCTGTCTACCTACCATCCCGGTATAAATTAGCCGCAATAACAACTTTGATACATTCCGGCGGCCAACATATGAAAGCTAATCTTCGTCATCATTATACTATGTAAAATTAGAGTCGAGTGTTAATATTTACCAAAGTTTTTCTGTACCAAAATAATTTTAACGTCTTTCTCGGATAGATTTATATACTGCGTACCCTGACTGAAGGATTTTGGAAAATACCCCAGTTAGTTAAAATTTGACACGAGTTGTCGTTTATTTCCAAGTTAGCACATTAACTGTTATAATATCAGTCAAAACACGTCGGCAAAGTAGAAATGTAGACAGGTTTTGTATGATGAGAGGGAGCCGTAATCCGCGCGCGTCAAAGAGCTTTGTGGATTAAAAATTTTCCATTCATTGCGGCTGTATCGTGCATTTTGAAAAAAGGCTTTTAAAAAACGCAGCCTTTTTTTACTGAATAACGTGCACAGCGATCTGCGTTTCAAATATACGTTACAAAAGTGCAACGAAACTCTAAAAGCCTGCAATGTCAGGTCATTCACCACAACCACTCAAGATTCCATTCGTTGGATAGAAAGAGGTTCATGTACGGAAGTACGCCAATGTGTATCTAACTTATTTTTGTGGAAACGAGGATAAGTATGTCTAAGAGTAACAACACCAACGTAGAACATATTGTTTAAAGAAAAAAGAATTCTAGCAAAAAATAACATAAATCAATGAGCGTATAGACTGTAAAGCCTTTCTCAGATTTGTCGTTAAAGCCCACCAAAGTGAATTAACGATGTTCTGAAGTTGGAGAGAATCCGCTAGAGACGGACAGCACAGTGCCGATCAGTGTTGAAATACTTGAGAAAGGGCCTATGGTCAACAGCGGGCTTCTTCCGACAGATTTAATTAGAGTCGAAGGGTCTCCTCACCTTGCCGCCAGCGCTGAGGTATTTGTTGTTGCAGGTGTGCAGCGCGTACTTGCCGCCCTCGTCCGCGCGGAATTCCAACGTGAACAGTGTGTCCTCGCCCCAGGGTACGTTCGCGTCCACGTGGATCTCGTCCAGCGACTCCGACAGGTGAGCGAAGCGTTTTCGTCCGATTGAGCGAAGATTGACCTAGGAACAAATGAGAAATGAAAACTATAAAGTTGTATATGTCCCCAGCAGTGGAACGTCTGTCGGCTGACGATGATGATGATATAACACGCTAACAAATGCTGTCGGGCCTTTTTTATGTTAACAATTATACGGTTAACAAACCAAAAACATGACTTTCCAAATTGTTAACGAGCCAACAACTCACGATACAAATCATTTTTTGGGAAAATATTCATTCCTTACCTGCGGCCTGGCGGCGAGGTGAACGTGCCAAAGCTCAGCATCGCCTGGCACCTTCGCGGTGCAGGTCAACTTGTCAGAGCTGGACCCGAGGAAATAGCCTCGCTCTACATTGCGTAGCGCCCAACGCCCGCTGCCGTCCTCCGAAACACTGAAAAAAATTCAATGTATTACTAGTTGTTCTAGTAACTAGATAGTACGTTATAAGTTGCTTTGAAAGAAACGTAATGTCTATAATTTTAAACACATTAAACTTTACCGTGAACTATAAATTTCATAGCACTTCTCACGTATCGGATCAAGCTCAGGTTAGATACCGATTTGGGAGGAAACCGGTATTCATTTTTTTCGACTTTATTTGAACATATTACAAGATAAATTATTGTCATATGCTAATCTGGAGTGTTAAACACAATTAAGATAAATTGGGCATATTAGTAAGTGGAGGTGATGCATGAGCGCGCTGTCCTTTTATAATCTGGTTCAGGACCAGTTTCTCTCAGATCGTGAACAAAAAAATTAAACTGATATGTTATCAGTCAGTCGTCACTATTTATTACTTATTACTTATTACGTACACAGATGGCACAACATATCGAATATCTAATGATGGCGAATACATTCGCCAAAAACATTCAACCAGTCAATAGTATATATCATCCGAAGAACGAGGTGAGCGCGCCTCATCGACGGCCGGATGTCGGGGATAAATACACTTTTTGCGACATCAACCCCTCACGCCGCATACTAATCCGCTCCGGGGCGGTGACTCACGCCGGAAGTGAACTCCTCGGGCGTCGGGGAAGTAAAAATAATGCAACTTTATTTACGAGCCGACAATCCGCTGCCAAAAATTCTTTATGCATCCCGCGTCCGCGTGGTACGGATTTATTGTTTTTTTATATAGCATAGCACAAGGCGCCGAGACTCACGGGACGTTCACCCAACGTCGAGTGAAACGCCATGTCATACGTAATAAGCACAGTCACACGCACAGGCGAACGTAACTACTAAACTTGTACACGCAGGTGTGTCTCATGAAGTCCTCGTTCCCAACTGTTCTGTCCATATTGGATTCGTTCACAAATTTCGCATGACGTTAAGTGACAATGACGGCATAATAGGCAGGACAATACGGGGGCGATGGTTAGTTACATACATCCTTAAAAAGTCATGCCAAAATATTTAGTCCACATGTAGCCCGGATCGAATGATCTCAGAATTAACAAGCAATTTATTATGTGCAGAACATGTGTAACAGATAACGTGTTTGTGAACATTACCTGATGTGGAACTTGCTGCCGGGCTCCTTCTCCTCAGACTCACAGGTGACGTTGCCGAAGGAGTCCACCGCTAGGTATTTGTCGAGGTGGGAGCGCAGGTAGATCATGCCTGGAACAAACGATATGGTGATAATTTCATTACAACTCCGACGGGTGGATCTTTAAACTACAATCAACTCTATTTACCCGGCGGCGCTTTAAGAGGGTTATAAGTTTAACGAATTTATATTTTTACCCCTTTATAGCAATAAAACGATCTCGTTAAACTTCTAATTCCTTAACCTGAATTCAAAGAAAATTTTGCATTATAATGATTATTTAATCTAATTTTCTTAGCTTCAATGAAAGAAATCTGTTGATGAACTTTCGATTTTTATTGAATCCATATGATTCAGATCTTAGACCAGAGTTATCGTAGGTATAGATCGAAGTCTTAACATTTTTGTTTCTTAACCAAAATATCCAATTGTATTTTTATTAATATGTCTTAACTTGTCTATAAAAGACAATGGGCTTCATTATCTCAGTGAGTATAAAAGCTTAATAACAATTTTAATGATTCATAACTACATTGTCGGGAACGACTGAAACTGAGAAACCAAACAAATTCAAGTCTTTATAATTGGCATGAAAAACAAACGCATGAATACACAAATACAACTGTGAGTCAGTTGTGACAAATGATAATTGGATGAAATTCCCGAAAGATACAACAATTGCTCAATTTAAGTCATCCAAATGAAAACAGGATTGTTAAACGTTTGAGGCCTAATGGGAACAGTACAGGATCCTGTCCGGCGTTATAAGTACGTAGCTAGGGTGGTTATTTTGATTTTTTATACCAAATTTATGTATTAATAAGCTTGTATGTCCACCCATCTAAGGTGGCAGGAAGAATTAGATGTACAATTGGTGGTAACCAGCAAACGTGCAGTAATAAAACAGTAAGCTAGGCAACACAAATAGAAAGAATCTAAACAAAATAATCGCAAGAAAATAATTAGTGTAAGAAACAAATTACAAAAGTAATTGTCTGATCTTCTATCTTCTGCTGCGGCATTGGTATTGCGTGCAGCCCGTGCAGGAAGTGGATAGGATTAGGTCTAAGCGGTGAAAAGGAAATTTGTAATAATTACCATTAATTAGATTATGCACAGCGTCTATGACATTTATTATCATCCGATCATTCCGATTCTCTTATTCTGTTCTGAATATACTTCTATTGGAGTGATCCGGGATAATGTCTGCCGTGTAAGTCAGCGAGACGTCCGCGCGGTGGCGGCGCGGCGGCGGCGCGGCGGCGGCGCGGTGGCGGCGCCGCGCCGGATATTATATTTTACACATTCAGTTATCAGGCGTGAGTGCAAATTTTAGATACGAAAGTGGCACAAATTCATTTCTATTTACACTTTCCTTACATTTGCATCAAATCTGCCTGTAGTAACTGTATATTAATATAATATGAGAAACCACGAGCATATCTCCTAGTGCATTATATATGTTGGTGTAGAATGAGACAGCTCGCAGCGAAATGGCAAAAGTAACGGTATTTTAGCTATCAAGTATGATAATTTGAATCGATACACCGAACTGTGTTATGCAAATGGTTTTTGTTAAAAAAGAAACAACTTTCATTTGTCCGAATCATTAGAGTGAATAAGGAACTACATGTAACAGTACATCATAATAAGACTATCAGTTGAATGGAACATTTGTTACTGGTAACACAAAATAGAGTTGATAATTATGCAGATAATAAATCAAAAACTGTACTATCGATGTAGGTACCTTTAAAATTATAGTCCATCCATTTGGAAGGTACGGCTCTCTCTATGGAGATACTGACACATATAAATAATTTTTCATTATCCTCATTTAAATTGGAAAATGAAACTATTCTTAACGGACTCCTCTTGATATTAGTTTTAGCCTATTGACGAACATCCCCTGTTGATGACAAGCCGCGCCCTTTGGATACTGATAGAAAAAGATTGACATTTCCTGAAATTATATTTTCCTTAAACGTTTCATACGAACCAACATCTCATTCCGGTGTTTACTGTCGATTTATTTTACAACAATACATTAACTAAATTCAAGCCAAAAAACATTGATCTGATCCGTAAGTTAAATAAAGCTGGAGCGGTGTTTATTGATCGTCAGTCAGGTGGGGTGAGGTTACCTCGGCAGTGAAGGTACGACCCTCGCGGCGAGGGGAGCCAGCCACGGCACCGGCACCGGCACACTGCAGCCGTGTTTTGTGAAGGTATTTCCTCGTAATTAAGAGCACCACCAGTTGTTGACATATCATGTTATACGTGTTATCAAAGTATTGTTAAATTGTGTTATTGTGCTGGTTAGGCATTTCTCGATTCGGAGAATAGATAGTTATTGCTTTGAGTAACATTCCATCTCCTATTTTTCTATTCATTCTCCTGTTCAGAAAGATTAGAAGTTATGGATATTATAGGGGGTAATGAGATTTATGAGTATGTCCCAGCAGTGGAAGTCGTGCGGCTGACGATAATGAATAAGACTTAATGTTTTGTCTCAGTGTGGTGCTACTATGTAAATATACTAAATAATGACATATCGTTATGAGTAATAATATCTCCGACTTGTATGGTTAATTTCTTCATCATTTATCATCGGGCTATTATCGAACCAAAGGTTTACCTTTAGTTCGATAATAGCCCGATTCAAAAGTAATAAATAGCTGGGGTGTGCTGGCTAGGACCCGATCCTTTTGGTGGATATTTATTATTGTCATGAAATTTGATACAATGGTAAAGTTACAGTCGAAAGCCGGCAGAGATCGATCCATGTCGATACATTGATTGCTAGTGTGTGTGTGAATGTTTTCTAAAAATTATCCGAGCAGATAGCGCGGACTGGATAAAGATAAATCAACATTGACGGAGCAAAGTAATGAAATCGGAAAGTAAACTTTGTTATTTGTTTGATAAATTAACGTAAATGTGTGAAGCACGCGACGCAGCGAAAGTGGTTGCAGTCGGTGCAATGTGTGTGTGTGACACAGTAATATTGACAATATTAAAGGACCTTCATTTTGCAGGCAGGAAGGCCAAAGAAATAGGCATTGTGGTAATACCTAGAACAGTTTCCGGCAAAAGATATTTATGAACAGTAAATAATAGATCCCAAAAAAATATATTTATCTCCTTTTATACAAAAAGAAAAGAAGGAACGTTATTTGAAGGTAAATTCAAAGCAATAGTTCTATATATTGGATGCGTTGTTTTAAACGTGAGCAGCCTGCGCACCGCCGCATCCAATCAAACATTTAAATTGCACCATCAATTTGGGGTGCGGTGCTCCATGCCCCGGCGCCCCCGACGCCCCCGGCCGCGCCGCCCCTACCTGATTGTCACGGCGAGCCTCCAGCGCCGAACGTACCTTTATTAAAGCCTTAATTTGGTCGCTCATCCCATAGATATTTTAAATAGAACCTAGTAGTAACTTGTACACATTTGGCAATACAAAATGTACTAATGGGGAAAGTAAGGACAGGTGGAAGGTACAAGTGAGAGACAGGTTAGAACATAGAACATACGCATCACCACTCTAACATTACACAATGATTACATATATTACATAGTATTGCTGCTCGGTGGTGGAAATTACAACAGGACGTCTATTTAACCTTTTCAAGAGGGATCTGTCACAGAAGCGACTCAAGATGTTAAGTTTCCGTAATTTAGAAGACAGCCCCCAAATATTGGATAATGGATGCAGTGGGTGTAAATAGTTAATTACTGTAATTATTACCTCTTCTTCAGAATACGTGTTACCATACTAGCTGAAGATCCAACGGAACGTACTAAAGCAATGAAGAATATAATCCTTCAATGACGAGGAAGATCAAAACGGTAATTGTTAAAATAACATTATGATGAAGGTATGTGTTCGCCGCACTTACTGTCATTGGCGTTCCCGGAAGCTGGCTCCAGGGTCCATATCTGTTTCTTCTTGAGGCTGGTGCCGTTCGCGTTGATCTTGAAGCCGAACGTCTCCGCGGTGAGGTAGCGGTAGCGCGAGTTGATCAGCCCAATGGTCCACCAGCCGCGCTGCTGGTTCTGCGTGATGATGTCGCCCGCGCTGCCCACCTCGCCGTTGCTGTGACCGTTTACGCCGTTCATTATAACCTGCGGATGCAACATCAAATTTAAACTTCTATCATTCCTTTTCAGATACTAGATACACATCTTGTCGTTGTCGTTTCTGTACGTCAACTGTTAAGTTTTGTTATTCCAGTAATATTACTAATTATAGTCCCTTTAGAAATTATGTTAACATTTACTTCGGAGTGGTATTTATAAGATTTTAACACTATTGCTCCACTTACGAGCGTGTGCGGGGATCTTTTGTATTATATCAACTACCTGTACCGTGGTAGTATAAAATTATATTTGGTATTAAGACTTGAAACTTGTCAAACATATTCCTGCCCGGAGGCAACTTGCCATCTCCCCCTAGCCCGTTCCCGTTATTATAACTTCCGCAACTACCTTTGGAAAGTGAATTAACTCTTTTAAATGGCAGAAGCAATATCTGTACCAAATGTTGAATGTTCATGTCCAATAGTTCCGAGCTCGTGATGATATAGATGTTAAAGTTGTTCGTCATAAGCGGGCCGTAGGATTAATCAACAAAACTGAACTTATACATATATTTGTTCAATCTGGATGAGGAGTCATAGATCATTAGCTAGAAACTTGTACAAGCATTAATAACATTCCACGCGTGCTCAACGTCCGTGACGTGAGCCGGAACGTTTCCGTCACGAGACATTGATCAGTTAACGGCGGGCACGGCGGGCACGGCGCGGGCACGGCGCGCGGGCACCCGAGCCCGCCGGTCACGTCGCACGGAGATGTAACAGCCTCGCCTCATTAGCGACCATTGTACCCCGCCGGACCTTCCACACGGCAACCACACGCTATCTTATTACAAACAAAGCAACTGCTAGACGATCAAAACATTCATCTGACAGTAAGCGGTATTTACTCGTCCGTAGTCATTTATTAACCGCCCACGAGACGATTGTTCCCAGTTTTATAACTATACGTTTAACCGAGTGATTGGATATTGATGATGATAACTTTAAATGGAAACACAGGGAAGTATTTCATGACACTACTTTTTTATTAATTTACCTTTAAACTATATCTAATGCATACTTTTTTAATATAGTAATACAGCCTTTGATTGCTATTAGGACTCTTACGGCAGAGGACTAGCGTCACATCACAACATTTCCACCTTGGACCAAAACCTGGTAATTTTCGGCTTCAACAGATAACTTTCATGGTAAGAAAAAGCACGATAGTAAAAAGAATATAGGCATCATTAAGGAATATTGAGATGAGTACGATCTACAGTTTTGATCATTTAAAACAATATTACCGGAGCATTGGAAATGATCCCGGAGAATAATAAGGCTTGCCCTAAATCAAATAAAAGTGCTATTTTAAAGAAACAAAAAAGAAACACAGCGCAGTCTAATGATAACAACGAAGATTATTACTAGTACATAAAACCACAGGATGAAATACCAACTGACATTGTGGTTAAGCACTGACCGTTTCAAGACTGCTCCTCCTCTTACTCCTACCACGTGCCAGCGAAACATCGATTGATACGAGTACGAGTACGAGTACGAATATAAAATGAAGGAGTCAATTGTAACTGAGTAGCAACCAATGGAGCATCATTATTCGCGTATCCACAATACGTGTTCAGGTAAATGGAAATGTCGAATGGTGTACCGAGCTCACCGCCGTACCAGACAAGCGGTATACGCCATTGTGTGTGCACAATGCCACAAAGCGGTACTGAAATATTATACGGAGTACCTAGGCGCTGCATCGTTTGCTAGTTTTTTGAACATCCTGTACGTGAACATTGAAACTAGATACAAGCGAAAAGTTGTCTAAAAGTTTGGCTTATGCTAGGTTCTATTCTAAACTACTATCCCGGTAAATCGTTTCAGTAAGTTTCAACGCCGGCCACACTACGTGGTCGAAAATGGCCCATATGGGGTGGGCCATATGGACTCGTACAAACGACGGT
Organism: Troides aeacus; assembly: GCA_033220335.2. NCBI lineage: Eukaryota > Metazoa > Arthropoda > Insecta > Lepidoptera > Papilionidae > Troides > Troides aeacus. The sequence goes on from CM067278.1 coordinate 12,164,514, forward strand.
CCCTACTGCCCGGCGGTACCGGATGCCATGCTGACTGCAGAACAGGACCGATCGATTTTTGGAGGAGGTCTACGCCTAGTAGTGGACGTCTATCGGTTGTTGATGAAGTTTCAATTTGATACTATGTCTTATAGAAGTATTTTTTTTTATCCTTCGAGACCAACGGAATATTCATTTGGTGGTAAATGATACGCCTGCCCATAACGTCCATGGTTAGGACGATATACAAAGCACCGCATTGTGCTCGTCGCCTTGAGACACGTAGTCTTTTTACCCCAGTAATTTCACTAGCTACAGCGCCCTTTAAACCTTAACTTAGTAATGTTTGTCGGCTGCAATAGGCGCCGCGGTGGTTAGGTAGGTATACCTAGACGGTCTCTGGCAACAAAGACTTACCACCAGTATATAATATTACTTTTCGGCGGTAAATAGGCAGTGCATACCGAGAGTGCCACTAAAGAACCCTGCAATTGTAGGTACCAGAGCAGTCGTCCAGCGTGGGAGTGTTGGTAACGGACAAATGAAATGAAAACAACTTGCTCCGCAGATTCGGAACAATGCGGCCGATTGGCGGCGGATACAATGAGGCTGCAGGCAGCGGCCGTCACGCTTGGAGCTGGGGCCCAAGGGCATAGCGAGCTGTGTGACACGCCAACATTATTGCGTACGAATCTGCAAACAATAGATACACTACTAAAACTAGTTTTGTCTACTAATATCACAACCTCTTTGACCTTTAAATGGCAGAAGCATTATCTCTACCAATTTGTAAACGTTTACTTCTTATAATTTCGGATCTCGTAATCAGTCAATGAACCTCTGGATCTCTTCTATATATAAATCTGAACTGTTTCCGTTGTCGCCACCAACCCGCATTGGGCCAGCGTGGGGTGAAATGGCCCACATACCCCCATAAAAATCCCTGTAAACGACGGCCCCTAGCGCTTGGCGGTGCCGGAGTCTACGCTAACTGTAGGGTCGCGGGAACCCGCTGGACGCAGACAGCGCGGGACCGATCGATATGTAGATATTTGGGGAAGTCTGTGTCTATGTCTAGCAGCAGTGGACGTCTGTCTAGTGGCTGATGACGATGTTTCCGAAATACTAGATTAGCTTCGAACTTACGACTAACGCAAAACCTTACACGTGTTATGTATAATGTTCCTTTACACAACTACGCGACTTGGAGACAATAATCATCTTTTGAGGAATAAAACGCACGCTCATAATAATAATATTATAGTAGATAGTATGCTTACACTGCTCCACGGAGTATATCATATTAATTAAGTATATACAATGTAGTTAGCACGGAGACAGGAGTGCAGTACAGTACAGTACAGTACAGTAATAACGCAGATCAACGAAAACATAACGAGTATCATTCTCAGTGGAGAACGGGTGACATGTTTCAATGCGCGCAAAAGGATAAAATGTTCGATTGTTTACCGTTCAGCGCAGATCGCTATGAATAATTCCACTGCGATAGACCTCAAATAATTTATTGCGAACAGGACAATAAGAGGAAATACGCTATCGCCCGCCGACAGCCGCCGGGCAGCTATTTGTGGAGCTTCAATCGGCGCGAGATTGCTATTGCGATGTATTGTTTGAAAACGTTAAAGACTTTGTTATAAGCAGAAGAAACATTAAATAAAATTACAGTTTTAGCTGGTGGTAGATCTCAGGAGACCGTCTAAATACAACTGCATTTCAATACGCTAACAATATGTTACGGTTTGGAAGATGCTGTCATTAGCCGCTAGACGTCTACTGCTGGCCATACATCTGCTGCAGGGTGCATTCCATCAGGCGCATCGTTTAACATCATGTGAACGTATCTCTCGTGTCGTCGCTTCCACAGACTCCACTCGTACCTTCCGTAAGAACAGGAGTTTCAGCAAGTAAACGACCTCATACGTTTCAAGCCGCTGCGGAAACGTTGCGACTGCCACTTACCAGCAGGTGAGCGACCACATCGTCCTTTCGTATTGTTTAACAAAAAAACGTTAAGTACATTTTGAAGTTTTGTGAGAAGGACTTGATGTTGTTCTTCTATAAGAACTTCAGAACATATCACACTTATATAATGATTATAAGCAAATTTATAACTTAAGTGTATGATGAGACATTATTGTTATATAAATATCACTTGTCACTCTTCGGACGGATTGTTATGACAAATCTCTTCTCATAATAATCTGTGGATGCGATACGACCCCAATGCGGCGGAGAATTGAATCGGTGAAAACCGAACAAGATATTTGTATTTCATCATCATCAGTTGGTAATGCAACTGATAAACTTCCACTTCCACTGCTATATCTAGGTCTCCTCCAATGATTTTGTTAGAGTTCCCAGTGCGGTTTGATCGGTCGTCAGAGCATCGTCTGTTATTCAGCAGGTGCACCGTGTGCAGGTGAAGTTAACTTGAGCTTCGTAAGATGTTGGACGGGAACCCCTTACATGTCTGTACTTAAATAAATATTATTAACTGTTACCTTCAAGTTATCAGAAGTCAAGTTAAATGATATGACGTGTAAGCAACCGTTTCCTATGACTCAAGATATACGGAAACTAACAGCCAATCTGCTAATGGCATCGTACATCAAGAAGATAATGATGTGGATATTATATATTGGCTTTGATGAAGGCATAGCATAAATGAGCTAAATAATAACTACTTTATTACTTAGTCAAAGTAGTATAGCCTCCCATTGGATCTCATCGCCTTCTAAACGACACCGAGGAAGACAATGGCTTGATTGCAGTACTCACGAGGCTGGTAGAGTCTGTTTAAGACAGAGCCCGGGATGGGCTACCCCAGCACAATGTTAGCGAGGCCGCGGTTGTGTTCCGAACGGAGATCCCGTGACCTCTCCAAAAGCCGAAGTTCAACACCGAGGGGGTTTTGGTGGGTAAAAATCTCCATATAAGTTTGATTTTCTCCTAGAGAGCAGAGTATTGTTTCGAAGATTTTCCCTCAGAAACAAAAATATATATAGTCTACCATATTCTCGATAGATAGATCTACATATATATGTATATATCAAATTTATTTTCGTTTTAGCTCGCGGATCCGGTATCCGATGCCGATGCCCTGAGTTCGATGAAGCCGCTATAGTTGTCAATAAAACTGCGGCGAGAACATCACCATCAAAAAAAACACGATAGATCGACCCGTGTAATAGATATATCTTTGCAAAGGACGACAACATTTTCTTAGCAGTTTTTTTTTTGCTAATTCAAAGTTGATCTTCAAATATGTTCATTGTATACATAATATATATCTAATAGTTTGTTTTTGAAAAGTGTATGATAGTGTCGCCATATATAATATGAAAAAGGATGTTTCTAAAGTAATAATTTCAGGTCTCTCTTAATCATCAGTATCATAAAGCTACTAGAACGGTCAAGTCGCCGGCCGACGAATGAGAATTGATCTCTGTGTGCTCGCTTAGTTGGGAGTCCGTAACTCCGTAACTCACAAAGCTGTGAAACTGTTATTTCCACGCCGTGCTGTCGGACCGTTAAGTTGTTACTGTTAGCCGCAATGACGGATGCCTTCACGCTGGCTCATCATTCAACAATCAACAACTTCAACGTTGATCCTTAAAAAAAATTATTCTTAGGAGAAATTAGGGTTATATATATTAAAGGATTAAAACATAATAACAATACTTTTCTAGTTCCAAAAATTATATACCACCGGATCGTAATGATGTTAGTGTTAGCCTCGATGGCGAATAATCATTAGTGGTCTCTGTTGCCGGAGACGTATTGTGCAAACATTAATGTGTTCCGGTTTGAAAGACGCTGTAGCTAGTGTAACTAGGGCAACGAGATTCAAAATCTTATGGCTGGCGACGAGCATGATGTTCAGTATATGTCATTCTAACCAGCGCCACGTTGTTATCAGCAGGCGTATCACTTACCATCCGGTGAACATTCCGCTCGTGCCGTCAAATAATAAAAAAAAAAAAAAAATTTTTCCACTCACACGCGGGCTCGTCGATCGCTAAATAATATTGTAGTGCAGAATCTTCACTTCAAGTTCGATCCTATCTGTTTGTTTAAAATGTTTTAAATTTTTATTTACCTTACGTTTAATTATAAGAATTTATTTACAATATTTATAATTAATTTCTTTAGCATAAACATAACGTCAGTTTAAAAAGAAACACATGTTAAATAATGACAAAGCGCGGCGCGGCGGTGCGGTGCGGTGCGGGGCGGCGCGGCGCGGCGCGGTGCGCCGGTCGTCGGCCCGCGCTTCCCGCCATTTTTGCAAACCGTACTAACAGCTGCAGTATTTATAATCTGTTATTAGCTCATAACATTTTACCGCATTAAACTTATTAAATAATCATATTAATACAGTAAATGTTTAACAATTATCAAAAGCTACTGTTTTCATTGGTGTCGTGTTGGTGTTGCTTCAAAGCCGTTCCTTTATTTTTTTTAATTGAATACAATTGGTAAGTTCTTTATTTCGTTAAGCTTATTACATTTATAGTTATTGTATTAAAAATTTTATTTAGGAAGTATTAAAGTAGCAAGTGATATACATGAATAATAAATTATCATGGTATGGCGTGGAGGACAAATAATTATAATACTAAAAAGGCATTAAAATATGGATGTATGTAAGAGAGAGGACTTAGAAGACTTAAAGGAAGGTCAAAGAAGACAGATAGATTGTGAGATAAAAGAAAAACAGATGGTGAGTTGAAGGTTTATAATAGAGAATGAAGGTAGAGCTTTGTTGTGCCGAACCAACTTGGAAAGTTCTCTATACGGTTTTGATATGAATACATACATACATACATATATATCGCGCCTCGTTCCCAGTGGGGTAGGTAGGTAACATGATAAGATTAAATTTTTCTACTTCTTTAAAATCAATACTGCAGATTTACATAGAAATACTTCTTTATAAAACAAAGAATCACTGTGTTACTTACTATCAATGTAGTAAAACAATGTACATAACAAAACAGTTGACGTACAAACAAAGAACTACACCGTAGTTTTCCTTGTAGAGAGTGCAACGAAGCGAACACGGACAGAAACATCCAAGACTTGCAACACGCCTTTCATAGAGCTAACGACTGATGAATATTCATTGCGAGGTGCAATTACACAGCTGATCGGCGCTGCACTGCGGCGCGTCGGGAGAACGGGGGTACCTCGCTCGAAGCGGACGCGGGAGGCTTTTGTGTCGCAGAGTATAATAAAACAGCACGAAAAAAATTTACATAATAGAGAGGTGAATATAATAATAATTTTATAATTAGTATATTTTAAGGCCACAAGTAGCATTGTAGTTGGTCGTTTATCTCGTATATAAAAAAGAATTTCTTCAATTAGCTGCTAACGTCCACAGCCTGATGCATGATACTGGACTAGTATAGGGCGGTAATTATATTTACCATCGCTAGATTCATTTTTGCTAAAATGTAACCTGTCTCTCCCGTTACCCATATACCGTCAATGTATGCTCTATATCTTCACCCAATAACAATATTACACTACAGCTATTAAGGGGTTAATCTGTACTGTTACAATAACTTTAAATAAAATACTGTATTAACGTCACATGAAGAGATGAAACAAAACTATAACGGTGCGCATTTCTCCAGGCAGTGTGAGATCGGATGGAGGAGGCCGTGCTCCCCCTCGCTATAAATAGGCCGTTATCAGCCGCAGCCAGCGCCGGGGGCAGGGTCTACGCCCCGTTCGCATAAACAAGCCAACGACCGGGACCCACGGACGGCGGCGTGAGGCTCGGCCAGATTAGAACAAAAAAAAGAGCTGAAGTGAGACACGGTCGCAATAGACTACCGACTTGTACCATTCTAAATCATACAAAAAATTGCTGCAGATCATTGGACTATTCTTTATACACAAATGAAACGGAAGCATATATGCTGCTCTTTATTGTTCACGTAACAACTTTTTTTACAATTCACTTTAAGTACTTTATTAAAGCTTAGATCTTACCAACTATTTACTCATATTTTTATTATACAAAGTGACGAGATGCGCGGGACGGTCACCTGATGGTATGTACTATGCCCATCCTTAATAACGTGGCGCTAGTTATATATAATATACACTGCACCGCATTGCGCTCCTGACACTTAAGACGTTGAGTCTCGTTACCGCTATAGCTACAGCGTACTTGAAACAGGAACACGTTAATATCACACAGTACCACAATAGTGGTAATAAGAAAGCCAGGCAAGGACGACTACACCAATCCGAAAGCTAATAGACCAATAGGTCTGCTGCCAGTCTTGGGGAAGATCCTCGAGAAAATAACAGTAGCTAGGATAAAATGGCACATATTAGGGGGACCGGAAAGTAATGTCGTTTCTGCGCATGCCAATACTTGATTGTCATTTGTCAGCTCATTGTTTTGTTCAGAGGCGTACCAAAGACATTGTGAGGTTATAGTGATTTCTTTACTTATAGACAATTGAATTACAATTTTTTTTTGTAATTTTGGGTAAAATGGCCAGCCAAATACCAGAAGAGGTACACATCCGGCATTGCATGCTCTTTGAGTTTCGCAAGGGAAATAACGCAACAGTTGCTACCAAAAACATTTGCGATGTTTATCCAAATACACTGGACATTCGTAAATGCCAAAGGTGGTTTTCCAAGTTCAAATCGGGTAATTTTGATCTTTCCGACTCGTATCGATCAGGAAGACCATCAGCGTTAGACAACGACGTGTTAAGGGCGGAAGTGGAAGCAAATCCGTGTCAGACGATCGAGGAATTGTCAAACAGTCTCAACAAACCTTGGTCGACCATCCAAGAACATTTGAAGCAGATTGGAAAAGTAAGCAGAGCAGGTGTTTGGGTCCCGCATAATCTGTCCGAACAGAATAAGGCTAACCGATCAATCACATGCAACTTATTGCTTCAACGACACAACACAGAAGCGTTTTTTGATCGCTTGATCACAGGAGATGAGAAATGGGTCCTGTATGATAACCCAAAACGCAAAAGGCAGTGGCTCTCTCCAAATGAAATCCCTCGGAGTACTGCTAAGCCAGGTTTACACCCCAAAAAAGCGCTTTTGTGTGTTTGGTGGAGTATTCGCGGCATTGTTCATTTTGAATTACTGAAACCTGGAGAAACTGTTACTGCAGACCTCTACAGCGAACAATTGCAGCGAGTCAATCAATCTTTAATTGAAAAGTGGCCAGCGATTGTCAACCGAAAAGGCGTCATTCTCCAACATGACAATGCAAGACCGCACTGCGCAAGGCGAACTCTAGAAAAAATTAATGAATTGGGGTGGGAGGTGCTGCCTCATCCACCATATTCGCCCGATGTTGCACCATCGGATTTCCACTTATTCCGAGCGCTGCAACACTTTTTAAGTGGCAAAACATTTGCAAATTTGGATGATATCCAAAATGCCATCTCTAGATATTTTGCCGAAAAACCAATTAATTTTTATCGATCAGGGATTGAAAATTTACTCACTAGATGGCAAAAGGTTATTGACAATGATGGGGAATACATCATTGATTAAAAATAAAGACTCGTTAAAAATGTATGCGTTTGTATTTAGCGTAAGAAAACGACATTACTTTCCGGTCCCCCTATTATTACCGAGGATTAGTACCCGCCAGTTCGGATTCATGCCTCCGAAAAGCACCGAGGACGCCCTCTATAAACTAGTACATCATATCAGGGGCAAGTTAAGGCTCCAGAAGCTAATTACCCTTGTATCATTGGATATAGAAGGGGCCTTCGACAGCGCCTAGTGGCCTGCTATCAGAGTCCGGCTGGCCGAAGACAAGTGTCCCGTGAATATAAGGAGACTAATAGATAGCTACCTGAGCTGCAGAAAAGTCACAATAAGGTTTGCTGGGGAGCAATGCACGCACAATGCCTCGAAAGGTTACGTGCAAGTGTCAATTGGCGGTCCCCTCTTTTGGAATATTCTTTTAAACCAGCTTCTTGAAGGACTCGTCGCATGAGGAGAATATTGTCAAGCGTTTGCGGATGACGTCACCCTTGTTTTCGACGGAGACACAGCACACGAAATAGAAGGACGTGCTAACGCCACCCTCGACTATATTCGGCAATGGGGTGTCCAAAATAAGTTGAGATTCGCACCGCACAAGACATGTGCAATGGTGATTACAAACAAACTCAAGTGCGACACCCCACGGCTGAACATGGGGGGGACCTGCATTGGCGTGTCCAGGGAAGTCAAGATTCTGGGACTAACCATTGATGATCGCTTAACTTTTAATAGCCACTTCAAGAATTTCAGTAGCTGCGGTCGAGCCGATTGTTCTATATGCGACGACGGCATGGGCACCAGCAGGCAAGAAACTAGGGATTCAGAGGCAACTAAACACCGTACAGAGAGGATTTGCGATGAAACTCTGTAGATCGTACCGCACGGTCTTTCTACATTCGGCCCTGTTGCTGTAGGGGTTACTACCACTAGATCTGAGAATTCAGGAGGTATCCGACTTGTATGAGACTAGGAGAGTGTTGTCCCAGACACTTATAGGCGATATAGAAGTAGAACAGGTCGTAGGATTTGCAGAGACTCCTCACCCTGCTTCGCAAATGAATCTTAAATATATATGTTTGGTAGACCAAAACTCTGTTCATGAGCACAACTCGCAGGCGGTGAAGATATACACCGACGTCAGTAAGCTTGAGGGGAAGGTTGGAGCCTCACTTTCCATATGGAAAGGCGAGGCCGAGATCCAAAACCGGAAGCTATGTCTGTCCGCGTACTGCACAGTCTACCAGGCCGAGCTCCTGGCCATATGTGAGGCAACTAAAATGGTTATCAGGAGGACAGAGGCGAGCTATGGTTTGTACAGTGACTGTAAAGCCGCGCTCGATACTGTTAGGAATCATGGCTAGCTCCATCCTCTTGCCGAAGTGGCCAGGGAGAATCTGCAGATGGCTTCTACGCAGAGCAAAGACGTGTCTTTGTTCTGGGTCAAAGCCCACGCGGGGGTTCCTGGTAATGAGCGTGCTGATGAATTAGGCAAGCTAGCTGCCCTTAACAGCCGAAGGAAGCCAGAATACGATCAGTGCCCGGTATCGTATGTTAAACGTTTGCTTCGAGATGTCTCAGTTGCGAGATGGAGCGCCCGATGTAGCGAGGGTAGCACCGCGTCCGTCACTGAGTTATTTTTCCCGCACGCAGCAGAGGTATATCAGTTAATAAGGAATGTTCGGCCAACGGGGCAGTTAACCCAGATATTCACTGGTCACGGTGGATTCTCTCAATACTTGAACCGTTTCAAGTGTCGGGAGAGCCCGTGGTGCAAATGCAATGACGCCGTGGAAGAAACGGTTCTTCATTTGCTGACGGATTGTCCTATACATAGATGCCTGAGGTATGATATTGAGCAGGAGACAGGCTTAATAATAGATACAGCCATTCTACCGGAAATAATAAAAAATAAATTATTTCGAAGTTTATAAATTATTGCATAAATATATGTAAGATAGTAAATAATAGAAATAAGGATAAATAAATGTCACTTTGTGCATATGCCAGGCGTCGGGAAGTGACGACCCCACCGCCCATTTGCTGAAGTGTATATGACTATTGAGTACATTTACACTTCATCAAATGCAATCAGTCAACCGAACGATGGCGGTATATCCATCCAAGGAAGCGGAGGGAAATCCCGGACGTGGGACGGGCAGCAGCGTCTCACGATAGGGCCTCCGTAACTGCGATCGCCAAGCCGCCTGCCAAGCGTGGCGATTATGGCAATTCCCCCTTTATGATGATATCACAAAATAAAAACCGGCTCTTAGTCCCCGGCGGCCCCGCTATTCCTCGCTACGGCAGCGGTCACGGTAACGGCGGAGCAAGGGGTGCAAGAGATCTCTCGTCGAATCCAACTCGGATGGGCAGCATTCGGGAAGCTAAGACATATCTTCTCGTCCAATATACCGTAGTGTCTCAAGACAAAAGTCTTTGACCAGTGTGTGTTGCCAGTGATGACATACGGAGCAGAGACGTGGCCGCTTACTGTGGGCCTTGTCCGCAAGCTTAAGATTGCTGAGAGAGCGATGGAGTTTCCCTGCGAGATCGAATCAGAAATGAGGAGATTCGCAGGAGAACCAAGGTCACCGACATAGCTCGAAGGGTCGCCGTCGCAAAGTGGCAATGGCCTGTGTAGCAGTGGACGTCTTCCGGCTGATTATAATAATAAATATAATTGTGCATGTGTACACAATAATATTCTGTGTATTTTGTGAATACTATATAATTAGATAACATAAGTATAGATATAATGTATAAAAAAAATATATCGGTATGTTAGAAAAAATGTATATAGCCTATAGTAGTGTAGATGTTATAAATGTAAATTTTGTGTGAAAATGTTGTAAATAATAGGATAATGTAAAGCCCTGAATAATAATAATAATGTTTTATTGGCAGTATTTACATTTACACATACACTGAGAAACCGCGGGTCTTGAACGAAGCTAAGCTTGTATCTCAAGACCCTGAATCGCAAGTTCACACGTATTTATAGGGGACTTTTATAAGTATACAATTTAAAACTAAACAAAAGTCGGTTTTCGATAATAATATCAGGTATAATTGGATATGATAAATAAATAAAAAAAAAAACAATATTGCACAGTACTGTTTGTCGGCTAGAATAGATGCTTCGGTGGTACCTAGACGGCTACCGACGACAGATACCTAAAGACTGCTGTTTTCTCTCTCTCTCTATTTAGCACTCTACTAAAATAACTGAGACTTCAACAGAGCGACAGCCAGCTCTTTATACTAACTGAGCTGAACCAAAAGAAGTAACTTTATTATTAGTAAGTAGTAGTAATAATCACAATTTGCTTAAGACTATATACATAGGTCCTCGAGTGGCGCGCCGGGGTATCGATAGACGCACTGTTGGGCGCGCTCCCACCAGCTGTACCAACGACCTGGTGAGAATCGCGGGATGATAAATGTAGGACGACAGAGGCTGTGGTGAAGATTTAATTAGGACTGCTGCTACTGCTGGACATAGACTTCCCCCAAAGATTCCCACATAGTTTGAGCAGGGATTCATATCGGAGGAGCCAGAGCCTCGTTTTATGATTGGCAGGGTGCACCATGAGCAGGTGACGTTGACTTGGATTCCGCAAGTTGTTGTGCGGGAACCATTGCACCCCTTACAGGAGGAGGATACCCCTTGTCGATAGATGTCCCTTGGTAGTACCGGCCACTGGAATCGTCAGCGTGCTGCATCATCATCATCAACTGATAGACGTCTACCGCTGGACATAGGCCTCCCCCAGAGATATCCACAGAGGTCATTGAGAGGCATCGGGTCTAAGCCCACCACGCTGGCCCAGCTGCGGATTGGTGGATGGTCAAAGCTTTGTCTGTTATTCATCAGGGTGCACCGTGTGCGGGTGAGGTTGACTTGGGCTTCGTAAGACGTTGGACGGAACACCTTATACCCCTGCGGAATCATCAACAAATTCCACGTGAGACATAATTTTGCTACATCTACTTTTTAACTGTTAATAATCTACAAGATATTTATAGTAAAATCTCGTAAACGGTTTAAACCAGAATAGCAAGGAACCTACTCGCAATTGGACTGGTTATCCGGAACAATAATCATGAGGCTCGTAGGCGTTGTCACGAAGCGACGGGAGGAGCGCGATTTACATCTGATGGTAAGAAATTACAAAGTAGCGCCAATAAGGATATATACTTCACCACATTGCGCTCATCGCATTGTGACTCGAGATGTCTAGTCCCAATACACCAGCAATTTGACTAGCTACAGCGCTCTCCAAGGTGGAACACAGTAATGTTTGTCTGCCGCAATAGGCGTTGCCGTGGAATCGATCTAGACGGTCTCCAACAACAGACACCTTACCACCACCAGACATTCTTATGATGGTATCATCATCAGCCGATAGACATCCACAGCTGGACGACATAGGGTTCCCCGAAGATTTTCACATAAATCGGACAGGGATTCATATGGGGAGATTTGGGCCATTTCCCACCACGTTGATGACGCGAGTTGATGGGAGCCAAGGCTCGTTTGTTAATTAGCAGCGCGCATGACTACAATAACTCTATCAAAACACTAACGACATGGCAGTGGACTTCAGGATTACTGCTAAATTTTTAAATTAATAACCGAGCTACCGCTTGTCGGTTATCGCTTGCGCCGCTCGTAGGACCGGTCGCCGAAATATCAAACGGGACCGGGGCCGCTAACTCTTGCTCTGCGCACACTACGACCGTCCGCGTGCGTGATAAGGAATGTCGCTTCACTTGGAACTGTATCACGGCGAGGAGTACCACGGAAACTTGAATTTTGAGGTGGAATATTACAATTGTACTGGAGGTAGATCTATATTGCCTCATCTCATCGGTATCACCGCAGCGCCTATTGCAGCCGACAAACAGTAGTGCGCAAACATTACTGTGATCCGGTTTTAAAGGTGCTGTAGCTAGTGAAATTACTGGGATAATGAAACAACGTTATGTCTCGTGACAACTAGCGCTATATAATGCAGTGTATATCATCCTAAACAACACCAAGCTATTAGGGGCACCATCACGCGAATTCCCCGCTCGTCTCGCCGCTTCGTTAAAATAAAAAAAAATACATTATTTTTCAACTTGTTATAGAAGAACGATCAAAACAAATTTAATGGTTAACTTGGACCAAGGGATTCAGGTTCGCCCTACATATGCTGCATGTGAATGACGGTTATCACTTGAGAGTAAGTGTTACAGCATCACATTGTGCTACAGTCCTTTAAACCGGAACACATTAATGTATCTTTGTACAGTACCGCCTGTCGGATGCAGTAGGAGCTGCGATGGTACCTACCTAGACGGTCTCTGGACACCTATCGCTGTTTTCCTCTCCTGGTGAAACCTGGTGGACTTGTAAATGACTCCTCAGTTTCATATTAAATAACACTGTTTTAATAGTAAACGGATAGTTGTTATAATTAAATTAATGAAGTACTAATTAAGATGTTTACACATCTCATTGCGCTGGCTGACGTCTGTAGTAATAAGCATTTTACTTAGCTAATTTTTTTCTATTATGATAAAAAAAATATTCTGCGTGTGATTTGGTAGGGATCCTGTCAACTGTATTCGTGTGGCACTAGACTCGAAAAGCTCTCAGTCGAGTAGCTCGCAGCATAGTTGACTCGCGCAAGTAGACGTCCGGACCCCCGGCACTTCGGGTAACAAGTTCAAGAGCACCTCGGACCGGTGCCGGCCGGGTGGAGCAGTCCACTCGACTCACCAGCGCGCTTCCAGTGACGTTACCATGATCTTGCTTTAATAAAAATTTATAACTTGTATGCTTAAATATTTGTTGGCATTAAAGGCGCCATTTTTGTTTTCCAAACCAACGCTAAAAATTATCATGAACATAAGTTTTTTTTTAATGACCCGACTAATGGAGCGAGGCATCTTCATGTGACCTCTGCTCGTAATACTAGTAGTGAGTGTTTGCACACTACGGCATCTCAAAGGTGTCCCCGACCAACAGAAACTTATCATCAGTAGAAAATATTTTAAGTGTTCCCAAGGGTAATAACGGTACAGTAGACGTACCTCGACGGTTTTAACTCTTGAATTCGGTAACAACTGGTAATTGACGATAATAGTGTGTTATGACGTAATTTTTATGACTCGCTTCCGGTTAGCTGGTGGCCCGGAGCAATCCAACGCTAATGACTAAGATTTGAGTTGTTTGAAAAGGACGGAAACTGATTTAGACAGATAATATTTTGTTAACTGGTATATACTCGTTGTCCATCATGTACATCCAGCAGTGGACATTTATCGGCTGATGATGGAGATGGTGATGACAATGATCAACGCCTATGGTCACTTTGAAATACGTTTTTTTAACATCGTTACGGCTTTTTAACGAAGCGACAAGACAAAGGGAACATCAGACGGTTAATGATACGTCTGCCTATAACATGGCGCTGGTTAGGGTGACATACACTGCATCAAAGTATACTCAACGTTTAAAGACAACACGTTATGACGAAGGGGCATTCATCTGATGGTAAATGATTCACCTGGCCATAACAACATGGCGCTGGTCAGGATGATATACTGCACCACATTGCAATCTTCGCTTAAGACAAGATTTTGAGAATCTTTACCCCAGTAAATATACTAGCTACATCGCCCTTCAAACCAGAACACAATAATGCTTGCTTACTACTGTCTGTCGGCTGCAATAGACGCTGCGGTAGAACACACCTAGACGATCACCGGTAACAGAGACCTACCACCAGTGTATATACATGTATATGATATATGTAGCCGGTTGTTCCCCGCGCCCGTTCTTCTCAGATCCGGAAGCATTTCTTTTGCGAACAGCTGCTAGATCAGATCCTCGAGTAAAGCCTTCGCCTCTGACTACTGTTGGCCGGATTAAGCTCTGCCTGCAGTGTGAAAGCATCATGATTTTATTTCAGCCGATTTTCACATTCCGTTAAACGTGAGGTGGGACGGCGCGGCCCAGATCCGCGGCCCGCCGCGTCCGACGCGAACTTAAACGTTCCGTTTTAACTGTACACGGTTATCGCCGTTGCTTAGTTAATCGTTACCTGCGAAGAGCATCCACTGTATAACATTTAACGATTTATATTTAACGCGAAAGTAGTCCGCGTGTTAACCGTTAAAGTTAACAGTTGATAGAAAGAACTATATCATCGCCTATATCCCCCTTAAAAGCCCACGCCGCTGCAGTATTATATAAATGTTTAGTTTAATGGTATATAGGAATTCAAACTGTACATAGACAAACAGACAGTCTGTACAGTACAATAGTGAATAGTTTCGAGATCGCGTACATTACGAGCGGAATCTCTCAGAGCGCAGAATCCGATCATTGAACCCGCTGTAACGGTACGCGGCCGTCCCGCGGCGGCGGCTGCAGCTAGCTATACTGTGCACTATGCTATACACCACACTACTTCTAGCGTGCGGTCACCCATCCAAACACATTCAATCAGATACAAATGCGTTATTTTCGTGGGGTATCATTAATGCATGCTAATGTCTGCCACTGAGCTCCTGTATGCCGATTACTATATTTCGATTTGAAAGGTTTCTATTTGTTGAATTACTGAGGTAACGAGAGCACGATGTGATGCTGTGTAAAAATCCTATCGCCTAGTTGTGTATACTACGTGTCACTATTAACGAAATATCTCATTGCCTCTTTGTATAAATGAATCTTCATTTAAGTTTTCCTTAAACAATTTTTACGTAACTATTTAACTTTCTAATGAAAGTTTGTAAAATATTTGTATTACGTTATCGTTATTGTTAGCAGTCCACTGTTTGCTTCGGGCCGTGCAACAAGTACGTCTGTGAGGCGGCGCCCCTCGCTGCCTGTATCCCTATCCTCAACAAATAAGCTTGTTTACAACGAACAAATTAAGACAAATTAGGAGAGGTCGTAATCCAACTAAACAGCTGTTCATATACAATGCATCGCACGGCCGCCATGTTGGAAACCATAGACACGGCGATACTTTGTTTTTAATATGACTCATAGTTAGTGAAAATGTATATGATAAAGGAATAAGATATTTATTTTATTTAAAGGTTGCACACAAAATATTAACATTGGTTTATTTATTGATGAAATACAGATGTGTAACAAGTTACTAATGTATTACTTAGAAGTACAACATTCATTTACATAAATGAATGTTTGTTGTTTATTTTAACACATTGTAACGATCTATCAGAGTCAAAGTGGACAATGTCAATCAGTAATTTATGGTCGAACCTCGACCACTGCAGGGGTCACCAGTTTAAAGCAATGTAGCTGTAAATGTAGATGGATAGCGTCGTGTCCTATCTATTTTAGTTAAACGTGCGATAGTCGGACGCCATGTTTAAAGTTTGTTTTGATTGCGATGCGAGGCGATGCGAGGCGATGCGCCGGCGCCGGCGCCGCCGCTGCACGGGTTGGGATAGGTCGTTGGGAATGCTTCACGTGCAGCTATTTATAAGCGCACCCGCGGCAAGCAATGTCACTTAGCAACGCGTAATTATATATATATATATATGTCCATCAAGTTCTTTAACTTTTTTTGTATATAACAATGTTACGTATGTATTTATGGAATTGTGTTATATATAATGAACGCTATGAAGAAAAAAAAAAAAAAAATTACTTCGACAATGTATTTTGCGTATATTGAATTACAATAACTGAGGATTTGAATAATAGAAAAAGGCAATTGCGTTCTTGGCACAGATAAAATAAATTCAGTTGAATATGTACGGGGCCGGTAGATTCGTGATGTTTAAAAAAAGAAAGCTAGAGCTCGCTGGCCTAATGGTTAGAGCGTGCGGCTTTCATTCTGAAGGTCGCGGGTTCAAACCTCGGCATGTACCAATGACTTAATATTTAAGTTATGTACATTTGTGAACTTTAGTTACAACAGCGAGATACAAACGGTGAAGAAAAACATCGTGAGGAAACCCGCACACTGATATCATCTTTGTGTGTGTGTGTGTGTGGTGGTCCCAATAAAGTGGCAACAGGCTCGCCCCCTGTTACATGGGACCTAATCTGACCACATCTGGCGAAACGTGGGTGGTTTATTCACCTCTGCCTACCCCTATTGGGAAAAAGGCGTGACAATATAAAAAAAAATAAAAAAAAAATTAAAAAAAGAGAAGAGATAATTGACATTCACGAACGCGGACCGCGTTGGTTTTTTTTTTAAAACGTCTCAATCCGATGCCTTCGGAAACAATAAGAGAATAAATATTATTTTTGAGTAATACGCGAGTCAATCGCGACAGCGGCGCACGCGACCCGCGCCCGCGTCCGCTACCGCTGACGCGCCCGCGCCCGCGCCCGCGCGCACGGGTAAAAAGTCGACGCACTCGGCGCGCGACCTTGACACTGCGCCACCCGCGCCGCACACCAGCGCGCACCCTCGTACCTGCGCGCGCACACACACACACACACACACACACACGCGCACACCGCGGTGACAGAGGCGTTATAGTTTAATGTGGAACACTTCGAAGAAGTAAAAATGGCGTCAACTCAAGTCAAGTCAAAAAAACAAGTCCAAAAAATTTATTTTTTGGACTTGTTTTTTTTTTTAAACACCATAACCAAGTGAAAAAAAGTAACATCCGTAGAATTAATCTATACGTTCGTATCCTGTATTGAAGTACAGCCGTGTACCTTTTCCAAACACAATAGGGACATTTTGGAAGCGTCAGTACAATTTTTGTATTTCCTGTAATCTACCAATGTTACGCGGCCGGTAGTGTTAAGCCGGTGACACTCGCCGTGTAAGATCGCCGGCTGACGCGCATCATCATCTACTTGAAGTGCAGCGGCACGTTCGTTGAAATGCGATTGCTCATCCTGACGTCGGGACGTTTCCGACTCGGCGAGGAGACGGTCACCTCGCGGCGAGGAGCGACGCGGACAGTCCTCGCGTTACCTTACATGATTATATACATTAAGTTGAATACTGCAACAATTAAGTACGGCGCCGTATGAAGATACAATATATAGGGAGATAACTTAGTATGAGGGCTAAGAGAAGATAAATAAATTTTCTTTTACATTTGTCTAAAACCTCTTTCTGTGATGAATTAAGATATATGTTATCGGGCAAGTGGTAACTTAATAAAAACTTTGATTATTATATTCTGTTAAACTGACGATTATTTGATATCGATATAAATTGCTAGATTTCAACTATTGTAAGCCTTTAGAACTGTCGACTAGTAGGATGTTTAATGCAGATGTCCTGATGGAGCGTGAGAGTATGGTCATCTTTACGGAGCCCGTGCACCGAGGAGCCGCCGCGCATCACAACGAGGCGAACGCCCGCCGCGTAGCAAACTTATTTCACTTACAAACGATCCTTTTATATATTTAGGTTATAAATAGAATATATATACATATCTGGCATATTTCTTAAACATCGTTCACCAGATCGTCAGACCACCTAGTGTGATGCCTGTCAACACTGCGTCCAGTGTGCGATCGCCGTTCAAGGACCATATTGTCCCAACATCAGTTAGTCCCTGGAGCAATGTGTCCTTACCCATTGCCACTTGAGATTAGCAATATTTTGGAGTATATCCAAATTCCTCGAGCAGTAAATTCTGTTCAAATGTAAGCCTACGTCCAGCGGTGGGCGTCAGTCGGTTCACGATGATAATGTATGTATATTAAACAAAAATAAACTGTGAGCGAGTGGAGTGCGTAATATTGCAGCCTGGCTATCGGACATACAGAAATAGCCAGGCGCCGCACCAGCACTAGCAGCAGCACCGCGCCACCCCATCCACTCGCCGTCGCCCCGTGCGGACACTTTTTATGTTCACTTTTAAATTGCTAAGGACACTTAAAGACTCGGCATCCCAATAAGGACTGTAAGGACGTTATAACCCCGACGGCGGCGCGATCTAAAATTAAATCCTGACGAAGGATACCCCGATGCAGCATCAGCTCGTGATTTTCCTTACTCCTTACGGTACAGATACTACTCTAATAATTTTTTATATTAAATTCGTTACAATGGACTTTATAATATCGCCTACAAATATCCGGGTGTAAGGATGTAAGCAGCGTAAGGTGTCCCCCGCTCGCGCACGTGCTTGTGTGCTCTGGTGCAGCCTGCTAATTAATTATTACCTCCAATCGCTTAAAAAACAACTAGTTCACAGTAACAATACAACTTAGTAACCAAGTCAACGACATAGCGCAAAAGATTGCTAGACTTAAGTGGCAGTGAGCAGGGAACATTACTCCTCAGCGAGGTCCTCGAGTGGCGCCCGCGTACCGGTACACGAAGCGTTGGGCGACCTCTCACAAGGTGGTCCGATTATCTGGTGAGAGTCGCGGGAAGCCTGGAAGACTGGATGCGAGCAGCGCGTGACCGCCCGATGTGGAGGCTATATCCTATGTTCAGCAGTAGACGTCCATCGGCTGATGATGATGATACAACTAAGTAACGGCTCTTAAGTCTGTCTCACGTTTACTAGACAGCGGAAATAATTATATACTTAACGATAAGGCATTATTAAATGTACTAACGAACAATCGATAAGTGAACGTCCAGTAATCACTTAGTATGTACACAAAGCTCCCGGTAACTTATCTGTAATGGCTGCATACTTGAAGAGTTAATTCATCATCGTAACTCTATAAAGAAACTTCTCCTCTTACCCTTTTTAACCCTCAAATAAATAGAGGGTTGTTGTTATTTTACCACCGCATTATGTCCTAATTTCTTTTTAATTTTAATACGATTTCACGAGGTGATAGGGGTGTTAGAATTCCACCACAACTCACGGGATCCAAGCCTACCTTGCTAGCTCGTAATGCATTCCGATAATCAACAGACGAGGCTCTCACCAACCCGTATTGGGTCAGCGTGTTAGGAAATGACCCAAATCCCTCCCCCATACAAAACCCTACCCGATCGATGTGGGAATCTTTGGACAGGCGCGTAACCAGCAGTGCATGATGATGGTGACAACTTCAATGTTAAAACAGTTGAATATTTAATTCATTCAGTCGACCTTTCAATAACGTTAAGTTACAATTTCCGGATTTGGTATTGGATAATATTAATAGAAATGGATACGTGATAGCACAAAGAATTTATTATCTACTTTCTAGCTCACTGGAAGAGGTGAAGTCATAGTCCAGTGGTAACCCGCAACCACAAGCTAATGGCGGAGCGGCACTGGAACGTCTCTCATGTACTAGATACTAAAAGCTGTCGATGTTCTGCTCAAGTTACCTCCTAAGCGAGACGCAGCCGACGGCACTCGATACGGGTTTAATCATTCGCACCAAGTCAACTTGAACATAATAGGCAGCACACACCAACACACGTTAACTACCAACTTAGATAAGAGACCAGCGAAGATTTATACAAGTAAACAATTACAACGGTCATGGTCATGGTCATGTACCTTGACGTCAGCTGCTAGCTCGTAACTATACAGATTGTTACTTAATGTTGGACAGCCGCTGCAGTTAATGTAATAACAGACTAAACGACTGTGTGCAGCGGTGACTAGGACAATGCGGTGATGTCTCATGCTCATCAGGATTAAATGTAACAATGTTATGAGCGGGCGTGTCGCTTGCGATCAATAGTGAAAGGTCCACACTAATCATAAGTGGCAATAGGCAAAGTATGTTGCTTGAAGGATGTGAAGTTACTGAATCGTGGAGGATCCGGTGAATATCTGAAGACTGAATGCGAGGAGTGCGAGGAGTGCAAGAATGACCAGGGTGGTCCTTGAGAGAAGCCTATGCTCACCTATGGGCATCATCCGTCTGATAACGATGACGATGTAACGTCTGTATCGACTAGTCATAAAAATTTATATGAAATATCTTCAATATTTGTTTGTTCTGATGAAATATAACATATAAAAATCCGTTCCGTCCAACATCTTACGGAGCCCAAGTCAACCTCACCAGCACGCGGTGCACCCAGCTGAATAACAGACGAGGCTCTGACCTTCTACCGACCCGAAATGGGCCAGCGTGGTGGGTTACGGCCCAATTCCTCTCAATGAACTCTTCGATGTGGAGATCTATGACGGGGGCCTATGTCCAGCAGTGGGTTTATCGGCTGACGATGATGATAGTAAGGTTAAGGAATACCTCATGACCGCAGTAAGCGGCAGTTAATTTATTTTGGATGTGAGTCATGTACTTGAATGTTCTGCCTGTTCACAATGCACAAAGCTGAACAAATACCGCTCACTGTTCACTCCTTTTGTTTAACCTGTGCAAGCGATTGTGACACTTAACGTTATCGTCACAGCGCATCTTGCCATAGCCCGCAACTTATACAAGCATCGGAATACACACATACATACATACATACATATATCACTAAGCTACAGTATTTATTAGAGGAGTGCGACATACGACATCGTCGTTGTTCCAGGCACCGAGGGGCGCGCACGGACACGCTGGACACGGGTCTCTTGTAATGTGCTCTACACAATACACAATACAGTGTTAAGGTGTTTGAGGTCAGCTTTTTTTTACTCAACAACTTTTTTTTTGGATTAGGATATATTTTTTAACTTAAAGTAAACAAGTTTATATTGATGTATACTTCTAATCAGAGGTGTCAAAACATTCAAATACAGTATTAATACTGTAGTCATATACACGTTCTGTTGATATATTCCTTCATTATGATTTGGTTTATCTAGTCTAGATTCTAAACCGCTTTGCGTCTGTTAGACTGTTAAGAATGTAATTGTTAGGTCTACGGCAGACGACAGTTATTGGGGCCAGTCTAGAGCGACTTTCTGAGGAACTAAGTATAAGTTAAATATAAGTAAATTTTCTGCACCTTTTTCGCACAAAATCATTTCTCTAACTTAAGGTACCATCTAAGTTATAATAATATTCGCGGCTATCACTATTCAATCATCTTCTCCATGGTTCTATACACATTTATAGTAAAATTAAAAATTAATTGTAGAGCAGTACAAACGTAACCACCTTTTATTGGTAAGGAGGGATATCTTTAAAAGAAACCCTGCTTCTGACGGAGAATGCAGGATCATGTGCGATCTATACCTAATAAAAATCATTCGATGGTCATCCTTAACGCTTTGTGAGAGGACCCCGGATCTCTTACCAGTCCGTTGGACAATCGAGACCACCTTGAATTGTCCTTCGCTCTGAGCATGTTTAGTGGTCAATCAGGGTCTATACCTTCAAAGCGTGAGAACCTGAAAATTCTTCAGTCGTTTACTACGACAGGCAGGGCTTACCTTGGTCTCATTCTCACTAGCCCTAGACTACAGAGCGGACACATGTAAACACCTAACACAGAACTAATTTGAATACTTGTTATATTTTTAAAAGTATTTGCGGTTCTGTGTCTTTGACTTGTTATCAATGATGCATATGGACGCATCGTGCTCTCCGGCCCGGGACAATGGGCGGATGTAGCCGAGCCCGCTGACAAGGCATTCGTATTACCGGTAACACGGGTGACGAGGCCGCGCGGTACGACCGCTGAATACTCAAGCCTAATGCTCATTTATCTAATAACAATTGCACTTTATGCAACAGCACGAGAATCCCACGTTACCGCAGTAATTTCACCATCTACAACACTATATCGATACACTTCCTGATGGTAAGTGATACACTCAGTTATAAAAACGTGGCGCTTGTTAGGATGATATACAATGTATCACATTGCCTATCGCCTTCCCGGTGATTTCACTAGCTACAGCGCCCTTCATACTAGATCACAGTACTATTTGTGTACTGCGTAAGGTAATGCTCTGGTACCTATTTAGAGTTCCGGCAACAGATACCTATCACTAGTGGATAATGTAATGTAAGTTATAGATTTGCTGGTGTATAAACGCGAACGTCTTCCGACGTATGAAGCGAGCGTGACGCGCACGCGCACGCGCGGTTCTTGCCCCGCGGCCGGCCGCAGCGCAACCGCGGCACGACCGCATCCCGCGTCACTGGCTATTAGTACACCCGCACCCGATACGCGAACACACGCACCCGCTTCCACCTCTGCACCAAACTGGAAGAAACCTCTCATACGATAAGTTCCCCATTTCGTACGCAAAAAGAGAGCTCCGTGTCAACACATTAGCGGAATGGCAAGGGAGGTTCCAGAATTACAACCCTCTCTCTAGGCTGAAAACGTTCTTCAAAGACGTGCGTGTCGCTCACGAAGTCTTCAAAGACAACAGCCACCAAAACCTGAGATCCCATATGCTAACCGAGCACGGCGGTATCAAAGCCTACCTCCACCGCTTCGGGCTGACCAGCGACCCCCATTGCGTGTACGACGGCGAGTCGCTCGAAACAGTAGAGCACCTGCTGATGGACTGTCACCGCTGTACCCGCAATCGCATCGAGTGCGATCGACCGATACGCTATCGACCGCACAATAAAAGCCGACTCAATTCCAGAGATTGTGGCCGATGACACGTTGCGACCAAAGTTCCTGAACTTCGCCTTGGACGTATTTAGAGGCTCAGCAGCAGCCAACGGCTCCGCGGCGGCGCAACTACAACCACCCACGTCTTCCTAATTCCAACACCGACTTTTTACCAGAGCAACTTAAACGGCAGCGCAAGAATGACCAAAGTAAATTATTATTTAAAAAAAAACAGACTAAGTTATATTGACCCAAAAAACAGATTTAAAGATGCTGCTAACCCATAGCAGCAAGATTGGCGGCCTCCCCCAACTAAAAAAAAAAAAAAAAGACCCCTACACCACATCATCTATCGACTGTATTTATTACGTTATACCCTTGCCTAGGTTTCTGACGTCAACCACTCAGTTCCAGCTCGGTTCATTCGCATCAATGCAATTACTATACGGATTTCTGTTCAATGAGGTGTAAAGGGGTCCCCCCGCACTACAACTCACGGGACCCAAGCCAACCTCATCTGCTCGTGGTGCACACTGACAATTAACTAACGAGGCTCTGGCTTCCACCAACCCGCAATGGGCCAGCGTGATAGAAAACGGACCGAATTTCTCTATATGAACCCCTTAAACGTGTGGAGATCTTTGGGGGAGGGCTGTGTTCAGCTGTGGACGTCTATCGGGGCGATGACATTGAAAATAGTTTTGTCTCAAAGTGGCGACCGCAGTATGGTGGATGTACATTATAAAAATCAGTATAATATTGTTATGGGATGGAGCATTACTCACTATCAGGTGAATGTCCGTTATGTCGTAGTGATGCACAGAACACTTGGCAGCCGAACTTGCGGAGCAGCGGATTGCGAGCGGAACTATGCACGAATGAATCGTGTACCGGTGCATTTCTAACGTGAATCATAGAGGCAATTTAAAAACGATATACTTGGTATTAATCTTCTTAAATTGGCTGCGTTGAGAACAAACGGAACATTAATTGGCAGCGTCGGATAGAAAATCAGCATTTTTTTTTCTGTTCCGAAGCGAGGAGCTGTGATGATGTGAGGTAGGAAAAAAATGTTCGTAGTCCGCCGTTAGCGCGCGGGCAACAAAGAAACCAATTAAAGTGTGCGCGCTAACGAAATGTATCGCTGTATGTAGGCTCTGAGCTGCGGCGGGGGCGACTTCCCGTTCCGGTGCGCGCGCGCATATAATACGCACACATTTTATTGCTTCTATATTCTTGTTTGAAGCGGGCTGGAAGCCACAGCGGCTCTTACAGCTCATCTGACACTGGGCTCGTGGACCCGGATCCACGGCCTGAATCATTTTATTGCTGTAACGCTGCAAACCGCCGCGGAGCAGACGAGACCAACAGAAGATTTTGGAAAGTCCCGCGGCGCGCTTCTCATACCAGCCTCCGCCCACCCACCCCGCTCTATATTAAAATGAACGAGCTTTCACTTTGTATTTAACATTTTACAAAAACATATACTTTTGATGTTATTTTTAGAAATTTTAGTCAGACTTAGCAGCGGCCAAAGCTGCGGCGACACGATAGTATCAGTCACAATAGCAGAGCGTAGCTGTAACTGTATAACATAGGTACAGCTGGCGGCGAAACCTGTCCGGTGCGGATGAAATACTTTGGACGCATATTTATTTTCAAATGTAGAAAGTAATACAGTAACAAAAAAGTTTACGTTAAGCACTAGGTCGACGGATCGAATTTCGCTAAATCACATTTTTAAATTTTAATGCCTCTAGAAATTTTCAAGTAGATCTCAGCTCAGTTCAACTGACGTTGCAAGACGACAATTTTATTTACTATAGAGAGGGTTGCTTCTTAGAACACGTTCTGGCTTGATTTTAACTGACAATAGAATACGAGTATTTTTTGTAAAAAAAAATTATTAATAAACTAGTGGTTGATGACGACGATTTTTGAATGTCTGTTACAAACCAGCAACCAATAAAAGGTTTCTCAGGAATACACTAAAAGGCAGCACTATAAACTTTTTTAATCTCAATAAGATTACCAGATTTCCTAGCCACGTTGTGCTTCATTACATTTTGAAACAGTTGTTGCGGATATATATGATAAACTACGAGGTTTATGTGAAATTTTCAAATTTATTTAAAGGCCGAGAGTGGGGGCTTGGTGGGGGCTCGGTGGCGCCCCGCCAGGAGCGTCTGGCGGCGCCCTTGAAATCGATAAGAGCCCGAGACGGCGCGCACCGCCCGCGCACCAGCACCACCACACGAGAACTGAGATTAACCTTTTTAACTGATCAACAGACAATATTACCGATATGAATAATGTACGGTAAAGATATCACATTATTGTGGACAGCTGTCTCACTTATCACTCTTTCGAGAATGATCCTAAAGTTAAATAGAAAACACCAAAGATCAGTAGCTTTGTTTAGTTTCTACATTTAGATGTAGTGAACATTGATTCAATACAAATGCTGCTAACACTACGGCCGCGATCAGTTGGTCGGTTTGTCGGTTGGTCGGTTTGTCGCCTGGAATGTTGACATTTAGTCTGGACAGGTATGCGGGGTTCGACCTCAATCTGAGAATGGTGAACACATTTGCTCGAATGCGGGCGGACGGTGGAAGGGAGACTAAATTGCTAGACCAAAGGAGATTTGCTAGAGGATTTTAAAAATAGTTTTAGTTATCTAAAAACTACGGCAAAGTGACTATAGAGTGGAACGTTGACCTGATGACAAGGTACACACTTATTCATAACAATGAGATACTGTTCAAAAGAATAAAAGCTTGAGATGCTGTTTGAAGGGTGCTGTAGTTAGTGTAATTACTGAAGTAATCAGACTCCACATCTTTTATCTCATCCGTCGAGCGTAATGTGGTGCAGTGTAAATCATCTTAACTAGTGCCACGTTATATGCAAGCGTATCTATTACCATCAGGTGAGGGTCGCGCTTGTCTGTTCGCTTCCAAAAACGCGATCCTCCAACTTCGGTAACTCTCAAACCAGTTTGATTTTTTGTTATCCTTTACTGTAAGGTCTATATAAACAAATAAATTCTTTTTTGGCTAGCTTTATAGTTCACATCCTCAAAATACTGCAATCCAGAGTGAAGTCTACTTTTCGAGGAGCTAACACTGAGCTATACCCTAACAACCTAAATTGATACGATTTCCATTGAAGCTTTCTTTTAAAATAAACGGTCGTCTATATAACTATACGTATACATATAGCCATTATCACAAACCAATTCAAGTTGTCATCACTGGAGTGTTTAAAACCGGAAGCCGAACACAAACAGTCGCGCTTCCGTCTGTGTTACGAACAGCATAAACTGTTTACACTTGCTACATGTCCGATATGTAACACAGAGATTAAATAAAATGTAAATTATTTCTTTTTATTCGTTACTCCAGTAATTTCATTAGCACAACGCCGTTCAAACCAGAACACAGTAATGTTCGCACAGTACGGTTTGTCGGTTGAAATAACCGCTACGGCGGTACGTACCTAGGCGGTCTCCCTCAACAAAGACCTAACACTAGTATTTTAGACTAACATTGGATTATTCACATTCCGATTACATTTAATTCGAAAAAGAACTTGATCCTTTATTACTGACAAGGGTTTACCATCAGACGAACCGGTAGCTTGTTTGCCAAGTTAGTGGTATAGTCAAGCTATTCAAACATTTCGTATAGCGACGGTTCTTTACGCGCAGCCTTAATGACGCATATTCATGTCAAACAATTATAATAACATCAGCACATTTAAAGGATTGGTTGACGGCGGAAGTGGTCAGGATGTGGCGGTAGCCGTTAGTAGCCAGCTAATGACGACATCAAGTTTATAAGCAGCAACAGATTGTTTATACGATATATAAGCATAAAGTAAATCTCGCACAACTTGTTGAAGATAACAGGAAACGATGTTAAGTTATAATGCCACTTGAAAGTTTAACCAAACATTCAACTAAATTCGGACATGTTTTTTGACAAGTGCCATTTAAAGTATAAGTTGTTTTTTTTTTATTACCTTTCACTTCCATTAGTAACGAATGACAAAGCTTTGAACTTGTTTATTGCGAGCTAATTCTTTGAACGCTCTGCATGAAGCAATCGCTTAGTGTATGCATTATTAAATAAAATCTTGCTGAAGAGTAACATTTATGGATTATTAGTTTTATTGTCACGTATGTGTGTACTACATTGTGTATCGTTTAATACACGAAACGTGTATAATTGTGCTGACAGCGGTAAGTCTTTTAAATAACTTCTCACGTCGCAGCATTAGGAGGCGCGTGGCTTATTGCGAATGAGATAAACGGTTATGATCATACGGAAGAGTCGGAAAAAACATGTTATAATTACGTTAAAAAAAAATGGGGGTAGATATAACTAAACACAGTTACGTGGTAAAGCAACGAGATAGAGCATCACCTGATACATCTGCACATGACAATATGGAGTTAGTTACCTTGAGACGTAAGTTTCTCTGTCCTAGTAATATCACTAGCTATTACGCGATTGAATAGTTTATGTGAAAAGGATTTCCAACGCTTATCATGTTTTAAAAGGATGAGAAAATTGAGCAAAATTTTTAACTTACATATTTAAATATTAGAAGATCTAATTTATTTTATGTTCTTCAGACAAACAGGAAAATTATTGAATTACAAAATGGTGAGTAATAATCGTGGTTGGTTATTGTTCCTTTGACGAAATGGCGTAGTAGGTAGAGCGGTGTGGTGTGGTGCGATGTGATGCGGCGAGGGGCGGCGCGGCGCGGCGCGGGGCCGCGGTGGTGCGCGAGGGCTAGGGTGCGAGGGTGTTGATACACAGCTATAGGTACGGGCACACGGGCGGCCGAGCAGGCAGGGAGACGGGACAATCGATTCGCCGAGCTGGCGCTCCCCTGCCGCCGCGTCGCGTCGCGTCGCATCGCGCTGCTCCCGGCCGGCCGGGCGGGCCGCGGCCGCGCATTCTCGCCAAAACAACCATAAAAACTTACCTCCGCACTTCAGTTGGCACACACCAGGGAAGATCGGTCGCGAGGAAACACTGTCTCACTACCAAAGTCTCGACGATAATTTATTTTCGTGGCACAATTAACTTGCACTAATTTATTAAATATCTTAATTTAAACCAAGAATAAAAATGCCGGTTGCGTTTTGTCTGTGCCCTCACGAAGAAGGTTTACGTATATGTTACCCCCACGAGCGCTCGCGGCGGACTGAACGCAATGAAGATGGCGCCGGGCGTGCAGTCGGGGCGAGGCGAGTGAAGTGAGCCGCCAGAGCGCGTCGCCGCCCCGCCGCCGCACCGCCGCCGCACCGCCGCACCGCCGCCGCACAGCCGCCGCACAGCCGCACCGCCGCGACGCGAACTTACCGACTTCTACACGTGAAAGTTCAAAACAAGTTCATCTTCCTTCACTCGTGATTTATGTTCAGTGATAGAATTTTAATTCAAGCACCGCGCAACTTAATTAAGTGATTAACGGTTACTGCAGGTTGATACTCCGTCACTGAAGCTTTACAATTATTTTACACATTATGCTACTGCTCTTGCAAAACTAATACTTTGTTATTGAACAAGAATTATTGTAATATCGATATAAAATAGATCCTCTAATAACATTTTCACTACATGCGTCTACTTGGAGCCTTTTTTAATTTCTGTTGTTTACTTATTTTATTAATGAATAAATATAATTTCTCACTTAATGGTTTCTTTATAGTGTTTAAATAATTCTAATGAAACCTAAATCTAGACGAATGAAACATTAGTAAATGTGTAAATATAATTAATACATTTCCATAGGCGTCGCTAAAAAAGCGGTGGTAGTCCAGCTTTATAATTTTTAATAACATATTATCGACTAATCCAATAAGCGTAGTATAGTAAATATTTATCGTACATCCCAATTTATATATAGTTTGTTATAAACAACTATCTTTATGTAATTATGAGGATTTTTAGAAAAACGTTTCAAGTATAATGTAAAATATTAATTAGTAAGAAAAAAAAAGGGTTGATGTCTTAAAAGATCAATTATACTTTGTTCAAGTACTAGCAGTGGACTATACAGAATGAATTGTTGACGTAGGCACTGATTGAGCATTGCAAATTATGCGAACGAGACAAAATTACTGCAAGAACGATTTTTAAATAAATTAATTACTCTTGCAGTAACGTAAACAGGTGTCATCAGAATATTTTAATGGTAATCATTAAGAATTCCTCTTCGGTAACTAGTTGCTATTATAGGGATCATATGCTCTTTTGCCGCTTCAATGGTACATAAAGAAATAAACAATAATGGTAAAACCAATGAGTATAAGCACTTTAAGAGCTCTGCTCCCGTGAGGGTAAAGTTCGCGGAATTCAGGGTAATCTAATAAGTCACTAGTGTTACTGCACTTTAGCGCCGCGTACGCGAACAGTTTTCTGCTTACAACTGGTAACACTGCAGCAAAAACGTCGACGGAAATAGTAACGTTTTTATATAAAAGAAATAAAAACCAGTTCGGGACGGTTATGGTATACCTTTTGCTTAAGTATTACTTCTCTATTACTATGGTCTGCTTTGAGATTTATGATAATATTTTCCTCAGGCACTAATTGTAGGACAATCTAAAGATAATTTTTTTTAAAGAATATCACAGGTAGAAAGATCAAGGAACTGGTATCGAATTGGCTGTGCATACTTATCCTTAAACTAGGCTGTTTTTCTTTCTAGGACATATCTACTAGCGGTTAACCTTAATCGGTCAAAATATTTAGCTAAAGACAAATAGTATCTATTATAGTCGCCAGAATAGTACGCAGATTTTAAGATGCATGTATAAAGGGCACTGTAACTAGTAATAACTAAAATAACGCGACAGTAATGAAAATATTCTAGACCGTTACCCAATCTCCGATTTAGAATATGGTAAATGTCTATATAGAACATTTAAAGTATTCCAGCCTTGGACGCATCGTATATATAACAATGGAACCATAATTAAATTCGTATTTTAACGTGACTGAAATATTGCTAGTAGAATGTATTGTAATCAATTAAAATTATTTATTTCCATCATAATTATCATCATCAACCGATAGACGTCCAGAGCTGGATATAGGCCTCCCCAAAGATCGACCGACGTCCGAAAACGTCGATTAGTCCTGCGTTGCTCGCATCCAGTGAATTCCTGCGATTCATAAAAAAAAATAATTAATTGTAATGTTTCTATTATAATAAAAGAAAATAATATTCGATTTTTTAGCACTCCATTTAAGCTTTAATCTACGAAATATCTATTTCGATTAGATAAATCGGATAAATATCTATGGTTTACCGTCTCAGTAAACATTAAGTTGTAAAAGTTAAAAGAAATTTATTAAAAGATAACCTACATCTAAACAGTTGGCCGTTGAAATCTCTAAAGCGTGAAATTTCTTTCACGCGTCTGGCGCAGCGCAACATTATCTGGATCGCGCTGAACGTGTCAAAATGGCGGACAGCGGAAAGATGGCCGATACCAACCGTCAATCTTTATTTAAATGTAATACGTCGAAATAAAGTATTCACGGACTATATTTATAAGTTATATCATATCCTTTTATAATTTAAAATCCATTTGCTTAAATAAATTCAGAATTATGTGTTATATATATTATAACTAAGAAGAAATATACTTTTTACATACTCATAAAAATCTTCTACTTGAAAAGTAGAACTTGATTTTAACACTGTAGAGGTCTTGTAGTGTGATGCGGGAGATCAAAAACTGATATTTATAATAGTAATATTAGTCGCCCTCTTAATATTACGAAAACTAGTAAATGGATACAATTGTAATGAATTCTCCGTAACAAAATATTAATCAGAGGCAATGTAAACAAATATGTACGATCCTTATAAGGATTGGCGCCATGATAAACGAAAGCGTGATATATTGTTCATGGTGGCTCCATCTGTTTGGTTGGTTTTTAACTTCGTGTTATAACTCTTTTTATAATTAAATAGGTTAGGGTTTCATTACGATCTTACTAGATCATAACAGGTGAAATGTTCTGTGTTGATAAGCTGCATTAGCCCGCGCATTATGACCTTACTCATTCTTTTCGTGAAGACACCCATGTTATATTTTGATGGGAACATTGACGCCGACAAGTTGTTCCACTCCTGTACTGTTGTTATCAAGAACGAGGAGCTAAACCTCTTTATATGCCAACTGAAATTTTTTTCAACATACAACACAGAATAGTAAGTTTTATTAGCTCAATAGCTATTAATAGGCATTGTCGTTCCACTTATTATTTCTTACCTCTTAATTCAATGACGATTATGAAAAGTTTTTTTTTTAATTCTTTACCTAAGCATCTCTTTATTTCTCCTAATTGCTAAGTGTAGACCCTCAAGCGCACGAGAAGAAGCATATAAGTCGCCAAGTTGGGTTAGGTTAGTACTTTTCCCCGTGTGGAGTTGCCAGACCTTCTATCGGGCGCGTCCCCGGGTTGGCGGATAGGGGCACGCTACCCAGATATGGGTAGTATCGGAAAACCGACGTGGACCAAAACTGGCAGGGTTCGGGGCGTACCACCAGTTCATTAGAACTGAGAAACGGCCAAGGACATATTGTCCGCGAGGCGGGCCTACAAAGGTTCCAAGTTGCTCCTAGTACCCCTCTATTAAATAGAGGGGACTGAGGATGCGACGTGTGCGGTGATGTGCTAGGTGCATTTGGCTGTTGCCAACACCGGACAACCCGTAATCCCAGTAGGGACCGGGGGCTTTGCCAGGGGGGGGTGGGAATTTCTGCAAGGCTGCGAGGAAGAAAACCTCTATACAAAAATAACCCCAATCCTAAGGTCGGGCTGTGCCGAAGGGATGAGTGGCTGGTGGGGAATCCAGTCATTAACAGACCGGGGGTTGTTTACTTTGCACTAATGCTTTGCAAATATTTCTGTTTTGAGTGATTGCAAAGGATTAGTGTAGACATGAAAAGAATAGTTTGAGGGGTGGGGGTTTATTATTATCAGAGGGGGGCTCTAGGGGGGAACAGTTGGGACCACACCCTATAAAGGAAAAACGTGAAAGCAGGTAACAATGAAAAACTACCCCAGGGTGGTACCGGCATTGCCGGAGAGTCCACCCCCGGGCCAGACCCGGGCTGCCCCATCGTATCTGGGGGGGGCACATTCCTGCATCTCGGCGATGCTTCTGCGTCAGCCGTGGATCCCTGCCCATCAAGGGATCAAATCACCGGAGAAGTGGTAGTGTCGGACATATCATCGTGTCCATCCAAAAACACACGTGGGAGATTAAAACGCGCCGTAATGACAACTGTCAAAGCGGTTAGTTACAGCGAAGGAGAGGACGTCTCGGACGTATCTGTGGCATCACAGTCGTCCAATAAAACGATGACTACAAAAATGCCTGCGCTGACAGGTAAAAGAAGGACCAAACCTCCAAGCCCTGATGCTATCGCTGCTAAATTTGTAGCAGTGTCGGCGGAGGACTCAGAGGACGGAAAAGCAGTGGAGGAATCAGAATTCTCGGAAGACTTATCTGATCCCTTTGTGATACCATTAAACACAAGAGCAAAGAAAAGTCTTCCGAACAAGGAAGAGTTAGCCCGATTTATGCGCATCTGTGCAGATCCACGAAAACAAATTGATGCCAACCTTGAAGTGATTGAGAAAGTCGCGGATCGTTCCGGTAATCTTAAAGGAACGTACGTCCGGGGCTTGAGATTAGCTGCGCGCAATGTGAAAGCTGCAGCAGAAGAACTTTCACGGAGATACGGTAGCGAGTCTGGTGACTCTTACACTGAGAGGTTGGCTAGAGAGAATGCAGAGTTGCGGTCCCAGTTAACCCAATTAACCGCAAGACTCGACGGCCTAACGGAGGAGATCAACCACCTCCGTAAAGGTACTAGCCAACGTCCTGACTCTAAAGAAGCTGCTCCTCGTCCTCCCAGGCGTGGTCATGCTATCTCTGGGTCTATGAATGACGGAGAAGGGCTCATGGAGCGCATATCTGCCACGATTGATATTAAGTTAGCTGCCTTTGAAGCTAAAATCTTTCCCGATAGAGCTATTAGACCTCCGTTGGGTCAAAGGTATGGAGTCGAATCAAGGCCGCCAAAACCTGGGCCGCTATCGTTGGCAGAGATGAGGCCACCACAGCAGCCGGAGATACTTCCGCGGCGCCGATCCTCTTCGATAACCGCGCAAATTCCAACGCCGAGCAGTTTGACTAGTCCACAGCAACAAGCGAAAGGGAAACCTGCGCGACAGTCACGGAAAAAACGGAGGAATAAACATCCACCAGTGGTGGACTTACCTCCGGTGATGAAAACACAAACGCTAGCGGCGTCGCCGCAGGCAACAACAAACACTTGGGCTGAGGTTGTGAGGAGACCCACCACAGAATCGAGAAATACCACGATTCCCAAGAGGCTGCGAAAGAAGCCTCCTCGTGCCCGCACTACTGCAGCTGTGACTGTAACTCTACCCGAAGGATCCTCCATTACATATGCTAAGGTAATGGAAACGGCCAAAGGCAAGATCCGGCTGTCGGACATCGGCGTCGAAAGTCTTCGCCAGAAACGAGCTCTTACAGGAGGGCTCCTATTAGAGATTGGTGGAGACGAGTGCAACCAGAAGGCAGATAGGCTAGCTGCAAAGATGCGAGAGGTCCTTTCTGATATAGGAGTGAAGATTAATCGTCCAGTTAAAACAGGAGACCTCCGTCTAAGAGATCTCGACGATGCCGTCAGCACGCGCGAAATCGCGGAAGCAGTTGCAGAGGCGGGTGGTTGCTCAGTGGATGATATTAAAGTCGGAGAGGTACACCGAACAAACACAAACATGGGCACGTGTTGGCTGCGGTGTCCAATTAATGTGATTCGGACATTGATGGCTACTGGACGTGTGCGCATAGGCTGGGGATTGATTCGGGTGGAGCTACTGGATCCCAGACCTATGTACTGCTTCCGGTGCCTGGAAAAGGGACACGTTGGTAATAAGTGCCCGAACCAGGTCAACCGGAGCACACGTTGCTTCTGCTGTGGAGAATCTGGCCATAAGGCAAAAGAGTGTAAAGCAGTTACACTCAAATGCCCATTATGCTCGGATCTGGGGCGTCCCTCTAACCATAAATTTGGAAAGAGGTGCGTTCTATCGACGGAAAAAAGCGGTAGGAAGACTAAAAAAGCTCCTTTAGCTTGTACAAGTGCGGCAGCGATATTACCTACAGTTGCAACCTCGAGCTCATGCTCGAGAATGGAGGTTTATACGGCCTAAAATTCACGGCGCTCAGAGTTCTTCAAGGCAACCTTAATCATTGCCGTAATGCACAGCATTTGCTGTTGCAAACGGTTAATGAGTGGAAGGTTGCCCTGGCAGTGATAGCGGAGCCTTATATCATACCCGAACATCCTCGCTGGTTTGGTGACGATACAGGCTCTGTAGCGATCTACTGGGGCGGCGGAGATGGTGCACGACCCTGCTCCTTAATCAGAGGACTGGGTTTCGTTGCAGTGCAATGGGGAGCCGTAGTTGTAGTGGGTTGCTACGTGTCTCCGAACAGGTCTCTCGCCGACTACGAGGAGTACCTAGACGAGGTGGCAGTTTGTGTTCGTAGTTACCTACCTCGTCCGGTGATTGTTCTGGGGGACTTTAACGCTCACAACAGAGCATGGGGGAACCGCAGAGATGATCGAAGGGGAGACACGGTGTTAGAATGGGCGGCTGGATTGGATCTCCGTTTGGTAAATAGGGGGTCAGTTAGCACATGCGTGCGATGGCAGGGGGAGTCGGTTGTGGACCTAACATGGGCGACTCCTGCTGCGATTCGCATGTTATCGGGCTGGAGAGTTGCAGAAGAGGTGGTTACTCTTTCCGATCATCGCCACATCGTCTTTGATGTTGTAATGCGAGGGCCAGAAGGAAACTACTGCCGCAGAAAAAGCAGTCCAACGCGACGCTGGTGCTTAAAGCGACTTAACCGGGATATGGTTATGGCCGCCTCCTATATCGCGGCATGGCCTAATGCCGAAGAAGGCTCATCGGATCCGGAGGTGGAAGCAAAATGGTTCCAACACGCAGTCACGCAAATTTGCGATACCTCAATGCCTAGGGCCAGTTGTTTAAAGCGCGGAGCTGTGTACTGGTGGTCTGAGAAAATTGCGCGTTTACGCGCAACTTGCCTGCGGAGCCGACGCCAATACACTAGAGCTCGAAGGAGAAATAGGCGAGCTCCAGACGATCAGATAGCCAGACTTTACGGCGAATATCGAGCGGCTACAAAGGCGCTACAAACTGAAATTTCTAGCGCAAGATCTCGGTCCTGGTATGAGCTCTTAGAGGGACTTGATAGAGATCCGTGGGGGCGTCCGTACAGGATGGTGCTGGGCAAGCTTCGCCCGTGGATGCCCCCAGTGACGGAAACTTTAGATCCGATTCTCTTGGAGAGAGTAATTAGTACTCTTTTTCCAAAGAACCGGACAAATCGCTTCATTCACATCTCTACGTCTTCGTGGGAGTGGGAGAGCGAAATGGAGGTAACTGAACAAGAGTTGGACCTAGCTGTGAACCGTTTGAAGCAGCGGAACACGGCACCAGGACCCGACGGAATCCCCGGACGGGTCTGGGTCTTAAGTCTGGCTGTTTTGGGGAACAGGTTGAGACAGTTATTTTCTAACTGCCTTCGTAAATCCAAATTTCCTAAACCCTGGAAGGAAGCCCGATTGGTCCTCTTAAAGAAAGACGGCAAGGCCTCAGAATCTCCATCTGCGTACCGTCCCATATGTCTATTGGACGAGGTCGGCAAGTTATTCGAAAGGATTCTTGCTGTCCGTCTCAATCGGCATCTGTCGCGCGTCGGTCCGGATCTCGCCGAGAGCCAATTTGGCTTCCGACGCGAGCGTTCCACCGTAGACGCCATTTTACGCGTCCGCTCCCTGTCTGAACAATCTGTAGGCAAAGGTGGTGTAGCGTTGGCGATAAGCTTGGACATCGTCAACGCCTTTAATTCTCTGCCATGGGACGCGATTAAAGAGGCACTAATCCATCATCAAGTGCCTCTCTACCTGCAAGACGTGATCGCGGACTATTTGCGTGACAGGTACATTACGTACGTGGATCAACACGGAAATAGCATCCGAAAGGAAATTCTGCGAGGGGTTCCACAAGGATCGGTCCTCGGACCACTCTTGTGGAATCTGGCGTATGACGCTGTTTTGCGAGTTAGTCTCCCCGCAGAAGTAAATGTTGTATGTTATGCAGACGACACTTTGGTGATTGCCAGTGGAGACAACTTTGAAAGGGCCAGGGAGCTCGCCGAGCTTGGAGCGGAATCTGTCGTCGCTAAAATACACGAGTTAGGATTACAAATAGCGCCCCACAAAACCGAGGCGCTATGGTTCCACAAAATGCCGAGGTCTAGGGAACCACCTAACTGGTGTGTCCAAGTAGGTGGGCACGATGTGGAAGTGGGCCGGTACATGAAGTACCTTGGCCTGACATTGGACAGTCGTTGGGGCTTCGAAGAACACTTCGAGCGTCTAGTACCCCGGATCGAGAGGATAGCCGGTGCAATGCACAGACTGCTACCCAATCTCGGGGGACCAGTAGAGGAAGTTCGCCGCCTCTATGCGGGAGTAATACGATCCGTAGCCTTATATGGCGCGCCAGTATGGGCTAAGAGGCTAGCCATCCGACGCTGTAGAACTAAAATCTATAGCGTTCAGCGAAGAATGGCCATAAGGATCGTACGAGGATACCGTACAATATCCTTCGAGGCGGCGACAGTCTTAGCTCGATTTCCACCTATGGATATTCTGGCGGATATGGATGCGAGGGTGTACGACCGCATCCGCGCCATCCGCCAGAGCGGTGGGAGTGAGCCAGACGAAGTACTCAAGACGGCTCGACGGCAGGAGCGGCGCAGGGCTCTTGCAGCGTGGCGCGATAAGCTCTCGGAAGAGAGGTATGCGCGCAAACGCGTTGTGGGGGCGATCTTGCCGGTCTTCGATGCCTGGATGCAACGACGCGGAGGAAGTCTCACCTACAGACTTACACAGATACTTACTGGGCACGGGTGTTTCGGTGATTATCTGTGCAAGATTGGACGAGAAGCGACGGCGAATTGTTTTCACTGCGGAGGAAGAGAGCTGGATTCCGCATCGCACACGCTCGCGGTTTGCCCGGCATGGGAACCGGAGCGGCGGATCCTGATAAACCAGATCGGACAGAACCTCTCCTTGCCAGTAATCGTGTCGGCGATGCTGGGAGGAGACGTTGCATGGAGGGCCGTAGCCTCCTTTTGCGAAACTGTAATGGTACAAAAGGAGGCTGCTGAGCGGGCTAGAGAGAGGACGGATCCCGCTCGGAGAAGAAACCGTCGTGGCACTACCGTGCGTCAACACGTCGCACCGGTGAATGGTGCTCCCCTACCATAATGGGGCCTTTTGGGTTGTTGGCGATCAGGATGGGGGTTCTCATCGCCTTCTAAACGACCCTGAGGAGGACAATGGCTGGACGTGGTCGCCGGTCATTGAAATAATACTCATGAGGCTGGTAGGGTCTGTATAAGCAGACCCCGGGACGAGCTATCCCAGCATAGCGTTAGCGAGGCCGCGGTTGTGTTCCGAACGGAGATCCCGTGACCTCGCCAAACGCCGAAGGTGACCACCGAGGGGGTTTTAGTGGGTAAAAATCTCCACATAACTCTGACTTCCCCCCAGGAGGCAGAGTATCTTTTCGAAGATTTCCCCGGCGAAAAAAAAAAAAAAAAAAAAAGGTTAGTACTTTTCAGTTTGGCACTTGGTGGATGCGGGAGACATTTTGATTAACATTTATTTGTCTGCTCATTATAATGCATAGGATTAATTAGTTTGCAGACGGATGCGAGGCAGAGCCGCGGCACGCGTTGTGCGTCCGTTTAGAAATCGCTGCGGTGCGCGCTCTCGTAAAACATTAACATGTTACATTTATATTAATTGTAATTAACTTGAAAGCGCCTAGAAAACGTTCGCGGTGAGCACAACTTCCGTTAGCCGTAAAACTCAGTATTAAGCGATCTGTGACCGATATTGTTTGGCCGCTTTGCTAACGGGACTCTTTTTCCAAAAATCTAATTATCGTCAAAACAACTGTATACTACTGTTTCAAAACGTAATAATCATGCCTTCATGTTAGATGGAGCTGATAATATAAGGTCTGTATTTGAATTGTTGTTACTTTTTTATTTCCACAATCCGAAAGCTTGACTGGAAGGCAATACCTTGTCGCGTGATATCTCACTAAGTGCTGTTTCCATAAATCAATACACAACAACGGACACTAGAGAATGTTGAAAGAAATAAGCACTGCCATTGATACCTCCCTCTCATAGACCATTACTAAATATAATTTTATAGAAGCGTGGTCAAACTATTTAAATATATAGTTGTAATAAATTATATTTCTTTTGAATTTGTCCGTCATATTGATGAAGTATTGCTCAAAGCCGTGTTAAGGTCTCTTCTCTCGAGTACCGGCAACATAAAACAAATCTTTACGTATAATTTTTATGATTTCTGATTTAATATTATCGGTATATAGCTGGTAGATTAGATAGGTCATGTTCACCTAGTGATGAGTCACACGCCTACTAGTTAGGATGTTTACACAGCATGAAATTATTTTCGTTCGGTTGTGACATCATTCGAATTTCATCAATTCAAATTTAGTGATAACTGTTACGCAGATTTGACAGCAGACGACAGAGACCTGCCACGATTAAGTTGTATGGTTCAATATAAAGTGGCTAATGAAAATGAGTGAAAAGGTGCGAGTGCCGCGAATTTTGTTACGACCTGTTAAGTTTTATCGCTAACACTGCAAGTTTTCTCTTAGAAATGTGTAAACCTCGCGCCGCTTTCTCTGTTCAAAACGTTAATTTTATTGAGATCATGAACGGTACCTTATTGTATTCATGGAACTGCTTCACAATCATTTCAATTTAAATTTTAGTAAACTACCGCGGCATCGGCGCAGTCTGCAGCGGTAAATAAATTAAACGTTACCGATAGTGTTCATTATAAAAAATGATTCTGCTTGGATATTTAAGCCTTCTCCAAAAAGTAGCAAGTAGTATTTGAGGCAGCGATAGTCTTGATTCGCTTCTTACATCTGGATATACCAGATATACATGCAAGGGTGTACGACCCGCATCTGAAAACAATCTCGGTAATTATAAAACTAAGATTGTGACAAAGCAATAATGAGCTTTTCACACTCGGTTGAAAGGCTCTCAAAGCTTCGCATCGCTCACGCACATGGTTTGCACAGAAATCAAAGCAGAAGAACTTGGACAAGGACATCGTACAAATAAACTACCAACCCTAAAGCCATCAGAACCTTTGATGTATGATATTTTCTACCCCTAACAAAGGTTTTACCAGTTAGTATGAGGATTTTGATCGCCATTCCACCATCTAATAGGGGGACCGGAAAGTAATGTCGTTTCTGCGCATGCCAATACTTGATTGTCATTTGTCAGCTCATTGTTTTGTTCAGAGGCGTACCAAAGACATTGTGAGGTTATAGTGATTTCTTTACTTATAGACAATTGAATTACAATTTTTTTTTGTAATTTTGGGTAAAATGGCCAGCCAAATACCAGAAGAGGTACACATCCGGCATTGCATGCTCTTTGAGTTTCGCAAGGGAAATAACGCAACAGTTGCTACCAAAAACATTTGCGATGTTTATCCAAATGCACTGGACATTCGTAAATGCCAAAGGTGGTTTTCCAAGTTCAAATCGGGTAATTTTGATCTTTCCGACTCGTATCGATCAGGAAGACCATCAGCGTTAGACAACGACGTGTTAAGGGCGGAAGTGGAAGCAAATCCGTGTCAGACGATCGAGGAATTGTCAAACAGTCTCAACAAACCTTGGTCGACCATCCAAGAACATTTGAAGCAGATTGGAAAAGTAAGCAGAGCAGGTGTTTGGGTCCCGCATAATCTGTCCGAACAGAATAAGGCTAACCGATCAATCACATGCAACTTATTGCTTCAACGACACAACACAGAAGCGTTTTTTGATCGCTTGATCACAGGAGATGAGAAATGGGTCCTGTATGATAACCCAAAACGCAAAAGGCAGTGGCTCTCTCCAAATGAAATCCCTCGGAGTACTGCTAAGCCAGGTTTACACCCCAAAAAAGCGCTTTTGTGTGTTTGGTGGAGTATTCGCGGCATTGTTCATTTTGAATTACTGAAACCTGGAGAAACTGTTACTGCAGACCTCTACAGCGAACAATTGCAGCGAGTCAATCAATCTTTAATTGAAAAGTGGCCAGCGATTGTCAACCGAAAAGGCGTCATTCTCCAACATGACAATGCAAGACCGCACTGCGCAAGGCGAACTCTAGAAAAAATTAATGAATTGGGGTGGGAGGTGCTGCCTCATCCACCATATTCGCCCGATGTTGCACCATCGGATTTCCACTTATTCCGAGCGCTGCAACACTTTTTAAGTGGCAAAACATTTGCAAATTTGGATGATATCCAAAATGCCATCTCTAGATATTTTGCCGAAAAACCAATTAATTTTTATCGATCAGGGATTGAAAATTTACTCACTAGATGGCAAAAGGTTATTGACAATGATGGGGAATACATCATTGATTAAAAATAAAGACTCGTTAAAAATGTATGTGTTTGTATTTAGCGTAAGAAAACGACATTACTTTCCGGTCCCCCTAATACATTGGTTTTATGTAAAAAAGAATTCTTCGATATCTACTCAAGGCACTAAATCATATATCGTAATATATTTGTTCTGAACAAGAGAATGAGATTGTTCGTATTCAGGTTACATTACAAGCGAGTGTTAGCTATTAATTATTTTTTAAAGAGCAGCAAGTAGCCGCGGGTGGGTGATAAATTTTAATGAAAGCAGATTAGTGTAAGATTACAGTTGAGAGTACGTAAAGCGCGTTCAGACAAGCATCGTTAATTCGTACGGAATTCGGAAAGCCGGCGCGGCGGCGCGGCGCGGACGTCGGACATTATCATAATTGATGAAAGCAGTGCGCACGCGCAGCCGCACTGCCGCCCCACCGCCGCACCACCGCCGCACCACCGCCGCGCCGGGGATTCACTACGCTTACTCAAATAAGGTAATACATGAATTGTGCTGCTATTTTAGACTCATCATGAACAAATCATCATCATCAGCTCGCGACTGTCCTTGCTAGACATGGGCTCGATTTTGACTTTTCGCATCCAAATGTTGACAGCCGCC
Organism: Troides aeacus; assembly: GCA_033220335.2. Lineage (NCBI taxonomy): Eukaryota > Metazoa > Arthropoda > Insecta > Lepidoptera > Papilionidae > Troides > Troides aeacus. Next base: position 12,205,798 of record CM067278.1, read on the forward strand.
TTGTACAGATCGCCGCGTTTATTAAACACAGCCTTCATTCTAAAACAAATCTATTACTCCCTTGGACATCTTACATACTCAAAAGGTATGTGGGTGGCTTCAGCTTTACAGACTACTTCATTTCGAATTTTATTAATTAGGAAAAAGAGCTTTCAGAGTATTCGTATTATAATTCGTACCTTTCAGTTTTGTAAGTGGGTACAGGTAATATATACGGACTGGTGATAGGTTTTTGTCTTTGGAGACTGATTAATCGTTTAATATCATCTCAACATCAACCTAACCCAATACCATCTCAAAATAATATAAATTCTAAAATATTTTTTTTATATATTATAACGCCTTTTTCCCAGTACGGGTAGGCAGAGGCGAATAAACACCCACTTTTTGCCAGATGTTGTCAGATTAGGTCCCGTGTAAAAGGGAGCGAGCCTGTTGCCACTTTATTGGGGCCACCGACACACGCATAAAGATGATTTCAGTGTGCGGGTTTCCTCACGACGTTTTCCTTCCCCGTTTGTTATTAGCTGTTGTAACTAAAATTCACAAATGTACATAACTAAAATATTAAGTCATTGGAACATGCCGAGATTTTAACCCGCGACTTTCGGAATGAAAGCCGCATGCTCTCATTAGGCCAGCGAGCTTCTCCTCTAAAGTATATTAAATCTTTGTATGATTTTTGAACACTTTACAAGAATAAATAAACAAAGTGTAATATTAGCTTGAGTTTCTAAGCGACAATCACTGTCTAATCAAAACATCATAACTAGTACAATAGATAGCTGTTGCGCTGCAATGTCGTGATACTAATAGACCTAGATCTATGTATATTAGGCGTTTTGTACGGGAGGAATATAAAGTCAATTTGTGTTTTTGTACAATACATTTAATTAATCAAAGTATGCACCGTTGTTATCTATGCACGTTTGCCATCTCATAGGTAGTTCATTGATCCCTTTACTAAAAAAACTATGGGGACGAGAATCAATAAACTCTTTGAAGGCGGTATGGGCTGCCGCATCGAAGTTGAATTTTTTTCCTTGGAAGAAGTGGTCCAAATTCAGGAAAAAATTATAATCTATTGGGGCAAGGTCCAGGAAGTACGGTGAATATCGCAGTCATCCCAATTGTAGTTCATCTAATTTATTGGTTGTTTGTTGTGCAGTGTGTGGTCATGCGTTGTCGTGAAGCAGCAGTGGCCTAGAGCGATAGATCAATCTCGGTTGTTTAGCAGCTAGTTCTTCCTTCATGGTTTGGAGTTGCTAACAATAGATATCTACCGCAATTGTTTGACCAGATTTTAGAAAGCTGTAATGAAGTGAACGACACCGGCGCTACTCCACCAAACACTCACAAGTAACTTTTTCTGAGTCAATTTTCGTTTTGGGTAGAATTTGGCTGGGTCTCGAGGGTTCAGCCATTGCGATGAGCGCTTCCGATTATTGTTCAGTATCCACTTTTCATCACAAGTAATGATTCGATTTAAAATCCCTTAATAATTGTGTCGGCTGAGCAAAGTAACACAGTAGTCGGTCGGCTCGTGTTGGCAAGTTCGATTCACATAATTAATGAGATACCTATCGTTCAAATTCTTTTAATTTCCCGATTTGCGTCAAGTTGATTAATACAGTTTTATCACTAATCCCGAAGCCTGCAGCTACCTCGGAAGTGCTTTGTGATGGGTCCACTTGCACAATAGGCTTTTAATTGTTCTTTTTCCACTTTGGTCTCCGGCCGTCCCCGGGGTTGATTCTAAATGTCGGAATTTCCAAAACGAAAACTTTGAAACCAAAAACGTACTGTGCTTTCTTTTGCGACACCAGCGCCAGCGCTTGCACATGATTATTCCTTCGAGCTGTTTCTGCAGCACTGGTGCCACGGAAGAACTCGTACTCGTGAATATCGATACATATCGTACGGATATTTCATGTTTTCCATTATGCGGTAATAAGCGATGCCAAAGAAAAAAAATAATGAGTAAAAGACTAATGAATGACTGTTATCAAAACTCAAATGTAGCAGCTAAATGAGTTTATAAATTTTAATTTATAATTATTAACCAAAGAGGAGATATTTGCGATCAAAGTCAGTACGACAACACGCTAACAGCTTTCACATGTAAGGACCAAATACTAACATAAGCTAAAATTAATCCCGTTACTAATTGGATATTGTTAATTTCGTAAATTAATAAATAAAAGCACGTTATTACAGAGGCATGTGTGAATGTTTGTCTCAGTTGCTATTGAAGACAATATTTTTTGCGTGTGTCTACCCGTGGTGTGTAGCCGCTCCAACTCTGCATTGCAGCTCGTGAGTGATTCAGGAGCTGCCACGAGGAGCTGTAAGAGCGCTCTCAAGTAACGACGTCGTAAATCTTACTCTGTCGCCGTTCATTATATTTTTTAAGCGATCTCGTTGATTGTAACACGCATCGTGTTGCCACACTACAATCGAACATATATTATGGATTGCTGTGATTTACTACATGCTTATAGAAAATTCGCTTTATTCATATTCATCAGCTATATATAACCTGTAATGTTTCTTGCAAGAGTAAACGTTTCTAAACAATTTTGAAAAAAAAATTCTGCTATGGCGCATGGTACACGGAGTGAACAATTTGAGAGCGGAGAAATCCGTTCAAGGATTAAGATCACAGACATAGCTCAAGAGATTGCTAGACTTGGGTAGTAACGAACAGCGCACATTGCTCGCAGATCTGATGGTCATTTAGGCCAGTAAGGTACTTGTGGGACAGTAGCGTACCAGTAAACTTAGTGTTAAAAGGCGTTCCTCAGCGTGAATCTACGAACTTGCGCCTCTCGCCGGAAGTTGCTGAATCCGAGTAATACAGAACCGACGAAGGTGGAGTCCAGCAATCAGTAGATGATGTATGATTTAACTGCTAAAATTGGTTAAGTAGTTACAAGAGTGTAACGCACCAGATGGTGCATATCCAGAGCTATAGGGAATCAGTTCCTGTTTATACTATACAGTTGACTAGTGGTATGGTTGAAGTGGATCCTCATTTGATGCGTCGGTGGACTCCGTTGCGACAGGCCGGGGTACTCGTGCCACCAACAATGAGAAACGAAACGAGACGAGAACACAAACAAACGCACAGCGGTACTTCCCAATCCGTATAGACTTTACAACTAGCAGAATACTGACTTTGCAGTACTCCAAGTGTTTATATAAAGTTCGGATAAAGTTCTATCATAATCATTAATAACATTGTATATTAATTTTTTAAGTAAATATAAGTGACTCATCTTTCAAAAAAGAATACAGTATAAGCTTAACATCATTTCCTTTGGTCGCATAACTTATTGGAGCTTTATGCTTTGCTCTGTTGTTACCAGAGTATGTCGGTTTATTTAGTAAACTTATTAACTTAGTTGATATAACCTATCATAACCATATGTGGCTAAATACTGCAGCACATCTCTCGCCATCATGAAACATTATACATTAATATTGATATAGCGTCCAATAAACCGGAACCAGCTTGAAGGTCTCATTAAGCTTCTGGTGTAGTAAAATATCGTCAGAAACAGACACGTTTCAACAAACAGTTTTTATGGATGTGATACCCGCTGACCTGCGGTGTACTAGGCCAGCTGGGTGGTGAAAAATGCCTTGACTCTCTGATTGTAAGAGTAGGCCAGAGTTCTAATTGTTGAAACATTAAGAGGGCTGTTTATTTATTTAAATTTTTTCAAATGTGTTGAAACGAAAAATTGTTCTTACTGATTTCCTTATTACCAGTTAATACCGATGTTGGCTGGAGGAGGAGTATTCCCCATGTGAACAGCGCCGCCGAACCCACGGACCTCGTGAAAACATCGTTCACATTCTTGCGTGGCTCGTGCGGATAATGAATAAACAATGAAATTGGTAAAGATCGCACGGAGACGGACGCGGGCGGCGAGCGCGAGGAATGCGCCGTGCAGCCGAGGAGTGTCAGGCGCGTCAGTCAGCGCGCTGGAAATTATACTGATTTACTGATACTTACGTGCACACATATCTGGTTCGCGGTCGCGGTTCTGCACGCGCCTCGTATTCCGTCGCATCTGTTTTATTATTGCTTTTTGTCGATTCTTTTCACGGTGCAGCGAGACGTGCACGATGTTCACCTGACGGTAAGTCACACGCCCGCCCACGGCCACGGCACCACGTTGTGCTCTTCGCTCTTCATACGAAATGTAAAATCTCTTTATCACCGTACTTTTCTATAAGACAAGTGTAACAATAATGTTTATTTTACTGTAATAATCTTGACTTACCAAAAAGAACGTTTTTAATATTTAAACGTTCATCGGCTGATGATGATGATGAAACGATATTCTTCTGTTACAAGTAGAGTACCAACTTTGCCTAAGTTGATGTTGATGCGATGCATTGTATCTACATCCAGGTAATTTATTAAAATAAATAGATTTATACAAGAGAATAAACCTATAGACAATCCCTACTATAAGAAAAAAGTTACTTTTATTACCGTATATTGATAGATAGATCGATCGATCTCTCACATGATGTCTGGTTTGTCTCTTGCGGTGGCTAAATGGCGATTATCGAATGAAAGTTTTTATATTATTTGCTCATAAATAAGTAATAAACATATATCAACCTTGCACTTTTAATGAGTTTACATACTCATGATTATTTATAAAGATACGGATAAAGTAATCGCAGTCTGACAGATGCGAGGAATAATGCTAATTACCTTCTGTGCGTCTTAACGTTATATTCATTTCCGCGGAAGATATTTTACAAAGATTTGCTTCTTTTTTTTATTAAACGCAGACACGAGACGATGAGGACGTTCACCTGATGATAAGTTAATAGAGCTGCTCTCCTTCACATTAGACATTACTGGTAAGTCTCTATTGCCGGAGAACATCTAGGCACCACTGCAGTGTCTATTGCACCACCCAAATTATAAACATAGCTGTGTTCCGGTTTTTTTTCACTAGCTACAGAGCCCTACAAACCAGAACACATTAATGTATGCGTAGTACTGTTTGTCAATTGCAATAAAGGCTGCGGTTGTCCTTACATAGAAGGTCTCCCGCAACGAAGACCTATCACCAGCAGCAATAGCTCCGATACGATAAAATGAATCCAAGACATGTTTTTGCCGTAAGAGTCTTCAATCATTTCCGCGTTGAGTGAAGTGTAACTGAATAAAAATCTTTTACAATTGGTGCTGCCTGTAGTGTATCTGTTAATTTGTACCTAAAAACAACGGATTTAAAATGACTTTGATGTAATTATTGTCTAAACAGACTCGAGTGCCAGCGAGCGGAACGGGATCCTAATTAAATTATTTGGAGCGTGAATCGCGCGCGCTTTAATGGTTCTTTTTTTCTTTTTAAGATTTTTAAAATTGTACAATTATTGGATGAGGTATAACAGCCATACCACCTCGTGCAATGCTGATTTCATTTACATAAGATATTTATTCTTCTAACTGTTCCCTGTTAATTTATACATCATAAACTAATTTTTAAAAACTAAAATTTAAATTAGTGATTAACGTAATATTTTACTAAAAAAAGATAACGGTGGGTATGTTTAGATACTAATATTTAAATAGTTAATGATTTCTTACACATGTTAATATTTTTGATAATTTTAAAGGTTTTGATGCTTCTACAAATAGAAATAGACTTAAATGTTAAATTAACGGTAATATTCTTAACATTCATAATATCGTAGTCACCTTATAGTAGATTATCGCGATCACATTTTTATAGTACAGTAAGTTACAAGAAATGACTTGTGTGATGGTAAGCGATCAACATCTCTCATTCTCGCATAGCCAAGATATATTTGCTAATCTTATAAAACAGACTACATGTATAGAAGTAGATTATATATATATATACTGAACACGGGTTTAGCAGTTTATGTCTGATGTACGAAGTTCAAATTTTTACGCGTTAAAAATATACACCTATGGTTTATATTAAAGATGTAATAAATAAACACAACAATATAATTTCATAATATCTTATGTTTTTTATACGAATAGAATAAAAAAAAATTCATCGTTAATAAGAGCATTCACTCTTATTTGTATATAAAATATAATAAATGTATCAGCATGACAAAATCTTGAGCAGATTTCATTAGCAATTATTGAAATATATAATAATTTATTGTCATATCATGTAAGCTGTTCTATATTAATGTATAATTCCAAAGCAAACTTATTTTTCGCGATTTAATTAGAACAAAATGTCTTTTCCACGATGATTGCGGTCATTGGAATCTACGCGGTTAAGAATGCAACAAATGTGTTATTGATGGGTTACGGGAAATTGAGTATATGAGTTACTCAATTTCTTTCTTCGATACTTTGTTGTCATATTATTTTATATTATATTTTTATACTTGAAAATACTATTAGTGAAAATGTACTAATTTTTGTGCATTTTTCTTTATAAAATAAGAGTAAGTAAAGACGTACTATCGCGAACTACACATGCTGTTGAGAAATGAAGTTATATTTACCTGAATGTTAACATATTAGGCACTGTTTATTATTTAATTACTTTGTAAATAATTTGTATAATTTTTAAAGTAAATCTGTAGAGTACAAAAGATCTTCAATATAAAAAAAATAATTTAATATAATTTAAAAATAAATTATTACATTACACAATAATTCACAAGCAGTAAGACTCCGACCATAGCCGCTGTTGTCGTATATGTCAGTTTCGAATATTTGAGGTTATGTTTATTGTGTCTCTGACAATTGAATAATTCTACTTTCATTATTAGTTATTAGAAAATTATAGATATATTGTCATCGAAATATTTCTTACAATGGCATTAATGCCTTTGCGATTAAATTTTTTAAGGAAAATGACACAAACCGCTTACTTCTCTACGTTATTAAGGCGAACGATGGCTTATAAAAGTGCAATATCCCTTGAAAATTTATACCCAAATAGTTCATTGAAACTTACAACTCCTTCATTCGTAAGTATTTCCAATAAATATATGGAAATAACTATTTAAGTCTTTAGTACTAATTATTCCAGTGAATCAAGGCAGCAAACAAGGAAAGTAATTTTAGAGTGAAAAATGTATCACTGCAATAAAATTTTTGTTAGTAGAAGGTTGTAATATATAATAATAAGAATAACAGCCCATTTACGTCCCCATTGCTGGGGCACAGGCCTACCCTCAATATGAGGGCGATTGGGCCATAGTCACCACGCTGGCCCAATGCGGGTTGGTGACTTAACACATACCTTAGAATAAATTCTAAGTCATGTGCAGGTTTCCTCACGATGTTTTCCTTCACCGTTTGTATCTCGCTGTTGTAACTAAAGTCCACAAATGTACATAACTTAAATATTAAAGTCATCGGTACATGCCGAGATTCGAACCCGCGACCTGCGGAATGAAAGCCGCACGCTCTAACCATTAGGCCAGCGAGCTACCAATTGTAATATTGTGATATAATCTTTTATTAAATTGTTTCATTAATAAATTTGATAAACTGAAAAATTTTTGTAATTTCAGAAAGGAGATGATAAGGAAAAATTTTCTGGTTTTATACCAATTAACAAGCTAGACATAACTTTCAGCGCCAGTTCTGGACCGGGAGGCCAGAATGTTAATAAGGTAATTTTTATTCGCTTACAGACATTACTATAATTTACACAAATATGATATTATAATTAAGCATGTTTCAATTAAAAAATATCCTACAGTATGTATAAAAAACAATAATTTGGATGGTGTTATCATCTTGCACAAATTTAAATTGTTTGCTATGAGTTTTATCAGCCCCATTGCACAGAGTCTAACTGATTGCATTGTAGTACAAGTGGCCTTCCAACTTAAAAATTTACTATCATTTATTAAGAATTAATGGTGGTCACTCTCTCCTGTCTATCTAAATAATTTAAAAATTCTCAAATGAAATTATCTATTTATAATATTAATTACTAAATTGGGAATTATTTTTAATTATCATCTTCATCAGCCAACAGTAGTCCACTGCTGGACATAAGATTCCCCAAAGATCACCAAATAGATTGTTCCAGTGCAATCTAATAGTTTCCCTTGACCTTCATCTGATAGTCTTTCACAGTCAACATGGCCTCCAGTATCACTGGGCTCTAAGGACAATCTTTGGAAGGGTTCATATTGGAGGACTTAGACCATTTCACACAAAACTGGTCCAATGTGAGTTGTTTGGAGCCAGAGCCATGCTTTACCAGGGTGCTACACAAGCTGGTGACATTGGTTTGAGTCCCGAGAGTTGTTGTGTAGGTCCCCTTAACCCCCTTTTTTATCTAGGATAATACAAAACTTTTCACAAAAGACTTTAGAGTAAAAAATAGAATAAGAACTCCATTGTTGTGTCTTAAAATTTTGTAAAATAATATTATTTTTATTTCAGGTACATACAAAAGTAGATCTCAGGTTCAAATTAAGAGAAGCGGATTGGTTACATTCAGATATAAGAGAAAAGTTATTGGAATTGGTATGTTTGTTTAGTTTGTATTCATTATAAAGATATTTTAAATTAAGACATTCAAATTAGATTTAAAAATTTACTGGTGGTTGTAATATAAATTGGACCCTAATTTATAATCCACAAAAAGTGCGGTGTGATATTTAGCAGATTTCTCTTAGAAAGTTCTGTAATATTATAATTGATGCTATCTAGGTTGATTCTCCTGTTGTGACTAATTATGTATCTAAATGGTTGGCGTATGTATGTTATAGGACTTATCATTATAACTCTGGTAGAAATAGTATTTTATGGCACTCTTGGATTTCTAATATTGTTAGTCACATCTTACTTCTGTATACAAAACTGTCATTTTCATTCATTGGCAGCATGGGAAAAAGCTATCCAAAGAAGGTTACCTAATAATCCGCTCTGACGCAACTCGCTCCCAGCATCTGAACTTGGCTGACTGCATGCAGAAACTGCGCACCATGATAAGAGATGCTGCAGTCACACAACACCAACCATCACCTGAGACACAAGAGAAGATCCGACAGAGGTGATTATTTTTGTTTTGGCAATTGCTAACCCAACTGGCCTTAGATTTCTATTGTTGGAGACTGTCTAGATAGGTACAACAGCATCACCTATTGCAGCCCGCAAACAGTATTATGCAAACATTACTGGGTTCCTGTTTGAAGAGTGCTGTAGCTAGTGAAGTTACTGGGGTAATGAGACTTGAAAACTTGTCTCAACATCCTAACTAGCATCACATTGTCATGAGCAGATGTATCATTTAACATCAAGTGATCGCCTAATAAAAAAATTTAAGTAACACATGAAGTTGTTTGAATTGTTAGACGACATAGCTTTATAAAAAGTACATTACTAAAAGTAGTCTAGTGAGGTGGATAAGTTGATATGTGATGCTGATACTTGCAAACTGCATATTAGGCGAATAGCCTTTTTTTGTAGTAAGTGATTGATAATAATTTTTTATGTTTTATATTGTCACGCCTTTTTCCCAGAAGGGGTAGGCAGAGGTGAATAAACACCCACTTTTCGCCAGATGTGGTCAGATTAGGTCCCATGTAACAGGGTGCGAGCCTGTTGCCACTTTATTGGGACCACCACAAACACACAAAGATGATGTATTGATGATAATAGATGTAACATTTGGCATCCACTCTCATATATTTTATCTGTATGCTTGTCTATTTGTTTCATTATTTCTTTTACAACTGCTTTGATATTTATCTAAATATTTTTCTTTTCTGTTAAAGTACTCTCCATCTGAAGTGTTCTTAGCTCTAACACAAAAAGTATCCATTGTCTCTTGCCTATTTCTTTGTTATTTGTAATGAAGATTCAACATTTTCAGGCAGCTGAATGCTTCGCGGCTGCGCGTCGCGATGAAGCGCGAAGAGTCCGCCAAGCGCGGCCTGAGGCAGCCGCCGTCCGTCGTGGATTTATGATTTTTTTATTAAATTGAGTACACGTTTGCCTCACAGTGTCAGCAGAAACAGTCCCAGCGCATGGTTTATAATTTACCGAAATATTTGTCTTTGATAACTTTCACCATGTTCACCTGATAGTAAGTGGTGTGACTGCACATAACAAAGAGGAACTAGTTAAGTTATTTACACTGCATTACATAGCGTTCGTTGCTGAGGCACATAAAATTTTAATTCTTAACAAAAAAATCTAACTAACCACACACAAACGGGAGTGTATTGTATAAACACCGCAGTTTGCTGACAGAAGTAAGCATGGTGATGATACCTATTCGAACTGTATATGGCAACAGACACCAGAACCAGAGATACAGAATTATTGTTTGTGGTCTTGTATAGAGTTTTAAGCAGGTAACTCAATTTGATTGGTGAGTTGTGAGTACAGTAAGTAGTGTGCAAACAAAGTGTACTTTTTTCGTCAGTGCCCCACATTGCGCTCATCACTATGAGGCCTCTGTACCAATGCACACTGTACCTGTTAAGGTAACAAACCTCATGAGCCATAAGTAATAACTTATCTTTCTTTGTATGTTTATTATTACTTTATAAACTTTGTATAATAACATCATGGCTGACATTGGAGGCTGATCTTCAGGATGTGTGTAAATACAGAACGCGCACCCGGTGCCCGTTACACACGTCCAGATAAATAATGAATTGTATCTGATGCTAAGATATTGCACGTAACAATTCATTATTAGTGTACTCAATTTAATAAATAATATTGCTGTAGATATTCAGAGGATGTATTAAAGTGTATGAATATTTATATTGTTATGGTATTATTTACATCACATCATAGTTTCCCTGGAAGGTCTATATTTCTGATGATGGTTACATTGTACTGATTATTACTGTTACAAATCCTTAACGAGATGTAGTTTTTTTTTATCTCAATATGTGTGCAGTGATTAGTGATAAGTGAAATTGCTCTCGGTGTTGGTCAGACTAAGTCCAAATTTACAAAAAGAAAACCATAACCATGACCCAATGAACAAGACCAGGACCAAATGAATAGAACCTAAAACGAATGAACGAGACCGAAACCAAGATGGACCAATAGGTCTGTCTTGGTTTCGATATTATATCTGTTGATCAATGTAACTTTGTACCACAGCTGACCTAAATAAATAAATTATAACAACTCACGGGACCCAAACCAACCTCACCTGATCGTGGTGCACCCTGCTAACCAACAGACGAGGCTCCGGCTCTCACCAACACGCATTTGGCCAAGTGTGGTGGGAAATGGCCCAAATCCCCCTATATGAACCGCTACATACGACAGCCTCTAGTGCCCAGAGCTACCAGAGGTCATACTGACTGTGTGAAGATCTTTGGGAGAAGCCTATGTCCAGCAGTGGGCGTCTATGGCCTGATGAAGATGATGAACACCAAATGTGTAAGGTTAAACAAAAAATTAAAATCCTGTTCAAATGATGAGTAAAATATTTATCATTACTTGAACATGCTTTTCTTCTGGAAAATAGTAAAGACTGAAGACCAAAGACTAAAGTATTTAAACAAAACTAAGACCAACATCGAACCGACAAGACCGACACCAATTCCAAGATTCTTCAACTCTCGGTCTTGTTCTTGCTGTGCTCATCAATAGGAGTGATGCTGTGTAAACATCCTTATTTGATATCATGTGAATATCATGCTCGTTTCAACACTTGTATTTCTGTACTAATAATAAATAGGATTGAAGAATTACCGATATTAAATGTAAAAGTTGTAAGGAGTAAGGCATAACTTACCTAAGGATTTTTTCTCTATTCAATTATGCAACGAGACGAGCGGGACGTTCACCTGATAGTAAGTGATACGCCTGTCATTTACAACGTAGCGCTGGTGGAATGATATATACTGCACCACATTGCGCTCGTCGCCTGAGACAAGATGTTGAGACTCGTTACCCGAGTAATTACACAAACTCCAGTGTCCTTCAAACCGGAATAGTAATGTCTGCACACTTTTGTTTGGGGGCAGACCTATGTCTGCCGTCTTTCTACCGTCTAGGAAAGTACCACCGCACCGCCTATGCGCTGCGGTGGTACTTTCCTAGACGGTCTCCAGTAACAGAGACCTATCACCAGTAAAGTTAGTATTAGTCGCCTTGGATCAATCTAAATGACTTAATGTTTTATTCAAAAGCCAAAAAAATCCGTTTTTTAAGAAAAATCAAATAAGGCAAGATAAAACGGAACGTAAGCTATGTTACGTTGCTATGGCAACTGTACGTATACAAATACAGCGGTTAGCGATTTATAATTTATATCGGATTGTTCTAACATGTCTTACAGAGATTTAAGAAGTAAGTGCTGAATTTAATTAATTTAATTTAATTTTTGCTAACGCATAAGACATTGGGGAAGGCCTATATCCAGCAGTGGATAAACAAAGGCATGATGATGATGATGCTTACATACGCGACAATCTTGAAAGGTTTTCGAAAAAAGTGTGTAGTTGCTTTCATTGCTGAATTATGTCAATGATAAATAGCTTTGTCAATAATATAATTCTTTCGCGTTTTTCAAGTTTCCAAGCAATATTAAGTTAATCTTATATTCATATGTATAATTTAATATTAACTAGCTAATACTATTTAAACGGTTTACTGTCTGTTTTCTCTTGAATGTTTTATCATCAGCCGCCAGACGCCCACTGCTGAGCATGGATCATGAAATGAGTTGCAACGAAGGATATCAAACAATAATATTTTCCATGAAAACATAGATAAACGATTAGATTTGTATACTTGTACATTTTTTTAACAACAATATGCCTACTGAGATTGGAAGGTATTTACTGGAAGAGACATTTGTAGATTTCATCGAAGCGATGCGCGTGCTGGGGTTTCCGCAGCACATCTCCATGGAGAGCTTCAGAGCGCCCAACTGGCCACTGCTCGAGGGCTGCGTGCGCTGGATGGCGGCGCGCGTGGAGCCCGACGCCGCGCTCGCCGGCGGCGGGGACTCCCTGGAGAGCCGCGTGGCGCTCGTGACGCACGCCCTCGAGCTCTTTGTGAGATTTACACTCACCTTATAACTAACGCTTCGTTGTAGTTTGATAGTCTAATAGTTATGGTGGCACCTAGTTCGCAGTTCACGTTTTATTGACGAAAGAGCAGGGCATTCACTTGGTGGTAAGTTATTGCCTAGCGCGTAATAATGAGATAGCAGTTGATTATGTATGTTATAACTTTGTGCTTAACAACATGTGACACAGTAAGTGTTGTTGTTTAAATAATTTTTACTAGATATGCAAGAAATATTCCTTATATTTGAGAGCAGAATTAGACGACGTGTCGTGCCAGTAGGCGGCCTGCCGGTAGGCCTGTGACTAGTAAAAACCTTCCACATTTGTAATAACAGGACAGTTTTCGCGTAATCGGGCTATTATCTAAGTAATAAATTATTTAATGTTATTTCAATGAAGCATTCCCGTGCCAATCTGAAATTGAACGGCAAACGCGTGTACGGTGCGGATGGGTGGGCGGTGAGGGAGTTGCTGAAGGTCGCCACGTTCCTGCGTAGCGCGCTGGAGTCGCCGCCGCCCGACGAGCTGCGGGCGGATGCCGGCGCGCTCAGCTATGACGTCAGCGGCAGGGTTGGTATTTGTTATTTACATGATATTGTACTAATTACCTATGAAAACAGAAGCTTATATAATAAGTTATTAAAAACATCGCGATCATTACTGAAGTAGTGCACACAAACGGCTTACCACATGAATCTTATTCTATTTATTTATTAGCTCGCTGTACCATATGTATAGTAGGACTGTACCACGCTGATCGCCAACCTTCACTAGTTGGAGAGGCACTTTAAGAAGAAGAAGAAATAGCTCGCTGGCCTAATGGTTAGAGCGTGCTGCTTTCATACCGAAACTTATTCGCTGCTTCGTAAATAAAGTTGTGTAAAAATATACGCTCATTAAAAAACCAAAGTATGCTGTATAAGTTTTGTCACATTTTGCTTCAGATCGGTGAAATAAAGCAAGCGAGAGCGTTAGCGACGGAGATCACAGCGCAGGGGGCGTTCCTCTACGATCTGCTGGCCAAGGAAGGTGACAACAAGGTTGTGAAGTTCCTGTATCATTAAGGGGGATGTAACAGTACGTAGAGGCTAATGGAAAGTAGTTGTCACGTTAGAAGTGAAACTGTCTTGTGACGTAGGAGCACCGGGAGCTGGCGCTCGCGCGGCCTCTGGACATGTCGTGGCTGGAGGCGGCGCTGCGGCGCGCGGTGGGCGCGCTGGCGGCGGAAGTGCGCGACGCGCGCGACCGGATAGACAGCGTGGCCGCCAGCGAAGCCGCGCTCGACGCGAAGCTGGAGCGGCGCGCCGCCGAGCTGGTGCGCGCGGAGAAGCGCCTACACACCGTGCAGAAGATCAAGTATTACCACGGAATGTATCAATTCAAATTACAGCAGTTATAAGATGTTATAAACTCAACTTGTATATTCTTTTTTTTCGGCTAGACCGGTGTACCAAACCGAGCTAAACGCGTTGGAGAAAGAGATAGAAGAGCTGTGGGAGCAGTACGTTGTGCGGTACCGCTGCGTGGAGGCACTGAAGCAGCAACTCAGTGTCCTGGAGAGGGCGCAGGCGGAGGTGCTTAAAAAATTTCCGTCTTAGCAACAGGGATCTACCAGCGCTCAGAATTTCTTTAATGATGTTCCTTAAAGTTCCCTTTTCCATTAACAATAAATGATATGACTCAGAATTTACGAAATTGTGGCAATGCTCGAGTGTGAATGTATACGGCATTAAGATTATAAAGATGAAAGAACTGTTCGTTCTCAGGCTGCTGAGGAGCACCAAGCTGCGATAATGCAGCTCATACACAAGTACGAGGCGGAGGATGTGCTGGGCAAGCTCAGCGGCACCGGTGAGTGGGAAATATCGAGTTCACTGCTTCATTTTCCATTTCGCGATCGAGACGTAGAAAAGAAAAGAAGAGGAGTCAGCATCGCACTTGGCAAAGCTTTCCACTTGGGTATAATACAAGTAATTATATTTCGTATCCATTGCACTCAGATGAGGAGGACTCCAGCGAGGGCAGCAAGGACAGCGCAGCGCGGCCGCCGCGCCCCGTCACGCGCCCGCGCACCCGGCTGCGTATCAAGACCGCGGGTGAGTTTAGTTTAGTGTTACACATAATCGTCCTTATTGTTTAAATGTTCCTATTCTCCTGTCGTCCTTGTCCCCAAGGTCCAAGTGTACTTTACATCCGACAGATGGACATAGTAGTGTCCAATATTGCTGCTTTCTGCAGATTGAATTCTTAAAAATGCTACTGATCGAACTACAGACATTAGTAAGGCCATTTAATAGCCAAAAATAAATTCGATCAGAATTACCCCTAAAAGATGACAGGAAGCGTGTAGAAAGGCCACACATAGACGGATGTACCCGTTAAGTCCTATAATTTAATTTGTTATATTTATAAATATTTTATCGTTTGGGGGCGGGCGGGTGGATAAGGAGGGCGAGGCGCAGAGGCGCGGCGCGCTTTCGGCGCGATGGGCGCGCGGGACTCGCTCGACGACGTGCGCAACGTGGACGACTCGCGCTCCGACTCCGACTCGCAGATATATGGTAAGAGGCAGAACGAAGGAGAGATGGAGAGAGAGAGAAAGTGGCGTTTGTTTGCGAGTAAAACATCTTCACTAACCCACGCCGACATTGCTGTGTGTTGATTTGAACACAGCCTCGGGCAATGAGGCGTACGATCTGGAGTCCAGGGGATGAGTGGAATGTGCTATCAATATATAAAGACTTGATAGTATAATGATGCTTGAATAAAATAAATTAATGATGAATGGTTGTACTGAAGGTAATTGCACCATACGAACTACCGTAACGCACGTATATATCATATATCACTAAGTAATCGACTTCATCATTGGGTAGAACCTTCATAGTGAGCGGCACTTGAAGCGGGGTTAATGTAATTGTTGTAAATTTGCGACAGTTTGTTGATGCGGCCGGTGTACACTACAATTTTAATAGCTACTATTATTGTAGATGTGATCATGAAGGCACTGCAAATTGTCTAGGTGAGGCGGCGCCGCGCTGGGGCCGGCCGCGCCCCGCCACGCGCACCATTGCGCCCGCCGATGACTTCGCTGATCTAATTGACGGTAAGTCTATGTATTTAAAAATGAATGACGCAAATTTTGATTTTAATAATGATTGAGAGAGACTGTTGGAGACGGGCGGATCGATCGATCAAGAATCAATTCAAGTTGCTCTCGAAACTCGTTGAATGATTTGTGCGACCGTTCTTTCCTATCATCGAGTAATTGCTAAAGATGTCATTTAGTTTGCTATTACTATGGTTACCTATTCCAATAGATGATGATTAGAATAGCTGGTGATCGAATTGGTTTTCTCAATCTTATCGCCAAACTTCAGCCAGAAGAGGATACCTATGACATGATGACGATTAACCTATTCCCAGAAGCCTTTATCTTTACATTGTATTGTCGTAAAATCTGAAGTATTTTTCCAATGATAAGGTGAAGGTTTAGTGATGGCATTGTCCAGGTGAAGACGCAGTGCGGGAGAGCGCTGCGGGCGGCGCTCGGGGGGAGAGCAGCGAATCATCCGACAGCGAGCTGCAGCGCGCTTCTGCCCTGAGCGACGACGAATTCTGAACCCTTACCACACTCACCTTTTACTACTCGCTATAAGCCGTCTAAATAAATGGTGGAACTTCCTTTTCTTTGTTCCTTTGGTTGTCAGCATTCATTGTATCGTCTAGAGGGGTTGTGCTTCTTCATAAATGATTATAGCAGTGGAATGATATTATAAACTGCGTTAAAATAATAAATCTTTATATAAAGATAAATTGTTTCATTTAGAAATCCCAAAATTGCAAACCTGAACTTTAATAGAACAAAACAATTACACACCGCTTGCATAAGGCGATATAAAGATCTGATTGATGTGTACCTTAAATTGTGAAAATAAAACTATTTTTTTTCAAAAGTATATAATAATATTTATCTTTACAAGAACTACTATTATACTACATTTACAACTCGACACATTCGCGCATCGGGCAGCACGCGCGTGTAACAAATAATAAATACATTATTATATCAGTATTAAATATTGTGGAAAAAAATTATCATTATTGCATTATCTGTATTTACAGTTATATTATTTCACATTGGATTTATCTAATATGTGATCAGCTTTATGACGGAGGATGATCGGATGATACCATCGCTTCGAGTATTTGGTATATAAAACAGATGCTTTATTTGTATTAGATAAACAATTTTGAAAGTTATTAAATTGTTGTTAAAAATATAAAAGACATATTACACACATACTATTATAATATAAAAGACCATTAATGTACATGATTGATGAACCTTAGAGTACATAAAGTTTATGGTAACAAAGAATAAAACAAGACTGGCAACACGCACCGTTAGACGATCATCCATATTACACTTCTGTGTACAAATATAATAGGAAATAATGCCTAAAAACAAGAATACGTTTTGTCACACTAACTGTCCATTCAATACTTCAAAACAAGTGCTGCCAGAGGACTTAAATCTAGAGAAAACTAAAGTAAATATAAGTATTGAGCAAATTTTGATTATAAATCATTCGCACAGTAACGACTTAAATAATATTTACAGACCAATTGAACCGCTGTCGTTCAGCAATTTGGCACCGATTAGGTACAACGGACTTTGAATGCACAATGTACAGACACTAGAACTTAAGTCGTAAGTTAAGTTCGACTAAAACTTACATAAAGAGGAAATCATACAAGTATATTCCCTTCGCGACATATAAATTATGAAACAGAATTTTTAACGGTTAAATTATGAATAATTACTGAAGTAATTATATAAATTCTACAATATCCTTAAAAATCCCTGTATCCTATTTTGTTTCCAAAAGTAGCAGCATGGATTTTAGGTTCTTTAATAAGACCAAAACTATCATATTTGTTTTTGTAAATGTTTTGTAAGCATTTAATCAATACGAAGGAAATTTACTTAGACGAATCCAATACCTAAAGCTAGACAAATAAGACTTAGACGTAGAGTATAACACAGATATTTGACGAAAGTTAACAAATTTACATTGTAATAGTAGAAATAGTTTTGTTAGGCGTTGTATTAATTATAAGAATAGTTAGTAAATAACCGAAACCAAATATTTGTGGAATGTGATATAGTGGCAACACTAGTGCTTATAACGTCACGTTAACGATTTAATGTTAAGGTTAGTACAGTGGTTAGTGTTGTTCAAAAAATTTGCATATTTACAAACTTCTTAAATAATTAAGTTTGGTATGGTCGTATTCTAACATTTACAAGTTATTAAAATAAATATAACTTTTTATATGACATTATTTAAAGTTTACATGAAATTATAATTAGTTATCCATTATATTCGCGTTGTGGAATGAAGTCGCAGACACCTTTAATTCTTATTGTATACACTGGAGTCTCGTCAATTTTTAGTAACGATTGTAAAGGAAAAAAATAACTAGATAATAAGTAATATGCCGAGGGGTGGCCACTTGTTTTATATGGCAATAACGAAATAAGAAATTAATTTACTTCATTTGTTAAGGAATCAGAAAAAAAGGTTTTCATGAGCAGTGTATATATCTCATCGTCAGCGCTGCTGACCACTTTTCCAGTTTCGATGTTAGTTATAATTATCGAATAGTTATTTTAAATTTTTTTAATAACATATGATTTTGATAAGTTTCACTGGAGGAGTTGCCAATACAAATATTTCTTTACTTTCGATTACGTAAATTTATTGATTTATGACTTAGAGAAAATATTGATTTATTCTAATCACATAAAAAAAACTCACTGAATTTGATGTTGTTTAAAAAAAATTTCCGACTAGTTTAGTATAAATAACTGATAAGAAGTGATAGTGTTTGTGATTTATACTTGAGAGGTGTGGCGGGATAAGTTCGAGCTGTGGAAATGTTAGATGTTGACGCGTGTCCGTCACCGGCCGCGGGTAGTCAGTGGTCGCGCGCGGTCAGTGGTCGCGCGTGCGCGTGCGCGTGCGCGTGCGCGTGCGCGTGCGCGTGCGGGTGAGCGTGCGCGTGCGCGTGGGTGGGCGCGGTGTCGCTGGTGGCGGTGCTGCCGAGGGAGTCGTGCCGCTCGGCCGCGTGCCGGCTCTCGTCGCACACCGCGATGAACTGCTCTGCGTACGCTCTGCGGGGGATGGGTGTGCGGTGTTTGAATGTTTGTCGATTAGGCGTTATGCAAACATAACTCCTCTTGTTTTGTAAATACTCAATCCCAAAAGATAACAGAACAGTCGGCGACCCTTAAATACTATATTTTCCCAAAGGTAGATCTACTTAGAGCAGCGGCGCAGCGTGTACGGATTTCTTAGATCGGCAATGTTGTCGGTGCAAACATTTATTAAGTATTAAATAACAAAACCAAATATAATATCTTTAATTGCATTAAATTGCATATTGTGTTTCAATTGTAAATGAAACGCTTTCGTTTACCAAAGAAATCAAATTTGTTTAGCGTGTTAATATTATTGTGACATTCTGCTTCTCCAGGTCTAGAGTTGAGATGACACTCGGTAAAGTTATAACATTATATTCAGTTTATTATATAGCTAGGTATGATATCAGCAATGTATAGAAATATGTAAGGTATTTTAACATTTTTAATAAATCTTTCTCTATTGTCATACAACATCTCATTCAATTGATTGTAACCGCTGCTCTGCGGCTCATCAGAACACCGATATAACATTGCAAAGGGTCATCTAAGTTTTAACACTTGATTGTCGCGGTCATTAAGTAGACAAATGATGAGCTGCTCTTACGAAAATTACTTACGGCTTACCACTAGAAACCGAGAGCGAGAGAGATAGGATGCTTATAGAACTAGACACTGCTTTATGCACATTGTTTTTGTGATATCGTATGGTACATCCTGTTACTTGGGTAATTTTACTACCTGCTGCTTAAAATCTCGACATGACAAAGTAATTTTTTCATATTACTTCGGCGGTTTTTAGATTATCAGTCTAGACGGTCTCTGGCAGCAGAGCCTCCATCGCTAAAGTATCGAGTGACGGATCACAGCGGCACATGTTTGATGCGTTGTGTTAAGTGCACCTGTCGAGTCCGGTGTAGGTCCGCTTGAGGTCGTCTTCGGTGGGCCGCTCGCGCTCCGCTCGTCGCTTGCGGTGGATGCGCTCAAGCGAGCGAGTGAGCGAGTCCCGCTCGCGGCCGGCCCGCCTCCGCTCGCGGCCCGTCGCGGCCAGCGCCGAGCGGCGGCGGCGCGCGCGCTGCGGGCCCCTCGACAACTGATGGTAATCAGAAATTGAAAATATAACACACTACGACATAAATCACTTAAAAATAAAACTACAAGAGTTGTAGACGTACAAAGCACTTGATATTTATTTTTAATCTTCCACTCCTCATACAGCAAACAAACAGAGCTAAGACCGTAACGTATTTAGTCGTTGGTGAGCTGTTGTTACAGGTGTTACAGTTATAACATCACTCTTTTTGCATTTCGACTTCGTTTTGCAAAAGTAATCGAAGCTTATTCGCAAGTCGTCTGTGCAACTTAGCTACTTTACACTGACGGGGCGTACTTTTACGAAAAACAATCGTTTCTCGGACGCAACTTTCTATTTATTCTAATCGCGTTTGTTGTCCGTCCGTTCGCGCGCAATGATCGCGCGACCCGCCTTGTTACGGAGTGCGTTGAGGTAAAACTGATTTGATATTTTATTTTATTATATTTACACACAGCATCAAACATTTATCTAAAGTGATATAGTATTAAGCTTTTCGAAATATTTGGTGTAATTCAATTACAGGCTCACTGTGGGGATAGCAAGGGTCAGTATAAATACATACAGCTTCGTGTAGCGGGTAGTAGAGGGGTGTCGGCAGCGCGCGCGGGGCGTGGGGCGCGTACGGCGCCGGAAGCGGCAGCGTCGCGTAGCGCGGCGGCAGTACCACCCCCACCGGCACCCGGCCCAGCTACAACAGGCACAGTACCGCACGTCAGTCATATAACGACCCAAACATCAAACGAACTAAAGTATCATCAGCAGATGGCCTCGCCTAATGCTGCAATATATTTGTTATCTTTATAAACAAGAACCAGTAATATTTGTATTCAGAGTTCCTGCAGCACAGCGAGTGACACAGCGAGTGACACAGGTGAGCAGTGTCAGGTCGTGTGCTGCTACGTATCTGGTGCGTTGTCATGTCAAAACATTTGAACACGCGCCGGCGCTTGCCTCGATCGAGAGAATCTCGTATACCTTGATCTGAATCTGTTACACGACGACATCCCGTCTTGTGTAATCATTCATAGCGATCGTAAAATAACATTAACCGATTCATTTGTGTGATGATGATGGCATACTGGAACGGTGATAACGAATACAGAGTACACGCTTTGTGCTAATAACCACGCTGAAGTGTACTATAGCATAGAGTAGTGTATACATTCTGTTCGTGACAGATGAAGAAAACGACAATTATATAAGTATTATATCTCAAATAAGTAACTAAAAACTCACTAGATATGTGTTATCTTTTTAATAAAAAAAATCTTAAGTTATTTCCGGTTTATATATAATTTTTTTTTTTTTTTTTTTTTTTTTTTTTTAAAGTAGCGCGAAATATATAACGGTAAGATTGTAGTTTCATAATACACTGTTCTTCATTATCATCGTGCACCGATAGAAGTCCACTGCTGGACATAGGCCTCTCCCAAAAATCTCCACATTACACTACTCTTAAGTAGAATGATGTGACAATGATGGGATGCGGAGTGCACGCGCTTCTCGCCCATAGCAATAAAAATTACCAAATACTATAAAAAATTTAAGCGACGGAGACATCAATCACATTTGCGCAACATCACACACGTACAAGACAACAAAAGTTCACCATTTTCCCACGGCTAGGCTCACCATTCGTTACGAGTTATAACGGACACACAACCGCGGCGCAGCGACCAGCGTTCAGTTAGGCACCGAGCAATTCGTAACCAGTTATTCCGAATGCAGTGCTAATTGATGGACCGGCCGGCGGGCTGCAGGGCGCCATTACTTACGCAGGCACACACGTTTGGCATACTGACACACGTGTACCGTCACTACATTAAAACCTTCATTACGATGGAATGAACTGATATTTTAGATGCTTCTTCTTCGGCATCTCTCTTGACAGTCATCAGGTGTTGGTCGCAAGCTCAACAACACATCGCCGTTCCTCTCTGATGGCCGCCTTCCTAGTGCACTCGTGTAGTGGTAAAGATTATGAACCATTTACTGTCGCCTTTATCTGGTTAGTCCGACTTATAAGCGTTTTTCCTCGCGGTCTGGTGGATTAATTAGGAACATTTTCTAGTTACCTAGACATCATAGAAAACAATTGAAAATCATTTGAACTGTCCAGAAACCTAGGCATAAGTACATATAGATAATTATTCTTCACATCGGTACGCTTTATCAGTGAAGATCGCGTTTGTATGAAATATCTTTTCTGAAGTATCAACCTGCTGCCTCCACACCGCTTTGTCGTCACCGTGTCCCAGAACAGTCGGAATATTGCTTGCCCTGGACAGCCGCCGTGAGTCCGTGATCTCTCGGCCTCGGATTCTCCTATTACATCCAGTTTTGTCTGGTCTCCGTGCTGTAAGGATGCGTGTGCTGTGTGCGCGCAGTCGGAACGACCAGCGCACGTCACGAGGCGGCGTGCGCCGCGCCGACAACTCCGAATACATCTAGACTTATCTAAACCAAACGTTTATTCATAACTAAACGTAGCGTGTAGTTAACATTATTGCTTTTATATATCAATAGAAGTGGTAGTTTAACTGGTTCTAATATTTCAATAAGCACTTAACAATAACAACAACTTCATTTACGTCCATCATAGTGACTAAATCTATTATTATAATAATCACAGTTATTAAGAAGTCCAATAATTTTAATTTCATCGTGTTATCGTACTATTATTGTTAATATTAATTGTCGATTAGTTCACTATTTATTTTGGTTAAATTATTTCATACGTATCATAGGGATGACAAATATTTTTTCTAATAATACGTCTCTGTTACTGGAGGCTATTTAAGTAGGAACTGCTGCAGCCGACAAACAGTGCTGTGTTCTGGTTTGAAGGGCACTAATGGTAGTGAAATTTTAAAATGTAATTTGGTACAATCAAACGATCTTATCGCCTCGTGCGTGCTCGGCCGCGCATCTCCCGCGCGATGCATCGCCGCGTTGCGACACCGTCGAAGGCTTCTCCTGTGAACGTGTACTGTTTATTTGAATTTGTCTTGCAACGTCAATTGCTTAAATACACTATTATTTACCTAACCTCAATTACTTAACGTGATGGAATGTAAAGTGATAGCAAAATCAAAGAAATATTTCATTAACTAAGCTTGTGTCGCGAACGTCAAAACAATACTCAGATTTGTTAAGATTTAATGAAGTTTATTGACTGCACTCATTTATTGGTTCACTTGCAAGCTACCCTTGATGGTGGTAACTAACATTTACCCATATTAAATTGCCCAGATACTTTACAACCGTATGTAATACATATAAAACTTACTTATTAAACTTCTAATATTATTTTAACCGAGTAAACATATTGTGAACAAGAACTCTAACAAATTCTCCAAATAATCTGACCTACCATTCTATTTGTTATACAATTTTATATGTTTTATATGCTAGTTTCTTTCTTGGTTTACGTAAACTGAAAAACTGAAATGATTCCATTAGATTTTTTTAATAACTTCATTAGCATCACATACATATTTGGATGTATTTAATTTATAAATGCAAACATTCACACATTCGGGACAAGTCCGCAGACGAATTGACCAAAATATTTTATTACTTCGGAGATCCGTTAGACTCTCATAGGATATGTTAATATCGCTTTATTTAATATCTTCTCGATCTGTACAGTTTCTGACTAACAGATGTATTTTATTTTCTAGTCCAATGTTCGTGAGATGTTAAAAGAGGAAATTGAAAGCATCGTAACAGTTTTTATTAATTTTCCGTAATAACTAAACTATTCTCCCTGCAAGAGTCCTTTTTCTTACAAGAATGTAAACCACGGTACAATCAGCAGACTCGCTTCATGGTAAATTACACCTAACTCCTGCTAAGTTCTTACGCACATAACAATTTAACGTCAAAACCCACATCCACCATCTCATAAATCTAATTTGGCATTTGGTCTGGTTTGGTAAGATCATGAGTCTCGTTACCCCAGTAATTTCATTAGCTACAGCTTCCTTCAAACCTTAATACAGTAGCGTTTGCAAAATTCTGCTTGTCAGCTCCGATAGGCGCTTCGGTGGCACCTAGTTAGTCTCCAACAACAGCTATCAGCTACCACCAGATACTCTCTGCATCATTAAGGAGACTCTCAAAATGTAAACCAGTAATCCGAACAATCAGGGATTACCTTCACACAATGTAATAGATGAACAGCAACAAGCAGATAATCGATACCTTTTTGTTCACTTACTTCAAAATGTTGAGGTTTTCCCCGTTTACGTATGCGTATCAACAAATATAAACATAACTGATTCGTAAATATATTATCTAAACAAGTGTCACTATGAAATGGCGGGCGGTTATCTAATTAATAAGATGGCGGCGGCGGAGGAAAGTCCGGTGACCGGAAGTGTTGCGCAAGCGTTGTGTACCTATACAACATGAGTTCGGATATATTCAGCGGAGCATGTGTAACAGGAACTTTCGAAATATCCGACGCGGGGCATTGTTACACAACCTTATCAATATAGATATGAATTTGTTTATGTATACAGTTTAATTTTAATACGTTACGCGTAACAGTCGGCATCCTGTCACTCAGCGAAGAGAAATCTTAGTCTACTATACAATTTGGTTATTATGGTTTGCTGATCTGTTTGGCAGTGGGCATGGACCTCCTACATTCTTTTGGTCTCGTGTCTATCTTGATCTACTCTCTGTACATCACTCCTGCTACACCTCTTTTTTTGGCGAGAACCTATTTCCTTTTTTTATACATATAAATTAATCTACACACATTGTAAATGGACAAAAATGGACTACGTTCAGTCTACACGTGAGCATGCACCCACAAAACTGATTTTCAGCACAGCCATTTGCTTGTGCCCGTACACACTACCCTAACTTAGTACAGTGTTCAATGCAAGGGACACCACCAAAGGGAAGACAAAGCAATACAAAGGACAGATGATACCTAATATATTTTTATACATACAAAATAGACAACATATGAAAACTAACGCAAAGCACACAAAACAATCGCCAGCGGAAAGTGCTGGAACATATACGATTTATATCTGTCCTTAAAGCTATTAACTGTCTTCAGAGGTCTCTGAAGCTTCTCTTTTTATGTTCTCTGGTATATTGTTGTATAAACAGAAGTAATGTGTTATACCTTAACTCTTAATGAGATTTTATTGTCATTAATCGTTTTGCTTTTCATTTTCGGCGATATATTCTTTGAAAGCAATTTCTTGTGCATTAGTTAATCGATTGATTTGTTTGGTGAAGTTAAATTCTTGCTAATCATTTTTAATAATGTATTAAACCGGAATGCTTGAGAGCTCTGAGTGTCAACGTCGTGGAGCCTATAACTTTGCGACTCGAATGGAAACGGTTCAACGGATTGTGCAACTTGTGAACCAAAGAAATATTTGTAGAGAGCTCGGAGTGAATACGCATTCACACCGACATTGTAGATGTTGCGAAAAACTGAGGAAATATTTACGGAACACAAATGCTCCGAATTATTGCTTATGAAACTATTACTAAATATAGAGTATATATTTATAAGAAAAAACTTCTTAAACATGCGAACGAGGGTAAAGTGTGCAGATACTACCTTATGTACTAATGAATACATTATACACTAACACTTTAAGATTCCTTATTTACATGCGAGGATAGTATTCGCAGCGGATGGGATATACGCGCGTTAGAGGAACATTACTGTCGCGTTCATATGTTGTATTAAGGACCTTCACGAGACCGTTAAAAATGAGGTTTTAGTTGAGGGCGACCTACCGGTGGCTGCATCATAATAAGAACCTGATTCTATCCACACTTATTCATAGAAGTGTTTACGTAAACACGATTACATATTTATTTATTACAATCACAGTGTAGTACCTGATAAAAGATATATTAGGAAGTAATATTTGAGCATGGTACGTTCATCGTCTTCATCATGGTGAGGAAGTGTATATAATTAGAAATGTCTTAAGTGTGTAAATAGTTAGATGTAAAAGTTTATCTACTGAGATTATGATATCTAGAGATGAATGGGAGGAAAAAACATGTAGCTCCTAATAAATTTGCTGAGGAGAATATGTTAAACAGTAGATGTCTTACTTTATTAACAAAAAAAATATCCTAAAAGACAAATAACTTAATACTTCCTCTGATGACTTATGTAAATAGCAACAATGAATTTAGCTTGGTATCGGAAAAAGTTTGTCATAAACCATACAAAGTATTTATTTCGAACTTTGCGAAAGCAATTGTGGACTCTTAATACACATACAAATGTTATTAGCCGAATGATTCACATTACGCTTCACTAATGAAAGGTCGCCGGTTAAAATTCAACGCTAGATAACTGAGATAAATATTTCATGGTGGGAATTAAGTTTATCTGGTTAAAGGCAGTTTTATTAATCTCGGTGCGATTAGTTTTATTATCGAAATGATTTTATATGAGAAATATGATAACTTGTTGGCAGTAACATCCATAAAGTCGGTGAACGAACCAAAACGACTCAATTAAAACGGGTTTGTTGAACAACATTGTACCGGTACACTTCGTAAATCTGTCTTTCTATCGCTTCAAATAAAACTCGCTTGTTCCGACCCACAGAGCCGTTTGTATATAGAAAACAAGGCAAATGATATTTGTGGAATAATCTAGCCAACTCAGGCTGTAGGGATTGACGGTGACGATAAAACACGCCTGACGAATAAAAAACATCTATAACGTTAAAACTGTATATGATAATCATGTGATTGTTAATGAGCTACAGCACCTGTGTCTGTTCTTTGGCAACCGATAATTAAGTTAACAGTAGAGTTCCAGGAAGCTATAGGTAGACCCAGACACTCACGGTGCACAGATTATGTACACAACAACACTTACAGATTATCCTTGTGACATAAGAAAATACATATATTGGAATTCATCAGCTCTGTTACTTTATTGACTACAGCACCTTACAATCTAAAATACATAGAATAGTAATTGTGTTCTGTTAACAAAGTAACTGTTAATTAAATTGTTTTTTTTTCTATTTTGTAAACATTTACTGGAGCGGAACCCGTCGCCATGCGTGAACAGGTCCGAACAGGTTGCATCACCAGTAAGGTGTTTGGACTGTCCGATATATTCGAACTTGTTGGATATTACGTTTATTTCTATCTGAGGTCAGTCTCTTATGTTTTAGGGTCATGATGAGCGTTAGGGTTGCTATCTGGAGCGAACAATTTGCCTCCACTGTTTTCTGGCCATCATATCCCTCGCGACTATATAAAGTTTTGAGTTATATCTTTGGGGGAGGCCTTTGTCCAGCAGTGGACGTCTTCCGGCTGATTGGATGATGATGATGACACGATCTTTTTCCTTCAGCGTTCATAACCACAACGATTTTTTCCGAACTATCGTCACCTCTGCGCATTACACGGCCAAAATAAAAAAAATGTATTAATGTATATGGAGGATGAACGAGTTTGTTTACATTCAGAGCCGGGCATCATACGTCTCCAGCACCACATTTCGGATGCATTAACCCTGCCTCGTTCGCACTGGGATCATCCATGTTTCTACTACAAATAGCAAGAAAAGGAAAATTACAACTCTATTAGTCTCTTCTAGGTTTTAATAACAATTCCTTTTTTCTTCCATGCGTGGTGTTTTTGCCATCATATTGGCTTTGTAATACTGAAATAATCTCCATGAATCGGTTCTTTTCCTGCCTTGTTTAAACAGTGTTATAGTACTGATATTGTGTATGAGTTGAAATGTTTAAATATCCACCTGATGCTGGTGCTGCAGTGGGGAGGCGCTGACTGCGGCCGCGTGCGCCGGTGCTGGGGTTGTGCAACAAGACAAAGGCAATGACGATTGTTATCAGGCTGAGCGCCGCCGCCGCTCTCCCACCGCTACTTTTCAATGGCTCATTGTGTTCACACCAGAGGTCGCCATACCTGTTAGTCCCATTCAGTTCTGATGTAGACTTTCTCTATATTATAAAATGACTTCTCTTTTAACTGCTGGCATTCCAGTCAAAGACATTTATCCACCGTGCTGGCTAAGTGCGAGTTGACGTACTTCACAAATGTACAAAAGCTGTTCTATCAATATGTCGATTTGCTCACGATATTTATTGTCGCTGAAAATATAAGGTCTGTAAGGATAGTATGTAAGACCGCTCTTACACACGTATGTATTACCTCTTTATACCCCTTTGTACCACCCCTCAGTAATATAACAATGTTTGCCCAACTCAGCGCAGGACTAGCGTACGGACTTATAAGTTTAAAATATAAATCATCGTCATCAGCCGATAGACGTCCGCTGCTCGACATATCACAGGTCTCTCCAAAAGAGTCTTACGTCTATCGGTCCTGCGCTGCCCGCATGCAGCGGCTTCCCGCGGCCTGATGAGCATTGGAGCCGTCGTCTATTGGACTGTATATGGGGCATTGAGATCATTTCTCACCACGTTGGCCTAATGCGGGATGGAGGGATATAAAAAAGTATAAATAATTACACGAAAATCTTTATATACTTTCTAATGAGGTGTGCAACAACACCAAAATTATGTTAAAAACATTGCAAAAATGTGGTCCTTATACGTAATGTGCATGGCTTTCTAATAGTTCTTTACAGAAGACCGCCATGTAGGTACCCCCGAGATGCGTATAACTTCCACCAAACAGTTAAATATTTACTTCATTCATTTCCGGTTTGAGAACGGACTGCTTATGCCAGTGGATACGACGCATAAAATCTACTAGATCCATTGTTATGATTTGCTGATCGCAGTGTGCTGTTATATGAAACACATATCACCAACAGTAATATCCTGTTCACTTCTTCACCATGTTTACATCTTATACTATAAATTATACTGCGCTGTACTGTACTGTGCTTGTTTCGACAGTAAGCTGCTCGATTATAAATGATATAATAGTTTCCGTTGTTTACCAAAGTGTACGAGTTTAAAACTACAAGTAACTGATTCAGAACCACAAAGTATCTGGAGCCCGTGCGCACTTTCCAAAACTGGCGATCGCTGTCCTCTTCAATCTGTCACAGGTTAAACTAAAATACATTTACTTTACACAAACTGTTAGTTTAAACAGTTCTCTGTAAACGCGTTACTCATCTCGATCAAAATTTTTATATTTACCAGACATGTGCATAGGATATCTATTGGTAGTCCTAAATAAAATACTCCCCAAAGAAAGAACTATGTTATGATCGTTTCTGTGTGTATGTTTATTACATCATAACATTAAATCGGTTGAATCGGCTTGATCTGATCCTATGCAATTTAATAGATAGACGGACAATACACTAAGTAATAGATCAAAAACATTGAACAAGTTGTCTGAACATTATCAACTATTGTTTAAATAGTTAACCTATAATAGCTAAGAGCTGTTTAGGTTGTCAAATATTAAACGAGCTACTAATATAATTAGCGTCTAAAATACTGAACTTCCGTTCTACTGTCGATAGTTACCAATAACTAGTAGCTAATAAACCATACGTCATCATATGTTGTGCACTCATAGTATTTATGGTTATTTGAATAAAACTTTAACGCAACTATTAAAATGATATGAATATTATTATGACTTTGGATCGCCATCTGAACTACTAGGGCTAAAGCTTTGGATCAGTTTATAATACTATATATTCATGAGCTAACTTTATTACGAGGAAGTACATAAAAAGCCTTGGACGTCGATCCTCTTCCGCCGTACAGCGTGTCCGCGGCAGCAGGCAGTTCCGCCGCTAACGCAACGCTCCAGAATGCAGCGCGCAGGTGAAAGGGACGGCCCGTTCGCACCGTACACACTCGAGCATAAGTTTTGTTATTCATTAAATGTTTTATAATTGAATAACTTATTCATAAATTTGTATTTTAAACTGTACATTTTGCATAATACATTCTTTATGTGAGAATAGAAAGCGTTGGAGCTAAATTAAAAAACAATGACTACATACAACAATACAAGAGAAAGGAATAAAAATAGGCGTGGCTCTACTATCGTCGTCACATTTTGAACTGATCGGTGTATATTGTTCAATATAGGATCTCTCTATTTAATGTGAACTCAATAGCATGTTTCTAGAATCACTTTATATCCACACTGCTGGCAAGTCCTTGTTGCCGGAGACCGTCTAACTACAGGCCACTGCAGCACCTATTGTAGTTGATAACATTACTGACTTCCGGATTGAAGAGTGTTATAGCTAGCTTAGTTTGGGATAACATGACTCACCATCTTATGCCTCTGGTGATGAGCGCAATGTGGTGCGGTATATATCAACCTAACTAGCGCCACGTTGCTATGGGCAGGCATTCTCACCACGAAGTGAATATCCCGCTCGTTTCGTCTCTTCTTAGAATAAAAGGAATATTGACATAGCGGTCGTGGCTACGCTGCGTGCACGAGTGTAATGTAGCCGAGGAGTCGAGCAGTAACCGCACACCAGCCGGCGGAAAGGTCGCCGCGGCCCGCGCCCGCCGCTACTCAAGTAATACCATCTAACGTATAGACAATTCGATATCTCCATTTATTGTTATAATTGAGGAATTTGTATCAACTGCTTTCGTGGCGTGTAGGTTACCCCGCTTGTCATAAAACACGGAAGTCCCAATTTCATTTCAACCAGCAGTTCAAATCTATACTCATATCCTCCATATAAATATTTGAAATTGTGCGCCATAGTAACGTTGTATAGTCTTCACGCACCAGCTCGGCAGCGATTCACAATCTTTCAGCTCTTTATCATCATTTGATGGTTATCTCTTGTTTACCCTCAACTTACAAACTCATCGTGCCGTAACTTCAGTTCAACCTAAGATGCTTAAACTGAAGTTCTCTTCAAGAGATCAACGAGAGCATATATATATATATATATATATATATATATATACATATATATATATATTTTTTAAATTAAAAAAAATAGTCGAATTTATTAATAAACGCTATGCCTGACACACGATTACGAACGCGATGGGCGCGGTGGGCGCGGTAGGCACGGTGGGCGCGGTGGTCGCGGTGGGCGCGGTGGGCGCAGCGCGGCGCCGCGCTGTAAAGTTCACGTCGGATACCGCAGGATTTGGGTAGGGCTCCGCTTTAACATTACGAGGCTTCGACTTAAGAAGTAATTGTATGTAGTTTCTATTATTTGTGATGGTCCAGGTCAAGGGGTTATAGCTCGGCTGTGTTTTAGTATTATCTATTAGCGAACGATCGGTGATAGCGAATATGATGTCAGACCATATCTTAACTATAAGCTTTAATATTTTTTTTCGCGAATGTCTCTTTATAAAGAGTATTTTATGATAAGCAAGTTACTAATTATGCGTAGGTTGTGTAATATTTCTGCCGCGGCACCTTTATCAGTGAAAAATAAAGAAATTTTTGGCATTGACAGTTTCAAAGTGCGATTCAAGGAAAAGAAGAAAAACAGTAGAAATTTAATAACGTATTTTTCATTATTGTACATATGGTTATGGGAAGTTAAGTTAAGCTAATCTTCATTACATCTGCCGAGTTTAATATGAACAAGCAAATTTTTATAATGTTGTAATTTTCGTTTAAAAATTATTTTATAATACGGTGTTTTAAAAAAAAACACTTTAACAATTTCAAAATTATTAGGCGCCTTATCCCGGTTATAGCCGCAGTGCCCAGGTGTACGCTGATCGGTCTCAGTTTGGGAATATATGTAGTAACTAACCACTTTTCACGTAATGCAATTTTTGTGCCAAATGAGAGTGATTATCGTAAATTACACTCCTAACTACAATTATCGTTTGGACACGATACGCTGCGGCTCATCGGACACTTCCGTCCACCTCCCTCATGATGCAACACGCCGCGCCCTTCACGCTCGCGATCTACGCGCGCGTCACGTCAGCCACCAACATCAGCTGGGCGCACGAACCACTCCGATTTCCCTTCATTTCTCGGACGGAAAATCGACATTTAATTACCGGATTGGTCACAGCTCGTCGTTAGGCAAAAACTCCTCACACATAAGGCAAGGAACGAGGCCGCGCCGCACGCGGCCGCGGATTGATCCTGTTCAGGTATTTTTTTTATGATCGTGTCTATTCTTTAACTGCTTTCGAACAAACGCTTGTACATTAGTTAGAATTATGACTTGTCTAGTTGATGATATATGAAAATGTTTGGAAAGCAAATTATGGTATTAAATTTTATGTTTCGTGAAGCGACAACAAGCGCGGATCAATATTCGGATATGGTCGTGCTCCAAACTGAAATGTACGATCGTAAAAAACAGTTTTTAAAGTTAAATTTAAAATGATCACGATGTTGAAGTACATTTTTTGTGTAGTAAATGCTAACATGTGTTGGAATCATTCACTTCGATGACACTAACTGATGCAGCGTGACTGTCGATACCACAGTAGGAGCCGCTGACGTACATACATGTACCTGTAGTCTTTATATAACATAGGTATGTACGTGCTAAAGCTCTAGCGGGGACGGAGTTAATGCCTTATATCAATAAAATACTTTTTCATGGATTTAAAATAAATAAAAATATTAACTAATGTGCTGAATTAAATATATGTTGTGTTGCTGCTTATACCATAGGTTATTGTGAAAAAGAATAATTTTAACTAAAACTAACAGCGCATCTGGATTAAAGTGTGAATAAAGAAAAAACCCAGTGAATTTTTTTCGTTCTTGAATTATTTATTCCTTTTTTCATATTATACTAAAAATTAATTCGATCAATAAAATATATTGCTGTTTACCACGATAATTGTAAAAACTATCCGCTATACCTTTACAGTTAAGCCGCGGTATTGCCATCCTATTTCAAATTACACCTAGTTTTTGTCGCGTGTATCGATTTCAAGTTTTTATGTATATTTTTTATGAAACCTCGATCGTATGTCGTTAACCACATGATTTATATCAATCGAAAACGAAACCATCAATGTCAAATTATGTTATTTTTATGCAGTTAAACAACGAAGAAAGTAATGACGCGGGTAAAACATTGATCGCCGACGTGTAATAAATTTTAGTACAAAAGACATCAACGCGTTTCAACGATATTTTGATGCGGCTGTAACGGCGGACATGTTTACAGTACATTCTACTCACGGACGCGTATATATTGACATAATATTTGTTAATCAAAAAATTTCAGTTAAAAAAGCATATTTTACTATATTATCTAATTATTGTTTTAAGTAATGAAGACACAAACACAGCGTTCATCTGATTGTAAAGTGGAATACTTGCTAATAATGTAGACAAGAATGTTTTTACGCGATTATTTTATCTCACCTCTTTGAAACAGGAGATGCTATTCAAGTACATAAATTCGTCACACTTTTAACAGTAACGATTGCATACTCTTTCACAGCAAAAACAGATGAAATATCTGTGCTTATCTGACCGGTCTCCTGCATCTACTGGCGATTTGTTATATTGTATGAAGTGACGAGACGGGCGGGATGTCCACCCGATAGTAAATGATATGGGCGGGTGTATCATATATCAACATGATTCTAGTTAGAATGACATATACAGTACTACGTTGTTTTCGTCGCCTTTAGACATCAGATAAAAGTCTCGTTACCTTTGTAATTTCACTAGCTAATGTGCCCTTCAAATCTTGACGTATTATTGTGTTCGTTAACGAACACTACTGTCTGTCGGATTCATTAAGAGCTGTCGTGTTAGTAACCTAGACGGTTTCCGGCAACGAAGACCTACCACCAGTAAAACTCTTAATACTGTAATACAATTTTAATTACGGCAAGTAGACAAAAGTCAGAGCGTTGAGAAAGAGTTTGACGAAAGAGATTACGCTGGTCACTTGGTGCGCACTAATTAGCACACTTTTCCTTCAGCACTATAACAGTAAGTTGGCAAAGTGAGCGTTGCGAGTGGCGCTCGCGTCGTGGTACGCATTCATATTGAAACTTTCGTACGAGAACTTAATGCAAATGTAACCCAACAAACCACCAACTAATCAACCCACCAACCAACCGAGGCGCGTTTAAGTAATGTTTATTTTATTAACACAACCTCCATTACTGTGCGCGGAGAGGTGTACTGCGCGTTATCTTTTGGCAACACCGCCGGACGCGCAGGCGCACGGCGAGCCGCCATCCTTATGTTGTAAACGTCTCCTATTTGCAAATATAGAGGCTCAGCTTCTCGTTCTTGATAAGAATAGCAAAAGAGTAGAACAAGTTGTCGGCGTCAGTGGTCCCGTACAAATGCTACGTGAATGTTTTACAAAAGACACGAGCGAGACGTTCACCTGATGGTAAGTAATACTAATTACCACGCGGCGCTCGCTAAGGTTATATACGTTACCCCACATTATGCTCATCGCTGAGACGTAAGATGTTGGGTCCCGTTACCGCAGCTGTTATTCTACCTACAACGCATTTCCAATCGGAACACAATAATGTTTGCATACTGCTGTTTTTGGTTGAAATAGTAGCTGCGATGGTGTGCACCCGTACGGTCTCCGGCGACGGAGACCTACCACCAATGCCGGTGTCCTGCTGCGTGCACGGAGCCCGCTGCGGTCGCGTAGCGGCGCGCCCGCGGGCGGTGCGCGTGAGCGGAACACTCGCATTTTTTACCAAACAGCAAAAAGTTTCGAGAGTAGGGTGGCCACGATGTTTCTATATAATTTGTATTTTCTTTTTAAAACATTTAAAACAATTTCTTGTATATTATACATGCTACTTGAAAATTAATAACAAATTGTCGTACGACTGATGCATTTTCTAATGATTCTTCACTGGTGGCAGGTCTTTGTTGCTGGAAATCGTACCACCGCAGCGCCTATTGCAGCCGGCAAACATTACCGAGTAACGGTTTGAAGGGCGCTGTAGCTAGTGTAATTATTGAGGTAACGCGACATAACATCTTGTTGTTGTTACATGTATACCATCCCAACTAACGCTATGTTATTATAAGCCAGACATCTTGTCGTTTTGTTAAATAAAAAATAATTGTGATCTTTTCGAACTCTTCAATTTCTAAACCTTATCCCCCCTTATCACCCCTATATTTTCTTTGCATAAATGTAGGTTGTGCTCAACGTATGCAGACTCTATGTGTTGTCTATGACAATGAAAAGCCTTTTCGTCTTTTACATCTCAAATGTGAATATTTTATATTTTTGATTGCTTTCGATAGCGCTGGGATTGGTTTGAGTAGTTCTAATTGTTGCATTCTGTGCGTACCCACATTGCAGCAGTAACAGCGTACAGCTGTGGATAGAAATCATATTAATCTCCTTCTTTACTTTACTTTTGTCTGTATCACCGTTTTGTTTACTGATTTGGATAATTAGTTTAGCTATTAAGATCTATCATAATTACATAATATTACCAATACTTTGCATATTAATATTAATATATAGATGTAATTTGTGTATATGTAAATACATGGGGCATCGACGATCTGGTGGGAATCGCAGGAACCCACTGGATGCGAGCAGCGCGGGACCGATCAATGTAGTGAGTGATCTTTGGAGGAGGCCAATGGACGTCTATCGGCTGATGATGATGAGGAAATGTATGTTTGTTTGTGAGCGCGTTCGTCCGGTTGCATTGTCAGCCGCTCGCTGCGACTTTCCCGGCGGCGGGGTCATCGCACCGCATTGTTTATTGTTGTTTACGTCGATTTGTTAAGTCGCGGCGCTCGCGGCGCGGCGCAGGGCCGGCCGCGAGCGCCGCACGCGCTGGGAACACTCCCACACACTTAAATAATGTTACAAAACGCTGCCGACGAAACTGTAACGCCCTTTTGCTCGCTCAATAAAATTAAACTTGTTGATGACAACAATAATATATACCAATGGCGATACTGCGGCCTTTGATTCTATATTCACCTGGTGGTACCTAGGCAGGTACCACCGCAGTGCCTATTGTAGCCGACACTCAGTACTGTGCAAACATTACTGTGTTCTTGTTTGAAGGGCGCTGTACCTAGTGAAATTACTGCGGTAACGAGACTCAACATCTTATGTCTTAGGCGACGAGCGCAATACGTTGCTGTGTATGACACCGTAACTAGCACCTCGTTGTTATATATATCACTTACCATCAGGTGAACGTCGAGCTCGGTCCGTCATCCGGCTCCTCATCACCCCGTCTTCATCAGACTTTTGGTGTTACAATATTTATATAGTTTCGATTTAGATTCCATCCCATAGCAATGTCACGCTACTCAAGATGATGTACCCAGGCAGACGGTCTTTTTGATTTAGCACCAGTAAGCCCGTCACGGTGTCTCTGAACCATTACATCATGACCGCTGGGTGCACGCGCGTGCTGCGGCCGCCGACATAAAGCTACGTACGCAATATTTTATATATGCAGATATAAATGTATGTATATTAGATAACCTGAACTATAGCTAACTGAACAAGGGGTGTAAGGGTTCCTCCGCACAACAACTCACCGGACCCAAGCCAACCTCACCAGCTTGTGGTGCACCCTGTTAATCAACAAACGAGGCTCTGGCTCTCACCAACACGCATTGGGCCAGCGTGGTGGGAAATGGCTCAAATGTCCCCATATGAACCCCTACAAGCTACAGGCCCTGGCGATGCGGCAGCGCAGGACCGGTCAATTTGAGAATCTTTTGAAGAAGCCTTTGTCCAGCTGTGGACGTCTATCAGCTGATAATGATGATAGCTGACTATTACTAGCTGATCCTTGGTACATTTGTCTAATACCAATTAGGCGAGTTAAAAGATATGGCTTACTCGTGTGGCCCCGATAGGCCACCTGACCTAATTTAACAATGATCCACCATCTAGAGTCGAGATATCTGGCGGAGACATCTATTTACATCTAGCAAAAAGACCTTAGAAGCGAGTGTTAACCGCTCATGTCGCATCTCCCACTTCCGCACCGCGTCGCTGTAGTGTGAGCGCAGCCTAATGCGGTCACGGCGGCCACTTTCTCCGCCCCGATATGGTGAGGCCGGCTGCTGTAGAAACCGCGCGGACACAACTGTTTACTGTTCTTGTGAAGCCCTACACGTAGTGTCGAGTGATGTATACTGTAGCATAGCCACATTACAACTATTCCATCCCACATATGCACACATATAGACACATAGTTAGACAAACATGCGATATTCTAAACGTATACAGCTATTTATTATAATACTTCATCGCCATCATCATCATCATCATCAGCCGATAGACGTGCACTGCTGGACATAGGACTCCCTCAAATGTTTCCACATCGTACGGTATCGCGTCGCTCGCGTCCGGTGGGTTCACGCCATTCTCACCGGATCCTCGGTCTAAAGGAATTGACTTATACGAAAGAGAGAATTTCAGTA
Source organism: Troides aeacus (assembly GCA_033220335.2). Taxonomy (NCBI): domain Eukaryota; kingdom Metazoa; phylum Arthropoda; class Insecta; order Lepidoptera; family Papilionidae; genus Troides; species Troides aeacus. Next base: position 12,243,504 of record CM067278.1, read on the forward strand.
ATAGAAAAAAATTTGCTCGCTCTCAGTATAAATTCATGGCATTAAATATGAAAGTGGAAATTATATATTCACTTGCATTTAAATGAGCTTTACATACAATGTTGTTTTCACAACGACTCCGAATATTCTTAAATTACAAATATCAAATATTATACCTCACACACGATGATATAACAACACACACAAACTTGGATTCGTTCGTGGTCGGGCCGTAAGATAAACAATTTAAATATTCTACCATGTCGAAACGGAAGTACAGTTCGCACCAAATATCTGATTTCGTGGTTACTCAATCGGTTTGTAATTATACTCCGGCACGGGTGCGCCGGGCGGCCGCTGCCGGGGCACGCCGCCGCTGCGGGGCCTCGCCGCCGCTGCGGGGCCTCGCCAGAGATCACCGACGCGATGTTGGAAATTTCATTGGATTTTGAACCAACCAACTTCGAATAAATTGAACGGTGATAAGAGAATGTTTAAATGTATTACCGATTAAGTTATTGGTAAAAATTAATTGTATTCTCGTACTCTGGTAACACGACGTAGATCTTTTTGTTTTTAACACGAAGGACACTTGTCACTTATAAATAAGTATTTCTGCATCTCACAGAAATAATAGAAAATTATGTAGAACTTTGACAAAGCAAAATGCATCATTCCGATTAGTTTTTCATCTATATTGTGTGTTTAGTAGTTTTTTTATAGATATTATTATTAAATGTCATGTATTTCTTTGGGACTACGTCCAGCAGTGGGCTTCTGACAGATGATGGTCGCGATATTACTTTTTTTTCCCCTCTTGCATATTCATTATATTTGGAATCATGAAACACACGCGGTATTCATAAAACTTTCCACGCTCGTAACTTTGTTGTAAGAAAACAATTTAAAGAAATGTTATAATTTATTCATAGATTCCATTCAAACTTTCAATATTTTAAAAACCATGATTATTGGTTAAATAATCGATTGTATTAATTTGCAAGTAATTATAATAAGTTTCGTATAATGACTGAACCAAAGTCTAATTTATAATAAGTTATATAATAGTTCCTCAAGTTTAACAGGCAGGCACGCAGGCGCGCGAGCGCGCAGGCGCGCAGGCGCGCAGGCGGGCAGGCGGGCAGGCGGGCAGGCGGGCAAGCGCGACTTTTTACGCGTTTATTTAAAAAAAAAAACAATTGCCTCACTTAATAGTAAGTGCTGCGTCCGTTTATAACAATAGTGCTAATTAAGATGACGTACACCGTTTTCACATTCAGTTTATCTTTTCAGGACACAAACGGACCGAATCAAAGGAAACAATATTAACATGTGAGATGATTTCTTTACATTTATTTCATTTGCTATGACTTTCCATATTTTTACATAGATTTTAATTTTTTATATTTTCACGCCTTTTTCCCAGTAGAGATAAGCAGAGGTGCATATACACCCACTTTTCGCCAGATGTGGTCAGAGTAGGTCCCCTGTAACAGGGGGCGAGCCTGTTGCCACATTATTGGGACCACCACACACACACACACACACAAAGATGATTTCAGTGTGCGGGTTTCCTCACGATGTTTTCCTTCGCCGTTTGTATCTCGCTGCTGTAACTAAACTTCACAAATGTACATAACTTAAATATTAAGTCATCGGTAAATGCCGAGGTTCGAACCCGCGATCTTCGGAATGAAAGCACGCTCTAACCATTAGGCCAGCGTGCTACTATTATGATAGATAGACTTTAACATGTGACAATTTTATTAGTTAAGCTATTATTGTAATTTTTTAACTTAGTAGTATATATTAATAATATGTGTGTATCCGTTTCACACAAATTCATACGCTCCATATTAGCGGCGGTGTTTTTAAGAGCGATTTCCCGCAGAAAAGTTTTAAATATCCTATTCGTAAAGTATAGCTTTATGTCTATCTTCTTTAAGTTTATATTTTGCTTGCCATATTATTATGTACAAACGAGTAAATATCCCTTTTAGATTTGAAATTACAAGGCCGAATGAAACGTTTACTTGAGTGCGCGCACGACCAATGCGACGCAACTTAGCGTTTTGAAAGAAAACTTTACACAACGTCGCACTTGTAAACCCATGAAATCACATGAATTTAAATATTAAAAGACCTAGATGGTAACTAACATCTTTTCGATATATGTAATTGGGAAAGAACTTATTACCGTTAACTTGCTGCAACTGTTAAAATGTATCTAAGATCAGACACACGAATCTTACAAACCCTAGTTTTCTTCGCTCAGGTATAAACTAAAGAAAATGTATCAAAATAAAATTATAAACATATAAAAACATCACAGAAGTCGCAAAATATAAATGTTCCTTCACTTAAATTTAGGTATATATTTTTAGGGCACTAGAACATTAGAGACTAGAACTAGTTAGTGAAATTAACTCAAGTTTTACTACGAACTTAAAATAGTACAAGTATAAACTTACTAACACAACAATGTTACGGGCACATGTATCACATACCATCGCGCCAAGGACAATTAACAATTAATTAAAAGCCACTGCAAATGATAACATCCGGCTGCGCACCGGCCGCGCCGCCGCACCGCCGCGCCGCCGCGCCGCCGCGCCGCTTTACTCTAACACTTAATGCACCGTATCGCGCTTTCATCGGGCTCCGAGTGATGTGGCCGAGCATTTCCTGAATCAACATTACATACTTTCCATCCTATAATTTTTCCCCGCTCCAGTTGCCATGGCAACGGTCCCGGCTACAACGTACACGCTCGCTGACGAAACTATTAATTCCACTAATTTCATAAAACATTTGATTGGTTCAAAATGTTTTGAAAAGATGTCACCACTTCCTGTTAACTAATCTTGTCATTCAAAACTTTGTTAATAAAAACGTAAAATGATCCTCCGTATTACAATAAATATGTAAATACTTTTGTATTTCCATAGTAAAATGTATTACTTTTATCAAACCCGATATTCGCAATGAAGATTTGTATAAAACGTTGTATCGGATTAACCGGATTTACAACCGCGACAAAATCAATAAGACAATAGCTCTCAAAGTAGGATTCGAAGCCGCGACCCGCAGCGGCGATAGAGAGCAGCATGCACAATAGCCGCCGCCGCCGCCGCCGCCGCCGCCGCCGCCGCCGCCGCCGCCGCTCCGCACACGCGCCGCGACGCTCTACGACACCTCTCTACTTGCAAATACTAAGACAATCGTGTTTTAAGTTCAAGCTATTAAGTAAGCCAGTAGCATCCTCTGCAATGGGGGCATCAGAGCGTCCAGTCGCCTGACCCCGAAGCTTAATCTAATCGCATTATACATATACATATAGTCAGTCTCCTAACGTCGACTCCGTCTAACACCGATTGTTTAATATACAGCCTACGGCACGATTTAAATAATTACAGTTATTGATATAATATAAACTGATCTACATTTAAGTAGTGATGTAAGTGCGTGATAGCCTGTTCACCACTTGGAGAGGAGCCCCTGCACAAGCCCCTTTTTTGCTGTATTTGAATGCTGTACTTCGTTGTAAGATTTGGCTGCTGAATAATTTGCAATCGGAATTTAATTTCAGTGTACAAGTTATACAGGGCGAAAGGTAATAAGTATAAGAGATCTGAAGGGGCTGAAGTATAGCTCGTATCCTATCTATCTATGTGTGGAATACCCCACCCAACAACAATGGTTCCGTAGTTATTAATTGTCTAAATATTTTTCAAAAAATTCCCGATTTTCTAGGAAAAAATTTGATAATTTTATTTCTACAAAAATTTGATGTAATAATTATTGTATAATCATTGTTTTATTGAATTAAATTAATATTCATCACTTAGAGCTTAATAATTATATATTAGGTTCTCTGAAAGTGGCGACAGTCGAAAATAAGCCGTCACACTTACATTTTTATTTAGTCTGAAAATAATATTTTATTTATAAAGAATACGTATAAAGCACGTAAATCAGTACCTCACTTCAATACCTATCCGACAAGGTATAAGAAAGTATATAAAGTTTTCAAAAATTTAGAAAAAAAAAAACCACTTGTAATAAAACCAAGTACCATGAAACATCAAACTGTGGAGACTTATAACAGCAGACGCCGCGCCGGCCCTTAATGTGACCATTTTGTTGTTGTTGTAAGACGTGCGAGCTTGTTGTTGTCGTTTTAGATATTGAGTTCAGAGCAAAACATGTCATGCAATGTCATTCTTAGGTAATGAGTCAGTAGGACGGCTAAGATTGAACTAGTTTCGTGGGCGGGCGTTCGTTATCGTTGTCTTCTTCATTCTGAATAGTTACACTTTTCCATACCAAATAAATTTAATTTCAGTGGCGGATTACGCTGACATTTTGATTTAGTGATGCAAATTCTTTACGAGCACTAAGAGAATATTAGCTACGTTTTCCAAATCGTCACTTACCAAGTCATAGAGTGTTTGCCGCGGCGTATCAACGCGTCAGGGAAGCTGGCAGCGTTCAACAGAGGCGACATGACGCAGGTAGGCCACGCATCTACGATACTGAAGAGGAAGAAGGAATCATAGACCATTTTGTTGTAGACCCGACTACGTCAACCACGGTCGTGGCAAAATTGCTGGGTTTAATGCAATGGAAAGTGTGGTTTAATGTGCACATGGCAAGGCTCTACCCCTACCATTTTACACCGGTCCAGGCCCTGGAGGAAGGAGACTCTGCAAGAAGGCAAGACTTCTGCCGTTTTATGCTGCCTGCAGACTTAGGAAATTATAATTTTCTCATCAAAATATTGTGGACTGATGAATGGAACTTTGTCAGAGACAGCATAATAAATTTTCATAATAGATATTACTGGGCTCTGCGAGGTGAAAATCCTCACGTGATTAGAGAAGGGGCGCACCGGCGAAGATGATCCGTAAACGTATGAATGGGCATAATTCATACTTACTGGACAGGCCCAGTCTTCTTGCTCAACAATTTAAATGGAGAGACGTACGAAGATTTTCTTCGAAATATTTTTTTTAATTATCTGGAGGTATATCCATTGGAAACTATTATATAAGAGAAATATTGTTCCGGCACGACGGTTTATCCTCTTTCCTTCAGCGATGGATGGTGGGAGATGGGTCAGCGAGGTCGATCGATGGCCCGGACCAACACCGTCACCCCCAAGATGTCCTAATTTAACACGTTGCGATTATTACTTATGGGGTCACATCTAATATCAATCTTTAGTGTACACAACACCAATTAACTTGTTAGAAGATTTAAAGTCACGCGTCATCGCCGCTGTTGATAAAATAAGAGAACAGCTCACAGGCCGAGTCACTCGATCTGACTTAAGAAAAAGGCTTAGTGCTTGTATCAGAGACCGTGGCCGTCATACATACATATATATCACGCCTCGTTCCCAGTGGGGTAGGCGTCAGTTTGAGCAAAATTGAAATTAATTGACACTTTAAACTTTTACTCTGAACTCAATATCTAAAACGGCAACAATAAACAAAAGGGTCACATTAAGGGCCGGCGCGGCGTCTGCTGTTGAGTCTCCAGTTTGATGTTTCGTTGTACTTGGTTTTATTACAAGTGGTTTTTTTTTTCAAAATTTTTGGAAACTTTATATACTTTCTTATACCTTGTCGGATAGGTATTGAAGTGAGGTACTGATTTATGTGCTTTATACGTATTGTTTATAAATAAAATTTTATTTTCAGACTAAATAAAAATGTAAGTGTGACGGCTTATTTTCGACTGTCGCCACTTTCAGAGAACCTAATATATAATTATTAAGCTCTAAGTGATGAATATTAATTTAATTCAATAAAACAATGATTAAACAATAATTATTACATTAAAATCTGTGTACAAATAAAATCATCGTATTTTTTCCTGGAAAATCGGGAATTTTTTGAAAAATATTAACACAATTAATAAATCCGGAGATATTGTTTTAGGGTGGGGTATTCCATACATAGATAGATAGGATACGAGATATACTTTATCCCCTCTAGATATTACACCCTATATACTGATCGGTGTACAGTGTACGACACCGGTCCGTGTTTTCATGCGGACATACGAGTATACAAAGTATTCGGCGAGGAACGCGCGCGGCCGCGGCGATTGCCAGAGGCGTAAACAAGTGCGCGCAGGTGCGCCGCTATGTGGGCCAAGGATGTGTCGTCGGCCGCCGCACCGCACCGCCGCCGCACCGCACCGCCGCCGCACCACCGCCGCACCGCACCGCCGCCACACTGACTAATAATCCCAAGGCTGGGACTCGGATCCACATCTCCTACTAGGAAAAAGTCTAAAACAATTTCCTTCACACTGACTAAACGCAATTCGGTGGATGTCGCCGTCTCCAGCAGATATTTGTTTTGTATGTTCGTTTCCTCGTGATATTTACCTTCGCTGCAAATCTCTGCTCAGTGACAATCGAAGCCGCGCCTCCTTGACATGTACTCGTACAGATTAATAGATAAATATGTTTTTCCCGCCATAAATATTTCGTTTAATGCTCACGGTGCCGTTGCCGATGGCACTGCCGCGGCTGCTGGCACCGTGTCGCCCCGGGCCCGCCACCCGCGCCCCAGCGAGGGTAAGTCGGTGCTCAGTGGAGTGCATCAGTGTACAGTATTTGCATCGCAGTGCAATTTTCTAGCGCGGAACTTGCGTCGCCCGCCGTCAGACGTCTCGCGCTCGTGTGCAACTTACTTTTTTACCCAGCGTTGCGCGTTGCGCGTTGCACGTTGCACGTTGCACGTTGCACGTTCCGCTCTCATAGCCCGGAGCAATTACTCACGATTGAGTGTTGCCGACGCGCCGGCCGGTGTGCGCGTGTGCGCGTGTGCGCATGCGCGTATGCGTAAGCGTGTTTGCGTCCGTTTGTAATTATCGAATCGGAAAGAAATCTAGTCACATTACATTGAGAGCGGCGCAGCATTAAACATTATTCAGTCATTTATCATATAAAATGATTAGCTAATTTAGAAGCAATCCTATCATGATACAAATAATATAAACTAGTTTAAATTTGAAGGATTTAAAAAAGGTTTATTTTTTTTTTTTTTTTTTTATATAGTCACGCCTTTTTCCCAGTAGGGGTAGGCAGAGGTGAATAAACCACCCACATTTCGCCAGATGTGGTCAGATTAGGTCCAGTGTAACAGGGGGCGAGCCTGTTGCCACTTTATTGAGGCCACTCCACGCACACACACAAAGATGATATCAGTGTGCGGGTTTCCTCACGATGTTTTCCTTCACCGTTTTGTATCTCGCTGCTGTAACTAAAGTTCACAAATGGTTAGAGCCTGGCTAGATGCTGAGCGCTGGCCTAATGGTTAGAGCGTGCGGTTTTCATTCTGAAGGTCGCGGGTTCAAACCTCGGCATGTACCAATGACTTAATATTTAAGTTATGTACATTTGTGAACTTAGTTTATTTTAGAAGGCATAAGTTACTGTCTTCTAGATGGATTAGACGTGAGAGCAAGCAATACGCCTCTTCTAATTAAAATGATATGCACAGCACCAAGTTGTAATCGTCAACTTCAAAAATTATATGTTAAATCACATCACCACAGTAATTTCACTAGCTACGGCTCCCTTCAAAACGAGACAGTATAACGTTTGCATAGTAATGTTCGTTAGCTGCAATAGATGCTGCATCGGTATCTACCTAGACGGTCTCCGGCTACATGGAGCTGTCACCAGTAAAAAGTGAAAAGTACCCTATTATTATACAAACTCTTACACGAAAGAGAGCCTGAAGTGACGTATCGACAGGCAGGGCGGCCAGCCGCGGCGATACCGGGGTAGTTAGGAATAACTTTATGCATATTATATTGCAGGTTACACAATGTATTGACGATCACCACCAGCAGTCCAACCGCTGGCGGGTGTCGAGTCGTGCGCACATTTATACATAAGTCACGAAGCGATCCATCATGAGCGAGCATTATTGAGCGTCGTTACCTGTCGAGCACTCCGAGTGCCGACTAATGAGATCATGAAATTAACCGGATAAGAATAGTCGAGTGCAGTGTAAAGCGACGCTGCACCATTACACAAATTTGTTTAATCTTTAATTCCCATCAGCCGCTTCGGCGCGATCTTTACTTATTCATGATCCATCTCAATTATGATAAAGTTTCTCTTTATTTCGGAATGTTTTTAAAATACTTATTCCATTTGAGATGGAACTGCCTTCGTGTTAGGAGATACCTGTACCTTTTCCAATTGTAAATAAATAATCTAAATTAAGTACTTAATAAAGACACCTGTGCACCAGCGGAAATAAGTCTCAAGTCCATAACACCATATTGTGCCGGTTGTTGCTTTCGAGGTTACTTTGAGGATGTCATATCTAAAAGTTATTCTCATAATTTATATGCAAGGCAGTGGCAACTTATGCGACTTGTTCTCGCTTGTTTGTTTATCCATTAAGAGTAAACAATGTGTAATGCACGTTTACAATCTTGTACAACCTAACACTTGTAATGAGCAAGGCGATGCTAGGCCTGTCAGTACAGGAAGCGTCGCCGCAATGCGGAACCGAACCCGCGCCTTTGTCTAGCCGCTCGTGCGCGCTGTTCTGTTGTGAGAACCAACGGGACTTCGCCGATCGGTTCACCGGTTCATTTCGTTGCGCCTGAGAAAAACCGGAAAAACGTCTGGAGCTGGTGCGCGTGCGCAGTGCGGTACAATCGCGCGCGCGCGCCGACATCTCTCCGCTCCTATTGTTCATTTTTATTGGTTTTGTTTTGTTACCAGTTATTATATATTTGTCTATTCATAATATTGAACTGCACTCAATATCAAATTTGTCCGCAGACCAGTGCATTTGTATGTATAACAATTATAAAACTAGCAGCACTTCCTCGCCCGCTTTGTTGACCGTAAAACCCCTGCAACTCCCTTTGAGGAATGAATTTTGTTACATCCTTAGCTGACCTCTGAACGGCACAAGCGACACATCTACCTAACTGTTGAGTGCTCACGTGTAATCTCGGGCATCTCGTGATGAGTCGCATACACATATATGTACTTCATTCATTTTCATACATTTGGTATATTTTTTGAAGAAACCCTTTTTCATATATTAATTTTTTTTATATATATGCGCAGTATCTTGATCAATGTCACAGAAAAAGCTACTTTTCTTTTTCTGAGGATTTTCTAACTTGGATCGAGTTAGGTTATTCAAAAGTTTAGAAGTATATTTATATTGTAGAATTTAAAGTACTAGCGCAATACCTAGCTACTAAAAGTTTGCTCCACTTTAAAGATTGTCACTCCTTGTCGCATCAGCTGCGAGCCGGTTACAATGATGCACCAGTTACGTGCCACGACATTCCGCAATCAAGTTATTGTAACAGTGCCAACTGACACACTTGGCACTACGGACGTGTTATCTATTGCCAAGGGTCGCGCAGGTTGCCCAATCGCATCTCACCGTCCGACATACCACACCTTTCTCTCGAGCATCTCACCTGATTGCATATGATTATGTTGCTATGTCATAATCTCCTCAAGAGTAACTTACTTTTAAGTTTTTTTTTTCCACGAATGTCGTCTTTAAATATTTTTACTTTATGGCAGAAAGTTTTTGTTCAACTTTCATAGTATTGTTAGGTTCCAATGGAGCGTAGGTTATTAACACGCTGCTGCTCTAAAGTTCCATGTTCTCATAATATCATAAGATAAGAAAATTGTGTGAAAAATAATGACTATCCTAAATCTATGACTCACCGTGCTGGCAGGGTGCGCAGGGTGGGCGTGGTGGGCGGGCAGCAGCACGACCGGCGTGGGTGGCAACTTCCTGGTCTTGCGCACACCGGCTGGGCGGCGGCGAGCGCTGCTGCCCAGCACCGCCTGGTGCCGGCCCAGCCAGCGCGTCACCAAAGTCTCCTTACTGTTCGCGCTGCCGAACTCCGCTTCCTCCTTATACAAGAAACGAGGTATTCATTATCTTCACGCAACAAAAAAACAATTAATCGAAATTAATGCAAAAGTATGCCGGATACAAACCAACAGAAAACAGCATATAAGTGATAATGACTCCTGGTTTACAAGGACAACGTGCACCATCTCGCGAAACTCCTTATAACTCCAATTGTATGTCAAGCATGCGCGGAGCTTGCCGCATTATACATTGTTTCTTTATTTAACGTCTACCCATAAAAAGTAAGTATTCATATTATGCGGATATCGCGAGCACGAGCTCGAATGACTGCAGCTGGGGATACGTTTATATATCGCAGCAGTTTCATTCGCGGCTCACGTAACCACTGGCGCAGATTCAAATTCATACAACTGTTGTCGGAGACCAGCTACACCAGACCAGCCCGCTCTTAGTTTGAATGGGTAAAAGCGTTTACCAATATTCTTAGGAAAAAAGGCGATGAGAAAACTCACTTTCTTTTTCTTTAATGTGTCCCCTTGCAGCTTAGTCTCCAATTCCTTACAGAGCTCGTGGTTCCTCATCTTCTCGGGGTCGTGCGGCTTCTTAACCTCGTCCACGTGTACGACGCACGGTTGCACTTTAAACGCAGGGTCGAACTGGTTGTGGTTGTACGCCTGCTTAGGCCGAAAGCACGAGCAGACCCTCTTAGAGAGGTAGTAGATACTGGCGACGCAGACCAGGCAGTGTGTCACCGCGATGATGAGCAGCGCGATGTTTGTAAGGACCGGCGTCCACGCCTGCATCTCATCCTGTGGAAAGATGTATGGTATCAAAGAATTTCCTAACTTTGTATGAAATTATGATATAGTTAAAGTAAGGTCATATGTGAACTTTTGAGGTTTTTGTAAAGCAAATTAATAATTAATAGAAATTAAATGACTATAGGTAAGGAGCTGGATGTTCACAGCAGCAGAGTTATCATGTACTCCTGCGCTCATCCCATTGCGAAGTATCGATTAGATAAGTAAACATTTATCGTTGACGGGTCTCACTTAGAGATCATCTATAAAAGGGAGAATTCCTTCTGCTTTTTTTGTTATAAAACAATAATACAAAAAAAATAAATAACTTTGAATACGATACATTTATTATAAGACTATAGCGCAGATAAAAAGCTAGTGTTACGGCACGCCATCTCCGAGCGGCTCGCTCAGCTTCCGCAACGCGACGCTATTGTGAGTCAACTCATCGCATTTATGAGATAACTGTTAAACAGTTAACTAAATGCTTTGACAATAGGTACGGTGAATAGTCTAGACGCTTCCCGAGCCTGTGGTAACGGTACCGGGCCACTCGGCTCTGCTGAGTACCGAGATCTGTTCAGCTGATGCGGAAACGGATGTCGGTCTGTTAACGCGACGCATTCACAACACTCGTTGAACGAGCCGAGCACCAGCACCAGCCCTCGCGATGTTTAAAGATAATTTTAATCTTTCTTCTGTATTTATATTGAAGAACATTGCAAATTATGTTTCAGTATCTTATTCCTCATTGAAATCTTTACAGGAAAGAACAATGCACGGATTGAATGCCGTATATCACACCACACCGCGAGACGGCGGAGCTTTACAGACAAACGCACTGTGCCCAATAAAAATAAATCCATAAATTAAAAAAATCATAATAACTTCATACTTATTTATTACTACACCAATACATGCCTTTGTATATCTATAAATATGTATGTGGAAATATAAATTTAAAATTGTGATTCGAAATGAGCAGATCTATCACTGGTTCAGTCTACTGCTGGTCCAGGTGAGGAATTTGCGCATTGCCTCGTTTTAACGTATTTTATTAACAATCTACTTAGTATACGACAATGCGATAACGATGTCCTGTATGATATCTACTCCTCCGTCACTTTAACTTCAGTGTGAAATTACGATTAAAATGATAACAATTCCAAGAATAGAGCAATAGATATCCCATTTTACTGGCGTATTGCGATTGCCCATCCGGCAGGAGGATGTTCAGCTGTGGACATCAAGGAGCTGAAACGCTGTATGTGTGCTCGTGTCAGGCCACGTGTCGTAGGCATTGATAACGCTACTTCCCAACAGATCATTTGGTAACTGCGACGTTCCCACAAGCCGCGGTGGAGGCTCCCGACCGCTAAGTGTATATGCAATAGTCGCAGTGCGAGTGACCACGTTTGCACGATTATACAGGACTGCTTGTGACTGTTCGCGCTCGCAGGAGTACAGTGCAGTAGCTAGGTTAGTAGTGTGCAGACGTTACTGTGGGTCTATAAAGAAACAAGTTCAGTTCCAATGCTAAAGCTGTAATAAATAAGAGATATTAATTTTTATTGCAATGATACTGTTTGCTGATTAAATTTGTCTGTGGTGTCCTTAACTTGAACTAGCTAGATTTAATTTAATACAATATTCTTATCCAAAGAGGTTTTTTTCAAATAAATATTACTCGTAGTGACTATGGTCACCCTAATCGCATAGTTGCGTGCGCTGTCGGGATGCGCGTGCCGGGTTACCTCTGATTACTGTAACATCACTAGTGGAGTCCGAGAGCATTCTGAGACGCGGCAGCATCCTGCATAGGAATCTTACGGTAGCTAAAATTATTAACTACCAACCTTGTTTTAAACGCCTAGCACCACCGGAAGACAGAAAGAGTGTTTGAACTTTAAACATTAGACTCTTGGTTTTTCTGACCATTTCGATATGCCAGTTATTTCACGAGCTACAGGTACAGATTGATAATGATATAGACCCATACGTACAGGACCTTCGGTAATCGATGCTTCGAGTGATAAGCAAAAGTATACACAACTGCAAGATCTCATTATAAAGACTATTTTATCGTTTCCTAGCTGCTATCCACCACCTTTGATGGCTACAATACCCTCGTAACCCCTTTTGGGGAAGAAATTCCTAAAATCCATTCTTAGCTGAGCTCAAAACGGCAAAAGCAATATCTCTATCAAATCTTAAATGTTTGTGTCTAATAGTTTCAACGATCTCGTGATGACCCAGTAAATTTCTCTGTATATCCTGCAATATATAGAGATGTTAGTACTTTTCTGGATGAAATCTAGCTCAGTCTCATTATTTGTAAAGTTAGAACTCCTCGTAGCAATTAAAATACTTACTTTATAGGTAACTACTAGTGATAGATTTCTTGTTCCGAAGACGGTCTAGGTCCGTAGCTCCATTTGCTGCCGCCAGTACGTAGTGCGCAAACATTACCGTATACCAGTACCAGTACCAGTCTGACGGGCGCTGTAGCTAGTAAAATTACTGGGTCGCGAGACTTAACATGTTATGTCGTGTCGTTGTGTATATTATTCTAACTAACCCTGCTTTGTTATGGGCAGGCATATTGACCAGGAACGTCTCGTTCGTCTTGTAGTTTCTTCGTATAAAGTATCGTTTATTGCATAAGTAATATTGGGTCTCATGCGCGAACTCACCTCGAAGGTGGCTCGCTGCGGCGGCTGGCGCAGCGAGTCGCGCTGCAGGCCCGTCGCGGCCAGCACTGCTGCGCTGTTCCCGCACGCCAGGCACAGCAGCGACAGCGCCAGGAACGCGCTCAGCAGCGGACCGCCCCTGCCGGCACAACACCATCATCACACCACTGCTCCTTATACAACAAGCCGGTGATACCACCGTCAGACCCATCTAGCTGTAATCGATGCGCCAGTGGAGATGTTTACACTGCTGATGTTACGTATAGTTGAAAGTTAAAAATATATAAATAGGAGAATATTAAGTTCTATATTAAACTACTCCTCATTACATTACACGTTAGATATAGCGACGCGTTTTTATTACTTTGGTTATAGTTCCATAGATGTTTTGCTCTGTAGACTCAGGCTATTAAGAATAGGACTAAGTAAGTTAAGATAAGTAATAAGCTCTTCCTGTTCTAAAGGGTTTTCGGGTTCGTGGGCTTTGAAGTTGGGGTCCTCATTACACAAGAAGTACGAGGGTGCCGAGGACGGCAACAATACTCCGTGGGACGTGTTTTAAGTGTAGTCCGGAAGGCACCGATGCGTTCCCTAGGAAATCCTAGCGCCTCCCTCAACACACTGGGGATAACCACTGAGGAGGTTTTAGTGGATAAAAGTCGCGCATTACTTTATTTCCCCCCGGAAGCGGGGTATCTTTTTAGAAAATTTCTCTTGATAGAAAAGGTTTATAGATGTATTAAAGATATTAAATCCAATTTCTCTTACAATTGCTCTACTAAAGCGTTCTTACAGCGATGTTTATAGAATACTGATTGTGGGTAGAAATAGGAGCTGCAGCGGTTCCTAGACGGTTTCCGACAGCAGAAACCTGTCACCGTTAAAGAATAATGGAGCTAGATTCACACCACAAATAATACATATCTGTTTATTTTCCATACTTTTAATAATTTTAAATGTATCTGTTAACTGAATAAATAACTGAGATGTTTGATTAGTTCATTATGGATACTTTTGTAGGGTTGTGAAGCAAATTGAACGAGAGATTTGAACAGATTTTCTTCTTAATTTTCCAATAATAACATGCTGCTCTATAACGCGATGTAATGCTATAAAACGTATGCGCCAGTGAAAGCCAGGCGCGATCGCTATCTGAAATTGCCACGTACAGAAGTACAGCTTGCCGTTCGACGGATGATAATATACATCGATTACTCGATGAATATACTTTCTCACCGCTACTACTATAGGTATGCGAAGTTATGTAAAAATAAATATGTAATGTATAAATGCAGGTAATCTACATTGGAAATCTAGGCAGGAACTGGCGCAACGGCTGCTTCTTTATCCGTGCAGTAGTGTGCAAACAATACCTTATTCCGGTTTCAAATTTCCTGTAGCTAGTAAAATAACTGATAAGAAACAAGTCATGGATACCGTTACATTGTTTTCAGCGGTGATAACACTCGTTACATTCGAATTAAGTAAAAGCTCGTTTATATTTACTTATATTATCATAGTGTTCTCGCGCTACTTTTTTAAAATCCGCAGCATCCGGGAAATTGAATCGTACGGGTAACGAAATAGGATAGAGATTTGAATGTTCAAGTGATCAATATAACACAAGGGACGTCGGGGAAACTGGTGAAAGCAGTACGTGCTCTTACATCTCATCCGGCCGCTGGCAACTTCTCTACATCAAGTTAATCGCGAACGTTTTTTCTTTATTTCAGCTTATTACACAAAACGCGGTTTATTTCATTTGTAAGAGATTGGATATATTAAGTAACATTAGACGTTGCTTATGCTTATATAAGTTATACGGTTCACAATTTACTTACTTTTTAGCAATGTATATAAAAGTATCATACACGTCAATGTCCACTTTCTTTTCGTAAATTTCTATCACGAGCCATTGGACGTATTCACCAAATTTAACATTAGCCTTTGTATACATTTGATAGACTATGGCAAAACAGTACATCCGTGTCCTGTCGATACACTTCACATATAACTACAGCCAGTACATACCGTCAATGTCCAAAAACATTCTAACAAAAGTTCGACTAGTTATTACATTGAAATAGATGGAAAGCAACAGTAAACATCTTAACGTTACGATTGTTTATTGAAATTACTATTTCGCACATATTACAGTTATAAGTTATATATTTTGTATAACTAAATTATATAAGTTGCATGTTAAGCTAAATTAAACTGTTTGATGGCTAAATTAAAACAACTTAGCCGTCAAACAGTACTTACAACAAATACTTACAACTTTAATACTGTTTGCAATCAACTACCACCTATCATCAGGTCGCAAATTGTAATATCGGGACAATTATAGAAACATATCGCATTCCTCTTAATGACTGGAATTTAAATGAAATTATCATATAAATAAGATTACGACTAAACAAGCACTCGAAGCATACCGATACATCGATGAGTACATGTGAAAATATCCGGCTCAGTTGATAGGAACATTGGAAGAAAGCTTCGCGCCGGTGTCGCTATACTAACAGAATTTAAACGCGAATCTTCAATACAAACAATGGTTTTATAGTTGTATAGTAAAGTATAACTAACTGTTATTACTGCATTCTGCTATGTACGAGTACAACAAACGCTACGTCTGAGACAAAAGGTTACACTATCAGTGTCAATGTGCCAATCCTATTCAAAAGGAATATTTTGCAAATATTTCTGCGTTTTAGTTACTAGTTTTACTAGACAGAGAATTATCGTTATTATTATTGCTGATAGTTGATCTTAAACACTGACGTAATAATTGAGGTTGGTAATAGGTCCTTCCCTGTTAAAGATCGATCCTGAGGAGCGATTTGTAATAGGTCCTTCCCTGGTAAAGATCAATCCTGAAGAGCGATTTGATAGCGTAATCATTTTTTTACAAGAAAACAACGAGTTGATTGAAATGGTTACTTATTGGTATGTGTTGTATAATAGGTTATCACAACTGTTGAAGGTGTTTATGTAAAACTAATTTACGTCTATTGAACTGAGACAGTAATATTATTAACTACAACGGCCCAAACTGGAACATAGTCATATTTGTATATTTGATTTTAAAGGCACAATGTGTTGATACCGTCTTATGTACACTGAACAGAAACGAAGCACTAGTAATTTTTTGACGTCAATATCTATAATATTAATTAATGATAGAACTTGAAAAGTCATAAATTTTCATTGGTCACCCTTTTCCCTCTTTTATCCTCTGTGCAATCATAATATATAGGAAACATGTGGGAAGCGCGTATCAAACGTAGAACACGCAAACCTCCGCTGAGGAAGCGGAACTACCACCAAATTTCTTTGCATACCATAAACCTGTCACGAATATCGATTATTGATCCAATGGATCGGAAAGGTTTCAATGAAGCACAAAATTATATGTACGATAAACAATATAAAACTTAGCTCCTGACAAGGTAATACCTACCAAGCTCGTTTATGTTTACTAACCATTAATAATATTAACATTAACAGTTTTTTTAATTAACTCTGAGTAACCACACTACAGCACCAACAACCTCGTTGTGTTTTAGCACCATGTAGAGTGGTGATCAGAGATAAGCTCGTCATCTATTATATATAAAATAAAAACAGCAAACCATTTTGTAACGGAGATTTATTATAAATCACTTGCGCTGTGTACAGAAAGGAAACTAAGTTTTAATAATAAAGTAAGTATCCTGGATTCATGGACACATAGCCACCGAGCTGTTCCTTCCTGTTCTCTTTAACGTGCAACCGCATACCTACTCGCGGTTGCCTGTTTATTGGAAGCGCAACTAATTTATTTGACCAAATGGAACCCCTTAGGGTTGAAAAAATTGTTAAATATGTTGAGTTCTACAGTATTTCTACCCATGGAGAAGTTGTGGTTACTGTGCTCTCAGTTGTTATTAAGTTAGAGAATAACGTTACAGCCGCGGCGAGTATGCGGAAGCTCGCGACGTAACACGAAGTCACCGCCGGCAGCTTGCGTGCCGCGGCGACCGCGCCTCTCGGCCTGACCACTGCCAGGATTGACACATCTAAACATTGTTTTTGTATATAACACTCACTACACGAACAGGAAGTCCAGTTTTATTATGTCTTCTATGGATTAACGCATGAGCTCATAGTAATACCAATAGTAAAACAGCTGGGTCGAAGTAACCGTAACATTCTCGTCCAGAATATTCTGTACTGCAATGTCTTATGTCAATAAGGGTTACTAATATATGATACACTACATATGACTTTGGAATCGAACCTGGATCATGTTGTTAGGACGTTATCAAGTACAGAGAACTATGTTATTAAGTTCTATCTGGTTGTGAAGACCAATTTAAACTATAATATAACAATTTGTAAAGTATTACTCTCATTACAATTTATTGGCTACATGTCATCCAACTCCGTTTGATATTTATTTAACTACTCAGTAGTAAACACTAGTCAATATAGCCAGTGAACTTTCCCACATAAGTCAGAAAAGTTAAGTTTCTAACGTCACAAGTTATTTGTAGAAAGTAACGTAATGTTTATATCAATTGCGATCTAATCGTCGCTCCAGCGGTCTGTGATGATGGTCAGCGATAGTCATGCGAGATGTGGTCGGAGGAGTCTTCCTAACTTAGACGGTTTGTAAAGTTAAGTAGCTGAAAGTCAGTATTTCATCCCTAGTAGGCGGATCTCTTTCTCCTGGCTTCTAGATAAGCACATAGTACATTTGGAGGCAAGGATACACATGCACATTGAGATCTTATATTCTATTTATCACCATGAGCATTCACAAGCTTGGCGATGGAAAATGTAATGCGTACCATTGATTCGTGTGTTAGCACGACGTTAGTATCACATTTGAAAAGATTCCCTGTTTACTCGCACTGATGAAGAAACATCAATTTGTGGAGCTAATCTAAATTATGATGACATACATGTATACATGATCTGTATTATCATATCATGAAACATTCAACTCACCCGTTAGCCGCGCCGTTCAGTCCGTAGCAGTCGTTGACGCCGGCCAACACGCCGACCACACCTGCCACCACACCGATGCAACCAGCCCACAGCCCCGCACCCACCCTGGACAGGGCTGCACCCTTCACAACTGCAAGCGCTCCCGCGCCCACCAACAGGGCACCGAGGACCACTTGCGACAGTCCCAACAACACCACCACTCTTCTCCCACCGACGTCCTCATCACTGCCCGCCTCGACACTCTTCGAACTGACACTACATTCTTTCTTTTTCGGCGGCTTGGCGTTCTTCTGCGGCGTCGTGCAGATCAGCTGCTCGGTGGAATCCTCAGACTTGAGGCTGGACACGGTCGCCGCATTCGCGAACTCCCCGGCGACTATGGTTACGTTCTCCGACGATGAGGGCTCCAGTTCTTCGGCCATGTCGGCACATCACTCGCAACTGTTCGACGTCCGACCTGGAGACAGATGCGGCGCGCTAACACGAGTTTTCGGAAGGTACGGGCAGTGGCAAAAGTGTGTGGCAATCGCGATGCGTTCGCTCCGGAGCGACACCCGAGACCGACTGGCGCGCACCGACTGGCGCGCACCGACGCGCACCGACGCGCGCCGACACCGCCGCACCGCCGCACCGCGACGCCGCCGACACCGCCGACACCGCGACACCGCCACACCGCGACAGGTGAAAGTGCCGGTCCGGCACTCCTCGCCCGACGGCAAGGTGCCGCCGCGCCGTGGGGCTCACGCGGTGCACGCGCACCTAATGTAAACAATTAACCACTGCGCTCGCGGAGAAAGTACCGACAATCGAACACGCCGCGACGGGCTTGCTTATTGAAAGATTACAATCAGGAAATTCTAGATAAAGGAATTTAAGCAGAACGCTTAAATAGACCAGGGCCACTGGTCAGTGTACTTGCCCACTCGGTGCCGCAATCACAAACCCTCACGCCGCGCCATCACTGTTAAGCAACTGAAGTTTTATACAATTAAACGACGAGACGAGCGAGACGTTCACCTGACGGTAAGTGAGACGCTCGCTCATAACAACGTGGCACTATGTATACTACATTGCGCTCGTCGTCTTACACATAAGGTTGAGTCTCGTTACTCCAGTAATTGCACTAGCTACAGCGCCCTTCAAATCGGAACACTAATGTTTGCACATTGCTGCATGTAGGCTGCAATAGCCGTTGCGGTGATACCTACCTGGTTGTTTTCCTCCTTCCCGTATTGTTATACAGATTCCGCTACCTATGGTTGCTTAAGGTCAGCAAACAGGTTGTCCGGCGGGAGAAAGCGGCCGCGGTGCGCGCGCGCCGGCCGCGGCTCCGTCTCCGATTGCCCGCGCCGCTGCAATAGACACGATGAAAAAAACGCCTTATATAAAGTATTTGTTTATTACTTACTAAATACTAGTAAATACTAATCTCGCAATATAGAACAGGTTTCGGCGCAACTATTCTATTTATAACCCTTCCATCTATTTATATTTTCCCGAGGAGGTGATATTTTGCCAAAATTAAGAATGGACTTCAATTCACACTTTTTATTCCATATATTATTCTAATTACTGCCATATTAAATAATTAACATCGATTTTTTTACTGAGGCATAACAACGCGCTTCATGTCTCATTCAATGTTTTTTTTAAAACACTTACGCAGCCATAAAATTTTGCTGCCCTGGTCATCGTTCCCAGGCAATAGCTCATAAGTGTTTCCCTTAGGGGGTCCTCTTGCAGTATTTGCATTATATTTCCTTTATGAAACTCATCGTTAATTATTTGGTCGCAATTGTATTTGTCCAGAGGGAATCTGGGGCTATTTAATAATACCTGCTCAACAGTTTCTTCAGTGGTCTTCCCGCAGATACAGTTTGAATCAGCGGCTAGTTAAACCGATATGAGTATGATTTAATACCGATATATATATATATATATACTTTTTACTAGATATATATATCCAGTAAAAAGTTGGGAGCTGAGGTTTGAGTGGTTCACTCCCTTGAAAACTTTATATGCAACTTTTACATCCTGAAAAACAACTTGTTGATTCCATATTGCACTCCTCATTCCTTGCCATTTCTTTGCCATCGTTTGCTCTGTTATAGTTCTCTTTGCCAGGGATAGCGGGTAAAGATCATAATATGGCTCTTTTCTACGGGATATGTTTGCTTTTTTTAGTTATTCAATGTTGCAAGCACACAGTTTGATGTTAAAACTAGATCAGAATCAATTACCTTACACAAGCCCCCCGCAATTGTTCTCGTCACCAAGTTCAATAATGACAATATATATTATAGTTTTATATAGAAGCAACATTAAGAGTTTCTAATAAATTATCATATCTTATAGGAAACCAAGATTAAATTTCGTTTGGACTCATTTTGATAATACTCATCATCATCATAATAATCATTCGCAAGACGTCCGTTGTTGGACATTGGCCTCCACCAAACATTCCCACACGATCTGTTAGGGACTCATATGGGGGTATTTTGTCCATTTTCTGCCATGCTGGTCCAATGCGGGTTGGTGGGAGCCAGTGACTTGTTTGTTGACTATCAGGGTGCACCACGAGCAGGTGAGGTTGGCTTGGGTCCCGTGAGTTGTGCTTAATAATGTAAAATATATGCTGTTGGTTAACTTGTTCGTCACTCGTGGTTATTGTGAAGGCCTATGCTGTATTAGCACTGGACAAGGATGGACCGGTGTACAGAATACGATCAGACATAGGAGTGCACGTTTTCCAGCAACAGTTATAACAACAATGCAAATGACTGTTTCTTGCTACGCTCATGTCGGCGCCACCGAGGGAAAGGAGGAAGATCGTATGCTAATATTTATATCATGTAACTCTTACATGTGAACGGCTTATCGCGACCACGAACATCTAGACATGTTCATGTTCGTGATTGAGCGAAGATACGAAAACGACACATAACTCTTTTGTCGAACCATCACACAAGAAGACAACTGTCGTGTATTTATTTTAGAAGGATAAGATACGAATACTATACCAGCAAACGGTTAACCGTTTTTTTATAAACTCTTGTTAATTTTAATGCATCGCGCTCGATTGCACGCCCTTCTTCGGGCTTGATTGCAACGGACTGCCGCTTCCGTTTAAACCGGAAATCTAGAAAAAAAGGCAAGGGGAGATCTTGCCGCAGGTGCATCTAAGTAGATATTGAAAAGTAATAGAAATTTTATATTTTTACCACAAATCAGTATGACACGCGCCACGTTTACCACTTGGCGACTGACGCACTCGCACACAGATGCTAGCAAGGATGAGGATGTTGACACAGCACCGTGCTACAGTTATATCCCTGGCGTAAAACTCAGTTTCAATAGAAGTTAACTCCTATTTCCATACACATAGGTTTAAAAAAATCTGTTGTTTGATTGTATAAGAATAACAGAGGTAAGTCTTTCGCAACAAAAACTTAAAGAATGCGATCGACTTCGTAACTTTGTAGATATTTTTTTTCAGTTCAATTATAAACGATCAACTTCTCGATGGTTTAAAATGTATTGGTCTGCTCAGATTTTCATTATGGATTTCATTAATTCAGATTCCGTTGACCCGTTAATAAATAACAAAATACTTCAAAAGTATTTGAAAATCGTAATGGTTTGGTTAGTAAAGCGCTCGCAAAAGTTAAATGGCCTAAGAGGCACGGGGTTGATTGTCACTGAAGTTAAGTTTCTAATAAAAGAAAACATTACAAAAAACCGACATGTTACAAGTTTTTATTGTTGTTATGTAATTAAGATAGAAATCAATCAATACATAAACAAAATAACAATAATTTATTAATCCAAAAGATCGTTAATAACATATATTGAATAATAATTTAAATCAAACTTTCCAAGATATGTGACAACCACTACTCCCCACCTGGTCAGCGTCAGCCTTCGGTTACTGTCTGCGTGATGAGGCCCTTCGTCTTAATAGAGAAACCATTAAAAAGTTTATATTATATTCAGTAACAATTGAACGCATACGACACCGGAGAGATCGCACTGAATCCAATTGGTGAAGCTTATGTTTAACAGTGGACAGCAATAGGCTGAAATTATGATATTGATAACGACGTAACTAATTAGATTCTTTATCTGTTACCTTATCGCTTAGTCTGCCCTCGTGTAACATGCCGGAAGTGTCTACGGCCTGGTCTATACGATAGCTCCGCGCAGGGTCCCGCGACCCGTAACTGTTACGCGGAGGTTACGTCCTCACGCGCCGCCCTTTGATGGAGTGAAAGCAGAATATTATAATGCTCCAATGATTGCCAAAACTTGAAAGTAATTATAATATATTACGAATTCATGAATATTTAAACAGTTATTCCGTAACATTATAATATGATGTCGAGTGGTTACGTCCATGATTACTAAGATTACGAGTTGAAATTATATTAATGCGATCTAGTCTAAAAGGAAACGGTTAACTCTTCTGTTAGAGACTCCCATATCACACCTGGACGGAAATACCGACGCCGGCAGACTCTTCCAATCCTTCGCTGTTTGCTTTATGAGGGTGAAGCGAAACGCTTTGTCGTAATGCGTGTAATATCGACAACAACAGGACTGTCTGCCGTGCGTATCGAACAAAGCGACAAGACATGAAGACATCCGTCTGATAGTACAGATATGGTGATATATACTGCACAACATTAAGCTGATAGAAGAGACGAAATATATTAAGTCTTATTATAGACAGTAGAAATAGTATCTGCGGTTCTACTATACCTATCTAGACTGTCTCCGGGTACAGAAGCCTACAAACTGCAAACTCTTCGAAAGCATTTAGGGAGTGTGCAGAACGAGCGACTTACTACCTTACATCAGTGACAGGCTATCCAGTTTAACAATCATTGACTATTTATTATTCACCGACTATTATTAGGACCCATCACTCCATCAAGTTTAGAACTACCAGATGGTAATTGGCAACACTTGCCTAAATGTAGCATTACTTCACAAATGATCACATCAGTAATCAAATAAAGTTGGCTCTTAATTTAATAACGTATGCCCTGACATACATGAAAGTTTAAAAAATATTTTGACGTATAAAAATTTATTATATAAATATTTTGAAATATTTTGCGACTCTGCTATCGAAAACGTTTGCTTTACGCCAATTTTCCAAACTGTTTATCCAAATCCATCTAGAGAACCAAAATGCAATATAATATCGATATTAGGCGACATTATATCATTTCCCGCAACACCTGCATCTCCCACAACGCCTGCACCTCTTGCACCCCCTGCACCCCCTGCACCCCCTGCACCACCTGCAGCACCTGCAGCACCTGCACCCCCTGCACCCGTGCACCCGTGCACCCGTGCACCCCTGCATCCATGCACCCCTGCACCCGTGCACCCCTGCACCCCTGCACCCCTGCACCCCTGCACCTGGTTTGGCAACACCAAGTGTGACGACCAATGCTTGCTCTGCATTAAGTTCCAGAAAAAAAGAGAAATTGGCAATGTATGTTGTGGCATACATAAGTTTTCAGGAAAACTAAGCTTTTCCGTTTTTATTTATTATTTTTCTATAATTGTTCTATGTGTATCAATAACAATTACAACAAAAAAAACGGTTTTTACTGCATTTCACACTTTGCCAAATGAAGGGTTAGACGCTATGTAGAAGCCTGTATAAAGTCCCATTATACTTGGGAATAAGTCTAACTTGTCTAGCAGCCATTTTTGTATTAGTAAACGATATTACGCTTTATGACTCTTAACATTTTAATAATAAACGAAGTCACAAACAATTGGTTACTTGTATATATCATAAATTATTTCATAATTGTATTATTTCAAATGATGCTATCGGTCGGCCATCAGCTTAGGTTCAAGCTCTGTTTTATAAAATCGACCGCCCGCTCTGCTATCATCACCACGGGTGCATTTGAATTCCCTCGTATTATTTTGGGCATAACGCTGGCATCGACTACCCTTAAATTTTCTATACCCATCACCCTTAACTGTGCATCCACCACCATCCCCATAGATGCAGTGCCAACCGAATGCCAAGCGGACATCGCCGAGTTCTTAGCAATGCACTTAGCTTTGTACGTACCCACTAGCTCCTCACATTCGTCAATTTCTAAATCAATAATATAAGCGTTCTTAGCTTTAAAATAGGAAGTGTCCTTAACTTTCCAGGCTCGCTCCATAGCCGGAGGAAACCCTTCTAAATCGTCCAAATTACTGAATGTTCCGGAGAAAATTAGGGGATCATCCAAATAATCAATTGATTTTAAACGCACTGCACCCCTCGATTTTGGTTTGAGACACACCACAGCCAACGACAGCAGCTCTCTCTTCTTGTTTTCAGCTATCAATTTATCACAAATCTTTGGATCGAATCTCAGTAAGTTTAAACAGCCATGGTAAAAATTGCTGCCTATTGGCATGCAAGTTGGGTAAATAGCAAAGTCCGGAACTTCAGGAGACCCACTCAGGGAAATGTATACGCTGAGGTCGGTAGTGCGAGACAGAGCGCCGCTGCGGTCGTACAAATATTTGATAGCTTCCAAGTACTGATTCTGATTGTCTGAATAACAAGTACCGTTATCTGCAGCTAAGTAAGTAAGCACCATGACATGATCGTGCAGGTTTTCCCCTACAGGTAAATCTTTCTCAACTTTTATTCCCAACTCTTTTAAATGCTCCCTAGGTCCGATTCCAGACAAAAGTAACAATTTAGGAGTATTGAATGCGCCTGCTGATAAAATTACTTCCCGCCTCGCGTAATAGTGAAACTCCTCCCCTTCTATTTTAACTTTAACCCCAATCGCAGTATCATTTTCGATCAGCACCTTTGTGACCAGAGCATCTTTCAACAAGAATAGGTTATTTGTATTCACTGATTTATTAAGCAATGCTGTAAGAGAGCTGTGTCTCCGACCATTCTTTATAGTATGAGAGAATCTTCCAACACCAATAGTTTTTGGATTTGTCATATCTTTAACCAGTTTGTAGCCAAGCTCCATGAACGCTTCAAGAAATCTATCGGTCGTGTGCGTGGACTCGTTACTTCCTGTAACTTCTATTTCGCCACCGAAGCCGTGATATTCAACAAACTCTGGATCGTTTATAAACCTCTCATCTGTTAAATGTTCCGTCCTTCTGAAGTACGGCAGCACTTTGTCCCAGCTCCACTCATCGCCAACGATGCTCGCCCAATCATCATAATCTACAGGAAATCCTCTTGCGTAGACCATGTCGTTTAAAGATCCACTTCCTCCTAACATCTTGCCTCGTGGCTGCCCCTGACTTCCATTTTGTAGTGCTTGACTCGAAAAGTAATCATTGACGGTCGTGAAGTTCCAGTCGTACCGGCTCGCTTTAAGTATATCTCGATAACCAGGTATCTGTTAAGAAATAAATAATAACGGAATATGGAAAAGACCAAAATAAGAAAGTTTTAGGACATTTAATTAAAAAAACAAATAGTCCCAGCAGAATATCAAAGGCTGCGTTAAAAAACCGATAAATAATTGACTGTGTGAACTCCCCGTTCATTTAACGTCACACTCTTAACTTACACGAAACAAAAAGATGTTGTTCCTAAATGTTTAATGTGATCTGATATCTAGACATGGTATCCTGCATACAATCGCGGTAGTCGGGGTACATGACCATGACTATTTGGATACTTACGATGCTCTCTTGTGGCGGATCCCCACCAGCTTCCACTAGTAG
Organism: Troides aeacus; assembly: GCA_033220335.2. NCBI lineage: Eukaryota > Metazoa > Arthropoda > Insecta > Lepidoptera > Papilionidae > Troides > Troides aeacus. The sequence continues at coordinate 12,269,595 of CM067278.1, forward strand.
AACAGTGACGTCGCCGAGTTCGGATAGCCTGGCCGCCATCACGGAGCCAGCCGTTCCGCCTCCCACTACTATTATGTCAAAACTCGAATTATCTGAAATTATGTTTAACAAATACTCATTAATTGTATTACTTTGGAAACAAAATACATCATTTAAATGTTGCAACTGGGAAAATAGTTATTTAACATTTTATCTTAACGCGTAATTAACATTTTAGGACGTAGTCCATTAGTTATATATATATGCGCATATATTGAACGCGCTCGATTGGCAGCTGATACCAAAGGTGTGTGGCTGAAGTTAGTACCTCTAAACGTTGAATTATTTTCAAATATCTTTAACAAAAAATTCCACTTAATTATTTATAACTTATTATCAATACTATTTTCTGTGTAGTAGAAGCTAATAATTCTAGTGTTGTGGGACAATACAAACTCTGCACGGATGACCGACGCGGCCAGGATTCTTGCAGGAGGCACTGCGATGCTACTAGGAACTGCAGGGCGGCCGTAAAGGTAGCACCTGCTGTTCCACCCTGTATACAGGACTCGCCAAGTCCTGACAGCATTATGCCTAAAAATATTCTATCAAAATTGATGAAGGCAACTTACAAAGGTGACTCTCACACTTAATATTTAATCATATGTTGTATGTATTGATTTACATAAGCAGATAGACACGTGAAGGAGGATTACAAGTTTAATTCAAATATACACAAATAATAATAAGCAAAAATACAATATTCTTAGCTAAACAGACAGAAGCTGTTGCTTAGTTTACGCCTTTTGTCCACAGCTCATCGCTGCTCTCAACGGTCTTTGTACCGGATATGTGACAACACACCGAAGTTTACATCACGAATAACCTTAAAATTTATTGGACCCTCATTATAAACAAAAGCGAATTACGAAAACGAATTTATGCTAAATACACTTTAATCTCCATTATCATTTAGTGGTAATTCCTAATTATATATACATGATTATTTTATCACACATGTAGACGTCTTCGACCTACAAAAATCCCCGAAATATTATTTAAGTTGTTATACTTTATGCAATACCTCAAGCTCGTGATGCAGAGGGCGGACTTCGTGGCATGGAGACGTTCTCTGCAAGTAACCTGAGCAAAGGAAGTGATAAAGATCTCCCAAAATGCAGAAAGATGAAAAATTATCAAACAAAAAGAATGAAAAACGAAAAATACAAAAATCGTACCTACATTTCAATATATATCCTATAACCTAACTTTAGTTAATATTTAAACATTAAACTTCTATTATAATTTAGCGCCTACCTAATTACTATAGCAATAAGAGCGCAGCATATTTTTGCTACCCGTAAGGAAAAATTTAATATACAATTTAAATGATTTTTTTTCGCTTATTTATGTAAGACTATTTTTCCACTGAGAGGTTCACCTTGCAAAACAAAAATTTGAAATAACTTTATTTACCAACGCCCTTGAACGATAACGATAACAGGATTTATTGATATAAATACATTTTTACCATTTGTTATTATCTGTAGCTCGCTGGCCTAATGGTTAGAGCGTGCGGCTTTCATTCCGCAGGTCGCGGGTTCGAATCTCGGCATGTACCGATGACTTTTATATTTAAGTTATGTACATTTGTGGACTTTAGTTACAACAACGAGATACAAACGGCGAAGGAAAACATCGTGAGGAAACCCGCACATGACTTAGAATTTATTCTAAGGTATGTATGAAGTCACCAACCCGCATTGGGCCAGCGTGGTGACTATGGCCCAATCGCCCTCATATTGAGGGTAGGCCTGTGCCCCAGCAGTGGGGACGTAAATGGGCTGTTATTACTATTATCTGGTACATTGCTGTACCCTAATATTATAATTAAAATTGTCAGAACACAACAGAGACGTTAAGAGTTAAAACTTAAAGAGAAAATACACACAATGTGAGGATTGCAGAAAACTGTTGAATCCAAGTAGCAATTTGCGAAGCGTGATGCCTTACAAACGTGACGTAATCTGTATCCAGTTCTAGATTTGTTCTTACAACAAATTAATGAAAGCGTTTAAAAGACAACCTTATACTATTATTGGCACTAACAGGCTATGAGGGATTTGCACCGACCAAAACCATCACGCCGTCCACACCACACAGTCATATTTCTGAAAAGCTACACCTCCCTTTTCCATTACTGACAGAAGGCATCACGTTAATATACGTGCCTCCCTCTCCTTTATCGAATGGGTTCCTCTCAGATTCATTGTGACTGACTATGGTACCGTTACTCAACATCACCGTCAAGACATAATGTGAACTAGGATCAGGAAGAGTAGCAAAATTTACGATTCCCCATAACAACGTGGCGCTAACTAGCAACTTTTTCCCGCATGAACAAGTTGTGGGTTTTTAAATTATTAGTTCTACCCTTCTTCTTCTAAGAGAAAGGTGTAAAAACTACATAAGGAGTAGGATGCTCGCTCTACGGCAGCCCATTACAATGTGGTCTTGATCAACATTACATTACTTACACGCATTGCCCTGTGACGTGCGAGACGGTGATTTCACTACGAACTGTCCTGTTCCTATCGCAACGCGGTGATGCCTGCACTACTATACTACTGTGACATTATGGAATTTAATTTAAATCAATAAATATGACTAAAATACGATACCTTTATTTATTTTACAAAATTTGCAGTATACTATAGTTTATTCTGATTTTTCACTGTACGGTCACGAGTGAATAAAAAAAAAAACATGTAGTAACGTCTGTCTAGAACAAACGTTATCATTGTTATCTGCAGCGGTACAATCTCGCAACAATACAACCGTCAATTTCAAGTGTTCCGTATTATTTATTTGGTTTATCGGAGAGGTGGCAGTCCAGAGAGTTCACTCGTACATATACCGGATTCTTACAATAATCTATTCAACATTATATATTTTTCTTCTACAGAATGCATATTTTATCAACACCTAGATATCATATGTTAGGAACGCACTAAGTCACAAAAAGACTAATGGAAAGAGATATACTCGAGATCCGTAGAAGAACTTAGCTTACCAACATAGTTCTAAGTATTGTTTAAGTGGCAATGGGCAGATCACTAGCTCGTAGGACTAACGAAGTGGTAGTAGACGGCGTGCTACAAGTCTCTATTCCTACAAGCTGTTCCGTCGGTTTATACCTCCGAGCGACGAGCACAATGTGACGCAGCGTATTCCATCTTAAATAGCGTTATATTGCTGCGTTTGTCACTGTCACTAACCAGTTGGTCAGCTCTCTGCTCACCTCGTTTCTCCATTGGATAAACAAAATATATGTGGTGGTAACGACTCCCGGTAGTATATACCAGTCAGATAGAATTTAAGGTAATAAACGATACAATCAATGTTATAAATTTTATTTTTGCACATTTCTTTACTATTCTTCTCCGAAGAAATGTCATTGAAGTAATTGTTTCATGTATTCCTAACGGAGAATGAAATTTATAGAGTCCATTAAACAGCTTCCTGTGAAAGAAATGTAACGGTTACTTGCGCCTACATGTTTGACAGTATTTTAACTTGGTGGAGAACAGGACAGGTGTATGAGGTCCCGCAGAGGAATTCGTGGTACCCAAGCCAACCTCACCTACTCATGGTGCACCCTGCTAATGAAAAAACGAGGTTCTTGAGGATGTGGCTCAATTCCTCCCTTATTTACCCCTACAAACGACGATCCTTCGTGCTAGGTGATGCTAGCGGGACAGGACCGATCGATGTGGAGGATCTTTGGGCGAGGCCTATGTCCAGCAATGGAAGTCTATCGGCTGATGGTGGTGGTGGAGAACAGGAAGCACCAACTGTCATGTTCCTAATCCTCATGGGTTTCATTGAATTAAGTGATACGTCACCAGTTTCTGAATTAAGTAAAGTTTGCACATTAATGCCCAATCCACTGACATGTTCGGATGCGCATGATATATGATATGAACGAACAGACCAATTTAAGTATACTAAAGTGTTTTGTACATTAAAAAAGCAGAAAATTTAATTCACTACCTACGAAAAATAATAATGTTTACACACTATTAGATAGTTAGAGGAAAGGGAGATATGCGCCACCCCACCCCCTGTGTCCCATCAGCACGGCACTTACATCGTCACGACGGCAGAGTCCAAAATGACCGAGCAGGATCGAGCCTTCTGCGAGTCCGGTTCGGCAGTCGACCGAGAGTACCCGGATATCAGTCACCGACACCACGTAGTAGCTGCCAATAATAATCTGCTTTTAATTCCGGATTGTAAACTAAGTAATAGCAATCGGAGACATTTTCGTTCTGTCAGTAACAATGCCGATGTCTCTTCCAACATTTGCAAACACGACCCAACATCAGGAGCATTGACTAATAATGTTTACTTCAAATCATAGAGAGACCAACGAACCTGACCATCCAGCCGAATTTATTGTCGACGGGCACGTAGAAGCCCGGTTCGTTGAGCAGCATGTAGGCCTGAATGGCCTTGAAGGCGGGCAGCGAGTTTACCGGCAGCGCGTACATCACCAGCGAGCTGCTCGGCGGCGTGTTCTTCATCGTAGGGACGTATCCACCGAACAAAATGATCTTCAGCTCCTCGCCGTCGGCTGAGACTGCGCGTAGCTCGATGTTCAGATACTGGTCGGGTGCTTTCTGCGAGTTCTTGGTGACGACGCATGCGATCATAGTGTCTTTGAAGTGAAAATCGCTGTGGAACAATCTGACGCACCGATGCGTGGTGTCGACTTTGTCCGAAGGATTCACTTTGAGACACGAGCCACCGATGAAGCTGTCTTTGTAGTAAGGCTGCAGGCATTCCAACTCGCCCGGCACCGGCGCCAGGGCCAAACGAACTTTCGTGGTGTGACCTAGACGCAGGTTTAACGAGGGCTGGATCATTGATGCTTCGGAACCCTCTTGTTCTATCGACATATCACTGTCATTGTGCTGATCATCAGCGTCCTTAGACGCTCTCATGTTAAACAAATTTCGAAACGCGTCTGGTACTTTCCGTGATGTTTTCGCCGGTTGTTCCTGATTTATGTTCTTGTCGTAGCTCTCTACTGGCGTAATATGGGTTTCTTCAGGGTTTATTTTATTTTCTTCGCTAACGTTAAGGTCAATTAGTTTCTGATTGTCGTCAAGGGAAGTTTTTTGTTGTTCTTTCGTTGTAAGTTCGCTTCTAGTTAACTCAAGGGAGCGCCTAACGCGTATGATTCCCGCCTTGTCTTTAAGCAAACCGTGCCGCGAGGCGTTGAGAATGTTCTCGAGCACTGACAGCAGGTACCCGTGCGGGCCGTGCGAAGAGTTCGGTTGGTACTGCATGTGACGCAAGTTGTACCACGGCCCGGGACTGATAACCTGCGTAGAAGGAAAGCTACATTACACTTGTTGCATTGCAAAAATGTTACAGTTCAGAAAATATAAATATTATATTAATGATTATGACGTCTGGATCTTAAAGTGCTGCAATCGCGACCCCGCGCCAGAAAGCGCAGCGTTGGCAAGCAAAGTACATAAAAAGTATCACTTGGAGCCACTTGATTCAAACAACATAAACCAGTCCTTTTTGGAACACATTACAAGAGACCTATGTCCATCAGTGGACATTCATCAGTTGAAATGACGATGATATAATGAAACAAAAATTATAATATGTAATAATTGGAGTTTAACGCTTTCTACTCAAAAAGACGTCGATAGAGAATGTAAGATTGTAATCCTGATAATGTCTACACAGTAATCCTTTTTATGAATTTGTATAAACAAATCGTGCACACCTCTCCGTAAAACCTACGCCGGTTGCCTTGCCCCCTGCAGAAGGAAGTAGCGAACGGCAACTCGCTGGGCAGCTTGGTATTGAGGTAGGGCCACAGGCTGCCCCAGAGCGCGCGCTCCCGCAACAGGAACTGGTCGTAGGGGCGCGCTTCGCTCTCTGCCGTGAACATGTCCACGTCGCACGACTCGTCCGCGCGCGCCTCGTGCGTCCACGCGGGCGCGAAGATGGCCAACGAGCAGCCGTGACTGTGCGCCGTTTTCACAGCCTACCGGCGAGAACGCGACGAGCACGTCTTATGATCATTGCATAAACAATATTCTCCTAAACAAATAAAAAGATATCCAAAAGCGTTACCCCACCTAGGCTTAAACATTTAATAATAATCATCAGCATAATAGTGTTCTTTTAATAAGCTTTGTAAATACTTAGTGAAAGTTAAGAATCTCCATCTCCATACTTACTCTTCATTTTATTATATTGATGCTTCATTATACAACATTATACAACAAAGTGCCCAGCTTGCGTTAGGTAGATAGCGTCGTTTATAGCAGACGGCAGCGCGCATAAGACGCGTAGACGTAAGAAATCAAGGTACGATATCCTGGTAAGTGCAGTAGCTACATTGCCTTGTTAGCTGGTTGGCGAAAATAAATTAACTATTTAGACCAGTGATTCCCAAAGTGGTCTATATCGTCTCCTAGGGGTCTTTGACAATCTGCAAGGGGTCTACATCAGCGAAAAAAAATTTGGGGGTCCATGAAATGAAAATGGGGGTCCACGATAGTGGATCTCAACACATACACTGATAGTACCTATTTACTTACATCATACTATCTTATAATATCAAAACATATACATTATTTATAAAAGTACCTATGAAGTAAAAAAAATATTATATATGTTTATAAAATTGTGTAAGTCGTAGGATGTTGGTATTCGCTTTGTGTGTTTGTGTGTGCGTGTGCGTGTGCGTGTGCGTGTGTGTGTGTGTGTGTGTGTGTGTGTGTCGCAATATATTTTGTAACTGGAACTTGTAAAAAGCTGAGGGTCGCAGTCTCAGAGCTTCGCTTCGCTACCTTGCACTGACTTGTTCAATTCGTCACTCTATCACCATGTGGGACAAATACGTTTATTCGTTTCCTGAATCTTGAAAAGGAAAGTGCTAAGAAAATATTTTAAAAAATATAAACAGATAGTATATCACACAAATTATAGTGAGTCCATGTTATTTTGTTTGAGAGTGTTGGAGAAAAGTAAGTACATTATTTTTTATTAAATTTTAGTTTTGTACTCGTAGCGGTAGTTAGTAAAGATAGATAAATTACGCCAGTCGTGACTTTAGTTATGTAGTAGTAGTTTAATATTCAATCATGCAAAATTGCACGAGTACTTCTCAATAGTTTCTTCTTGAAAGTTTTAGCAATCAGGTAAGTAGGGGCTCTACCCAACACGGAAAAACATAGCAAGGGGTCTACGACACAAAAAAGTTTGGGGAACTCTAATTTAGACGATCCTCAGCAATACACACCTACCGCTAGTATCATCGCAATCGCCCAATATAACATTCAATATCGTTCATTGTTAATCATCATGTCAATCATCAATTAATTATCTGATTAAGCGCATCAATAACAGGAAGTGTCAGTGATCTGGTTAGTAAACCCCACCAAGGGCCCCACCTCCTGCGTGTTGAACTGGCCGCCGCCGTAGAAGTTGCGCCCCCACACGTCGATCCCGACGTACACGTCGGCGAGGCGGTCGCCGGCCGCCGCCGCGCTCGCGCGCACCTCGCCCTCCGTCCACGAGTAGTTCGTGAAAATGCCGTCGCACACGTCGAAGAAGGCCCTGCATCAACGTCTCATCAGCATTTACATAATTAAGTATACAAATAATCGTTAATATTGTTGCTCCTTAAAATACTTCCTTAACAATTGTAAGACGAGGCAATTAAATCAAGGGCCCCATTAATAACCTGAAGAACACAGGACTTTTATATAAGGTCCAAAACTATACATAAGTAAAAATATTTGAAATCATTAACGTTTTCAAAAATCCTTACAGACTTTTTTTGTGCCTCCTTACGGAATTATTATATATTAAGATGAGTAAGTCAACTGTAGATACCCGGTGGTGATACCACTGTCGATAACAATCGATCGATTTCGTTTGTTGTTGAAACACAAGGTATTGAGTGTCGTTACCCCTGTTCTATCACTAGTTACAGTGCACCTTTAATTGCTTCCGCCTATTTACTATTTACTATACGGCCACTGGCAAAGTTATAATTATTTTCTTCTAAACTATCTGTAAAATCAAAACAAACTTGTTCTTATCGTTGAGGCAATTCTGCCAATTCAGGTGTCCGTCTACCGTGACGCTATCGTACCACAGCAGCACCGGATCCGTTAGTTCCTGGTGCAACAACGAGTGAAGCGTGCGCACAAACTCCACCAACTCCTTCGGCTTCAGAATCTGGCTCAGATCAATAGTTATAGAATAATAAAGTATATAATATAATAAGCCTACCCCGCTGGGAACGAGGCGTGATATATATGTATGTATGTATGTATAATATAATAAGTACATTGATTACCCTAATTCCTTGTATGATTATCGTACTCGTAGGTAAAAAAATAATCAACAATAACAATAGATACTGGGTTATGAAGATTTTGTAGGATTAGTTTAAAATTTTAAAAAAATTGTATTTTCTGTCACAAAGTATATGCAACTAAAAAAAACTTAATAGCAAATTTTGTTCTAGTTGTGCTTAACATAAAGTTCTTTTTTAGATAATAAAAGTGTCGAAAGATACTAAAGCAAACCTTATTTTCCACGTTCAACAGCCATCCGTCAAAAGTAAGAGTTTTCGCAATGGAGACAAGCGCGCTAGCAAAGTCGCGCATCTTGTCTTCAGAAACTAAAATGTTATCCCAAAATGCAACTCCATCTGACCATTCTGTTATAAGAGTTCCTGAAAATTTATAAAAATTATGCTGGTGTAACGAATCTAAAAACTAGTGCTATTCTACTCATAATGTCATCATACCTTACCTACACTATTAATAAAATTACTATATTCGACTTAGTTATTTAAGTCTATTTTTATAACCATTTCAACATATTTAAAGAAAATTACTTTAAAAGAAAAACAAAAACGAACCGATAACTTTAACACCGTGAGCATGTCCCACGTTAATCCACCCTAGAGGTGGTATAGTCACCAGGTGGTGGCTGAAGTAACAGAATATGTCAATTCCACCCCAGTTGTAAAACGTATACGCCTCATAATTGCTCGTGCCATCAATGACGCTGAAAATATATGTACAAAGCCATCGATATAAAAAAACTAAGCTTATTCGCAGTAAGATCTAGACTTACGAACGTTCCACGTAGTATAATTCTAAACACTACTCTCAAAACACTCCGTTCACAAAACCTCTCATATAATTTAATATAACATATGAATTTTTTTTTTTTTTTTTTATATAGTCACGCCTTTTTCCCAGTAGGGGTAGGCAGAGGTGAATAAACACCCACATTTCGCCAGATGTGGTCAGATTAGGTCCAGTGTAACAGGGGGCGAGCCTGTTGCCACTTTATTGGGACCACCACACACACACACACAAAGATGATATCAGTGTGCGGGTTTCCTCACGATGTTTTCCTTCACCGTTTTTTTTGTATCTCGCTGTTGTAACTAAAGTTCACAAATGTACATAACTTAAATATTAAGTCATCGGTACATGCCGAGGTTTGAACCCGCGACCTTCGGAATGAAAGCCGCACGCTCTAACCATTAGGCCAGCGAGCTACTATACTACAACATATGAACACGGAAGGATATTTTTTTATTATTTTTATGTGATATTAACAATAAACTTTAAAATGAAAAAGTAATATTACAAGTAGTGTACCTCTTTGAGAAATATAATCGCACGGATACCACATCGATGGACATTTTAAATTCATACTACTTTTCTCTTTGGATCACGTTGAATACAAAATTTAACGGCCATTCAGAGTTAGGGCACGGGAATTGTACAAAATAATTAAAGGATTACATCTGTTCAACTTTGGTAGGTCATGCGCTATAACCTACAGTTTGCAATAAAATTATTTACTGAGACAAAATATATAAAAAAAAGTTTTAAAAAAAAATATCCAGCAACCTTGTCTCGTTTTAACTTCTTAAACTTAGTTTTAAATACATTTAATTGTTCTCTATAAAATGAATAACGGAGCAAAAAATCACAGCTACTAAATATTCTTATTAAAAGGAATTTCTAAAATCTTTAAATAAAATATAAAACTAACTGAATAACATTAAATGTTTGCGAAATAAAAAAAATCTAAAACATTTTATTGTTTTTATTTCACTCTTGTTAAAAAAAAACAATCTATTTATATATATTTGTACGTAATAATTCACCATTCTAGGAACAGTTTATCTTTTTTAATTAGTAACGCTAACAACTTACCAATCATCATGATATCCATTGGCCAAATCGTGACACACCAATGTTTTCGGTAACTTTTTTACATTTTGACGTTCGACAATATCTTCCGCATCCGTTTTATAATGACAGAAAGTTTGCGGAGTTTCCAAAAATGTCTTTCCAAAATCTTTATTGATGTCCATGTTCCTTATCGCTTCTTTGCTGTGAGGTTTTAATTCCGTACACAAAGTCTTCCACAGGGGAGGATTTTCTAAGAATTCTAAAATTTCCTCGTAAGTGTCTAAGGGCTTACAGGTTAGTCCTTGATACGAATATGAAATCTCCGACATTATGTTATCCTCGCGTTCAATAGCTCGTACCAAACATCAAATTATTTGAAACGTTTAACTGATCGAAAATATTTTTTTATATGGATGTCGGTTTATTTACGATAAGTAAATATAAAATTGACATTGACAAGTTGCCGCTGCAATGGCGGGCGGTATGAATGCATTTAAACAAATGCGTAGATGTAATATAAAGTTGCAATGGGTGTTTGTAATTAGAACGAGATCGAGATAGAGTCATTGCCACTGTTATTGTATTTACCTAATGTGCAATAATTGTTTATTCTAATGTGCAGCAATGGGTTCTTGTTTCATTACGAAAAATCTATTTCACATCTTACACGTACGTCAATCGTAGTAGCTAGAAAATATGATATTATAAAGAATTAACCCATAATGTTAATCTTACAACTGCATTACTTTTTTACATTAATACTTAAAAATTTTATTAATATTGAACAATTATTTTAGTGAATCCAGAAAAAATATTCCTTTTTTATCCTTCTAATCTGATAAAAGAAATAATAGTTAAAAGTACTAAATCTCATAATGATAAAGTATGTGTGGTATGCTATTTATAACTTTTAGATATTGACAATAACTACTGATTAAAACTTAGAACTGTCAACTTATGTGCTAGCTTCTCTTTGTTTTGCTGAGAAATGAGGATACATTACAAAATCTTATTTTTCTGTTTACTATTTTTAAGAAACCTAAATACTTGGAAAAAAGTAATCAAAAGTTCATTCTCAGACACTTGATATTGTTGTTCGACTTTGATTTTTATTTTAACTTTTTCCATAGAAATGTGTGTAGTGTTTTACATTATCTTTTTAAATAAAATAGTGAAAAAAGTACACATTTGTTTAATAGAAGATTTATTAGTTATTTTTAGTAAAAATAGTTTCTATATGAAATCACTAAAAGCAGCACAATAAATAATATTATGAATAATACCAAGGCAAATTCAAAAAGTACATTAATAACTTCCATTAAATCTAAAACAGTGGAATATTTGTCATTAGTGTGGGACTACCTTGTCCTAGATATGATAAAGAAATCCGGATGTGTGTCACAATAGATAATAAGTGCACTGGTAACTAAAAATTGTTTGTTTTAGTTCTAACAGATAGCTATTCAGTTTGACCTTGGGTGTATGTGCAATAAAACTGCAATACAAATTCATATAAAATAAATTTGTTTTGGTATTTGAAGCATGGTGGTTGGTTTTATTAGTATGTGCTACACTGTGGTACCTATATATTATATATACACAGAATGAAGGTAAAATAATAAAATATAAAATGTAAATATATTAAAGCTCTGGAAGAAATTGTTTTTATTTTACTATTATTTTACATCTTAGAAATATTGTAATTTTTTTTTTACAGTGATGTCTGATGCTCTGGTCGTTGGGTTTACTTGGTGGGGAAGTGCTTCCCCAAAATGATTTTAAGCTTTTCAGACGAAATGGCATATTTTAAGGGACTATAATTTCATAATCTTCAACATCTGTCTGATGAGTATAGCTGCGGTGATAACAACTTGGAGATAATACCATACTTATAGCATGCATTTTCAAATTGAAGAAAGCTATTAAGAGCTCCTGGATAATTTTTCGTCACGTTTGGCGAATACTGCAATTCAAGCAATTGAGGATAGTCTTCTATATTGTATAAAATTAAAGTAAAATGTTAGTAATGAAATGGAAAATAAACCGATGATTCGTTTATGGATTAATAGACACCTTCCGATTGTAAGGTGACATTACAGAAGATGAGTGGGAATTGAAAATTAATTCTTCTAAATATTCAGAAACTGTCATATAATTAATCATGTATCGTAGCAGGTGCAGAGAGGTGGTCTCTGCCTACCCCACTGGGAACGAGGCGTGATATATATTAATCATGAACATCAGCCAATAGTCGTCCACTGCTAGACATAGGCCTCCCTCAAAAATCTCCACATCGATCGGTCCCGCGTTAAGTTGTTAATATTATTGACAAAAAGACTGGTATAACTGTCCGAACACAAGAAAATTTTCTTTAACGCCAGGCTTATTATTGTTTTGCGATAGCAATTGCTTATAGATAATATTTAACCAACTCGGAAATTTTTATTTTGATGTCTGTTTATACTTCGTTTTAATACCTGGTAAAAAAAAACCGCAGTCTAGAAAAACGGATAATCACGTCTCTTATTAATCTTAGTAGCTCGCTGGCCTAATGGTTAGAGCGTGCAGCTTTCATTCCGAAGGTCGCGGGTTCGAATCTCGGCATGTACCGATGACTTAATATTTAAGTTATGTACATTTGTGAACTTTGGTTACAATAGCGAGATACAAACGGTGAATGAAAACATCGCGAGGAAACGCGCACACTGAAATCATCTGTGTGTGTGCGTGTGTATGGTGGTCCCAGTAAAAGTGGCAACAGGCTCGCCCCCTATTACATGGGACCTAATCTGAACACATCTGGCGAAATGTGGGTGATTATTCACCTCCGCCTACCCCTACCGGAAAAAAGGCGTGATAATATATATATATATATAATAATCTTCAATTTGCGTACATAAAAAACAGAAATACCCTTTTTGGCCTCTGCGTATTTGATCCAGAGCCTATTCGTTAGATATTTATATTTACATAATAAGTATATGTCTACCAGGATCTAATGGCAAAAAAAAGTTTAAAAAATAGCGATTTTCATATGGAAACAAAAAAAGAATCATCTGTCAACTGAAATTTCGAGAATTTTTTTTTGGTTTGGCTTCAAATTTCCTTGAAAATGTCGAAGAAACCGCTTCGATCGCAAGCAAGAAATATTGCTTTCAATGTTTATCAAAGAATACTTGATGAAAAAGCTGCAGAACAAACACAATCATCGATATTGAGCCATGTGTAAGAGTCAACTGGTTAGTAGGAATGACACGTCTTAATACTTTGGTTTATTTCAGGGTTTCTAATACTACTATAAGACGAATTGTTGCTGAAGGCAGATCTAACAGAAGCGTATTTAATACGCCCGGTAAAAAAAAAAGGTGGCAAATAAAAAACTTAAATAGTTTTGATTTAGAATTGATCAAAAATAAGATAAATGAGTTTTACACTGTACGTAAAGATATACCCACTGTTATGAAATTGCTACAAATTCTTGTACGTTAAACCCCATAGAATTAATCTGGGGAATAATAAAACAAAAAGTTGCTGGTAAAAACGTCAAAAGACCTGCAAGTGATATAAAATCGTTACTTTCTCGCAAATAGGGATCGATGAATGGAAACATTTAATAAAAATTTAAAATCAGTTCATAGAACAAAACCGATTAATTGAGATGCAGGAGGAAAGGTTTATCATAAATACTGCGTCTTCCGATGAAGACTTTTTTATGGATGTGCAGTATTTGGAACGATTTTCAAGTTCTGATAGCCTATAATTAATTAATAAATTCATGAACAGAGTAATTTGAGCTTTCATCTAAATTTCGAACTCCACATTCGCCTTAGTAAGATTTTCAAAAATTATCCTTGATCATTGGATAAATATTTATATTTGCATGTATCACACACAATCAGCCGCTATAAGGAAAAAAAGTATCAAAACGCTTTACTCTAATTTCCCCAGTATTGCTAGCGTCAATTTATTTTTTCCATTTTTGCGATCAGATCCTGGTGGACCTATAGATATTAATTTTGAATGATGAATGCATCCATTATAATTTTATATTAATGAACGCTTCGTTTGAAATTGACATTAGATCAATACGAAACTAAGAGAGAGAACACAGTATTTCGTGTATAGTGAGAGATATATTATCACTGGCTTGCGGCGGTCCACTGCTGGACTGCATGCTGCCTCTCCCAAGTAACTCCACTTAGCCCGATCTTTCGGCTATAAAGAGACAGTTAACCAGGACAAATAACGTCGTAAAAATATTTGGAAAGTAAGTTGTAACATACACAATATTTAAAAAATATATTTAAATATTTATTGTTTGAAATATGTCCAAAAAATACACCGAGATTTAATATTAATTTAATTTTTTTTAGTATTATTTGACGATCATTTAATTTCTTTTGTATTTTAGTTAACTTTTATCTATTTGAGTAAAAGCATTTGTCTTCACTGATGGTAGGTCTCTGTCGCCTGAGACCTTGTGAGTACATATAACCAGAGCGCCAAATATATCAATTTTTTAACACTTTTATGCAATTATTACCAATCATTCTCAATCCATATCTAATATGTTTTACACTGTTTGCCAATTGACAATATCAATGCAAGAAATTCTTTACTATAACCCTTGGCTATGTACTATTTAAGTTTGTTTACACAGAGAATGATGTCAATAAATATGGTTCTTTTTTTAATCATAACATTAGAGTTGAGATATTTCACAACTACAACAATTAGCTCTTATCATTCATCAATGAACAACTTTAGATTTATCCGCCATCCACATTGAATACTCATTGTGGCACCCCAATATATGAAGTAGAATTTGCTGAGAAATATTTGTGACATTTCTTTCAATTACCTTAATGTTTTCGTATTATAAATTATTCATTTACATTTTCTGAAAAATCTGTTCAAAATAAAGTAATAACCAAATAAATGTTATAGGCTTAATAGTAATAACTTTGCAATTATGCATTTGCAGAAATGGGAAAATGGATTACATTCAACAGAATATTGCAGCTGAAGATCAGCTCATGTGTTATTTTTCTGCTATGCCTCATAGGAGTTGTACAGTTTTTTGCCTCATATGGTCAATATAACTATGATCATATACCTAAAGAAAGTATATTGCATAATATTTATTATAAAACAAATCCAAATCTAATTATAGCAATTGACAAACCAAATTGCCACTATGATGCAATTTTACAAAGCACAACGTCTATTCCACCCTCAAATATAGCTAAGACCTATGAAGATTTCATGCCGACGGGACTGGTCAATGGCAGCTACATACCTGAGAACTGCAACCCTTTGATAAGTATTGCTGTTATTGTCACATACAGAAAGAGACAAAGCCAACTAGATACTTTTATACAATTCATGCATAACTTTCTTCGTAAACAAGGCATTCATTATTGGTAAGATTTTTTGTATTAACTTCAGTATGTTATGCACAAGATTGTCAGATGATAAAGTTAAGATATTTAATTCAAAACCCTACGTTCCACTTGTGGTACATGAGAGACATATGTTGACTGTGGACTAATCTTTTCATAGTAAATTTGTGTTACTCTATTAATATTTTTTAAGACTTACATATTACTATTTAATGATTGTTAAGAGTATTCTGTAAAAATTTCTGAAATTAGTTTAGCTATGTAAATATAAAGACCCAAAAGTTTTAGTTTTAACATCTAAGGATCTTAACTGTTTAAGGTTTTTACAATTCTTAGAACTGATTTTAAGATGCAATGAAAATTTAGTTTTCACAATTGTTACAG
This sequence comes from Troides aeacus, assembly GCA_033220335.2. NCBI lineage: Eukaryota > Metazoa > Arthropoda > Insecta > Lepidoptera > Papilionidae > Troides > Troides aeacus. Next base: position 12,285,628 of record CM067278.1, read on the forward strand.
CATATATGTTGTGGAGCAGCAAGACGACAAGGTATGGAACAAGGGGCTTCTGTACAATGTAGGGGCTAAGCATGCAATAGCCGATAAGTTCCCCTGCCTCATCCTCCACGATGTGGACCTCCTGCCTCTGGATTTGGGCAACTTGTACGCGTGCCTGTACGAGCCACGCCACATGAGCGCGAGCATTGATAAGTTCAGATATGTACTGACTTATGATTGCTTAGTCGGTGGAGCACTAGCTATCCGTTCAAATCAATACATTGCTGTTAATGGATTTTCGAATAGATTTCATGGTTGGGGCGGCGAAGATGACGACCTTTCCGCGAGAATTGCAGCCAAGAAGTTAAAAATTCTACGGTAAGTTGTATATATATATATACATACATACATATATATATATATCACGCCTCGTTCCCAGCGGGGTAAGTTTTATATATATATATGAAATTAATCTCCCATTAGTTAATTTTTATTTATTGGATTAGTATTATTTTTCTAGATACATTACTTACATAGATATACATTACATAAGGTTATAATTTAAAAAAAAATACAGATTCCCGCGCGAACTCTCCCGGTACACAATGCTGGTTCACGACCCGGAAGTCAGGAACGTAGAACGCAAGCGAATCATGTCAGAGAACCATGAGTACTTCGACAAGGAGGGCCTCAACACCGCCAGGCACACGGCTGCCACCGTCACCGCCAACAAGCTGTTCACATTGATCGGTGTCAAGACGTAAACTGCCACGGCTTGCCGCTTTAGATAAATACAGAAGCTACTTATCTAAGTTATCCACGTTGTGACATATTTATTGTGTACATTAACTTTAGCAAACATTAAGTATTAAAGATATATTATTGTATAGTTTTAATGCAATTGCAATGTTTTCAGTTACAGGGATAAGTAGTATCAGTTAATTATATATATATATATATATATATATATATATATATATATATATATATATCAGTTAATATAATTTAATGTTATTTTAGTTAATGGTTAGGTTGAGATTACGGAATATGTTTTATGATCATTTATCTAAATAATTGTGCTGATTAACATGTAAGATATTAAAATAATATACTTACAAACTAATAGAACACATTTTAGTTTTATTGTAATATTATTAATTAATTGTTATTTGTGTAGCTCCTCTGTTCGTGGTATTATTTTGCAGCAGGCTAGTAGTGTTGATATTTAAGAGTAATATCATTTTAGTATAATTTTAATTATATTTTTAAAAGTTTTGTTCTAGTCTATGAAAAAATCTGTTTATTGACAAAGATACCTATTCATGTATTCATTAGAATATTTCTTGTGTTTATCTTGGAATGAGTAAAACCGAACAAACATTCTCATGTATTCCCATTACTAAACATATTTGCGGTTAAAATAAAAAAAGACCAAGTAAAGAAAGAACATGTATAAATATCCAATTATTTTTCGTTCAAATGTTAAAAATGATTTCCTGTTAAATAGATAATTTAATGATATTAAATTCATTTTTCATATATTTCCATTAATGTAATGTAATTATTCATGATAAGTTTAGTATAAACTAGTTAATAAATAAATAAATGTCTCGAGTCAGATATTGCAGCATTATTTATAATTTCAAGCTCGCAATCATGTAATCAACATAAACAAATTGAACTTGATGTAACTTTTACTGGGGGGTGGGGGGGGGGGGGTCGCTGTTGCCGGAGACCTCTCTACGTCTACGTAGGTGTAGGTACCACAGTAGTTATTGCAGCCGCAAACAGTACTGTGCAATCATTGCTGTGTTCCGGTTTGAAGAGTGCTGTAACTAGTGTAATTACTGGAGTAACGAAACTCAACGTCTTGTCTCAAGGCGACGTGCGCAATGTGGTGCAGTGTATATCGTCCTGACTAGCGCCGCGTTCTTGTGGGCAGGTGTATTACTCACCCATCTGGTGAATGTCCTGCACGTCTCCTTACTCCATTTAATAAATGAACTTAATCATGAGTTAAAATTTATACAATAAAATACATTTTTAATTCTTACAGAACTTATTCGATGTGTCATTCATACAGATAATTTTGAAAATATAATTCAATATATAGGTATATACGTATGAAATACGTAATATTACATAATTTAGAATCAAAATTTAGTTGTTTTCTGTTACTATATTCGAGTCACATTGCGCGGTAGTTACTGAAACTACCAAAAGCCAAGTTTTCTACCTTGTTTTATGATAACAAATTTACTCCAATTATAAATATTGTAGAAACACTAAATAATTAGATTAAATCAATTAAAACAAAAAAATATTTATTATGTAATGTCTTTACTGACGAAATTTAAAAAATAAGTTTATACATCTGGTGTGAATTCCTTCATTTCCCCCCAATTTCGTCCGCAGGTCAGCGCTACGGGCAACATCATCGGCAGTCCGCACTCGTATCCGGAATTTTCCATAGCCGTCTTTATTAAAGCTTCGTAAAAAAATGCAACATAAATAAACACGGTAGTAAGAAGTTGAATCTGTTGCAACGCGGAAAAGTAACAACGGGTCGGTGTTGCTAGCATGCAAACAGCGAAACTTGTTCCGCGCTTGTTGCTTAACACTTATAATTAAGCTTAACACTATATGATAAATGTATAGTAAAGTCAACATTTTAAATCGAAAAATAACCTATAATAAATATTCCGTCAAAAATAAAAACATAGAGTATATATATATATACAGTATAATACGAGTGTAGTTGATGATTTAATAATTAAAACACACGTCAGTAACAATATGGCGCTATCAGACACGAGACGTCAACGGTGTTACCGAAGTAATTTCTGTAGTTACGAGGCTTTCAGACTAGAAACCCATAACTGGCATACTACCGTTAACCCTCGACCGTAACGGCAAGAAACTATAAATAAATATGTTCTATATAGGGTCCGACTTGCAGATGCAGTGGAACATTACCGCCATGCTTATGTTTAAAACGTTAAGGACGTGGCAACAGGCGTACCTGCGGCAGCGTTCAAGTGCTCGTCGCGCACTTCCCACACCAGCTCGTCGTGTATCTGCAGCAGCAGCCGGCACTCCAACGGGGGTGCGCTAGCCCGGAGCCGCTCGTCCGTCTTCACCATCGCCATCTTGCACAGATCCGCGGCAGTTCCTATAACACAATCACCGTCACAAACGTTTCTGTTTTTTATCTTATCGATAAAACGATCCGATCGATATAAACCGCTGCGATTCCCTCCACCTGAACTAAATGGACTAGAGCTGCTTGTTGTTTTCAAGACGAGGTCCCGTGTCCTCTCCATACTTCACAACCAACGTCGACGTTTTAAAACCTCTACACAACCCTCACTTTACTGATGGTAATCCTCTGTCGCCAGAGAGCGACTAGGCGGATGTTACGTAACGTTACTTTGTTACGAATTAAAGGGTGCTATAGTTAATGTAATTACTGGGATAACCAGACTAAACATTTTATTTCTCAGGAGACAAGCGACATGCGGTGCAGTGTAATATCATTGTAACTAGCGCTATGTTTTGGAGCATCTCAATATGGGAGCGATGGGGCCATAGTCACCACGCTGGCCCAATGCGGCTTGGTGACTTCACAAACACCTTATAATAAATTCTAAGTCATGTGCAGGTTTCCGCGCGATTTTTTCCTTCGCCGTTTGTATTTCGCCGTCGTTACTAAAGTTCACAAATGTACAAACTTAAATATTAATGTCAACGGTACACGTCGAGATTCGAAACCGCAACCATCGGGATGAAGGGCGCGCGCTCTAACCATCAGGCCAAGCTGCGTATCACTTACCATCAAGTAAACTTCCCGCTCGTCTTGTTGCTTAATTGAACAAAACGAACTCCTTAGAAGGCAAAACATCTTTACGAGAGCTTCCCTTCCGTCTAGAGTTAGCAAGCGGATAGCAGCACAATGTTGCAAGTTGTCTGCTAGCTCAACAACAGACGCTCGTCGTTGTGTCTTTGCTTTTGGTTTGGTTGATGACTTACAAAAATTCTTAAATATAATTAAATTGAAAAAATCGAAAATGAACTTTATAGATACAGTAATTCTTCCACCTTGAATAATGAAATTGATGGCTTTCCGTTCCGCTGGCGCCTTGGTCGCGTAACAGGCGCTCGAGATGTCCCTGAAGTGCCTGGTTCTGCCGCACGGCGTGCGCAACTTGCCATCCCGCTCGCACTGCGACACGACTTCGCGCCCGAAACTCTTCAGCGACGGAAAGGTCCCTTGTGGAAGGCACGTGTTAATATCCAGTACAGCCAACAAACGGTGTACATTCATCCGCTTTACCATATAACGTCTCAATCCGTTATAATGATAAAAGGAAGTAGTGTATATCGAACGCTCAGCTGGAAACTGGGCGACAACATCATGCGCCTGATCCCTTCGTATTACGTACGGTACGGTGAGAGGTCTAACACACCAAAGATGATGGAGTTGTAAGGGAGCGGTGCTCACTGTTGAAGCTGGCGGCGACGGCGAGCGCGTGCTCGTAGCCGCGCCCCAGCACCTCCGCCAGCTTGCGGGCGCCGGCGCCGTACGCGCTCGCGTACACCACACGCTTGGTGCGCTCGCGCTCCTCGCTCGTTACTTCCACTTCCGGCTTTTTCATCCTTACACGTCATACAAACACTAATTAAGCAAAATAAATTACAAATATAAAACACCAAACAGAAACGAAACAAAACTTACGTTGAAAAATTTAAAGTCTGTGTCCAGCAGTGGACTTCTAGCGACAGATGATGATGATGAGAATGATAAGAATAAGCCTCAATAGAATCATACACGGCTCTACGGCGATACCTGCCTAATTATGGTAAAACTATTACATTTTAAATGTTATTGTGTTACTATGGTATACTATGATAAGTATGCGTAGTATCGTAACGTGCCCCAATCTAATAGGAGCTGTTGAACGTATGAAATAGACCATTAGACAACGAGAGTTCGAAGAGGTGGTACCATTCGGCGGCGAGTACGCGGAACAGGTCGTCGCTCTGTAGCGCGCGAAGTAGTAGTTCGTCTGCCGCGGCCAGCGCCAGCACTCGGCATTCGGCCTGCTGGAAATCTGCCGCGAGCAGTAGCCTACCCGAGCGACTCGTGTACACCGATCTCAAGTTCACCACACCCGACTCTTCACCGCGATAAACACATCCACATGCAAATAACACCAACAACAGTTATGGTAGCAAATGATTCGCTCGCACCGCATCAATATGTTGATATTTTATATCGTTACACAGCATCATAGTACGGTCTACTCTCTTGGGCCGTTGTCGTTACCTCAGGTAACTACTGGCTATGGTTTTGCTGAATCCGGAACATTGCAATGTTGGAGCGGTACTGCTTGGCAAGTTAGGGGCATAACAAACAAAAACCATATGCTAATAGTGTAATCTGAAAAACTGCATTAGCTTTCAAAGTTAATGTAAACAGTACTGACAATGTCCCCACTGTAAGGATTCGGCGCCCTTTCTCACAATATACTAAATTTTATAAATAAAAACTAACAGAGAGAAATGCTTAATATTTACAACAAACATCTATTTAAAAATGAACATAAAAATTAACTAGCAGAAACGTAAACAGTGGTCGTTACCGTAGCCGTCGCTTTCAGCGGGGAAGAGCGTGAGACTGAAAGGTGTTTTTGGTACAGCCTGTATATTTGGACTGCTGGACGCGATCCGGCCCGTCGATGCTGCACTTTGTTCCCTGCAGATGAAACTAGTCAAGAGTCCCAGCTGTGGGATAACTAAGAGAGCTATTAATATAATATATAAAATAAAAAATTACAATTATAGCTTAAATTGATATCGATGTTCAAGTTCATCTCGTTTCGAAGAACCCCCCCGCCTCCATCGTCATCATCGGCGAATGAATTATAATCTTTTAAATTTATTACCTAACTTTTAATGTTTTCTTCATGTAATGATATTACAAAAAGTTAATGAAGTGAAAAATAATAAATATTGATACCAAACGGGCCGAACAAATCCGTCTTGGGCACAATGCGCTATCCCCGACAGAAAAGTGGAGTGCGCTTTGTGTAAGTGACGATATTCCAGGATCAGTTTGGGCAGCGGATGCTTATTCATTAAACTTCGAAGCTGCAGAAGAAACACAAGCTAATAAACTAATACAATAATCGCCCAAAGAGCAATCTGTGGTAATCGTAAGTGCGACAGGATTTTAAAAATATAAATTTCAGCCTCAAGTGGCAATGGGCAGGACACATCGCTCGAAGGACTAACAGCCGATGGGGCATTAACGGCGTAACGGCGTACCGGTAGACATAGTGTTACGGGTAGCATCTGGATGCGGGCAGCGCAGGTTCGATCGATGTGGAGATGTTTGGGTGAGGCCTTTGTTCAGCATGGAACGTCTAACGGCTGATGAAATTTCAGAAGGTTTAATGCAATCATTGATAGATCTAGCTCAGCAGGGATCGAACCTTCTTTCTCAAGTTCTGTAGCGAAGTCGATAACGATCGAGTTAATAGAAGCAATGAAAGAAGCATAATATAACAACCATTGTTTCGGATGTGGATTTCGCTCCCTTGCAGATCGTTTCCCTGATCTTCACATTGCACTTGGAATCTAACTTCAGCTCGTCGTACAGTATGCCGCGTACTTGTGCCACGGAATTAATTTGGAACGTCTTGCCCGCTGCCGTGTAGCAATCACGCTCCACAGACTTCATTTTCTCTACTAGAAGAGCCTCCATACTTTTTAATTTGTCCAGATCCACGCGCACGCCGCGGTGCTCCATTGCTGTAAAGTAAGCGGTATTGGTTTCAATAAAATCTGCACCTTATAACCTCCGATGCGAAAAGAGAGATCTTACTAGTTTAACATGAAACTAACGTCTGGGCGTTTGTACAGTACACCTAGTTCAGATTAGTAAAGCCGGCAAGGACCGGAGAGCTGCGTCACGATATTTTTTTTAACATAATCAATATTATTGTTAGTAAACAAATGAATTTTTTCCTACTAAAATTGTTTACTAATGTCAAGAGTTTTATATGTTGGGTGTAATATCATTGACATAGTAAGTTAACCTGCAATTATGGGTAAAACACGCATTTCGATCTTGGCAAATACAGTCCAGAGTCCTTGCGCGACCAGGGCTTTTTGGACGTTGCTCCAGCAATCTCTGAGGGTGCACATATACCATGCCGCCTTCTGCTTGGAGCAATCTGTTGCAATAGTGAAATCAGGTGCGAACGCAACTATTTTTTGCAAATCAGAAAATTTATCAGGCGGATTGTCTGGGTCCAGAAGGCTTCCTCCGATCTGTTAATAAAATGACAATTATCAAACTTACCCCTTAACTTTATTTTGTTCTTAAATACTGACATAAATGGAACAGAATTTCAACATTTTCTATTTTGTATTAAAGCAATTGCAAAAATTTTTTTAGTTCTATGAAATTTTATTGGTACACATATCAAATAAAGGAAAAATCTAAACGTCATTACATATACATGTTACTTTCGGAGTACTTACCTTGGCATCAAATATTTTCAAATCAGCCGGACTCTCCATCAATCCAAAACGATTGCAAATATATATTAAAATGTTCTTACCCTCGTAACAAATCACCGTGTTGCTAGCCATCAATTGTAGTATTATATCTCTGGAAGGCGTTACCGAAAAATGAATATAAGCTATGTAATTTAAACAAGGACTATTCGAAGTGACTTACTTATATTTGGAAATACTTGTTGTTAAACAGTAGAATGTGTCTTTAACACGTATCATAATGCCCTGCGGTACTCCGATATCCTGCGCGTATTCACTGTTCAATTGGCAGAAATCGCTATGTGTAAAAAATATGAAAATATTAAAATTTTACTCTAACCTTTTTTTCACATAAACATTTATTCTTTACATTACCTGTATATAAGTGTCATTGTAATTTCTTCGCCAGCCGTTCGAAACGTATCCAAATGATCGCGTGAATCATCATCTATAAACAGTACAGTGTAAGTTAAATCTTTTACGGGAGTTTGCGACTTGATCGGTGCTAACGATGTAGATTTAATCGTCTTGTCTTTATTTATCTCTATCGTATTTGTTTCATGATTATCAATATCACTGAAACCTTTTGGCTTACAAAATTTCATAACTCCATTATCATTTGTTAATTTTGTTTGAACGGTTTTCTTAAGTTTATGTTCTCCTGAACCTTTTTTAAACGTTATTTCCATATTACGTTTTTTACTGTTTACACTGTCAATTTCATTACCTAACTTATTAAGGTCGCCCTGTGCTCGGATTTCTGCTTTATGCGTTTCTTGTAACAAATTTACGTCGTTCAACCAATTTTTAACCGTCTTAGTATATTTTTGTTTTCGAAAATTTGGTTTATATTCTTTTTGAACCTTCTTTATTTTTTTCGATATTATATCTTCTATGTTCGGTGTATTTTTATCCTTTTTGTTCCTTTTACCTGTTTTATTTATGTTCATTTCTGTTTTATGATTTTCAGGTATTATTTCCGGAATCTCGAAATTACAAACTACGTTCGTAGACGCTACGTTGAAATTAGAATCTTGATTAGACAGTAATACAGAATCGAACATATCTTCCCATGCTACTTTCTCCATAGAATCTAACATTTTGCTATTTGTAGCCGTACCTTGTTTTAAAAGATCTTCAGTATGATTAATAACATCAAAAGAACTATTATTAAGTTGGATACTATTTTCCGGCTTCTTGTTGTAAGTAGAATTTTCGTCGGCATCTCGGAGGACAATATGGTCTTGTTTACAATTTACTAGTTCCTCTGATTTAGTTATAGAATTAGTATTTATTTCTGATAATTTTGTATTGATATCAGTTGAGTACTCTTCATAATAAATATTAGTATAACTATTATTATCAATGTTGTTGTTTGAAGAATTAATAGAAATATTTGCGTCATTAGAATACTTGTTGCCCATACTGGAATGAGCATAGCGGAAATAAATACACAAACATATGGTAGTTGGTTGATAAAAATAATGTACGGAACTTACGATTTATGTTGGTCAGTTCTTGGGTGTGCATTTCTATAACTAATTCTGTCGAATTTATTGCTGTTGTTTATAAACTTGTCTGTTAAAAAATTTATTTAGGTATCAAAAAATTTTAACTAAATATTTACAACTTTTAAAATTATATTTTTTAAAGAAATCAAAAAAATATTAATTCCCGAGGACGTATAGTTTTCTGTTAATTAATATTTCGTCATTAATGAGATTGGAAATGGTAACCAAAGGTATTTATTTATTTATTTTATTTATACACACAGACATTACGATACAGTTACAAAAAAAAAGCAGAAAAATAAGTGTAAAGGCGCTACTTATTCCAATATGGAATTTCTTCCAGTAGACCTGCGGTATGAAAATTTTCCAAGTTACAGTAAGTTCTGTGCACTCAGATAAAACTAAAGCTTATGTACTAAATTTAGACTATTATTGCCTATAAATTGCAGAGCGAAAGAGAAAAATGAAATAAATATATATATAAAATCAAAAATAGTAAAATAATTATAGTAATAAAACAAAAAAAAAAAAATTATATATTATATATTAGGGTATTCAATCCACTCTGCAGGTTTCTAAAGGATAGAAGTTGTAAATATACTGTACAACAGTAAACATTTTTTTAGTGCTGAAGTTAATTTATAATACGGAAACAGAAATTAATATATAATACGGATATTATTTTCTAGAAAAGTCATGTGAATCAGATCTCAGTTAGAGATCTCAATCGGAAATCAGAGTGGATACGAAGGTTGTAAGATTTCCAATAAGTCAATAATAATAATATTTCATACAATTTTGTACATAAGTCTTCGAATGATCATGTTAATAGAGTAATTTTGGAAATTGCTAACAATTTGATAATCGGACTTTAAACGTCTAGGTTAAATAAAATCTTTGAGGTAATCAAAGTAATGTTATTAAACGTATGAATCTTTTTCTGACTAAATAGTCGGTTTAGTCTAGCATCATTACTACACCTAGAGTCCCAAATTTTGGGAACAATGGCCCTAAACGCCAAGTGTAGGTTTTTGGTCACCGCAATATGTTAACAAAGCTTGTATGAAATGCTGCTGCCCATTTTATATTAGGAAATGCAGTTGCCGTTTACTTTTATAAATAATTTTAAAACTAAAAGCTATTACTGATACTTACCACTTTGGTATTGTTCTAATAAAACGTTTAATACGTTACGGCCGAAAGATGATAAATATTTTTCATATGCAGACATCGAAAACTTCGAAAAATTATTGTTCATTTTATTTAACTCTTTTCACGTTTTTATATTATAGAACTTTGACAGAAATTAAATTTTCGCGGTATAATGTTGTTATGTCATTATTGTCAAAAAATTTCATTATACTTTAAAACGACTTGAATTCGTTATAAGATTTGTTTTGTTCTTTTTAACTATTTTATTGCCTCGACTACTATAACTATGTAGTTATTGATAGATTGACAAAAATAGACTTTTAAAATCAATCCCAAAAAAAAAATATTTTGATTTAAAAAATTTATAAAAAATAAATAGCAACACTGTCTTAATGTCACATATTGAAAAGTACCAAAATACAAAGGTGAAAGAGGAAAAGAATATATAATGTTTACAACGCAAATACATTTACCATGTAATTGTTATTATTGAAAGAAATAATAGCTATTTAATATGACTCTTAATCTTGATAGTTGTGACAGCTTGCCTTCGGATGAAGAACCCAAATTAAAGTATGATCGTATGGGTAATGACGTCCAAAATATTCTATTGAAAGACGCTGTGAGCTGTATTTGTGTTCATACTAAGTTCATTTGCCTCGGTACGCAATGGGGGGTTATACATCTTCTAGACCATGACGGGAACACTGTGCCAATTTCGCAAGAGAAAAAGCAGAAAGAATTGCAAGCACACGCTATTGCTGTCAACAAAATATCAGTAGATCTGAATGGAGATTATATAGCTAGTTGTTCGGATGATGGCAAAGTGTTAATTTATGGTTTGTACACCGATGATAACACCCATAATCTGACTTTGAGCAGAGTTATTAAGTCTATTGCTTTGGATCCTCACTATTATAAATCTGGCTCTGGAAGAAGGTTTCTTACAGGTACTTTATTATTGCTTGTATGTTATATGAAGTTCAAATTGCTGAGACTTGTAATTCTTTAAATACTTTAATGTTCCATAAACACAATAAGAGTTGGGAATCTCAAAAAGTAAATGATTGGTCATTTTGCAAACAAATTAATATATATTTATCACCTAAAGATAAACATGCACTCGGTATTCATGTATAACAATGATCTCTAATGTAGAAGAATTTGCACAGCAATTTACCCCATAAAGCAAGCTATAAATAACAACTTGCCTTTAGTGCACTATGTTATTTCCTAGATTTAGTTATCTATTCAAACATTTTTATAAAAAAAAAAACAATTATTAAAAATTAACTCAGTTTGTGATGAAATTACTTTAAATGATGAATCAACAATAAAATAAGGATATGAGGGCATAATTATTTATATAGAGATTTATTCAACCAAATAAATGTATTTACTTTAAAATACAATTTTGTTTGCAAAAATTTCCTAATATTTGTCCCATTTTTCAGGAGACAATAAGTTAACACTTTATGAAAAAACATTTTTAAATCGTCTTAGAACCACAGTGCTCTGTGAGTGTGAAGGTTATGTCCAAGCTATAGCATGGAGAGATCGGTTTGTAGCATGGGCAAGTGAGGTTGGTGTACGTGTCTATGACCTTGTAGCTCGATGTTCTCTGGGTCTTATTCAATGGGAAAAAAGTCCAAATAGATCTATAGAAGACTTTCGATGCAATCTACTCTGGTCTGCCCCAATGACTCTCATGATTGGGTGGGTTGACACAATACGAATATGTCAGATACGTAAACGAAGCCAAATCGAATTACAAACTAGAGATGTGACTGAGTACTTAGTGGACCCAGAATACACATTTCAAACAGATTATTTTATTAGTGGATTAGGTCCTTTGGATGATCAGCTAGTATTGCTTAGTGTTCCCAAGGAACCTGATGCAGATACGGGAAAAGCACAAAGACCTGCTCTTATTGTTGCTGATTATAAAAATTGTGAATTTTGTGAAGTTTCAACTGATAGTCTGAATATTAGAGGTTATGAAGAATACTCATGCAATGATTACTATTTAGATATGTTAATTGAAGAGAATAGATTTTTTATCGTCTCTCCCAAAGATATCATAATCGCCTGTCCTTATGACATTGATGACAGAGTAAACTGGTTGACTGAGCACAGTCGATTTGAAAAGGCCATAGCAGTTTTAGAAGAAATTGGAGGCAAGACTGCCAAACACTCTGTGGTAACTGTTGGAGTACAATACTTAGAACATCTTATGACAGAGCATATGTATGAAGAAGCAGCAATTTTGTGTGCACGAATATGCAAAAATGATAAAGTTTTATGGGAGAATCAAATTCTTAAATTTGCTGAAGTAAACCAACTACGAACTATCAGTTCTTATGTACCTAGAGTTCCCGAACAAGCTTTAAGTGCTCACATTTATGAACTGATCTTTTATGAATACCTGAAAGTGGATTCGCAAGGTTTCCTCAGACTAGTACAAGAATGGAATCCATCATTGTACAAGACAGGAGTAATAATTAAAGAAGTTTTAGAACATTTATTGACAACTGAAGTTGATAACAATGTTTATTTAGAAGCATTGGCCTTGCTCTATTGCTATCAAAAAAAGTATGATAAGGCTCTAACTGCCTATCTGAGACTACAACATATGGATGTATTTAAATTAATTAAAGAACATGATATGTACACTGTGATATATGACAAAATTCTAGACCTCATGAATTTGGATTGTGATAGAGCTATCTCTATACTATTAGAAAAATTCCCAGTTGAACTCATTGATAAACAACACGAAAAAACAAAAATACCTGTGGAAATCGTTGAAAAACAGTTGGAAAATCATGATTTATACATGTTCAAGTATTTAGATGCATATAGCAAGATTGAACCCAATGGAAGGTACCATGGAAAGTTAATCAGGTTGTATGCAAAGTATGCACGAGAGAAATTATTGCCATTTTTAAAATGCAGTGACAATTACCCTATACAAGAAGCGTTGGATGTTTGTCAGAGCAATGAATTTTATCCAGAAATGGTCTTCCTCTTAAGTCGTATTGGCAATACTAGGGAAGCTTTGCAAATTATAATGGAGAAGTTAAATGACATAAATCAAGCCATTAACTTTTGTCAAGAGCACAATGATAAAGAGTTATGGACAGACCTTATAAAGCAGACAGTTGACAAACCAGAATGTGTTACCTTACTCCTTAAGCGGATAGGCAACTATGTTGATCCTCGGATGTTAATACAGCAGATAAAACCTGGATTAGAAATAAATGATCTTAAAGACTGTCTGGCGAAAATGATGTGCGACTATCATCTACAGATGTCAGTGCAAGAAGCATGTAAAGTGATTACTCTCAGAAATTACTTTGATTTACATGAAAAATTGATAGTTGGTCAACAGAGAGGTATATCAGTGACGGATCATTTCTTGTGCCATGTGTGTCAAGGTCGAATTATCATTAGAGACTTGTCAAATGCCTCAAACCTAATAGTTTACAATTGCAGGCATTCATTCCACATAGAATGCCTCCCTGATGGTGTAGAGTACAATAATTGTTATGTTTGCAGTGCTGTTAAGATGTGACCCCTTTTCTGCTCAACACTTTAATATAAAACTATGTATATTAAATTTACAAATATATTTCTGTGTTTTAAACTTTAATAATGTTAATTAATTAATTTAATCTCATATGTAGCGCAGTAACAATTTTATTTCCATAAAGTTATCAGTGATTATGGTGCTTCTAAATGAGGTAGCTTGTATTACTTTCCTGATATTAATTGAATCCTTGTATTATTAAATCATGTACAACTGAAAATTGCTGGTCTTGTTTTAATTTATTAAATGACTTGTTGATCATCATCTCAACTAATTGAAGTCTACTACTAAACATCTGCTGGAGGTCTCTTGTAAAGTATTCGTAATAGCGGTATTTTATGGAACTTATGACAAATTGTAATGGAATTGTTTACAACAAAAGAAAATAAACGTTTTCTTTATGGACCAAAGATTTAATTGTAAGTGATTATAAAATACATTAATTGCAAACGCTCAGATTTATGATTACGCGTGCACTACATTTTCATGATGATAAATCTTACGACTGTCCACATCATTGGTTTATTGGTACCACTTTGCGCAAGCTGCTTTAATACACAAGCCACGTGTTCTGCTACCGGAAAATTGTTGTACTTGTTATATCGCATCTTGATTTGTTTATTTAAAGTTATAGAAGTACACTCTTGACATAAGACTTCGCCAAAGATCTCCACCGATTGTTTCTGCGCGACCCCTACCCAGTGATTTCCCGAGACCTGGTGTTGCGTGATACTGTTACTGAATGCTTCCGTACACATCTGGGAATCCGTCGCATTAGAGGCAAACCGTCAGTCCCACTTCAGCTGAGGTGCGCCTGTACAAGGTGGGTTTCTTATCTTGGTAACGGAACATAGAAACTGTGGTGGTCAGAAGAATAAATGGCGAGTAGTTAAAAGCAATACCGTAATTACATTTCTAGCAAAAACTAGCGTCTCCTTCACTATTCTCTGCCCCCATAACTACATGACATATGGAAATTTGCATCAGTCGAAGCCATTTTAAACAAGGTTTTTGCTCCGAGGGTCTTGGCGATACCACTACGCTTGAAGTAGAATCTACACAACGAACGAAAATTGCGATCTGTCGTTACGAAAGGCCGGAATTTTTTCGGAGAGCCCTAATTAAAAAAATTAAATAGCAGCACAGTTATAAAAGTATTTAGACAGGCAGTGATTTTGCACTCTAAAGATAAACGATTTACACTTTTCGTAACGAAAAATTGTACATACATTCATATATCACGCCTCGTTCCCAGTGCGGTAGGCAGAGACCACGTCCTGGCACACCGTTTCTCGCTTCCTCCACTTTCATGAGCGTCTTCATGCATGCTCGTCGGTTACGATTACTCTGGACCCAGCCTTTCTTTACGACATCTTTTTGTTCGAAAAAATTATATGAATAAAAGAACTTTAATATATGTATTACATCATCATCAACTGATAAACGTCCATGGCGGAACATAGGCCTCCTTCAAAGTTCTCCTCACCGAACAGTCCTGCGCCGCTTGCATTCAGCGGCTCTCGGCAGTCTTCACCAAATCGTCGGTCCACCTTGTATAGGGTTTCCTAGCACTACATCTACTGGTACGCGGCTACCACTTGAAAACTGTACTGCCCCATCGGTCACTAGTCCTTCGAGTAATATGCCCTGCCCACTGCCATTAAGACGAGCAATATTTTGGGATATGTCGGTTACCGGCGTTCTTCTACGAAGCCTCTCGTTTTTGACACAATCGTTCAGAGAAACTATTGCTTTGAGAGACTTTCAGCCTGTTTATAAGGCCCATAGTAAGGAGCCACGTCTTACTTTCATAAGCAACGTTGGCAAAATGCACAAGTTAAACACTTTTGTCTACAGGCTTTGAGGTATCTGCGTTGAAAAGATGCTGAGTAGCCTCCCGAACGCAGCCAGTTGGTTGCGTCGATTGACCTGTTTTTGGAAATAAATTTTTTGCTCCAGATAAACATTTGTCGACAACTTCCAGATTAGATCATTCGACCATTACTGCCGTGGGTACGATATGGCATATGGGTAATAGACATAATGTTTGTTTTGTCCACACACATTTTAAAAACCCACGCGTCGAGACGCTCGACAAAGGGCAACGAGCATTTTGCCAAGGCCTTGGAGGGTCTCAGCCATGACTACGATGTTATCAGTGAAACGATGGTAGGTCATCTACTCGCCATTTATTTTGATGTCAAGTGCCCTGCAGACCAAAAGCTTAAAGACGTCTCCCAACGTTGCTACCTGACACCTCGATGCAACCGAATTGGTTTCGAGTCATAGTCTTGGAGGTGCACTGATATATAGTTTAGTTGGGATTATTCAGGGAAAATAAATTACTGATGTGGTGCAGTATGTATCATCCTAACTACCGCCACGTACTTATGGAAAGGCGTATCGCTTACTATTCGGTGAACGTCCCGCTCGTCTCATCGCTTAATTGAATAAAAAAATATATAAATAATAATTACTATGAAAATATATAATTTGAACTTTATTCATATATATAACTTCTTTAAAATATTTAAAATAAACTGTGAAAAATTGATACGTAGTTATATTGATTTATCGTACATAAAAATTTAACACTATTACACATGAGAAGGTATTTATATTACAAATCTTTAAAAAAGTTATGCGTGAAAGGAAACAAACTTTTATTGTTTATTCCCATGTGGTGTTGAAAAATGGACGCGCACATGATTCTGTGAGGTTTTAAAAATGTTTTATTTATGTGTACATGTGCGTTGAACATTATCAACAAAACTAAATTTGTGAAAGTGTTAAATGAAAATGACAGAAATGCCTCCTTATCTCGCTGTTAAAGATGAGGAGAAAAATAGCGGACAGACAGACAGTCAGTGCTCGGACTCTGAAGACGACTTGCCTCTGAGTTTTAATAAACCTAGGCATACAGAGTCTATAAAGGGAGCTGAGCGCGAGGAACATTCCTGGAGAGTCAAAGAGAAGGTACAAGTATGCTTTTTATCCCGGGGAAAGTGCGCATAACGTAATTGCGTATCACTTGCTGAAGGACACGTTATATTAAAAACAAACGCACATGTTGGGTGTTTGCGTTATGTTTTAGTCAAATAATTATCGCAACAATGTTTCAATTAATATGTCCTTTCAAAAATTCAACGCGGATTGACCTGAAGTTAAGTAAATAAATATTTAAGAATCTTTATGAACTGTCAATATTTACATTTTCGACAATTAGACAACACAAAGTCAGTGTTTATTTCTGAATCATATAAGAATAACCAATATATTTAATAAATATTTTTTAGAATCTAATTTGTTAGTAATTCAAGTTTTTACTGTGTTTACTGTTCGAATTTTTTTAAATATATCGTCATCTAACTTGATTTTTATATTTATTAATTAAAATTACAAAATTTTGTTGACTAGTTAAGTTGAATTACAAAAATATTTTATTTTAAACTTTGATATTAAAATGTTTTAACTTTTGAATAAGTTGCTATGAAATTTTTCATTATAAGGAACAGTCAAGCTTCCAGGGTTCTATTGCCAGAGACTATCTAGGTAGGTTAACATATAAGGAATGGCATTTTCACTGCACACCGTAATGTTTTACCATTTATATCAAATACTTTGTTTAAAAAAAGCAAGTAATGATTATGATGAATGAATGAAATAACTACTTATTTGTTTAAATATTAAGTATAATAGAATAAAACAATTCTTCATACAGCATTTTACTTAAAACAGTACACTGTTATGATGATGATAATGGTATATCAGTGTTTTCATTTCCCAAGTTATAAATGAGTGCATTAATGCATTCCATTGAAAATCCTAGGGCTTCTTCGTCGAGACTAGGGTTATAAGTGTATAGAGTCATACATAAGTTAGTTTCCCTATGAAGGAGGGTATTTTGTTAAGATATAACTACTCTAAAAGTTATAAGTGAAGGGAAAGATGACATGAATGTATTGTTAATTACTAATTTTTGTTACATCAGTACAAAACCCACTGTGTGGCATTGGTACTTTGCCTCAATGTGGGTGTGGACCCCCCTGATGTGGTGAAAACTCAGCCCTGTGCAAGGCTCGAGTGTTGGATTGGTAAGATTTGTTATATTTAAATTAATGTACATGTTGTTTTTTTATCTCATGTGAAGGTGGCACATCATTTATGTACCATTCATATTTAATAGATGGATTGATTAGATGTATGGTTGATACCATCGATGTTGTATTTAATAGTTAATAGTAAATTCTGTATTTAATATTAAAAATTAGTCGGAAAACCTTTTTTCTTCAATTTAAATTTCCAATTTTAATGTATAATTGTACTTTTGAATATAACTGTAAGATATGATTGACAGATCCGAATTCATTGTCACCGAGTAAGGCTCTAGAGAGCATTGGGCATGCACTTCAGACACAGTATGAGCGATGGCAACCGCGTGCCCGCTACAAGCAGTCTCTGGACCCCACCAGCGATGAGGTATGAGTCAAGATGAATAAGCTTTTATTTGCTGCTTTCTGTTATTACTCAAATAACCAGCAAATTGATTCTTATTTTTTTGATTTTTTTCTATTTGTTTTGCATAACATCATAGTTAATATGTTTATAGAATGTACTCATGTTCAGGCGTCCATCGATTTTTTGTAGGAATAATGATTTATTAGATGATATGCTCTATGAAGTATTTTAATCTACTGGTCGGCTACAATGAAAATATAATTATTAAATTATATGTAATAAGGAAAAATTTATATGTCCAGCATTGGACGTCTATCGGCTTTGAATGATAATGATGGCAGAAAAAAGAGCGGAAATGGAATTTTTTGTGACTGTTTTGAAAAATAGAACCTGTCATATTACAAACAGCATATATATTTAGAAATAGTAACTAACGACGTAACTGTTTGACTGCCAAAAGGCGCGGAGCGACGGTAATTTAATCATATTTGGCTAATTAGTACTGAGAGGCCGGGCGGCGGCCTCGTGCCGTTTGCGGCGCCACACGATACTTAACGCGCCACCACCATGCTCCGCAAACAATTCAAAATATCTACTAACATATAGATTCCTGAACAACTAGAAAACATGACCCGATAACTTCCGGCACCTATAAATAATATTTTTTAATTATAACTCGAATCCTCGATTAAGTAAACTTTCAAAGAAAAAAAATTACGACAGAAATAGTCGAACCGTTAGAAAGCTATGGTGTTATGTAGAGAAAAACCAATGTAAACTATATGCGGATTTTTGTAAAATAAATTGATCAGTGTCTGTCGAGCTGGTCGGAAAATTTTGGTTCGATTTAATCACAAGATCGTCCGTCACGGCATAATTTAGGTTTAGGCCTCAGTTCGTACGCTGGTATTGCTTTTGCAGATCAAGAAGCTGTGCTGCTCGCTGCGCCGCAACGCAAAGGACGAGCGCGTGCTGTTCCACTACAACGGGCATGGGGTGCCCAAGCCCACTTCCCAGGGCGAGATATGGGTCTTCAACCGGGTAAGGATACATCTCCTTGAAAACCAACGTATATCGTAACGTAACGTACGCGTCACACGCAGTGCAGGAGTGATATGAAATGGGATTGTAGGTGAAGCGGTAAAGTTTCACTACTCGCGATGGATATAATTAACATAATATATATATATATATGTTTAGTTAAAAAAGTTATTGCTTGACCAATATCCTATCTGGTATCCTATATGGTGATATGGTTTGCAGTGGTTAAGCGCACTAGTTGAGTCACAGCCTAAACTTTTCTTGAAGGTGACCGCGTCGTGTTTGGACGAGATTATATACGCCGGAAACTTTTTCCACTCCTCTTCTGTCTGCTGTTCTCATCAAGAACGAGAAACTAAACCACACGTTAACACACTATGCATGTGGTCGTCCGGTGGTGAAAATGAACTGACCGATTTGATCCTATACAATACCGCGCGACTCGCCGTCGTGTTTGAGCCTGTTCAGTCCAGCTATGACCGAGCGTAAAATAAAATCATATATTTAAACCATGACCAATATATTCGTTGCAAATGTTCTTTCACTTAAAACCTGAAAAAATTTTTTTACTGTTATACGTTATCGATCTGCTGCCATATAGTACTGTCGGTTTTTGGTAGACGAAAGCCAAAATATTCTAAAGGAGCACGATTCACCATCTCCGGCCTCAATATCACTGAACATCATGTGAAATTGAGGCAAGTAACATATGTTCTCTGATGGATTATAGATCTATAAAAATTTGATCGACTGATACAGCTCTCCTTGACTCGAGCCTAATGGAAAAGATTATTACTCTGTTGTATTAAAAAAAAAATCTTATTGTAAATCTCGTTGTATATCCATAGGCCTACACTCAATACATCCCGCTATCAATGTACGACCTGCAGACGTGGATGGGCGCACCTTCACTATACGTGTACGACTGCTCTAACGCGGGCGTCATTGTCGACAACTTTAAGCAGTTCGCGGAGCAGCATGAGCGTGACTACGAGGTGCGTTTCGTGTTGGTACTTTCGCATGTATACTATATCATTATAACACTATTCTCTCGTCAAATCGTACAAACCGTTTTTACTTCACCTAGTTTGAGGATGCTCAATATAATTCTCGCCAATTCGCATAAATTGCTAAAAGTCTTCTTAAAGTTCCTCTCCAACTATTGAAGGTTGGCGATCAGCGTAGTAGAGTCCTCCCTATGTCTGGTTCTAAAAGTTTAATGTCATCATAAAGGTAAACTGGAATGTTATCTAAATATGCAGATTAAATAATACCAAACAATAATATTTAATAGTGTTGTAGCTAGCATAATTACTACCCTAAAGAGAATTAGCATATCCTAAGGTAGCACTCACTTGCTTATTGCTTGTTGTCGCAGAAAAGAATATATGTGGACCTTTTGGTTCCAGATGCAGGCGTCAAACGGACGTGAGGGCAGTACCGCTAACCCAGCCCCGGCGGTGTCGTACCGCAACTGCATCCAGTTAGCGGCGTGCGCGGCCGGCCAGAGCCTGCCGATGAGCCCCGAGCTTCCCGCGGACTTGTTCACCGCCTGCCTCACCACACCTGTCAAGATGGCTATGAAGTGGTTCGTGCTACGAAGCCGCGTGCGCGTCGCAACGCACGACCTGCTTGATCTTATCGACAAGTGAGTATGCTGCTTGAATAAGAAAAAATATAAATAAAATCTGCATTAATGTTAGAGATGAAACAGATTTTCGTCTAGTCAAAGATTCTATAAATTACTTTTTGATGCTCTTTTGCGCAATATTTAATTTATGTATGTATTGAAAATAAAATTTGTACCTTTCATCGGTGCTAAGGATCGCGATTTTATTATGGCTTGTATAACTTATCGTTTTCCTACCAGAATCCCGGGCCAGGTGAGCGACCGGCGCACGATGCTGGGTGAGCTGAACTGGATCTTCACTGCTATCACTGACACCATTGCGTGGAGCTCATTGCCGGCTGAACTGTTTCAGCAGCTTTTCCGCGCGGACCTGCTAACTGCCAGCCTGTGCCGCAACTTCTTGCTCGCTGATCGGATCATGAGGCAAACAAAATTTTGTTTCAATGAAAAAAAAATCCTGCACAAACTCGCAACGCACTCGTAACCGCTGCCAGTAGGCATCAGCAATACCTGAAAGAAGATTGAATTAAAATTCTGACAGAATACATACATATAACGTTTTTTTCTACAGATGAGAAGATAGTTTCATTGGAATTTATTTTCTACATTAAATACTGACAAATTCAATAATAATGGTAAGTTCACGGTGCTGGCGCTCTACCCCCTACTCCACCCCCCGTTCCCCGAGTATGGCGATAGTCGTTAGTGAAGATATTTGTTACGCTGCAGGTCGTACAACTGCACACCGGTCTCGTCGCCTGCGCTGCCCTCGCTCGCGTCACACCCGCTGTGGGCGGGCTGGGAGCACACGCTCGATCTGGCGCTAGCCCAGCTGCCAGCGCTGCTCGCGGACCGTCCGCCTGATTATCACCACTCTCCATTTTTCCGCGACCAACTCACTGCATTCCAAGTCTGGCTGGATCTCGGCAAGTGTACGTATCTAGCTTGTGAAAACGCGAGTACAGGAAATCTTGTTTCAGACGATAATTTTACAATTAAGTTATTTTTCACTTCTGCAACACAAACGACAGTGAAGCTACATTGTGCATTTTCGGTTTAGTTTTCATTAAGGTTTAAATTATGTGCATAGAAATATTTAAATTCAAAATGAAAATAATAATTGTCACAATCAATCAGCCGGAAGACACGTCCACTGCTGGACAAAGGCCTCCCCCAAAGATTACTTAATTGATACAAAAATATCTTCAAATAGGCGAACGAAAGAAAAATCAGGATTTACAGGACTGAATGAGTTCATTACATGTTACTTCATCTAGGGTCAGCATCGCGGCCACCGCCGGACCAGCTGCCGATGGTGCTGCAGGTACTTCTGAGTACATTGCATCGTGTGAGAGCGCTCCAGATTCTCTGCAAGTTCCTAGCCCTAGGTGCATGGGCGGTAAAGGCAGTTCTTGCTGTGGGTATCTTCCCCTATATGTTGAAGTTGCTGCAGGCTTCCGCGCACGACTTAAGGGCTTCCATGGTATACATCTGGGCGAAAATTATTGCCGTAGACCCTGTGAGTAACCTTTGACCTTGACTGAACTTAAGAATTGATATCATCATATAAAATGCATGAAAACTGTTTTTTTTTTTCATTTACTTTATTTTAATAATGTTATTATATATAACCATTTTATGTTTCTTAAATGTAATAAAGAATTTGCAGAGTGCATATTTGTGTCATTTATTTGTTGCAATACATTTAAATACTGATAACTCTTTCTTTCGCAGAGTTGTCAAGTGGACTTAGTGAATGCAAAAGGACACAAATACTTTCTATCAATACTACAAGACCCATCGATAGATGTAAGTAATAACAGTACTCAAGTATATTTCATTACATATAAGTAGTAGTATGTAGTAAGTACTTGTGTTACTGTATCTTGTACACAGCAGCAGTTATAGGAAATGTTTTTGTTGTTTACCAGAGCGAGCACAGAACTCTTGCCGCTTTCGTGCTGGCTGGCATCGTTGACAACTACCCGGCGGGGCAGGAGGCGGCGCTGCAGGTACGTTATTTATGCGCTGCTTGCGCTGAGTAAACGCAAGTGTTATGATTGCATTGCACTTTGTGGAAGACGTTTGCCAGATAAAATGTAACAATAAGGGAACCAATTTTTTCTTTAACTTTCGTTGTTGAAATTTTCTTTACGTATCGCGATATGGTATTCTATTTTCTGTTTCTACTCCCAAGTAAATCTTCTATGATAATCCTAAGAGCTAGAAGTTTACTTGGTTTACGGGAGCGATATACTGATAAACTTCATTAAAATAAATTTAATATATTTGCATTGTTTAGGGCTCAATGATTTCGCTTTGCCTGGAACAACTGTCTGATGGGTGTGCGCCACTGCGGCAGTGGGCCTGCGTAGGTCTGGGACGGTTGTGGCGAGGTTACGATGCAGCGCGCTGGGCGGGCGTGCGCGATCTGGCGCATGAGAAGTTGTATGCACTGCTGCAGCACCCGCAGCCGGAGGTGAGCGACCGACGCTTTAGCTGTATAGAATGTTTGCCAGCAAATATATAAGGCCACCTAAAAATTTTTTAAACTTCATTCCTTTTAGTTAGAAAGTAATTGCGGATTAAAAACAATGTTATATACACGTAGAACTTAATAATAATTCCATTAAAACCTTATCAGTTTTTCAACCAGAAATAACCATTGTATAATATTATAATGTATCATTTACGAGTATTGTACACTTACGTGTTCGTACGCGTGCAGGTGCGTGCGTCGTGTGCGTTCGCGCTGGGCACGTTTGTGGCAGCGGGTGGATGCAGCGCGCGCACCGAGCACGCTAATGCACTCGACCAGCAGGTGGGTGTGCAGCTTGCTGCGCGCCTGCCGCCTGATGCCTCGCCGATAGTGCGCGCCGAGCTGCTCGCCGGTAACACACGCATCGCATACACACACATACACTCGTATGAGGTCACCACTGCTGTAACAGTGCGGAGTGTGCTTTAGTACAAATATTAGTAGTAAATAAACTTCTATGTTACTACTACTACTAAATATAATAGATTTGTAAAGATAAATGTAATGTTAGATAGTACTTAATTATATACAGTGATCACTTAGCATGTAAAGTAGCAGGAAACATGTGCAACTTGTCATTACAGCTCTGCAGTGGCTGGTGCTGATATTCGAACAGCACTTCATCGCAGTTTATATTCAGGAGAGGATGCGGCGAAGCGACAAGTAAGATATTGCATATATTATAATAAGAATGTACTAGCTATTATTTTCAATTTATTATTAATAATGAGATCTTTTTGTATACTAGACTACATTTACGTTTATTTATTACATTCTCAACTTGCTGTAAATGTTAATTAGGATTAACATTTTTGTAGAAGGAAATAAATAGTTTAACAGTTTAGATGGAACCTCAATCCCTTAAAGCAAGTATACACGTAACTTAAATCGGTGTTTGATCTGAATCCGTTGTGTTCGTGTGAAAGGGAGTCTCGTCGCAGCGGGCGCGTAGAGGCGGGACAGGACGCGCTGGCGGCGGCGCGTGGTCCGCATTCCGGACGACACGCCCACTCCGCACTTCCGCTGCCCGCCATTGGTGCGTAATACTGCACTAAGTCTTTCTGTCATTGCTAAACTTATTTTACAGGTTTAGTCCCCTTTTAAACATTAGATTAGAGTTGATCCAGCTGTTTGGAACTCCTGTGCCACCGATAAACTTATTACAATAAAATCTTCATTATTTTACTTTAACTCGACAGGTTTCGGTTCCGTGTACATGAAGCTGTGGACCACTTTATGCAACATGTCAAAGGAGCCACATCCGCAAGTCTCTCAGATGGCCACAGACATTATCAATTACATATCCAATCAGGTATTCATTGAACAAACTTACCAACGAAGATTGTATTTCTAAAATAGTATTAGTATAATAAAAGTAGACTTTTTAAGTATATCTAAAATTTTATCTCAAATTTTAAACTCCTTAATTACACTTAAGACATAGTTATAACTAGAAAGTATAAAAAAAATCTCTTAGGATATTTATGCAATGTATTTATACGTATGGATGTATGTATATACATAACATTAGCTCTTCCCCGGCCGCTTTGCTGGGCGGAATATAAAATTATTCTTGAAATTTGTCTGAAATATTTCTTTAGAGCAACCGAAAATGAGAAGCCTGCATATTAATATAAATATGGCCTGTGAGTTTCATTCATACCGTGGCCCGGAGGAAACTTATGGGACACCCTAATACGTATATATTTATTTATCCTTTGTTGTATTATTCGTAACGTACAATATCGATATAATCAGGTGGATAGCGTATCGCGAGAGGCGGAAGCGGTGCGCAGCAGCAGTGGCTCCAGCTCTCTACCGCCCTCGCCCAACACACGCCCGGCGGCTTTCGCGGCGCATTCCGCCCACACGGATACGCGCACCCTGCCTTCGTTAGGTGCCTATGCCTACAGACTGATATTTTCGTTTGCAATGTTCTAGATATTTATTGGTACTCCAGCTGAGAATAGATAACGCTAATGGAACTTACAGGGCTTAGTGGTCCGCAAATGTAGACTATAAAACACCTTAGGAAATGATGATGACATCACACAGTGAGTGGTGATATAGTTATTAAACTCTATTACATAACCCCGTGAGCACTTACCACAATATAACGTTCAGTGCGCACAATGTATCGGTGCCTCTTAACTTGCAACAAATAGCAGCGAAAAGTGTGATATAGAGTGAAAATTTAAACATGAATATTGCGAGGGAGTGCTGACTTTTCTTCGTAATTTGATGTGTCGAACGTCTTCCACTTTATATTTTATCATAGCGGTATTTAGATTTGTTATAAGTGGAAGTTGATTCTCCAGAAGGGTTAAATGCTATCAGGTCATCGAAGGGGCAAGTCTGGCCTCCCGCACACCATCTCCGAAGACTCTGTGGCACACCGCGACCGCGAACGGGACTCCACCTCGTCCAACTCTAGTGAGTATTTCACTTTGAAAATTGTTATACCAGTTTTTACAGTAGTAATACCTTTTTGTATCATTAGAAACAGTCTCCATTAGTGTATCGGTTATAAACATTTGAACAACTTAACCATAATATCTTGAGAATGATTAACGGTACATTAAATTTTATAATAATAGCGGTGAGCCTAATGGACATTTCATTCAAAATGTGTTTATAAAATTGGCATACACAAATCATCCATTCGTTAATAGTTCATCTCTGAGGTTCAGTTAGTTGTACGTTAATAAAATTATCTTTTTTTTTCTCTCTTTACAGGTCAGTCCACGAAAAAAGCTATAGTAAGCACTGAGTTTGTGGAGTGGGCGACGGGGCAGTTTGCGCGCGGTGAAGGCTCCGACGGTGGTGAGGAGGCTGACTGTGAGAGCCGCGCGCACCACGAGCGCGTGTGGCGGTGCGCACGCAACCGCAGTCTGCGCCGCGACGCGAGGGGTACCGGATTCGTTTGCCTTTTACCAAATGCTGCCTTTCCAGCCACTCCAAGGAGGCCGTCCACCATCTAACTAGTTCTAGATGATAATACAAATGTGTGCATTAGTTAAAGACTTAAGGCATATAATATTATATATATTCGGTGCCAATATATTTATCCGTGTGTTATTACAGCGCTGCGTGCTAGCCGGGCGGCGCGACTGGAGACGCAGACGTTCCACTCGCGGTGCGCGCTGCCACCCGCCGTCGTTCTCTTTCACCCCTATGAGCAACATCTCGCTGTCGCGTTCAAAGACAACTTCGGGTTCGTACTGCCGCCTCGTAAAATTACATCTTGGCTCTCTGCTAGATCAAATATAAACAGATGTACATACAAGTTGCCAGTACCTCTTTCCTGTGTCAAATTTATCATTCTTGTTGTTAGTGATATTATTGATGCATTAGGGTCTTGTTAATTATCTGTCGCCTACTTAACCTTGAGCATATAAGACGGTACGGGTCCTCTTCGCGTAGACAACCACAATTATTTATTCGAAACTTTAAAAGTAATATATTTTATTATACTTATGATATATGTATACAGGATCTGGGATTGGGGTACGGCCGCTAAAATCTGCGCGGGTGCGTGGCGGAGAGCATGGGGCCGCATCACGGCACTCGCGTACCTAAACGCTCACGAGCGCGCGCTTCTCGCCGTCGCCTCGCATACCGGCAACCTCGCGGTGTACAGGTACACGAGCATTTGCGACTAAATAGTGCTTCATATATACAATCAGTATATAATAGAAAAAATTAAACAATTTTGATATGAAATATCTTAGGATAAACATTCCTAAGTAGGTCACCTGTGGAAGTTACATGTCAGTTATTGTTAAAAATTTGTTCTTGAAACACTAGAAAAATATAGTTTATGTAACTACTCTAGTAAGTGATTGAATTAGAACATCACGCTACTTAAAGAGCGAATATATTGACGTTTAAATGCACAACGTGAAAGTTACGCTACGTAGAGCTACGATAATAAATGAAGTACATACAGGCCGTCTGACAACGGCAGCGGCAGTGCGCCTGCGCTGGCGGGCGCGTGGCGCGCGCTGCCCGTGCGCCCCGCCGCCGACTACCGGCCGCCGCCCGCGCAGCCGCTCTACAGTGAGTACGCGAAGTTATTACACATTTAATCATTATTTACACAACATTTATAAAATTCCTTGAAGTGATCATCTAAAGTTATTAAGATATATTGCAGTATACACATAACTCTGTTATTGTGCTGTAATGCCTTTTCCTGAAACTCGAGATAAAGGCATACAAATATCTCTAAAAGAGAAAAAAAAAACATACAAAATATTAGATTCATCATATATCTATACATTCAAAAAGTTTGAGGAGAGGGCTGTGACAGGTCTAGCGCAGCTGGTGTCGGACCAGTTCATCTCTGGCGAGGAACGCCAGGCCGCCACAAAGAACAAACAGTCTGACCCCAATCGTGAGTCGCCGTCATTTCACGCACCTTTGAACCTTTCCAATACAACACTAGTGTAATAGAAGCTTCATTACAAATATTGCTTTAAACATGCGCATGCGTAGCTAGTGAATGGGATTAAGCGAGTGTTGTAGTAAACCTGAACTGATAGTACCTGCAGGTGCACACTCACCACGCTCACATATTACTTCATGAGATTTTAACATTCATTTACGTTAAGTTGCTGCAAAAAATTATTTCCATTCTTTATCACTTTACCTTCCCCATAATGACGTTTCCTCTCATATTGTGCAGCGCGTTATGTAATGAAAGTCTGACCGCTTTTATTTGACCATTGTTATTAAGGCACATGTCCCACCGCAGGCAAAAAAACGACAAACTATCGACTATTTTATTGCTCAAAAATCTTAAAGTAGATTCGGGTTGCATGCGAATGAAATCTTTTTTATATGCAGCTTAAGTGTGTGTCAGTTTGTCGCCGATAGCTTATTAGTTTCTTGGGAAGTTGGCATGGAATTCAAATAGTCCATATACACTGATACCAAGCATGCAATTATCATTGTTGAATTCAATTTCCATAACAATTAAAATTCATAATAATTAGAAGGTTTTAATGTAATTAGAACAGTAGTCAATTCTGTGGATTGCCTGCCAGACCTTCTCAGCTAGATAAATAAACGCTGAGCTATGTTCGCATTGCGATCAGAAAATTGGCCCAGCATGTAGATACACCCGTTGAGCGAGTATGCATTTTCCATTTCTTTTCTTTTTTTTGCATTCGCAATATCAATGGGACAAGTGCCTTATCCTTGCTTTTTTCAGTATTTACATAACGGTGTCGATGTAATGTATATAGTAATGTAATGTAATATGTTGTTACTTGTGTAGCTTTATAGAAGAGTAATTAAGCAAACTTTTATTTACAAATTTAATATATGTTACAAACATTCATATCTATCCGGCAGTGTCAGTGGGCGGTGGCGGCGGCGGTAGCGGTGGCGTGCCGATGGGCGGTGCCAGTACAACGAACAGCGCCGGTCCACCCGCCGTGCTGCTGCGCTGGAGCGAGGCGCGCCGCTCGCTTGCACTTGCCGGCCTCTGTTCCACCGTACGGCTATGGGACGCGGACAGCGAGATGCTCAGCGGCGACATTAACACGGGTACGCACCGTGCACATGTCCGACGAAACAGCGTACGGTGTCTGATTAGAGGATCGTATAATAAGTGTTAGGATTGTCCTATTGGAGACCAACTATGCGGGCACAATCGCATCGTTTAGTTTCACCAACAAGCAGTAAAGTGCAAATATTGCTTGCTATGTTTCAATGTTGAAGGGTTCTATAACTAGAAAATATATATTTTCCTAGCTTCACGTTTCTATTGTGTCCTGCGTTGTCCTGCCAAAAGTATTGCATGAAAGGTAAGGTAACAAGGCTGTACTGTACCCGCAGAGTGCGAGGCGGGTGTGACGTCGCTGTGGCGCGGCGCGCTGCTCGTGTGCGGATTCGCGGACGGTTCGGTGCGCGCGTGGGACGAGCGCACGCCCACCGCGCCCGCGCTCTCCTTGCACGATCACACCGCGCCCGTGCTGTGCGCCGCGCCGCGCCCCAACACGCACGCTCTGCTAACGGGCTGGTGAGACGCGATCACACTTTTACACGATTACGACCCGATCATTGTTCAACTGATAGACAGCCAATCACTAAAGTATTAATACGGGATAGACTTTAAGGTCACAGCCCGTAATGGCTTAGTCATCATGGATTTCTTGATTTATTTACCTATATTATACAATTATCAATATACACATGTCCTTACGTGAAACCAATGATATATATCATTGGTTATTGGCTAAAACTTATATATCATATATATATAAGTTAGACTAAAAGATAATATATTACAAATGAATTGTAAGTCCACTGTTACACGACGTATGTAAATAAATACGTAGGCTTAAAAAGCACACTAATGCTTTAGAGTAGAGATGTCGAGGTTGAGTCAGCCTCTCGCATAACTCTACCTCATCAACATTTAACATGTTTCCTACCAAATAATCAATTAATACGTCATATAATTTTTGTGTTGCTTAATCTATTTAGGGTACAAGATTAACAAACAGTTAACTTACTAAATTAGTATATCTGTGAGGAATCGTGTAATGAATATCTTGATAATGATGTGTGCGACAGCGTGGACGGCGCGATCCGCGTGTATGACACCCGCAAGATGTCCGCTGTGGAGGTGGTGCGCGCACCGGGCCCGCTCGCCGCCGTGGACGTGCACCCGCTCTGCAACTTGCTCGCCTGGTGCGTATACGCCACCTGCGCAATGCGTGCGCAAACACTTTCCGTCTCCCTCAAAGACATCCACATTGACCGGTCATGCGGTGCCCGCATCCAACGGCTTCTCTCGACTTTCACGCAATGAGCATAACCTACGGTTCCGATTTGGGGGAGAGGGAACACACTTTTCTATAACAAAAATTTTATATAAAATTGTTCTGTCAATGTTCCGACTCATTTACACTTTTGTAAGTTTAAATCGCAACTGAAATTACAATTATTTTCCGCCACTCGCGTGCCATGAGTAAGTAACCCTAACGGTGACCCGTCAATACTCGTGCACTAACGGAGAACTGACACTAGGAAGTTATTTCACTCCTATGCTGTTTTCACTGTAAAAGTAAAGAACGTAACTGCTTCATTTCTTATGGACATTTTGTTCTCTTCGCTAATTAGTTATTACATTTCTGTACATCGATATACATAATTGTAACACTGTACGGCTGGCGAATCCAGTGGCTCGGTGAACCAGAGCATCAGCATTTACGACCTGAAGGGCGCGCCGCTCAACACGATAAAATTCCACGAGGGCTTCATGGGCGCACGCATCGGGCCCGTTTCCTGCCTCACCTTCCACCCTCTCAGGTAAACTATCTATTCAAGTACATGTACATGTACGTACTTTTACCTATCCATCCATGTACCAGTATGTGTATTTAACTGATCGTAAAAATACGCAAGTAGATTTAAACGCATCATAATAGTATCTGATATAATATTGAATATGTAGGATCAGTCACGCTTGCAACTTCCGCTACAACTATATCTTCAGCTAAACTATATTGGTACCCTGGTTTTGAGTGCGTAGTAGCTAGTCAAAACATTGAAATCTGAAACCTCAAGGTGATGGGCGTAATAGTGTATAAAGATTTTTAGTAAAGTCATTGTCTCCTACTCTTCACTTTGCAGCGGTTTTAGCAAGAAAATTTAGTAAATGTATCTGATTGCGAGCGTAATGTTATTAGCTATATTGCTTATGACTTTAGACGCATTTAATGAATCAATTAAAGCTTGATTAGATCGATGCCGACTCCGCGTATCGAGTATTCTCTACCCACGTAATGTAAAATTTCACTGTGCCTAACGTTAACTGTATAGCTAAGGATATGTGGTCGCAGGTGCGCGCTGGGCGTGGGAGCAAGGGATTCGACGGTCTCCGTGTACGTGTCGGAGGGTCGCCGGTGACCCTCGCTGTACAGCCTTGCGCTGCCGCTGCACTTCCAGTAATAGCAAACTCGCCGCGCGCGCCCACCTTGCAGCCTTCCGCCGGTGCGCCACCCGTTTGTATATCATCTACACATTTCTTAAAGTATCATCGCAGGAGACTATGGTCGGGCGCTATGTCTGTATAATAAAACTAAAGTGTCCTCTTCGTACATTGCCGTAGTCTCTGCTTATTGAATTGAGAGCTCATGTTGATGACCCGTGGGCGCGCCTGTCATCGAGCGTGTCATGCCCGCCCCGTGTTTGGCACGTATTTCACGTACTCCATCTCCATTCGGAGGGTGCAAAACATATCAACCACATTAAAAAAATATATTCATTTTCATTGCGGCAGGTGCGGCGGAACAAGACTACGGGCAAGGAAAGCGGCGCGCACAGACAGTCACACACATACATATATATTTGCCTACAATACAATACATACACACACTGTAATAGACTAAACAGATGCGTCCCCGCCCCGCTCCGTCCCGCGCGTCTCGCACACAACTCGTCCATTTCGCCTGTGGAAGTGGTTGGATCCGAAAACTTTGTAAATATTCATACATATTATATACATTTATTAACTCTGTATATGTTTGTATGCGTCATGTAAATAGAGAATGTGTAATGTATTTGCGGGGTTATGTTGTTGAGTGTGAAACGACCGATGCAGTGCAGGCAAGCAGCATGCAATCCCACCGAGCAAGCGGCGGCGGCGGCGGCGCCGGGGCGGTGGCGCCGGGGCGGTGGTCCACGAGTAAGGATTTACCAAGCGGGTGGGATACATGTACTGCAATACGACATTGTTCTTACGGTGTAACCGTCGGTGCGGGGGAGGTGCGAGTGTAGCTAAATATACCAATATCCACAAGAGCCTCGCTTTAAGTATATAGACGTTAAGTGACATTAAGTGTAAATACTGAAGCGTTAGATAGTTAGGAGCCACGTTATACCGCAGAATGCAATACTCTAAGTAGTTTACGTAGCGCCACGCGGCAGCAGCGCGCGCGCAGGCACACGGGCACGGGCACGGGCACGGAGCGGAACTGTTGCGTTGCCAGTCAATACATATTTATTGGTAATACAATTTTTTTCTACGTGAAATCGAGTTGTGGTAATATGATGGTAACAGAAAATGCGGAAATAAAAAATGTTGATGCGAGGAAACCCCATTGTTAAACAGATTAGGCAGCCAAGGATTATGAACGTGTGTGTATGAGAGAGACACCGCTGAGGAATGTGAAGAGGCAAACAATTAATGTCAACGAGGTGAACAAAAGTGTGGAGTATATGGTGGTAATTGTTTTGGGATGTGTGCTGCGAACTGAACATGACCGTTTGCGTGCGCGGAGTGAGAGCGCACCCCGAGTGTTCAAGTGGTGCTACGCGCTGCACGGGCACGCTGTACGCGGGGAGTGGGGGCGAGACCCTCGCTACTTGCGCATTTTACGGAAACGACGCTACGTCACGAGGCTGAACAGCCACGACATCCGGAAAGTATTTCTAGTTGTTCTGAAAAAAGTACATTCGGAAGCATGTCCATGTAACAGTTCATCATTGTTTTTACTGTTCAATTATTTAGGAAACTCCACCTGCCTGCAAATGAAAAAAAATTAGATCCAAGTTAAAACTCGGGGGCTCACACCTCATGGTACTCTCGGCGAGTCGGTCGGGCGCGGCATGGAGGGGTAACGAGGCCGCGGCCGGCCGCGCGCGGGCGCTGGTTTCGTTCGTCTATCATCTACACGTCTATACGTCGTCTTGTCGCGTTGCACCGCCGCGAACTAATGTGATTAATGATTTTACAGAAAGTTCCTAAGACTTAATAATTACTAGATGCCATTTTTTTATTATTATAATTTTACCGTAATATTTCGTTAGCTACGTAATAGTTGGAAACGTTGTGTTCGTTTACATTAGCATAGTGAAACAAGATACGCATGCGGTGTTCAAATGGGGTTAGTTTTAGTTGTGATAGCGTCTCCTAAGCACTGCGCCGAGTGCGTCGGGCACTGCGAACGTAGCGTTAGGGTCGAGGTTGATGGTCTACAAAGCATTTAAATTTATTGTCAGCTATTGACGAATTGATTAGAACAAAGGTGGGTGCAGCACGCACCGCTCACCACTCACCGGGTAGAGAACAATCCAAGTAATCCGATATTGTATAAACTATTGCATTTTGTCTATTGAACGAATGATTGGTCATCGCTTTTACATATTATGTAATTTAATTGTACATTATTGTTGTTGTTAAAATAAAACACGGTACATAACTTGCGGCGGTATTATTGCTATGATTATTCCTTTATTTTTAAAGCAAAGTTAAGTAACAAGACATGGAGGACCAAGATCCATAGGATGGTAGTGACAGTGAAGTACATAACATGATGCTCTTTGTGTGCCATCGTTGACTACATCTACAGAATTGCTACAATGTAGTAATGTTGCCGGATCACTAGTTACTATTTACAAGTGTTAAAATACTTTAACACAATGGAAATATTCCTGTTTACGATAGTCAGGTTGGTTGGTATATGTTTATACTTGGTATAAAATAGAAGCAATAAAGTCACACATACATTTTGAGAGTAATTTGAAATTCTGACAATTTATTATTTAATTTGCTATTAAATATTTCTTTTTTGTTTTATATGGGGAAAATACCCTTGTATACTGTATCTTTCGTCATAAGGATATCTGAGGAGACACTACCACTGCTTTTCTTCTGGCAAATCTAGTTGACATATACATGTTTCCTTATCCCACCTTATCTCCTAGATAATGGATCCACTAAGTATAATAATAACATCCCTTAAATCACAGCATGAGTTACAAATTCCACATTGGTGTTTTATTTTTAGTAGAACAGTGTAGTTTTATCACAACTGTTTATTTCTCAATCTTTTATTAAGATAAACGCTCATAAGGGTATGTCATGTTATGGACTTTTTAGTGTACAATCAAATTCTTTGTAACCATTTTGGCTACAACCACATTCAAAAGATCTGTATTAGGCTTTAAGTTTTTTAATTTATATGTATTCTTTATTTCTTCCATATCTGTGTATTTCTCTAGGTCACTTAATGGAGATAAATCGCCTTTAACTTTCTTAATAATGTTTTCACTTTCATCATATTCTGAAGTTACCAAAAAGCAAAGTAGAAAGATCTGATCTTTTTCAACGCCGAATTTTTTTAAACTCTGCGTAATATTCTTTGATAGGGACAAATTGAAAAGTATCTCTGTGTAGACGCTTCGTGTGATTATACTTTGAAATTTCTCTGCTAACGCCGCTCTGTTCGCAGCCACGGCGACTTGGAACAGATCTAATACTAAACTGGGTTTAATTACAGCGCATTTCCATGCACCGCTCATGATATTACTCCTAATTTCTTCAACATTTTGAACATTTTTAAAAAGATACACTTTGAGCGTCGTTTTCGTTTCTGGATCGAGATCACAAGTATATGGTACATAAGACATTCTTTTAAATAATATTTTTATAATATACTATAAAATCTACTAAACCTAAAGACAATATAAAGAATGACTATAGGAGATAAACAATAATATAACCTTTAAAACTAAATTTTAAAGTTCACAACGCGAATGTGCATTTTGGTGTTGCTCTTATTAAAAATAATAAGGAATGGTTTATATTTATAATCATTTTGTATAAAATTTTTATCTATTATAAATAATTAATATAGTACTTTTTTCAAATATAGTAATATAATTACTTGTAATATGCTTAAACTTTAATACACAAAACGTATAATAATGGCAATGATTAAATCAGTCCTATGTCAGCACCAAGTGATAACGAACGAATGTTATGATTATTTTGTCAACTTAATGTAAACTTAATGATTTCATTAGTAAGGTACATAAAGTAATTAACAGTTATGTTAGAAAATTTTGTCATGTCAAATAATTTAAATTATATTTTTACATCACTACGTTTATGTACATATGAAAGTTTACACAGATAGCAATAACTACACAATATCTTTAAATATATGTGGACTCGGAAAACATTTGTCTCCGGTTAGATTACTGTTGATAAGATATTTAGATCAGACAAGTATCACATTTTCCTAAGTATGGTTTGTGAACCTTGCTATCATAATCTGTGACCTTTTGTAGTCAACAACGCAGTAGTTGAAGTGAATTCACGAATTTTCATTATGATGATAGCAAAAGTTAACTTAAGATGTGTGCTAACAAAGGCACCCTATGCGCGACTGCTGTCGGTAAAAACTCGACAACAAGCAGAGAACGCCGGGCCCGTTGTCTACCACAGGCTGACCGGGGCCGATCGAGGCATCGCAGTGTACGGCCTGAACAGCGCTAAGGACAAGAACGCTCTCGGATTCGAGCTCGTGCAATCTATGAGGGAAGTGAACGCGCTGCTCCGGAATGACACGAAGATATCTGTAGTAGTGTTGCATAGTCTGGTGAAGGGAATATTCTGTGCAGGTAGAGGAGTTTCTAGAAAACTTATACGATTAATACTTATCGTCACTAATGTAATAATTTGTCATAAAGTTTGTTCATTTGTTCAATTTGATGGTAATACTCCTGGTACATTGACCTTAGACATGTGGTATTCTATTTACAGGCGCCAATTTGAAAGAAAGGTTTAAAATGTCAGATGATGAGGTCACAAGATTTGTGCGCGGTCTGCGAGAAACTTTTATAGAGATAGAGGATCTGCCCATGCCAACCATAGCTGCCATTGACGGGGTCGCAGTAGGCGGCGGGTTGGAGCTGGCTCTTGCTTGTGATATAAGAGTAGCTGCTGAGACCACTAGACTAGGCTTAGTAGAGACTGGCAGGGGCCTCATTCCCGGCGCTGGTGGCACTCAACGTTTGCCACGAGTGATTCATCCAAACATTGCCAAGGAGCTGATATTCACATCCAGGATTGTAAATGGGAAAGAAGCTAAAGAAATGGGTTGGTTATATTGTTTACTATTACCAGTATGCAATTACATTTATATTTACTGATCAATGTTATTTAATTTATAGTTCGCAAGTAATTAAAACATTATTTTTGTATGCAGATGACTGTAAGTTTCTGTGGCATTTATTTCACAGGTATTGTGAACCACGCGGTGGCACAGAATGGCAACAACAACGCTGCATTTGAAAAAGCATTGGAAATCGCGCGCGAGATTCTTCCTAACGCACCCATTGCACTTCGCTGCGCCAAGCAAGCCATCAACGAGGGTGTGCAGCTCAGCATCAAAGATGGCTATGAAGTGGAGCAGAAGTATTACGAGATTAACGTACCCACCAAGGACAGGCAGGAAGGCATGTTGTCCTTTATAGAGAAGAGAAAGCCAATATATGAAGGGCATTAAGATGTAATGTCATTTATAATTTTTCCTGATTAAGAATTTATGAAATATTAACATTGTTTTTTATACAAGATGGATGTTCCAAACGCATCTGCGATCTTAAGATTATTGTTCATACAATTAAAGTAAGAGGATTTATAATTTGACTAGATATATTACTAGTGTACAACATCTAGTTTATGCACAGTAATAATTATCAGTCCACAGTACAAATGTTGTTGTAGCCATCTTGATAAGCTATTACTGTAACATTACGTACATATATGTGAAGCGAATATAGAAAATACTCATGTTCATTTCTTATTTACTTTATTACGACTATCAGTAAACAGAACAGTGTAGAACATATATGTTTATAATATATACATGTTATTAAATGTGTGAGACACAATTTAGGTAAGAAATAAAATAATGATTAGTTTAGATTAGCAACAAGTAACTGCATTTATATCAAAACTAATCCCGGGGGACCAAGCGTTTACACTTGCTCACGAGTAAACTGTTTTGTTAACGTATTTATGTCTATGTACAATGAGTTTTGTATCCTTACATTAAAGTTGCATTTTATGTCTATTGATTTTTGTATAGCTGGTCTTTTTAATATAAAAAAAAATATTAAAGAAGTATTCTCTAATGTTGCAGTTTCACTGGACAAAGATTTCATTTGTTACAGCACAAACTATTGCACGCATCAAATTCATGTTGTGCACATAACCACAAGCACTTTGTCTGTCACACACAGAATCTCCAGCTCATGACACACAAGTTTGTTATATGTATTGTATTCCGAACACAATGATGCATTGTATTGCAATTATTTTTATTTTGTATGAATATAATAAACAATTGTTTGTTTATCTGCACAATAAACAAGTGACAAGTGTACATTTATTATTAAATAAACTTTGTTAACATATTTACAATTATTTAATTCATTATTCAAAGTCGAGGTATGTTTTTAATTGTATTTTGGTATCATCTGGTGAGGTCACTGTATGTCCGATTGTCCTCTCATCATTAAAGATTTCATAGTCATTGCCTCCTGGTGATGTTTTATCTCCGAAGAAATGAACTTCATTAAAGCTTTCTTCAGTGATGTGGTTGAGGCAGTAAGTCTTGTCCCAGCCTGTTGGGAACACATCAACGCTTATTTGTCCACCCAAAGCGAATGATAGTTTAGAATCTTTGAACTCATTTTGCAGAGCTTCGACAAATTGGGCCCTAATTTTGTGTTGCATGTCAAATTTGGAGAATTGGTCTCTCTCAGCCTGGCTGCATGACCGGCCCACAGGGCAGATGTTAATCATGCTCGACCGGAACTCCACAAAGTTCCCTCTCTTGGCTGGTAGCTCCAACTTAGACATGTAGCCAAGTGAAAAGTTTATAACGCTCTGCAAGGTCTGTTCGCCAATGTAACTCAGTATACTCTCGGTACTCTTCAGTCGTCCTTGGCGGTACTGCACTACGCCGTTTTCGCAGAAAACGTAATCGAATTCATTAGTTATTTCTTCGCCACCCATTTGTTCCACGATCTTGGTATAATCGGATCCACTCACTAAGCCTACCTTGACGCGAGTTTTCACATCATTCAGTAAGAAGTTTTTAAGATCGTTAGTGATGCGCTGTCGCGGTTTCGTGAGTGTTCCGTCCACGTCGAACAAATACAAAATATTTTTACGGCTACCCATTGTCTTTGGAATTGAACTCGAGACAGTATTTGTGTTCATGTGTCGACAGCGCACGGCGAGAGCTCCGGAGGGGGGCAGGAGCCACAGCCAGCGCAGCGCCCAGTTGGCAACTGGCAGTCCGCGGGGAGCGCGACGCGTCGACACAACATGGCGAAGACGTCGCTCGCAGTCCGCGCACTTCTCCTATGTTTGTTTATCACCCACCAAGTGTTATCAAAAAAGCCACGTAATGTACTTATACTGTTGGGTGAGTTTTGTGTAACTTGCGCAGTATTCATTGCTAACATAAAGTGAACAACACACGCAAAATTATTTTATTTCTTCCCACAGACAAAATAATATAAATATTTTTTTCTGACAACTAATGTTGCAGAACATTTTAAAATCATTTATTAATTTTTACACACAATTTGTTTTATTAAAAATCCAGATTTACGATATTGCTTTAGTAGCTATAGAAAATCACAATATAATTTTTTTTACATGTTCATGTTTAAGAAAAATACACCAAGTTTGAAATCATCATTTAAATGATGTTACAAATAAATTTTTAAAATATTTATATATATATATAATAGTTTGTAGAAAATAACTTTAACAATCTAAAAAATTTTTTACAATTATTTTTTGTCTTCTGTCTCATGCACGTAACGATCTAACTTCACGGTTACCGGCGCCTAATTGTTACCGTTACATATGGTCATTCCCCCAAATGCGAATGAACCGGTTAATCTACTGATATATGTTAATCTAAAATAAGTGTAACAAGTGTATATTACCCGTATTTTGGCTTAATATTTACCTCAAAGCCATTTCTCTAATGAATGTGGCATGATGCGACTATCACGGAACGCTCACTTTAAGTTCGTATGTAGTATATACAATATATAATAAGTAATATTGTTTGTCGTTTACAAAAATTTTTTAAGTAATACAACTACAAATTACATATTACAGTTTTATTTGATTTGTGAGTAACTAATAATAATTTTCGATAATAAAACACATGATCAGGATGCATTAAGTGGTACGGTGCATAATATTATTAATATTACATTTTTTTTATAAAACATTGCATTAGTGTAACATACCCTTGAATATTTCAAATTGTTTGTTTGCCTTAAACGGATTAGTGCGTAAACCTCTTCCTAAGTTTTTTATGAATTTAAGAGAGCCTGAACACAACTCACAAACAACTATCCCCTTCACTACTTAAAAGTATGCGTCCTACCGGTAACAATCATGCGCTGTCTGCGATTTTGAACGACAGTTTTAATCAGCCCGCAGTTGACTGTTTGCTATGAGGAGATGGATTTCAGTCATAAGGACGCCCAGTGGCAACGTAATGACAAAAGTATTTACAAGAAATTTTCTTGTTAAGATTTGTTTTTGGCTTGCTTCCATAGCCGACGATGGCGGGTTCGAACTGGGCGCGTACGGTAATAAGATCTGCCAGACGCCCAACATCGACGCCCTGGCGCGCCGGGGAGTGATCTTCAACAACGCCTTCACCTCTGTTAGCAGTTGTTCACCTAGGTACCGCATTCTTGTTAAGCAATGTTTACAATCTTATCAACAATAGTATAAGTCCCGTACGTATCAATTATATTAAGTAGCTATCCGTGCCGTGTAAACATTGTTGTGTCTTAGTACTTTGTGAACTTAAGGTACGCGATTGCTCCCGACCTAGCATTTACCTTTTTTATATAATGAAGCTACGAGACGATCTGGACTTTCATCTGTTTAGTAAGCGATACACCTGCCCATAACGAAGCGCTAATAAGAATGGTTTACACTGCACCACATTGCGCTCGTCGCCTTGAAATGTAAGATGTCGAGTGTCGTTATCCCAATAATTTCACCACCTACAGCGTTCTTCATTCCGTAACACGGTAATGTTCGCACAGTACTGTTTGTCGGCTGCAAAGGCGCTGCGGTGGTACCTACCTAGACTATCGCTGGCAACAGTGACCTACCGCCAGTAATAGCTACAGCGCCCTTCAATTCGTAACACTGTAATGTTCGCACAATACTGTCTGTCGGCTGCACTAGGCGCTGCGGTGGTACCTACTTAGATCCGGCAACAGAGACCTACTTCGTCAATATTTAAGACCAGCGTTAGGGTAACGTGCGCTGCTCGTCGCCCGTCGAGTACAGCTGTTCTACAACCGCGCTCGCAACCGCTGCAAGCACGCGCCGCAGCAATTACGAGCCTTTGTCAGTTTAATTACTAGCCTGTTTAACTGTGTGCTGGGCTCGTGCAGCCGCGCCGCGCTGCTGACCGGCACTCCCAGCCACCAGAACGGCATGTACGGACTCCACCATGGCGTGCACCATTTTAACTCTTTCGAGAACACGACAAGCCTGCCCAACTTGCTGCGACAGCATGGAATATACACTGGTACCACAATATTGTCATTTATCTTTTACATCATTAAATTATTTAGGAAACTGTATTATATTTTATTAATATGCATATGTTTTTATTATATGCAAAATGTATAGGTAAGTCTTGTTGTGACTTGACCTGCTCATATACCGATTACTCAAAATTACTTTCGCCTTAAATATAAATAGAAAACACATCAAGGAGGGATTCCTTGTCAACAAAGATCAGTTGCAGAAGGATACATTCGCTTTAGCTTAAGTTATGTCTCAGACGGTTATTGGTACATTTTCATAATAACAAGGTATAATCGGCAAGAAACACGTGGGGCCGGACGACGTGTTCCGGTTCGACTATGAGCAGACGGAGCGCAACCACCACATCAACCAGGTGGGGCGCAACATCACGCTCATGAAGCTGCTCACCAGAGAGTTCCTAGCCAACGCCAACAAGGATAACAAGTCAGCCTTATATTTTAAAGTTTTTTTCGACAAAGCGACTTACCAGCAGTACGTTCTGGTGGTAAGTGAGAGACGACGCCGTACAGCATACAAACTATAAAGACTAGGTGTAAGTAGCGGCTTCTAACAAAATTAATTGATAACGGAGACATTTAACCGGATGTCGTGTGTAATCTTTAGATATTAGGTGGCTTGTCTTCTGATTCGCCCTTAACTTCTACCAGGACATTCCTCCTGTACGTTGGGTTCCACGACCCGCACCGCTGCGGGCGTACCGAGCCGCAGTACGGTGCCTTCTGTGAGCGCTTCGGATCCGGCGAGCCTGGCATGGGCACCATCCCTGACTGGCAGCCCTGGTACTACCAGTGGGACGAGGTGCAGCTGCCGTACCACGTGCAGGTCACTCTTTGAATGTATTATAGTTATACTAACGTAAATCGGCTTTTGTCTTATTGCTTGGTTTAAAGTAAGAAACATGTCAAACGATGTCCAGTTAATGATTGATTCTATTCATTGGCAGCTCTTTGAACGTTACAGGACACGGAGGCGGCGCGGAGGGACATCGCCGCGCAGTACACCACCATGTCTAGACTGGATCAAGGTGATTCTTAGAAGAGACAATACTACCGACGTGACCTCGTGTGCGCCGTGTTGCCCTGCGCTCACACATGATCGTTTACGGCTGTAGACATCAACTGCCAGTTAAATTATATCTTTTTATCCAGGCGTGGGACTAGTCCTGAAAGAGTTGGAGGCAGCCGGACACAAGGACGACACTCTCATCGTTTATACTTCGGACAACGGCGTGCCGTTCCCCGGAGGGCGTACCAACATGTACGACCCGGGGCTGCGCGAGCCGCTGCTCGTCGCGTCCCCGGAGGCCGCCGCCAGGAAGAACCAGGCCTCGTACGCGATGGTCAGCCTGCTCGACATCATGCCCACCGTGCTTGATTGGTACGGGCTGCCGATTCAGAGGCAGGAAGACAGTAACGATGTGGTACATAGCGATGTTACCAGGAGTTTGTTGCCCATTTTAAATAAAGGTTTGTCGATACGCGTTCATCGGTTATTGAATGTTGTGTGAAATACGTAGACGATAAAACCTGACCCATGCTCCTCAGAGCCGCCGTACTCGGACGAGGAGGCGGTGTTCGCTTCGCAGACGCACCACGAGGTCACCATGTACTACCCGATGCGCGCGGTGCGCACGCGCCGCTACAAGCTTATACAGAACCTCAACTACGCGATGCCGTTCCCCATCGATCAGGACCTGTACGTGTCGCCTACCTTCCAGGTAACGTCCACTTTTGCGCCAGCGCAAGAAACCAAATGTCGGTTAGTACCGTAATGTAATATCAAATGCAATAAGCACAAGTGACAGGTGGACCATTTCTAAAAGTGAACATCGGAACTGGGGAATAGTCGGTCAATGTTGCGATTCTTCATCGAAACATGGAAGAAAAATGGTTGAAAATAGTAATGTCGACTTAAATTTTGTTTATTAGTTGTGTGTTTCTATTTTACAATGACTGAATCGTAGAAATCTCGGCAGGACATCCTGAACCGGACGCGCGGCAAGCAGCCGCTGCCGTGGTACAAGACGCTGAAGCAGTACTACTACCGGCCGCAGTGGGAGCTGTACGAGCTGCGGCGCGACCCCGCCGAGCTGCGCAACGTGCACGGTGAGGCCCGCGCCCCGCACCTCTCCTAAAATGGAGACACGAGTGGAGAATATATATCACTGGTGGTAGGTCTCTGTTGCCGGAGACAGTTTAGGCGGGTACCACAACGGCGTCAGTCGCCGCCAACAAACGGAGTGCAAACAATACTGTGTTACTATTTGAAGAGCTCTGTAGCTTGTGAAATTACTGCGGTAACGAGACTTACCATCTTATTCCTCAAGGCAATGATTAAAATTTGGTGCTGTGTGTGTCATTCTAACTATTGTCGCGTTGTTGTGGGCGAGCGTGACAGCTGTCACAAAGTGGAGGCATTAAGGGTATCAATACGCTCCATGGTGTAAAGCATGGTAGAGCGTCGCTGCTAAGTCGCATGGAATGTGGCAGGCAAGCCGTCGCTGGCGCGCGTGGAGGAGGCGCTGCGCGCGCGGCTGGCGCGCTGGCGACGCGACACGCGCGACCCCTGGCGCTGCGCCCCCGGCGGCGTGCTGCTGGGCGCCGAGTGCGCGCCGCTCGACAACGGACTCGCGGCCCGCCGCGCCTAGCCGCCTCGGTACTCCTCCCTACGGCTGCACGGCTGTGTTACAGGAAACGGATGCGGCTGTGGGGCACGCGGTAGGTGCCATGTGCCCAGTCAATTGCTTTAAAGACAAGGAATATTTTAATTAAATAATTGAAATGTATGTAGGTGAATAATTA
This sequence comes from Troides aeacus, assembly GCA_033220335.2. NCBI lineage: Eukaryota > Metazoa > Arthropoda > Insecta > Lepidoptera > Papilionidae > Troides > Troides aeacus. The sequence goes on from CM067278.1 coordinate 12,329,310, forward strand.
ATTTTTTACTATTGGTTAACACTGACAATTGTTATTTAAACGATTACTAAGATTTAATACAAATTGATCTCCAATTGTGAGGATTCTCCATACAGGAAAGATTATTATTTCTGGTAAGATCTATATTCATTAATAAATTAGATTTCGTTTCGACAACCGTACGCGTTAGTCACGTACGGGGCCGCGGCGGCGGTCCGTATCGACCCTCTACCTACACCTACGTTATGTGAATTTCTGCTTTTTTCAATACAAATATAATATAAATAAATGTGGCCAAGTTGCTCAAGTTAAATATTTAATATTTCTATTCAAGTACTGCTTCTTCTGTATGTGTAATGATGTATTTTATAGTATAAATCAATTCAGGTGTAACATTTATGTTGTTTTCATTTTTAATCGAAATTATGATAAATAATTTATATAAATGCAATAAGCTTATAATATTTGTTCCCAGCGCATTACGTTTCTGTCGCTGACTCGATTCGACTTGTTTTCACGTTTCTCGGCTGTATCCATGGCTACGCGTAAGCTGCCGCGTTACTGGGCGACTGTAACCTTCCGGTGGTCGGGTAGTGGATCTTTGTTATACATTAACTGGAAAAAGAATTCCATGTAATGTAGTATATGTGTAATTTAATGATTACTGGATGAAATTTTGTCCCACACCCGCAGCGATGTTTTCGTATAAACGCGTATAGGGGGGGGGGGGGACTCGGCCTAGAACATTACAATTTAACGCGATACTTACATCTTTCCCCAGGAATGTAATGGCGAAAATTAAAAGCTCCTTTCCGAGGAATCAGTTTCATGAATTCAAATACAATTCTCAACATCATTTGAACATTCGGTATCTTTTATGTTAATAAATAAAAGAAATTAGTATGTCAATACTTATTTACAATTAAAAATGTTTTCGATCGATGCTATCGTCTAGCTATGTCTGCACCGGACACAATAACGATAGTCTTTTTCAGCTGTCAAATCCGGCGGAAGCTTACAAATAATGGGAGTAATGTACAAAAACCCTTACGGGCCTGTTTCATACAGCGAAAGTAATATATATTATATTCATTAAACTATTTAAACTACTGTAAACGTTTGCGAGGCGTGTAAGGGTTCCCGCATAACACCGCACGACTACCAAGCTAACCTAACCTGCTCGTGCAGCACCGTGCTAATCGACAAAGCTCTGGCACCCACCAACCCGCATTGGGCCAGTGTGGTGGCAAGTGCCTCAAATCCTCCCATATGAACCCCTACAAACGACGGCCCCTGATTTTTAACCGTACCGGAGGCCATGTTGACTGTAAAGTCGCAGGATGGTGCTGGTTGCGGGCAGCGCTGAACCGCCCGTTGTGGAGATGATGATGCAGGACCGATCTTTGTGAGAGGCCTAGGTTCAGCAGTGGACGTCCATCGGCTGATTATGTGAAATGTTTGCGAAGACCTACCTAGTACTTACCGCATGCAACGCGACGCATCTCCGGTTTTACTAATCAAAACAAATAAATCAGTTCAACTCCGTTTAATGCCAACCGCGTGTACAAAATTAGAAAAATAATATTACACAAGACAAGTAATTATAATATAAAAAAACATTCTTTGATATATAATCACAGGCAGTCCAATAATAACGTCACAATAATATAAAATATTACAATGAGACTAGTACGTGTGTGTGTGTGTGTGTACGTGTGTGTGTGTGTGTACGTGTGTGTGTGTGTGTACGTGTGTGTGTGTGTGTACGTGTGTGTGTGTGTGTACGTGTGTGTGTGTGTACGTGTGTGTGTGTGTGTATAGCAATATCAAGTGTATAGATATCAGATATAATATCACCGATGGCTTAATCTAAAAACTTATAGAAAGACAATAACAATTAAATAATACTTTAAAAACACATTTTCTAATAGGAACGTAAAGTAAAAGACAATAAAAACTTGTCCAAACAAAAACATAAAAATTTATAAACAAATCACTTGCTGGTACTCCGTGAGTGGTTAACGGTGACAGTATGTCTGCACCGGTGTTCCAGTTGGTGAAACAATTCTGCTATCACTCGAGTGAACATTTTTACAACATCAATATAATGCCTAAATGGCATTTGCCACCTACTATACATATATAGTGCTGAAGAGGATATACAACAGGAATGATTGAGATGGTGGTGGTCTGGGGCCATTTAATACTCCCCAATGGCTTCGCCAAGTCGCTCCATGTCTATGGCCATTTTCTTGTCAATGGCGTGCATCTTGCGGATCATTTGTTTAGTCTCCATAACCTGTTGGTGCATTTAGGGTTAATTAAAAAAATGTATGCCACAACAGTAACAAACATATTTGAATCAGTAAAACCAACAGTAAGATGAGAATTAAGGATCATGTGATTCATTCTACTACACGAGTTAAATCTACATTTCTTTTTTGTTGGAAATACAAATTAATGTTTGTTTTAATCATAAAAATATAATATGGTAATTTTTTGTTTCTCTTATTTCTTGGCGTATATGAAAGATTTAGATTCCACTAACCTATTCATTACTTGATGCAGGTATGTGTGTCTTAATCGAAAAACATTTTAGTTATTTTTTACGAACACAGATAACAAAAAAAGATTCACTGGAAGCACTCATATTTTGTGTAAAATATATTCAATTATTTTATATAGGTATTTTGCGATATCGGATTTAATTATTGTACATATATATACATATATATCACGCCTCGTTCCCAGTGGGGTAGGTTATTAATTATTAATTAATTATTATTTAATTATTGTAAATTAACTAGAAAATGTATATCATCATCATCATCATCACCATTAGATGCCCTCTTCAAACTGAAGTTTGGCTATCAGATTGAGAAAATCAATTTGATCCTCAGCTATTCTTTTCAACTGAAGGTATTAAGACCCATACAATGTATATATGGTTGACCAAATAACTGACACAGGTGACAGCCCAATTTGCTTGTAATAATAAGAAACACACACAATATGTAGAGTTAAATGATGCACTACATGCCCCTTGATTGATTGTATTTAATACATATATATGTGTTAAATGAACATTACATATGGTATACAACTATTTTATATAAACATTACCATAACAGATGTGTGGTCCAGTCTATTATCCTTCAGGTACAAAGTCTTTACAAATATAACTATGTAGACATAGAGCACCAAGCCCATCAACACTAGTATCAACTTCACCTTTGGTGACACAATGCTCAACACTTTTGCCTGTTGCTGCAATGTATACAATATGTTCAAATTCGGTTTTTACATCATGATGAACGGTTTTTGAAAGAGTGGTATTATTAATAAAATAATAGGAGTAATGTATCCTATTACATTTACGCAAAAAAAAAAACTTATATGCAAAGTTATGTCATTATCATTAATTATCTCAACACCAACACCAACACACATACATTACATGTTTACTATGAAAATGAGAATATGTTCAGTGAGAAAATACTTAATAAAACAGATTGGAGAAAATTTAATTAACAATTTTCCATTCCTATATTCCACAGCAAACTATTTTATTTGGTTCATATAACGATCGCTTTTCGCATTTGTAAAAAAATTATATCTATAGTACGCACAATTTTCAAGGATAAAACAAATATTGATTTTATATGAAATGGCAAGATGAAATGTGAAAATAATATCAAGTTACCTGCTTCGTAGGTTTAGGCGGTCCAGGAAGTAAGTGCGACATCTTAAACAATTTTAGATTATTGAAATCCCAAAAACTAAATATCTTTATAATGTACCACTGCAGATGCAATTCACACGCATTCACTGCACGGTGACTGCAACGACATTGATTAAATCTCAATTTACGAAATATCTACAATCAACACAGTTTTAGTGTTGCTATAAAAATAAATAATATTAATTTAATTTATGCATAATTTCATACAATACAATATTTTTAAAATATCTATGTTTGTAGTTACTCTTAGATATATATATATTATACATCGTAATTATAAAAAAATATAATTACGATGTTTACTTTCTTCATTACCTATTTTTAGAAATAATTTGGTTGTCTTTAATATTTATTTTATGTGTGTTTTTCATATCAACCTTTATCTTATTAACATTAGCAACCCTGGTGTTCCACTTCTAGTGGAGTGACATGTTATGACATAAAATTTTAAGGTTATCAAATTTACGTTTATGAAATTAATAAATATTATAGAATAAATTAGAACACATAAGTACGATTGTTGGTTATTTTGCAGTGCTAGATATATTTGTCTTTTGTAATCGTAAAATTATTGCATTATCAAATTGTCATTAAAGCATCGCAAATTAAAATTGATAAAGTTGCTTAGTTATATATAGAAAAAATGGCAACAAATTATACTAAATATGCAACATTAATTAATGCCACAACAAACTACGCACGACGGATGAAGCATTTATCAAATAGGATATTCGGAGAAGTGGCTACACCGACTAACCCCAAGTCTATGAAAGTGGTGAAAATTTTCTCTGCGAAGCCACTCCATACAAACGAGGAAATTATGCATTACTACCCTCGCCACGTTGAAACCTACAAGCTGATGATGAAATTGCGTGACTACGGACTGTTTAGAGACGAGCATCAGGATTTTAAAGAAGAGATGAAGAGGCTGCGCGAACTTCGAGGGAAAGTCAAAGTGTGGAAGAGGCACAGTCAAGTGAAGGCGGAATAAAATAGACATAGGGTGATTATGAAATTAGAATGTGCTTTTTAAATGAACAATAAATTGTTTAAAAGTTGCTTTTGTTTTAATACACAATTTTACCTGGTAGATAATGTTCTAACCAGTGTACATTTTTTAGATCTAAAAACCTACATAAAAATTACAAACAAATGTTTTCAGTGTTATTAATATAGACACAATTTTGAGTGGTCTGATAATTATTTTAATATTAACTTAGTTATAAAGTATAAATAAAACAAACTTTACAAGATTAATATTTTACTATAAATCTCTAAAATATGTTCTATGCAGAAGGTGAGTCTTCCTTATCGTTAAGAATTGTATATGAGACTGTACTCTTGCCCGTGTAAAAAGTAACTAATATGAAGAACGCTATAAAAAAAGTCAACGGGAGGACAACCGTAGTCACAAACATTTTAATTGGAGATGAGAACATCATGTTTCTCTCATCTGGTGTGTAGTGTCTCCTCGGGATTGTGGGGGAGTATTGTGTTGTGGTTTCCATTATCCAATGTTCCAACCTGTGAAAACAATTCCATGTTATGCTTTAGTAAGATTAATAGTTAAAGATAGATGTGAAAAGATGCGAGACTCTAGCCCCCTGCCTGTGTTATGCATATACAATTACACTATAGGCATTTGTGTAACTCTGTTTACTATTTTGTCGGCGGAAGTCGACTTTTCAATTTCGTTCTTTTCAGACGTAAGGCAAATCTCATCAGTCCACATATTTAATAAGTACGTTACAGCATTTCAGAGACTGAAAAATGTATCAGGTGCAGAAATACTGTCTTAGCCTTACGTTGACTCTTCTAACATATATACATAACAGAGAGAATGGACTCTAGACTGTCTGGTTGACTGAATGAACGTAATACCGACTTGCTGATTATAGCTCTGGAATCATTTCGATCGGGCTCCAGGTCCTCGTAGGGAGTCGTGAAACTTATGAGGGCGTAGTCAACTGCGGGGTAGGAGGGATGCAGGAAGCGAGCTCGTACCCGCCGGCCGGTAGCCGTCAATCTGTCTGCAAAACTTCCATTTGTTAGTATATAATTTAAATAAGACTAATAATTTTATCATCTTAATGAGTTAATTTCTTCTTTTCTCCTGGAAATTCTGTTAGGTATCAAATACAATATATATAGTCATTATCTGAATATCTCGTCTTCAAGTCGTCACGTATGGGTCATATTTATCAAGCCAACATTAAAGATGTGCTGCTACTTTTTTTAGCTGAATAAGGTCCTCAGTTACTGGGATCCTATATGACAGAGTACCGTAAGATAAGTTTTTCGTACGATTTTCACCATTACGAAACATAATATTGTTTAAATAAATTTAATATTAGTGGAATGGTCCGCTCCTCAGCCATGTAGTATAGAGCCGTCTACGTTCGTCTAGATACACAACAATGAATAATATTATCGCAATGTCACCGACCTAATTATGTATAATTTATTTTGCCACCTCAATCAGAAATAAAATAGTCTGAAGAGTTATGATTTAAAGTATAAACAGTCACGAGCGAGTCACTTTTTAAACAAAAGATCAATATCACACAGTTAGATCCGTCTACGGAGCTTTACATGTCACAACACTCCGGAGTCGCTGGGCGCTGGGCGCGGCTCACCTGGTGCCACGGCGTTGCATGCGACCGTGAATTTCCTAAAAATGATAACGGGGTACATCGCTCTGCCGGCCACGCAGCCGCCTCTCACTAGGAGCCAGTTGGGGCTCCACACGGCGCCGTCGCAGTGGTCGCGCTGCCGGCCCGGCGCCATGCACAGCGTCGCCTTGTTCCCGCCGCGCACTCCGTACAGAGTGTCGAGCTCGTGCGCCGCCGCGGCGTTGCACACGAGCACGGTGCTTATTGTAAGGATTATAATCATTTTTGCGTAACTTAAATTAAGATTACGTAAGAAACGATAAAATACGCTTAGCTACTGTCAACGTGACGCCTAAGAATTGTTGTTTAGTTTTAATAGCAACGGGATCTCGAATGAACCAGCTAAAGAGATCGTCGCGATGTAAAACCTTCCCGCGGCGTCGCTCCGGCGGGCTAAGAGTTTACACATTCAAAAAAATACCATGTCATCATCACATCACCAATAGTACATACTTTTTTGTTCTCTTCGGTAAATTTTATAATTCTATATAATAAACTAAAAATATAAAACAAATAATATATAAACTACGACCACGAACATTGTCAGCGACGATCGACTCGCAAATTAATAAAATACAAATATTTCGTCATCAATATTTTAAAGAAAAACATTTATAGTGAGAGTAGTTTCTGCTTGAAGACAACACTGTCGGCAGTGGCATGTAGTAGTAGCAATGAATATTTCTTCACACATGAAATTCAATGCATCAGAAGCTGTGACGACTTGCGACTTAAAGTATTGTAATAAATATATTATCACTGGCATAATCTTTGTTTCGAGCCGATTCATAGCGACGGCGCCGCTTCTGTACACCCTGAAGCAGTGTGAAGTGTGCTATAAGTAACGGATGAAGTCACACGCGATGCGGTAACCAGAACCGATTCCCAGAGAAATAAAACAAAAAGAAAAATAGCCATCATTTATTTGATTACAAAATGTTTTGTCAGGAAATAAATCGCTACATAAAATATTTGAACAGGGGTCGCGCGCAGAGTTCAGTGAAAATAATAATAACAACAATATTCCCTAAACATCGATCCATTAATTATGGAAGGTGCACCCCCAATGAGTTGCGCACCTCGCTTTGGCCGTTTGTTTGTATTAAAACGAAACCCTCGGTTGGGAAAGCTGGACAGTGGGCAATGTTATCGGCGAGACGCATCAATTCATTATTACCTATGCCAATCACCGGTAAGTTTCAAACGACATATTCTGCTATAAAATTCTTATCGTAACACCAAAGCAAAACGCAACACCTACAGACACCGAAGCGGTCCCAAACAGCTGATGCGGCCACGTGCGCTGGACCTGAACGTTACACCGCAAGTACAAGTATCACATTCGGTATATTCGATTCGATCAGATCTGACAGAATTCATCGCGAGGGAAATGTGGAAGAGCCAACGTAGCGGAGTGTGCGGTGACGTCAGCCGTCATCAGGTCACACGCGAGCCTTACGTACATTATGTGCAAGCGAGTGCGCGAGGCGACCGCGAACGGGCACAAAGGACCGTCCTTCTCATTTCGTAGCGTACGACGTCAAACGCAGAAGAAAGTATTAGTAGCGGCGTGATGTTGTGTTCGTTCGTGACAAACTCCTCACCCGTGGACTGCTGCCAGCCAGCGGGCCGCGCGCTGCCGATTGTTGAGCGAATAAAACACCCCCGAGCATTCCCGTGCACAGTTATTCGTCTAGTATGCGAGTACCTGCGGAAGTTCAAGGTTGATCCTTGTGAGGCGATTTCACTTACCGATAATACTATTTGCACTTCCTTACTTAGGTATACATATCGATTTCACGCGGCGGCTACACACTGACAACCAACATCGACATTCAGTAATGTACTCAAAGCGGTCGCTCCGGCAGTATGCGCGCTACGAGTGCTCGGAGACGAGTGATGCGGGCACATCGCTAGAAATTGTTTATATTGCGCGACCGCTCTGTGCAATGCAGCAGTTGAAGGAATTGCCTTCGTCATCTTATACGCGTTGTACTAAAATAAATGTGCGGAATCGTTATAAATGAGTACGGGCCTCCAGCCAATCGCTTTGAATCTGTTGATTCCTCTATATTGACCAAGTAATCAAATAATAAGCTGCCTTCGATCTAGGACGTACCGTTGTAGATCAACTCATTCGGAACGGGCGACGGGTATCACGTCCGCGCCGGGCGTTTTGTTTGCGTATGCGAGCGAGCCTGTCAGCTGGTGCGGTGTTGCGCCCAGCGGCGGCGCCGGCCTCGCGATATCACTCACAGTGTGTATGGTGCGAATTCAAATCGCGCAAAGTTTGACTATTACTCAACTACATATTAGGCCTTGAACAGCAGTGAAAAGTGACGTTTACAAGCAATGCAGTAATGCAGCAATGACGCACGTCCGGACGTGGACCGTGCGGTGCGATGTACTGATGCTTTCCTTTAATAAATACTACAGCTTCCTGACACGGGCAATGCAATAATACAATGCCTTCACAGTAAGATTCATGATGGTTTTCTCTGTTTGTTTCACATTAAATCATTGCTTCCTATCGATGTGTAAACATTTCAATAAACACAGTATACAAATGTATCAACAGTATTTGCACACACAAAAGCATTACAACGTCATTTTGTTAGTAAAACTCGTGGTGTCGAGCCGCCAGGTATCGGGAGCACCTCCACCTATGTTTAAAGCTTAAGTCCTGAGTGTCCTCGATGGAGGAAAACCTCCAAGAGATCCGAAATCCGACCCGAAAGATTTGCGGCGAGAGTGCCTGTGACGGATATGTACTTATCGAGCCGTCGTGTTGTATGAGTGCGTACGCGTTAGAGTGGTGGGAGGTGGCGGAGAGTGCGGGGCCTCACGGAGTCTTGGCAAACTGTTGCGTGGGGATGTGGTGTGTGGGGTGTGAGGAAACAGCGCGCGGGGGCGCTACGTGTAGTCGTTGAAATCGTCGGCGGCGGCGCGGCGCTGGAGCTCCGGCGCGGCTGCATACGGGGCGGGCGCTCGCGCGGCGGCCGCGAGCCGCTCGGCCTCCGCGCGCCGCCGCAGCCTCTTGATCAGCCGCAGCCGCTCCAGCGAGTTGGACGCGAACGGCGCGCCGCCCATCTTCAGCGACTGAGAAATCTGCGAAGCAAGCTGAAACGAAAATGTCTGTGTGATTTACGGGTTCACAAAGTACCAAATTTTTGTAAGATCAAGCTGGTCAAATGACCAGGAGATGCGCCCGCTCCGCGTTTCGCCGTGTGCATAGGAACGCACGTGCTTCAGCCCTGTAAGCTCGGGCTATTTAGAATAGGGCGATAGGTTAGTCCTGCCTGGATGAGTGCAGCAAAGGACTGATCAGTTGGGTGAAGCCTATGTCCACACAGGCATCGGCCAATGCCGATGCTGATGATGAAGTCCTGCTTGTAGTAGAAAGCGATTAAAATGGTCTAAAGGCTTAGTGGGTCTTGAGGGTGGAGAGGCCTTTGACATTCTACAAGCGAACCCGCATGGGAAGGACAGCGATTGTGACAATGTGCATTATTGTGACAATGTGCAATAGTTCACCAACAATGGCAAGGAAGGGCAAACTTCCTTGAGAGGTGATAATATAAAGAGCAGAAGGGCACCGATGCATTGTGTAAAAGATCCCAACGATTCTTTCAAATGCACTGATGTAAATCACCTAGTGGGTTTGAGTTTGAATTTCACATAACTCTGACTTCCATCCAGAAGCAGAGTTACTTTCAAAGATCCTCCTCTTTCCTGGAAATAAAAAAAAATAAAAAGGTACGCGCGTGCTCACCGCGCAGTGCACGGCCACTTGGCGCGCGAGCAGCCCCACGTTCTGATCGGAGACGGCGTGCGGGTCCACGTGCGCGAGGAACTTACTGCGCAGCCGCTCATCCTTGCTCTTCACGAACACGCGGTTCATGCCGTGTTCCATCGGCTCCACTATCACGATGCAGAAATTTAGCTGTCCCTGCGCCAAAATAGACAAGCTGTTATATCAAGGTGGTCAATTTAAGTGACCAACTTCATTTAAAACCCATTTTTCAGCAAACCTGGAGTATTTTTAAGTAAATTATTGCAAGTCACTCAATCATGAAACTACATAATGTTGGTAGATCTCGGTTGCCGGAGACTGTCTAGGTAGATTCGACCACCGCAGCGCGTATTGCAACCGGCAACCAGTAGTGTGCAAACGTTACTGTATTCCGGATTAAAAAGAGTTGTAGCTAGTGAAATTATTATGGTAACGAGAATTGACATCGTGTACACCATCCTCACTAGCGCTACGTTGTTATGGGCAGGCTCGGCTCATCGCTTCATTGTATAAAAATAATAATAATACAGATTACATGGCCCTGCAACGAGGATATGCCAGCGGTCGATTATTTAGTTAGATTTTTGTAGCATGTGCAAACAAAATGTTTGTAAGTAAATAATTACTTTGATGGTGAGTATGTTGAAATCTGCACCGGAGTCGTTGTACACTATGGAGACGTAGTCGTTGCCGATGTACTTGCGCTTCTCGTTGCACGAGGGGTCTTTGGGGGAGGAAGGCATAGCCGTCGCCACGTGAAACAGCACCTGCTCAGTGTCAACAAGAACAACGTTAAAAGTGGGGACGTTTTAGTTAATAATAGAATTCTGAACATGTTTAGATAAACATTATAGCTCTTTAATAACTAAGGAATCCAGACAATCAGTGCAATAAGAGGTCCAAAGATCCCAAGTAACAGCAGGTAACAAAACCTCTAACCACGCCTCTCAGCGGCACGGCCGTCTAAAAAAAAAATGGTAACAATGTCCCATTATATTGAAACTCTTCAACAAGCACGATAGCAATAAGAAAGTTGGTCGGTGATGAGGCGTGACCTGCATGTTGTCGTCGTGCCAGACGTACGCGTAGCGGCCATCCTTGCCACCCTTCTCCAGGTTGAGGAACAGCGTGGGCTCATCGCCGCCGTCCAGCGGCACAAGCCCGCCCAGCTGCCGCAGAAACTCCGAGTACCTGTATCAACAGCCAGTGTTGTACCGTTACTACAAACTGTTAGCCGCATCTATGTTTGTCTCATTATATTGTTTGTGGATTATTATATATATATATATATATATGTTTTTAGACAAAACATTTCTGTCTTTCAATAATGCACACACACATTTCCTAAAGTGTTTGTACACACAAACACACACGCGGACATACTTACCGCACGCTGCCGTATTCGTTCTTGAGGATCGCGACTTCGTTGTCCTGCTGTCCGGGGCCCACGTACAGCACGCCAATCTACCCACCACACAAAATACAATTACTAACAACTGGTAACATTATTTTGTATGTGTGTAATATTACTTAGATTTAAATAAACATTTTGATTGTTTAGAAATCAGGCTTGCAGGGATTTGTTTTTTAAGGTTCAGAGCAGGTTTGCGCTGATCATCTTGAAATACAAGTCTATTTAATTAGTAATTTAAGTGTGACAAGAAGTCGTGTTTATGACAAGTAGCTCGCTGGCTTAATGGTTAGAGCGAGCGGCCTTCATTCAGAAGGACGCGGGATCCAATCTCGGTATATGCCGATGACTGTAATATTTAAGTTATGCACATTTGTGAACTTTAGTTATAACAGTGAAATACAAACGGTGAAGGAGAACATCGCGAGGAAACCTGCACATGAATTAGAATTAATTCTAAGGCGTGTGTGAAGTCCCCAATCGGCATTGGGTCAGCCTGGTGACTATGGCCCAATCGCCCCCATATTGAGAGTAGGCCTGTGCCCCAGCAGTGGGGACGTAAATTAGCTGAAGAAGAAGTCGTGTTTGCAGTTACCTTGTATGTATCGAGCGGAGGGACGAGATCTAGGTTTTTGATGGTGCGCTCGTGCTGCACGCCGGTCACCTTCAGCGGGCGCTCTGTCAACGGGTTCAGCACGGCGGGCGCTTCGCCTGCACACGTAAACGCATACGAGGATATCACATATCACATTTATAGTCTGATCTTTAAAGAACTACAAAAGGTTAATGGACCTACCGATTCGATGGCCTCTGCCTGTCAATGATCATAGCCTAGATTTTACCTTATATCAATACCTAAAGTCAGGGAGAGGTTCAGACCGTTATGCTTATTATATATCTTGAAACCATAATTTTTTGCTGTTTGTCATACCCAGTGTGGCCGAGCTGCCTGAGACTGACCTGGCACAGGCGGTGAAATAGGGTAGGTGCTCATGTTATGGTAAAGCTGCAGGAAGACAAATGAGGGCGCCATGCCGCCGCCCGTCGTCCGCTGGCACTGCGCCTCACTGCAACCACAAAAACATACGAGCTGTATGGCATCGATAGAGAAATTTTACACATTGTAGATGACTGATTACACCTATACCTTACATTGTTGGTAATAACAATGTAGTTCTAAATTTAATTACTTTGGTTTCATTTGTATTATTGTACTCAAATGGATAAATTGACACACTATTAGTCCAGTTAAGAATTACGTAATGATTCACCTGGATTGAATTGGATTACATACCGGTTCCTGCGCGTGGGGCTCATCACAGAGATAGTGTTGGAGCGTTTAGAGCGTGCGAGTGGCGGCAGTTCGTCACGCTCCAGCCCAGCGGCCGCACTGCCAGCTGCGTGCGCTGCGTGCGCGGCGGCGGAGGCGGCGGCGGCGGCGGTGAGGGCTGGCAGGGGCGCGCGTGGTGCTGCCGGCGGCTTGCGGCCACGCCCGTCCGTCACCGTGCTGTCGCTCGCGGTCTGCCGGGGTACCCGACTATACTACTACAACTCAACAAATGGCACAAGGAATAAGCATGTTGTATTTTTTAAACACACCTTTTGCAGCTGATGGTGTGCGCCGCCTGCATCGCCACTCGTGACTCCGCCGGCGCCTGGGCAATGTACTTAAATTAGATGTTAAAAAAAACGCAATTTTTATTGAGATTTACGCATGATAAAATTAGGAAAAATTTTAATTATCTTAAAAATAATTAATTACATCCCATGGTGCATTAGTGAATCATATTAAATGGTTAAGTCATGATATAAAATTTACCAGGATCGGAATTGTAGGTCATGAGGTGCGGGTGCGGAGGGTGTCCAAGTGGTGCGGGCTGCACGGGCGGGGCCGCGTGCGCGTGCGCGTCGGTGGCGGCGTGCGCGAGGGCGGCGGGCTGCGCGAGCGGCGATGTGCCGGAGATTTCCTCGGGGATGGCCTCGCAGGATACGCGCATGTCGCTCTTCTTGGCCGCTTTTTTCGTCGCATGCAGAGTCATCGCTGCCGTTCTGCGCATCACACGCAATAGCTTAGTTAGCTTTGCGGAGACGACGGCAGGGCACGTATATGTGTTGTGTAAATTCACGTAAAGTTGTTATGGTATGCACACATCAACCATGTATCTGTGTTGTTCTCCTTGAAATTATAGTGTATTTAAATTTTATGCACAGCGTGCGTCGCAATCATTGTCAAATACATTTAGTCCTGAAAGTATATGCCCTGGTCATCACATTTGCAAAAAATGAGGATATGTTCCTTTAATACTTTTCAAGCAATTAAATAAATTAACTGATCACTACTATAATAAATTATCTTAGTTCAACAAATGATCATTTGTATTTATATATGTATATATATATAAATATATACTTTTTTGTGCCTATTTCAGTCATGTTATATAGGTAGGTCTTTCATTGCAAGTCTTGTGTACTTAGAGTACTATTGTATGTACATAATAGATGTCAGCGCCGCAAGCGGTGCCTGTATAATTGGTGGCGAGTATAATATGTTGAGTGAGCGCGTGTGCGTGCGCGTGCGCGTGCAAGTTACGTGGGCTCGCAGCGCGGCAGTAGAATCATCTCGTCAGGGTCGGGCGGCAGCTCATCATCCTCGCGTGCGCATAGCTTCCACGACGATGACATTTCGGGTGAGGAGTTGGATCGACGCACTGGATGCCTGGACTTGCCCTATGAGTAATTGTGATTATTAACATAATCAGATAATGTGTCGTAAAATAATTTATAGTGAAAACATTATTCAATAGGAATATGTTCCATTTAAATAATTGTTGTCTGTGACAAATCCTAATCCTCATGAAGAATTAAATATCCATCGGAGTAAGTGTACAAATGTATAACACCTATGTACAGATAGAAGTCTATATGCTACTTGTCCATCTAATACTCTACGTGAACTAGTGAATTTTTTTTTTGCCTCTCTAGTTTCATTATGTAGATTTACATTACGATATAATTGTAAACGATCGGTTCGCTAACAATACCTACTCGTACAAATTGCCTGCGCTTTACCTCCGGCACGACGAGCAGCAAGTCGTCGTCGTCCGTTGTGCTGGAGGAGCTCTGCCGCTGCGGCGAGCCCGGGATGTTGATCGGCTGCGTGCACATCCTGCGCACGCATTAATGTATTAGAAATTTAAATTATTTTCAGATTAATATTTTTAACCAACAATCTAAAGACTAGTTCTTTTTAAAGATTCTATTCTTATTTATTATTCAATAAAATCTATTAAGTCATTCCAAGACTGTCGTCAGCTGTTCTCTAGCTTTATAGTTTAAATATAATTCGTCATATTTGTTTATACGGAGGCGTATAATATCATGGTGTTGGGAGTTTATCAAACGGACTGTACGCGTGCGTACCGCGCGGGCTGCGGCTGCGGCGGCAGGATGCAGTGCGAGGCGGCGTGCGGCGGCTTCCTGTCGCTCGTCACCACCGAATCAGAACTGCAAACACGGGCGCAGTGATTACATATCGTACTCAACTACATCACGACTTACAGTTTACATTTCTTGACCATCAAATTACCAGAAATGAAGGCTATGCGGGCCATTTAAAATTAATTGCACATCCACTATTCCGGTCGAGCGGGGCAGTGCTTTGCACCAATTCCATCTTAGCAGGTTACTGCAACGTACTTCATTGTCACTAGAACTATCGAAGATAAAGCTAATCGCAGCGGATGGATTTAGTCAATTTTACTTTCTATTTTGCAATAAACTGCGAGTTTTTGTTTTCACTGCACGGCGATGGCCGGAGAAGTTCAGCTTCAACGCTGTTATATTCTGCCTTAAAGTACCACCCTGAAAATATTGTCGTGTTCCTGTTTAACATTCGAAGTCATAGATATCTTATATCGAGGAGCCGGCTTAACGTCTATCATTAAGTGAATGTCTTAAACTTTAGTGACATAAAAAAAAATATGTAGACAGACCTGGACTTGTGCAAATCGTTGGCAGACGCGTGGTCAGTATGCTGCACACGAGCATTGCCGTGCGTGCGGACCTCCTCTGGTCCCTGCGTGTGCCGGGGGCAAAGGTCCATTAACATCATCAAAGCGCTCTGTACTTCAATCACAGTACTAAATATATTTTGTAGGTAATAATGTCCCTGAGTATATAAGAATTTGATATGTTATTATTAAGAAAAAAGATTACGTAAGAAAGTAATGCAAATCTCACCAGATGATTTTGGAGTATATCTTCGTGTGCTCGGTTAGAGGGATGTGCGGCCAGGTGTACGGTGGGCGCGGGTGGCGACAGCAGCGCCAGTACGTCTTGCAGTGGCCACTCCTGCAGCTGCGACCAGCTCATCTGGGAAGACATCGTGTGCATCACCACTATCCTTCTGCTCTGTTGTTATTAATTAAATAACCGACATAATGAACTATTTTTACGTATAACCTGCAGTTCTTGAGCGAGAGCTTTCTTTACCATTTAACTCATTGAGTGTATATTCCATTGGTAGGTCTCTGTTACCGGGGACTGTCTAGGCAAGTACCAACATAGCGCCTATTGCAGCCGACAAACAGTACTAAACAGTGTAAACATTACTACGTTCTGGTTCGAAGGGCGCTGCAGCTAGTAAAATTATTGGCGTAACAATAGAACATCTTACGTCTCAGGTGACGAGGGCGATCAGGTACAGTGCATGTCATGTCAACTAGTGTCACATTGTTTTTGGGGGCGTATCTCTTATCATCAGGTGATTGTCCCGTCGATTTACTACATAAATATCAGCATCATCATTAAAGTGCATCTAACGCTATACATATGGAACTACTCCTATCGGCCTTTTGCAGATCGGCGCTCTATCTGGTATGGAGACGTGTGCGGTACACTAATTAAGTTTACTTTAAGCCTACCGCCGTTCACTGCTGAACACAGGGCTCTCTAATCGATTTCCTGCGTGACCAGTCCAGTGCTACCTCCATCTTACGACTACCTGCGATTTTCACCATCTTGTTGGTCCACGTGGCAGGTAGTTGTCGCTGCGCTTCCCATTACGTGGTTTCTATCCCAGGATCTCTGTTTCATCAGATGTTCGATGTTCGCGATATGTGGCCCGCCCTTTGTCACTTCAGCTTATTAATCTGCTGTCCTACATCAACGACTTTTGTTCATCTACGTATCTCCTCATTCCTATTTCGATCACATAGAGAAAACATTTGCTATTTCAATTTGCATATTTCATACCTGTAACTATAGTTGACTGATTATGGTACCTGGTTCTGCAGACGCAGCAGCCAGGACACGTCGCCGGTGGGTGACCGCACATGCAGCTCAGCCCAGCCGCCGCACCAGCAGGGGCACGCGCCCGTCGCCGCCAGCTCACCCGCGCGCGAGCCCCACTCGCCCGCGTCGCGCTCCTGCGTATACTTAACTAATACAAGTGTCCACTTTCAAACTAAGCACGAGTCGTCGACGGCGATGCTTAAGTTAAATGTTATCAAAAATGTAGCTACTTCTTTAAGAGCAATCCATGGTGTAGATTTTTTTAAACGAAATACCGAATTTTCTATCGTGATTGTAGTCTGATTTGCAAGTTGTGTGCTGCGTTTCTTTCTATAAAAGATTGTGCATTATGTCTAATGACTGAGGCGGGTAGGTGCCGACTTGGTCCTTTATCAGTAATATCATTGGTAAATTTAGCTAAATACACAAACTCACACACATTCAAAAATCAAGTATATTGAAAATAATTACGTATTACTCTCGCACATAAAAGTTATACAAATATCTAAACATAATATTGTATGTAGATAGATCTAGCCGAGCTCTCACCGCATCCTTCGATATCTTGTCGAAGCGCTGCGAGAGCTGGTTCAGTGCATCCGGTACCGGCTCGCTCGTTTTATTCTCTGCTGAGTTTTGTCTGCAATGCATCATTGTTACTTTATGTAATACTGAAAGTAAAAACTAAACAGCGAAAAACAGCTTTGAACTAAAGACAGTTGTTTTGCCGTGATGATTATTTTTGTTTGTTTATTTATCTATCTATCTATCTATACATACCCTGTCATAAAACGGGACAAATACAAATGCTAAGAAGAAAACCTATACTGAAAATAGAAATATCTTTTTGTAACACATCTGAATTATTTCAAGACAAAAATATAACGATAACGATATGATTACGATTTGATTGCATGCTTTACACAAACCTACAATTAATAATTAAATTGCACACGACAGAGCGACACTGGTGATGCAATCAGCACCAGCAGCGGTATCATTGGACGCCGTGAGTGATTGTGTTTCGTTAGCAAGGTATGATATATTATAATACGTAATAAATGAGTACTTGTGCGATGTAAACAACGGTTCACCGTTACAGTTAAAATGTTAACTTGTTTCAAAATATTATGAGCGGAAATAGTTGCAGAAAAACCAATGAGAATGTATACAAAGTGCTAACTTAGGTACGAAGCGTAATGTTCTATAACCTAGAAAATGTAATCTACGCGGAGCAACAAAAATACAAGCGAGTCCACGGCGCTACAACAGCGGGCACATGCGCGCGGGACCTGGAGGTGGGCGCGCTGGGAGGCTGCAGCGCCTCCGACACGGACAGCGACGAGCATGACGTCTCTGTCGAGCGGCTGTGCTGCAGCGAGTACCTGCTGTACCTGCGCACGCGCGACAACGCGCGACAACGCGCACGCGCGCACGTACACGCGCCCAACGGCAGACAACAAATGACAACATTAAATAACAAGTGGCGGCATAGTATGTCTAGATTATATTGTGATTGCTTAGATACACTTGGAACGCTGATAACAAGCAGTACAGTTCGTTGAAATATTTACGAATTCTTTGGACGACTAGACAAAGTACTTTTACAAAACTAATGATTATTAATTTATTATGAAGTATGTGTGTGTGCGGTGAAAACAATTTTTTGAATTTCTTGAAGCCAATTTCGGGAACACAGTTGCATGCAACAAAGTTAATTTACAAGCCGACGTTAACTGAAGCCGGCAGTTCAAACCAACTCGGAGCCATCCAATCCAAGCTACTTCCGGTCTTGAAGACACAGCGTTTTAGAGCGTCATCACTGCGATGTGAACATACCACCGCTTGGTGTACATAGACATAGATAAGCGAATGTTAATCTGTTTCTAGAATTATTATTCAGTCTTTGCTTAAAAGTTATGCTTCAGTAGTGTGAGGAGTTACGAACCGTTTAATTTCGGGTGGATGCTGCTGGCTGTTGGAGCCCTGGCTGTGCTCTGCACTGTCGTTCGCGTGCACCTACAGACATACTGTCATTAAAATACAAAAGCCCTCGTGTCCAGAAGCGGTTTTAAAGTTAACCTAATACCAGATTTAAATAAATTATGTCATTAATAATATTCATCATTTTAGTGCAACACAAACATGTTGAAAGAGGTGTGCCAGGATCGTAGCAAGTGGAGAGAGGTGGTCTCTGCCTACCCCACAGGGAACGATGCGTGATATGTATGTATGTATGTATGTACAAACATGTTCAGGTCTCTTGAAAATACGGGAAGTGCCTATGTTTTTGTTTGTTGATAACGGTTCCAGAGAAAGTTGTCCTTTTACGATATGCCGAGGGAGTGTAATTCACACGGGGAGTTGCGTTTTAATATTCTCACTTGGATCGGTCGATCTGGAGATCTTTGGGGAAGGCCTTTTATGTCCAGCAGTGGACGTCTATCGGCTGATAATGATCCTCACTTGACATCTAATACGGACGATATTACAAGACGATCAATGACCTACTTTATTATAACATTTCTTATCCATTTTTCAAATACTTAGAGGAAATTAACCAAAGTCAAGTGTGCGTTGGTCTACGTGAGTGAGCGTGTGTGTAGGTACCTGCAGCGAAGGCGCGGGCACAGACGCCGAGTCGGCTTCCGTGTGCGGCAGTAGACAGGACGCGCTTTCGGCGTGCTGGCGGCACAGCAGCGCGCACCTGCGCACGGGAATACACGCACGCACACACACACACATAAACATACACATACACGTCACGACGCGTTGATACACAGCTGTGCCACGCGCTTAATCATTAGTAGCTATGTGTACTACTTGTAACGTGGTATGAGTTCAAATATATGTATAATCATCAAACCGCCAGTTGCAATTGAAAGATATTTTTCTTTATATAATCACGCCTTTTTCCCAGTAGGGGTAGGCAGAGGTGAATGAACACCCACATTTCGCCAGATGTGGTCAGATTAGGTCCCATGTAACAGAGGACGGGCCTGTTGCCACTTTGTTGGGGCCACCACACACACGCACACAAAGATGATTTTGAAAGATAACCTTCCAATATTGTCAAACATTAAAAGTAACTTTTTGTTGCGTGTTTTATTGTACTAGAAACTCTCGTGGCTTTATGTTGAGAAACCATCTCTACTTAGCTAGATTTATTTTCGTGGCATAATGTAGCTAAAGATTCATCATCTTTTAATTAAAATTAATTACCTTTAATGATATTATGGTTTGTTCCAAAATGTAGCAGATATATTCTAGTGCAGAGATTATATTCAATAATGATCTGTACCTTTCACAAAGTCCTTGCTTTATGGAGTTCTGCATGCAACCAGAAGTAGTAATGGTGATGAGCTTGTGGCCCACCAGCCACGTCGTCGACTGTCCGCCGTTGAACAAGAACTCGGCTGTATCACTCCTATGATTAAGACATTAACAAATTTTAAACATATAAAACAAATAAAAAAACTACATCGAAAGTAAGAGCTCAATCTATTTACTAAATGAAAGATAGAAGGAATGCATTGATGTCATTCAATAATAGGGAATGGTTCAACTAAAATGGATCGAATCCAGTGACCGCAAAGAATAGAGAAAAACTTTGTCTATGGATTGAAATCTCGAAACAACTGTATAATCCAAACGTGGAACTAAAATTAGATCTGTCTTTGTTAAAAGCTAAAAAGCTTCTTTGCATTGAAAGCAAGCAGTTAGGAGTTATGGTCAAGTGAATTGCAGTCTCTTCGTTTCTTCAATTATATAAAAAGTGACCGTAACATATGTATTGGAGGGTGTAAGTAGATAGGTGGAAACGCGCTCCACCTCTGTGGTTTGACAGCGCACGGCGTGAAGGTGTAGCGCGCGAGCAGGTCGATGCAAGTCTCGGTGAGCTCTACGTGGAAGGCGGCGGGCGCGGCTGTGGAAGCGGGGGAGGCGGCGCGCGCTCCCGACAGCGGAGCCCGAGATACGGCTTTCGAACCCTGCGGACAAACAAATGCTGCAGAAAATACTGTTTATTGCAGTTCAGTTCACAGATCTGCCCTATTAATTCTACATGCTTATTATACACTATATTAACATCATCATTTCAACCAATGGCTGTCCACTGCCCGGCTTGGGAATTT
This sequence comes from Troides aeacus, assembly GCA_033220335.2. Taxonomy (NCBI): domain Eukaryota; kingdom Metazoa; phylum Arthropoda; class Insecta; order Lepidoptera; family Papilionidae; genus Troides; species Troides aeacus. The sequence goes on from CM067278.1 coordinate 12,350,332, forward strand.
TGTAACGTGCACAATACACGGTCTTCCATTGTTTGAATCCAGTGGCTCCCAGCGTTTCTTTTTATATTCTTTGTGCACCCAGTGGGGAGTGTGCCAACGCTGCGTTTTCCGGTATGGCGTCGCCATTCTTGCACTTTCAATTCTTCAGCGTCCATCGATTCTACGAGCCTTGCGCCCCACCCATTGCCACTTCAGCGTCGCGACTCAGTAGGGATATGTCGGTGATCCTGGTTCTTCTGCGGATCCCCTCATTTCTGATTTGGTCACGCAGAGATACTCCAAGCTTGGCCTTTTCCATCACACGCTGTGTTACTCTGAGTTTTCTCATGAGACCCAAAGATAACCTTGCGAACTTTTCCGAACGCTGCCTATCCGAGTTGCAGTTCCGAGAGCAGTTTACCTTTTTCTCGAAATTGAATCTATCTGATCGGACCGTACGCCCGAGGTACACGTATTCGTCAATAATTTTGAGTGTTGAGTTCTAACATGGCGCTAGTTAGGATGACATACACAGCACCATATTGCGTTCGTCGCCTGAGATATAAGATGTTGAGTTTCGTTACCTCAGTAATTAAACTAGCTACAATGCCCTTCAAGCCGGAACAGTCCTGTTTGTCGGCTGCAATAGGCGTTGCGGTGGTACCTATCTAGACGGTCTCCGGCAACGGAGATCTACCGCCAGTGGACGTATATTAATTGCGCACGCGACGTCACCAACTATTGCGGACTGTATATACAACTTACCAAACTAGAGCTACGTTGACGGTTTGAGGAATCTTCGTTGGCTGATGTTGTCTGCTGGAAGTGGTTTGACTTGTACTGCAGCTGCTCTTCAAATGGCATTATTATGTAGTTATGAAGGCCCTGCGAAGACCGAGATTATTTTCTTCTCAACAAAATTACACTGATTTTAATATTAATATAACATAAAAAGGAATATTGACAATTTATTGTGCTATGTTTCAAACCATTTTTTTCTAAAATATCACTTAATCATAGTTACCAGCTACGTCGGTGGCATAGAAGATTAATTTCTTAGTTTCTAACTTAAAGCACTAAGATTATTTTACAGCATGAAATAATATTTGAATCAATTTGTAACTAAGCCATGATTGCTCGAGCAAATTTTACACAATGTTCTGATATTTCATATTGAAGTAGTAATAAATTATTTTATTTACTTCTCTTTTACTACAGAGCATCATTGGGCGCATAGGTATGTAAAATCGTTTATAATTTATGTAGCCGTAAATGAAGACTCACATGTATGATGAAGCGAACGAAGTTCCTCCTGTATGAGAGGCGGCACTTGAGGAACCAGGCGGCGATCACGTGATGCGCAAGCGACACCACGTAGTGGTTGTACCGAGAGGGGTTGGTGTACGGCAACAGGATAGCGAACACGGACATGTACTGGTCCTCCACGAACGACGCGAATACGCGCGGCAGCCGTGTCAGCGCTGCAGCGGGTGCATATGTATTCAACTCATTGCAACAACCGGAACACGCTTTTACATGATTACTACATCCCTGTTCCAATTTATTGTTTCGCATGAAGTTATGCAAATACAATCAATTGAGGTCTGAAAATGTATATGACTTCATCAGCGCTACTTTGGCACTTTGGTGGACAATGCACAGAAACTTACCATAAAATACCTGTAACATTTGCGTTATTTATTTTGCTGCATTTTCCGCCAGATGAAAGGTTCTTTTGCCACAATCAGATATATCTACTCGTATTTGGCACAGCACTATTGAGAACGCTGCTGAAATAAGCGCCAGCGGTGGCTGTGCTTATTCCGAACTTATGTAGACACAGTACAGATTGTTTAGGAGAATCAGGTACGATCACCAGATGTACTAGTAGCATATAGTGCATATACATAGCCAAGTCAGAAAAGTGCACTCACTCGATAGAAACTCTAGCATAGGACTCGCAATAGCCGCGGTGTCGGATATCTTGGAGAGGTCGAGCAGCACTTCCGGTAGCATCTTGACCATCGTTTCTCGTGTCTCCAGCGTAAATATCGTAAGCGCGTTGATGTAGGGCTGCGCCTGGCGGAGTACTGCCGGAAACGGGCACGATTTATAAAGAATACTTGAACACCTCGTGCTATTGGCATCAAGTGCCATTTGGAAGAAGAAAAAAAAATTCTGTTAGATATTAAAACTAACTATTAATTGAACATTAATTAATTATACAAAGTAAAAGCGTTCAAAACTTTCTATTCGAACATATAGACGTTAAATTAGCTTTTTACTTTGAGACACAGGACGGCACCTCTTCCATAACACCCCATAATCTGGAACACAGCAATGTTTGCACAGTATTGTGTGCACGCATGCACCTAGTAGGAGTTAATAATAAGTTCGCTTACCCATCCCGTATCGGAGCAAGCATCTGATAATCCGCTGCTGTGTGTGTGGCTCCAGAAAGCTATGGTAGGATGCAAGGGCAGCGAGCGAGGGCAACACGGTTGCGTGAAATTCTGACAGCGAGAGCTTCTGCCCGCTGCTGACGCGCAGGCTTTCCAGGAATGAAGGGCTTCTCTCTACGACCTATCGTACCGTTTCGTATCGCATGAGGTCACATAGTCTATTGATTTATGTAAGTTTGTCCAGAACTAGGAAGGGGAAGCATATTTACACTGATTTGTGCTCTCTGCTTTGAGACATTTTCTATCTCATATTTTTTAGTAATTTGGCAGATGTGTAAAGTATGATTTGCACACTACTGCTTCGCAGCAGTAATGTAATAGGCGCTGCAATCGTACATATTAAGGGAAATGAATGCGTGTAAATGGCCACCTTGTATATTATATCTGCGGCTTTAGAAGTTGTATTATTAGATTGTCAATTTGTTAGTGTTGTAACACTCTTTTGGAGACTTTAAGAAGGCACGGCGCAAATATATACGCGTACGTGTGCGTGTATGTACGTGTGCGTGTATGTACGTGTGCGTGCGCATGTGGGTACGTGTGCGTGCGTGTGTATTTGCGTGAACGCATCTGCTCACCATCGCGCAGAGCGTGGAAGCGAGCAGGTCCAAGTCGTGCGCGCGTCGGCCCACGAGCAACGCGCGCGCTTGCAGCAACTGCGGCAGGGCGCGCAGCACGTGCGCCAGCACCGCCCAGTCGCACTCGCGGCTCAGCGCGGCGGTCAGCGTGCGAGCCGCGCGCCCCGCCGGGAACACGCACGAGCCCTGCGCGCGCGCGCCACTTACACGTTATAATTATGTACTTACGTCCCGTGATAACTTACACAGAAGTATCGAAAACAATACCTCTTAATTTCTAATGCGTGTTTGTTATGCTTCTACATGTGAAAATAGTTCAGGTGTCAGGTTTGGTAGTGGTGTCACTCCATCCATTTGTCGTTTTTATTCCATGCATTGCGACAAAGAGTTTCGCAACTTACACTTATGACATTGCAGGGTCACAAAAGCCTGATAGCGTCCGAGTATTTGTACAAGTACAGTGTGAGCGTGGACACTTCTCGTTTGCCACTACAAAATATTAGGTTGGGGAAAAAGTGTCTTCGCATTTTTTAAGAAAATTCAAAACATATTTTAATATAGTTTATTTATATTTGACTAAACTATGTAGGTACCATATTTTTGATGACTTTTTGCATCTTGTAGGTGGCAATGGAACCTAATCCCATTGCTATAGAAATTTTGAGACTACTGATCGAAGTACCGCGACAAGTGGTTTTGTCAGTCCTCTCGTGATGTTAACCCGACACTGCCTAAAGAATTCCGAAGAGACCGAAACAGGTGGAAATCTGAAGGTGCAAGGTGGTGGTCAGGACTATATGGCGGATGCATTAACACCTCCCACCCAAACTCTCCTAATTTTTGCTGAGTGGCTAAAGATGTGTGAGGTCTAGCGTTATCATAATGAAAAAGCTTGCTCTCAACTTCTTGCTTTAATCTCATCAGTTGTTCGCAGTAGAGTTCAGAATCGATGCTCCTGCCTGCTGGTAATCAACAAACAGCTCATAATGAATAATGCCCTTCCAATACGACCACACACACAGCAACACCTTGTTGCGAGTTAACTCGGATTTCGCCAGTCTGACCGGCAGAAGCTTGACCGGCCTTTGCCCACGACCTTTTTCGTACGCGATTCACCTTTCATCACCAGTTATCAGCTTCAAAAATGGTTCGGTTTCATTGCGTCGTAATAAAGAATCACAAACGAGTACACGGTTCATTATTAGGTTTCTTTCAGTGAGCTCGTGAGGTACCTAAATATCGAGCCTTTTTGTGTACCCAGTTTTTTTTTTAAATGTGCCAAAACTGTTTTGTGGTTAATTCCTAGTACTTCAGGTACGTCGTAACTACTGATATGCCGATCTTGATCCACTTTTTCAAAAATGGGATCAATTTCATCCGTAATAGGGCGACCAGAGCGACGTGCATCTTTGACATCAAAATTTCCGAATTGAAAACTTCGGAATGAAAGCCGCACGCTCTAACCATTAGACCAGCGAGCATCTTGACAGTATGAAAAACAAATGAAAATCACACATTTTCCTAATTTGAATTTGGAATTATGTTCTTTAAAATTTAAACTTTGAACGATACCAAAACCAGCAGCTGATACAAATAGTATAGCCAAAGAGATTTTATTACAAATTCATACATACTATAATGCGAAAATACTTTTTCCACAACCTAATATATTTCCGCTTACTGTCACGTAAGACGATTTTAATTAAGACAAGCAACGCGTGCGCATCTGACCGTCGATAGATCCTTAAGCTGCAGATGGTGTGGTTGCTGGCCGCGTACCACAGGCGGCTCCACTAGCAGGAAGGGCGAGCAGAGAGGCTTGTGGCGCGTCGGGGTTGTGGCGCCCGCTGCCGCGCCGCTTGCCTCGTAGCAGATCCCCACGCAGTTGAACGCGTTAGCTCGCAGTCCGAATAGCATATCGAATATCTGGTGGAGGGTGAAACTGAACCTTATCATCCACTTATTCAAACCAGTATCCATCATACACTCGATCACACCAAATAGATCAATGTGAGTTTAATGTCTACATCTCGTAAATAATGAAATAAGTGTTTAGAATATAACAATTAAAATAAATAGAAGTTTCAAATATTGAATTTGGTATTAATATCATGACAATATTTGTTATATCCTTTTAAGAAGATTCATACTTATTGTACAATACCTTCATCCGTATGTCAGGATGGTGCATGAATATAGCTGGGCGGCGGTAATGGTGGTCGAGGTGGTCGATGAGCACGAGAAGGGCGCGCGTGGCGTGCGTCGCAGGCGCGCGCAGAAGCTTGTCGCGCAGCAGCTCCAGGAGCCCGCCCGCCGCCAACCGCAAGTCGCTCGTGTCTGCGTCCGCCGGGATGGGAACCTCCGCCACGTACATTTCGAATGGACGGTTCAGTATCTGTGAAAAATAAATGTTATGGAGTGTATTACAAGACTTAACTGAAATCAAACACGTTCTTAATAAACTCGATTACTTTTTTACTATTTTGAAAACAACGTTTGTATTACAAATTTCTTCCAATCCAATCCAATCAGCCGGAAGACACTGCTGGACAAAGGCCTCCCCCAAAGATTTCCACTCAGACCGGTCCTGGGCCACCCGCATCCAATGGTTGCCAGCGACCTTGACCAGGTCGTCGGTCCACCTTGTGGGGGGTTTGCCCACGTTACGTCTTCCTGTACGTGGCCGCCACTCGAGAACCTTTCTGCCCCAACGGCCGTCGGTTCTGCAAGCTATGTGCCCTGCCCATTGCCACTTTGCGACGGCGACCCTTCGAGCTATGTCGGTGACCTTGGTTCTCCTGCGGATCTCCTCATTTCTGATTCGATCTCGCAGGGAAACTCCGAGCATAGCTCGCTCCATCGCCCTCTCAGCAATCTTAAGTTTGCGGACAAGGCCCACAGTAAAAAAACAAAAATTTCTTATGACTATCTAATAAATAAAAAGATTTCTATGATAAAAATAAAAAGATTTGTCACAAATAACGTTTGGATAAGTATTTTCGTTACGTACATGACAACAAACGCGATACGAAAAACGTTGGCGTGATTAACAAATTAGTAAGTTTATGAAGCACAGCCACATCTTAAGATTCTGACCTTCTCTAGCAGGTCAATGAGATCAGTACAAGCGTCAGGTGCGCACATCCGCGCCAACTCGGGTAGAGCGCGCGCAGCGGCCGCCCGCAGCGCCGCCTCTGCATCCATTGCGCACGCGCTTGCCACCACAGCGCCCACGCGCTCCGCCAACTCCTCGCCGTGACCGCACCTGCGTCAACTCCATACTCACTACACACTTCTACCATAAAAAAGGCTGTGCTTTCAACGATGCAAGCTTTGCAAACAAAATAACCGCAATATTTGTTGTCCTACGGATGACCGGATTGTGAAGCCATTATGTTGTTATAGAAACTATTGATATCCTTGCAAATAAAACATTTAGCAATATCTCAGATTAAAACTTAGAACCATTAAATAGTGTGAACGAACACTGAGCGGACAGCGTGCGTACACAACCTACCTGTGCCTGCGTATGTACGCGAGCAGCGCTGAGAAGGTGTGCAGGCGCACGGTGAGGCGCGGCTCGTTGCGCAGGTAGCGGTCGGCCAGCGCGAGCGCAGCGCCCGCCGACTCGCCGCTCAGCGCGAGCGCGCGCGCACTCACCACGCGCATCGTGGACGCCTCCTGCGCACCGAGCACACGGGGCACGCGGCGCACGCGAGTATTAACCAAACGTATCATTTCATCTCATGCATATTTTATTCAGAAATACAAAGATAAATAAGACTCTTCGATGCTAAGTGGTTTTGCGAACGCAGATTGTTAGTAACAGTCACAGGAATGATTTTTTCTGAAAATTACTCTATGTTGTCTTTTACAAAACGCTGTGTTCCGATTCAGCTGTGTTAGGGATATTATAATCCGGTTAACACGGTGTTATAGAGCGAGCCAAAAGTGTTGAGAGGATAAAGAGCGAGACTATGTTAAAATAAAGGCGTACTACATACGGGCCGGTCGTGTCCACAATAATCGAGCAGATCGAGCAGCGCGGTAGGTGGACCGCGGTACTGGCCGGCGTCCTGAAGCGCCTCCAGCGAGGACAGCAGCGCGTGTACCCGCGAATGAATGAGCTCGTTGGGCGGCTCCAGAGACTCTGTGCACACACACGTACATGCACAAACTCATACAGACATGAGTACATGTGTTAACAGAACAATATCTGAGTCGCACACGCAACCGTCTTTGGAAAGGAAAAATCATTTAAGCGGCTTGTAAAAAGATAGTAGGAGTCCTCATAACGGATTGGGTTGTAACGGTTTTTTTGGTGCATTAAACTTATCTTTTGTTAGTAGTTTGTTCTTGTTAGTGATCACGACCGTCCGTGTTAACCGCAACACCTAAATCGCGGGTCCTTTCTCAGAAATGTGAAAGGTCATACAGTAACGGGAATATGTTTTGGAGAGTACGAATATGGACATTTGAGTATTTTTATGCACTGACTGTCGTGTCGCAGTAGCGCGCGTACGGCCTCCAGCAGCACGTGCGCGGCGGGCTCGTGCAGCTCGTGCGGCACGCGCGCCACCAGGCTCTGCAGCGCCACCACCACTTCATACACCACCACGGGCGCCGCCTGTTTGCCGCTCAGCGCCTGCGTGCACGCACAACTCTCACTGGCGTAAACATTCATATTTTATACGTTCAGAAAACGGTGATCTAATTTATAATATTAATATATTACAAAATAAACTGTAATTTTATTTACTGAACATAAGTACTTCGTAAATACTACTTGTTAAAAATGTGAAAATCAATGATATGACTACAGAAATTTTTGTCAATTTGGACTGGTGCCCTAAATTATAATACCTTACTTTATAATAATCTTATTATGGACAATTTGGATATTGTGATACAGTGAAAATTTTATTGCAACTTTTCTTTTTTTTTTCTACTTGGCGAAACGATAAGACGAGTTTACGTGGTAGTGAGTCATACGCTTGCCCACAATAACGGTGTGATAGACCTTGAGACAAGATGTTAAGTCTTCCTACTACTAATTGTAATTTCACTCGCTATAGTGCTCTTCACACTGAAACACGGTAATGTTTGCGCACTACTACTTGTCGGCAAAAATAGGAGCTGCAGTGGTACCTAGCCAGTCAGTCTACGGCAACAGCGACCTACTATCAGTAACTGGTTCATGACTTTTGCTTTCAGGTATTCAATGTATGTGAAATTCATCCGCCAAAAAAAAGCAAAGGGCAATGCTCATGAGTGCAAGTATTGAGATATAGACAATGTCTTATCACTTACATACCACATTGCCAATATTTTTATCACAATAAGCACTAGTACTTACTTTGAGGAAGGCAGGCAATACGGCTAGAAATGAGACCTTCAGATTGTGAACTTTCTTGGGACCCCAGAGTGCCATGTTGATATAGAACACGGCGCCGCGAACTAGACCGGCGTCAGCCTCGTCTCCGCCTCCGTCGCCGCGCAGGATATCCACCAGCTCCTGCAGCGCCGCGTGGCCGATGTCAGCACCCACCACGCACCGCATCAGCTGCACCAACAATGAGCACAGCGGAATTTTTAACAATATCGTTACAAAGAATATAGTATCTATAGTAAAAAATTGAATAATTTGTTAATTTAGAACATCCACATGTACCTAACAATAAAATGTGTATAACAAATGTGAAAACTATATTATTGTTATATATTATTAAATATTTCCAAAAGCAGTCACAAGCTACATAATGTGTGGGTGACCTTCCAGCTGGCCTGGCAGTACTGCTCTAGGTTGACAGTGCGGCAGAGCGCGCGCACGAAGGTACGCAGAGCAGGGCGCGGCAGCAGCGAATACGAGACCACCGCCTCCAGCAGCGACAGGCAGCCGTGCACCACGCCCGCCTCCGCCGGATGCACGCACAGGTAGCACGCGTTGCTACACACACACACACACACATACATACTAATATATATTTATGACATTTTTGCTCCTGACTTATTGTAAATAAAAATCCTTTTACCTTTTCACAAAAAGAATGCCTCGGATCTGAGAAGAATTACACAGCACAAGATACTCAGTCTGCTTTATGTACATAAATTCATACTAGAATCTAAAATGTTTTACACAGGTCGTCTTTCCCTCAAATAGTTCCATCTTATCTATTACTACTGGTCCATTAGGTCCAGATGTTTAAACATTATATATTTATGCCTTACTTGGACTGACTCCAGCAACAGAGCAATAGTAACCATACCATCAGTAAAATTATAGTTACATGCATTGCATGCTTTACAAGGCACTAATAGCACAGCAGGCTACAATAATAGCAAATGCTACTTATGATGTATCTTTGTATGTATTAAAAATAAATAAATGGTAATGTGATATAATATCTTTAACCCAAGTATTCAAACTATATTTTTTTTATTAATCTTATCACTGATCTACTGTTTTTAAGCCTGTTGTGGTCAGTTGTCTACTAGGTTAAGAATGTTGTATGTTACAGCAAACAGTGTTGTAGTAAGTATTACACATACTTAACAATCCCATGCACAATTTCCTCATCTAAGTATGTGGCATTGAACTTGACGACATTGATGATGAGCTGCAGGAACTCTATGATCTGAGAGGGTTGCTGTATTAGCGGCAGCCACTCCAGCAGGAATGGTCCTATCTGTAAAAAACAGTCATGAAATGCGTTGATAACAATTTGTTGTGATGAATAAAGTATGTACAATAATCAATAACACGGTTAGTCCTTTTATTTATTTATTTATAGGGGGTTTAGTCAGAATTCAAAACTCTCGTAAAATTATGCTGAATGATTTCAATACTTACACATAGATATAAGTGGAGGTCAAATAATTTTAATGAATGCTAAACAAATAATGTCTAGTAAGAATGTACCATTACATTACCTCTTCCTCAAAACAGTTGATGTTCTTGCCGCTGTTTGTGAGTGCATAGAGCACCTTGAACCGCAACGGTGCGTCCTCTGGCGAATGTGTAGTGTGAGTTTCTCGTAGATAATGAAACAGTGTGGTCCTCATTATCAGCAAGTGTCCCTCCTGGCCCTCCGCGATTCGCCGTAGCAGGTACAGTGCCGCATGACGGGCTTCCGTGTTGGAATCCTCCAACAAGTCCCGCGTACGTGACCATATTTTTTCTACACCACCCTAAAATTTTTATTTAAATAAGTAATTATGTATTCATTTGTTTAATTTTCGTTCCATTTTCGTTGATCTGATTGAGTTAGAGAGGATATAGTTGATGAATTAACGTTACACTATTTTCAGGTAACATTATTCTATACTATTTGTTATAATTAATAAACTTCTCTAATGTATATGTTTTGTTTCAATGCGATTATGTGGGAATCTGTACATTTACTTTTATTTTAGTAAAGACAGGCATTGCAACAACATTTAAGTTACAATAACTGTCTTCATAAAAAAATTATTCATTTTAGAAAAATTACATTTATACAAATAAAGGAAATTTAAATTATTGAATAATGTTTTTAAAAAGTAATATTGCTCATTATGTATTATTATAAGAAAATCACAGTCAACGATCATTGTGATTTTTCAATAACCTATTTGGAATTGAGATAAAACAATGACAGTTGCGTGAACTACTCAAAATAATATAGAGTACAAAGGAAACCTGTAATCAGTAATTAGTCACCAATTTTTAATCACAATTATATTTTTTTGACTATTATACTCATGGATTAGAAATATAGTTATTTAGAGTTGTTTGTTGTATTAGAGTGACATGTGGTGAACAAAGAGTAAAAATTATAATCTATAGGGGCTCATATCTAGTTCATGCAATATCTGAACCAAGTTTTATACCTCAAGTATTTTATTCTAGTTTCTATGCAAATAAAATCTGTATTAAATATTGAAAAAAAAATGTAATAATGTTATGAGAAAATAATTGTTTAAAGTATCCACTTTATTCTATTTATCCAAATAGAATAAAAGTGAGAAATGTACAAACACAAATGTTTGCAAAAGTGACCTTATTGCATTATTGTGCAATAACAGTGGACATATAACATAAATGCAGCAGCAAAACAACATAAGAAATCAATGACAACCGTTTACAGTTTGCGCAATACTATCAATAATATATCTTATAAACAATTCTCAAGTAAAATTAACATTACCGGGATTAAATTGTGAATAAGGTCTCAATTACACATCACTAGCTCTCACATTGGAGCGTATGAATGTTGATCTATTTGATCGAAAATTTATAAACAAACTTATGAAGCAAGGGTTTAAAATATGTAATGTTATTTGGTATACAGGGCACTAGAGGTATAAATGTTTAACAAAAAAATGAAAATAATTCCTAGACATTTGTATGCATGAAAATTTATCATGCAATAAAGGTATACATCAAAGACATAACACACATATACCTGTAGGCAGTGTAATGAGCCCTGTAATACAACTAATAGGATCCAAGCCAACCTCACCTGCTCAACGAAGCTGTGCACTAAGCAACCCACATTGGGCCAGTATGGTAGGATATCACCCAAATCCCCCTTAAATAAACCAGAAGCCCCACAGACTGTCAGGTAGCAGAAAACTGTTGGATGTGGGTAGTACAGAACCAATCTATATGGAGATCTTTAAGGGAGGCCTATATCCAACAGTGGATGTCTATCGGCAGATGATGATGATGTACCATCATTTGCATTTTGAAAATTTACTTGAGACATTAAAATAGGTAAAGCAATGGTAAACAATGTGGTTAAATCAGAGATATTGTTTTATGTTTTTATAGTTTACAAATATAATAATCATAGCAAAATATAACATATCATAACTTATTTCATTAATGCTAAGTACTCTACTGAAATGAAATTTTTATGCTTATAAATAGATGAGATACATAAATCATGTTTACACTATTATAAATTTTTAACAGTTATTTGTAATATTATCACCTATTTTTCATAATAAACTTTTTTATGTATTTTTGTAAAATTATTGTAAGCATAATATTATAAGTAAAATAAATTCACAGGAATTCATTTCTAGTGAACGTAAAATATAATCAGCATGCAGTGCATTAGTACCATAATCTTAAAGAATCTATAGCCAAAGCTGTGATTGATTGTAAAACTAAGCAGATTTTACAATAAAATTATTAATAATAACGAGGACAAATAGTAAAGAATTATGAAATTTATACAGAAATTACATCAGAAAATTGGGGGTATGCTGGATATTATAAGATATCACTTCTTCAATGCTTACCTCCTGTATTCGTATTTGTAGAGCCTTCTCGCCGACTTCTTTGAGGGCACGCAAACGGCGGTTCAGCGGTGTGTCGGAACTCAACTCTCTCTCCAACTCAGACCCAACAACCAGCTCATTTCGCGCAGCTACCGGTGCTGTTTGACAAAGGCTACATTTAAGCACAGTCTGATTCTATCACGAAAGTAGCATGATATTCATGTGGCTCAAACGCACGATACGCACCCGTTCCACCCTTTTTAAAGAACACTTTCAATTTCTCTTGAAAGTACTTAGTATCCCTATCTCTCGAGCTCATGATGTCGTCAGCCAAAAGTCACTACAGTTTAAACTTACACTACTGCTTACAGCTAGGTGTAGCGATTACCTATATGTGTCAAATTGGATATAAAAACACATATTTATTAAAATTATTCTCACTACCGCTTTGCTATTCACCATTTGACAGCTCGGTAGCCCTCCCTCCGTACAGCTGACAGACAGATACCAGTTCGATTCGAGTGGCGTCAAGAAACCTCACACAGTTGTAGACCCAGCCACACTGACACCTATATTGCGCATTAAATAAATATAGCATCAAGATATTTGTTATAATGTAATTTACTTTGTTGCTATTTCAGAATGTTTTTAATGTATCTACAAAATTTTATCGCAGTACTGTGATAATTATATCTGCAAATAAATTGCAAGGCGTTTTCAGAACGTACGTTGGGGTCGCTATTTGTCAAAATTTGAACATTTTTTGATTTGAGTTGAACATTTTTGCAAATTCGACTTTATATTCTTTATTTTTAAAGGTTTAATTTACGCGTATATGAAAAAACAAATAAATATTAAATTATGTTTTGTTTGTTTTACTTGCGGTGAGATATTTATTTGTTAATAAATTTCTATAAAATTATTTTTAAAGTATTTTTAGAACTTATGTAGCTCATTTGAATAAAAATATAAGTTGATAATCACCACAGTTGAAAGTACCTATAAAAGGAACGGTCTGTAATGATATCGATAACAACAACTGCTGTTGATAGTGAACTAAAATGTTTCTTAGATTTATAACAAACTGTAGGTCTAATGTTTGTTTTTGTTAATTAAGTGATTAATTATAGCAGAAGGCAATGTATCACATGAACATTAGGTATGACAAAAATAGAAAAAGATGTACTTTATTTAGGAACGTTAGTTACGTTATTAAATACTAGATGACGCTGTTCTTAATTTATTTTAATTATAAAAATATATAAAATAGTTTTAAAAACTGAAATTACAAATATATCAATAGAGAATGTTAAATAACACATTAAATTTAAAAAATAAAACTTTAACGTAATGATAAGGATATTGACATAATATCTCATAAAAAATGGTATTAACTATTTGTGGTTCACTAGCCAACTGCATGTCAGGTTGGCGGTCGACGTGGAGCGGGAAGCGGAGAGGCTCGTGCAGGCTGTGTCGCACGTGTGTGACGCGGCCATGCCGCGGGCGCGCCGCTCCCTACCTCCTAAGTGCCGTGCGTACTGGTGGACGGCGGACCTCGTCCGGCTTCGCAGCGCGTGCGTGGCGAGCCGACGCAAGTACCACAGGTGCCGACGTCGACGGAGGCGCGATACGGCCGAGGAGGAGCGGCTGTACGCGGCGCACAGGGCCGACGTGGCCGTACTGGTGGCGGCGATCTCCGAGGCGAAGAAGGCGTCCGAACGTGAGATGCTCGAGTCGTTGGACGGCGACCCTTTCGGGAAGCCGTATAAGAGGGTGCGGCAAAAGCTGCGCCCTTGGCGACCCCCATTGACTCGTAGCCTCTCACCGGAGCTTCTCGATCGGACGGTTCGCACACTGTTCCCGCGGCGGGACGACCGAGGGTCGCCACCGACAGCGACTCTGTCTCGCGGCGCTGGGGAGGGGGGGGGGGGAGGGGGAAGACTCCTTCGACCCGGACGACGTCCCGAGCGTCAGCGTAGGGGAACTGTCGGCTGCCGTTCAAAGGATGCGTGTCAAGGACACCGCTCCTGGGCCCGACGGTATACCCGGCCGCGTGTGGGCTCTAGTTATGGGTCCCCTAGAGTCCTGGACGCGGACGCTGTTCACGGCGTTGCTGAGGCAGGGTCGGTTTCCACGCATATGGAAGGCGGGGAAATTGGTCCTGCTTCGGAAAGCGGGGAAACCGGCCGACTCACCGTCGTCGTATCGGCCGATCGTGTTGTTGGACGAGGTGAGCAAGCTCTTCGAGCGCGTCATCGCAGCTCGCCTCGTTCGACACATGGAGGAGGTCGGACCGGATCTGAGCGAACACCAGTTCGGATTCCGCCGGGGCAGGTCCACCGTAGACGCGATAGCGCGGGTGCGAGCCCTGGCGGACGCGGCGGTGGCTCGCGGAGAGGTGGTGTTGGCGGTGTCACTCGACATCGCCAACGCGTTCAACACCCTTCCGTGGAGCACGATCACCACGGCGCTGGTCCACTTCGGGGTCCCGGTCTACCTGAGGCGTACGATCAGGGCGTACCTCTCGGACAGGTCCGTGAGGTTCCCGACGCGCGACGAGTGGTGTCGGCAAGGTGTGTCGTGCGGTGTTCCGCAGGGGTCGGTCCTTGGACCGCTCCTGTGGAACATCGGCTACGACTCGGTGTTGCGCGGAGCCAACCTCGGTGGAGTCGACGTGACTTGTTACGCCGACGACACCCTGGTGACGGCTCGCGCGCGCACCTTTAGGGAGGCGCGCGTGTTGGCGACTGCGGGTGTGGCCCACGTCGTCTCGCGCATTCGGCGCTTGGGGCTGGAGGTTGCGCTGGGCAAGTGCGAGGCCTTGTGCTTCCACGGCGCCCGGAATGCGCCTCCGCCGGGAGCGGAGCTGATAGTCGGTGGGACTTCCATCGCCGTCGGTACTTCGATGAAGTACTTGGGACTCGTCCTCGACGGCCGATGGAGGTTCGACGAGCACTTTCGGCAGCTGGGCCCGAAGCTCATTCGAGCGGCCGGGTCCCTGAGCCGCCTCCTGCCCAATCTGGGCGGGCCGAGCGTCGGATGCCGGCGACTCTACACGGGGGTGGTGCGCTCTATGGCGCTATACGGTGCGCCCATATGGGCGCAACACCTGTCGACCCGTGGCGTGACGCTGCTGCGCTCGCCGCAGCGCGTCATGGCCATACGGATCGTACGAGGTTACCGTACCATCTCTTTCGAGGCGGCGTGCGTCCTCGCCGAGACACCGCCGTGGGAACTCGAAGCGGAGTCGCTGGCGCGCCTCTACTGGCGGCGGAAGAGGGCCCTCGAGCGGGAGGGCTCGTTTCCGTCGCCCGACGAGGTGGAGAAGTGGCGCCGAAAGGCGCGTCGAGAGGTGCTTCGGGGATGGGAGCGGCGACTCCTCGAACCGTCGTACGGTCGCCTCACCGTTGAGGCCGTCCGGCCGGTCATCGGTGACTGGCTGGGCCGGGACTTCGGAGTCCTCAGTTTCTGCCTGGTGCAGGTACTCACGGGGCACGGTTGCTTCGGGAGCTATCTGCACCGGCGGAACTGCACGAGTAGGACGGATGAGGCGTGCGACGAGTGTGGCCACCCGGTGGACACATCGTCCCACACCTTGGCCGATTGCCCGCGATGGGGGGGGGACAGGGCCGCGCTCGTAGCGGCGATAGGGAGTGACCTCTCGCTACCGTCCGTGGTCCGGACCATGGTCAGTGGCGAGGCGTCATGGAATGCGGTATCCCGATTCTGCGACTCTGTTATGACGCAGAAGCGGGCGACCGAACGTATCCGAGAGCGGGCGCCGAGGGGACAGGACGCGGTCGGAGCGCGATGACAGCTCACCGCCGCAAGGCGGGACCGAGCGCACGACCGCCGAATGGCTCCTCGGCAGGAACCTGGCGCCGCGACCGACAAGGGCCGTCGGGCCGGTGCCCCCCTTGGAGAGGGTTCCTGGGGTGGATATGGTGATGCGTCTCGTATTCCGACGCGTCGCCACGTAGGGATTTTTTAACAGGAGGGGTGCTTCACACCCCTCCTCGAGGCGGGCCCGGTCATTCGGGCGCCGTTCGGGGGGTCGTGGATGAACTGCAATACTTTATCCCGCGACCCCACGAACACGTGGATGAGAGTGGAATACCGTGTGAAGCTTTTTAGTCGGTTGGAGTCCGACACTACCACCGTCGCCGGCCCAATTTGGCGACGGGGTGTGCATTTCCGTTAGCATTTTGTTACACACGTAAATAAAAAAAAAAAAAAAAAAAAAAAAAAAAAAAAAAAAAAAAAAAAAAAAACTGCATGTCAGGTATTACGGAAGGTTTTGGCTCGATTCTGCAAACACATGTGAAGTTGCTTGGTAGGAAGGTTTTCATAAATCTGCTTTGTTAATCAGACCCGGGAGCCCTGAGTCCGATGAAGCCGCAATTGTTGTTAATAAAACTGCGGCGCACACATCACCATAAAAAAAAACATTGTTACTTATCATAATACGAAATTGAGGACAAGTGTTAACTGAAGATATATTGTTGTTCATTGGTGTATATTAAATAATAATTAAAGAATGGATCAGATAAATTCAAAATAATTATTAGATAACATAATTTATTTTTTAACTTGTACATATCCTAACACTCAATATCATTTCAGTAACTATAGAGTAAAAGAATGATTAATAATATTTATATAAATATAAACTGGTGGCGTCTCTGTTGCCAGAGACGGTCTACGTAGGTCACCGGTCACCGGTCACCGGAGCGCCTATTGCAGCAAACCCAGTGCTGTGCAAACATTACTGTGTTCCGAATTGAAGGACACTATAGCTAGTGTAATATCTGGGGTATTTTTTTTTTTTTTTTATATAATCACGCCTTTTTCTCAGTAGGGGTAGGCAGAGGTGAATAAACACCCACATTTCGCCAGATGTGGTCAGATTAGGTCCCATGTAACAGGGGGCGGCGAGCCTGTTGCCACTTTATTGGGGCCACCACACGCACACACACACAAAGATGATTTCAGTGTGCGGGTTTTCCTTCACCGTTTGTATCTCGCTGTTGTAACTAAAGTTCACAAATGTACATAACTTAAATATTAAGTCATTGGTACATGCCGAGGTTCGAACCCGCGACCTTCGGAATGAAAGCCGCACGCTCTAACCATTAGGCCAGGGAGCTACTTATAGCGAGCAATAACTGAGGTAATGGGACTTAAAATCTTATGTATCAGGCGACGAGTGCAATGTTGTGCTGTATAAGAGTATACCATCCTAACTAGCGCCACGTTGTTATGGGCGAGCGTATGACCATCAATTGAATATCCCGCTCGTTTCGTCGCTTAATTAAATAAAAAAAAAAATATAATTTAATATTGTTGTACGAATTGTTTGGCAAAGATGTTGAGAGAGTATGGGGCTCTTGGCGCATGGCGCTTTGCCAACCGGCGAGATGCAAATGTTATTCGATCGCAGCCGCCGCAGCGCTTCAAAACACTCAGTTGCATGTGCAAGCTCAGCCAAGATACTAACAGAGTTTTTACTAGGTAACGTAACGATCACGACACTAAACTTAGCTTAACATCGACCGAAGTAAGCAACGCCCGGTAATGTTCTGGTTCGAGTGCGCACAAAATTCGAAGCAGGCAGGAGACGGGTCTGGGCAACGCATTTCAACAATGGTTATATAGTCCACAAATAGACTAAGAGCTAATGTAAAAAACATATTAGGTAGTAGTTAAATTACTGTGATTCTTCGAATTAACAAAATATTTCTTAAAACACAATCACATTAGTTGTTTTGAGTGGTTCGAAACAATATTCGTTGGCATGCAAGTATCTGCAGCGTTAATTCATTGATACAAACATCTGCAAAATCGTTATAAAAGCCTCATTGTTTAAACAAATACATAGGTGGAACAGATGTCAATGTAATGTTACAGTAGTGGTTACAAGTAGATTCTATTCGAACAAGCAAGTTCATGACTGTATCAGGCACACCGTCGACTTGATTTAGACTGACGAGCCTGCTGCGCCTGATGTACCGCAGGGATTTGGGATTTCTCTGAACAGGCTCTGTTCTCTTCTGTAGTTTCGATTGGAAGGCAGTAGTCTAACATCCATTTTGATGATAAGTTTGACTTGCCTTCCATTGAAAATGTCCCTGGGATATATTGTTAGTTATTGACTCCTCTTCCCCTCGGGTTGCCACACGGTGTAGTACGTCTACATTTTTGTACGAGATTTAAAAGTTTTTTAAAATTCAAATATAATATATAAAATGTCTATGTGAAATACTAGGAGTGCATAAACCGCAAGTAGTGTCGCCGCGCATCGCTGTGTATCGGACTTTAACAGTTAGGTACGTTCCGTGCTTGCCTCTATGTGTGCATATTGCTAATCAATCATTGGAATGAAAACGTCCCAAAATACTGTTTGCTCCTAACTTCGCCCACTAATTATTCGTCGCAGCTCCTTGATTGATGCTTTCCTAGTCTAATTGTCTATAAACGTGCGCGGGCGCATCTTTTTCGCTATAACAAAGTTTGCACGGGCACGGACAGTACTAGGATCGCAGCGGCATTCGTCTACATTGGACCGCCGCTGTTGTGCGGTGTCGCAGCTCTCCGACGATTGCTTGCATTGGGGTCACAGTGCGACGCATTGGTTTGCTAAACTGGACGGTCTACTAGATGAGTCACACTCTGACACGGAAATGCATAGGACGGGCCAGTTTAATGCAACTTCGCGTAACTTTGTAACGAGACTTGATAAGAGAAAGAAAGACAACGATTTTAGCAGCGAATTCTCAAAACTTCGTGAAGAGATGCAAAACATGTCTCAGAATTTTATGAAATCGCAAAAGAAGGAATTCAAAAAAAAAATGCATGTACTTTAAAAGAAATACAACAGTCGAGCATAAATATTGAAAAATCTGTTGCATTTTTAACTGTAAAAAAGGAAGAATTTCAAATGAAAATAGAGATGTTGGAAAACAAATGAATGGCAGACCGGCAATACATAACTATAATAGAAGAAAAATTAGAAAGTTTTCAACAAGATAGTAGAAAATCAAATTTTTCGATGAAAAATGTACCAAAATTGTCAAATGAGACGAAGGAGGAACTTGTTGGTATGATCCTGTGTCTATCCGAGACTGTTGGTTGTCAATTGAATAAAAATGACATCAAGGATGTTTATAGAGTTCGTGGACATAGGGTTGACATAATAAATACACCTATTCTCGTAGAAACAAACTCCACCTTTAAAAAAAATTAATAAATGAAGTAATTTAAACTGTTTAATTTAAAACATAAAGTAAACTTCTCTACTCAGCACTTGGGCTTAAAACTTCCAAAATTATGGCCCTTTGTATGTTACGGAACATTCTTGCTCGCGATCTGGTAAAGTGCAAGTAGTACAGATATTGTTGGACCGCCTATGGAAAAATCTACTTAAGGAAAGAGGATAATTCTCCGGTTATACCAATAAAAAGTGAAATGCAAACACAAAAACTTATGAATGAGCAATGACTACAGTGTCTATCAATCTGTTGTTACCGTGAGTCGCGTTGTATAAAATTAAACATCTTATTTGTTAACTTAATACGTTATACAAGTAATATTCCAACACAATGGTTCATATATTGTTTAATATTTTTGAGAACACGATTTAGATTCAGACCGGATAAAAAGATAACTATCAAATTCCTCTAAAACACAAATTATATTCGCATTTTTCATTACACTTACAGGACTAGACGTCCCTATTATAAAATAATATATTGTCATATTACCAATAAATTTCGTAAAAACATAAATAGTACAAAAAATGTCACTTATAGCGTTTATTCTATAAACAAACATAAACTAAAAATATATACAAAATACTTAATAAATGGACCGTGTTCATTGGTTGTGCATGTACGAATGAATGAATGGACAGTTATAACAAACTCCATCCGCGAATGACACCACCCCGACCACCGGTGACGGTGCCTAACATTAGTACAGGGTGTCTGGTGGCAGATTTATGTTTTCAAATTTAATTAAAAAATAATATGTTTGACATATAATTTTACTAAAAGTATTAAAAGATAGAGTACAAATGCGGATTTCATTTTTTAAAGATAATGTCATCCAAATGTCTTCCATCCTGTTGCACACACACACACTGTTCGAAACGGAGTCTCGTATTCCGTGCCACACGCTGCAGTAAACTTGGTTCAATTGCCCTGATTTCTCGCCGAATATTTTCTTTTAAGTCCACAACAGTTCGCGGATTGTTGGCGTAAACTCTCTCTTTGAGGTAGCCCCACAAAAAAAAAATCCATTGGAGTTAGGTCGGGTGACCTCGGTGGCCACGGGATGTCCCCAAAGCGACTAATCAGTTTTTGAGGGAGATTTTCTCGCAACAAATCCATCGAAGCTCTAGCCGTGTGTGCGGTCGCACCTTTACCGCATCCTGTTGAAACCACGTGTGTGATGAGAATGATGAATGAGCTCGCAGGTTCGGCAAAAAGAAATTCGAAATCATGAGACGATAATTCTCACCATTGACATTCGCCGCTTGTCCCCGTGCATTTTCAAAAAAAATTGGTCCGACTATCCCATTCGTGGATAAAGCGCACCAAACAGTTACCCTTGGGCAATGTAATGGTTTTTGGTGCTTCAGTCGAGGATTGCGAGTTCTTAGAGCCCAGTAGCGGCAATTTTGTGTGTTGTTCTTGTTTACGTCTCCGTTTAAATGAAAATGAGCCTCGTCGCTCCAAAAAATGGCATTCACAGTGCGAAAACGCTCCAACATCGTTTCACAAAAAAATTTGCGTGACGCAAAGTCATTTTTTTTCAATTCTTGAATTATTTGAATTTTAAAAGGATGAAACTTCATATCTTTTTTCAAAATTTCATGCACAATTGCTCTTGGAAGTCCCAGTGAACAAAACTGTCGGCGAGCGAGTACGTAAGAATCGTTACTCTTGAAAAATGCTTCAATAGCGAACGCGCGATGCTCACCCGACCACTGCACCACTGCGACATCGTGACTAAGAAATCCGCACGATCGGTGATTCTAATGACACCACCTTCCCCCCGCACTGTTTATAACTTATTGAGATATTCGTTTTTTAAAGTATAAATCTGCCGCCAGACACCCTTTATTTTTAAAACCATTAACCACACACAGCCCGTACAGTGAAGTGAAATAAATCATTCAGCTATGTAACTAAATTTGATGTTTTATCGACGTCCCTATTTGGTTTTCGACGCGGTTTATCTACAGAAGATGCTATTACATCTTTGACAAGCTCATTAATAGAACATCTTGATAAAGGAGAAAAATGTTTAACGGTATTTATGGACATAAAAAAGGCTTCTGATACCGTTTCCTTCGACATCCTTATGCAAAATTGGAATTAGAGGCAAAGAAGTTAGTATCTTTAAAGATTACATTTATAGTCGTAGCTAATGAGTTAAACTAGGTTTAGGTAACAGTGACGACATCGGAATATTCTGTGGAGTACCACAGGGTAGTGTCTTTGGTCCCATTCTATTTTTACTATACATAAATGACCTGTGCAACATGATTATTCCTCATGCTAAAATTAATTCGTACGCCGACGATACCTCTGTTGTCTTCACAGGATCAAACTGGGACGAGGTTAAATTAAGAGCTGAGGAAGGTTTAGTCCTGATTGATGCTTGGATAAAAAATAATTTATTAATCTTAAATACGATCAAAACAAATTACATATGTTTTAGTATATATAACAATTCCCCACCAGTTAATTATAACATAAAAATTCATAAATGTCGCAAATGATTCCTGTAACTGTCCAATTATAAATAAAGTTTGATAAACAAAATACTTAGGTATTCAACTCGATCAAAGATTGTCGCGGTATCCCCACGTAGATCAGGTTGCGGCGAGGATTCGAACATTTATTTGGATGTTTAAACATCTAAGACACTTTGCTCCGAGAAATACCTCAATTATTTTTTTTATATTGACACGCCTTTTTCCCAGTAGGGATAGGCAGAGATGAATAAACACCCACAAATACTTGTTTAACAAATAAATTAGTAAATAAGTACATATACATTTCTCTGGTACAGTCCATCATTGTTATTGTTTACCAATATGGGGAGGTGCCAATAAAACGCACTTTGTCACAGCGGAAAGAACTCAAAGAGCCCTACTCAAGGTTATGTATTTTAAAAATCGGAAGTACTCCATAGAACGCCTCTACGAGCTTGCTGATGTACTATCTGTTCGTAAACTATATAGATTAAATTCCATTTTAAAACTCAAGTAATCCGTAGCATACGTCGTCAACACTAACGAGAGGAGAAGGAATTATTATTTAATTTAGGAATTATTTACATACATACATACATATATATCACGCCTCGTTCCCAGTGGGGTAGGCAGAGACCACCTCTCTCCACCTGCTACGATCCTGGCACACCTCTCTCGCTTCCTCCACTTTCATAAGCGTCTTCATGCACGCTCGTCTGTCGCGTGTGCTTTTGATCCGGCCTTTCTTTAGGACATCTCCGATTTGATCGGAATATGTCCGTCCAGGTCGACCTGCACCTATTTTTCCAATCATTCTTACCTTGTATATTTCTTTCGTTAATCTTTTTTCATCCATTCTTTCGACATGGCTGAACCATCTAAGCATCCCTTTCTCTATCCTTGTCACCACATCTTCAACCACGCCGCACCGCTTCCTTATCACACTGTTCCTCACTTTGTCCATCCGTTTCACTCCAGTTATACTAATAGGAATTATTTAATACAGTAATGCCCATTTCATCGATAAAAACTACTTTTGCAATCATCCAGCATAACGTGAGATCAGAATATAAATCTACAATGAAATAAATAAACAATTCAAAATATGTAGCAAGAACTATCAAACAGTGGCTGCAAGATAATGATAACGATAACGAATTGCAATGTTATGACGAAACGGAACTGTTTATGCGATACATAATGTACTTGTGAAAATAAAAAACAACAAAATGGGATATCAGCACACACAAACTCGTTACGACAACAAATTGGGATATCAGCACACACAAACTCGTTACGACAACAAATTGGGATATCAGCACACACAAACTCGTTACGACAACAAATTGGGATATCAGCACACACAAACTCGTTACGACAACAGATTGGGATATCAGCACACACAAATTCGTTACGACAACAAATTATGATATCAGCACACACAAACTCGTTACGACAACAAATTGGGATATCAGCACACACAAACTCGTTACGACAACAAATTATGATATCAGCACACACAAACTCGTTACGACAACAAATTGGGAAATCAGCATACACAAACTCCTTACGACAACAAATTGGGAAATCAGCATACACAAACTCGTTACGACAACAAATTGGGATATCAGCACACACAAACTCGTTACGACAACAAATTGGGATATCAGCACACACAAACTCGTTACGACAACAAATTGGGATATCAGCACACACAAACTCGTTACGACAACAAATTGGGATATCAGCACACACAAACTCGTTACGACAACAAATTGGGAAATCAGCATACACAAACTCCTTACGACAACAAATTGGGAAATCAGCATACACAAACTCCTTACGACAACAAATTGGGATATCAGCACACACAAACTCGTTACGACAACAAATTGGGAAATCAGCATACACAAACTCGTTACGACAACAAATTGAGATATCAGCACACACAAACTCGTTACGACAACAAATTGGGAAATCAGCATACACAAACTCCTTACGACAACAAATTATGATATCAGCACACACAAACTCGTTACGACAACAAATTGGGAAATCAGCATACACAAACTCCTTACGACAACAAATTGGGAAATCAGCATACACAAACTCGTTACGACAACAAATTGGGATATCAGCACACACAAACTCGTTACGACAACAAATTGGGATATCAGCACACACAAACTCGTTACGACAACAAATTGGGATATCAGCACACACAAACTCGTTACGACAACAAATTATGATATCAGCACACACAAACTCGTTACGACAACAAATTGGGATATCAGCACACACAAACTCGTTACTACAACAAATTATGATATCAGCACACACAAACTCGTTACGACAACAAATTGGGATATCAGCACACACAAACTCGTTACGACAACAAATTATGATATCAGCACACAAACTCGTTACGACAACAAATTGGGAAATCAGCATACACAAACTCCTTACGACAACAAATTGGGATATCAGCACACACAAACTCGTTACGACAACAAATTGGGAAATCAGCATACACAAACTCGTTACGACAACAAATTGGGATATCAGCACACACAAACTCGTTACGACAACAAATTGGGAAATCAGCATACACAAACTCCTTACGACAACAAATTATGATATCAGCACACACAAACTCGTTACGACAACAAATTGGGAAATCAGCATACACAAACTCGTTACGACAACAAATTGGGATATCAGCACACACAAACTCGTTACGACAACAAATTGGGATATCAGCACACACAAACTCGTTACGACAACAAATTGGGATATCAGCACACACAAACTCGTTACGACAACAAATTGGGATATCAGCATACACAAACTTGTTACGACAATAAATTGGGATATCAGCACACACAAACTCGTTACGACAACAAATTGGGATATCAGCACACACAAACTCGTTACGACAACAAATTGGGATATCAGCACACACAAACTCGTTACGACAACAAATTGGGATATCAGCACACACAAACTCGTTACGACAACAAATTATGATATCAGCACACACAAACTCGTTACGACAACAAATTCGGATATCAGCACACACAAACTCGTTACTACAACAAATTATGATATCAGCACACACAAACTCGTTACGACAACAAATTGGGATATCAGCACACACAAACTCGTTACGACAACAAATTATGATATCAGCACACAAACTCGTTACGACAACAAATTGGGAAATCAGCATACACAAACTCCTTACGACAACAAATTGGGATATCAGCACACACAAACTCGTTACGACAACAAATTGGGAAATCAGCATACACAAACTCGTTACGACAACAAATTGGGATATCAGCACACACAAACTCGTTACGACAACAAATTGGGAAATCAGCATACACAAACTCCTTACGACAACAAATTATGATATCAGCACACACAAACTCGTTACGACAACAAATTGGGAAATCAGCATACACAAACTCGTTACGACAACAAATTGGGATATCAGCACACACAAACTCGTTACGACAACAAATTGGGATATCAGCACACACAAACTCGTTACGACAACAAATTGGGATATCAGCACACACAAACTCGTTACGACAACAAATTGGGATATCAGCATACACAAACTTGTTACGACAATAAATTGGGATATCAGCACACACAAACTCGTTACGACAACAAATTATGATATCAGCACACACAAACTCGTTACGACAACAAATTGGGAAATCAGCATACACAAACTCCTTACGACAACAAATTGGGAAATCAGCATACACAAACTCGTTACGACAACAAATTGGGATATCAGCACACACAAACTCGTTACGACAACAAATTGGGATATCAGCACACACAAACTCGTTACGACAACAAATTGGGATATCAGCACACACAAACTCGTTACGACAACAAATTGGGATATCAGCACACACAAACTCGTTACGACAACAAATTGGGATATCAGCATACACAAACTCGTTACGACAACAAATTGGGATATCAGCACACACACACTCGTTACGACAACAAATTGGGATATCAGCATACACAAACTCGTTACGACAACAAATTGGGATATCAGCACACACAAACTCGTTACGACAACAAATGGGGAAATCAGCACACACAAACTCGTTACGACAACAAATTGGGATATCAGCACACACAAACTCGTTACGACAACAAATTGGGAAATCAGCATACACAAACTCCTTACGACAACAAATTATGATATCAGCACACACAAACTCGTTACGACAACAAATTGGGAAATCAGCATACACAAACTCGTTACGACAACAAATTGGGATATCAGCACACACAAACTCGTTACGACAACAAATTGGGATATCAGCACACACAAACTCGTTACGACAACAAATTGGGATATCAGCACACACAAACTCGTTACGACAACAAATTGGGATATCAGCATACACAAACTTGTTACGACAATAAATTGGGATATCAGCACACACAAACTCGTTACGACAACAAATTATGATATCAGCACACACAAACTCGTTACGACAACAAATTGGGAAATCAGCATACACAAACTCCTTACGACAACAAATTGGGAAATCAGCATACACAAACTCGTTACGACAACAAATTGGGATATCAGCACACACAAACTCGTTACGACAACAAATTGGGATATCAGCACACACAAACTCGTTACGACAACAAATTGGGATATCAGCACACACAAACTCGTTACGACAACAAATTGGGATATCAGCACACACAAACTCGTTACGACAACAAATTGGGATATCAGCATACACAAACTTGTTACGACAATAAATTGGGATATCAGCACACACAAACTCGTTACGACAACAAATTATGATATCAGCACACACAAACTCGTTACGACAACAAATTGGGAAATCAGCATACACAAACTCCTTACGACAACAAATTGGGAAATCAGCATACACAAACTCGTTACGACAACAAATTGGGATATCAGCACACACAAACTCGTTACGACAACAAATTGGGATATCAGCATACACAAACTCGTTACGACAACAAATTGGGATATCAGCACACACAAACTCGTTACGACAACAAATTGGTTTATCAGCACACACAAACTCGTTACGACAACAAATTGGGATATCAGCACACACAAACTCGTTACGACAACAAATTGGGATATCAGCACACACAAACTCGTTACGACAACAAATTGGGATATCAGCACACACAAACTCGTTACGACAACAAATTATGATATCAGCACACACAAACTCGTTACGACAACAAATTGGGATATCAGCACACACAAACTCGTTACTACAACAAATTATGATATCAGCACACACAAACTCGTTACGACAACAAATTGGGATATCAGCACACACAAACTCGTTACGACAACAAATTATGATATCAGCACACAAACTCGTTACGACAACAAATTGGGATATCAGCACACACAAACTCGTTACGACAACAAATTATGATATCAGCACACACAAACTCGTTACGACAACAAATTGGGATATCAGCACACACAAACTCGTTACGACAACAAATTATGATATCAGCACACACAAACTCGTTACGACAACAAATTGGGAAATCAGCATACACAAACTCCTTACGACAACAAATTGGGAAATCAGCATACACAAACTCGTTACGACAACAAATTGGGATATCAGCACACACAAACTCGTTACGACAACAAATTGGGATATCAGCACACACAAACTCGTTACGACAACAAATTGGGATATCAGCACACACAAACTCGTTACGACAACAAATTGGGATATCAGCACACACAAACTCGTTACGACAACAAATTGGGATATCAGCATACACAAACTTGTTACGACAATAAATTGGGATATCAGCACACACAAACTCGTTACGACAACAAATTATGATATCAGCACACACAAACTCGTTACGACAACAAATTGGGAAATCAGCATACACAAACTCCTTACGACAACAAATTGGGAAATCAGCATACACAAACTCGTTACGACAACAAATTGGGATATCAGCACACACAAACTCGTTACGACAACAAATTGGGATATCAGCATACACAAACTCGTTACGACAACAAATTGGGATATCAGCACACACAAACTCGTTACGACAACAAATTGGGATATCAGCACACACAAACTCGTTACGACAACAAATTGGGATATCAGCACACACAAACTCGTTACGACAACAAATTGGGATATCAGCACACACAAACTCGTTACGACAACAAATTATGACATCAGCACACACAAACTCGTTACGACAACAAATTGGGATATCAGCACACACAAACTCGTTACGACAACAAATTGGGATATCAGCACACACAAACTCGTTACGACAACAAATTATGATATCAGCACACACAAACTCGTTACGACAACAAATTCGGATATCAGCACACACAAACTCGTTACTACAACAAATTATGATATCAGCACACACAAACTCGTTACGACAACAAATTGGGATATCAGCACACACAAACTCGTTACGACAACAAATTATGATATCAGCACACAAACTCGTTACGACAACAAATTGGGAAATCAGCATACACAAACTCCTTACGACAACAAATTGGGATATCAGCACACACAAACTCGTTACGACAACAAATTGGGAAATCAGCATACACAAACTCGTTACGACAACAAATTGGGATATCAGCACACACAAACTCGTTACGACAACAAATTGGGAAATCAGCATACACAAACTCCTTACGACAACAAATTATGATATCAGCACACACAAACTCGTTACGACAACAAATTGGGAAATCAGCATACACAAACTCGTTACGACAACAAATTGGGATATCAGCACACACAAACTCGTTACGACAACAAATTGGGATATCAGCACACACAAACTCGTTACGACAACAAATTGGGATATCAGCACACACAAACTCGTTACGACAACAAATTGGGATATCAGCATACACAAACTTGTTACGACAATAAATTGGGATATCAGCACACACAAACTCGTTACGACAACAAATTATGATATCAGCACACACAAACTCGTTACGACAACAAATTGGGAAATCAGCATACACAAACTCCTTACGACAACAAATTGGGAAATCAGCATACACAAACTCGTTACGACAACAAATTGGGATATCAGCACACACAAACTCGTTACGACAACAAATTGGGATATCAGCACACACAAACTCGTTACGACAACAAATTGGGATATCAGCACACACAAACTCGTTACGACAACAAATTGGGATATCAGCACACACAAACTCGTTACGACAACAAATTGGGATATCAGCATACACAAACTTGTTACGACAATAAATTGGGATATCAGCACACACAAACTCGTTACGACAACAAATTATGATATCAGCACACACAAACTCGTTACGACAACAAATTGGGAAATCAGCATACACAAACTCCTTACGACAACAAATTGGGAAATCAGCATACACAAACTCGTTACGACAACAAATTGGGATATCAGCACACACAAACTCGTTACGACAACAAATTGGGATATCAGCATACACAAACTCGTTACGACAACAAATTGGGATATCAGCACACACAAACTCGTTACGACAACAAATTGGTTTATCAGCACACACAAACTCGTTACGACAACAAATTGGGATATCAGCACACACAAACTCGTTACGACAACAAATTGGGATATCAGCACACACAAACTCGTTACGACAACAAATTGGGATATCAGCACACACAAACTCGTTACGACAACAAATTATGATATCAGCACACACAAACTCGTTACGACAACAAATTGGGATATCAGCACACACAAACTCGTTACTACAACAAATTATGATATCAGCACACACAAACTCGTTACGACAACAAATTGGGATATCAGCACACACAAACTCGTTACGACAACAAATTATGATATCAGCACACAAACTCATTACGACAACAAATTGGGATATCAGCACACACAAACTCGTTACGACAACAAATTATGATATCAGCACACACAAACTCGTTACGACAACAAATTGGGATATCAGCACACACAAACTCGTTACGACAACAAATTATGATATCAGCACACACAAACTCGTTACGACAACAAATTGGGAAATCAGCATACACAAACTCCTTACGACAACAAATTGGGAAATCAGCATACACAAACTCGTTACGACAACAAATTGGGATATCAGCACACACAAACTCGTTACGACAACAAATTGGGATATCAGCACACACAAACTCGTTACGACAACAAATTGGGATATCAGCACACACAAACTCGTTACGACAACAAATTGGGATATCAGCACACACAAACTCGTTACGACAACAAATTGGGATATCAGCATACACAAACTTGTTACGACAATAAATTGGGATATCAGCACACACAAACTCGTTACGACAACAAATTATGATATCAGCACACACAAACTCGTTACGACAACAAATTGGGAAATCAGCATACACAAACTCCTTACGACAACAAATTGGGAAATCAGCATACACAAACTCGTTACGACAACAAATTGGGATATCAGCACACACAAACTCGTTACGACAACAACTTAGGATATCAGCACACACAAACTCGTTACGACAACAAATTATGATATCAGCACACACAAACTCGTTACGACAACAAATTGGGATATCAGCACACACAAACTCGTTACGACAACAAATTATGATATCAGCACACACAAACTCGTTACGACAACAAATTGGGAAATCAGCATACACAAACTCGTTACGACAACAAATTGGGATATCAGCACACACAAACTCGTTACGACAACAAATTATGATATCAGCACACACAAACTCGTTACGACAACAAATTGGGAAATCAGCATACACAAACTCGTTACGACAACAAATTGGGATATCAGCACACACAAACTCGTTACGACAACAAATTGGGAAATCAGCATACACAAACTCCTTACGACAACAAATTATGATATCAGCACACACAAACTCGTTACGACAACAAATTGGGAAATCAGCATACACAAACTCGTTACGACAACAAATTGGGATATCAGCACACACAAACTCGTTACGACAACAAATTGGGATATCAGCACACACAAACTCGTTACGACAACAAATTGGGATATCAGCACACACAAACTCGTTACGACAACAAATTGGGATATCAGCACACACAAACTCGTTACGACAACAAATTGGGATATCAGCACACACAAACTCGTTACGACAACAAATTGGGATATCAGCACACACAAACTCGTTACGACAACAAATTGGGATATCAGCACACACAAACTCGTTACGACAACAAATTATGATATCAGCACACACAAACTCGTTACGACAACAAATTGGGATATCAGCACACACAAACTCGTTACTACAACAAATTATGATATCAGCACACACAAACTCCTTACGACAACAAATTGGGATATCAGCACACACAAACTCGTTACGACAACAAATTATGATATCAGCACACAAACTCGTTACGACAACAAATTGGGATATCAGCACACACAAACTCGTTACGACAACAAATTATGATATCAGCACACACAAACTCGTTACGACAACAAATTGGGATATCAGCACACACAAACTCGTTACGACAACAAATTATGATATCAGCACACACAAACTCGTTACGACAACAAATTGGGAAATCAGCATACACAAACTCCTTACGACAACAAATTGGGAAATCAGCATACACAAACTCGTTACGACAACAAATTGGGATATCAGCACACACAAACTCGTTACGACAACAAATTGGGATATCAGCACACACAAACTCGTTACGACAACAAATTGGGATATCAGCACACACAAACTCGTTACGACAACAAATTGGGATATCAGCACACACAAACTCGTTACGACAACAAATTGGGATATCAGCATACACAAACTTGTTACGACAATAAATTGGGATATCAGCACACACAAACTCGTTACGACAACAAATTATGATATCAGCACACACAAACTCGTTACGACAACAAATTGGGAAATCAGCATACACAAACTCCTTACGACAACAAATTGGGAAATCAGCATACACAAACTCGTTACGACAACAAATTGGGATATCAGCACACACAAACTCGTTACGACAACAAATTATGATATCAGCACACACAAACTCGTTACGACAACAAATTGGGATATCAGCACACACAAACTCGTTACGACAACAAATTATGATATCAGCACACACAAACTCGTTACGACAACAAATTGGGAAATCAGCATACACAAACTCGTTACGACAACAAATTGGGATATCAGCACACACAAACTCGTTACGACAACAAATTATGATATCAGCACACACAAACTCGTTACGACAACAAATTGGGAAATCAGCATACACAAACTCGTTACGACAACAAATTGGGATATCAGCACACACAAACTCGTTACGACAACAAATTGGGAAATCAGCATACACAAACTCCTTACGACAACAAATTATGATATCAGCACACACAAACTCGTTACGACAACAAATTGGGAAATCAGCATACACAAACTCGTTACGACAACAAATTGGGATATCAGCACACACAAACTCGTTACGACAACAACTTAGGATATCAGCACACACAAACTCGTTACGACAACAAATTATGATATCAGCACACACAAACTCGTTACGACAACAAATTGGGATATCAGCACACACAAACTCGTTACGACAACAAATTATGATATCAGCACACACAAACTCGTTACGACAACAAATTGGGAAATCAGCATACACAAACTCGTTACGACAACAAATTGGGATATCAGCACACACAAACTCGTTACGACAACAAATTATGATATCAGCACACACAAACTCGTTACGACAACAAATTGGGAAATCAGCATACACAAACTCGTTACGACAACAAATTGGGATATCAGCACACACAAACTCGTTACGACAACAAATTGGGAAATCAGCATACACAAACTCCTTACGACAACAAATTATGATATCAGCACACACAAACTCGTTACGACAACAAATTGGGAAATCAGCATACACAAACTCGTTACGACAACAAATTGGGATATCAGCACACACAAACTCGTTACGACAACAAATTGGGATATCAGCACACACAAACTCGTTACGACAACAAATTGGGATATCAGCACACACAAACTCGTTACGACAACAAATTGGGATATCAGCACACACAAACTCGTTACGACAACAAATTGGGATATCAGCACACACAAACTCGTTACGACAACAAATTGGGATATCAGCACACACAAACTCGTTACGACAACAAATTGGGATATCAGCACACACAAACTCGTTACGACAACAAATTATGATATCAGCACACACAAACTCGTTACGACAACAAATTGGGATATCAGCACACACAAACTCGTTACTACAACAAATTATGATATCAGCACACACAAACTCGTTACGACAACAAATTGGGATATCAGCACACACAAACTCGTTACGACAACAAATTATGATATCAGCACACAAACTCGTTACGACAACAAATTGGGATATCAGCACACACAAACTCGTTACGACAACAAATTATGATATCAGCACACACAAACTCGTTACGACAACAAATTGGGATATCAGCACACACAAACTCGTTACGACAACAAATTATGATATCAGCACACACAAACTCGTTACGACAACAAATTGGGAAATCAGCATACACAAACTCCTTACGACAACAAATTGGGAAATCAGCATACACAAACTCGTTACGACAACAAATTGGGATATCAGCACACACAAACTCGTTACGACAACAAATTGGGATATCAGCACACACAAACTCGTTACGACAACAAATTGGGATATCAGCACACACAAACTCGTTACGACAACAAATTGGGATATCAGCACACACAAACTCGTTACGACAACAAATTGGGATATCAGCATACACAAACTTGTTACGACAATAAATTGGGATATCAGCACACACAAACTCGTTACGACAACAAATTATGATATCAGCACACACAAACTCGTTACGACAACAAATTGGGAAATCAGCATACACAAACTCCTTACGACAACAAATTGGGAAATCAGCATACACAAACTCGTTACGACAACAAATTGGGATATCAGCACACACAAACTCGTTACGACAACAAATTGGGATATCAGCATACACAAACTCGTTACGACAACAAATTGGGATATCAGCACACACAAACTCGTTACGACAACAAATTGGTTTATCAGCACACACAAACTCGTTACGACAACAAATTGGGATATCAGCACACACAAACTCGTTACGACAACAAATTGGGATATCAGCACACACAAACTCGTTACGACAACAAATTGGGATATCAGCACACACAAACTCGTTACGACAACAAATTATGATATCAGCACACACAAACTCGTTACGACAACAAATTGGGATATCAGCACACACAAACTCGTTACTACAACAAATTATGATATCAGCACACACAAACTCGTTACGACAACAAATTGGGATATCAGCACACACAAACTCGTTACGACAACAAATTATGATATCAGCACACAAACTCGTTACGACAACAAATTGGGATATCAGCACACACAAACTCGTTACGACAACAAATTATGATATCAGCACACACAAACTCGTTACGACAACAAATTGGGATATCAGCACACACAAACTCGTTACGACAACAAATTATGATATCAGCACACACAAACTCGTTACGACAACAAATTGGGAAATCAGCATACACAAACTCCTTACGACAACAAATTGGGAAATCAGCATACACAAACTCGTTACGACAACAAATTGGGATATCAGCACACACAAACTCGTTACGACAACAAATTGGGATATCAGCACACACAAACTCGTTACGACAACAAATTGGGATATCAGCACACACAAACTCGTTACGACAACAAATTGGGATATCAGCACACACAAACTCGTTACGACAACAAATTGGGATATCAGCATACACAAACTTGTTACGACAATAAATTGGGATATCAGCACACACAAACTCGTGACGACAACAAATTATGATATCAGCACACACAAACTCGTTACGACAACAAATTGGGAAATCAGCATACACAAACTCCTTACGACAACAAATTGGGAAATCAGCATACACAAACTCGTTACGACAACAAATTGGGATATCAGCACACACAAACTCGTTACGACAACAAATTAGGATATCAGCACACACAAACTCGTTACGACAACAAATTATGATATCAGCACACACAAACTCGTTACGACAACAAATTGGGATATCAGCACACACAAACTCGTTACGACAACAAATTATGATATCAGCACACACAAACTCGTTACGACAACAAATTGGGAAATCAGCATACACAAACTCGTTACGACAACAAATTGGGATATCAGCACACACAAACTCGTTACGACAACAAATTATGATATCAGCACACACAAACTCGTTACGACAACAAATTGGGAAATCAGCATACACAAACTCGTTACGACAACAAATTGGGATATCAGCACACACAAACTCGTTACGACAACAAATTGGGAAATCAGCATACACAAACTCCTTACGACAACAAATTATGATATCAGCACACACAAACTCGTTACGACAACAAATTGGGAAATCAGCATACACAAACTCGTTACGACAACAAATTGGGATATCAGCACACACAAACTCGTTACGACAACAAATTGGGATATCAGCACACACAAACTCGTTACGACAACAAATTGGGATATCAGCACACACAAACTCGTTACGACAACAAATTGGGATATCAGCACACACAAACTCGTTACGACAACAAATTGGGATATCAGCACACACAAACTCGTTACGACAACAAATTGGGATATCAGCACACACAAACTCGTTACGACAACAAATTGGGATATCAGCACACACAAACTCGTTACGACAACAAATTATGATATCAGCACACACAAACTCGTTACGACAACAAATTGGGATATCAGCACACACAAACTCGTTACTACAACAAATTATGATATCAGCACACACAAACTCGTTACGACAACAAATTGGGATATCAGCACACACAAACTCGTTACGACAACAAATTATGATATCAGCACACAAACTCGTTACGACAACAAATTGGGATATCAGCACACACAAACTCGTTACGACAACAAATTATGATATCAGCACACACAAACTCGTTACGACAACAAATTGGGATATCAGCACACACAAACTCGTTACGACAACAAATTATGATATCAGCACACACAAACTCGTTACGACAACAAATTGGGAAATCAGCATACACAAACTCCTTACGACAACAAATTGGGAAATCAGCATACACAAACTCGTTACGACAACAAATTGGGATATCAGCACACACAAACTCGTTACG
Organism: Troides aeacus; assembly: GCA_033220335.2. Taxonomy (NCBI): domain Eukaryota; kingdom Metazoa; phylum Arthropoda; class Insecta; order Lepidoptera; family Papilionidae; genus Troides; species Troides aeacus. Next base: position 12,386,805 of record CM067278.1, read on the forward strand.
ACAACAAATTGGGATATCAGCACACACAAACTCGTTACGACAACAAATTGGGATATCAGCACACACAAACTCGTTACGACAACAAATTGGGATATCAGCACACACAAACTCGTTACGACAACAAATTGGGATATCAGCATACACAAACTTGTTACGACAATAAATTGGGATATCAGCACACACAAACTCGTTACGACAACAAATTATGATATCAGCACACACAAACTCGTTACGACAACAAATTGGGAAATCAGCATACACAAACTCCTTACGACAACAAATTGGGAAATCAGCATACACAAACTCGTTACGACAACAAATTGGGATATCAGCACACACAAACTCGTTACGACAACAAATTGGGATATCAGCATACACAAACTCGTTACGACAACAAATTGGGATATCAGCACACACAAACTCGTTACGACAACAAATTGGGATATCAGCACACACAAACTCGTTACGACAACAAATTGGGATATCAGCACACACAAACTCGTTACGACAACAAATTGGGATATCAGCACACACAAACTCGTTACGACAACAAATTATGACATCAGCACACACAAACTCGTTACGACAACAAATTGGGATATCAGCACACACAAACTCGTTACGACAACAAATTGGGATATCAGCACACACAAACTCGTTACGACAACAAATTATGATATCAGCACACACAAACTCGTTACGACAACAAATTCGGATATCAGCACACACAAACTCGTTACTACAACAAATTATGATATCAGCACACACAAACTCGTTACGACAACAAATTGGGATATCAGCACACACAAACTCGTTACGACAACAAATTATGATATCAGCACACAAACTCGTTACGACAACAAATTGGGAAATCAGCATACACAAACTCCTTACGACAACAAATTGGGATATCAGCACACACAAACTCGTTACGACAACAAATTGGGAAATCAGCATACACAAACTCGTTACGACAACAAATTGGGATATCAGCACACACAAACTCGTTACGACAACAAATTGGGAAATCAGCATACACAAACTCCTTACGACAACAAATTATGATATCAGCACACACAAACTCGTTACGACAACAAATTGGGAAATCAGCATACACAAACTCGTTACGACAACAAATTGGGATATCAGCACACACAAACTCGTTACGACAACAAATTGGGATATCAGCACACACAAACTCGTTACGACAACAAATTGGGATATCAGCACACACAAACTCGTTACGACAACAAATTGGGATATCAGCATACACAAACTTGTTACGACAATAAATTGGGATATCAGCACACACAAACTCGTTACGACAACAAATTATGATATCAGCACACACAAACTCGTTACGACAACAAATTGGGAAATCAGCATACACAAACTCCTTACGACAACAAATTGGGAAATCAGCATACACAAACTCGTTACGACAACAAATTGGGATATCAGCACACACAAACTCGTTACGACAACAAATTGGGATATCAGCACACACAAACTCGTTACGACAACAAATTGGGATATCAGCACACACAAACTCGTTACGACAACAAATTGGGATATCAGCACACACAAACTCGTTACGACAACAAATTGGGATATCAGCATACACAAACTTGTTACGACAATAAATTGGGATATCAGCACACACAAACTCGTTACGACAACAAATTATGATATCAGCACACACAAACTCGTTACGACAACAAATTGGGAAATCAGCATACACAAACTCCTTACGACAACAAATTGGGAAATCAGCATACACAAACTCGTTACGACAACAAATTGGGATATCAGCACACACAAACTCGTTACGACAACAAATTGGGATATCAGCATACACAAACTCGTTACGACAACAAATTGGGATATCAGCACACACAAACTCGTTACGACAACAAATTGGTTTATCAGCACACACAAACTCGTTACGACAACAAATTGGGATATCAGCACACACAAACTCGTTACGACAACAAATTGGGATATCAGCACACACAAACTCGTTACGACAACAAATTGGGATATCAGCACACACAAACTCGTTACGACAACAAATTATGATATCAGCACACACAAACTCGTTACGACAACAAATTGGGATATCAGCACACACAAACTCGTTACTACAACAAATTATGATATCAGCACACACAAACTCGTTACGACAACAAATTGGGATATCAGCACACACAAACTCGTTACGACAACAAATTATGATATCAGCACACAAACTCGTTACGACAACAAATTGGGATATCAGCACACACAAACTCGTTACGACAACAAATTATGATATCAGCACACACAAACTCGTTACGACAACAAATTGGGATATCAGCACACACAAACTCGTTACGACAACAAATTATGATATCAGCACACACAAACTCGTTACGACAACAAATTGGGAAATCAGCATACACAAACTCCTTACGACAACAAATTGGGAAATCAGCATACACAAACTCGTTACGACAACAAATTGGGATATCAGCACACACAAACTCGTTACGACAACAAATTGGGATATCAGCACACACAAACTCGTTACGACAACAAATTGGGATATCAGCACACACAAACTCGTTACGACAACAAATTGGGATATCAGCACACACAAACTCGTTACGACAACAAATTGGGATATCAGCATACACAAACTTGTTACGACAATAAATTGGGATATCAGCACACACAAACTCGTTACGACAACAAATTATGATATCAGCACACACAAACTCGTAACGACAACAAATTGGGAAATCAGCATACACAAACTCCTTACGACAACAAATTGGGAAATCAGCATACACAAACTCGTTACGACAACAAATTGGGATATCAGCACACACAAACTCGTTACGACAACAAATTGGGATATCAGCACACACAAACTCGTTACGACAACAAATTATGATATCAGCACACACAAACTCGTTACGACAACAAATTGGGATATCAGCACACACAAACTCGTTACGACAACAAATTATGATATCAGCACACACAAACTCGTTACGACAACAAATTGGGAAATCAGCATACACAAACTCGTTACGACAACAAATTGGGATATCAGCACACACAAACTCGTTACGACAACAAATTATGATATCAGCACACACAAACTCGTTACGACAACAAATTGGGAAATCAGCATACACAAACTCGTTACGACAACAAATTGGGATATCAGCACACACAAACTCGTTACGACAACAAATTATGATATCAGCACACACAAACTCGTTACGACAACAAATTGGGATATCAGCACACACAAACTCGTTACGACAACAAATTGGGAAATCAGCATACACAAACTCCTTACGACAACAAATTGGGAAATCAGCATACACAAACTCGTTACGACAACAAATTGGGATATCAGCACACACAAACTCGTTACGACAACAAATTGGGATATCAGCACACACAAACTCGTTACGACAACAAATTGGGATATCAGCACACACAAACTCGTTACGACAACAAATTGGGATATCAGCACACACAAACTCGTTACGACAACAAATTGGGATATCAGCATACACAAACTTGTTACGACAATAAATTGGGATATCAGCACACACAAACTCGTTACGACAACAAATTATGATATCAGCACACACAAACTCGTTACGACAACAAATTGGGAAATCAGCATACACAAACTCCTTACGACAACAAATTGGGAAATCAGCATACACAAACTCGTTACGACAACAAATTGGGATATCAGCACACACAAACTCGTTACGACAACAAATTGGGATATCAGCATACACAAACTCGTTACGACAACAAATTGGGATATCAGCACACACAAACTCGTTACGACAACAAATTGGGATATCAGCACACACAAACTCGTTACGACAACAAATTGGGATATCAGCACACACAAACTCGTTACGACAACAAATTGGGATATCAGCACACACAAACTCGTTACGACAACAAATTATGACATCAGCACACACAAACTCGTTACGACAACAAATTGGGATATCAGCACACACAAACTCGTTACGACAACAAATTGGGATATCAGCACACACAAACTCGTTACGACAACAAATTATGATATCAGCACACACAAACTCGTTACGACAACAAATTCGGATATCAGCACACACAAACTCGTTACTACAACAAATTATGATATCAGCACACACAAACTCGTTACGACAACAAATTGGGATATCAGCACACACAAACTCGTTACGACAACAAATTATGATATCAGCACACAAACTCGTTACGACAACAAATTGGGAAATCAGCATACACAAACTCCTTACGACAACAAATTGGGATATCAGCACACACAAACTCGTTACGACAACAAATTGGGAAATCAGCATACACAAACTCGTTACGACAACAAATTGGGATATCAGCACACACAAACTCGTTACGACAACAAATTGGGAAATCAGCATACACAAACTCCTTACGACAACAAATTATGATATCAGCACACACAAACTCGTTACGACAACAAATTGGGAAATCAGCATACACAAACTCGTTACGACAACAAATTGGGATATCAGCACACACAAACTCGTTACGACAACAAATTGGGATATCAGCACACACAAACTCGTTACGACAACAAATTGGGATATCAGCACACACAAACTCGTTACGACAACAAATTGGGATATCAGCATACACAAACTTGTTACGACAATAAATTGGGATATCAGCACACACAAACTCGTTACGACAACAAATTATGATATCAGCACACACAAACTCGTTACGACAACAAATTGGGAAATCAGCATACACAAACTCCTTACGACAACAAATTGGGAAATCAGCATACACAAACTCGTTACGACAACAAATTGGGATATCAGCACACACAAACTCGTTACGACAACAAATTGGGATATCAGCACACACAAACTCGTTACGACAACAAATTGGGATATCAGCACACACAAACTCGTTACGACAACAAATTGGGATATCAGCACACACAAACTCGTTACGACAACAAATTGGGATATCAGCATACACAAACTTGTTACGACAATAAATTGGGATATCAGCACACACAAACTCGTTACGACAACAAATTATGATATCAGCACACACAAACTCGTTACGACAACAAATTGGGAAATCAGCATACACAAACTCCTTACGACAACAAATTGGGAAATCAGCATACACAAACTCGTTACGACAACAAATTGGGATATCAGCACACACAAACTCGTTACGACAACAAATTGGGATATCAGCATACACAAACTCGTTACGACAACAAATTGGGATATCAGCACACACAAACTCGTTACGACAACAAATTGGTTTATCAGCACACACAAACTCGTTACGACAACAAATTGGGATATCAGCACACACAAACTCGTTACGACAACAAATTGGGATATCAGCACACACAAACTCGTTACGACAACAAATTGGGATATCAGCACACACAAACTCGTTACGACAACAAATTATGATATCAGCACACACAAACTCGTTACGACAACAAATTGGGATATCAGCACACACAAACTCGTTACTACAACAAATTATGATATCAGCACACACAAACTCGTTACGACAACAAATTGGGATATCAGCACACACAAACTCGTTACGACAACAAATTATGATATCAGCACACAAACTCGTTACGACAACAAATTGGGATATCAGCACACACAAACTCGTTACGACAACAAATTATGATATCAGCACACACAAACTCGTTACGACAACAAATTGGGATATCAGCACACACAAACTCGTTACGACAACAAATTATGATATCAGCACACACAAACTCGTTACGACAACAAATTGGGAAATCAGCATACACAAACTCCTTACGACAACAAATTGGGAAATCAGCATACACAAACTCGTTACGACAACAAATTGGGATATCAGCACACACAAACTCGTTACGACAACAAATTGGGATATCAGCACACACAAACTCGTTACGACAACAAATTGGGATATCAGCACACACAAACTCGTTACGACAACAAATTGGGATATCAGCACACACAAACTCGTTACGACAACAAATTGGGATATCAGCATACACAAACTTGTTACGACAATAAATTGGGATATCAGCACACACAAACTCGTTACGACAACAAATTATGATATCAGCACACACAAACTCGTTACGACAACAAATTGGGAAATCAGCATACACAAACTCCTTACGACAACAAATTGGGAAATCAGCATACACAAACTCGTTACGACAACAAATTGGGATATCAGCACACACAAACTCGTTACGACAACAAATTGGGATATCAGCACACACAAACTCGTTACGACAACAAATTATGATATCAGCACACACAAACTCGTTACGACAACAAATTGGGATATCAGCACACACAAACTCGTTACGACAACAAATTATGATATCAGCACACACAAACTCGTTACGACAACAAATTGGGAAATCAGCATACACAAACTCGTTACGACAACAAATTGGGATATCAGCACACACAAACTCGTTACGACAACAAATTATGATATCAGCACACACAAACTCGTTACGACAACAAATTGGGAAATCAGCATACACAAACTCGTTACGACAACAAATTGGGATATCAGCACACACAAACTCGTTACGACAACAAATTATGATATCAGCACACACAAACTCGTTACGACAACAAATTGGGATATCAGCACACACAAACTCGTTACGACAACAAATTATGACATCAGCACACACAAACTCGTTACGACAACAAATTGGGAAATCAGCATACACAAACTCGTTACGACAACAAATTGGGATATCAGCATACACAAACTTGTTACGACAATAAATTGGGATATCAGCACACACAAACTCGTTACGACAACAAATTATGATATCAGCACACACAAACTCGTTACGACAACAAATTGGGAAATCAGCATACACAAACTCCTTACGACAACAAATTGGGAAATCAGCATACACAAACTCGTTACGACAACAAATTGGGATATCAGCACACACAAACTCGTTACGACAACAAATTGGGATATCAGCATACACAAACTCGTTACGACAACAAATTGGGATATCAGCACACACAAACTCGTTACGACAACAAATTGGTTTATCAGCACACACAAACTCGTTCCGACAACAAATTGGGATATCAGCACACACAAACTCGTTACGACAACAAATTGGGATATCAGCACACACAAACTCGTTACGACAACAAATTGGGATATCAGCACACACAAACTCGTTACGACAACAAATTGGGATATCAGCACACACAAACTCGTTACGACAACAAATTATGACATCAGCACACACAAACTCGTTACGACAACAAATTGGGATATCAGCACACACAAACTCGTTACGACAACAAATTATGATATCAGCACACACAAACTCGTTACGACAACAAATTGGGATATCAGCACACACAAACTCGTTACGACAACAAATTATGATATCAGCACACACAAACTCGTTACGACAACAAATTGGGAAATCAGCATACACAAACTCGTTACGACAACAAATTGGGATATCAGCACACACAAACTCGTTACGACAACAAATTATGATATCAGCACACACAAACTCGTTACGACAACAAATTGGGAAATCAGCATACACAAACTCGTTACGACAACAAATTGGGATATCAGCACACACAAACTCGTTACGACAACAAATTATGATATCAGCACACACAAACTCGTTACGACAACAAATTGGGATATCAGCACACACAAACTCGTTACGACAACAAATTATGACATCAGCACACACAAACTCGTTACGACAACAAATTGGGAAATCAGCATACACAAACTCGTTACGACAACAAATTGGGATATCAGCACACACAAACTCGTTACGACAACAAATTGGGATATCAGCACACACAAACTCGTTACGACAACAAATTGGGATATCAGCACACACAAACTCGTTACGACAACAAATTGGGATATCAGCATACACAAACTTGTTACGACAATAAATTGGGATATCAGCACACACAAACTCGTTACGACAACAAATTATGATATCAGCACACACAAACTCGTTACGACAACAAATTGGGAAATCAGCATACACAAACTCCTTACGACAACAAATTGGGAAATCAGCATACACAAACTCGTTACGACAACAAATTGGGATATCAGCACACACAAACTCGTTACGACAACAAATTGGGATATCAGCATACACAAACTCGTTACGACAACAAATTGGGATATCAGCACACACAAACTCGTTACGACAACAAATTGGTTTATCAGCACACACAAACTCGTTACGACAACAAATTGGGATATCAGCACACACAAACTCGTTACGACAACAAATTGGGATATCAGCACACACAAACTCGTTACGACAACAAATTGGGATATCAGCACACACAAACTCGTTACGACAACAAATTATGATATCAGCACACACAAACTCGTTACGACAACAAATTGGGATATCAGCACACACAAACTCGTTACTACAACAAATTATGATATCAGCACACACAAACTCGTTACGACAACAAATTGGGATATCAGCACACACAAACTCGTTACGACAACAAATTATGATATCAGCACACAAACTCGTTACGACAACAAATTGGGATATCAGCACACACAAACTCGTTACGACAACAAATTATGATATCAGCACACACAAACTCGTTACGACAACAAATTGGGATATCAGCACACACAAACTCGTTACGACAACAAATTATGATATCAGCACACACAAACTCGTTACGACAACAAATTGGGAAATCAGCATACACAAACTCCTTACGACAACAAATTGGGAAATCAGCATACACAAACTCGTTACGACAACAAATTGGGATATCAGCACACACAAACTCGTTACGACAACAAATTGGGATATCAGCACACACAAACTCGTTACGACAACAAATTGGGATATCAGCACACACAAACTCGTTACGACAACAAATTGGGATATCAGCACACACAAACTCGTTACGACAACAAATTGGGATATCAGCATACACAAACTTGTTACGACAATAAATTGGGATATCAGCACACACAAACTCGTTACGACAACAAATTATGATATCAGCACACACAAACTCGTTACGACAACAAATTGGGATATCAGCACACACAAACTCGTTACGACAACAAATTGGGATATCAGCACACACAAACTCGTTACGACAACAAATTGGGATATCAGCACACACAAACTCGTTACGACAACAAATTATGATATCAGCACACACAAACTCGTTACGACAACAAATTGGGAAATCAGCATACACAAACTCCTTACGACAACAAATTGGGAAATCAGCATACACAAACTCGTTACGACAACAAATTGGGATATCAGCACACACAAACTCGTTACGACAACAAATTGGGATATCAGCATACACAAACTCGTTACGACAACAAATTGGGATATCAGCACACACAAACTCGTTACGACAACAAATTGGTTTATCAGCACACACAAACTCGTTACGACAACAAATTGGGATATCAGCACACACAAACTCGTTACGACAACAAATTGGGATATCAGCACACACAAACTCGTTACGACAACAAATTATGATATCAGCACACACAAACTCGTTACGACAACAAATTGGGATATCAGCACACACAAACTCGTTACTACAACAAATTATGATATCAGCACACACAAACTCGTTACGACAACAAATTGGGATATCAGCACACACAAACTCGTTACGACAACAAATTATGATATCAGCACACAAACTCGTTACGACAACAAATTGGGATATCAGCACACACAAACTCGTTACGACAACAAATTATGATATCAGCACACACAAACTCGTTACGACAACAAATTGGGATATCAGCACACACAAACTCGTTACGACAACAAATTATGATATCAGCACACACAAACTCGTTACGACAACAAATTGGGAAATCAGCATACATAAACTCCTTACGACAACAAATTGGGAAATCAGCATACACAAACTCGTTACGACAACAAATTGGGATATCAGCACACACAAACTCGTTACGACAACAAATTGGGATATCAGCACACACAAACTCGTTACGACAACAAATTGGGATATCAGCATACACAAACTTGTTACGACAATAAATTGGGATATCAGCACACACAAACTCGTTACGACAACAAATTATGATATCAGCACACACAAACTCGTTACGACAACAAATTGGGAAATCAGCATACACAAACTCCTTACGACAACAAATTGGGAAATCAGCATACACAAACTCGTTACGACAACAAATTGGGATATCAGCACACACAAACTCGTTACGACAACAAATTAGGATATCAGCACACACAAACTCGTTACGACAACAAATTATGATATCAGCACACACAAACTCGTTACGACAACAAATTGGGATATCAGCACACACAAACTCGTTACGACAACAAATTATGATATCAGCACACACAAACTCGTTACGACAACAAATTGGGAAATCAGCATACACAAACTCGTTACGACAACAAATTGGGATATCAGCACACACAAACTCGTTACGACAACAAATTATGATATCAGCACACACAAACTCGTTACGACAACAAATTGGGAAATCAGCATACACAAACTCGTTACGACAACAAATTGGGATATCAGCACACACAAACTCGTTACGACAACAAATTGGGAAATCAGCATACACAAACTCCTTACGACAACAAATTATGATATCAGCACACACAAACTCGTTACGACAACAAATTGGGAAATCAGCATACACAAACTCGTTACGACAACAAATTGGGATATCAGCACACACAAACTCGTTACGACAACAAATTGGGATATCAGCACACACAAACTCGTTACGACAACAAATTGGGATATCAGCACACACAAACTCGTTACGACAACAAATTGGGATATCAGCACACACAAACTCGTTACGACAACAAATTGGGATATCAGCACACACAAACTCGTTACGACAACAAATTGGGATATCAGCACACACAAACTCGTTACGACAACAAATTGGGATATCAGCACACACAAACTCGTTACGACAACAAATTATGATATCAGCACACACAAACTCGTTACGACAACAAATTGGGATATCAGCACACACAAACTCGTTACTACAACAAATTATGATATCAGCACACACAAACTCGTTACGACAACAAATTGGGATATCAGCACACACAAACTCGTTACGACAACAAATTATGATATCAGCACACAAACTCGTTACGACAACAAATTGGGATATCAGCACACACAAACTCGTTACGACAACAAATTATGATATCAGCACACACAAACTCGTTACGACAACAAATTGGGATATCAGCACACACAAACTCGTTACGACAACAAATTATGATATCAGCACACACAAACTCGTTACGACAACAAATTGGGAAATCAGCATACACAAACTCCTTACGACAACAAATTGGGAAATCAGCATACACAAACTCGTTACGACAACAAATTGGGATATCAGCACACACAAACTCGTTACGACAACAAATTGGGATATCAGCACACACAAACTCGTTACGACAACAAATTGGGATATCAGCACACACAAACTCGTTACGACAACAAATTGGGATATCAGCACACACAAACTCGTTACGACAACAAATTGGGATATCAGCATACACAAACTTGTTACGACAATAAATTGGGATATCAGCACACACAAACTCGTTACGACAACAAATTATGATATCAGCACACACAAACTCGTTACGACAACAAATTGGGAAATCAGCATACACAAACTCCTTACGACAACAAATTGGGAAATCAGCATACACAAACTCGTTACGACAACAAATTGGGATATCAGCACACACAAACTCGTTACGACAACAAATTGGGATATCAGCATACACAAACTCGTTACGACAACAAATTGGGATATCAGCACACACAAACTCGTTACGACAACAAATTGGGATATCAGCACACACAAACTCGTTACGACAACAAATTGGGATATCAGCACACACAAACTCGTTACGACAACAAATTGGGATATCAGCACACACAAACTCGTTACGACAACAAATTATGACATCAGCACACACAAACTCGTTACGACAACAAATTGGGATATCAGCACACACAAACTCGTTACGACAACAAATTGGGATATCAGCACACACAAACTCGTTACGAAAACAAATTATGATATCAGCACACACAAACTCGTTACGACAACAAATTCGGATATCAGCACACACAAACTCGTTACTACAACAAATTATGATATCAGCACACACAAACTCGTTACGACAACAAATTGGGATATCAGCACACACAAACTCGTTACGACAACAAATTATGATATCAGCACACAAACTCGTTACGACAACAAATTGGGAAATCAGCATACACAAACTCCTTACGACAACAAATTGGGATATCAGCACACACAAACTCGTTACGACAACAAATTGGGAAATCAGCATACACAAACTCGTTACGACAACAAATTGGGATATCAGCACACACAAACTCGTTACGACAACAAATTGGGAAATCAGCATACACAAACTCCTTACGACAACAAATTATGATATCAGCACACACAAACTCGTTACGACAACAAATTGGGAAATCAGCATACACAAACTCGTTACGACAACAAATTGGGATATCAGCACACACAAACTCGTTACGACAACAAATTGGGATATCAGCACACACAAACTCGTTACGACAACAAATTGGGATATCAGCACACACAAACTCGTTACGACAACAAATTGGGATATCAGCATACACAAACTTGTTACGACAATAAATTGGGATATCAGCACACACAAACTCGTTACGACAACAAATTATGATATCAGCACACACAAACTCGTTACGACAACAAATTGGGAAATCAGCATACACAAACTCCTTACGACAACAAATTGGGAAATCAGCATACACAAACTCGTTACGACAACAAATTGGGATATCAGCACACACAAACTCGTTACGACAACAAATTGGGATATCAGCACACACAAACTCGTTACGACAACAAATTGGGATATCAGCACACACAAACTCGTTACGACAACAAATTGGGATATCAGCACACACAAACTCGTTACGACAACAAATTGGGATATCAGCATACACAAACTTGTTACGACAATAAATTGGGATATCAGCACACACAAACTCGTTACGACAACAAATTATGATATCAGCACACACAAACTCGTTACGACAACAAATTGGGAAATCAGCATACACAAACTCCTTACGACAACAAATTGGGAAATCAGCATACACAAACTCCTTACGACAACAAATTGGGATATCAGCACACACAAACTCGTTACGACAACAAATTGGGATATCAGCATACACAAACTCGTTACGACAACAAATTGGGATATCAGCACACACAAACTCGTTACGACAACAAATTGGTTTATCAGCACACACAAACTCGTTACGACAACAAATTGGGATATCAGCACACACAAACTCGTTACGACAACAAATTGGGATATCAGCACACACAAACTCGTTACGACAACAAATTGGGATATCAGCACACACAAACTCGTTACGACAACAAATTATGATATCAGCACACACAAACTCGTTACGACAACAAATTGGGATATCAGCACACACAAACTCGTTACTACAACAAATTATGATATCAGCACACACAAACTCGTTACGACAACAAATTGGGATATCAGCACACACAAACTCGTTACGACAACAAATTATGATATCAGCACACAAACTCGTTACGACAACAAATTGGGATATCAGCACACACAAACTCGTTACGACAACAAATTATGATATCAGCACACACAAACTCGTTACGACAACAAATTGGGATATCAGCACACACAAACTCGTTACGACAACAAATTATGATATCAGCACACACAAACTCGTTACGACAACAAATTGGGAAATCAGCATACACAAACTCCTTACGACAACAAATTGGGAAATCAGCATACACAAACTCGTTACGACAACAAATTGGGATATCAGCACACACAAACTCGTTACGACAACAAATTGGGATATCAGCACACACAAACTCGTTACGACAACAAATTGGGATATCAGCACACACAAACTCGTTACGACAACAAATTGGGATATCAGCACACACAAACTCGTTACGACAACAAATTGGGATATCAGCATACACAAACTTGTTACGACAATAAATTGGGATATCAGCACACACAAACTCGTTACGACAACAAATTATGATATCAGCACACACAAACTCGTAACGACAACAAATTGGGAAATCAGCATACACAAATTCCTTACGACAACAAATTGGGAAATCAGCATACACAAACTCGTTACGACAACAAATTGGGATATCAGCACACACAAACTCGTTACGACAACAAATTGGGATATCAGCACACACAAACTCGTTACGACAACAAATTATGATATCAGCACACACAAACTCGTTACGACAACAAATTGGGATATCAGCACACACAAACTCGTTACGACAACAAATTGGGATATCAGCATACACAAACTTGTTACGACAATAAATTGGGATATCAGCACACACAAACTCGTTACGACAACAAATTATGATATCAGCACACACAAACTCGTTACGACAACAAATTGGGAAATCAGCATACACAAACTCCTTACGACAACAAATTGGGAAATCAGCATACACAAACTCGTTACGACAACAAATTGGGATATCAGCACACACAAACTCGTTACGACAACAAATTGGGATATCAGCATACACAAACTCGTTACGACAACAAATTGGGATATCAGCACACACAAACTCGTTACGACAACAAATTGGGATATCAGCACACACAAACTCGTTACGACAACAAATTGGGATATCAGCACACACAAACTCGTTACGACAACAAATTGGGATATCAGCACACACAAACTCGTTACGACAACAAATTATGACATCAGCACACACAAACTCGTTACGACAACAAATTGGGATATCAGCACACACAAACTCGTTACGACAACAAATTGGGATATCAGCACACACAAACTCGTTACGACAACAAATTATGATATCAGCACACACAAACTCGTTACGACAACAAATTCGGATATCAGCACACACAAACTCGTTACTACAACAAATTATGATATCAGCACACACAAACTCGTTACGACAACAAATTGGGATATCAGCACACACAAACTCGTTACGACAACAAATTATGATATCAGCACACAAACTCGTTACGACAACAAATTGGGAAATCAGCATACACAAACTCCTTACGACAACAAATTGGGATATCAGCACACACAAACTCGTTACGACAACAAATTGGGAAATCAGCATACACAAACTCGTTACGACAACAAATTGGGATATCAGCACACACAAACTCGTTACGACAACAAATTGGGAAATCAGCATACACAAACTCCTTACGACAACAAATTATGATATCAGCACACACAAACTCGTTACGACAACAAATTGGGAAATCAGCATACACAAACTCGTTACGACAACAAATTGGGATATCAGCACACACAAACTCGTTACGACAACAAATTGGGATATCAGCACACACAAACTCGTTACGACAACAAATTGGGATATCAGCACACACAAACTCGTTACGACAACAAATTGGGATATCAGCATACACAAACTTGTTACGACAATAAATTGGGATATCAGCACACACAAACTCGTTACGACAACAAATTATGATATCAGCACACACAAACTCGTTACGACAACAAATTGGGAAATCAGCATACACAAACTCCTTACGACAACAAATTGGGAAATCAGCATACACAAACTCGTTACGACAACAAATTGGGATATCAGCACACACAAACTCGTTACGACAACAAATTGGGATATCAGCACACACAAACTCGTTACGACAACAAATTGGGATATCAGCACACACAAACTCGTTACGACAACAAATTGGGATATCAGCACACACAAACTCGTTACGACAACAAATTGGGATATCAGCATACACAAACTTGTTACGACAATAAATTGGGATATCAGCACACACAAACTCGTTACGACAACAAATTATGATATCAGCACACACAAACTCGTTACGACAACAAATTGGGAAATCAGCATACACAAACTCCTTACGACAACAAATTGGGAAATCAGCATACACAAACTCGTTACGACAACAAATTGGGATATCAGCACACACAAACTCGTTACGACAACAAATTGGGATATCAGCATACACAAACTCGTTACGACAACAAATTGGGATATCAGCACACACAAACTCGTTACGACAACAAATTGGTTTATCAGCACACACAAACTCGTTACGACAACAAATTGGGATATCAGCACACACAAACTCGTTACGACAACAAATTGGGATATCAGCACACACAAACTCGTTACGACAACAAATTGGGATATCAGCACACACAAACTCGTTACGACAACAAATTATGATATCAGCACACACAAACTGGTTACGACAACAAATTGGGATATCAGCACACACAAACTCGTTACTACAACAAATTATGATATCAGCACACACAAACTCGTTACGACAACAAATTGGGATATCAGCACACACAAACTCGTTACGACAACAAATTATGATATCAGCACACAAACTCGTTACGACAACAAATTGGGATATCAGCACACACAAACTCGTTACGACAACAAATTATGATATCAGCACACACAAACTCGTTACGACAACAAATTCGGATATCAGCACACACAAACTCGTTACTACAACAAATTATGATATCAGCACACACAAACTCGTTACGACAACAAATTGGGATATCAGCACACACAAACTCGTTACGACAACAAATTATGATATCAGCACACAAACTCGTTACGACAACAAATTGGGAAATCAGCATACACAAACTCCTTACGACAACAAATTGGGATATCAGCACACACAAACTCGTTACGACAACAAATTGGGAAATCAGCATACACAAACTCGTTACGACAACAAATTGGGATATCAGCACACACAAACTCGTTACGACAACAAATTGGGAAATCAGCATACACAAACTCCTTACGACAACAAATTATGATATCAGCACACACAAACTCGTTACGACAACAAATTGGGAAATCAGCATACACAAACTCGTTACGACAACAAATTGGGATATCAGCACACACAAACTCGTTACGACAACAAATTGGGATATCAGCACACACAAACTCGTTACGACAACAAATTGGGATATCAGCACACACAAACTCGTTACGACAACAAATTGGGATATCAGCATACACAAACTTGTTACGACAATAAATTGGGATATCAGCACACACAAACTCGTTACGACAACAAATTATGATATCAGCACACACAAACTCGTTACGACAACAAATTGGGAAATCAGCATACACAAACTCCTTACGACAACAAATTGGGAAATCAGCATACACAAACTCGTTACGACAACAAATTGGGATATCAGCACACACAAACTCGTTACGACAACAAATTGGGATATCAGCACACACAAACTCGTTACGACAACAAATTGGGATATCAGCACACACAAACTCGTTACGACAACAAATTGGGATATCAGCACACACAAACTCGTTACGACAACAAATTGGGATATCAGCATACACAAACTTGTTACGACAATAAATTGGGATATCAGCACACACAAACTCGTTACGACAACAAATTATGATATCAGCACACACAAACTCGTTACGACAACAAATTGGGAAATCAGCATACACAAACTCCTTACGACAACAAATTGGGAAATCAGCATACACAAACTCGTTACGACAACAAATTGGGATATCAGCACACACAAACTCGTTACGACAACAAATTGGGATATCAGCATACACAAACTCGTTACGACAACAAATTGGGATATCAGCACACACAAACTCGTTACGACAACAAATTGGTTTATCAGCACACACAAACTCGTTACGACAACAAATTGGGATATCAGCACACACAAACTCGTTACGACAACAAATTGGGATATCAGCACACACAAACTCGTTACGACAACAAATTGGGATATCAGCACACACAAACTCGTTACGACAACAAATTATGATATCAGCACACACAAACTGGTTACGACAACAAATTGGGATATCAGCACACACAAACTCGTTACTACAACAAATTATGATATCAGCACACACAAACTCGTTACGACAACAAATTGGGATATCAGCACACACAAACTCGTTACGACAACAAATTATGATATCAGCACACAAACTCGTTACGACAACAAATTGGGATATCAGCACACACAAACTCGTTACGACAACAAATTATGATATCAGCACACACAAACTCGTTACGACAACAAATTGGGATATCAGCACACACAAACTCGTTACGACAACAAATTATGATATCAGCACACACAAACTCGTTACGACAACAAATTGGGAAATCAGCATACACAAACTCCTTACGACAACAAATTGGGAAATCAGCATACACAAACTCGTTACGACAACAAATTGGGATATCAGCACACACAAACTCGTTACGACAACAAATTGGGATATCAGCACACACAAACTCGTTACGACAACAAATTGGGATATCAGCACACACAAACTCGTTACGACAACAAATTGGGATATCAGCACACACAAACTCGTTACGACAACAAATTGGGATATCAGCATACACAAACTTGTTACGACAATAAATTGGGATATCAGCACACACAAACTCGTTACGACAACAAATTATGATATCAGCACACACAAACTCGTTACGACAACAAATTGGGAAATCAGCATACACAAACTCCTTACGACAACAAATTGGGAAATCAGCATACACAAACTCGTTACGACAACAAATTGGGATATCAGCACACACAAACTCGTTACGACAACAAATTGGGATATCAGCACACACAAACTCGTTACGACAACAAATTATGATATCAGCACACACAAACTCGTTACGACAACAAATTGGGATATCAGCACACACAAACTCGTTACGACAACAAATTATGATATCAGCACACACAAACTCGTTACGACAACAAATTGGGAAATCAGCATACACAAACTCGTTACGACAACAAATTGGGATATCAGCACACACAAACTCGTTACGACAACAAATTATGATATCAGCACACACAAACTCGTTACGACAACAAATTGGGAAATCAGCATACACAAACTCGTTACGACAACAAATTGGGATATCAGCACACACAAACTCGTTACGACAACAAATTATGATATCAGCACACACAAACTCGTTACGACAACAAATTGGGATATCAGCACACACAAACTCGTTACGACAACAAATTATGACATCAGCACACACAAACTCGTTACGACAACAAATTGGGAAATCAGCATACACAAACTCGTTACGACAACAAATTGGGATATCAGCATACACAAACTTGTTACGACAATAAATTGGGATATCAGCACACACAAACTCGTTACGACAACAAATTATGATATCAGCACACACAAACTCGTTACGACAACAAATTGGGAAATCAGCATACACAAACTCCTTACGACAACAAATTGGGAAATCAGCATACACAAACTCGTTACGACAACAAATTGGGATATCAGCACACACAAACTCGTTACGACAACAAATTGGGATATCAGCATACACAAACTCGTTACGACAACAAATTGGGATATCAGCACACACAAACTCGTTACGACAACAAATTGGTTTATCAGCACACACAAACTCGTTCCGACAACAAATTGGGATATCAGCACACACAAACTCGTTACGACAACAAATTGGGATATCAGCACACACAAACTCGTTACGACAACAAATTGGGATATCAGCACACACAAACTCGTTACGACAACAAATTGGGATATCAGCACACACAAACTCGTTACGACAACAAATTATGACATCAGCACACACAAACTCGTTACGACAACAAATTGGGATATCAGCACACACAAACTCGTTACGACAACAAATTATGATATCAGCACACACAAACTCGTTACGACAACAAATTGGGATATCAGCACACACAAACTCGTTACGACAACAAATTATGATATCAGCACACACAAACTCGTTACGACAACAAATTGGGAAATCAGCATACACAAACTCGTTACGACAACAAATTGGGATATCAGCACACACAAACTCGTTACGACAACAAATTATGATATCAGCACACACAAACTCGTTACGACAACAAATTGGGAAATCAGCATACACAAACTCGTTACGACAACAAATTGGGATATCAGCACACACAAACTCGTTACGACAACAAATTATGATATCAGCACACACAAACTCGTTACGACAACAAATTGGGATATCAGCACACACAAACTCGTTACGACAACAAATTATGACATCAGCACACACAAACTCGTTACGACAACAAATTGGGAAATCAGCATACACAAACTCGTTACGACAACAAATTGGGATATCAGCACACACAAACTCGTTACGACAACAAATTGGGATATCAGCACACACAAACTCGTTACGACAACAAATTGGGATATCAGCACACACAAACTCGTTACGACAACAAATTGGGATATCAGCACACACAAACTCGTTACGACAACAAATTGGGATATCAGCACACACAAACTCGTTACGACAACAAATTGGGATATCAGCACACACAAACTCGTTACGACAACAAATTGGGAAATCAGCATACACAAACTCCTTACGACAACAAATTGGGAAATCAGCATACACAAACTCGTTACGACAACAAATTGGGATATCAGCACACACAAACTCGTTACGACAACAAATTGGGATATCAGCATACACAAACTCGTTACGACAACAAATTGGGATATCAGCACACACAAACTCGTTACGACAACAAATTGGTTTATCAGCACACACAAACTCGTTACGACAACAAATTGGGATATCAGCACACACAAACTCGTTACGACAACAAATTGGGATATCAGCACACACAAACTCGTTACGACAACAAATTGGGATATCAGCACACACAAACTCGTTACGACAACAAATTATGATATCAGCACACACAAACTCGTTACGACAACAAATTGGGATATCAGCACACACAAACTCGTTACTACAACAAATTATGATATCAGCACACACAAACTCGTTACGACAACAAATTGGGATATCAGCACACACAAACTCGTTACGACAACAAATTATGATATCAGCACACAAACTCGTTACGACAACAAATTGGGATATCAGCACACACAAACTCGTTACGACAACAAATTATGATATCAGCACACACAAACTCGTTACGACAACAAATTGGGATATCAGCACACACAAACTCGTTACGACAACAAATTATGATATCAGCACACACAAACTCGTTACGACAACAAATTGGGAAATCAGCATACACAAACTCCTTACGACAACAAATTGGGAAATCAGCATACACAAACTCGTTACGACAACAAATTGGGATATCAGCACACACAAACTCGTTACGACAACAAATTGGGATATCAGCACACACAAACTCGTTACGACAACAAATTGGGATATCAGCACACACAAACTCGTTACGACAACAAATTGGGATATCAGCACACACAAACTCGTTACGACAACAAATTGGGATATCAGCATACACAAACTTGTTACGACAATAAATTGGGATATCAGCACACACAAACTCGTTACGACAACAAATTATGATATCAGCACACACAAACTCGTTACGACAACAAATTGGGATATCAGCACACACAAACTCGTTACGACAACAAATTGGGATATCAGCACACACAAACTCGTTACGACAACAAATTGGGATATCAGCACACACAAACTCGTTACGACAACAAATTATGATATCAGCACACACAAACTCGTTACGACAACAAATTGGGAAATCAGCATACACAAACTCCTTACGACAACAAATTGGGAAATCAGCATACACAAACTCGTTACGACAACAAATTGGGATATCAGCACACACAAACTCGTTACGACAACAAATTGGGATATCAGCACACACAAACTCGTTACGACAACAAATTGGGATATCAGCACACACAAACTCGTTACGACAACAAATTGGGATATCAGCACACACAAACTCGTTACGACAACAAATTGGGATATCAGCATACACAAACTTGTTACGACAATAAATTGGGATATCAGCACACACAAACTCGTTACGACAACAAATTATGATATCAGCACACACAAACTCGTTACGACAACAAATTGGGAAATCAGCATACACAAACTCCTTACGACAACAAATTGGGAAATCAGCATACACAAACTCGTTACGACAACAAATTGGGATATCAGCACACACAAACTCGTTACGACAACAAATTGGGATATCAGCATACACAAACTCGTTACGACAACAAATTGGGATATCAGCACACACAAACTCGTTACGACAACAAATTGGTTTATCAGCACACACAAACTCGTTACGACAACAAATTGGGATATCAGCACACACAAACTCGTTACGACAACAAATTGGGATATCAGCACACACAAACTCGTTACGACAACAAATTGGGATATCAGCACACACAAACTCGTTACGACAACAAATTATGATATCAGCACACACAAACTCGTTACGACAACAAATTGGGATATCAGCACACACAAACTCGTTACTACAACAAATTATGATATCAGCACACACAAACTCGTTACGACAACAAATTGGGATATCAGCACACACAAACTCGTTACGACAACAAATTATGATATCAGCACACAAACTCGTTACGACAACAAATTGGGATATCAGCACACACAAACTCGTTACGACAACAAATTATGATATCAGCACACACAAACTCGTTACGACAACAAATTGGGATATCAGCACACACAAACTCGTTACGACAACAAATTATGATATCAGCACACACAAACTCGTTACGACAACAAATTGGGAAATCAGCATACATAAACTCCTTACGACAACAAATTGGGAAATCAGCATACACAAACTCGTTACGACAACAAATTGGGATATCAGCACACACAAACTCGTTACGACAACAAATTGGGATATCAGCACACACAAACTCGTTACGACAACAAATTGGGATATCAGCACACACAAACTCGTTACGACAACAAATTGGGATATCAGCACACACAAACTCGTTACGACAACAAATTGGGATATCAGCATACACAAACTTGTTACGACAATAAATTGGGATATCAGCACACACAAACTCGTTACGACAACAAATTATGATATCAGCACACACAAACTCGTTACGACAACAAATTGGGAAATCAGCATACACAAACTCCTTACGACAACAAATTGGGAAATCAGCATACACAAACTCGTTACGACAACAAATTGGGATATCAGCACACACAAACTCGTTACGACAACAAATTAGGATATCAGCACACACAAACTCGTTACGACAACAAATTATGATATCAGCACACACAAACTCGTTACGACAACAAATTGGGATATCAGCACACACAAACTCGTTACGACAACAAATTATGATATCAGCACACACAAACTCGTTACGACAACAAATTGGGAAATCAGCATACACAAACTCGTTACGACAACAAATTGGGATATCAGCACACACAAACTCGTTACGACAACAAATTATGATATCAGCACACACAAACTCGTTACGACAACAAATTGGGAAATCAGCATACACAAACTCGTTACGACAACAAATTGGGATATCAGCACACACAAACTCGTTACGACAACAAATTGGGAAATCAGCATACACAAACTCCTTACGACAACAAATTATGATATCAGCACACACAAACTCGTTACGACAACAAATTGGGAAATCAGCATACACAAACTCGTTACGACAACAAATTGGGATATCAGCACACACAAACTCGTTACGACAACAAATTGGGATATCAGCACACACAAACTCGTTACGACAACAAATTGGGATATCAGCACACACAAACTCGTTACGACAACAAATTGGGATATCAGCACACACAAACTCGTTACGACAACAAATTGGGATATCAGCACACACAAACTCGTTACGACAACAAATTGGGATATCAGCACACACAAACTCGTTACGACAACAAATTGGGATATCAGCACACACAAACTCGTTACGACAACAAATTATGATATCAGCACACACAAACTCGTTACGACAACAAATTGGGATATCAGCACACACAAACTCGTTACGACAACAAATTATGATATCAGCACACACAAACTCGTTACGACAACAAATTGGGAAATCAGCATACACAAACTCCTTACGACAACAAATTGGGAAATCAGCATACACAAACTCGTTACGACAACAAATTGGGATATCAGCACACACAAACTCGTTACGACAACAAATTATGATATCAGCACACAAACTCGTTACGACAACAAATTGGGATATCAGCACACACAAACTCGTTACGACAACAAATTATGATATCAGCACACACAAACTCGTTACGACAACAAATTGGGATATCAGCACACACAAACTCGTTACGACAACAAATTATGATATCAGCACACACAAACTCGTTACGACAACAAATTGGGAAATCAGCATACACAAACTCCTTACGACAACAAATTGGGAAATCAGCATACACAAACTCGTTACGACAACAAATTGGGATATCAGCACACACAAACTCGTTACGACAACAAATTGGGATATCAGCACACACAAACTCGTTACGACAACAAATTGGGATATCAGCACACACAAACTCGTTACGACAACAAATTGGGATATCAGCACACACAAACTCGTTACGACAACAAATTGGGATATCAGCATACACAAACTTGTTACGACAATAAATTGGGATATCAGCACACACAAACTCGTTACGACAACAAATTATGATATCAGCACACACAAACTCGTTACGACAACAAATTGGGAAATCAGCATACACAAACTCCTTACGACAACAAATTGGGAAATCAGCATACACAAACTCGTTACGACAACAAATTGGGATATCAGCACACACAAACTCGTTACGACAACAAATTGGGATATCAGCATACACAAACTCGTTACGACAACAAATTGGGATATCAGCACACACAAACTCGTTACGACAACAAATTGGGATATCAGCACACACAAACTCGTTACGACAACAAATTGGGATATCAGCACACACAAACTCGTTACGACAACAAATTGGGATATCAGCACACACAAACTCGTTACGACAACAAATTATGACATCAGCACACACAAACTCGTTACGACAACAAATTGGGATATCAGCACACACAAACTCGTTACGACAACAAATTGGGATATCAGCACACACAAACTCGTTACGACAACAAATTATGATATCAGCACACACAAACTCGTTACGACAACAAATTCGGATATCAGCACACACAAACTCGTTACTACAACAAATTATGATATCAGCACACACAAACTCGTTACGACAACAAATTGGGATATCAGCACACACAAACTCGTTACGACAACAAATTATGATATCAGCACACAAACTCGTTACGACAACAAATTGGGAAATCAGCATACACAAACTCCTTACGACAACAAATTGGGATATCAGCACACACAAACTCGTTACGACAACAAATTGGGAAATCAGCATACACAAACTCGTTACGACAACAAATTGGGATATCAGCACACACAAACTCGTTACGACAACAAATTGGGAAATCAGCATACACAAACTCCTTACGACAACAAATTATGATATCAGCACACACAAACTCGTTACGACAACAAATTGGGAAATCAGCATACACAAACTCGTTACGACAACAAATTGGGATATCAGCACACACAAACTCGTTACGACAACAAATTGGGATATCAGCACACACAAACTCGTTACGACAACAAATTGGGATATCAGCACACACAAACTCGTTACGACAACAAATTGGGATATCAGCATACACAAACTTGTTACGACAATAAATTGGGATATCAGCACACACAAACTCGTTACGACAACAAATTATGATATCAGCACACACAAACTCGTTACGACAACAAATTGGGAAATCAGCATACACAAACTCCTTACGACAACAAATTGGGAAATCAGCATACACAAACTCGTTACGACAACAAATTGGGATATCAGCACACACAAACTCGTTACGACAACAAATTGGGATATCAGCACACACAAACTCGTTACGACAACAAATTGGGATATCAGCACACACAAACTCGTTACGACAACAAATTGGGATATCAGCACACACAAACTCGTTACGACAACAAATTGGGATATCAGCATACACAAACTTGTTACGACAATAAATTGGGATATCAGCACACACAAACTCGTTACGACAACAAATTATGATATCAGCACACACAAACTCGTTACGACAACAAATTGGGAAATCAGCATACACAAACTCCTTACGACAACAAATTGGGAAATCAGCATACACAAACTCCTTACGACAACAAATTGGGATATCAGCACACACAAACTCGTTACGACAACAAATTGGGATATCAGCATACACAAACTCGTTACGACAACAAATTGGGATATCAGCACACACAAACTCGTTACGACAACAAATTGGTTTATCAGCACACACAAACTCGTTACGACAACAAATTGGGATATCAGCACACACAAACTCGTTACGACAACAAATTGGGATATCAGCACACACAAACTCGTTACGACAACAAATTGGGATATCAGCACACACAAACTCGTTACGACAACAAATTATGATATCAGCACACACAAACTCGTTACGACAACAAATTGGGATATCAGCACACACAAACTCGTTACTACAACAAATTATGATATCAGCACACACAAACTCGTTACGACAACAAATTGGGATATCAGCACACACAAACTCGTTACGACAACAAATTATGATATCAGCACACAAACTCGTTACGACAACAAATTGGGATATCAGCACACACAAACTCGTTACGACAACAAATTATGATATCAGCACACACAAACTCGTTACGACAACAAATTGGGATATCAGCACACACAAACTCGTTACGACAACAAATTATGATATCAGCACACACAAACTCGTTACGACAACAAATTGGGAAATCAGCATACACAAACTCCTTACGACAACAAATTGGGAAATCAGCATACACAAACTCGTTACGACAACAAATTGGGATATCAGCACACACAAACTCGTTACGACAACAAATTGGGATATCAGCACACACAAACTCGTTACGACAACAAATTGGGATATCAGCACACACAAACTCGTTACGACAACAAATTGGGATATCAGCACACACAAACTCGTTACGACAACAAATTGGGATATCAGCATACACAAACTTGTTACGACAATAAATTGGGATATCAGCACACACAAACTCGTTACGACAACAAATTATGATATCAGCACACACAAACTCGTAACGACAACAAATTGGGAAATCAGCATACACAAACTCCTTACGACAACAAATTGGGAAATCAGCATACACAAACTCGTTACGACAACAAATTGGGATATCAGCACACACAAACTCGTTACGACAACAAATTGGGATATCAGCACACACAAACTCGTTACGACAACAAATTATGATATCAGCACACACAAACTCGTTACGACAACAAATTGGGATATCAGCACACACAAACTCGTTACGACAACAAATTATGATATCAGCACACACAAACTCGTTACGACAACAAATTGGGAAATCAGCATACACAAACTCGTTACGACAACAAATTGGGATATCAGCACACACAAACTCGTTACGACAACAAATTATGATATCAGCACACACAAACTCGTTACGACAACAAATTGGGAAATCAGCATACACAAACTCGTTACGACAACAAATTGGGATATCAGCACACACAAACTCGTTACGACAACAAATTATGATATCAGCACACACAAACTCGTTACGACAACAAATTGGGATATCAGCACACACAAACTCGTTACGACAACAAATTGGGAAATCAGCATACACAAACTCCTTACGACAACAAATTGGGAAATCAGCATACACAAACTCGTTACGACAACAAATTGGGATATCAGCACACACAAACTCGTTACGACAACAAATTGGGATATCAGCACACACAAACTCGTTACGACAACAAATTGGGATATCAGCACACACAAACTCGTTACGACAACAAATTGGGATATCAGCACACACAAACTCGTTACGACAACAAATTGGGATATCAGCATACACAAACTTGTTACGACAATAAATTGGGATATCAGCACACACAAACTCGTTACGACAACAAATTATGATATCAGCACACACAAACTCGTTACGACAACAAATTGGGAAATCAGCATACACAAACTCCTTACGACAACAAATTGGGAAATCAGCATACACAAACTCGTTACGACAACAAATTGGGATATCAGCACACACAAACTCGTTACGACAACAAATTGGGATATCAGCATACACAAACTCGTTACGACAACAAATTGGGATATCAGCACACACAAACTCGTTACGACAACAAATTGGGATATCAGCACACACAAACTCGTTACGACAACAAATTGGGATATCAGCACACACAAACTCGTTACGACAACAAATTGGGATATCAGCACACACAAACTCGTTACGACAACAAATTATGACATCAGCACACACAAACTCGTTACGACAACAAATTGGGATATCAGCACACACAAACTCGTTACGACAACAAATTGGGATATCAGCACACACAAACTCGTTACGACAACAAATTATGATATCAGCACACACAAACTCGTTACGACAACAAATTCGGATATCAGCACACACAAACTCGTTACTACAACAAATTATGATATCAGCACACACAAACTCGTTACGACAACAAATTGGGATATCAGCACACACAAACTCGTTACGACAACAAATTATGATATCAGCACACAAACTCGTTACGACAACAAATTGGGAAATCAGCATACACAAACTCCTTACGACAACAAATTGGGATATCAGCACACACAAACTCGTTACGACAACAAATTGGGAAATCAGCATACACAAACTCGTTACGACAACAAATTGGGATATCAGCACACACAAACTCGTTACGACAACAAATTGGGAAATCAGCATACACAAACTCCTTACGACAACAAATTATGATATCAGCACACACAAACTCGTTACGACAACAAATTGGGAAATCAGCATACACAAACTCGTTACGACAACAAATTGGGATATCAGCACACACAAACTCGTTACGACAACAAATTGGGATATCAGCACACACAAACTCGTTACGACAACAAATTGGGATATCAGCACACACAAACTCGTTACGACAACAAATTGGGATATCAGCATACACAAACTTGTTACGACAATAAATTGGGATATCAGCACACACAAACTCGTTACGACAACAAATTATGATATCAGCACACACAAACTCGTTACGACAACAAATTGGGAAATCAGCATACACAAACTCCTTACGACAACAAATTGGGAAATCAGCATACACAAACTCGTTACGACAACAAATTGGGATATCAGCACACACAAACTCGTTACGACAACAAATTGGGATATCAGCACACACAAACTCGTTACGACAACAAATTGGGATATCAGCACACACAAACTCGTTACGACAACAAATTGGGATATCAGCACATACAAACTCGTTACGACAACAAATTGGGATATCAGCATACACAAACTTGTTACGACAATAAATTGGGATATCAGCACACACAAACTCGTTACGACAACAAATTATGATATCAGCACACACAAACTCGTTACGACAACAAATTGGGAAATCAGCATACACAAACTCCTTACGACAACAAATTGGGAAATCAGCATACACAAACTCGTTACGACAACAAATTGGGATATCAGCACACACAAACTCGTTACGACAACAAATTGGGATATCAGCATACACAAACTCGTTACGACAACAAATTGGGATATCAGCACACACAAACTCGTTACGACAACAAATTGGTTTATCAGCACACACAAACTCGTTACGACAACAAATTGGGATATCAGCACACACAAACTCGTTACGACAACAAATTGGGATATCAGCACACACAAACTCGTTACGACAACAAATTGGGATATCAGCACACACAAACTCGTTACGACAACAAATTATGATATCAGCACACACAAACTCGTTACGACAACAAATTGGGATATCAGCACACACAAACTCGTTACTACAACAAATTATGATATCAGCACACACAAACTCGTTACGACAACAAATTGGGATATCAGCACACACAAACTCGTTACGACAACAAATTATGATATCAGCACACAAACTCGTTACGACAACAAATTGGGATATCAGCACACACAAACTCGTTACGACAACAAATTATGATATCAGCACACACAAACTCGTTACGACAACAAATTGGGATATCAGCACACACAAACTCGTTACGACAACAAATTATGATATCAGCACACACAAACTCGTTACGACAACAAATTGGGAAATCAGCATACACAAACTCCTTACGACAACAAATTGGGAAATCAGCATACACAAACTCGTTACGACAACAAATTGGGATATCAGCACACACAAACTCGTTACGACAACAAATTGGGATATCAGCACATACAAACTCGTTACGACAACAAATTGGGATATCAGCACACACAAACTCGTTACGACAACAAATTGGGATATCAGCACACACAAACTCGTTACGACAACAAATTGGGATATCAGCATACACAAACTTGTTACGACAATAAATTGGGATATCAGCACACACAAACTCGTTACGACAACAAATTATGATATCAGCACACACAAACTCGTTACGACAACAAATTGGGAAATCAGCATACACAAACTCCTTACGACAACAAATTGGGAAATCAGCATACACAAACTCGTTACGACAACAAATTGGGATATCAGCACACACAAACTCGTTACGACAACAAATTGGGATATCAGCACACACAAACTCGTTACGACAACAAATTATGATATCAGCACACACAAACTCGTTACGACAACAAATTGGGATATCAGCACACACAAACTCGTTACGACAACAAATTATGATATCAGCACACACAAACTCGTTACGACAACAAATTGGGAAATCAGCATACACAAACTCGTTACGACAACAAATTGGGATATCAGCACACACAAACTCGTTACGACAACAAATTATGATATCAGCACACACAAACTCGTTACGACAACAAATTGGGAAATCAGCATACACAAACTCGTTACGACAACAAATTGGGATATCAGCACACACAAACTCGTTACGACAACAAATTATGATATCAGCACACACAAACTCGTTACGACAACAAATTGGGATATCAGCACACACAAACTCGTTACGACAACAAATTATGACATCAGCACACACAAACTCGTTACGACAACAAATTGGGAAATCAGCATACACAAACTCGTTACGACAACAAATTGGGATATCAGCATACACAAACTTGTTACGACAATAAATTGGGATATCAGCACACACAAACTCGTTACGACAACAAATTATGATATCAGCACACACAAACTCGTTACGACAACAAATTGGGAAATCAGCATACACAAACTCCTTACGACAACAAATTGGGAAATCAGCATACACAAACTCGTTACGACAACAAATTGGGATATCAGCACACACAAACTCGTTACGACAACAAATTGGGATATCAGCATACACAAACTCGTTACGACAACAAATTGGGATATCAGCACACACAAACTCGTTACGACAACAAATTGGTTTATCAGCACACACAAACTCGTTCCGACAACAAATTGGGATATCAGCACACACAAACTCGTTACGACAACAAATTGGGATATCAGCACACACAAACTCGTTACGACAACAAATTGGGATATCAGCACACACAAACTCGTTACGACAACAAATTGGGATATCAGCACACACAAACTCGTTACGACAACAAATTATGACATCAGCACACACAAACTCGTTACGACAACAAATTGGGATATCAGCACACACAAACTCGTTACGACAACAAATTATGATATCAGCACACACAAACTCGTTACGACAACAAATTGGGATATCAGCACACACAAACTCGTTACGACAACAAATTATGATATCAGCACACACAAACTCGTTACGACAACAAATTGGGAAATCAGCATACACAAACTCGTTACGACAACAAATTGGGATATCAGCACACACAAACTCGTTACGACAACAAATTATGATATCAGCACACACAAACTCGTTACGACAACAAATTGGGAAATCAGCATACACAAACTCGTTACGACAACAAATTGGGATATCAGCACACACAAACTCGTTACGACAACAAATTATGATATCAGCACACACAAACTCGTTACGACAACAAATTGGGATATCAGCACACACAAACTCGTTACGACAACAAATTATGACATCAGCACACACAAACTCGTTACGACAACAAATTGGGAAATCAGCATACACAAACTCGTTACGACAACAAATTGGGATATCAGCACACACAAACTCGTTACGACAACAAATTGGGATATCAGCACACACAAACTCGTTACGACAACAAATTGGGATATCAGCACACACAAACTCGTTACGACAACAAATTGGGATATCAGCACACACAAACTCGTTACGACAACAAATTGGGATATCAGCATACACAAACTTGTTACGACAATAAATTGGGATATCAGCACACACAAACTCGTTACGACAACAAATTATGATATCAGCACACACAAACTCGTTACGACAACAAATTGGGAAATCAGCATACACAAACTCCTTACGACAACAAATTGGGAAATCAGCATACACAAACTCGTTACGACAACAAATTGGGATATCAGCACACACAAACTCGTTACGACAACAAATTGGGATATCAGCATACACAAACTCGTTACGACAACAAATTGGGATATCAGCACACACAAACTCGTTACGACAACAAATTGGTTTATCAGCACACACAAACTCGTTACGACAACAAATTGGGATATCAGCACACACAAACTCGTTACGACAACAAATTGGGATATCAGCACACACAAACTCGTTACGACAACAAATTGGGATATCAGCACACACAAACTCGTTACGACAACAAATTATGATATCAGCACACACAAACTCGTTACGACAACAAATTGGGATATCAGCACACACAAACTCGTTACTACAACAAATTATGATATCAGCACACACAAACTCGTTACGACAACAAATTGGGATATCAGCACACACAAACTCGTTACGACAACAAATTATGATATCAGCACACAAACTCGTTACGACAACAAATTGGGATATCAGCACACACAAACTCGTTACGACAACAAATTATGATATCAGCACACACAAACTCGTTACGACAACAAATTGGGATATCAGCACACACAAACTCGTTACGACAACAAATTATGATATCAGCACACACAAACTCGTTACGACAACAAATTGGGAAATCAGCATACACAAACTCCTTACGACAACAAATTGGGAAATCAGAATACACAAACTCGTTACGACAACAAATTGGGATATCAGCACACACAAACTCGTTACGACAACAAATTGGGATATCAGCACACACAAACTCGTTACGACAACAAATTGGGATATCAGCACACACAAACTCGTTACGACAACAAATTGGGATATCAGCACACACAAACTCGTTACGACAACAAATTGGGATATCAGCATACACAAACTTGTTACGACAATAAATTGGGATATCAGCACACACAAACTCGTTACGACAACAAATTATGATATCAGCACACACAAACTCGTTACGACAACAAATTGGGAAATCAGCATACACAAACTCCTTACGACAACAAATTGGGAAATCAGCATACACAAACTCGTTACGACAACAAATTGGGATATCAGCACACACAAACTCGTTACGACAACAAATTGGGATATCAGCATACACAAACTCGTTACGACAACAAATTGGGATATCAGCACACACAAACTCGTTACGACAACAAATTGGGATATCAGCACACACAAACTCGTTACGACAACAAATTGGGATATCAGCACACACAAACTCGTTACGACAACAAATTGGGAAATCAGCATACACAAACTCCTTACGACAACAAATTGGGAAATCAGCATACACAAACTCGTTACGACAACAAATTGGGATATCAGCACACACAAACTCGTTACGACAACAAATTGGGATATCAGCACACACAAACTCGTTACGACAACAAATTGGGATATCAGCACACACAAACTCGTTACGACAACAAATTGGGATATCAGCACACACAAACTCGTTACGACAACAAATTGGGATATCAGCATACACAAACTTGTTACGACAATAAATTGGGATATCAGCACACACAAACTCGTTACGACAACAAATTATGATATCAGCACACACAAACTCGTTACGACAACAAATTGGGAAATCAGCATACACAAACTCCTTACGACAACAAATTGGGAAATCAGCATACACAAACTCGTTACGACAACAAATTGGGATATCAGCACACACAAACTCGTTACGACAACAAATTGGGATATCAGCACACACAAACTCGTTACGACAACAAATTGGTTTATCAGCACACACAAACTCGTTACGACAACAAATTGGGATATCAGCACACACAAACTCGTTACGACAACAAATTGGGATATCAGCACACACAAACTCGTTACGACAACAAATTGGGATATCAGCACACACAAACTCGTTACGACAACAAATTATGATATCAGCACACACAAACTCGTTACGACAACAAATTGGGATATCAGCACACACAAACTCGTTACTACAACAAATTATGATATCAGCACACACAAACTCGTTACGACAACAAATTGGGATATCAGCACACACAAACTCGTTACGACAACAAATTATGATATCAGCACACAAACTCGTTACGACAACAAATTGGGAAATCAGCATACACAAACTCCTTACGACAACAAATTGGGATATCAGCACACACAAACTCGTTACGACAACAAATTGGGAAATCAGCATACACAAACTCGTTACGACAACAAATTGGGATATCAGCACACACAAACTCGTTACGACAACAAATTGGGAAATCAGCATACACAAACTCCTTACGACAACAAATTATGATATCAGCACACACAAACTCGTTACGACAACAAATTGGGAAATCAGCATACACAAACTCGTTACGACAACAAATTGGGATATCAGCACACACAAACTCGTTACGACAACAAATTGGGATATCAGCACACACAAACTCGTTACGACAACAAATTGGGATATCAGCACACACAAACTCGTTACGACAACAAATTGGGATATCAGCATACACAAACTTGTTACGACAATAAATTGGGATATCAGCACACACAAACTCGTTACGACAACAAATTGGTTTATCAGCACACACAAACTCGTTACGACAACAAATTGGGATATCAGCACACACAAACTCGTTACGACAACAAATTGGGATATCAGCACACACAAACTCGTTACGACAACAAATTGGGATATCAGCACACACAAACTCGTTACGACAACAAATTATGATATCAGCACACACAAACTCGTTACGACAACAAATTCGGATATCAGCACACACAAACTCGTTACTAATAGGTGGACCGGAAAGTAATGTCGTTTCTGCGCATGCCAATACTTGATTGTCATTTGTCAGCTCATTGTTTTGTTCAGAGGCGTACCAAAGACATTGTGAAGTTATAGTGATTTCTTTACTTATAGACAATTGAATTACAATTTTTTTTTGTAATTTTGGGTAAAATGGCCAGCCAAATACCAGAAGAGGTACACATCCGGCATTGCATGCTCTTTGAGTTTCGCAAGGGAAATAACGCAACAGTTGCTACCAAAAACATTTGCGATGTTTATCCAAATGCACTGGACATTCGTAAATGCCAAAGGTGGTTTTCCAAGTTCAAATCGGGTAATTTTGATCTTTCCGACTCGTATCGATCAGGAAGACCATCAGCGTTAGACAACGACGTGTTAAGGGCGGAAGTGGAAGCAAATCCGTGTCAGACGATCGAGGAATTGTCAAACAGTCTCAACAAACCTTGGTCGACCATCCAAGAACATTTGAAGCAGATTGGAAAAGTAAGCAGAGCAGGTGTTTGGGTCCCGCATAATCTGTCCGAACAGAATAAGGCTAACCGATCAATCACATGCAACTTATTGCTTCAACGACACAACACAGAAGCGTTTTTTGATCGCTTGATCACAGGAGATGAGAAATGGGTCCTGTATGATAACCCAAAACGCAAAAGGCAGTGGCTCTCTCCAAATGAAATCCCTCGGAGTACTGCTAAGCCAGGTTTACACCCCAAAAAAGCGCTTTTGTGTGTTTGGTGGAGTATTCGCGGCATTGTTCATTTTGAATTACTGAAACCTGGAGAAACTGTTACTGCAGACCTCTACAGCGAACAATTGCAGCGAGTCAATCAATCTTTAATTGAAAAGTGGCCAGCGATTGTCAACCGAAAAGGCGTCATTCTCCAACATGACAATGCAAGACCGCACTGCGCAAGGCGAACTCTAGAAAAAATTAATGAATTGGGGTGGGAGGTGCTGCCTCATCCACCATATTCGCCCGATGTTGCACCATCGGATTTCCACTTATTCCGAGCGCTGCAACACTTTTTAAGTGGCAAAACATTTGCAAATTTGGATGATATCCAAAATGCCATCTCTAGATATTTTGCCGAAAAACCAATTAATTTTTATCGATCAGGGATTGAAAATTTACTCACTAGATGGCAAAAGGTTATTGACAATGATGGGGAATACATCATTGATTAAAAATAAAGACTCGTTAAAAATGCATGTGTTTGTATTTAGCGTAAGAAAACGACATTACTTTCCGGTCCCCCTAATACAACAAATTATGATATCAGCACACACAAACTCGTTACGACAACAAATTGGGATATCAGCACACACAAACTCGTTACGACAACAAATTATGATATCAGCACACAAACTCGTTACGACAACAAATTGGGAAATCAGCATACACAAACTCCTTACGACAACAAATTGGGATATCAGCACACACAAACTCGTTACGACAACAAATTGGGAAATCAGCATACACAAACTCGTTACGACAACAAATTGGGATATCAGCACACACAAACTCGTTACGACAACAAATTGGGAAATCAGCATACACAAACTCCTTACGACAACAAATTATGATATCAGCACACACAAACTCGTTACGACAACAAATTGGGAAATCAGCATACACAAACTCGTTACGACAACAAATTGGGATATCAGCACACACAAACTCGTTACGACAACAAATTGGGATATCAGCACACACAAACTCGTTACGACAACAAATTGGGATATCAGCACACACAAACTCGTTACGACAACAAATTGGGATATCAGCATACACAAACTTGTTACGACAATAAATTGGGATATCAGCACACACAAACTCGTTACGACAACAAATTATGATATCAGCACACACAAACTCGTTACGACAACAAATTGGGAAATCAGCATACACAAACTCCTTACGACAACAAATTGGGAAATCAGCATACACAAACTCGTTACGACAACAAATTGGGATATCAGCACACACAAACTCGTTACGACAACAAATTGGGATATCAGCACACACAAACTCGTTACGACAACAAATTGGGATATCAGCACACACAAACTCGTTACGACAACAAATTGGGATATCAGCACACACAAACTCGTTACGACAACAAATTGGGATATCAGCATACACAAACTTGTTACGACAATAAATTGGGATATCAGCACACACAAACTCGTTACGACAACAAATTATGATATCAGCACACACAAACTCGTTACGACAACAAATTGGGAAATCAGCACACACAAACTCGTTACGACAACAAATTGGGATATCAGCACACACAAACTCGTTACGACAACAAATTGGGATATCAGCACACACAAACTCGTTACGACAACAAATTGGGATATCAGCACACACAAACTCGTTACGACAACAAATTATGACATCAGCACACACAAACTCGTTACGACAACAAATTGGGATATCAGCACACACAAACTCGTTACGACAACAAATTATGATATCAGCACACACAAACTCGTTACGACAACAAATTGGGATATCAGCACACACAAACTCGTTACGACAACAAATTATGATATCAGCACACACAAACTCGTTACGACAACAAATTGGGAAATCAGCATACACAAACTCGTTACGACAACAAATTGGGATATCAGCACACACAAACTCGTTACGACAACAAATTATGATATCAGCACACACAAACTCGTTACGACAACAAATTGGGAAATCAGCATACACAAACTCGTTACGACAACAAATTGGGATATCAGCACACACAAACTCGTTACGACAACAAATTATGATATCAGCACACACAAACTCGTTACGACAACAAATTGGGATATCAGCACACACAAACTCGTTACGACAACAAATTATGACATCAGCACACACAAACTCGTTACGACAACAAATTGGGAAATCAGCATACACAAACTCGTTACGACAACAAATTGGGATATCAGCACACACAAACTCGTTACGACAACAAATTGGGATATCAGCACACACAAACTCGTTACGACAACAAATTGGGATATCAGCACACACAAACTCGTTACGACAACAAATTATGATATCAGCACACACAAACTCGTTACGACAACAAATTGGGATATCAGCACACACAAACTCGTTACGACAACAAATTATGATATCAGCACACACAAACTCGTTACGACAACAAATTGGGAAATCAGCATACACAAACTCCTTACGACAACAAATTGGGAAATCAGCATACACAAACTCGTTACGACAACAAATTGGGATATCAGCACACACAAACTCGTTACGACAACAAATTGGGATATCAGCACACACAAACTCGTTACGACAACAAATTGGGATATCAGCACACACAAACTCGTTACGACAACAAATTGGGATATCAGCACACACAAACTCGTTACGACAACAAATTGGGATATCAGCATACACAAACTTGTTACGACAATAAATTGGGATATCAGCACACACAAACTCGTTACGACAACAAATTATGATATCAGCACACACAAACTCGTAACGACAACAAATTGGGAAATCAGCATACACAAACTCCTTACGACAACAAATTGGGAAATCAGCATACACAAACTCGTTACGACAACAAATTGGGATATCAGCACACACAAACTCGTTACGACAACAAATTGGGA
This sequence comes from Troides aeacus, assembly GCA_033220335.2. NCBI lineage: Eukaryota > Metazoa > Arthropoda > Insecta > Lepidoptera > Papilionidae > Troides > Troides aeacus. The sequence continues at coordinate 12,426,270 of CM067278.1, forward strand.
TATCAGCACACACAAACTCGTTACGACAACAAATTATGATATCAGCACACACAAACTCGTTACGACAACAAATTGGGATATCAGCACACACAAACTCGTTACGACAACAAATTATGATATCAGCACACACAAACTCGTTACGACAACAAATTGGGAAATCAGCATACACAAACTCGTTACGACAACAAATTGGGATATCAGCACACACAAACTCGTTACGACAACAAATTATGATATCAGCACACACAAACTCGTTACGACAACAAATTGGGAAATCAGCATACACAAACTCGTTACGACAACAAATTGGGATATCAGCACACACAAACTCGTTACGACAACAAATTATGATATCAGCACACACAAACTCGTTACGACAACAAATTGGGATATCAGCACACACAAACTCGTTACGACAACAAATTGGGAAATCAGCATACACAAACTCCTTACGACAACAAATTGGGAAATCAGCATACACAAACTCGTTACGACAACAAATTGGGATATCAGCACACACAAACTCGTTACGACAACAAATTGGGATATCAGCACACACAAACTCGTTACGACAACAAATTGGGATATCAGCACACACAAACTCGTTACGACAACAAATTGGGATATCAGCACACACAAACTCGTTACGACAACAAATTGGGATATCAGCATACACAAACTTGTTACGACAATAAATTGGGATATCAGCACACACAAACTCGTTACGACAACAAATTATGATATCAGCACACACAAACTCGTTACGACAACAAATTGGGAAATCAGCATACACAAACTCCTTACGACAACAAATTGGGAAATCAGCATACACAAACTCGTTACGACAACAAATTGGGATATCAGCACACACAAACTCGTTACGACAACAAATTGGGATATCAGCATACACAAACTCGTTACGACAACAAATTGGGATATCAGCACACACAAACTCGTTACGACAACAAATTGGGATATCAGCACACACAAACTCGTTACGACAACAAATTGGGATATCAGCACACACAAACTCGTTACGACAACAAATTGGGATATCAGCACACACAAACTCGTTACGACAACAAATTATGACATCAGCACACACAAACTCGTTACGACAACAAATTGGGATATCAGCACACACAAACTCGTTACGACAACAAATTGGGATATCAGCACACACAAACTCGTTACGACAACAAATTATGATATCAGCACACACAAACTCGTTACGACAACAAATTCGGATATCAGCACACACAAACTCGTTACTACAACAAATTATGATATCAGCACACACAAACTCGTTACGACAACAAATTGGGATATCAGCACACACAAACTCGTTACGACAACAAATTATGATATCAGCACACAAACTCGTTACGACAACAAATTGGGAAATCAGCATACACAAACTCCTTACGACAACAAATTGGGATATCAGCACACACAAACTCGTTACGACAACAAATTGGGAAATCAGCATACACAAACTCGTTACGACAACAAATTGGGATATCAGCACACACAAACTCGTTACGACAACAAATTGGGAAATCAGCATACACAAACTCCTTACGACAACAAATTATGATATCAGCACACACAAACTCGTTACGACAACAAATTGGGAAATCAGCATACACAAACTCGTTACGACAACAAATTGGGATATCAGCACACACAAACTCGTTACGACAACAAATTGGGATATCAGCACACACAAACTCGTTACGACAACAAATTGGGATATCAGCACACACAAACTCGTTACGACAACAAATTGGGATATCAGCATACACAAACTTGTTACGACAATAAATTGGGATATCAGCACACACAAACTCGTTACGACAACAAATTATGATATCAGCACACACAAACTCGTTACGACAACAAATTGGGAAATCAGCATACACAAACTCCTTACGACAACAAATTGGGAAATCAGCATACACAAACTCGTTACGACAACAAATTGGGATATCAGCACACACAAACTCGTTACGACAACAAATTGGGATATCAGCACACACAAACTCGTTACGACAACAAATTGGGATATCAGCACACACAAACTCGTTACGACAACAAATTGGGATATCAGCACATACAAACTCGTTACGACAACAAATTGGGATATCAGCATACACAAACTTGTTACGACAATAAATTGGGATATCAGCACACACAAACTCGTTACGACAACAAATTATGATATCAGCACACACAAACTCGTTACGACAACAAATTGGGAAATCAGCATACACAAACTCCTTACGACAACAAATTGGGAAATCAGCATACACAAACTCGTTACGACAACAAATTGGGATATCAGCACACACAAACTCGTTACGACAACAAATTGGGATATCAGCATACACAAACTCGTTACGACAACAAATTGGGATATCAGCACACACAAACTCGTTACGACAACAAATTGGTTTATCAGCACACACAAACTCGTTACGACAACAAATTGGGATATCAGCACACACAAACTCGTTACGACAACAAATTGGGATATCAGCACACACAAACTCGTTACGACAACAAATTGGGATATCAGCACACACAAACTCGTTACGACAACAAATTATGATATCAGCACACACAAACTCGTTACGACAACAAATTGGGATATCAGCACACACAAACTCGTTACTACAACAAATTATGATATCAGCACACACAAACTCGTTACGACAACAAATTGGGATATCAGCACACACAAACTCGTTACGACAACAAATTATGATATCAGCACACAAACTCGTTACGACAACAAATTGGGATATCAGCACACACAAACTCGTTACGACAACAAATTATGATATCAGCACACACAAACTCGTTACGACAACAAATTGGGATATCAGCACACACAAACTCGTTACGACAACAAATTATGATATCAGCACACACAAACTCGTTACGACAACAAATTGGGAAATCAGCATACACAAACTCCTTACGACAACAAATTGGGAAATCAGCATACACAAACTCGTTACGACAACAAATTGGGATATCAGCACACACAAACTCGTTACGACAACAAATTGGGATATCAGCACATACAAACTCGTTACGACAACAAATTGGGATATCAGCACACACAAACTCGTTACGACAACAAATTGGGATATCAGCACACACAAACTCGTTACGACAACAAATTGGGATATCAGCATACACAAACTTGTTACGACAATAAATTGGGATATCAGCACACACAAACTCGTTACGACAACAAATTATGATATCAGCACACACAAACTCGTTACGACAACAAATTGGGAAATCAGCATACACAAACTCCTTACGACAACAAATTGGGAAATCAGCATACACAAACTCGTTACGACAACAAATTGGGATATCAGCACACACAAACTCGTTACGACAACAAATTGGGATATCAGCACACACAAACTCGTTACGACAACAAATTATGATATCAGCACACACAAACTCGTTACGACAACAAATTGGGATATCAGCACACACAAACTCGTTACGACAACAAATTATGATATCAGCACACACAAACTCGTTACGACAACAAATTGGGAAATCAGCATACACAAACTCGTTACGACAACAAATTGGGATATCAGCACACACAAACTCGTTACGACAACAAATTATGATATCAGCACACACAAACTCGTTACGACAACAAATTGGGAAATCAGCATACACAAACTCGTTACGACAACAAATTGGGATATCAGCACACACAAACTCGTTACGACAACAAATTATGATATCAGCACACACAAACTCGTTACGACAACAAATTGGGATATCAGCACACACAAACTCGTTACGACAACAAATTATGACATCAGCACACACAAACTCGTTACGACAACAAATTGGGAAATCAGCATACACAAACTCGTTACGACAACAAATTGGGATATCAGCATACACAAACTTGTTACGACAATAAATTGGGATATCAGCACACACAAACTCGTTACGACAACAAATTATGATATCAGCACACACAAACTCGTTACGACAACAAATTGGGAAATCAGCATACACAAACTCCTTACGACAACAAATTGGGAAATCAGCATACACAAACTCGTTACGACAACAAATTGGGATATCAGCACACACAAACTCGTTACGACAACAAATTGGGATATCAGCATACACAAACTCGTTACGACAACAAATTGGGATATCAGCACACACAAACTCGTTACGACAACAAATTGGTTTATCAGCACACACAAACTCGTTCCGACAACAAATTGGGATATCAGCACACACAAACTCGTTACGACAACAAATTGGGATATCAGCACACACAAACTCGTTACGACAACAAATTGGGATATCAGCACACACAAACTCGTTACGACAACAAATTGGGATATCAGCACACACAAACTCGTTACGACAACAAATTATGACATCAGCACACACAAACTCGTTACGACAACAAATTGGGATATCAGCACACACAAACTCGTTACGACAACAAATTATGATATCAGCACACACAAACTCGTTACGACAACAAATTGGGATATCAGCACACACAAACTCGTTACGACAACAAATTATGATATCAGCACACACAAACTCGTTACGACAACAAATTGGGAAATCAGCATACACAAACTCGTTACGACAACAAATTGGGATATCAGCACACACAAACTCGTTACGACAACAAATTATGATATCAGCACACACAAACTCGTTACGACAACAAATTGGGAAATCAGCATACACAAACTCGTTACGACAACAAATTGGGATATCAGCACACACAAACTCGTTACGACAACAAATTATGATATCAGCACACACAAACTCGTTACGACAACAAATTGGGATATCAGCACACACAAACTCGTTACGACAACAAATTATGACATCAGCACACACAAACTCGTTACGACAACAAATTGGGAAATCAGCATACACAAACTCGTTACGACAACAAATTGGGATATCAGCACACACAAACTCGTTACGACAACAAATTGGGATATCAGCACACACAAACTCGTTACGACAACAAATTGGGATATCAGCACACACAAACTCGTTACGACAACAAATTGGGATATCAGCACACACAAACTCGTTACGACAACAAATTGGGATATCAGCATACACAAACTTGTTACGACAATAAATTGGGATATCAGCACACACAAACTCGTTACGACAACAAATTATGATATCAGCACACACAAACTCGTTACGACAACAAATTGGGAAATCAGCATACACAAACTCCTTACGACAACAAATTGGGAAATCAGCATACACAAACTCGTTACGACAACAAATTGGGATATCAGCACACACAAACTCGTTACGACAACAAATTGGGATATCAGCATACACAAACTCGTTACGACAACAAATTGGGATATCAGCACACACAAACTCGTTACGACAACAAATTGGTTTATCAGCACACACAAACTCGTTACGACAACAAATTGGGATATCAGCACACACAAACTCGTTACGACAACAAATTGGGATATCAGCACACACAAACTCGTTACGACAACAAATTGGGATATCAGCACACACAAACTCGTTACGACAACAAATTATGATATCAGCACACACAAACTCGTTACGACAACAAATTGGGATATCAGCACACACAAACTCGTTACTACAACAAATTATGATATCAGCACACACAAACTCGTTACGACAACAAATTGGGATATCAGCACACACAAACTCGTTACGACAACAAATTATGATATCAGCACACAAACTCGTTACGACAACAAATTGGGATATCAGCACACACAAACTCGTTACGACAACAAATTATGATATCAGCACACACAAACTCGTTACGACAACAAATTGGGATATCAGCACACACAAACTCGTTACGACAACAAATTATGATATCAGCACACACAAACTCGTTACGACAACAAATTGGGAAATCAGCATACACAAACTCCTTACGACAACAAATTGGGAAATCAGAATACACAAACTCGTTACGACAACAAATTGGGATATCAGCACACACAAACTCGTTACGACAACAAATTGGGATATCAGCACACACAAACTCGTTACGACAACAAATTGGGATATCAGCACACACAAACTCGTTACGACAACAAATTGGGATATCAGCACACACAAACTCGTTACGACAACAAATTGGGATATCAGCATACACAAACTTGTTACGACAATAAATTGGGATATCAGCACACACAAACTCGTTACGACAACAAATTATGATATCAGCACACACAAACTCGTTACGACAACAAATTGGGAAATCAGCATACACAAACTCCTTACGACAACAAATTGGGAAATCAGCATACACAAACTCGTTACGACAACAAATTGGGATATCAGCACACACAAACTCGTTACGACAACAAATTGGGATATCAGCATACACAAACTCGTTACGACAACAAATTGGGATATCAGCACACACAAACTCGTTACGACAACAAATTGGGATATCAGCACACACAAACTCGTTACGACAACAAATTGGGATATCAGCACACACAAACTCGTTACGACAACAAATTGGGAAATCAGCATACACAAACTCCTTACGACAACAAATTGGGAAATCAGCATACACAAACTCGTTACGACAACAAATTGGGATATCAGCACACACAAACTCGTTACGACAACAAATTGGGATATCAGCACACACAAACTCGTTACGACAACAAATTGGGATATCAGCACACACAAACTCGTTACGACAACAAATTGGGATATCAGCACACACAAACTCGTTACGACAACAAATTGGGATATCAGCATACACAAACTTGTTACGACAATAAATTGGGATATCAGCACACACAAACTCGTTACGACAACAAATTATGATATCAGCACACACAAACTCGTTACGACAACAAATTGGGAAATCAGCATACACAAACTCCTTACGACAACAAATTGGGAAATCAGCATACACAAACTCGTTACGACAACAAATTGGGATATCAGCACACACAAACTCGTTACGACAACAAATTGGGATATCAGCACACACAAACTCGTTACGACAACAAATTGGTTTATCAGCACACACAAACTCGTTACGACAACAAATTGGGATATCAGCACACACAAACTCGTTACGACAACAAATTGGGATATCAGCACACACAAACTCGTTACGACAACAAATTGGGATATCAGCACACACAAACTCGTTACGACAACAAATTATGATATCAGCACACACAAACTCGTTACGACAACAAATTGGGATATCAGCACACACAAACTCGTTACTACAACAAATTATGATATCAGCACACACAAACTCGTTACGACAACAAATTGGGATATCAGCACACACAAACTCGTTACGACAACAAATTATGATATCAGCACACAAACTCGTTACGACAACAAATTGGGAAATCAGCATACACAAACTCCTTACGACAACAAATTGGGATATCAGCACACACAAACTCGTTACGACAACAAATTGGGAAATCAGCATACACAAACTCGTTACGACAACAAATTGGGATATCAGCACACACAAACTCGTTACGACAACAAATTGGGAAATCAGCATACACAAACTCCTTACGACAACAAATTATGATATCAGCACACACAAACTCGTTACGACAACAAATTGGGAAATCAGCATACACAAACTCGTTACGACAACAAATTGGGATATCAGCACACACAAACTCGTTACGACAACAAATTGGGATATCAGCACACACAAACTCGTTACGACAACAAATTGGGATATCAGCACACACAAACTCGTTACGACAACAAATTGGGATATCAGCATACACAAACTTGTTACGACAATAAATTGGGATATCAGCACACACAAACTCGTTACGACAACAAATTGGTTTATCAGCACACACAAACTCGTTACGACAACAAATTGGGATATCAGCACACACAAACTCGTTACGACAACAAATTGGGATATCAGCACACACAAACTCGTTACGACAACAAATTGGGATATCAGCACACACTAACTCGTTACGACAACAAATTATGATATCAGCACATACAAACTCGTTACGACAACAAATTCGGATATCAGCACACACAAACTCGTTACTAATAGGTGGACCGGAAAGTAATGTCGTTTCTGCGCATGCCAATACTTGATTGTCATTTGTCAGCTCATTGTTTTGTTCAGAGGCGTACCAAAGACATTGTGAAGTTATAGTGATTTCTTTACTTATAGACAATTGAATTACAATTTTTTTTTGTAATTTTGGGTAAAATGGCCAGCCAAATACCAGAAGAGGTACACATCCGGCATTGCATGCTCTTTGAGTTTCGCAAGGGAAATAACGCAACAGTTGCTACCAAAAACATTTGCGATGTTTATCCAAATGCACTGGACATTCGTAAATGCCAAAGGTGGTTTTCCAAGTTCAAATCGGGTAATTTTGATCTTTCCGACTCGTATCGATCAGGAAGACCATCAGCGTTAGACAACGACGTGTTAAGGGCGGAAGTGGAAGCAAATCCGTGTCAGACGATCGAGGAATTGTCAAACAGTCTCAACAAACCTTGGTCGACCATCCAAGAACATTTGAAGCAGATTGGAAAAGTAAGCAGAGCAGGTGTTTGGGTCCCGCATAATCTGTCCGAACAGAATAAGGCTAACCGATCAATCACATGCAACTTATTGCTTCAACGACACAACACAGAAGCGTTTTTTGATCGCTTGATCACAGGAGATGAGAAATGGGTCCTGTATGATAACCCAAAACGCAAAAGGCAGTGGCTCTCTCCAAATGAAATCCCTCGGAGTACTGCTAAGCCAGGTTTACACCCCAAAAAAGCGCTTTTGTGTGTTTGGTGGAGTATTCGCGGCATTGTTCATTTTGAATTACTGAAACCTGGAGAAACTGTTACTGCAGACCTCTACAGCGAACAATTGCAGCGAGTCAATCAATCTTTAATTGAAAAGTGGCCAGCGATTGTCAACCGAAAAGGCGTCATTCTCCAACATGACAATGCAAGACCGCACTGCGCAAGGCGAACTCTAGAAAAAATTAATGAATTGGGGTGGGAGGTGCTGCCTCATCCACCATATTCGCCCGATGTTGCACCATCGGATTTCCACTTATTCCGAGCGCTGCAACACTTTTTAAGTGGCAAAACATTTGCAAATTTGGATGATATCCAAAATGCCATCTCTAGATATTTTGCCGAAAAACCAATTAATTTTTATCGATCAGGGATTGAAAATTTACTCACTAGATGGCAAAAGGTTATTGACAATGATGGGGAATACATCATTGATTAAAAATAAAGACTCGTTAAAAATGCATGTGTTTGTATTTAGCGTAAGAAAACGACATTACTTTCCGGTCCCCCTAATACAACAAATTATGATATCAGCACACACAAACTCGTTACGACAACAAATTGGGATATCAGCACACACAAACTCGTTACGACAACAAATTATGATATCAGCACACAAACTCGTTACGACAACAAATTGGGAAATCAGCATACACAAACTCCTTACGACAACAAATTGGGATATCAGCACACACAAACTCGTTACGACAACAAATTGGGAAATCAGCATACACAAACTCGTTACGACAACAAATTGGGATATCAGCACACACAAACTCGTTACGACAACAAATTGGGAAATCAGCATACACAAACTCCTTACGACAACAAATTATGATATCAGCACACACAAACTCGTTACGACAACAAATTGGGAAATCAGCATACACAAACTCGTTACGACAACAAATTGGGATATCAGCACACACAAACTCGTTACGACAACAAATTGGGATATCAGCACACACAAACTCGTTACGACAACAAATTGGGATATCAGCACACACAAACTCGTTACGACAACAAATTGGGATATCAGCATACACAAACTTGTTACGACAATAAATTGGGATATCAGCACACACAAACTCGTTACGACAACAAATTATGATATCAGCACACACAAACTCGTTACGACAACAAATTGGGAAATCAGCATACACAAACTCCTTACGACAACAAATAGGGAAATCAGCATACACAAACTCGTTACGACAACAAATTGGGATATCAGCACACACAAACTCGTTACGACAACAAATTGGGATATCAGCACACACAAACTCGTTACGACAACAAATTGGGATATCAGCACACACAAACTCGTTACGACAACAAATTGGGAAATCAGCATACACAAACTCCTTACGACAACAAATTGGGAAATCAGCATACACAAACTCGTTACGACAACAAATTGGGATATCAGCACACACAAACTCGTTACGACAACAAATTGGGATATCAGCATACACAAACTCCTTACGACAACAAATTGGGAAATCAGCATACACAAACTCGTTACGACAACAAATTGGGATATCAGCACACACAAACTCGTTACGACAACAAATTGGGATATCAGCACATACAAACTCGTTACGACAACAAATTGGGATATCAGCACACACAAACTCGTTACGACAACAAATTGGGATATCAGCACACACAAACTCGTTACGACAACAAATTGGGATATCAGCATACACAAACTTGTTACGACAATAAATTGGGATATCAGCACACACAAACTCGTTACGACAACAAATTATGATATCAGCACACACAAACTCGTTACGACAACAAATTGGGAAATCAGCATACACAAACTCCTTACGACAACAAATTGGGAAATCAGCATACACAAACTCGTTACGACAACAAATTGGGATATCAGCACACACAAACTCGTTACGACAACAAATTGGGATATCAGCACACACAAACTCGTTACGACAACAAATTATGATATCAGCACACACAAACTCGTTACGACAACAAATTGGGATATCAGCACACACAAACTCGTTACGACAACAAATTATGATATCAGCACACACAAACTCGTTACGACAACAAATTGGGAAATCAGCATACACAAACTCGTTACGACAACAAATTGGGATATCAGCACACACAAACTCGTTACGACAACAAATTATGATATCAGCACACACAAACTCGTTACGACAACAAATTGGGAAATCAGCATACACAAACTCGTTACGACAACAAATTGGGATATCAGCACACACAAACTCGTTACGACAACAAATTATGATATCAGCACACACAAACTCGTTACGACAACAAATTGGGATATCAGCACACACAAACTCGTTACGACAACAAATTATGACATCAGCACACACAAACTCGTTACGACAACAAATTGGGAAATCAGCATACACAAACTCGTTACGACAACAAATTGGGATATCAGCATACACAAACTTGTTACGACAATAAATTGGGATATCAGCACACACAAACTCGTTACGACAACAAATTATGATATCAGCACACACAAACTCGTTACGACAACAAATTGGGAAATCAGCATACACAAACTCCTTACGACAACAAATTGGGAAATCAGCATACACAAACTCGTTACGACAACAAATTGGGATATCAGCACACACAAACTCGTTACGACAACAAATTGGGATATCAGCATACACAAACTCGTTACGACAACAAATTGGGATATCAGCACACACAAACTCGTTACGACAACAAATTGGTTTATCAGCACACACAAACTCGTTCCGACAACAAATTGGGATATCAGCACACACAAACTCGTTACGACAACAAATTGGGATATCAGCACACACAAACTCGTTACGACAACAAATTGGGATATCAGCACACACAAACTCGTTACGACAACAAATTGGGATATCAGCACACACAAACTCGTTACGACAACAAATTATGACATCAGCACACACAAACTCGTTACGACAACAAATTGGGATATCAGCACACACAAACTCGTTACGACAACAAATTATGATATCAGCACACACAAACTCGTTACGACAACAAATTGGGATATCAGCACACACAAACTCGTTACGACAACAAATTATGATATCAGCACACACAAACTCGTTACGACAACAAATTGGGAAATCAGCATACACAAACTCGTTACGACAACAAATTGGGATATCAGCACACACAAACTCGTTACGACAACAAATTATGATATCAGCACACACAAACTCGTTACGACAACAAATTGGGAAATCAGCATACACAAACTCGTTACGACAACAAATTGGGATATCAGCACACACAAACTCGTTACGACAACAAATTGGGATATCAGCACACACAAACTCGTTACGACAACAAATTGGGATATCAGCACACACAAACTCGTTACGACAACAAATTGGGATATCAGCATACACAAACTTGTTACGACAATAAATTGGGATATCAGCACACACAAACTCGTTACGACAACAAATTATGATATCAGCACACACAAACTCGTTACGACAACAAATTGGGAAATCAGCATACACAAACTCCTTACGACAACAAATTGGGAAATCAGCATACACAAACTCGTTACGACAACAAATTGGGATATCAGCACACACAAACTCGTTACGACAACAAATTGGGATATCAGCATACACAAACTCGTTACGACAACAAATTGGGATATCAGCACACACAAACTCGTTACGACAACAAATTGGTTTATCAGCACACACAAACTCGTTACGACAACAAATTGGGATATCAGCACACACAAACTCGTTACGACAACAAATTGGGATATCAGCACACACAAACTCGTTACGACAACAAATTGGGATATCAGCACACACAAACTCGTTACGACAACAAATTATGATATCAGCACACACAAACTCGTTACGACAACAAATTGGGATATCAGCACACACAAACTCGTTACTACAACAAATTATGATATCAGCACACACAAACTCGTTACGACAACAAATTGGGATATCAGCACACACAAACTCGTTACGACAACAAATTATGATATCAGCACACAAACTCGTTACGACAACAAATTGGGATATCAGCACACACAAACTCGTTACGACAACAAATTATGATATCAGCACACACAAACTCGTTACGACAACAAATTGGGATATCAGCACACACAAACTCGTTACGACAACAAATTATGATATCAGCACACACAAACTCGTTACGACAACAAATTGGGAAATCAGCATACACAAACTCCTTACGACAACAAATTGGGAAATCAGAATACACAAACTCGTTACGACAACAAATTGGGATATCAGCACACACAAACTCGTTACGACAACAAATTGGGATATCAGCACACACAAACTCGTTACGACAACAAATTGGGATATCAGCACACACAAACTCGTTACGACAACAAATTGGGATATCAGCACACACAAACTCGTTACGACAACAAATTGGGATATCAGCATACACAAACTTGTTACGACAATAAATTGGGATATCAGCACACACAAACTCGTTACGACAACAAATTATGATATCAGCACACACAAACTCGTTACGACAACAAATTGGGAAATCAGCATACACAAACTCCTTACGACAACAAATTGGGAAATCAGCATACACAAACTCGTTACGACAACAAATTGGGATATCAGCACACACAAACTCGTTACGACAACAAATTGGGATATCAGCATACACAAACTCGTTACGACAACAAATTGGGATATCAGCACACACAAACTCGTTACGACAACAAATTGGGATATCAGCACACACAAACTCGTTACGACAACAAATTGGGATATCAGCACACACAAACTCGTTACGACAACAAATTGGGAAATCAGCATACACAAACTCCTTACGACAACAAATTGGGAAATCAGCATACACAAACTCGTTACGACAACAAATTGGGATATCAGCACACACAAACTCGTTACGACAACAAATTGGGATATCAGCACACACAAACTCGTTACGACAACAAATTGGGATATCAGCACACACAAACTCGTTACGACAACAAATTGGGATATCAGCACACACAAACTCGTTACGACAACAAATTGGGATATCAGCATACACAAACTTGTTACGACAATAAATTGGGATATCAGCACACACAAACTCGTTACGACAACAAATTATGATATCAGCACACACAAACTCGTTACGACAACAAATTGGGAAATCAGCATACACAAACTCCTTACGACAACAAATTGGGAAATCAGCATACACAAACTCGTTACGACAACAAATTGGGATATCAGCACACACAAACTCGTTACGACAACAAATTGGGATATCAGCACACACAAACTCGTTACGACAACAAATTGGTTTATCAGCACACACAAACTCGTTACGACAACAAATTGGGATATCAGCACACACAAACTCGTTACGACAACAAATTGGGATATCAGCACACACAAACTCGTTACGACAACAAATTGGGATATCAGCACACACAAACTCGTTACGACAACAAATTATGATATCAGCACACACAAACTCGTTACGACAACAAATTGGGATATCAGCACACACAAACTCGTTACTACAACAAATTATGATATCAGCACACACAAACTCGTTACGACAACAAATTGGGATATCAGCACACACAAACTCGTTACGACAACAAATTATGATATCAGCACACAAACTCGTTACGACAACAAATTGGGAAATCAGCATACACAAACTCCTTACGACAACAAATTGGGATATCAGCACACACAAACTCGTTACGACAACAAATTGGGAAATCAGCATACACAAACTCGTTACGACAACAAATTGGGATATCAGCACACACAAACTCGTTACGACAACAAATTGGGAAATCAGCATACACAAACTCCTTACGACAACAAATTATGATATCAGCACACACAAACTCGTTACGACAACAAATTGGGAAATCAGCATACACAAACTCGTTACGACAACAAATTGGGATATCAGCACACACAAACTCGTTACGACAACAAATTGGGATATCAGCACACACAAACTCGTTACGACAACAAATTGGGATATCAGCACACACAAACTCGTTACGACAACAAATTGGGATATCAGCATACACAAACTTGTTACGACAATAAATTGGGATATCAGCACACACAAACTCGTTACGACAACAAATTGGTTTATCAGCACACACAAACTCGTTACGACAACAAATTGGGATATCAGCACACACAAACTCGTTACGACAACAAATTGGGATATCAGCACACACAAACTCGTTACGACAACAAATTGGGATATCAGCACACACAAACTCGTTACGACAACAAATTATGATATCAGCACACACAAACTCGTTACGACAACAAATTCGGATATCAGCACACACAAACTCGTTACTAATAGGTGGACCGGAAAGTAATGTCGTTTCTGCGCATGCCAATACTTGATTGTCATTTGTCAGCTCATTGTTTTGTTCAGAGGCGTACCAAAGACATTGTGAAGTTATAGTGATTTCTTTACTTATAGACAATTGAATTACAATTTTTTTTTGTAATTTTGGGTAAAATGGCCAGCCAAATACCAGAAGAGGTACACATCCGGCATTGCATGCTCTTTGAGTTTCGCAAGGGAAATAACGCAACAGTTGCTACCAAAAACATTTGCGATGTTTATCCAAATGCACTGGACATTCGTAAATGCCAAAGGTGGTTTTCCAAGTTCAAATCGGGTAATTTTGATCTTTCCGACTCGTATCGATCAGGAAGACCATCAGCGTTAGACAACGACGTGTTAAGGGCGGAAGTGGAAGCAAATCCGTGTCAGACGATCGAGGAATTGTCAAACAGTCTCAACAAACCTTGGTCGACCATCCAAGAACATTTGAAGCAGATTGGAAAAGTAAGCAGAGCAGGTGTTTGGGTCCCGCATAATCTGTCCGAACAGAATAAGGCTAACCGATCAATCACATGCAACTTATTGCTTCAACGACACAACACAGAAGCGTTTTTTGATCGCTTGATCACAGGAGATGAGAAATGGGTCCTGTATGATAACCCAAAACGCAAAAGGCAGTGGCTCTCTCCAAATGAAATCCCTCGGAGTACTGCTAAGCCAGGTTTACACCCCAAAAAAGCGCTTTTGTGTGTTTGGTGGAGTATTCGCGGCATTGTTCATTTTGAATTACTGAAACCTGGAGAAACTGTTACTGCAGACCTCTACAGCGAACAATTGCAGCGAGTCAATCAATCTTTAATTGAAAAGTGGCCAGCGATTGTCAACCGAAAAGGCGTCATTCTCCAACATGACAATGCAAGACCGCACTGCGCAAGGCGAACTCTAGAAAAAATTAATGAATTGGGGTGGGAGGTGCTGCCTCATCCACCATATTCGCCCGATGTTGCACCATCGGATTTCCACTTATTCCGAGCGCTGCAACACTTTTTAAGTGGCAAAACATTTGCAAATTTGGATGATATCCAAAATGCCATCTCTAGATATTTTGCCGAAAAACCAATTAATTTTTATCGATCAGGGATTGAAAATTTACTCACTAGATGGCAAAAGGTTATTGACAATGATGGGGAATACATCATTGATTAAAAATAAAGACTCGTTAAAAATGCATGTGTTTGTATTTAGCGTAAGAAAACGACATTACTTTCCGGTCCCCCTAATACAACAAATTATGATATCAGCACACACAAACTCGTTACGACAACAAATTGGGATATCAGCACACACAAACTCGTTACGACAACAAATTATGATATCAGCACACAAACTCGTTACGACAACAAATTGGGAAATCAGCATACACAAACTCCTTACGACAACAAATTGGGATATCAGCACACACAAACTCGTTACGACAACAAATTGGGAAATCAGCATACACAAACTCGTTACGACAACAAATTGGGATATCAGCACACACAAACTCGTTACGACAACAAATTGGGAAATCAGCATACACAAACTCCTTACGACAACAAATTATGATATCAGCACACACAAACTCGTTACGACAACAAATTGGGAAATCAGCATACACAAACTCGTTACGACAACAAATTGGGATATCAGCACACACAAACTCGTTACGACAACAAATTGGGATATCAGCACACACAAACTCGTTACGACAACAAATTGGGATATCAGCACACACAAACTCGTTACGACAACAAATTGGGATATCAGCATACACAAACTTGTTACGACAATAAATTGGGATATCAGCACACACAAACTCGTTACGACAACAAATTATGATATCAGCACACACAAACTCGTTACGACAACAAATTGGGAAATCAGCATACACAAACTCCTTACGACAACAAATAGGGAAATCAGCATACACAAACTCGTTACGACAACAAATTGGGATATCAGCACACACAAACTCGTTACGACAACAAATTGGGATATCAGCACACACAAACTCGTTACGACAACAAATTGGGATATCAGCACACACAAACTCGTTACGACAACAAATTGGGAAATCAGCATACACAAACTCCTTACGACAACAAATTGGGAAATCAGCATACACAAACTCGTTACGACAACAAATTGGGATATCAGCACACACAAACTCGTTACGACAACAAATTATGATATCAGCACACACAAACTCGTTACGACAACAAATTGGGATATCAGCACACACAAACTCGTTACGACAACAAATTATGATATCAGCACACACAAACTCGTTACGACAACAAATTGGGAAATCAGCATACACAAACTCCTTACGACAACAAATTGGGAAATCAGCATACACAAACTCGTTACGACAACAAATTGGGATATCAGCACACACAAACTCGTTACGACAACAAATTGGGATATCAGCACACACAAACTCGTTACGACAACAAATTGGGATATCAGCACACACAAACTCGTTACGACAACAAATTGGGATATCAGCACACACAAACTCGTTACGACAACAAATTGGGATATCAGCATACACAAACTTGTTACGACAATAAATTGGGATATCAGCACACACAAACTCGTTACGACAACAAATTATGATATCAGCACACACAAACTCGTTACGACAACAAATTGGGAAATCAGCATACACAAACTCCTTACGACAACAAATTGGGGAATCAGCATACACAAACTCGTTACGACAACAAATTGGGATATCAGCACACACAAACTCGTTACGACAACAAATTGGGATATCAGCATACACAAACTCGTTACGACAACAAATTGGGATATCAGCACACACAAACTCGTTACGACAACAAATTGGGATATCAGCACACACAAACTCGTTACGACAACAAATTGGGATATCAGCACACACAAACTCGTTACGACAACAAATTGGGAAATCAGCATACACAAACTCCTTACGACAACAAATTGGGAAATCAGCATACACAAACTCGTTACGACAACAAATTGGGATATCAGCACACACAAACTCGTTACGACAACAAATTGGGATATCAGCACACACAAACTCGTTACGACAACAAATTGGGATATCAGCACACACAAACTCGTTACGACAACAAATTGGGATATCAGCACACACAAACTCGTTACGACAACAAATTGGGATATCAGCACACACAAACTCGTTACGACAACAAATTGGGATATCAGCACACACAAACTCGTTACGACAACAAATTATGATATCAGCACACACAAACTCGTTACGACAACAAATTGGGATATCAGCACACACAAACTCGTTACTACAACAAATTATGATATCAGCACACACAAACTCGTTACGACAACAAATTGGGATATCAGCACACACAAACTCGTTACGACAACAAATTATGATATCAGCACACAAACTCGTTACGACAACAAATTGGGAAATCAGCATACACAAACTCCTTACGACAACAAATTGGGATATCAGCACACACAAACTCGTTACGACAACAAATTGGGAAATCAGCATACACAAACTCGTTACGACAACAAATTGGGATATCAGCACACACAAACTCGTTACGACAACAAATTGGGAAATCAGCATACACAAACTCCTTACGACAACAAATTATGATATCAGCACACACAAACTCGTTACGACAACAAATTGGGAAATCAGCATACACAAACTCGTTACGACAACAAATTGGGATATCAGCACACACAAACTCGTTACGACAACAAATTGGGATATCAGCACACACAAACTCGTTACGACAACAAATTGGGATATCAGCACACACAAACTCGTTACGACAACAAATTGGGATATCAGCATACACAAACTTGTTACGACAATAAATTGGGATATCAGCACACACAAACTCGTTACGACAACAAATTGGTTTATCAGCACACACAAACTCGTTACGACAACAAATTGGGATATCAGCACACACAAACTCGTTACGACAACAAATTGGGATATCAGCACACACAAACTCGTTACGACAACAAATTGGGATATCAGCACACACAAACTCGTTACGACAACAAATTATGATATCAGCACACACAAACTCGTTACGACAACAAATTCGGATATCAGCACACACAAACTCGTTACTACAACAAATTATGATATCAGCACACACAAACTCGTTACGACAACAAATTGGGATATCAGCACACACAAACTCGTTACGACAACAAATTATGATATCAGCACACAAACTCGTTACGACAACAAATTGGGAAATCAGCATACACAAACTCCTTACGACAACAAATTGGGATATCAGCACACACAAACTCGTTACGACAACAAATTGGGAAATCAGCATACACAAACTCGTTACGACAACAAATTGGGATATCAGCACACACAAACTCGTTACGACAACAAATTGGGAAATCAGCATACACAAACTCCTTACGACAACAAATTATGATATCAGCACACACAAACTCGTTACGACAACAAATTGGGAAATCAGCATACACAAACTCGTTACGACAACAAATTGGGATATCAGCACACACAAACTCGTTACGACAACAAATTGGGATATCAGCACACACAAACTCGTTACGACAACAAATTGGGATATCAGCACACACAAACTCGTTACGACAACAAATTGGGATATCAGCATACACAAACTTGTTACGACAATAAATTGGGATATCAGCACACACAAACTCGTTACGACAACAAATTATGATATCAGCACACACAAACTCGTTACGACAACAAATTGGGAAATCAGCATACACAAACTCCTTACGACAACAAATAGGGAAATCAGCATACACAAACTCGTTACGACAACAAATTGGGATATCAGCACACACAAACTCGTTACGACAACAAATTGGGATATCAGCACACACAAACTCGTTACGACAACAAATTGGGATATCAGCACACACAAACTCGTTACGACAACAAATTGGGATATCAGCACACACAAACTCGTTACGACAACAAATTGGGATATCAGCATACACAAACTTGTTACGACAATAAATTGGGATATCAGCACACACAAACTCGTTACGACAACAAATTATGATATCAGCACACACAAACTCGTTACGACAACAAATTGGGAAATCAGCATACACAAACTCCTTACGACAACAAATTGGGAAATCAGCATACACAAACTCGTTACGACAACAAATTGGGATATCAGCACACACAAACTCGTTACGACAACAAATTGGGATATCAGCATACACAAACTCGTTACGACAACAAATTGGGATATCAGCACACACAAACACGTTACGACAACAAATTGGTTTATCAGCACACACAAACTCGTTACGACAACAAATTGGGATATCAGCACACACAAACTCGTTACGACAACAAATTGGGATATCAGCACACACAAACTCGTTACGACAACAAATTGGGATATCAGCACACACAAACTCGTTACGACAACAAATTATGATATCAGCACACACAAACTCGTTACGACAACAAATTGGGATATCAGCACACACAAACTCGTTACTACAACAAATTATGATATCAGCACACACAAACTCGTTACGACAACAAATTGGGATATCAGCACACACAAACTCGTTACGACAACAAATTATGATATCAGCACACAAACTCGTTACGACAACAAATTGGGATATCAGCACACACAAACTCGTTACGACAACAAATTATGATATCAGCACACACAAACTCGTTACGACAACAAATTGGGATATCAGCACACACAAACTCGTTACGACAACAAATTATGATATCAGCACACACAAACTCGTTACGACAACAAATTGGGAAATCAGCATACACAAACTCCTTACGACAACAAATTGGGAAATCAGCATACACAAACTCGTTACGACAACAAATTGGGATATCAGCACACACAAACTCGTTACGACAACAAATTGGGATATCAGCACACACAAACTCGTTACGACAACAAATTGGGATATCAGCACACACAAACTCGTTACGACAACAAATTGGGATAACAGCACACACAAACTCGTTACGACAACAAATTGGGATATCAGCATACACAAACTTGTTACGACAATAAATTGGGATATCAGCACACACAAACTCGTTACGACAACAAATTATGATATCAGCACACACAAACTCGTTACGACAACAAATTGGGAAATCAGCATACACAAACTCCTTACGACAACAAATTGGGAAATCAGCATACACAAACTCGTTACGACAACAAATTGGGATATCAGCACACACAAACTCGTTACGACAACAAATTGGGATATCAGCATACACAAACTCGTTACGACAACAAATTGGGATATCAGCACACACAAACTCGTTACGACAACAAATTGGGATATCAGCACACACAAACTCGTTACGACAACAAATTGGGATATCAGCACACACAAACTCGTTACGACAACAAATTGGGATATCAGCACACACAAACTCGTTACGACAACAAATTATGACATCAGCACACACAAACTCGTTACGACAACAAATTGGGATATCAGCACACACAAACTCGTTACGACAACAAATTGGGATATCAGCACACACAAACTCGTTACGACAACAAATTATGATATCAGCACACACAAACTCGTTACGACAACAAATTCGGATATCAGCACACACAAACTCGTTACTACAACAAATTATGATATCAGCACACACAAACTCGTTACGACAACAAATTATGATATCAGCACACAAACTCCTTACGACAACAAATTGGGATATCAGCACACACAAACTCGTTACGACAACAAATTGGGAAATCAGCATACACAAACTCGTTACGACAACAAATTGGGATATCAGCACACACAAACTCGTTACGACAACAAATTGGGAAATCAGCATACACAAACTCCTTACGACAACAAATTATGATATCAGCACACACAAACTCGTTACGACAACAAATTGGGAAATCAGCATACACAAACTCGTTACGACAACAAATTGGGATATCAGCACACACAAACTCGTTACGACAACAAATTGGGATATCAGCACACACAAACTCGTTACGACAACAAATTGGGATATCAGCACACACAAACTCGTTACGACAACAAATTGGGATATCAGCATACACAAACTTGTTACGACAATAAATTGGGATATCAGCACACACAAACTCGTTACGACAACAAATTATGATATCAGCACACACAAACTCGTTACGACAACAAATTGGGAAATCAGCATACACAAACTCCTTACGACAACAAATTGGGAAATCAGCATACACAAACTCGTTACGACAACAAATTGGGATATCAGCACACACAAACTCGTTACGACAATAAATTGGGATATCAGCACACACAAACTCGTTACGACAACAAATTGGGATATCAGCACACACAAACTCGTTACGACAACAAATTGGGATATCAGCACACACAAACTCGTTACGACAACAAATTGGTTTATCAGCACACACAAACTCGTTACGACAACAAATTGGGATATCAGCACACACAAACTCGTTACGACAACAAATTATGATATCAGCACACACAAACTCGTTACGACAACAAATTGGGAAATCAGCATACACAAACTCCTTACGACAACAAATTGGGAAATCAGCATACACAAACTCGTTACGACAACAAATTGGGATATCAGCACACACAAACTCGTTACGACAACAAATTGGGATATCAGCATACACAAACTCGTTACGACAACAAATTGGGATATCAGCACACACAAACTCGTTACGACAACAAATTGGTTTATCAGCACACACAAACTCGTTACGACAACAAATTGGGATATCAGCACACACAAACTCGTTACGACAACAAATTGGGATATCAGCACACACAAACTCGTTACGACAACAAATTGGGATATCAGCACACACAAACTCGTTACGACAACAAATTATGATATCAGCACACAAACTCGTTACGACAACAAATTGGGATATCAGCACACACAAACTCGTTACGACAACAAATTATGATATCAGCACACACAAACTCGTTACGACAACAAATTGGGATATCAGCACACACAAACTCGTTACGACAACAAATTATGATATCAGCACACACAAACTCGTTACGACAACAAATTGGGAAATCAGCATACACAAACTCCTTACGACAACAAATTGGGAAATCAGCATACACAAACTCGTTACGACAACAAATTGGGATATCAGCACACACAAACTCGTTACGACAACAAATTGGGATATCAGCACACACAAACTCGTTACGACAACAAATTGGGATATCAGCACACACAAACTCGTTACGACAACAAATTGGGATATCAGCACACACAAACTCGTTACGACAACAAATTGGGATATCAGCATACACAAACTTGTTACGACAATAAATTGGGATATCAGCACACACAAACTCGTTACGACAACAAATTATGATATCAGCACACACAAACTCGTTACGACAACAAATTGGGAAATCAGCATACACAAACTCCTTACGACAACAAATTGGGAAATCAGCATACACAAACTCGTTACGACAACAAATTGGGATATCAGCACACACAAACTCGTTACGACAACAAATTGGGATATCAGCATACACAAACTCGTTACGACAACAAATTGGGATATCAGCACACACAAACTCGTTACGACAACAAATTGGGATATCAGCACACACAAACTCGTTACGACAACAAATTGGGATATCAGCACACACAAACTCGTTACGACAACAAATTGGGATATCAGCACACACAAACTCGTTACGACAACAAATTATGACATCAGCACACACAAACTCGTTACGACAACAAATTGGGATATCAGCACACACAAACTCGTTACGACAACAAATTATGATATCAGCACACACAAACTCGTTACGACAACAAATTGGGATATCAGCACACACAAACTCGTTACGACAACAAATTATGATATCAGCACACACAAACTCGTTACGACAACAAATTGGGAAATCAGCATACACAAACTCGTTACGACAACAAATTGGGATATCAGCACACACAAACTCGTTACGACAACAAATTATGATATCAGCACACACAAACTCGTTACGACAACAAATTGGGAAATCAGCATACACAAACTCGTTACGACAACAAATTGGGATATCAGCACACACAAACTCGTTACGACAACAAATTATGATATCAGCACACACAAACTCGTTACGACAACAAATTGGGATATCAGCACACACAAACTCGTTACGACAACAAATTATGACATCAGCACACACAAACTCGTTACGACAACAAATTGGGAAATCAGCATACACAAACTCGTTACGACAACAAATTGGGATATCAGCACACACAAACTCGTTACGACAACAAATTGGGATATCAGCACACACAAACTCGTTACGACAACAAATTGGGATATCAGCACACACAAACTCGTTACGACAACAAATTGGGATATCAGCACACACAAACTCGTTACGACAACAAATTGGGATATCAGCATACACAAACTTGTTACGACAATAAATTGGGATATCAGCACACACAAACTCGTTACGACAACAAATTATGATATCAGCACACACAAACTCGTTACGACAACAAATTGGGAAATCAGCATACACAAACTCCTTACGACAACAAATTGGGAAATCAGCATACACAAACTCGTTACGACAACAAATTGGGATATCAGCACACACAAACTCGTTACGACAACAAATTGGGATATCAGCATACACAAACTCGTTACGACAACAAATTGGGATATCAGCACACACAAACTCGTTACGACAACAAATTGGTTTATCAGCACACACAAACTCGTTACGACAACAAATTGGGATATCAGCACACACAAACTCGTTACGACAACAAATTGGGATATCAGCACACACAAACTCGTTACGACAACAAATTGGGATATCAGCACACACAAACTCGTTACGACAACAAATTATGATATCAGCACACAAACTCGTTACGACAACAAATTGGGATATCAGCACACACAAACTCGTTACGACAACAAATTATGATATCAGCACACACAAACTCGTTACGACAACAAATTGGGATATCAGCACACACAAACTCGTTACGACAACAAATTATGATATCAGCACACACAAACTCGTTACGACAACAAATTGGGAAATCAGCATACACAAACTCCTTACGACAACAAATTGGGAAATCAGCATACACAAACTCGTTACGACAACAAATTGGGATATCAGCACACACAAACTCGTTACGACAACAAATTGGGATATCAGCACACACAAACTCGTTACGACAACAAATTGGGATATCAGCATACACAAACTCGTTACGACAACAAATTGGGATATCAGCACACACAAACTCGTTACGACAACAAATTGGGATATCAGCATACACAAACTTGTTACGACAATAAATTGGGATATCAGCACACACAAACTCGTTACGACAACAAATTATGATATCAGCACACACAAACTCGTTACGACATCAAATTGGGAAATCAGCATACACAAACTCCTTACGACAACAAATTGGGAAATCAGCATACACAAACTCGTTACGACAACAAATTGGGATATCAGCACACACAAACTCGTTACGACAACAAATTGGGATATCAGCATACACAAACTCGTTACGACAACAAATTGGGATATCAGCACACACAAACTCGTTACGACAACAAATTGGGATATCAGCACACACAAACTCGTTACGACAACAAATTGGGATATCAGCACACACAAACTCGTTACGACAACAAATTGGGATATCAGCACACACAAACTCGTTACGACAACAAATTATGACATCAGCACACACAAACTCGTTACGACAACAAATTGGGATATCAGCACACACAAACTCGTTACGACAACAAATTATGATATCAGCACACACAAACTCGTTACGACAACAAATTGGGATATCAGCACACACAA
Source organism: Troides aeacus (assembly GCA_033220335.2). NCBI lineage: Eukaryota > Metazoa > Arthropoda > Insecta > Lepidoptera > Papilionidae > Troides > Troides aeacus. The sequence goes on from CM067278.1 coordinate 12,452,523, forward strand.
ACTCGTTACGACAACAAATTATGATATCAGCACACACAAACTCGTTACGACAACAAATTGGGATATCAGCACACACAAACTCGTTACGACAACAAATTATGATATCAGCACACACAAACTCGTTACGACAACAAATTGGGATATCAGCACACACAAACTCGTTACGACAACAAATTGGGATATCAGCACACACAAACTCGTTACGACAACAAATTGGGATATCAGCACACACAAACTCGTTACGACAACAAATTGGGATATCAGCACACACAAACTCGTTACGACAACAAATTGGGATATCAGCACACACAAACTCGTTACGACAACAAATTATGATATCAGCACACACAAACTCGTTACGACAACAAATTGGGATATCAGCACACACAAACTCGTTACGACAACAAATTATGATATCAGCACACACAAACTCGTTACGACAACAAATTGGGATATCAGCACACACAAACTCGTTACGACAACAAATTGGGATATCAGCACACACAAACTCGTTACGACAACAAATTGGGATATCAGCACACACAAACTCGTTACGACAACAAATTATGATATCAGCACACACAAACTCGTTACGACAACAAATTGGGATATCAGCACACACAAACTCGTTACGACAACAAATTATGATATCAGCACACACAAACTCGTTACGACAACAAATTGGGATATCAGCACACACAAACTCGTTACGACAACAAATTATGATATCAGCACACACAAACTCGTTACGACAACAAATTGGGATATCAGCACACACAAACTCGTTACGACAACAAATTATGATATCAGCACACACAAACTCGTTACGACAACAAATTGGGATATCAGCACACACAAACTCGTTACGACAACAAATTGGGATATCAGCACACACAAACTCGTTACGACAACAAATTGGGATATCAGCACACACAAACTCGTTACGACAACAAATTATGATATCAGCACACACAAACTCGTTACGACAACAAATTGGGATATCAGCACACACAAACTCGTTACGACAACAAATTATGATATCAGCACACACAAACTCGTTACGACAACAAATTGGGATATCAGCACACACAAACTCGTTACGACAACAAATTGGGATATCAGCACACACAAACTCGTTACGACAACGAACTCAATTCATGTATGATAAGGAAGGGCGGTGTCTCCTGGCGCAGGCGTTGTTGTGCCTAAAAGGAGATACCAATAATTAATACGTAACAATAACTATGCAATGTACGTTGTCAAATAAATGATTTTTGATTTTTTGATTTTGATTTTGACATTTATGTATCACACTGACACTATGCGATTATTTTGATATCCTTTGACAAGTTATTGTTAACCTCTCCTTGAGTATCAAGTAGCATTAAAAAGGTCCACTTGACAGTTTGTGTTCGTCACCGCGTTGAGGTCGTCACAGTCACAGGTACAGACACGACACGTCGCGTAGCCAGTTAGAACAATGTCGACCATCCGTGTATCGTACGATGAACATAGTCGTGTGATTATTTTATTTACATGTAATAATAAATATTACATGCTTAGTTTATATATATGACAATATGTATTTCATGTTATTGGTTTTATTATTTGTTAAATTATGAAATCGTCTCCCGCGCTTCTCCCTCAACGTTTAAAAGGAAGTTGAAAAACCTGTTACGATATACAAATTAGTTTTTTTTTTTTTTTTTTATTTTTTTTTTATATAGTCACGCCTTTTTCCCAGTAGGGGTAGGCAGAGGTGAATAAACCACCCACGTTTCGCCAGATGTGGTCAGATTAGGTCCCATGTAACAGGGGGCGAGCCTGTTGCCACTTTATTGGGACCACCACACACACACACACACAAAGATGATATCAGTGTGCGGGTTTCCTCACGATGTTTTCCTTCACCGTTTTTGTATCTCGCTGTTGTAACTAAAGTTCACAAATGTACATAACTTAAATATTAAGTCATCGGTACATGCCGAGGTTTGAACCCGCGACCTTCGGAATGAAAGCCGCCCGCTCTAACCATTAGGCCAGCGAGCTACTGTAATATATCATATATATTACATATAATGTACATTGTTTATATCGCATTTAAAGTTTTGGTTTAAACATTATACACTGGCGGCAGGTCTCTGATTCTGGAGATTGTAGCAGTTGATACCACAGCAGCGATCATTGCAGCCGACAAACAGTACTGTGCAAACATTGCTGTGTTCCGGTTTTAAGGGAGTTGTAAGTAGTGTACTACTGGGTTAACGACACTCAACATCTTGTCTCTCAGGCGACGAGCACAATGCGGTGTTGTGTATATCATCCCAACTAGCACTACGTTACGTTATGGGCGGGCGTATCACTTTACCATCAGGCGAACGTCTTGCTCGTCTTATAGCTTAATCGAATATGAAAATTTTAGATCACCGCCTGGTGATAAGTACCTAAACTGCTAGGTAGGATGTATACTCGAGATATTAGGTATCAGATAAAGCTGAGCTATGCTACACGATATCTACGACAGCGATATCTGGGAAATCCATCTGCATGATGTAGTTTTACAACGTACTTTCGTTATTAACAGTTATTTTTGTTCCTAAATATTCTCGATACAAGACAGGATGTGATAACAGTGTACAGCTCAATTGTTTACTATTTCGTAATCAGGTTACGTAAACGGGTTATTTATAAATGTTTGTTCCCCTTGTGTTGCAGTCACGCCTGGCTATACAATTGGAGCGGAAAGGGAATAACTGTACATAAATCACGGGGACACAATCCAATTTTGGACTTGAAGTAAACAAATAAATACCGAACTTTTCTAATACCGCGTAAAACTTACAAACATTTTGTTTTATTTGTAAGGAAGCACAGCACCGACTGCACAATCGCAAGGTGCCGGAATATGGCTCAATTCATTACCAGCGACATCATAACGATGCTCCGCTAGTTGTGATGGTAACACTAAGCGACATTTTTTTATTTGGCGTTGCGATGTGACAAGAGAGACGTTCAACTGATTACACACACAGCAGCACAACGCGCTTGTCGTCCCCTGCCGCAAGCGCAAGCGAGCGGTACCCGTCGGTGGCAGGTCTCGGCGCTGGTTTGGTGGGTGCTGCCGTGACGCACATCGTCGCAAGCGGGAATGCTACCAAGCTTGGGCTAGGGCAAAGGCCGCTAAGGATGTAAACTCTGACTCACTCAAGAAGAAGTACAACTCTGCTTCCAGGTTCTTTAAGAGGCAAATTGCATTGGCAAAGTCGAATTACGTTGGGAGAATTGGCGAGAGACTAGCACGGCTGCCATCTGGCTCTCGTGCGTTCTGGTCTCTCGCCAAGGCTGTCCAGGGTAATTTCTGTCGGTCGACACTTCCACCTTTGCGCGGGGAGGATGGTTCATTGGCCTATTCCGCAAGGGAGAAAGCCGATCTTCTTGGCTCTATTTTTGCGGAAAACTCGACTTTTGACGACAGGGGGAACACTCCTCCTACCATCCCGAGGTGTGAAACCACAATGGCGGACGTCCGCTTCACACAGTGTGCTGTGCGGAAAGCACTATTCTCCCTGGATGTCAACAAGTCGTGTGGGCCCGATGGAGTATCTCCTATTGTGCTGAAGGTGTGTGCTCCAGAGCTAGCACCGGTTTTAACGCGCTTATTCAGACACTCTTATGTCCCCGGCGTTGTCCCACATCATGGAAGACGGCTCTAGTACACCCGATCCCTAAAAAAGGCGCCCGCTCAGATCCGTCCAACTACAGGCCTATCGCTATCACCTCCTTACTCTCCAAAATTATGGAATCCATAATCAACCGCCAGCTCATGGGCTACCTGGAAGAGCACCAGCTGATCAGCGACCGCCAATATGGCTTCTGCAAAGGCCGATCAGCTGGTGATCTTCTGGCTTTACTAACTCACCGATGGGCGCAGGCGGTTGAAAGTAGGGGTGAGGCACTAGGCGTTAGTTTGGACATAGCGAAAGACTTCGATCGGGTTTGGCATAAAGCCTTACTATCGAAGCTTCCTTCCTTTGGGCTTCCTGAGAGACTTTGTAGGTGGATCGGCAGTTTCCTTGCGGAACGGACAGGTAAAGTCGTCGTAGAGGGCTCATGCTCGGACCCCCGTACCGTAAATGCTGGTGTTCCCTAAGGCTGCATGTTATCCCCGACATTGTTCATTCTGCATATTAATGATTTGTTGCATACTAGTGGCATTCATTGCTATGCGGATGACAGTACCGTGGATGCACTGTATTTCGGCCGCAGCAATATCTCTCGGGATCACGTCGATGAGTGTCGGAACAAACTTGTGTCTGAAATCGAATCATCCCTTGTGAAGATTTCCGATTGGGGGGGACTAAATCTAGTCAACTTTAACTCTTCTAAGACTCAAGTTTGCGCGTTCACCGCTAAAAAAGCCCCCTTTGTCGCATCGCCACTCTTCGGAAACACTCACCTTTGTGCCAAGCCAAACATTGGCATTCTGGGCGTGGACATTTCGAGTGTTGTCCAGTTTGGCGGTCATTTGGAGAGCAAGGCTAAAATGGCCACCAAAAAACTCGGAAAAAACAGTACTTCAAGCCGGCTCACCGCCTTAAACTGCATAAAGCGCAGGTGCGGCCTCACATGGAGTATTGTTGCTACCTTTGGGCCGGGGCTCCGGGTTATTAGCTATCTCCATTTGACCGAATCCAACGTAGGGCATCTCGGATTGTCGACGATCGTGAACTTGCCGATCGGCTAGATCCTTTGGTACTGCGTAGGGATCTATCTTCCCTATGCATACTTTACAGAATTTACAATGGGGAGTGTTCCGAGGAGTTGTTCAATTAAATAGAAGCCAGCCGGATCAGGTGCGTTGCCCATGACGCCCTGATCCGGCGGTGGGAGACGGAGTTAGGTAACCCTGCCGCCGGCCGGGACACGGTGGAGGCCATCAGGCCCCACCTGTCCCGGTGGATGAGCCGGCGGTACGGGGCCTTGACGTTCCACCTGGTGCAGGTGTTGACAGGCCATGAATGTTTCGGCAAGTACCTGCACCAGGTGGCTCGTAGAGAGATGACGCAAGAATGCGTCGAGTGTGGTGCGCCGATTGACACGGCGCACCACACTCTGGCGGAGTGCCCGGCATGGGGGCCGCAACGCCACTCCCTCGTCGTGCAAGTCGGCAGTGACCTCTCGCTGCCGACTGTAATCGATCGTATGTTGAGCAGCGAGAGGTCTTGGAAGGCGGTGGCCTCCTTCTGCGGCGCAGTGATGCGTCAGAAGGAGGCCGCCGAGCGCACGAGGGAGGCCGACGCCGCTGCCGCACCTTGCAGGCGGCGGCGGGCCGGCGGGAGAGCGCGGCGGCAGAACCACGCCGTCCGCTTCCTCCCGCCGTGAGCGACGGGCCCCTAGCCGGGCACGGAGTGAGGAGGCCTTCGGGCCGTTAGGCGTGGCCCTATGGGTCTTTTGTCGTGTTTCCCCTGGGGGTGCGTCCTCTGGGGGAGTCTTGGTTTTTGTCCCCCCTCCCTCGTCGAAGTGGGGGGGGGGGAGTCTGGAGGGAGGAGGCCGCCGCCCAATTCCTTCACGGGAGGGCGGCGGCCGGGCGTGCGCTCTGTCTTGGGCGCGCGCGGTCGTCTGTGGGGTCGGGGGGCCCCAACGTGCCGGTCCCGCGAGGGGCCGGTACGGGACGGCAGGTGGGTGCCTTTGCTCCCCGCGGGCACCCACCAGGAGGAGTTTTATACGCGGAGGCGCCCGGAGAGTTGCTTGACTGAAACCCGGGCGTCTCCAGTATGCATATGGCGGGACAAGCGGTGGTGGTTTTAGTGGGTATGGGGGTCACGCACAACATCTCAGTGGCCCCGAGCCCCACATAACCCGGCGTCCCCCCCTCCTGAAAAGGACGCTGGGTATGCGATAACAGTATTTCCACCACCGATATAAAAAAAAAACCAAAAAAAAAAAAAAAGGTTACTCTCTGACTGAAGTTGATGTACCCCTCAGCCCGGATTTGGCCTTCCATACCGATGATTTTATGTCGTAATTTGTAAATCTTACAAGAATTGGTCGGTGCTGGTCCTTCTTGGGCACACCAATTCTGTGACAAACTCCTTTTTTTTTTTTTTTTTTTTTTTTTGATATCGGTGGTGGAAATGCTGTTAACGCATACCCAGCGTCCTTTTCAAGGGGGGGGACGCCGGGTTATGTGGGGCTCGGGGCCACTGAGATGTTGTGCGTGACCCCCATACCCACTAAAACCACCACCGCTTGTCCCGCCACACGCATACTGGAGACGCCCGGGTTTCAGCCAAGCAACTCTCCGGGCGCCTCCGCGTATAAAACTCCTCTTGGTGGGTGCCCGCGGGGAGCAAAGGCACCCACCTGCCGTCCCGTACCGGCCCCTCGCGGGACCGGCACGTTGGGGCCCCCCGACCCCACAGACGACCGCGCGCGCCCACGACGGAGCGCATGCCCGGCCGCCGCCCTCCCGTGAAGGAATTGGGCGGCGGCCTCCTCCCTCCAGACTCCCCCCCTCGTCGAAGTGGGAGGGGGGGACAAAAACCAAGACTCCCCCGGGGGACGCACCCCCAGGGGAAACACGACAAAAGGCCCAAAGGGCCACGCCCAACGGCCCGAACGCCCCCTCACACCGTGCCCGGCTAGGGGCCCATCGCTCACGGCAGGAGGAAGCGGACGGCGTGGTTCTGCCGCCGCGCTCTCCCGCCGGCCCGCCGCCGCCTGCAAGGTGCGGCAGCGGCGTCGGCCTCCCTCGTGCGCTCGGCGGCCTCCTTCTGACGCATCACTGCGCCGCAGAAGGAGGCTACCGCCCTCCAAGACCTCTCGCTGCTCAACATACGATCGATTACAGTCGGCAGCGAGAGGTCACTGCCGACTTGCGCGACGAGGGCGTGGCGTTGCGGCCCCCATGCCGGGCACTCCGCCAGAGTGTGGTGCGCCGTGTCAATCGGCGCACCACACTCGACGCATTCCTGCGTCATCTCTCTACGAGCCACCTGGTGCAGGTACTTGCCGAAACACCCATGGCCTGTCAGCACCTGCACCAGGTGGAACGTCAAGGCCCCGTACCGCCGGCTCATCCACCGGGACAGGTGGGGCCTGATGGCCTCCACCGTGTCCCGGCCGGCGGCAGGGTTACCTAACTCCGTCTCCCACCGCCGGATCAGGGCGTCATGGGCAACGCGCCTGATCCGGCGGACCGTGGCCGGGTCCGGCCGACGCTCTCCGGCATCCCGCAGGAAGAGGTACACTTCCGCGAGCGACTGCGCCTGTAGATGCCAAGGCGCATCGCCCGCGAGAAGCGTACCCGCCGTCCAGGACACCGTACGGTACGCCCGACAGGCTCGGTTCGCCAGGATACGTTGGGCCCTCTTCAACACGGGCCCGTTCCTGGCGGTCTCGCACCTATCCACCCATACGGGCGCTCCGTACAGTGCCATACTCCGCAGGATGCCAGAGTATAGGTGCCGACACAAATGACCCGGCCCCCCGACATTGGGCAGCAATCTGCCCAGTGCAGCGGCGGTGGCGGTGAGCTTCGGGAGAAGCCGTTCGAAGTGCTCCCCGAAGCTCCATCGCCCGTCCAGAGTGAGCCCTAAATACTTGAGGGCTCCCCGCACTGGGACCCTCTCGCCCCGGACGGGGATGATCGCGCCCCGGGGTGGACCCCTGCGGGGTCCGTGGAAGAGGAGGGCCTCCGTCTTCGTGACGGAGACCCTCAGACCCAGCTGCTCGATCCGGTCCACCACCAGCGACGTGCTAGTGGCGGCCAGACGAGCAGCCTCGTCGTAACTCCTCCCCCGGGCCGAGACGAGGGTGTCGTCCGCGTAGCATAGTACCCTCGTCCCGGGGAGGACCGGCTGCCGCAGCAGCCAGTCGTACGCGAGGTTCCACAGCAAGGGGCCCAAGACCGACCCCTGTGGAACCCCGCTCTCCACGCGCCGCCGATGTAATTCGCCGCTGCCATCAACCCAGACGATCGTCCTGTCCTTGAGGTACGCCCCCAACAGCCCGACCATGTAGGGGGGGAGCCGGAAAAACTCCAGCGCCCCCCTGATCGTCGCGAATGGCAGGCTGTTGAAGGCGTTCTCGATATCTAAGGACACCCCCAGGACCACCTCGCCGTCACCGAAGGCCTCCAGACAGAGGCCCTTCAGGTCGAGCAGGGCGTCCAACGTGGATCGCCCTGCCCGAAATCCGTACTGGGCCTCATGGAGGCCCGGTCCCACCTCGGCGAGGTGCGTGACAAACTCCTAAGCTAGCAGTAGTTAAGTCTTTTACTTTCATTTTGTGGACTGTGCTTTCTATAATTGTTTTGCAGTTTCCTTTAGTCTCAGGTATGCCCAAGAAAATGAGGGCCTTACGACGGTGTCGAGTCTCCATAACGTCGAGTAAGTTAGAGCATTCATTATAAAGTATAAAGGGTAGCAGGTACTTTCTTCTTAGAAAACGTAATAAGTAATGTTTATTGACTGTAAATTAAAGCAGAGAGACTTAGGTAGCTTATTTCTTTATATAAAAGTATTAACATAAAGTTAAATATAAACAAGTAAGAGTGTATCCTATAACCCAATAAAAAAAACTATTTATGTTATTTACAAAAGCATAGTGTTAATATAAATCCAAAGGACAAAGTACAAAACCCCATTTACTGGTGTCCGGTAGCGAAGTGGCAGTGGTGGTGGTGGTAGTAGTAGGCTGTGGCAGGACTCTGTGATGGGGACCGTTTAGGTAGTTAGGCCGCGCGCGACACTTGACGTCGCGTGACCCGCTTGCTTCTTCAGTTCTATAAATATTATCCATGCATTCAATTGAAACAATGAGTGGCACTTGCATGAAATTAATTAGATTTCATGGCAAAGTGATTGTGTTCCGAAATCTAATCTTTGCAGCTCGGACAGCTCTGCGGCCGTCACCAGCTCACACGAGCCGGAGCTCGCGTCCTGACGTCAGCTTACCTGTTTCAATTCATTGGTCTAGACCACCACCCCCAATTTTAAATTCACCCTTTATAAAAACATCGCTAATGTCGACTTCGAGTATTCAGGGCGATTCAGCATTTTTCTACAACATATATTTATATATGTATAAACGTGTAAGTGGGCAGCGTTCGGGAAGCTACGCAGCGTCTTTTCGTCTCAGGTACCGCAATGTCTGAAGACAAAAGTCTTCAAATCGTGCGTGTTGCCAGTGTTTACATACGGATCCGAGACGTGGCCCCTTACTGTCGGCCTTATAACAAGGCTGAAAGTCACCCAAAGGGCAATGGAGAGGGCTATGCTCGGAGTTTCTCTGCGCGATCACATCAGAAATGTGGAGATCCGCCGAAGAATTAAGGTCGCCGACATAGCTCAAAAGATTGCTAGACTTAAGTGGCAGTGGGCAAGGCACATTGCTCAAAGGACTGACGGCCGATGTGGCAGTAAGGTCTTCGAGTGGCGCCCGCGTACCGGTAGACGTAGTGTTGGGAGCCCTTCCACAAGGTGGACCGACGATCTGGTGAGAATCGCGGGAATCCACTGGATGCGAGCAACGTGGGACCTATCGATGTGGGGATCTTTGGGGGAGGCCTATGTCCAGTAGTGGACGTCTGTTGGCTGATGATGATACGTGTAAGAGAATGAGTGCGTGCGTGCGTGCGTGCGTGCTGTGTGTGTGTGCGATATACAAAGGTAACATTTGCATGTGAACATAGAATGCACGCAACTCGTTGACACGACTCGATATTTACCCGCGCACCTGACTGTATGCGCGCGGTAAACATGCAATACTTGTTTTTCGTTTTTTACGTGAACCAGCTCGACCTCGGCCCTGCCGCAGCCCGCGAGCAGTGCGCCCGCGAGCCGCGCGCCCGCGAGCAGCGCGCCCGCGGGACAAGGTCAGCCGCTGCTTGTGTGTAGATAAGTGAATACATTTCCAAGATAATATTGTGATACGGTGTCTACGGCTGTGATTCGCGCGGCCGCGCTGCCGCATGGACGGTTGGTTCCTGATACATAAAGAAATATTTTCTATTCTCCGCGGTCGGGTAAGTTTGTACGAGTGGTGCGGCAGAACGGCAGTACGGGAGTACGGGAGTACGCGAGTACGGGAGTACGCGAGTACGGGAGTACGGGAGTACGGGAGTACGCGAGTACGGCAGTACGGGAGTACGGCATTACAGTAGTATGGGTGTACGCTCGCGGGCAGTGCCAATTTGAACACGGTGTTAAATATGTTCACAGGTTTAATTGGAAACAGAGCTGTAAATTACAGCATCCTTGATTAAAGGTGATACAGTAGTGTATGCTGCACACACAGTGCAGGCGGAAGCGGATCGAATCGCTTTCCATGTTTATACACATAAATGCGCCTGTCAAAAGATTCACTTATAAATGCAGCAGTAACTATAATTAGGCTATTTTAGCTCGAGAATACCAGACCCGCGACTCCTGAGTCTGATGAAGCTACAATAGTTGTTAATAAACCTTGCAGCGCAAACTCTCATAAAATATAACTAGGCTTTACAGTTTGTATGTAAAATTAATAACAGGAATGTCTATATGTTTGTATAAATTCACCATTTGTAGCAGCGAACCGGTCGGCAGGTTTCAGCAGCTCAACCAGTTTTTCATTAGTTTTTTCGGCATTAATACATCAATTACTAGAAACTGATTGTATTTTGTTGTTATGAATAAATGGTAACAAACCGCTTCCGCTTGTACGTTGTAAGCATTACGCGGCGCACCGCACACATCGCGCCGACCCGTGTTTCCGTGACGGGCGAGCGCGGGCGAGCGCGGGCGAGCGCGGGCGAGCGCGGGCGCACCCCAGTCAAGAGGCGCCAAATTAAACACTTCTACACCAGTCGCGCGCCGCAACACGCCGCAGCACGCAGTCGCACGCCGCAGCACGTCGCAACACGCCGCAGCACGCCGCAGCACGTCGCAGCACGCCGCAGCACGCCGCAGCACTCCGGGGCTCGCCACGCTCGCAGGACTCGTCTGTTGTCCCAATTGTCGTCAACGCGGTAGGAATCAGTGCATAATGCTTGACGCAGTGCAACGGCGTTCACTCCCGGCCGGCCCTCGACCTGTTCAACTGGTTCGTTGGTTCTGCCGAAATTGAAAAGGATCAGTAAATGCAATAAACTTAAACGTTTTAAATATATACCGAAATAATCAAAGATATTGTTAATATAGGCTTTGGTTCCTTTCGGAGATTTTTTAAAACATAATAATAAATAAATATATTTTTATAGTAGTTGTTTAGCGGAGCTAAGGCACAATTCCTCCTCAAATAGTATCCTTGAGAGAGGCCTACGCCGAAGTCCGGGTGTTAACCGGCTAATAAGATGATAAGAAAAAGAAACGGTTGCTGTTCCCTGTCTGCTTTGCCAGCTGTAACGGCCCCGCAACTCGTTTGGGCAAAGAATTTTATAAAATCCGTTCTTAGCTGACCAATACTTATCAAAAGCAATATGCTTACCAAATTACAATTCCCTCGGCCGTATGTCTTCAGAGATACCGCGCGTATGTGCAAACCTCTTATGTATATATGCATAAAGATAGTGAATTTATTTAATTAATTACAGTTTGTATATAGTAGTATGTATGTAGTGCTTATCGCTGAGCAAATAGCATCGCACCGACGGTCTAAAGTAATTTAAAGTTTACCGTAGGTCGGGTGTGAGCGCGCCCGAGGCCGGCACCCTGCGAGCCCTCTCACTGTCTCAGTCTACAGCTTGCTCAGCTCAGGCTACAGGCTACAGCCAGGTAACTTACCACTTGTTACAACACTTGTTTAATAAAAGATAACACAGGGGATTGTTCCCAAACTAAATTCTGTGGATGGAATCGGATACAAACCTACCGGGGTGGCCCACATTTAGCAGTGGATGACAATAGGCTGAGATGATGATGACGATGATGAAAAATAATTTTAGCGATTTTTATGCGAGATTTAACATAGTGAGCTTCCGACAATGTTGATATAACTATAAGTTGAGCACGAGTTATATAAAATGAAAATTCGCCATCGTTTGTATAAAGGTGCAACGTGTTTTGATCTGAAACTAGCGGCGGTCGCCGCACTTCCGTTGTTGACTGAATTATTCATTAAACCTAGCTGGTGAAACGGCGTTTCGTAGCTCGTTTCACAGACCCATTGTTGAGATCCGGCCAAGTTGCTCGCGAGTGTGTCGCGCCGCACCGCGCCGCACCGCGCCGCACCGCGCCGCACGCGCGTTTTGCACCGGCCGGCCGCCGCTAGTGCGTTTGCATGTCCTATTCTGTTCGTTTACGTTTCTGTGTCGGTCTTTTCACATTTAAAGCATATCCTGGAGTTCATTGCAACAGAACTTGTTCATTACGCGATGTCGCCGGTGCAACGGAAATACCAAGAGAAATGTTAATTGCAAAATGAATCATTCGTAAAGGTTACATTTTAAATGTGAAACGGGTAAAATTGCAAATTTCGTAGTTATCGCATCGACTGTGTGACTTTTGCAATGCATCTTCACGTGAGCCAGGACAGTAGAGGGTGGGTAGGGGGGGATAGTGGTTTAGTCTGACGCGGAATGCATACATTTCTAATTGCAATCCATTACTGTTGCTTATAACTATTACACCTGTATATTTGTTGACAGGCGATTGCGATGGACGGGGTTGCGGCAGTGGCTGAGATTAGGCAGGTGCAGGGAGCCCTAAGCCTGCTGTCCACGCTGCAGCTGACTGCGTATTTGTACACTCAACAATGCACGCTCAGCGGTCGGTGCTCACTTTAAACCATAGCAATCTGAATTACATAATACACGGCAAAGTGTCCCGCCGGCCGCCCGGCCGCACGGTGACACGGTAACACGGTGACACGGTGACACGGTGACACGAACGCAACACAAAATATACGATCTGGTGAGAGTCGCGGGAACCCACTGGAAGCGGACGTGGAGACATATCGGGGAGGCCTGTGTCCAGCAGTGGAAGTCTATCGACTGATGATGTTGTGTTCATTTATCACCATCATCATCAGCCAATAGACGTCTACTACTGAACATAGGGCTGTCCAAAGATCATCACATACAGTCAGCATGGACTTTAGTACCGCTAGGCACTAGGGGATGTCGTCTGTAAAGGTTTATAGTGGGGATTTAGGCCATATCCCACCACGTTGGTCTAATGCGGGTTGGCGGGAGTCAAAGCCGCGTTTGTTGATTAGCAGGGTGCGCCACGAGCAGGTGAGGTTGGCTCGGGTCCCGTAAGTTGTAGTGTGGGACTCCTTACATGCCCGTGTTCATTGATAGCGGGAAACATGATTAGTACAATTTAATGAACGCTTGTATCATACCCAGCAAGGTGACCAAGTGTTGCAGGTGAACATATGTACTTACTTATAAATGCAGCAGACTTACAGTGACATAGTAAACACGCGCCGGAGGGACACGTTCTACGCGGTGCAGCCCCTACGCACGGACAGGAACGGAGTTGGGCCTGCTGCGGAACAGAATTGACAGATGGAAGGAGAAGGAAGTGCATGCGTGTCCTAAATAATTTCTTCTTTATGAATATTTAGATGGCGGATGTTTCGATTTCATCGTGGCCGGCGGCGGGACGGCCGGGAGCGTGTTGGCAAACAGGCTCACAGAAAACTCACAAGTGTCGGTGCTGCTGATCGAAGCGGGGGGGGACCCTCCCATAGAGTCGATGGTTAGGTTTCAGCTGTATATACCTCGTCGTCGAGTGACGTTACGTGACTTTAGAAATTTAATAAAATATTTGTTATCTATTATAAAAAATTGTAATATTGGATATGGATGGATATATAAAAAAAACCTCATATGAACCCCTACAAGTGTGGAAATCTTTGGGGGAGGTCTATGTATAGCAGTGGACGTCTATCGGCTAATGATGATGATGATGATGATTATGAAAAAAAATATGTTTAATCGCTTAGACGCTGGACGAACCCGCTGTCTCATGTCTTTGTCGCTTTGTTCGACATGACCGATACATTATTGGTGTCCAGTCGCAGGTACCAGTGCAGAACTTTGCAACAGTTTCCAGGTCTGTTCGCGTACATGGCGGGGGGTCACGTCGACCACAACTACACGTCGGAGGACGATCACAGAACACAGCAGTGTCACAGGAACCGCGTCTCCAACTTGACCAGCGGCTACATGCTCGGCGGCAGCAGCAGTCTCAACTACATGTTTTACGTCAGAGGTAACCCACACGATTACGACGTCTGGGCGACCGCCGCCAAAGATAGGACTTGGAGCTGGGAAGGTGTGTTACCTTACTTTATTAAAAGCGAAAGGCTAGAAGACCCGATCCTCTTGCACTCACCGTATAGTGTTTATCACGGCACCGATGGATATTTGGGCGTCACGAGGGAGTATCGGAGAGAAACTGAAAAGTATTTGGAAGCAGCTGGCGAGTTGGGCCACAAAGTTCTCTTGGATATAAACGGAGACTGTCAACTAGGGTTCACTAACCAGCTGTATACAATAGCTGACGGGGTGCGCCAGAGCACGGCACACTCTTTCTTATCCCCGGTTAAACATCGTAAAAATTTATTTATCCTTAAAAATACTAAAGTACTCCAAATAATATTTGACGAAAATAACAACGCCGTGGGGGTGAGCGCGAGGACGCAGGCCGGCCAGGATGTGACGTTCAGCGCGAGGCGGGAGGTGGTCCTGTCGGCGGGCACGTTCGGCAGCGCACAACTGTTAATGTTGTCGGGGATTGGGCCGAGGCAGCATCTGGAGGAAATGGGAATACCGGTCCGGAGCGATTTACCAGTCGGTATGAATTATCAGGACCATGTAATTGTGACAATTTCGATTAAAATGGAAGAGTCAAACGCATCTCCCGTGCCCCCTGATCAGCATTTCTTTCCATTGCCTACGTCTACTGGTTATGTCGCATTGGATAAACGTCAACAGTATCCTGATTACCAAGTGGTACAGTTCGTGGTTCCTAATGATTCCGATATGCCTTTGAACCTTTGCGCTTTTAACTTCTGGCTCGATTTTGATATATGTCAACATCTTCACAATGCTGGAAAAGGCAGAAACACTTTATTATCCATGTTGAGCATTCTACACCCGAAGTCACGCGGGAGGGTGTTACTGCGTAGCAGAAATATTGAAGATCCTTTGATGACGTACACGGGCATGTTCACGGATGAGCGGGATCTGGACGACATGGTGAGATATATTGAAGATTACGTCCGAATCGTGAACACGACGTACTTCAAGAGCGTCGGCGCCGAGATAGTCGAGTTGAAGCTGCCGATGTGCGCGGGGCTGAAAGCGTGGAGCGCGGCGTACTGGCGGTGCTACGCGCGGTGCATGATGAACACGATGTTCCACTACAGCGGCACGTGCGCGCTGGGCGCGGTGGTGGACGCGCGGCTGCGCGTGCGCGGCGCGCGCCGGCTGCGCGTGGCGGACGCGAGCGTCGTGCCCGCGCTGCCCGGCGGCAACACCAACGCGCCCGTCCTCATGCTGGCCGAGAAGGCGGCCGATTACATTAAACAGGATAACAATCTGAACGTTTGAAAGCGATGCGTCGTGTGGACGGCGCTCACTCCACCTTTCCAACGCACCTGTATCGTTTTCAGACAATGTCTTTCAAAGGTATCTATGTATATAATGTGTGTAGCTAATTAAATTATTAGGGTAAATTATGCGTTTTGTTGTGTACACATCCGAAACAGCACCTACATGTTATCGAGAGTAGTTTGTTACCACTTAATTGTTCGGTTGCAACGTCACCGTCTGACCTAGAGGGTCTAAGCTGTAACACGCAAATAACGTAACATTGTTCGTTGTTTACTAAACAGCGAGTAAGTACAAGCAATACAATACCGACACTATTTGACCACCAACTGGGCGCACGAGCTGGGCGTTGCGAGGATGTTCAGCAAACGTGCCGACACGGCCTCCGCCGGAGGAAAATTATATTAGACTCTGAGAAACTATTATAAAAGATAATATGGGAAAGGTTTATAGAGTTAGCTATTTTTGGAGTAATTATAAAGTTAAAAGCTGTAATTTTAAGTTAAATTGTTAGGAAGGGGGGTAGAGAGTATGTGGGTACAACTTTTTCTGAAAACTGATCCGTAATAAGTAAAAAGTCACCGATGGTTCCGGTAATGGGAATTTATAGATTGCCCCCAAACATTAGTGTTAAGGGGGCAGTAGCTGGTGAACTTTGATAACTAAACTAGATAGTACTGCTATTAGCCTAACCAGCGCTACGTTGTTATTGGCGGGCGTATTGCGCACTTACCATCAGGTTAGGAAAGGTGTCGCTGATCGCGACGCTCTGTGGAATAAAGTAGACACGTATGTTAGGCTGTCCGTGCGCATGCGCTAAGCCTTTGTTTATGAGTAGTACAAATTCATTTAAAAATAAATGTTACTTGTTTTACGTATGTGTAAGTATTTATTTATAACATCTTTAACCCTGACTACTGTTAAAAATAGCTATCATTCGGGTGGCGCGATTTGGTAACAAACCGTTTTTTACAATTGAAGCACATCATGTAACACGTGGGCCGCATCCTCGCGGCGGAGTACATCGGCGGACACGCTCGTTCGCGTGAACTGTTTGTGGCCGATCTGAACGGAGCAATCTCACGATACATCTCGCATCACCGTCAGACATAATTGACTTTAAAAAGGGGTTATTAGATTCTGCGCTTGTTTCATAATAAACGTATTGGTTTGATTGAAGGTCGACAGAGGCAGCGCCGCGCGGTTCCTTTGGTGTTCCCGTTTTTCTATCGAATGTTATATTCCCACTTGTTTATATGATTACAGCTGCTACACCTCTGTTACTACACTGGTTTTATCCATTCACTTTTCTCGGCGACTCCTCTGTGTGCGACTACAGTAACTTTTATTTTTGTTATTCAATATTTTTACAATTTTTTCCACAACTGAACACCATTATGATATATTTTGTCAATATAATGAGATATATCTAGACAAATGTGACGAGTGGATCGACGTTGCGCCACTAGAAATTAAATTCAAACTTTCTTAGTCAAAACATCTAGAAATTGGAACTTCGGAGCTTAAACCCATTCACGTCAGTAACAAGCAGCCTCGCTTTAAACTTGTTCGCAAGCCGCGCCAATTACCAGCTGCCAGCGCATTGGGGCGGCGCCGCTCCAACTAATTCCTAAACTTGTGACGTTGGATGTTAAGAATCGTCACTCCATTAACTTGACGCCGGAGCACAGACTATTTGCACTGCTTGGCGACGGAAGTAGGCCCTGCGGTGCACTTGCCGAGGCGGTTTTCGGGAATCTAGGTAGCCGTTTCAGTTGTTGTTTTAATGGGAGTTAGTTTATTCGTTCTTAATTATTACGCGACCTGCATTCACCGAGTCGGACAGAAATAGTTCTGTATCTTAACTCCGCTGATACCTTGGCTCGGGTGCATACAGGGCAATGCATCGCGAGGGAACTGGTATGTCTCAAAGAAAACAGCCTTCGAAAACATGCGACATGAGCCGACCTTTTTTTTTTTTTTTTTTTTTTTTTTTTTTTTTTTTTTTTTTTTTTTTTTTTTTTTTTTTTTTTTTGATATCGGTGGTGGAAATGTTGTTACCGCATACCCAGCTTCCTTTTCAAGGGGGGGGGACGCCGGGTTATGTGGGGCTCGGGGCCACTGAGATGTTGTGCGTGACCCCCATACCCACTAAAACCACCACCGCTTGTCCCGCAATACGCATACTGGAGACGCCCGGGTTTCAGCCAAGCAACTCTCCGGGCGCCTCCGCGTATAAAACTCCTCTTGGTGGGTGCCCGCGGGGAGCAAAGGCACCCACCTGCCGTCCCGTACCGGCCCCTCGCGGGACCGGCACGTTGGGGCCCCCCGACCCCACAGACGACCGCGCGCGCCCACGACGGAGCGCATGCCCGGCCGCCGCCCTCCCGTGAAGGAATTGGGCGGCGGCCTCCTCCCTCCAGACTCCCCCCCCTCGTCGAAGTGGGAGGGGGGGACAAAAACGAAGACTCCCCCGGGGGACGCACCCCCAGGGGAAACACGACAAAAGGCCCAAAGGGCCACGCCCAACGGCCCGAACGCCCCCTCACACCGTGCCCGGCTAGGGGCCCATCGCTCACGGCGGGAAGAAGCGGACGGCGTGGTTCTGCCGCCGCGCTCTCCCGCCGGCCCGCCGCCGCCTGCAAGGTGCGGCAGCGGCGTCGGCCTCCCTCGTGCGCTCGGCGGCCTCCTTCTGACGCATCACTGCGCCGCAGAAGGAGGCCACCGCCCTCCAAGACCTCTCGCTGCTCAACATACGATCGATTACAGTCGGCAGCGAGAGGTCACTGCCGACTTGCGCGACGAGGGCGTGGCGTTGCGGCCCCCATGCCGGGCACTCCGCCAGACCTTTCCTGCGACATCTCTCTACGAGCCACCTGGTGCAGGTACTTGCCGAAACATCCATGGCCTGTCAGCACCTGCACCAGGTGGAACGTCAAGGCCCCGTACCGCCGGCTCATCCACCGGGACAGGTGGGGCCTGATGGCCTCCACCGTGTCCCGGCCGGCGGCAGGGTTACCTAACTCCGTCTCCCACCGCCGGATCAGGGCGTCATGGGCAACGCGCCTGATCCGGCGGACCGTGGCCGGGTCCGGCCGACGCTCTCCGGCATCCCGCAGGAAGAGGTACACTTCCGCGAGCGACTGCGCCTGTAGATGCCAAGGCGCATCGCCCGCGAGAAGCGTACCCGCCGTCCAGGACACCGTACGGTACGCCCGACAGGCTCGGACCGCCAGGATACGTTGGGCCCTCTTCAACACGGGCCCGTTCCTGGCTTTCTCGCACCTATCCACCCATACGGGCGCACCGTACAGTGCCATACTCCGCAGGATGCCAGAGTATAGGCGCCGACACAAATGAACCGGCCCCCCGACATTGGGCAGCAATCTGCCCAGCGCAGCGGCGGTGGCGGTGAGCTTCGGGAGAAGCCGTTCGAAGTGCTCCCCGAAGCTCCATCGCCCGTCCAGAGTGAGCCCTAAATACTTGAGGGCTCCCCGCACTGGGACCCTCTCGCCCCGGACGGGGATGATCGCGCCCCGGGGTGGACCCCTGCGGGGTCCGTGGAAGAGGAGGGCCTCCGTCTTCGTGACGGAGACCCTCAGACCCAGCTGCTCGATCCGGTCCACCACCAGCGATGTGCTAGTGGCGGCCAGACGAGCAGCCTCGTCGTAACTCCTCCCCCGGGCCGAGACGAGGGTGTCGTCCGCGTAGCATAGTACCCTCGTCCCGGGGAGGACCGGCTGCCGCAGCAGCCAGTCGTACGCGAGGTTCCACAGCAAGGGGCCCAAGACCGACCCCTGTGGAACCCCGCTCTCCACGCGCCGCCGATGTAATTCGCCGCTGCCATCAACCCAGACGATCGTCCTGTCCTTGAGGTACGCCCCCAACAGCCCGACCATGTAGGGGGGGAGCCGGAAAAACTCCAGCGCCCCCCTGATCGTCGCGAATGGCAGGCTGTTGAAGGCGTTCTCGATATCTAAGGACACCCCCAGGACCACCTCGCCGTCACCGAAGGCCTCCAGACAGAGGCCCTTCAGGTCGAGCAGGGCGTCCAACGTGGATCGCCCTGCCCGAAATCCGTACTGGGCCTCATGGAGGCCCGGTCCCACCTCGGCGAGGTGCCGAACGAGACGGCCGGCCAAGGTCTTCTCGAAGACCTTCCCCGCCTCGTCCAGAAGGACGATCGGTCTGTACGCGGAAGGGGAGTCGGGGTGACGGTCCCCCTTCCGCAGCAGGCAAAGCCTGCCCGTCTTCCAGCGCTCCGGGAACTGCACGCGCCGAATGCAGGCGTCGTACAGTCCCCGGAGCTCCTCGCGCAGGTGACTGGCGGCCACCCAGAGGGCCCTCGATGGGACCCCGTCGGGCCCCGGAGCCGTACGTCGACCCCGGAGACGATCCAGGGCCACGTCCAGCTCCTCTTCCGTCAGAGGAGGGCCCTCCTCTGTGGCCGCCGCGGGGGCGGTGGTGGACATAACCGGGGGCTGGAATGACGCGTCAGCCCCCGGGAACAACCGGTCCACCACCCCTTGGAGGAAGTCCGGGTCCAGGGCCTCCGTTAAGGGGGCGCCTGCGGCACAGAGCTTCTTCCGTGCCGTCTTGAACGGGCGCCCCCATGGATCCCTGTCGACCCCTGCCAGTAGTTCCTCCCAGGCAAGGGTCTTCGCCCGGACTATGGCGAGCCGCAGGGTCTTGCGGGCTTCCGCATACTGACCCTGCAGGCGCTCCTTCTCCCCCGTCACCTGCGTGCGCCGACGCCGACAACGCTGCAGTGCCCGGCGACGAGCCTGGGCCGCCGCCCGGAGGCCGGAGAGCTCGTCCGACCACCAGTACAGCTGGCGGCGGTCCGCAGGACGTCGCCGCATCCTAGGCATGGCCGCATCGCACACCTCCTGAAGAGCGCTGTGGATGCGACCTTCCAGCTCGTCGACGCCGACGTCGTCTGAGCCTCGGGGCATGTTCCATCTCTGGAACAGCGCCGCCTCCTCGGCGTGCTCCTTGTCGAACTTGCCGAGGACCCAACGAGGGAAGTGGAACCCGGGGCGCGATGATGTTGTGCCGCGCCCCTGAGGAGGGGAGACCTCGAACCTGATATATCGGTGATCCGATAAGGTCTCCACCTCCTCTTCCACCCGCCAATTTGCCACACGGCGCGCGAGCGCCGGTGAGGCAAAGGAGAGGTCCACGATGGACCCCCCCGACCCTCGCACGCACGTGAGCGCGTTTCCCTCGTTGAGGAGGCTCAGACCGGAGAGCAGTGCCCATGCCTCAACTGCTCTCCCTCTCGCGTCGGTGGCGGTGCCGCCCCAAGAGCGAGACTTGGCGTTGAAGTCGCCGAGGACCAAGATCTCCCTCGGTGACAACCTGCCCGCGGCGGCCCTGATAGAGTCGAGAAACACCTCGAACTCTGCCAGGGATCGGTTGGGGGAGAAGTACACCCCGATGACAGCGTACCTCCCCCAACCTGCCGCTGCGTAGCCGTGCCCCCTCTCTAGTGACTTGAAGAGGGGGCAGGCGCCCGCTCTCGCCAGCACCGCCACCGTGCCGTCCAGGTCCCCAACCCAGGATGATTGGGCGGGAATCCTGTACGGCTCCGATGCCACGCCAATGTGGCATCCCCACTCCGCCAACGACTGCAGGAACAAGTCCTGAGCGCTGGCGGAGTGGTTGAGATTCGCCTGCAGGAGTGAGATGTGGGCCATCAATTAATTGATGACCATGTTCTCACCTCCTGCAGGCGCACTATTCTTCTCCGCGACGCGGGAAGGTGTCCCGGCCGCAGCCTTTCCCTTGACCCTGGGGGGGAGACAAGTTCTCCCCCCCATCAAGTGGTTGGACTTCCGACCAGAGTCGGCGCAGACGGAGCATCGGAACTCCGACTGGCACTCGCCGGCCCTGTGACCCACCTTCCCGCATCGGAAGCACTGATCCTTCCGGCATTTGGGGGATGGGCACGTAGCGGAGGTGTGCCCGATCGCCATACAGTTGAAGCAGCGCAAGGGGCGCTGCTCCAGGGCCACGATCCTGGCCGAGGTCCACCCGACCAGGACGCGGCCCTTCTCCGCCAGCAGCTTCGCGGCCGCGACCGGGCACGAAACGATGGTGGTGCCCATCCCCCCAGGCCCGTCCCTTATGGACAGGGCCTTCACCTGCCCGGCTGGGCAGCCCGTTGCTGCGACGACTGCAGCCTCGACCGTCTCTTTGATGGCCGAGTCGTCCAGCTCGGTCACCCGCAGATCCGCGGTTTTGACCGGCCGGACGACGTCGGCCAGACATGAGCCGACCTGCACTTGATCCGCGACGTGGGTAAATACTCTTGACTATCTAGTCGTTAAATGTTCCATACTCTGTTCAATTTTGTTGTACTTTCTAAATGTTTTAAAAACTACAAGAACACTGTATCGTTAATACTTTATGTAGTAATTATTGGTTTGTAGTAGTTATAATAGAGCTCTCTTATTTATCTCTTAGAGCTCGCACTATTGACGAAAAGCTGTGTGCGTTCAACGTGAAAAAAGTGAAGATCAAGCGACCACCAGTGCCTTGGTTGACTCATGAGGTACGAAATGCTATGAGAAACAGCGATAAGGCCATTCGTAAATATAGAAGTCGTAAAGATCGCTGTGAAGAAAATTGGTGCTCGTATAAAACTGCTAGAAATCGCTGCAACCAGATGGTACGTGACGCTAAATGTCGACATATTCTCACCAACATTAATTCCTCGTCCTCTACAGGTCTGTGGAAGCTATTAGGAACTTTAGGCATAGGCAAACAGAATAGAGCTGAACCTCGAAATACAGTTGCTTTAGACGATATAAATAGCTATTTCTGCGCTCATATTCCCTTGGACTACAGAATGAAGTATGACACCACAGCTTATATCAAGGCTTTACCTCGACTAAACTTCGAAGAATTCTACTTCTCCTACGTTACTAAAGAAGATATCAAGAAGATTATCCTCTCCATCAAGTTCAATTTTTTTTATTTATTTATTTTTTAATTTTACGTGGGGGAAATGCCTATGAATACTCGTCCTCGCGGGGGCAAGGACGGGTTATGTCGGACTCGCACTGACTAAAACCCCCCCGATGTTCCCGACTTGTCGCCCGGTGGCAAGGGTGACGGGTACGACTTGGTGCCTGCGTCCGCGACCCTCACCGGCGCTGGCTGCTTGCGCAGCCCCACCACGGCAGGGAGGGTTAAACCCTCCCTGCAGGGCGCGCCGGAACATGCAGCGCGCCACCACCTCGGCCTACTTTGTGCGAACGACGGATTCCCGCGAACCCGCCGCCCAGAGGCCACGGGAGCCCCGGGTGATATCCTCTCCGGGCTCCCCGCGGCGGACAGATGTTGGACCCGCCGCTACCCGTTAGCGGCCGCGGAGGATAGGGAGAACGGCGCATACCGGCAATACCGACTCTCCTATGCCCCCGCGACCCCATCGCCGCCGCATCGCCGGTGCGACACCGGTTGGTCGCGGAGGATACGTCTTCCGCAACCCCAACTCGACTGCAGAGGCGGTAAAAAACCGCCCTTGAAGCCGGCCGCAGGCGGCAGCATAAAGCCGCCCCAGGGCCCCCGGCCGCTCCGGTGAGCTCCAGTTATCCTAACCGGTGCTCGAACCTGGAGCGGCTGCTTCAGCCGGCTTTTCGCCGCGGGCGACTGGGTGGGTTCCGTTGAGCTTCACCGTGTTGAGCCCCACGGTTACTAAGCCCCTCCGTCACAAGGCGGGAACCCGTTGGAGAGGCCATCAAGTCCAATGCACTAGGTTGCGACAACATTAGCCGTCGCATGATTATCTCCATATTAGACTAACTTCTGCCTATCACACATTATTAACTTCTCACCTGATACTGGAATATATCCTTCTCTGTGGCGTAAAGCATACATTGTCCCTTTACCTAAAACTGGAAATCCTTCTTTACCCAGTCATTTTTGACCTATATCTATACTCCAATTCCTATCCAAAGTACTCGAAGCCTGTGTGCATAAACAGTTATCACATTTTGACCTCCATCACAATCTATTAACGCCCTTTTAATCTGGTTTTAGACCAAGCTATAGTACCGTTACAGCTCTTCTTAAAGTCACTGATGATATTAGAGCAGGCATAGAGAACTCGACCGATACTGTGCTTGTTTTAATCGACTTCTCCAATGCATTTAATGCCATCGATCACGACATACTATTATTATACTTTAGATCCTTACTCATTCAAAGATCTCTTCCGCAGCCGTGGATTGATTCTCTTCCTATCTTCGAGGACGCCAGCAAATGGTCAATGAGTCTTCGTCAACCTGGTGTGATCTTAATGCTGGCGTTCCTCAAGGCGGTATTTTATCTCCTTTGCCGTTTTCAATTTTCATTAATCTCATTACCCCTGGTCTTCAATGTGCGTACCATCTATATGCCGATGATTTGCAGTTGTATGCACAAGCTTGTGTGGATAGTGCAGATGTAGCGATAGGTGAGATTAACAAAGACCTGGAGTACATTAAAGATTGGTCTAAGAGGTTTGGACTAACTTTTAACCCTTCCAAGGGTCAAGCTATAATAGTGGGGAACCATCGGACTACCCGTAAACTGGATTCAACAACATTACCGACGATAATATATGATGGTAATATAATAGAATTGGCACCCTTTGTTAAAGACCTTGGTCTTCACATCGACGCAACACTTAGTTGGCAACACCAAGTAGCGGCTGTTAGCCGGGAAGTAACCGGTACTCTGCGAGCTGTCTATCACTTGAAAAACTTTCTCCGGTCAAGAACTAAGGCAGTGATTGTACAAATTTTAATTCTCCCTATCATCGACTATGCTGATGTGTGCTATTTCGATCTGAATGCCGACCTTCTCAATAAGTATGAGCGTCTTTTAAATAACTGCATTCGATTCATTTTCAACCTTCGTAAGTATGATCATGTATCTACGTTTCGTTCACAGTTAAAGTGGCTACCCATCCGTCAGCGGCGCAGCCTGCGTGCTCTCAACACCTTATTTTCTATTTTGACTTCTCCTAAACCACCTCCTTATCTTATTTCCTATTTTAAGTATTTAGGTACTAACCACGACAAAGATCTTCGCTCCTCTAACAACCCGCTTCTTTTGTGCCCTGCTCACACCTCTGACATTGTCCACTCTTCCTTTTCTGTCCAGTCCATTCTCCTATGGAATGCACTCCCTCCAGATATCACAACAGTAACTAATCGGTGTACTTTTAAGCAGAAAGTACGGGAATGGCTCTTCAAAGGCAAGGACTGAGCTTTCCTTGAAATAATTTTTAATATTTACTTAATATCATGCATGTGTGTCTATATATATTTTTATTTATGTATGTATATATATTTATGTGTTTATTTGTGTATTATATTATTTTATTGTGTTATTTGTGTATTATATTATATTGTATTTATTTGCTGCACCTACCTCATCATCTCTGCATTACCCAAGGTAGACTGGAAGATAATGCCAATGGCATTAAGTCCCCGCCTTTACACGCGGTGTATAAAGTTAAATAAATAATAACAACCTATTGGTTAATTGTACTTTTAGATAGTTAAGTACTGTTACAGGACTCACGTCAACAAATGTTGATCCCCCAAACCGGAAACTATATATTTAATAATGCCAAACAGAAGGGTACAATAGTGAACATAACGCCTGTAAGACATGTTATAATTTTTAAGACATGTTCTATTTTCAGGTTTGGAGTGACATGTTGCCGCGGAGGGACGTTGAAGCAAAACCTAGTGCAAGCGTTGTACGCGTTGAATTAAATGCTGTGTTTTGACTAGTAGACGAGAACCGCACACCGTGTTGCAATTATTAAATTTTGATAAAACTATTGAATCTATTAACTTGATACGTAACGGGGTATTCCGGGGGAATATTATATAATAAATTCGAAAAAAAATCGATAATTGTTTCACTGTGTTCAGTAAAATGAGTAGGCGGTTTTACTACTTGAGATAAATTGAGAATTGAGAAAAAATCGATAATCGTTGCACTGTGTTCAGTAAAATTATTAGGCGGTTTTACTACTTGAGATAAATTGAGAATTGAGAAAAAATCGATAATCGTTGCACTGTGTTCAGTAAAATGATTAGACGGTTTTACTACTTGAGATAAATTGAGAATTGAGAAAAAATCGATAATCGTTGCACTGTGTTCAGTAAAATGAGTAGGCGGTTTTACTACTTGAGATAAATTGAGAATTGAGAAAAAATCGATAATCGTTGCACTGTGTTCAGTAAAATGAGTAGGCGGTTTTACTACTTGAGATAAATTGAGAATTGAGAAAAAATCGATAATCGTTGCACTGTGTTCAGTAAAATGATTAGACGGTTTTACTACTTGAGATAAATTGAGAATTGAGAAAAAATCGATAATCGTTTCACTGTGTTCAGTAAAATGAGTAGGCGGTTTTACTACTTGAGATAAATTGAGAATTGAGAAAAAATCGATAATCGTTTCACTGTGTTCAGTAAAATGAGTAGGCGGTTTTACTACTCGAGATAAATTGAGAATTGAGAAAAAATCGATAATCGTTGCACTGTGTTCAATAAAATGATTAGGCGGTTTTACTACTTGAGATAAATTGAGAAAAAATCGATAATCGTTGCACTGTGTTCAATAAAATGATTAGGCGGTTTTACTACTTGAGATGAATTGAAAATTTAGAAAAGATTCCAGTTTACCTTTATTAGCATTGTTACCATCTAATAAGTCGATATTAAAATCAAGTAAAATAAGCCTATTATGATAAAGAAAGCTAGTTATAGATTCAGTTAAGGCATTAAAATATAAATCAACTTTTACCCACGGCGCACGGTACGCAGTGCCAATAATAATAATAATATTTTTGAGGTTTAATTTAATCCACATCTGCTTAATTGTTGGACAAAAGGGATATATACATGTGCGATATCTCAACCCTTTTTTTAAATAGAATCCAATACCTCCACTTCGACCATCACGCACACTCTCTGGACGTGGGCAATTCCGTATTTTAATTCTTTAATCGATTGCTCAAGAGTAGCCACACTGCCTTTTTGTTCGCGACGTTCTAAAGCTTCCACTCTTCCACACAGCTCATCGACTTTGCAAAGCAAAGTGGTAAAGACGTATTTCTCCCTCCAATCTCGTATATTCCAATAGAGCTGGTTCCGGAGAAGCTGTCCTAGCAGTTAATGAATATCACCTTTCGTAAGAACTTTTGTTCTTACGAAAGGTGATATTCTCATGTTCACGGTTATCACCATCATTGAATAGCCTAGTTTTGAATGGTCGTAATGGTGTTTTGGATTATTGGCTTCTTATTCTTACACTCTTGTCCTTACCAGTTCATTTTTCGCTCCTTTGTCATCGTATTCCAATCCAATCCAATCCAATCAGCCGGAAGACGTCCACTGCTGGACTAAGGGCTCCCCCAAAGATTTCCACTCAGACCGGTCCTGGGCCACCCGCATCCAATGGTTGCCAGCGACCTTGACCAGGTCGTCGGTCCACCTTGTGAGGGGCCTGCCCACGCTACGTCTTCCGGTACGTGGCCGCCACTCGAGAATCTTTCTGCCCCAACGGCCGTCGGTTCTGCGAGCTATGTGCTCTGCCCATTGCCACTTTGCGACGGCGACCCTTTGAGCTATGTCGGTGACCTTGGTTCTCCTGCGGATCTCCTCATTTCTGATTCGATCTCGCAAGGAAACTCCGAGCATAGCTCGCTCCATCGCCCTCTCAGCAATCTTAAGCTTGCGGACATGGCCCACAGTAAGCGGCCACGTCTCTGCTCTGTATGTCATCACTGGCAACACACACTGGTCAAAGACTTTTGTCTTGAGACACTGCGGTATATTGGACGAGAAGATATTTCTTAGCTTCCCGAATGCTGCCCATCCGAGTTGGATTCGACGAGATATCTCTTTCTTGAAGTTGGACCTACCTAGTTGGATAGTATGTCCGAGGTAAACATATCTGTCAACAACTTCAAGTGTAGAGCTTCCAACTGTTACTGGAGTGGGTACAATATGGACATTTGCCATGATTTTGGTCTTGTCCATAATCATTTTAAGAACCACTCGTTGTGAAACTCTACAAAGATCATCGAGCATTGTGTTGAGGTCCTCCATGGTCTCAGCCAAGACCACGATATCGTCGGCAAATCTAAGGTGCGTGATGTACTCGCCGTTGATATTGATGCCATATCCTCCCCAATCCAGAAGCTTGAAGACATCTTCCAATGCAGCGGTGAACAGTTTCGGAGATATGATGTCTCCCTGTCTTACTCCACGCTGCAATCGGATCGGTTTCGAGCTCCGGTCTTCGAGGCGGACTGACATGGTGGCGTTCTCGTACAAGCACCTTAGAACATCGACGTACCGGTGGTCTATTTGGCACCGTTGGAGGGCCTGCAACACGGCCCATATCTCAATCGAATCGAAGGCTTTCTCATAGTCCACAAACGCTAAGCATAGGGGCTGGTTATACTCATGGGACTTCTGTATAACCTGCCGCAGCGTATGAATGTGGTCTATGGTGCTGTAGCCTTTACGGAATCCAGCTTGTTCGGGAGGCTGGAAGTCGTCGAGCCTGATTGTGAGACGATTCGTGATGACTCTGGAAAACAACTTGTAGACATGACTCAAAAGTGAGATGGGTCTATAATTCTTCAACTGGGCTTTATCTCCCTTCTTGAAGAAAAGCACCACCACACCTCCGTGCCATGCCCGAGGCGATCGGCTTTCTAGTATGACGGAATTGAACAACTTCTGCAGGACTTCGAGGATCGGCTTTCCACCAGCTCTCAGAAGTTCAGCTGTTATTTCGTCATCACCAGGTGCCCTGTTGCCTTTAAGCTGATTCAGAGCCAGTCATCGTATTATAAAACCGTTTTTCTGATACGTTTGTACATGGTAGGTCAAATGTATTAAGGCAAAGGCAACATTTTAGGAATTCCGTTTGTGATATAATTTGCAAGCTCCAGCACAAGAAATAATTTTTGTGGGCATTTTAAATGAAAAAAAAGGCGTCGTAAAATAAAAGAGTAACTAAAATAATATACAAAGCCAGCATAAATTATAAAAAAAATGTATACCCAAAAAGTTTGGAGAACAACTTGTAGATTCGAACTCGCGATTTAAAATGTAAGCAGCATCCAACGTCGACTGCACCGCTCCGATATATAGTATGTCCATTAACGTATGTGTATGAATTTTGCAGTCAGTTTCTAACTACGTGTAGACCTCTACTAGTTTTATTAAAATACCTCACTCACACTTTAACATTCGACAACAAATTATTAAATTGTAATTAACTAATACATATTGTGTTACACAATAACTCGTAAGCACAACCACAACCTACCAAATATACACTGTATGCGAATGTACGGTATGTTACTTGCAGCTTGCAACCTTTGAGATAATTTATTGACAGAACAACGAACACAACGTCCGCTCCGTTCAACGACCGACGACGATTCCAAATACATAAACTATCGCATAAATAGGAAGTATTCAAAAACGGAAATCCTCATTTTTCCTTCCATTTATTAACGGAGCTTTTATCAATTATTTAAAGATTTGTGGCCGTTGCTTTGTGTCTGATGTTAATCTACTGTCGAGTGCCATCGTTAAGCTCAAGCGAAACGAAAACTACTGAGCAGAGTTTGAAGTACCTGCCGGTATTGTGAGTAATGTTACCCTCGTCACAGGGCGGCCGGGTGCGGAGCCCGCGCCGCCGCTGCGGTTTGTCTGCCAGTCTACAATAGATGTACTGCAATACAATGAACCCGAAGCGCGACGCCCGCACCGCGCGGGCTCGCGCGTTCTCCAGCAACCACTCACACCCAGTTCTATTATTAATTGTTTACCTGACCTGATTCACGTGCTGCAGCCAAGTTTCCTCTAGATGGAAACATTTGGACAATATGCTTATCATCTATGTAAATCTTTTCAGTGGTATCAGGTATGGAAGAATATTTTCCTCAATGTTTTTCATTCCGCCTTCACATATTTTGTTCAGTAAATTTTTATTAATTTTTTTATTTTGCAAAATCTTCATTACAACGTACTTGTATTTGAATACGTCGGATGTTTTATATATTTATATTGAGCAAGAAGTTATTATATTTCTGTTTCGGGCACAGTTACCGCGCGCACCGCGCCGGTGTGCGACTCCGGAATACCTATAAAGTCCACGCAGTAAATACTGTTCTTCTGAATAATTAACAACAAGAAAACTTAATAGTTAATGTCGTAAATATTGGCAACTCGGCGGGAAATTTGCTTCATTTTCAGGCGGACCACAGTCAGGACTGGATTTCGATGTATCGTTATTGGCATGACTCGTTAGCATGTGGGTGGCACCGTTGGCGATGAATGTGATAAGTTTACCAATGTTACCGAATTCCGAACACTGCACTTGTTTTTACTACATCAGAAAACCAAGAAACGTTCCTAAATTCGCAATCGGATAAAAGCTTGTGCTTGGCGTCGGTTAAGCACAGATATTATAAGGTAAAGTTTGTCGGGCGCCCGCTCGCTGCAAAGTTGCGCGCCGTGCTCATGCATCAATGTCAGATTTGCTTTTAGTTAAATTGAGCGCGTTTATACAGTTTGTGCGCCGAGCCCGGTGATGGATGGTACTAGCTCCGGCTCCAGCTCGCCGGGTGGTGTCAGCTTCTAATAAAGTAACCATGGTGCTCAGACGTAACTAGCGATAGGCCTCTCTCGCCGCTTGTGTTGCTGTAGCTATGCAGCAGTGCGGCAGTTTGAAGAGCGGTGGAGCCGTTCGAATTGTGGGGATAGATAGGAGAATAAGGAAACAGTAGAAACGGCAAGGAGTTGTATCAGCGGTGCTGCCGATGCTGTAAAAGATCATTGTATGGCGGATTTAAAACAAGTTTAATATTAAACTTTATTCACAAGCTTACGTGTGGTGGTGTGTATGAGAACGTTCGCTGCCGCTAGACGAGCATTCATTTTGTTCAAAAACTGATTTTCCGCGCGGAGTTTTACCTCACCGATTGTAATTATCCCCCCACTTTACCTTCACTTCTCCCAGCTGCCTTTATTTTCCGGTTGTCGAAGATTTTTTATAATGAATCTACTTCGTGTTTTGTCGTACGGTTATACTTTCGCCTTACAAAATGTGACGTGCAGTACAGTAGGAGGCACTTAATTTTGTAACGGCAGAGTGGAAATATCCGGATAATCCTGCATGATGCCGGGCGCGAGCCAAAAAATGATCAAGTAGGGATTACAGGATCACGGGCGTCGCAGCCGCGCACTAAATTCGTTACGCGCTCCAGATTGTGCCAAATTTCCCTAAGGAGGCTCATCCCTCCATGCTTATGAGGCGCGTAAATCAATTTTGTAGAACTCACAAGTGTATATCAGCCGATTCCTTCTCAGATCGCCCTTCCTACGTAAATTACAACCTGTAATTAGTCATTTACATACATTTGTAGGATTGTAAAATTATTTATTAGGGACGAAAAAATAATTAGGTTCTTTTAAGAGTCTGCTGAATGAATTACTGAAGTGAGCGGAACTTCCGGCCGGATATGAATAAGGC
The DNA here is from genome assembly GCA_033220335.2 of Troides aeacus. Taxonomy (NCBI): domain Eukaryota; kingdom Metazoa; phylum Arthropoda; class Insecta; order Lepidoptera; family Papilionidae; genus Troides; species Troides aeacus. Next base: position 12,483,637 of record CM067278.1, read on the forward strand.
ACTTCAATAGTATCTCTGTTCTGGCGCTATCGTTAAACAATGTACATGTAATTTGTCTATTTAAGTTCGTAGGATAAAATAATTGGAGTTAACGTCTCAACCTGTTTTACACCACAGCAGGGAGCACCAGGAGCCAGCTTCCACACAAAAATCAACACCAAATTCGATCAATTCGTGATAGAAACTGCAACAAAGCGTCCGTCCATTGTCTTCACTGTTCAAATAAATGGAACACAATTCAATGTTTGTAAAGTAACGTCAATGTTATCGATGTTGTCAATTTCTTTACGTTAATAATTATAAAATGTAATTATGTGCATAAGCACCAAGTAATGTCTCCGCCGACACTCTGTCCTCGGCGCATCGTCAGGAGCACGATGATTATACCCGCGGAATGGTACAGACTTGCGCGAAGTGTTCCACTGGTGGTAGGATTTAGGAGACCCTCATTGTCCACTAAGCGAGTCCGGTATGAGTGACAGGTACGAGGTTTTTTTTTCTGTTTTACGTGGGGGAAATGCCTACGAATACCCGTCCTCGCGGGGGCAACGATGGGTTATGTCGGACTGGCACCGACTAAAACCCCCACGATGTTCCCGACCCTTGACAAAGGAAACGGGGCAGTCCTCGTACTCAAGTCTTCTTTTGTTCTTCAGGGCCGCTTTCTTGACCAGTTGATTCGCCCTTTCGTTACTCTCCCTGGGACGTGCGTTGGACGTAATGCCGTGAGGCACCGGTACATTCCGTAGATCCTGGGGCCTCCCGCAACGCACTGAGTATGACTACCGATCCCGGGGGATTACCCCGGGGAGGACAATGCAGGCTACAGCCATGTAAGAGCTAAGTCCGATGAAATCAACCAGGGAGACATGGTGATCCATGCGAACCCCCCTTCACGATGGAGGAGCTCCGATGGTCCGTGTCAACCTTCAATACGAAAAAGGCACATGGCTTTGACGGATTCACAGCCGACATCTGCCGGGCGGCCATCACCGTGGATGCCAATCTGTCTTCGCGCTCTCCAACCGGTGTCTCGCTCTTGCCTTCTTCCCCACAAGATGGAAGGAGGCAGCGATTGTGGTGTCGCGGAAGCCCGGTAAGGACGACTACACGCACCCGAAATCCTACCGGCCCATCGGACTCTTGTCCGTCATGGGCAAGGTCCTCGAGGAGATGATGGTCCGGAGGATACGGTGGTACACTGCACCGTATATCAGTAGCCGCCATTACGGCTTTATTCCGCAAAGGTGTACCGAAGACTCCCTGTATGACCTGATCCAGAACATATGCTCTCGCTTGAAGGAGAAGGAGATCGTTGTGCTGGTATCATTGGACATAGAGGGAGCCTTCGACAACGCCTGGGGTCCGAAATAAGTTGAGGTTCGCACCACACAAAACCATTGTGATGGTGCTTACCAATAAACTTAAGTACGACAACCCAATATTGAATATGGGCGGAGAGCCCCTTTGTCGAACTCGTGAAGTTCGGATACTCGACCTGACAATTGACGATAGGCTCACGTTCAACACGCACGTGAAGAACGTGAGCAGCAAGGCCCAAGGCCTCCATCGTCAATTGTGCAGAGCCGCGAAAGTATCATGGGGGTTGAACTCGGAGGTTATCAGAACAATCTATCTGGCGGTGTTGGAGCCGGTAATTTTGTATGAAGCGAGTGCATGGGCGCCGGCAGCTAAGAATCTGCTGGTCCAAAGGCAGCTCGATGCGGTTCAGCGTGGCTTCGCGCAGAAAATTGCGCGAAATCACCGAACCGCATCGTTGCATTCGGCCCTAGTACTTGCCGGGCTGCTTCCTCTAGACCTTCAGGTCCAAGAAGCGGCCACTTTATTTGAGGTAAAGCGCGGCCACATCCGGGAAGTACTGGGAGACCGATAGATGGAGGTTCCAGTCAGCCACTTGAGACTTCCACACCCGTGTGTGCAGCTTGGTGTGGAATTCTCCTGCCTGGGAGAAAGTGCGGAGGAAGTCCAACTTGCCACCTCGGCTGCCGACTCGGCGATTTACACCGACGGCAGCCGCATCGACGATAAGGAGGGGGGAGGACGGCGTCCCGCATGACGCAGAACGCCGCAGAGGTTTCTAACAAAAAACTCAAGTTGTCCAACTTCTGCACCGTATACCAGGCAGAGCTGCTGGCTTTGGTAAAAGCGATAGGGTATGCGGCCAGTGGGCCGGCGCAATCGTGCGCCGTCCTCAGCGATTCGACGTCCGCCCTTAAAACAGTCGCAAAACCTGACACCCTCCATCCCCTGGCAATCGCGATAAAAGAGAACATAATGAAAGCGCGTGAGAAAGGGACGAATGTAAGATTATTCTGGGTGAAGGCGCATGTGGGGATGGAGGGTAATGAGGGCGGACCAACTCGCCAAGGAAGTGGCTCTGAGGAGTAAAAGAAGACCGGAGTACGAGGATTGCCCCGTTTCCTTCGTCACGCATCAGCCAAGGCTGGGGACGCTTGGCGAATGGAACAGGAGGTACGTGGAAGGTACAAAGGCTTCAACAACGAGGATATTTTTCCCGGACGTCAAGTCAGCGTATCGCGTGCTTCGCCGGCTCGAGCTCGACACGGTCTTGGTCCAGATGTTCACCGGGCACGGGGGATTCTCCGAGTATCTCAACAGGTTCAAGCTCAAGGAGAGTCCCGCGTGCCCCTGTGACCCGACGGTGAGCCAGACCGTAGTGCACATCCTAAGTTCCAGTTCCATGTATGGAAGGGAAAGGATGGAATGTGAAGTGAAGATCGAGAAGATAGACAGACCTTTCTGGGGTATTGCAGAAAAGTAGTAGCTAAAGTTATAGAAAGTAATGAGAAATAAGACTTAGATATAAATAGTCAAATCAAAAAAAAAAAAAAATTAAAATTGTAAAACCAATATAATATATAATAATCAATACTGTAAGTAATAAAAAGTGTAAGCATAGGAAAAATGTGAAAACCGGGAGAAGGAGAGGAATTATGTTACAAAAGGGATGATCTTTTCAGGTTCTCCCTCCAGAACGAGTGCGAGGAGTCTTCAATTCACACAGAGACGAGGGATGAAAGAAGTAAATAGAATGGAGAATGAAAGTGTAGTATGAGGTATGAAAGAAGAGCAGAGTATGTAAGAAGAAAAGTACGAAAGATAGGTGTGACGAAATGAAATGAAAACGAAATGTTAAGTAAGGTAAAGCTAATTGGAATAAAATGTAAAGCTAGAATAGAAACTAAACATGGTAAATGTATAGAATAGATGGTATGTGAACGAAATTGGATAAATAAATGCCTTGACCCACAACACGCAGAGGAACAATTAAAAAAAATGAATATGACCACCGAATTTTTGAAAATAAAAATTCCACATGACGGTGTTCTCCACAGAAGGAAGGTATCATTTTCAAGATTTCTCCAAAAAAATAAATAGTACGTACCACCGCAGCGCCTACTTCTGCCTATACAAAGTAGTGTACAAACATTACAGTGTTCCGATTTGAATGGCGCTGTAGCTAATATAATTAATGGAGTAAGGAGATTTATTATCAAGATGTCTCAAGGCGACGAGCGCAATGTTGTGTTGTGTATATTGATGCAGCAATAGCAGCACATTGTTATGGGTAAGCGTATCAGCTACCTCCAGGTGAACCTCTTGCCTGTCTTGGATATATTTGCATGCGCGAACACTTGCCGGGCAATCACTGAGCCGCTGCCGCGAGGGGCCGCCCGCCCATGCATCACTGTCCAGCCGAGTTTAAAGTTTAATGTAGGTATTAGCGAGCTGCGGCCGCTTCTAAACAATCGCTTCCATAGCTCCGCGGGGTCGGAGGGAATCCAGCTGGACACTGCTCACTCCACTGACCTGTGATTTCCGATGCGTCTGCTGCATATATAACCGATCAGCTCACAGGAATTGTGTCTTAATTTCTATCAATATCGATGAACTAGTGTTTGACCATGGTCCTATTTGATGGTAAACGGAGATCTAGTTTAGCTGGGCCGGCAGACTTCTTTGAAATGTATTGTCTAATGCTTAAAATATCGACAACGAATAGATGAATGTTTGTCGTGCGACTGCGCGTCTGCGCGTCTGCGCGTCTGCGCGTCCGTTGGAGAATGAACAAAGTATGCTGTAGTATTAAACAAGTATCATACACGCGTACAGAGTTTTGTCTGGTGGCGCAGCAGTTCGTCAATTTACCATGTACCATCGTTAGGCATCGTTCGAGAGACGTTGTCTCCGCACGCTGATGGTATTGCAGCCGATAATGCTCTGCACCGTTTTATTACTTATTTTCATGGCAATAATTGGTTCATACTCATCTATTTTGAGACACCTACTCGTGTCTGTACAATGTGTACAAATGAAACGATTGTCGGCACGCCGTGGTGGTGCCGGGGTAGTGCCGGGGTATTGCCGGGGTGGTGCCGGGGTGGTGCCGGTCCGGCGGTACAATTTTACACGTTCATTGCGAACATTAATTGGTGGATTTACCACCGACACACGAAATTTATTAGCAAGCTTCGCTGAAGTGAGAACTGCCATTTGTAAAGCCGAGCCCGCCGGCGAGTGTTTACACGCGTTGTTACGTGTTACGTGTTAGGTGTTACGTGCGACCGGTGATGTTCATTTACCCCTAACCGACGACAAATAGTTTCACGTTCTATTTATTATTGTGTACAGTGCGTGTAATGATTTTAAATAAACATTCAATAGTATCTAATTGAATACGCACGACAAATCCGTGAATCGAATTGTATTCGGCTGAAGGTTTAGTCGGAATGGTAAATATTCAGGTTCCAGTTGTACTGTAAGTAGTAATGAGCGGCGAGGAGGCAAGTAAATAACGGAACGTTTCGTTGAATATAACAGTTGACATTACTTTACTTAGTTATAACGTTACATGTTCGGAATTAACTTAAAGACAAAGCGTGTATTACAATCACACGTATGATAGCTGAGCTGAGCTGAGCTGAGCTGAGCTGGAGCCGAGGGGCACGGTTAATTCTAAAGCTTAGTTTGCATTTAACGCAGCAGCCGACACATAAACACAGAATATATACACGGGCACACCATGAACCGAGCGACGTGAGAAAACATCATACTACACGTTGATGTACGGGTGACTGGGCCGGAAGTTCAGGGAGAGGTCTCCTTTGATGAGGTCCGCCGCCTTCTCTGCAAGCATGACCACCGCGGCGAGGATGTTCCCGCCGATGAGGTTGGGTATCACGCTCGCGTCCACCACGCGCAGCCGGCGCACGCCGCGCACGCGCAACCGCGAGTCCACCACCATGCCCATCGCGCACGTGCCGCTGTAGTCGTGCATGCTGGACACCATGCACGTGATGTAGCACCGCCAGTATTCCCGGCTCCACAACTTGTATCCCATGCACCGGTTTCCGGTCAAGTCCATCAGTTGCGCTTTTATCTCCCTGAAATAGGTGGTGTTGATGACGCTCGTGAAATCTTTGATGTAGCTCACCAAATCCTCTATGTCGCTCTCGTCGGAGAACAGCCCGCTGTAGATGAGCGGGGGGTCGCGCGGCGAGCCGCTGCGCAGCATCACTCGCCCGCGGGACTTCGGGTGCAGCAGGTTGATCAGACTTAGCACAGACTTCCTGCCCCGCACTCCAGTTTTAAGGATCTGGCAGATGTCATTCTTGAAACCGAAATTGAGTGAACAAAATTTGTGCGGCATCGGCGAGTCGTTCGGCACGGCGAAGTTGATGCTCTGGTAGTCGGGATTCACTTGAGCTCGGTTCAGCGCCACGTAGCCGGTGAACGTGGGCAGGGGGAAGTTGTGGGGGTCGACGCGGGGCGGCGGGGCGATCGACTTCTCGCCTTTTATGGCCAGCATTACGAAGGGATGGTCCTGCAGGTTGTAACCGACGGGCAGGTTGCTTCTCACGTTTATGTTCAACAGGCGCAGGTGCTCCTCGGGGCCTATCCCCGACAGCATCAGGAGCTGCGGCGTGTTGAACGCGCCGGCGGATATGATGACCTCCCTGCTCGCCTTGAGCACGAACGTTTCGTTGTGCTCCGTTATCGCCTCCACGCCGATCGCGTGGTTGTTGTTGTCGAACAGTATTTTGGTGGCGAGGGAGTTTTTCATGACGTGCAAGTTGGACCGGTTGCGCACGGGCGTCAGGTAGGAGAAGGCGGTCGTCTGCCGCGCGCCGCCGGCGATGGTGAACATCTGATGGGTGTAACCCATCGTTTCGTTTCCGTTCACGTCGAATATTTCCAGCTTGCCGCTCTCCCTGAACGACTCTAAATATTTAAATATCTCCGTGCTCGCTTCTCTGGTGACCCCCAGGTAGCCGTTAGTGCCGTGGTTATCTCTGTACGGAGAATTATATGTGATGGGATCTTCGAGTCTTTCGCTCTTAAGGAAATATGGAAATGCGCTGTACCAATTCCAAGCGGTGTCGTTGGTGACAGAAGACCACATTTGATAATCGAACTCGCTGCCGCGTCCGTAGAACATGTAGCTGATGCTGCTGCTGCCGCCGAGCACCTTGCCGCTGGGGTGGTGGAGGACGCGCCCCTTGTGGCACTGCGAGTACTGTGTAGTCTCCGAAGTGTAATTCCAGTCGAGACGAGACCGCGCCGTCAAGTGCAGTAACCCGGCGAGCTGAACATGAAACACTATTTTATGTTAGGTCATGTAATAGCAATGCGGTCGCATCTGTTATTCTGAGAATTTATTATGTCGCTTGGTAACGGCACACAATCTGCTGGATACTAACAAGGACCTCCAGTGTGGGATCATCGCCGGCTTCTAGGAGCAGCACGTTGACGTTCTTATCTTCGGTGAGCCGGTTGGCGAGCACGCTGCCCGCCGTGCCGCCGCCCACGATCACGAAGTCGTAGGTGCTGTAGTCTGCAACGAGCAATCAGTTTTCATCTGTTCACAATAACTATGATATAGTATTAGCACTTGGTACACCACAATTGTATAGTTTAGAACGACGATATCCTTCTCTTGCTCTCCCAAACGATCTGCATGGTGTGGAAAGTATATGCGGGCCTGAAATACTAAAATGTAACCATAGGTCATCAAGCAGACTAACTTCCTTATCACCAGCGTTCTTCAGATCTTACATGCCCTAGGTCAGAAGATGCTATAGCGTGTCAACTTCAACTGCCTACGTCCGGTAAGTTGATGAACATCAATTGTATATATTCAGAAAGTACACTGATTATTCACTCAATGCATCTTATGGTAAGTGATACGCTGATGAAGATGTGATGCACTGCACCGAGCGACGCTCGTCGCCTTGAGCTAAGATGTTCCGACTCGTTGCTGAAGCAATATTATTAACTCGACATGTTCCCAAGCCGGACACAGCTACGGCTTATCACCAGCAGGCGCTGCGGTGGTATTTCCAGGGTATATTTTCGGAAGTTTATAAGTGCTAGTATATTAATAACAATATATAATATAAAATATTTGTGTTCACAGGCAGGCCGCGGTATTCCGGGTAGAGGTATTGCGTTTATAGATGAAACTGTACGTACCGTAAACAACTGCTTGCTGAGGGAAGAGGTACGAGAAGAGCTTGAGCGACGCGATCAGCTGCAGGGCGATCTGTATGCGCCGGATGGTGGGCGCGGCGGGCGGGTCCATCCCGGATCCTACGCGCTTACGGGGAGAACGACGATCAGAACATTTTGTGCATTGCACTAAACTCAACACAATATTCCACGCTACAATTATCCTTCCATTGACCAATTGATGGAACGTATACGGCGTGGTACTCATGGAATTCATATGAAAAGTTAAACTTGAGACAAGATCTGGGAGTTTCAGTAGATAACGGGCTGAGCTTTGCTGCAAATAGGGATCAGATATTAAAAACCCTATAAAGCTGTTAGCTATAATAAAATACAAATAAGTCCTACGAAAGCGAAAATTTAATCAAATCCTAATTTGAAGTTTGGTCATGTAACAGACTATTTCTCGAGGATTATTACTACAGGAAGTAATCAGTATGAGGCAACGTCGCACCGGCAGGCCCAACAAATATCGACGGACACAATATACAAACCCAGTCTGCAGGTGTAATGCGAAGTGCTGCACCGCCACCTCACCACTGACCCACTCCGAACGGTCCGATGCTGGTGGAAGGCAGGCGCCGTGTGGCCGCCGGCAGCGGGCTCCGTTATTGAATCCCATTGTGCCCATTGTGTAGGTTACCGCACATAAACAAACACTGAACAAACATAAATAAACTAAATATAATTAGTTCACCGGCTTGCGATGGCCGACGACGTGACAGCATCACGGGCGCGGGCTGCCCGTCCAATCCATCACGTTTAAATGCGAATGGCATTTACGCGGATACCTGCTAGTGCCTCAAAGTTTGTGCCGCACATTGCGATGAGCAACACTCCTGCGCAGCGCACCGGGGCGCGGCGGCCTCGCGGCCTCGCGACCTCGCGGCCTCGCTCCTCCGGAACGTTGATCTGGCCAGTCTTCATTTACTCTGAAACCTAGTGTTATCTTTTCGTTTCACTACACACTCTTACATTTATAAAGTAATCACCTCGCGTTCGTCCTGCGCGGGCACATCCGTACGGATTGCCGCCAGTCCAGTAAATTAAAGGATATATAAAATTAATATCGCACGGGGGTGACGGTCGACGGGGTGGGGTGGGGGGTGGGGGGTGTTATCGAGTTAGTAATTAAGTAATAAACAACCCTCGTAGAAGTTAAAAGGGGCCCGCAAAAAGGCTCCCCCGCTCCGGAGGCGGCGTTAATAAGCAAAAAAAAAAAAAAAAATTAAAAGCTTAGTGAGAGCGTGATTACGCGGCGCGTTAACGCAGTCGCATGTCTCAATTAGCGCTCGCCGAGACGAGCCGCAGCCCCGCGCGCCCCTTAATGCGCCCGCACCTGCGTAACGACGGGGATGTGCGTCTGCTGGCAGCACGTGTGAGCATCCGCACGTGCTGCCAGCTAATTGTTCAATTACTGCCTCGGAAATTTAATCCCTCGCAGGAACCACCGGCCCGGACAACGGGGCTGTTGTTTGTTTAACGCGTGTGCAGAATTAAATAGGCCCAACGAAATTCTCTGTTAACTTAATCGATCACAATTACACATTGCTATCGTTTACAAAATGTAGAATCCGAAACGGAGGGAATTCTAGCAGGAGCTGTGCCGGATCTCTGATCGCAGCGCAGCCAGTAATGCAGGGGGACCTGCAGGTCGGCGGGTACACGGACAAATTGATGTTTTTGTATTACTAGTTAAAAAGGAAGTTTACGATGAACACTTTGACACATCCACTATCCTTCACAAGGACAAGACAAGAAGTAGCAGTGTGCGCGCGCGCAGCCCGCAGCCCGCAGCCCGCAGCCCGCAGCCCGCAGCCAGGAGTTTATGTGAAGTCGCGGCGCGACAGCGGTGCAATGCGGCGGCGACGGCGGCGGCGGCGGCGGCGGCGGCGGCGGCGGCGGCCCCTCGCGCTGGCTCATTGGTAAATGTACACGAAGCGAATTCCGGAGTTTCCGGCACGGGGTGCGATTGCATGTGCAGCTTTTAAAGAGCGAATGTTTTAATCAAAAACATACAAACGCCCGGATAAATGAAAATCTCCGGATAGATTGATGTACTTTCAATTTAAACATCTTTAAAATGAGTCCATAAAAATCGTAAGTGACGTGCTCCCTCCCTGCCTCCCTGCCTCCCTGCCTCCCTGCCTCCCTCATCAGCGGTATCATCTTATGCAGCTGATTATATTAGGTTTCTAGAAAATGAAAGGTAAGGAGAAGGAAAAAGTCATGGTTGAGGATTATCAGGGAATGGACTGGCTTATCTGAGGCGTCCGAATTATTCCGCCGAAGCAGTGACAGAGAGGACTGCACCACGCCGATCGCCGACCCTCACCAGTCGGAGGGGTGGTTTAAGAAGACAATGATTACTACCAAAATTTTCATAGATACATTATATTAAATGGTGTTAAGGACATCTTGCTGCGTGATGGTTCCAGAGTTCGTCAACCAATTATTATTTACTTCATGTTTGTTTGATATATGTGGTTCGTTAGTATCGACGCGGCGCCGTGTGCTGCGGCCGCGGGACCGGAGCGTCGGTTTCGGTGGAGATCGGCTGCCGAAGGTAGCCATAGCAACGGTGGCATTGCAAATCTATTCAAAAAGTCTGCACCTGGCATGCAGTGTTCATACAAAAATGGTAACTATCTCCATCTCAAAATCTCCACTCGCTTTTCAAATTGAAATTCATTGAAGTTAACAATGTACTGCTCGGCAGTAAGCACGCGATCAGTTTGTAACAGGCCGTGCTACAACGATAAAACACTTGACCACAAATATCAATGTAAGGGAAACGTGTGCAATGGTGAAACTTTATAATACAAAGCCGCAAACTTACAAGTTAAAGTTAAACGCGCATTAGCTTGTAACGTATTGAGCGGCGGCGGCGGCGGCGGCGCTGGTGGTGGTGGTGGCGGTGGTGGCGGCGGCGCTGGAGGTGGTGGTGGCGGCGGCGCTGGAGGTGGTGGTGGCGCTGGTGGTGGTGGCGGAGGCGCTGGAGGTGGTGGTGGCGGCGGCGCTGGAGGTGGTGGTGGCGCTGGTGGTGGTGGCGGAGGCGCACGAGCTCGGTGCAGCGCCAGCACCAGCGGTACGGACCATTTAAATACAAGAAAACATTCGTTGATACATAATTATAGTAAAGTGCGCAAAGTACATAATGAAAATTGAATTAGTAAGCAACACCGCGCTGCAAGTACTATCGTACCGCACCGGAACAGGATAGGGGCTGAGCCGCTCCTGCGAAACGATTGTGTTGTGAAGCCATCTCATGGTTTTACGCCTTCAGTAATTTGATCAGTCAGAATCGAAGGGAGCTAGTGCTTCTTGAAGGCCAATGGCTCTGATAGAGACAAACCCGACCGCTCGCGGGCGTTCCCGCTCAGCTGCACTGTTACTGTAACTGTAACTGTAACGTGCCGCGCTCGCTCTGCGAATAAAGTGCAGCGAGAGCACGCGCAATCTACTTTGTAATGAAATGCAGCTTAATACCGCTCGAGCGGTGCCGGGGCTGCCTTCCAGCTTAAGATAACGTATGAAATGGCTTGAAATTAACGTGTCGCTGGCCGCCGGCCAGGTCGCTGCCATTTACTTTAAGATTTTTATCGTTCAGTTTCTTTTCAATATTTCGTTTTATTATTATGGAAAATAAAAATATTACAAACGTTATGTTGAACTATTTAAAGTGTGCCTTTTATTTTTTGGAAACCACATCTGGGCTGTAACTTGTCCGCAAAATCTCTCCCATTCACTGTGCGCGCCGTGCCCGCGCGCCGTGCCCGCGCGCCGTGCCCGCGCGCCGTGCCCGCGCGCCGTGCCCGCGCGCTGACGTTCAGCTCGCGTCGGTACCGTTTGCGCACCGAGCTGTTACCTGTGAGGTCCGGCGACGCGCCGCCGAGCGGTCACGATCCAGTCAACAGTTACAGAGCTAGGTCGGTAAGTAAGCCTGCGCGACCGGCGCGCACGTCAGCAGCCGACACTAAAGCTGCGCGTGGACAGGACACTGTGCCCAGCTGCTGTCGAGTTTTATTTCCTCAGCTGTTCACCTCTGCAGTACAGCACCGTTTCCGTTTCATGTGTTTTATAGTCTTAATTTGAGAGTATAATTTTTTGGTTATAATTTTCATTTATAGCTTATTAACTTGAGCACTGACTGCCGTGTGCGGCGCCCGATGTCGCTCATGCAGCCGAGTGTGCTGTGAAGTTTTCTTCAATGAGAATTTTAAGATATAAGAGAGTTGCGGCATGTGGCTGGGGAGTGCATTTCATTTAAATGTGCAACGCCACAGAACAATGCGACCGCACAGGTGTTGCGGCGCCTGGCGCCTGGCGCCTGGCGCGCAGCCAGCTCCGCAGCCGGCCCCGCAGCCAGCTCCACAGCCGGCCCTGCAGCCGGCCCCGCCCCGCACGCCGTTGGCTTATTTCATTTTCAATTCTCTCTCAAGTTGAATCACCGCTGCATTCTTTTAGTGGGAGCACGGTGCCAAGTACCGAGATCGGGAATTTCACCAAGTTTATATTAGACGTGGATGAGCAGCAAAGGAGCTTGTTGAGGTTGCAATGTGTAAACGATCTTTCCCTGCCAATACTGGAAGGGGCTATAGGAACTTACTAATTTATAACATCCTAAGAAGTTGGCGATTCCACCTTGATACGCAATACACGTTGCGTTTGCTTGGAAACCAAGACGCAGTGACCAAGACGCAGTGCAGGTCTACTTGAGACCCGGTAGGTCTGTTCCGAACATTTGAACACACCGTTATCCATAAACAGGAGCAGAGCGCATTCTTTTAATCCTGAATATTTAAGGTAAATATTCAAAGTTCTTTGATCGCGTGCCGAGGGGAAGTTTATGTAAAAGAGGGGAATTCTCCGTAACCGGTGGACGTTCTACTGTTGCAAAGCCGAGTGTGCAGCAGCCCTTACACAAGACGTGTGTCCGATGCGGCGGGCGCGTTGCCACGTTGTATACAACCAGTCCGGTGCGCGGGCGCCCGGCGGCTTTGTGCCGCGAAATAAAAGCAGTGGCTAATGCAATAAACAGCACAATGCGAGAAAGCTTTCAGCGCGAACGCGACGCGCTCCGGCTGCGGAGAGACGCGCCGCGCCCGTGCCGCGCCCGCGCGCGCCCGCACAGGCGCGATTCTAACTATACACATACACGTTCAATTTATCGCCATTTATTATCAGAGCATTTGTAATTCATTTCATGGTCTTCGAAAAGAAAAGATCCATAGCGGCGCCAGTCGCCCGTCGCCCGTCGCCCGGCGCCCGTCGCCCGTCGCCTGGTGCCCGGCGCCCGTCACCACGGCTACTTCCGATGAGACAGCGTAACGACAAAGCTTATTGAAAGTATCATTTATTTCCTTCAAACCACATTTTATTTTCGGCACCAACAGTGTCTGGTCTCAGCGTGCATTCCGGTACGTACTTAATGAAATAGTTTCCTTTGAACCGGTCCGCCCCCTCGCACCCTCGCACCCTCGTACTCTCGCACCCTCGCACCGCGGCACCCTCGCCGCCCCCTGCCCGGCGCTACCTCGCTCAAATATAACGTGTATGCAACCGAGCTGTCAAGTGTAATGAAATTTTTTCTACGACAAGATTTTTTTAGTTAATCGATATAAGTATGTACACGATGATAAACGTACACGTTACACACATTATTTAATGTACAGATTTTGTTTAACAAAAAGTGATGAGAAGTCAGGTCCAACATTCAGACGGACCTATCACGAGAGCCGCGCCCAGTTTGGACATTGTCTTCAACTTTGAATACTAACATGTAGCGAGGCATTCGGTGGGTGACAAATTGTTCACTCCACCACCAGCGCCGCATGTGTCGTGTACCAGGTGTCCCCGCGGCACTCGGCTACTGCATCCACTATCATGATATAAATATAATTATTTCACACATCGTTCTTTACTGCGACCCATAAATACAATAGTAATTGCGCAGTGTTCAGCGTTTTTTGTCTGCTGGTTTTAGTTCGCGTTGTTTGTGACACGGTCAATATATCGTAGAGTAGTTTAAGGGAGGAGAGCGCGGGGTGGGTCCGTTCGCTTGCTGCGGCTCGGTGTGGGAGAGTGTAATGCAATCAATCTGTGTTTTGAAAAGCTCGGCAGGAGAGTCGACTCAAAAGTTGCGGTGAACGCTTTCAATAATCGTAAAGACATCAGGAAACAAATTCAACTAAATCGGTAGGTCTCCATGGGAAACAACGCGCGTGCAATGGCAACAAGTGATCCATCACTTCTGCGAGTAGCAAAAACTGAGCTTGAGCCTTACAAACTTCAAATAATTCCGGTTCTCCCTAAAGAAAACAAACTTGTACGGCTGCGAAGTTGTCCGGGAAGTTTCGAGCGGGGCCGCGGGCGCAGGCGGAGATTCCTTCGCAAAGATTAGACACCCTGCGATCCAACTATACGAAAACTCTTAAAATGATAGGATCTGCTTTATTGACACTTTAAGTGTCGCAGGGCCATGCTCCGGGGTGAGGTGGCAGCCAGTGGCGAGATTTTCGATTCATTGAATAAATTCAGATGTATCGGCAACAATGTTGTAGTGGTTCCAAGTCGGACGCGCCGACGACAGCGCGCCCCGCCGGCCGCCGGCCGCCGCCCGCCCTCCGCCGGGCCGGACGGCGACGGTGCATTACTGGCTATGCTTTAACTGGCATAACGGAACAAGTCCGCATTGAGATGAACGACAACGTTCATTAAAAATATTTTTAATGAAGAATCCGCATTAAGTTACTGAAAGAGACCAAATTCAACTCGAACGTACCGCCTCAACTTACGCGGCAAGTTAAAAGTATCCCCAGCGTGCAACTCACCGAGAAGTGACTTAGAACTTTATGAGCATAATTAAGCTACCTGCATTCACTAATTGCGAGGCAAGTTCGCGGCTCAAGTTACGTCTAGTTAACTAAGTAGTGAGGATGTGGGAGCCAAGTCCTCGACGGTGACACGGGGACTCGGGGAGAGCACGCGAGGCGCCCCCGCCGACCGAGGCTCCGTTGTGACTGAATTAAAATGTTTACTTGGTGTACTGTTTTTTTTTTATTTTATTACAGTGTTCACTTTCTAAGTCAATTGTTTTCTTTATCAGAACCATATCCGCGGCGCTGCTCCTCAGCAGAGAGATGCAAACACAATTGAACGAAGAGATTTGAGGAGGAGCTACAGAAAATACTTATAACTTTATCTCCCCACAGTAGTTACAATTTGATTTCAAGTTATCCATATACAACGTCTGTCGTTTTTGCATCATCTAATGTTTGATATTATTTTTAAACAATTAAGTGGCCTGTCGAGCGGCTCGTTCGAGTGATGGTAAGTGACTCGCCCGGCCCACAACAACGTGCTGCTAGTTAGGATGATATATACTGCACGTTATAGTTCGCGTGTTTGAGATACAAGATGTTAAGTGTCTATACTCCAATAAATTCACGAGCTGCAGCGCCTTTTAAACTGCAACACAGTAATGTGTATGTCCAATGCCGACGCGAAAGGAAGCAAAGTCGAAGGGTTTTCCATTGTTTAACATTACCAGTACTGCCGCAAGACACCAATGATAACACCATCAATCACGTTCTGCACATTTATAACGCCGACGCACACGGTGCGCGTGCGCAGGGCGCGCGGTGTGCACTTTTCACTTGTTATGCGGCTTTTGTGTTTATTAGTATTTGTATGGTATATTGATTAGCATTTATAAAAAAAAGGTTATTTAAGTGATTCTTTCGATCAAATAGCTTTTAAGAAACGGAACAAGAACAAGATACGTAGGTTCAGTCGGAACGGAGCCGCAGGGCTACATCAAACGACTTCCACCCACCGCTCATGGCCGCTCCAACCATCCGGTTACAAGGGCCGAATCATCAAGCTTCAAAACTCCTATTAGTTTTTTTTACCGGTTGTCTCTTGCGTCCTCTCGCTCTTCTGTTATTGTTTATTCTTGTTGTTATTCTTGTTATTGTGCACAAGTCACAAAACAGCTCCATTGACGTTGCATCGTCGCAAAATCAACTCCATGATTACGAGGATCTGCGACGGCTCTGGTTTCCTTCAAAGCCGCTCCGGACATCGGTCTACAATGAGCGAACCGAAATGCGCCACAATAGACAGCCGACACGCACACGTTAAAGTAGATATGTAATTCTTGCAACGGAAGTCCTCCCCTGCAGCTTTCTGCCCCGCCGCCGCCGCCGCCGCCGCCGGTAAGCAGTAAATTCTTACGCGATATTTTCACATCGGTCCCGTAGCAGAAGTCATGGCGCAGCACCCCGCCGGCAAACCTTTTAACACCATAACATTCCGGTTCGTTACTTCAAGCGAGTAGAGCCGGGGTGCGCAGTGCCCGTATCTGCTGATGTCCAAGTATAGAAACACCCGTCCGGTAAACATAAATGTTTCATAACATAATGTTAATTAAACCACTAAAAGTACGGCGCCGCTAAACTTTGAAACGGTCCGACTGGATCTCACTGATACGCATCTACCCAGC
This sequence comes from Troides aeacus, assembly GCA_033220335.2. Classification (NCBI taxonomy): domain Eukaryota; kingdom Metazoa; phylum Arthropoda; class Insecta; order Lepidoptera; family Papilionidae; genus Troides; species Troides aeacus. The sequence continues at coordinate 12,499,694 of CM067278.1, forward strand.
TTCTTGAGGGTAGCTTTATGAAGCATAACATGACTACTTACTGTGTTACTGCATTACTGCTGCTTTCTGCGGGGATTCAATCACGATTCGTGAAGTTGCAAACAATTTAAGCTTGATCAATATTATTTAGTAAGTTTTAGTTTCAGCAATAGCAGTGATGTGGCGCGCCAGCTGACGGAGCGGAAGCAGCTGTACTCACCGTTCCACAGATTGCGTTGCTGCTGCTATGTACAGCCTCATTTACTGCAAGTGGTTTTTATGTAAAGGGTCCTCATCAGGCAGTTGGTTGGTTTGCGTCAGGTCGTCGGTTGCGTGTTGGGGACGTGGGAAAGCTGCAGCGTGCTACATAACAGGCCGGGCACGCGACCCGCCTGTTATCTACCATTATTACCAAATTTACTACATCCATGAAAATGGTTTCATCACCCTCAGTACAACGATTATGAAAAAGATTAATAACCTCACGCTAATGGAGTGTCCCGCGCCGAGCTCGCTGCGCGTGCTGTCGGCCGTGCTAGCGGCCGTGCTATCGGCCGGCACGCGTGCCGTGATTGTGATTACTTTGTTTGTAATTATTTCATGTATTGATTTGCTATAATGCTCTACGAATAATAAATAACACAGATGTCTATTTCAATATCACTCAACAAAAAATTAAACATCTACGTAATTATTTTCAGTAGTGCTTATTGTTGCCACAATCTCTGCAGAACATTCTGGATCCATTCACCACCTCGCCTATTTAACTTGACTGATCTCGTTCAAGATTTATAAATATTAACATTGGACACAAATAAAACATCCGTGGAAACTTGTTATGTGTGTTGTATAGTAGTAAGTTCTGTTACTTACTAGTGAGAGCACTACTTCTTATTGCTTAATTCTCCACTCGGTCGGCTAATGAACTGAAAACGTACATAACTAATGTAAATAAACGGCGCCGCCAAATCCGGGCAGCTTTGAAATACTCAGTAGCTGGAGGAGCCAAATCCCGTAAGCTGCCGATGCTCGTGCCCGGGGGCGGGGGCGCAGGCGGCAGCACCCTCACCCGAGGACACTGGGCAACAGTAAAAATTTCACCCCTTACACCCGCATCGCACACTGCGGCATCCTTTATCCAACTGGATCGAAGCTCTTGTATTGTGTTTGTGTCGCGACGCGCGCGCGGCAGGCGGACGCCGCGTGCATGCCGGCGGCGGCGCGCTCGCACACAACAAATATTTGTCCGTCACTGTTTTGTACGGATCGAGTCTATTCTGTGTCCAGCGACTCCATACAGAGCTCCACCACGAACGGTATGGGGACTGTGAGGCCGGCTCTTACCTACACTAGACTTTTGTTATAAATGTTTAAAAGATTTCCGTAATTCTATTATATATATATATATATATATATATATATATATATATATATATATATATATATATATATATATATATATATATATATATATATATATATATTTAGTGAACGATAAAAAATTTTTTCATTACAATTATTACTACATAAATGTATCAATCCGCCGGGTCTACAATTTGACTGATGATCCTTGACACTGCGCGGGCGCTTCCTTGCCACGACTGTGACTATTCTCTTTTTATTGGAGGATATGTTCCACTCGTTGGACTGCTGTAAGGTTCAAAGAATTATTTAAGCCATAAAAATGGAGAATTTTTGATTCTTCATCATAATGTTCATCAACTGACAGACGTCTGATGAACAGAGGCCTCCCCGAATCACATTGATGGAACAATTTCTCTCTGTATACACTTTTTGTATGACAAAGTACGACGTGCTCGTTCTCTGAGAATCAATACTTTTCGTTGACAAAACCTTACGGCCTAGAAACACAGTTATACCCGTGTCTGCGGACGGCGCCGGCGCTGCTGCGGTGGTGCCCAGACGAGACTGTCGGCGGGTTATCAGAGCTGCAGTATAAATGGCAAGTGACATCGATATGATTCTCGGCAGCCGCTGAGGGGGCGATGGGGGCGGAGCGCGTCAAGCGTAACCTTACACGTCCGGGTACTTCGGGGGAGCCTTTCATTTAACACAAGTTTCCGTGCGCTCCGCCCCGGACGCCGGACGCCGGGCGCCGGGCGCAGGGCCCCCGGACACGGCTCGCCTTCACATGTTTGATCTACATTAGTCCCACGCAACAGTCGCACAGAGATCGTGTGTCAGGTAACGTTGCCAATGTTGCCAACGTGGCAGCGCGCTGGTTGATGGCGACGATTAAATAAGTTTTACTTGAGGTACCTTTATAATTGTAAACCACGTTGTAAATTACCACAAAATGTGAATAAACACATTGTTTCCCCTAGGGTACTTACACTGCGGCTTTGCGTTGCGAATTCAATTTCCGTTTTGAATGGTTCGGAAGTAAGTTTGAGCAGTAAAACAGGAGCGGAGGCCCCTAAAGCCAGGCTTAGTGATCGGAAATCGCGGGTTGGAAAAAAGAGAAGATTGGAAAGATCATTATTCTCTAACGATGAAGAAGAAACACCCGTATCCAGAGACACATCTGCACCTGAGAGTACGATTGCAGAATTTCGAATACCGCAATGCAAGGTAAACGTGCAAACGGCCGAAGAACAGGTCGAAGCTATGGTGAGAGAAACCAATAAACCACGGATAACCTCGGGCCTGTCTGTTGGTGGTTTGGTTGACGATTGCACGGCCGCGGCTCTTAACAAACAAGTCCTTGATGATGTTGGAGTAATACTTACAGTTGCAGCTAAGTCGAGGAATCTCAAAGGCACGTGCAGCTTCGTCGATAAAGGCTGCCGTGGAAGCGTTACATATTAGGAGGATAACTGAGGAGACGGCAAAATTGCATTCAGAAAATGCACGTCTGCATAAAGAGGTAGGAGAGCTACGTAAGGAATTAGTGGAGCTCAAATTGCAAGTCGCAAAGGTAGCTCCAGTTACAAATCTATTGGAGACTACAGCAGCATTTCCTATTTCTAATCAGGCAGAAGAAATATCTGGATTGATTATGAGACAAGTTGGTGATATGATGAGCACGAGATTTGCGGCGCTTGAAGATAGGCTTCTTCCAGAAAAGCGAATTCGTCCTCCGCTAGCTGCTGATCAAAGAAAGGCTGCACAGATAAGTGTAGTGGCCTCTTCCAAAGCACCAAACGCAAGACGATTGAAGAGATATGCGAACGTCGAGAGTAGAACGAAAAAGGGACATAACATCAGAGACCAAGGAACTGAAAATATGAATGTAGATCACAGTCAACCTTGCGAAAGCGAAGCAGTTTCTGAGCGCACAGGAGGAGGTGGTTGGTCAACAGTAGCTAGAAGGGGCAAAAAAGCTAAAACGAAGAGTGGCGGTCAATTTCTGCTCAAAAACAAAAATCAAGACCAATCAAGCTGCGTACTCTCGCTCGGCGGCAGTTGTTATTACCCTGCAGCCTGGTGCTGAGGAGCGTGGAGTTACATACGCTGAGGTGTTAGCTCAAGCTAGGGAAAAGATAGATCTACCTACTCTTGGTATTAGTTCTCTGCGATACCGCCAAGCTGTTACAGGTGCTCGTATCTTGGAAGTCCCTGGTACGGTGAGCGGTGATAAAGCAGATTCACTAGCTAGATTGCTGAAAGAGTCTCTTTCACAAGACGATATAAAGATCTCTAGACCAATGAAATGCGCAAACTTGCCAATTTCTGGACTGGACGATTCAGTCCGTGCAGAGGAAATTGCTGTAGCTGTTGCGCACCATGGCGGATGCTCCATAGATTCGGTAAAGGTTGGGGTAATTCATCGGTCTCCCATGGGCTCTGGATATGTCTGGATTCGATGCCCAATAACTGCAGCTAAAAAACTTCAGGCGGATGGACGTCCATTGGTCGGGTGGGTATCAGCACATGTTAAGCTACTTCAGCCCCGACCGTTACGCTGCTACAAACGGGACACGTACGGGCATCATGTAAGGCTGAGGTAGATCACAGCCTGGACTGTTATCGCTGCGGAAATCCGGGCCATAAGGCTATTACGTGCTTAGCTGCGCCAAAATGCTTGCTTTGTTGGGTTGCTAAACTGCCGGATAATCACGTCCTGGGCAGTAAATTGTGTTCTGCTCCAAAGCACAGCAAGGGGACAGTAGCGGTGACAAATACCATGAATGTACTGGCTAATGATGGTTAAGCGATGGTAATAAATTAGTTAAATGGTCTATCATCGTCTACTTCAAGCTAATATCAACCGTGCGCCAGGGCACAGGATCTACTCATGCAGAGCATGGCGCAATGGTCAATTGAATTAGCGGTAGTTTCCGAGCCTTATATTGTTTTCCAGGAACAAAATTGGGTAGGAGATAACGACGGTGTGGTAACAATAATTCCTTCTAAGAATGCTGCAGCTCTACCGCTTGCTACCATCGCTAAGGGTACCAGGTACGTAGCAACCCGATGGAGAGATATAGTTTTCGTAGGGGTATACTTTTCTCCAAACAAATGCCTTGACGACTTCGAATCTTTTCTGGGTGAGCTGGGGACCTTCGTTGGGCAGACCCTACCTAGCCCTATTCTGGTTGTCGGGGATCTCAATGCTAAATCAACAGCTTGGGGTTCTCGGTCCACTGATGCACACGGTAAAGTGTTAGAGGAATGGGCGGCGATGTCTGGCCTAACAACACTAAATCAAGGCTCAATCAATACATGCGTGCGTAAGCAAGGAGGTTCCATCGTCGATGTTACCTTCGCATCTCCGGCCATCGCAAGTCGTGTGCATGGATGGAAAGTGCTGGAGGGAATTGAAACATTGTCAGATCATCTATACATTCGATTTAACATCGCTAACCAGACGATGCCGAGCGCTTGCCATTCAGGAAATAGATGTATCCCTCTGTCAACCTCAAGATGGGCAGTGAAGAGGCCTTTATCGTACAGGGATGGCTTACCTCACCTTCTGGGTCAATAGAAGGGGGAAAAGAGGTATGTTGGTTTCAAGAAGCCATGATGCAAATCTGTGATGCAAGTACTATATGCCTCAGGCCAAATCCTTTTCTCCAAAAGAGCAGGTGTACTGGTGGTCTCGTGATATTGAGAACATACGACGTGAGTGCGTCATGGCGAGACGTCAGTATACACGACATCGTAGAAGATCCTCCAGAAATGTAAGAATAGAGGAAGTGCTATACCGAAAATACAGGGATTGTTTGAAGGCCCTGAAGGATGCTATAAAAGAAACAAAAACACGTTCTAGAGAGGAACTATTAGAATCAATCAACAATGATCCCTGGGGACGACCGTATAAATTAGTGAGAAATAAAACCCGTCCCTGGGTACCACCTCTTACAATGAGTCTTCAGCCACAGTTCCTAAATAAAGTGTTAAGCACATTATTTCCAAGCCCAAGCGAACAAACTCCGCCAGCAATGGCTCCACTCGGCACGAATCGCGAAGTGGACACTGCGGTGCCGCAAACATCAGAGAAGGAGCTCCGAGCGGGCATATTAAAAATGCGGGCTAAAAAGAGAGCTCCTGGTCCTGATGGCGTACCTGGTTGTATCTTGATCGAAGCCATCAAGTCTTTGGGCAGCCGACTCCGTCGATGTTTGATGTTTGTTTAGAAACGGGTCAGTTTCCTACGCAATGGAAGACGGGCAGCTTAATCCTGATAAAAAAGGAGGGACGCCCTGCGGACTCACCTTCCGCCTACCGCCCAATAGTGCTACTCGATGAGATTGAGAAACTATTTGAATGAGTGATTGCTGGTCGCCTCATCGGACATCTTAGTAGAGTGGGTCTGATTCTCAATATGGCTTTCGACTGGGTCGTTCCACCATCGATGCCATAAAACAGGTCAAGGCCCACTCAGATGAAGCATTGGCGCAGGGCAAGGTGCTCATAGCGGTCTTCATTACATCGCGAATGCGTTTAACACTCTCCCCTGGGCGTGTATAATGGAGGCGATGAAGTACCATTGTGTGCCTCTTTATCTGCGCCGAATTATCAATGACTACCTTTCCGAAAGATACATTGCATCAAGGCGGATTACTACGCATGAAAATAACATGCGGCGTTTCGCAGGGCTTGGTATTAGGTCCAGTCCCGTGGAATATTGGCTATGGTTGGGTCCTGAGCTGCAAAGTTGCTGCAGGCGTGAACATCATATGCTATGCGGATAACACACTAGTCATTGCCCAGGGTGATACTTATATGGAAGCTTCCCATCTGATTACTGTGTCGGTGGCACAGGTTGTGGAGAGAATCAGTTCGTTAGGACTTAAGGTGGCATTGGAAAAGTCCGAGGCCATTTTCTTCCACAGACCTAAGAAAGCGCCGCCGCGAGGATCTCATATTGTTGTCGGTGATACCAACAACAGGGTTGAGTCTAATATGAGGTACCTTGGGCTCACTCTTGATAGCCGTTGGAACTTCCGTGAGCATTTCTCGCGCTCAATTCCCCAATTAATGGGAGTAGTTGCGGCCTTAAAGCGCCTTAAGCGACCCGAGTCAAGTAGCCGTTGCCTCTATTTGGGGGTAGTGCGCTTTATGGCATTATACGGAACACCAGTATGGGCGCAAGCCTTGACGGAACACACTATAGCGGACCTCAGAAGACCGCAAAGAGCGATGGCGGTCGGGGTTATACGAGGGTACCGCACTATCTCGCATGAGGCGGCGTGCGTACTAGCAGGATCTGTCCCATGGGATTTAGAGGCGAGGTTCCTTGCAGCCATGTATGAATGGTGCATGGAACTACAAACCCAAGGTGAGCAGCTCCCACCGAGGGAATGGGGTTTAAGGAGGTTCCACATTCGAAAACTACTGCTCGAACGATGGATTGACAGACTGGCTCATCCCAGAGCAGGAAGTAAAATTGTTGTCGCCGTGCGTCCAGTTTTGATAAATTGGATTAACAGGCGACATGGCGCACTGACGTTCACACTGGTGCAGGTGCTAACGGGGCATGGATGTTTCGGAAAGTACCTGCACCGTATAAGAAGAGAGCCAACGGCCATATGCCACCATTGCGGTAGCGGCGAGGATTCGGCGTAGCATACCTTGGAGGTATGTTCGAGTTGGATAGGGCTACGTCGAGACCTCGTCACTATTGTTGGTAACGACCTTTCTCTTCCCGCATTCGTGAAGGCAATGGTGGAAAGCGAAGAGGCATGGAACGCTTGTGTTGCCTTTTCTGAAAAAGTTATGTCGCAGAAGGAGGCTGCAGAGCGGGTGAGGGAAAGTGCCTCTAATCTCGCTATCCGTAGACAGAGACCCGGGCGTCGGTGGAGAAAGGATCATGCCCTCCTTCAGCCCCCTAACAAAGGCTTAAGTGGCGGATACGGGGAAATCCGCCACCCAGTAATGTAAGCCTCAAGAAGGCGCATGTATTTCCCGCGTAGAATCACTGTGTCTTGGGTTGCCACAAAAAACCCTATAGTATGTTGGAGCCATTACTAGGCCGACGTTACCGGAACTGCGGTAGTGTGCGAAAGCGTTCCCGCAGTTTCGGCCAAAGGCGCTGCGAGGAAACCGTGGGGTTTTAGCCAGTAAGAGTCTGGCATAACTTTTTCATTGCCCTCGCAAACGGGAAACAAAAAAAACGGGAGCCCTCCTGCAGATCTTTATATTTAACATTTAGTGCTTCTGTTACATTCTACACTACGCAAGGTAAAAGTTATTCGGCAATTTTTTCGTTCCCTCTACAGCGGAAGGATGTCCTAAGTAACGGAAGCTCCATCGGAAAATTTACTGCGGTGTCTCAAGGAATGCGCGGGTGTAGGTGGGTGTGGGCGAGCGGCGCACGCGCAGCCCCGCGCCGCCGATCCAAGCTAGCTTAAGATTGCAACGGTCCGCTGAACCGAACTCCACGAGTAGGCCGGTTGATGCCGATGATATAAAGCAGCAGCCGTGTGATGGTAACTGTCTACAAACGAGGTGACGCTTCCGGCGGCGCATGGTCGCGCGGTCGCACGGTCGCACGGTCGCACGGTCGCACGGTCGCACGGTCGCACGGTCGCACGGTCGCACGGTCGCACGGTCGCACGGTCGCACGGTCGCACGGTCGCACGGTCGCACGGTCGCACGGTCGCACGGTCGCACGGTCGCACGGTCGCACGGTCGCACGGTCGCACAGTCGCACGGCAGCACCTTGTGCCGGGTCCGCGGTTACATTTATTGAGGGTTCGGTTGCTCTCGGTGACTAACGAGAATTAAATCGTTACGTAATTTCATTTTTATTGGTTTGGGGTGGTGGTGGGTGGGGTGTGGGTGTGGAGGTGGGGGTGGAGGTGGGGGTGGTGGGTGCGTGTGCGGGCACGCGAGAGTAAGGGGGAAGCGCACTTTGCTTGTATACAGCTGTCATCGGGAATGAATGGAGGCTTGCGTATCATGTAAAATTCGAACATGTGAAACAAAGAAAACTTTATTAAAGTTCTCAATAGAGCCGGGTCACTCCGTGCGTGATCCGTGCGTGACGCTGGTGCAGGACGGCGTCAGCGCCTTGCTTTAAAAAAATAAAAATAAAAAATAATTTTGTTTTCTAAATTTTAGTTAAAACGTAACCATTATTTCGATCTACCGTCACCACGTACAGCCTACAAATGGTCACCGTCATTACCAGGTGCTCTCTTCAAACCGCAGTTAGACGATCAGACGGAAATAACCAACTCCATCCTTAGCTGTTAATGCCCTTTAACTGATGGCAATAAATATAAATGGTACAGGAGTAAAAATGTCGTAATTAACGTAAAACATGATTTGCAATTAAACACTGTGTGAGCCGTTGGGCAAGGTGGAGTGGTTGAAGAGTCACAGCTTTTCACACATCTGGTTAAATAATAAATAAATGCTTGGATGCTGCCAGAGGCTGCGTGGACACGTGGACGACCTAGGGCATCGTGTTACAAGGTCGGTCTCGTGATGCTGCGTGTGAACTAAGCATCAGAGCCGTTTTCAAAAAATGCGTGTAAACTTGAACATTGCGCCCGTCGCGAGTTGCGTGGTTGGTGTTGGCCGCTGCGCGCGCAGAGGGTGCACCAGGCCGCCGCGGACACCCCCGGTTTTAATTAAAAGTTAACTCCTGAATAAAGGGAATTCATCGAAATGTACGTTCCGGTAGGTGAAAGATTCGTTGTGATCAATTGTATCAGGTGGTCAGGGTGGGCACTGTCCGCGCTCAGCACTGCCACAGTCTGTCTGGACTGCCACAGCACTGCCAGCCAGACCGGCTGCGCATATTCCTACGGGTGCGTTACTGACGTTGATGGTGTAACTCCCCCTATTCTACTGCAGTAAGTACAGCAATTATTGCTATAATTTGAGATGCATGTCACATGTTAAAAAAAAGTTTATTACTGAAACTTTTTTTTATTTAATCGACGAGACGAGCGGGACGTTCACTTGATGATAAGTGATACGCCTGGCCCATCACCACGTGGGGACAGATTAAATGCAAACGCGACGCAAGTCTTTGATTTGTTGTTGTCGCTAGGTAGCGCTGCGGTGCTGCGGTGCTGCGGTGTTGCGGCGGGTACCACTGTATGCTTGCAAATATATACGCGTACCTGTATAAACTACGTGTACTTAAATCAACATTGACAATGTATCGGCACAACCAATCAAGTACCAAACGAGGAGACGGCGCGAGGTCGCCGCGAGCGCGTAACGAAGCGAATTAACTCCAGGCGACGTGCCCGCGCCGCAACCGCAGCCGCAGTCGCAGCCGCAGCCGCAGACACAGCCGCAGCAGCGAGGGCTGTATGTGTTCCCCGTGTAGCGGTAGTGTTAGTTATACAGGACACATACCTAACGCCCCATGACGGAGCGACGCCGTTCCCGAGGAAGCGTCGAGGAACATTATTACTGTGGAAATGTACTGCACCCAGCCGCGCGCAGGCGCCGCGCCGACCCGCACGCGAGCACCGCCGTGCGGCCTGGCGTCGCCGTGCTGCAGTTGGCAAACTGTTGCGGCTAGTAGAGTTATTGGCGATGAGACCATCTATCTGTATTCTCGTGCATTTCACGTGAGACTGGGCGACAACGAGGACAAACGTGGTAAAAGGTGTATATTTGATATATATATATATATATATATTGTCTGGTTCTCATATTTAACGTTACCAGAACACGTCAATAACATTATGGCAGTCCTGTGCAGATACCGCCGTCTAGGTGGAAACTATCGCAGCGACTGGTTCTGCCCGCAAACATTATTGTGTTACGGTTTTAAGGGCGCTGTAGCTACTTCACTAATTACAGCGCCTGGGGTAGCGAGACTCGAAATATTATGTTTCAAGGCGACGAGCGCAATGTGCTCCTGTATCGTCCTAACTAACGCCACGTTGTTATAGGCGGACGTATCACTTCCTGTCTCACTTATCACGTATCACTTCCTTTATCCTGTTGCGTCAAATGCCAGGGTCGACCGCGCGGCCGACCCTGGCATTCGACGCAGCAGGAGCTGCTCGCGCGGCCGACCCTGGCATTCGACGCAGCAGGAGCTGCTCGCGCGGCCGACCCTGGCATTCGACGCAACAGGAGCTGCTCGCGCGCGGTTGTGTTCCGGAGGGAACATGTGATATACTATCACATCCATGTCTGCTCCGGAAGCGATGAACTCAGTCTGATAGATTCGGACAACAAATATACAAATGAACATAATGCAGGATCATAAAAGATCAATCGGAATCCCGTGAATATTCAAGTGGGGGAGGAATGATCTCGTATTTTAATCACCTCCCTTCTCTTACCTCCCTCTCCCCGCGATCGGGCCCGCGCGCCGCTGTCCCCGTACCAATTTGTATATCCGGCTCGCCTAATGGATTAGACTTTATTTAAATTCAGCAGCTCCATTTCAGTGATTGCGCCACATTTTCAGTGAACGTGTTCTGATTACGTTCCACTTGAGCATTTGCTTCATGCTGTAATTTCTGTTTCCTCTATACTTAGTTATTCTCTCTTCTGGAAGTATATCGGTCTTTCGGGCTACTTCAGTGTTTGACGTAACATCCGTTAGGTGCAGCCGGCGCCCCGCGGCCGCGCCCTCCACTCACACTCCCCGGGAGTTCGTTGCGTAGTACGCATCACATCATAGTAAAGGGTGTCTGGCGGCAGATTTATATTTTAAAAAACGAATATCTCAATAAGTTATGAACAGTGCGGGGGGAAGGTAGTGTCATTAGAATGACCGATCGTGCGGATTTCTCAGTCACGATATCGCAGTGGTGCAGTGGTGCAGTGGTCGGGTGAGCATCGCGCGTTCGCGTTCGCTATTGAAGCATTTTTCAAGAGTAACGATTCTTACGTACTCGCTCGCCGACAGTTTTGTTCACATTTCAATATTCGACGGATAGGCGATGGGCCGAGTGTGAATTTAATTCGTTCGTGGGTGGAGAGGTTCCGCGCAACTGCTTCGGCTATGAACACACCACGGCCAGGACCTAGTCGATCGTCAAGGACCCCCGAAAACATTGAACTGGTTGAACGCAGTTTACGTGAAAATGCACGACTTTCGATACGGAAAAAGGCAGCTTCACTGGGACTTCCAAGAGCATGCGTGCATGAAATTTTGAAAAAAGATATGAAGTTTCATCCTTTTAAAATTCAAATAATTCAAGAATTGAAAAAAAATGACTTTGCGTCACGCAAATATTTTTGTGAAACCATGTTGGAGCGTTTTCGCACTGTGAATTCCATTTTTTGGAGCTGCGAGGTTCATTTTCATTTAAACGGACACGTAAACAAGAACAACACACAAAATTGCCGTTACTGGGCTCTAAGAACTCGCAATCCTCGACCGAAGCACCAAAAACCATTACATTGCCCAAGGGTAACTGTTTGGTGCGCTTTATCCACGAATGGGATAATCGGACCATTTTTTTTTGAAAATGCACGGGGCCAAGCGACGAATGTCAATGGTGAGAATTATCGGCTCATGATTTCGAATTTCTTTTTGCCGAACCTGCGAGCTCATTCATCATTCTCTTCATTCTCATCACACACGTGGTTTCAACAGGATGCGGTACAGATGCGACCGCACACACGGCCAGAGCTTCGATGGATTTGTTGCGAGAAAATCTCCCTCAAAAACTGATTAGTCGCTTTGGGGACATCCCGTGGCCACCGAGGTCACCCGACCTAACTCCAATGGATTTTTTTTTGTGGGGCTACCTCAAAGAGAGAGTTTACGCCAACAATCCGCGAACTGTTGTGGACTTGAAAGAAAATATTCGGCGAGAAATCAGCGCAATTGAACCAAGTTTACTGCAGCGTGTGGCACGGAATACGAGGCTCCGTTTCGAACAGTGTGTGTGTGTGTGCAACAGGATGGAAGACATTTGGATGACATTATATTTAAAAAATAAAATCCGCATTTGTACTCTATCTTTTAATACTTTTAGTAAAATTATATATCAAACATATTATTTTTTATTTAAATTTGAAAACATAAATCTGCCACCAGACACCCTGTACATCACATAGCACTAGTTACATCATCATCGTCAGCGTAATTTATAATTATGGGTGGAACGGCCTCGGTTTAGGTACTTTGCGAAAAATTAAACTGCATTCAAGTCAGTAGTTTGCTGGCCTAATAGTTAGTGCGTGCCTCCTGCGTAGATCCTCATTCCGAAGGTCGCGGGTTCAAATCTCGGCATGCACAAATGACTCCTATATTTATGTACATTTGTGAACTTTAGTAACAACAACAGTAATTTTTTCTAAGGTATGTGTGAAGTCACCAGCCCGCATTGGGTCCGCGTGGTGACTATGGCCCCATCGCCCCTATATTCAGGGTAGGCTTGTGACCCAATATTGAGGACGTATGTTAGCCATTGAGAAAGTCAGTTTAACCAGTGGAGAGGTGCATGCAACGGAACTGCACGAGAAGACGTGCTCGCGCAACATTAACTGGCACTATGGGCCCGCGGGGAGGAAGCCACCCGCTTCCGGTTATGGTTTCCGTTATCTAAATGTAATTTCCCATCGCGCACGGGCTAGGAGAGCAGAAAATCACCAGCTATCCCGCCCTACGATCCGAAACACGAAGGCTTTTGCACTCATAATGCTGTAGAGGTGGGCGTTTGGGTGTTATTTACGTGGATAGAGTCACAAGAGAGTTCCACCGTTACAATGAGCCTGCTGAGACGCGCCTGCTGCGCGAGGGCACGCGCGGGGGCACGCGCGGGGGCACGCGCGGGGGCACGCGCGGGGGCACGCGCGGGGGCACGCGCGGGGGCACGCGCGGGGGGCTTCCAACTAAGCGGTAACGCGCCGGCACTTGCACTAGCTCCAGGAATTCAAAATGTTCTGCTGGTAATTAGTTGATGAAATAAACGATCTGTGGGCAGCAGTCAACGAGCAGGTTAAGAAAAAAAAATGGGGGGGGCGGGCGGCTTTCCATCGCTACACGTTCAAAGTGAACTTTACGTTCTCGTTGTTAACATTTCCCGCGGCCGCGGTGTATCCGGCACGGAGACCTCTCTGAGCGCTCATAAGGAAAATCTCACTCGCAGCGAATAAAGTGGATTCTCCGCGATCCAATCCCGCGCGGACACATTTCAAAATATCTTTTTCGCCTCTCAATGGAAAAAAAACATACAGTGTTTTCAAGGCGGAGGATAAATATTTTATTAATTGTCCTTAAGGGTGTCGTGCTCCATCCGGTGCGCGCGCGCGCGCGTGCTGAGCGAGTCTGCAAAAGTCAATTAAGAAACAAATCGTTACTTTCATTGTACCTTTCCATTGGCCGCGGGCTGCCGGTGTACTCGACTGTGTAATTGGCGCGCAGTCGGGCCGCAACGGACGCGCGGCGCTCTGTGACACGCGCGTGCGCACGCGCCGCTCGCACCGCAGCGACACTGCGGCTGCGGTAAATGGTAGCGGTATGTGACGGTAGTGGTAGTGGTAGGTTTTTAAACTATTGCCATTAGAATATAACATGTTGACCAGGAATTACATCGGAAATCTTTTCGTTTTACAACGCGAGCGTTTAGCTTAAATTTGACCTACGGCGTGTGTGTGTGTGAGCGCGAGCGCGCGCGCGCGCGTGTGTGTGTGTGTGTGTGTGTGTGTGTGTGTGTGTGCGTGTGTGTGTGTGTGTGTGTTAATTGGATTTACTTTTTTTTCAGCTTTCCTCTGCTTTGCGGGGCAGGGCAGGGCATTCTTACATTACAGTTCTCACTTTGCTCGTCACATTTTCCGTCATTCCTTTATGTCTACTCTTATTTCTCTACTACTCATCGCCTCCGATCTTTCACCACATCTCTTATTCTATAACAGTTCTTTCCTTTCCTCAAATTACATTTCTCAGAACTTGTCTGTTATATTTCTTTTACAATTTTATTTATTTCTTCCTCATTGATTACTACTAAACGTACATTTCTTACATTTTATGTTTTTAAATACTTTCTAATACAGTCTTGTTTTAACATGAACTCTGTTTTGCGTCTATCACTTTCCTATAATTTCCTTGGAGGCTTCACTTTAAAAACTAGCACGTCTGAGTGTTCAGTGTTGTACACTGCATCAGATATTTGTGTTCGCCCCAATCATGCGGCTCTGGCAACACAACATCATTACGAAAATTAACCGAGTACTTGAGTCAGTTGTGGATAATTGATTAAACTAAATATTATATATGGTAACAACTTCTCGTACGGGCGATACCTTTGTTATCGGTGCATGATTTCTATTCATATAAAAATAAAGAGACCGCGCGGTCGCACCCCCACCCCCACCGAGAGGGGAGCAGCGATGTGACGGCCCGCGAGCGCACTTCTTGGCACCACATCCGGCGCGGCGCGGCGCGGCGCGGCGGGTTGCTTCGAGGATGAAGGTTCTCTCGGCGCGATGCACGCCAGTTCAAGCACTGACCGCACCCACGCTGCATTTACATTGATCCGTGCGCATCTTAATATCCGTCTGTAGCATGCCTATGTTAAATGTCTATGTTAACTGTCTATGTTAAATATCTCTGTTAAATATCTCTGTTAAATGTCTATGTTAAATGTCTATGTTAACTGTCTATGTTAAATATCTCTGTTAAATGTCTATGTTAAATGTCTATGTTAAATGTCTATGTTAACTGTCTATGTTAAATATCTCTGTTAAATATCTATGTTAAATATCTATGTTAAATGTCTATGTTAAATGTCTATGTTAAATGTCTATGTTAACTGTCTATGTTAAATATCTCTGTTAAATGTCTATGTTAAATGTCTATGTTAAATGTCTATGTTAACTGTCTATGTTAAATATCTCTGTTAAATATCTATGTTAAATATCTATGTTAAATATCTCTGTTAAATGTCTATGTTAAATGTCTATGTTAAATATCTCTGTTAAATGTCTATGTTAAATGTCTATGTTAAATGTCTATGTTAACTGTCTATGTTAAATATCTCTGTTAAATATCTATGTTAAATATCTATGTTAAATATCTCTGTTAAATGTCTATGTTAACTGTCTATGTTAAATATCTCTGTTAAATGTCTATGTTAAATGTCTATGTTAAATGTCTATGTTAACTGTCTATGTTAAATATCTCTGTTAAATATCTATGTTAAATATCTATGTTAAATATCTCTGTTAAATGTCTATGTTAAATGTCTATGTTAACTGTCTATGTTAAATATCTCTGTTAAATGTCTATGTTAAATGTCTATGTTAAATGTCTATGTTAACTGTCTATGTTAAATATCTCTGTTAAATATCTCTGTTAAATGTCTATGTTAAATGTCTATGTTAAATGTCTATGTTAACTGTCTATGTTAAATATCTCTGTTAAATGTCTATGTTAAATGTCTATGTTAAATGTCTATGTTAACTGTCTATGTTAAATATCTCTGTTAAATATCTCTGTTAAATGTCTATGTTAAATGTCTATGTTAAATGTCTATGTTAACTGTCTATGTTAAATATCTCTGTTAAATGTCTATGTTAAATGTCTATGTTAAATGTCTATGTTAACTGTCTATGTTAAATATCTCTGTTAAATATCTATGTTAAATATCTATGTTAAATGTCTATGTTAAATGTCTATGTTAAATGTCTATGTTAAATGTCTATGTTAAATGTCTATGTTAAATGTCTATGTTAAATGTCTATGTTAAATGTCTATGTTAAATGCCTATGTTAAATGTCTATGTTAAATGTCTATGTTAAATGTCTATGTTAAATGTCTATGTTAAATGTCTATGTTAAAATCTAAAGAGCACACACACTCACACTCAGAGCACTTGTGGCAAGTGGCGCGGCACGCGTGCCCAGCCACCGCCACTGCCACCAGCTCCGTGGGAGGTCAACGTTCAGCAGTTAACATCATATTACCGAAAACTTGACGATTATCAACTTGAACAGTAGTAGTACATCAGCTGTGCGTGTGGTGATGCGGACAGCTGCCGTGCGCGCACTGCGTACGATATAGCTAGTTATCGTTACAACTAGCTTTTTTTTTTTATTATGGTGATGTTCTCGCCGCAGTTTTATTGACAACTATAGCGGCTTCATCGGACTCAGGGCTCGCGGATCCGGTACCCGCGAGCTAAACTACAACTAGCGGCCGATGCGTGATAACTTATCAGTGAACAGTTATTTACTCTCAATTTTAAAGATTTTCATTAACTGTGTTCTATTTGGACGGAACGCAGTAATGTCTGAACTGTGAACAAATACTCTTTTCAAGTGTCTACAGTAATTTCTAAATTGATTTTATAGTTTGGATGTAAACTTTAACTATTGCAATTTCTCCGCAATGATGAGAGCATTTATGTGTTGATGAAGAGCTCGCTACGAAGATGTCCACCTCCGCTGATGTCGACAGCGGAGGTCACCGAGTACCCAATGCGGTCGCAGCGCACCCTTGATAACCAACTCTCCGAGGAACACGCCATTCAACGTGATGTCCTTGAAGTGTTGCGGTCACTTAAAATGTAAATAATCTCGTGCTCGGGGTCATTTTAAAATAAATTTTTCATACAAAAATGTATTGGCAGAATAGTTAGGGGAAAGCGGCGTCACATCCGGCAGAAGACAAAGTTTTGAACGGTTCAATTGTGTTTTTGTGCGGGCGGGCGCGGGCGGGCGCGGGCGGGCGCGGGCGGGTGTGGGCGGGTGCGCCGGCTGAAGCAGCTCTGAACGGTCCGGTTATACCCGGACTGTAATTTAATGAAGCAATGACCACAATGTGATCTCCGTTAAACGAGATTGTACACGAACATCGTATTGGACGCCGAGTTGTTTGAAGCACTGTGCGACATGCCAACTCAATATTGGTTTGAACATTCAGTTCAGTCGCGGCGAGAGCACGAGGATGCATGGCCGTGCACGTGGGGCGTGTGTAACTTGATTGTCTCTCACTCCTCCGGCGCAGCGACCCAAACCGAGTCTTGCCAATCCACTGCTTGGAACTTGCGCAGGTTGTGCTCTACAGCATCCTCAGCAAGTGGCCTATCCAGCGAAGTTTGTGGGCGTTGCTTCTCCTTTGATGTTCGGTTTGCCAACCAGCCTCTCATTAAGTTAAAACTAAGATCATGCGCACGGCTCGGTTGGAAATTGAATACCAACGGCATTGTAAGTTTAATATTCTGCATCGTGCCATAATTGTGTACGAGTATGCACGGAACCGAGCTCGGACTGCTGACGTACCGGCCGCCGCGCAGCAGCAGCAGCAGCAGCATCAGCTCCGCCGCCGACAGCACAGCCGCGAGCTGCAGCGGGCATCGCAAGCTGCACTAACAAATCATTATCAAAAAGTATTTTCCTCGAGCAGTGGAAATGTTCATAGATCACACCCATCCCTAAAAATTCCAAAAGAGAAGAAATTATGAATGAACTTAGACCGATAAGTATTCTGCGATGTCTAAAGTAGTAGAAAAATGTGTCCTTATTCGAATTACGCCATATTTAGAGGAATGTAAGACTGCCCACATTACAGTCTAGATTTCGAAAACAACAAAGTACTACTCCGCACTCCCACATATTGTCGAAGACATCCTCACCGCGTCAGACGTTCGTCAGACGGTCACGGTACAGTACTCCTTCTATTACACTTCTCCCGGCCATTTGATTGTGTTTCGATTTCTATTCTGCTCAACAAGCTGGAGCTCCTTGGATTTTCTCAAGTAGTATGTATCTGGTTTCAGTCTTATTTCTGTGGCCGTAGTCAAATAGTTCAATGCGTTAACGGTATAGGTGAACATTCCTAATCTAAAGCAGCTGCCATCAATAATGGTATAATTCAAGGATCGATTCTCAGTCCAACTCTATTTGCTATCCACACCGCAGACATTGTGGAAGATATCTAATTCCATAATGTACACCTTCATGCCGATGATACCCAAATCCACGCTCATGTGCCGCTATCGGCTGAAGGAGTTACAAGTGCAATCAACAATATTAATCAAGATCTGAAGGCAATTGTGGAATGGGCGAACAGGTATAAACTATTTCCCAAACCTAAGAAACGCGTCTCACTGTGGAACTGGTGAGGTGAGGTTCAGTTCCACAGATAGGAGTGTGGCACTCTTATCTGTGGAACTAAACACCGAACTAAATTTATAAAACAAAACAAAACAAACCATGTATTGAAATAACGCAGTCGGTGGTTCCGGTGCAGGAGTGCGTCCGCAAGCAGCGCAGAGCTTTCGATGGATGGAAACTTAAGAACATGTACAGAACCCAGTGCGTAAATGTTTTGGGCTATTCACAAAATTAGAAAATTCATTGAGGAAAGGTTACGCTATCAGCTGTGTAGCAGCCTGGTGCTGTTCCACTTGCACTACCTCGACATTGTATGTGGCCCGTGTCTATTCGAGAAGACCCCTGCGGCGATACAGCGTGTTCAGAACGCGTGCACGCGCTGACGTTACTCACCATCACGGCGACACCATGTATCACCTTATATGATACAAAAAGATGTGCTTAAAATGGAGTACGCGAGGACTATGAAGCACACGGCGTGCTTTTTGCACTCACTGACAACATTTAAGGTGCCGTCATATCTTTATAATAAGCTTAGCTGGTTCGCAGACCGCGCCAGAGCCAGCGCCGGACTGAGCCGCACGTCCGTCCTCGAACTGCACCAGAGCTCACCCTGGAGCAGACCCGAGGTCGTTCCACATTTACTGCATCAGAATTTTGCAACTACTCACCACCTCCGCTGTCTGCTACCTGACTGCCGCAGATGGCTTCCGATGCAGCGATCGCTCGGCACAAACAGTTCCGGTTGATTCGTGCGTGTTCGCTGTTTGTCATTATAATGTTTCCGTAATTGAATTAATCAAGCAGCAATACAATTGAGTGTTCAGTTGCTTCAATAAGGTCAGGGCAGGGCGGAGCACCAGCCATCAGGCCCCACCTGTCCCGGTGGATGAGCCGGCGGTACGGGGCCTTGACGTTCCACCTGGTGCAGGTGCTGACAGGCCATGGATGTTTCGGCAAGTACCTGCACCAGGTGGCTCGTAGAGAGATGACGCAAGAATGCGTCGAGTGTGGTGCGCCGATTGACACGGCGCACCACACTCTGGCGGAGTGCCCGGCATGGGGGCCGCAACGCCACTCCCTCGTCGTGCAAGTCGGCAGTGACCTCTCGCTGCCGACTGTAATCGATCGTATGTTGAGCAGCGAGAGGTCTTGGAAGGCGGTGGCCTCCTTCTGCGGCGCAGTGATGCGTCAGAAGAAGGCCGCCGAGCGCACGAGGGAGGCCGACGCCACTGCCGCACCTTGCAGGCGGCGGCGGGCCGGCGGGAGAGCGCGGCGACAGAACCACGCCGTCCGCTTCCTCCCGCCGTGAGCGACGGGCCCCTAGCCGGGCACGGTGTGAGGGGGCCTTCGGGCCGTTAGGCGTGGCCCTTTGGGCCTTTTGTCGTGTTTCCCCTGGGGGTGCGTCCCCCGGGGGAGTCTTGGTTTTTTGTCCCCCCTCCCTCGTCGAAGTGGGGGGGGGAGTCTGGAGGGAGGAGGCCGCCGCCCAATTCCTTCACGGGAGGGCGGCGGCCGGGCGTGCGTTCCGTCTTGGGCGCGCGCGATCGTCTGTGGGGTCGGGGGGCCCCAACGTGCCGGTCCCGCGAGGGGCCGGTACGGGACGGCAGGTGGGTGCCTTTGCTCCCCGCGGGCACCCACCAGGAGGAGTTTTATACGCGGAGGCGCCCGGAGAGTTGCTTGACTGAAACCCGGGCGTCTCCAGTATGCGTATGGCGGGACAAGCGGTGGTGGTTTTAGTGGGTATGGGGGTCACGCACAACACCTCAGTGGCCCCGAGCCCCACATAACCCGGCGTCCCCCCCCTGAAAAGGACGCTGGGTATGCGGTAACAGCATTTCCACCACCGATATAAAAAAAAAAAAAAAAAAAAGGGCGGAGCACCAGGGCGGAGCACCAGGACTCGGCGCCAGGTGCCGGCTGTGCGCGCGGACGTGTCCCCGTCACGTTAGTTTCCCACGCAATTTTCTCTGTACGTTTTTGTATTAAGCGAATCGTAAGCCAATTTAGATTCAGCGTTGGGTGTGGGCGCGCGTGGTGTGGGCGCTCGTGGTGTGGGCGCTCGTGGTGTGGGCGCGCGTGGTGTGGGCGCGCGTGTTTTTATAGTTGATTGGATCGTTTGAGAGCCGACTGGAGTGTAATTAGATTGAGTAGAGCTGCGCGCGGGCGGGCGGCGCGCGGCGGGCGGCGCGGCGCGCGGCGGGCGGCGCGGCGCGCGGCGGGCGGCCCGCAGCTTGGCTTGGCGCCGCCGCCGCTCGACAAAACGAAGTTTCTGTAAATATTTGCTTAGCCCTCTTACTTAGAGCGGCTGCTGACCGTACAGTAATTGACATCAATTTTCTCGTTACATCATGTCAGCGGCGGGCTCGTGATGTAGATTCAATATATAGTAAACGTTACCGGCGCACTAACACTCGGCTTTGCGTGCGAGCACTCGTACACTGTGGCCCGCTCGATATAAACACGACACGAAATACTATTGTTCAGCCATTGACATTCAGCTCGTGTTGCTGCAGCTCCTGCTGATCCTGCTGATTCTGCCTCTCTACTTTATTTTATGATTTAACATATACAGTGTGCAAATGAAGTTTCTCGTTATTTTATGTACGTCTCCGGCCGGCGGGAGCACGTTGAGTGCGCTCCCTTCATACGGATTACGTTTCCGGTGTGACCCCTCCGACTGCATCAGGGATCAGCGCTATGAGTTATGCTCGTCCTATATCTAAGCACCGGCTCGCGCCCGCGGCCGCATGTGCAGCGCCGCGCCGCCGCCTGTCGCATGCCTCCGTATCGAAGCCGACGATCTAACTCGTGCCGTCGAATAACTTACTTCTGTAACATGTTCCTGATGTACAAATAAGAGGTAATTCATTGGAGTTACTAAAGTTAAATGTAACTTGGTAATGTAACCTCCCCGCCTCCGCGGCGTGACACGCGGGACAGCCTCCAGCCATTATACTCCCTCGCCCTTTGCAACGTCTCTGTGTATGCATTATTTGTTGCATTATTTATATTATGCAAATAAGTTTATAAATAAATGAATACAATAGGTAACGTGATAATCAACAGACGTCAGTGTTACGCAACACGCAGCAACACGCAGCATCCCCACCCCACCGCCCTTTCCGCAATGATCTGTTTTCCGCTCGCGGCTTATTATTTAATGAAATTATTACTTTCTCGGATTCGACACTCGATGTCGATATGTCGACACTCGATGTCGATATGTCGACACTCGATGTCGATATGTCGACACTCGATGTCGATATGTCGACACTCGATGTCGACATATCATTTCGGCGCATCCGTCCGCCACTGCATATGGATATACCTAAAATAGTGATGTGTTTTTTGTAATGTGTCATTTAAAGTTCAAAACGTAACAGAACGTGGTGGGGTGGTCGCGGGCCGGCAAGGGTGCGCCTGGAGTGCGCCGGGGGTGCAGTGTGTAGCTCTTGTAACGGTACTCGGCGGGAGTGCTCAGTAACCAGGTGTATAATGGTTGTTGTTGTTTTAGTAGCGTTACTTATTAAGTAGAAAATTGCAGAACACCACAGCTCGCGTCGTGCACATGTGCATGGGGACCAGGTCGGAGTCCCGGTTCGGCCGCGAGCTGCCCGCGCACGGGGCCCCTGCGCGTCACCAGACCGCACGGTGCCGACACCGGGTGTTTTATTCATTTTATGCGTTGATAATACATTTGATTTGTTTCCGTATTTCCTCACACCAACTTTAATCCAGTTGTCTGGAGCAAGAAACACTAACGGTCCTCTCTCACCTGCTCGTACGACATCACCTCAGCCAACAGACGTCCTCTGCTGGACGCATGCCTCTTCGTAAGATCCCCATACCTATCGGCGCCGCTCTGCCCGCACCACCGGGAACCAGGGGCCGTCGTTTGTAGGGGTTCATATGGAGAGGTTGGGCCATTTCCTACCACGCTGGCCCAATGCGGGTTGGTAGAAGCGAGAGCATCATTTATTGCTTGTCACGGTGTAGCGCGAGCAGGTGAAGTTGGCTTGGGTCCTGTGCGTTGTAGTGCGGGACCCCTCACACCCTCCACAGCATCCACAGCCCTCACAGCCCTCACAGCCTTGGTATGACATATACACATATAATTGTAATATTTACATTTGTGAAGTGGCGGAGCGGTTATTTGTTCATATTGCTTTAACAAATTTTTTTTTTGTTTTCAATGTGGGTGTCGGTGCACGATGCACGATGCACGGTGCGGCTGCATGGTGGTGTGCATACATTTACTTTGTAATTATCCCCTTTATTCCAATTAATGTAATATCGTTCTTGTAATTTCTTTCATCTGTTCTCTCAAGTTTTCCACGATATATTTTTTCATCAAAGAGCTTTCGCCCCGAGGACCAATTGAAAAATATTCCTTTAACGTAAAACGTAAAAAGGCAGTAGAGGGGCAAGTGCGGGGAGAGGGAAGGCCGTCCTGCAGACACTACGAGATAAAACGGTAAAGGAAACTCAAGGCGTCGTTCATTAAAACTAGTATGAATTACACGAGTTTTCTGAAAGCTCTAATTAAAAAGTATCCCTCTGTTGCTCCGGTATATATACATACATATATATATACATATATACATATATATATATAGATATATATATACATATGAATGTATTATATGTAGCGCGCCATATTGCAGTCCGGCGATGCCGTTGACGGTGTCTTGCACAAGGCGGCCGACGGGGTGCTGTTCACTCAATACCAGGCGGAGCGCTCCCCGCAGCACGCAGCACGAAGCTCGTATCAAGCAGCACGCACTTCGCAGCATGTAGCACGCAGCATGCAGCACGTACCCCGCCGCACGCAGCACGCAACCCGCACCCTGCAGCACGCAGCACGAAGCACGTAGCACGCAGCACGCACCCCGCAGCATGTAGCAAGCAGCACGCACCCCGCAGCACCAGCACGAAGCACGTAGCACGCAGCACGCACCCCGCAGCACGTAGCACGCAGCACGCAACCCGCACCCCGCAGCACGCACGAGCGCCGACAGCGCACCGGTTAGCGGCGCGCTCCGCGGGACCCCAACGGGTTCGAGTTCGTGCGAAATAAATTAAAGCAATTGCATTGTTGTCCACTTCAATGTGGGAGTACAACGTTGTCAGGGTTATATAAATGTAACGAAAGATAGGGTCGGTTGGCGGGGGAGCCGCCGCGGGCAGCACACCCCCACCCCCACCCGGCCGCGGCGGGCCGACTCACGAGATTACATCAAGTGATATTGAAACTAACGCGAACTTACCAACATAATGTATCCATTTCAATATTCAAATCGACGAAATGTGCTCTTTGTTGTTCCGGTGTAACGGTGTTTGTGTCGTGCGTCCGGTTACGTGCACTGTACCCGGACAGCGCGGCCGGGCTGTGTACCCGGACAGCGCGGCCGGGGCGCGTCGTTCGGCTGGACGGACGGACCGACGCGACGCCCGGTGCAAGGTGAGCGCAAGGTGGGCGCAAGGTGGGCGCGGCTCCGGCTAAGCGGGCGACGAGCAAACTCCATTAGTCCGTGCAGAGCGCCGCCGCCGGGGGCCCGCGGCCACACGTACGGGGGGCAAATCAATGAGCATTGCTTTTAATTATACAGTTGAACCTGTTTATTCAGAGTTAATTAAATTGGTTCCCGCTGTTTGTGCACTTCGACTGCCGACCCTCGGTTCAGTGTACACAGCTAACGAAATGATACCTGCTTAGTCTTCTCTTTTCGTGTATCCCTCCCCTCCCCCCCCCCACACACACATACAGTATAAAGAGTTAACACATTCGTTAACGTTCATTAGTGAGGAAAAAACAGGATAAACTTCTTAACCACTAGTATAATATAAATAGCTTCAGACTGCCGCCGTGTCCCGCTCGCCCTTAGTCTGCTACCTGGTCTATATGTTCACTGTGTTAGTGTTTGGACTGCCGTCGTATTTGTCCTGGAGTTATTTACTTGTAGTCGCTTTCCATGAGACGCAGAGCGCAGAGCGCGGAGCGCAGAGCGCAGAGCGGCAGCAGACACATTCGAGTTGAATGGGGACTCGAACTGTTCAGCTGTAGCGCGCCGTATCGTACGCACCGCCCGACAGCTTCCTGCGTCCGCGCCGAGGCTGGCATCGAGTGAAACTTAGTGTCGCGGCTGGAGGGTTAAAGCGGTCGGAGAACACCTGCGGGCCGCGCACCCTGCTGCCGGATGCGCCCTTCGCTTATAAATAGTTCCTTTTGGCGCGCTCGAGTGAGCCCGCGCTTGCTCGAACCTGCTGTAAGTTCAGGCCACCGAAAGAAGTAGTAGATAGATAGATAGATAAATAGATAAATCGTTTATCGTAGCCAAAAAATGTAACACACATACATATACACAAACAAGAACTTTTGTTATCAACTGCATGAACTACATCAACACACAGAATAGTATGGACATGAGAGTGTGCCTGCGCGCGTGCGCGTGTGTGCGTGTGTGCGTGTGTGCTACAATGGTACAAAAGGCTGTAGCTCAGTGGATTATCCACCTGCTGGAGGTGGAGCACTGATTCTCAGCTGCCGGCCGCGGCGCGATCGCGACGGAGACATGTTGCTCCTCATGTTAACCATAAATCTTTATAATTGTAATTGCAATAGATTTATGTAATTATCTATAGATTTGAATTATAAGCCACTATCAACAGTTTTTGTTTTGATTTTCTAATAAGAATTGTTTAAAATATTTTTTAAAACTAAAAATACATCGCCTCACTTTTTCTTGCATTACAAAATTTCTTTAGTGATAAAAAATTGGCATCTAGGGAAGATTGTGAAAATCGGCTACTAGAGTTTTTTGCAAATAGAGAGCAGGACTTCTACGAGAGAGGCATTATGAAGTTACCTTTAAAATGGCAACAAATCATAGAACAAAACGGTGCATATTTGACCCAAATCGGACAATCCGAAGCATGTTAAATAAAGTCCTGAAGTTCATATAAAAATAATGGATTTCTTTTTCCCCAACCTATTATTTTATCTTTGAGATTCCTCCAAAAAATGTTGCCATTGTTAACTTGCGAATTTATGTGTTCATTAAAGTAGGCACGCTTTTCGTTATAGATACTGTTCACCACGAGTTTTTTCAAGTTTTTGTAATATTCTCTGTGGACCTCTAAACCAGTTTTCCAATATGTTTTGTAAGCTTTGTTTCGTAAACCTATCATCAGTCGGCACGTCTCTGTTGTCCAGGGAATCCTACGATTTGTAATTTTAATTTTTTGGATTGGAGCGTGTAGATCAAAGAGGAATGAGAGAAAATTATTAAATCTTTCAACCATCAAATCAACATATGATATTTTAGCAAAGTAACAGATTCCCAGTCAATGAGATTTAATCTTTTTTAAAATTATCAAAATTTATTCTGTTGATTGCTCTGCAGTTGACATGTTTTGGGC
This sequence comes from Troides aeacus, assembly GCA_033220335.2. Lineage (NCBI taxonomy): Eukaryota > Metazoa > Arthropoda > Insecta > Lepidoptera > Papilionidae > Troides > Troides aeacus. Next base: position 12,525,551 of record CM067278.1, read on the forward strand.
GGACTTTTAGTTTTTTAATAAAGAAAGTCACGCTAACCAGTAACCGGTGCATGACCAATAGAAGTGATATTTGAAACTTAAATATCTCTGATTATTGCATTAGTACATACCAAATCGATTAAGATTTCAGTTTCAGCTGTGAAATGAGTAGCCTCAATTACGACTTGTTTGAGATTCATAATTCGTAAAAATTGGTTCACTTTTATAGTATTTTTATTAGTAATATTTAGCAGGTCAACGTTAAAGTCACCCATTAATATAATATAATAGTATTGTCGATCTTAATCATACTTTCATTACTATTTAAGAGAAATAAATTTTTATATTTACTTCTTGGTAAAATTTCACAAACGCAGTGTTAAGTAGTCGGCGCGCTCGGCGGCGCCGCCGGGGCTGTCGCCGGAGAGTGTGTGCTGCAACATAGTTAATGAATGTTTATGAGGACTGAAGCAACTCTGACTGATGCTGCTCGAGTTTGATCAGTTTGGATGTTTTATCTCCAGCCTTTTCCTACCAACTGCAGTGCTGTTAACTGGTGTGTTCCAGCGCGCCATTGTCCAGGCTCCTACATATTAATGAACCCTGCGGAACTGCCTCGTGGGCAGCCGACGCCTGCGGAGCCGGCAGTGGGCTTTGTTTCGCCAGAAGCGTTACATATTTTTTGGCCAGGGAACAGGTATCGTTAAGTGAACGCACTGCGCACTGCGCATTCTGCACTCACTCAGCGTCGCATGTTGTCGAGGGACCTTCACAAAGGACTATTTTTAAGTAATTTACTTTGAACAATGTGAAAGTAAGTCTTCGAATAATTAAATTAGAGAGATAAGTTTGTGAGTACATGGAACACTCGCGCGCGCCCCCTCTCATTTAGTATTGAACTGAACCGCTTTGCAGCCGGCCCAGATTCAATTAAATATATGGAAACAAAAACCTCCGCTCCAGATTGTGGAATACGATACGGCAGCGACTTCTCCTGTGATGTTCTTTCTGAAATTCAAATTTCATTAATTATTTTCATACGTCGACGCGATCAGACACGCGATATCATTCACTCGATGTTTGTATCCCTTTCTATAGCAACAGCACAAGTTGGGGTGTATGCACAGCGACCACTGCCTCGGGACAGGGTGGTGCCACGGCCACCAGCGGGTACAAGAAACCCCAACGTTCGCTCTGTGTATCAACACATGGAGCGGTGCCCACACCACCCCCGGGGATCGTCCTGTTTCAACTTTAGAGTATTGTCTACAAAGTTTAAATGAAAAAGTTTTCATTACACACAGCATTCATTAAAGTGTCTTCACAGGGTACATTCATACGAGGTACATTCATACGAGGTACATTCATTTATAAAAATCAATTAATGATTCTAAAAAATATGTCAAATATTAAATAGCTCAAATAAAATTTATTGAGATGATGTCTGTCGCAGCTCGGTGACACGACGTCTTCGACGACCTCTGGGTTAAATGTCACTTTTGAAGGTTGCGCCTTGCGTTATGGTTTGACACTTGATCTTATTAGATTTTTCCAAGTCGGGTCCCTTGATGACGGGGCTGCAGACTGTCTGCCCTCCCTATTTTATGGAAATTACAAATAAAGGCCTCAATAGCTTCCCACCTTTTAAAATATGTGGTGAGTTGTCAGTGGGCGAGACAAACTTGATCAAAACAACATTTTACTCAACGACAAAGACTCTATGCCTGATGGCTCATAATAAAAATGATATTTATTGGCTGTATCCACTACAGTGGTTGGTGGAGTTATGCATTTACTTCATGAACGGTGATAGCTGGTGGGAGTACAATCTCTCAAGGCTGCGATGTAATCGCTTTGCCATTCTACGAGGTGAGCAATGAGCTCTCGAATGCACTCCGCGGATTGCGATCCGTGCTGACTGCGTAGTTGGTGGTGATGTCAATTCCAACACTTTACAATGTGTCCGCAAGTGCACCTGACTAGTGAAGGTGGTGGCTCGTACGAGGGACTAATCTTTGGGTCAGAGTACCCTTTATATCTATTATGTGTCCTGCAATGTGCGCTGACTATACACTGTATATCTGGTTACGGTTGTATCTTGTGAGATGCCTACTCACATTGCCATGCGCAATTTGATCACAGTTTGTGCTTACGCACTAACAATGAGCCGAGTGCTCTTCTACTGGTTCGCCAGAAAACCTTGCTGCGGACTGCGGTCCGAGGCCAATTAAATTCTCCCTGTTTCGGGGGGAGCGCAGTATTTGGATGGCGCTCACCGCATACGGCGGGGTCTGTTTGCTGGAGCCGTATGCCATCCCCACATTTTTTTTTATGTGAGGATGCGAACTTATACACTTGTGTCGGGGTCTTAAGAATTAATAAATATTGTAAACCCGTAACAACATGTGAAGACCTTTACAAGCGTGAAGGGATTGTAAATAAGGAAATAAACCACACAAAAGGCATCAGACTATCTTGACAACTATTCGTCCTTCTATATAAACCTAAAAGAACTAAATATTACTGTAAACACAACGTAGAACAAGCTCCTAATCGCGACGATCACAAATTAATATAAATAATTAATGGCCAAAACATAAACATTGATCATACCACAAAGAGTAGTGCGCATCATCCAGGTCACGTGAAATATGATTATCTGAGTACTAAATATAGTTTTAAAATATTTAAAACTTATTATATTTAAGAAAAAGGGATAAAAGTTACAATGAAACAGCGTGCTCGCGCTGTTTCATTGTAACATTGAACTTTGCAACGCGCGCGATTCATTTCCCCAATGACACGAATTCTCTAAAGCTATTAAACAAATGAACCGACTCATACAATTTTCACATCATACATTACATTTACAGTTGGTTGAATGCACGGCGGGTGCGGAGAAATGTAACAACATTCGCACAAGATAACATGACGGGACTTGAAGTAGTTTAAAAACAAAGCTCCAGATTTATTGGACCCCCATGGCCTGCAGGTGAGGGCGGCCCGCGTTCAGAGCTACATGATCGGTGTAGGGGTAGGTGGATTGCGGGCGAGGGTGGTTTACAACAAGGGCGAGAACATGTGCAAGTATTAACTCCGCTAGAACACTACAAACTAAGAGCGAGTTAACTATTAACCCAACTGGTGCAGCGGACGTTTCTCCATTTGTTGCACGTATGGCTAAAGATACAGTTGGGTATACAATACAAATACACCATGAGGCGCGAGCAGCCGCGCGTCGATGTGACCTTGTCGACCTGTCAATGCAAATGTATTGTAATGTTGCGAGCCGGTGCGGGCTGGGCGCTGGCGTTCGGTTGTTTATCGGGTGGTGATTGCTTTGATGGAGATGTCCGCCGGCCACACGGGGCATGTAGTGACAACCATGGATCTAATTTTATTAAAAACTACTGTTGCATTGTCAACAGCATAGTATTTACTTGATAAGCTCGTTCGCAGCTCTGACCGCCAGTTCCCACGCGGAGTACCCACATAAACACCGCCACAGAGGTCCGCGCGGGGTGCCGGGGCTCCGCTGTACGTCTGTACCTGCTTACGTATCAAAATATCTTTCCAAATTCCCCATCCGATACCGATAGTTTAGTTCGGATGATCTTAGGCTAGCGATATCCTATTACGGCAGCACGGCTCCTTAAGTCGGTGGAAATGAAGCCAGCCCGGGCGGAGCCCCCGCGGCGTGCGTGCGCCGCGCCGGCAGGGCTCCGCCGCCGCTCGCCGCCGCTCGCCGCTTTACGGCTGCCGGGATAATTTGATTTCAACTTATTGCCTGAACCGGACTTCATATATTTATTGTAGTTTATAAATTTTAATGTTCGCCTGTTCGACGTGCGACGTGCGACGTGCGACGTGCGACGTGCGACGTGCGACGCGCGATGCGCGACGTGCAACGCGCCGCAGCTCAGAGCATCGCGACGTTTATATGTATGTTCTTCCACTCGCCGCGAGCTGACAGCTCCAACGAGGAACAAGATCGCAATGTGAAGGGAGCGAACGTTCACAACGTAATTGATTTAGTTTTCTTGGAATTTTATTTACATACATACATATACATATATATCACGCCTCGTTCTCAGTGGGGTATGCAGAGACCAGCTCTCTCCACCTGCTCCGATCCTGGCACACCTCTCTCGCTTCCTCCACTTTCATGAGCGTGTTCATGCGGCTCGCCGGTTGCGAGTGCTTCTGGCGCGGCCTCTCTTTATTTTATTTACATGATATTATATATAATCTGCTTTTGTGTTCGCGAAAGCGGCGCGTGACGTCATTTCTCCGCGTATAAAAAGACCTGGAGGCTCGATAGTGTCAGAAGACGGACCTACCGGCAGCACCTCCTCGCACCAGCACCTGCGGCAGCTACGTCACACTTAATTCAGTGGGGGTGCGATCTCGAGGTGGAGGGGGAATACCGGAGCGGATTGGTTTCCGTGCGGTTCTTGTAATTAGTTCCACGTCGCCGCTAGATCCCGTACGTTAGCTAAGGTTCAATAATTCACCGGAAGCGCGACAACGTCCTGCGCGGGTAACTGTGTCGGTGTGTCGGTGTGCGGGTGTGCGGGTGTGCGGGTGTGTGCGGGTGTGCGGGTGTGCGGGTGTGCGGGTGTGTGCGGGTGTGCGGGTGTGCGGGTGTGTGCGGGGGTGCGGCGGTGGCGACTCCGCACGTTACTAAGTAAGGCAAAACTTTGTGTAGCTATATATTCTTGATGTAGATTGGGCTGGAAGCCACAGCGGCTCTTACAGCTCATCTGACACTGGGCTCGTGGACCCGGATCCACGGCCTGAGGTTTGTGTAGCTTTTAACACATCTTGCGCGAGAAGAGCTGGCAAACGTGGAGCTGTGCAGGTAGTTACGTTCTGTTTACGTGCGGCGAGTAGTTGCGTCGCGTTGCGTCGCGTCGCGTTGCGTTGCGTTGCGTCGCGTTGCGTCGCGTTGCGTCGCGTCGCGTTGCGTTGCGTCGCGTTGCGTCGCGTTGCGTTGCGTTGCGTCGCGTTGCGTTGCGTCGCGTTGCGTCGCGTTGCGTCGCGTTGCGTTGCGTTGCGTTGCGTTGCGTCGCGTTGCGTCGCGTTGCGTCGCGTCGCGTCGCGTTGCGTTGCGTCGCGTCGCGTTGCGTTGCGTTGCGTCGCGTTGCGTCGCGTTGCGTTGCGTTGCGTTGCGTTGCGTTGCGTTGCGTTGCGTTGCGTCGCGTTGCGTCGCGTCGCGTTGCGTTGCGTTGCGTCGCGTTGCGTCGCGTTGCGTCGCGTTGCGTCGCGTTGCGTTGCGTTGCGTCGCGTTGCGTCGCGTCGCGTTGCGTTGCGTTGCGTCGCGTTGCGTCGCGTTGCGTTGCGTTGCGTTGCGTTGCGTCGCGTCGCGTTGCGTTGCGTTGCGTTGCGTTGCGTTGCGTTGCGTCGCGTTGCGTCGCGTCGCGTTGCGTTGCGTTGCGTCGCGTTGCGTCGCGTTGCGTCGCGTTGCGTCGCGTTGCGTTGCGTTGCGTCGCGTTGCGTCGCGTCGCGTTGCGTTGCGTTGCGTCGCGTTGCGTCGCGTTGCGTTGCGTTGCGTCGCGTTGCGTCGCGTCGCGTTGCGTTGCGTTGCGTCGCGTTGCGTCGCGTTGCGTTGCGTTGCGTTGCGTTGCGTTGCGTTGCGTTGCGTTGCGTTGCGTTGCGTTGCGTCGCGTTGCGTCGCGTCGCGTTGCGTTGCGTTGCGTCGCGTTGCGTCGCGTTGCGTCGCGTTGCGTCGCGTTGCGTTGCGTTGCGTCGCGTTGCGTCGCGTCGCGTTGCGTTGCGTTGCGTCGCGTTGCGTCGCGTTGCGTTGCGTTGCGTCGCGTTGCGTCGCGTCGCGTTGCGTTGCGTTGCGTCGCGTTGCGTTGCGTTGCGTCGCGTTGCGTCGCGTTGCGTCGCGTTGCGTCGCGTTGCGTCGCGTTGCGTCGCGTTGCGTCGCGTTGCGTCGCGTTGCGTCGCGTTGCGTCGCGTTGCGTCGCGTTGCGTCGCGTTGCGTCGCGTTGCGTCGCGTTGCGTCGCGTTGCGTCGCGTTGCGTCGCGTTGCGTCGCGTTGCGTCGCGTTGCGTCGCGTTGCGTCGCGTTGCGTCGCGTCGCGTTGCGTTGCGCTGCGTCGCGTTGCGTCGCGTTGCGTTCTCACCGTTTCTCCTCCTTAATGTGTTACACAGATTATCATCTACGATTGCAACGTTGGATGCCGACCACCGTACAAAAGTTATGTTACAAGGGCAATAATTTGAAAACCAAACGATGCGCCGTGCTCCCTTCACCCCCCACTCGTCGTCCCGCTGCCCGCGTGCAACCCTCGTTGCACAACCCTCGTTGCACAAATGTGTCGTGCAATTTGTTTTATTTCAATTTCATCGACGTTACAATAACATAAAACACGTCTCGCTGGAGGTGGAATTGCCTTGAATTCAAAGAAATCGCAGAGCGATGCAGGACAGGGGACAATTTGCGAGAGCAGACGGCACAGCGGGGACGGCGACGGGGACGGGGACGGGGGATAGAGGGGGAGAGAGGACGGCGGAGGGCGGAGGGTGCAGCATAATCGTTTGCAGCGCAGCTTGCAATTGAGACAGAGTTTATGCGTTAACAGGGGGTGTTAGCACGGAGACGCCGCCGGCGCATCCTTCGCAGCGCTTCGCAGCGCTCCGCAGCGCTGAATTGTAATGGAACCCTATTGTTATGCGACGATGGAGAACTGAGCGTTTGTTTTGTGCACGGCGAGCCGACCGCAGCGTCACGCGACGATAAGTGACGCAGCGTCGGCCGCGCGGCGTGCCCGTCCGCGCGCTGGTAGCTGACCGAGTAGGCTCAAAAAACTTTTCTCACCCTGTTCCGTTACACCAAATTAGGAACAATTTGGTGTAACGGTTTGGTCATCGCTTTTGGCATAACCTCATCATATACAATCAGCCGTGGCGGTCTTTAACAAGCAGAAATATATTTTCTCCACAGCACGCAACGTGACCACGTCACGCTCACCGCCGAGCGCAGTGCGCTATGGCGCCGCTCGGTTCGCCACTTCTTGTGGGAGTTCGTTTATTGATCATCGTCTTTGGGTTTGTTTTAGTTTATTCATAATATATTTTTCACATACGGATGGCATTCGTAGTGCCGAACAATAACATTATTCGTTACCTTGTGGTTTTGGCCCGTACAGTACTGAGGAGCTGGCCCAAGCGGCCCCGTGCACCCAGCGACGGCTCACGGCGACGAACAATCCAGCGGCTCTGTGGAAAAATTGTCGGAGCCGCTTCTGTACAGCGTGACGCAATGTTTCACCGCAGACAATCGTTCGTGTTGGATTAATTGCCTCGCCCCGTGACACCCCCCGTGTACACCCCCGTGTACACCCCCGTGACACCCCGTGACCCGCGGATGAGTTCAATTGTATTTAATGCGTTTTATGGGCAGTATTTATCGCGTTTTGTTTCGCGGACAACAAAGACAACAAATAAAACTCCGCACAGAGCACCATTGTGTGGTGCGGTGCGGCGGTGCGGCGGTGCGGCGGTGCGGCGGTGCCGGGTTGCGGGGGTGGTTCACAAGTCGCGGATAAAATAACCGAGAACCATAAAATTAATTAAATGGCGTGTGAGGGAACAGTACTTCTTATTCATAGCACGGAGCTCTTACGTTGTTGTGTATGTTGTTGTGCGACAGCGGCGCGGCACGGCGAGGCGCGCGTGTGCATGCGTCGCGATCATCCCTCCGATTGTTTCGGAGGTTAGCTTCACCATATAATTAACGGCGGGGTAGAACATCCCCGCTGTCAGTATAACGTCGGCGTGAAGTAAACGGCGAATAAGATGAAATCATTCCAGGAAAACGGCAGCAATTTTCCTGTTGTAATACATTTAGCAGCATAGCGCGCCGCGAGGGATGATTGCGGCGAGTCGCGCCGAACGAGGGGCGCGCGGGGATTAGTGATTTACTAAGTCGAAATGAATAGATGGAGACTTGTGTTATCAATTTTCTGCTGGTCGGTTATTTAGGTTAGGTTAGGTTAGCAAATCAGCGCCAATTACGAAGCAGTAACTCGAGTTGCGGGTTTAGTTCCCCGGGCATGTAGAGTCTGCAGCCGACGGCGGCTGCACTAACGCAGCCTCCGCCGGCGGGGTGTTTCAACCCTTAAACTCCTCAATTGTTCCCAGCTGTATATTTTGTGCGCTAAATGGCGCGTCCGGCATCGACGCTTCGCTACAAATGGACTCACACAAATCTTTCTGCAGTTAGACGATATTTACGACTGGAACTGCGCGCAACCCAGCTCGCTACACGTGCACACGCACACACACGCACACACACACGTACGTTTGCTTCGGGTGAAAAATATAGCGTTTACATTGTACCCCACGGTACACTATCGGCCTCATGGCCGCTGCAGTCCATTAGCGATGGTACTAAAAATTAAAATGATTACCAGCCCCTGGCAATCGTCTGGTGCCACGTAAAATATGACAAAGGCTGGCAGGAAGCACACGGATCATGTCAATCGCGACAGCCGGAAGGCGGCCACGATAAAGCGGCGCGACGTTCCCATTTCCGGTAACGTGAACTTCGCACGAGGCCGTCATTTCCTCCTACATTTATTCCCCATATGAGGAAATGAGACATTTTCACGTGTCTCCAGCGGCTGCGACGGAACAATGTTTGCGTTCGGTGGTCTGCATAAATAAATAAATAAATAAACCACGTCTAGTGGTAATGTGTAACAAGCACGTACTTCCATATGCAGTTTGTCAATTTCACAATATTATATTTATATTCAGAGGAAGTACTTGCACAGGTTCAATATCATTAAGTTCCCTAATAAGTTCAGTACGCGCGTGGACAAAACGTTCCTGACAAGTTCACACCCTCCGCGGCGCAGGGCTGGCGGACCGCTGGCGGACCGGCTTGCCAGACGCGTTCCGGGTTCGATTCATAAATCTGTGGGTGCGGGAAGGTGGTCAGATCATGTAGAACCCGACTCACCAACATTCACCATTCACCCCCACCGTGTTCAATCAGCCAACAACACTGTGACAATCGGAATGCAGTGGGCAATTGGGCACATTTTGGAGATACGTTGAAAAGAAAAAAAGTTATGAGTGAAACTGTAACATGACGTGACGTGACGTGACGCGACGTGACGTTACGTGACGCGACGTGACCTACAGCCTGCAGCGAGCAGTGCGCGCCCGTCGGCAGAGGTGAACAGGGAAAAGAAGACATATCGCCGACAGTTTGAGAAAATCAATTCAGCAAAAAGCCGTCGCTCGGGGAGCTGCGCGCGCGCAGTGCACGCCCGCTGTTGTAAGCTCGCCGATTGCACTCTCCATACACAGTCGCAATCGCAATCGCTTCCGCCGGAGGGCGTGGCGCGGCTCATTGATGGCCACAAATAAATGAATGTATGGAAAAACAGAATATAGTTGAGCGAAATATAATATCTATGAATGTATTTATCATACTGTCGGTCATTCTCATATTTTTAAATATTCGAAATAGTTTTAGTGAAGTTAACTAGATTTTTCTGTTAAGTATAAATAGCAACACTGAAAAACTGTGTACAATAATTACTGATGACCGGCGCGCCGGAGCGGCTGCTCGCGGAGCGGCTGCTCGCGCAGCGGCTGCTGGCCGAGCGGCTGTTCGCGGAGCGGCTGCTCGCGGAGCGGCTGCTCGCGGAGCGGCTGCTCGCGGAGCGGCTGCTGGCGGAGCGGCTGCTCGCGGAGCGGCTGCTCGCGGAGCGGCTGCTCGCGGAGCGGCTGCTCGCGCAGCGGCTGCTGGCCGAGCGGCTGTTCGCGGAGCGGCTGCTGGCGGAGCGGCTGCTCGCGGAGCGGCTGCTCGCGGAGCGGCTGCTCGCGCAGCGGCTGCTGGCCGAGCGGCTGTTCGCGGAGCGGCTGCTCGCGGAGCGGCTGCTCGCGGAGCGGCTGCTCGCGGAGCGGCTGCTCGCGCAGCGGCTGCTCGCGCAGCGGCTGCTCGCGCAGCGGCTGCTCGCGGAGCGGCTGCTCGCGGAGCGGCTGCTCGCGCAGCGGCTGCTCGCGGAGCGGCTGCTCGCGCAGCGGCTGCTCGCGCAGCGGCTGCTCGCGGAGCGGCTGCTCGCGGAGCGGCTGCTCGCGGAGCGGCTGCTCGCGCAGCGGCTGCTCGCGGAGCGGCTGTTCGCGGAGCGGCTGCTCGCGGAGCGGCTGCTGGCGGAGCGGCTGCTCGCGGAGCGGCTGCTCGCGGAGCGGCTGCTCGCGGAGCGGCTGCTCGCGGAGCGGCTGCTGGCGGAGCGGCTGCTGTCGGAGTGGCTGGTCGCGGAGCGGCGGCAGCTGTTCCGGGCGCCGGCTGCGCCGCGGGCCCCCGCTACCCACAGCCACCCTAAATTTATAAATAAAACTAGTTTTCTAAAACATACGATTAAAGTGCACGGACAGCATCTCATTGCTTCTGACGGAAGTGTTGTCTATTCCCACATCTGCTCACCGGAAACTCACATGTTTTGCAATTATCGCCCGCTGGTGAACGCTCCGCGGACTTCCGGCAGGATTTACCGTTGGGAGGCAGGGGAACTAGATTTTTTTATGTAATTAACCGACGAGACTCTACGATGCGCTACGATGTTAAGTTTCGTCACCCCAGTAATTATATTAGCTACACCACCCTTTAAACCGGAAGTTTTTAAATTTTCTTTGAAATTAATATTCTCTCGTCTCTTGAAAGCAGAAGTTTGATATTGAAATACATTAAATCGAGTGATCCGAAATCGTGTCATAGGTACGGCGCGACAGCGGCGCGGCCCGCCCGCTCGGTAGCTGTTTCCGATCATCGTCACCATCAGCCGATAGACGTCCACTGCTGGACATAGACCTCCCCTAAACATCCAATCAATACAATTAGCCCAGCCTCCGCTACCCCCGGCAACTAGGCGCCGTGGTTTGTAGGGTTCAAATGGGGTGATCTCGGTCATTTCCCACCACGCTGGCCCAATGCGTATTGGAGGGAGCCAGAGCCTCGTCTGTTGATTAGCACGCTGCACCAAGAGCTGGTGAGTTGTTGTGCGGGAGCCCTTACACCCCTGTTCAGTGTAAGGGGATGTGCTGATGGTTCTATATAATCGCAGGCAGTAATGGCTCATCTCATTGCTGACGCTACGTATAAAAGACTGGTAATTTTATATTTACTGCATATAAACATTAGTGAAGCAGCATCGGGCCCGGCGCGGCGTGCGCGGCGTGCGCGGCGTGCGGGCCCGGGGCCGGAGGCTCCTGCGGCGTATTGTTTCAGACGGGGCGGTGCGGTGCGGGGAGGCACCCCCGCGCGAACTTTTTGAATTTAAACTTTAAAATTGAAATCTGCTCGTCGCTCGCATACGAAACGTTTCCGTTTCAACTTTACGACAACTACTTAAACACAATACAATACTTAGCTACAGCTTATTCGTGCGAGCCAGAACTGTGTCTCAGTGCTCGAGATCAATCCAACTTGAAGGCACCTGTGCGACCGCACACTGCGCTTGGCGCACCCACCACCACCACCGCCACCACCACCGCCACCACCGACAATCAACGGCACCACCGTGCAGTTGCGTTCATTAATCAGTAACAAGGAAGTTCATTGCAACGAGACCCGAACAGTGCTTAATTAGAGACGGAGCAGTGCCCCCACCTACCGCCATTTTATTTCCGCGACATTTAATTCGCAGCGTCCGGTTCCGTCGTGTGGACTCGGCGCGGCGACACGGGCCCGCGACGCGACCCTTTTAGTTTTATTGAGGACGGCTGGAGATCGAGTGGAGGCGATTTGTACCAGCGAGTTACCGAGAGCTTAAAGCTAAATTTATATTAAAAAGTAATGAGAAGAAAAAAAGCGGCACCGCTACAACACTGGCTACTTGATGCGGTCGCGCGGCGGCAGGCGCCTGCGGCCCGCGCCGCCGGGACAGGCGGTACACCACCGCGGTGCCTACCGTAGCCCGCAAACGATAACGTGTCGATATTACCATGTGCCGGTTGGAAGGGCGTTGTATATAGTGTTTAATTACTGGGGTAATGAGACTCAACATGGTGGCTTAGGTTACGAGCGTTATATGGTGCTGTGTACACCGTGTTAACTAGTGCCACGTTATTACAGGCGGGAATATCAGTCACGATCGGGAGAACGTCCCGCCCGTCCCGCCCGTCCCGCCCGTCCCGTCGTGTACATAATATGTTTATAATGCATTGTATATTATATAAACATGAACAGTGCATATACGGATCTCACTGTTGGGACTCGGCGCCTTCTGTCACGCGGACAGAGTCGGAGTACATTGTGTGGTGGTGATGGTGGTGGTGGTGGTGGTGGTGGTGGTGGTGGTGCGGGAAGTTCGAGCGTTGCGTCGGGGCCGCCGCGCGGTCCGCGGACAGCGCGGCGGCAGCGGTGGCTGCGCACACGCACCGCGCGGGGTAAACGTGCAAAGCAACTCCGAACGGGTTTAATACACCCGGGTACTTTTAAATAATTAATAAAAAACTTTATTACCTTACATTACTATAATATTAAGTAGCTCGCTGGCCTAATGGTTAGAGCGTGCGGCTTTCATTGCGAAGGTCGCGGGTTCGAACCTCGGCATGTACCGATGACTTAATATTTAAGTTATGTACATTTGTGAACTTTAGTTACAGCAGCGGGATACAAACGGTGAAGGAGAACATCGTGAGGAAACCCGCACACTGAAATAATCTTTGTGTGTGTGTGTGTGTGTGTGGTAGCCCCAATAAAGTGGCAACAGGCTCGCCCCCTGTTACACGGGACCTAATCTGACCACATCTGGGGAAATGTGGGTGTTTATTCACCTCTGCCTACCCCTACTGGGAAAAAGGCGTGACTATATAAAAAAAAATACTATAATATTATATATTAATATTAATTTATGGACTATTGCTAAGGCAAAAGAAGAAGACTCAACTAATACGGACGGAACAGCGACTCCGATCAGCGCTGGATTTCAGCCCCCCCTTGCTTCTCCAGTCGTTATGTGGAAGATGTGTAATTGTGAGCCTACTAGGTAGCAGTAATTATCTCATTAAATTACGTCATCATTATCATCACAGTCAGCTGATAGACGTTCACTGCTGAGCATAGGCACACCCAAAGATCTCCATATCGATCGGTTCTGCACCGCCGATGCCGGTGCACCAAAGGCCGTCGTATCTGGGGATTTTATTTTATATGGAGGGATTGTGCTATTTCCTACTACGCTGGCCCAATGCGGGTTGACAGGAACCAGCGTCTCGTTTGTTGATTAGCAGGGCGCACCACGAGCTGGTGGGGTTGTCTCGGGTCCCGTGAGTTGTTGTGCGGGACCCCTTACACTAATACACTATACCACTAACATTCGTATAAAAAGAAGTAATAATATATGGTTTGTGTTTATATATAAGATTTTTTTTGTACAATAAATAGTTTTTAGGTCGCTGTTTAAAGCCTAGAATGTATTAATATTAGTTTGGCAAATATCTCCCTTCCGCTTTTTTGCTCTTTATTCAATGCTTTATAAAAAGTGTTACAGTGATCGGATTTAGTTCAAATATGCGCCGTTTTGTTCGATAATCTGTTTCCATCTAGACGGCAACTTCATAATACCTCCCTCGTAGAAGCCCCCCTCCTTATTTGCGAAGAACTCGGACAGCCACTTTTCACAAGCCTCTTTTGAGTTCAACTTTACACCACCAAGGGCGTTCACCATGGACAGGAACAGGTGGTAATCACTTGGCGCTATGTCTGGGCTATATGGTAGATGCGATAAAACCTCCCATCCGAGCTCCCGTAGCTTCTGACGAGTCATCAACGAAGTGTGTGGTCTGGCGTTATCCTGGTGGAACACTACACCCTTCCTGTTGGCCAATTCTGGACGCTTCTGGTCGATCGCCTGCTTCAAGCGGTCCAGTTGTTCGCAGTAGATGGTAGAATTACGCGTCTGGCCATATGGGAGCAGCTCATAGTGGATGATTCCCTTCCAATCCCACCAAACACACAGCAAAACCTTCCTGGCCGTCAATCCCGGCTTGGCCACTGTTTCGGACGATTCACCGGCCTTCGACCACGACCGTTTTCGCTTGATATTGTCGTATGTGATCCATTTTTGGTCGCCAGTCACCATCCGCTTCAAGAATGGGTCGAGTTCGTTCCGTTTCAGCAGCATATCGCAGGCGTTGATTCGGTCCAGAAGGTTTTTTTGCGTCAAATCATGCGGCACCCAAATATCAAGCTTTTTTTTTGTATCCAGCCTTCTGCGGATGGTTTAAAATGGTTTGGTGACTAACTCCCATCTCCTGGGCGATGTCACGAGATGCCACATGCCGGTCTAACTCGATGTAGTCCATGATTTGATCGGTATTTGTCGTCACAGGTCTTCCGCCGGCTGGCTTATCCATGGTGTCGTTTTCACCGGCTCTGAATCGTCGAAACCATTCCTCCGCGGTTCGAAGTGATAGAGTACCATCCCCCAAAACACCATTAATCTCACGGAACGTTTCTCTAGCGGATTTGCTTTTAACGAAGGAAAACTTTAAAATAGCGCGAATTTCGGCGTTAGTGAACTATATGTTTACACGTCTATAACTGTTGAACGCAATATCCAAACTAATTATACATAACGTCGTTTTGTAGGTTATGTCAAGACCTTTCAAATTATGTATAGTATTGCCAGATACGAGCTCTGTAGCGCTTTGTACATAGCCGCGAAATTCAAAAGACAAAAAGGCGGAAGGGAGATATTTGCCAATTAAGAATGATTCTACCAACATGACATTTTGAGCGAATCTCACCCCATCTCGATCTTTGGATATTTAATTGAGATTAAATCTGAGTTAAAATGAATGAATGCGAGAGCAGCCCCGAGCTCACCCCGATATGGAATGTGAAAACCGGATCGGAGAAAGCGAGCTGAGCCATTTACCATATAATAAAAGCTCGAATAAATTTCCGAAAGCATAACGCAATCTCGGAGCGTAACTTCTGAATCCAGATTAAGTGCAATCCTGGAGGAGGACGCGGAATACCAACGAGCGGGCGGCGCGGCGGTGCGGCGGCGCGGCGGCGCGGCCCTAATATTAATCGCTTATAACTTATTCCTTTTTATGATTATATATGAAACTGTTCCGCGATGGCTTGAGAGCAAAGTTCGCGCTTTAACAACATTTAAATTATTTAAAAAAAAATTACAATACAGTTGTCCGGAACGGAGGTTTCTGTAGCTGTTCGCTTGCGAACTAAGTGTACTTAAAGGTGGTGGTGTTGACGTGTAAGTTGCAAATGTTATGATCTATAAGTTGCGAAAGCTCATTGAAGTACTAAGCTTTAGTATGTTTTTGTATTTATATGTAACTTTAGCGAGATGTGAAGTGTCGCGCTATAAGGCGACGATCGCGACACGGTGCACGGTGCACGGTGCACGGCGCACGGTGCACGGCGCACGGTGCACGGCGCACGGTGCACGGCGCACGGTTCACGGCGCACGGTGCACGGCGCACGGAGCATACTTAAGTTTCATAAATTTCGTCTACAGAAATATTTTTTGTTTCGAGAAAGCTTAATCAAGCGAAGGTCTGATACAGCTCAAGGTTAGCCCGCAGCGTTGCGCAAGTCATTGCAGACAGTCTGTACCGGATGTTTAGTGTTTACTTATACCTAACTTGTATCTTGTGTCACCAACAATCCGGTGATGGATTTAAGTTGCTTTTAATATTAGGGTGTAAGGGGTCCCGCACAACAACTCCCGGGATCCAAGCCAACCTCACCTTAGTTTAATTAGAAATATACTGTTTCCGTAATTTAATAAACAAGCAATTATATAATTAAGTGTTCACTAGGGCTAATAATGTCAAGCCAGGGAAGAATACCAGGACTTGGCACCAGGTGCCAATGTACTGAGTCCTGGACCTTTTTGTCTAACGGTTTAGTTAGTTTTGTTATGTTTAATCTATTATACATAGAGTTAAGTTCTTTTCTTAGACAAATAAATGACTATTATTATTATTATTATTACCTGCTCGTGGCTCGCAAAAAGCCAGCAATGAAACACAAAATCAAAAACAGCTGATGCTCGCATCACCGCGCGGCCGCAGCGCGCTATCATATCTACAACATACGCTCCGCGGCCTGTCACGTTCACCTATCATACATAAGTAAGCGTCGGATTGTAACGAAACGCGCCGCGCGCTGCCGCCGCGCGCTATCATATCTACAACAAACGCTCCGCGGCCTGTCACGTTCACCTATCATACATAAGTAAGCGTCGGATTGTAACGAAACGCGCCGCGCGCTGCCGCCGCGCGCTATCATATCTACAACAAACGCTCCGCGGCCTGTCACGTTCACCTATCATACATAAGTAAGCGTCGGATTGTAACGAAACGCGCCGCGCCCTGCCGCAGCGCGCTATCATATCTACAACATACGCTCCGCGGCCTGTCACGTTCACCTATCATACATAAGTAAGCGTCGGATTGTAACGAAACGCGCCACGCGCTGCCGCCGCGCGCTATCATATCTACAACAAACGCTCCGCGGCCTGTCACGTTCACCTATCATACATAAGTAAGCGTCGGATTGTAACGAAACGCGCCGCGCCCTGCCGCAGCGCGCTATCATATCTACAACAAACGCTCCGCGGCCTGTCACGTTCACCTATCATACATAAGTAAGCGTCGGATTGTAACGAAACGCGCCGCGCGCTGCCGCCGCGCGCTATCATATCTACAACAAACGCTCCGCGGCCTGTCACGTTCACCTATCATACATAAGTAAGCGTCGGATTGTAACGAAACGCGCCGCGCGCTGCCGCCGCGCGCTATCATATCTACAACAAACGCTCCGCGGCCTGTCACGTTCACCTATCAGACATACGTAAGCGTCGGATTGTAACGAAACGCGCCGCGCCCTGCCGCCGCGCGCTATCATATCTACAACAAACGCTCCGCGGCCTGTCACGTCCACCTATCATACATAAGTAAGCGTCGGATTGTAACGAAACGCGCCGCGCGCTGCCGCCGCGTGCTGTCATATCTACAACAAACGCTCCGCGGCCTGTCACGTCCACCTATCAGACATAAGTAAGCGTCGGATTGTAACGAAACGCGCCGCGCCCTGCCGCCGCGCGCTATCATATCTACAACAAACGCTCCGCGGCCTGTCACGTCCACCTATCAGACATAAGTAAGCGTCGGATTGTAACGAAACGCGCCGCGCCCTGCCGCCGCGCGCTATCATATCTACAACAAACGTTCCGCGGCCTGTCACGTCCACCTATCAGACATAAGTAAGCGTCGGATTGTAATGAAACGCGCCGGGCGCTGCCGCCGCGCGCTATCATATCTACAACAAACGCTCCGCGGCCTGTCACGTCCACCTATCAGACATAAGTAAGCGTCGGATTGTAATGAAACGCGCCGGGCGCTGCCGCCGCGCGCTATCATATCTACAACAAACGCTCCGCGGCCTGTCACGTCCACCTATCAGACATAAGTAAGCGTCGGATTGTAACGAAACGCGCCGGGCGCTGCCGCCGCACGCTATCATATCTACAACAAACGCTCCGCGGCCTGTCACGTCCACCTATCATACATAAGTAAGCGTCGGATTGTAACGAAACGCGCCGCGCGCTGCCGCCGCGCGCTATCATATCTACAACAAACGCTCCGCGGCCTGTCACGTTCACCTATCATACATAAGTAAGCGTCGGATTGTAACGAAACGCGCCGCGCGCTGCCGCCGCGCGCTATCATATCTGCAACAAACGCTCCGCGGCCTGTCACGTTCACCTATCATACATAAGTAAGCGTCGGATTGTAACGAAACGCTCCGTGGCCTGTCACGTTCACCTATCAGACATAAGTAAGCGTCGGATTATACCGAAACGCGCCGCGCCCTGCCGCCGCGCGCTATCATATCTACAACAAACGCTCCGCGGCCTGTCACGTCCACCTATCAGACATAAGTAAGCGTCGGATTGTAACGAAACGCGCCGCGCCCTGCCGCCGCGCGCTATCATATCTACAACAAACGCTCCGCGGCCTGTCACGTCCACCTATCAGACATAAGTAAGCGTCGGATTGTAACGAAACGCGCCGCGCGCTGCCGCCGCGCGCTATCATATCTACAACAAACGCTCCGCGGCCTGTCACGTCCACCTATCAGACATAAGTAAGCGTCGAATTGTAACGAAACGCGCCGCGCGCTATCATATCTACAACAAACGCTCCGCGGCCTGTCACGTTCACCTATCATACATAAGTAAGCGTCGGATTGTAACGAAACGCGCCGCGCGCTGCCGCCGCGCGCTATCATATCTACAACAAACGCTCCGCGGCCTGTCACGTTCACCTATCATACATAAGTAAGCGTCGGATTGTAACGAAACGCGCCGCGCGCTGCCGCCGCGCGCTATCATATCTACAACAAACGCTCCGCGGCCTGTCACGTTCACCTATCAGACATAAGTAAGCGTCGGATTGTAACGAAACGCGCCGCGCGTTGCCGCCGCGTTCTATTATATCTACAACAAACGCTCCGCGGCCTGTCACGTTCACCTATCATACATAAGTAAGCGTCGGATTGTAACGAAACGCGCCGCGCGTTGCCGCCGCGTGCTATTATATCTACAACAAACGCTCCGCGGCCTGTCACGTTCACCTATCAGACATAAGTAAGCGTCGGATTGTAACGAAACGCGCCGCGCGCTGCCGCCGCGTGCTATCATATCTACAACAAACGCTCCGCGGCCTGTCACGTTCACCTATCATACATAAGTAAGCGTCGAATTGTAACGAAACGCGCCGCGCCCTGCCGCCGCGCGCTATCTTATCTACAACAAACGCTCCGCGGCCTGTCACGTCCACCTATCAGACATAAGTAAGCGTCGGATTGTAACGAAACGCGCCGCGCCCTGCCGCAGCGCGCTATCATATCTACAAGAAACGCTCCGCGGCCTGTCACGTTCACTTATCATACATAAGTAAGCGTCGAATTGTAACGAAACGCGCCGCGCCCTGCCGCCGCGCGCTATCATATCTACAACAAACGCTCCGCGGCCTGTCACGTTCACCTATCAGACATAAGTAAGCGTCGAATTGTAACGAAACGCGCCGCGCCCTGCCGCCGCGCGCTATCATATCTACAACAAACGCTCCGCGGCCTGTCACGTTCACCTATCATACATAAGTAAGCGTCGGATTGTAACGAAACGCGCCGCGCCCTGCCGCTGCGCGCTATCATGTCTACAACAAACGCTCCGCGGCCTGTCACGTTCACCTATCATACATAAGTAAGCGTCGGATTGTAACGAAACGCTCCGTGGCCTGTCACGTTCACCTATCATACATAAGTAAGCGTCGGATTGTAACGAAACGCGCCGCGCCCTGCCGCCGCGCGCTATCATATCTACAACAAACGCTCCGCGGCCTGTCACGTTCACCTATCATACATAAGTAAGCGTCGGATTGTAACGAAACGCTCCGTGGCCTGTCACGTTCACCTATCATACATAAGTAAGCGTCGGATTGTAACGAAACGCGCCGCGCGCTGCCGCCGCGCGCTATCATATCTACAACAAACGCTCCGCGGCCTGTCACGTTCACCTATCATACATAAGTAAGCGTCGGATTGTAACGAAACGCGCCGCGCGCTATCATATCTACAACAAACGCTCCGCGGCCTGTCACGTTCACCTATCATACATAAGTAAGCGTCGGATTGTAACGAAACGCGCCGCGCGCTGCCGCCGCGCGCTATCATATTTACAACAAACGCTCCGCGGCCTGTCACGTTCACCTATCAGACATAAGTAAGCGTCGGATTGTAACGAAACGCGCCGCGCGCTGCCGCCGCGTGCTATCATATCTACAACAAACGCTCCGCGGCCTGTCACGTTCACCTATCATACATAAGTAAGCGTCGAATTGTAACGAAACGCGCCGCGCCCTGCCGCCGCGCGCTATCTTATCTACAACAAACGCTCCGCGGCCTGTCACGTCCACCTATCAGACATAAGTAAGCGTCGGATTGTAACGAAACGCGCCGCGCCCTGCCGCAGCGCGCTATCATATCTACAAGAAACGCTCCGCGGCCTGTCACGTTCACTTATCATACATAAGTAAGCGTCGAATTGTAACGAAACGCGCCGCGCCCTGCCGCCGCGCGCTATCATATCTACAACAAACGCTCCGCGGCCTGTCACGTTCACCTATCAGACATAAGTAAGCGTCGAATTGTAACGAAACGCGCCGCGCCCTGCCGCCGCGCGCTATCATATCTACAACAAACGCTCCGCGGCCTGTCACGTTCACCTATCATACATAAGTAAGCGTCGGATTGTAACGAAACGCGCCGCGCCCTGCCGCTGCGCGCTATCATGTCTACAACAAACGCTCCGCGGCCTGTCACGTTCACCTATCATACATAAGTAAGCGTCGGATTGTAACGAAACGCTCCGTGGCCTGTCACGTTCACCTATCATACATAAGTAAGCGTCGGATTGTAACGAAACGCGCCGCGCCCTGCCGCCGCGCGCTATCATATCTACAACAAACGCTCCGCGGCCTGTCACGTTCACCTATCATACATAAGTAAGCGTCGGATTGTAACGAAACGCTCCGTGGCCTGTCACGTTCACCTATCATACATAAGTAAGCGTCGGATTGTAACGAAACGCGCCGCGCCCTGCCGCCGCGCGCTATCATATCTACAACAAACGCTCCGCGGCCTGTCACGTTCACCTATCAGACATAAGTAAGCGTCGAATTGTAACGAAACGCGCCGCGCCCTGCCGCCGCGCGCTATCATATCTACAACAAACGCTCCGCGGCCTGTCACGTTCACCTATCATACATAAGTAAGCGTCGGATTGTAACGAAACGCGCCGCGCCCTGCCGCTGCGCGCTATCATGTCTACAACAAACGCTCCGCGGCCTGTCACGTTCACCTATCATACATAAGTAAGCGTCGGATTGTAACGAAACGCTCCGTGGCCTGTCACGTTCACCTATCATACATAAGTAAGCGTCGGATTGTAACGAAACGCGCCGCGCGCTGCCGCCGCGCGCTATCATATCTACAACAAACGCTCCGCGGCCTGTCACGTTCACCTATCATACATAAGTAAGCGTCGGATTGTAACGAAACGCGCCGCGCGCTGCCGCCGCGCGCTATCATATCTACAACAAACGCTCCGCGGCCTGTCACGTTCACCTATCATACATAAGTAAGCGTCGGATTGTAACGAAACGCGCCGCGCGCTGCCGCCGCGCGCTATCATATTTACAACAAACGCTCCGCGGCCTGTCACGTTCACCTATCATACATAAGTAAGCGTCGGATTGTAACGAAACGCGCCGCGCGCTGCCGCCGCGCGCTATCATATCTACAACAAACGCTCCGCGGCCTGTCACGTTCACCTATCAGACATAAGTAAGCGTCGGATTGTAACGAAACGCGCCGCGCGTTGCCGCCGCGTGCTGTCATATCTACAACAAACGCTCCGCGGCCTGTCACGTTCACCTATCATACATAAGTAAGCGTCGAATTGTAACGAAACGCGCCGCGCTCTGCCGCCGCGCGCTATCTTATCTACAACAAACGCTCCGCGGCCTGTCACGTCCACCTATCAGACATAAGTAAGCGTCGGATTGTAACGAAACGCGCCGCGCCCTGCCGCAGCGCGCTATCATATCTACAACAAACGCTCCGCGGCCTGTCACGTTCACCTATCATACATAAGTAAGCGTCGAATTGTAACGAAACGCGCCGCGCCCTGCCGCCGCGCGCTATCATATCTACAACAAACGCTCCGCGGCCTGTCACGTTCACCTATCAGACATAAGTAAGCGTCGAATTGTAACGAAACGCGCCGCGCCCTGCCGCCGCGCGCTATCATATCTACAACAAACGCTCCGCGGCCTGTCACGTTCACCTATCATACATAAGTAAGCGTCGAATTGTAACGAAACGCGCCGCGCCCTGCCGCCGCGCGCTATCATATCTACAACAAACGCTCCGCGGCCTGTCACGTTCACCTATCAGACATAAGTAAGCGTCGAATTGTAACGAAACGCGCCGCGCCCTGCCGCCGCGCGCTATCATATCTACAACAAACGCTCCGCGGCCTGTCACGTTCACCTATCATACATAAGTAAGCGTCGAATTGTAACGAAACGCGCCGCGCCCTGCCGCCGCGCGCTATCTTATCTACAACAAACGCTCCGCGGCCTGTCACGTCCACCTATCAGACATAAGTAAGCGTCGGATTGTAACGAAACGCGCCGCGCCCTGCCGCAGCGCGCTATCATATCTACAAGAAACGCTCCGCGGCCTGTCACGTTCACTTATCATACATAAGTAAGCGTCGAATTGTAACGAAACGCGCCGCGCCCTGCCGCCGCGCGCTATCATATCTACAACAAACGCTCCGCGGCCTGTCACGTTCACCTATCAGACATAAGTAAGCGTCGAATTGTAACGAAACGCGCCGCGCCCTGCCGCCGCGCGCTATCATATCTACAACAAACGCTCCGCGGCCTGTCACGTTCACCTATCATACATAAGTAAGCGTCGGATTGTAACGAAACGCGCCGCGCCCTGCCGCTGCGCGCTATCATGTCTACAACAAACGCTCCGCGGCCTGTCACGTTCACCTATCATACATAAGTAAGCGTCGGATTGTAACGAAACGCTCCGTGGCCTGTCACGTTCACCTATCATACATAAGTAAGCGTCGGATTGTAACGAAACGCGCCGCGCCCTGCCGCCGCGCGCTATCATATCTACAACAAACGCTCCGCGGCCTGTCACGTTCACCTATCATACATAAGTAAGCGTCGGATTGTAACGAAACGCTCCGTGGCCTGTCACGTTCACCTATCATACATAAGTAAGCGTCGGATTGTAACGAAACGCGCCGCGCCCTGCCGCCGCGCGCTATCATATCTACAACAAACGCTCCGCGGCCTGTCACGTTCACCTATCAGACATAAGTAAGCGTCGAATTGTAACGAAACGCGCCGCGCCCTGCCGCCGCGCGCTATCATATCTACAACAAACGCTCCGCGGCCTGTCACGTTCACCTATCATACATAAGTAAGCGTCGGATTGTAACGAAACGCGCCGCGCCCTGCCGCTGCGCGCTATCATGTCTACAACAAACGCTCCGCGGCCTGTCACGTTCACCTATCATACATAAGTAAGCGTCGGATTGTAACGAAACGCTCCGTGGCCTGTCACGTTCACCTATCATACATAAGTAAGCGTCGGATTGTAACGAAACGCGCCGCGCGCTGCCGCCGCGCGCTATCATATCTACAACAAACGCTCCGCGGCCTGTCACGTTCACCTATCATACATAAGTAAGCGTCGGATTGTAACGAAACGCGCCGCGCGCTGCCGCCGCGCGCTATCATATCTACAACAAACGCTCCGCGGCCTGTCACGTTCACCTATCATACATAAGTAAGCGTCGGATTGTAACGAAACGCGCCGCGCGCTGCCGCCGCGCGCTATCATATTTACAACAAACGCTCCGCGGCCTGTCACGTTCACCTATCATACATAAGTAAGCGTCGGATTGTAACGAAACGCGCCGCGCGCTGCCGCCGCGCGCTATCATATCTACAACAAACGCTCCGCGGCCTGTCACGTTCACCTATCAGACATAAGTAAGCGTCGGATTGTAACGAAACGCGCCGCGCGTTGCCGCCGCGTGCTGTCATATCTACAACAAACGCTCCGCGGCCTGTCACGTTCACCTATCATACATAAGTAAGCGTCGAATTGTAACGAAACGCGCCGCGCTCTGCCGCCGCGCGCTATCTTATCTACAACAAACGCTCCGCGGCCTGTCACGTCCACCTATCAGACATAAGTAAGCGTCGGATTGTAACGAAACGCGCCGCGCCCTGCCGCAGCGCGCTATCATATCTACAACAAACGCTCCGCGGCCTGTCACGTTCACCTATCATACATAAGTAAGCGTCGAATTGTAACGAAACGCGCCGCGCCCTGCCGCCGCGCGCTATCATATCTACAACAAACGCTCCGCGGCCTGTCACGTTCACCTATCAGACATAAGTAAGCGTCGAATTGTAACGAAACGCGCCGCGCCCTGCCGCCGCGCGCTATCATATCTACAACAAACGCTCCGCGGCCTGTCACGTTCACCTATCATACATAAGTAAGCGTCGAATTGTAACGAAACGCGCCGCGCCCTGCCGCCGCGCGCTATCATATCTACAACAAACGCTCCGCGGCCTGTCACGTTCACCTATCAGACATAAGTAAGCGTCGAATTGTAACGAAACGCGCCGCGCCCTGCCGCCGCGCGCTATCATATCTACAACAAACGCTCCGCGGCCTGTCACGTTCACCTATCAGACATAAGTAAGCGTCGAATTGTAACGAAACGCGCCGCGCCCTGCCGCCGCGCGCTATCATATCTACAACAAACGCTCCGCGGCCTGTCACGTTCACCTATCAGACATAAGTAAGCGTCGAATTGTAACGAAACGCGCCGCGCCCTGCCGCCGCGCGCTGCCGCCGCGCCTTGTACTCGGCACCAGCTGGCTGTGTTTCATTTTGTGTGAGATTGCTAGGTTTTTTTAGTAATGTAAATTATTATATGAAAAATATCGTTGTATTGGTTGCACTAACACGATCGAGCGTAAATAATGTCAATAAAACGTTTTTAAAATATGATTTTTTTTTTAATCAGGGTCGATTTTTATTCTGTCCCATCATCGAAGGTATCGTTAGTATACCGCCCGCCTCTGTTTTCGGAGGCGGCCTCCAAGCACAAAGTAGGGAATAAAATAAGCACTTAGTTCTTACCAAGTACAAGCCCAGAGCGCGTACTTACATACGGATATATTTTTATGCACTTGAGCGTACAATGTTTATAACTTAAGTAAAATGTAATGCGCTTCTGTTTCCTTGTCTTTGTGTAATTGAAAACGTGCTTTTACTTCCGGCCGATTGAAGTTGTGCAGGCAGGTGGCACACGGAGCACAAGGGGCGCCCCCTGCGCGCAGGTTCTGCCCCCGGTGCCGAGTGCGGCGGGACACTTGTGCAATGTCACACGGCATCTGCATCAGGAAGTCAGGCTTGCAACGGTTCAAACGTCGTTATCTTTAATGTCTTATTTCACACTAGAAACATTCGAGTTCAATACAACTATCTTTTACTTTAAAGCAATATCTGTAGTAAAGTACGTCGTATGGATTGTTTTTTTTGTTAAAGTACAATGTGTAGTGTGTGGTCGTCGTCTGTCTTCGCTTGTTGCGCTTGTAGTGCTTGTTGTACTTGTAGTGCTTGTTGTACTTGTAGTGCTTGTTGCGCTTGTTGTACTTGTAGTGCTTGTTGCGCTTGTTGTACTTGTAGTGCTTGTTGTGCTTGTAGTCCGCAAAATGGATAAAACTAACAATTAATTGGACAATTGTTAATAAACAAAGGCATGATGTAAGTTGGTTCTGATGTTTCGCTGTTACAAAATAACATTGCAAACTTATTAGCTATTGTGTCAGCGTTGTGTCAGCACTGTGGGGGCGTGAGCCGGCGATGTTCCCGTCAAGCTGTTCCCTATTTACAGAAGTGAGCGGGCGGCGGGCGGCGACCAGCGCGCGTTGACCCGCCGCCGCCCGGCCGCCCGGTAGCGTTCGGGGCTCACCGTGCGTTTGTTGTTGTATCGGCAGCCGGCCATTGTTTCAGACTTTACTATTGTTGATTCAATATAATAATAGGTTGGGGAAAAAGAAATCCATTATTTTTACATGAATTTCAGGACTTTATTTAACATGCTTCGGATTGTCCGATTTGGGTCAAATATGCACCGTTTTGTTCTATGATTTGTTGCCATTTTAAAGGTAACTTCATAATGCTTCTCTCGTAGAAGTCCTGGTCTCTATTTGCAAAAAACTCTAGTAGCCGATTTTCACAATCTTCCCTAGATGCCAATTTTTTATCACTAAAGAAATTTTGTAATGCAAGAAAAAGATGGTAATCGCTTGGTGCCAAGTCCGGACTGTATGGCGGATGCATTAAAACTTCCCAACCAAGCTCCCGAAGTTTCTGGCGAGCCACTGTAGACGTGTGTGGCCTAGCGTTGTCCTGGTGGAACACGACACTTCTCTTGTTGGCCAATTCTGGCCGTTTCTGGTCAATTGCTATCTTCAAACGGTCCCGTTGTTGACAGTAGAGATCAGAATTTAGTGCTTGGCCATATGGAAACAACTCATCAAACAGTCGCACCAAATGCACAGCAGAACCTTCCTGGCCGTTAGTCCTGGTTTGGCCACCGTTTGAGGTGCTTCACCGCTCTTTGACCATGATCGTTTTCGCACAGGGTTATCGTATGTGGTCCATTTCTCATCTCCAGTCACCATCCGTTTAAGAAATGGGTCTATCTCATTCCGTTTGGCCAAGGCTTCGCAGAGGGAAATTCGATCCATCATGTTTTTTTCTGTTAATTGGTGTGGCACCCAAACATCGAGCTTCTTTTTGAATCCAGCTTTGTGTAAATGGTTTAAAACTGTTTTGTGGTCCATTTTCAGCTCCTGGGCGATGTTACGACTGCTAACATGCCGGTCAACTTCGATCATTTCTCCGATTTTATCGACATTTTCGGCGACCGGCCTACCTGTGCGAGGTGCATCTTTAATATCAAAAATTCCTGAACGGAATCTACGAAACCAAAATTGCACATAATTGGCTGTTACAGTATCGGGTCCATAAACACCATTTACAATTTTAGCCGCCTGGCTTGCATTTTCGCCTTTGTCAAAGAAAAACTGTAAAATGTACCGAATTTTCTCTTTGTTCACTTCCATTTTTAACACCCTGTAACTCACAATTGAATGCACCAAACAAAAAATAGGTAAAGAATTTTTTTAAAATTTGAAACTGTTTGATCGATACTTTACGAGAAATTTATCACTACAGCCATCTACCGAACAAAATAATGGATTTCTTTTTCCCCAATCTAATATTAATTGTGTTGCATCTCCTAGTCTTTCGATTGGTATATTAATGAAGTGATGTTTGAACTCCTAACAATAAGATTGTATAAGCTTTAAATTACGAAACAATGTTTGTCTGCATCACCACCTCACAACCGCTCCGTCCGTGTGGCCGAGTGGCCGAGTGGCCGTGTGGCCGAGTGGCCGAGTGGCCGACTGGATGCGGCATCGACTGGCGCGTGCGCGCTGCATATTGACGCTCGCTGCGGAGTGAACACGACGCGACGTTTTTATAATATCATATATGTAATTTTAGAGTATTTGTTTTAGTTTTATTTTAAGTTAGTAGTACAAATGAAGTTTTGTTTGTGCGCACGTAATTAATTACAACGGTTGTATAAGAGCTGGACAAGTGCTGCGGCGGTGAATATGAACATTTGAATGATATTTACATGTTCAAAAGTGTCTTTTATTTTGGGTCGCACGGCCGCCACCCCGCGGCGACGCTGCAGCTCAATCGGCTGGAGGTCGTTACAATGAACACGGAGCCCTCGACAGTAGCCCGGTGGGGGCGCGGGGGCGCGGGCTCGAGGCGGGGCTGGAATAAAAATAAATGCGAAACTCAAAGTGTATCTCTGCGTTGTTATCGTGAGAGCGAATTCCCCATAAGGGGCGTAAAAATAAAACTTGAGGTCGCCGTTAAGATAACGCGCCCCCGCTCGCCCCCTCGCGGCCCGCTCGCCCGCCGTGCGCCCCCGCGGCGAACTGCTCCGCAACTAAATCAGTATTTACATACTCACAAAGGAAACTTTACTGTCCTCCTCCACCACCCCCCGCCACCGCCGTGTCCCCGCCGCGCGGCGGCTGCGGCATCGTGCCCTCTCCAGTATAATATACTACTATAAAGAGTGTTCGTTTTGGCAACACAACACAGCACAGCACAGCACAGCACGACATCAGCTCCCGCTGGTGGCGCGGGCCGGCGCGGGCCGGCGCGCGGCGGAGCGGAGCGCTGCCGGCGGTTCCCGAGTTTCACCTCAAAACCTTGAAGTTTTTAATAATTAAACTTATAAGGGTTCTATTACAGTACGCCTGTATTTATTCTGTGAGTTTGGGGCTGAAGACAAAAAGCGTCGGTGTCCGGAGCGGCGGGCGTTGCGGGCGCGCGCGGCACCGCTTAAGTTATGTACAACTCCAACACGTGTTCTGGTCTGACAGTTCTGCGGAAAGATAATTTTACAGTTAAATATTTATTTAAACTGTTACACGTGCCGCGTGGACGTCCTGCGTGCCCGCGTGCGCGCGCCCCCACGCCCCCACGCCCACACACGCGGCGTCCCCTCGCCGCGAAGTGTTTGCTGAGTAAATTATTGATACGTTTCCTCGCGTCATTGTTCACATCAAATAGATTTTATATAAATATGAACAGTTTACAAATGATGCAGTTGTATATATTCAACTTTGTTATTGACCGTCGGCTGGGTCCGTCGGGGGGGTGCGTCGGGGTGCGTCCGGGTGCGTCCGGGTGCGTCCGGGTGCGTCGGGGCACGGCGCGCAGCTTACGTATTCAAACATCGAGTGTCCGCCCGCCCGCCCGTCCGTCCGTCCGTCCGTTAATATTAATGTATTAATATTCAAATTCTCGCAAATGTATGCTAATTAATACGACGACGAAACATTTTGAATATTAATCGCAGCGGCCCGCCCTCCCCTCACTTTTATTTATTTATTCATAAATCAAGACGAGCTGGAGAGCTTAAATTATTTTGTGTTTCATTTAAAGGTACCGCACCCCCCATGCCCCATCCGCCATCCCTCATCCGCCATCCGGCATCCGGCGGCGATGTCGGGCCGGCTGTCGGTGTAACGTCTCGTGTAACATTATAATCAAACTTCGGTATGTCTATATTGTCTGTAACGCTGCGGTTGAACGGCCCGCCCCGGCCCGCCCCGGCCCGCCCCGGCCCGCCCCGGCCCGGCCGGCCCTGGGCGAGGACAAAAATGTTGTCGATATGTTTCCGTGCGCAGGTTTAATTCTAATTAATTCACAGGAAGCTGCAGCGGACGATCGCTGCCGACTGCGAACTTGGCTACACCCAATCGAAAGAAGCTAGCGCGGACTGCGGTGGCGGCCCGTCACCCGTCACCCTTCACTCGTCACCCGTCACCCGTCACCCGTCACCCGTCACGTGCCGCGCAGCACCGCGACGGGCTGGTTTCGATGATTTGGATGTCACCAATTTCTTTTAAAGCTGAACAATGATCGGGACACAGTTTCTTTACCAACTGATAATGATACAAATATGATCATATCGATAGCTTCTCCCGCGACGCCTGCATTCATTGCGTAACCGTTCTCTCCTGCAGCTGTCGGTGCGCGTGTGCATGATTTAGTTGCAGTTACGTATCTGCGTTCAGGAAACACACCAGCGGGCCGGCGGGCACAAGTATCTCTGTGTGCAGTTTCACTGTGCGGCCGCCGGACGGAGGCGCGCGTGCGCGGCAGCGAGCGCCGCTGCAAACTTCGTTAATGTCTGTAAAAGAATGCAAAAATCGAACCCCCCGGGACTGCTAGACCCCGCCACATTGCCACGTTGCCACGTTTGCCACGCCTGCCCCTCCTGGCGGCACGGCCAGCGTTACAGTGCATCGAAATAAAATGAACATCGTCACAATACTCAATGGCCGAACTGTCGCACTGGAGTTGGCGAGCGGGAAACCATTTGATGGTTTCATATACGAATATTGCATTGTTATTATAACAAAATGCTAACGCAACGCACACCCCGGGACCAATAGCGGGCCGGTACCGCGGTAGTGTCGGACTCCAACCGACTAAAAAGTTTCACATGGTATTCCACTCTCTTCCACATGCTCGAGGCGTCGCGAGATAACGTATTTCAGATCCTCCGCGACCTCCGATCAGCGCCCGAATGAACGGGTCCACCCCAGGGAGGGATGTGATGTGAAGCAGCACCTCTCCCGACAAGATCCCTACATGGCGACGTGTCGGAATACGTGACGCATCACCATATGCACCCCGGGAACCCTCTCCAAGGGGGGCGCCGGCCCGACGACCCTTGTCGGTCGCGGCACCAGGTTTCTGCCGAGAAGCCATTCGGCGGTCGTGCGCTCGGCCCCGCCTTGCGGCGGTGAGCTGTCATCGCGCTCCGACCGCGTCCTGTCCCCTCGGCGCCCGCTCTCGGATACGTTCAGCCTTCCGCTTCTGCGTCATAACAGAGTCGCAGAATCGGGATACCGCATTCCATGACGCCTCGCTACTGATCATGGTCCGGACCACGGACGATTACGAGAGATCACTCCCTATCGCCGCTACGAGCGCGACCCCGTCCCCTCCCACCATCGCGGGCAATCGGCCAAGGTATGGGACGATGTGTCCACCGGGTGGCCACACTTGTCGCACGCCTCGTCCGTCCTACTCGTACAGTTTCGCCGGTGCAGATAGCTCCCGTAGCAAACGTGCCCCGTGAGTACCTGCACCAGGCAGAAACTGAGGACTCCGAAGTCCCGGTCCAGCCAGTCACCGATGAGGCGACCGTACGACGGTTCAAGGAGTCGCCGCTCCCTTCGGCGACGTACCTCTCGACGCGCCTTTCGGCGCCACCTCTCCACCTCGTCTGGCGACGGAAGCGAACCCTCCCGCTCGAGGGCCCTCTTCTGCCGCCAGTAGAGTAGTAGAGTTCCCACGGCGGCGTCCCGGCGAGGACGCACGCCGCCTCGAAATGTCCCGGCGCCTTAGCCACGGCTGGCTGTCTGCTACTATTTAATTATGATCTCCCTGGGTGTTGAAATCATCAAGTGGTGTGTTTAGTATTTTATTTAATTTCATTGATAACATAACAACAATATTCAATTCGTCATCATCATCAGCCGATAGACATCCACAGGTGGACATAGGCCTCCCACAAAGATCTCCACATCAATCGATCCTTCGCCAGATAGTCAGCATAGCCCCCTGCACTGCCGAGCACTGGGGGGTCTTCGTTTGTAGGATTGGAGCCATTTCCCAACACGTTGGCCCAATGCCGGTTGGTGGGAGCCAGAGCCTCGTCAGTTCATTAGCAGGGTGCACCGCGAGCAGTTAAGCTTGGCTCGGATCCCATGAGCTGTTTTGCATTCAATTCAAATAGAAAAGCTCACACCATAAACTAGAAAAGTAATAATAACCTTCAAACAGCGGCTCCGTTTGTTTTTAACGAGTAGACGCTCGGCGCAGCCGTTCAGTAAACAGCTGCTCCTCCGTCACTCCTCACAGCTGCAGGGAACGCTCCAGCTGTACAGCCGCAGCGGGCGCGCGGCGCGAGGACATTCTTAATTGGTTAACTTGCTCCAAGTTAAAATTAAAAGTATTCTTAAGTCACTTATAACTTGACTTTGACGTCATAATTAATTTAAATCTTCTAAACTGGACTTTTAAGTAAAAGTTATCAAGTTAACGGATAAAGTTAACTGCGAATAGACGACGTGGTCCGCGCGATTGCACGGAGGCCTCGTCCTCACAAGTCCTCACAAATCTCAATATGCTAATAATCGAATTTTAAGCATTATAAAATGCAAAAAAGGAAATCTACTGTGTTAGCGGTTACCCAGCGCTGGGCGGGTGGGCGCGCCGGGTCCCACTGACAAAGAATAAGTTGGATCGCTGGTGCGGGCGCGGTGCGGGCGCGGTGCGGGCGCGGTGCGGGCGCGGTGCGGGCGCGGTGCGGGCGCGGTGCGGGCGCGGTGCGGGCGCGGTGCGGGCGCGGTGCGGGCGCGGTTCGGGCGCGGTGCGGGCGCGGTGCGGGCACGGTGCGGGCGCGGTGCTCCGGAAGCCCGGGCCCGCCGCGGCTCAAGTGATCCGCTTTAACAATTAAGTTCAAAACTTGGCCCCACCCCCGCACAGCCGAAGTTCTCCGCTGAATTTCACACGTTTTTGAATTGATTTCTCCTTACAATATAAATGCACGTGTAAGTGGTCGGCGTTAGAGATTGTCCCCGCCTACCGACCGGAAGTGACCGCGTCACGTGCGCACCGTGACGACATCACAACGACACGTTGAGCGTAGCTTCCGAGTGGACGTCGCGATATCGCTAATTAATGAACACTATCACAGAATAAAACAAAAAGAGTATCGGTGCTGCGGCTACACGCGGAACCCTGGATCGCGAGGGTGTGTGCTGTGTCTGCGGGGTGTTAGGGTTCAGTCACAGACTTTTGGTTTAATACATTAATAAGTTGCTGTTGTATGTGCTAAACTACGTACAGAACATACATGGTTGACAGGCGCGCGCGCCGCTGCATACTGCAGGTTGTGATCCGTGGTTAAAACATTACTTCAAAGATACCATCTGCTCTGGTAGGTGTACAGCACTCCTCAGCGGTGAGACCTTGCCGTGGCAAGGGGCCCCGATATTTGTGGATACTTGTGGACAGTCGCCTAGCGATAAGACAACTTCTCGCCATTTGCAGCGTCCTCACAGGATTCACTCCTTTTCCGGGTATCACGTTTTAGTTTGATTAGAAAACACGCAGGTTATTGCTGGAGTGAAGAGTTGCAGATCACTTGCTCTATGTGGAACAGGTAGGTCACGCGACGCCGACTAATCCTGTGCGTCAGTCGGTACCGCACCGCATATCGCTGATGATGAGCAGTGAAGCGCGGACATGTCTGCTGTGAGCGGTGCGAAATGTTCGTGATCCTTGCGATCAGGAGAATTGTGTTGATGATAATGAGATTTCGCCTCACTGGACCTGTAGCCACAATGTCCCTGGTGGCGGTGGTGCGCGCGGTGCTGCCGCTGCTGCGGGCTCACCATGAACCCAATTAAACTTATTTTGTGTGTAAAAATGTGATCATAGGATATAAAGCATATTTCACTTGAGCATCAAACGTTTCTATAATTTTATATCCCGCATTGCTGCACAGCGCCCGCAGCGCCCGCAGCGCCCGCAGCGCGCGACGGCGGCGACGGCGGCGACGGCGGCGACGGCGGCGACCGTGGTGTAAACGAGCCTCTCGGTGATGCCAATATAGATATATACTTACGGTAAAGTTGTTTTACACCACCACACCAGCACCGCACCAGCAGAACCGCACCAGCACCACAGCAGCGCCACAGCAGCGCCACACCAGCACCACACCAGCACCACGAGTGCGCGCACACCACCGCTCGCGCTGAGAACGCGAATGCGGCCGGTGCTGCCGAGGGTCGCGCGTCGTGCCGCAGCCGCAGCCGCAGCCGGTGGCGGTGGCGGTGGCGGTGGCGGTGGCGGTGGCGGTGGCGGTGGCGGTGGCGGTGCCGCCGCAGTCTACCCAATACACTGCAATACTCTTATCTAACAAAGCGTCCGGCGCCATTTAATAAAGTAAAGCCTCAAAATCGATAAATGTAACATGTCTTGTTAATAAAGAAATGTAGTTGTTCATTGTAATTGTAATTGTAATTGTAATTGTAATTGTAATTGTAATTGTAATTGTAATGTTACTTGACTAATTACATCGCGCAACGCGCGCTCGTCAACACTTAAGTAATGAGTGTAAAAGTTTGTCACCGCCAGTCCAGCGTAGCTAAGTGGTTTATTGCGGCGGTGACCGCCACCCCATCCGCCCATCCCCCCATCCGCCCGTCCGCCCCCCGCCCCCCGCCCCACACCGCCGGCTCGTTTCCTGTAACGCAATTAGTGCGCCGGCAACTACTAGTTAACTTATTTTTCAATCTTAGAGTTCATCTCGTCCGGCGGCGTAACGTTACAACATTGCCCGCACCGCCGGCACACTTCGGCGGCGTGCTATTGCTCACCCCCATCACCCCATTACCCCATCACACCATCCCCCATCCCCCGTAATACGGCGACACCTACACCAGGTATAATTAGTATGAACGTGTACTGTGCCAGCTCACGCTTCGTAATATTCATGCGAAGACGCAGTGCGCGTTCCGTTCCGCCGGTAATTATTATATTTTAGTTTCATCTATTAAGTAACAGCAGTCGAAGCCGACACACCCGGCGGCCGGAAATGAACGCGGCCGACACCGACGAGCTGCCTACAAATGTAAGGTGCATCGGTTTGGCGCCGGGGGCTGCTCCCCACAACAATACTAACTGGCGACTCGTATTCGGGCAGCGTCGGGGGAGCAAACACCGGCGCAGCACCCCGGCCAGCCAGATCCATTAGCGCGACAAGCCGGCAACCTCCAGCGGCGACCTGATCGGCGGCTAATGGGAAACCATTGTTCCTCTTACACCTCTCACACCTCCCGCCCCACGCTCCACACCCCCACCGACCACGACAGTGTGGTGACTCAAGTGAACCGGGTGCATCCAAATACTTGCCAGTATGCTCTACGCACCTAACTGTAATTTATGGTTGTCAAAAATAAATAAATTGATACGTTTGTTATAAAGTTTTATCAATAGCTTTTAGACACGCTGGGACATCCCTAGCCCCTCCCCGCCCCTCCACTTACAAAGTACTCCCTGTGGAGGATACAGCAGCGGGCTAGGCTCGCGCGCCCCTCATGCTAAATGAAACATTTGTATGAGGCCCGCCAGCGCTGCGCGACATCGAAACACTCGCGCGATGTTACCTGCGCGCGCGCACGCACGTGTATCGCGTCGCGGTCACCGCGCACACCTCGGCGAGGCGGCCCGCCGCCGGACGCATGCCGCATCGCCGCATCGCCGCATCGCCGTCTCGTCTAGATGATTCATTGTTATAACTAAACTAATACGTAAAATTGGCTACAGCAACAACAACGACAACAACGCTTCCGTATATCTGCGAACTGAAGTAACCGCACGCGTCGCAGCCAGCCCCGGCTCGCTGAGAGGAGTGCGGTGGCCGGTGCACCACGAGTACCGGCGTGCACGTGTACGTGTGCGTGTGCGTGTGCGTGTGCGTGTGCGGGCGAATAATGAAAAACATCGATCACGAGAACTTGGGTTGACTTTTGTTTCACGTCATGTTTGTTTGCATGCATGCGGGGGTGAAGTCATCAACTGAAGGGAGGGAAGGGACCGCCGCGCCCGTGCAACGACCCCTTGTCGTACTCGTACGGGAACTCGTTTTGTACGGGATAATTTAAAAATACTGATGTAATTTGTAAATTTCCACTCAAAGGATACACGGTCATGATGGAAGTACTCAGGTCGGTGGTGTGGTCACAAAGAGCGTAAACTGTAAATGTCGGACGTCGTCACTGGCACGATCAGCAGTGCTGTCGGTTGCTGCAGGTAGCGGCCTGCATGCAATCCGATGCCGCGGCGGCGCGGACGCGTTGCATTTACATGTCATGAATAAAATATTGTCTGCACGAATAGTTGCACGGCTGCACTGCCGGCGCTGCGGAACTTCACCAAACAGCGGGCCTGCGGTCCGCGGATGTAATGTCAAATCAAATCAAAAATCATTTATTTGACAAGGTGCATCACACA
Organism: Troides aeacus; assembly: GCA_033220335.2. Taxonomy (NCBI): domain Eukaryota; kingdom Metazoa; phylum Arthropoda; class Insecta; order Lepidoptera; family Papilionidae; genus Troides; species Troides aeacus. Next base: position 12,560,909 of record CM067278.1, read on the forward strand.
GCAGCTGCAGCAGCAGCAGCAGCAGCAGCGGCAGCAATAGTTACTGGCGCATCCTGTTAGTGACAACATGACAACGGGCCCGGACCGCGCGCGCGCGCCCGCGTCATGCGTGAGTTGAGTTCGTTGTCGTAACGAGTTTGTGTGTGCTGATATACCAATTTGTTGTTTTTTGTTTTCACAAGTACATTATGTATCGCATAAACAGTACCGTTTCGACATAACATTGCGTTTGTAACCAATTCGTTATCGTTATCATTATCTTGCAGCCACTGTTTGATAGTTCTTGCTACATATTTTGAATTGTTTATTTATTTCATTGTAGATATATATTCTGATCTCACGTTATGCTGGATGATTGCAAAAGTAGTTTTTATCGATGGAGTGGGTATTACTGTATATCATAATTCCTTCTCCTCTCGTTAGTGTTGACGACGTATGCTACGGATTTCTTGAGTTTTAAAATGGAATTTAATATATATAGTTTACGAACAGATAGTACACCAGCAAGCTCGTAGAGGCGTTCTATGGAGTACTTCCGATTTTTAAAATACATAACCTTGAGTAGGGCTCTTTGAGTTCTTTCCGCTGTGACAAAGTGCGTTTTATTGGCACCTCCCCATATTGGTAAACAATAACAATGATGGACTGTACCAGAGAAATGTATATGTACTTTAAAAGATTATTTGTTAAACAAGTATTTGTGCTATTTTCGGAGCAATATGTGTCAAATGTTTAAACATCTAAATAAATGTTCGAATCCTCGCCGCAACCTGATCTACGTGGGGATACCGCGACAATCTTTGATCGAGTTGAATACCTAAGTATTTTGTTTGACAAACTTTATTTATAAAATTGGACAGTTACAGGAATCATTTGCGACATCAGCCTTCCTCAGCTCTTAATTTAACCTCGTCCCAGTTTGATCCTGTGAAAACAACAGAGGTATCGTTGCCGTAATTATTAATTTTAGCATTAGGAATAATCATGTTACACAGGTATTTTATGTATATTAAAAATAGGGTGGGACCGAGGACACTACCCTGTGGTACCCCAGAAAATATTTCGATGTCGTCACTAGTACCTGAACCCAGTTTAACTCGTTCGCTCCGACCATAAATGTAATCGTGCGGCGGGTCGTTAACGCCGTAGCTCGCAACCTGTTGGATAACGGCGGTTGCCCGTGGGATGCTGCGCGGGCAGGTGGTCGTGCGGCGGGTCGTTAACGCCGTAGCTCGCAACCTGTTGGATAACGGCGGTTGCCCGTGGGATGCTGCGCGGGCAGGTGGCCGTGCGGCGGGTCGTTAACGCCGTAGCTCGCAACCTGTTGGATAACGGCGGTTGCCCGTTGGATGCTGCGCGGGCAGGCGGCCGTGCGGCGGGTCGTTAACGCCGTAGCTCGCAACCTGTTGGATAACGGCGGTTGCCCGTTGGATGCTGCGCGGGCAGGCGGCCGTGCGGCGGGTCGTTAACGCCGTAGCTCGCAACCTGTTGGATAACGGCGGTTGCCCGTTGGATGCTGCGCGGGCAGGCGGCCGTGCGGCGGGTCGTTAACGCCGTAGCTCGCAACCTGTTGGATAACGGCGGTTGCCCGTGGGATGCTGCGCGGGCAGGTGGCCGTGCGGCGGGTCGTTAACGCCGTAGCTCGCAACCTGTTGGATAACGGCGGTTGCCCGTGGGATGCTGCGCGGGCAGGCGGCCGTGCGGCGGGTCGTTAACGCCGTAGCTCGCAACCTGTTGGATAACGGCGGTTGCCCGTGGGATGCTGCGCGGGCAGGTGGCCGTGCGGCGGGTCGTTAACGCCGTAGCTCGCAACCTGTTGGAAAACGGCGGTTGCCCGTTGGATGCTGCGCGGGCAGGCGGCCGTGCGGCGGGTCGTTAACGCCGTAGCTCGCAACCTGTTGGATAACGGCGGTTACCCGTGGGATGCTGCGCGGGCAGGTGGCCGTGCGGCGGGTCGTTAACACCGTAGCTCGCAACCTGTTGGATAACGGCGGTTGCCCGTGGGATGCTGCGCGGGCAGGCGGCCGTGCGGCGGGTCGTTAACGCCGTAGCTCGCAACCTGTTGGATAACGGCGGTTGCCCGTGGGATGCTGCGCGGGCAGGCGGCCGTGCGGCGGGTCGTTAACGCCGTAGCTCGCAACCTGTTGGATAACGGCGGTTGCCCGTGGGATGCTGCGCGGGCAGGTGGCCGTGCGGCGGGTCGTTAACGCCGTAGCTCGCAACCTGTTGGATAACGGCGGTTGCCCGTGGGATGCTGCGCGGGCAGGCGGCCGTGCGGCGGGTCGTTAACGCCGTAGCTCGCCACCTGTTGTTACGAGCTACGTACTGAGATGTTTTTTAATTTTTTATTCAACATAGCGACGAGCGGAGCGAGACGATTACGTGATGGTAAGTGATACGTGATAACAATGTGGAGCTGGTTAGGATACACAACATCACATTGTGTTTATCGCCTGAGACATAAGATGTTGAGTCTCGTTATCCCAGTAATTACACTAGCTACAGCGCCATTCAAACCAGAAGACAGTAATGTTTGCATAGAAATATTTGTTGGCTGCAACAGGCGCTTCGGTGGTACCCACTTGAGCGGCAGGTACCGCGTGCACGCCCTGCCGCGTGCACCCCCTGCCGCGTGCACCCACTGCCGCGTGCACGCCCTGCCGCGTGCACCCCCTGCCGCGTGCACCCACTGCCGCGTGCACGCCCTGCCGCGTGCACGCCCTGCCGCGTGCACCCCCTGCCGCGTGCACCCACTGCCGCGTGCACCCCCTGCCGCGTGCGACACTCGCTGCAACGGCGAGTGGCATTCCGTTACATGCATTTGAAATTTGAAGAATGTTAACTATTCAGGCTACATCCATAATAGGTATAGCAAGTTCCAAGTTCATTCAAAATTTACTGGTGGTCAATGTTCGGTATAGGGTAGCGCCACGTTGTCTGTACGTAGCGTGAGCGGATGCAGTGCAGGCCGGACGCTGCGCCGGCGCACTGCACTCGCCTGCAGCTTCGTAATTCATTCCTTTAATGCATGCCGATACTAATGGCGCGCGACGCGCTTAGTTCACGGGGGTAGGGTTATATAATACTACTACTCGATTATATAATACTGTCGGTCCATCTGTTGTGCTCGCTGGCGATTTCAACAGCAGGCACAGCGGCTGGGACCCCCTCGGCCAAAATCCAAATGGCCGTAGACTCTCAAAATTAGCGGAAAAGCTCAACTTTGACATCATCGCCCCTTCTTCGCCGACGAGATTCCCTCAGCGGCAAGACCAGAGACCTTCTGTCCTGGACATAGCGCTACTGAAAAATGTAGCTCTCCTCATTCGTTCAGTCGAGGTCATACATGACCTCGGATCTGATCATCTTCCGGTCCTTATTAAGCTGGGCCGGCGCGCCGGTGAGGTCCCTCTGACCAAAACCGTCGTCGACTGGCGTAAACTTGAGATCAAACTCAAGTCTACGAATTCCCAGCACCTGGACGAGATACCGAAAACGATTGAAACGCCCGAAGTGGCGTTTCGGGCGATCGATTCACTCTCCAAGCACATCTCATCGGCCGTCGAAGACTCCACGAGGACGATACCCGAATTGGAACCTCAGTTCGGGGCTCTCCCTCAGGACATTCGACGCCTGATCAGATTGAAAAACGTCGCCTTGAGACTGTACGACAGGTACCGATCCGAGGTGAATAGAATAAATGCGCGCCGCCTTCAGAGGGCTGTAAAAGAGCGCATCAGAGAACACAGAGCCGATAGATGGGACTCTCTACTCAGCGACCTCGAGCCTTCCAAGGACGCTTTCTGGCGTCTGGCTCGGGGTCTCAAGTTAGAGAACCCTGGACTCATGCCACCATTAATCAAGGACGTCGACGCGTCGTCGTTGGCCTTCGAGGACGAAGAAAAGGCCGAGTGCTTAGCCGACAGCCTGGAAAGCCAGTGCACACCATCTTCTTCTCCAGCCGACCCCACTCACCTTAATCTGGTGGAGGAAGAGATCGCACGCAGATCCTCCGACCCTACGGTGGGTCCACCCCTATCTCCGATTTCAGAGGACGAGGTCGCAGTCACTATCAGAGGACTAAAAGTCAAGTCCGCTCCGGGCCTTGATGGCATCTCGAACAGAGTGCTCAAGTCCCTCCCCGCTCCTATGATCGTCTTGCTGACGACAATTTTCAATGTGCTTCTTTCCAGCAGCTCCTTTCCGGATGCCTGGAAGGAGGCCGAAGTTGTGGGAATTCCTAAGCCAAACAAGCCTAGGAACATTCCCTCCAGCTACAGACCGATAAGCCTTCTCTGCAACATGGGTAAGGTTTACGAGCGTCTGATCCTTTCGCGTCTCTCCGACTTCGTGTCGGAGAACAATCTTCTACCCGACGAACAGTTCGGGTTCAGAAGAGACCACTCCTGCGTCCACCAAGTACATAGACTGGTGGAGCACGTCCTCAAAGGGTTCACGCGCAAAAGACCGCACGACACCGTAGCCCTATTCTTCGATGTAGCCAAGGCATTCGATAAAGTCTGGCACGATGGCTTGATTTACAAGCTATACGCACTCAATGTGCCGGACAGGCTCGTCACCATCATCAGAGCCTTCTTGTCGAACCGCACCTTCCGCTACCGAGCTGGAAGCGCTCACTCCACTCCCCGTCACATCAGAGCGGGGGTTCCGCAGGGCTCCTGCTTATCCCCTCTCCTCTTCTCGCTGTACACCAGCGACATCCCCAGAGACCTCGGGGTTAACCTGGCTCTATTCGCAGATGACACTGCGCTCTACCTTTCGGGCCCGATCTTGCCGCGGTTGACGAAACGGCTCCAGTCCGCAACCAAACGCCTAGGCGATTGGTTTAGGAAGTGGAGAATCGACATCAACCCTGACAAGAGCGAAGCCCTACACTTCTCGAGGAGAATAAAACCTCGAATCCCCAGCCGCGCTTGGCGCTACACTCCCAAGCAAATCCATATCTTCGGCCGATCTGTCCCTTGGAGAGACTCGGTCAAATACCTCGGTGTCAATCTAGACCGAAGGTTGAATTTCAGGAGTCACATTCGCAGAGTGAGGAACAAGGCTGCCTATGTAATGGGCAGACTCCATCCCTTGCTCTGCAAATCGAGCAAATTGGCCCTCAAACATAAGGTGCACTTGTACAAGGCCTGCATAAGACCTATTATGACTTATGCGTGCGTTGTATTCGCGCACTCCTCCCCTACCACCCTCAAACCTACACAGGCTATCCAAAACCGCTTCACCCGGAAGGCCACGGGTGCGGAATGGTATCAGCGCAGCATCGACCTGCACAGCGACCTCAAACTTCCTTCGATAGCACAATTCATGCAAGATTGTGCTATCCACCACTTTGACAAGGCCACACACCACCCGAACCCACTGATAGGGCAAACGGTAAACTACGTCCCGATCTCCGATGCCACCAGTAAGAATCGACGTCCACGGAACGCGCTTCCGCTCCGCGTCGATACAGAGGGTCGGCACGACACTCCCATCAACGACACAAAACATTCACTCACCACATTTCGGACGCGCCGCTTCCACCGTCGGTTGCGGCGCCCGTTAAGCTCGCACACCGCGCACACAAGTCACACCCGGCCGACAGGGCGGTCCACACCGCCTTCGTCCCGTGTCACAGGCGAAGGTGATCGGAGGACGAGCCCGTGCCCCCCTCCGATGACCTCATAGGATTGCCGCCATCCTACGCGGACCGCGCGCGTCTTAAATTCATAAGTATATTTATCTATGTATATATTATAATACACCCCTCTCTCTTCCCTCATAGCACTGTCCCACTCTTCAACCCTTCCACATCCAATATCTTCTCATCTTTCTCCTTCCCCTCATACACGCTACTTTATCTACATATATGTGTATATATCAATTTATTTAGTTTAGCTCGCGGGTACCGGATCCGCGAGCCCTGAGTCCGATGAAGCCGCTATAGTTGTCAATAAAACTGCGGCGAAAACATCACCATCAAAAAAAAAAAAAAAAAATATAATACTGCCAGCAGCCTTCAACAACAGATATTGATAATCAAGCACCAGATTTCATCATCGTCGTCATCATTAACCGGAAGGTGGCCACTGCTGACGACAAGCTTGCCTTAAGACCTCGATCCCCATCGGATAGCGCACGCCTATTATAACACTGGTGACAATGCAGCGTGCTTACTTAAGCATCCCGCGCACCCCTACGCACCGCTCCACATCCCTCCCTACCGTCACGCTAAATAATAGTTTGGTTTGTGTGCGTGTGTGTGTGTCGCATCACACGAGGCGCGCCTAGTGCTTTAGTTGCTATGCCAGTAGATTCGTTTCGCTTCGCGTTCACAACGAGCTGGAACGCAGGCTGCTCGTTACCTTGCTCGTGCTGCTTCACGTTTAACTCGTGCCGGTGGCTGCCGTCGGCTGGTGGCAGGTCGCCTTCACCGAAACGCCTCATTCCGCTGCTGCACACCACCGCACAAATTAAGTTGTATTATTTTAGTTATATATATAAATCAGCTCTTCCGCGCGGTCACGGCTGTTAGTGCCAATAAACAGCGACGGAGTGTTTACTTTCGCTTAATTAAACGTGCTAATCTATCTGCTAATAAAAGTAGCCTAGTGGAGGTAACGAGTGGCGTGGAGTAACGACATTTTACACAGCTAGGTGATGTACGTGCTGGTGTCGGTGCACCGGCCCCGGCGGCACCTGGTTGCGTCGCTTCGTTGTATCAAATAATAAAATTCACTGGAATCTATTAAAATAAGTTGATATCTGCGGAACCTTCCGCAAGTTACTGAGTAACCGGCACGGAGCGGGGAAATGTTACCGTTTGTATTATTTAATTCTCCTGTGGATGTGTGGCGTGTACCCATCAGCACAAACAAGAGCAGCGTCGTGACGCCGCGCTGAACGGACGTTCTTTGTTGTTCAGTTATCGTGTTCTGGTGAGAAGTGCTTCGCCTGACTAAGCAATCGAATCTGTCGCTTATTATATATTTATAACAAACGTCGAGTTATTATTTTGTTTATTTATACAATGCGTTGAAATGAACAAGAGCGCGGTGCCGTGAGCGCGCGACGCGTCGCACAGTCCGCCGAGTGCACGGGGCCGGCGCCGCGCGGGGACGCTCGCGCCTCACTTAGGTCGCTGCGGCAGCCGAGTCAACTGTAACTACTAATACTTAACTTAACTTTCTTTTACTATTGTAAAGTGAATTTTACGAAATACATGGGCACTGTTTGAAACACGAGAATTATTTACAATATCTTAACACACACACAAACCCCATATTGGTGACTCGACTTCAGCTGCAAAGAAGCCCACATACGTAATACATCGTGTTACCTCGGACGGTACCGGATGTCGTGCGATGTTAATTTCGTTACTTCGCGGTTTGCTTGCAGCTTGAGTGCTTTCGCTTGCTCCGGCAACAGTGAAGTGCACATCGCGAGGCGCGCTGGAAGTGGCGCGGCGGCGCGGCGGGCCCGGCGGGCCGGGTCGCGCGCGGCGCCGCGTGCGCAGCAGCGCCGCAGCTAAATAATGTTAATTTTTTAATACGTCTCTCGTGTTCTCGTGTGCTCGCATCGTAGTCGCTAAACGGCTGAACCGGATTGATTGTTCTGCGATGTAATGAATTAATGTTTGCCATTACGAAATGAAGAACGGAGACATCGGGGAAGACTTACATCCAGCTGCGGACACACGATCACTAGCTGGTAGCGATGACTATGAAATGATGAAACTCGAGTCAACTGTAAGTGATTACCATGTTCGTATTTCGCAGCATACGTTTTTACGGAAATAATATTGTGCAGTTTGATTTTAAGATCATAATTCACGCTGCACTTGGCCGCCGGCTGCACAGGGGTGTCCGCCGAGCGAGCGTGTTGCGCGTCCCGTCATCTACTCGAATGAAAGCGTGCTCGAAAATAACGGATGAATATAGTGTTATGTCTGCAGGAGGTCATAGATATTAGATTTAAAAACACCGCAATGAAGCTTTATGGAGACGATTCACTAATTTTTACTTAACTAAATCCAAACTCGCTCGCTGGCCTAACGGTTAGAGCGTGCGGCTTTCATTGCGAAGGTCGCGGGTTCGAACCTCGGCCTATACTCAGCCATGACTTAATATTTAAGTTATGTACATTCGTGTAGTTTAGTTACAACAGCGAGATACAAACGGTGAAGAAAAACATCGCGAGGAAACCCGCACACTGAAATCATCTTTTTGTGTGTGTGTGTGTGTGTGTGTGTGTGTGTGCGTGTGTGTGTGTGTGCGTGAGTGTGTGTGTGTGTGGCGGCCCCAACAAAGTGGCAACAGGCTCGCCCCCTATTACATGGGACCTAATCTGGTGAAATGTTGGTGTTTATTCACCTCCGCCTACCCATACTGGGAAAAGGCGTGACAATATAAAAAAAAATCCAAAGGAGGGCCTCATCCAGAACTACTCGGCGATTACAATGTCATGAAGCCACCCCCGGCAGGCGCACCGCGCAGCGCGGGATGTCCTCTTGTTGTATAAACTGCTAAATAACTTAATCGCCGATCGGTGTCACTTGGCCAGTTTTCTTTCAAAGTTGCACCTCGCTTGCCGCGTCAACCGGGCTCTGTCCTCACTCATACGACGTACAAATCCTACTTGGGTCGCCATTCGCGAATGCCTCGACTGCGCAATCTGTTGCACAGAGTATGTCATTAACAGAGACAGCTCTACTGACATATTCCATGACAATTTACCAGCTCTTCAACCTAAACGGTGAGGGCGCTGCGTCGGACTGCGCCCGCAGCGCTCGCAGCGCTCGCAGACGTGCAACGCTCTGTTCGCCTAATGTTTACTCCTTGCTCTCTTTATTATTAGTTTCATTGTAGTTTTTTTGTTTTTAGTTTAGTTTAGTACAAACTTAAAGTGTTTCATGTCGAGTTCCTTGCTCAGCGACTACGGCGCGCTCGCTCCGTCTACGCAGTGTTTGTTTGTTTGTTTGTTTGTTTGTTTGTTTGTCTGTCTGCAATTGAAACTACATGTTGGCTAATATTTGAAATATTCAATATTGTTATAAAAAGTGACAAATACGTGTATTTTTGTAGATAGGCCATAATGAATAATAGTATGTGCGTGGTGCCGGGCGCTGGTCCAGCAAGTACCGGATGAGGAGGTCTGAGGCGAACGATTTACACATCGGCGGAGTGCAGCGCGCTTCCCCACCCACCCCCGCACCCCCGCACCCCCGTTATCGGAAAATGTTTCCATAAATATTAGTGGATATGCATTCAGTGGATGCGCCCCGTGCACATTGTACAGCCCTGGAACCTTGCTGGAGATTCGTTCTGTAGTGGAGCAGCTCCGCCCCGCCGCCGGGTGGCACGGACCGACGACCCATCCCTGGTGAACAGACGGACGCGCGCACGCCCAGCCCCAGCCGTGGGCACAGCGTGGCGTGTTATAGGGACCAGTGCTCCGCGACAGCACGCTTTAATGCTCGCGGATTACTTCCCGCTCTTCGGAACTTTTAAAAGGTTTAATGGAGCTTTTGATAACGTTATCTTGTTTTCCAAATCAGCTTTTTACTTGAAGTTTGGAATTAGTTGAAACGATTATGCTAATGTTGCGGCGGCGCGGCGGCGCGGCGGCGCGGCGGCGCGGCGGCGCGGCGGCGCGCACACCCTGCCAACGCTCCGCGATACAATCACACGAAGTTTTGTTTTCTTTATACTGTACCGCCGCCGTACTGCCGCCGCACCGCCGCCGCACCGCCGCCGCACCGCCGCCGCGCACTTTGGCCTGTTCTCAGATTTTGTGATAAATCGATTGCGTTATTTTATGCTTCACTACGCACACGCGCAGAGACTTGCTTCTAGAAGTTCCGCTTCTAGAAGACATCGGACTAAGTGGAACCTTCAGGGGTGTACATGGCAGCGACATATTTAATAAACCACAAAATGTTTGTTTATAAATACTTGAATGTGTATATGTATGTGTATGTGTATGTGTGAGCGAGCCCAGCGGCGGCGGCGCGCGTCACGTCCAGCGCATCCTGTCGGCGCGTTTCCGTCCCATGTGAACACAAGAAGCGTCTTTTAATTGTCGTATTTGTCTTTTTTATTTTATGGTAACCTATGTTCCACTTTGTTTATAACTTTCAAAAGTACTTATGCAATTTAAAGTCCGCACCCGCCCGGCCGTTACAAACGTACACATTAACACTGAACGCGCACCACAGTTTAAGACGACGATGAACAAATACCATAATGTCATGAGCACGTGGCCGGCGCCGGGGGCGCGGCGGTGTCTTTTGTAAAATTTCGCCCCCGCCATGTAATGATAATTTAATTTGTAACGATTCAAAATGAACATTTGACATACGATGTGACGATTTACGTAGCGCTCTGTGTGGGCTACACGCGCTACACGCGCTACGCTCTCTACGGGCGCTACGAGCGCTACGAGCGCTACACGCGCCACGCTAACGGTGTTTAATGAGAACGAAGTAATTAATGCAACGCGTGCAGGGCGGAACGTCCCGACGTAACGGCGCAACGTGGACATACGGCGGGCAGACAGTACGTCGACTGCCCCATGAGTTCGTAGGTGGATGTGGTGAGGTCTGCTTTACGTTGACGACCTGCGGTGGCGCTGTGTTGAGGTCGTATAAAATCCAGTGCTGCTCGATGAAACCTTACGTTACGGCAGTGCTGTGTAAAACCGCTACTTACCGGAAGCAGAGTTCACCCACCAATAAACCGTTACCTTTTGTAAGTATCGCGTCCCCCTCCTCCCCACAGCCACATGAATCGGTACACGTCAGCAGTCAGGTTTCCATTATCATCTGCCATCATTCATGTAACCAATAAGCTGTGATGCAAAAACTTTGTTACATTTCACCTGTACCTTTTCTACCGGTGAAATAGGAATGTAGAAAGGTTCGATTTCAATATCATAAATATTGAGGAACAGCCGCCCTCGGGGAAATCTCGCCGCCCGCCGCCCGCCGCCCGCCGCCGAGACATGTTCGCCACGAACAAACTGAACTTTTTGTGAACCTTAAAAATTTATTCAACTTTTCGTTGGTAGCTTTTCTGTAAGAAGAGATCCGGGGGCGGGTTTCAGCTGTAACATTTATAGGATTACTTGCATTAAGCTAAACATTTAAGTGAGATTGAATCAACGTCAGTGCGGACGTCCGGCGGAACATATAAGTTTATGTTATCACGCGCCGCCGCGCCGCTTCGCCGGACGGAATAGTTAACTTAACTTGAAATTTCTTTGAAATTCTCCCTCAGAGCAAGAGCAACTGCAAATGGCTCTATACCATTATTTATGCGGTTGGTATAGTAATGGTTGTTATACACTATTTGCACCATTACTATAGCAACCGCCTAAATAATACCACATGAAAATTTTAATAAAGTTAATTACAAATAAAACGACGAAGGATGTATGAAATACAAAAAATAAATATCTTGTAACTATGTACAGATCATCCTGCGTCGAATGATCGTGTTCCCGAGTCGATACATTCACTAGTTTTCACGCGATATACAATGAAATGTTCAATTTAATGTTCAAGGTACACAGATTGTAAGAATTACAAGAGGAAACGTCATGAAACTAGTTCAGAATTGACGAGACCGTGAACGCAGCAATCGGTTTGTGTAAGTGCATATTGTTGGCAGGTGTAGACTCGAGCAGGATGCGGCACCAGCAGCACCAGCAGCACTAGCAGCACCAGCGGCACCAGCCGCACCAGGAGCACCAGCTCCGAGCAGCGGGGACATGTTGTATACCAGGGTTGTTTTAATGGTGGAGTTTACCGCTTTCGTAGCGTCATGAAACGACATATTTAGTTTGGCAAATATCTCCCTTCCGCTTTTTTGCTCTTTATTCAATGCTTTTTTTTTTTTTTTTAATTCTATTTTAAGCCATACACCATTTAGGTTAAGCCGGCTACTATACAATTAAACATTAACCTTAAAGAAGCTATTAACAAGAAAACTTAAGATTCTTTTACTATTATAACATGTAAACTGTGAGCTAAATACTCTGTGAAAAACAAAAAATAAATCTTGTCTACTGCATCCAATATCACTAATAACATTTGCTCGCTCTGCTCCGCTCCGCTCGCACTCCATTAAAGTATGATATAAATCTTCTTTAACATTTTGGCATGTATCGCAATAAGGATTATTTCTTTTGCCCATTAAATATTTGTACACATTGAGTGGGACGTGTCCGGAGCGCACTCTCGTACAGATAATAAGTTCTCTACGGTTAAGATTACATTTGTAGAAGCACGGGATTTGAAGTGGCTCGGACATAAGCGTCTTGTACCATATCCCTTTTTCTTTAGAAATTTTGTTAAACCACGTTTTCCAAACATCAATAATAGCTTTTGCAACTTGTCCCAGATAGTCAGTGTGATGAGGAGGTACCCTTAATTCTACACCTTCACTTAAGGCTTGTTTTGCAATTGTATCAGCCACCTCGTTACCTTCTATTCCTACATGCGAAGGAAGCCATTGTATTCTAACTTGAACACCGTTACGTATTAAATTCCAAATACATTTAATAATGGTGAAAGCTTCACGTCTACCAAAGTAACCCTTATTGCATTTTAACAGATGGTGTAATGATGATACCGAGTCGGTAAGTATAATTATTCGATTATATCCGCAGGATTCGGCGTAGCAAAGAGCTTCTAGTATTGCAAGTAACTCTAAGCCCATAATAGGAATCAGCTTATTATCTATGTTGAATTTGGCTTTAAAGGAGGTCTTCTGATCGTAAAAGGAACATCCTGAATTAACACTATCCTTAGAGGCGTCGGTATAAATTTGAACAAACTTCTGATATTCAAATGAAAGCATTGATTTAACAGCGTTGTGATACTCATTTGGACTGGTAATTTTTTTAGCGGTGGTTATGGTTTTTACTTTGGTAGATATTATATCTGCAAGTGGCAGTTCTGTAACAAGAAAAGGTAATTGATATAGTGTTGACATCTGAGACTGAGATACATTATATTTCTTAGTATAATACCATCATATGTATTGACCATCATCACTTTACTATTTCTTCGCCAATATTGTCTTTCCTCGGATAACAATTCCGAAAAAATAGACAAACGTTCCAGTAAATAATCCTTCGACCTCGACCAAACTTTTAACATGTATTTATGGCATAAGTATTGTCTTCTTAATTCTAGTGGTAAAATATTCCATTCTGATTGCATCACATGTACAGGAGTAGATCTTATAAAACCACCACAAATACGTAATCCTTGATTTTGAATAAGGTCCATCTTTTTTAATAGACCTGCACTTGCATTTCCATAAAGAAAACAGCCGTACTCTAACCTATTTTGGATCAAAGCATTATATAATCGTCTCAATTGAATAGGATGAATGCCAGAATTGCTTAAATAATAGTTTGGCAAATATCTCCCTTCCGCCTTTTTGTCTTTTGAATTTCGCGGCTATGTACAAAGCGCTACAGAGCTCGTATCTGGCAATACTATACATAATTTGAAAGGTCTTGACATAACCTACAAAACGACGTTATGAATAATTAGTTTGGATATTGCGTTCAACAGTTATAGACGTGTAAACATATAGTTCACTAACGCCGAAATTCGCGCTATTTTAAAGTTTTCCTTCGTTAAAGGCAAATCCGCTAAAGTAACGTTCCGTGAGATTAATGGTGTTTTGGGGGATGGTACTCTATCACTTCGAACCGCGGAGGAATGGTTTCGACGATTCAGAGCCGGTGAAAACGACACCATGGATAAGCCAGCCGGCGGAAGACCTGTGACGACAAATACCGATCAAAACATGGACTACATCGAGTTAGACCGGCATGTGGCATCTCGTGACATCGCCCAGGAGATGGGAGTTAGTCACCAAACCATTTTAAACCATCCGCAGAAGGCTGGATACAAAAAAAAGCTTGATGTTTGGGTGCCACATGATTTGACGCAAAAAAACCTTCTGGACCGAATCAACGCCTGCGATATGCTGCTGAAACGGAACGAACTCGACCCATTCTTGAAGCGGATGGTGACTGGTGACGAAAAATGGATCACATACGACAATATCAAGCGAAAACGGTCGTGGTCGAAGGCCGGTGAATCGTCCCAAACAGTGGCCAAGCCGGGATTGACGGCCAGGAAGGTTTTGCTGTGTGTTTGGTGGGATTGGAAGGGAATCATCCACTATGAGCTGCTCCCATATGGCCAGACGCTTAATTCTACCATCTACTGCGAACAACTGGACCGCTTGAAGCAGGCGATCGACCAGAAGCGTCCAGAATTGGCCAACAGGAAGGGTGTAGTGTTCCACCAGGACAACGCCAGACCACACACTTCGTTGATGACTCGTCAGAAGCTACGGGAGCTCGGATGGGAGGTTTTATCGCATCCACCATATAGCCCGGACATAGCGCCAAGTGATTACCACCTGTTCCTGTCCATGGTGAACGCCCTTGGTGGTGTAAAGTTGAACTCAAAAGAGGCTTGTGAAAAGTGGCTGTCCGAGTTCTTCGCAAATAAGGAGGGGGGCTTCTACGAGGGAGGTATTATGAAGTTGCCGTCTAGATGGAAACAGATTATCGAACAAAACGGCGCATAATTGAACTAAATCCGATCACTGTAACACTTTTTATAAAGCATTGAATAAAGAGCAAAAAAGCGGAAGGGAGATATTTGCCAAACTTATATCTGAATATACTTATATATGGTACGCACTTGCTATTTAATTCATTAATGTGTTTAGACCAATTGAATCGACTATCTATTTATTTATTTGATAAGGCTTATCAACATAGTTACATAATTGGTTTCATGACTTAACATTAAAAATCAAGTTAAAAATAGCAACATGTAACTACACTTAAAGATAAACACATCCTGCGTCAAGTAACTGTGCGTGAACACTAACAGTAAAACAAAAAATTACAAAACTACACAATAATTTATACACTAAAAAATTTATTAACTTAACCTCTAAATTAAAGTAGTTACGTAAAGACTATAAATTTACAATTTTGACAAAGTTCACAAATAATGTTTGTATGATTATGTCTATGACATGGCAAAGCAAAGTTATTATACGTGTGCGACTGTACCGCGACTCAATGCCCCGACAATTTTGGATTTGAACATTGGTAATTTATCATGAAATATATCGATGGAGCTATCTTTGTTTGTAAAATACTGCAGCAATCTGCACAACCTCGGAACCAAGGAATGATGGCCCAAATTTGATTTGTACGTTCTGTGAGTGAGGATGGACCCTGGGTGGCGTGGCGAGCGAGTTGGAACATCAAAGGAAAAACGACTAAGCAGATCGGAATTATCCGATAGATTGTTTAATAGTTTGTATAAAAATAACATGTCTTGTAACGTGCGCCTATCGGATAACTTCATAAGGTAATAGGTAATAGGTTCTATCTATCCACATTCCAAGAAATCTTATACATTTTACAATATCTAATGTTATATTATTTATCTTAATACATACGGGAGGAATCCGATATTTACGAGTAATAATGCATACCTTAGTTTTATTATAGGACAGGTCGAAACCAATTTGTTGTAAAAGTATATAGAACTCGTTAAGAGCTGTTTCCATAACATTTACACAATAACTAATATCTTTATTTGTGCAATAGAAAGCAAAGTCATCAGCATATTGCGATATTCTGATTAAAGGTAATCTATTGGTTATGTTTATTGTTATAATATTAAATAATATCGGAGACATGGGGTCCCCCTGACAAAGACCTTGCCTACTCTTGTTAAACACTCACCTGATTGGAGGAATAATAACAGGTGCCGCTCTCTCAGAAATTCATAAATATAATATATACACACAAATATGAGTCAAAACCGAAATTAATTAAACAGTCGTGAAGACATGCAATGGAAATATTGTTATAGGCATTAGTTATAACACAAAAACTACAGAGCATGTATTCTTTATTAGTTAGAGCTATTTCAGCGTCAATTACGAAGCGTGACAAGTTATCAACAGTCGAGAAGCCGCGACGGAAACCCAAAGTGTGATCATTAAATAATCCTTTACTTGCAAAAAAGAACTCGACTCGTTTTGTAACCACGAGATTAAAAACTTTGCAAATACAATTTAAAAGAGATATTGGGCGAAATTTACGAACGTTATTATTTTGTTTAGGGATAGCAATGATTTTTATTTCACGCCACTGATGTGGAACTGACCCGTACCGTACATATATATGAGGTTGTATACATGCAACAGTATCATTTTAGTTTCTGTGGGTAAGTTAAAAATCATAGAGTATACTATAGTATCTAAGCCTGCCGATGTGTCTTTTTCTTTAAGAACTGCGTTAAGCTCGGATAATGTGAATCGGTGCATTACTATATCTGACTTATTGTCTTGACAGGGCTGAAGGCTAACACAGTCCGGGGCTAGGTCGGAAAAAAAACTTTCAGCATCTGCGTCGTTCAGCATCTCGTACGACGAGAAACTGATTATTAAACACTAATGAACTTCCGTAGCATTTTTAACCCAAAAACAGAAAAACGGAACTGAGAGTAGATTTACGTGAAAAATTGGTGAAAAATGCGAGGCGCGTCGTTCTGTGCGCACGTGCGGTCGTTGCGCACCCGTGTTTAACAATTCAATGCTTTATAAAAAGTGTTACAGTGATCGGATTTAGTTCAAATATGCGCCGTTTTGTTCGATAATCTGTTTCCATCTAGACGGCAACTTCATAATACCTTCCTCGTAGAAGCGCCCCTCCTTATTTGCGAAGAACTCGGACAGCCACTTTTCACAAGCCTCTTTTGAGTTCAACTTTACACCACCAAGGGCGTTCACCATGGACAGGAACAGGTGGTAATCACTTGGCGCTATGTCCGGGCTATATGGTGGATGCGATAAAACCTCCCATCCGAGCTCCCGTAGCTTCTGACGAGTCATCAACGAAGTGTGTGGTCTGGCGTTATCCTGGTGGAACACTACACCCTTCCTGTTGGCCAATTCTGGACGCTTCTGGTCGATCGCCTGCTTCAAGCGGTCCAGTTGTTCGCAGTAGATGGTAGAATTAAGCATCTGGCCATATGGGAGCAGCTCATAGTGGATGATTCCCTTCCAATCCCACCAAACACACAGCAAAACCTTCCTGGCCGTCAATCCCGGCTTGGCCACTGTTTGGGACGATTCACCGGCCTTCGACCACGACCGTTTTCGCTTGATATTGTCGTATGTGATCCATTTTTGGTCGCCGGTCACCATCCGCTTCAAGAATGGGTCGAGTTCGTTCCGTTTCAGTAGCATATCGCAGGCGTTGATTCGGTCCAGAAGGTTTTTTTGCGTCAAATCATGCGGCACCCAAACATCAAGCTTTTTTTTGTATCCAGCCTTCTGCGGATGGTTTAAAATGGTTTGGTGACTAACTCCCATCTCCTGGGCGATGTCACGAGATGCCACATGCCGGTCTAACTCGATGTAGTCCATGATTTGATCGGTATTTGTCGTCACAGGTCTTCCGCCGGCTGGCTTATCCATGGTGTCGTTTTCACCGGCTCTGAATCGTCGAAACCATTCCTCCGCGGTTCGAAGTGATAGAGTACCATCCCCCAAAACACCATTAATCTCACGGAACGTTTCTCTAGCGGATTTGCCCTTATCGAAGGAAAACTTTAAAATAGCGCGAATTTCGGCGTTAGTGAACTCGCATGTTAACACGTCTATAACTGTTGAACGCAATATCCAAACTAATTATGCATAGCGTCGTTTTGTAGGTTATGTCAAGACCTTTCAAATTATGTATAGTATTGCCAGATACGAGCTCTGTAGCGCTTTGTACATAGCCGCGAAATTCAAAAGACAAAAAGGCGGAAGGGAGATATTTGCCAAACTATTATTTGATAATATGAGAGACCATTAAATTCCGCTCGTCCAGAACACGCCGCCCGTGTCTCACCCCCGGCCGGACGCCTCGCCCCGCACCCGCGGACCCGCACACCCGCGCTACACACCCTCGCAGCAATCAATCACAACGCACCAACAGTTCTGTAACAGTACCGTCACCGCGGAGCTGGGTAAGCTGGTAATTATTGATGTGAATAGCGCAGGAGTGTACTATTCACTGCATCCACCTGTGCGCCTGTGCGCCTGTGCGCCTCTCGCCTCCAACTGCAGCGAAGTTTCCTCATCGAAGGAACCAGTCCCCGCGGCCGGGCCTGCCCAGCACAGGCGGCCCCGCGCTGGAGCCTTGAACTACTAACACAAACCGTTGCCGCATAGCACACCGCGCGCTGTGTGAGCCCTACACAGGAAGCCTCTGTTCGCGCGGAGAACTGCCGCGCCGGGTCAGTTTAAGTAAGGCCGCAAGTAAAGTTACTCGGTCAGCCCGCAACTTGCCGCAGCGGCCCTAACTTTTAATGTAACGACTCTCCGAAGAAATTATCTCGATTCCTCCTTAAACGGGTCTGCGGCCCGCATCCGAGCCGGATCAGAAGCACTACGGAAAATCTTTTCATTGGGTAAATAGATATTTTGTTACAACTTATTTAATTGTTAGTCGAGCACAATGGAATAGTTAAATTGTGCTGATGTGTGTGCGCGCGTGTGTGTGCGTGTGCGCGCGTGTGTGTGTGCGTGTTCTTTGGTAAATTTACGATGAACGCGATCAAAGTATTTGAATGTATTCACATGTAATACTGTAAAAAATCTGAAAAAGCAATCCGGCAAGCCGGCTCCGCCGGGCGGTCCGCGGCCCGCAGCTCGCAGCCCGCAGCCCGGGGCCCGGAGCCGCGTCAGCTGCGACCGCCAATCGGTTCCATTGTCTTCCGCAGTCTGCAGTTCTTTAAGCTGGCGCTGCGGCCGGGCCGCGTCGGCCGGCGCCGCTTGAGCCCCGGCCCGCGGACTCCGCGAACGTTCAGTACGGGCGGCGCGGCTGCGCAGAGCTCTCGAACGCTGGACGCCCGACCGCTGCAATATCATATATGGAGTTGAAATTAAAAAGCGGCGGCGCGCGATCGGATAAAGAATTGATAGATGAACTCGGCGGCCTTTGCGGCCTGCTGCCGTCCAGCTCGCGGGCATCTCGAGCGCGTCCAGTGAGGATAACGTGCAGCATGAGGAACGGTCAGGTAGGAACGACAGATGTGATATAAATAAGTGTTGTCCGCACACAGTTTAATTGACTTCTTTATTCGCCGGATGCGGGCTGCTGCCTGCTGCCTGCTGCCTGATCTCGTTGCAAATGACGTCGTGAGAAAGACGCCGAAGACAACCTGCTGAACATCCGGCGCTCATGACCCCCGGGGCATTACAGGGCGTGACGGTATAGTATGTTGCAGTCGTAAGGAGGTTTTACGAAGTAATAAACTACTCTGGGTCAGGTCAAGAAGCTGCTGAAGAAGGGTTGGAGTGGTGGTCGTAGTGTGGAGGTACCTTGCGGTGAGAAGTTTTAAGATATATATTATTTATATGACGTGATAGTTGCAAACGCAAAGCGCCGGCCCATTAGCTCAGTCGGTCAGAGCGTCGTGCTAACAACGCGAAGGTCGCGGGTTCGATCCCCTCGTGGGCCACTTTAATTATTTTTATTTTCCTTATTTTGCAGAAAAGTTAGAAAACAACAACAGTAAATGAAATGATAATTTTGCAAAATCCTACCCTAAATCAACTTTAACTGAATGGGATTTAATGAATTAGAAGTGTACCTGTGCCGTATCTCTATCTATGCTGTATCATATCTATACGTGTGTGTGTGTGTGCGTGTGTGCGTGTAGATACGGATTTTGTTCCGGCTGTGGGTGGAGCGGACAGCGGTTCACTCGCGGGCCGCAACGGCGAGCGGGCGCGGCGGGCCCGTGCGCAGTGGTCGCGCCCGCGCCCGCGCCCGCGCCCGCGCCCGCCGCTCTCCGCGGTTCGATTACTACCGCCGAAGGCAGCCGGCTAAGTTTCACTTATGGGGATGGGACATCACTCGTGCATCACGACTTGACTTGAACTACACTTTCACTTGATAAATGAAAAACTCTTGCAAACAATAGACTGGGTTCGACCGGTAAGTACAACAAGTAGTTTTACGTGAACACAGTGCCGCGGGCTCCGGACCCGTTCTATACGCCATTAAGGTGGAGCAGCAGTCGCTGCTCGGGGGAGCTGCCTGCGGGGCGCGCGCGCTGGCGGCCCCCGGGACGGCTTGCACTTATCTGTTGCCAAGTGTACGAGAGCTTGGTATGTACTAATCGAATGTGTATGCCATTCGTAATCTATGCATCGTGCGTTCAGCTCGTGCGCGTGAAGCGGCTCCGCAGCGCGCCCGGGCAGCGCGTCCCGGGCAGCGCGCGAGCTTCGCGTGCAATTCGGCTCGTGATTAAACGTGTTTCGCAACTGGTTCGTAAGTTAGACGTGTATACACACACGCACGCACGCGACTGTCCGCGGCTCCACTGCACGCCGAGCGGCGACGCGGGGGACGCGCCAGCGGCACTCGCCCGCTGCGAACTCATACCCGCACGCGCAAGCGGTACTTTTGTGTGGTCAATTCGATGTGGAGGTCAGTGTATCGTTGGTAACGAAAAATCTATTTTTTTTACAGCGAGATTATGTAGAAGTTTGGGCGAAACACACTAATGAAGAATTTTTCCTGTACTGAGACATGCTTCCGGCGGGTCGTGTCTTGTTTCCCGCAGTAAATATGAAAGTAATTGAATATCATGAATGCAACCAAGTCAACCGGATCATATAAATACGGGGGTAATTTTGTAAATGTAAGCGTTGCCGGGGGCGGGCTTTCTCTTTTCATTCCAAAGAAATACGAGTGCATTATATAAATGGCGTCCCGTCGAAACTCTTTTGAAACATTTAAGAAATTTCCCTGTAACGGTCTTTGGAATATCCTCTCAGTCTACGTTCTGCTGAGAGTTGAAAGGAGTTCTGTAAGGCGAGTACTTACCCCGTCCCCTGCCTGCCACCCCCTTACCCCGTCCTTTCACGATCTCTTATATTTTTTATGTTCGTGTAAAGCTGGCTCAGCCTTTCAACACATAAACCTCTCGTGGCTGCGCCCCGCGCTCTGCACCCTCTGCACCCTCAACCCGCCCGAACATTACTTTTAATAAACGACTAACAGCCTAACGATACCCTCCCATACTCCCCTCCAACTTTAAATGAAGCAAGCAAAAATCTGAACTAATTGAAGTTCGCCGACACAGCTCAAAAGATTGCTAGACTTAAGTGACAGTGTGCAGGGCACATTGCTCGAAGGACCGAGGGCGAGGAGGCAGCAAGCTCCTCGGGTGGCGCCCGCGTACGGGATTCCCTTTCCGATTGTGCAACGTGCAACGGACGCGGGCTCTGTTATTGGGACGTGTCAGTACGTCACGCCTGGAAAACGAAATATCATATTTTTATGTCTTGCTATTTAGTGTTGGAGATCTCCCGCAAGCTGGACCGACGCGGCTGGACGAGGTGGCGAGAGTCGCGGGAGCCCACTGGACGCGGGCGGCGCGAGACCGATCCACGTGGAGGTCTTTAGAGATAAAGATAATTTATTGCATAGTAGTAGAGTAGTAGATAGTAGATAGTAGCTCGCTGCCCTATGGTTTTTTTTTTAAATCCTCATTCCCCTGCGTATGGCGGGTCAGGGACTTTATGTTCATTCACTTATCATCTATTTCTTTTTAAACAATTTTCCTCTTTCCTTTCTTTCATACTATCATCTTTCGCTCTAAACTTATCTTTCTTCCTTTTTGTTCTCCACCTCTTTTCTTTCGCTCTTCATTCCATTTCCTTCTTTCATACCTCTCGCAAGATGTGTGTAGATTTCAGTCGCCTCGTCATTTCCACTGGAGCTTCGCATGCCAGTAGCCTGTAATAAAGTCATTCCTTTCTTCTTTGTCATCTTTATAATTTTACATTTTTTATTTGTTTCTTTGTTATTTTCATCTTATACAATTTACATATTTTACAGATTTTTTAATTCTAAATTTTGGCTGTAACTAGCTCACTTGTCAAATTTTTATTTGTATTTAGTACCTTTTGGACTATTCGTCCTCACTCATCAGAGAGGCAACCGCTCCTGTATCCAACCTTTTTCCGGTTTCCATTTCTATGTCCGCTCTTTCCCGCCCGAATAAGGGAGAGGAAAGCAAGATGTGCACCACGGTCTGGTCCACCTCCGGGTCACAGGGGCACGTGGGACTGTCCTTGAGCTTGAACCTGTAAAGGTACTCTGAGAATCCCCCGTGCCCGGTGAACATCTGGACCGAGACCGTGTCGAGCTCGATCCGGCGAAGTACGCGATACGCTGACTTGACGCTCAGGAAAAACGTCTTCGTTGTTGCAACCGTTGTACCTTGCATATACCTCCTGTTCCATTCGTGGAGCGTCTCCAGCCTTAGCTGACGCTTGACGAATGAAACGGGGCAATCCTCGTACTCTGGTCTTCTTTTGCTCTTCAGGGCCGCTTCCTTGGCCAGGTGGTCCGCCCTTTCATTTCCCTCCAACCCCACATGCACCTTCACCCAATATAGCCTCACATTCATCCCTTTCTCGCGCGCTTTCATAATGTTCTCTTTTACTGCGATCGCCAGGGGATGGAGGATGTCTGGTTTTGCGACGGTCTCCAGGGCGGACCTCGAGTCGCTGAATACGGCGCACGAATGCGCCGACCCGCTGGCCGCTTACCCTGTCGCTCTCGCCAAAGCCAGCAGCTCTGCCTGGTATACGGTGCAGAAGTTGCCCAACTTGAGTTTTTTACTCGCAACTTCTGCGGCGTCCCGCATAACGCAGAACGCCACACCCACCTTATCGTCGATGCGGCTGCCGTCGGTGTATATCGCCGAGTCGGCAGCCGAGGTGGCAAGTTGGACCTCTTCCGCGCTCTCCCTCAGGCAGGAGAATTCCACACCAAGCTGCACAGACGGGTGTGGGAGTCTCAAGTAGCTGACTGGAACCTCCAGCTCTCGGTTTCCCAGTACTTCCCGGGTGTGGCCGCGCTTTACCTCAAATAAAGTGGCCGCTTCTTGGACCCGAAGGTCCAGAGGAAGCAGCCCGTTAAGTACTAGGGCCTGCCCTGCCCTAATGGTTAGGGCATGTAGCGATGACTTAATATTTATGTAATGTACATTTGTGAACTTTAGTTACAACAGCGAGATACAAAAACGGTGAAGGAGAACATCGCGAGGAAACCCGCACACTGAAATCATCTTTGTGTGTGTGTGTGGTGGCCCCAATAAAGTGGCAACAGGCTCGCCCCCTGTTACATGGGACCTAATCTGACCACATCTGGCGAAACGTAGGTGTTTATTCACCTCTGCGAAAAAGGCGTGATAATATAAAAAAATAAATAATTTATTGCATTATTTTACAAGTCATCGATACTTGAAGCCCTTGGTTCCTGATCTAGGAATTGAACCAGTATCTCAGTAAACAGTGCCCCCTCCCAGTTACATCTTTATGTAAATGCAATCACTTAAAAAATATAAAAAAATACAATTTTGCCAAAGTATAAACAAAAGAAGAACAAAAAAAAATATCATAGTTCTGTGCGTTTGTCTGATTGTTCGTTATACATATATTTCAGTGGTTTTAGATGTCGTCTATGTGTGCATATGTATGCGGGTGTAGGTGTCTTAGTATTATATATACATGCAGTAAGCACGTAAGGTTATACAAGAGGCAGCAATAAGTCCTCCGTTTGTTTATAGTCCAAGAACATAAGACAGTTCTTAATTTTTGTCCTACGTTTATGATAAGGAAATTGGTAAAAACATGAAATCTAACTAAGTTCGTAGTATTATATTATATAAACAAACAGACAGATGTAAGTGCTGTCTATTAGTAAAATATGTTCGAAAAGTAACCGGCGCCACGGCGTTAGCAGTTCGTCTGCTGCTCTCATCCTCAACGTACGCAGTAGCAAGATGCTCTTGACGTGTAACTTGTAAATATTATATATATATATAGCTGTCTCACACTATCATAAGCACCCGACTGTTGGCGTACAGAATCTGAGTTGGGTATCTGCATGGCTTAAACGTCATGGTTTAATTAATGGCCGTTGAGCTCTTTGCAATCTAATTATGGCAGTGTTATAGGCACCACCCCACGCCGAGATTGCATAAGAGACAGATTGAGCGAGTGCATAGTAAATAGTTCGTAGAGTTTCATATTCTGCTACATGTCTAAGATGTTTTAAAATCCAAATAGTTTTCCTTATTCTATTGGTTATTAGCTCAATGTGAGGCGTCCAACTGAGTTTACTGTCTAACATAACTCCTAAATATTTAATGCTGTTAGAATTTTGAAGCGTGGGACACGAACAAGGTTGTTCTAAATAAAGATTGCATGAATGTAGTTTAAGTGAAATGTTTTGGTCATGACTGTTTCTTACATTTAGAGTTAATAAGTTGCTTTTCAACCAGTAGTTAATTTTATGAAGGCCATATTGGACTGATTGACATACCGAACTCCAAGTCTCGCTATGAAAAATGATAGCAGTGTCATCAGCATAAGTGTAAATCATGGCATTAGGCATGCTTAGCTGACATAAATCATTCATGTAAATTGAGAAAAGACTAGGTCCCAAGATACTTCCTTGGGAGACACCATAAGTAATTGTTTCATCACCACTAAAACCCTACTAATTTTAACTTTTTAAACACGGTTATGAAGAAAATCTCTGAAAATCGAATATGCCATTCCCCGTATTCGTACTCTTTCTAATTTTTTTAGAAGAATAGGCACCGAGACAGAGTCAAAGGCTACGGCAATATCAAGAAAAACACCAATACATTTCTGTTTATTATCCAATTATGTTGTAATATAGTCTACCAAGTCATTACCAGGTTGTACTGCGCTTCTACGCAGCCTGCATCCGTATTGATTATTGGAGACTATGTTATTACTCTCTAGAAACTTAATCAGGCGAGTGTTTAACAAGTTATCTAATATTTTTGATAGCGCGGGAAGACTGAGATCGGACGGTAATTGCTGACATTGCCTCGTGCCCCGTTTTTGTTTACTGGGGTTATTAACGAATTTTTTAAAAACCTTTGGAAAAATGCCTTTTTCAAAACATATAGTAAAAAGATTAGTAAGAGGTCTTACAATGTCATTCTTCGCTAATTTTAAAAACTGACTGGAGTTACCGTCCTATCCAACAGCAGTCATTTTTAAGACTCATTATTACTGATTATGTACAGTAGCTCGCTGGCCTAATGGTTAGAGCGTGCGGCTTTCATTGCGAAGGTCGCGGGTTCGAACCTCGGCATGTAGCGATGACTTAATATTTAAGTTATGTACATTTGTGAACTTTAGTTACAACAGCGAGATACAAAAACGGTGAAGGAGAACATTGTGAGGAAACCCGCACACTGACATCATCTTTGTGTGTGTGTGTGTGTGTGTGTGGTGGTCCCAATAAAGTGGCAACAGGCTCGCCCCCTGTTACATGGGACCTAATCTGACCACATCTGGCGAAACGTGGGTGTTTATTCACCTCTGCCTACCCCTACTGGGAAAAAGGCGTGACTATATAAAAAAAAAAAAAAAATATTATTGATTCTACTTCTGCTTTATCTGGTGGGAACAAACCACACGAATTGGCTATTTGAGGTATATTAAATTGGTATAAATTAGTTGAAATATTTTCTTCCATATTTTTTTTAGCCATATTGCTTCCCAGATTGGAGAAATATTTGTTTATGGAATCAATTGAAAGAATCCTGCAGAACCGCTCGTTGTCCTCAACGACGCTACCGCTGTATCACTAGGTTTGTCTGTATTTGTGATAATCTTAATCGCCTTCCATTTCTTTTTCTCACTATTCGCGTTGTCTAAAAGAGATTTTTCATATTTGATCTTGAGGTATCTAAACAGTTTATTACAAAAACTGCGATATCTTTTATAAGACACTAACAAAATAATGTTTTCAGAATCTCTTCAGAGTTTTTGATGAAGTTTATCTCTGTGGCGAATGCAGCGCAAAGCGTCCGGTGTCATCCACGACTTGATAGTTTTTTTTATGTCGGGATTGCAGTGGTTCCCAAACTTATTTGGCCTACCGCCCACTTTCTAGAAAAAATATTATCCAGTGCCCCCTCGAAATAATTATTTCAAAATGTTTATTGCAATTGAGCCGAAAGACACGCGTGTGTTCATGTTTTTATCTCCTTTGTAAAATATGGTATAGAGAGGTATTAATTATAATAGAAACATGCAATTTTAAAATATGAAACAATTTATTTAACGCAAAATAGAAAATAAACAGAAAAAGTGAAACCAATCGGAACTTTAGTGAGAAGGGTGTACCTGGTGTGCTGCAAATAATAATTCTTGGCAAATTCTTGGCTAAAGGTAAAGCTTTATTTCCCGGCAACGTGGACTGGACTCGTCGAGTTCAATAGGAAACCGAAATGTTCTTAGATAGCCCCGCAATGAATCTTCCACATCTTGCGTTGCGCCATTTCATCAATTCTTCTCTGCACTGTAATATTGCTCAATGAAATTTTCTTAATAACATCAGATACCGGCTCATGTAGCACAGTACGTATTACTCCACTGATAGCCGCCGTAATTAGTCCCCCACCCACCAATGGTGAGAGGTTTGCCTGATTTGGCAATCATTGAGGAGATACTGTAGGATGCAAGCAAACTATCACCATTTTGCTGGACTGAGCGTGAAAAAAGCTTTGCCAATGTCGGCTGTTTGATAAAATTTTCCTTTAACTTGAGGACGGTTAGTGGTGTGGGAGATTATGCCAACGGCAAATAAACACTTGGCCTATTACCCACAACAGTTTATTCGGTAGAATACAGTTCTTTACAACGGCACGCGTACGAAAACACCGTAAGTAATAATCCTAGGCAATGCGGCGTGCGCTCGGCGTCGTCCGGTAATTAACACTGGCTCGGGGGGGAGGCGCGCGCGCCGACGGCCGGCTTCCTTCGGTGACGTACTGCACAATGGATGACGTCGCGCGCGCGAGTACCCACTAGCCGGATTAATTTTGTAGCAAGGCGCGATCTCGTCAGCTGCACTTCCCGAAGGTAAGTGCTTGTTTCGAAATAAACAATTGTTTACATATTACCCGCGAATTTTATTTACAGGTATCGTGCTCCCCACAAACTTTTGAAATTAAGATAAATTATTATCTTTTTTATTTGTAAAATCTCAGCTAAAAGCCGGTTAGATCTACTCATTCACGGGGTTTCCCCAAGTAAATGAGAGTCATCTTGTAAAAATTTACGAACAATCCTACACGTATTTAAAATCGCTGCTTTTTGCATTTGAACAAAG
Organism: Troides aeacus; assembly: GCA_033220335.2. Classification (NCBI taxonomy): domain Eukaryota; kingdom Metazoa; phylum Arthropoda; class Insecta; order Lepidoptera; family Papilionidae; genus Troides; species Troides aeacus. The sequence goes on from CM067278.1 coordinate 12,588,209, forward strand.
GTATTATCCGGGAGACCTAAGAGTTTCAGTGCAGTGGAGAGCTGTTTAGGAACCACCCCTGTAGAAGATATTATAATAGGTACTATGTATACTTTTTCTTGTCTCCAAATTCTTTTTATTTCCTCCTTTAAATCAGTGTATTTGTGAATTTTGTCTGATATCGTTTTAACTAAATTATGTGTATTGGGTACAGAGATGTCTATTAAATATGTAATTTTATGTAGTTTATCTTGTAGTGTTATGTCAGCTCTATTATAATGTATTGTCTTATCGGTAAGTATAGCGCGGTCGTAGTACATTTTATGAGAGCTGGATTCTAAGATAGGTTGAGGGGTGTATTTGTAATATGGTAAGTATGTGGCATCCGTGGTGAGTTGGTATTTATGTGTAAGCTTTTGGTGAATTATATTGACTATTTGATTGTGTCTATGCGTGTTATCTGTTTGTGTAAGCGTAGTGCACGCTCCGGTTATATGCTGAATTGTTTCTGATTGTGCGTGACATCTACGGCATTTATCATTAATAACGGTGGGATCTTTAATTATATGTTTTCTGTAATTTTTCGTGTTTATAACCTGATCCTGAATAGCGATTATAAAACCTTCAGTTTCAGGGTAAAGTGAACCTATTTTAAGCCATTTATTGGATGCCACACTATCTACATAAGATTGTTGCAAATCGTGGGGATGTCGTCCATGTAAGGATTTACTTTTCCAAGTTTCGATTTTCTGGTCTTGTTGAGTATGGTTTATTGTTTCCGGGTTATTAACACAGCTTTCTTTTAAATTAAGAGGGGTACATTTTACATCATTACATTGTATTGCTCTATGTATATTACTTGTAAGTGCCTTTTGGTTAAAAAACTGTTGCAAGTTCTTAAGCTGCTTTCTCCATAAGCTTTCTATATCTATAAGACCTCTACCACCGTTTTGTCTTTTAATGGTTAATCTTTCGATAGCAGATTTTGGGTGTAAGTTCTGCTATTTCGTTAAAGTTGTCCTAGTGTTCCGTTCAATTGCTTGTAAATCAGTTTTTGTCCATTTGATGATCCCGAATGAGTAAGTAAGTACCGGTATTGCAAATGTATTTATAGCCTTTATTAAATTCTTACTAGTTAAACGTGTTTTACAAATATTGACAATTCTTCGTTTATATTCATTTTCTAAACTGGTTCGTATAGCTTTATGATCTAAACCTTTGTGTTGATTGTAACCTAAATACTTATACAGATCACCTGGTTCCATAGCTTTTATTATATCTAAATCGGATACAGGATAGTCGCCGGGACGCAGTTTACCTTTGATAATATGTACTGTTTTACATTTATCTAACCCAAAATTCATAATATATTTATATCTTTACTAAATTGTATAGTTGAGTCTATTAGTATTTTCATTTCTTTGTCTGTTTTTGAGTATAGTTTAATATCGTCCATGTATAATAAGTGTGACAAAATGGTCTCGGTGTTATCGTGTTTAAGTCTATATCCAGCTTTTTGTGAATTCAATATATTAGAAAGTGGATTAAGGGCGAGGCAAAACCATAAAGGGCTAAGGGAATCGCTTTGATAAATGCCATTATTTATTGATATCTCCCGTGTTTTTAGTGTAGTGTTATTTGTGTTTAAAAGTAGAGTTGTGTTCCAGTGTTGCATAATATTTTGAAGGAAGTTAATAATTAGTGGATTTACTTTATATAGTTCCAAGACATGTACTAACCAAGAGTGAGGAATGCTGCCAAATGCTTTCTTATAATCTATATACGAACAGTGTAGATTTCTATTGTTGTTTGCTGCATGTTTATGAATTGTGGAATCGATTATAAGTTGTTCTTTACATCCCATATGGCCTCTCCTGCATCCTTTCTGCTCCTCTGCAATTATATTATTAAATTCGACATGTTTGTTTATTTTGTTTGTGATAACAGATGTTAAGATCTTGTATACGGTTGGAAGGCATGTTATTGGTCTATACTGTGAAGGCAATTGTGAAGGTCCACTCTTAGGGAGCATGTATGTTATACCTTTGGTAATAAAATATGGAATCGCTTGTTTTCCTGTCACTATCTTATTTAACTCTCTAGCTAATGTCCTATGAATAGAATGCAAATATTTAAACCAGTAATTGTGTATTTTATCAATACCGGGTGATTTCCAATTGTGCAACCTACCAACTGTTACCTTAATATCCATTTCTGTTATATCATCACATTTCATCTCTTCTATATCTATCCACTTACTCCTTTCCTGTTTTATCCATTCAGCTTCTGTATTGTGTTGAACTTCTTTTTCCCAAATATTTGCCCAAAATCGTTCTAGTTCTTCTTTGGAAGGTGTTTCATCGACAGTATTAGCGGAATTTTGATTTCGTACAGTTAATTTGCGATAGAAAGATTTTTCATTAGTTGTAAATAATTTATTATCACTTTTCCTCTCGAATCCTTTTTTGTACCTAGCTAGTCTATGGGCTTTGAGAGCTAATTTCTGCTTCAAAGTATCTAAATACTCTTCTGGTTTTCTATTAGTCTCTTCGTGTTTCGTATGTATAGCAGCGTTTTTAAATATGTTTGCAACATGGTCTACAATTCTTTTTGATCTGTTCATATTTATATATTGCGTTAATCTACCAATATCTATTCTCAGTTGTTCTATATTTTTTTCTAATCTTATTTGCCATTGAGGCTTGCCATTATTTTCATTACTTCTGCTATGAACTGTATTTGTGTTAATAACGTATCCTAATTCTTTTGATATTACTACTGCTGTACAATAAACGAGTGTGTGAATGTCTGTAAGCTGAGAGTCGATTGTTAAAAATGGCGGTAGTATATCAATGTTAAATAAATTTACTAAGTTTGTCAAGTTTTTACTGTATTTTAATTTAGGTAAATTAGGTCGCTGTGTTGGATCCATACCTGAATAAATATATAAAGCTCTTTCGAATTTTTTATTTAAATCATGCTTAGGTTCTATTTGTTGCGATGTGTTTGTCAAAGATTCTGTTTCATTTTTACTTGACAAGGAAATGTTTTCAGCTTCTACTGACACAACACTAATGTTTTGGCCACTAATGAAGTCGGTACATGTTATATTTGAATTTGTGATTGTCGTTGTTTTTAGTAATGGAGTTAAATGTGGTGTTTCGATTCTGTTAGTGTTTAGTAGTGGTTCTTCAGTGTTAATATCTATTTGTAATTGGCTTTTAGTTTCTTCTATAATTATCTTTTTTATTATTATGAATTTTATTCAAATGATCTTTTAGTGTCAAGGCTTCAAAGCCTCGTTTGACAAAACTTTTTGACAAAGCAGACGCATTGGAAGAGTATTATTTACAGGCGATTCACTACCACATCGCCTACATTTTGTTTTGGTTGAGCCATTATTATTACCAAATAAAATTTTTAAGATTATATTTATTTTGTAGATTTTTATGAAAAACCAACTAAAATAATAAATAAACATGACATTATTATCTGTACAGCGGATGTGATTAATGCAAAATAAATAATTCTCAGCAGTGACTGCTTTGGCGCGCTATTTGTCAGCAGTTTAGCAATATTAAGACAATCTGGTAAGTTAGGGTTGTACCAATTGATTATTATGCGTTATGTTCCCGAATTGTGGCGTACTCTGAGACTAGCACTAGTAGTAGCAGCCGGTGCTGCCGTTCGCGTGCCGGGCTTCGCGTGAGTACGAACCGAGCCGAAACCTTGCTCAAAGAAAACGTAAGCGTTATAAGCAAGCGGAATATATAAATACGTTTTTTTCAATATTTCTTCTTTATTTTATCATTTTACCGCCCCCTTACAGTTATTCATCGCCCCCAAAGGCACCCATGGACCATTACCGCCCCCCTGGTTCGCTACAGCGCGCACTTTGGGAACCAGTGGGTTATAGTTATTACTTTGGTGTGGGACATAACAACTCTCGAAAGTTTTTAACCAATTGAGACGCCACGTCGTCTGCGCTGAAGTTCTAGTCAATGAACGACAAATCGATAGGGGTAGAGCACTCGGCGGCGGCATTGAGGTATGTGTTCGTGAGATGATTAATTTTTTGGTGATTACGATGTGCCGGTGCGAGATTCAGGAGCAATGAACTATGATCCGTAACCGTTGTATTCACGACATAAATTGTAGCAACGTGAGACGTCTTAACAAACACTTGATCTAAACAGCTAGCGTGTCTTGTAGGATAAATATGTCCAGGCAAAGTCCCAATTCGGCCAGAAGATTCAAATGAGACGGACTGTTCCTATCCACTATTCCTATCTCCTGCTTAATATCTCCATTCAGGTCGCGCATAAAGTACACGATTTTAACATCAACAGGCCGTAAAATACATTCGACTCGATTAAGAAAATGATCTATAGAATGAGAAGGAGGAGATCTGTCAGTGGCCAAAATAAATGTCAGGAAGTATTTTTAATATTAAAAACACTTCCCTCACTTGGACCTGGCTCCTCCGCCACACGTTGTATTTCTGTTTTAATGTAAATAACTATACCGTCATTTTGGTTTAGTGTTTTCTTTGAATACTAACAAATACAATTTTCAATTTTCAACTAGTGGCGGTGGTTTACGACTACATATCCAAGCTTCAGTTAAAATTATAACATCACATTCAAAAGTAAATCTACTTAATTGTGCTAATAAACTGTTTATGTTTATGTAAATGCTACGAATGTTTTGCGTAAAAATATTTAAAGATGACTTATTATCAACATGAAGTTGCACTCCTCGGTATTGCAATTGAATGAGTCTGCTGCAGACATCTTGTCTGTATTATCTATAATATGTTTGTTTTTGTATGTGTATCCATTTTATATAACTATTTTTATTAAATGCATAAAAGGTATTACTACAAGTGCTCTCCTCACAAATAAGACATACAACAAGTACACACACATAATTGTGCCACGCCTCGCTGATGATTAGAGCAACCGATAAACGGATACGAGGAAAGTGGCTTCGTGAGTTGTGATTACACAGTATGTAGTCGGCGGGGTGGTGCAACCAACATCTTATTGTATATTTATATCGTGTATTATTTTTACAGATTGTGTTAGTATAAATTGCAATATTAATCAAAGACTCACCCCTTAGACTCGCCGGCAGATCTAGCAACATCCCTTAACTCAATGCCTGTCGAACGAATTTTTCGTTCTATGTATTCTAATTTCCCTTCTAATACACAAATTTGTTTTTGCCTTCTCTCATCTCGTGTTCCCATTGAGCTATCTTTATAACGGAGTCATCATATTTATTACATATTAACTCCACGCTCTGTAATAAATAACAGTTTTTATCTGTAAGGCCCGTGATAGAGAAAGCGATAAACATGCCTTTTATCATTCACGTAACATTGCCGTCCCCGCCGTCATGTTTTCGTTTTTTTCCCTCAGTAATATTTGTCCGAATAGAGCTCAAAACCGGCGCCGAGTCGCGTGACACACGGAACAAAGCTCCCTGGAGGCACGCGCGGTTGCGCTAGGCGCTTCCTCGTGCATCGTATCGGCGGACTGCGCTGCGCTGCGCTGCGCTGCGCTGCGCTGCGCTGCGCTGCGCTGCGCTGCGGGGTGGGGTGGGAGCACGGCGCACAGGGAGGGGCGCGCTTCAATGGCATCGCAGGTTGTGTCGTGTAGTGTACTAGGATCGCACAAATAATCCCGAACAGAAACACCTTATGATAATAAGAGCTCAAATGCACTGGCCACCAATGGGCCCAACTAATATAAAGTAATATGCGCCAACCATTCAAGCTGGACCTTTCTTAATGTGTAATTCCCAAAGTACCGCCGTATTTTGTCACCGCGTATGCGATTATATAATATGTACTATAAGTACGCACTCGCGCGCCGCAACGCAAGTGGCGGCAGTTCGAAGCGATGGTCACTCTTGGCTGTTTTGCTCTCCTATTATTTTGGTGTTATTTATTGAGTTTCAATTAAGTAAATACGCATAAAAATCTTCACGGGCAACAACAAACACGTCTGAACACTTCGGAAGCCAGGGAGGGAGGGAAGAAGCTTATGTCCAGTAGTGGACGACTATCGGCTGATCATGATGAACTGAATGATAAAAAGAAAATGTTTGTGTGGTACCTAGGTAACAGTTTGCAGTAAATAGTGAGACCCGCACCCCGTCGCACCCCGGCGCACTCAGGCGCGCCCCGCGCTAGGGTCGCGCGGCGCGCCGTCTGCCCCGTGACGTACGTCACTCATTCTATTGCTCACGCACCGCACTTGCGCTACTCTGGTTGGGGTCGGGGTCGGGGGCGGGGGGTTATCCTCTCGCTTGTGTCGAGTTCGTAATATCAACAATGCCACCCGAGTAAACTTAATTGATTACAAATACATTTGACCGTAACGTCCGCTGCCGCGTCCCGTTGCCGCGTCAGCCGGCGCAACGAGCCGCGCCGCACGTGTGCATGGATTAGTCGCCGGCTTTGATTAGCAGTTACGAGATAACAGCTAATGAAATCAATATAACATTATTGTTACCAGCTACATGCGTACAGTTCAGTCACTGACTCCATGTGAAATAAGTAGCCCGCTGAATGTTAAAGGAAGTCTCCGAGAGTGGTGCGAGGTCCGGGGCGAATCGCTGCCCGCGGCGGATCCCGCTTTTGGCAGGACCGCAAACGACGGCGTCCCAGCTGGGACGGCTCGTCGGCCTCCTCGGAGGAGGACGGCAAGAGCGCCGAGGAGTTGTACTCCGACATCAAACCGGTGCGTCGTGGGCTTCCGCCCACGACGGGTAAGTATGTCGGCCTTAGCCTTGCTAAGGCCGCATAATACGCCGAGAAGTGTCAGGAGCTGAGGCTCCAGGCCGAGGAGGAACTCGTCGCGACGGCGGCGAGGTTCCGCAGAAGCTCTCCCAATCGCCTGCGCTGGAGTCGAAGACGGCTCCAGAGGAGCATACGGTTGGGACGTTGCAGCGGATGGTCCTCGACGACGCTGAGCTGATCAGTACGATCGCCAGCATGTCGAGGAACCTCAAGTCTGACCTAGCGCGGGACATGAGGGAGGCCACGGCCTCCATCAAGGTGGCCGTGACAACCATCGCGTCTCGCACAGTGTCGGACGAGACGCGGCAACTGCAGGCGGAAAACGCCCGCTGGCGCGCCGAGGTGGCCGATTTCCGCAAGGAATTGGCCAATCTCAAGGCGAAGATGGACGAGTGGGAGCGGCAGGATAGACCCGCGCCTCCTCGTCCGGACGCTAGCGATGAGTCTCCTGGAGAGGAAACTATTCGGCCGGCGAAAAAACGGCGCACGGGTGCCGATCGCCTCGTACCGGCGACTACGTTGGCCGAGGAGATCTGCCGCACCGTAATGGTGCAGGTGGGGACGATGGTGTCGGCCCGCCTGGCATCATTAGAGGACAGGCTTCTCCCGGAGAAGCCTGTCCGGTCACCGATAGCTACGGCGAGGCAGGCGGCATCGTCCGGCAAGAATGCCGGTCCAGCGCCGAAAGCGGCCGCGGCCTCCGCGAACTTCGCTCCCAAAGCCCCCGTGGCTAAGGGGAAAGGGAAAGAGGGGCCGCAGAAGGCGGCGGGAAAGCTCCCGAAGTCCGCAGGCAAGTTCGTGCGCGTGCCCGCCCAACCTCCATTGGAGGAGGGGTGGACCGTCGTTGCGCGAAAGCAGCGATAACGCGCTCGAAGAGCTTACTCACCTCGTCCAACAACACGATCGGCCGATACGACGACGGTGAGTCGGCCGGTTTCCCCGCCTTCCGAAGCAGGACCAGTTTCCCCGCCTTCCATAGGCGTGGAAACCAACCCTGCTTCAGCAACGCCGTGAACAGCGTCCGCGTCCAGGGCTCTAGGGGACCCATAACTAGATCCCACACGCGGCCGGGTATACCGTCGGGCCCAGGAGCGGTGTCCTTGACACGCATCCTTTGAGCGGCAGCCGACAGTTCCCCTACGCTGACACCCGAGACGTCGTCCGGGTCGAAGGAGTCTCCCCCCTCCCGCGCCGCGGGACCGAGTCGCTGTCGGTGGCGACCCTTGGTTGTCCCGCAATGGGAACAGTGTGCGAACCGTCCGATCGAGAAGCTCTGGTGGGAGGCTACGAGCCAATGGGGGTCGCCAAGGGCGCAGATTTTGCCGCACCCTCTTATACGGCTTCCCGAATGGGTTGCCGTCCAATGACTCGAGCGTCTCACGTTCGGACGCCTTCTTCGCCTCGGAGATCGCTGCCACCAGTTCGGCCACGTTGGCCCTGTGCGCCGCATACAGCCGCTCCTCCTCGGCTGTATCGCGCCTACGGTCGAGTGACCCTCGGGCCCCTACCGCCGCGCTTGACGCCCTTCGTCGCCCCACCGACGACGCGCACCCTGTCGCAGGTGCCACCGCTGGACCTATGGTTGGCCTGCTTACCAGCCGCGCTGCATCGGTTGCAGTGCGGCTTGGCGAAGCAGGAGGCCGTCCTGTGATCGCTCTTTCCGCAGCGATAGCACTCATCGCTCCGGTCCGAGTCGGACTTACACTGCGCCCGCACATGCCCCTTTTCGAGGCACCGGAAGCAGCGTTGCGGTCTGCTCTCGAGCAATGTGACCTGCGCAGTCGCCCAGCCAACCAGGAGTCTGCCGCCGTCCACCACCCGCCGAGTCGCAAGCACAGGGCAGCGTAGCCACGCCCTCCCGAGGCTGGCGGCGCCGAACGAGACGCTGCTCGACCGAACCTGGTCGGCCGGACAGCCCCCCCGCTCAGGTCGATCCGCTCTTGCGCTTGGGCGTACGTGACGCCCTTCGCGAGCGCCTCATGCGCAAGAGTAACCACGACCGCTGCGGACTGTGGGGCCCGCAGCTTTCGCGGCCGGATCTTCCTGCCGGCTTTGCGCTTCGCGCTGTGGCGCTGTTGCTGCTGCTGGTGCAGCAGCTCCTTCGCAAATCGACAATCCTAGGAAATACATTAATGTTGTTTATTGTGTTGCGAAGTAAACACAGGAAGTGGTGTTTATGTGGTAAGTGCAATAACAGTAAAGTGAGGACTCGCCGCGGAAGCGATCGCGTGCCGCTTTATGAGACTTCCGGCCGAAAAGTAAAAGGAAATGGGAACGAACGCCGCGGTTTATCTCAAACGAGCCAATTTGTTGAGCATCGACGTATTGGTGCGGCCCTCCGTGTCCTCTCCGGCCCTCTGCGGCCCCTTGGGGCCTTCTGCCGCCGCAGGAACGCTTCGCAGAATTGATTTATTTAGTGATTGAATTTATTACTTTTTGTTCCTATTAGCATTAGTTACATTAGTTCCGGCGGAAGTCCCGCGGCGGGCTTGCAGTTGTATCGCTGCGAACTATTATTACAATTTGCTAATAATATTGTTGCGAGTGGATGTCGGCGCACTGGCGCACTCTGTCAGGGTCAGGGTCAGGGTCAGGGTCAGGGCGTCGCGCTTATGACGCGAAGGTTTAGAAATATTTTAGTGAAGATGCAGTCAGTGGAGTGTGTGTGTGTGTATGTATGCATGTGTGTGCGCGCGAATCGTTGCCAGCTGGATGCAGCAGCACCCGCGCGGCCGCGGCGGGCCGAGGGTGCTCCGCTGATTAACTTTAATTTGTGCATTGAACGGGGGACAGCTGTGTTTGCGATGGCAACATTTTTAAGTGGCTTCCGATCACAATATATTGTGGTCGTGTGCGTTTGTGTAACCGGATGACACTAACGAGGCGAGACGTGGGTGTGCGGACGTGCGGGCCGGGGAGAGAGTGGGGTGTGATATTGTGTGAAGTGGGTGTTGCTCGGCTACAGCAAGCTGCGAGCCGCCTCGGCGGCACCGACGGTAGGAAGTGGCTCGAAGTAATCACATCGCAACGCGCGCGGCCGGAAGCGACGTTAACAGTACAATGTAGTAGCACCAGCGCGCACCAGCTGCAGCAACGTCACTATTTGCAGACTGATTTGCACTTGACCATTTCTGTTTCAACTTTTTCTTTTTTGTTACAATACACATCTTCAAAACTGGCGCGAGCATTTAAATGGGAACTCTCTCCCCCCTTCTCTAACCCTCTATCTCCCGCCGCCCCTACGTATCACGAGGGTGTGTAATCACGTTGTAAAGCGAAATTTAATTAAGTCCCCGAGCTCTCAATTTCTAATAACTAAACTTCTGTTTGTTTACGAGCGAAAGTAAATTTCATCTCGGGCCCACCGGCGGACACGCGGCGGCGTCAGCGCGACCGCAGCGCGCGCGGGGCTGCACCTGTCATGTCAGCAGCGTGCACGGGCACACGGTCATGTGCTGACCGGAAGTGGTAGCGTGTGGTGGTGGCTTGGTGTCGCTGTGTGCCCGTTTGTGGTACTACTATGCTTACTTAATATGTCAGTCCATTCTCTATTTAACTTAAATTATACATATAAATTATGACTCCGGTCGCTGGAGCAGGCCGTGCACGCCGCCGGCGGAACTGGCGCCCACCTCGTCCCTTATTCAGCAGCGCATCGTTTGTCGGGATAACGAGAAGTGGTGGATGTGCGGCTCCGAAGCTAATCCGCGTTATTCATAGCGTGTAGAGTAACATTTTCGAAAAACCCTCAAAGTAAATCTAAAAGATGAGGAGTAGCAGATAATTATTTGGGGAGCAGCGCCGGTGAGGTGGTGGTGGTGGTGGTGGTGGTGAGGAGGAGCTAAATGATAATGATTAATTGTCAAAAAGAATATTAGTTGAAAAGATTCCTCAAAGAAAACGCGGGGGTGGCGGCGCGTCCGGACGGGGATTTATTTAACTATAAATTGTGATAATTAGTCGGGGGAGACGACCGGACAGCTGACGCCGGCGCCGCATCGCGGTGCTAATTGACTCCGTGACTGACGAACTGCACGGTCATTATATTTGGAATATATTTTTTATAAAATTAATTAACTTATTTGATTGGCAATGCGCACCCCCGGCCGGTGTGGTGGTGCGGTGGTGCGATGGTGCGGTGGTGCGGTGGTGCGTCGATGCGGTGGTGCGCCGGTGCGGTGGTGCGTCGATGCGGTGGTGCGCCGGCGCGCCGATGCGGTGGTGCGCCGGTGCGGTGGTGCGCCGGTGCGGTGGTGCGGTGGTGCGCCGGTGCGGTGGTGCGGTGGTGCGATGGTGCGGTGGTGCGGTGGTGCGTCGATGCGGTGGTGCGCCGGTGCGGTGGTGCGTCGATGCGGTGGTGCGCCGGCGCGCCGATGCGGTGGTGCGCCGGTGCGGTGGTGCGCCGGTGCGGTGGTGCGGTGGTGCGCCGGTGCGGTGGTGCGGTGGTGCGGTGGTGCGGTGGTGCGTCGATGCGGTGGTGCGCCGGTGCGCCGATGCGGTGGTGCGTCGATGCGGTGGTGCGTCGATGCGGTGGTGCGCCGGTGCGCCGATGCGGTGGTGCGGTGGTCCGCCGGTGCGGTGGTGCGTCAATGCGGTGGTGCGCCGGTGCGCCGATGCGGTGGTGCGCCGGTGCGGTGGTGCGGTGGTGCGTCGATGCGGTGGTGCGCCGGTGCGCCGATGCGGTGGTGCGCCGGTGCGCCGATGCGGTGGTGCGCCGGTGCGGTGGTGCGGTGGTGCGCCGGTGCGGTGGTGCGGTGGTGCGCCGGTGCGGTGGTGCGGTGGTGCGGTGGTGCGTCGATGCGGTGGTGCGCCGGTGCGCCGATGCGGTGGTGCGCCGGTGCGGTGGTGCGTCGATGCGGTGGTGCGCCGGTGCGCCGATGCGGTGGTGCGCCGGTGCGGTGGTGCGGTGGTGCGCCGGTGCGGTGGTGCGGTGGTGCGGTGGTGCGTCGATGCGGTGGTGCGCCGGTGCGCCGATGCGGTGGTGCGCCGGTGCGGTGGTGCGCCGGTGCGGTGGTGCGGTGGTGCGCCGGTGCGGTGGTGCGGTGGTGCGGTGGTGCGGTGGTGCGGTGGTGCGTCGATGCGGTGGTGCGCCGGTGCGCCGATGCGGTGGTGCGCCGGTGCGGTGGTGCGTCGATGCGGTGGTGCGCCGGTGCGCCGATGCGGTGGTGCGCCGGTGCGGTGGTGCGGTGGTGCGGTGGTGCGGTGGTGCGGTGGTGCGTCGATGCGGTGGTGCGCCGGTGCGCCGATGCAGTGGTGCGCCGGTGCGGTGGTGCGTCGATGCGGTGGTGCGCCGGTGCGCCGATGCGGTGGTGCGCCGGTGCGGTGGTGCGGTGGTGCGCCGGTGCGGTGGTGCGGTGGTGCGTCGATGCGGTGGTGCGCCGGTGCGCCGATGCGGTGGTGCGCCGGTGCGGTGGTGCGGTGGTGCGTCGATGCGGTGGTGCGCCGGTGCGGTGGTGCGGTGGTGCGTCGATGCGGTGGTGCGCCGGTGCGCCGATGCGGTGGTGCGCCGGTGCGGTGGTGCGCCGGTGCGGTGGTGCGGTGGTGCGTCGATGCGGTGGTGCGCCGGTGCGGTGGTGCGCCGGTGCGGTGGTGCGCCGGTGCGCCGATGCGGTGGTGCGCCGGTGCGGTGGTGCGGTGGTGCGTCGATGCGGTGGTGCGCCGGTGCGCCGATGCGGTGGTGCGCCGGTGCGGTGGTGCGGTGGTGCCGCCGCGCCGGCCGCGCGCCGGGCCCGCCCCTGAATACCTTTGACAGTATATCATTTATAAATTACACCATTTGTTAAGATCACTACGGAAATCCAAAGAACATAAATATCACATATTACTTGATACTTTGTTGTGTGGGTGAGCACTTCCGGCGCGCGGTCCGCTGCGGTCAACTATTATGCCCGTTCCAATGTTCACTTAAGTTACTTGGGCACGACTTCAAGCTATTATAAATATTGGTAAAGAGTACGAACTGCAGCTCGCCAAGAACGGTATAACGAACATTTAAAAGTTTTCCAAGTTGTTGTTTAAAACTTTCACAGTTTTCGGAGTTTCCTTTGTTAACTGCAGCCGGCGGACGGTTCCGTGCAGTTGTTCACTGCGGCGGCGGCGCGGCGGCGGTGCGGTGATAATAATACCGACAAATATACTTTTCGCTAACACTTTAAAAAACTTCATAATTTTTTACTCATGAGATACGTATACATCATAGATAGAAGAACGGAAGTGAAAGGGAAGTATTCTCCGAGAACTGAAACAATTAACAATTATTTTATTTAAGAAAAAAAGAACACTGTTACGTACAGCGGGTGCACTTGTCGGTCTGTGCGCAGCCCCCGGGGCGCAGTCGGTGGTGCGTTTGGCCGTCAACTAATTTTTGAATACTTCGCTCGAAGCCTTAATACGAGCTATTGTTATTTTGAACTAACATAATGCATGTGTCAGTGCGCGTCCGCGATGTCGCCGGCATGAGCAACGTGTGCGCGGCGGCAGCGCGGCGGGAGCGCGGCGGGAGCGCGGTCACTGCAAACCATAGAGAAGCTTCTTGTATGGCGAAGCGATTTATAAGGAGCGATTAGTACACGCGGACAAAAGGAAGCAACCACAAATCGTTTCCACTCTCTGTTCTTGGCAGGAGATTTTTCCGCGGGCACCGCCGCAGTGGTTGCGCGTGCACCGGCCAGGGGCGGGTTGCACCGGGGTGTAGGCGGACCCGCAGTGAGAATGGGGAGGGAGAGTGGAGGGTTCGGAGAAAAAAAACGATAACAAACTGTAATAAATAATGACAAAGTGAATGTATAAAATGTTTTTTTAAATAGAAAATTATTCCAATTAAGAAATAAGAGAGGCGCGGCTCCGTTGCAATGTATATATATATATAGTTCGCGAGATATTTCGATGAGAAATTGACTGACGCCGAGCGACCCGCGCGGTGCGGCGCGGCGCGGCTCCGTTGCAATGTATATATACATAGTTCGCGAGATATTTCGATGAGAAATTGACTGACGCCGAGCGACCCGCGCGGTGCGGCGCGGCGCGGCTCCGTTGCAATGTATATATAGTTCGCGAGATATTTCGATGAGAAATTGACTGGAGCCGAGCGACCCGCGCGGTGCGGCGCGGCGCGGCTCCGTTGCGATGTATATATACATAGTTCGCGAGATATTTCGATGAGAAATTGACTGACGCCGAGCGACCCGCGCGGTGCGGCGCGGCGCGGCTCCGTTGCAATGTATATATATATATAGTTCGCGAGATATTTCGATGAGAAATTGACTGACGCCGAGCGACCCGCGCGGTGCGGCGCGGCGCGGCTCCGTTGCAATGTATATATAGTTCGCGAGATATTTCGATGAGAAATTGACTGACGCCGAGCGACCCGCGCGGTGCGGCGCGGCGCGGCTCCGTTGCAATGTATATATATATATAGTTCGCGAGATATTTCGATGAGAAATTGACTGACGCCGAGCGACCCGCGCGGTGCGGCGCGGCGCGGCTCCGTTGCAATGTATATATAGTTCGCGAGATATTTCGATGAGAAATTGACTGGAGCCGAGCGACCCGCGCGGTGCGGCGCGGCGCGGCTCCGTTGCGATGTATATATACATAGTTCGCGAGATATTTCGATGAGAAATTGACTGACGCCGAGCGACCCGCGCGGTGCGGCGCGGCGCGGCTCCGTTGCAATGTATATATATATATAGTTCGCGAGATATTTCGATGAGAAATTGACTGACGCCGAGCGACCCGCGCGGTGCGGCGCGGCGCGGCTCCGTTGCAATGTATATATAGTTCGCGAGATATTTCGATGAGAAATTGACTGGAGCCGAGCGACCCGCGCGGTGCGGCGCGGCGCGGCTCCGTTGCAATGTATATATAGTTCGCGAGATATTTCGATGAGAAATTGACTGGAGCCGAGCGACCCGCGCGGTGCGGCGCGGCGCGGCTCCGTTGCAATGTATATATAGTTCGCGAGATATTTCGATGAGAAATTGACTGGAGCCGAGCGACCCGCGCGGTGCGGCGCGGCGCGGCTCCGTTGCAATGTATATATAGTTCGCGAGATATTTCGATGAGAAATTAACTGACGCCGAGCGACCCGCGCGGTGCGGCGCGGCGCGGCTCCGTTGCAATGTATATATATATATAGTTCGCGAGATATTTCGATGAGAAATTGACTGACGCCGAGCGACCCGCGCGGTGCGGCGCGGCGCGGCTCCGTTGCAATGTATATATATATATAGTTCGCGAGATATTTCGATGAGAAATTGACTGACGCCGAGCGACCCGCGCGGTGCGGCGCGGCGCGGCTCCGTTGCAATGTATATATATATATAGTTCGCGAGATATTTCGATGAGAAATTGACTGACGCCGAGCGACCTGCGCGGTGCGGCGCGGCGCGGCTCCGTTGCAATGTATATATAGTTCGCGAGATATTTCGATGAGAAATTGACTGGAGCCGAGCGACCCGCGCGGTGCGGCGCGGCGCGGCTCCGTTGCAATGTATATATAGTTCGCGAGATATTTCGATGAGAAATTGACTGGAGCCGAGCGACCCGCGCGGTGCGGCGCGGCGCGGCTCCGTTGCAATGTATATATAGTTCGCGAGATATTTCGATGAGAAATTGACTGACGCCGAGCGACCCGCGCGGTGCGGCGCGGCGCGGCTCCGTTGCAATGTATATATATATATAGTTCGCGAGATATTTCGATGAGAAATTGACTGACGCCGAGCGACCCGCGCGGTGCGGCGCGGCGCGGCTCCGTTGCAATGTATATATAGTTCGCGAGATATTTCGATGAGAAATTGACTGGAGCCGAGCGACCCGCGCGGTGCGGCGCGGCGCGGCTCCGTTGCGATGTATATATACATAGTTCGCGAGATATTTCGATGAGAAATTGACTGACGCCGAGCGACCCGCGCGGTGCGGCGCGGCGCGGCTCCGTTGCAATGTATATATATATATAGTTCGCGAGATATTTCGATGAGAAATTGACTGACGCCGAGCGACCCGCGCGGTGCGGCGCGGCGCGGCTCCGTTGCAATGTATATATATATATAGTTCGCGAGATATTTCGATGAGAAATTGACTGACGCCGAGCGACCCGCGCGGTGCGGCGCGGCGCGGCTCCGTTGCAATGTATATATATATATAGTTCGCGAGATATTTCGATGAGAAATTGACTGGAGCCGAGCGACCCGCGCGGTGCGGCGCGGCGCGGCTCCGTTGCAATGTATATATAGTTCGCGAGATATTTCGATGAGAAATTAACTGACGCCGAGCGACCCGCGCGGTGCGGCGCGGCGCGGGTCCGTTGCAATGTATATATATATATAGTTCGCGAGATATTTCGATGAGAAATTGACTGACGCCGAGCGACCCGCGCGGTGCGGCGCGGCGCGGCTCCGTTGCAATGTATATATATATATAGTTCGCGAGATATTTCGATGAGAAATTGACTGACGCCGAGCGACCCGCGCGGTGCGGCGCGGCGCGGCTCCGTTGCAATGTATATATAGTTCGCGAGATATTTCGATGAGAAATTGACTGGAGCCGAGCGACCCGCGCGGTGCGGCGCGGCGCGGCTCCGTTGCAATGTATATATAGTTCGCGAGATATTTCGATGAGAAATTGACTGGAGCCGAGCGACCCGCGCGGTGCGGCGCGGCGCGGCTCCGTTGCAATGTATGTATAGTTCGCGAGATATTTCGATGAGAAATTGACTGACGCCGAGCGACCCGCGCGGTGCGTCGCGGTGCGGCTCCGTTGCAATGTATAATATATATAGTTCGCGAGATATTTCGATGAGAAATTGACTGACGCCGAGCGACCCGCGCGGTGCGTCGCGGTGCGGCTCCGTTGCAATGTATAATATATATAGTTCGCGAGATATTTCGATGAGTAATTGACTGACGCCGAGCGACCCGCGCGGTGCGGCGCGGCGCGGCTCCGTTGCAATGTATATATATATATATAGTTCGCGAGATATTTCGATGAGAAATTGACTGACGCCGAGCGACCCGGGCGGTGCGGCGCGGCGCGGCTCCGTTGCAATGTATAATATATATAGTTCGCGAGATATTTCGATGAGAAATTGACTGACGCCGAGCGACCCGCGCGGTGCGGCGCGGCGCGGCTCCGTTGCAATGTATAATATATATAGTTCGCGAGATATTTCGATGAGAAATTGACTGACGCCGAGCGACCCACGCGGTGCGGCGCGGCGCGGCTCCGTTGCAATGTATATATAGTTCGCGAGATATTTCGATGAGAAATTGACTGGAGCCGAGCGACCCGCGCGGTGCGGCGCGGCGCGGCTCCGTTGCAATGTATATATAGTTCGCGAGATATTTCGATGAGAAATTAACTGACGCCGAGCGACCCGCGCGGTGCGGCGCGGCGCGGCTCCGTTGCAATGTATAATATATATAGTTCGCGAGATATTTCGATGAGAAATTGACTGACGCCGAGCGACCCGCGCGGTGCGGCGCGGCGCGGCTCCGTTGCAATGTATAATATATATAGTTCGCGAGATATTTCGATGAGAAATTGACTGACGCCGAGCGACCCGCGCGGTGCGGCGCGGCGCGGCTCCGTTGCAATGTATATATATATATAGTTCGCGAGATATTTCGATGAGAAATTGACTGACGCCGAGCGACCCGCGCGGTGCGGCGCGGCGCGGCTCCATTGCAATGTATATATAGTTCGCGAGATATTTCGATGAGAAATTGACTGGAGCCGAGCGACCCGCGCGGTGCGGCGCGGCGCGGCTCCGTTGCAATGTATATATAGTTCGCGAGATATTTCGATGAGAAATTGACTGGAGCCGAGCGACCCGCGCGGTGCGGCGCGGCGCGGCTCCGTTGCAATGTATAATATATATAGTTCGCGAGATATTTCGATGAGAAATTGACTGACGCCGAGCGACCCGCGCGGTGCGGCGCGGCGCGGCTCCGTTGCAATGTATATATATATATATAGTTCGCGAGATATTTCGATGAGAAATTGACTGACGCCGAGCGACCCGCGCGGTGCGGCGCGGCGCGGCTCCGTTGCAATGTATAATATATATAGTTCGCGAGATATTTCGATGAGAAATTGACTGACGCCGAGCGACCCGCGCGGTGCGGCGCGGCGCGGCTCCGTTGCAATGTATAATATATATAGTTCGCGAGATATTTCGATGAGAAATTGACTGGAGCCGAGCGACCCACGCGGTGCGGCGCGGCGCGGCTCCGTTTCAATGTATAATATATATAGTTCGCGAGATATTTCGATGAGAAATTGACTGACGCCGAGCGACCCGCGCGGTGCGGCGCGGTGCGGCGCGGCGCGGCTCCGTTGCAATGTATAATATATATAGTTCGCGAGATATTTCGATGAGAAATTGACTGACGCCGAGCGACCCGCGCGGTGCGGCGCGGCGCGGCTCCGTTGCAATGTATAATATATATAGTTCGCGAGATATTTCGATGAGAAATTGACTGACGCCGAGCGACCCGCGCGGTGCGTCGCGGTGCGGCTCCGTTGCAATGTATAATATATATAGTTCGCGAGATATTTCGATGAGAAATTGACTGACGCCGAGCGACCCGCGCGGTGCGGCGCGGCGCGGCTCCGTTGCATTGTATAATATATATAGTTCGCGAGATATTTCGATGAGAAATTGACTGACGCCGAGCGACCCGCGCGGTGCGTCGCGGTGCGGCTCCGTTGCAATGTATAATATATATAGTTCGCGAGATATTTCGATGAGAAATTGACTGACGCCGAGCGACCCGCGCGGTGCGTCGCGGTGCGGCTCCGTTGCAATGTATAATATATATAGTTCGCGAGATATTTCGATGAGAAATTGACTGACGCCGAGCGACCCGCGCGGTGCGTCGCGGTGCGGCTCCGTTGCAATGTATAATATATATAGTTCGCGAGATATTTCGATGAGTAATTGACTGACGCCGAGCGACCCGCGCGGTGCGGCGCGGCGCGGCTCCGTTGCAATGTATATATATATATAGTTCGCGAGATATTTCGATGAGAAATTGACTGACGCCGAGCGACCCGCGCGGTGCGGCGCGGCGCGGCTCCGTTGCAATGTATATATAGTTCGCGAGATATTTCGATGAGAAATTGACTGGAGCCGAGCGACCCGCGCGGTGCGGCGCGGCGCGGCTCCGTTGCAATGTATATATAGTTCGCGAGATATTTCGATGAGAAATTGACTGGAGCCGAGCGACCCGCGCGGTGCGGCGCGGCGCGGCTCCGTTGCAATGTATAATATATATAGTTCGCGAGATATTTCGATGAGAAATTGACTGACGCCGAGCGACCCGCGCGGTGCGGCGCGGCGCGGCTCCGTTGCAATGTATATATATATATATAGTTCGCGAGATATTTCGATGAGAAATTGACTGACGCCGAGCGACCCGCGCGGTGCGGCGCGGCGCGGCTCCGTTGCAATGTATAATATATATAGTTCGCGAGATATTTCGATGAGAAATTGACTGACGCCGAGCGACCCGCGCGGTGCGGCGCGGCGCGGCTCCGTTGCAATGTATAATATATATAGTTCGCGAGATATTTCGATGAGAAATTGACTGACGCCGAGCGACCCACGCGGTGCGGCGCGGCGCGGCTCCGTTTCAATGTATAATATATATAGTTCGCGAGATATTTCGATGAGAAATTGACTGACGCCGAGCGACCCGCGCGGTGCGGCGCGGTGCGGCGCGGCGCGGCTCCGTTGCAATGTATAATATATATAGTTCGCGAGATATTTCGATGAGAAATTGACTGACGCCGAGCGACCCGCGCGGTGCGGCGCGGCGCGGCTCCGTTGCAATGTATAATATATATAGTTCGCGAGATATTTCGATGAGAAATTGACTGACGCCGAGCGACCCGCGCGGTGCGTCGCGGTGCGGCTCCGTTGCAATGTATAATATATATAGTTCGCGAGATATTTCGATGAGAAATTGACTGACGCCGAGCGACCCGCGCGGTGCGGCGCGGCGCGGCTCCGTTGCATTGTATAATATATATAGTTCGCGAGATATTTCGATGAGAAATTGACTGACGCCGAGCGACCCGCGCGGTGCGTCGCGGTGCGGCTCCGTTGCAATGTATAATATATATAGTTCGCGAGATATTTCGATGAGAAATTGACTGACGCCGAGCGACCCGCGCGGTGCGTCGCGGTGCGGCTCCGTTGCAATGTATAATATATATAGTTCGCGAGATATTTCGATGAGAAATTGACTGACGCCGAGCGACCCGCGCGGTGCGTCGCGGTGCGGCTCCGTTGCAATGTATAATATATATAGTTCGCGAGATATTTCGATGAGAAATTGACTGACGCCGAGCGACCCGCGCGGTGCGGCGCGGCGCGGCTCCGTTGCATTGTATAATATATATAGTTCGCGAGATATTTCGATGAGAAATTGACTGACGCCGAGCGACCCGCGCGGTGCGTCGCGGTGCGGCTCCGTTGCAATGTATAATATATATAGTTCGCGAGATATTTCGATGAGAAATTGACTGACGCCGAGCGACCCGCGCGGTGCGTCGCGGTGCGGCTCCGTTGCAATGTATAATATATATAGTTCGCGAGATATTTCGATGAGAAATTGACTGACGCCGAGCGACCCGCGCGGTGCGGCGCGGCTCCGTTGCAATGTATATATAATATAGTTCGCGGGATATTTCGATGAGAAATTGACTGACGCCGAGCGACCCGCGCGGTGCGGCGCGGCGCGGCTCCGTTGCAATTTATATATAGTTCGCGAGATATTTCGATGAGAAATTGACTGGAGCCCAGCGACCCGCGCGGTGCGGCGCGGCGCGGCTCCGTTGCAATGTATATATAATAGTTCGCGAGATATTTCGATGAGAAATTGACTGGAGCCGAGCGACCCGCGCGGTGCGGCGCGGCGCGGCTCCGTTGCAATGTATATATAGTTCGCGAAATATTTCGATGAGAAATTGACTGGAGCCGAGCGACCCGCGCGGTGCGACGCGGCGTGGCTCCGTTGCAATGTATATATAGTTCGCGAAATATTTCGATGAGAAATTGATTGACGCCGAGCGACTCGCGCGGTGCGGCGTGGCGCGGCTCCGTTGCAATGTATATATAGTTCGCGGGATATTTCCATGAGAAATTGACTGAAGCCGAGCGACCAGCGCGGCGCGGCTCCGTTGCAATGTATATATAGTTCGCGAGATATTTCGATGAGAAATTGACTGACGCCGAGCGACCCGCGCGGTGCGGCGCGGTTCGGCTCCGTTGCAATGTATATATAGTTCGCGGGATATTTCGATGAGAAATTGACTGAAGCCGAGCGACCAGCGCGGCGCGGCTCCGTTGCAATGTATATATAGTTCGCGGGATATTTCGATGAGAAATTGACTGACGCCGAGCGACCCGCGCGGCGCGGCGCGGCGCGGCTCCGTTGCAATGTATGTATAGTTCGCGAGATATTTCGATGAGAAATTGACTGACGCCGAGCGACCCGCGCGGTTCGGCGCGGTTCGGCTCCGTTGCAATGTATATATAGTTCGCGGGATATTTCGATCTTTACCTCCGCAGTTACTTTCTGTTTAAAATAATTGCCCCCTCCTCCCCAAATAACAACACATCTGCGGAGTTTCTTTTCCTGGAAGTTAGTGTTCTAGGAATCAAAACTGTCATAGGAGTTGTTTGCTGTCCACCTTCTGTAGAGTATTTCTCCAGTATCGAAATGTTGCTAGAATCTTTAGGGTCGGAATATTCGCATCACGTCATCATGGGTGATTTCAATACAAACCTCAATAATTCCTCACCACGTTCCTCCAAGTTACTACATATAATTAAGTCAGTTGGCCTTCATGTGCTGCCTTTGCAAGCCACTCTACACAATGTCAATGGGGCAAACATATGGCTTGACTTAATTCTCACCTCCAATCCTACCCTTATCTTATCCCATGGACAGCATTTTGCTCCGGCTTTTTCCCGCCATGACCTTATTTTTGTTTCCTACGTTTTAAGACGTCCTAAGTCACGTCCTAAACTATTATACAGACGTTGCTTTGGCCGTACCTTAAAGTGGGAAACTGTTCTTAGAGCTCGCACTGTTGATGAAAAGCTGTGTGCGTTCAACGATGCCCTTTTAAATTTGTACAACACTCATGCTCCTGTTAAAAAAGTGATGTGAAGATCAAGCGACCACCAGTGGTTGACTCATGAAGTACGAAATGCTATGAAAAACAGAGATAAGGTCTTTCGTAAATATTGAAATGATCGCTGTGAAGGTAATTGGTGCTCGTATAAAACTGCCAGAAATCGCTGCAACCAGATGGCACGTGACGCTAAACGCCGACATATTCTCACCAACATTAATTCCTCGTCCTCTACAGGTCTGTGGAAGCTATTAGGAACTTTAGGCATAGGCAAACAGAATAGGGCTGAACCTCCAAATACAGTTGCTTTAGACGATATAAATAACTATTTCTGCGCCTATATTCCCATGGACTACCGAACGAAGTGTAACACCACAGCTTATATCAAGGCTATTCCTCGACCAAACTTCGAGGAATTTTACTTCTCATACGTTACCAAGGAAGAGATCAAGAAGATTATCCTCTCCATCAAGTCCAATGCACTAGGTGGCGACAACATTAGCCGTCGCATGATTATCTCCATATTAGACTACCTTCTTCTGCCTATCACACACATTATTAACTTCTCACTTGATACTGGAATATATCCTTCTCTGTGGCGTAAAACATACATTGTCCCTGTGCCTAAAGCTGCAAATCCTTCTTTACCCAGTCATTTTCGACCTATATCTACACTCCAATTCCTATCCAAAGTACTCGAATCCTGTGTGCATAAACAATTTGTCCACCATCACAATCTATTAACACCCTTTTAATCTAGTTTTAGACCAAGCTATAGTACCGTTACAGCTCTTCTTAAAGTCATTGATGATATTAGGGCAGGCATAGAGAACTTTTCCGATACTGTGCTTGTTTTAATCGACTTATCCAATGCATTTAATGCCATCGATCACGACGTACTACTTCAGATCCTTACTCATTTAAAGACCTCTTCCGCAGCCGTGGATTGGTTCTCTTCCTATCTTCGAGGACGCCAGCAAATGGTTCGCGTCAATGAGACTTCGTCAACCTGGAGTAATCTTAATGCTGGCGTTCCTCAAGGCGGTATTTTATCTCCTTTGCCGTTTTCAATTTTCATTAATCTCATTACCCCTGGTCTTCAATGTGCGTACCATCTATATGCCGATGATTTGCAATTGTATGCACAAACTTGTGTGGAAAGTGCAGATGTAGCGATAGGTGAGATTAACAAAGACCTGGAGTACATTAAAGATTGGTCTAAGAGGTTTGGACTAACTGTTAAGCCTTCCAAGTGTCAAGATATAATAGTGGGGAACCATCGGACCACCCGTAAACTGGATTCAACAACATTACCGACGATAATATACGATGGTAATATAATTGAATTGGCACCCTCTGTTAAAGACCTTGGTCTTCACATCGACGCAACACTTAGTTGGCAACACCAAGTAGCGGCTGTTAACCGGAAAGTAACCGGTACTCTGCGAGCTGTTTATCACTTGAAAAACTTTCTCCGGTCAAGAACTAAGGCAGTGATTGTACAAACTTCAATTCTCCCTATCATCGACTATGCTGATGTGTGCTATTTCGACCTGAATGCAGACCTTCTCAATAAGTATGAGCGTCTTTTAAATAACTGCATTCGATTCATTTTCAACTTTCGTAAGTATGATCATGTATCTACGTTTCATTCACAGTTAAAGTGGCTACCCATCCGTCAGCGGCGCAGCCTGCGTGCTCTCAACACCTTATTTTCTATTTTGACTACTCCTAAACCACCTCCTTATCTCATTTCTTGTTTTAAGTATTTAGGTAATAACCCGCTTCTTTTGTGCCCTGCTCACACCTCTGACATTGTCCACTCTTCCTTTTCTGTCCAGTCCATTCTCCTATGGAATGCACTCCCTCTAGATATCAGAACAGTAACTAATCGGTGTACTTTTAAGCAGAAAGTACGGGAATGGCTCCTCAAAGGCAAGGACTGAGATCTCCTTGAAATAATTTTTAATGTTTACTGAATATCATGCATGTGTCTATATATATTTTTATTTATGTACGTATATGTATTTATGTGTTTATTTGTGTATTACATTATATTATATTGTATTTATTTGCTGCACCTACCTCATTATCTCTGCATTACCCAAGGTAGACTGGAAGATAATGCCAATGGCATTAAGTCCCCGCCTTTACACGAGGTGTATAAAGTAAAAATAAATAAATAAATAAATATGTCCGTCTAAAACAATATACGTTACTGAGGATGATACATATAGCATTACGCTCGTCGCCTGTGACATAAAGTGTTGAGACTCGTTACTCCAGCAATAACACTAGCTACAGCGCCGGTCAAATCAGAACACAGTTCGTCGGCTGCAATAGGTGCTGCGGTGGTACCTACATAGTCATCGACAACAGAGATCTAACACCTCAAACACAGAAGAGATTTGACAATGATGACAAACCGCACGTTATCCCACCGTTCGTGTAACTGTAACTGTAACTGCAACTGTAACTGCAACTGCAACTATAACTGTAACTGCAACTGTAACTGCAACTGTAACTGCAACTGTAACTGCAGCTGTAACTGTAACTGCAACTGCAACTGTAACTGCAACTGTAACTGCAACTGTAACTGCAACTATAACTGTAACTGCAACTGTAACTGCAACTGCAACTGTAACTGCAACTGTAACTAGAACTGTAACTACAACTGTAACTGCAACTGCAACTGTAACTGTAACTGCAACTGCAACTGTAACTACAACTGCAACTGTAACTGCAACTGCAACTGTAACTGCAACTGTAACTGCAACTGCAACTGTGACTACAACTGTAACTACAACTGTAACTGCAACTGTAACTGCAACTGTAACTGCAACTGTAACTGTAACTGTAACTGTAACTGTAATTGCAACTGTAACTGCAACTGTAACTGTAACTGCAACTGTAACTACAACTGTAACTGCAACTGTAACTGCAGCTGTAACTGTAACTGTAACTGCAACTGTAACTGCAACTGTAACTGCAGCTGTAACTGTAACTGCAACTGTAACTGCAGCTGTAACTGTAACTGTAACTGCAACTGTAACTGTAACTGCAACTGTAACTGCAGCTGTAACTGCAACTGTAACTAGAACTGTAACTACAACTGTAACTGCAACTGCAACTGCAACTGCAACTGTAACTGCAACTGTGACTACAACTGTAACTACAACTGCAACTGTAACTGCAACTGCAACTGTAACTGCAACTGTGACTACAACTGTAACTACAACTGTAACTGCAACTGTAACTGCAACTGTAACTGCAACTGTAACTGCAACTGTAACTGCAACTGTAACTGTAACTGTAACTGCAACTGTAACTGCAACTGTAACTACAACTGTAACTACAACTGTTACTGTAACTGCAACTGCAACTGTAACTGCAACTGCAACTGTAACTGCAGCTGTAACTGTAACTGTAACTACAACTGTAACTGCAACTACAACTGTAACTGCAACTGCAACTGTAACTACAACTGTAACTACAACTGCAACTGTAACTGCAACTGCAACTGTAACTGCAACTGTGACTACAACTGTAACTACAACTGCAACTGTAACTGCAACTGCAACTGTAACTGCAACTGTGACTACAACTGTAACTGTAACTGCAACTGTAACTGTAACTGCAACTGTAACTGCAGCTGTAACTGTAACTGTAACTGCAACTGTAACTGTAACTGCAACTGTAACTGCAACTGCAACTGCAACTGCAACTGTAACTGCAGCTGTAACTGTAACTGCAGCTGTAACTGTAACTGTAACTGCAACTGTAACTGCAACTGTAACTGCAGCTGTAACTGCAGCTGTAACTGTAACTGTAACTGCAACTGTAACTGCAACTGTAACTGTAACTGCAACTGTAACTGCAGCTGTAACTGTAACTGCAACTGTAACTGCAGCTGTAACTGTAACTGTAACTGCAACTGTAACTGCAACTGTAACTGTAACTGCAACTGTAACTGCAGCTGTAACTGTAACTGTAACTGCAACTGTAACTGCAACTGTAACTGTAACTGCAACTGTAACTGCAACTGTAACTGTAACTGCAACTGTAACTGCAGCTGTAACTGTAACTGCAACTGTAACTGCAGCTGTAACTGTAACTGTAACTGCAACTGTAACTGCAACTGTAACTGTAACTGCAACTGTAACTGCAGCTGTAACTGTAACTGTAACTGCAACTGTAACTGCAACTGTAACTGTAACTGCAACTGTAACTGCAACTGTAACTGTAACTGCAACTGTAACTGCAGCTGTAACTGTAACTGCAACTGTAACTGCAGCTGTAACTGTAACTGTAACTGCAACTGTAACTGCAACTGTAACTGTAACTGCAACTGTAACTGCAGCTGTAACTGTAACTGTAACTGCAACTGTAACTGCAACTGTAACTGTAACTGTAACTGCAACTGTAACTGTAACTGCAACTGTAACTGCAACTGTAACTGTAACTGCAGCTGTAACTGCAACTGTAACTGTAACTGCAACTGTAACTGCAGCTGTAACTGTAACTGTAACTGCAACTGTAACTGCAACTGTAACTGTAACTGCAACTGTAACTGTAACTGCAACTGCAACTGTAACTGTAACTGCAACTGTAACTGCAGCTGTAACTGTAACTATAACTGCAACTGTAACTGCAACTGTAACTGCAGCTGTAACTGTAACTGCAACTGTAACTGCAACTGTAACTGTAACTGCAACTGTAACTGCAGCTGTAACTGTAACTGTAACTGCAACTGTAACTGCAACTGTAACTGTAACTGCAACTGTAACTGTAACTGCAACTGCCCCGCCGCCGGCCAACAAACAATAAGTGTAATTAATTGTTGTAATGACGTTAAAAGTGATATGAATAAATAAATCACTGGTTGCGATCGGTCGCCGCGCGCGTCACTGCGCGCCCCCCCTGCCGCCCAACGCCCCACGCCTCACGCCCCACGCCCCTACATTCACAAAACTTTCCCCAAATCTCTTTTACTTATCTAAGTGAGCGTAACTTTAACTTGCCTTCTCGGAGCTCGCCGCCTGTCACTTAGCAACTACGCGCTCGTCGCTCGTTGCTCGTCGCGAGGGCGTCATTGACAGCGGTAATTGGATTGTGGTGATGGTGCGCCCCCGTGCGCCCCCGTGCAACACCCGTGCGCCCCCGTGCGCACCCGTGTGCCCCCGGTGCTGGAGCCGGTTTATTTGTTCGTTGCTAACAGTCATGCGGTCCGTTAAATAGTGACGCCGGGGGTGTGCCGACATTAATGGCGATGTGGCGGCGCGCGCACGCGACACCGGCACCGACACCGGCACCGACACCGACACCGACACGGCCAGCTTGCGTAGCCGTCGGCTCGTGCTGATGAACCAACACGAGCTTAGTGTTCGTGTTCCTGCCTCCTGCTGCACGCACGCTACACACCCTCCCCACTTCACAATATTGCTAGTTGAGCAGACGCGCCTCCAGTCATTTGCCGGGTCGCTTGATGTTGAGCGGTCGCCGTAGCCTGGAACCGTCAGTAACACCCGAAGTGGAAATCTTTTCACGCCGGTTTTGAAGAGCTTCATATTGTAGCTCCTAAGGGAAACTTGGACAGGTAACTCGTTCCACAATTTGAGTGTTCTCCGGGAAAAACCTCCCCGGAACCGGATAGTATTGTTATTATAGACAATAACGACTCCCTTACATACGAGGCTCCTTACCATATTCAGTAACTCTTGAACTTACTTAGAACTTAATACATTTAATTTTTTTATATCACGTAAAGCTGCGTCGGCGACCTGAGTGCGGAGTAACGGCCGCGAGCGGTGTCCCCAGCGACGGCACGGACGTGCCGCTCGGTTCCTCACCTGTTTATCGGTGAAACAATACTGCCGATTGCGTGCCGCGTACTGCCACTCAAAAATCTTAAATAAGTAACTACGAATTTCATTTTGCTCGTGTGTCGGAGCTGTACCAGCGAGGAGCGCGGCCAGCCGGACGTCCGGCGGCCGTGTTGTTTATTATGTTTGTATACAAAAAAAAATTGTATCTGTCGTCATCGTATGCATTGGTGTGTTTTCCTTTTGGCGGTACCCCTCACGTTCAGCACTGCACTAAGTTAGGGGTGGCGTGCACGGGCACAACTAAATGGCTGCGCTTATCATTTTAGTGCATGCCCATAGGCGCACTGCGTAGGCGGTAGTCCGTGTTTGTGCAGTTGTTTTTTCTATTTATTCAAGGACCTGCAGTCGTGTGACGACGTTTAAAAACAAACCATTGTGTAACATTACTACGGAGTACATGCATGGAGACGTGTTCTTTGCGCACGGGAGACCTCAGCGCGCTAATTAAAATATTTATACAACCTCTCAAATGAATAATCTTTCGACTTGCAATTGTATTAAAGCGGCAGGAAGTCTGGAATCCATTGGTCGAGCAAAGATGATGAATATTTAAAATAGTATGCTCTTATCCGTGAACGAGGAGCTTTTGCAGAACTTATTTTGTTCTAGTGATGCCTGTTTTTTAGTTGTGGATGAGCTATCAAAAGTTTGGTATTTGCACGAAGCTGTACGAGATAAGGGCTCGGTGCTGAGATGGCGGCTCGAGCTTCTGCTGCGGCTCCGATTTCCTCTTCGAGATTACCTCTGCCGGAGCGCCACGAGACCTGACAAATTGGTATTAACAAAAAGTATGCCAGCGCTGCCTGTTGAGGAGTACGCCTGTGCTGCTCCGTTAAATGATTGGAGAAGTGAGACTATATCTTCTGACTTTGCAGCAGCTGGCGCTCCGAACTCCGCACTGCGCACTCCGCACTGCGCACTCCGCCCTGCGCACTCCGCACTGCGCACTGCGCACTCCGCACTGCGCACTCCGCACTGCGCACTCCGCACTGCGCACTTCGCACTCCGCACTCCGCACTGCGCACTCCGCACTGCGCACTCCGCACTCCGCACTGCGCACTCCGCACTCCGCACTCCGCACTGCGCACTGCGCACTCCGCACTCCGCACTCCGCACTGCGCACTCCGCACTCCGCACTCCGCACTGCGCACTCCGCACTCCGCACTGCGCACTCCGCACTCCGCACTCCGCACTCCGCACTGCGCACTCCGCACTCCGCACTGCGCACTCCGCACTCCGCACTGCGCACTCCGCACTGCGCGCTCCGCACTCCGCACTGCGCACTCCACCTCACTTTGCGTATAAAGTTTATTCTTACAGTTGTTACTGACAAATCTCACTGAAAATACTTCTTTTTAAAATAAACATTAACATTGTAAACGACGCGGTTGAGTGAGTGGAGCGGTGGTGGCGCTCTGACCGGCGAGCAGCTCTCGACAGATCGGCTCATAGTCAGCTCATAGCTGACTGATTGCAAGATAAAGACATATAAAAAAATAGTTTTATATATTGGCCGGAGTCCCGCGGCGCTGGCCGGGGCGAGTCGGACCACCCTCCGCGACAACCACTCCGGGTCAAGTGGAAAGGTTAATGTGTGCCTATGCAACCTTCAGCCTAAATGTCGCCGGGCGGCTACGTGAAGATAAGCGGCGGGTGCTTCGCCTTACCTACTCACCTTATTAGCAGCAGACATAATACTAACCACCACCAATTCAACGTCCCGCCCGTGTCGCTGCTTCCATAAATAACACTGATCAAACAGTTGTTTGCAGCATTTGTAGACGGAGCAGCGGCGCCCGCTCGGCGAAGTGATGCGCTTGCGGCGGACACGGTGTCCACATTAAGTTAACTGCCGAAGGACAGGAGTAGCGGCGCCCGCTAATACACGGGGAAACGAGGACAGCTCGGCGCGCGCTGCCTGGGGCTGCCCACGCCCACGCACACGCACACGCCCACACCCACAACTTTATATAGAGCAGTAAACTGTGACACGTTAAAGTATTCCCAGCGGCCGGTTGTCGTAAAACTTGTTCCATTCTGTAGTGTACACCGCGTCCGCACCCCCGCTTACTCCAGCCCTCGCCTCCACGCCCCCACGCCCCCACGCAACGGCACATCACCTCTCACAGCACTGGTGTCGCTTCCGCTACAGACTCTTCGTTACGTGAATGTGTGGCCCCGCGAAGCAGTTCCGCGCCGCTCCTCGCGTAGGCGGCGCGGCGGCGCGGCGCTCGCTCCACTCGTATACACGCTGTCCCCGAACCGCGCGAAACATACGTATACCTTTCATGCCTCCTTCTTTATACATCGTGCATGGTTTAACATTTTTTGTATACCATTATGGTGGCAACCAGGCACTCCGGTTGCCTGACGCCGCGCAGTCACCGCAACCGGCAGCCGCGCGCACCGCCGGAAGCAGTACAAGCGCGTTGCTGAATTTTAAGTTTACCGACCGCTGCCCAGCCCCAGCCCCAGCCCCAGCCCCAACCCCCCAGCACCGTGTTTAATAAAAGAGTTAACACAAACATTAACTTAAAAGAATAAACAGTTAATAATGATAGGGGCGTATTGTGAAGAAGCGATCCGCTTTCGGTGGGGGCCAGGGCGGGTGGGGTGTCAGCGTTGCACCGCGCGCACCCCACGCGCCGGCGGCCAAGTTCGCGACACTCTAATGAGGGAAGTTGGTCCGCGGCGGCATTAGCGTCCCTGTGAAGTGTTTGCTGCGGGCCTGGCAAGTTGCCGATGTGCTGCGAGGGTCCTCGCGGCAGCAGTACGCGCGTTGGGAACACCCAAAGCCGGCTCCGGGTGCACCTGACGCTGGCGCTGTGCGGCCGTGACCACCCACTGCAACTAAGTGTTCATTCATTATCTGACAATCAGTTATTGTTCTTGTTTTTTATTCCGAACTTAGGCACACAAGTAATGTTGAGCAGCGCGCACCAAGCGCCCCTACCACACGCGTGCACCAAGCGCACCACCACACACGCGCACCAAGCGCCCCCACCACATGCGCGCACCAAGGAGTCTCTACTCTGCATATTGAATCCTATTTAAGTCTTATTATTGAACCGTTGCATTGTTGTTGTTGTTCCACCGCATTGCCTGTGCTCCCCGTCCGACAGCACCGGTGCCGCCGGCTCGCTTTGCTCTTTCATATTTCTCTTACAACCTGATCAGCGCGAGCGCGCCCCGGCTCGCGCTGCGGCGCCCTCGCGCGGGTCACGGTGAGTACTGGTGAGAATATATACGTCACAAGATGAAGCAACTCGTTGGTAACCTGCCCGGGGTCGGGGTCGCTGCCGGCGCGCTGTAAAACTTACGCGGCATCCCCGCCGAGCCCCGAGCCCGGCGGAGCGGCGTCGGTCCCCAAATACTTTGTACGGGTCCGTAAAACGAGCGGCCTCGTTACACGCCGGGCCCCCGACCCCCGACCCCCGGCGAAGCGCCGCCTCACGGCCTTGTTTATTTCTTTTATATTTCCAATTTGTTGCGAGCCGGGACGCGATTTGCGGCTGCGGGGGTGTTAGGGGGTGAGATGTAGGAGAGGAGCAACAAATAGTTCCACCCTTGCAATAGTAATTGAATATTATTAACAACGTCCACGACAACTGAGCGTTGCCCGAGCGGGCGCACGCTCTTTTGAAGATGGTATTAGAAGTGTTGATACGACGCGAGCGCGCGTCGGCGGGGTGCCGGGGTGCCGGCGTGCCGGGGTGCCGCGTCGGCGAGGGGTCGCTTGTAGAGTTGCAATAGTAACTTCAGGTAAACTGACAACAACAACAGTTCGCCTGAGGAGGGCATGACGCGAGTTCTGTGAAAACTAAAAAGGAACAGCCAGTAACGGGCGCGGCACGCGGCACGCGGCACGCGGCACGCGGCACGCGGCTGTACTGAGCTTGATATAAAACTACGGATAAAATTTCACCGAACTGTAAAAATTTAATTATTGTAAAACGTAACGTCGTGACTCCGAGCAATTTACAATACAAATGAGGCAAAAGTTAATCCGGCGGCTTCCGGCTGGTGCGGGGATAGCGGCGGCGCGGCGGCGCGGCGGTGCGCATTAACATAACCGCTCCAACAATTGCAAACTTGATGAGAACCTATTGAAAGTAAACCGCGCCGGGTTGCGGCGGGTTGCGCCGGGTTGCGGCGGGTTGCGGCGGCGCGGCTGCAGGTCCAGTATGCCGAAGCCCGCAAGACCCTGCGGCTCGCCATAGTCCGGGCGAAGACCCTTGCCTGGGAGGAACTACTGGCAGGGGTCGACAGGGATCCATGGGGGCGCCCGTTCAAGACGGCACGGAAGAAGCTCTGTGCCGCAGGCGCCCCCTTAACGGAGGCCCTGGACCCGGACTTCCTCCAAGGGGTGGTGGACCGGCTGTTCCCGGGGGCTGACGCGTCATTCCAGCCCCCGGTTATGTCCGCCCCCGCGGCGGCCACAGAGGAGGGCCCTCCTCTGACGGAAGAGGAGCTGGACGTGGCCCTGGGTCGTCTCCGGGGTCGACGTACGGCTCCGGGGCCCAACGGGGTCCCATCGAGGGCCCTCTGGGTGGCCGCGAGTCACCTGCGCGAGGAGCTCCGGGGACTGTACGACGCCTGCATTCGGCACGTGCAGTTCCCGGAGCGCTGGAAGACGGGCAGGCTTTGCCTGCTGCGGAAGGGGGACCGTCACCCCGACTCCCCTTCCGCGTACAGACCGATCGTCCTTCTGGACGAGGCGGGTAAGGTCTTCGAGAAGATCTTGGCCGGCCGTCTCGTTCGGCACCTCGCCGAGGTGGGACCGGGCCTCCATGAGGCCCAGTACGGATTTCGGGCAGGGCGATCCACGTTGGACGCCCTGCTCGACCTGAAGGGCCTCTGTCTGGAGGCCATCGGTGACGGCGAGGTGGTCCTGGGGGTGTCCTTAGATATCGAGAACGCCTTCAACAGCCTGCCATTCGCGACGATCAGGGGGGCGCTGGAGTTTTCCGGCTCCCCCCCTACATGGTCGGGCTGTTGGGGGCGTACCTCAAGGACAGGACGATCGTCTGGGTTGATGGCAGCGGCGAATTACATCGGCGGCGCGTGGAGAGCGGGGTTCCACAGGGGTCGGTCTTGGGCCCCTTGCTGTGGAACCTCGCGTACGACTGGCTGCTGCGGCAGCCGGTCCTCCCCGGGACGAGGGTACTATGCTACGCGGACGACACCCTCGTCTCGGCCCGGGGGAGGAGTTACGACGAGGCTGCTCGTCTGGCCGCCACTAGCACGTCGCTGGTGGTGGACCGGATCGAGCAGCTGGGTCTGAGGGTCTCCGTCACGAAGACGGAGGCCCTCCTCTTCCACGGACCCCGCAGGGGTCCACCCCGGGGCGCGATCATCCCCGTCCGGGGCGAGAGGGTCCCAGTGCGGGGAGCCCTCAAGTATTTAGGGCTCACTCTGGACGGGCGATGGAGCTTCGGGGAGCACTTCGAACGGCTTCTCCCGAAGCTCACCGCCACCGCCGCTGCGCTGGGCAGATTGCTGCCCAATGTCGGGGGGCCGGGTCATTTGTGTCGGCGCCTATACTCTGGCATCCTGCGGAGTATGGCACTGTACGGAGCGCCCGTATGGGTGGATAGGTGCGAGACCGCCAGGAACGGGCCCGTGTTGAAGAGGGCCCAACGTATCCTGGCGAACCGAGCCTGTCGGGCGTACCGTACGGTGTCCTGGACGGCGGGTACGCTTCTCGCGGGCGATGCGCCTTGGCATCTACAGGCGCAGTCGCTCGCGGAAGTGTACCTCTTCCTGCGGGATGCCGGAGAGCGTCGGCCGGACCCGGCCACGGTCCGCCGGATCAGGCGCGTTGCCCATGACGCCCTGATCCGGCGGTGGGAGACGGAGTTAGGTAACCCTGCCGCCGGCCGGGACACGGTGGAGGCCATCAGGCCCCACCTGTCCCGGTGGATGAGCCGGCGGTACGGGGCCTTGACGTTCCACCTGGTGCAGATGCTGACAGGCCATGGATGTTTCGGCAAGTACCTGCACCAGGTGGCTCGTAGAGAGATGACGCAGGAATGCGTCGAGTGTGGTGCGGCGATTGACACGGCGCACCACACTCTGGCGGAGTGCCCGGCATGGGGGCCGCAACGCCACGCCCTCGTCGCGCAAGTCGGCAGTGACCTCTCGCTGCCGACTGTAATCGATCGTATGTTGAGCAGCGAGAGGTCTTGGAGGGCGGTAGCCTCCTTCTGCGGCGCAGTGATGCGTCAGAAGGAGGCCGCCGAGCGCACGAGGGAGGCCGACGCCGCTGCCGCACCTTGCAGGCGGCGGCGGGCCGGCGGGAGAGCGCGGCGGCAGAACCACGCCGTCCGCTTCCTCCCGCCGTGAGCGATGGGCCCCTAGCCGGGCACGGTGTGATGGGGCGTTCGGGCCGTTGGGCGTGGCCCTTTGGGCCTTTTGTCGTGTTTCCCCTGGGGGTGCGTCCCCCGGGGGAGTCTTGGTTTTTGTCCCCCCCC
Organism: Troides aeacus; assembly: GCA_033220335.2. Taxonomy (NCBI): domain Eukaryota; kingdom Metazoa; phylum Arthropoda; class Insecta; order Lepidoptera; family Papilionidae; genus Troides; species Troides aeacus. The sequence continues at coordinate 12,622,498 of CM067278.1, forward strand.
TCCCACTTCGACGAGGGGGGGAGTCTGGAGGGAGGAGGCCGCCGCCCAATTCCTTCACGGGAGGGCGGCGGCCGAGCATGCGCTCCGTCGTGGGCGCGCGCGGTCGTCTGTGGGGTCGGGGGGCCCCAACGTGCCGGTCCCGCGAGGGGCCGGTACGGGACGGCAGGTGGGTGCCTTTGCTCCCCGCGGGTACCCACCAAGAGGAGTTTTATACGCGGAGGCGCCCGGAGAGTTGCTTGGCTGAAACCCGGGCGTCTCCAGTATGCGTGTGGCGGGACAAGCGGTGGTGGTTTTAGTGGGTATGGGGGTCACGCACAACATCTCAGTGGCCCCGAGCCCCACATAACCCGGCGTCCCCCCCCTCGAAAAGGACGCTGGGTATGCGTTAACAGCATTTCCACCACCGATATCAAAAAAAAAAAAAAAAAAGGGTTGCGGCGGCGCAGCGCGAACATGTTACTCTATAACTTCGCACTCAGCGCGGATACTTACAAGGAGCGAACGCGCGCGCCGCCAGCAGTTGGCACTTGCACTTCATAAAGTATCGCTTGATACTAGTGACGTTTTTCAGAATGACATGCAATGGGTATAGGACGTCTTTTGTATTTTATCGATATTCATATCGAAATCATTTTATTTAAAAAAATACAATTTAACCATATTTTAAGAAAGAAAAATGAAAATAAAAGGTGAATTGGAAGGTATTTAAAAATGTTATTGCTGACAGGTGTACAGCCGAGATCGACGTCAGTCATATTCAGATCCGTCACTGGAGCAGTTCCGTATTATAATTAATAATTAATTATTTGCAGCGGCGCGTCAAAGTGATCAATTTCGGTGAGAGGCCAACCTCAGTTCCTTTTGTTTTATTAGGAATCGATAATATCTTATCGCCTCGATGTCAGGCCGCCATCTGCGTTGATTATTCTCCATGCTTTCCTCTGCTAACACAAGACACTGCGCCGGAGCGCGACCGGCACCAGTGGCGTTAACAACTCTATTCTATTGCACACTTGCTCTAATGGTAGTAGCGGACCGCCGTTTTAATTCTCGCGTTCAAAATACTCGTACAAAGGTATCATTAACCCACGATTTTCACTATTGAAAACAGTTCTTTTGTAGTGTTCGGCATTGTGGTGCAACAAATAAGAAAAGATAACAAAGTAACAGGTACAATGACCGTCAGGCAGCGGTGGCGCAACGCAACGCAACGCAACGCAACGCAACGCAACGCAACGCAACGCGTCGCGACGACGCTCGCACTCGTTAAAATAGATGTCGTCCGATTGTACGCTGTATGCGAAAGCAGTAGAGTAGCTATTGCCAGACTAAAAAAATACGAATCAATTGTGAAAACATTATTATATTTAATCATTTATACATTTTATAATAATGAAATTTTCATTCATTTATTTAATCGATATTCGCCCATCAGCCGACTACACTTCCTCACTCCCCTAGCCGGCTGCGGAAAGCGTTTGCGAAGTAAGTTAACAAAAAAATAATAAATTAAAAAATAAATTTAAATTACCCTTGATTTTACTATCTTTTTAATAATAGTTCTTTTTTAATCTCTCTCTCTCTCTCTCTAACGTGTCAGGTGTTATAAGATGGAGGAGCCGGCCATGGCCGCGTGTATACCCGATTTGTGGCACACACGGCGGCACCCGTGCGTGCGTGAAAAATACTAGACAGAGGCCGGCCTGTTCCGTCCGTCACCTTCGAAAATATAAAGTATATTGTTACAGAGTGCTGCACCAGCTCCGGCGACTGCTCCGGCGACTGCTCCAACAACAGCCGTACCCTTACCGCCCGCGCACCGCCGCTGCTCGCCGGTGGAGGAAGCGTTCACAAATATTTTAGATTCTTCTACGGCTTTCCAGTTTTGTGGAATCAATATGAGGAGATTATTGTATGTTCGAGTTCAAAATGTAAGTTAATCACTTTACAAAGCGATCGCCGCCGTACATAACTTTACAAAGCATCGTTCTAGTCCACATTAAAGTGTTGTGCGGGCCGCGGCGGGTCGCGGCGGGCCGCGGCGTGTCGCCTTCCTGTCTGGCCCGACGGATCAAATGCCCCGGGGCGGACTGTTCCGGCATCATTGAAAATTTAAGATGAAGGGTGGCCGTCGACGCCGGTGAAACATAATCCCCCTTTGACTCGTGGTCTTTTGTAATACCGCTGAAGCTTTCACGAGGCGCACCGGAAGCACGTTTCAATTATAAGACACAAACGTCTCGAACGCATCCTGCGGGAGACATTGCATGCTTCAGAGTCAATGGAGCGGAGTACAGCAACGACTGGTCAGGGTGTTCAGAGGCGCATGCAACATCTCATCATCTTAAATTTGTTTATAAAAAATCTACAATAGAGGGAGGGGGAGCACATTGATTCATTGAATTTCTTCTGCGAAGGTCTCTTAGGCGACTGGATTCTATTTGCGATGTCGCCACACCCGTCCGTAGCACCGCAACGACCTCGTGGCGCTGTAGCTAAACGTTTGCCTTGCGAACGGAGCGGAAGTACCTCGCACGATGCCGGAACGAGATGTTCTGGGCTTTTTGCGGTAGAAGGTACATTAATATTAAAACATAAGGACTGCGTTCCGGCTGTTAACACGTGAGAGCAAGCGTTGTCGGGACGAGCACGCGTCGCGTCCATTGGTGTCACTATTACTCAGCTCCACGCGAGATTGTAGTCCCGTGTTAGCACGGCGTAGATAACAAATACACTCTCGAATGTACTGCGCGACAAAGTGTTCAGTCCCGTTACTCCAGTTAGATCACCGGCTGCGGTTCCCAGTAAGCTGGAAACAGTGGTAATGTTGGTGCACCGCTGGCTGGCGCCAGTGCGTCGCGGTGCCGCAGCGCCAGCACATTGCACCAGCCACTACGTACACTACTTGGCTAGGTGCTCAGGCATATGTAGTTCGCTAACAAGTTTGTAAGTTGCCGACGGGTGGGAATTAATAATGCCATTTGCAAACGCTCCCCCGCACGGGCCCCCGACCCATCGGGGAGCTCGAACTTTGCAGCCAGTTGACCGAAACAACATGGAGCTATAAACTTGGCACGCTCACCCACACAGTTAGACGGCACGTTGTGGTGGGGTGGGGGCCGAGACGCTTGAGGCCGGGGGCCGGCGGCTGGGGGCTGGGGGCAACACGCCCCGCATCCTGACATTAGTTAAAATGTTACAATCATAGCCAGCGATAAACGTATCAGGTGCTTTCGCACTTTGTCGTGTAGTAAGCAAACTGCGGCGCGCACCGAGTGTCCTTCGCCGCAGACTGCGAATGCTCAAAAATATAATTGCAACAATCAAATCAAATCAAAAATCATTTATTTGACAAGGTGCATCACACAGCAGCAGCAGCAGCAGCAGCAGCAGCAGTAGTTACTGGCGCCTCCTGTTAGTAACAACATGACAACGGGCACGGACCGCGCGCGCGCGCCCGCGTCATGCGTGAGTTGAGTTCGTTGTCGTAACGAGTTTGTGTGTGCTGATATCCCGATTTGTTGTCGTAACGAGTTTGTGTGTGCTGATATCCCAATTTGTTGTCGTAACGAGTTTGTGTGTGCTGATATCCCAATTTGTTGTCGTAACGAGTTTGTGTGTGCTGATATCCCAATTTGTTGTCGTAACGAGTTTGTGTGTGCTGATATCCCAATTTGTTGTCGTAACGAGTTTGTGTGTGCTGATATCCCAATTTGTTGTCGTAACGAGTTTGTGTGTGCTGATATCCCAATTTGTTGTCGTAACGAGTTTGTGTGTGCTGATATCCCAATTTGTTGTCGTAACGAGTTTGTGTGTGCTGATATCCCAATTTGTTGTCGTAACGAGTTTGTGTGTGCTGATATCCCAATTTGTTGTCGTAACGAGTTTGTGTGTGCTGATATCCCAATTTGTTGTCGTAACGAGTTTGTGTGTGCTGATATCCCAATTTGTTGTCGTAACGAGTTTGTGTGTGCTGATATCCCAATTTGTTGTCGTAACGAGTTTGTGTGTGCTGATATCCCAATTTGTTGTCGTAACGAGTTTGTGTGTGCTGATATCCCAATTTGTTGTCGTAACGAGTTTGTGTGTGCTGATATCCCAATTTGTTGTCGTAACGAGTTTGTGTGTGCTGATATCCCAATTTGTTGTCGTAACGAGTTTGTGTGTGCTGATATCCCAATTTGTTGTCGTAACGAGTTTGTGTGTGCTGATATCCCAATTTGTTGTCGTAACGAGTTTGTGTGTGCTGATATCCCAATTTGTTGTCGTAACGAGTTTGTGTGTGCTGATATCCCAATTTGTTGTCGTAACGAGTTTGTGTGTGCTGATATCCCAATTTGTTGTCGTAACGAGTTTGTGTGTGCTGATATCCCAATTTGTTGTCGTAACGAGTTTGTGTGTGCTGATATCCCAATTTGTTGTCGTAACGAGTTTGTGTGTGCTGATATCCCAATTTGTTGTCGTAACGAGTTTGTGTGTGCTGATATCCCAATTTGTTGTCGTAACGAGTTTGTGTGTGCTGATATCCCAATTTGTTGTCGTAACGAGTTTGTGTGTGCTGATATCCCAATTTGTTGTCGTAACGAGTTTGTGTGTGCTGATATCCCAATTTGTTGTCGTAACGAGTTTGTGTGTGCTGATATCCCAATTTGTTGTCGTAACGAGTTTGTGTGTGCTGATATCCCAATTTGTTGTCGTAACGAGTTTGTGTGTGCTGATATCCCAATTTGTTGTCGTAACGAGTTTGTGCGTGCTGATATCCCAATTTGTTGTCGTAACGAGTTTGTGTGTGCTGATATCCCAATTTGTTGTCGTAACGAGTTTGTGTGTGCTGATATCCCAATTTGTTGTCGTAACGAGTTTGTGTGTGCTGATATCCCGATTTGTTGTCGTAACGAGTTTGTGTGTGCTGATATCCCGATTTGTTGTCGTAACGAGTTTGTGTGTGCTGATATCCCGATTTGTTGTCGTAACGAGTTTGTGTGTGCTGATATCCCGATTTGTTGTCGTAACGAGTTTGTGTGTGCTGATATCCCGATTTGTTGTCGTAACGAGTTTGTGTGTGCTGATATCCCAATTTGTTGTCGTAACGAGTTTGTGTGTGCTGATATCCCGATTTGTTGTCGTAACGAGTTTGTGTGTGCTGATATCCCAATTTGTTGTCGTAACGAGTTTGTGTGTGCTGATATCCCGATTTGTTGTCGTAACGAGTTTGTGTGTGCTGATATCCCGATTTGTTGTCGTAACGAGTTTGTGTGTGCTGATATCCCAATTTGTTGTCGTAACGAGTTTGTGTGTGCTGATATCCCAATTTGTTGTCGTAACGAGTTTGTGTGTGCTGATATCCCAATTTGTTGTCGTAACGAGTTTGTGTGTGCTGATATCCCAATTTGTTGTCGTAACGAGTTTGTGTGTGCTGATATCCCAATTTGTTGTCGTAACGAGTTTGTGTGTGCTGATATCCCAATTTGTTGTCGTAACGAGTTTGTGTGTGCTGATATCCCAATTTGTTGTCGTAACGAGTTTGTGTGTGCTGATATCCCGATTTGTTGTCGTAACGAGTTTGTGTGTGCTGATATCCCGATTTGTTGTCGTAACGAGTTTGTGTGTGCTGATATCCCGATTTGTTGTCGTAACGAGTTTGTGTGTGCTGATATCCCAATTTGTTGTCGTAACGAGTTTGTGTGTGCTGATATCCCAATTTGTTGTCGTAACGAGTTTGTGTGTGCTGATATCCCAATTTGTTGTCGTAACGAGTTTGTGTGTGCTGATATCCCAATTTGTTGTCGTAACGAGTTTGTGTGTGCTGATATCCCAATTTGTTGTCGTAACGAGTTTGTGTGTGCTGATATCCCAATTTGTTGTCGTAACGAGTTTGTGTGTGCTGATATCCCGATTTGTTGTCGTAACGAGTTTGTGTGTGCTGATATCCCGATTTGTTGTCGTAACGAGTTTGTGTGTGCTGATATCCCAATTTGTTGTCGTAACGAGTTTGTGTGTGCTGATATCCCGATTTGTTGTCGTAACGAGTTTGTGTGTGCTGATATCCCAATTTGTTGTCGTAACGAGTTTGTGTGTGCTGATATCCCGATTTGTTGTCGTAACGAGTTTGTGTGTGCTGATATCCCGATTTGTTGTCGTAACGAGTTTGTGTGTGCTGATATCCCAATTTGTTGTCGTAACGAGTTTGTGTGTGCTGATATCCCAATTTGTTGTCGTAACGAGTTTGTGTGTGCTGATATCCCAATTTGTTGTCGTAACGAGTTTGTGTGTGCTGATATCCCAATTTGTTGTCGTAACGAGTTTGTGTGTGCTGATATCCCAATTTGTTGTCGTAACGAGTTTGTGTGTGCTGATATCCCAATTTGTTGTCGTAACGAGTTTGTGTGTGCTGATATCCCAATTTGTTGTCGTAACGAGTTTGTGTGTGCTGATATCCCAATTTGTTGTCGTAACGAGTTTGTGTGTGCTGATATCCCAATTTGTTGTCGTAACGAGTTTGTGTGTGCTGATATCCCAATTTGTTGTCGTAACGAGTTTGTGTGTGCTGATATCCCAATTTGTTGTCGTAACGAGTTTGTGTGTGCTGATATCCCAATTTGTTGTCGTAACGAGTTTGTGTGTGCTGATATCCCAATTTGTTGTCGTAACGAGTTTGTGTGTGCTGATATCCCAATTTGTTGTCGTAACGAGTTTGTGTGTGCTGATATCCCGATTTGTTGTCGTAACGAGTTTGTGTGTGCTGATATCCCGATTTGTTGTCGTAACGAGTTTGTGTGTGCTGATATCCCGATTTGTTGTCGTAACGAGTTTGTATGTGCTGATATCCCAATTCGTTGTCGTAACGAGTTTGTGTGTGCTGATATCCCGATTTGTTGTCGTAACGAGTTTGTGTGTGCTGATATCCCGATTTGTTGTCGTAACGAGTTTGTGTGTGCTGATATCCCAATTTGTTGTCGTAACGAGTTTGTGTGTGCTGATATCCCAATTTGTTGTCGTAACGAGTTTGTGTGTGCTGATATCCCAATTTGTTGTCGTAACGAGTTTGTGTGTGCTGATATCCCGATTTGTTGTCGTAACGAGTTTGTGTGTGCTGATATCCCAATTTGTTGTCGTAACGAGTTTGTGTGTGCTGATATCCCGATTTGTTGTCGTAACGAGTTTGTGTGTGCTGATATCCCGATTTGTTGTCGTAACGAGTTTGTGTGTGCTGATATCCCGATTTGTTGTCGTAACGAGTTTGTATGTGCTGATATCCCAATTCGTTGTCGTAACGAGTTTGTGTGTGCTGATATCCCGATTTGTTGTCGTAACGAGTTTGTGTGTGCTGATATCCCGATTTGTTGTCGTAACGAGTTTGTGTGTGCTGATATCCCAATTTGTTGTCGTAACGAGTTTGTGTGTGCTGATATCCCAATTTGTTGTCGTAACGAGTTTGTGTGTGCTGATATCCCAATTTGTTGTCGTAACGAGTTTGTGTGTGCTGATATCCCGATTTGTTGTCGTAACGAGTTTGTGTGTGCTGATATCCCAATTTGTTGTCGTAACGAGTTTGTGTGTGCTGATATCCCGATTTGTTGTCGTAACGAGTTTGTGTGTGCTGATATCCCAATTTGTTGTCGTAACGAGTTTGTGTGTGCTGATATCCCGATTTGTTGTCGTAACGAGTTTGTGTGTGCTGATATCCCGATTTGTTGTCGTAACGAGTTTGTGTGTGCTGATATCCCGATTTGTTGTCGTAACGAGTTTGTGTGTGCTGATATCCCAATTTGTTGTCGTAACGAGTTTGTGTGTGCTGATATCCCGATTTGTTGTCGTAACGAGTTTGTGTGTGCTGATATCCCGATTTGTTGTCGTAACGAGTTTGTGTGTGCTGATATCCCAATTTGTTGTCGTAACGAGTTTGTGTGTGCTGATATCCCAATTTGTTGTCGTAACGAGTTTGTGTGTGCTGATATCCCGATTTGTTGTCGTAACGAGTTTGTGTGTGCTGATATCCCAATTTGTTGTCGTAACGAGTTTGTGTGTGCTGATATCCCGATTTGTTGTCGTAACGAGTTTGTGTGTGCTGATATCCCAATTTGTTGTCGTAACGAGTTTGTGTGTGCTGATATCCCAATTTGTTGTCGTAACGAGTTTGTGTGTGCTGATATCCCGATTTGTTGTCGTAACGAGTTTGTGTGTGCTGATATCCCAATTTGTTGTCGTAACGAGTTTGTGTGTGCTGATATCCCAATTTGTTGTCGTAACGAGTTTGTGTGTGCTGATATCCCGATTTGTTGTCGTAACGAGTTTGTGTGTGCTGATATCCCGATTTGTTGTCGTAACGAGTTTGTGTGTGCTGATATCCCGATTTGTTGTCGTAACGAGTTTGTGTGTGCTGATATCCCGATTTGTTGTTTTTTGTTTTCACAAGTACATTATGCATCGCATAAACAGTTCCGTTTCGACATAACATTGCGTTTGTAACCAATTCGTTATCGTTATCATTATCTTGCAGCCACTGTTTGATAGTTCTTGCTACATATTTTGAATTGTTAATTTATTTCATTGTAGATATATATTCTGATCTCACGTTATGCTGGATGATTGCAAAAGTAGTTTTTATCGATGTAGTGGGTATTACTGTATATCATGATTCCTTCTCCTCTCGTTGGTGTTGACGACGTATGCTACGGATTACTTGAGTTTTACAATGGAATTTAATCTATATAGTTTACGAACAGATAGTACACCAGCAAGCTCGTAGAGGCGTTCTATGGAGTACTTCCGATTTTTAAAATACATAACCTTGAGTAGGGCTCCTTGAGTTCTTTCCGCTGTGACAAAGTGCGTTTTATTGGCACCTCCCCATATTGGTAAACAATAACAATGATGGACTGTACCAGAGAAATGTATATGTACTTTAAAACATTATTTGTTAAACAAGTATTTGTGCTATTTTCGGAGCAATATGTGTCAAATGTTTAAACATCCAAATAAATGTTCGAATCCTCGCCGCAACCTGATCTACGTGGGGATACCGCGACAATCTTTGATCGAGTTGAATACCTAAGTATTTTGTTTATCAAACTTTATTTATAATTGGACAGTTACAGGAATCATTTGCGACATTTATGAATGTTTATGTTATAATGAACTGGTGGGGAATTGTTATATATACTAAAACATATAAAATTTTTGTATAACCAAATTGGGACGTCGATAAAATATTAAATTTAGTTAAATAGTTGAATTATCTAGAGTTCAATAATTTTTCTAAGATATTTTAGAGGGCTCGTAAAAAGGATGGGTGTGCACGACGTGATATCGACTCATACGAGTACATGGTTGGCATACGTTTTTTTACGAACATACCTGACGGAACAGTTATAAGTTTACCGGTACATCCGGCGGGCCGCGGGGCCGCGGGGCCGCGGGGCCGGACGTGTCGTGCTCTGAGATAGCTGCGTGGCGCGACTGCTGGTGAAGGTTCGTGGCGACACGCGCATCCACGCGAGCCACCACTTCCACGGCCGACAAGTGTGCATGAGTGCGAGTGTCGGCGACGCCGGATATTTCCGCCGCCGCCGCCGCAGCCGCCGCCGCCGCCGCCGCACGATCAACAACAATCAACAGATGGACATATTTATGTTTAATTAAAACTTTATAATGACGTCTCAATTATCTCATCTCGGCAACAATTATGTCTTTGTTGTTTGTTGTTTGTTGGCTCCGCGATCGTGCCGTGCAAAGGAAAACAACTCGCTCAGTTGTCGGGGGGCGCACCGCTCCCGTCAGCGGTTCGCTGCTACTTCCGCTGGCCGGAGTAACGGCGGAAGGTTACGGACTCGAACCTACAACGCTTGTGTCGGAACACTCGCTTAAGGTGTGTCACGCCGCGTGCGCAGCGAGGCTTCCTGTTTATTCTCTCTAACATTTTTGAGGACAATGGAGGGGGGGGGGGGGGGGAGCTCATTTATATTTTCGTTTTAATTCTTATTCATATATCTACACTGACTATTGTATAGATACTTTGGGGTAGTACAAGGTGAATTAATTATGTTATAAACTGGCCCGCTATTCGTTCTACTAAAGAAATAGCAGAGAAAAGGTGAAACTGTGCGCATGCGGTCACCGGCACCGGGTTTTTATTTAACTTAATTTAGACTTATAATTGATATCCATCGATATAGCGCTCTAATTAAATTTTTATTTAATTAATTAGAAAGGCGGTTTAGTTACGACGAGCGTCAACGCGCCTGTTCCTGTGCACCGTGCTGACGCAATGCGATCACGGACTTAAAAATGTGACAGTGCGTTGTCTGCACGTCACAAGATTTTAATGTGCACGCTTGCGAGCACGACTGTACACATTGACATTGATTGACTAGCTGACGCGAAGCCAAGTCATGGAGTGGCATCACGGACATTGTGGTGGACCGTACTCCAACATTTGTTTGTATTTATGGCGCGTGGACGATATAACGAGGTAAATAGATATATAATATATAAATATATTTTTTTTTTTTTTTATATATTCACGCTTTTTTCCCAGTAGTGGTAGGCAGAGGTGAATAAACACCCACATTTTGCCAGATGTGGTCAGATTAGGTCCAGTGTAACAGGGAGCGAGCCTGTTGCCACTTTTATTGGGACCACCTCACACACTCACACAAAGATGCTATCAGTGTGCGGGTTTCCTCACGATGTTCTCCTTCACCGTTTGTATCTCGCTGTTGTAACTAAAGTTCACAAATGTACATAACTTAAATATTAAGTCATTGGTACATGCCGAGGTTTGAACCCGCGACCTTCGGAGTGAAAGCCGCACGCTCTAACCGTTAGGCCAGCGAGCTACATATATATATATATTTATATAATAAATTGTTTACGCGACAATCGATTATCTTCACTTATATAAATGAAGATAATCGATTGTCGCGTTTGTCTAATTAATGAATGGAGGGCGGTGAGGGTCCGGGGCCCGCGGCGGTCGGGGCTCATTAATTACTCCTGGGCAATCGGCCGGCCGCGGCCCCGCGGCGCCCCGCTCGTGATCATGAACTCGCGACCAAACCCATCCGCGTGCACCTTGCGCCGGGGGGAGCTGGTCTCCGCAGCGGCGCCCGGCCGCGGGACCGGCCGGATTTGAAGTAAAATATATATACTATATATGTAAAAGGATATACAAATAAGTTAAAGAAGTGATTAGTTTTATTGCTTATGAATAGTATTTCTTCATACCAATGTTTAATCGCAAGAGGATATAATATATAAGGAATCCAGTATTTTAACTATTCTACTGTTTCCACTGTCTTCCACTGTTAATAACAAATAAAAAGTTCCGTTTACAATAGGTGATCATCTAACCAACTAGCCCTCGGGGGGGATCGAGCCAGCAACCCTCCGGCCGGCGCGGCGCGACCGCGCGCAGGCGCACCCCTCCGTACGTATTGCTAATAAATGTGCAGCTCGCGCATAAACTTTACTCTTTCCTCGTTATAGAAAAAGAAATGAGTTGTTGTTAACGCTCGCCTGATACTCAGGTCTCGGTGCGAATACTTGGTCTCGTAAAAAAGGATAAATTAACCCCCGCACGGTTCCATGTAAAGATTTATACAGAAATAAAATATACCCACGGCATGACATGAACAGCGTTAGTGACCGAGCAGAGTTCACTGAGCGGTGATTTGCTATGTTGAAATAGCAGGCGCTGATTGATCGTTGTCTCTAAACTGTTCTGAACAGTAGTTAAGGTAAAGTTGAGCCCGCCTCGGGTGGGGTCGCTGGGGTCGCTGGGGCCGGCGGGCCGGGCCTAACTTGTTGAACAGCGCGGCGCGCCGGTGCACGCGCTCCGGTCGCGCTCTACGCGCTAACCGATGACTTTATGTGTTATGTGTAATGTAAGTGGATGTAACGACTTAATGTACACACATTCAGTGCACAGTGCACAGTGCACAGCGCACAGTGCATAGTGCACAGTGCACAGCGCACAGTGCACAGTGCACAGTGCACAGTGCACAGCGCACAGTGCATAGTGCACAGTGCACAGCGCGCGCGCGCGACACGCAAATTAAGCAACAAGTACAATTTCGCTGAAATAAAGCAAACCGAAGCCGCTCCAACTGAGCAGTGAACTGCACCGCCAGCTCGCCATGCAATGAACTATCATGCAGAGGCGGACCCAACAGTTGAAATCCGTTAGAGAGTTCGCAGGCGGCGCCACGCGACCTGTCTCATGGAGGCCGCTGGAGGCAGCTGGAGGCAGCTGGAGACAGCTGGAGACAGCTGGACGCCGCTGCTGGGACTGAACTGAAACATAACGTGTATGAAGGCAGGCAACGGACGTTATCCACTTCCTGTCGCGTTCGCTTTGCGTTATCGGTCATGTGCCGTCGCACCTCCACCGCCACCCCCACCGCCACCACCGCGCCAGGGGTGCCCACGCCGCGTGCCCCGCATCGCGCTTGGTTCGAAGGTACAAAATATACGCAGATTATGTCATATCCACTAAAATGCGTCCGACACTTCCCGTCCCAGTGTTGGGACAAGTTGGTGGACGCGTGTTAGCATGTTTATTTTGTAAGAATGCTGCTCAAACCCTCTTATCACGTCTGTTTCAAGTGACAATAAAGCTATTGTCACTTGAAACCTATTCAAGTAGAGGTCAAGTGTGAGTAGGTGGCAATAACACGCACCGTGTTAATACTATACAATAAGACAACACGTTGTTAGGGCCGTGAACACAAGCGCGGGCGGGCGCTGCCGGCGGCGGGCCAGCGCGCGGCGCCGGCGGGGCTAAACAAAGGTATTCCATTAGCGGGCCCCGCTCCGCCCCGCCGCTGCCGATAGGTGTTCGATGGTTTGCCTCTCTAATGGATAAAGCTCGTCCGAGAGCTCCACCGCGCCCGCCTCTGCGGCCACCGTCTTCGGGGAAATGTAGATTTGATGCAAATGACTTATTCCTACAATGAAGTAACCTTTTCCGCTCCTTTCACGAGCTCGGAGGTGTCCCGACCCGCCCTCGTCCCCACCCTGGCCCCGGGACCTCGTGGCCGATTGAATCTACAATTGGTAGTTTCTGTTGGAACTACTGTCCCAGCTCTTCCTCGTGGTTGAATAATTCCAATCGACATCTGAGGTAGCAATATTTAGTATTTAATTATAGGTTAATACAAATAATGCAGTGGACAGCTGTCAGCGGTCAGCGGTCAGCGGTAGTAACGATCAGCGGCCAGCGGTCAGCGGTAGTAACGATCAGCGGTCAGCGGTCAGCGGTAGTAACGATCAGCGGTCAGCGGTCAGCGGTAGTAACGATCAGCGGTCAGCGGTCAGCGGTAGTAACGATCAGCGGCCAGCGGTCAGCGGTAGTAACGATCAGCGGTCAGCGGTCAGCGGTAGTAACGATCAGCGGTCAGCGGTCAGCGGTAGTAACGATCAGCGGTCAGCGGTCAGCGGTAGTAACGATCAGCGGTCAGCGGTCAGCGGTAGTAACGATCAGCGGTCAGCGGTCAGCGGTAGTAACGATCAGCGGTCAGCGGTCAGCGGTAGTAACGAAGTAACAGCGGTAGAGGTGACCAGCGGCGCGGATCTGGCGACACAACAAAGGCAATACAAAAGCTGTCCTCAGTCCCGCGACGTGCAATAGTCTGTTTCTTCCACCTGAATATCGTTGAACAACAAATTTCAAAGCTGCCGGTGCTTGGTAACCGCGCTATCCATTTCCTCCGCCGCGGCCGCGCCGCCGCGCCGCCGCGCCGCCGCGCCGCCGCGCCGCCCGGTGCCGTCGCGCCGGCGTCACGTGACTGCTTGTTTGCACAGCACTAAATGCTTTCCAATTGTTTTGTTTGTTCCGCGTTTGCTTCAGTTCATTATCTGCCACCCGCCACCCGCCACCCGCCACCCGCCTCCCACTCCGTGTATAAACTTGCTGAGGGAATAGCAAGCATTTACAGAATCAAGATACACGTATAGTTACTTGTACTATCACTACGATTTGTTAACTATACTATCGCTTAACCTATGCAATGCAATATAATATACTACACAGCTAAATATGCAATCGTGCAACGCAAGGAGCGCCGCGGAGGAGCGAACACGCGACCTGTCCGCATGTGCACTCATACTTATGTCATTCGCTCATATTCACGTATTTCGATGCAAAACGAATTTGCAGCGCCAATTGTCGGCAGGAGATGAAAGTCGAAGAAGACGCCCGGCAAATGTCTCCACGTACCAGGATTACACGGAGCACCAGGCCCAGATGTGGACAGTTTAAAGCTACACCGCTGCCCAAGGAGCGGTGTAGCTTTATAATATAATGCGATAGCGATATTGCGATATTGCGATATAGCGATATATTAATAATCTGCGGTACAATGGGTGATGCTCATTGAGATGTACAGTGTTTCTGCGGCACGGACGCAATGCGCATGCGCGGCAGCGCGCACCTGCAGGTCCTACCTGCTTTAAGTGTGCATACCTATATAACAAAAAATTTAACAAAGCTTCTTGAAATGAACAGCATTCAATTTAACTATTAAGGACGTATAAATAAAAAACACTAAAGAGTATTAATAAACAAAGTTAAGAACCGAGAAACCTGAAACAGCAGCTATTTATATGTTTAAATTAGTTAAAAAATCTATTTATTTATGTATTTTCCAATTAAATTCTTTACAAAACCACTTGACAATGTTCCCGTAGCTCTCCGCGTAGCACATCGTAGCGCAATCTCTTTCCTAGCGTAACTTTTCCGTAACGCCCTCGTAGCACTCTCCTGCGACGGACGACTGTTCTGTAGCGGCGAACTATTCGTGTGCACAAACACATTATAGGTAGAATTATATAGAGTACTGCGCACGTGTAGGTGTGCAGGAGTCACCGAGCTGTCGCAGCGCGCCCGGCGGCCCCGTGCGACGCGGCGCGGCCACTCGCGGGCACGACGCCGGTACCGTTTGACTACACCACGCCACGCTGCACGACCGAGAAGAGTCGTCGCCGGGGATCCTTACAATAAAAAATAATTTGCTACGTAGGTAACATTGGAAAGTGCACCCACTCCACTGGACGATTAAACCCTATTTAATTTTATCTACTTTTTAATTCGTGCACGCGACGTAGCCCGGCGGCGCGCGCACGTGGCGCATTGCATTAGCTTATCCCATTTTAAATATTATAACCGCTTCGCCGGTGAATGCGGCTCGCTCGGACGATTTATTAATATAAATGACATTATGGTTCAGCTTATCAGCGTGTGTCAGCGTGTGCCAGCGTGTGTCAGCGTGTGCCAGCGTGTGCCGCACGCCGCACGCCGCACGCCGCACGCCGCACCGCAGAACTGCAGCGCTGACACTCGGCTGGTGTCGGTTACATTCAATCACCCGCTGAACTGTCTCATGACTCTGTCGCGCAGACGATTACCGGAAGCACTCTATACAAATCCGACATTCTGTATATAATATAAATGGCAATATAAAGGTGGTGAAATTTTACCCGAGATGAATGTTCTCTCCGTCCCCGCGCCCCCGCGCCCCCGCTCCGCAACTTATAAAACATTCATTACGTCCTAAATTACAAACGGCACCGAATCTTTCATTTTTCATTCAAAAGCTAATTTTTCGCTAATAAAAAAAAAATTGTTAGAAACGATTTGCGAAAAGAGATTGCGTTGCCCCCCCGCCCCGCCCCGCCCCGCCCCGCCCGGCGCCCCGCACAGCCGCCGGGCGCCGGGCGCGGGGGCGCGTCAACGCCAGGGTCTGCGCCTCGCGAGGCGCTGGTTTCGCCCCGTATGGAGCGCACTCTGTTCTGGTCTCTACTTTATGGAGCAGCAGCGGCGGCGCTACTGTGACGCCGGCGTCGGCTGAACATTATCTCCGTCATATTCAAAGTGACATTAATGTTCTCCCCCGCCTGCGTCGGGCGCGATTTAGGAAAGCTTTTTATTAATAAAGAATGTTTTATATTTCAGAGAAATAAAAACATGAAGGCCACTTTTCCTATCGCCGCCCCTCACCCCGTGTCCTTCTCACACCCTCACCCTGTAGAAAAGCTTATTGTATTTAAGACGTAAGGGGGGAAGCGGAGGTTTCCTCGTGTCCTATTACTAAATTTAACAAGCTTTTTAAAAAAAATTAAAAACGATAATACAATGAGGAAATATTTAAACAAGAACAATATTGGGCGCACTCCGCGTGCGCTCGCGCAGGCGCGGGCCGGCGGCCGGCGACCGGCACGTGGCCGGAGCCCGGCGATTGATGTCTAATAAATGGATTAAACGTTCTGCAACGGAAGCATGATTTCCTCCAATTAATCGATTTTTTGTTTTACGTGGAAGAAATGAATCCGCTTACCTGCCGCGGCGGGGGTAAGGCTAAGTTAAGTCGCACTTGCATCGATTAAAACCCTCACAAAGTTTCACCTTCGCCACTTTACGACCCGGCAACGGGAAAGCTTTCCCGCATCTCCGCCACCCCTGCAGCGCCAGCTGCACCGCGGAAGAGAACCTGCCATTTCTATAAAGGCAAGTCAAGAAATAGCGCGCCCTCCTACCGACTTGTTATTGTCACTTGTGCACCGAGTTCTCCAGAACTCGTCACCCGCAGACCATGACAACCAAGGAATAAACTGTGGCGAATCTGGTATTGGATAAGACTTCGTCGTCAATTAATATATGACCACTCCTCGGGTGAAGTGAATGGCTTCACTTTTCTCCGGGTTTACGTCGATTCGCCACGTCCGGAACCACTCGCCTAGGCGGGTGGTCGCGTTCTGTAGGCGCTTCGTTATAATACCCGGAGCTCTGCCTGAGTGATAAAGAGCGGTGTCGTCCGCGAAAAGTCATCTTGACGAAGAAGTCTCAGAGTTGTCGCACGTATAGAGCGAGAAGAGTAGCGGGAGAGGCAAGAGCCTTGAGGGACGCCGGCTTTAATCGGCCGGGGCGATTCGAGAGGTAGTCTCGAATGACGGTGACTAGACGGTCTGGCACCTGTGTAAAGCTTGTATATCAAGCCTTCGTGCCAGACTTTGTCGAACGCCTTGGCGACGTCGAATAGGACGGCGCAGGTGTCGATCGGTCGTTTGTGCTCGAGACCGACCAGAATGTGCTCGGTCAGTCGGTGCACTTGATGAACGCAAGAGTGGTTGCTCCTGAATCCGAACTGTTCGTCGGGGAGGAGGTTGTTCTCAGCGGTGAAATGGCGCAGACGCTCTAGAATGATGCGCTCGTAAAGTTTGCCCAAGGTGTTCAGTAGGCTGATCGGACGGTAGCTGTTGGGTAGGTTCCTCGGCTTTCCGGGCTTCGGAATACCTATCACTACAGCCTCTTTCCAGGCGTCTGGGAAGGAGCAGTCGGCTAGCAGGGCGTTGAATATGGCCACTAGCAGACCGACGATCGGGGGCGGGAGACTGATCACAACTCTGTTGGAGATGTTGTCGGATCCCGGGGCAGACCTCATTTTCAGCCTCTTTATTATGTCAACGACCTCACCGGGGGAGACCGGTTTTAGGGGAGGACCTTCTGATGGGAGAGCCGCCCTACGGCGCACCTCGTCCTCGACCAACTTAAGGTGATCGGGGTCCACTGGTGCGGTAGAGGGAGTACACTGGCTCTTTAGACTGTCGGTGAGACAATCCGCTTTTTCGACATACTCCAACGCAAGGGAGGAACCATTGCTCATTACGAGGGGAGGCAAGCGGGCCATGTTCTCCGCTTTGAGACTGCGAGCCAGACGCCAAAACATGGCGCTCGAAGATCTGTCGGATCTGAGTTCGGATATGCGCTCTTTTACCAGCCTTTGAAGGCGGCGCAGTTTTATCCTGAGTTCCTCGGATCTGTATCGTGAATAGAGTCTCATTGTGGCATTTTTCGCTCTTATCAGCCGACGAATGTCCGCCGGGAAGGACCTGAGCAGGTAGTCCGACTCGGGCACCGTTCTCAATGATTCCTCGATGGCTATGGCGATGTGATTCGTTAACGAGTCGATCGCTCGGTTTGCAGCGCCGAGCGAATCGATCGTATCGGTGATTCCGTCTAGGTGCTGGGGGTTCGCGGCCCTGAGTGTGATCTCGAGGCTGCGCCAGTCGACGATGGTTTCGGTCAGAGGGACCTCACCAGCGGGCCGGCCCAGCTTCATAAGAACCGGGCGGTGGTCGGATCTGAGATCGTCTATGGTCTCGATCGAATGCAGTGGGACGGTGACGTTATTAAACAACGCAATGTCTAGTGTGGATGGGTTTTGAGACGCGACGGGAGGATATCTCGTCGGGGTTTGCGGAGCTACAATGTTAAACTTGAGCTTATCCGCGAGTTTGGAGAGGATTATACCATTGCGGTTTGACTTGTTCGGGTCCCAGGTGCTATGCCTGCTGTTGAGATCGCCAGCAAGGATAACAGCCGAGCCTAGGTCGAGAAGGGTTCTTATGTCTGTTTCTCGCAATTCTTTAGTCGGGGACTGATAGACGGATGCTAGGACGATCGGTTGATGACCGGTGAAGGAGATTTTACACGCCGAGACTTCTATTTTGGCGAGGGTTAAACTAACTAGCGATATCCAGTGCAGGGCCCGCTCGAAGTAGATGAGTGTGCCGCCTCCTGGGGCGGTCAGCCTGTCGTGGCGGATGATACGATAGTTCGCGATTTTCGGGTCGCGATGAAACGGTTTGAGGAGTGTTTCCTGAATGAGCATGACGTCGACGTCATGGTTTCTAAGAAACAGGCTTATTTCCTCCTTTGGAGAGCGGATGCCGTCCGCGTTGAAATACGCGACAGTCAGAGAGCGGGGTTTAATTCTGCCTAAGACCCTGTGTATCTCCATAATGTTTGTTCTCCTAAGAAGAGAATGTCCTTAATGCTCACCTTTTGGATGTAGGCGAGAATGTTTTGGAGCTCCGAGAGTGGAGGTATTTTAACCACAGGCTGGGAGCAGCCTGTGGTTTCGGCGGCCCCAACGAAGGGGCGGCATTGGGAGCCTCGGCGGCTTTTGGCCTGGGGAGCTGTTTTCTCCACGCCGAGACCGCCGGCGGAGGGGCCGGTTGCACGGGCGGTGGCCCGGCGGACGTGGACGGCTGCGGTGCGGCCTTTGTGGAGGCGGCGGTGCGCCGTTGGGGGGCCCCGGGTTGCCTGCGCGGGGCTTTGGTGCACCCGCGATAATTCGCGGGGTGTCCCTCGGCTTTGCACAGGAGGCAGCTCGGTGCATTTGACGCACCTCGGGCGGGCGAAGCAGTATCGGGCCGAGTAGCCGCAAAATTGGGATCGGTAGCATTGGCCGATGATGCCTTTTTTGTGCGGGACCTCTACCCTCACGCTGGTGAGGTTGCACAGGCGGGTTATTGCAAAAATCTTTTTGCCCTCCGGAGAAAGTTCGAGACTCGTTAGGATAAGGGGGAGTGCGGCCTTTGTTCGCATGCTGGTCATGCGACGGGCTTCCAGCACGGAGAAGTTTTGGTTTTTAAGGTCGTCGAGGACCTCAGAGATGTCGATCTCCAATGGAATTCCGCGTATGACGACGCGGAGTTGCTTCTCCTCGGGGAGAGAGAAAGTGTAGAAGCCGAGACCGGCGTTCCGCAGGTGCCTGGTGGCAGCCCGGAATTCATCAACCGTCGCTAGGTTGATGCGGATGCCCTGCACGGTGTTCTGCGCTTTGGGGCATGCGATTTTGAGATCCGCGAACCACTTGGAAACATCGTTCCATTTCAATTTGTCCTGGAGGACAATCGGGGCAGGCGGCTTCGGGCCGCGTTTCTCGGGCGGGCCGAGGTGTTGGGGGGGGGGGGGTGCGCGAGAGGCGCACCCCCCCCCCCCCGGCGTGCTGGTCGGCGAGGAGCGGTCCGAGTTTGACTCGGATGGCCGCTTAAAAGCGCGTTTACGCTTCTTGACGCAGAGAGTGAGGCCCTCATCGTCGGTAGTTTTGGTAGGTGAACGGTCCACCTCCATCTCACTGTCGCTTGAGGTCCTTTCCGAGGCAGAATCGTAAGAGACGGGCAGGTCGGGCTTGGAAGGTCCCGCCACGGCAGCTCTCGGCTTGTTAGGCGCGCGGGTAGCGTGGGTCGCGGGGGTCGGGTCCGGAGAGACCGAGCTGTCAGTGTCGAAATTCACCGTTTGCGAAGGAAGGGTAGAGGCCGACTTTGTGAATTGTTCCCAGGCCTCAGGGAACTGTTTGCGTGCAAAGCACGGAAACTAGGCGAGTAAGGCGTCTATTTGCACGGACGCCATTTTGTTGGGCACCCGCCCCACCGTGCGGCGGGGGGGTTGTGTCGTTACTCAGGCAGAGGACCTAGCCGTCGCCTAGTGCGACAGGCACTACGCTATAACCTCGCCTCTGAGGCGATTAAAAAATGCTGCTTACAGTGCCGAAACCAGGCTCCGGCAGAGTTTTCGCGTGCTGGTATCATTTCACTGTATGTAACGCGCGGCACAAGTTATTTTTTATTTGGTAAAATCGCGTGCTTTGAGTTTATTACTGTGTGTTTAGTTGATCATCGGTTTAATTAAACTGATTTCCTGACTCTCGCTGGCGCGTGCCAGTAACGCCTGGCAGCCGCCAGCGCAAGCTTGGTGGCAAGCGGCGAGCGGCGGGCGGCGGACTTCATGCAAAGTGCGGCAAGTGAGGTACGAGTGCGCGTGCGCGTATACCGCGCCTTGTATATACTTTTATAAATCCTAACATTGTTTCGAAACAATATGTGGAGGGAGGGCGGGGTCGTGCAGGGCACCGCGAGTGTAGTGAAAGCATAACTTAAACATATTAAATAAAATTATTGCAAGGGCTTTTAGACAAAGCTACTACTACCACCTATGCACCAATCGCAGATGTGCACAAAATCGTTAGAATATTACCTCAAACATGGTTCCAGCTTCTTCCCCCCGTCCTCGAAATAGTCCTTCTCTTCCAAGAACCGTGCTGAGTGTCGGGCACAAATTCACCGACAACAAGGATCTGCACGATCTCAGGCAATTGCATTGGTGCGACGGATCAATCTACTTATTGTGTAACAAATTTGCAAGGTTTTTAATGTTTTACTGTAGTTACATCATAGAAATAATTTTATTCAGTAATTTTATTATAACAACTGCCGGCCCTGGCCCCGGCCCCGGCCCTGGCCCCGGCTCTGGCCGACTGGTTCGCAGTAAACGTTTACTACGGCTAACTCCCGTACGCCGGCGGGAACGTTAAAATGAAAGCGAGGCTTTCCCCGTGGACAAGTGGACACGTGTGCACGTGTGCCGTGCGGGCCGCCGCCCGCACAAATACTGAAAAGAATTTACACAAAAAATCCTTTTGCTTCTGCGAAGTTTACAGTCGCAAGGCTTCTCAAATGTTAAGGGAACCTGTAAGTCGAGAAATGAAATACTTCTTGCGCTTCACCTCGCAGCCATTCAGTCCCGTTCTAATTTACCTAAGTGCCTCTGAAGGTTTCATCGTGTACATTTTGCCGCCTCGCGCTCCTGCACACGAGCACACGAGCACATGAGCACACGTGCACGTCAGCGATGCTGTGCGATGCCTCCATTACGTAATAACTACTTAATAGTCATTATCGGGTGCGGCTGCGGCTCCTGTACTGCTTCGACGCAATCATCTAATTGTTACCTGAATTTGTGTGATAGAGATATATTTTGTCAACCAGCTGAAGCAACAGCCGTACTGTCGCTGTCAAATTCATTTCGGCAAGTTAAATACTTTGCCATCTTTCCATTCGGCAGACAAAGACGAGCCCGGCAGCAATTTCCTGTTATTTTTCTCCATATCACCCCCGCCCCTCCGCCCCCCGCCTCTCTCCTCGTGTTCAGACCCCGGGGGTGCCGGGGCGTGTCGGGGGGTGTCGCGTCAATAACATGCAAGTGGTGAAACTTTTTTCATATACTATAATTTTACAATCGCGTTCTCGCATACCACCCCCTTATCATTAACAAGGGTAACTGCGAAGCCGCACCCTGCAAAGAGGCCGTAGTGATAGGTATTCCGAAGCCCGCAATGCCGAGGAAGCTACCATCCGATCAGCCTACTGAACACCTTGGGCAAACTTTACGAGCGCATCATTCTAGAGCATCTGCGCCATTACACCGCAGAGAACAACCTCCTTCCCGACGAACAGTTCGGGTTCAGGAGTAGCCACTTTTGCGTCCAACAAGTCCACAGGCTGACCGAGCACATCTTGACCGGTTTCCAGCATAAGGACCGATTGACACCTGCGCCGTCCTATTCGATGTCGCGAAGGCGTTCGACAAAGTCTGGCACAAAAGCTGGATATACAAGCTTTACACTCACAAAGTACCAGACCGACTCGAACCGCTCCTTCTGCTTTCACGCCGAACACGCTCCCCCATCCCCCCGGCCGATCAAAGCCGGCGTCCCTCAGGGCTCTTGCCTCTCCCCGCTACTCTTCTCGCTCTACACGAGCGCCATGCCCAAAGACCCCTTCGTCAGGCTAGCCCTTTTCGCGGATGACACCGCTCTCTATCACTCCGGCAGTGCTCTAGATATTACATCGAGTCGCTTACAAGAGGCGACCATCCGCCTAGGCTAATGGTTCCGGAAGCGGCGAATCGACGTAAACCCGAAAAACTTCCCATTCACTTCAACCACCGAAAGCCATCAACCCTTCACAAGAAGGCGAGCATACGCGGCCACAAACTCGGCCAGATCTCCCTCTTCGGCCAGTCCATTCCATGGAGGAACTCGGTCAAATACCTCGGCGTCACGCTCGACGCCAGACTCAATTTCATCGCCCACATTCGCGGGACCAGAAATATAGCGGCCCGAGTACTGGGCAAGCTATACCCCCTGCTGTGCAAGAAGAGCAAGCTCTCTCTCAGACACAAGCTTCACCTCTACAAGGTATGCGTAAGACGTATAATGTCTTACGTCAGCGTAATCTTAGCCCATTCGTCCGAAGCACGCCTCACCCCTGCAGGTTCTCCAGAACCGTTTCACCCGCACTGCAACTGGTGCCGAATGGTACCAGCGCAATGTGGACATCTACAGCGACCTCAAACTCCTAGCCATCACGAAGCACTTCAGAGAGTGCTCCAAAACTTACTTCGCCTAAGCGACAACTCACCCCAACCCTCTGGTGCCCAGCGCTAGTTGGCCGCGCTACCTCCGAATCCCAAGATGAAAAAGCGCAGACCGCGGCACGGGCTGATTCCGTTATCCCAAGGGGTTCTGCTCATCGCACACGCACCCACAGTCACCGACAACACCGACGTCACCACACACACTTCGGACACGACCAACACGCTCCGAATCTCAAAATCACGCCGCCCTAGCTTCAGAACATGGAGCCACAGCTACACACACACACACACACACCGCGTACACGAGGTAAACCCGCGATCATGGGCGGTCCTCACCGCCCACAGACTCCGATACAGGCGAAGGTAGTCGGAGATCGGGTCCGCGCCCGGCCTCGACGACCGAGTAGAGTCGCCGGAAAAACCATTGAAACAGACGCCGATGTGAAAATCCGCCGTCGGATAACTACTCTCCACGTAGTACACTTTAGTTTTAAAACCACAGACCGTGGATCCGGGTCCACGAGCCCAGTGTCAGATCAGCTGTTGGAGTCACAATGGCTTGCAGCCCAAACATCATTAAGAATCTATCTTCAAAAAGAAAGCTGTTGCTAGTTTAACTCCTGCCTGTCGGTCGTGCACATGTGGGCATGTGGGCGTGTTTGTGTTTGCAAAGTATCTCAAGGGAAACTATTGCCAAGCAATCGTGACCGGCTCGCTGGTGCCCTTGCCCTCTGGCCGCTGCCGAAGTCCACTTCGGGTTGTTTCTTTTATATATATTATTATTTATATTCAAATTTAGGATGTTAAATAAACAGACGATTGTTTATTTGATAACGAGATGTTTATCTCGTCGACGCCGCCTAACCGTAGCAAATGAACTTGCTCACAGCTTGTTTACGAAGTAAACAGATCTGCCCCAACCACCCCTCTTATATAATAAATACCTCCGGGAAAAAAATTAAATTACGGAGCTAATTAATTTTCCGTCAAACACTCGGCGGTACGTTTCAAAAGCCTTAAATCCTTTTGAAGTAAACAAAAGCGGGTGATCAATAACGTGAACCGCTGAACTTATATTTACCGCAGAGCGACGACCGGGGGCCCGATGGGCCCGATGGACCCGCCGGGCCCGCGCCGGGCGGCCGCGCGCTGCCTGCGGCTGCGGGCCTCGATGTGATCAGTGGATGCGGTGGCGAGGTTGCCGGAACAGAGGGCGGAACAGGCGGTCAACATTTTGTTGTTACTGGTTACGGGCCGACTAATTCTATTGATGATGATGATCTGAGGACAACGTTTCGCTGCGGCGCACGCGCATACACTTTCTGTACTATAATATAAGGTTGGAAAATATCTCCCTTCCGCTTTTTTGCTCTTTATTCAATGCTTTATAAAAAGTGTTACAGTGATCGGATTTAGTTCAAATATGCGCCGTTTTGTTCGATAATCTGTTTCCATCTAGACGGCAACTTCATAATACCTCCCTCGTAGAAGCCCCCCTCCTTATTTGCGAAGAACTCGGACAGCCACTTTTCATAAGCCTCTTTTGAGTTCAACTTTACACCACCAAGGGCGTTCACCATGGGCAGGAACAGGTGGTAATCACTTGGCGCTATGTCCGGGCTATATGGTGGATGCGATAAAACTTCCCATCCAAGCTCCCGTAGCTTCTGACAAGTCATCAACAAAGTGTGTGGTCTGGCGTTGTCCTGGTGGAGCACTACACCCTTCCTGTTGGCCAATTCTGGACGCTTCTGGTCGATCGCCTGCTTCAAGCGGTCCAGTTGTTCGCAGTAGATGGTAGAATTAAGCTTCTGGCCATATGGGAGCAGCTCATAGTGGATGATTCCCTTCCAATCCCACCAAACACACAGCAAAACCTTCCTGACCGTCAATCCCGGCTTGGCCACTGTTTGGGACGATTCACCGGCCTTCGACCACGACCGTTTTCGCTTGATATTGTCGTATGTGATCCATTTTTGGTCGCCGGTCACCATCCGCTTCAAGAATGGGTCGAGTTCGTTCCGTTTCAGCAGCATATC
Source organism: Troides aeacus (assembly GCA_033220335.2). Lineage (NCBI taxonomy): Eukaryota > Metazoa > Arthropoda > Insecta > Lepidoptera > Papilionidae > Troides > Troides aeacus. The sequence goes on from CM067278.1 coordinate 12,647,536, forward strand.
GCAGGCGTTGATTCGGTCCAGAAGGTTTTTTTGCGTCAAATCATGCGGCACCCAAACATCAAGCTTTTTTTTGTATCCAGCCTTCTGTAGATGGTTTAAAATGGTTTGGTGACTAACTCCCATCTCCTGGGCGATGTCACGAGATGCCACATGCCGGTCTAACTCGATGTAGTCCATGATTTGATCGGTATTTGTCGTCACAGGTCTTCCGCCGGCTGGCTTATCCATGGTGTCGTTTTCACCGGCTCTGAATCGTCGAAACCATTCCTCCGCGGTTCGAAGTGATAGAGTACCATCCCTCAAAACACCATTAATCTCACGGAACGTTTCTCTAGCGGATTTGCCTTTAACGAAGGAAAACTTTAAAATAGCACGAATTTCGGCGTTAGTGAACTATATGTTTACACGTCTATAACTGTTGAACGCAATATCCAAACTAATTATGCATAGCGTCGTTTTGTAGGTTATGTCAAGACCTTTCAAATTATGTATAGTATTGCCAGATACGAGCTCTGTAGCGCTTTGTACATAGCCGCGAAATTCAAAAGACAAAAAGGCGGAAGGGAGATATTTTCCAACCTATTATAATATATAAAAGATACGAGGGCACATTGAAAATTTTTAAACCTAAGGTTGACATTTAAATTCAAAAGAAAAAATAATACTGACACGTAATAACCATTTCTTTTTTAATTATAATCTTTTGTCCTTTGTTTTTCTTCTGTCAAAATTGCAAACTTGTGATCGATTTAACAAACGATGTTCGCGGTTTCCGTAGAAATGGATAAAATGGAGCACCGTTCCGTCAGGAAATATTTACAGAAAAAAGGATTAACGCCAAAACAAATTTATGAAGATATGTACGAGACTTTGGGGGAATCTACTCCATCATATGCCACTGTCAAAAGATGGGTAGCCGATTTTAAACATAGCAGAGAAGCAGTGCAAGATGAACCTAGGAGTGGCAGGCCGCCGACGGCTACCACAGACGAAAATACCAATAAAATATTAGAGCTGATTGTGAATGACAGGAGATTGACAATTGCAGAGACAGCAGAAGCAATAGGAATTTCCTATGAACGAACACAGGATATATAATAATTTCCTAATTTATTAATTTCTTAATTTTTTAATTTCTTGGATTTTCTAAGGTCTCTGCCAGATGGGTACCTAGACTGCTTTCAGCGGAAAACAAACGCATCCGCCAAACAGTAGCACGGGTGTTAATGACGTGTATTGTTTTATAATTCCTAAATAAATGGCGCCGTGGTCGGGCGGGGGCGCGCTAGGGCTAATAGGGTGAGGTGCGGGGAGAGGTCAAGAATCGTAGATTCGCGTAGGTCAGTCGGTCGCCATCGGTCCGCGTGGGTAACTGCGCCCGCGAGCGCTTCCGCTAGCGGCTACCGTGCGTCGAACTATTCCTTGTGTTTTACTGTCAGCTACAAGCGCTGGTCCTTCGAGCCGGATCTGACACCACCGTTGACAAGTACACAGTCCACTAAGCAATGGTTAACACAAGGTGCACGGCAAAAAAGGAACGCGACGAAAAGAATTTGCTGAATACCAACAAAATGGCGTCCGATGCACGAAGCAATAAATCCGAGATACCCGCCGGAAATAAAATGCCTGTCTCTGATAAACTTGCTTCGTTATCTAAAGGGTCAACAAAGTGTTCCGTTGCGGCGCGCAGAACACAATTGGAACTCCAAGCAGCCGAAGCAAAGGCTCGTATAGAATTGGATTTAATTCAAAAACGTCTAGGTGTAGATATAGCAGAACTAGACGACGAGGAACAAAATGATGTTCGTCGCCCTGGAAGTAGCCGCGCTCAGTCCGAGGTGGAAAAGTGGCTCGAACGAAGTCATCACGAAGTACAGGCCCAAGCTGACCCTCAAGCTGATATAATTTCGGGTAAGCAGGACCGCCTGCTGTCACAAACTGTACCGCAAGCTGCAGTCCCTGTCAGCAACGATATGTGTACCGTGAACATGTTAGCTGAAGCTATTAAAGATTTAGCTGCTGCCTCCACTGCTAATGGTTCGAACGCTCAAATGTTGAGCCGCTTATGTGCACCACGAGATCTACAGGCCCACTCTGGTGATCCGCTTGAATGGCTGCAAGTCAAACAAGCGTTCGAGGAATCGACGAGGGTGTGCAATTTTAGCGAACAGGAGAATTTATGGAGATTAAGAAAATGTCTACATGGTCCGGCAAAGGATGCGGTGACAGCATTGTTGATAAGCGCTGCGTCATCAGGTGGTACTATGTCTACCCTGGAGCTACAATTCGGAAATTCGGACCTAATTATATCCAGAATTATGTACGATATTAACAAGCTTTAGCCCCTGCGCCAAGACTATCATAAGGATATAGTTTTATTTTCAATTAAAGTTAGAAATGATGTTGCTGCAGCTGTTGTTGCTATCGGCCAAGAAGAATATCTGAAAGGAACAACGTTAACATCAATTATTCTGTCTAAATTAGCGACTATTATGATTTCTAAATGGGCAGACTATAATTATAAATTTATACAAGAAAAAGTAAGCCAAAACTGATGTTATTGTCTGCATTTTTAAACGAAGAAGCTATAAAAATATGGAAAACATCAGTGAATGTCGCATATTACAACCCCAGTGAAAATAGACGTAAACAAAGTGACTATTAGGCGAGTCGTCCGCGCGCGGTGCCAGTACAAAACAATAACAATAACAACAACAACAGTGAGCGGTCTCGGTTCCGTCGCGCGGCGGCGTAGCACAGCACAGCTTGCCGGACTGTAAGAACCGGACTTTAAAAAGGCTTTACGAAAAAAGAGGTGGCAGTCCGTGAAGCGTACGGAACTGTGTCATCGATGTTTGGTATCGTACCACAAGCGAGAATCCTGCTCAGCACGCCTGTGCGATAGAGACTATTGTGGTTTAGAACATCATAAATGATTGCACTATTCCAAGGCACAGAATGCGGGTAGCCCACGTGCCGAGCTACGAGTGCGCGGCAACACAGCCGAGACAGCGAACGAAACGAGCAGTTGTGCGTGTTCAATCAAACAGTCGCGAAGTTTTACTGAAAGCAGTGCCATTACGTGTTCACGGACCTAACGGTGTCGTTAATACTGTGGCACTATTGGACGATGGGTCTACGGTGTCGTTAATACTGTGGCACTATTGGACGATGGGTCTACGGTGTCGTTAATACTGTGGCACTATTGGACGATGGGTCTACGGTGTCGTTAATACTGTGGCACTATTGGACGATGGGTCTACGGTGTCGTTAATACTGTGGCACTATTGGACGATGGGTATAGGAAAGAGGAACTTTTCGTTTTTTTCCATGACACACAGCGGAAATGATTACAGATTATTAAAGTAAATAGGGAACACTTCCGCTAAGATGTGAAGTTCCTTGAGACGTAATTTATGAACCTCTGCTGAGAACAAACGAGCAACTGCTTGATTAAAACATCTCGCCGGGGCCGCGCGCCGCTACGACTACGACGCTCCGCTCCGCCGTAGCTACTCCGCGCCGCTACGCCGTAGCGCCGCCGGAGCCGCGCCTTCTGCTACACTGGAGCAAAGTAACATATAAAGCGCTCCAAACGGATCGCTCCGTGATACCGCCGCGGGTGTAATCGTCATTGCAGTGGAAACGTCACACAGCAAGAGACACCCGCGCAGACACACATACACACACACACGCACACCACCACCCCCGCCACCCCTTAGCGCACACGCGATGAAAATGTCTTTCAGTTGCTGTGTTTGCATATATGTAGTGTACCGTCCCGCTGCACTGCAGCAACACCGCCGAGGTACACACACACACATATATATACATATACATATAATTGTCGTTTGTTTATGTGCTCCAACAACATCTGAACAACAAAGTGAATACTCGTACTGCGGACACCGCGCACGTTAATACTGTTTGTTTATATTATCGATCCATTATATAATATCTAAGGATAAATTTAATTTGAGGTCGCATTATTACGCAGCGAGCAAATGATTGTTAAACGAGTAGATACGGCACTCAATGATTTATCAGCCTTTGTGTATCCGCTGTTGAATATAGGCCTTCCTCGATGTCTTGCAACACTTGGCTTGCGAGCGTTGATGTTGTCGATGCGAGTACGCACGCATCCACCCATACTCCCGTGCATGGACATGTACATGCATATGTAAAGGGTGTCTGGCGGCACATTTATATTTTAAAAAACGAATATCTCAATAAGTTATAAACAGTGCGGGGTGGTGGGGAAGGTGGTGTCATTAGAATCACCGATCGTGCGGATTTCTCAGTCACGATGTCGCAGTGGTGCAGTGGTGCAGTGGTGCAGTGGTGCAGTGGTGCAGTGGTCGGGTGAGCATCGCGCGTTCGCGTTCGCTATTGAAGCATATTTCAAGAGTAACGATTCTTACGTACTCGCTCCGACAGCCGACAGTTTTGTTCACATTTCAATATTCGACGGATAGGCGATGGGCCGAGTGTGAATTTAATTCGTTCGTGGGTGGAGAGGTTCCGCGCAACTGCTTCGGCTATGAACACACCACGGCCAGGACCTAGTCGATCGTCAAGGACCCCCGAAAACATTGAACTGGTTGAACGCAGTTTACGTAAAAATGCACGACTTTCGATACGGAAAAGGGCAGCTTCACTGGGACTTCCAAGAGCATGCGTGCATGAAATTTTGAAAAAAGATATGAAGTTTCATCCTTTTATAATTCAAATAATTCAAGAATTGAAAAAAAATGACTTTGCGTCACGCAAATATTTTTGTGAAACCATGTTGGAGCGTTTTCGCACTGTGAATTCAATTTTTTGGAGCTGCGAGGCTCATTTTCATTTAAACGGAGACGTAAACAAGAACAACACACAAAATTGTCGTTACTGGGCTCTAAGAACTCGCAATCCTCGACTGAAGCACCAAAAACCATTACATTGCCCAAGGGTAACTGTTTGGTGCGCTTTATCCACGAATGGGATAATCGGACCATTTTTTTTTGAAAATGCACGGGGCCAAGCGACGAATGTCAATGGTGAGAATTATCGGCTCATGATTTCGAATTTCTTTTTGCCGAACTGCGAGCTCATTCATCATTCTCATCATTCTCATCACACACGTGGTTTCAACAGGATGCGGTACAGGTGCGACCGCACACACGGCCAGAGCTTCGATGGATTTGTTGCGAGAAAATCTCCCTCAAAAACTGATTAGTCGCTTTGGGGACATCCCGTGGCCACCGAGGTCACCCGACCTAACTCCAATGGATTTTTTTTGTGGGGCTACCTCAAAGAGAGAGTTTACGCCAACAATCCGCGAACTGTTGTGGACTTGAAAGAAAATATTCGGCGAGAAATCAGCGCAATTGAACCAAGTTTACTGCAGCGTGTGGCACGGAATACGAGGCTCCGTTTCGAACAGTGTGTGTGTGTGTGCAACAGGATGGAAGACATTTGGATGACATTATCTTTAAAAAATGAAATCCGCATTTGTACTCTATCTTTTAATACTTTTAGTAAAATTATATGTCAAACAGTGTCGGCCGAGTAGTAACAAGCGTATTTTTTCGCTCCGTTAAATAATTGTTAAAAAAGTATCCCTTGCCCCCAATTCTATAATAGATCTTCACAATTAATTATTTTATATATTACAATTATTATATACGTAAAAGTTTGTAAATTTGTGCCATTATTGTGAAGTTTTGACCGAAACTGTATAACGTTTATTCATATACCCGCACCGTGCCCGCGTGCGTCGGCGCAGCCAAGGCGGTAGTTGTCGCTTGCGGTAAACTTATCATTTGTGCCGTGTTCATAGTGCGATTGCAAGTAACATATTTATTAAAATAAATAAATATGTCAACAAAAAGCTTTTTTTGTGCCGGATGTTTAAAAATTATTGAGAACAAGCCATTATTGAGCTGTTCTACGTGCAAACAAAATTATGACCTCACGTGTGCCAATGTACCCGAGCAAAGGTTTAAGAATTTAATGACAGCTGAGAAGAAAAAGACATGGAAATGTGCGACCTGCGTCAACAGGCAGCCAAAAAACGACAACGCGAAAACACCGGTCCACCCCGCCGCGGGGGTGACAATCCGACGTGGAGCAGCACTGGTAAGCCCGCCGGTACACAGTGAAGACACATCTCCACCTCACAAACCGGATGCCTGTGTGAGGTTATCGGAATCATTTCAACTCTCTGATATCCATCTCCTTGTTACGGAAATGCGAGAATTTAGAAATGAAATGTCAGCTACACGACGGCAATTAAGTCTGTTGAACGAAACTATTAACAGTCTGAAATTGAGGATGGACAATTGCGAAGGTTCTATTACAGAAATGTCAGTGCGCGTGGACTATCTAGAGACTAAATTTACTGAATTCTCCTTATCGAGATCCATTGACGCCGCCGTAGTAGATTCTATTCAACAATTAAAAAATGAGATGAATGTTAGGGACCAAGACCTGTTATCGAATGATATTGAGATATCTTGCATTCCGGAAGAAAAAGTTGAAAACCCTATACACATTACTCTCACGTTGGGTAACAAACTTGGTGTAACACTAAGAGAGGAAGATCTAGTGAGCTGTAGACGCGTAGGACCTTTGCTCGACTCATTACAGTCAGCCTCTAGCACTAAAGCCAATCCTCGCCCGTTGGTGATCCGCTTCGCACGTCGCTCCATTCGAGACCAGTTGTTGCGTGCCGCTCGTGTCCGCCGCGGTACAACTACCGAAGGTACCGGGCTGCCAGGACCTCCACGACGATTCTACGTCAATGAAAGACTCACGCGTGTTAACAGACACTTGTTCAGGAAGGCACGTGAGCTGGCAAAGCAGTTCAACTGGCGTTTTACCTGGACCGCTGATGGCAAAATATATGTTCGTGAACATGCAACTCCTGACGCTCGACGTCATCGTATCAGATGTGAAAATGATTTTTTGCGTGTTTTTGGCACAAATAACGTTGGTGCTTGTCCACTCTGAAGCCCCTGGCAGTAGCTACAAGTTTTTTTTTATTTTTATTTCTTATTTTCAGCATTGTAGCCAAATTAAATATATAAAAGCGTTCGTAACATTTTTCACAATTTTTAATGCAAAAGTTAAACTTTTTCATTTAAAAAACTATTTATATTTTTCGGTTTATTTTGTTTTACTCACTGATTCTTTGAACTTATTAGTTTTTGTGAAAAATCTTATAAATGTTTGTTTTGTTCTAATGCAAGGAGTACACGCGATAATCTTGTTGACCTTCACAAAAACACATGCCTTGATATCACAAAAGTTCAGTCACGTACTTCTGCTTTTTCATGTACCTATAAGATCTCGCTCCCAAAGTATTCGTAGCGTAACTAATCATAAGTTGGCTTTTAATTCTCATTTGGATTCTCTTACTCTCTACTTCTAAATCCTTTAAAATCGATATCTATGGTTCTTGGAAACAAACATCATCGTAACACAATTTTAGCTAAAAATATTAAAATTGTAATCGAGGGAAAAGAAATAGGCTTTACAGATGAAGCCAGGAATCTAGGCATCACCTTTGATGGTTATTTACGTTTTGAAAAACACGTTAATAATGTGGCCAGAAATTGTTTTTATCGTTTAAGAGTCTTGTATAAAATTCGTCATCTCCTTTGCATTAAAACTCGTATTCACTTATCCGAATCCTTAATTCTCTCAAAATTAAATTACGGCGATGTTGTTGAGGGACCTCGTCTTCTTTCTAGGACACGCCGAATAATTCAACGTGTGCAAAATGCTTGCTATCGATTCTGTTTCGACGTTCCAGCTCGTAGTCATATCTCTCCACATCTTTATAAATCGTCCATGCTTAACATGGAATCGCGCAGGCAATTACACTTAGCTTCTCTTTTATTCGGAATCTTAAAATATAAGACACCAGCATATCTATATTCTAAAATAAAGTTTTCTCCTCACCAAGACAGATTAAACGCAAGAAGTGCGCGTACCTATTTCTCCTACTATAAGCATAAAACTGTATCATTTACCGGCAGTTTTCGACATCAGGCCACCAAGTGTTGGAATAATATACCTCCGCCTGTAAGGCAATGTCACTCTGTTTTCAGCTTTAAAAAATATTTTAAACAATTCTTATTAGAAAATCAAAACAAAACAAAAACATTTGATAGTGGCTTATAATTCAAATCTATAGTTAGTAGTAGCAGTAGCACTGTTGACTATGTCATTAGCAACATATTTATTCACATGAGTCTATTGCAATTACAAGTACAATTATAAAGATCTATGGTTACCAATAAGAGCAACATATCTCCTTCGCGATCGCGCCGTGGCCGGTAGCTGAAAATCAGTGTTCCACCTCCAGCAGGTGAATAATCCACTGAGCTACAGCCTTTTGTACCATTGTAGCACACACGCACACACGCACACACGCGCAGGCACACTCTCATGTCCATACTATTCTGTGTGTTGATGTAGTTCATGCTGTTGATAACAAAATTTCTTGTTTGTATATGTGTGTGTTACATTTTATGGCTACAATAAATAATTTATCTATCTATCTATCTATCTTAAATCTGCTTAAATCTGCCACCAGACACCCTGTATATGTATAAGTTAGGTTAGTAAACCACAAAAACAATAGCAGTCACATCGCAGTAAGCGACACACTCGCAGTTTACAAGGATGCAATGTTTTATGAAAAGTACATAACGAGTCGGCGACTCACTGCAGCAGTTCAACAGCTTGCATAGCATGAAAACTGGAGAGTTGAAAGCAAGCACAGATCTCACAGTACAGTGGGGTGATCGCATATCTACAAATTTTAGTAGAAATTCTAATATTAAGAGTGAGAGTCGGTCAATTTTATTAGTAAACAAGAACATCAAGTCCTACCCATCTGTGAGGTTATCTACAGAAATTATCTTGAAATAGTTAGGTCTGCCAGCAACGGAAATCTTCTATTCTATTCTTTTACTAGTCAAGTTCTTAATATTTACTAATAAGAACTCCAGTAACGTCAAAGATTTTTTGCAACGTTATCTACAAAGGCAAAAACAAAATTGTAAAAGGTAACACCTTAAGCTTTTCCTATTTCCCGTTTATGCATGATGTCGTTTTTATTTTATATTGACACGTGGGAGGGGCGGCGGGGGGGGGGGGGGGTATAAGCGATCCCGCACATCAACTCATGGAACTCAAGCCAACCTCACCTGCTCGTGGCGCAGCCTGCTAATTAACAAACGAGGTTCTGGCCCCCTCCAACCCGCTTTGGGACAGCGCGTTGGGAAATGGCCCAAATGCACTTTTACGGAGCGCTACATACGACAGCTGCTAGTGCCCAGCGGTACCGGAGGCCATGCTGACTGTATGTGGAGGTCTTTGGAGTAGGCCTATATTCAGCAGTGGATGTCTATCGGCTGACGACGATGATGATTGACACGTGACAACATTTCTTGCGAAGCCGACGTGACAGCTACACCACTAAGTATCAATAAGCTGTCGCAGTAACGCACGACACTGCTTCCGCCTGTTTACGCAATGCTTTTCAATCACACCAACAATCAAGATCAATAACTCTTTTCTTTTTCCAAAACAACTGCATTTTTAGACAATATTTTTTTTATTTGTGAGCGATTGATGATGATGATGATTATGATGAGCCGGCGTCTGTCCTGACGCAGCCGCGCGGCGCCTCGCTGCGTCCGGTGCGGTCGCGTGCCTCCGCCCCGCGGCGTGGGGGGGATTATATTTACGTAAAGAAGAAGAATGTCCGCCCGCCCTGCGGCCCGTTGACATCGCGTGCCCAGAGCGGGCCGGACAGGACCCGGAGCCGGACCCGCACCGGAGCTGTCCGCTTCCTGCGAATTCCTGCAGCGAGTCGCGCGGAAAGTTCTCGTGAAACTATTTCCTATCGAACCTTAATCAACATTATGTATGCATCGTCACAACGCCGCCGGCCTGCGCCCGCGCCGCCGCCGCTTTATTATTAATGAATTAAGCGACGCGACTCGCGGAACGCTCACCTGGTGGTGAACGGTAACAAGTGATACGCCCGCCTATAACAAAGTGTAATTTGTTACGACGGTATACAATGTATCACATTGCGATCGACGTCTTAAGACATAGGATCTTGTCTCGTTACTGGAGTAATTACTAGCTACAGTGCCATTCAATCCGGATCACAGTAATATTCGCACAGTATTGTTTGTCGGCTGCAATAGAAGATGTCGTGGTTCTCACCTAATCAGTTTCCGGCAACAGAGACCTACCATCAGTGCACAACGAGAGCGGACAGTCTGCATACATATAGGCACGAGCGCCGTCGCTGTGGCGGCTGCGGCACCGTCGCCTCAACGGCTTCGTCTCCAAGCGGCATCAGCCCTCGTGATCCCGTTCGGCGGCTCCCTTGCGTCCTATGACGTCTGCACAGAAGACGACACTGCTCATGCACTTTTCTTCATCTGTGCAGCTGCTACAGCTACTGGCCGAGAGAGGTCGCGTCCGATCTTGTTAACCAGGATTAGTCGCACGGAGCAACATACCAGGCATTCTATGAGCATATGCTCCGCAACATGTTGGTCACCACCACAGTGATGGCGTAGCGCCATCGGATCGCGTGTGATCCTGTTTATATACTGACTAAAATATTTATGTTCGGTGAGTACCTGAGTATACCTGACGGTGCGCCATCCTCCCGATCGCAGTCAGTGGTGAGGAAGAGAGGCGGATAGGCATCGGTTCCCGGCGGCTGCGGCGGTACACGCGCCGCGGCTGAGGTCACAGCAGACAGCGCGCGAATACTCTCTTAGGTGTCGCCAGCACAATTTAGTTAGGCGTTATATAGTACACTCGAGGGGCTTGACAGCGACCCATGGGGACGCCCGTACAAAATGGTACTGGGTAAGCTCCGACCGTGGGTTCCTCCCTTGACGGAGACGTTGGATCCTTTGTTTGTGGAGAGAGTGGTTGATACACTTTTTCCGTCCGAGAGCAGTCGCAGCGGGTGGTGACACAAGGTGGTATAGCAGTAGCAGTTAGCATTGATGTTACCAATGCTTTTAACTCCTTGCCGTGGAAGATAATTAGAGAAGCTTTGGCGTACCATCGCGTGGCCTCCTACCTACAACGCATTATCAAAGCTTACTTGCAGGATAGGTGCATCCAGTACGTAGTTCGGGACGCCACAGTTTATAAAAGGGAGGTGAACTGCGGAGTACCTCAAGGCTCTGTGTTGGGCCCACTATTGTGAAACTTGGCATATGATTCGGTCCTTAGAGTCCATCTTCCCGCTGATGTGAGTGTTGTATGCTATGCAGATGATACCCTAGTGATGGCCGGCGGGGACAACTTTGAGAGCACTATTCAGCAAGCCGAACTTGGAGTGGCATGTGTTGTGAATAAAATGCAGGAGTTGGGTCTTTGGATAGCGCCAAATAAGACCGAGGCGCTATGGTTCCATAAGCTACCTACAATAAGGGAACCACCAAGCTTCTCGGTTCGTGTAGGTGACGTATTTGTCCGGGTGGGATCAGTGATGAAATATCTTGGTCTCACCTTAGACAGTCGATGGAAGTTCGAGGAGCACCTCAACCGCCTGGTCCCCAGGATTGAGAACATAGTGGTTGCTCTGCATAAACTGCTGCCTAATCTCGGAGGCCCTCGCGAAGGAGTCCACCGCCTCTATGCGGGCGTCGTGCGATCAATGGGTTTCTATGATGCTCCGATTTGGTCAGATCGGTTGACGGGCAGCCGACGTTGCCGGGCTAAAGTTATCGAACGAATACGAATAAGTATCGAACGATATCTTTTGAAGCGGCCACTATCCTGGGCTGATTCCCTCCTCTGGACATTCTGGCGGAAATGGACGCACGGATTTATACGCGTCTGCGTTTTCGTCGAGAAGGAGCCGAACCCCTGGATACGGTGGAAGTGTACAGGCATGAGCGCCGCCGCGCTTTTGAAGTATGGAGACAGAGCCTTGCAGAGCTGCAGAACTCACGGCGGCGTATAGTAAGCGCTTTTCTGCCGAACCTCGAAGCCTGGCTTAGATCGGGCGGAGTGGAGTATGTCACCTTCAGGCTGACTCAGGTACTCACAGGACACGGGTGTTTTGGTGAGTACCTGAATAGGGTTGGACGTGAACCAATCACGCAATGCCACCATTGTGGTGGAGAGCTCGATTCCGCTCAGCATACGCTCGCAGAATGCCCTACGTGGGAGTCCGAACGGCAAACTCTGATCCACAAGATCGGGCATGACCTTTCTTTGCCAGTAGCGATAATAACTGCACTGGCAAAGACAAATGGGTGGATAGTGTTGGTTTCCTTATGTGAAACCGTCATGATCCAAAAGGAGTCCGCCGAGCGAAGTCCGTCCGTCCACAGACGAGGACATCGGGGCGATGGCAATGGACGCCCCAACCCGTCAGCCCTGTAGTCCCGGGCCATTAAGAATAGGACTAAGGTATTCCCTGCCTATCATACAAGGCGACTAAAAGGGTCCTTGGTTTCGTGGGCTTTGATGGTGGGGGCCCTCAAAGCTTAATAAGCGAGCCTTAGGAGGACGGCAAATATATTGTGGCTTGTATTTACTGTAGCAAAGCGTGAGGTCAAGGAGGGCTTTGCCCTTCCGTGGGATGTTTTAGCGAGAGTGCAGGGGGGCACTGGTGCGTCCCATAGGAGAACCCGGAGCTCCTCCTAATGCACTTAAGGAGACCACCCAGGGGGTTTTAGTGAGTGGAAAGAAGCCCCACATAACCTTGTCTTTCCCCCAGAAGCAAGGTATCTTTTGAGAAGATTTACTCGCGAAAAAAAAAAAGAAAGTGTTATAGTACGGGTAGGGGTGCAGGTTCGGGTAGGGGTGCAGATACAGTTATTACCGCACAAATGTATGCACCGGATACGGAACCACCCGTAGGAACAACAGCGGCGAGAGGTGTACTCACGGAAATGTATAATTTCTTTTGTGGCTTTTTAATATGTACCACAAAAAAGTATCGCAACAAGTAGGTTGCGTTTTCCTCGTCTGCTGCTTGAAGGGTGAGCGCGAGTGGATTCGCTCCCACTTACCAGCAGAGCGATGAAACCAACTAAAGAGCGCCACGGGCACCGCGGCACCCCGGCACCTGCTCTGTGCGCCGGCACTGAACTGAGGAATGAGCTATACAGGAACCATTTAATCAGGATCAGGAAGGGTTTATGGTAAAATAGTATATATACTCAATATTTCACCTTCATCTTGTTGTAGGCGCCACGCATACGCATTATCCGGCGCTTGTTAGGATGTTAGGAAGACCGCTCTACGTTCAGCTCGTTCTGACGAGACCTATCGATTAATTGGCTTCCGCGTTCTTCAAACTGAAACAAGCGTCTGCTGATTGCGCACTGCTGTTTGACGCGACAGTAATCACTGCGGTGACTCTTCAGTAAAAAATCTGACTAGTATTACTGTATTCCCTCGCTTCTGAATCCGGTGTATCCCCGGTCCAAAGAAACCCGGTTTGTAATAAATCGAGCCGTGATAACCAAGTTTGTAGGACAGTTGTAACCGCTATACAACTCGGAGCCGCGGATTCGATCAGCATTAAGTTTAAAGCTTCCGGTGAAGACAACCGACACGTGGCAAAAACGGCAGCTCTCTTGGACAGTTCAAATGGCCTTATCTGTTCTTGTGAACGAAAGCCCCGAGTTCCAGTAGCGGGACCATTAAGTGCGCTGGTTACCATTATTATAATGGATCACATGTTTAGGATTAAAAATTTAAATTCTCTCCCACTCTCTCTTTAAAAAACAGATTGAAACCGACTCAGTTGCGTGGAAGCCCTACGTCACAGGCAGGCATACGGGCACGGAGACACTTGTATCCGACAGGACGGCCGACCTTCAGAAACAAAAGGGAAAGTTATCTGCTCCGCACCCCGCACCCCGAGCCACCCAGAGCCACCCCGCGCCACCTCGGACCTCCCCGCGCCACCCCGCGCCACCCCGCGACCGCGCAACGCTTAAACCCGAGCTTTCTGAACCCAACAATGCTTTCATCTAGATTTGTAAATTTTACTCTCGTTTCCATTTCCTTCTACCCCTAACGCACCGCCCATCCCGCTGCCCTCAGCTACCTTTACATTTTAACTTCTCTAGAACACCGCCAAAGAGTCATCTCGTACGCACCACAGCTTCAATGTATGATTGCGACTAAACTCCTGCTACGACTTCACGTATAACATCAAAGCTGCTTCATCCAGTCGGCTCGCAATATTCCGGATTGGTTAAACAACCGGACGCAGCCTCTGCGCCGGCAGTGCATCATCAAACAAGGGTCGTATAGGTGGACTCCAACATGTCTGATCAGGTAAAAACTATAAATTCGAACATTCACACACACAAAACCGATCTGAACCGAATCAAATCAAATACATCCGATCTTGTGGATAAGGCAGATTCTCGGTTCTTTTCATTTGGGGGAGAAATTATCGAAAAATGTTACAGCTCCTAACTGAAGCTAAGTTCTACGTGATGCAGAAAAGAGTAGAATAGAATGCACCTCATTGCACGCAAAATAAAGTAATGTAACAGCTACGAAGAGACATACTACAATGAGCACTAGGTAGAACTACTTGATCGAGTTCAGTGTTGATGCTCATTACGTGGGATACCCGACGTCACCTCCGCGGACGCCGTGGACTCGTTTGCGTGTACCCGGCCCGTAGGCATGTTTCGAACAGTGCACACTTCTCTCAGACTTTGCCAGTTAATTCAAGTTGCTCCTAACTCTTTTATCTCTCGCTCCAATTCACTCGCAAAGTTAAATTGGCTCGTTTGGCCCCGAAAGTGGAGCTCGTCTGGCCCCTCGCCGAGACAACAACTGATGAACGGGTTCATAAAAGCAACCCTCTGAAAAATATAAGAAATTATTTAATTTACTCGCAACTGACAATCCTATAATGGCTGAACCGAATTATTGTTACGCAAATGTCGCGAGCCGACTCAAACACTCGGGCAACCCTAACTACTAACACACACGCACACACATACACACACGCACGCATTACACACACACGTCACACAGTGCCCACGTTCTCACCAGGTCGTCGGTCCAGCTTGCGGGAGATCTCCAACACTAAATACCGAGACATAAAAATCTGATATTTCGTTCTCCAAGCGTGACGTACTGACACGTCCTAATGAAAGAGCCCGCGCCTGTTATATTTTGAGCAATTACAAAGGGAATTCCCCGACTAACAGTTTAATAAAAGCCAGCCCTCATCACACTGAGTAGAACAATGCGATTCGTTGTCATTCGATTAGATTGCTTGCGACCTGGCTGACGCCGCAGTGTGCAGCCACTCACGTGAACCGGTGAAGGCAGAACGACTGCAGGCGACTGCAGGCCACTGCAGGGCACAGACCACATGGACGAAAGGAAACCGTGGACTGGTCTCGGACACGTTGCCCATGCCGTTGACATGTCGCATCGCTATAAATATTTATTTACCCCATTACGACTACCCCTAGTGTCTGGCGATTTTACGGACAGCACAGGATCAATCGATGTGGAGATCTTTGAGGCTTATGTCTAGCAGCCGATGATAATGATGAAATATTAATGTATGCTTACCTGCGCAAAAGTTGGTAATAAAGTTTACAAAGTAAACAAACACAAACTGACCGCTGCGGGCCGCGGGACACGAGCGGTCGCGGGCCGCGGGACACGAGCGGTCGCGGGCCGCGGGACACGAGCGGTCGCGGGCCGCGGGACACGAGCGGTCGCGGGCCGCGGGACACGAGCGGTCGCGGGCCGCGGGACACGAGCGGTCGCGGGCCGCGGGACACGAGCGGTCGCGGGCCGCGGGACACGAGCGGTCGCGGGCCGCGGGACACGAGCGGTCGCGGGACGCAGGCGCGCTGCGTGCGGACGTGCCGGGTGCGCGTGCGGCGGTTGCAGCGCTCCTCCGTTTAATTTAATTTGCCACCATCCCCTCCCCAGTCACGTAGCCTCTTGCCGACGGCCGCAACACTCGCTTGCAATTAAATAAGACATGAAACGAGATTCGCCCGCGGCGCCGCGCCGGTGCCGCCGCGCTGATGCCGCCGCGCCGACCCCGCGTCAGCAGCGGGCGGGCCAGTTTCTTATTCTTTTTCCAACATGTCAATGAACGCTTTTCGTTTAAAAAAAGCATGGATAAATAATTTTTAATTCCGTCCCGGAAACATATTATTTATATTATTGTCTATTTATACATGTATTGCTTATGTTTTTGTATGTTTATGTATTATCTGTATAATATAGTTTTTATTATATCTGCCTCCAACACGTCTATGTCTCCTAGGTCTAACAAGCACAGAATGCCACCTAGGCATTAAGTTCACCCTGTGTATTAAAAATGGTGAAATAGATAATTAAAAAAAAAACAATAATGTATATGAGGTGGAGATATCCCCCAACCCGTAGGAGTAGGTGTTGCTAGAGGCGACGTCGCGGGGCGGTCGCGTCCTGCAGTGCACAAGGCACGCACGCCGTAGCACTCCGTAGCGCTACCTAGCAATCCGTAGCACTCCGTAGCACTCCGTAGCGCTGCGTAGCACACCGAGCGGCCGACATTTAATTATAAAGTAGATTAAACAGCGATAAGCAATTGCACACGTTGTAATTGACTTTTGAACCGCACTTGAATACAAAGTAATTACAGCGGCTTAACAATGTAATTCGGTGCAGCCGGCGCGAGCCGCACCCTCTCCCCGCCTCAACCCTCCACCCACTGTCACCCCGGGGCAGCGAGCACTCCATGCACAGCTTACGGTTAAGAAACAATGTCTAAACAATAAGCTCTTAATTGATATCGTACAGTTTCTCACACCGCAATCCATGTGACGCTTCGCACGCGCTCGCGCGGCTCTTTAATCTAATTTTCTATTAAAAACTAATGTTAAAGCCAGGAGATGTGTTTCGCGGTGCAGCTCGCGGGTGCACGCGGGGTGCACGCGGGGGATGCACGCGGGGCACGAAGCACCCTGCGCGGATATCTTAATCTTTTAGACACAATGTGTCTTTATTGACAAACCCGCAATAGTAGCAAGATGTTGACCTATTGAGTAGAAAGTGTGGCAAGACGACTTATGGTCTTGGGACATAAAATATTTTGTGCTCGTTCACTCATTCATTATGTGTCCGGTATTGCAGCTGTCCAAGCACTACGGTCCGCGCTCACCGCCACGGCAGAGGCGGCGAGGAAAGTAACAATTGAGTTACCCGACGAGAGGCACAACACTTAGTTAACTTGTTTTCATAATAATTCTATAAGTAGTGCCATTTAATATTAATATGAAGAGTTGATTCACTCAAATATTGTTAATGAAGGTCGTACAACGATTGCGCGTCGAGGCCGCGCGGCCGGTGCCGGCGGGCTGCGGCGCGCGCGCTGCGGCCGGCTGGGCTAGCGGGGTAACACGTTACTGTACAGTGTAACCGGAACCGAAGCTAGGAACAAATGTATGTATGTATGTATTTACGGCGTCTGGAAACGCAGCACCACGTGGCGGCGCGTCGGCCGGACCCCGCCGGCGGCGTGGGCGTCCTTTTCCTCCAATCATTGCCAGTGTAACGTAGAATGTGATTTATGCAACATACACACACGTTTACGTGTGCATTCTCAATATAAACCGGAGATTGCTTAATGAGAACTGTTTTAATGATTCTACACCACATTTGCGACATTGCAGTGTAGTTCAGCACAACTTCCCTCTTGACATCTTCTTTACACTTTGTAACACACATTTTAAGTTTTATAGTGATATGAAAACTCGCTCGACGAAACTCGTAACATTTCAGAGAAGCGAACCCGGGGCCGGCGTTTAGCGCAGCCCGCGACAAACATCGGGTGACGCCTGTAGTTGGATATAAATTAAACTAGTGTTTATGAAAAAATATTTATTACGTTCTTAGTTCCATCACAATCGCTTATTTACAAAAGTATACCAGGAATGCAATCGTCACAACAACCCGAGGTGCGCCGCACGCGCACGCGCACGCGCACGCTGCCCGCGCGCCGCCGGCGGACACCTCGCGCTAAACCACTATACTGTTACTGTGTGACGGAGTGATATGATAGAGAAGATCTTATAATTTTATGTTTATGGAGCTTTCACATTGAGGATGTTGTGTACTATTTCACTAATTTAACAAATTTATGTATGCAGAAAATATATATTACAAATTAAAGTATAAAATTTATGTAGATAAGAAAGCTAAAGCCGAGAACGAAGGTGCCGTGCTAATCGGCACCGAGCCGCGCCGAGCCGCGCCGAGCCGAGCCGAGCCGCGCCGAGCCGGCGGTGTGGTGCCCGCGCGGGGCTTGGCGCTCGCCGCGCGTCGGCCGCGACTCGGAGAAGATTTTTATTGATAGCGTTTGACCAAAAAAGCAAACTGCTTTTAGTTTCTCATAGTTAAGTTTGAAACGTAAGTATTTTAGAAGTCTACTGCTCGTGAGACCGCTCGACCTCGGCAATGTTCAGTAACTATTAAATAAATTAAATTAGTAAATAAATAGTACTTTTTAAAGGCCTGTTCAAAACAAAATAACTTTAAACATATTTATCACCAGCATAAGTAATTAGGCATCGAGTTAAATATATATGAGATCAAAATTCGGGTTTCAGTATATTACTATTTTTTTTTTTATATTATCATGCCTTTTTCCCCACTAAGAGTAAGCAGAGGTAAACAAACACCCACTTTTCGCCAGATGTGGTCAGATTATTGTGTTCATTGGGGCCACCACACGTACACACCACAAAGATGATGTCAGTGTGCGGGTTTCCTCGCGATGTTTCCTTCACTGTTTGTATCTCAATGTTGTAACTAAAGTTCACAAATGTACATAACTTAAATGTTGAGTCATTTGTATATGCCGAGATTCGAACCCGCGACCTTCGGAATGAAAGCCGCACGATCTAACCATTAGGCCAACGAGCTACTTTTCAGGGTTTCAGTATACGCAGCGAAACTATGAGATTGATTGCAAAAAAGTTGTGTTGATGTTGACAAGTTCGACAAAGTTTTTTAAGATCAGCCCCCAATCCCCCCAGACTAAAATAATTTCACTCGTGTAACATTTAGTTTAATGAAGTTAATGAATTGTACGCGAGTGCAGTCAGTTGCGTTCGTTGTCGCCTTATCACCGTCAATAGGAAATGTTTGTGCCACTTACACAAGTTGCCCAGACTTAATTATATAAAATTAGGAAAAATATCTAATTCATACAAAAATGTTCAAAAGTCCACAACACTTTAGTTACATAGAAGAAAACCACACAGTCACATTCACGCACGATATTTGGTTACGATTTGTAAGAAAGTACGAGGACCAGTTAGCCGATAAGTACAGAGAGACAGAGCTTTTACTAGCTGTTCAGGGGCGCAGCGAGCAGCACGGGCAGCGGCAGCGGCAGCAGCAGCGGCAGCAGCGCGAGTGGCGTGCCATGCGGGCAGGCGGCGAGCGCGGCGAGCGCAGCGCCGCTGGAGAGAGCGCTCGCGTGGCACTCCGCCTCGTCGGCGTCGGGCGCGAGCGCGAGCAGCGCGCGCGGCGGGCCGCCGGCTGCGCGCGCGCACTCGCTGCGCCGGGCGGCCTCGCGCGCGCCCCGCCCACCGCCGCCCACCTCCGCCGTCCAGCGCCGCAACCACGCGCCGACCCACGACGCGGAGCAGCCACACCGCAGCGGATTGCCCGACAGCACCAGCCCACCTACGCAACGTAACGACACCTCTTCCTCGTACCTCCCCTTTCCATGTCGACCGCGGGCTTACACTTAACCTCACATTATAATGTGAAGGGACAGGCAGGATGAGACTGAATATGGTGGAGCCCTGTCTCCAGGTACATTCTGGGTCACGCGTATAACGCAGGGACACTGCGGCGTCGCGAGCGGCGGTACATTTGTGAATTCCACAATAATTGAATCGAAATTTACCCGGACACCTCTGTGTTATGAGGCTGTTAAACCTTAAAAGAGATTTAATATCGATATGCAGGTACAAGAAATTCTCACCCGGCAGAAGCTTCGTAGCCAGGCGATTCCAACCCGTGAGATTCGGATACAAGGTGGAGGGCCCGAAGCTGATGAGGCGGTTGTCGCTGAGGTCGAGTGCGAGATGGGGCACGCGCGCCAGCGGGCTCGCTACGCCCGCCGGCAGCGCACTCACCCCCGTGCCGCGCACGCGCAGCGTCAGCGCGCGCTGCCCGCCGAGCGCGGAGAAGGCGCGCGCCGACACGCGCTGCAGCCCGGCGCCGCGCACCTCCAGCGCGCGCAGCTTGGGCGCGCGCATCCCGACCAGTTGCGAGTCGAGCGCCGCCTGTCGCACCGCGATCGTGAGCGATTCCAGGCTGGGCAGGGCCGCCGCGACGTCCGCCAGCGCCGCCTCCCCGCGTCCCACGCCCATCGGGGACTCCAGGGCGAGCGAGCGCAGCGATCTCAGGGTGCGAAATGCGCGCGGTTCCACCGCCTCCAAGCTCCGCAAGTTGTCTACGCGTAGATGTAACAGACTGTCGAGGCCGTCGAATGCGCCGTAGGTAATACGGACTATCGGGTTGTAAGACACGTCGAGGGTCGCGAGCAGTGGCAGCGCACCCCACATGGCCGGCCGCAGGGACGTGAGCCGGTTGCGCGCGAGGTCGAGTGCGCGCAAGCCCGCTAGGTGGCGCACGTCCGATTCTCCGTACGAAGCGATAAGATTGCTGCCAAGGTTGAGCTCTGTGAGGTTGGGCAACGGCATGTGCGGAATGGTGCGCAGCCCAGCGCCGGCCAGCGCGAGGCGCCGCAGCCGCGGCAGGTTATGAAAAAGTTCTTTGTAGTTGGTTTTGATAGAGTTGAAGGACAGGTCGAGGGACTGCAAGCGCGAGAGTCCGGAGAAAGTGTTGTCCGGGAGCACCGTGAGCGCATTGTGTGCGAGGCTCAGCTCGTGCAGGAACGCGGTGGCGTGGAACATAGCTGCGTCGAGGTACTCCAAGCGGTTGCGTGCCAGCCCCAACCGGCGCAACGTGAACCCCACCTGCGTCAACGCGCTGCTCGGGAATAGACTGAGCTGATTGCCGCCGAGTTCGAGGTTTTCCAAAAGCGTATTCTTGAAGCAGTCACGCGGGAGCGCGCGCAGCTCGTTGTCGTCAAGCCGAAGGTGACGTAATTTCCGTAAATTGTAAAATTGTTCTACAGACAGCTGACTCAATTTGTTCTGTGATAAGTCCAAGATCTGAAGGGAGACGAGGTCCGCAAAAGTTTTTCTCCTAATAGTACTAATGTTATTATCGTGCAAGTGAAGCGTCTCCAGCTTGGGCAAGTAGCCGAAACCGAAATTGTCAATATGGACGATCTTGTTGTGCGACAAGTACACCTGGCGGATGTGCAGCGCCAAGGAATCAAAGAATGACCTTGAAACGCTTTCGATGAGATTATGCGACAGATCTAAGACGTTGATGAAAGCCGGCGGCCCGTCGGAGAGCGACCGGATGGAGTTGTAACTTACGTTCACTGAGAAATTGTTCTCCTCGCTGGACACGTTGTGAAAGCATCTCGTCGTAAACTCCACTAAATTATTATTCTGTAAATCCAGCACTTCCAGTTTGGCCAAATCAATAAAAGCAACATCGGCGATTATTTCCAAAGCATTTCCGACTAAACTTAAATAAATCAAGCGAGCTAAATTGGAAAACGTTTTCTCGCTTATGTTGTGCATGCGGTTGTACGACAGGTCTATGCTATGCAGCTCGCTTAGCATGGAGAGGAAGCCCGAGTGTATCCTGCAGATGTAATTGTAAGACAAGCGCAACTCCTTTAGCTTGTAGGAAGTGTCTGCTGCGAGCATTCGACTGGGGAACTCTATGAGTTTGTTGAAGTCTAGATTGAGGTACTCCAAAGAAGCGAAGTACCCCATATCTCCGGATGAAATAAAGTGAATATTGTTATTATCTAAGCTAAGCCAAGTTAGGCGCTGAAAAGCCGGCCCTGCGGGAACTTCGCCGCTGAAGAGTGTCGATGATAGTTCTAGAACCTGGAGTGAAGTTAAGTTGGCAAATGCGCTGGCTTCCACGTAGTACAAGTCATTGAAACTGAGAATGAGTTCCTGAAGAGGAAGCGCAGCTGGGAAGGTGTCCGCCGGCAGCTGTGAAATGCGGTTTCCGCGGAGACTGAGCATGGTAAGTGCGCCCGACCATGAGCCGAACCAATCCGGGGCGACGTATGTGATGCGATTGTAGCCCAGGTCGAGGTGGCGAAGAGTCGCGGGCTCCAAAGTGAACAGCGCTGCGGGAAAGCCTTCCAAGTAGTTTCCGGCCAACGATAGGGAGTGCAGCCGGGACGGCAGCCAGTCCACGTCGCGCAGCCTGTTGTAGGCGAGCGAGAGCTGCCGCAAACGTGCCAGCTCCTGCATGCTGCGCGGGAGCGAGCTTATTTCGTTGTTGTCCAAATCCAACCGTTCCAAATCATGTCTGAGGCCGAGGATAGCGGCCTCAGACAGATGCGACAATTCGTTGTACGAGATGGAGAGTTTCTCTATACGTCCACATTCCGACACGAACGGAGGTATGGACGTGAAATCGTTCAGATCCAGAGCGAGCTGCTTCAACTGAAGTCCTTGTGGGAATTCAAAATCGTAGTTATCCGTGAGCTCGTTGTGACTCAAGTCAAGGGAGTCTATGCGGAAGCGGTCAGTGCGGCAGGAGCGATTCACTGCGTGCTCCACCGCTTGCGCGGTCGTCAACGCGTTGTTGCGCAGGTGCAAGTGCCGCAGGCGCACTAGCGGCGCCAGTGCGGCGCAGGGCACGCTACTCAGCAGGTTATCCGACAGCCTCAGCAACGCCAACGAGCTCGGCAGCGAACGTGCCTCTAGCTCACGTAACCTGTTTCCGTCTAGCTCTAACTGGGCCAACTGGCGCAAGGGCGTCAACGCGTCTGCTCTGAGAAAGCTTATCTGATTATTGCTTAAAGAGAGACTACTTAACGAATCTGTCAAAAAACCCCAGTCCGTCCGCGGATCCAAGTCTACGATCAGATTGCTGCAACGGAAAAAACAAACTTAATGTACATTTGACCAGTTCCAAACCATCGTGTGTTCATAGCAGACATTATTGTATAACATTGACTCACTTTTGTAAATTAAGCCAGTTTAGTACTTTCAGATCTTTGATAGCCTCTACCGGTACTTTTGAGAACTCGTTGTAACTTAAATCCAGCGAGGCCAGCGTGGATGTCATGGACCTGAAGGCGACACACAGTGAAACGATACGAATTATTAACGGAGGTTAAACAAATTGTTTGGGTGTGGGCGTGTAATGATACAGACGAGAGGGAGCCGAGTTCGAGGTGATGCAGACCGGAAGCAACGAGCACGAGGGTTCGTAAGCGGCGCGCGTCCAACGCGGCGTCCGGCAGTGTTGCCAGACGCGCGCGCGACACCGACACGTGGCGCACGCCGCGCTCTGCGCCGCGCGACCACCGCACCAGCACCGCCATGCAGCAGAGGAAACATAAATACACTTGCATAGAAATACTTTGAATAGTTGAAAGTGGGAAGAGAAGAAAACCTTCAATACAGTGTCGATGGAGTGACGATGTGCGATATAGTGACTGTACCTGTATCTGGAAACCTGTAGAATGGCACAGCATCGCAAGCGATGTGGTCGGCGTGGCAGAGGCAGAGGCCGTTGGCGGTGCAGGGTTTCGCTGGAGCGGGCGGGAGCACGGCTTGGTCGGGACCTGGAGCTGAGGCTGGAGCTGGGTCAGAGGCGGGAGCGAGCGCCGGGCCTGGTCCGGCCGCCAGTAGCAACGCGGCCGCCACCCTCCACGCACACATCACTTCGCCGCGACACGCCCTGTCAACATCAACAGTTACGATGCAAATAACTAAATTTTATTAACTAAATATTTTAATATAATTTCATTCCAGTCCACGCGGCGGATTATGTTAATTCTATCGGTATCCCAGCTCTAACAGAAGCGCCGCGTGGAGGCTACTGACGCCTACCTCTGCACAAATTACAGGTTTATCATCATGTGCTGCTCGCGTGTCTCTAACCACTGTAATATGTTCAGCGAGTAGTTCCGTTCGAACCCCCGCGGACTAAACGGTGTCATTACACGGGGTGGAAAAATAAATATGGAATTTGTTAGATTTTAAATAAATAAATAGGCCACAGTTAACGATAACTTGTTACCGTGATAGCTCTAGTAAATTCTAGAAATTTGAACATTCATGGATTGAAAGTAATGATTTATTGTGTGAGTGATTCAAGTTCAAATGTATTAGGGGGACCGGAAAGTAATGTCGTTTTCTTACGCTAAATACAAACACATACATTTTTAACGAGTCTTTATTTTTAATCAATGATGTATTCCCCATCATTGTCAATAACCTTTTGCCATCTAGTGAGTAAATTTTCAATCCCTGATCGATAAAAATTAATTGGTTTTTCGGCAAAATATCTAGAGATGGCATTTTGGATATCATCCAAATTTGCAAATGTTTTGCCACTTAAAAAGTGTTGCAGCGCTCGGAATAAGTGGAAATCCGATGGTGCAACATCGGGCGAATATGGTGGATGAGGCAGCACCTCCCACCCCAATTCATTAATTTTTTCTAGAGTTCGCCTTGCGCAGTGCGGTCTTGCATTGTCATGTTGGAGAATGACGCCTTTTCGGTTGACAATCGCTGGCCACTTTTCAATTAAAGATTGATTGACTCGCTGCAATTGTTCGCTGTAGAGGTCTGCAGTAACAGTTTCTCCAGGTTTCAGTAATTCAAAATGAACAATGCCGCGAATACTCCACCAAACACACAAAAGCGCTTTTTTGGGGTGTAAACCTGGCTTAGCAGTACTCCGAGGGATTTCATTTGGAGAGAGCCACTGCCTTTTGCGTTTTGGGTTATCATACAGGACCCATTTCTCATCTCCTGTGATCAAGCGATCAAAAAACGCTTCTGTGTTGTGTCGTTGAAGCAATAAGTTGCATGTGATTGATCGGTTAGCCTTATTCTGTTCGGACAGATTATGCGGGACCCAAACACCTGCTCTGCTTACTTTTCCAATCTGCTTCAAATGTTCTTGGATGGTCGACCAAGGTTTGTTGAGACTGTTTGACAATTCCTCGATCGTCTGACACGGATTTGCTTCCACTTCCGCCCTTAACACGTCGTTGTCTAACGCTGATGGTCTTCCTGATCGATACGAGTCGGAAAGATCAAAATTACCCGATTTGAACTTGGAAAACCACCTTTGGCATTTACGAATGTCCAGTGCATTTGGATAAACATCGCAAATGTTTTTGGTAGCAACTGTTGCGTTATTTCCCTTGCGAAACTCAAAGAGCATGCAATGCCGGATGTGTACCTCTTCTGGTATTTGGCTGGCCATTTTACCCAAAATTACAAAAAAAAATTGTAATTCAATTGTCTATAAGTAAAGAAATCACTATAACCTCACAATGTCTTTGGTACGCCTCTGAACAAAACAATGAGCTGACAAATGACAATCAAGTATTGGCATGCGCAGAAACGACATTACTTTCCGGTCCCCCTATTATAAAGGTGTCTGGCGGCAGATTTATATTTTAAAAAACGAATATCTCAATAAGTTATAAACAGTGCGGGGTGGTTTTGTGGTGTCATTAGAATCACCGATCGTGCGGATTTCTTAGTCACGAATTCGCAGTGGTGCAGTGGTGCAGTGGTCGGGTGAGCATCGCGCGTTCGCGTTCGCTATTGAAGCATATTTCAAGAGTAACGATTCTTACGTACTCGCTCCGACAGCCGACAGTTTTGTTCACATTTCAATATTCGACGGATAGGCGATGGGCCGAGTGTGAATTTAATTCGTTCGTGGGTGGAGAGGTTCCGCGCAACTGCTTCGGCTATGAACACACCACGGCCAGGACCTAGTCGATCGTCAAGGACCCCCGAAAACATTGAACTGGTTGAACGCAGTTTACGTGAAAATGCACGACTTTCGATACGGAAAAGGGCAGCTTCACTGGGACTTGCAAGAGCATGCGTGCATGAAATTTTGAAAAAAGATATGAAGTTTCATCCTTTTAAAATTCAAATAATTCAAGAATTGAAAAAAAATGACTTTGCGTCACGCAAATATTTTTGTGAAACCATGTCGGAGCGTTTTCGCACTGTGGATTCAATTTTTTGGAGCGACGAGGCTCATTTTCATTTAAACGGACACGTAAACAAGAACAACACACAAAATTGCCGTTACTGGGCTCTAAGAACTCGCAATCCTCGACTGAAGCACCAAAAACCATTACATTGCCCAAGGGTAACTGTTTGGTGCGCTTTATCCACGAATGGGATAATCGGACCATTTTTTTTTTAAAATGCACGGGGCCAAGCGACGAATGTCAATGGTGAGAATTATCGGCTCATGATTTCGAATTTCTTTTTGCCGAACCTGCGAGCTCATTCATCATTCTCATCACACACGTGGTTTCAACAGGATGCGGTACAGGTGCGACCGCACACACGGCTAGAGCTTCGATGGATTTGTTGCGAGAAAATCTCCCTCAAAAACTGATTAGTCGCTTTGGGGACATCCCGTGGCCACCGAGGTCAGCCGACCTAACTCCAATGGATTTTTTTTTGTGGGGCTACCTCAAAGAGAGAGTTTACGCCAACAATCCGCGAACTGTTGTGGACTTAAAAGAAAATATTCGGCGAGAAATCAGCGCAATTGAACCAAGTTTACTGCAGCGTGTGGCACGGAATACGAGGCTCCGTTTCGAACAGTGTGTGTGTTTGTGTGCAACAGGATGGAAGACATTTTATTTAAAAAATAAAATCCGCATTTGTACTCTATCTTTTAATACTTTTAGTAAAATAATATGTCAAACATATTATATTTTATGTAAATTTGAAAACATAAATCTGCCACCAGACACCCTGTACTATATATTTATATATTGTCACGCCTTTTTCCCAGTAGGGGTAGGCAGAGGTGAATGAACACCCACATTTCGCCAGATGTGGTCAGATTAGGTCCCGTGTAACAGGGGGCGAGCCTGTTGCCACTTTATTGGGACCACCACACACACAAAGATGATATCAGTGTGCGGGTTTCCTCACGATGTTTTCCTTCACCGTTCGTATCTCGCTTTTGTAACTAAAGTTCACAAATGTACATAACTTAAATATCAAGTCATTGGTAAATGCCGAGGTTTGAACCTGCGACCTTCAGGATGAAAGCCGCACACTCCAACCATTAGGCCAGCGAGCTTTTTTCCTTCAAATATATACCATCTTATAAATATTTACATAAGGGTATGCCAAAGCGAAAATTTTAAAGAAAAAATTGCTCACATTAAAAAAAACATAGAGGATAGCAAGATCAAAGAGATATTGAAATCATTGAATCCATTCCTGCACCCTTCTGATATTATACGAGTTGGAGGATGATTGGCGAAATCACAGGTAAAATTGTATGCAAAACAACCTGTTTTATTGCCAAAGAAAGAGCATCAGACCGGTTTAATAATTGCTGACAATCACTACAATAATTTGCATGGCGGTCCACGACTAATGTTGACGATTATTGGCACTAAATATAATATTATATAATTGAAGATAAATCACAAGTCGAGAATTATGTACGTAAGTGCGTAAAATGTCTTTGCTATTCAGCTAAATCCTCATCACAACTAATGGGGCAGCTACCAACAGCCAGATTATTGCCTAGCAAGCCGTTTCAGAGAAGTGGAGTTGATTATGCGGGACCTATTAATGTAAAAACAACAAAGGGACAGTCATCGTGCTATAAAGGGTTACATTTATCTTTTTATCTCTATGGCTAACAGAGCCGTTCATTTGGAAATAGTCGGTGACCTTTACACTGAAGGTTTAAGCCTCCTTTAGAGGTTTTGCTGCTCGTCCTTTCGTCTGCAGCGATTTATGGAACGACAAAGAAAACAATTTTTAGGTGCTTCTCGGAACTGCGAGCATTGTTCTTAGCAGAACACTCCAAGTTTTCTGTAGAAGTGGCGGAGAGCCTAGCAGCTAATGGAATAACGTGGCATTTTATTCCACCGCATTCTCCCATTTTCGGCGGTTTATGGGAAGCCAGACTACGATCTATTTATTAAACATTACTTGCAACATTTAATTGGGCTTCTAACGCTATCGTATGAAAAGCTCTAGGCGACTTTAACCCAGATAGAGGCATGTCTCAATTCCCGGCCGCTATCTAGGAATTGAACCTAAAGATGACTCCATCAAAGTTATTACCGCCAGGCAATTACTTGTTAGTAATCCGTTATTATAATCGTTGTTCCAGATTATAATTTTGAACAATTCAAAATTTAAAAATAGTCGTATAAAACTCCAGAGTCTGAAATCGGCGATGTTGTTTGATATAAGATAATGACTTACCTTTTTGTTGCTCTTTACTTGGAAGAGTGGTTGCCAAACATACTGGTAAGGAAATGAAAAAAAAAATATTTGTCACCACAAATCAAATGTAATTACAAACAAAATATTTAAGTTACGTACACCATCATCGTTAATAATATAGTTGTGTATCGCTTGTGCCTGTGAAAGGTAATAAACCTTGTAAAAAAGGAACCCGACAAATCGCTTCGTTCACATCTCTACGTCTTCGTGGGAATGGGAGAGCGAAATGAAGGTAACTGAACAAGAGTTGGACCGAGCTGTGAACCGCTTGAAGCAGCGGAACACGGCACCAGGACCCGACAGAATCCCCGGACGGGTATAGGTCTTTAGTCTGGCTGTTTTGGGGAACAAGTTGAGAGAGTTATTTTCTAATTGCCTTCGTAAATCCAAATTTCGTAAGCCCTGGAGGGAAGCCCGATTGGTCCTCTCAAAGAAAAACGGCAAGGACTCAGAATCTCCATCTGCATACCACCGCCCCATATGTCTATTGGACGAAGTCGGCAAGTTGTTCAAAAGGATTCTTGCTGCCCGTCTCAATCGGCATCTGTCGCGCGTCGGTCTCGATCTCGCCGAGGGCCAATTTGGCTTCCGACGCGAGCGTTCCATCGTAGACGCCATTTTACACGCCCGCTCTCAGTCTGAATAGGCGGTAGGCAAAGGTGTAGCGTTGGCGATAAGCTTGGACATCGTCAACGCCTTTAACTCTCTGCCATGGGACACGATTAAAGAGGCGCTAATCCATCATTAAGTGGCTCTCTACCTGCAAGACGTGATCGTGGACTACTTGCGTGACAGGTACATTAAGTACATGGATCAACAAGGAAATAGCACCCGGAAGAAGATTCTGCGAGGGGTTCTACAAGGATCGGTCCTCGGACCACTCTTGTTGAATCTGGCGTACGACGCAGTTTTGCGAGTTAGTCTCCTCGCAGAAGTAAATGTCGTCTGTTATGCAGACAACACTTTAGTGATTGCTAGTGGAGACAACTTCGAGAGAACCAAGGAGCTCGCCGAGCTTGGGGCAGAAGCCGTCGTCGCTAAAATACACTAGTTAGGATTACAAATAGCACCATACAAGACCGAGGCACTATGGTTCCACAAAATGCCGAGGTCTAGGGAACCACCTAACTGGTGTATGTCAGAGCGGTGGAAGTGATGCAGACGAAGTACTCAAGACGGCTCGACGTAAGGAACGGCGCAGAGCTTTTGCAACGTGGCAGGCTATGCTCTCGGAAGAGAGGAGTATGCGCGCAAACGCGTTGTAGGGGCGATCCTGCCGGTCTTCGATGCCTGGATGCAACACGACGCGGAGGAAGTCTCACCTACAAACTTACACAAATACTTACCGGGCACGGGTGTTTCCACGATTATCTGTGTAAGATTGGACGAGACGCGACGGTGAATTGCTTTCACTGTGGAGGAAGAGAGCAGGATTCCACATCGCACACGCTCGCGGTTTGCCCGGCGTGGGAACCGAAGTGGCAGATCCTGATAAGTCGGTGGCAGCCGTCGGCGATGCTGAAAGGAAACATTGCATAGAGGGCCGTAGCCTCCTTTTGTTAAACTGAAAAGGTACAAAAGGAGGCTGCCAAGCGGGATAGAAAGAGGACAAATCCCACTCGGAGACGAAACCGTCATGGCGCTACCGTGCGTCAACACGTCTCACCGTCTCATGGTGTTCCCCTACCATAAAGGGACCTTTGGGGTTGTTGGTGATCAGGATGGGGATTCTCATCGCCTTCTAAAAGACCCTGAGGAGGACAATGGCTGGACGTGGTCTCCGGTCATTGAAGTAGTTCTGAGGAGGCTGGTCGGGTCTACATAAAACAGACCCCGGGACGGGCTATCCCAGCATAGCGTTAGCGAGGCCGAACGTAAATATCGTAACCTCGCCAAACGCCGACGGTGACTAACGAGGGGTTTTATTGGGTAAAAATCTCCACATAACTCCAGAACATAACACAGACTTCCTCCCAGAAGGCAGAGTATATTTTCGAAGATTTCCCTTCGAAACAAAACAAAAACAAGATGCCTACCCTCAATATGAGGGCAATGAAGTCATTTCTATTACGCGGGCCCAATGCAGATTTGTAACTTCGTGTGTGAAGTTATAATAAATTCTAATTCATGTGCAGGTTTCCTCACCATGTGTTCCTTCACCGTTTGTATTTCGCTGTTGTAACTAAAGTTCATAAACGTACATAACTGAAATATTAAAGTCATCAGTACATGCCGAAATTCGAACCCAGCCCTAGTGGCTGCTTCCTCTGGACCTTCGGGTCCAAGAAACGGCCACTTTATTTGAGGTAA
Organism: Troides aeacus; assembly: GCA_033220335.2. Taxonomy (NCBI): domain Eukaryota; kingdom Metazoa; phylum Arthropoda; class Insecta; order Lepidoptera; family Papilionidae; genus Troides; species Troides aeacus. The sequence continues at coordinate 12,678,261 of CM067278.1, forward strand.
AGCGCGGCTACACCCGGGATATGCTGGGTGACTGGGAGCTGGAGTTCCAGTCAGCCACTTGAGGCTACCACACCCGTCTGTGCAGCTTGGTGAGGAGTTCTCCTGCCTGAGGGAGAGTGCAGAGGAGGTCCAACTTGCCACCTCGCCTTCCGATTCGGCCATTTACACTGACGGCAGCCACATCGACGACAAGGTGGGTGCGGCATTCAGCATCATGCGGAGCGCTGCAGAGGTTGCTACCAAGAAACTCAAGTTGGGCAACTTCTGCACCGTATACCAGGCAGAGCTGCTGGCTTTGGTGAAAGCAACGGGGTACGCGGCCAGCGGGTCGGCGTATTCGTGCGCCGTACTCAGTGACTCAAGGTCCGCCCTAGAAACAGTCGCTAAACCTGACGCCCTCCACCCCCTGGTGATAGCAGTAAAAGAGAATATAATGAAAGCGAGTGAGAAAGGGACGGACGTAAGGTTGTATTGGGTGAAGGGGCATGTGGGGATGGAGGGGAATGAAAGGGCGGACCAACTGGCCAAGGAAGCGGCCCTGAAGATTAAAAGAAGACCGGGGTTCGAGGATTGCCCCGTTTCCTTCATCAAGCATCAGCTAAGACTAAGGATGCTTGATGAATGGAACAGGAGGTACGTGCAAGGTACAACGGCTTCAACAGCGAGGAATTTCTTCCCCAACGTCACGTCGGCATACCGCGTGCTTTGTCGGCTCGAACTCGACACGGTTTTGGTCCAGTTGTTCACTGGGCACGGGGGATTCTCCGAGTACCATCATAGGTTCAAGCTCAAGGAGAGTCCCGCGTGCCTCTGTGACCCGGCGGTCGACCAGACCGTGGTGCACATCCTCACTTCCTGTCCCTTGTTTGAGAAGGAAAGAGCAGATTCGGAAATACAGATAGGAAAAAGGTTGGAAATGGTTTCTATTGCCTCTCTGATAAATGAAGACCAAAGTCGCCAAATGTTCTTAAGGTATTGCAAAAAGAAAAAAAAAGTGATTGAAGAAGTATTAAAAAAGAATTATAAATAGATAAATAAATAAATAAGCAATGCAAAAATGTAAATATGGAAATTCAAATAAATTTGATGTAAAGCATAAATAAATTAAAAAAAGAAGTAAATTAGGTATAAGGAAAAGGAAGAAGAAAAAGTTGATGACAAAAGGAATGATTTTTTCTTTCAGATAATGTAAAGGAATGATTTCAGATATGGACGAGGCGACGGTCGTCACTTAGCAAGAGGTATGAAAGAAAGAAATGGGATGGAGTATGATAGGAGAAATGAATTTGGAAGATAAGTTTCGGAATGATAGATAAGAAAAAATGAAAGCAGAGAGAGTCGGGAAAAAACTGTATATATTAAAGATTACATGTTAAGTGATTTGTGTAATAAAGGCTCTGACCCACAACATGCAGAGGGAACAATTAAAAAAAAAAAAGACGAACCGGCGACCTTCGGAATGAAGACCGCACGCTCTAACCATTAGGCTAGCGAAGTACTTTTTTAGCATTCGATCTTAAAGAGAATATGTCCTTTGTAGGCGGTATGTATCAGTTACTGCAACTTTCAACAACACTAGATGGCGCTGTCAGTTATGCGAACGTGCTGTGGTTTAGTTGCAAGCTTGTGTGTAGAAGTAATAAGTATTTTTTGAAATATAACTACGATTTGACGTGACTGGTTGTTTGATTTCATCGACGCTAATAAACTCAATTAGCTCATAGTTTAACGTTGAACTGAGCACGATAAAGTGCAGCCTGTGAAGAGTTTTAAGAAAAAGAGTTGCTAGAAACAGATGTAGTAGGGCTTAAGGCTACTCCAAGGGAAGACCAACAAAGAGTAAGGCTTCAAGTCAGTATAGACAATGTTCAAATCATAAATGTCGATACTTCAGGTTCTATTATGAGTAATACAACCACGTGCAGCACTGCACATAGGAAAAAAAAAGTAAAAGTTTCCAATCGGGCTTTCGGAGGAGGCATGGCACAGAAACTGCACAGCTACATGTCACAGACCAGTTAACCGACACCTCAGACAAGGCACTAAGCAGTATTACGGCGCTACTCCGCTACACACGCGTTTTCAGCTGCCTACATTCCGAACTATTGTTAAGTAAATTGGAAATTACGAGTTCACAGTTTTTTTGTTCTCAGTTATTTTTTGTTTAACGTGAGGATAATGCCTGTGCATACCCGTCCTCGCGGGGCAAGGACAGGTTATATCAGAATTGCACCGACTAAAACCTCCACAGTGTTCCATCTCCTCATCACACATCCGCGAACGGGTCCTGATTCTCGGTTAATGCCTATATGCATAGGTTTCGGATTTTTGTTACGGAACGGAAATTATTCGTTGTCACAAATAACAAAGATGGAAGCAAAGAATATTCTGCGCTAAAGCCGTAACAAAAAAAGTAGTACTCCAATGTACATTATGAAGCCTTATTCTATTTAGTATTTTCACTGCTGATTTAAATGAGTGTATAGAATACTGTAATTATCATTTATATACTGACGACACGTAACTATACTACTCATTCCTTAGAAATCTCAAATGTTAGCGCTGGGAACCAAAAGTCAAATAATAAACGTGTTGAAGCGTGGAAGAAAGCGTTGTAGTACTCGAGCACGTTAACTCTACACAAAATCCGGTTCTTATTGTATTATATTATATTATATTATATATGGGGAACAAAAATATACAGATCACATGAAAAATAACGTTAGTTAAACCATACATTGACAAAAAATTCTGATTTCTTCTAACCGATTATATTCTTGATGTAGATCGGGCTGCAAGCCACAGCGGCTCTTACAGCTCATCTGACACTGGGCTCGTGGACCCGGATCCACGGCCTGAGGTTTTAGAAACTAAAATGCGCTACGCGGGATGTAGCTATCTGGCGGATGATGCTGTATATTGTGTGTGTCTGGTTCTTGTTGTGCTTTATCTGGCGATTCTACTCGGTCGTCGAGGCCGGACGCGGGCCCGTTCCTCGACTACCTTCGCCTGCATCGGAAGCTCTAGGCGGCGAGGACTGCCCACGGTCGCAGGTGTACTTAGTGTACGTGGTGTGTGAGTAGCTGTGGCGCCGCGTTCTGAAGCGAGGGCGGCGTGATGCTGAGATTCGGAGCGTGTTGGTAGTGTCCGAAGTGTGTGTGGTGGTGACGTCGGTGCTGTCGGTGACTGAGGGTGTGTGTGGTTTGCGGGACCCCTTGGGATGTTGGAATAAACGCGTGCCGCGGTCTGCGCTTTTTCGTCCTGGGATTCGGAGGTAGCGCGTAGTTGGCCGCGCTGGCCACCAGAGGGTTGGGATGAGTTGCCGCCTTGGCGAAGTAGGTCACGGAGCACTCTCTAAAGTGCTCTTTGATCGTTGGGAGACTTCTAACCGAGTTACTAATACTGTCCCAATGTAATTATTGGTGCACAATCTTCGCACCCAGGTTAAACACCAAGACAGAAATATTAATACAAAGTGTACAAAACTCATCTATACGATTTTGCTGCACCATACCGCGGAGAGAATTCATAACTCTATACCTAAATAAGAAAAATACACTCGAACATGTCGGCGAGACAGGAATTATTATATGCGTTCACGGTTTAAAGACTGCTTTGGAATAAAATCCAGAATATTTATTTGATAAACTTTCCTGGGTAAAAGATGTAACCCAGAGAAATCTACGGTCAGCTGCCTCTAATTCCCTTGTAATCCCACCGCATAGCTCTGCACGATAACGGGACGCGTTTCAAGTGAATGCAGTAAAGATAAGGAACGACGTGCCACCTCTTTTAAGAAAAAAAATAGGTTATTTCCTTTAAAGTTAAATTATAAAAGCGCTCTTTCTAAAAGACAACTTGCTGCGGGAAACTCGACCCGCACTCGAGTCTGCCCGAGTATGCGGGAGAGTATTTGTTAGATTATATAACAACCCACTGAGTACGGACAATTAAATACACTCATACACACAACACACACAAAACACACACGCATACTCGCTCATACGCTAGAGAACCGATAACGTTAAAATAACTTAACGTTACTCATAAGGGGAAGCAAGGGGAGGCTGAAAAGCAGCGCTGATCTTAGTTGCTGTTCCAGTTAGCATTAGCTGAGCCGTTTCCTTTCGTCTTATGTCTTATCAATGGTCCATAAATAAACATTTATATAAAATGTATTCAAAGCTGTGTACACCTACAATAGGCATACATATTTAATACTGTAAACTATACCTGGAACGTAAGATAGTATTTTTTTTTATTAACGTGTGTAACAAAATGCTAACGGAACGCACACCCCGTCGCCAAATTGGGCCGGCGTCGGTGGTAGTGTCGGGCTCCAACCGACTAAAAAGCTTCACACGGTATTCCACTCCCATCCATGTGCTCGTGGGCTAGCAGGATAAAGTATTGCAGTTCCTCCGCGACCCCCCGAACGGCGCCCGAATGACCGGGCCCAACTCGGAGAGGGGTGTGAAGCACCCCTCCCGTTAAAAATTCCTATGTGGCGACGCGTCGGAATACGAGAGGCATCACCATGTGCATCCCAGGAACCCTCTCCAAGGGGGGCACCGGCCCGACGGCCCTTGTCGGTCGCGGCGCCAGGTTCCTGCCGAGGAGTCATTCGGCGGTCGTGCGCTCGGCCCCGCCTTGCGGACGTAAGATAGTATATAATATGTTATGCTGTTGGTGTATCAATAAATAAATAAATAAATATATTATAGTATTGTGAGGTAAGAAATGGTAATTTTTTTTATTTATTTATTATTTCATTGATTGCTCTGCTCCTCCGGCCAAGTGTCCCTTATGGTAATAAAGGTTTTACACATAATCTATCGATTTATTTTAATGAATTAAAGAGATAAACACGAGAACAAGAAATGACACCATTCTGTGTATTTCCCGGAAAATGTAAGATAGTTGCCAACGGGAACTTGACTGGAGAGGCACTAGCTGCGACGAGCCAACGCATCAATGCGAGGATCATTTTTTTCAAAACTTTTTAAAGACACTTTTATAATAAATATATAATTCTTCCATCCTTTCTTACAGATCTTCTTTACAATAAAAACTATACTGTATCTCTTCTGTTAATTGCTGGTGGGTAGTTTTGAAGTCTAACCATAATTGCTCGATATTCTTAAGCACACATACATACATACATACATATATATCACGCCTCGTTCCCAGTGGGGTAGGCAGAGACCACCTCTCTCCATCAAGCACACTATCAACATATTGTTCGTTATTCTGTATTTCGGCGACTTTTTAAAGTTTGAATATGCAATATTTCTTCTATTATAAATATCTTTCTGAGATAATTCATTGGACCTTCCATCATGAAAGATTAATTTACAACGAAACTATCATCAAAAACTAACTTTAACGAAAGTAGGTAGGTTTGAAGTTATTTACGAAATTACTATTACCTTCATTTAATACATACATAATACGTAAGGTAATCTTTTTTGTTCCAAACGTAAGTCTTAAATTTACTCGAAGTTAACAAATTAATAAGGTCCATAGAAATATATTTCATATCGTATTCATCACTTTCCAATTTGACATTTGAACAGAAGGCTTAATGACGTACACGCAAAATCATAAAATGTACTCACGAGATTATTTTTGCTCAGTCACTACACTTCCTGACGACGCCGGCTTTTACCGCCGCCTCTGCGCTCTGCTGCGCTTGATCCTAATTACGCTCCGTCATGTTAGTACAGCGAAATGAAACGATAGTTTCATTAAAAATACATTACTAAAAAAAACCAGCAATGAAACACAAAATCAAAAACAGCTGATGCTCGGATCACCGGACGGCCGCACGTGCGCACGCGCACACGCGGCCGCAGCGCGCTATCATATCTACAACAAACGCTCCGCGGCCTGTCACGTTCACCTATCATACATAAGTAAGCGTCGGATTGTAACGAAACGCTCCGCGCCCTGCCGCAGCGCGCTATCATATCTACAACAAACGCTCCGCGGCCTGTCACGTTCACCTATCATACATAAGTAAGCGTCGGATTGTAACGAAACGCTCCGCGCCCTGCCGCAGCGCGCTATCATATCTACAACAAACGCTCCGCGGCCTGTCACGTTCACCTATCATACATAAGTAAGCGTCGGATTGTAACGAAACGCTCCGCGCCCTGCCGCAGCGCGCTATCATATCTACAACAAACGCTCCGCGGCCTGTCACGTTCACCTATCATACATAAGTAAGCGTCGGATTGTAACGAAACGCTCCGCGCCCTGCCGCAGCGCGCTATCATATCTACAACAAACGCTCCGCGGCCTGTCACGTTCACCTATCATACATAAGTAAGCGTCGGATTGTAACGAAACGCTCCGCGCCCTGCCGCAGCGCGCTATCATATCTACAACAAACGCTCCGCGGCCTGTCACGTTCACCTATCATACATAAGTAAGCGTCGGATTGTAACGAAACGCTCCGCGCCCTGCCGCAGCGCGCTATTATATCTACAACAAACGCTCCGCGACCTGTCACGTTCACCTATCATACATAAGTAAGCGTCGGATTGTAACGAAACGCTCCGCGCCCTGCCGCAGCGCGCTATCATATCTACAACAAACGCTCCGCGGCCTGTCACGTTCACCTATCATACATAAGTAAGCGTCGGATTGTAACGAAACGCTCCGCGCCCTGCCGCAGCGCGCTATCATATCTACAACAAACGCTCCGCGACCTGTCACGTTCACCTATCATACATAAGTAAGCGTCGGATTGTAACGAAACGCTCCGCGCCCTGCCGCAGCGCGCTATCATATCTACAACAAACGCTCCGCGACCTGTCACGTTCACCTATCATACATAAGTAAGCGTCGGATTGTAACGAAACGCTCCGCGCCCTGCCGCAGCGCGCTATCATATCTACAACAAACGCTCCGCGGCCTGTCACGTCCACCTATCATACATAAGTAAGCGTCGGATTGTAACGAAACGCTCCGCGCCCTGCCGCAGCGCGCTATCATATCTACAACAAACGCTCCGCGACCTGTCACGTCCACCTATCATACATAAGTAAGCGTCGGATTGTAACGAAACGCTCCGCGCCCTGCCGCAGCGCGCTATCATATCTACAACAAACGCTCCGCGACCTGTCACGTTCACCTATCATACATAAGTAAGCGTCGGATTGTAACGAAACGCTCCGCGCCCTGCCGCAGCGCGCTATCATATCTACAACAAACGCTCCGCGACCTGTCACGTTCACCTATCATACATAAGTAAGCGTCGGATTGTAACGAAACGCTCCGCGCCCTGCCGCAGCGCACTATCATATCTACAACAAACGCTCCGCGGCCTGTCACGTTCACCTATCATACATAAGTAAGCGTCGGATTGTGACGAAACGCGCCGGGCGCTGCCGCCGCGCGCTATCATATCTACAACAAACGCTCCGCGGCCTGTCACGTTCACCTATCATACATAAGTAAGCGTCGGATCGTGACGAAACGCGCCGGGCGCTGCCGCCGCGCGCTATCATATCTACAACAAACGCTCCGCGGCCTGTCACGTTCACCTATCATACATAAGTAAGCGTCGGATTGTAACGAAACGCTCCGCGCCCTGCCGCAGCGCGCTATCATATCTACAACAAACGCTCCGCGGCCTGTCACGTTCACCTATCATACATAAGTAAGCGTCGGATTGTAACGAAACGCTCCGCGCCCTGCCGCAGCGCGCTATCATATCTACAACAAACGCTCCGCGACCTGTCACGTCCACCTATCATACATAAGTAAGCGTCGGATTGTAACGAAACGCTCCGCGCCCTGCCGCAGCGCGCTATCATATCTACAACAAACGCTCCGCGACCTGTCACGTTCACCTATCATACATAAGTAAGCGTCGGATTGTAACGAAACGCTCCGCGCCCTGCCGCAACGCGCTATCATATCTACAACAAACGCTCCGCGGCCTGTCACGTTCACCTATCATACATAAGTAAGCGTCGGATTGTAACGAAACGCTCCGCGCCCTGCCGCAGCGCGCTATCATATCTACAACAAACGCTCCGCGGCCTGTCACGTTCACCTATCATACATAAGTAAGCGTCGGATTGTAACGAAACGCTCCGCGCCCTGCCGCAGCGCGCTATCATATCTACAACAAACGCTCCGCGACCTGTCACGTCCACCTATCATACATAAGTAAGCGTCGGATTGTAACGAAACGCTCCGCGCCCTGCCGCAGCGCGCTATCATATCTACAACAAACGCTCCGCGACCTGTCACGTTCACCTATCATACATAAGTAAGCGTCGGATTGTAACGAAACGCTCCGCGCCCTGCCGCAGCGCACTATCATATCTACAACAAACGCTCCGCGGCCTGTCACGTTCACCTATCATACATAAGTAAGCGTCGGATTGTGACGAAACGCGCCGGGCGCTGCCGCCGCGCGCTATCATATCTACAACAAACGCTCCGCGGCCTGTCACGTTCACCTATCATACATAAGTAAGCGTCGGATCGTGACGAAACGCGCCGGGCGCTGCCGCCGCGCGCTATTATATCTACAACAAACGCTCCGCGGCCTGTCACGTTCACCTATCATACATAAGTAAGCGTCGGATTGTAACGAAACGCGCCGCGCCCTGCCGCAGCGCGCTATCATATCTACAACAAACGCTCCACGGCCTGTCACGTTCACCTATCATACATAAGTAAGCGTCGGATTGTAACGAAACGCTCCGCGCCCTGCCGCAGCGCGCTATCATATCTACAACAAACGCTCCGCGGCCTGTCACGTTCACCTATCATACATAAGTAAGCGTCGGATTGTAACGAAACGCTCCGCGCCCTGCCGCAGCGCGCTATCATATCTACAACAAACGCTCCGCGACCTGTCACGTTCACCTATCATACATAAGTAAGCGTCGGATTGTGACGAAACGCGCCGGGCGCTGCCGCCGCGCGCTATCATATCTACAACAAACGCTCCGCGGCCTGTCACGTTCACCTATCATACATAAGTAAGCGTCGGATTGTAACGAAACGCGCCGGGCGCTGCCGCAGCGCGCTATCATATCTACAACAAACGCTCCGCGGCCTGTCACGTTCACCTATCATACATAAGTAAGCGTCGGATTGTAACGAAACGCTCCGCGCCCTGCCGCAGCGCGCTATCATATCTACAACAAACGCTCCGCGACCTGTCACGTTCACCTATCATACATAAGTAAGCGTCGGATTGTAACGAAACGCTCCGCGCCCTGCCGCAGCGCGCTATCATATCTACAACAAACGCTCCGCGGCCTGTCACGTTCACCTATCATACATAAGTAAGCGTCGGATTGTAACGAAACGCTCCGCGCCCTGCCGCAGCGCGCTATCATATCTACAACAAACGCTCCGCGACCTGTCACGTTCACCTATCATACATAAGTAAGCGTCGGATTGTAACGAAACGCTCCGCGCCCTGCCGCAGCGCGCTATCATATCTACAACAAACGCTCCGCGGCCTGTCACGTTCACCTATCATATATTACATAAGTAAGCGTCGGATTGTAACGAAACGCTCCGCGCCCTGCCGCAGCGCGCTATCATATCTACAACAAACGCTCCGCGACCTGTCACGTTCACCTATCACACATAAGTAAGCGTCGGATTGTAACGAAACGCTCCGCGCCCTGCCGCAGCGTGCTATCATATCTACAACAAACGCTCCGCGGCCTGTCACGTTCACCTATCATACATAAGTAAGCGTCGGATTGTAACGAAACGCTCTGCGCCCTGCCGCAGCGCGCTATCATATCTACAACAAACGCTCCGCGGCCTGTCACGTTCACCTATCATACATAAGTAAGCGTCGGATTGTAACGAAACGCTCCGCGCCCTGCCGCAGCGCGCTATTATATCTACAACAAACGCTCCGCGGCCTGTCACGTTCACCTATCATACATAAGTAAGCGTCGGATTGTAACGAAACGCTCCGCGCCCTGCCGCAGCGCGCTATCATATCTACAACAAACGCTCCGCGGCCTGTCACGTTCACCTATCATACATAAGTAAGCGTCGGATTGTGACGAAACGCGCCGGGCGCTGCCGCCGCGCGCTATCATATCTACAACAAACGCTCCGCGGCCTGTCACGTTCACCTATCATACATAAGTAAGCGTCGGATTGTGACGAAACGCGCCGGGCGCTGCCGCCGCGCGCTATCATATCTACAACAAACGCTCCGCGGCCTGTCACGTTCACCTATCATACATAAGTAAGCGTCGGATTGTAACGAAACGCGCCGGGCGCTGCCGCAGCGCGCTATCATATCTACAACAAACGCTCCGCGGCCTGTCACGTTCACCTATCATACATAAGTAAGCATCGGATTGTAACGAAACGCGCCGCGCCCTGCCGCCGCGCGCTGTCATATCTACAACAAACGCTCCGCGGCCTGTCACGTTCACCTATCATACATAAGTAAGCGTCGGATTGTAAAGAAACGCGCCGCGCGCTGCCGCCGCGCGCTGTCATATCTACAACAAACGCTCCGCGGCCTGTCACGTTCACCTATCATACATAAGTAAGCGTCGGATTGTAACGAAACGCACCGCGCCCTGCCGCCGCGCGCTGTCATATCTACAACAAACGCTCCGCGGCCTGTCACGTTCACCTATCATACATAAGTAAGCGTCGGATTGTAAAGAAACGCGCCGCGCGCTGTCATATCTACAACAAACGCTCCGCGGCCTGTCACGTTCACCTATCATACATAAGTAAGCGTCGGATTGTAAAGAAACGCGCCGCGCGCTGCCGCCGCGCGCTGTCATATCTACAACAAACGCTCCGCGGCCTGTCACGTTCACCTATCATACATAAGTAAGCGTCGGACTGTAACGAAACGCGCCGCGCCCTGCCGCAGCACGCTATCATATCTACAACAAACGCTCCGCGGCCTGTCACGTTCACCTATCATACATAAGTAAGCGTAGGATTGTAAAGAAACGCGCCGCGCGCTGCCGCCGCGCGCTGTCATATCTACAACAAACGCTCCGCGGCCTGTCACGTTCACCTATCATACATAAGTAAGCGTCGGATTGTAACGAAACGCGCCGCGCCCTGCCGCCGCGCGCTGTCATATCTACAACAAACGCTCCGCGGCCTGTCACGTTCACCTATCATACATAAGTAAGCGTCGGATTGTAACGAAACGCTCCGCGCCCTGCCGCAGCGCACTATCATATCTACAACAAACGCTCCGCGGCCTGTCACGTTCACCTATCATACATAAGTAAGCGTCGGATTGTGACGAAACGCGCCGGGCGCTGCCGCCGCGCGCTATCATATCTACAACAAACGCTCCGCGGCCTGTCACGTTCACCTATCATACATAAGTAAGCGTCGGATCGTGACGAAACGCGCCGGGCGCTGCCGCCGCGCGCTATTATATCTACAACAAACGCTCCGCGGCCTGTCACGTTCACCTATCATACATAAGTAAGCGTCGGATTGTAACGAAACGCGCCGCGCCCTGCCGCAGCGCGCTATCATATCTACAACAAACGCTCCACGGCCTGTCACGTTCACCTATCATACATAAGTAAGCGTCGGATTGTAACGAAACGCTCCGCGCCCTGCCGCAGCGCGCTATCATATCTACAACAAACGCTCCGCGGCCTGTCACGTTCACCTATCATACATAAGTAAGCGTCGGATTGTAACGAAACGCTCCGCGCCCTGCCGCAGCGCGCTATCATATCTACAACAAACGCTCCGCGACCTGTCACGTTCACCTATCATACATAAGTAAGCGTCGGATTGTGACGAAACGCGCCGGGCGCTGCCGCCGCGCGCTATCATATCTACAACAAACGCTCCGCGGCCTGTCACGTTCACCTATCATACATAAGTAAGCGTCGGATTGTAACGAAACGCGCCGGGCGCTGCCGCAGCGCGCTATCATATCTACAACAAACGCTCCGCGGCCTGTCACGTTCACCTATCATACATAAGTAAGCGTCGGATTGTAACGAAACGCTCCGCGCCCTGCCGCAGCGCGCTATCATATCTACAACAAACGCTCCGCGACCTGTCACGTTCACCTATCATACATAAGTAAGCGTCGGATTGTAACGAAACGCTCCGCGCCCTGCCGCAGCGCGCTATCATATCTACAACAAACGCTCCGCGGCCTGTCACGTTCACCTATCATACATAAGTAAGCGTCGGATTGTAACGAAACGCTCCGCGCCCTGCCGCAGCGCGCTATCATATCTACAACAAACGCTCCGCGACCTGTCACGTTCACCTATCATACATAAGTAAGCGTCGGATTGTAACGAAACGCTCCGCGCCCTGCCGCAGCGCGCTATCATATCTACAACAAACGCTCCGCGGCCTGTCACGTTCACCTATCATATATTACATAAGTAAGCGTCGGATTGTAACGAAACGCTCCGCGCCCTGCCGCAGCGCGCTATCATATCTACAACAAACGCTCCGCGACCTGTCACGTTCACCTATCACACATAAGTAAGCGTCGGATTGTAACGAAACGCTCCGCGCCCTGCCGCAGCGTGCTATCATATCTACAACAAACGCTCCGCGGCCTGTCACGTTCACCTATCATACATAAGTAAGCGTCGGATTGTAACGAAACGCTCTGCGCCCTGCCGCAGCGCGCTATCATATCTACAACAAACGCTCCGCGGCCTGTCACGTTCACCTATCATACATAAGTAAGCGTCGGATTGTAACGAAACGCTCCGCGCCCTGCCGCAGCGCGCTATTATATCTACAACAAACGCTCCGCGGCCTGTCACGTTCACCTATCATACATAAGTAAGCGTCGGATTGTAACGAAACGCTCCGCGCCCTGCCGCAGCGCGCTATCATATCTACAACAAACGCTCCGCGGCCTGTCACGTTCACCTATCATACATAAATAAGCGTCGGATTGTGACGAAACGCGCCGGGCGCTGCCGCCGCGCGCTATCATATCTACAACAAACGCTCCGCGGCCTGTCACGTTCACCTATCATACATAAGTAAGCGTCGGATTGTGACGAAACGCGCCGGGCGCTGCCGCCGCGCGCTATCATATCTACAACAAACGCTCCGCGGCCTGTCACGTTCACCTATCATACATAAGTAAGCGTCGGATTGTAACGAAACGCGCCGGGCGCTGCCGCAGCGCGCTATCATATCTACAACAAACGCTCCGCGGCCTGTCACGTTCACCTATCATACATAAGTAAGCATCGGATTGTAACGAAACGCGCCGCGCCCTGCCGCCGCGCGCTGTCATATCTACAACAAACGCTCCGCGGCCTGTCACGTTCACCTATCATACATAAGTAAGCGTCGGATTGTAAAGAAACGCGCCGCGCGCTGCCGCCGCGCGCTGTCATATCTACAACAAACGCTCCGCGGCCTGTCACGTTCACCTATCATACATAAGTAAGCGTCGGATTGTAACGAAACGCACCGCGCCCTGCCGCCGCGCGCTGTCATATCTACAACAAACGCTCCGCGGCCTGTCACGTTCACCTATCATACATAAGTAAGCGTCGGATTGTAAAGAAACGCGCCGCGCGCTGTCATATCTACAACAAACGCTCCGCGGCCTGTCACGTTCACCTATCATACATAAGTAAGCGTCGGATTGTAAAGAAACGCGCCGCGCGCTGCCGCCGCGCGCTGTCATATCTACAACAAACGCTCCGCGGCCTGTCACGTTCACCTATCATACATAAGTAAGCGTCGGACTGTAACGAAACGCGCCGCGCCCTGCCGCAGCACGCTATCATATCTACAACAAACGCTCCGCGGCCTGTCACGTTCACCTATCATACATAAGTAAGCGTAGGATTGTAAAGAAACGCGCCGCGCGCTGCCGCCGCGCGCTGTCATATCTACAACAAACGCTCCGCGGCCTGTCACGTTCACCTATCATACATAAGTAAGCGTCGGATTGTAACGAAACGCGCCGCGCCCTGCCGCCGCGCGCTGTCATATCTACAACAAACGCTCCGCGGCCTGTCACGTTCACCTATCATACATAAGTAAGCGTCGGATTGTAACGAAACGCGCCGCGCCCTGCCGCCGCGCGCTGTCATATCTACAACAAACGCTCCGCGGCCTGTCACGTTCACCTATCATACATAAGTAAGCGTCGGATTGTAAAGAAACGCGCCGCGCGCTGCCGCCGCGCGCTATCATATCTACAACAAACGCTCCGCGGCCTGTCACGTTCACCTATCATACATAAGTAAGCGTCGGATTGTAAAGAAACGCGCCGCGCGCTGCCGCAGCGCGCTATCATATCTACAACAAACGCTCCGCGGCCTGTCACGTTCACCTATCATACATAAGTAAGCGTCGGATTGTAAAGAAACGCGCCGCGCGCTGCCGCAGCGCGCTATCATATCTACAACAAACGCTCCGCGGCCTGTCACGTTCACCTATCATACATAAGTAAGCGTCGGATTGTGACGAAACGCGCCGCGCGCTGCCGCCGCGCGCTATCATATCTACAACAAACGCTCCGCGGCCTGTCACGTTCACCTATCATACATAAGTAAGCGTAGGATTGTAAAGAAACGCGCCGCGCGCTGCCGCCGCGCGCTGTCATATCTACAACAAACGCTCCGCGGCCTGTCACGTTCACCTATCATACATAAGTAAGCGTCGGATTGTAACGAAACGCGCCGCGCCCTGCCGCCGCGCGCTGTCATATCTACAACAAACGCTCCGCGGCCTGTCACGTTCACCTATCATACATAAGTAAGCGTCGGATTGTAACGAAACGCGCCGCGCCCTGCCGCCGCGCGCTGTCATATCTACAACAAACGCTCCGCGGCCTGTCACGTTCACCTATCATACATAAGTAAGCGTCGGATTGTAAAGAAACGCGCCGCGCGCTGCCGCCGCGCGCTATCATATCTACAACAAACGCTCCGCGGCCTGTCACGTTCACCTATCATACATAAGTAAGCGTCGGATTGTAAAGAAACGCGCCGCGCGCTGCCGCAGCGCGCTATCATATCTACAACAAACGCTCCGCGGCCTGTCACGTTCACCTATCATACATAAGTAAGCGTCGGATTGTAACGAAAAGCGCCGCGCCCTGCCGCCGCGCGCTGTCATATCTACAACAAACGCTCCGCGGCCTGTCACGTTCACCTATCATACATAAGTAAGCGTCGGATTGTAACGAAACGCGCCGCGCCCTGCCGCCGCGCGCTGTCATATCTACAACAAACGCTCCGCGGCCTGTCACGTTCACCTATCATACATAAGTAAGCGTCGGATTGTAAAGAAACGCGCCGCGCGCTGCCGCAGCGCGCTATCATATCTACAACAAACGCTCCGCGGCCTGTCACGTTCACCTATCATACATAAGTAAGCGTCGGATTGTAACGAAACGCGCCGGGCGCTGTCGCAGCGCGCTATCATATCTACAACAAACGCTCCGCGGCCTGTCACGTTCACCTATCATACATAAGTAAGCGTCGGATTGTAACGAAACGCTCCGCGCCCTGCCGCAGCGCGCTATCATATCTACAACAAACGCTCCGCGGCCTGTCACGTTCACCTATCATACATAAGTAAGCGTCGGATTGTAACGAAACGCTCCGCGCCCTGCCGCAGCGCGCTATCATATCTACAACAAACGCTCCGCGACCTGTCACGTTCACCTATCACACATAAGTAAGCGTCGGATTGTAACGAAACGCTCCGCGCCCTGCCGCAGCGTGCTATCATATCTACAACAAACGCTCCGCGGCCTGTCACGTTCACCTATCATACATAAGTAAGCGTCGGATTGTAACGAAACGCTCCGCGCCCTGCCGCAGCGCGCTATCATATCTACAACAAACGCTCCGCGGCCTGTCACGTTCACCTATCATACATAAGTAAGCGTCGGATTGTAACGAAACGCTCCGCGCCCTGCCGCAGCGCGCTATTATATCTACAACAAACGCTCCGCGGCCTGTCACGTTCACCTATCATACATAAGTAAGCGTCGGATTGTAACGAAACGCTCCGCGCCCTGCCGCAGCGCGCTATCATATCTACAACAAACGCTCCGCGGCCTGTCACGTTCACCTATCATACATAAGTAAGCGTCGGATTGTGACGAAACGCGCCGGGCGCTGCCGCCGCGCGCTATCATATCTACAACAAACGCTCCGCGGCCTGTCACGTTCACCTATCATACATAAGTAAGCGTCGGATTGTGACGAAACGCGCCGGGCGCTGCCGCCGCGCGCTATCATATCTACAACAAACGCTCCGCGGCCTGTCACGTTCACCTATCATACATAAGTAAGCGTCGGATTGTAACGAAACGCGCCGGGCGCTGCCGCAGCGCGCTATCATATCTACAACAAACGCTCCGCGGCCTGTCACGTTCACCTATCATACATAAGTAAGCGTCGGATTGTAACGAAACGCGCCGCGCCCTGCCGCCGCGCGCTGTCATATCTACAACAAACGCTCCGCGGCCTGTCACGTTCACCTATCATACATAAGTAAGCGTCGGATTGTAAAAAAACGCGCCGCGCGCTGCCGCCGCGCGCTGTCATATCTACAACAAACGCTCCGCGGCCTGTCACGTTCACCTATCATACATAAGTAAGCGTCGGATTGTAACGAAACGCGCCGCGCCCTGCCGCCGCGCGCTGTCATATCTACAACAAACGCTCCGCGGCCTGTCACGTTCACCTATCATACATAAGTAAGCGTCGGATTGTAAAGAAACGCGCCGCGCGCTGTCATATCTACAACAAACGCTCCGCGGCCTGTCACGTTCACCTATCATACATAAGTAAGCGTCGGATTGTAAAGAAACGCGCCGCGCGCTGCCGCCGCGCGCTGTCATATCTACAACAAACGCTCCGCGGCCTGTCACGTTCACCTATCATACATAAGTAAGCGTCGGATTGTAACGAAAAGCGCCGCGCCCTGCCGCCGCGCGCTGTCATATCTACAACAAACGCTCCGCGGCCTGTCACGTTCACCTATCATACATAAGTAAGCGTCGGATTGTAACGAAACGCGCCGCGCCCTGCCGCCGCGCGCTATCATATCTACAACAAACGCTCCGCGGCCTGTCACGTTCACCTATCATACATAAGTAAGCGTCGGATTGTAACGAAACGCGCCGCGCCCTGCCGCCGCGCGCTGTCATATCTACAACAAACGCTCCGCGGCCTGTCACGTTCACCTATCATACATAAGTAAGCGTCGGATTGTAAAGAAACGCGCCGCGCGCTGCCGCCGCGCGCTGTCATATCTACAACAAACGCTCCGCGGCCTGTCACGTTCACCTATCATACATAAGTAAGCGTCGGACTGTAACGAAACGCGCCGCGCCCTGCCGCAGCACGCTATCATATCTACAACAAACGCTCCGCGGCCTGTCACGTTCACCTATCATACATAAGTAAGCGTCGGATTGTAAAGAAACGCGCCGCGCGCTGCCGCCGCGCGCTGTCATATCTACAACAAACGCTCCGCGGCCTGTCACGTTCACCTATCATACATAAGTAAGCGTCGGATTGTAACGAAACGCGCCGCGCCCTGCCGCCGCGCGCTGTCATATCTACAACAAACGCTCCGCGGCCTGTCACGTTCACCTATCATACATAAGTAAGCGTCGGATTGTAACGAAACGCGCCGCGCCCTGCCGCCGCGCGCTGTCATATCTACAACAAACGCTCCGCGGCCTGTCACGTTCACCTATCATACATAAGTAAGCGTCGGATTGTAAAGAAACGCGCCGCGCGCTGCCGCAGCGCGCTATCATATCTACAACAAACGCTCCGCGGCCTGTCACGTTCACCTATCATACATAAGTAAGCGTCGGATTGTAAAGAAACGCGCCGCGCGCTGCCGCAGCGCGCTATCATATCTACAACAAACGCTCCGCGGCCTGTCACGTTCACCTATCATACATAAGTAAGCGTCGGATTGTAAAGAAACGCGCCGCGCGCTGCCGCAGCGCGCTATCATATCTACAACAAACGCTCCGCGGCCTGTCACGTTCACCTATCATACATAAGTAAGCGTCGGATTGTAACGAAAAGCGCCGCGCCCTGCCGCCGCGCGCTGTCATATCTACAACAAACGCTCCGCGGCCTGTCACGTTCACCTATCATACATAAGTAAGCGTCGGATTGTAACGAAACGCGCCGCGCCCTGCCGCCGCGCGCTGTCATATCTACAACAAACGCTCCGCGGCCTGTCACGTTCACCTATCATACATAAGTAAGCGTCGGATTGTAAAGAAACGCGCCGCGCGCTGCCGCAGCGCGCTATCATATCTACAACAAACGCTCCGCGGCCTGTCACGTTCACCTATCATACATAAGTAAGCGTCGGATTGTAACGAAAAGCGCCGCGCCCTGCCGCCGCGCGCTGTCATATCTACAACAAACGCTCCGCGGCCTGTCACGTTCACCTATCATACATAAGTAAGCGTCGGATTGTAACGAAACGCGCCGCGCCCTGCCGCCGCGCGCTGTCATATCTACAACAAACGCTCCGCGGCCTGTCACGTTCACCTATCATACATAAGTAAGCGTCGGATTGTAACGAAACGCGCCGCGCCCTGCCGCCGCGCGCTGTCATATCTACAACAAACGCTCCGCGGCCTGTCACGTTCACCTATCATACATAAGTAAGCGTCGGATTGTAAAGAAACGCGCCGCGCGCTGCCGCAGCGCGCTATCATATCTACAACAAACGCTCCGCGGCCTGTCACGTTCACCTATCATACATAAGTAAGCGTCGGATTGTAACGAAAAGCGCCGCGCCCTGCCGCCGCGCGCTGTCATATCTACAACAAACGCTCCGCGGCCTGTCACGTTCACCTATCATACATAAGTAAGCGTCGGATTGTAACGAAACGCGCCGCGCCCTGCCGCCGCGCGCTGTCATATCTACAACAAACGCTCCGCGGCCTGTCACGTTCACCTATCATACATAAGTAAGCGTCGGATTGTAACGAAACGCTCCGCGCCCTGCCGCAGCGCGCTATTATATCTACAACAAACGCTCCGCGGCCTGTCACGTTCACCTATCATACATAAGTAAGCGTCGGATTGTAACGAAACGCTCCGCGCCCTGCCGCAGCGCGCTATCATATCTACAACAAACGCTCCGCGGCCTGTCACGTTCACCTATCATACATAAGTAAGCGTCGGATTGTGACGAAACGCGCCGGGCGCTGCCGCCGCGCGCTGTCATATCTACAACAAACGCTCCGCGGCCTGTCACGTTCACCTATCATACATAAGTAAGCGTCGGATTGTGACGAAACGCGCCGGACGCTGCCGCCGCGCGCTATCATATCTACAACAAACGCTCCGCGGCCTGTCACGTTCACCTATCATACATAAGTAAGCGTCGGATTGTAACGAAACGCGCCGGGCGCTGCCGCAGCGCGCTATCATATCTACAACAAACGCTCCGCGGCCTGTCACGTTCACCTATCATACATAAGTAAGCGTCGGATTGTAACGAAACGCGCCGCGCCCTGCCGCCGCGCGCTGTCATATCTACAACAAACGCTCCGCGGCCTGTCACGTTCACCTATCATACATAAGTAAGCGTCGGATTGTAAAGAAACGCGCCGCGCGCTGCCGCCGCGCGCTGTCATATCTACAACAAACGCTCCGCGGCCTGTCACGTTCACCTATCATACATAAGTAAGCGTCGGATTGTAACGAAACGCGCCGCGCCCTGCCGCCGCGCGCTGTCATATCTACAACAAACGCTCCGCGGCCTGTCACGTTCACCTATCATACATAAGTAAGCGTCGGATTGTAACGAAACGCGCCGCGCCCTGCCGCCGCGCGCTGTCATATCTACAACAAACGCTCCGCGGCCTGTCACGTTCACCTATCATACATAAGTAAGCGTCGGATTGTAAAGAAACGCGCCGCGCGCTGCCGCCGCGCGCTGTCATATCTACAACAAACGCTCCGCGGCCTGTCACGTTCACCTATCATACATAAGTAAGCGTCGGACTGTAACGAAACGCGCCGCGCCCTGCCGCAGCACGCTATCATATCTACAACAAACGCTCCGCGGCCTGTCACGTTCACCTATCATACATAAGTAAGCGTCGGATTGTAAAGAAACGCGCCGCGCGCTGCCGCCGCGCGCTGTCATATCTACAACAAACGCTCCGCGGCCTGTCACGTTCACCTATCATACATAAGTAAGCGTCGGATTGTAACGAAACGCGCCGCGCCCTGCCGCCGCGCGCTGTCATATCTACAACAAACGCTCCGCGGCCTGTCACGTTCACCTATCATACATAAGTAAGCGTCGGATTGTAACGAAACGCGCCGCGCCCTGCCGCCGCGCGCTGTCATATCTACAACAAACGCTCCGCGGCCTGTCACGTTCACCTATCATACATAAGTAAGCGTCGGATTGTAAAGAAACGCGCCGCGCGCTGCCGCAGCGCGCTATCATATCTACAACAAACGCTCCGCGGCCTGTCACGTTCACCTATCATACATAAGTAAGCGTCGGATTGTAAAGAAACGCGCCGCGCGCTGCCGCAGCGCGCTATCATATCTACAACAAACGCTCCGCGGCCTGTCACGTTCACCTATCATACATAAGTAAGCGTCGGATTGTAAAGAAACGCGCCGCGCGCTGCCGCAGCGCGCTATCATATCTACAACAAACGCTCCGCGGCCTGTCACGTTCACCTATCATACATAAGTAAGCGTCGGATTGTAACGAAAAGCGCCGCGCCCTGCCGCCGCGCGCTGTCATATCTACAACAAACGCTCCGCGGCCTGTCACGTTCACCTATCATACATAAGTAAGCGTCGGATTGTAACGAAACGCGCCGCGCCCTGCCGCCGCGCGCTGTCATATCTACAACAAACGCTCCGCGGCCTGTCACGTTCACCTATCATACATAAGTAAGCGTCGGATTGTAAAGAAACGCGCCGCGCGCTGCCGCAGCGCGCTATCATATCTACAACAAACGCTCCGCGGCCTGTCACGTTCACCTATCATACATAAGTAAGCGTCGGATTGTAACGAAAAGCGCCGCGCCCTGCCGCCGCGCGCTGTCATATCTACAACAAACGCTCCGCGGCCTGTCACGTTCACCTATCATACATAAGTAAGCGTCGGATTGTAACGAAACGCGCCGCGCCCTGCCGCCGCGCGCTGTCATATCTACAACAAACGCTCCGCGGCCTGTCACGTTCACCTATCATACATAAGTAAGCGTCGGATTGTAACGAAACGCGCCGCGCCCTGCCGCCGCGCGCTGTCATATCTACAACAAACGCTCCGCGGCCTGTCACGTTCACCTATCATACATAAGTAAGCGTCGGATTGTAAAGAAACGCGCCGCGCGCTGCCGCAGCGCGCTATCATATCTACAACAAACGCTCCGCGGCCTGTCACGTTCACCTATCATACATAAGTAAGCGTCGGATTGTAACGAAAAGCGCCGCGCCCTGCCGCCGCGCGCTGTCATATCTACAACAAACGCTCCGCGGCCTGTCACGTTCACCTATCATACATAAGTAAGCGTCGGATTGTAACGAAACGCGCCGCGCCCTGCCGCCGCGCGCTGTCATATCTACAACAAACGCTCCGCGGCCTGTCACGTTCACCTATCATACATAAGTAAGCGTCGGATTGTAACGAAACGCTCCGCGCCCTGCCGCAGCGCGCTATTATATCTACAACAAACGCTCCGCGGCCTGTCACGTTCACCTATCATACATAAGTAAGCGTCGGATTGTAACGAAACGCTCCGCGCCCTGCCGCAGCGCGCTATCATATCTACAACAAACGCTCCGCGGCCTGTCACGTTCACCTATCATACATAAGTAAGCGTCGGATTGTGACGAAACGCGCCGGGCGCTGCCGCCGCGCGCTGTCATATCTACAACAAACGCTCCGCGGCCTGTCACGTTCACCTATCATACATAAGTAAGCGTCGGATTGTGACGAAACGCGCCGGACGCTGCCGCCGCGCGCTATCATATCTACAACAAACGCTCCGCGGCCTGTCACGTTCACCTATCATACATAAGTAAGCGTCGGATTGTAACGAAACGCGCCGGGCGCTGCCGCAGCGCGCTATCATATCTACAACAAACGCTCCGCGGCCTGTCACGTTCACCTATCATACATAAGTAAGCGTCGGATTGTAACGAAACGCGCCGCGCCCTGCCGCCGCGCGCTGTCATATCTACAACAAACGCTCCGCGGCCTGTCACGTTCACCTATCATACATAAGTAAGCGTCGGATTGTAAAGAAACGCGCCGCGCGCTGCCGCCGCGCGCTGTCATATCTACAACAAACGCTCCGCGGCCTGTCACGTTCACCTATCATACATAAGTAAGCGTCGGATTGTAACGAAACGCGCCGCGCCCTGCCGCCGCGCGCTGTCATATCTACAACAAACGCTCCGCGGCCTGTCACGTTCACCTATCATACATAAGTAAGCGTCGGATTGTAACGAAACGCGCCGCGCCCTGCCGCCGCGCGCTGTCATATCTACAACAAACGCTCCGCGGCCTGTCACGTTCACCTATCATACATAAGTAAGCGTCGGATTGTAAAGAAACGCGCCGCGCGCTGCCGCCGCGCGCTGTCATATCTACAACAAACGCTCCGCGGCCTGTCACGTTCACCTATCATACATAAGTAAGCGTCGGACTGTAACGAAACGCGCCGCGCCCTGCCGCAGCACGCTATCATATCTACAACAAACGCTCCGCGGCCTGTCACGTTCACCTATCATACATAAGTAAGCGTCGGATTGTAAAGAAACGCGCCGCTCGCTGCCGCCCCGCGCTATCATATCTACAACAAACGCTCCGCGGCCTGTCACGTTCACCTATCATACATAAGTAAGCGTCGGATTGTAACGAAACGCGCCGCGCCCTGCCGCCGCGCGCTGTCATATCTACAACAAACGCTCCGCGGCCTGTCACGTTCACCTATCATACATAAGTAAGCGTCGGATTGTAAAGAAACGCGCCGCGCGCTGCCGCCGCGCGCTGTCATATCTACAACAAACGCTCCGCGGCCTGTCACGTTCACCTATCATACATAAGTAAGCGTCGGATTGTAAAGAAACGCGCCGCGCGCTGCCGCCGCGCGCTGTCATATCTACAACAAACGCTCCGCGGCCTGTCACGTTCACCTATCATACATAAGTAAGCGTCGGATTGTAACGAAACGCGCCGCGCCCTGCCGCCGCGCGCTGTCATATCTACAACAAACGCTCCGCGGCCTGTCACGTTCACCTATCATACATAAGTAAGCGTCGGATTGTAACGAAACGCGCCGCGCCCTGCCGCCGCGCGCTGTCATATCTACAACAAACGCTCCGCGGCCTGTCACGTTCACCTATCATACATAAGTAAGCGTCGGATTGTAAAGAAACGCGCCGCGCGCTGCCGCCGCGCGCTGTCATATCTACAACAAACGCTCCGCGGCCTGTCACGTTCACCTATCATACATAAGTAAGCGTCGGATTGTAACGAAACGCGCCGCGCCCTGCCGCCGCGCGCTGTCATATCTACAACAAACGCTCCGCGGCCTGTCACGTTCACCTATCATACATAAGTAAGCGTCGGATTGTAACGAAACGCGCCGCGCCCTGCCGCCGCGCGCTGTCATATCTACAACAAACGCTCCGCGGCCTGTCACGTTCACCTATCATACATAAGTAAGCGTCGGATTGTAAAGAAACGCGCCGCGCGCTGCCGCCGCGCGCTGTCATATCTACAACAAACGCTCCGCGGCCTGTCACGTTCACCTATCATACATAAGTAAGCGTCGGACTGTAACGAAACGCGCCGCGCCCTGCCGCAGCACGCTATCATATCTACAACAAACGCTCCGCGGCCTGTCACGTTCACCTATCATACATAAGTAAGCGTCGGATTGTAAAGAAACGCGCCGCTCGCTGCCGCCCCGCGCTATCATATCTACAACAAACGCTCCGCGGCCTGTCACGTTCACCTATCATACATAAGTAAGCGTCGGATTGTAACGAAACGCGCCGCGCCCTGCCGCCGCGCGCTGTCATATCTACAACAAACGCTCCGCGGCCTGTCACGTTCACCTATCATACATAAGTAAGCGTCGGATTGTAAAGAAACGCGCCGCGCGCTGCCGCCGCGCGCTGTCATATCTACAACAAACGCTCCGCGGCCTGTCACGTTCACCTATCATACATAAGTAAGCGTCGGATTGTAAAGAAACGCGCCGCGCGCTGCCGCCGCGCGCTGTCATATCTACAACAAACGCTCCGCGGCCTGTCACGTTCACCTATCATACATAAGTAAGCGTCGGATTGTAACGAAACGCGCCGCGCCCTGCCGCCGCGCGCTGTCATATCTACAACAAACGCTCCGCGGCCTGTCACGTTCACCTATCATACATAAGTAAGCGTCGGATTGTAACGAAACGCGCCGCGCCCTGCCGCCGCGCGCTGTCATATCTACAACAAACGCTCCGCGGCCTGTCACGTTCACCTATCATACATAAGTAAGCGTCGGATTGTAAAGAAACGCGCCGCGCGCTGCCGCCGCGCGCTATCATATCTACAACAAACGCTCCGCGGCCTGTCACGTTCACCTATCATACATAAGTAAGCGTCGGATTGTAAAGAAACGCGCCGCGCGCTGCCGCAGCGCGCTATCATATCTACAACAAACGCTCCGCGGCCTGTCACGTTCACCTATCATACATAAGTAAGCGTCGGATTGTAAAGAAACGCGCCGCGCGCTGCCGCAGCGCGCTATCATATCTACAACAAACGCTCCGCGGCCTGTCACGTTCACCTATCATACATAAGTAAGCGTCGGATTGTAACGAAAAGCGCCGCGCCCTGCCGCCGCGCGCTGTCATATCTACAACAAACGCTCCGCGGCCTGTCACGTTCACCTATCATACATAAGTAAGCGTCGGATTGTAACGAAACGCGCCGCGCCCTGCCGCCGCGCGCTATCATATCTACAACAAACGCTCCGCGGCCTGTCACGTTCACCTATCATACATAAGTAAGCGTCGGATTGTAACGAAACGCGCCGCGCCCTGCCGCCGCGCGCTGTCATATCTACAACAAACGCTCCGCGGCCTGTCACGTTCACCTATCATACATAAGTAAGCGTCGGATTGTAAAGAAACGCGCCGCGCGCTGCCGCCGCGCGCTGTCATATCTACAACAAACGCTCCGCGGCCTGTCACGTTCACCTATCATACATAAGTAAGCGTCGGATTGTAACGAAACGCGCCGCGCCCTGCCGCCGCGCGCTGTCATATCTACAACAAACGCTCCGCGGCCTGTCACGTTCACCTATCATACATAAGTAAGCGTCGGATTGTAAAGAAACGCGCCGCGCGCTGCCGCCGCGCGCTGTCATATCTACAACAAACGCTCCGCGGCCTGTCACGTTCACCTATCATACATAAGTAAGCGTCGGATTGTAACGAAACGCGCCGCGCCCTGCCGCCGCGCGCTGTCATATCTACAACAAACGCTCCGCGGCCTGTCACGTTCACCTATCATACATAAGTAAGCGTCGGATTGTAAAGAAACGCGCCGCGCGCTGTCATATCTACAACAAACGCTCCGCGGCCTGTCACGTTCACCTATCATACATAAGTAAGCGTCGGATTGTAAAGAAACGCGCCGCGCGCTGCCGCCGCGCGCTGTCATATCTACAACAAACGCTCCGCGGCCTGTCACGTTCACCTATCATACATAAGTAAGCGTCGGACTGTAACGAAACGCGCCGCGCCCTGCCGCAGCACGCTATCATATCTACAACAAACGCTCCGCGGCCTGTCACGTTCACCTATCATACATAAGTAAGCGTCGGATTGTAAAGAAACGCGCCGCTCGCTGCCGCCCCGCGCTATCATATCTACAACAAACGCTCCGCGGCCTGTCACGTTCACCTATCATACATAAGTAAGCGTCGGATTGTAACGAAACGCGCCGCGCCCTGCCGCCGCGCGCTGTCATATCTACAACAAACGCTCCGCGGCCTGTCACGTTCACCTATCATACATAAGTAAGCGTCGGATTGTAAAGAAACGCGCCGCGCGCTGCCGCCGCGCGCTGTCATATCTACAACAAACGCTCCGCGGCCTGTCACGTTCACCTATCATACATAAGTAAGCGTCGGATTGTAACGAAACGCGCCGCGCCCTGCCGCCGCGCGCTGTCATATCTACAACAAACGCTCCGCGGCCTGTCACGTTCACCTATCATACATAAGTAAGCGTCGGATTGTAACGAAACGCGCCGCGCGCTGCCGCCGCGCGCTGTCATATCTACAACAAACGCTCCGCGGCCTGTCACGTTCACCTATCATACATAAGTAAGCGTCGGATTGTAAAGAAACGCGCCGCGCGCTGCCGCCGCGCGCTGTCATATCTACAACAAACGCTCCGCGGCCTGTCACGTTCACCTATCATACATAAGTAAGCGTCGGATTGTAACGAAACGCGCCGCGCCCTGCCGCCGCGCGCTGTCATATCTACAACAAACGCTCCGCGGCCTGTCACGTTCACCTATCATACATAAGTAAGCGTCGGATTGTAACGAAACGCGCCGCGCCCTGCCGCCGCGCGCTGTCATATCTACAACAAACGCTCCGCGGCCTGTCACGTTCACCTATCATACATAAGTAAGCGTCGGATTGTAAAGAAACGCGCCGCGCGCTGCCGCCGCGCGCTATCATATCTACAACAAACGCTCCGCGGCCTGTCACGTTCACCTATCATACATAAGTAAGCGTCGGATTGTAAAGAAACGCGCCGCGCGCTGCCGCAGCGCGCTATCATATCTACAACAAACGCTCCGCGGCCTGTCACGTTCACCTATCATACATAAGTAAGCGTCGGATTGTAAAGAAACGCGCCGCGCGCTGCCGCAGCGCGCTATCATATCTACAACAAACGCTCCGCGGCCTGTCACGTTCACCTATCATACATAAGTAAGCGTTGGATTGTAACGAAACGCGCCGCGCCCTGCCGCCGCGCGCTGCCGCCGCGCCTTGTACTCGACACCAGCTGGCTGTGTTTCATTTTGTGTTAGATTGCTAGGTTTTTTTAGTAATGTAAATAATGCTAATAAAACGTTTTAAAAATATATTTTTTTTAAACAGGGTGGTCCTTTTTCCGTCTCATCATCAAAGGCGTCATTAGTACTATCATCTGTCTGTTCGTTTTTGGTGCGGTGTCCTAACCTAACACTCAGTATTTATCATTTCATTATACAATTACAATATTGCGACGTACACGTACGGGTATAATTCGTGCAGGATGTATTTAATTTCCTTGCTGTTTTGGAGTAAAGCACTTGGAGCAGATCGCGGGGTGGCGGGGAATCGTGGACGTGGCGGAGCCCGGGGCAGCCAAGTTTCTTCAACCCTACTTAGAGTGAGGAAATTATTCGTATTTCTTTAGTAAATCCCGACCTGCTCGTAAGCGTCAAAATTTAATTAAAGTTAATGAGCTCGTGAAAGCCTCCGAAAGGACGAGGCGGAGAGGACCGGCGAAGCTCCGGGTCGGTGCCAGGCGTCCCTCCTCAACCCAGGGCGTGTCCCTGGGTGATGCAAATGAACTACTCTCTTAATCGTGCCAGAGCCCATCATCACCTGACTAATAATGCTTTGATACTCTAAATGTTATGAAATCGTACATTAGCGGAGGCGGCGCGCGCAAGCCGGCAGCGACACCGGGGCATTGTATGTTTACACTCTGTGTTCGTTTTCTGCAGCGGTGGCGGCGGGAGTCGGCTCGAGCACACGACACGGCACGACACGGCACGGCACCGAGGCTTAGCTCTAATTTAACTTTAGTTATATTAATTTAAAAGGTGTCTTCTTGAACACCGTTTTTAGCTAAAAGAGAAATAATCTAAAGGAATGACGAAATTCCCGAGCCTCGGGTTTCTTAAAATAGTATTAATAATCAGCCGACCAAAAATCATCAATTAACTGAAATTACTGCAAAAAGAAAAACACGACGACCGTCAACGCTGCACAAAGAAGTCGACTACATTGATGTTTTAATGTAGGCGAACGCGGCGTGCGTTACGCGGCGTGCGTTACGCGGTGTGCGTTACGCGGTGTGCGTTACGCGGTGTGCGTTACGCGGTGTGCGTTACGCGGTGTGCGTTACGCGGCGGGCGTTACGCGGCGTGCGTTACGCGGTGTGCGTTACGCGGCGTGCGTTACGCGGTGTGCGTTACGCGGTGTGCGTTACGCGGCGGGCGTTACGCGGCGTGCGTTACGCGGTGTGCGTTACGCGGCGTGCGTTACGCGGTGTGCGTTACGCGGTGTGCGTTACGCGGCGGGCGTTACGCGGCGTGCGTTACGCGGTGTGCGTTACGCGGCGTGCGTTACGCGGTGTGCGTTACGCGGCGGGCGTTACGCGGCGTGCGTTACGCGGTGTGCGTTACGCGGCGTGCGTTACGCGGTGTGCGTTACGCGGTGTGCGTTACGCGGCGTGCGTTACGCGGTGTGCGTTACGCGGCGGGCGTTACGCGGCGTGCGTTACGCGGCGGGCGTTACGCGGCGTGCGTTACGCGGTGTGCGTTACGCGGTGTGCGTTACGCGGCGGGCGTTACGCGGCGTGCGTTACGCGGCGTGCGTTACGCGGCGTGCGTTACGCGGCGTGCGTTACGCGGCGGGCGTTACGCGGCGTGCGTTACGCGGTGTGCGTTACGCGGCGTGCGTTACGCGGTGTGCGTTACGCGGCGTGCGTTACGCGGCGTGCGTTACGCGGCGGGCGTTACGCGGCGTGCGTTACGCGGCGTGCGTTACGCGGCGGGCGTTACGCGGCGTGCGTTACGCGGCGTGCGTTACGCGGCGTGCGTTACGCGGCGTGCGTTACGCGGCGTGCGTTACGCGGCGTGAGGAACCCAGTGCACCCAGTATACCCTGTACAGTATTTACATTTGTAAAGTTATGAGGAAGAAGCTCTAATCTCTTAAAAAGTGAAACAAAAAATTTTGACCCTTACACAATTCCTTGCGGACATCTACTACCGATCCGCCGGGTAAGAGCGCCGACAAGCGCTTCGGGCGAGCTACGGGCCCGCTACAGGGGGTCGATGCAGCTACGGTGTAGCTACGGGGTAGCTACGTCCGCCGGCGCTGCCGAGCAGTGGTTTGCGTGTCCGCAAGGCCGCGCGCCGCGCGCCGCGCGCCGGACGCGCTCGTGTCGCGACGTAGTTTGCTTCGGAATGGTAATGGGGCGTAATTGCACGAATTAACCTAAAATGACGCCTGAATTACTTTAATTATTCAACTAGATACAATGGAATTTCAAAATTTAGACATGCTAAAACTGAATTTACATCCGTTTCATAACTGTTCCAATACTAACTTACGTAACTGCTTTTTCCATAAATGAAGCATAGAAAGGAGTGTTTAAACGTCGCTTTGCCTTAACGAGTGAAACCTATAAAAAGTTTGTCAACAATTAGCAGATCTGTCCGTGTTCTCAACACAAACTGTGATCACCGAGTGCTAGGATCGGGTATTTTAGACTGATGTTTGTTAATACAATATATCGTATATTTTTCTTTATTTTTATCATGAAACAAAAATACGAAAGCAATACACCCAGTGGGCAGACCCGAACGGTTTACTACGTTTCGTTTCGGGTAATAACAGTTCTCAAGAATTACTCTTTATACTGCTAATTCTATATAAAAGAGCTGGTGTTGTGAAATCAAACTAAATAATAAAGGAATAAACTTACCTTATCTCCAACAATGCGTAACGCACCGCGCGGGGCCGCGGGGTGCGCGCCCCCACGCCCCCGTGGCCCCCAGCAGTGTTCCACTGAACACAGTATACATAAATAATATGTAATATTAATAAAATATAACGAACAGCAAGAATTACATAGGAGTAAAGAGAAGTATTACACATACATAATATACTCGTGTATTTACATATGGTATATACACAATATATATTATATAATATAAAACAGATTTCCACTTATGTAGAAACTCATTGTCTCTGGAACCATAGCACGTGAAGAATTACATTTTGATAGGGATAATCGTTTTGCCGCGTGCGGGCGCGTATAGGTCGGCTAAGAATGGAAGATGGACTTTTTGAAATAGTTTCCCCGGCAGGTGCGGCGGGGCTGGTTGGCAGAGCCCTCTCGGCTTTCGCAAACTCTGAACGATGGATTCGGAATAGATCCGTTATCCAAAGCATGAAAATGTACGTTTTGTGCGAATGAGCATTAGGTTGCTGCACATCGTGCTCGGGTAGTGCTGCTTAGTCGATGTTTATACAAGCAGAGAGAATACAGTATTCAGTACTGAAAGCTGTGCTCCTAAAGCCATACAAATATTCCACGACTTCACTCCACTAGGACGCTGATGTGCCAAGTGTACGAAAACTTTTTATATTTAAAACGGTCTTTACATTGCACAAATCAATCGCATCGCTTGATAAACATTAAAAAGTGTTCGGGTTAAACGTCTTCTTACACCCTTGGTTAACTGACGGTCGCACGTGCCGGGGGTCCATCTGAATCCATATTCATAATCTCACTCATACAAACGTGAAATTCATGATAAATCAGCGAAAGAAGTAAGGCATGTAATATTTAAATGGCAAAGTTTGCAAACTTATGATACAAAAGAAGAACTTTTGAAAATCGGTATAGTGTGTATATTATATATGTCTTGTATGTATTTAAGTATTCCACAACACTTCAGACTTCAGCCTAGTGAGCCAACAGTTACTTCCAAATAAATTAAAAGTGATAAAGGAAGCTTCGTGTCCCGGGTTTCCTCGATACAGGCATTGCCTAGTGAGGAACCCAGAGGATAAAGTCAAGGGAAATAACATAGTTCGCAAACTAATTACAACTACACATATATAGTATTTATTTGTACTAACATTTGTAAATTGTGCCAAAATAGACAAATTTTTCAATTTCAATTTTCAGTATACGGGCGGCAAGGCGTTTTCAAAATCGTCTATTTCATAAAAAGCCATTAATTATAATTATAAATGACAATTACAAATGATTTCTTCAATTCAAGCAAGTTATTGTTAGTGAGGGGGTATAAATACTAACGCACGGGCGCCGATACCGACACCGACTCCAACACCGACTCCGACACCGACACCGACACCGACACCGACACCGACACCGACACCGACACCGACACCGATAGCTGTACGCACTCGAAGTACCTGTCGAACTGCACCTTCCGCTCCCGGAAGGGAAGGAAGCGCTCACTCCACTTCCCGTCTCATCAGAGCGGGCGTCCCTCAGGGCTCCTGCTTGCCCGCCCCTCTTCTCGCTGTATACCAGTGACAACCCGAAAGACCTCAGGGTAAACACGGCGCTCTACCTTTCTAACCAAAACCTAAAAATATTTCTATTTTTAAGAAATGGATAATTCTATGAAAAAATTAGTTTTGCTAGCACTATTACATTGTGCTTTGATCTCTGAAGTCGATGCTGCGTGCACGATTGCGTGTGTACTTGTTTCCTCCTATTCATCATGCTCATTCGAATCGAATGTCCTACGCGTCGTGGATGGACTTCCGTTGACGTGCTACGACGTCGCGTCGCGGCACGCCACAC
This sequence comes from Troides aeacus, assembly GCA_033220335.2. NCBI lineage: Eukaryota > Metazoa > Arthropoda > Insecta > Lepidoptera > Papilionidae > Troides > Troides aeacus. The sequence goes on from CM067278.1 coordinate 12,709,884, forward strand.
TGAATTGATTATTTTCACTCCACTCTTTCCACCAATAATTCATAATAGAAAAGAACGCAGGCAACTAACTATGTGAATACACTCGCGCTGGAACACTTCCCTGTGCACCTTGTGGTGACGCTCGGTGCACGAGGCCGCATCCGCGAACAACGCTAGCTGCAATTGTATATTCAATTTATGCTTCTGTTCGTTTGGGCGCCGGCTGCTTCCATGTGATTGTCTGTGTGATTGTCTGTGTGATTGGCTGTGTGATTGGCTGTGTGACTGTCTGTGTGACTGTCTGTTGACTGTCTGTGTGACTGTCTGTTGACTGTCTCTGTGACTGTCTGTGTGACTGTCTGTACGACTGTCTCTGTGACTGTCTGTGTGACTGTCTGTACGACTGCCTGTGTGACTGTCTGTGTGACTGTCTGTCTGTGTAGCTGCAATTGTACATTCAATTTATGCTTCTGTTCGTTTGGGCGCCGGCTGCTTCCATGTGATTGTCTGTGTGATTGGCTGTGTGACTGTCTGTGTGACAGTCTGTGTGACTGCCTGTGTGACTGTCTGTGTGATTGGCTGTGTGACTGTCTGTGTGACTGCCTGTGTGACTGTCTGTGTGACTGTCTGTCTGTGTAGCTGCAATTGTATATTCAATTTATGCTTCTGTTCGTTTGGGCGCCGGCTGCTTCCATGTGATTGTCTGTGTGATTGTCTGTGTGATTGGCTGTGTGATTGGCTGTGTGACTGTCTGTGTGACTGTCTGTTGACTGTCTGTGTGACTGTCTGTTGACTGTCTCTGTGACTGTCTGTGTGACTGTCTGTACGACTGTCTCTGTGACTGTCTGTGTGACTGTCTGTACGACTGCCTGTGTGACTGTCTGTGTGACTGTCTGTCTGTGTAGCTGCAATTGTACATTCAATTTATGCTTCTGTTCGTTTGGGCGCCGGCTGCTTCCATGTGATTGTCTGTGTGATTGGCTGTGTGACTGTCTGTGTGACAGTCTGTGTGACTGCCTGTGTGACTGTCTGTGTGATTGGCTGTGTGACTGTCTGTGTGACTGCCTGTGTGACTGTCTGTGTGACTGTCTGTCTGTGTAGCTGCAATTGTATATTCAATTTATGCTTCTGTTCGTTTGGGCGCCGGCTGCTTCCATGTGATTGTCTGTGTGATTGTCTGTGTGATTGGCTGTGTGATTGGCTGTGTGACTGTCTGTGTGACTGTCTGTTGACTGTCTCTGTGACTGTCTGTGTGACTGTCTGTACGACTGCCTGTGTGACTGTCTGTGTGACTGTCTGTCTGTGTAGCTGCAATTGTACATTCAATTTATGCTTCTGTTCGTTTGGGCGCCGGCTGCTTCCATGTGATTGTCTGTGTGATTGGCTGTGTGACTGTCTGTGTGACAGTCTGTGTGACTGCCTGTGTGACTGTCTGTGTGATTGGCTGTGTGACTGTCTGTGTGACTGCCTGTGTGACTGTCTGTGTGACTGTCTGTCTGTGTAGCTGCAATTGTATATTCAATTTATGCTTCTGTTCGTTTGGGCGCCGGCTGCTTCCATGTGATTGTCTGTGTGATTGTCTGTGTGATTGTCTGTGTGATTGGCTGTGTGATTGGCTGTGTGACTGTCTGTGTGACTGTCTGTTGACTGTCTCTGTGACTGTCTGTGTGACTGTCTGTACGACTGCCTGTGTGACTGTCTGTGTGACTGTCTGTCTGTGTAGCTGCAATTGTATATTCAATTTATGCTTCTGTTCGTTTGGGCGCCGGCTGCTTCCATGTGATTGTCTGTGTGATTGGCTGTGTGACTGTCTGTGTGACAGTCTGTGTGACTGCCTGTGTGACTGTCTGTGTGATTGGCTGTGTGACTGTCTGTGTGACTGCCTGTGTGACTGTCTGTGTGACTGTCTGTCTGTGTAGCTGCAATTGTATATTCAATTTATGCTTTTGTTCGTTTGGGCGCCGGCTGCTTCCATGTGATTGTCTGTGTGATTGTCTGTGTGATTGGCTGTGTGATTGGCTGTGTGACTGTCTGTGTGACTGTCTGTTGACTGTCTGTGTGACTGTCTGTTGACTGTCTGTGTGACTGTCTGTACGACTGCCTGTGTGACTGTCTGTGTGACTGTCTGTCTGTGTAGCTGCAATTGTATATTCAATTTATGCTTCTGTTCGTTTGGGCGCCTGCTGCTTCCATGTGATTGTCTGTGTGATTGGCTGTGTGACTGTCAGTGTGACTGTCTGTGTGACTGCCTGTGTGACTGTCTGTGTGATTGGCTGTGTGACTGCCTGTGTGACTGTCTGTGTGACTGTCTGTCTGTGTAGCTGCAATTGTATATTCAATTTATGCTTCTGTTCGTTTGGCCGCCGGCTGCTTCCATGTGATTGTCTGTGTGATTGGCTGTGTGACTGTCTGTGTGACTGTCTGTGTGACTGCCTGTGTGACTGTCTGTGTGATTGGCTGTGTGACTGTCTGTGTGACTGCCTGTGTGACTGTCTGTGTGATTGGCTGTGTGACTGTCTGTGTGACTGCCTGTGTGACTGTCTGTGTGACTGTCTGTGTGATTGGCTGTGTGACTGCCTGTGTGACTGTCTGTGTGACTGTCTGTCTGTGTAGCTGCAATTGTATATTCAATTTATGCTTCTGTTCGTTTGGGCGCCGGCTGCTTCCATGTGATTGTCTGTGTGATTGGCTGTGTGACTGTCTGTGTGACAGTCTGTGTGACTGCCTGTGTGACTGTCTGTGTGATTGGCTGTGTGACTGTCTGTGTGACAGTCTGTGTGACTGCCTGTGTGACTGTCTGTGTGATTGGCTGTGTGACTGTCTGTGTGACTGCCTGTGTGACTGTCTGTGTGACTGTCTGTCTGTGTAGCTGCAATTGTATATTCAATTTATGCTTCTGTTCGTTTGGGCGCCGGCTGCTTCCATGTGATTGTCTGTGTGATTGGCTGTGTGACTGTCTGTGTGACTGTCTGTTGACTGTCTGTGTGACTGTCTGTTGACTGTCTGTGTGACTGTCTGTGTGACTGTCTGTACGACTGCCTGTGTGACTGTCTGTGTGACTGTCTGTCTGTGTAGCTGCAATTGTATATTCAATTTATGCTTCTGTTCGTTTGGGCGCCGGCTGCTTCCATGTGATTGTCTGTGTGATTGGCTGTGTGACTGTCAGTGTGACTGTCTGTGTGACTGCCTGTGTGACTGTCTGTGTGATTGGCTGTGTGACTGTCTGTGTGACTGCCTGTGTGACTGTCTGTGTGACTGTCTGTCTGTGTAGCTGCAATTGTATATTCAATTTATGCTTCTGTTCGTTTGGGCGCCGGCTGCTTCCATGTGATTGTCTGTGTGATTGGCTGTGTGACTGTCAGTGTGACTGTCTGTGTGACTGCCTGTGTGACTGTCTGTGTGACTGTCTGTCTGTGTAGCTGCAATTGTATATTCAATTTATGCTTCTGTTCGTTTGGGCGCCGGCTGCTTCCATGTGATTGTCTGTGTGATTGGCTGTGTGACTGTCTGTGTGACTGTCTGTGTGACTGCCTGTGTGACTGTCTGTGTGACTGTCTGTGTGACTGTCTGTGTGACTGTCTGTGTGACTGTCTGTGTGATTGGCTGTGTGACTGTCTGTGTGATTGGCTGTGTGACTGTCTGTGTGACTGTCTGTGTGACTGTCTGTGTGACTGCCTGTGTGACTGTCTGTGTGATTGTCTGTGTGATTGGCTGTGTGAATGTCTGTGTGATTGGCTGTGTGACTGTCTGTGTGACTGTCTGTGTGACTGCCTGTGTGACTGTCTGTGTGACTGTCTGTGTGATTGGCTGTGTGACTGCCTGTGTGACTGTCTGTGTGATTGGCTGTGTGAATGTCTGTGTGACTGTCTGTGTGATTGGCTGTGTGACTGGCTGTGTGACTGCCTGTGTGACTGTCTGTGTGTCTGCCTGTGTGACTGTCTGTGTGACTGTCTGTGTGATTGGCTGTGTGACTGCCTGTGTGACTGTCTGTGTGACTGCCTGTGTGACTGTCTGTGTGATTGTCTGTGTGATTGGCTGTGTGACTGTCTGTGTGACTGCCTGTGTGACTGTCTGTGTGACTGTCTGTCTGTGTAGCTGCAATTGTATATTCAATTTATGCTTCTGTTCGTTTGGGCGCCGGCTGCTTCCATGTGATTGTCTGTGTGATTGTCTGTGTGATTGGCTGTGTGATTGGCTGTGTGACTGTCTGTGTGACTGTCTGTTGACTGTCTGTGTGACTGTCTGTTGACTGTCTCTGTGACTGTCTGTGTGACTGTCTGTACGACTGTCTCTGTGACTGTCTGTGTGACTGTCTGTACGACTGCCTGTGTGACTGTCTGTGTGACTGTCTGTCTGTGTAGCTGCAATTGTATATTCAATTTATGCTTCTGTTCGTTTGGGCGCCGGCTGCTTCCATGTGATTGTCTGTGTGATTGGCTGTGTGACTGTCTGTGTGACTGTCTGTTGACTGTCTGTGTGACTGTCTGTTGACTGTCTGTGTGACTGTCTGTGTGACTGTCTGTACGACTGCCTGTGTGACTGTCTGTGTGACTGTCTGTCTGTGTAGCTGCAATTGTATATTCAATTTATGCTTCTGTTCGTTTGGGCGCCGGCTGCTTCCATGTGATTGTCTGTGTAATTGGCTGTGTGACTGTCAGTGTGACTGTCTGTGTGACTGCCTGTGTGACTGTCTGTGTGATTGGCTGTGTGACTGTCTGTGTGACTGCCTGTGTGACTGTCTGTGTGACTGTCTGTCTGTGTAGCTGCAATTGTATATTCAATTTATGCTTCTGTTCGTTTGGGCGCCGGCTGCTTCCATGTGATTGTCTGTGTGATTGGCTGTGTGACTGTCAGTGTGACTGTCTGTGTGACTGCCTGTGTGACTGTCTGTGTGACTGTCTGTCTGTGTAGCTGCAATTGTATATTCAATTTATGCTTCTGTTCGTTTGGGCGCCGGCTGCTTCCATGTGATTGTCTGTGTGATTGGCTGTGTGACTGTCTGTGTGACTGTCTGTGTGACTGCCTGTGTGACTGTCTGTGTGACTGTCTGTGTGACTGTCTGTGTGACTGTCTGTGTGACTGTCTGTGTGATTGGCTGTGTGACTGTCTGTGTGATTGGCTGTGTGACTGTCTGTGTGACTGTCTGTGTGACTGTCTGTGTGACTGTCTGTGTGACTGCCTGTGTGACTGTCTGTGTGATTGTCTGTGTGATTGGCTGTGTGAATGTCTGTGTGATTGGCTGTGTGACTGTCTGTGTGACTGTCTGTGTGACTGCCTGTGTGACTGTCTGTGTGACTGTCTGTGTGATTGGCTGTGTGACTGCCTGTGTGACTGTCTGTGTGATTGGCTGTGTGAATGTCTGTGTGACTGTCTGTGTGATTGGCTGTGTGACTGGCTGTGTGACTGCCTGTGTGACTGTCTGTGTGTCTGCCTGTGTGACTGTCTGTGTGACTGTCTGTGTGATTGGCTGTGTGACTGCCTGTGTGACTGTCTGTGTGACTGCCTGTGTGACTGTCTGTGTGATTGTCTGTGTGATTGGCTGTGTGACTGTCTGTGTGACTGCCTGTGTGACTGTCTGTGTGACTGTCTGTCTGTGTAGCTGCAATTGTATATTCAATTTATGCTTCTGTTCGTTTGGGCGCCGGCTGCTTCCATGTGATTGTCTGTGTGATTGTCTGTGTGATTGGCTGTGTGATTGGCTGTGTGACTGTCTGTGTGACTGTCTGTTGACTGTCTGTGTGACTGTCTGTTGACTGTCTCTGTGACTGTCTGTGTGACTGTCTGTACGACTGTCTCTGTGACTGTCTGTGTGACTGTCTGTACGACTGCCTGTGTGACTGTCTGTGTGACTGTCTGTCTGTGTAGCTGCAATTGTATATTCAATTTATGCTTCTGTTCGTTTGGGCGCCGGCTGCTTCCATGTGATTGTCTGTGTGATTGGCTGTGTGACTGTCTGTGTGACAGTCTGTGTGACTGCCTGTGTGACTGTCTGTGTGATTGGCTGTGTGACTGTCTGTGTGACTGCCTGTGTGACTGTCTGTGTGACTGTCTGTCTGTGTAGCTGCAATTGTATATTCAATTTATGCTTCTGTTCGTTTGGGCGCCGGCTGCTTCCATGTGATTGTCTGTGTGATTGGCTGTGTGACTGTCAGTGTGACTGTCTGTGTGACTGCCTGTGTGACTGTCTGTGTGATTGGCTGTGTGACTGTCTGTGTGACTGCCTGTGTGACTGTTTGTGTGACTGTCTGTCTGTGTAGCTGCAATTGTATATTCAATTTATGCTTCTGTTCGTTTGGGCGCCGGCTGCTTCCATGTGATTGTCTGTGTGATTGGCTGTGTGACTGTCTGTGTGACTGTCTGTGTGACTGTCTGTGTGACTGCCTATGTTACTGTCTGTGTGACTGTCTGTGTGACTGCCTGTGTGACTGTCTGTGTGACTGTCTGTGTGATTGTCTGTGTGACTGTCTGTGTTATTGGCTGTGTGACTGTCTGTGTGACTGTCTGTGTGACTGCCTGTGTGACTGTCTGTGTGATTGGCTGTGTGACTGTCTGTGTGACTGTCTGTGTGACTGTCTGTGTGACTGCCTGTGTGACTGTCTGTGTGATTGTCTTTGTGATTGGCTGTGTGAATTTCTGTGTGATTGGCTGTGTGACTGTCTGTGTGACTGTCTGTGTGACTGTCTGTGTGACTGCCTGTGTGACTGTCTGTGTGACTGTCTGTGTGATCGGCTGTGTGACTGCCTGTGTGACTGTCTGTGTGATTGGCTGTGTGAATGTCTGTGTGACTGTCTGTGTGATTGGCTGTGTGACTGTCTGTGTGACTGCCTGTGTGACTGTCTGTGTGACTGCCTGTGTGACTGTCTGTGTGACTGTCTGTGTGATTGGCTGTGTGACTGCCTGTGTGACTGTCTGTGTGACTGCCTGTGTGACTGTCTGTGTGATTGTCTGTGTGATTGGCTGTGTGACTGTCTGTGTGATTGGCTGTGTGACTGTCTGTGTGACTGTCTGTGTGACTGCCTGTGTGACTGTCTGTGTGACTGTATGTGTGACTGTCTGTGTGAATGTCTGTGTGACTGTCTGTACGACTGTCTGTGTGACTGTCTGTACGACTGCCTGTGTGACTGTCTGTGTGACTGTCTGTGTGACTGTCTGTGTGACTGTCTGTACGACTGCCTGTGTGACTGTCTGTGTGACTGTCTATGTGACTGTCTGTGTGACTGTCTGTGTGACTGACTATGTGACTGTCTGTGTGACTGTCTGTACGACTGTCTGTGCGACTGTCTGTGTGACTGTCTGTGTGACTGTCTGTACGACTGCCTGTGTGACTGTCTGTGCGACTGCCTGATTGACTGTCTGTGTGATTGTGTGTCTGTCTGTGACATCGCAGCTCCCCGCGGTCTTAACCGATGTTAACACACATTACTTTCTGTCCAACTTGATTTAACTGCGTTCAATTGACCGGAGAGTAGCTCGCTGGCCTAATGGTTAGAGCGGGCGGCTTTCATTCCGAAGGTCGCGGGTTCAAATCTCGGCATGTACCGATGACTTAATATTTAAGTTATGTACATTTGTGAACTTTAGTTACAACAGCGAGATACAAAAACGGTGAAGGAAAACATCGTGAGGAAACCCGCACACTGATATCATCTTTGTGTGTGTGTGTGTGGTGGTCCCAATAAAGTGGCAACAGGCTCGCCCCCTGTTACATGGGACCTTTTTTTTTTTTTTTTTTGATATTGGTGGTGGGAATGCTGTTACCGCATACCCAACGTCCTTTTCAAGCTGTTACATGGGACCTAATCTGACCACATCTGGCGAAACGTGGGTGGTTTATTCACCTCTGCCTACCCCTACTGGGAAAAAGGCGTGATAATATAAAAAAAAAATAAATAACAATTGACCGGCGCAGGTTGTTGATGATGATGATGATAATATTCGGTGGCTGCACCGAGAATACTCGTCGTATTTAGTAAATACACCACAAAAAAGGTTGAAATACAATTGTTGCGAAGGACTTGGAAGGGAAACTACTACTGGTGGTAGGTCGTTGCCGCACACTGTCTAGGTAGATGCAACCGCAACTCCTATTGCAGTCGACAAATAGTACTGTGCAAACATTACTGTGTCCCAGTTTGAAAGGAGTTATAACTAGAGTAACCAGACTCTACATATTGTCTTAAGGTGACGAGCACATTGTAACCCAGTGTATACCATCCTAAGTAGCGCCACGTTGTTATGAGCGGGCGTATCACTTACCATCACGTGAACGTCCTGCTTGTCTCGTCGCTTCAGTGCATAAAAAAAACTGGTGATTCAGACCCACTAGCCATCGCCTCACTGGGGCAGTGAAGCAAATCCGAAGTAATAAGTACGAAGGTTACGGTCCCCAACAACCTTCATCTACTCGAGCGAACTCGCGTACCCGCGGGTTATTGCACGTCACAACCTAACCACCGGTACTCAAACACAACTCTGTAGTTGCAGAATAACGATGAATACGATGAAGATTACCTTTAAACTGTGTGCACGCCGACCGGGTCGCACGTGCTCACGTGCTCACGTCACATGTACTCAGGTCACACGTGCACACGTGCCACGTCACATTGTCGCGGATAAATTTTGAATAGAGAATTGCAATTACTTATTCGTTGTAACCCCCGCGGCCCGCAGCCCGCAGCCCGCAGTCCGCGTCACTTGCACGTGCTGCGCCGTTACTGTCAGGCGACGTTATTGTTCAGGTTTTACAAAAAAGTAGTAATTAAGCAAAAAGTTAGTGATGCTTTAACAGATCCACAAGAACATTAGGTTGCATGGCTATGGGCAATAGTTATATATATATAAATATAAATACTCGGGCCCACAGGGTCCTGCAACCCGCCGGCGGAGCGCGCTGCCGGCACGGCCGCCCCGCGTGTTGCTTGTGGGCAAAAAGAAACTTATTTTATATATTTTATTAAATCGACACATTAATTTCATACATTACGCGGAAAACTTAATAATTTCTCTAAAACAAACGCATTTATTTTATCGTTAAATCATCGGCATAAATCGGAGCTCCATCCCGTCAAAATCGGATCAACCATTTTGGAGATTAGCGGGAATAGTAAGTCGAAAAGTTTTGTTTTTAGTGTAAACATCGCATAAACATCCACATTCATTGATTATCTTTTTTGATATGAACTCTATTTACGTGTATCGATATGGTTTATTATTTTTACTAAAATTGCTATAAGTAATCGGAATTTAAGAAAATGGAAACTTTTTACTTACAATAGTACCTACCTATTGTTTCAAAACAAACACAACATTGCGACATTCGCACATCGCGCTCGCGTCGCACGACACAAGCACGACCGACCAAGCCGACGGCCGCGCGCGCACTGCCGACGGCGCGCCGCCCGCCGCCCGCGCCCGTCACCGCCCGTGTCCCTCTCACGCCGCCGGGTCGCCCTCACGTCGCGCGGCCGGCGACGTCCGCCACGCAATCGGCACTAACACCAAGTGACCAGACGTCACCAGATACCATGTAGCCGGCGCAGCGTATACTTACATATTAAACCAGAATTCAACAGACTTTTGAAGATGACTTCCACGATTACTTATGGAAGCCATCTGCTCTTCTACTTACGCAGGCGATTAGAACTTGAAGACATAAATATATATTATAAATACAATTGTAATAAAATTTGCCGCCGAAAACAAGTCATCGCAAGCCAATTTTAATTTCTAGTATTTCTATCGTATAATAAAATTTTGAAAAGTGGTTCAAGTCATATATTTCGTCGTGACGAGATATTAAATGAATTATATTTACCCAATTAAAAATATTTTTACATTATAAAGGTGTCTGGCGGCAGATTTATATTTTAAAAAACGAATATCTCAATAAGTTATAAAAAGTGCGGGGTGGTGGGGAAGGTGGTGTCATTAGAATCACCGATCGTGCGGATTTCTTAGTCACGATGTCGCAGTGGTGCAGTGGTGCAGTGGTGCAGTGGTGCAGTGGTCGGGTGAGCATCGCGCGTTCGCGTTCGCTATTGAAGCATATTTCAAGAGTAACGATTCTTACGTACTCGCTCCGACAGCCGACAGTTTTGTTCACATTTCAATATTCGACGGATAGGCGATGGGCCGAGTGTGAATTTAATTCGTTCGTGGGTGGAGAGGTTCCGCGCAACTGCTTCGGCTATGAACACACCACGGCCAGGACCTAGTCGATCGTCAAGGACCCCCGAAAACATTGAACTGGTTGAACGCAGTTTACGTGAAAATGCACGACTTTCGATACGGAAAAAGGCAGCTTCACTGGGACTTCCAAGAGCATGCGTGCATGAAATTTTGAAAAAAGATATGAAGTTTCATCCTTTTAAAATTCAAATAATTCAAGAATTGAAAAAAAATGACTGCGTCACGCAAATATTTTTGTGAAACCATGTCGGAGCGTTTTCGCACTGTGAATTCAATTTTTTGGAGCGACGAGGCTCATTTTCATTTAAACGGACACGTAAACAAGAACAACACACAAAATTGCCGTTACTGGGCTCTAAGAACTCGCAATCCTCGACTGAAGCACCAAAAACCATTACATTGCCCAAGGGTAACTGTTTGGTGCGCTTTATCCACGAATGGGATAATCGGACCATTTTTTTTGAAAATGCACGGGGCCAAGCGACAAATGTCAATGGTGAGAATTATCGGCTCATGATTTCGAATTTCTTTTTGCCGAACCTGCGAGCTCATTCATCATTCTCTTCATTCTCATCACACACGTGGTTTTAACAGGATGCGGTACAGGTGCGACCGCACACACGGCCAGAGCTTCGATGGATTTGTTGCGAGAAAATCTCCCTCAAAAACTGATTAGTCGCTTTGGGGACATCCCGTGGCCACCGAGGTCACCCGACCTAACTCCAATGGATTTTTTTTTGTGGGGCTACCTCAAAGAGAGAGTTTACGCCAACAATCCGCGAACTGTTGTGGACTTGAAAGAAAATATTCGGCGAGAAATCAGCCCAATTGAACCAAGTTTACTGCAGCGTGTGGCACGGAATACGAGGCTCCGTTTCGAACAGTGTGTGTGTGTGTGCAACAGGATGGAAGACATTTGGATGACATTATCTTTAAAAAATGAAATCCGCATTTGTACTCTATCTTTTAATACTTTTAGTAAAATTATATGTCAAACAAATTATTTTTTATTTAAATTTGAAAACATAAATCTGCCACCAGACACCCTGTACTATATATTTATTTATAGTTTTATTAGTCTTGATTAATGTAAATTTATTAAAAATATGAAATTTTGTGTTAATTTCATACGAAAATGTTTTTAAAACTTGAATATACTTAGACCTTTTTCAAAATTAACTAAATGACATAAAGCAATCAAGAGATATGAGTTTTATTTGAAATAACTTTAATGAAATAATTCATGAATATTTATTAATAATTTTTAAAAACAAATAAATTTTTATCATTTCGTGATTTTCATCATTATCAGCCGACAAACGTTAACTGCTGGTCATAGCCCTCCCCAAAGATCACACCGATCAATCTCGCACTGCCCGCATCCAGCTTCTTCCAGTATCCTTTATCAGGTCGTCGGACCATCTGATGGGGGGCCTGCCAAAATTACGTCTTCCGGTACGCGATCGCCATTCGAAGACCTTTGTACCCTATCGACTGTCAGTCCTTCGAGCGATGTGTCCTGCCCATTAGAGTCTAGCAATCTTTTGGACTATGTTGGTGACGATAGTTCTCCTACGGATCTCTTCATTTCTAATTCTATCATGCAGGGAAACCTCGAGCATAGCTCTTTCCGATGCTCTCTCTGTGACTTGAAGCCTTTTCACGCAGCCCACTGTAAGCGTCCGTCTCGGTGCCATAAGTGATCACTGGCAACAGGCACGAATTAAACACCTTTGTATTTAGACCCTGCGGGAGTTTGGACAAGAATATGCTGCGTCTTCGCCTACTCGTCCGAAGCACGCCTCAAACCCCTGCAGGTTCTCCAGAACCGTTTCACCCGCACCGCAACCGGTGCCGAGTTGTACCAGCGCAATGTGGACATCTACAGCGACCTCAAACTCCCAACTATCACGGAGCACTACAGAAAGTGCTTCGAAATCTACTTCGCCAAGGCGACTACTCACGCCAACCCTCTGGTGGCCAGAGTGGCCAACTACGCGCCACCTCGGAATACCAAGTTGAAAAAGCGCAGACCACGGCAAGCGCTTATTCCGACATTCCAGGGGTCCCGCTCACCACACACGCACCCAGTCACCGAAAATAACCACGTCACCACACATACTTCGGACACTACCAACACGCTCCGAATCTTAAAATATCGCCGCCTTCGCTTCGGACCGCGCCGCCACAGCTACACACACACACCGCGTACACGAGTACAGCCGCGATCATAGGCGGTCCTCACCGCCCAGAGACTCCGATACAGGCGAAGGTAGTAGAGGAACGGGTCCGCGCTCGGCCTTGACGCCCGCGTAGAGTCGCCGGAAAAACTATTGAACCAGACACACAGTGTGAAAATCCGTCGTCGGAGAACTACACTCCACGTAGTACACTTTAGTTTTTAAAGTCACAGGCCGTGGATCCGGCTCCACGAGCCAAGTGTCAGACGAGCTATAAGAGTCACAATGGCTTGCAGCCCGATCATCAAGAATGAAGACTTACCAATGAGCTTGTAGTTTTAATTCCACACGGTCGCAGAATATTACTGCATGCGCCGATCCATTGTCAGATTGATTTATACTTGTTATATTTTTTCTTCTTCTATTTTTATTGTCTTTATTGTAAGTTTTAATTAACAAATTTTTATTGCAACCTCTATTTTAATTTTTTTTTATTAATGTTATAGTAAATGTAGAAATAGTGATATTTGTATTAAAGATATAATTACATTTTTTATAAAAAGTTGTTTATAGGACATTATGTTTGTGTACTTATGACGCTGGGCCGGGTGGTAGCACTTTTTGTTTCTATCTAAAATTTTTAGGTCTCTCACAATATTGGGTTGCGCTCTTTTTCGACTACGACATTATCTCAGTGGTTGCAAGCGATGGTCGACATGGTGCATGGAGCTTTAACAAGCTAAGGAATGAAAGTGAATGTAAGCAAGACGAAAGTAATGGTTTTTGAAAGAGAAGAATGTATGACAAACTGTGACATTATGATTGAGGGACAAAAAGTGGAACAAGTGAAAGAATTTGTATATCTGGGTTCACAGTTTACGAGAGATGGCAAGTGTGACGGTGATATTGACAGAAGAGTTTTAAAAGGGAATCAAGTCAATGGGGCACTTCATAACTTTATGAATAGCCGGAACGTTTCACTAAGAGCACGACTGGCTGTGCATAGAGGCGTGTTGGTCCCCATACTGATGTATGGTAGTGAATGTTGGGTATGGCAGAAGAAACATGAAAGTAGGATTAATGCTGTGGAGATGAAAAGCCTGAGAAGTATAACTGGAGTGAAACGGATGGACAAAGTGAGGAACAGTGTGTTAAGGAAGCGGTGCGGCGTGGTTGAAGATGTAGTGACAAGGATAGAGAAAGGGATGCTTAGATGGCTCGGCCATGTCGAAAGAATGGATGAAAGAAGATTAACGAAAGAAATATACAAGGTAAGAATGATTGGAAAATTCGGTGCAGGTCGACCTAGACGGACATACTCTGATCAAATCGGAGATGTCCTAAAGAAAGGCCGGATCAAAAGCACACGCAACCGACGAGCGTGCATGAAGACGCTTATGAAAGTGGAGGAAGCGAGAGAGGTGTGCCAGGATCGTAGCAGGTGGAAAAACGTGGTCTCTGCCTACCCCGCTGGGAACGAGGCGTGATATATATTTTATATGAATTCGTTTTTCTAGCATGTTATTATTCTTATATGAATAAACGGTATATTATTTATATATTCTGATGATACTTTCACTGGTCAAATATGTTTAAAGAGTGCAACTCCATTGTCGATCATTGACCTAGCTCTAATAATACCTTACCATATTGTTCAGCATGCAAAAATTCATTTTAAAATATCATCATTTCAACCGATGGACGTCCACAGCTGAGCATTGGTCGCTTCTAAAAGTATTCCACAAAGCACGGTCTAAAAAGTAATAAGTTAATTTAGTATTATTTGTTCAGAATTTTACTTAGCTATGGAAGTATACTATAGAGATTGGTTTATACTTTACAGGAACAATTTTAACATTATTTTTAAACGACGGTAAAATTTTGCTTTGTTTCACTAAGCCTGGAAATAATCCAGCATCAATAATTTCTTAAAATAAAAGCAAAGTGAGGAGCAACGCTATGAATCAGTGAAGTTATCAATTATACTGAAATATCCCAAAAATAACTAGTTTTCTTTAAATTTAGAGATTTAATTGGTTTGATAATATCGAGTAACTCGCTGGTGTAATAGTTAGAGCGTGCGGCCTTCATTCCGAAGGTCGCGGTTTCGAATCTCGGCATGTACCGATGACTTAATATTTATGTTATGTACATTTGTGAACTTTAGTTACAACAGCGAGATACAAACGGCGAAGGAAAACGTCGCGAGGAAACCCGCACTGATATCATCTTTGTGTGTGGTGGCCCCTATAAAGTGGCAACAGACTCGTCCCCTGTTACACATCTGGCGACAAGTGGGTGTTTATTCACCTCCGCATACCCCTACTGGGAAAAAGTCGTGATAATATAAAAAAAAATGATAATATCGACGAGAATAATGTGATTAAATTGAAAGTAAGTTTGGTTACCCAATCCAATCCAATCCAATCAGCCGGAAGACGTCCAATGCTGGACAAAGGCCTCCCCCAAAGATTTCCACTCAGACCGGTCCTGGGCCACCCGCATCCAATGGTTGCCAGCGACCCTGACCAGGTCGTCGGTCCACCTTGTGGGGGGCCTGCCCACACTACGTCTTCCGGTACGTGGCCGCCACTCAAGAATCTTTCTGCCCCAACGGCCGTCGGTTCTGCGAGCTATGTGCCCTGCCCATTGCCACTTTGCGACGGCGACCCTTCGAGCTATGTCGGTGACCTTGGTTCTCCTGCGGATCTCCTCATTTCTGATTCGATCTCGCAGGGAAACTCCGAGCATAACTCGCTCCATCGCCCTCTCAGCAATCTTAAGCTTGCGGATAAGGCCCACAGTAAGCGGCCACGTCTCTGCTCCGTATGTCATCGCTGGCAACATACACTGGTCAAAGACTTTTGTCTTGAGACACTGCGGTATATTGGACGAGAAGATATGTCTTAGCTTCCCGAATGCTGCCCATCCGAGTTGGATTCGACGAGAGATCTCTTTCTTGAAGTTGGACCTACCTAGTTAGATAGTATGTCCGAGGTAGACATATCTGTCAACAACTTCAAGTGTAGAGCTTCCAACTGTTACTGGAGTGGGTACAATATGGACATTTGCCATGATTTTGGTCTTGTCCATATTCATTTTAAGACCCACTCGTTGTGAAACTCTACAAAGATCATCGAGCATTGTGTTGAGGTCCTCCATGGTCTCAGCCAAAACCACGATATCGTCGGCAAATCTAAGGTGGGTGATGTACTCGCCGTTGATATTGATGCCATATCCTCCCCAATCCAGAAGCTTGAAGACATCTTCCAATGCAGCGGTGAACAGTTTCGGAGATATGATGTCTCTCTGTCTTACTCCACGCTGCAATCGGATTGGTTTCGAGATCTGGTCTTCGAGGCGGACTGACATGGTGGCGTTCTCGTACAAGCACCTTAGAACATCGACGTACCGGTGGTCTATTTGGCACCGTTGGAGGGCCTGCAACACAGCCCATATCTCAATCGAATCGAAGGCTTTCTCATAGTCCACAAACGCTAAGCATAGGGGCTGGTTATACTCATGGGACTTCTGTATAACCTGCCGCAGTGTATGAATGTGGTCTATGGTGCTGTAGCCTTTACGGAATCCAGCTTGTTCGGGAGGCTGGAAGTCGTCGAGCCTGATTGTGAGACGATTCGTGATGACTCTGGAAAACAACTTGTAGACATGACTCAAAAGTGAGATGGGTCTATAATTCTTCAACTGGGTTTTATCTCCCTTCTTGAAGAAAAGCACCACCACACCTCCGTGCCATGCCCGAGGCGATCGGCCTTCTAGTATGACGGAATTGAACAACTTCTGCAGGACTTCGAGGATCGGCTTTCCACCAGCTCTCAGAAGTTCAGCTTTTATTTCGTCATCACCAGGTGCCCTGTTGCCTTTAAGCTGATTCAGAGCTACACTAATCTCGTGTAGGCTGACAACCGGGATATCTTCAGAGTAGTGTCGGGCTAGACTAGCTCTTGGATCTGATGCTAGTCCACCAGGAGAACATGTAGTCGTGTACAGCTGTCCATAGAACCGCTCAATCTCCTCCAGAACCTCGGCCCTTGACGATACGATCCTACCGTCCTCTGTCTTCAGCCACGTCAACCGGCTTTGCCCGATAGACAGATCTCGTGCGAATACTTTAGAGCCTTTGTTCCGCTCTATTGCCTCTTTAACACTGTCAGTATTAAATCGGCGTATGTCGCGAGTCAGAGACTTAGAGACCTGCCTATTCAGCTGCCGATATTTGGTGGCATCTTCAGGAGACTTCAGGACCAGTTCTCGTCTTTCGGTCATGAGGTTTAATGTGTGGTCAGAGATCGGCTTCTTCTTTCTGGTACGGGGGACTTTAAAAATCTTAAGTCCTGCCGTACGGACAGCATCTACGAACCTGGTGTTGTAATCGTCCACATCAATGCACTCGCCTAAGGATGCAAAGCGATTTCGTAGTTCAAGCTGAAAGCTCTCGGGGTTTTGGAGTTGGATGGGCGCTGGCCGGAGCGTGGACCTCACCAATCGAAATCGTTCGAGCTTTATGTTGATATTCAAGATGCCTCTCACGATTCGGTGATCGCTGCCCATTTTCAAAGCATTGGTCACTGAGACATCCTTGAATATCTGCCTCTTCGTCGACATGATGAAGTCTATCTCATTTTTAGTGGCTCCATCAGGACTAATCCACGTCCACTTACGGCTGGCCCGCTTCTTGAAGAAGGAGTTCATTATATAGAGGCCCTCCTTCTCCATGAAGTCGGCGAGCATTTGGCCTCGTGGATTTCTCTGTCCATATCCAAATTGCCCCACTTTCAGTTCTCCACTACTTCGCTGCCCTAGTTTTGCATTAAAGTCTCCCATGACAACGGTGTACTGAGTTTTGGAACTGTGTATGGCTTTAGAAATATCCTCATACACAGTTACCACCTCGTCATCAGAGTGTGCCGTAGTCGGTGCGTATACCTGTATGACCTTCAGCGAGTAACGCTTGGTAACTCTGAGTATCAGGTACGCTACCCTTGCTGACACACTAACGATGTCGACAACGCTATTCACAAGAGACTTGCGGACGATAAACCCGACGCCACCCTGGGACTGCTGGTCAACCTCCCGGAAATAGAGCAGGTTGCCTGATTTAAGAGTTATCGTGTCCTCCCCCTCTCTTCGGACTTCGGATAACCCTACTATATCCCATCTTAACCTGCTCAATTCCTCCTCCAGCTCAATTATCTTCTCGTCGGTCCGCAGTGTACGCGTGTTGAGTGTTGCCAGGGCCAGATGTCGTTGGGTTTGGTAGCCTGGCCGCTTCCGGAGATTCTCCGCACCCCTTGCCCCGCCGTTACCGTGACCGCTACCGTAGCCAGGAATAGCGGGGCCGCCGGGGACTAGGGGCCGGTTTTTATTTTGGGATCTCATCTTAGGGGGGAATTGCCTTAATCGCCACGCTTGGCAGGCGGCTTGGCGATCGCAGTTACGGAGGCCCTATCGTGAAACGCTGCTGCCCGTCCCACGTCCGGGATTTCCCTCCGCTTCCTTGGATGGATATACCGCCATCATTCGGTTGACTGATTGCATTTGATGAAGTGTAAATGTACTCATTAGTCATATACACTTCAGCAAATGGGCGGTGGGGTCGTCACTTCCCGACGCCAATGGTTACCCAAAATACTATTTCTTAAATAAGTAATAGCATCTTTGAGACGACTTGAACGTGAATGTTATTATACTAGGTATGTCTCCGAGGTATTTTTCAAAGATATTTATCCCTTTTTGGTCTGTATTTTTACTATAATATTATTGACATTTAATTGTATGTGGTTTTAGTCTTCTAATAATACCAGTAATAAAGTATCACGTAGTTTTTATTTTGACATCGGGGATTAAAATTTTATGACTAATATAATAGCCGTTACCGGACAGAGGTAACAAAATTGGTACTTATTATATTGCTTCATATCATATAGCTCATAAATTTAACTCTACTTCTAAATATACCAACAGCGGCCACGACACAACACATTATTTTTACGCCTCTGTTTGTGAACTGCATGTACGATTAAACTCGTTTACAATTAAATAAAAGAAATACTGTCGTCTGTTCGGAAGATCAATTTCTAATTTATGTATATTAGTTTATTCTCCACCAATATTATTTTTAAAAATATTCATTCTGTTAAAAGCCCTGAGCTTCTCGAATCTACATCCCGTCTGCACCAAGTACCCACTTGGAATGAAGGGTTCCGGACAAAACAATAGAAAATTCGCAGACCTTGAAGGAAGGCTATTCAATTGTAGGATATGCATCAGAATTATCGAGTCTGTGCGTTCGTTATGAGACCTGAATACAATGACATCTTATATTATTTGTCCGTTAGTCCAGATATTTACCGGATTCGGCTACTTCGCTCGGTACTTACACAGGCGTCGTTGTACACGCACAGCTGTGGTGTTGTCGTCCAGGACCAGTTCCAATAAGCAGTGCAGCGACGTGAGAGAAAAGTGACGGTAATGCCTTTCGGCGCTCTCCAACCCGTCGTTGGACCCCCATGTGGAGAGAGGGAAATCGTACTCATTGTTCCGGCACGCTTTTCGTTGATAACTCATAGTCAGACGTCGCGCACGTCTGCAGAAAAGTTCCCGCAGCTCTATTGTATACCGTAGACGTAACGTCCAGGCGGCTATAAGATGTCAAACTTACCCGGCTGCAGCAGTACAGATCTTCCACAATTATTACAAAATGAAATTTTAAAACAAACTACTTGTTGGTTTTATTATAGATTTATTATGTTAACCTAATCACATTACTTTACTTCTTTCACTTGCAGACCTGCAAAAAATGAAAATTATTTGAGTATGTATGATATCGAATACATGAACACCTACTTTTTTTTTTTTTGCTATATAAGTTGTTTACAAGTACAAGAATAAGTCTTTGTAGTGGTGCATGTCAAACACTTAAAAGGAATTGTGCAGTTAAGCATGTTAACCTCAAAGATAAGTGCAACTGGAGGCCCAACAACTATGAAGCTGCCCGGTAGATTCCACAGCAAAGGAAATAATGAGTAATATAAAACATTTTGTTTTTTGTTATACATAATTATGCAGAGCTACACATAACTGCTCAATTGATGAGATGGCACATTTATCTATAAGAGATAATGATATTGATTCTCATATTATATTTAAAATGTGAAATAAAGACAGTTAAGTATTATTAAACATCATTATTAACTAATAAATAGATTACAAAATGTGAAACACAATTCACAAAGAACTAAAGAATTAGCTGAGCTGTTCCTGGTACTCCTTATTCTTGTTAACTGTATGAGAGGTGGAGACCTGGTGATACGTAACACAGGTTTATTACCTATTACAAACACCAGCAATCCACAGCCATAATGTTAGATGATGTATGTAACTTAAGAAATTTATTTATAATTACTTTTAGTTTGTAGTGACAAATAGTAAAAAAAAAAATCTGGAAAAAATATTGATTCTTAATGCATTCTATCACTTTATCATCATCATCATTGAACTGAATACCTATTAATGGTGAGCAACCACTTCTGAACATAGGCTGGCTCTCTTAACTCCTTACTCCCTGACAAAGCTCTGCAATCATCATTGCAACATCAAACCACTCGTCTCACTCTGCACTTGCTGTTGCTCTATACAACACTACTAATGTTCTAACAAATTAATCCAATTATTTACAATATGACAACCAAATCAACATTTGAAATAAATATGTGCTCCATTGCAAAATAACCTAAATAATAGGTGCAGTATGAAGGTATAAATAAATGATTAAAGATAAAGTTGTGTTTTTTTCAAGCAGAAATGTAGTTTGGAATCATCATTTCAACCTATCGTTGACCTTTGCTGAAGAGAGAGAGGCCTTACAGTTTCAATTTTATTGTGACCAAAAACACAGAACATAATTCATATTGTCATTAAAATTATTATACTGTAGCCTAAAATTACATACTTATAATTTACATTTAATACAATCTATTATAATTAATATTCTATTTAGTTCATCATTTTTAATTACCTGGAGGCAAACTCTGTTTCAGTTTTTCTGCCTTCTCTTTGTCAGTGATAACAAGTGTGTATAAGAAACGGGAGCAGCGCACTTTGAACTTCACATTCTCTGTATTCTTCTTAATCTTCACCGCTGCAACAGTGAATTATACATGCACTGAGATACAACAAATGCACAGCATGAGTTTCTTCAACTCCTCATGAATACTGATGAAACCATTATAATACATATGTTATTCCTCTAGCTGACAAATCTGATTTCAGATTTACTTTAATATATTAAAAGGATCTAGAAAGCCAGTGTCTTTCAAATTTTAATACAAACCAGGAAATAAAAACATTGCTAATAAAACAAGCCGCATTCGAGCTACACACAGATATTCAACATATTGGTATAACGAAATGTCTAAATATTCAGTACATAAACTTACATTTTGCATCTTTTCTGCGAGCCTTCAACAAAAAGTCCTTGATATCTTTGATTTCACGTGGCTGAAATAAACAAAATAAATGTTTAGTACATCTTCTAGGTAACATTTAAACTAATAATACACAATAACTCTCACCATCTTGATGTTGTTATCAGTAAAGCTGAAAATAATAATTACAATAATTAAAAATAAAATATACAGAATGGTGCTTGGTATTATTATATTGAAATTATTTGAAAATAACTAAATAACCAGCTATTTACGTTATGATTACTAGTGATTTTAATACAAAACTTAAAATACATCTTGACTCACCTTTCAAACTTTATAAAAGAAAACGTCAATGTCAAGTTGACAACTACTCCGGAGTTTTGTTCACAGAGAAAAAAACGGGAACGAGGCGTGATATATATTTATGTATGTATTTATACATTGAGTTATTCTAGTAGGTACTTGTAAAGAATAAAACGACTCGGTGTAAAATAGTTACGTGGTAACACATTATTCATTACGATTAGTTAAATTTCTATTTATTGTTTTCTATTTAAGACAAAATGGATGTACAAACTAAAAATACAATTTTGCAACTGAAATTGTGATAAGCAATAATTTTAAACAAAGCTCTCACAGAACAATGACTATAACTTTCTGTAACAAAACATAATACTAAGCTTCATGAAATTTTTATTTTGATTCTATAACAGGAATTAATAATGTTTTGAGTCGGAAGAGTCAAAATACACAATTTAAAAAATTTCAAAGTTTTGAACGACTCACAAAATTTTTTTTTATTTTAAATGAATAGTATCTGCATAAATAAAGTTTTTTGATAAAAAAAAACTAATCTATTTATTCATATACAAGTAGTGTTTTTTCACAACAAATTATAATATATATATTTATATGGTATTATTAGATAATCCAATCCAATTAGATAATCACTAATTATTTGAAAAAATAAATGAAACAGTTGAACATTTACTAACAATACTAACTTGTACTTCAATAACAAACAATCGAGCAAACGAATTCAACAGGAGGTTAGTGGAGGGGAGATGCGGAGTGCGCCGAAATATGTATATAAAAGTTTATATTTCATACAAATTATAAATTATGGTATGTTAATGTTATCCGATAATGAAGTTTTATTGGATAAAAAACGAGTCTCATTCGGTTATTTCATATGTTAACACATATTAGAAGTTTTAATATTTTTTTTTGAAAATAATACGACAATATCACATGAAATGTATTTGACGTGTGACAACATCGAAGATGCTTCGAATAGAGAGTTGACATTTTGACAGATTCACAGAATAAATAAAATACAATAATATACGAACATTGTGACACTGATTGTAAAACAATAACCCGTCAATAAGAATAGCTCGAGAGCGGAATGGTGTGGCAAAGTGAGGCTGGATAGTGAGAGAAGTATGGGCGGTGGTGTTAGGAGCAGCGCCCGACTCAGCGGCGGCGGCGGACGAGCGGCGCCGCGCGTGGAGGCGGCGGCGGCGGCTCGCAGCGCGGCCGCTGACTCCGCCGCCCGTGCCGCGGCCGCCGAGCGCCGCGCGCGCGCCGCCGAGCGCGCCCGCGAGGTCGAGGACAGCCCGCGCGTGCTGCGGGACAAGTGTCGCCGCTTAGCACGCGCCCTCAGCGAAGCCAAACATCTCGTGGTATGTGTTCATTTTCTCACCCCGTAAACACAACGTGCAATATACAAACCCTGTGGCGGGTTATAAAACCAAAATTGTCAATTAAAACAATCTAGATATTATTGTAAATGTATTTATTAGTGGTGCAACATCAATATGAAAGAATATAAATTCATAAAAGTTAGATTTTAATTCATTAAGTGTATAATTATCAACATCCAAATTATTAATTGCATTTGTCTTAGAAAACCACCAATGCAACAGCTAATCCCCATTTAGTTGAGAAGTTGTGAGGTGTGCTTATGCATTAATGCTTATTATCTCTATACTCATTTGTTGGCATGAAAACAATTAGGTAAATTCATTTATTAAGTATTTTTATGTTCAATTAGTATTATTGCATGTGGAAGTTCCTGATGTGTGAGTTTGCGTCTTGTTGCTTATGTTGATGATAATCAACTAGCAATACTGTTGTATACTTCAGAATAAGGCAAATCACCCAATCTAGAACCTTAGATCTGGCAAGTCCCTTTGGAACCATTTTAATTGGAAAGCCACATTGGCTGGTGTATCACAATATATGAGCTGTTCAGTGCACAGTCAATTTACTCCATAATATAATTTTTTTAAATTGCGCCTATAATATAAGTTCAAATATGTATAAAATATATGTGGTATACAAAATATCAGACATATCTGTGATTTAGCACTATTTGAAAATAATAAAAAAGAACAGTTAAAAAACAACAATCAGTAATATTACAAGTTTTATGTGATTGCTGGTGTTTTCAATTTAGTAATGAGAATGTGATAAAAGAGAATACAGTATTATAAATATTTAAGTATATTATTACAGAAAGAGTTTACTGTATTTTTATAAGAGATTATCAGCAATGAAATAATATATCTCTTCCCTCGGCTGTACGTAAGGTCTCGTCGTTTCAATTTCTTGTCAAGTTTTATATTTTTATTTAATGAGTTATTAATTAGTTATAATTTTCATATTGTTATTAATCCATCATCTCTATTATAACTGTATAATATTTAGTTCTTTAAAGCCAATATGAAATTAAAATATATTTCATCATCGTCATCATCAGGCAATAGACGTCCACTGGTAGACATGTGTTTGTTATAATGAAATCTTTATATTGTCTGGAAGTAATGCAGTAAATAGCTGAAAAGTAAACTGTGTAATATTATGTAAATGCACGCATAATAATTCATGTAACAACACCAGTGCTTGATCCTGCAGGAGTTTAACTGTAAATAGTGGTCAGGCTGTACTTTCATGCTGAATTTTGAGGTTTTTTTTTTGCATGTTTTTGTGGGTAGTAGGTTTTGACCTTGGGTAAAAACTTTGATCAATAATATAAATATGGGTAGAGTACATGTTTTATTAATACTTTAGTTGCATTCAAATTATTAAGATCAGATAGTAAAAGTATTGCTTTGCATTAAATAGGCGTGTAAAAAATTGGATGTGATACTTCTCTTTAAATGTTTTCTTTGAAAGCGGTGTAAGTCCATTTTGCTCGAAAATTTGTTAATGATGAGAATAAATACAATTTAGTTTGGAACTTTTTATTTATAAACCCTTTTCAAAAAATCTCTTAAATTTTGATTCTGTTCATCATTATAAATGTTAACAGATAATGAAGTTACAAATATAATTACTTTTCTCAAAGGCAATACTAGTTAGTTCAATATTACATTACATTATTTATTTAGTGCATTGTGTGCATTTGTTTGGCATCCTTGTAAATGGAGGAGGTGAGATGTATTATTACATTTAAAAGTATTAAGTGTTAAGTTAGCGTTTCATATTATATTATTAGTGAAATGGAAAATAGTAATTTGGATTGAGACAGTGATTCAAGTGAATATTGACAGAAAAACTCTCACATTGATACATCACATTCTACAATTTAATTAATTTTAATAGTGTATTATTCTTCATTCAAAGAAATCATCCCAATGAATATAAACAAAAACACAATTCTGAAATGGAATACCGAAAGCAATTGTTATGAAAATAATTGTTATTGAATTAAATATACTAAAAGTAGGAGAATCATAGAGCCCATGTTGAGTTCAAGTGATACTGTTTCTCTAGATAACCACTATTCCGATTCTATGAAAGAAGACAACTATATAAATACACAAAAGAACAGAAAAATTAAGCAGAATAGTGGACAAAAAGATTATACTAATACAGATAAAATAGTTCCATACAAAAAATCAGAGATACCGACTGTAGCTGTTCAAAAAGTCATACATATTTTCTTAGTTAGAGTGATTGCAAAGAATATCCTCTGTCTCGGAACTGGGCACATTTTAACAAGCAAAATGTATTTCTCTCAAAAGCTGCTCGATGGTGTGATATAAAAAGAAACCAAAGAAATTATTAAGGAGTCCAAAGAAAATGTTTATGTAAATATAATTTATCTGTTCCGGTTGCAATAATTAGGGTTTACAAAAAATCTTTTGTAAGTACTTTTAAAATACCATTAGGACGATTAGATCGTGTTTTAAAATCTAAAGATGATGGAAAGGATAAGCATGTCCGGATGCCAGGATCGTCTAGATAGATATCTGATGCACACCTAACCCCTGTAAGAAGCACATACAAAGCTTTCGGCACTGTGAAGCTAAGCGAAGACATTTACCGCCCGAGTTAACGTCAAGCAAATGTAGAACTTGTATCCAGAAAAAAGTTACGAAAGTAGTGTTTATCGTGTAAAAGAGACCAACACGTAGGAGAGGGTTTACAAAAGAAATCAAATTACATTTTCACCCTCCGCGAAATGAGCCATGGCAACAATGTGACTTTATACATTTGATAATAAAAACATCACGTGACAATGTGGAGATCACGGGCCCCCCGGGGCCATTTGGAGTACGCTGGAGTAGCGCCCCGATAATCCAGATAGATGTTTCGCTTTTTCTTTTGACTTGCAGAAGACATTATTACCCTGCCATTTCATAATTCAGCGATTCCATAATTTCCATGATAACGAGGTTGATATGTACGCATGGAACGAAACTATCGCATCCAGGGGTTCCCAAGAGCTCGCTTGTTGTTGCTTGAAGCGTTTAGGGAATGTAACCACGCAACGAGTGACAGCGTGCGTGCAGCGTGCGCGCGTGCACTGGCTTTGATGTGGCTTAAAGTTGTTCAGTCCCCCAAGAACGCCGTACAAATTATCGACCATTAATGTTTATGCTCTGGACCCCCTCGTGCCTACCAAGGAGGCCGATTTTGGAACCATCGCGAGAATTATTAAAAACTTAAAAGGCTTTGTTGCGTGTATCCAGCACCGCAAGAGCACCACAGTAGCACCACAAGAGCACCGCAAGAGCAGCACAGGAGCACCGCAAGAGCACCACAGGAGCACCGCAAGAGCACCGCAAGAGCACCACAGGAGCACCACAGGAGCACCGCAAGAGCACCATAAGAGCACCGCAAGAGCACCGCAAAAGCACCACAGGAGCACCACAGGAGCACCGCAAGAGCACCACAGTAGCACCGCAAGAGCACCACAGGAGCACCACAGGAGCACTGCAAGAGCACCGCAAGAGCACCACAGGAGCACCACAGGAGCACCGCAAGAGCACCGCAAGAGCACCACAGGAGCACCACAGGAGCACCGCAAGAGCACCACAGGAGCACCACAGGAGCACCGCAAGAGCACCACAGTAGCACCGCAAGAGCACCACAGGAGCACCACAGGAGCACTGCAAGAGCACCGCAAGAGCACCACAGGAGCACCACAGGAGCACCGCAAGAGCACCGCAAGAGCACCACAGGAGCACCACAGGAGCACCGCAAGAGCACCACAGTAGCACCGCAAGAGCACCACAGAAGCACCACAGGAGCACTGCAAGAGCACCGCAAGAGCACCACAGGAGCACCACAGGAGCACCGCAAGAGCACCGCAAGAGCACCACAGGAGCACCACAGGAGCACCGCAAGAGCACCGCAGGAGCACCGTCGCGACGCCGCTGTGGTCACGCGTGGACGTGGACGTTCTTTGTTATTCCGCGACGCGCCCCACCTCAACCCCTCACCCGACACGCTAAGACCGAGCGACCGAATCTGATGCATGTATACATATATATATATATACCTGATGCATGTATACATATATATATATACATAACATCACGTTTGTATATATATATATATATATATATACATACAAACGTGGTGTTATTCATTTATTCAATGCTTCCATACGTGGAGGTAAAGCAGATCGCGCCGTCGCGTCGCGTCGTGTCGCGTCGCGTCGTGTTGCATCGCGTCGCGTCGCGCCCGCGTACAAATCTATTAACTGTAAGAAAGTCTGTAATGTCAGGAACTAGAAATCACTTAGGCTTCTACGACAACGGAGTTAACTGTATAATACATGCTAATGTTAAGTTTTAACTGTTAACTTAAAGTTTTATGAAAAGTAATCGGTTAATTTAATTAAGATCCTCAGCTAATATTTTGTAAAATTTAAAATGTTGTTTTTTGTGTGGTGTAAGTTGATTCAGGTCATCAAAAGTATAAATTTCATTTAACTAATACTTTAAAACCGATCACATTCTCATATTGTTTGTGGTAGTTATATGCAGTTTCCATTATCACTGAGGGTTGTGTGCGTGCGTGTGCGTGTGGCAGGTGTACACGGGTGCGGGCATCAGCACGGCGGCCGACATCCCGGACTACCGCGGGCCGCGCGGCGTGTGGACGCGGCTGCAGCGCGGCGAGCCCGTCGGGTGCGCTTTCTCACTTGTGTTATTGCTGTTCGCGTAAGATAACAGGAGAGGTGAACCTCATTGTCATCAGTCGATGGCCAAATTCGACAAACAAGTCTTTTTGATGATCCTTTTTAAGAAAGTAAAAAAAAAAAATAGTAAGAAAGAAGACAGAAAAGTTAACGTTGTTGTTGTTGTTGTGGTGGTAGTGTTAAACACCTTCCGGTCTACTGGCAACTGGCAACTGACCACGAGTGTTTTGGAATGTCAACTTCAACGTTTGCTCAAACCACTCGGCGAGCGCAACGTGAGATGTACTGTGACACACGTCCAGGTGATGTTGTGTGCTAGCACTTGACGAGTGGCGGTAGCTGCTGTAGGTGCTGTAGCAGCGCGTGGCGTGGCCGTGGCCGTGTTGCAGGCGGGTGGAGGTGGCGCGCGCGCGGCCCACGTTCACGCACATGGCGCTCACCGCGCTGTGGACCCGCGGCCTGCTCAAGTTCGTGGTGTCGCAGAACTGCGACGGGCTGCACCTGCGCGCGGGCCTGCCGCGGAGGGCGCTCGCCGAGTTGCACGGCGACATGTTCGCCGAGCAGTGCACCTCCTGCCGCCGCGTCTACCTGCGCACCTTCGACACCACCGAGCGGACGGCGCGCTACGCGCACGGCACGCGCCGCCTGTGCCACGCGTGCGGCCGCGAGCTGCGCGACACCATCGTGCACTTCGGGGAGCGCGGGCGCGCCGCGTGGCCGCTGAATTGGGCGGGGGCGTTGCGACACGCGGCCGCCGCGGACGTGGTGCTCTGCCTCGGCTCGAGCCTCAAGGTGCTGCGGCGTTACCCGCGCCTGTGGCGCATGCAGCGCGCGCCGCACGCTCGCCCCGCGCTCTACATAGTCAACCTGCAGTGGACGCCGAAGGATGCGGTGGCTGCGCTCAAAATCAACGCTCGCTGCGACACAGTGATGGCGGCGGTGGCGCGCCGGCTGCGGCTGCGCGTGCCGCGCTACAGCGCGCGCCGCGACCCGCTGCTCGCGCACGCGGTGCCGCTCGCGCCGCTCGAGGCGCACACGGCGCGCCGGGCTCCGCTATCGCCGCCGCCGCTCGGCGCGGACTCCGACTCGGACGCGTGCTACTCGCTCTCTTCGCCGTCGGACGGAGGGGACTCGGACGCGAGTGGTTCGGGCGTGGACACCTCGGACTCGGACGACCGCGTGCCGCTGGGCAGGCTGGCCGAGCGGCTGCGCGCCTCGCGGCCGCCGTCGCCACGGGCACCGCAGTCCACGTCGCCCACGCCCCCAACGCCGCCCGGCGCGTCCCCCGCCTCGACTCGCGTTACGCAGCCCCGGCTTCTGTCGCCGGCTCGCGAAAAACTTCCTGTTGACAGTCTCCGATCTTTTCAGGTACAGTCTAAGTTAAAATTCATCATTTTTTATTGGGTCACTTATTGAACCTCGGTTTAGTAGCCGTTGCAAAAGAAATGGCTCATTTTGCGCAAACGAAAACGAGTCGCGTGCTTGTTTTTATTTCTGCTATTTCTATTGTGATGTGGCTTACTGCGGTACCAGCTGCGGTCACCCCTCCCTACCACCTAATCGCAATGCTATTAATTTAATGTAGAATTGTGTTCGCGTTGAACACACAAAATAATAACTATATGATAACTATAAAATGATATCAAGGCACCAAGTTGTGTCGGTGCTCCACTAGTAGATTTACTAACGTTTATTGTATTATACTTTCACTGAATGCCACATTAAACAGACACCACTGTATCGTAGGTGAGCATGAGCACCTGCGAGGCGACGATCCTGCTGCGCGCGGAGCACGCGCCGTCCGTGCTGCCGCCGCCCGAGCCTCCGCCCGCCAGGCTCGCTTCACCGTTGTCCCTGCCCACCGTTTCCGGCTTCATCTCGCCCCGATTGTTCAACGTGGTACAATGTCACGCCACCCCTGGCGCTACCGGCAAGCGGCAGTGTTACGTCCCAGCGTGCATCTCCGAAACACGTGTACCGGCCAGCGACCTACGCCGGTTTCGCATGCACAGACCCACCGACCTATCGCTGACCGACAGTTCGGATCTCGCCAACGGGCAACCATCGCCAACCACGCCGGACAGAAACTTTAACAATGTATCTGTTCCCGAAGTAAAAAATGAGGAGGAGAAGTTTGGAAATGGCGTTTGGGCCGGCTGCTCCCGGTTGCGACGACTGTTGGAAAACGCACCGCGCGGGAGCGAGGAGGTTCCGATGGAGCTCGAGAAAACAGAGTCACTGACGAAACTGAAACCGGAGTCCGAATCGAAATTGAAACTGGAGTCCGAATCAAAACTGAAACTGGAGTCTGAGTCCCCGGGAGACGACGATGTTGTTGACGAAGTGGTCGCGGACAGGAAGTGTAAAGTGCAGCTGCCGGTGTCGGCCCGGAGACAATTCAGCGAAATTAAAACTGACATAGGGGGTACATGTAAGAGTTTATTGCCCTCCTCATCGCCAACGGGGACAGAGGACACGTCCGCGGCGCACCGGGAGGAGATGGGTGAGGCGGAGGCGGAGGCGGCCGCTGCAGCTTTCATCCGGCGCGCCGTGCTCATGTGCCGCGCCTCGTTGTATCCCGGCCTGCACACCATCCTGGGTGGCGTGCGCGGCTGCGCCTGGTGCACGCGGCGCTACGGCGCGCGGCGCTGCCTCTGGTACGGCGCGCCGCCCGACGCGGGCACCGTGCGCACCGCGCGTCGTCTGCGCGGCCGCCGTTACCTCTGCGCATGCTGCCCGCCGCACTCCGCCCATTCCGCCCACTCTGCGCACAACTCCCACAACGCGCCTCCTTCTCCGCTGCCAGACGACGCCGGTTGGTACGGGAAAGGCTATCGCAAGGGGCGCCGTCGCCGCCGGTAGCCGCTGCCAGCCGCTTGGGCGTCAGAGACCTCGTCGGTGGAGGTACGCGGGCGCCGCGGTCGTGGTTATTCGTGTTTACCCTTTTCAACTTTCTAAATATTTGGATATTAATTACATAAAGTGAAAAGTGTGTAGAGCAGCACTTGACTTGCGTGTGTGACAGACACGTGTTTCTAAGATGTCGGCGCAGCGGCGAGCGGTATTCGCGGCCACGGAGTTGCTTCCTTTGTATGCATTTAATTACCGGATATAACGAATCTGTTAAGATTAATTTGTGATCAAACGATCTCCTGGGACACTGCCGCGCCTAGCAGACTTAGTACAATGATTTATCAGTTAAGTATTTATTTATCATGGACTGGCCCCCCGCAGCGGGCGCGCGCCCTCCGCCGTGGACGGGTTGTGATAGTAGCTAATAGGATTACTGTAAAATATGTATATGTATCTTTTAAATAACAAAAATATCGACAAACCGTTACTTATACAAAACGCGTAAACAACATGAACGAGCAGCGAGACGCGGGGCGCGCGGCCGTCGGGCCGGAACCGGAAGCGGAAACTTGTAGATAGACGAGCGCGCGCAGTTCGCGTTTATACTCTAATATTGATATGATGCATGCGCGTTTGTTTGGGCCTAATTAAAATTTAGTTATTGGACGTTTTCCCCTTTGATTGTATAAATTATTGGAGACGAATGTGTGACTGTAACGCGTGTGCGTGTGCAGCGTGCTGAGCGTGGTGAGCGAGATAATCATTAAGTAAGGTTGAGTAAACTAAAATTGAAATATTGTGCTTTGTTTTATTGGCGCCACCTTGAGCAACAATCCTTGTTGCGTCAGTCGGTCTCGGTTGAAAATTCTTATGAGTAGTGGGGGGACTGCATGGAGTTCCCAGTGTCTCCCCATCAGTGGAGGTACGGATAAAATTAAACTAGGTAACTATTTTGTGCTACGCCCGGCATCATTTCGTCAGAGTAAGTTGATTTAAATTTTGATCAATATTTTATAATTTATTGGTGAGTATGAGTATATGTCACTTTATATTAAACACATTGCACTTTAAAGGAACACCGGAAACGGCGTGCGTTTTATGATCACGTAAAGACTGTGCTGCGGACGTCCGCCGCACCGCGTCCCGCACTGGCGCCGGAGCGATGCCGGTGCTGGGAGGTGTGTGAACTAAATGGGGTGGGAGGGAGTAATAAAGCAACCAAACGAAACTCGACTCGCTGGTTATGAACATATGTTTATTATGATCAGCGGTGGCGTTTGCATGGAGTTAATACATTCCGGAGCAACGTACATTAGAGAAGCGCGCCGCCGCTATTTATACACGGGCTGTGGGGTGTGATGCGTGCGGCGGCTGCGGCGGCGGCGGCGGCGGCGGCTGCGGCGGCGGCGGCGGCATGACGCGCTTCAGTCGCGGCCGCGGCGCGCTCGCCGGAGTTCGTTAAAATTGCTCGTTCTAATATAAACAACAGGAAATTCCCTCGTGCGTACCACAACATCAGGAAAATAGCGACCTCGGGGACGGGACCCTCTCCCACGCGAGTAACACGACGCAATATCCGCTGCTGTGCAGACCACTAGCTCGGTGGCCGTAAGTAAAATAGCATATACTTAATTTGCCCCCGTACAAACTATCGAAGCTTTTATTTAGTAAATTATTTTGGTCGTTATAAAATTTGTGTAGTTGTATTACAAACGATGAACCCTCACTACATTGACACTATACCGTCGGGAACACCTTCTGCACAAGTGATCAATTACAACGTGGCACCCACCGCGACCGGCGCAAGCGCAGGTCGCCGCGACTCCCTCCCGCAACACGAAACAGCCGTTTAGCAACAGATTCTTAGCTAAAACTACGGATTGTCATTAATTTTAAGTTTGCGAGCGCTCCACTGCTCGGGATCCTTAAATTCTAAAAGACAATGAAATCGAGAAATGTTAATAATACGGTAATCGTAAATATAATAGTATACTAATGAATGCCAACAGAGACATCGGTCGGTTGAGGTGGCGATGCGCGTGCTGGGGCGGCGCTGGTGGGCGGGCGGTGCGGCGCGCGCGCTGTTGCTGCTGCTGCTGCTGTTGGCCGCGTCCGCGCTTCTGCCGGTGGTGTCTCTGCACTCGCGCGCCGATCTCGAGTTCCCGCAGCACGCGCCGCAGGAGCTGGCGCACGCGCTCGCCGACTTCTCCAATCATCCTAAGCTCGACCCAGAAATGTAAGTAACCGCCTGGTTGGCACGCACGCGCGCTTTTGGTTATCATTTCAACAAAATTACAAAAGCTGTTCTTTCTCATTATTACATTATAGGCGATGGAACGCGGCGCGACAGCTGCAAGCATTCGCCGAACGATCTGGCTGGCTGGGCTGGCGCGACGTTTCCCTCCCAAATAAATACTTTTAAATTCTAGTGGATCCTGGTCAGTGGAGGAGGAGGCGAGAAACTCCACGTGCTGGAGGTATACAGTGTCGTACACGTGCGGCGCACGGTGCACGGGTCTGGCGACGCTGTGGCACACGACGGGGGAAGCGGATGGGGGTGCGCAAGCGGGTCCGCCGCGGCATGACGCCGCCGACGCGCACCGGCTGCGCGTGCTCGACAGGCGCTGCACGCACCTGCCGCTTTTGCGCTGGGCATGGTTTTGCGGTATATACTTTTTTTTAGTAAAGTTTTTTTCATTCTATTTGGCCCACTGAATGCACACAAATGCCGTATGTTCTGACCATCTGAATGGAATTGTGCAAAATTCAAGAGCAGCAATACGGACACGCGTTAATGTTCAAACTGTCAGTGAAATATAAGCCTGGCGTATACACTAAAGTAACAGCGAACAGTTACAGTGTTAGATCAGCTTGAACTAGCAAGGCATCACGTGTAGTACAAAACACGCTCTAGTGCCTACACCCGTGCAGTGTGCATAGTACCTTCGTGTTCTTTTTATTTATGTGTTTACATTGATTCCTGTGTGATCGATACAAAAGAATAGTCTGTAGTCATGAACGTGGCCGGCGCCGTTGCTGCGTCAGTGAATTGACCGAAGTCCCTAAAACTTCCCCTAGCGTGCGCGCTCTGTTTTCTGACCCTCTAAAGTGCCGGACGCACCGACATGCAGCAGTTCGCGGTCAGGTTACAATAATGACACAACAGTCCTTAGCAACGCGTGCTTCTAAATCACATTCCAATACATTGAAACCCGAGGACACCGACCAACCGAACGCTGCAAAGCCATCGCAGCGTTCTCCCTGCCAAATCTATGAAGATAGTTAACATTATAAAGCCGTGTGCAGAGGTCCTCGTCGCCGGAGACCGTCCAGGCGGGGGTACCACCGCGGCGCCCGTTGCAGCCGACAAACAGTATGGTGCAAACATTACTGTGCTCCGGTTCCGGGCGCATTTTTTTTATTTCGTCCCCTCTGGGCATTCTTGGGCCTGGCTTGTGATGCTATTCTTTTACATTACTTTGTTACCTTCATTATCTTCTTTCTTTTTTCTATTCTTATGTTTCATTCTTTTCTTATTCCTCTCTCTCTCTCTCTCTCCATTCCATTGCCATACGTACATCGCGCTCAAAACAACGGAGGCGGCCAGCCGTTCCTTATCTATGACTTTCTGATTGTATTACATTGTTTGGTTTTTATTTTTACATTTTTTTATTTCTTATTTATTTATTTATAGTTATATTCCCTTATTTGTTTTTGTACATAACACATTACATTATTATTTCTTATTCTAGTACATTTCTTCTTTTGTTCCTTTATTTATTTTTATAATGTAATTAATTTACTTCTCTACTCTACCTTCTTTTATTTTCATTTTTTTATGTCTTATTGTCTTGTACTGTTTTCCCTATGACCTTGTCCTTTTTGCGGAACTGCAACAAGATCGGACGGCTGTGGTCCTCGCTCATTAGAGAGGCGATAGTACTACCATTAACTCTTGCTTTCTTTTGTTGCCATTTCTAACCCCGCTCTATATACGCGCGCTCCATATACGGGGCAATCAGCGATTAGGTGCTGAACGGTCTGGGGTCTGGTCCTCGCTCTGATCGCAGGTACACGAGGGACTCTCCTTGAGTTTAAACCTATACAGGTACTCGGAGAATCCCCTGTGTCCTGTGAGCATCGGGAACATGCACTGCTCTAACTGGGTCGTTCGGAGCTCTCTGTGGGCTCACCTGATATCCGGGAAGAAAATCCGCGTGGTGGAAGCTGTGCTGCCTTCCACATAGCGCCAGTTTCATTCCTCCAGCGTAACTTGCCTTAGCTGCCGATTCACGAATGAAATAGGGCATCCCACGTAATCAGATCGTCTCTAACTCTTCAAGGCCGCTTCCTTGGCCAGTTGATCAGCTCTCTCATTCCCCTTCGTCCCCGCGTGCGCTTTTATTCAGTACAATGTAACATCGTTCACTTCCGCTTTACCTTTCGCTACATTTTCTTTCACTCTTAACCCTAAGGGATGGAGGATAATCTGATCTCGCGACTGTTTAGAGTAATTACTGGGGTAACGAGACTTAAATCTTGTCTCAGGCGACGAGCGCAATGTGCTGGTGCTGCGTCGGCCAACACATGCTCCGGTAATTTTTACATTCTCATGGGTCTCACGGCACTAACCGATGGACCAAAGTGGAACTGATCATTAGTATAGTAGTGGTGATGTAACGTGCGGCGCATAGCTGCGGTAGTTGGGCGGTTGCAGTACCGATGATGGTGGTCGCGTTGCAGACGAGACGGAGGTGGAGACGCGAATAACGCGGCGCGCGGGCGGCGGCTCGGTGCTGCGGGAGAGCGCGCGCGGCGCGTGCGGCGCGGCGGGCGCGCTGGCGGGCCGATGCGGGCTGCGCGCGCGCCGCGCCCGCTTCCTGCGCGAGCTGCGCGGCATGCTCTAGCGCCGAACGACCGCCGCACAGTCACCGCTTTGATTATTAAACCAATGATGAATATTTTCCGACTGTTTTAAGAATTATTTCAATTCCTTTGCACTTGTTCTCCTGTCCAAAGCGCAAATGTTAACTCATTATTGACACTAAAGTTCATCTGAAGAATATTTTTGTCTCCTTTATTGTGTTGTCAAACTGTTTGTAAACAATATTTGTTCCAACATAAATAAAAATTTAAACATTAGTGCTCGCTGGCCTAATGGTTAGAGCGTGCGGCTTTCATTCCGAAGGTCGCGGGTTCAAACCTCGGCATGTACCAATGACTTAATATTTAAGTTATGTACATTTGTGAACTTTAGTTACAACAGCGAGATACAAAAACGGTGAAGGAAAACATCGTGAGGAAACCCGCACACTGATATCATCTTTGTGTGTGTGTGTGGTGGTCCCAACAAAGTGGCAACAGGCTCGCCCCCTGTTACATGGGATCTAATCTAACCACATCTGGCGAAATGTGGGTAGTTTATTCACCTCTGCCTACCCCTACTGGGAAAAAGGCGTGACTATATAAAATATTTTTTTATATATATAAATAAAAATAAATTACTTTGTGTTCTGTCACTTACTAGGATAATTATCGATTCGTATAAGAAATATAGATACTTTTTACTACGTAAAAGGCAGCTTAATTTGGTAAAGAAGAAATTTCCTTGTATCAGTTTTTTTTCTTAATTAGTATCTATTTGGAATCAAAACGCCTTTCCAGGGAAAGAACAGCGCCATCTATTGTAAAGAAGACGCTCGCGCAGCAGTGGTCAAACAGCACGCATTGTTTCGTGCCTATACTAAAATAACATTTTAATGATTATTCGTCGTTGCAATTGTGGAGATGATCATAAATACACTCGGAAAAGAGTTTACAACTAACACCTATATGAAATCCATTAGGAACAAACTATTTGAAATCCAATAGGACCCATGCTGCAGGATTTCATGTAAGTTCGCCACTCGTTTACTGTTATTACAAAATGATATGATCGGTCAGATTCCTGGTTATCTGTACTGCGTTGTGTTATCTTGTAGGCAAGAAGCTGACTCAGCCATTGCATGTACTTTTGCCGCTCTCCGCGTCGAGCCAATCGTCATCCGTCCTGGTGTCCGGTGATAAAACAGCCCATTCCGAGGCGACAGTAACGTCAGTGCCAGGCGTAGATGGCAAGTGCGTCTATGAATCCCTCAATGTGACCTACCGCGTACGTACGTATGTAGGTAGGTTAGTAGGTAGGTAGGTAGGTATGTAGGTAGGTAGGTAGGTAGGTGGGTGGGTGGGTGGGTGGGTGGGTGGGTGGGTGGGTAGGTAGGTAGGTAGGTAGGTAGGTAGGTAGGTGGGTAGGTAGGTGGGTAGGTAGGTAGGTAGGTAGGTAGGTAGGTAGGTAGGTAGGTAGGTAGGTAGGTAGGTAGGTAGGTAGGTAGGTAGGTAGGTAGGTAGGTAGGTAGGTAGGTAGGTAGGTAGGTAGGTAGGTAGGTAGGTAGGTAGGTAGGTAGGTAGGTAGGTAGGTAGGTAGGTAGGTAGGTAGGTAGGTAGGTAGGTAGGTAGGTAGGTAGGTAGGTAGGTAGGTAGGTAGGTAGGTAGGTAGGTAGGTAGGTAGGTAGGTAGGTAGGTAGGTAGGTAGGTAGGTAGGTAGGTAGGTAGGTAGGTAGGTAGGTAGGTAGGTAGGTAGGTAGGTAGGTAGGTAGGTAGGTAGGTAGGTAGGTAGGTAGGTAGGTAGGTAGGTAGGTAGGTAGGTAGGTAGGTAGGTAGGTAGGTAGGTAGGTAGGTAGGTAGGTAGGTAGGTAGGTAGGTAGGTAGGTAGGTAGGCAGGCAGGCAGGCAGGCAGGCAGGCAGGCAGGCAGGCAGGCAGGCAGGCAGGCAGGCAGGCAGGCAGGCAGGCAGGCAGGCAGGTAGGTAGGTAGGTAGGTAGGTAGGTAGGTAGGTAGGTAGGTAGGTAGGTAGGTAGGTAGGTAGGTAGGTAGGTAGGTAGGTAGGTAGGTAGGTAGGTAGGTAGGTAGGTAGGTAGGTAGGTAGGTAGGTAGGTAGGTAGGTAGGTAGGTAGGTAGGTAGGTAGGTAGGTAGGTAGGTAGGTAGGTAGGTAGGTAGGTAGGTAGGTAGGTAGGTAGGTAGGTAGGTAGGTAGGTAGGTAGGTAGGTAGGTAGGTAGGTAGGTAGGTAGGTAGGTAGGTAGGTAGGTAGGTAGGTAGGTAGGTAGGTAGGTAGGTAGGTAGGTAGGTAGGTAGGTAGGTAGGTAGGTAGGTAGGTAGGTAGGTAGGTAGGTAGGTAGGTAGGTAGGTAGGTAGGTAGGTAGGTAGGTAGGTAGGTAGGTAGGTAGGTAGGTAGGTAGGTAGGTAGGTAGGTAGGTAGGTAGGTAGGTAGGTAGGTAGGTAGGTAGGTAGGTAGGTAGGTAGGTAGGTAGGTAGGTAGGTAGGTAGGTAGGTAGGTAGGTAGGTAGGTAGGTAGGTAGGTAGGTAGGTAGGTAGGTAGGTAGGTAGGTAGGTAGGTAGGTAGGTAGGTAGGTAGGTAGGTAGGTAGGTAGGTAGGTAGGTAGGTAGGTAGGTAGGTAGGTAGGTAGGTAGGTAGGTAGGTAGGTAGGTAGG